>OX375794.1:31907332-34788582 GCA_947359425.1 Lagria hirta
ATTTTTTTCAGACTCTTAAGCACACACAATCTTAGACATCTTTTTTTTCTTGATACTTTGTTTACCATATATCTCAATTTTTTGTCTGATCTTATACGTTACATGAGTTTACGCTTTATTTAGTCAATGGCTTTATTAAAAATTTTGGTCAGTTTAATAGCGTTTTTTTAAATGTGTAAATTACTTCTTTAATATTTTTTTATTTTGTTTTATGTAATACATTTTTTATTTTTTCAGTTTTTTTTAATGTTTATTTTACAGCAGATTTTTTTAATCATTTTTCACAAATTTATTTTTAAATTTTTGTTTGGTATTTTATTCTACACAATAATTTAATTCTATTTGTTTTCATACTTTTTTAAACTGCTGTTTTTTTGTATCAAATATCATATACATATAATCTAATTTTATTCTGCATTTGTTTTAAAACCACAGCTTTCTTCAGTTCCATTTAATTTTAATCTATACATTTTTTAATTATGTTATCTTTTTTATACTTAACTTTATATCAACTGGCATTATACATTTTTTTTTGGTTATTTAGACATATTTTTTCATTTTTGATCTTTTTTTTTTATCTTTTCTCTTGCTTTTGCTGTTTTTGCTTCTCTTTTTTTATTATTTTTTTTATGCATATTATATTTTTCTGAATTAATTATTAATCTAAATGTTCAGATAAAAAGATTATGATTTAACACTTATAAGAAAAATATGATTTCCATTACTACAATCACCTAATAAAAGCTCTAATGTCAAAAAAATTTAGTGACATTTTGTTTTTGTTTCCAGTAAAATCTTTATTGATGTTTATTTCAATTTAACTCCGGCTTACACCGAGAAAAATAAATAAGTAAAGATGTTCTAGTACTTAATTCTTTAAAAAACTATTAGCCATAATTGCGTTAACCCTTTTTTGACTGCACTAAGTATTTTCTATGATAAAATTAATAATATTCAAAAAATTAAATCATAATTTTGCTAAACTAAGAATTTTATAAATATAAAGTCTGTGGAAATTTGACATTTAAACATCGAGAATAAACGCGTTGTTATGATCTTATATGTAATAGGTTAGGTTAGCTAAATACTAAATAATTATAAAAATTATAAGTTATAATAAAAATATCAAAACTGTCAAACAATTTTGGAATATCAAAAGACTCATTAATTTTTTTTAAATAATACACAGAGTTATAGTTATTCAAATGCTGGTTTGCGTTTGCCAACCGTGCAGTAATAATCCACTTGATAGCAAACTGTAGACTAATCAGTCATAAATAAAATTCAACCAGACGACTTCAAAACTGTACAGTCGATTTTAATTGGAATTGCTGTTGTGTGCTTTAATGAAGTAATAAATCACACATTTTAAACAAAATAGATTTAATACAAATAAAATAATAATTTGTAACATAATAAATTATTTTGATAAGATTTTATTTACCCACAATTGAACATATTAATGCGCTCTATACAAAATTAAAATACAATATAGGGTTAATCTTTATTGCATAACAAAACACGGGCCTGTACAAAATCGCACCTTGGTCAGATTTTTATTTATGATCAGTTGGTTTTTAATTCATTGTTATCGGTAACTACTAACAACTTTAAGCTTCTATGGAAAATTTAATACTATAATACAATAGACGTCAATGCCTCATAAAAGCAAACCGCCCTTTGGATAACAATACTATGGACAAATGTATTTTAGGTTACGTTGTATCTTTGTCAAGCTACTATTGAAAATCTGTAGTCTGTAGTATTGTTAAAATTTTTTTTTTCTTTTTTAGAAACTGTATCACTTCACAATGAATGTGGTATAGCTTTAGAAGTAGATTTAGTGCTTAGGTCACCTTTTTTCTTACTTGTGAATTCAGAAAGACTTGGATATTTAAGACTTTCGTTAAATAATTTATCAATTCGTAAGATAGTTATTGAATTCCATCCATCTTCACTCAGTCGACGATATACAGAGTATAATGACAATTTATTTATTAATTATGTAGATCACCCCAAAGTTGTAAGTAGTAATCATTCTAATTAATTGAAATTAAATTTATTTTGTTTTAAGGATATAGTATCAGTACAAGGTGTTTCAAATTATCCAACACTTCTTATTGAGCCAAACATTATAAATTTTGGCTGCATACCTTACGAATCTTCAGCTTGTAAGATTATAACTTTAACGAATATTAGTTCAATGCCTGTCTCCTACAAATGGTTTTGGTCTGAAGATATTTTGCACTATAATTTTGAATCTACAAACGACGTAAGCTTGTATAAGTTTTTATAGTAAATACTTAAAAACATAATTTAATAAAAAAAAGCACATAAAAGAATTGGTTATATGTTACCATTTTCTTTTCAGAAACTTAATATGTTTTCATACTACAAGTTGTATCAATTGTTTTAAGTCTTTTAAGATTGTTGAAGGTTTGTTAATTTATTATGTAGTAATTTGCAATGCTTTGTTGTAATCGATTAATTTACATTCTGCATCCGTATCAAAATATTGAATTTTAGTTAAAAAGATACTTTAAATATTGACATCTTTCGGAAAAGACCGTGTCGAACGGTTTAATGAAATTGTCAACGCTTTGCACTCTATCGGTGGAGGCGTCATTAGGACAGGAAAATAAAAATAAGATTAAGCGCGGTAATCAGACGTGTGAACCACGCTATAGACGAAACTTATTTTGGCCAGACCTCGTTGCTGCTTGGGCTTATATTGGTAAGCGAGGAAGAGAAAGCGTTGGGAGAAGCAGAAGAGAAACTGGCGGAGGGCTCGGAAGAGAGAGCTGCGAAGAAAGCGGAAGCGCTTTGTGTTGATGACAAAAAAATGTTTGTAAACAAGGACTTCCAAACGTTGGAGAGATAATAACCTGAATTTATATTAAAGTTGTTTGGGTGTTTTACATCTTCGATTGCTTCTCTAATTTTTCTGTCATAGAAAAATTCCGATTTACAAATCAAAGAAGATTCATGTAGACAAGTTTTGTGATCGGTGGCTAGATGATGTTTAGCTAGTGATGACTGTGACCATAAATCCGAATTTATGCACCTTTTATGTTCAGAAAGTCAAAGTTTAATTAAACGTCCGGTTTTCTCAATGTAAACTTTGCCACATGAGCACGGAATTTTATAAACACCTTTAGACAAAAGCTAGTCAAATCTGTCTTTTAGAGATGGTAAAATTTCCAAGATTTTTGTAGGTGGTTTGAAAACCGTTGTCAATCCTTGTTTACGAAGAATTTTTCCGATTCTGTCTGTAACCCCATGAACAAATGGAAGAAAATCAGTTCCTCTATTATTTTTCGACTCTCTCGTTTTTGTGCGAGGATGTCGATGGTGGTTTATAATACGTTGAATATCCTGTTTCTTATATCCATTATTCATTAGGCTAGTTGTTAACCGGTCCAATTCGGTTTGAACATTTTTCTGTCAGATCTCATAGGATTTGAGGAAAGTCATCATCACATAGCAACTTTCTGACAATAACCACAGTTTCTAGAACAGAAACTTTTGTAAAGAGTGATAATACATCAAAACTAACCACCAAATCTGAAGAATCCAAAGAAAACGTAGATAACATTTGAACAAAACGTGAAAAGTTTAGAACATGAGACAAAGTTTTTCCACTGTAATCTTTGAAAAGTGAGGCAAGATAGCGGGCCGTTTGAAAAGTGGGAGAATTAATTGCTTGAAAATCCTCCTCTATTTTTGTCCATCCATCCCTATCTTGACTTATCTTCAACATTTTTACCAAGACTACATTACAATTGGCTAATTCTTCAAGATTAGAAATTTATATTTCTCAACCTTATATAATTATATGTATTTGTAAATATGAAAGAGTTTTTAAGCCATGATGGTTTTTCTTTACATTTACTCAATGATAAGAGTTCAATTGGTGCCGGTTGTCCAAAATTACTAAAAGGGCTTGAGATCATAAAAACTTATTATTAAAATTCTCTGGTTGGATCATAGAGTTTAGCTTTATTTATAGTGGTTGCAGCAATACCGCACAGAAAAAACTACCGCTACTTCTAAAAAACGGTGTCAAACTCAAATATTTAATTCAGACTTAAAAGTAACTAATTGGCCTAACATACTCTCATTTATCAATTTAGGTTATCTGTGAGATTAATCGCAAAATAAATCGTTTCTTAGCTGTGGTTTGTACAAAAGTAAAAGTACAATGGTTTTCAAAATTCTGCCTTAAATCTTAGATGCTATGTCAGACAGCCTGCAGTCCAAAAGAAAGATTGAAGGCAGAATTGATGTTACGACCGTAAGTGTCGACAGCTGTTAAGGGGGTTTTGAACTCGTGATGAAAACAGTTTTTTAGAAGTAGTCTAGTAGAAATCATCCCATTGCGTCAATTGTTACCAAAATATAACTAAATTTTAACACGGTCTTCATCAAAGATGTCTTCATGAACGTAGCTCGTTTTTTTTAGCAAAAGTAATATATTTTTTTTCCAAAACTAATTTTTTTGCCAAATGGTATTGTGTATTTTTTGGGCAATTGAAGCAACAACAGGAGCTGGGTAGAAGAAATGAACATCAGCGGTTTATTTCAAGATTTAGAAGTAGTTTTGAATCGCTTAGTTCAGCATGCTGACAGTCTATTATTAGATATGGACAACAATTCGGCAGAATGTTATAATTCCTTCCTATCAGAGATTTGCGGAACAGAAAGACCTCAAGAAGAACCAATTGTAAATGATTACTTCATAAAACAATCAATATTTTCTACTATTGAGATTATTATTTATTTTTATTTTTTTATTGTACTTTACTTTTATTTATTCCTTCTTGTGCTTATTCTACTCTCTCATATAAAAGGTTACCTGCGGCAACATATATAATAAAGGAAACCTATTATTATTTATTTTTAAAATTATGATTACTATTTATTATTTCATATTATTTTAAAAATAAACTTTGATCTCTTTTTATTACATAATTATACTTTTTTTTCTTTACCCACAATATTTTTTATCATTATCACTTTGTATGATTTTTTTTCTTCACCCACAATATTTTTTATCATTATCACTGTATGATTTTAATATGTCTATTTCTGTTTATATTATAATTGCTCACATTTTTTTAAAAAATTATTTAATAGTTGTAGATTTATGTTAGAGCTCAATACTTATACATGAAGGATAATATTTAACTCAGATAAATAGGTACACCACTCGCTTTCAGCTCGTGTTGCAAATTTTATCTTTGAGGGTAGTAGTCTTCATCATGCGCGTGTTGAATAATTTACTGTTTTAACTGCAATAAACACATTATTAAAAAACAATTGATTATTGTTTATAAAACGTATCGTAAAATACCTACTACAGTTACCAATTTGTATTAAATACATACTTGTTTCAGTCAGCAATGAACAAGAAGAAGCTTTTTTTTTGCGGCAATAAAATTATGTTTGCCCGTGCAGTTCTTATTTGAGTGAATGGTAATATTTACTGTTGAACGTTAGCATTACGCAATGGATATATCAGAAAGTATTTTTATGATATCATTTCCAAGAGTCGGTTTTCTTCAGGTAGACAGGGTGACAAGAAAAAGACGAGTAAATGACTGAGATAAAATATTTAAACTCCGCCCCTCAGCTGACGTAGAAAAACACGGGGGATAGCAAGAACCGAATTGAGTTTGTCTTTAAAACGCTCTTAAAGAAAAAAGTGCGATCTTCAAAAATTTTCCACTGCTTGCTAACACAATAATTACGATAGGGTTTTGTGATCCAGTTTTTTCTTAAGCGGAAAAAAAGTTACATAGTACTTTTAAAGTGATCACCCCACAACTGAGAAATCTACGACGATCGACTTTGCAAACAATATTTTTCTGCTACCGCTATGTTTTTTTATTGGATAGCTTCCAACTCCTGATAGATTTCTATTTTAAAAAATAATATTTTTTTTCACATAATATTTTATTTTATTGACACTACCACATTATTTAACAATAGCCTAAATGAGCTGCATATTTGGATTATACTAAAAGATATCTAACAACTGGCGTTAATTACAATTTGTAAGAATATAAATAATAAGTACGCAACCACATTGAAAATACATTGAACCACACTTTTTTAACCAAAAGTAATATCATTTGTTTGAAAACGGATTTGGAAAGTTTGCATTTAAATGCATTCAAATAGTGTCCAGTTTAGTAAAATTAATCAAACACTTTTTTATGACCTGCAAATATACAGTGCGATCATAAAACACGAACTCTAGCAAACTTTGCCAGATTGTAGTAAATACGTTGTGTTTTCAGTAAAAAAACCAACCCGGAGTCTACAAAAACACTAACGCATTTTTCTGCGTGGTATACCAAATGTTCGGTGTTATTGGCTATAAAAAACCGAATTTGGCGTTTTTAATTTTAAGCACACAGCGTTAGTAAACTGTTACATCTTAAAAAACTAACTTACGTCTTCTAGTTGATGATACTCTATCTTCTCTAATAATCTCCTGTACCCGTTCAAAATTGTCATCCGTGTGCACCGTTTGTCGTCTGCCGGTGCCAGAAAGGTTCCTTACTGTCCCGTGTTACAAACATTTACATCTAGACGGTTTATTGTTGACTCTGAGGGACCAACCCGTACATTAAAATAACGCTGATATGCACGCTGAGGCAAAACAATTAACCGTGAAGTTGAAAAATAAAGTTTGACAATTTGAGCATGTGTTCAATTGTATACTGTTTTATTTTAAATTTCTGTTTTCTGTAGAAAATATTAAAAAAATTATAATAAAAAGTTCTAAGAGATTTAAACTCTTTCGGTAATTTGGGCTACCCCGCATATACAAAGACCAGATAATGTAGTATAATTATAATTTTTGGAAATAGAAGTAAATCACCGGGGTTTAGCCAAATTAGACATAAATATAAATATATCTTAAAAAAATTTGCTTGTTTTTTTTGCTATTAAAATCTCGGCCCCTGGTTTGATAATGATAAATTTCTTTTTAATAAATTGGTTAAAACTATTATTGACTGTTCTGGTAAATGTTCTTAAGACAATAAATTTGATGCTGCAAGTATTCTAAGAGCTGCATCTTTGATTTAATGTAATTTACTTCTTTATTAATTGGATTGTTTTCTGCTTTTATTAGTAAGTTTTTAATTCTGTGTAAATAAAAGAACAAACTTGCGTATAAATCAACTTCAGTTTTGTTTATGACACATGTTTTTTCAAATATTAACTTTAAAATAATTTGCAAAATTTTAAACTCTAGTTTTTTAGATGCCTCATACAACATTAACAACGCCAGAAATTGAAAACAACAGTCTGAAAATTTTAAAATCTGATAAAAACTGCTTGTTATTGGATCATAGATTGCAAGAAATATTTAATTCATGGGTCCATAATGAAGAAAACATAGAAGATTATAATGATTTTATTAAAATGTGTTTAACTAGAAACGATGTTTGTAAGAATTTTCCAATAATTAATATAATACCTCATCAAGGATGTTTGGAACCTGGAGAAAGTATGTTTACTCAGTTTGAATATGCACCTTTAGCAAACACTGAGATAAATACATATGCGTTTTGCCACATTCACGATGGTGAAGAAGAAAAAATTCTGGTTAATGGTTGTAGTAAAATAATATCTTATTATATCGACACTACTTCAATTGATATAGGTAGAATAAATTTTTATGAATCATCTGACTATATAATACATATATTAAATACTGGTCAAGGAGAATTTACATTTAACGTGAGTACTGAGATTATGCCTAATGGATGGTTAATTGTTGAACCTAAAGAAAACAAACTTTTTCCTAACGAAACGCTTCCCCTTTTAATAAAATGTTTTCCTGGAGCTGTTGGTTTCTTTAAAACGGCTTTGCAAATTAAAATTGATTATTTAGATCCGACACATATTACCGTAACAGGTTCTGGCGTTTATCCACAACTTTTCTTTTCGTTACCAAGACCAAAATTATTTGACTTAAAACCTGAAATCATTTATACAGCCATTGCTGGTCTAGAAAATGAAGCAACCTCTTGCGAATGTTTGCAAAATGTTTTTTCTAGTGCAGATCTAGAACTTTTAGAAAAATCTGATTGGGTTGTAGTAAATTTTTGCAAAGATTTTTATCCTTGTATAATGGAAATAGAGCTTTCAATTGAAAGGAGTTGGGCTTGGAATTTTTTCGAAAAAAATGTACTGGTTTCAAACGCTTTAGTTGCCGGAGAAACGTTTTGGCCCATTCCACGTTTTATTGTAGCACCCTATGTGTTCAACTTGGAATGTGTACCTATTCAAACTAAAAATAAATACACTTTAACGTATGTTAATTATGGTCCCGATAAAACATCAGTAAAACTATCAACATGTTCAAATTTTGAAAAACGCGGCTTTGGCATCATTATTCATAAACAAGTTTTAGAATTCAATCAATTGTATGACTTAAATGTTACGTTTTTTCCCACAGTAGATAAATACCCTAAACCAAATACAAACGTATCTACTTATATATATTTAGACGTTAGAAATGGTCCTAGAATACCTTTGCAGTTGGAGGCCATTGTTGCAACGCCCATAGTTAATGTTTCTGAAAAAGAAATAGATTTTGGTGCAATAAGATGTGGAGATTGTTTAAGAAAAACATTTAATGTTATAAATAAGTAAGTACTCAAAATTATTTTCGGTTTCGAATCTATTTTTTTCGAATAATTATTGTAATCTATAATTGTTTCGTTTACAAAGTGGATATCTTACAAGCCGTTGGCATGCAACATTTGAAGAAAATCCAGCTCAAACTAAAACATACAAATCGTTTTTTATTTTGAAAAATGACGGAACTTTAGCACCTGGTAAAAAATTTTATTTTCGAGTTTATTTTGAACCACAAACAGATGAACATTTAACTGCAATTCTATCTATAAGTGTTGAAGGAAATCATAGAGTTACACAAATTTTATTAAAAGGAATTGGAATGGAACCAACTCTAGAAGTTATAGAAGAAAAAATTACATTTGATTCAAACATTCCGTATTCTAACAATAATCAAAAATTTGTTATTATAAGAAATGCTTCAAAGTTTCCTGTTGAATTTTACTTTCCGGATTTTGATTCGTAAGTAATAGATGCAATAAAATAAAGGAAATAAAAGTCAAATCAAATTCATTCAAACTAGATTTATAAACTTGAACATGTTTCGTTCTTATTGGATTCTCTAGCGAGTAGCAACAGACTATTATTTGAATATATTTCCAGTGACAATTTGGACTTATATTTACCCAAGTGCCTATTACTTGCATAATATGGTAAAAATAGCAACATCTGTTAGAATTTAGTAGTTCTTTACATCAAAGTCAAGAAACCAGAAAAATTGAAATATGAACTCAAATTAAAGTACAATGCCTATAATCAATAGTATATTACACTACAAGGGACAAAAGTTGAATTTTCGGCCCTGCGCGCCATAATGCCCGAGGTGAAGCCGAAGGCATCATGGCGCGCAGGACCGAGATTTCAACTTCTGTCCCGCGTCGTGTATACGATTTTTCTTCATACCTCGGTCGAAAGTACGTACTTTTATTATTAATTTTATTTTTTTAACTTTAAATGCTGATAGTTTTTGATGCCTGCCGCGACATTTGCGGCACAAGCGAAGCGAGTGTTGCTGGTCATATAACATAGTTACGAGTATAAATAAACACGATGAATTCTTTTTTCCCGCTATTATAGGGAAGAAAGAATTTCATCTTACAGGGACTAAAAGTTAAACTTTCGTCTCTGTTATTAGGGACGAAAGTACGTACTTTCGACCGAGGTATGAAGAAAAGTTAATTTTGTATCTTATTTTTGATTTATTGGATAATTATTACTAAAAAAAATTTTTATCTAAAAATTAAGTTTCTCAAAACATTTTGGACGCAAGGTAGCTTCAAGCACAATAGAGGTCGCTTGTTTTATCAAATATCAATAGTCACTTTTAATTGAAATTAATATATTACCTAAATAAACAAGTACAATTGATAATAATATATTACTTAATTATATTATAATATATGTTAATTTTTTTTTCAACTTTGAGTCTTTAATAAGCTTATGAACAATTTTAGTTTAAAGTCTTTTATAAACATCTATTAAAACACTTGTGCTCTAATAGATGTTTTTAATTTTTAGAAGTTAGTGTTGGTTTACATTGCTGTCAAAAAAAGAATTACGTCAATGTCATATTTTTTTACATACGGATTATTACTGTTATTTCCATTGAGCTATAACAGAATGGAGTCAGGATTTCCCACTACAATTTGCGTTTGTTGTGATGCAAAATTGCGGGGAGCGGGGCGTTTCAGCGGTTTGTGGGAGCGGACACTTTTAGAATGGAAAAGCAGTCGCGGCGCAGATGTTCAGAGAAAAGCCAAATATCTTTAAAACTACATGCAGATAATGAATCCGTAAAGCTGTGATAAAATATAAACTTCTACGCCCCTGTTGATGTAAATACAACGATAATCGGCCTTGAGCAGTAACATATTTTCATATGAACACTTTTTGGATCCACACACCACATCCCAATCGAAACATTGTCTTAAGGCTTTTATTAACATCTCTATTATTATTGGCTAGAAAATCTTGTTAATTCACAAAACACTAGTTTTCTTGCAATAAAAAATAATATAAGCAGACCCCCACAAACCAAATTGTAAACAAAACTTGGATCCGACGTTGCCGGCCGTTGCGATTTTTTTCAAAACAAATTGCCTACATCCTGACTTCATTCTATTATAGCTTCATGGTTATTTCATTAAAGAAAAATTCGTATTTATTTTAAACTCCACTTGTTTTGAAAAGTAGTTATCGGTTCAAATTTTCAAATTAGAGACAAAGTTGGCAGAGCTGTAAAAATTTGTTTGCTGCAGAAACCTCGTTACATTCAGAATTGTAAGGTTACATCGTATTTATCAAGTAATAAATTTTAGTCGTTGTTTCAGCTAGTTCTCAAATTTGAGAACAGCACATAAATTCGGATCTTCTTGTAATATTAATTTTCTGTTAAAAATAAAACAAAATATGTCAAAGAAAAGCTTTTAAGTTGAATTTTGAATCAAATGACGTGTTGCTGTTACCAACTCTTAGCAACAAAATTTTATAGAACTTAAGAGTTTAATCTTTTTTATATAAAATTTAAGAAAAATAAACGTAAGTTTGAAAAATAGTCTAAAAAACAAATTTTTTAAAAAATATTTGCGCACGTGTTTCATAGAAAATTTTCCAGCCGCATTGTTTTCTACCCTGAAACTTGTGTACTAAATTAACCCTTATAAAACTATTTCTTTAATATACTATTTTTGAATTTAGAATCTAGATATCTATAAAAGCACTAGTGCTCTTATAGATGTTTTTAAACGTTGGAAACCATAACTGTCAAAATAATAATTACATCAAATGTCAGTCATTATCATTAATTTTATACTTGCGGATAATTACAGTTATATAGTTGAAAAAAATTTCGTATTTATTTTAAAGCGAAAGTATTTTGAAAAGAAACTAAGTGGTTTAAATTAGAAACAAATTGACTTCAAGCAGAGCTGCAAAAATTTGCTTGCTAAGAGAAGTTTGCTACATACAAGATTGTTTAATTATTTTGAGTTTATCAAGTTAAATAAATTTTAAGTCGTTGTCTCGGCTTGTTCCTTAATTTCGGGTGTTTTTGTAATTATGTCAAACAGCAAACAGCAGCTTTTACATTAGATTTTAAATCAAATGACTTGGTACTGCTGTCAACAATATTGTCCAAAAATGTATTTTTTTTTATATAAAATAAAAGAAAAATAGTATTGACGTACGTGTTTCGCTTACGACTGAGGCAAGTTCTCTACCTTAGGACTTGGGCACCAAACCAGCCCTTAGCCTTACATAATTAGTTTTTTAATATAATATTTTTACTATTATATTATTGTTTTGACTAGCGACAATCATAGTCTAAGAGTCAGTGAACGGATACCTGTATACGGATAAATAATTATATTGATGACAGATCTTGTCAATTAATTTAAAAAAAAAATTTTATTTAATATTTTTAAAATTGTCTGCACAATGTTAAACGCGTGATAATGGTTTGCCATTGTTATTTTCAATTAATAATAATAATATATTTTCAAATATCAAAACGGCAGACGTGGTCAAATGCATTTATAAATAGCCAAAAATCGATACCTGTCTTACCTGCGCACTCGCCGCGTGCACCACTTTAAGCTTAGTGAGTCCCCATCTCATGTACGGTAGGTATAGGAGCCTCAATGTACAAAAACTCAGGTCTGGTCAAATACATACAGGTAACCGTTCACTGGCTCTTAGAGTTAGACCATCAGCATTTGCACGTATTAAGCGTTTTTGTATAGATAGCTATAATTCTTAGAAATATAGATAAAAAAGTACCTGGTTTCGATAGTGCTGCCACTGTAAAGAACTCTAAATCAGAAGATCCACAGTCTGTTTGGCGTTAGCTCAAAATAATGTATATACATTAGTAATAATTATTACATTAGTCTTTGATTTAGCCTAAAAATTTTTTTAGATTCTTTGTTTTGGTTTATCTTAAGATTAAATTTTTTGATAAAAAAAAATAATTTTTTGTTAAAAAAAATAATTTTTTGTCTTCTTAATTTCTTTTATTTTGTCGTCTATTTCATGTTAAAAAACTTAATTATTACTAATTATTGTTTGCTTGACAGCAAATAAAATTATCAAATGTTATAATTGTTTTATGAAATTGTTAAAAAGCTGCTGATTTTTTTTATTTGCTTTTTTTACGCATTCCTTATAAATTGCTTTATTATATACTAGAGTAAAAACTTAATTTTTATAATGTTATTTTGTGTGCAGAAAAACTACTCGAGAAGAACTACTTGTTCGTTATTATGCCCTCTGCAACAAAACTAACAAAGTTTACTTTCCACATAGACCACCGGGAGGAATTTTACCGGCAACATTTCAAGATTTTTATGAAAGTTTACTTGAAGATATACGTGGAAAAGATCTTGAACAAGAAGATGCTTTGTCTTTAAGTAAACAAGTTTATGTTAAACAAAAAAGCGAAAATCGTAGCAACGCACTGCCAGGGATTCGGTAAGAAAGGTTTAGTTAAATATGATTAATATGTTTTTATAGATTTTTTTTTTTTTGAATTAGTTCAGCTGTTGTTCTTGCAGACGCATAAATTGCTATTAAAAAAACAATAAATTTTTGTAGCATCACAAAATCTACCATTAAGATAAAAACAATTAGAAAACAAATGTTACTAACGAATACAAATTTAAAAAACAACACTCACATTACAGTTTATTAAAAATATTGTTATTTTGTTGGAAATATTATCTATAAACATTTTTAAAAAATAATCAAATTTGTTTAAAAAGAGTTTAGCAATAATCTTTTTTCTTATAATTAACTTATTTTTGATTTATTGATTTTTTAATGCTTAAAAGTCACGAAGATTAGTTTTCATTATGCGTAAATAATATAAATCTATATAAATCAAGTCATCAATTTTGTTGCATAAATATTGTTTAGAATTTGATTAAAATATTTAAAATTTATTTGTTTTGTCTGAAGATCTTCTTCTAGAGTTGATTCGAATTTTTTGGAGGAACGCTTCATTACAAGTAAAACATTTTATACAACATATTATCTAAAAACATAGATAAAAATTGTTTTTTAGATTACATTGCAAAACACGAAAAAATAAACACAGCAAACTTCAATAAAAATTTAAAAATGCCACTTAGGCTTCCAGATACTGAGCTACCTTGTGAAAATAGTCCAGAAAAAGGATATTTAATAGTTTTTCATGGATCACCATTAACAAGTATTTTAAATAATGCAGATTATAAATAACGTCAAAAATTTAAAATTATTCGAAAAATAACTTTTAATGTTTCCTGATTTAGAATTTTAAGATTCTAAAGCTTTTTAAATTTTTTGCGAGATAATAAATGATTAGAGCTGTTTTAACATAAATAAAAACATTACTTGTTATTGAACAACTTAAAAAAATATTTTAAACCAACGGTTTTTTTGAGTGTTTTACCTCAAAACTTTTTTTCAGGTGAACTGATTTTGATATATTTTTTAGAAAGCTTATGCTGCTTTATACTCTTATATAAATATAATAAATCTTAATAGTAGTTTTAAGTTATTATTAACAACTTTTTTTTAACATAAATTTTTGGCAATGAGAACTGATAATAAAAAATTAGTAATAGATCCCAAAGTTGCAAAATTTATTTTAATATGATTAATTAACAATCGGTCTATTTGATTATTTTAAACAAAATAACAAAAAATTGTTTAAATCAATTTAATAAATCAATCAATTATTAACTTTCTGTTAATAATTAATTAACTAATAAATGTTTTTAAAATTTTTCATGTTATATTATTTAAAATAAATAAAATTTGAAAAACATTTTTGATTATTTGAAACAAACCTAACAACTTATATTGATTCAGTACCATAAAAGTGGTTTGAACCAAACGGAATCTACTTAGTGGCATGAATTTATTTAGACTTCTCCTCATTTACTTCTTATACACTTATTCATATACTTACATATTACAGTTTTCTTTTTTACTTCTACTTTTACACTTTGGTTTGCTTTTTTTTTTGACATTCTGCCATCAATCAAACATAAAAGTTGCACGCTTGGCACTGTTTGTCTCATTCCCACAATACATCTACATGCATCACTTTTTTAAATATTTTCAAGTAGTTTTCAAAACATTTAGGTCTTGTGAGCTCATGGATAATAGTTATTTACGTAACGAATATTTTTTATTTTATAATATATTTTTTATTTAAATCACCGTGGTCAACAATGACTGTTTGAGTTGGCAGCACTTATTAGAGACTTTTTTTATTTGCTTGGTTGCAACACTGTAACCGGATAAGCTTGTTTGACAAATATTTGACACAACACTCATAAAAAAAATTGTAGGTTAGCGACAAACTTTTTAATTGTCGTCTGTCAAGGATGTTTTCAGTGTCAACAGGAAGTGATTGCAGTTGTACCATCTTAAAATGAAATGTAGGATTGCTAACTCATTGTTGACCACGCTGTAGATGATTTAATTTTTTGCTTACTTTTCGGTAGACAGCGTTGCTCCCGCCAATTACCTAATTTTTTTAAATTTAAAATAGTTTCATTGTTTGGTTGCTATGATTTTATTGAAATAAAAAAAACATTGTTCTAAAAATTTTCTCATAGTCTCGGTTGTTAAATTAAAACACCGGGGTGTTAGAAAACTGTTTTTCAATGCAATGGGAACGATCGGAAACTACCGATCTTTGAGCGATGAGGCAAAAAGATGGTTTACTTCTTTATGCTCACGGCAAACTCATTTTCTTGCATCTTTTATCAGTTTTCTTGTTTTTATTTTTTTTACTTCTTTTCTTTCTAGGTATATTGCAAAAAACCAAAGAAAATTTGATTACTTTTTTTTTTTATATTTTTATTTTTTTCTATGTCGCCATTGTTTTTTCTGCCAGCAGGATGCCCTTTAAGTAAGATGTTTGCAAGAGCAGCAGCCGCTTTTCCTCTCTACTTCTTTTGCTATAAACAGCTACCAGCAAGTTTTTCTAAAACCCTAACATTAGGCTTTTGTAAGTTTGCAGAGTTGCTTTTTTAATCTAGATTGTCAATTTCTGTCATTTTATAATTTCTACAAATTTGTCTCCGTTCTCTGTCATCTATTTTCTCATTTTTCTTAAAATTTTTTTTGCTGTCTTCTCAAATATAACATTTTAATTGTGTTGCTAAGAATGGTTCAACTTGTATATTATATATGTCCATAAATTATAATATGAATACGCGCAATAACTTGCGACGATGTAAAAAGCACGCTAAATGGTTTATTAGTTTTAATACTATTCTTATCTTTTAGAAAACCGGCTCAAACTGCGAGGCGCCTTTTCATTTTTTTACTTCTACGTTAGTTTACAGCTAGAAAAAAGTTTTAGCTTGCAGTAACTAGGAAAAAGTTTTTACGCTGACGGCGACTTTATTGTGAGTAAAACTGCTTCAGTTGACCGGTAAGAAGATCATTTCTATTTTCAAAATACTGTTAATAGTAATTTTTTTATTGAAAAGCTAATTGGGCGGGAAAAAACGTCTTTCTGCTGCTGCCAGATCGAGTGCTGCTACCAGGCCTCCATAATTTCAAAGTAATTTCTCTTCTCGCGCCTTAATACTCTTCAAGCTAAAAGAGGTAATAGACCTTCCCCGTTACAAGCCACAATCAATCCTGCTCATCTGCAAACTCTAGCAATTTTCAGTTCTCCCGCATGCAAATTCTGATCATTTTATCATAAAATATGTTTCACAGTGCGTTTCAGTGTTTCGGTGCCTATTCGGATCTCTCTGTTAAAGCCATAATTCTTAAATGTGCTTTTTGGGCATTTTAAAATTGCTATAAAATACATTGATCAAAATTAGAACCAAAATCAATAAAGAGAAAAAAAGCAATATTTAAAAGAAAAATGTTAATAAACAAATCAACAACACTAGAGTTGCTCAAAAAACTAAAATTGTAGTTAAAACAAATGTTTCTTCTGCTACAGTTGAATATGAAAGTTTTCGTCCAGGTAAAGTAAAAGAAAAAGAACAACAAAAATTTAATTAGTGCAATAATTAATATTAAATAAAATAACTAAAGATATCATTATTGAGATAGTATAAATTAGAAGAAATTACTTCAGACGCAACTTTCTAGATTAAATAAATTTTTTGAGCTTTAGAAATTGACAAAATATTACTTTTGACATTATTTTGCGTTGCTATCAATTGAAACATGTTTGATTCCGTTGATTACTGTCAAGAGTGATTGAAAAATTGACATCTTTAAAAAAAAAACTGTGATAAAAAACTTGTTAAAATTGTTGTGCATATTGAAATTAATACACTCGTTATTAAGAAAAAATAAACTAGTGAGTGACTCGTAATAATCATTTTGATAAAAAATTTATCAAAGTTTTTAATACATAAATTATATTAACTGATAAAAAGAAAATATAGTTTTGTGTAAAACAAATAGCCTTATGTATTTGTAGTAACGTACCTTAACCTAAACAACTTATTTGTTTTTAAATAGTACTTTAAAGTTTTGTTAAAAATTAAATATATATCAAAGTGGCCTAAAAACTACGAAAAAAATGTTTTTTGAGATTTGTATTAAAAAATGTAGATTTACAATTTTTTAAAAACCCTTTCTAAAAACTTAAAATTTTTAAAAATATCTAAAATTGTCAAAGATCCTGATAATTTCAGGTCGAAATTTTGATATTTAAAAGACGCTTTAAATTTTTTCAAGTTTTCAAAACTTTATATCTTTTCGAGCTACTTCTGAGCATAAATACCAACAAACTAAATATTTTTTTTTAATCTGACATACTAAAGAATGGAATTAAAACACAAAAGAATAAAAAAAAATTAAATAAACCTTTTTCACTATTGAAGTGTAATTGTCAAAATAACTAAATTCTTTAAATTTATTTATTTTCCAAAAATAAACACTTTAATAAAATTTTTATAACACTTTTATAAGTTTTAAAGACATCCATAGTCAATTATTAGTTATTTTCAAATTATTTTTAAAACGCGCCGGTTAAGTCTTATAAATTTAAAAATATTTTGAAAACTTTAAGAAATTTGGAGCGATTTCAAATATTGAAATTTTCACTTGAAATTTTCCAAATATTTATTATTTTTCTTGTAGAAAAAAGTAAAATAATAAGAAAAACAAATTAAGAAACAAACAAAAAATCAATTTTTGACAATTTTAAATTTTTTTAAAGATTTACAATGTCTCTTAAAAATATTTGTTTGGACTGCCGTTTAGAGAAGACTCTTAAAACATTGCAAACCTGCACAATTTGGTTCAAAACTCAAAAAAAAAATAAACAAAATACATTGATAATCACAAAGCATAATTGTTGTATATTGTTATATGCATTTTTGTAGCAAAATAATATTTGCTTTGTCTTAAAGTATGAGAGCTAGTAGAAACATATATAATTTAAATTTTTGGCGTTATATAAATCTACATTCTACAGTCACAAAAATATATTTCAAGCTTAAAGGCATTTCACTAACATTATATGTGATTTAGACTTAAAGTGTTTTATGTTTAATAATATTTTATCATATAATTTTAAAGATTATCAGAGAGCAGTGAATGAATGTGGAAAATCGCTTCAAATTCCAGTCTACTCCATTGACAGGTTAATCCTTAAAATTTTAACTGAAACATCTTCTGAGGCATCAGTCATCATAAAAACAACTATAAATGAAACTTTCAGTAAAGTTGCCGAAGATTTTGAAATAGAAAGTTTGCCCAGTGAAGATTTATTTGATGAATTGAATCAAAAAGTAAAGATTTTACTTGAAAATCGAAAAAGCAAATTAGTATTGCTAAAAAAGAAAACTGCTGAAGGTTCTCACAGATCAAATAAATCCAGTGCACAAAGCAATACAAGTGAGAATAGTATTAAAACAAAAATGTCTATAAAATCCAAAAAATCTAAAAAAATTACAAATGAGCTTACAAGCAACACAGCAAGTGTAAAAACCTCAAATTCAAAAAAATCAAACAGTAAAAAAAATCTAAAGAAAAATGAGACCTTGATAAATATTGAACTAAAATATTTTTGGCAAGTTTTAAAAGAATCTGTAAAAGATTTTAATGAAGGTTTAATTATTGAAAGCTTAGAAAGCAACTTTTTGCAAAGTTTTCAGTTAGCTACATCATCTATTCTTCAACTTTCTAAATACTTTGAAGAAATATTTTTTATTATTTTTGATAATTGTTGCCTCAAGAATCATATTACATTTCAGAATAAACAAGAAGAAAAAACTAACAATATAAATTGTTTAGAAAGCTCGGATATATTGACTACAACAGTAGATGATATGAGTGATGAGGAATTTGAATCAATGAAAACCATATATCCAGAGGCTTATAAAATGTATTTAACCAACAGAAAAAATAAATTGATTCTAAGAAGACAGTTAAAGGTGGAGCCAAAAATTATAAAAATACAGGACCCCCAAGGTAAAGGTACGTATAAACCTACCTGAATTCATAATTTATTGTTTACCACTAAAATGTAACAAATTGTTGTACAATGTTTGTAATTATGTGTAAAAAAGTATGCAATTTATTTATAAACAAGAACGTGTTTTTAGAGAGAGCAAAACGTCTACTACCTATTGACATCGATGAGTTTTTTCACCGGCAAATAGCTTTATTGAAATGATGTCATTTTAGTTTTGTCGCCGGCAAAATTTTTTGCTATTTTTGCTAACTAAAGTCATTTTACTGAAAAAATTAGCTGGTTTCAAAACTAATCGATGTCAGTAGTAGACCTCATGGTCTCTTTAGAAGCACTTTCTTGTATAAGTACTTAACTGGTATATTGTAAATGACTTGTAAAATAAATCTTGCTTTATAATATTAGAAAACCATCCAAACGCAGATAAGTTGAACAATTATTCTGTCATCATTGCCAAATACCCTACCTTGATCCTATAACTGAACTTTGATCTTTTTAGTCGTCTTCCTATTTCTAGTAGAAATAATCATAATTTTTTTTCAAGACTTGTGAACGAGGTTGAGTTAATGTAACATACCATTGTTATATTAATAACTGTTCTGCCAATAGCACCAATAAGTTATCAATAAAAGTATTTTTAGAAAAAGCGGCCGATGGTTTTGTGTCAGTATTTAATAACTTTATTATAAATATTTTTGTGTTTGTAATGAGATAAGAACCTTGACAAAAATTATGTTGCAACTACACTACTCCAATATATTAACGGACCACTTCTGTTTTATCAAAAATCATGTACATGTGTAAATAATTTGAAATTTTTATATGTATGGAAGTAGCATTTCATGTTAGGATGTGACCATAGCTGTTTGAAAGTTTTAAGTTCTTAAATCTCTGAATACCAATTTTTACAACTTTGTGATAATTTGTTTAGTTATCTCAAAAGTACAAAGTGGTGCGTCAATTTATTGACGCACCACTATTGGAGTAGTGTGTAAGCCAATTATTTTCTACCAACACTGTCCAAGATCGTCAAACAAATAATTTCGACCCGGCTTACAAACTTTCTGACTTTACTATTTTACCTCCAAAACAATTTCGCTTTAAAACTAATAAAACACCAGTGATGCAATGTTTTTTCTTTAAGTAAAGTATTTTCAAATTTCAATTATAAACTGTACACTGCAACTGCTTTTTGAAACTTTGCAAAAGCTGTTGAGTGTGTCAGTCAAGAATAAAATTTTTACTTTTATGTTTATGTTTGTAACACTTTTCCGAATTAGTTCCAATCATGTTTGTGTAGCCGACTACAACTTGTAAAGGCAATTAAATAAAAAAGTAATATTTTCAACCGTACGTAATAAAATAAGATAATAAAATAATTCCGTAAGGGGTGACGTGACTTATCAGAAAAACTGTAACATTTCATTTCGAATATTCATGCAAATAAAAAAATATATATTTATTTGTTTTAATATTGCTAAATTTCAACTTGTGATGCATTGTGCGATGAACTGTGGTGTGCCTACTTTTACTGCTTCAATATTTTAAAGAAATATATATTTTTTTGTTTTTGATTTACGGTGGTTTTGCCCTTACCTTAAAGTGCACGTTGCTATAACGTTGTATCTTGTAACGTAATCGTACAACTTATCAAATTGAATACAGTTTTATAAAACTTGCAAGTTATTTTTGGTCTATTATTTATACCACTGTGCAGTGTTTAACCAAAATAAGTTATGAAAAAACTAGAAATTAGTTATGTAGAATTTTTTGGAAGAGGAACAAAAAGCTTTCAAATATCTTCCAGTACCAGCTTCTTAACCTCGTGCTGATCTCATTATAAAAATTAACAACACACAGTTCAAAACAATGTCTCGCTCTTCCAAAGAATTGTTTAACATTGTTGTAGAATTGGTGACCCACTTTATAAGATCATCAATTAGACTAATTAGAGCAAAAAATTTTTGCTTGCGTATGCATTGACTGGATTTCTAAAATATTTAATTATTCTTACGTATGATTTTTTAGTTGAAAATAAGTATAATTTCACTTATTGATGTGTATCGCAAAATGCTACTTAGAATAAAATGTTACAGTTTCACTGATACGTCACGCTCATACGAAATTATTTTATCATTTCATTTCATCACGTATGGTTAAGAGTACCACTCTAAGCTATTTTCCAATTACTGTGAGTGAATTTAAAAGCTCTGTATTGGGTTTGATCCTGTTCCTTTAATTTCTCAATGACATCACAAACCCAGTAAAACTTTACGAAACATCTTTCTCTTTCCTGAGTATCACTAGATCTAAATTTTGATAAAATTTTATTACATATCTTAATATCTAATAATACTTTTTTTGGAGAAAACAAGAGTTAAATTACAACGATGTTGCAAGACCTACTATACTACTAGTTTTTCTTTCTTATAAACTAAGCTTACTACGTTTTCAACTACATCTACTCTTCTACCTATGTTTTTATCTGTGTTTCTACCAGTGGTTTTACTCCTTAGCTTTAGCCTGTCTCTCTCTCCAATTTTGGCTCTAGTTTTTCTGCTTACCTCAGAATTAATGAAAACTTTTAGCGAATGGTCTCAGTGGAATTCTTAACCCTGATAAAGTTGAAGCAAATAAAAAACAAGTACAACAGCAAAAATGCATACTTTATTTACCTTTAGTTAGTATTTTACTGTTTTTTATTATATTTTTTTTCAATTAAACTATTACTTCAATTTTTTTTTACTTTATATTATTTATATGTTTTTTCACCACTCACTCTCTTATTTTTAGTTCTATTCTTGTTTTTTTCGGAATTTACCTATCACACACAACGAGTTTATGCTCCATAATATTACCATGACAATACATACAACTCGCATTCGCCACATTAATAAATCTTTTAAAATTATCACCAAAACATTCATGTCTCTTTTAGGAAATAATCTACATGAGTAAGTACCATCATAGGAAAGGAAGCCTACGGTCTACCCATTCCCTAACATCTCTTATCAGTTTCTTTGTTTATGCTTCTTTTATGCTCGTATTCCATCTCTGTTGTCAGAAAAAATTCAAAATTGAACACTCTTATCAACATGCACCTGTGCACTTTCATCATCTTTTTTTGAAAAATTATCTAATAATCTGCTCACTTTAAAATTATGGTATAATTTTACTTTTCTTGCGTTAAATGCTGATAAAACTGTAGTTATGTTTTACAGAAAGAGGTGATCGTCATATTCACTTCTCAAATAAAAATGCCATCAGACATTGTATACTGTCATATTATTAGTGGTATTGACAATTTTGTAACATCGTTATTGCAGGTAGATGAGCTAAAAAAAACTGTTATTTGCTTGTTCTTTTCTCAAATTAGTTCCCACATGCTTTCTATGTCAACGGCTAGAGTACCTAACATATTTTGCTTTCCTTGCGCCTCATCTAGTTCTAGTTTAGACCTATTTCTTACCAACATCAAATTGCAAAAAAAAACGATAAGTTATACATTTAGCCTTCAGAATTAGACTGTAAACTTTCCTTCGTTAATTTTAAAATTTTAATTTTTTCGTCTTATTTTTCTGTGTATTTAATCTAAACTTAAACCATAGTTATTTTATCAAAATATTTTTTAACTGTAATTTTTTAGATTTGAAGATAGATAAGGGTTCTCATATCTAAAATATCTAAAAAAATTATTATCTACAGTCTACAATACTATTCAACCCTCTATTTGTGCAGCTGAGATTGATAGCAAATTATTCAAAATTTCAGAGTTTTGTTAAACTATATTTTATACAACTCCCTCTATGCAGTGACTGAATTTTATAACAGTTGATAACAACTTTTGATTGTTACTTAGTTTTTATTTTTGGTTCTACTTTGTTTCAAAATGTGGTATTCCCTACTTTTTGATGTTATATGTTTTTAAAAATTCATCTTTCTATAATTTAAAAAAGTGGGTTAAGATAATAAAAAACAAAATAACAACATCTATTAAAATTATAAGCTCATTACATCTAAATTGAGAAACAAGGTTTCACATGTTGATGCTCCAAATGACATATATCGTTTCTAATTGTACAACATTAACGCTTATTGTACTTAAGATATGCGATATTATTTACATACTTTGGTTTCTACCCACAAATAGAAAAATAAAAATAAAATAAATTAAAACAATAAAACAAAATTTACATTTTTTATTATTATTATTATTACAAAACTGTTTCGTTAATAAAATTTTTGTTAGCTACAATGTCTGCGAAAGCAAATACTATTTCAAGCAGTCTATCTTCTCGATCTAAACGAAGTAAGAAAACATCTAAAAATGCCAAGTCTTCAAAACAATTTAAAGAAGAGGTTGTATCAGATAAAAAATCTTTTAACCTAACTAAGCAAGTTAAATCACCAGGAAGATCATCAAGAAAATTGTCTAGTAAATCAAGTAAAGGAAAAAAGCGTGAGAAAACTAATAATTTTGATAAATTTGTGTTTTAACTTTGTGTTTTAATTTAGCTGAATTAGGTAATAAAGAAAAAAAGATCAAAATTGATATCAAATCTTTTGAAAACACATTATCTGAGTTGCTGCACACTCTAGAATTTTGGGATAAAAATAATTCTATAGTGATAAAACCATACGTTCACAAAAGTACAAAATGTGATAAAAAATTGCTGAAAGAAGTTGAAACTTCAAGAAGTGTTGTATCTTTAAAGTTTGCACCTGTAATACAAAATCAAAAAAAAAATCAAAATATTGGAATTCCCTGCTGGGTAATTAAGAACAGTTTAGACCAAAATATCAATTATATATCAAAACTACTAAATGCTACAATTAAAACAAAAGTTGAGTACACACAAAATCTTAAAAATGAGCATGTTGAGGAGCCACTTATATTATCCGTAATGTTAAAACCAAAAGCTTGGTGTACTAAAAAAACATCAGTTTTTGAAATTTTAAATTATGTAGAACCATTAAATGTTTTGGTAGGTTTAAAGTATGTAAATTTATTAATCAATAATTTTTTGTTTTTACCAGGAAGAACCAATACGAATGAGTTCTAGTAAAAATCTAGTTGCTTCAAAACATAGCACTGGAACACAAAAAAAGAAGTTGAAAAGCAAGACAGTACTAAACGGTATCAATGAAGCATCTATTTGTAAAATTAACCCAATTTTGGAAAAAGGTATTTTTTATTTAAATATTTCAGAAGAACTTATTGTAGTTGAATTTTTTTTAAATGTAATTTAATACACGTTTACATTAGTTTTTGTGCACACGTATTTTGACAAAAAAACTTTAAACTTTATTGCTACTTTTTTTATTAACTTTATATTTTAAATGTTTTTTTTTTGCTTAAAAACAAAGTGGTGACTGCTTTTTTTGTGAAACTTATAATAAAAATAATAATGTAATAAAAATAATGCAATTATTTTTATTACATTATAATAAAAATAATGCAATTATTTTTATAGCTTTTCATAGAGCACAGAAATAGAGCAATTCTAGATATCTAAATAAAAATTCATCAATAAATTTTTAAATAACTAAAATTAAATTAAAAAAAAGCAAATTATTCTTCCAACAAAATCAATGCCGAGATAAACTAAATAAGAAAAAACATCATGGCATCAAAGTCGAAAGTTTTAACGTTTTGATGCTATAGGTCACTCGTAATGCTAATGACAGATGTCTGTTTTGATTAAACATAATTCCATAACAACAAGATATTGCTGATTGGACAGACAAACTATCACAATAGCGTTTTAACTATAACGCCTATCTAAGATGTAAAATACTATCTATAGATATGCGTTTCAAACGCTAGTGTGACAACTTAGTTGTTTTTTATTAAAATCAATATCTGATGTAAAAACTTGGTTTTTTAACATTGATGTAGGAAGCTTCTAATCGATATCGCTATATTTACCAGATGAGGGAAATAATACGCACTTGGGTAAATATATAAAACCTAAGAGTCAAACTTATTGAAATAAGAATCTATGGCAACTTACATAAATTTACTTAAATTTACTTTACTTAACTTAACTTTACTATACTTTACTTTACTTAGATTTCCAATAAGAACGAAACACGTTTGAGTCTACAAA
The DNA here is from genome assembly GCA_947359425.1 of Lagria hirta. NCBI lineage: Eukaryota > Metazoa > Arthropoda > Insecta > Coleoptera > Tenebrionidae > Lagria > Lagria hirta. The sequence continues at coordinate 31,932,548 of OX375794.1, forward strand.
TCTTAATTTGAATAAATTTGCTTTGACCTTATTATATTTATAAACGGCAAAGTTAGCAACTGCAGCAAATTTTAAAATTACTAGTTATTTACTAAATATTTTGTTTAAAACATCCATCAAGATTTTTGACAATAAAATAATTGTTTTTTAAAAAATCAAGATAAAAAAAAAACGTTTTAACTTTGTTTTTTTGCATATATTATTAATATTTTTGTTTTTAGGCGATTTTACTTACAGAAAAGTCCTCCAGCCTGGTGACACAACAAAGTACATAATTAATTTCCTGCCACTAACATGTGGAACGTTTGAACATAGCTTTTATATTAAAATTGTTGGATGGCATACCAAATACAGCTTTACATGTTACGCTTCAAGTGATATACCTAGAATTGATATGAGCCCAATTGTTCTTTTTCAAAATAAAGGAGGTTTAAGAAACGACAAAAACCAAGATCAATGTCCTTTATATCTAAAAAATATTGAGACTTTGGATTTTGGATCTACGTTTATAGCAAAGCCAGCAGAAAGCTCAGGAAATAAATCTTTTGAAATCGAAACATTTTGTAATTTAGTTAACCCATCTAATGTTGTCTGTGATGTTACATTTACTTCTTTACAAAATTGTGAATCATTCCAATTTAATCCAAAAACTGACCTAATTCCACAAGGATCAAAAAAAGCGTTAAAGCTAATTGCTAATCCAACTAAACCCGCTTCATATAAAGACACTTTATTGATATCTATTAAAGACAATCCCAAAGTTGAAATAATCCAAATGTCTGTATTAGGATGCGATTTTGCAATTGATGTAAACCCAAATTACATAATCTTTGAGAAAGTTATCACAAATACTAGAATTTCTAAAGAAATAAAGATTACCAATTCAACACCAATCAAATTAACATGGTGTTTTAGTGACTTTGATGATTTATTCAATAACTCAACTTACACTTTAAACCAATTAAAAGGAAATCTTGAGCCGCTTAGTACTGCAAATGTACTATTGGGTTTTAAACCAGAAACAAATGCTATTTTTGAAACTAAATTCAAAATAAAAGTATTCTTCAATTCGTTTTGATAAATTTAATTATAACAAATTTAATTTTAGGTGTTTGACAAGTTAAAAAGAGTAGTACACGAAGCGACGATTACGGCAACTGGTGAAAGTATCAATTTTGATGTAATCTGTAACGCTGATATTGACTTTGGAAATATTAAAGGTGGAATTGTTCATCAAAAAGAGTTCAATATTTTTAACAATGGAATCAATGACATTTTATTCCGGTAAGAAGTTTTTTACAAATACAGTTTGTCTATTTTTGATATCCATAACTGTAGAAATAGAAAATTATCTTAAAAGTTTTTATCAAGTTTAAATGTGTTTCAGACGTTTAATTAAAGTACAGTCGGCTAGGTCAAACCAATTAGCATTTAGCTTAGTAATAATAGTAACAACTTTCAGTCTTTCTCTCCTTCCTTGCATACTACACACATCCTTATGTCTTTCGTGTGTTTCCATTCCGCTTTATATAACTTTATATTTTGAATAAATAACTTTAATATTTATATGATTTGCTTTATATATTTCTAGTCTTGTAATTCTTTATAGAAAGATTATTTAAAGCATTATCATTTATATGTGCAGGAATTATAATTCACAATTATTATAATTGTCAAGATAATCGCTTAATAGCAACAGTATAAAAGTAATACCTTTAACTTGCACAATTATTAATATTAAAAAACTATGATTAAACGGGTTATCATTTTTAAGAAACTTTTATCAAAAAAATGTATATATAGAATTTACTATCAATAATAGGTTATTTATATTTATTTGCATTTATTGAATTTTTTATTTCTATTAGTTGAACTAATAGAAATATATTAGAATATATATAAATATAACTATATTAGAATTTATTAAAATATTTAAAAATTAGATTTTTATTTATATAATACTATTAAATATAATATAAGTGATATAAAATAATTTTTAACAAAAAAAGAAAACAAAGATTTCTCTTGATTTCTTTAAGATACCATTATCAAATCTTAATTTTTTTATCATAATACTAACCTTGAAATATCTTTTTTTAAACAACAAAAAATTATCAAAATCGGTTTATAAACAACAAAGTTATCCGCGAACACGTATTAACAAACGCACTAGTCGTCGCTATAATTTTCAAATGATTCTTTCTCTCAATTTCTCTAGAATGCCATTATTACATTTAAATTTTCTTATCATGATACCACCCTCGAAATATTTCCTCCCCTACAAAAGAAGAAATTATTAAAATTGGTTTAACTTATCTGCGAACACACATAAAAAAAATATAATTATACGGTCGCATTGAGAAACCTCCTCCTTTTTTGAAGTGGGTTAAAAAAGAATATATTTTTTAATTTTCCCTGATATTCTTATAGAAACTTTTTCAAAATGAATTATTGTTAGGTCTCTTTATTTAATTATTTTATCAATAACAATGAAAATAATAACATTAGCATTTATATTCATAGAAAGTTTTGTTGAATTTTTTTATTAAAAAATGATTTTAATTTTTCTTAATTTCAGATTTTTATATTATAAATTTTACATTTTTTTTTTCTATATATAATTTACCTCGTTTAAAAACTTTAATATTAGGTAGTTAAAAATCCTTTACAAAAAATACTATTTGAATTAAAATTGATCAAAGACGAATAAAGAATTATAGATGTCTAACAATTTTTAATTTTTTAAAATGTATATATGTAGTTAAAAAAAAATTCAAATTTTTTTTTTTCAAAAAAAATGTTAAAATTTTTATTTTCAAAAAAAAATGTTAAAATTTTTATTTTATTCTTTATTTTTTATCAACACACTCTTAATTATGGCATATTCTCAAATGGCATAGCTTTTTTCCAAACACTCTCTGAAACCGTCTCTACCCTATAGCATCAAATTTGTTTTTATTATTTTTTGTTTGAAAAGTTTTTTAATCAGAGATTTTTTTTAGAAATGATGCTTTGTCTTTTAGACCTCTAAACAAATCTTTTAATTTTGATTCCGAACTGTTCTAAATCCTAAATGTTTAAACACAATATTAAATCTGTTGGTTATCTTAGGTTGGAATGAATAATTGTAATTCTTGTGTATGTATTTGTTTAAAAAGTTGTGCAAATTTGGACATTTGTTTATTATTTGTAATTTTTATGATTTTATTTACAATTTCTTTATTATATTCATAATCTTAGGACTTTTTTCGATAACTTTTTTCCTTTATTAGAGTTTTTTTGACTTAAATGGAAGGTAAATAATCTGTTTACTAAAGACTTGAACATTCTAGCTTATGTTGAAACCAATGATTTCCGACATTATGAGTTATAATGTTATTCTTGGCTGAGTTATTTATGCATCATTTTGAAAATTATGCAAAAGACAGTTTTCAATATTTTCCTAGAATGTAGATAAGATACGTAGACAACGTATTTGTAATTCTGAACGCTAATAAGTTTTGTGTCGAACTTCAAAAATCTTGTTTTCCCTTAAGAAAATTCACTTGTAAAAAAAAAATTAATATGACAAACTATCTTTTTTAGATGTAAACATAATTAAAAAAGCAACAAGCAATAATTTGAGGTATTTAAAAAAGAAACAAATACTTTAAGATACATACCTAATGATTCAAATCATTCATTGTTTTCAACATAAAAAAGCAAGTTATGTTTTTTAATAAACAGATTATTTTGTTCTCCTTGTAAGTCAAAAGAACTATAATGAAGAATCATTAATAGTAACCCTTTGAAACTAATTATACCAGCAGGCTTAATATTAAGCTTAAACATTTACGATTTAAAACGGTTTATTATTTTGGATCTAAATTAAAAGATTTGTTAAGAGGTTCGAAAGACAAAACATTATTTCCAGAAAACTTTGAAATTTATCGCATAAAATGTAATAACCGTCGTTAGGAACTGATGGAATACCAAATGAGGCATAGATATATGGTAATGAAAGAGTTAAGGAAAGACTGAGAGAAGTACTGAATAAAGTGTGAAAGAGAAAAAAGATTCCTCGGGAATGAACAAACAAATAATTGTATTAATTTATAAAAAAAAGAAAAAAGATGATAAAAAAATTCCGAGAAATAACGCTTCTAAACACAATTTAATAAAGTGTATGCGATGTATATGATCAGCAGGAGGATTACCAGAGAGTGGCGAGGGTCAATAGATAATGTATATATTTTAAATGCGCTAATTGACAACGACTTAGAAAAGGAAGGTGCGGTGTTTGTAGAATTAAAAACAGCGTTTGATAGTAATTGCGTGTGAATAAGTTAGAAATCAATAAAAAGAAAAAAAAGCAGGAAAGAGAAGAGAAGAGGTTCAAAAAAAAACAACAAAATTTAAGTTAGAGTTTTATTTTTTATATTATATTATTTATAACACTGTATAGCAGGAAAGAATGAAAACACTTAGGACATATGTTTGAAGAAAGAAATCGAAGTAAAGCACAGGTGAGAGAATTAGTGAAAAGGAAAATCAAATGTGTGCGATAGTGTAGGGGATGGCTGAGAACGTTTAGAGGAAAGTGTGAAAGAGGGCTGACAATGTTTGACAGCCTGCTATAAAGTGTAATGTTGTATGAAGCGGTAATTTGAAGATAGAAAGAGAGGATAGAGATAGAAAGAGTACAAGAAAAATATATGAAGTAGATGGCAAGACTAAGTAAGGAGACTTCAAGTTATATAGTGAGAAAAGGCGGGAAAAAAAAGTAAAAATAGAAGAAGGAACGAAAGCGGTAAAGTTTGAAGATAAAATTAAGGATAGAGGAGGGTGTGAGATACTTAAACAGTGCTATGAAGTTATGACCAAAAAGGCAGACAAAAGAATAAAAAAAAGAAAAAAATATACTATGAAAGATAACGGTTCAAAAGAGGAAAAAAAAGCGAGGCAATGGGTGAATAGAGAAATTAGAGCAAAGATAGAGAGAGACATAGAGAAACAAGAAAAGAGAAGACAAAATAGAGAGGGCAGACACAATAGAAAACATGGAAGATTAATTACAGAAGAACTACCAAACTAACTAAAAAGAAAAAAATGAGAAAGAGAGAGAGGAAAAAATGATTGCAATATTCACATGTGGGAAGGAAGAGAGGGAAAACAGATTTTAGGTAAGAGAAAATAAAAAAAATTTAGGATGTGTGAGAGAGAAGAGAGAAAAAAACATTAGCGCACATGATGAATGAATGCGTAAAGGTAAAAGAAAATATGATAGCAAGAGAGGACATAATTAAAATAAAAGAAAAAGAGAATAAAATAGATAAAAATGATAGAAAAAAAAAGATTAAACTTGATGAATAAGGTAGAATGAGAAAAAAAGAAAAGAGAAAAAGCAGGGAAGAGAGGCGAAGAATCAGAAAAAAACAAGAAAGTTTACGTTAGACTTTTTTAATTTTTTTTTTTTAACTTTGTATTGCGGGGAAATAAAGTCTATTACTTGTAATAACTTTGACAAATATTATAAAGGGCAAACGCGTAGATCAGTTTAAGACAGATACAGAAAACGCTTAGCTCGCTTAAAATACGTCAAATTAAACAAGTTGGGTATAGCCAAGCAGGCCTTCTTCAATAGCAATCATCGTATTAATAGTATCAACTAAGCTTAAAATTAATCAAGCAAATGTAAGAAGATGATTGAAAATAATTTTAACTCACAATGCTTTGTCTCTCTTTAAAATAAACAGAACATGGTCCTGAGTGTACAATGAGCATAAAAGCATGCTCCCTCCAGATAGCTGTATTTTCACATTAATCATATGAATCTCATTACTCACATTAACAGCAAATCACATTAATTAAAATCCATCACATAAAAATCTAGTCATTTTAATCATATTAATGGCTTTAGTCCTTTTAAAGCAGACTCCCAATGAGCAGAACTTACCCCATTATTCAAAAAACTGGAGAACAAACACATTTTTCTACATTACGAAGCATTCAGTAACTCATTGAGAAATGAATAAGTAAGAAAGTAAATGAGCAACGATGCGGTCTGCAGACGATGGGGTTTATGTTATAGAGACAAGAACAGATAATGAGCTATTTTTAGAAACCACAAATTGAGGAAGTAAAATTACAATTAAATTCCTGTTTCTCTTACACAAATAAATAACTATAGAAATCTGGACGCCATCGAATTTATTGAAATTTATAAAATCAAAGCAAATGCTGTTAACAAAGATAAAACAGTCTTCTTTTAATTTAAGCTCTATTGGTTAAGTTTGTAAGACTTATTTATTATAATCTTACGTTTTGCTTAATTTTAACAATTAAAATGAAGTAAATAACAGTTAACTCCTTCTTTATAATAACTTTGTCAGGATGTCTATGTTCTACGATTATAAGCATTAAATATTCACTCGAAAACAGTGTACAAAATAGCAACAACCAGCCACATTATCATCAACAATCTACTTCAACTCACCCCTTTAGTTAGAGAAACATTGTTAGAGAAACGCTCGAACGGTGAGACGGATCGATTGGGCGACACATGAAACATGTTTACACATAATGTACCTGTCAATAATGCCTGTACAGAAACTCATCGGAGGCTTTTCTCCCTCTCGCAGGATCTTTTTATATTTCGAACTGCTATTGGAAGACATTACCACGTCCATTGGTCTTTGACAACCCTTCCATGAACTCGATTGACCTAATCTTTACCCCTTAGCCTCGTGTTCTCAATGATGTTTTCATTGTTTCGGTACCTTGCTCGAGAGCAGCGTAGACGGTGTTGCAAGGCCTCAGTCAAATTATACAAGATTGAATAGCCAGAAATAATGCGTAATAGAACAAGGTTTACAATAAAGATTAATAAATTAATCAAGAACCTAAGGACACTACGCAGTATTCTGTCATGCCAGCAAAAAGAAAATTTACAACCTTTTTATACACTGACAGGAACATAACTATAGCGGTTAACAGGCTCTAGCTTACCCCTCTACCTCTTCGCCTCTTTTCGACAAAGTAGAGAGCTAGGATAGCAATCTGTAAATACCTACAGACGTCATGGGAGTACAACCTCAGTCTGAAATGTAATATCACATAGACCGTACCCCAGGTATCAAACTATACTTTCTGACCTCGGCTTCGCCCCGGCCATCATATCACATACGCCAGGAAATCCAACTTTCTGGCCTTAGAACGTAATATACTATTTTGTCGCTTATGCTTGTCATCCTGTCATGTTCTGCCAGAATCTAAAAAAAGATTTTTATTGATAAAATTTCTTTTAAGGCTTACAACCACTGCTAGCAGCCCAAAATGGCTAAGCACCTTGTTTAAAATCGAACCCGAAGAAGGAAAAATTTCAAAATTTCAAGAATTTGCATGCAGTGTAACATTTACTCCAACCAAAGAAACTACTTTATCTAAAATTCCAATTGCTGCATGTTTATTAATTGATCCTGTCTACAATTTGACTCTAAAAAGTTTCAATTTAACTGTATCAGCTAAAGTGTTTTTGTCCAAATTTGACGTTTGTCCATATCCAGAAATAAATTTTGGAAACCAGTTAGTTGGAACCGAAAAAAGCCAATTTTTAACAATTTACAACAAAGGTTTTTTTGAATTTATTTATACTATATCATTTATAGGAGCTAAAAAAGATGATTTGACTAAGCAAACAAAGAAAACTGAATCCAGATCTAAATCAAAAGAGTCAAAAAAATCAAATCATTCAGCAGGTTCAAAAAATACTAAAAAAAGTAAAAAAACTCAATCTTCAAAAAAATCAAAGCGTTCAAAGCAATCTACATATAAAAAAATTGACAATTTAAAATATGGAGTTTTTTCAATCAATCCTTTCACTGGCTTAGTGGCGCCTAATCACGAGGCATTAATAGAAATCAAATCACAACCCAACCAAGTCAAAATCTACGAAGAGAATATTATTATTCACATTAGTCAGCCTTCTCTTAATGACAAAAATGGCAAAGCTCTAAATATCCAAGTTAATGCGTGTGAGCCAAAACTGAATTTTGAAAATTTTCGATTTATTTTTAAAGAACAGTATATTGTAGAAAAAATAGAAGATTTTGCGGTATCTCTAAATGTTTGTGATTATTTTGTTCATTTATTGCAGTAGAGTGATACTTTTTGTTTCAGACTAAAACAAATAAGGTTTTTGCCACTTCAGAATTAAAACTACTTTTTAGTCGAGTTTGTATCAATACAACTGATGTTGCAAAAATCAAAATACAAAATATTGGATTTGTACCTGCTCGAATTACTGCTTCATTGTCAGACAAAAGTTATACGTTTTCAGTATTTCCAACATCATTCGAAATAGATTCGTATCAAATAGAAGACGTTGTTATTTCTTTTACGCCCAAATCTATTGAGGTAATTTCTATTTTTATTGTTACATTGTTATTATTTTGATGTAACTGCAATTAATAGATACACAACGCAAAACTTAGTCTTGTGTCTCACGGAATGTATACATCTGACGTTCTACAGTTTGAGATAATTGGTGAAGCATGTGTTCCAGAAATAATACTTCTTGAACCTCTTTGTTCTGAAGTTGACTCTTTTATCAAATTTCCACTGACTTTAGTAGAAAGTTCATCAAATCAAAAAATAGTTATGAAAAATTCTGGACTTTTAAAGTGTACAGTTATATTAGAAGTTTGTTTTGATGAGTTGAATCAGCTTCAATTAGTGCCAATAGAAAAAACTGTAGATTATTTAAATGCAAAATTTTTTGAAGGTAAGTTTATTTGTAATAATACACATCTAATGTTGATTAGATTTTATAAAATATTATATGGTTTTGGGTTTCATAGTGCTCTATGACCAAAACTGCGTAGGTTTTTGATGAAGATAATTTGACTGAGCTATCTGAAAAACCGAAAATTTTAAAACATTTTTTGTTTTTTTATTTTATCACTGCTATGTTGAGGGTGGACAGGATAGGATTTGAGCTATGTATATAAAATTGTTAACTTTTCCAAGAAATTTATGACGGTCATGTTCAACATTACAGCTGGTTGAGCTGTAATGCATGCTTTGCATGGACAGCTTTAATGTTTGTTGGAGTACCAAACCACTATCAACTACTTTAAAAAAATACCAGTTTTACAAAGTGTAATAGTATGTAATAGTAGTATGTAATAATATATTTAAAATAAGTTTTTTGCGATGTGGTAGTCGAATTTCAAATTTATAATGGAGTCATAAATCCGTCCTTACTGTTAACAATGCTAAGGGTTAAATTAATCCAATGCCGGATTAGCCACGTAGCAAGAGTAGCAAATGCTACGGGCCCCGCGACTCGGGGGGCCCCGCGGTCTAATACCTGTCTGACCGTAAAAAAATATCAATTTATAATACACGTACCGTAAAAAAAATACACGTACCTACCACGAGAAACGTTGGTATCAAAATCTACAACAATAATTTAAAATTTTACCACGTTTCTACAATTGAGCGCTGGCTACACCAAAAGTTGTGTTGTACTGCTTGCACTGCGCTACACGCAAGTTGGTAGCACGGCAAAACTAACAGGGGAATCCCCTGATATTGTCATCGAACGAGCTAGTCGTAACAACCCGATCAAATCAAATAGGATTCTATCGACTATCAAACAATAAGAAAATGCTGTACATTTATGTTTGGCACAACATAAAAAAACTTTTAAAAGGACTTTAGATGTGAGCCATTCTTGAGAAAAGTTGTTTTGACATTGCTTCGAGTACTGTTTTTAGTTTTCTAACCTGACTTTGCGCTGTAAGCAAAAGCAACTCATACGATTATCTATTTTAAAACACAGTAGAAGAGTGTTTGGTTTTGTACGTAGTAAATGAAGTAAAGCATAAACGAGAATAATTTCACTTAAGGTAAGATATTTTACTAGTTATGTTTTGCATATTCACTTCAAATTATTTTTAGTAACTCTTAACATTTGCGGAGTCAAACTTTATAAACGCATATAAATAAAAACAAATACCTCAATCTCATTAATTTTCGTTCATTTAAGTTGTATAAAGAAAGTTACATTTCATGTCCTTTAAAAAAAATTATTATTCTATGCAACATTTTTGATTATTTTAATGTCGTATTAAATTTGATTCCTTTTATAAAACTTTTGTAAGTTATTTAATACATATAAATAGCATTTGTCAAGTTATTTTTTTTTATTTATAACGTTGGATAAATAAAATAAAAAAATATTTGTCTAACCATAGGTAACATGAGCAGCAGATCTAGAGATACCGGTCGACACTATGCTTCTGGAAGTGCTAAGCGTAAAGCAAAAGTCGAAAAGGAAAAAAAGAACGAAGCTGTTTTGTCAAAAACACGTAAGCTGTTCGACTTTTTTAATGTTCAGAGTGATGTTGCTGAATCTACTGAAAATAAAGCAAAACATACAGAAGTTGTATCTCATTGTACATATAATAGTGGTACTACTACTGTTTCTAATGAAACTACATTTTCTACAAGTGATGCTGTAGCTGAAGAGACAGCAATTCCTTCTAATTTAGTTATATCATGCTCTAGCCAAAGAGAAGTTAAAAGCACAGCCAGTACTCTTGATCCAGAGCCGTCATGTTCAAGCCAAAAAGCAGTCGATGGTATATTATTGCATGATTTCACTACAGTTTGAAGTCTAAAACAAAACGAAAGTAAAATATACTCCAACGATATTGGTGAATGGCCGAGCAACTTCGATAGAGATTATTGGATTGCAAAAGGAAGCAGCGAACTGCAACATATGGATAGCGATTTTTTGTCTTCAAAGAAAATTTACGAAAAAGAAAATAAGCCACGATTCTGCCAAAAGTCCTTTTTCAGCTATAAACATAAACTAACGAATAAAACTCATGTCGGAGACTGGTTGTGTTATTCGGAAACCAAAGGACAACTTTTCTGTTTTGTTTGCAAAGTTACGAATTCAGATACTTCGTCACCACGGTTTACGAAAGATGGATTAGATGACTGGAAGAATGCGCACAATTTGTTGACAAGACATGAAGAAAGCACTCCACATAGACAAGCCATAATTTCGCTGGTAAATCTCAAAAACAAGAATACGCGTGTTGTTTCTCAACTTGTGAGCCAAATTGAGACTGAGCAAAATTATTGGAGGCTACTCTTAAAACGAATCATTGCAGTAATAAAGTATTTAGCAGAACGAGGTCTTGCGTTTCGGGGTAGTGACGAAATTGTTGGTTCCCCCCACAATGGCAATTATTTAGGCTTATTAGCCCAATTTGACGCTTTTATGGCTCAACATATTCAAAGTTATGCTAATAAAGGAAAAGAACATACGTCATATTTATCAAAAACAACTTGTGAGGAATTTATTCATCTAATTGCATCAAGCATACTGGATCAAATAATTTGCGAAATTAAGAGATGCAAATACTACTCAGTTTCATTGGATTCTACTCCAGATATATCGCATGTAGACCAACTGACTCTGATAGTGCGCTATGTTCTACCATCTGGACCAGTGGAAAGATTCGTTAAGTTCTTAGACATGGAAAGTCATACTGCTGAAGAACTCGCTCAAAGTTTATTAGATTTCTTAAGTCAGAGTGACATTGATATCAAAGATTGTCGTGGGCAAAGCTACGATAATGCCAGCAACATGAGTGGGAAATACTGCGGCTTACAAGCACGAATTAAGGAAATAAATAAATACGCAGAATATATTCCCTGTGTTGCACATTCCTTAAATTTGGTTGCTAAGTGCTCTGCAGACTGCTGTACATAAGCATTACTTTTCTTCGATTTCGTTGAAAACCTCTACACGTTTTTTTCTGCTTCTACCAACCGATGGAGTCGTCTCACGAACGCATTGAAAGATTCTACTTCAAAAATTCCGATTTTGAAAAGGTTATCGGACACTAGGTGGTCAGCCAGAGCTGATGCTACGAAGGCGCTTTTATGTGGTTTTATCACTATTAAGCAAGTTTTGGAAGACATTTTCAATAATGTAGATCAAAAAGCAGAGTGCCGTAATAAAGCTTACGGACTAGTTTCAACGATGAATAAGTTAGAAACGGGAATAATGACAATTATGTGGAACCGAATCCTAGAACGCTTGCAAGCGACTAGTGCTTCGCTGCAGTCGTCTGATCAAGACCTTAACACAGGATACGCCCTTTATGAAACAGTATATGCCTACGTACAAGCAATGCGATCTACATTTTCAGATGTTGAGGCAAAAGCCAAAGATCTGACCGACTGTGAAGAGTATCAGGAACAGACTTCAAGACGAAGCAAGCGGAATACAAAGTACGACCATTTCACCGGCTCTACTACACTCGACAACTTTGTTGAAAATCAAACAACTGGACAACGTTTTGAAATTCAGGTGTTTATTGTCATTATTGATAACGTACTGTCTGCTTTAACTAAACGTATGGAAGCATATCATGGAATTACTGGTGTTTTTGGAATATTTCGACAGCTAAAATCCCTTACAACAGAAGAGATTTTGGAAAACGCCTCACGTATGGTCAGTGCTTACGAAGATGATTTGGAAAGTAGCCTAGGCGACGAATTAGTGCAGTTCGCTGAACTGCTGAAAACAGATGTGGCTACTGTTATTGATAGCAAGAAACAAGAGTTTCTGGAACTGCAATTTTATAAACTTTTATTAAATAATTCCTTAGAATCGTGTTTCCCAAACGTAGAAATTGCCTTGCGCATTTACTTGTCTCTCATGATCACTAACTGCAGTGGCGAACGTTCTTTTTCAACGTTAAAACGTATTAAAAACGAGTTAAGAAACACGATGGGCCAAGAACGTCTTAATCACCTTACTTTGATGAATATAGAGTATAATTTGCTTAAAGAAGTCGATAGTGAAAGTGTTATCTCTAAATTTGCCCATATTAAATGCAGAAAAGTTTATTTGTAATAGTTTTGTTTTATTTAATACCCTTTAACTTGAGAAACTATAGCAAACGAAGGGCCTCTTGACAGAATTTGCTACAGGCCCCGCGCTGGCTTAATCCGGCACTGATTATTAATCAAAGCTTAAACAGTAATAATAATTTGATGAGAAAGCTAGTTGAAACTATTTATATTATTTGTGATGTTTAGATGATTAAAAAACAAAAATGAAATTTTGTCTCACTAGTTTTTTGACTATTTTATTTTATTTTATCGTATAAAAGGCGCTAAAACGTTATAACGTGGTTGTCCAATCAGGGATATACATTTTAGCCTCAATTTGTATCTAATAACTAATAACATTTATGCCTATCATTTAGAGTAACCCTAACCCATATGCATTAAAGCATGTTGAAATTCCGTTTCTCAAAATTTTTGATGCAAGGCAGCATCTAATAATAGTTGGCGCTAGTATTATCAAAAAATTAAAAAATAATTTTAGATTTTTATCAAATATAAGTACAGGAAAGTTAATATAAAACATTATAAAGTTTTTTAATAACAATAAATAAAATAGTATATTACACTACAAGGGACAAAAGTTGAATTTTCGGCCCTGCGCGCCATAATGCCCGAGGTGAAGCCGAGGGCATCATGGCGCGCAGGACCGAGATTTCAACTTCTGTCCCGCGTCGTGTATACGATTTTTCTTCATACCTCTGTCGAAAGTACGTACTTTTATTTTTAATTTTATTTTTTTAACTTTAAATGCTGATAGTTTTTGATGCCTGCCGCGACATTTGCGGCACGAGCGAAGCGAGTGTTGCTGGTCATATAACATAGTTACGAGTATAAATAAACACGATGAATTCTTTCTTCCCTATTATAGGGAAGAAAGAATTTCATCTTACAGGGACTAAAAGTTAAACTTTCGTCTCTGTTATTAGGGACGAAAGTACGTACTTTCGACCGAGGTATGAAGAAAAAATTAATTATTTAATATCTAAAACTGATTAAACATTTGTTATTGCTATATTATATTTGATAAATTACTTGTGTCAACCAAAATTTTATTAAAATGATTTTAGAATTGAAACTTTAAATTGAGATTTTAGAATAAAATTATCTTAAGTTTATTTGATTTGACTTTAAGTGTGTGACACAATAAAAACAATATAATTTATTAGAATGTTAATATTAATTGAATATTAATATTTACTGAATTTGCAATTTAAACTAAATCAAATTCACAATATAGTTTAAAATAAACAAAATATAGCAACTAAAAATAAATGTGATTAAAACATGTAAATTAATAAATACAAGAATTAGTTAAAAAATCAATTGAGTAGAATGTTGAGTAAATAAAGTAACTATAAACTATCTATCATTTTTCCCTTTTTTTCGGTATTGTTAGATGTAAAATAAAATGAGTTCTAATTTATCTTGTGATTCTAACATTTACATTATATTTATAATAAACAAACACAGTAAAACTACAATCTTTAGTAAATATTGTTTATTTTTCTTTTATAAATTCTGTGCTTGTTGAAATATTTCAGCTTTTTTAAATAACCATTTATTTTTGATATTTTTTTTCAATTTTTAAAAATTAAATTAATTACTTTACCTTGCAGATAAACGAACACATACTATTAAAATCATCTTAGAATGCAATGAAATAGCTGCATTTTTGCTGATTTTTCAGCCAGCTCAAATTGGAAGTTTCAGTGCTGAAGTAAGAATACATATCGTCAACAATCCTTTCGAGATGAAAACGGTAAAATGCTTTCTTTGATATGATTTTTATAATCAAGGGTCAACAACTCATGCTCTATAAAATAGTAACATAGTAATTGTTTCTTTATTTATTTTTATTTTGGTATTAATTAATACTTTATTAGCTTTTATATTAGTAATAATAGCATATCATTCAATAAACGTTCAGTTTAATAATAATCACTTACGAAATAGTATATTACGTTCTAAGGCCAGAAAGTTGGATTTCCTGGCGTATGTGATATGATGGCCGAGGCGAAGCCGAGGTCATTATATCACATACGCCAGGGCATCCAAATTTCTGGCCGTAGGTCGTAAACTATTTTTCTTGCTCCACCCGCCGAATTTCTTTTAGTTTAACGTTCACAGTACTGACATAATGACTTTTGTGGTTGTGTTGCTATGGCAGCGGCTAGAAAATGCAGGCCATGAAAAGTCGCTTTTTCTGGCGTAAAATGAGGCCAGAAAGAGCGTACATTCGGCGGGTGGAGCAAGAAAATAATTATTGCACTACAAAGGTATAACGAGTAATAAAGTCTGCTGACTGGAAGTGAGTAATAACCATTACTCGGGAGTCAAACACTATTTCCGATCTACAACATTGTACCTGATTTTCAAAATTAAGGGAAAACAAGAAAAGCTGTGTTTTTTTGGCGCAGGTCTTAGATCAATTTGTGCTAAAGCCGAGTAAACATAAAGGCGATTACGCAAAAGCGCAAAGATTTTGAGTTTGAATATATCAATTTAATTAGATTGCGTTATTGTTTTAGAGTGCTGTAAAAGAAGAAATAATTATTTTTACCTGTTTGAGAATTTTCCGTTTTCTTTTTGAGTAATTAACAATTCATTTCACATTCAAAAGCTAGTGCAACTGCATTGATTGACAGTTGATAAATAAAGATCTAAGACGTGCTGTCAAACTTTGATTTTGAACACCCGGTATCATTTTCTTGTGACAAAATAGTGCATCTGATTCAATTTTGTCGTAATATTTAAGTAATATTATTCTATTAAATTGTAGCCATTGTCTAATTGACAATAAGAATTAACAACCAATAGGATTTAGTAATTTATAAATTATCCGACCGTTGTAGAAGAAATATTTTACTAAACTATTTCGCACATTGTTATGTAATGTCTTCACAAAAATTTACAGTTTAGAGACGTATTGTTTTAATAAAAAGACTGTTAGTATCTGAATAGTCGCGAATTTACTTAAGTTTTATTAATTTTAATTTAAATAATTAAGTTTTATTCCGATAACAAACATGTTTTGGCAAACAATTTGCTAACAATTCGTTTAAAAAAGCGTGCTAAATTTTTGGCGTTTATTGGAGTTTATTTCTTCAAAATTGATTCACATACAGAGTGAGTCATTGGTGGGGTCTCTATATATAATCAATAAACTTCAAAAAAATTTTGATTTTTTTTTTAAGTTTAAAAAACTTATCAACTTATTTTTATTGTTTCAAAAACTTTCAATTAAATTATTAAAATTTTTTAAATTATTAAAAAAAAATAATTTAAAAATTTTAAATTAGTTTCAACGAGTTTTAGATAAATTTAAAAAAGTTTAAAAAAGTTTAAACACTTTTAAAAATTTTTAAAAAACTTTAAATTAATTTTTGAAAAATGTTAAAGTAGTTTTAGATAAGTTTAGAAATTTTTAAAAATGTTTAACAAAAACTAAATAAAATAAAAAAAACTTAATTACGTGTTTGAAAAAAATTATATATATTTTTTAGAAAAGTTTTAAAACAGTTTTTAATTTTTTTATTAATTTCTAACTCGAAAAATTTTAAAATAATTAAAAAAAATTTTTATGGCTAAAAAATTTAAGAAAAACTTTATTTAGATTTAAAAATTTTTAGTTATTTTTAAACATTCTTGCAAACAAATTATAAAATTTTACGCATATTTAAGAATAATATATAAATTTTTTTAAAAAACTTAAGATTTGTTTTACAATCATATAAAAAATTAAATATTTTTTTTTCAATTTTTAAAAAATAGCAAAAATTTGTTAAATTATTATACCAATTTAAAAAAATATTGAAAGGTTTTTTAAAATATGTCTAACAATAATTTGATTCAGTTTCTAATAATTTAAAATTGTCAAGTCTTAAAAATCCTTTAAAGATTTAAAACATTTCAAAATATTTCTAAACTTTAAAAATATTTTTTATTTTTTATAAAAAAAAATTAATTTTTTTTAAACATATGGAGACTGTAATACGGACCCGCAAATGTAATACGAAATAAAAATTCAAAATACTTTTCAAATTTTGGAACTTAAAAAATTTTTTTTTAATAATTTTATAATTTTTTATTAAAATTTTTTATTTTTTGTGTTTAATGTTTTGTTTGTCGGATGATCTTTGCCGAAGAATAACTTAAATAACACTTATCAATAGGACATCATACCAAAAAAATCTAAGACGATGAATTACTTAAAATTCAAATTGAGTCGTCTTTTATATTTTTATTTTTTATGCAAATTTATTATAATTTACATATAAATTAATTAGTTGCAAAACATTAGATTTATGAATTTAATCAAAATGAAATGACATTTGAGTTTAGTAAAAATGACATTTCTCATCAGTAACGTGCAAAAAATGACATTTCTGCTTAGTAAAGTGGTAGAATACATTACCGCTTTGTTTTTGAAGAAGAATCAAGCTGTAATAGAAATTTTAATGTTTGATAACCGGAAAAATAATTTTTTATCCTACACCAACACAAAATGAAATTTCTTCATCTTTCAATAGTCGAGAAAGTTGACCATTTCTCGGCCTCAAATTTTAAAAATAACTGATAATGTTTTATTCAAAAAAAAGTTGGATTTTAATTTTAAAAACTTGAGCCTTTTTATAGCATACTGAATATTTTTAGACACTAGAATAACAAATATATATAAATAAATTTTTCATAAATTTATTTCGTTAACCGAATTGACATTAAATAAATCGCAGAGACATAGAAGGCTAATCCCACACTAATGACTCACACTGCATAAACCCATTAGTTTGAAACATTTATGAAAAGTAAAATTTTTGTCGAGTATTAAGTGAACTAAAAAGCATTACGTTATTAAGTGCATCTAAGTTGATTTTTCAAGATCGATAAATAATCAGTTATCTTTTTTTCTTAGTGTATAATAATGAGAATCCCGTGACGTTTATAGCATACAGATCACCAATCAAACACTAAAGTTTTAACACTTTTTCTTGGTAATTATCCCGGTAATTTTTTCTCTTTACCTAACATGGCTAAAATTAATAAGTAATAATTTTTTGCAATAATTAAAATCTACACTTGAACGAAAATTTAAGAACATTTTTTACTCATTAGTGAAAAGAATAATTTTTGTTAGTTTTGACGTTTAGTTGCTACGGTATATACATTAAACTTGATCAATTTCGATAATATTCATAGCTTCAAATTATATGTTCTAGTTTATTTCAAATCTTTGAAAGCGTCCGGGGATTCTCTACCCGAATACCATACCATTTCTCGTAAATTCCTAAAACAGTTAATAAGTTGAAATAGCATATGAAGTTATGATTTTAAATGAAAATTTTATTGAAAGCGTAAACTGCAATCGCGCGTTGAACCTGTTACGCACTATTTTTTTATATTTTGAAACTGCATTTTATTTTGCTTTTTAATTTTTTTCGTATTTTATAAGCTATGAAACTGTCACGTTATTTCTATTTTAAAGTATATACATATGTAATTGTGAATTGTAACGTTCATTACTTGCATAATTTTATTATTTTGCAGGTGCACTGTCATTATGAAAGTTACTACATGGACGTAATTTTAGAAGGGCTATCTTCAGAGCTTTCAAACATGTCAACATTAGAAAAAACCGTTTTAATTTATTTCTTAAACTTAGGCACCACTGCTTTAAGCACTATTCACAAATGCTGTTTTTCAATTAAAAACAATTCGGCTTGTGACTCATACAAGTTTGAATTTCCAAATTTTGATAACATTTTCTTTACACCTTCTGTTGGTCATATTAAAGCTCAATCCTGTAAAAATGTTTTAGCTGTATTTTTAGCAAAACAGCCAGTTGTTTTAGAAAAAGTATATATAACAACAATTAAAATAATAAAAAACAAATTATTTATATGTTATTTTTTAGTTTAAGATCAATTGCAAAATCTACAAAATTGAGTTTTTAAAGACGCAAGTCAATAATATTTCTTGGGACGACAGACAGCATGTTGTAATATGGTCCTCAAGAGACGAAGAAGTTCACAATGATATTTATAGGTTTGATTTTTTTTAAACAATAACAATTTTTGTGTATTATATGTGATTCATAATAAGTATTTGTAATATTAATGTGAAAAGTAAGGTTTTTATGCACGAATTACGAAAGTTAACGCACAAGCCAAAGGCGACACAAAGAGTCTTCCATACACGTATTTTACACATTAATATATATATACAACCTAATTAGGAAATAGTATATTAAAAACTAGTTTAATAAGGATTTGGCGCACAAGTCTCATGGAACACATGTACCCTTTATAAAACGTGTTCTTTAAATTATTGTTTTAAACTTGCGTCTTTTCTTTTGTTTTACAAAAAAAAAATATTTTTGTTTTTTGGAAAAATTAGTTTCTAACGGTTGGTAACAGCAACAAGCCATTTGATTTCAAATTTAATTTAAAACTTTTTTTTGACATAATTTGCTTATCTTTAATTAAAAAGTAATATAATAGAAAAGAGCAAAATGTATGTGCTCCATTTAAAATTCAAAGACTGGCTGAGACAACGTCAAAAAATGTATTACCTGATTAATCCAAAATAGCCTAACTATTGTGAATATAGCAAACAAATTTTTGCAGCCACTTTGTCTTCTAATTTGAACCATTAAACTACTTTTTAAAATACTCTCAGTTTAAAATGATTACATTTTTTCTTTCCAAAATAACAGTAATAAGCCGAACAAGTTCTTATTCGTCGCAAAACTTATTTTCTATTAAAATTATTTTATATCTAAATATTGAATGACATTTCGTAAGTTTGCTTTCAGTAACTTAAATTTGATGCTTAAATGATGTTAAAGCTTTTTTATTGATAGAGATAACAGCGCAAAATATTAGTAAAAAGTTTATTTATTATTTATTATATAATAGACCTAATTAAGTCACTAGCAAACTTGTGACTTAACTAGTTTTTTCATTTGCATATACGGGTTTTTAATCTAGTGAAAGTTGAAAAGTGAGCCATTCTATGAATATAATTCAATTTAAAATTAATTGTAAAAATGAGTCAATCATGAATTAACTAACGGTTCTATGAATTAACTAACGGTGGAGTATTTAAATTCTAATCTATAAAATTAATTTTATAAAAAGAAACTTATTTAAATTTTTTAGTGAAGTTATTTTTGACGAGATGTACTATCCATCTACAAACAGCCTCGTTTCGGCTACAACTAATTTAGTTTCTAATCAAAAGACAGACCTCGTTAGAAGTCTCGAATATAATGTTGAGCCAGAAATATTAGTGGTCCCTAATTCAAATCAAAACCTACATATTTTAGTGAATGTAGTCGCTAATTACGCTGTGTATTCTTGCGACACTACCGAGCTAGTTATTCCTGATACATTTTTAATGAATGTAAGTACACAATCTAAAGTATTTTCAAGTTAAAGGCACAGTGGATGATTAGCAACTAATAGAGTTTCTATTGGTTGAACTGTCATATAACTTAGCACAAAGCCCTGATTGGCTGGGTAGACAACCTAGAGCACGTGATATTTTTTGTTTCCATTTCATCTTTAATTTGGAAATACTGTAGTAAGTATATTTTTTTCAGTTCTAACACTTTTTAGACACAACATGTTACGTTTAAAGTGACAAATACAGGAAAAGTAGACATGAAAATTAATTGGTCTATTAATTTGCAAGAAATCCCACAGAGAATAAACTCTTTATCAAAAATGGACAGCTTAAAATCAAAATCAAATATTGATTTAAGAAATTATTTAGTATTTGAAAACAAACCAGAAGCAGAAAATATAACAGGAAATGGTATGAATTCAATTTACTTAAACTCTAAAAAAAAATTGTAACTGAGAGTAAACTTAATCATTTCATTACAAAAGCCGACTTGGAAAATATTACATTAGGTTTAATGACAGTAATTAGAGCCTATTTTTAACACTATTGGTGTTAATAAGCTCAGTTTTATAAGTTATTATAACTAAATTATTGTTTATTTTTAATGGCAATTAGTGATTTTTGTGCTGATTTTTATTTCTCTTATTTTTCTTGATATGGCTTAATATTTTTTTATAAGCTTTATTAAAAAAATGTTTCTGTAAAATAATAATTTTTAATTACATAACATCAGATTCTCCAGTTTTTAATACATCTTTTTATTGATGTGAGGACAATTATTCTACAAAAAATGATAGTGATTTCTGTTTTTTTATTGTCAAATTGTTATGTCACTGTGAAGTACCTTTCCATAAGTTAACGTAAAAATTATTATTAAACATATTAAAACTTATAGGAAATTATTATTTTCCACAAAAATTTTCTTGTTAAAGCATATAAAAAACCATCAAGTCATATAGAAAAAGAAGAATAAAAATCAGCAAAAAAAATCACTTGATTATAATAAAAAAAAAAAACATTAACGTTTTCATGAAAATATACAAACACAACAAGTAAGCTAAACAAGAAAACTTTTATTAAAGATTTTGATTCTAAAGTTCCTATTTACAGAAATAAACCGCCTATTCCATATTTTTGACTAACACTGTATAGTTTTTTCTAACACTATTTAATTTTAAAAGAGAAATTGATATAAAATCTTAGACTTTATTTATGAATAAAATTTTTAAAAAATTCTGGAAAATAAATAACTAAAATTCTGTAACTAAATAAGCATTAATCACTGCAAACAAAAATTAAAATTTTACTATTTTGAACATTCTTCAGATTTTAACCCAGTTTGGAATTCATTGATAAGACTTTAAGACGGTAATCTAGAAAATCAAAAGAATTTATCTAAATCTTAAATTCAAATGAAAATTATTGTTGTATAAACAGCTATTATCTCTCTTGACAACAGCAGCAAACTGTTTATACTATTTAAAATCTATACTTAGTAATTTTATAGTTATTTACATAAAAGTCAGAAAAATCTTACATTACTGAAGATAAACTAAATTGAAATACGAGACACTTTTTGCTGAGTATTTTAAAGCTCCGAGTCAAAAAATAGTTATTTTACATAAAAGTCAGGAAAATCTCACATTACTGAAGAGGAGCTAAATTGAAATACGAGGCATTTTGTGCCGAGTATAAAGCTCCGAATCAAGTAAGAGATTTTTCTGATGTGTTTTGTATTAAATTTTACCGAAAATCGTATAAATAGACGAAAATTGCAAATTTTAGAAATGTTTTTTTTACAAATTTTACAAAAATCAAGTTTGACAATTTTGTTGGCAACTATAGTTACAAAGTAAACGACATCGAAAAAATTTCATCAATTTTTGTGCGTGTGTTGTGAAAACAGTGTTAATTTACAAAATAATGATAAAAGAAGACGAAATTCATTGTGGCATTCCATTTGATGTTAGTGAAGCTGCTACTGGTGATCTATTACCATGTAAATCAAAAGAGCGGTATAAAAGGGCATTCCAAATGTTCGAAGATTGGCGTCGAGAAAAAAGTCGCTTCACTTACCGAGAAGTATTTCTTGCGTATTTTGCAGAAAAAGCAAGTTTGCAGAAACCCTCAAGTCTTTGGAGCATTTATTCTATCTCAAACTCCGTGCTTTTATTGAAGCAGAATTTAGACATTAGCTGGTTTTATGAGTTTATTGCATACTTAAAGCGAAAATCGACTGGTTATCAACCGAAAAAATCGAAATGTTTGTCCCGAGACCAGATTGACAAAGGTCTTCTTAAAACTCCCGACAAGAAATTTTTAATGCTGAAACTAAGTTGTGACAAAGGTTAAATAAGTACCTCAAATTGAGTTAATTTTTTACTCTTCAGGCTGCGCTTATTTTTAACGTTTCGGGAGCTTGTCAATGCGACGAAGTATCAAAGATGTTACTGGATGAAATTGAAGATCAAGATATCACTCTAATAGTACACATTCCTGATTCTAAAACAAAAAAACCTCGTCGTTTTGTGATTATTGATGAAGGAAATCTTGCTTTGTACAGACTGTCCAACCAGTGGGGCTTCATCCATTTGAAAAATTCCCTTCTGAAATTGCAACGTATCTTGAGTGACCTACACCTCTGAAATACACGGTGATTGTATGCATCGCAGTTTAGCAACTTTATTAGTAGACATCTCGCTGAGGGGACATTACCAACTTAAAAAGGCATGAAGGATGGCAAGGTACAACGGTGGCTAAGGGCTATATCGAGGATTCGATCCCAAATAAACTGTGTATAGCAAAAAAAATACAATCAGGTTCAGCCAAACACACAACAACCACATTACTCTACAAGTAATGATTTGAAGAAGAAAAGCTTTCACGGCCCGAAGTTATTGAAATATTGACATCTTTCGGAAAAGACCGCGTCGAAAGGTTTAATAAAATTGTCGACGTTTCTCACTCCATCGGTGGGGGCGTCATTAGGACAAAGAAATAAAAGTGAGAACAAGCACGGGAACTTGACGTGTGAACCTCGCTAGAGACGAAACTTATTCTGGCTAGACTTCGTTGCTGCTTGGGCTTATATTGATAAGCGTGGAAGAGAAAGCGGTGAAAGGGGCAGAAGAGAAGCTGGCGGGGGGTTCCGAAGAGAAAGCTGCGGAGAAAGCAGAAGCGCTTTGTGTTGATGACGAAAGAGTGTTTGTGAACAAGGACTTCCAAAAGTTTGAGAGAAAATAACCTAAATCTCTATTAAAGTTGTTTGGGTGTTTTACAATTTCGATTGCTTCTCTGATTTTTCTGTCACAGAAAAATTCCGATTTACAAATCAAGGAAGATTCATCTAGACAAATCTTGTGACCGGTGTCTAGATGATGTTCAGCTAGTGATGACTGACCATAAACCCAAATTTATGCACGTTTTATAATCAGAAACTAGAAGTTCAATTGAACGTCCTGTTTCTCCAATGTAAACTTTGCCACAGGAGCACGGAATTTTATAAACACCTTTAGACAAAAGTGAGTCAAATCTGACTTTCGGAGATGGTAAAATTTTTCAAGATTTTAAGATTTTTGTAGGTGGTTTGAAGACCTTGTCAATCCTTGTTTACGAAGAGTTTTTTTGATCCAATCTGTAGCCCCATGAACAAATGAAAGAAAAGCAGTTCGAGTTATATTTTTCGACTCTCTCGTTTTTGTGCGAGGATGTTGATGGTGGTTTTTAATACGTTGAATATCCTGTTTCTTATATTCATTATTTATTAGGCTAGTTGTTTACCGGTCTTATTCTGTTTGAAGACTTGCGGTTTG
Organism: Lagria hirta; assembly: GCA_947359425.1. Classification (NCBI taxonomy): domain Eukaryota; kingdom Metazoa; phylum Arthropoda; class Insecta; order Coleoptera; family Tenebrionidae; genus Lagria; species Lagria hirta. The sequence continues at coordinate 31,956,682 of OX375794.1, forward strand.
ACAAATCGAAAATGCGCGATGAACCAAAGATTTAACGACAGACAATTTTTGGGCAAGATGATCATTGTGATGTCGCATGAAGATAGCGATCTGTATGAGTAGGCTTTCGATATATTGTATGGCTCAAAGACCAGTTAGGAAAACGTGTTACCAAGACATCCAAAAATAAAAGAGAATTTTGATTCTCAATTTTCATTGTAAATTAAATATCTTTATTTAAACCATTTAGATGATTTAAAAAAGCTGGCAAATTGTCTTTACCGTGAGGCCAAATAATAAACGTGTCACATATCGAAGCCATACTTTAGGTTTTAAAACCGATGTTTTAAGCGCCTTGCTTTCAAAGGATTCCATGAAGATATTAGCAATGACAGGAGACAGAAGAGAACCCCATTGGAGTTCCTGTGACTTGTTTATAAACAAGTCGCCATGTACTCAATTTATAAAAATATATTAAATTGTCATCTTAGTATATGAAAACAGTATATAGGAAGCACTTAATTATTGCTGATGATTATTATTTTTTGCAGAATCCAATTTAGACTTGGTATTACAGTTTTGCTCTGATGAAAACTTAGATGCGTAGATGAAAATTGACTTACATACAAATATTTTTTTTTATTTTGGCACAAAATAAACTTTCACATTCTATTTTGATTAAATGTGACAGTGTAAGAGTGCAAATTCAAGTGAAAACATAATACCTAACTTTTCAACATTTCAAGAAAAAACTTACAAAACTTAATAATAAAATAAAAACTACCGCTTTTAATAACTTTAATTATTTACAACATTACAGGATCTAAATTGTTAAAAGTGGGTTACACCATGTCAGCATTACATTTACATTGCAATATGAAATGTATTGACAACCAATACTTTTGTAGTGAAATGATCAAATTAATTTTTGTCTAACTTAGATAAATGATATTAATTTTTTATCTTGTAATAATTGTTTTTTAGAAATATTTTTATTTAATGAGAATAAAACTGTAAAGCGTACCAACTCCTGCTCTACGCTGTTTAGCTCTGATACTCTAGAATCTAGCAGAAGTAATGATTCTTGGAGCGAATTTCATAGACTACCATTTTTAGTAGAACCAAAAACCGCAGTAATTTTACCAAATGAAGATCAAACGTTTACTGTATCTTTTACACCTCTAGATGTATATAATTATGTCATTCAATTAAAAAGTACAATCTCTAACAGAACACCAGAACTTCCAGAGATAGAAATTACAGTCAAAGCTAAAAGTATTTTGCCATTGTATTGTTTTGATATAGAACCCACTAACTATCTCACAGAACGTCGCAAAGGGAAAACACTTTATAATGATTTTCTTAATCAAGATACAAAAATTGTCGAGTTTGAATCAATAGGTTTAGGCGTTATTTGCACACAAAAATTTTTATTGCAAAATCCAACTAAAAAACCTTTTTCTTTTAATTGGACTCTTGCCAACAAATCAAGTTCATATGTATCGTTTTTTCACTGTCATACTGCAAATGGTGTTTTGCAAAAAGGAAAAACTTTGGAAATGGTGTTCAGTTTTATTCCGCAAAATTATGGAACATTTGAAGAAATTTATTTTTTTTCAATCTTATTATCTCATGTTCAAGTCACTTTTCTGTTGGTGGGATTTGCAAGAGAACCAAAAGTGTTTTTTGATTTGGTTCACTTGGAGCTACCAGATACTATAATCAATTCTCAAGTTACGAGTGCAGTATTAATAAGAAATGAAGAATTGACGTCATACAGGTTTAAATTTAATAAGATGTCAATCTTAGCAGAAGGACTCTGCATTGATCCACTTCAAGGACTTATCAATTCTCAAGACAATAAAACAATTACGTAAGTTGTAATATGATAGTAATCTAATAAACAAATGTGATTAAACAGACGATTAATAATCGAGATAATTAGAGACTTTAATAGTCAAAACCGAAAATTTTGCAATTTAGAGATTTAAAGACAAAAATTTGCTTTAAAAATTTGAATTTGTCATTGGTAGCAATAAAAATAGTTGTCTCTGAAACGAATTGAATTTTATTTAATTTTTATTTTTTTAATGTTTTTTATTTCTTGACATATTTTCTATTATTTTTATACATTATTATATGCTCTAGTGCTTCTGTCTCTATATTTTCTTTCAATTTTTTCCCTCCAATATTTATTTTTTTCTCATCTTGCAATCATCTTTCTTCCTCTTTAGTTTTTTACATACACAGGCAGCTTTTCTAAAATTAATTCATTAGAGTTTTGGTTATATATGCTTTCTCTCGTTTTTTACTTTGTTTTGTTTATTTGAGTTTTAATCTCTATCTTTTTAATGTCTCTATGCGATCTTTGTTCATTGTTTTTTCAGTTTTTACAACTTTTTTTTTAATATCTGATTTTTTTTCTTTATTTATTTATCGGTTTTTTCTCTCATTTTATCTTCAAACTTTATAGTATTTTTTATGCCTTTATTTTTACCTTTTTTCCATCTTATACTATACGTCTTGGCATTTTCTTGCTTAGTCCTAACATTGATCTCACATATTCTTTTGCATTTTTTTTACTTCTACCTTTTTTACTCCCAAAATGTTGCTGCATACAATATACAACTTTTTATCAGATTTTCAAACATTGTCACTTTTATTTTTTATTTTTCTCTAGACTTTTCTGCAATACTCTACACTTTTACAAACATTTGTTTTTCTTTTTCCACAAGTTGTCTTTCTTGCGACTTACATCTATTTCTTCATTCCAATAGTTTTCTTAAGTATGTTTATCTTGCTTATTATTTTTTACTTGTTTTATTTTTTTTTACCTCATTTTTCATTCTGCTTCTTTTTTTCCTTTCTTACTAAAGTTTATTATTTTTGTTTTGCTTTCATTTAACTCAAATCTTTTTTTTTAAATAATTTGTGGCGTTTTTTATCATTTAATTAATCTCTTTCTCTTCACTCGTCATCATCACGGTAACATTTGCATAGGCTAGCATCTATGCTTTCTTTTTTCTCATTACCACTCGTCTTCTCTGTCTTTAGCTAGCTCTTCTTTATATCACTTGTATATTGTGAACAATAGCAAACTGAGAGAGTTAAGCTTGCTACTTGTCTAAAGCTGCTGTCTATTTACAACCATATGCTTTAAAATAAATTTACTACAACTAAACAACTAAATTAGCGATAAATTATTTGAGTATAAATATTATAGTTTAAATCTTGTTGAGTAAAAGTTAAACTTTCTTTTCAGTAACGTGTAAGAAATATATATTAAATTTTAAAAGTATTTTAACTCAAAAACCTTAACATTCTAATTTTAAAAACTGTATTAGTCTTAATGAATTGTACTACTGATTAAAACTTATATAATTATTTTGCTCACAAATTGCATAAAAAGTGTATAACATTTAAAGATAATAGTAGTTTATTTTCAACCGGGCGCAAAACAGCCTATTACCGCCTGCATCTGCGGACGCAAAGTAAATCGTTCTTACCCATGAGCTAAAAACTGAGCTTTTGTTAGCTTAATTATTTTACAAATTGCTGACTATGCTTATAGATTTACTTCAAAAAAACACTTTGTTTTGATCAGATGATTTTTAATACCCATAGTTGGACAATCATTACGTATAAAATTAAATCGTACAAAGTTTATTTCGGTTAAGAATAAAATTATGTATTTATCTCATGCTCAAGCTTAATTTCATCAATCGTCACCTCATAATCCGCAAGCTGAAACCGCTTACCTAGCGTCCTTGATTTATGAAATATATTATCTATTTTAGTATATCGTACACTCCAAAGAAAAGGGGATTGCATACGTTTGATTTACAGTGTATGGTAGATAAAACTAAAAATCCTTTAGGGCTGCATATTTCCTGCAATGTGTATGAAATTCAATCTTTGGTGTCTTATATAAATCAAAGCGGAGCTGAAGTGTATTTGGAAGCTGACAAAATAAATACTATTTGCTTAAACGATGTAACATATTTTATCACAAAAGAAGCTTGTTAACTTTTATATTGCAGATGTTTCCACATCAAAAACATGAAATACATTTTTCTATCGCTAATATTGGACAAATTAAATTTGAATGGTTCTGGGTTATGAAAATCGAAAAAATTGCTAGTTGTTTTGATTTTAGTGTTGATAAAAGTGAAGAGATTATAGAAGCAGGACAAACTTCAAAAACTAAATTAGTGTTAATGCCTCTGATTGAGTGTCAGATAAAACCCCATAAGATTTGTATCAAGGTAAACACTTGTAGGTGAGATGCTGTAACTTGTTTATACATTTAAAAATGTTTCAAATGAAACTCTTTAGAAAAAGTATAAATAAATGGGTATCAACAACTTACAGTATCTTACACAAATAGCTATTACAATATTGTAGAATATTTTGTATTTTTAAAAATTATATGTAAAACTTTGTTTAAAAGCGCAAAAGATAATCTTTTTAAAGGGTCAACTCATATTGTAATAAAAATTTTTTGGAATTTTTTCAAGTGAATCTGTTAAATTTTCTAAATTTTAAGCATTTATTTATCAGAAAAAATAATATTAGTACGGAGATAGAAAAATCTACTCCACCTCCATGATATTAGTAAGAAATAAATATAGTCTTCTATTTTCTGTAAGAATATTGACCTACCACCTTATTTAAAAGTCAACGATATGCAAAAATAGGTCATAAATTGAGATAAGAGATTTAGTTTTCTTTGCAAGATCGTTTCCACAAAATGTTTAATAAGATTTTATAGTATAAAATATAAACATGTATTTTAAATAATTATTGATTGGTGATCAATTTTTAGAATTTATATGCTCTTGCTGTCTTTTATGTCTACTTTTATAACCAATAGACTAATAGACCAATTCCAAATTTTAAAATCTACATAAATACATCCGAAATGGCTTAAACACATCCGGTTTTCGGCTTTGTTAAGCACAACTATCGAAAAAGATAAAAATTAAATGATTTAGTTCTTACTTTTAGACTTTATAAATATATTTTTGCAACAATAAATTCTTTATAATTTCTTTTTTATTTATTTCAAGATATTGATTAACTCTAAAGACACTGTTTATATTTTTTTCATATACAGGGTAATTACTAGAAAAGAACTATTTTATTATTGCAAGATTTTCATTTGTTTTAAATACATAGGTACCTAGTGACTTAAATCATAGTTTGCAACCTAAAATAGCAAGTTTAAGTTTTTCAATAAACAAATTACATATTTAACTTTCCTTTAAGTCAAAAAAGTTTTAATAAAAAAAGTATTTTTTCAAAAAGTTGCTAATATTAATGGATACGATAAAGAAATTAAAAATCAAATCATAAATAAACAAAGATTTAAAACAAATGTCAAAAACTGCAGAACTTTTCAAACAAATAAACAAAAATTTAAATTTTCATACTCTTTGAACCTAGGATCAAAATTTAAAAAAATGTTATGACGTCCAAAAGACAAAACATCCCATTTCTAAAAAAGTCTGGCATTTATCGCATAGATAATAATTGCTCAGTTTCTAGAATTCCTTGTAGTTCTTACGTATTTACTTCTTATAATTTTTTTCTGCTTCTCATAAATTCCTTTGTACTTGTCATAATCTTCAAAATGTTTAAAGAATTCCTAAAATTCTATACAACTACTAAAGAGAATCCTGGTGTGTATTTTAAATTAATTAAAGTGTAAAGGTAAATATAAAAGCAACTACTACGTTTTCTTATAACAAACAATTAGTTAAAACGTAAAATAAACAATATTTTAATAAATTTATTAAATTTACAGTGTCAACATTACATTATCAACAGTAAGAAAACGTATAATAATTAGATCTTTTTTGAATATTTAAATAAAAATAAATAATAAATAGATAAATCTATTGTTAAACTGTTACATTTTGTTTTTTTAACTCATTTTGAAACACTTTGTTATAAAAAATTTTTAAGTAAACAATCTTGAATAAAATTACTTATGGTGGAAATATTCAATTATTTACAATAAAATTTGTTTGTTATTAATTAAAGATAGAATAGTACACATTTTTTTATTTAATGTGATAACAACAAACTGTCTTGCTGACGCTGTACAATAATTGTATAGTTGATTTGCAAACTATACTATATTCTTCGGCTATTGGCAAAACGAATCAGGCATTTTCGGAATCGCATCTAAAATACTTCCTTTCTATTGGTTAAAGTAATGTCTTTTTTACACAGAACAATTTTATGAAAAAGCGATGTTAGTACTGTCAGTCAGACTTGTCAATTTATCCTAACCTCACTTTTGTCTGTCAAACAAGATTTTTCTTTAACGGCGTGCAAATCCTGGGTCGTTTAGAGTGCAAAGTTTGATTTCCATGGCAACTGATTTGTTGCCATGTCGCATTTTTCTCCACTATTGCGAGTCCTTAGAGATTCCAATGCTTGTGTGAGGTTATGTAAACCTAAACAATTTATTGACACTGACACTATTGACAGTTAAATTGGCAGCAGTTTGCTGAAAATGCACCAAAAGTTGCTATATTGTATGTAGGATTTTTTCGACGCGCGCGCATCCGCCTCTGCCAAAAAAATAGAGTATAGTGTTAGTCGTCTAAATTGTAAAACTCTAGTTCTATAAAATTAGTTTTAATTACAGCACAAAACTCAAATTTCGGCTGTTTAAAGTGTTGACCGCCCGTTAGCCGGTTAGACAGGGTTTCTATTAATGATTCCAAGGATTTAAAGTGATGGCCGCCCGTTAGCCGGTTAGACAGGGTTTCTATTAATGATTCTAAGGACGCAGTTGGCTGTGAATTTTGAAAATACCGCTTAGTTGAAATGAAACTTATAAGTTGACAGTTTTCGCTTATTCTATGGTTCCCGCTAGTCATTAATGTGATTTGTCACCTGTCACTTAGAGTCGTCTGATACGTGTCCTTAAACGATCTATGTATTAAGAGTACACAAAGTAAAAGAGGCGGCACACTTTCTACGCTAACTGCGTTCTTGTAATCATTTATAAAAACCCGTTTTTACTCTTTTTCGTTTAAAAAAAAACTCTAATGTGAGAGTAGGTAAGACAGGCGGCTAAAGGATCGACAAGTTCTTGTGTGTTATTGGTAATCGAAACATTTGTCTCTGTAAACAATTGACCTTTACTAAAAGATAATAATTTATTTATTTCTAGCCCATTTCAAAAAAAGAAGGTGATGTTCGAGTTGACTGTATTTTTTTTTAGGTGTGTTACCTTGTAGGTAAACCGATTTTGATAACTCAATTTTTATTTAACAACTGATACTTCTCTTGTCTTATGTAAATTTAATCAAAATCTGAATATTATTTTTTAGTTATCTTTTATATTGCGTTTTTTGACATAAATTATTGACAAATTGCTGCTAAACTATGTTTTGACATTAAACCAAACCAATTACAGATTAGAAACAGTTGCTGCTATATGTTGCATCTAGAAGGAACTGTGAAACTTTTACTATGTCAGTTTTCTTTTTCCGAACATGATTTTGGCCCTTGTCTTATTCAACCCGCTCCTACAACGTATTACAAAACATTGCTTATTTTTCACAACAGTAGCAACAAACCAAAAACGTATAGTTTAAGATTGTTTTTTATTATTAATAATATGACAAATTTTAGACTTGAACAAGGCACTCTTTCTAAGCACATCTCTACAGACTTTAAATCCGCTGAAATATTACCAAAAGAAAATTATAAAATAACAGTTTTCTTTCATCCTTTGGTTGTTGGTGACCACTGTATAGAGCTTCCCTTCTACCTAGATGGTAGAAAAACACATGTTACAATTAAAGGAAGATCAGTTGCTCTAAAATTATCTCTGAAAAACACCTTAGATAAGATATTAGATTTTGGAGCTGCCTTTGTTGGCAAATCTGTTAGAAAAACAGTTACCATTTTAAATGAATCAGAATGTTCAATTAATATTGCATTTAATTTTTTGATCCAATTAAAATCGAATAATGTTGGTAAAAGACCACCTATTGAAATTGAATATCCTATAAAAATAAAAAAAACGGAATTTAGTGAAAAACTTGTTAAAAAACCATTGGTTAAAAATACTGAAAAATCAACAAAAAGATCTAAAGGTAAACAGTCTTTGCAAGTTACGCAAGATGCTCAAAAAAGAAGTCAAAAAGTAGTGAAAAGAAAAAATAAAAGCAAAGAAAGCAGAAAAGATGAGAATAAAAATAATAAAAAGCAATTGTAATCATCACGAACTACCATGACGGCTGCAAATAATTTATTATATTTTTCAGATCAGACACAAACATTTTGTCTACACCAAAGAGTCAAAATTTCCTAACAATCTCACCTGAAAAAAGTGTTAAACTGTTACCAAAAAAAACCATTACTTTTTCGGTTACTTTTTGTCCAAAAGAACAAGTTGAGCCTTTTATAGAAAAAGTATTAATAGAATTAATAAAATTTTATATTACAATTTTTCTTATATAGATATTTTACAAAGTTCAAGATTTGGTTAAATTTATTTGTTTGGTAAAAGGAAGTGCTATCGCTCCAGAAGTGTCTCTAGATAAAACTTACTTAACTTTTGGAAAAGTGGTTGTTAATTACCAAAGTATACTACAGGTAGCTCTCAAAAACACGGGAGATGTTTCTCTAAGGTACGTGCTATATAAATATTATTTATCTTGTATTCAATGTTTTTGTTGGAATTTTTTAAACTATATTAGTTATTTTTGGTTTTTGAGAGCTCAAACTGTTTTAAAAAGTATAGTCCTGTCACCAAAAGAAGCCAAATGAGACAAGAGCGTGCAAAGTAGCATTAAACGCTACATATAAAACAATTAAAACGCTAGAGGTATTGAGTTAAAAAACCTTTTTTACAACTACTGGACCTCAGGACTTTTTTGTTCCATTGATGGAAGACGGTAAAGCCTTACCATAAATTATGTGTCAAAGAATTATTATTATTATTACTTTTAAAATTTTTGGATTTATAAAGATATACCTGTCTGCAGCTCGTACATTAAACATTATTCATTCAATTGTTAATTAATTTTTTAAGGTAAAATTAATTAATTTTCAAGTGCTGTTATTCCCACCTGAATAAAATTTAAGAGTTTTTTTTTGTCACAAAAGCTTTAATTATTTATATAACACGTTTACTAAAATTGTCTGCAGCTCTTGCATTAAATGTTATTTATTAAATTATTGAGCTATTTTTTATACTGTTTAAATTGTTTATGTATTTTGTATAGTTTTTTCGTTTTTCTACAGATTTAAATGGTGTCTAAACAAAAAAGAAGAAAATTTTTCAATTGTTCCTGATAATGGGTATATTTTAGCAAAAACAAATATAATTTTTAATGTCAAATTTAATCCAAAAATGGTTAATTGCTGGATTAAATCAAAGGTATTTTAATACTAAAAGTATGTGTGGAATTTTATTTCAAAGTTTTTTTTTATTTCAAAGTTAAAAATATTATTATGTCTGCTTTTTTTAGTCAAACTTAAACTGTAAAAAAAACAATATTTCTTAAAATGTTTTACAAAAGTAGTTCTTTAACAGTATTTTCAAAGAAAGTCCTGTTTTTTTCTGTAATTTTATAGAGATAGCATCTTTATGACAAAGTTACAACTTAAAAAGCACATTGGCTTGGAACGCACTTGACGTTTTTCTTCTGCAATGACTTTTAGGCCTTTTGATTTACTTTTACTCTAATGATTTACAATACATTTTTGCTTGCTGTAGTCAGGTCCTATATATCAGCTTTATAGAAAATTAAGTATCTTTTTAAGATTTTTGATTCCAGAAATGGTCAACTTTCTCGGTTCTTGAGCCATGAGAAATTTTTATTTTGATTTAGTGTAAGATAAAAAAACAATTGACAGCTCGGCCATAATAGTAGGAGAGCCCACGATGCTAAATAGGGATTTACTCGAGCGTCATAGAGACCTATTAGGTTGCAAAGCTTAGATGATAGAAAGAAAAAAATATTATATAATATATACCTTTTCATCGGTGGGGAAAGCGGCTATAGATTTTTAAATATGTACAAAAATACTGTTGCATAAACATACTCGAGCGCGTCAGATATTGATAGCATCAATGTCCTACGTATTTTTAATAATGTACGTATCTTAATCTGATCATTTGCATGATGCGGGTGGTTGTACGTAAGGGTTAAAAATGAAAAAAAAAATGTAATCGAGTGCGTCAAGTTTTCTAAGGGGGTGTTAAGTGCACCAAAAAAAAGCTCTCATTCAATAATCTGACGGTTTCGATGTGACGCAAACTCGCAGCCATTATTATACCTAATATCTTTATAGTACTGGAATAAAAAATAAAGCTTTCTTTGTTGAGAGGTTCAACCGTACTTTAGGTAATAAATTCAAGCCAATATTATATGACAGTTTTACGGGACAGACAGTCTACGGGAGATATTCTGTTTTTCACCCTCGGTAGACTTCAACATTCATATCTCCCTTAATGCATAAATATCTATTATACATTTCAAATCTGATTTTTTCAATATTCTGTTTTTTGACTCCTTTACAAACGTTCTTTTCTTTCATTTCAGTTTTAAACGATTTGATTTCTCTGCAATAATTAGTTTCCATTTCATCATATCTAAATGCGTACATTATAGATCTTAAACCAACATATTCTCTAATTGGTATGCCTACAAGTTCATCTTTAAATAGTCCTGGTACCTTTTTATTTTTTAGAGGCATCCAATCTATTTTATAATCAGATGTATCAAACCATTCAATATCATTTTTTACATCTTGATATGCATCTTCAGTTTTAATATAAACATCAGTCATTAATAAATTAATATTTTTTCCAAACTTTGGTTTCAAATAGTTGTAATAAAACTTGATCATTATTAATTTTGACAATTGCAATACAACAAAACCACCATATATTGGATTGTTTAATTTTATTTTTGATTTTATTTTATATACTAGCACGTTTTCCTTATCTATTTTACATCTCTACTTTCAAACTCTTTAAATCTTTCAAATTGTTCATATTTATTAAATAATGATACTTGACATCTATTTCTTACATTTTCTATTTGTTTACCATATACAGAGTTGTTCATAAGTTTGAAAAAGTTTTTTTCAAATTCGTTTGTAGCTGCTTGTCTCAATTTAGTATTTAAATCAATATACGGCTTCAACCAAGCTTTTTGTTTAAATGAAATTACTTTTTTAATTTTTTTCAAAATAGCTCCTTGTTTTATAGATTCTTGCAACATCTTATAATCAATTATATAATTTTCTTTTGGTTTCAACGTAGATATGAGTTTAGTATCTGTTGGGTTCTTTCCAATTTTCATTGAAATTAATTCTTTTTGATAACAAGATAGCTCTTCTAGATTTAGTTTATAGTGTTCAGGTACCAGAAGATAGTCTTTAAATTTTTTATGCAATTCTTTTGGAATTTCTAAATCAACTATAAATGTATATCTATGTTTACCATCATATTTCAATTTTAAAATTTTTCCAATATTGAAATCATTTTCATTTTTATATTTAAAACCACCAATAGGAAGTGGTTCGCTTAAGGCCTTTCCGTACAAATTATTACAATCCAGGTACGTTATATAACTCAAATGTTTCTTAGTGTTATATATTCCTTTACGTTCGGCTTCTTCTTTTGATAGTTTAACTGTTTTACGCAATTTTTCATCATAAAAGTAACAACTATTTGCTAACGCATATCTATGTGGAATCATCGATTGTCTTCCTCGAATTCCAAATTCATATATTTCATATAATTTCTGTTCTGTTATTAATCCTAATTTTTGACCAGTAATTTTTAAAGAAGCCGAATCTGCCAAGTGAGGAGCAGATATATAATAAACTGGATCTAATCGATAATTTTTAAAACACATTCTTCTAAAGTTGATCCACACGTCTTGTAGGAGGAGAACTGTATCTATTTTTAAATATAGATTATGATAATCACTAAAATTTTTAAATTTAAAATGTTTACATACTAACAGATATTCAGATATGCTCATTCCCTTTCCATTTAAATTTGAATACCAATATTTGAAATCTGGTAAGTAACTTGCAAACATTTTTTTGTACGAGTCTACCCATTCATATGGATATACTTCTTTTTGTAAAACTAGATGCCAGTCTTGTTTATTAAATCTTTTTTGTATAGTCTCAAATTTTAAATTGTCTACGTAATCAGATAATTGATTATGACAATTTTTACATTTTGCAATCAATTTTATTTTATCATTTTCATTTATAGGAAGCAGTTGATGACTTGAAATTTCTTTTCTAGATTGACATTTTGAACAATACATTTCTTTTTTGATTCCCAATAAATTTTTAACCAGAGTGTCCAAACTTGAGTTTATAAACCTATACGTATCTATAAATCTCAGTTCCATTAGTTCATTATTCATGTTACCCTTTCGTTTGATGTTTGTTTTTGAATTACATTTTTTACATTTTGTTACTATTTTATTTTTATATTCGGTTTTACATTTAATGCATTTTGAATAATTGTTTCGTTGTTTATACTGATCAACAACTACTTTGACTGAGAAGGTTATATAATTTTCTTTTGTATTTGGAATTATATTTATCTCCTTCTTTTTATTTGTTTCATAAATGTTTCTCAACTTTAAAATCCATCTTAGAAATAATTTTGAATCGTATTTTAAATTATGAATACATATGGTACAAACTTTGGTAAATTTTAAATTAAATTACATTTATTACAAGCAGCTCCTCGATATTGACCTGTACAGTGATCATGATCTCTAACTTTTTTTTTTTCAAGTTCACTATTACATATATGGCAAACTTTTGCGTTTTCCAAATTTTCTACATCTTCATTGGTCATGATCATTGGCATATTTAGTTTTCTATATTGATTATATTTTTTTCCAATTTGAACAAGTATTTCATTAAACCCATTCATTAAATTTTTCAAAGTTCTATTGTTTATTAAAAATATGTTAGGTTTATCAAAGCAAAAACTATTTGGTATGTGTTTGTTAAGATAGACTGTGTTTTTTATTTTTGTGTTTTTAATTTTCTTTAAAAGACATTCAAAATCTGAACTTACAGAATATGGATGCCATTGCTCTGCTTCATTTGATATATACTGTCTTGTGTTTTTTCCTTTTGTTGGTAGTTCAACAATTGTTTTTTCATATATACATGATTCAACATGTTGATTATATTTTTCTTCCTTTTCAAATGATCTTTGACATTTTTGACACAAGTAACGTTTTCTATTTCTTTTTGTTATTTGACCTTTCAATAGACCACTGATGTTTTTAACTCCTACAACATGATTTTTATAAAGTAATAAATTAACACATTTTCTACCTTTATAATTTTGACTTGGATATCTAAATTCAATGCTAAATGTATCATCTTGCTTTTCTTCAATTTCATAAACATTTATTGCAATATTTAAAAACTCTTCATACTTTTGAATATTCTCTTCTATTATATGTACAGGGTACTCTATATTTTATTTTTCAATATTATAGTTAGATGGTCTCTCTGAATTTTTCTCAGCTAGATTTAATATACTTTCTAATGCATATTCAAAACATCTGAGATTTTCTTGTTTGAGCATTTGAATTTATTTGTTTTTGTATTTTTCACATTAATGCAACACTTTTTATTTTTATAATATGTTGGTAATTCAATAAAGGTCCCTCCTCTAAGATGAGTATGTTTACTAGATTGTAAATCAGCATACAAGATTTTGTTAAATCTATATTTTGTATTTTTTGAATTAAAATTCGCGAACTTAGATACGATATCACTATTCATATATCCTACTCTATTATTTATTGTATTAATTGATAAAATCGTTTCTAATCTACTAGAAAAAAATTGTGTTCGTAATCCAATCACATTTCCAGATGTATCAAGTTCATCGTATAGAACCATATCAAGTAGTTTTAGTGTTACTGCTTTGTGTTTTCTAAATCCCTTTTCAATTTTATCTATTATATATGATTGATTTCGATCTACATAGATTGATAAATCGTGTTAATTTATATCTGAATAAAATCTATAGTCAACAAGCATATCATTCCAAGCTCCTTTAACTCGAACTACTTTAACTTCTTCTTCATCTTCGTCATCGTATTGGGGTAATTCTTTTAAATCTTTTTGATTTACTTTCAATTCCCTCTATTAAATCATCATCTACTTGTAATTGTTGTAATAGTTTAAAATTTGTAATTTAATTTTTTTTAAATGTTTTACCTTTAGGGATATGACCGTTTATAAAATCAATCAGTTCTTGTTTACATGCTCTTGAATATTCTTTTACTCTAAATTTTTTTACAAACTCATATAATTGAGTTCTGGTTTTATTGTTTATATCTCTTTGAAATTCTTGTATATATCTTTGTCTACGTTTTAAGCTTCTAAGATGAGCTTCCATTTATATAGAAAAAATTTCTTTAAATAATTTTATTAACAAACTTTTTGTTAAAAATTTTTTTAGTTAATCAGTGAGTGCCATTCCAATTTAAGATGTGCATCTATATGTCTTTTTCCTATTGGTCTTTTACATTTAGGACATGGTCTTTTTTCATTATTTGTAAAATATTCTGCCCAGCACTTCTTACATATCGATTGATGTGCGTCTTTAAGTTTATTATTAAAAAAATAATTTTCTAAAGTCTTTTCAATTTTACATTTTGTACAAACCTTGGTATAACACTCTTTACATATAGGTTGTTTACCACATTTAAATTTTCTAGTTTGAAAATAATTATCATTACTTTTTTCAATATTACATTTACTACAAACACTTGAATCTTGTATTTCTCTTGGTGTAGATTTCTTTTTATAACTCCAACATTCTTTGCAAGTTGCATGATGTCCATCTGAATGATTCTTATTCCTATAATGATTTTCTAAAGTCTTTTCAGTTTTACATTTTGTACAAGACTTCGATTGATTATTATTCATTTATTTATCAAAAATTTTTGTTAGTAATATAATGACTTGACGAAGATGGGTGAGCAAAGTATTTTTTAAATGATAACTCAAATTTTTATGGAATTCGATTTTTAAAATTTCCACACCAGTTTGATCTTCTATGTTTATGATTCAATGCTAGATATTTCTTTATTTGTTTGATGCAAACTAATTGATTTTTCAATTTTAGTAGTCTAATATTAAGATATTAAGATTTTTTTGACTGGTTATCCATTAAAAAAAATTGTTAACCATGGTCTGATTCTAAATCATCGTCAGGCTCTTAGTACTGTAATATGTGTACCTTTTTAACTCAGATTATTATGTCTAGTTTTCTTAGTCATTTTCCTATGTTCTATGCATTTTTTTTTTTCAACAAAAACCACAGATTCAGTAGTTACGTCTGGCTCACATTTTTAAGAAATCGTTAAAACGGGGTAGTTTTTCTTACTTTTGGCATAAAAAGTCTGGCTCACATTTTTAAAAAGGTCATAAAAAATGGGAAATTTTCCATAAAAATTGATGTTTCAATAGATAAAATGAGCCTAAAAACAAGTCATTGTCTCAATTTTTTGTGTATTTGAACCGACTTCAATGGGCTGTTTTTTCAAACTCAACAAACTTCAACGGCAAATCTTGAAAATCGACTCATTTTCTTAAAAAAATTGATGATTTGGGAAAATCTGAGCTAGAACTTAGGGTTAAAAATCAGGGTAAAAAGTCAAATTCAATGTTGTTTTTTGATGTTTTGGTAGAAATACGGGTTTTTGTTGAAAAAAATGCATAGAACATAGAAAAATGACTAAGAAAACTAGACATAATAAACTGAGTTAAGAAGTTACACATATTAGACTACTTACAAGTAGAAGAAAAAGTAGAGTACGAGATGTACAACCTTACGTTTAGAAATGCTCAGAAGTACAAAAAAAATTGAAGTAAAAGTTGTACAATCTACCGTTGGCGCATCCACGCAAAGGCTCAATCAGAAGTGCCAAGTAAAATAAAGAGATGTACAAGTTAACGTTTGCGCATCACTCCAAAGACCCTAAACTACAAAGTAAAGTAAGGGGTGCAACTTAATGTTCAAGCTTCTACCCGTAAACTCTAAACCACACAAGAAAGTAAAGAGATGTACAACGTTATGTCTACGTTTCAACACAAAAGCCTAGAAATACAAGAAAAAAGTATAAAAAAGTGAAGAAAAGCAATAGAACAAAAAAAAGCAATACAATTACATGTAAAGTTTTGATTTCAAAAGAAGTAGTGGTTGTAAAACAGCCACGGTCTGTCTTTTTAAAGTTTCGTGGTACTTTCATATCCGCTGCTTTCTTTCTTTGTTATATTTAGACATTTGGTTATTTTTAATGTTGTTATTTCTAAAAAGATTTATACTTTATTTATTTTATCCCCAATCACTATTGTAATTGAATAATAACAAACCTGTAAAAGGTAGGTAATGTGCATCATCCCTCTCTTGGGCAAAACAACCTAGCCTACTTGAATACACTGTACCCTTATAAAGCGCAACCCATAAAAATGACTTGAACTGTAAAGGGTATTTTTTTGACGCAATTTGCATAAGAATAATGGTGAAGGCACCGGGATAATTATAATAATATATTAAATTATCTAGTTTTATTAAAATACAATAATTGTCAGATTGTTCCACCACATGTACATGTACTGATTATGAATACAACTTAAATACTGCATGCATACAAGATTAACAGGCTACATCATTATCAACGATCTACTACAACTCACTACATTTGTGGCCGCCGTTAAGAAACCGTCTCGAACGAATTGAACGGATTAGATTAACCATACATGAAACACATTCACACATAATGTATCTGTCAATAATACTTATCAAGTATTTCACCGGGGGCTTGTCCCCGCAATTGGGATAACACTACAACCCTTTTAAGCAAAAAAGTACCAGCTTTGGCGGCAGCATTAAGCCCGGCCTCAAAAATCTCTCCAATCTTTTTAAAAATTCTGAGAAGGTAGATCTTAACCGAAAAACAGGATTTGTGTTAATCGGCGCCGAGAGCCAAATAATAAATAAAAATAGTATTAGTAGTAAAGACCGGCTCAAGTACAGAACAAGTTTTCTACCGTAGGTTTTCAGTTTTAAACATCTCACATAAAGAGCAACAATAAACAATAGCAACCGTGTCAATCTCGACACAAAAATGTCTGCATGCTCTCTAAATAAACCAGTATGTCAATGTAGACATACTTAGATCAGAATAAGTTTCGCCTCTAGCGTAGTTCACACGTCGAGTTACCGTGCTTGCTCTCATCTTTATTTCCCTGTCCTGATGACGCCTCTACCGATAGAGTGCGAAACGTCGACAATTTCATTTAACTTTTCGACACGGTCTTTTCCGAAAGATGTCAATATTTCAATGACTTCGGGCCGTGAAAGCTTTTCTTCTTCAATACCTAGATGTATCTGCATGCATAAGAACAATCAATATAATGTGATAAACTCTTACATGTGCTTTTTTTCAAGATTAGAGCAAGTCGTCTCAGTTCTCACAAACCTAGGTGCCATGGCCAAACCAGCCACATTACTAGAAGAAGGTAGGATCTGTCGCCTTGCTAGGTTACTGAAACAGAAAGGTTAAAACACTACATCCGCACTTAATTAGCACACAATAACAAGTTATATTCGTTCGAGTGTAGAGATAATTATCACTGATTAACAATATACAATTGTTACACGAGAGCTGATAATCCGAGAACCATGTATGCTTTCCGTTCTCTCGATCTGACCTAATTATGCACGAGTACCGCAGTCGGCACTCCTACCAATCCTACCCGCTGACTACTGCCCTTCCGGCAAATAGTTTCATCCCTCGGCTAAGCGCACTGCGCAATCTCTACTCAACTATCCTTTTTTTTTTTAACATATTATATTAAAGCCGTTTTGACGTAAATAATTTATATTGAAATGTTGCATTTCTGTCAAGAAATTAAGAAGTTGACCGAGACGCGATGCGTCGAGACTTTATTTAGAGAATACTTTTCCGTCAAGGTATGTAATGTACCATTATTTTATTTGCTATTTTATAGCTTGCTTAATTTGTATTTGTCTACAAATTTGGATGACTTTTTATTTATTTTATCTACGTTATATTTATATTTGTTTACAAATTTAATTAGGATTTTATTTATTTTATACAGACCTCATTTAAGTTAACGTTGATAGCCCCACTTAAAACTTTAAAAATTAAATTATATTTCAATTTCGTTCAACTTGCAGAATTTCTAGCTTTAATTTATTTTTAAACAATTTGATCTATTTTATTTTACATTAAGGATAAGCAATGAAGTACTAATGTTTTTCAGTGGCTTTTTGGCTCCTCCCTTGTAAAGAGAGAAATTTGATTTTATTAATTATGTATTAATTTTATGACTAATTTTATCGTAGTGTAGTCTAAAACATGACCTATATCATAGACTAAGGTATATTTAGTCAATCTCTATATGCAGCAAAATTACCCCTATCGTCTGTTAGGCGTCCCTTCTCTGGTGTCATTCCCGTAACGAATTTTGAAATATTCTAGTAAGAAAAGCATACTTCCTGCTATTTTAATTCAAAATGTCGAATAAAACTTTTCAATCCATAGGATTGGTCATTGATTTTTCAACTTTTAATGCTGATGATATGAATTAAAAAAATTTCGATTTAAATAATTGCTACTTATATAATTTTTGACATTTTATAATTTTCCTTATTATTACTATTTTTCTCAAAAAAAAAATTATATTTGAATCTGAAATAATATAAATTCGCTCGTTTATTTATTGTTAATATAAATTTTATCAAATAAAAATCAAACAAAAAATGTTTTATTATCTTGCATGCTATACAGTGTGAGCATTTAAATAAGGAAAAAATTTGAAGAAACAGTCGTTTTATTATCTAATAAAAAAATGTTCTTGTTTATAAGAGCCGCTTTGTTTCTTTTTTATCATCTATAAACCTTTATGCAAATCTTGTTAAAGACAATATTTAGTAAATTTATTTTTGTTTTTGTAATGAATACTTGCACTTTCTTAATTATAACAATTTATTATTGATTCTTCAAACATATAATTATAGTTAACAATGAGTGACCATGTATTTGCGTCGCTTGTACTCAATAGAATGCCCATTTCTCGGACCCCTCATGATGATGATCTCACCAGGAGACGCTGATCTCACCATTTCATGCGATAACGCCTTATCGCAGTGGTGAGGCGCCTTTACCCATTAAATTGCGCTAACAGCTCGGTCACGCTACCCTTAGTCTACGTCCTCGTAGAATCACAATCTCACATCTGAAAAATAAAGATTATTGCACATACAATATTTTTCTCACTTATTAGAGAAAAGAAAGCACATTGCCATCTTTTTTTTTTTATTTATGTTTTCACGTTGAAAACCTTTGCAAAACTTTGAGTGAGTCTTAAAAATGTTTTCACTTTGAAAACCTTTGCAAAACTTTTAAATGAGTCTTAAGAATGTTTTCACTTCGAAAACCTTTGCAGAACTTTGAGTGAGTCTTAATAATGTTTTCACTTTGAAAACCTTGGCAAAACTTTGAGTGAGTCTTAATAATGTTTTCACTTTGAAAACCTTTGCAAAACTTTGAGTGAGTCTTAAAAATGTTTTCACTTTGAAAACCTTTGCAAAACTTTTAAATGAGTCTTAAGAATGTTTTCACTTCGAAAACCTTTGCAGAACTTTGAGTGAGTCTTAATAATGTTTTCACTTTGAAAACCTTGGCAAAACTTTGAGTGAGTCTTAATAATGTTTTCACTTTGAAAACCTTTGCAAAACTTTTAAATGAGTCTTAAGAATGTTTTCACTTTGAAAACCTTTGCAAAACTTTGAAATGAGTCTTAAGAATGTTTTCACTTTGAAAACCTTTGCAAAACTTTGAAATGTGTCTTAATAATGTTTTCACTTTGAAAACCTTTGCAAAACTTTGAAATGTGTCTTAATAATGTTTTCACTTTGAAAACCGTGGCAAAACTTTGAGTGAGTCTTAATAATGTTTTCACTTTGAAAACCTTGGCAAAACTTTGAGTGAGTCTTAATAATGTTTTCACTTTGAAAACCTTTGCAAAACTTTGAGTGAGTCTTAATAATGTTTTCACTTTGAAAACCTTGGCAAAACTTTGAGTGAGTCTTAATAATGTTTTCACTTTGAAAACCTTTGCAAAACTTTGAGTGAGTCTTAATAATGTTTTCACTTTGAAAACCTTGGCAAAACTTTGAGTGAGTCTTAATAATGTTTTCACTTTGAAAACCTTTGCAAAACTTTGAGTGAGTCTTAATAATGTTTTCACTTTGAAAACCTTGGCAAAACTTTGAGTGAGTCTTAATAATGTTTTCACTTTGAAAACCTTTGCAAAACTTTGAGTGAGTCTTAATAATGTTTTCACTTTGAAAACCTTGGCAAAACTTTGAGTGAGTCTTAATAATGTTTTCACTTTGAAAACCTTTGCAAAACTTTTAAATGAGTCTTAAGAATGTTTTCACTTTGAAAACCTTTGCAAAACTTTGAAATGAGTCTTAAGAATGTTTTCACTTTGAAAACCTTTGCAAAACTTTGAAATGTGTCTTAATAATGTTTTCACTTTGAAAACCTTTGCAAAACTTTTAAATGTGTTTTAATAATGTTTTCTACTTTGAAAACCTCTTTTTTTTTTTTTCAAATCTTTTATTCTGATGCACATTCTCTTTCATCGTTTGAAGACATAATGTCATCGTTGTCCAGTGTAGGTCGAAAAGCTTTCAGCTTATCAACTGAACAGACACCTTTATAAAATTTTTGTGCACGTTGTGTGCCTGGTAGATCTTCAATAATATATCGATCATGCGGTAACACTTTTGTTACTAAGTACGGGCCTGAATATCGAGGTAGAGCTTTTTTACTCTTCCCATCATTTGCTGTTACTACTTTTCGCAATAATACTTGTTGCCCCATCTTATAGACAGTAGGCTTTCTTTTCCTTAAATCGTATCGTTGTTTCTGTACATTTTGTTCTCTAGTTATTCGTTCCGCTGCCTGATGTCGTATTGCCTCAAGATTTGAGACATTTTCATCAATTTCTACATGATTGCGTAAATAAGCATCAGACCAACCACGTGGGCGATAACCGACTAGCAATTCGTAGGGACTTTTTCCAGTTGTTTTATTGATTGTATTATTCAATCCAAACTGGATTTGACTTATAGATTTATCCCATTCGTTTTCGTTATCAGTTGAGCAAGCTATAGAATTCAAAATCGTACGATTATAACGCTCCATTTGGCCATTAGCTCTTAGAGTTGCCGTAGCATTTAGGACTACTTTTATACCATACTGTTTGCAAAATTCATCAAACTTTTTACTTGTAAAACAACTGCCTCTGTCACATACGACTCTTCTTGGGACTCCAAACGTTTCGAAAATTCCTTGTAAAAAATGTATAGCAGGACCAGTTTTTGTACTTGATACCGATTTTATAAAAATAAACTAAATGCATCTATAGCTGTAATTAGATGCGTTTTTCCCTTTTTACTTTTTATAAATGATCCCAAATGATCAACGTGAACAGTATCCATTGGCAACTTGCCTTTGTCTATAGGATGTAAATATCCTTCTTGCTTTCCAGTTGGTTTCTTATTATAACTGCATGGCAAACAGCAGGCAATGTAATTCTTAATATATTTTTTTCATTTTTGGAAACCAATACGACTTTCGTACGGCTTCCAATGTCTTATCAATACCAAAATGCCCGTTAAAGTCATGATTTTGCATTACGACTTCTTGTCTAGCAGTTTGTGGAACAACCCATTTCTGACCTAATGGAGTGATCCGATACAGTTTTCCTTTTTTTTTTTAATACATATTCTTTATGTATTATTTCTGCTTCTTTATTCTCTGGTTTGCCAGATAAAATTTCATGTAAGAATTTACAGCGTGCATCTTGTAATTGAATAGCTAATACCCAATATGAATCATTAATATTTACTTGTAAAATGCAAACGTCATGTGAACCAGATTCGACAGGATTTCGGCTCAATGCGTCTACATGTGACATTCTAGTCCCTGGTCTATATTCAACAATATATCACATTCTTTTTCATGTCCTAAATAATCTATAGTTGTTTTAAAAAAATAACATTTTGACAAACGCAATGTTAAACCTGCATCACGGAATTTTGTTAATATTTTAGTTAAGCATTAAATCCTTCATCTATGGTTGATGATGGAATTAAAATATCGTCCATATAAGCCAATGCAGTCGTAAAACGTAAGGACCCTAACACTTGATTAATTTTCCGCTGAAACACTGCAGGTGCATTTACAAGTCCAAAAGGCATTCGAAGATATTGATAATGTCCATCAGGTGTCACAAAAGCTGTCTTTTCCACGGAATCTGCCGCCATAGGTATTTGGTGATACCCCATTTTCAAGTCAAGCCCAATAAAATATACAGCATTTTTTTTTAAACGCTCTAAACAATCTTCTACTCTCGGTAATGGATATTTGTCTTTAACAGTGATAGAGTTCAGCTTACGGTAATCGACACACATGCGCACGTCACCGGTTTTTTTTTTTTTTTTACCAATAAAATTGGACTAGCATAAGGCGAATTCGATTCTTCTATTATATCATTTTTCAAAAGATCTTGAATCATGTCGCGTACTTTTTTGCGTTCTGATAAAGCCAAACGATATGGTCTATACGTGATCACGTTAGATTGTGTTAACTTAATTGTCATTTCAACATCCCCTACTACGCCTAACTCACTATTAGATTGAGCAAAGCAACTACGGTACTCATTAAGCAAATTTAGTAATATTTCTTTATTAAAATTCGATAGATTTTCATCAATTTGTCCCAATATATCACTCATAATAAATGTCTTAAGGTGAGTAACAGTTGATACTAATGCACTCACCTCAGAATTGACATCGTCTTCCTGACAAGGACACCCTCTGGCAAGAAGTTGTCCAGCTTGAAACACTATCTCACTTTGAGAACAATTCAAGATTGGTACTGTACCCTGATAAGTAGAGATCACACAATCTGGAATACAATATTCTTTATCTGGCTTCATTACATTCACACGTTGTAAATATAAATCACCCTCGTAATTTTGCTTATTTAAAACTTTGACATGAGTGATGTGGTTCGGAAGAGCAGTAGTATTTGCAGCTACCATTATGGCAACTTTTGATGGTAAAACATCGATTTCTGGTAGTTGAACCATTTCAGAATTTAATATTCGCAATTTATTATTACGCAGAACCAAAGTTACATTGTCTGTATTCAGAAAACTCTGTCCAACCATGATCGGTACTTCTTGGTACAAATCACTAACGATGTAAGCGAGTACATCTGCTTTAATCAAGTCGACTTCTAAATGAATTGTTGATTTTCCCAAAGGATGAACTGCGCCACCGCCATAACCATTAATAATTATTTGACACGTTGCCATATTTAGATGCAAACTTTTTGCAACACTCTCTTTTATGGCGACAATGCTGCAACCTGTATCAACAAATCCTCTTAATTTCTGCCCGTTAACCATGCAGTCGACAAAATAACAATTTTCTGTGGATTCTTCAGAGTTGCACGATATGGCCTTATTTGCGGCAAATTGCGATCTGCAACGACTACTCTCATGTCCTAACCGATGACACTTTAAACATTCGAGTTTTGGCTTGGGACACTTATTCGCTAAATGTGATTTATCACCACAATTAAAACATCTTCGTTCATTTTTTGATGAGCATGCACATTATGTTTGTCGCGTTGGAAGAAAACTTTAGTTTTTGGGACATGCCCTTTATCAGCATGAACTGTTTCTTCCATTAGAGTCGATAAATATGATGTATAAAAGTCTTCAGGACTTTTAAATTTGCCAGCCCTCGCAGCAGCCTGTAGTGTAGAATTTTCCAATCCATCAATTAAACAAGCTACTGCATGGTCATCATTTATTTCACACGCTCGTATTAAACCCATTTTGGAAAAATAATATTGCGTCCATGTTTCATTTTTTTGTTTTATACGATTTACTAACTTTTTAAGTGTTGCAGCAAAATCACTTTGATTAGGAAAAGTTTTAATTAACAAGTCTTTCCATTCTTGCCAAGTATAATCATAATTAGATAAATTATAGTACCATGTCTTAGCTAGACCCGCAAGACGGCTTTGCATATGGTAAATAGTTGTTTTTTCATTCCATGCATTTATTTTAGATAGTTGATCAATTTTATCTACCCATCGCGATGTCGTCATTGTGGAATCTCCAGGCGTAAATAAAGGAATACAATCGGGTCTGATTACAAATGATTCATGACCTCGAGAATCATGTAAAAGTGTTTCAACTAAACGTTCTAATAAATGAACGCGTTCATCATTTAAATTGTTTATATGAGCTTGATTGGATTCCTTATTTGTTTCCTTTGTACTAACGTTAGAATTATTAGAAGTACCTTTTGAAGTGGCCTGGAGTCTGCGATCTCTTGAGAGTCTTGGTGGTGTTTTTGCACGACCTGGAGAACATCGCGTCCCTTGTAATGAAGACGATCTCCTTGTCGAGCGCCCATCACTTCGCGCCCGATTTCGATCGTCGGATCGCTTGATACCGCGACCGCGACTAGCACTTCGTTTACGATCTCGACGTCGCTCACATCGTCGCCGTGCTATGCGTCCCGACCTCGAGCTGGACCTAGAGTGATCCCGTACTCGCGGCATTGAATTGGGATTGGAGTATCAAAATAATATCCCAAAAAGTCACAACACTTATTAAATTCAGTTGCACTTAGAGAAAATTAAAGTCACAAGTCACAACACTCAAATTCAATTGTACTTGATGAAAATTACTAATAATTTAAACAATTAAATTACAAGTAGCGTCAAGTCATGAACGGTAAGAACACACAAGTTGCATAAATCCCACCGCTGCACTGTAATGAATACTTGCACTTTCTTAATTATAACAATTTATTATTGATTCTTCAAACATATAATTATAGTTAACAATGAGTGACCATGTATTTGCGTCGCTTGTACTCAATAGAATGCCCATTTCTCGGACCCCTCATGATGATGATCTCACCAGGAGACGCTGATCTCACCATTTCATGCGATAACGCCTTATCGCAGTGGTGAGGCGCCTTTACCCATTAAATTGCGCTAACATTTTTATAAATTTTGAGCTTGAAAAATCTTAGTCTTGTATTTTTAATAATGTTTTCGTATATTATTTTTTAAATGTAGAATTACAGTTTTGATTGATATAACCTGCAAAATTTTTATATTTTAAGGAAAAAATTTACGTTCTGCTATGTATGCTTATCATATTTTAGATTAACCTTGATGTTGACAAAGCCCATTTTTAGTATTTAGTTAAATGTTTTTATAGATTTTTCTTACTAATCTAACAGTAGCTAATAATTATTTTAACCCCAACTAGTATTGTAGTTAAATTGTATTACGTCGTTATGTAGCGAACCGCAAGCAACGATCTTTGTTTTATTTCAATTTAATACTTGTCAAATGTCAATTTTTTCCTTCAAGTTCAGTGTGCATTTGTTTGAGCATCGAATACACAGCCCAGCATGTACTGCTTTTTTTTGTTTGAAAGACTTAGTAAATATGCCAATAAAACATTTTCAGATAAATGATTTGTTTTGTACTGTTTCGCCCAGTCCATGTAAGTCTTTTCATACCGCTCGCGGCATTTTTCTGGTATTAGATTGTTTGTAGCTTCTGCTGCAGCTTGCAATAACTTTGAAGGAGTTAATTGTGTGTCACTAAAGTCACTATTAGACATTTTTAAGCCTTTTTCAAGTTTTCAAAAACAAGCACAACACCAACATTTTTTTTAATAACTGTCAATTTCGGTCATGGCAACTTGGAAACTTGATTTTTTTTTAATTTATTTGAACACGTTTACAGTAATAATAATTACATTGAATGAAAAATGAATATTATGAGTGATTGTGGGTAAAACGGTATACAAACTTTGACGAAATGTTGCATTTCTGTCGAGAAATTAAGAAGTTGAAGTTTCTCGACTAAAATGCAGCACTTTTTCGTCACGGTATGTATTGTTACAATATATCATATACACACAGTGTTAAAACAAGACTTTCTAATTTTAAATATATTTTTTTTAAATTGTATGCGCTGCTTTATTTTTATTAATTAAATTGAAGTTATGAGGGCCTGGTGGCAGCACTCGATCCGGCGGCGGCAAAATGGTTATCCCATCTTGGCTTGGCTTGTGGAGAGCGTAGCATAGAAAAATCCTCTTTTTCTGAAACTCGTGAAACCACATAATGTAAGTTGCGGTACCTGCAAAAAAAATATATGATGCAGTCGCTACAGAACAAGCACTCTACTTACTAAATAACCGTCAGGGCTCTGTCAACCAGTCAACCACCAGCCCACAAATAAGAACAAAACTGATTAAAAAAATAATGTATTGTTAAAAAATTATAACGATTGAAAAAAATTATAAAACTTGCACAAAATTTCTTTTTTGGGGCTTAAACCCAGCACAGGGTAGCGTTTGTATCAGCAACAGTTTACAATAAAAGCAAAACATTTTTCTAGCCGCGAATTAGTGTAATTTTGGCAGAATGCCTAAAAAAGAAATAGAAAATCGCCTCATGGCTTGAACCGATTTTACAAAGTTTGCGATAGTCATGAATTTTTTCTACGACCACTATGTTAAACTCGCTTTACATATTATATCCTTGTTGCTATGAAAAGTTCATCTTTTCATTGCTAACGCAAAACTCGAATGAAAAGTGACAGATCTGTGTGAAAAGAACATATTGACAAATGACATGATAGAATGAATGCCATACCTAATCATATGGCATTCATTTTGATATTTTGACATTAATATGTAATAAATTGGTTCTTTTGTTAAATGTTGTAGTTTATTGAATGGTCGTAGAAAAAACATTGTGTTGTACTCGTGTGAAAAGCTTTTTTCATGCTCGTGCTAATACACACTCGGCCTACTGCCTCGTGCGTATCTTAAACACTCGCATGAAAAATTCGCTTTTCAACACTTGTCAAACAAATAACTATTTCAGCATGCTTTTTGCAACGTCTCGAGCTATTTGCGCGTGCCCATATTATAATTCATAAGCAATTATAATATACAAAGTTATCCATTAATGGCTATTCAATAAAGTGTTAAAAATTCAAAGAATTATACTTAAATTTTAATTATTTTTGAGTGACAAGTGTATATTGATATAGCCTATGTAGGTACAAAATCAAAGTAGTTGGCTTCTAATTTACGTTTTTACATTTGAAAAATGTATCTTCAGTTTTTCAAGTATCTTTATTATTATTTATGACCTTGTCGTAAAAGCTAACACTGACCCTGAGCTTTACTAAACTTTAAACTACATATTACTTGTAAATTATTGTTCTTATGTTTACAAGTTGTCAGGAGTTAATAAAAATAAAAATTTTGCAGACTGATTTTAAAATTTATCCATGAGTCAACTGTTACAATTGATCACATCAATAAAAATTATTTTTTTGTCAATTATTTTCTATTACAAAGCCAAATAATGTAAAAAACTGAGGAAAAAAAATATTTTTATAATTTTTCTAAATTTGTATTAGATTTTTTTTATCAAAAAATTAATTAAACAAAATAAAAGAAGAAACTTTGCTTTATGTTATATGTATTTTAATATTATGTATCCGAATCACCAGGCGTATTTTACTATATAGAAAAAACAAAACGCAACTCTTTTTAGATTAAAATTCCACACTTTTTGATACATAAATATTAAAAATAAAATACAATTTTAGATGTTATGCATTATTGACAATTACAGTGAAAAATTGGAGCTTATTGTATCTGGAAGTTGTATTAATTTTCCTCCTCCAAAAGATATTATTACATTCGAATGCCCAGTGCGTGAATCAGTAAAAAAATTCATAAAAATTCTGAATCCGTAAGTTTTTATTTGTCAAATAACATTTTACTCACTACTGTTTTTTTAGAACATCTGAATTATGGGAAATATGTCCAATAATATCTGGAAATAATTCGTCCATTTTTAAAATACAAGAGCAAATATATATAAATAGAAAAAGTGAAGTGGATTGCGAAATTGGATATTTTCCTATGAATATAAAAGAACATTCTGTATTGAATTTATTTAATATATATTAAGTATATAATAAAAATTAATTTTTGTTTAAGGCAATGGTATCTATACCAACACCAGATGGTCGAGTTTTAACTTTCAGTTTGAAAGGGATGCCTAAATCTCCTCTTCCAGCAGGAAAAATTACCAGAGTGATAGAAAGTAAAATTCCTTATTTAGAACAATTAAATGTAAAAAATTGGTTACCAATTAAGCAACAATTTAATGTTACAACATCTCTAAAAGATTCTGCAGTTTTTGAAGAAAATAGTAATACGTATGTTGTTAAAGGAAATAGCTTGATAGAAGTTCTTCCCAACTCCGCTCGAATTTATAACTGGACAATAACTGCTATCAAGGAAGGGTCTTTAGAACTAAGGGTTACATTCACAAATAAAAATACCAATGAATATTTATATTATGATCTTTTGATGAATGTAGTAGTCAACAATAATCTGCAAAGTATAGATTTTATAACGTGTGTAAGATCACCGTTTACAAAACTACTTTCTTTAGAAAATCCTCTAAATATTGCAGTCACTTATAACATTACTTGTAGAAAAGACTTTTTGTCGTTTAAAAAATCTTTCAAGTTAGAACCACATACATCAGTAATAACAATCTCAATATTGTTTAGACAAATTTTGACAAATTTTTTCCAGTACCAGTTAGAAATTATATATAATCCACTCAAACCTGAACAACACACAGAAAAGCTTCAAGCTTTCTGCAAAGAATTGGGTTCGTCTTTCTACAATGTGAATTTTGTTGCTCATCCGCCGATACCAGAAGCAGCTGTAGTTTTTCAGGCTAGTTTGGGCCAAATAGTGTCTAAAGTGTTTGCGATGCCGAGTAGTGAAGTTTCTCTCATGGTATAAAAGCTTTCTTATTAATCTTTCTTTTTAGACTTTTTATTTGAATGTAAATTAATTCACTCGCAAAGATTAACTATTTATTTAATAATTTGTAATACAATTAATTTATCATTTATTCGGTTACTGTACAAATACGACTGACGCTGCACTTGCACGCATTTATTTATATCCAATCCTTATGCACTAGAAGTTATTAGCATTTTCTAGTTAAATAAAAGTGTAATCAAAAAAATGAGGGGTTCAGAAATATAAAAATTTAAACGACGTCATTCTGGATTTTTCTTAAAGCTGTTGTTAAATATTAAATAATACTGCCTTTCCTATTAATTTTAAACGTCTCAAAAAAAGGCTCTAAGATTCTCTCCTTAAAACTGCATCAACCTGTCGAGGTAGGCAATTTTTATCTTTGATCTCGGGCTGCGACAAATCCGGTAAATTACGCTTTTCATCCATGATTCCAAAGTCGAATGATCTTTCTCATCTAGGTGGTAATTATAAAATAATATGATTTTTTTTCACTATACAGTGTTCTAAAATTAACAATTTTTTTTCTCTTCCAGTTGCTTTTTCTCTTTTTTACTCTATTTTTTTTAACCAGCTTTAAAAAAAAACAAAATATCTACCTCAATTCAACCGTATATATTTTTTTATGTGTGTTCACGGATAAGTTTGTTATTCATAAATCGATTTCGATAATTTATTCTTTGTTGAAAAGGGGATATCTCGAGGGTGATACAATGATAAAGAATTTAAGATTTGATAATGGCATCGTAAAGAAATCGATAAACACGTCAATAAAACGTCAAACAAATAGTGTGTTTGTCAAATGTGTATTCTCGGATTACTTTGTGGTTTATAAATCGACTTTGATAATTCTATTTTGTTAGAAAGGAGATATATCAAAAGTAGTAACGTGATAAGAAAATTGAAATGTTATAATGGCATCTTAAATAAATCGAGAAATTGTAGTGGCGACTAGTGCGTTTCTTAATGCGTGTTCGTGTTTACTTTTCAGTATTTTTTTTAAAGTCGTTTTTTTTTGTTAAATCTTATTTCTTTTCCCATTTTACTTGATTCACTATTTTGTTTAATCTTTCTCCCCCTAACAATTTGATCTATTTTATTCCTTTCATTCTTATTATATATCCTGGAATCCTTTTGCTTAATCGTTACATCTATATAACATGTTTTTCTTGCACTTTTTCTACCTCTACTATTTCTTTCTATCCTCAAGTTTTTGCTCCATACAAAAACACACATTTGCTAGGCTTTCAAGCATTGTTATTCTTATTTTATACTCTTCTCCAAGCTTTCTGTCAACCATTCCCCACACTGTTTTACATACTTAGTTTTCTTTTTTCACCAGTCTGCTCACCTATGCTTTACATCTGTTTCTTTTTTCAAACATGTATCCTAAATACTTCCGTTGTTTCGCCTGCTCTATTTTGTATTTCTTTTTGCCTTATTCCCGTATTATTTATTATCTTTGTTTTACATTCATTCAACTCAAATCTCTGCTTTTTCTCTGCGGTTTTCATCATTTCACTTATCCTCCGTTTTTTCCTTGTCACCATCACTATATCATCTCATGATATTTCCATTATTCCCCACTATATTTCCATTGTCACCATCAAACTTTTTTTCTTTCTACTGTCACTCTTCTGCTTCTTGTTCTCTTTCCATATCACCCATGTTAGATATAAATTGTAAACAGTAGTGAACTTTTTCTTCATATATTTCTTTAATTTTTTCTATTGTAGCTTTTGCTATTCTTTTCTTTTCAATGTATTCCTATAGCTTATTTCTATCTACTCTGTCAAACGCTGCTTTTAAGTCTACAAGATCTTACATACTCTCTCTCCTTTCTTTTCTAACTCACTCTCTATCACTGCATTCAAAACATACACATAAGAGAAAGCCAATAGACAAGCTTTCTCCCCTCTCAAAGTCCCACTTATCAATCAGGTAATCCTCCCACTTTCTCTACATCCATTTTTTTTGTACACTCATTATACAACTTGTACATCGTATTAAGAAGAGTTATTCCGCAATTTTTTTTTATTGTAGATCGATATTACTTCTTCTTTTTACTTCAAAGAAAAGTTTTCTTTTTTTTACACTTCTTTTAACACTTTTTTCCATTTTTTTCTAATTTTTTTCATAGCTCATTCGGCATACCATCCGTTCCTGGTGATTTCTGATCTGGGTGATATAGGTGATAATTTTAGAGACCTAATTTTTATCTGCTGGGGGTTATAAAATTATACTAACCCACATTCTTAAAATCTTCCACAGTTTGCTCGAAGGTCGTATCAAGTTTTCATTCGGTCACTACCAAGTTTTATCCGTTTCAGTTCTAATCTGTGGATATTTACAAGCCACTCCATAAATCATCAAGATAGTCTCTCACTTTTTAAGCTTTTTTTAAACACTAAGTCAGATGGCAGACAAAATTTTCTTTTAAAAAGTACTTGGAATGATCTTCGGCCTATAGTGTCGTCTATAGCAATTCTGTATGCTATCAGGAATAAAAGCAGATCTCAGTCGCTTTAATGATTATTGGCTACCTGTGACAAGTATTCTTTTATCTTATAAATTCCTTCCCGACCTTTAATCTTTGTGTTAATCAGTTTTTTCCAGTATGGTTTAACAAATTATTGTGGAAACCATGTCTGAGATACCTTTCTCACACTTCTTTTCTAAAAAGTTACTCCGTTGTCTTAAAAAACTAAAGATAAGTGACTTTCAGACAGTTCTAAGAATAGACGTTATGTTGTCTATCTCAAAGATAGTCTTCGATACTATAAAAAAATAGATTAGTGTACAAGTTTTTTCCCGGAGGAGTTTGACTCATACATGTCCTTGGTCCGACCCCTCAAATCTCTGCCACCTGACTAGACTCGGATACTAGTGTACAATGCACTAGCACATTGATGCATCTACTCTTCTCCCAGTAAAACTGCAACTCATGTCACCGGTTTTCAATAGTACGTTTAATGAATAATCGTCGAAAACGTTATCTCTACCACACAAATGTTGATATTACCCAGATTTGTGGAATTGAGCAATTCTTATGTAGCGCTAAAAACTCTCGCCGTGTGATCTGTTTCCAAGCTACTCTCGGATTCTAATACAAATTGCGACACTTTAAACCACTACTTCGTGGCCAATTTTCAAAAAAAAATTGGGCTTGCCTTCAACTCCTAAAATGTTTACTGGCTTAATAGAAAATAATCTTTCTTTTTATATTTAATTTACATATTTTGATTTTATTAAATAGCACATTATCCAACAGATATACCGAGTGTTCGGCGTTATTAACAATAAAAAAATATTTTGTTCATTTTAACATTACCTGATGAAAGACTGTATAGAAAAACCAATAAATGCACAACGTTATATCACTGACATTCTAGAGTTATGTGTCGTTTCTTTTGCTACTTTTTTACAGAAAATTTTCAGATAATGCAAGTTTTTATGCTGCGGCAATTTCTTCAATTGTCTTGAGAAGGTTTACCCTAAATTAAGTCTAAAAAAAGTTTATTCAAAATCTTATTCGGAAGATAGCAATCAGCTTATCAGCATTATGAACAGTCCGGGAGGTAGACGCTCGTTTTAAGTTTTATGTTTTTGTTTGTTTTGGTGGTTATTGCTTTTTGTTACTATAACATTAATATTCTAATTTGTTTTAATATAAACTGTTGAATCTATAATATATGAAGTGCTTTTAAACGACGCAATCTTTATTAATATAATACTTGTTATTAATATTTTATAGTTTTTATTAATATACTTTTTTATAGTTTGAAGATGTTTCTTTCTACATGAATCAATCAAATAACTCCATCATCTTTGAACCTAACAAAATCGGAAGAATAGAAACTCGACTAATATTAGAATCTAAAGAAAATGGAATGTTTATGTAACACATGATTGTTGTATTATCTTTCAATCGTACATTGTAGTTTTTAGATATCCTTTGATTGGAGAATGTTTTTCACCTAAAGCTCAAGGACCATTTGGGATCACAGAACACAGCACTCTTCTTATTAATTTTAAAAACCCTTTTCTTGAGGATAAATTGTTTAAATTTAGAACAAATTCTAGCAATTTTTTTAGATTAAATTTAGAAGAAGAAGAAATAGAATCAAAAAATACACTTGAGATTATAATCAGAATGTATAGAAAACCACACGATGGGGAAAGGTTTCCGATTACTGGAAAATTGTTAGTTTATTGTGATGATCCTGCAACTACCTGGACATATTATTTAAAAGAGAATATTGAATAACACCTGTATTTATTTTTTTGTATTGTACATTTTTTTATTCAAAACGTCAAAATTATAATTAAAAATGCAATAATCATAATAAAAATAAAGATGTAATTAATTATTGATTCAGTAATGATCAGTAGATGTAACATCAACACTTCTTTTTTCGAATATAAAAAAGCTTATTATATGCTTCTGTTCCTCGCTGTTGGTTAAAAATTTTTCAGTTGTATAAGATCAATTTAAGTTTATATTCACCATTTCGGCAAGTTTCACTTCATCTTTCAATTGAAAACGAATCAATAAAATCTGCACTGTTGCCAATTCAACTTAAAATATTTCAAAGAGATTAAGTTTTTAATAGTTTTGTTTGCAATAACAACACCGTAATTACCAAAGCGGCAACATTGCGTTATGATACCTCAATAGCTATGATCAGGTACGGACACCAGAAATAGATATTTTTACAGCAATTAAAAAGAAACCGAATTTAGAAAAAAAAGCAATGTAATAAATAACAGTAAAATTAAAAGCAAAAAATCTAATTTATAATAAATGTTGGAATGTCCTGCCATTTGCTAACAAGCAGGCTTTGGCACGGCTTTGAACAAAATACAACATATCTGTGGTAACTGCGTTAAAAACTACAAAAACTCTTTTTCCCAAAGTGGATAAATTTTCCAGCATTGGTGGAGTAAAGACAATGTCTTTGATTTAGACCTAAATTGTATAAGATTTATGTCTTTTTTCCGTAACTGTTAAAGATGCTATATACCATTAAACAAAGACAGTACAAATTTTTTTATTATTTTTTTCAGTATCTATGTTAGCGTCTCATAACAACCAACTAGTCAGGGTATTGCCTATCCAGAGCTGACCCATCGAGAGTAGGTACTAAGATTAATGTGATAATATTGCAAATCTGCTTTTGCCAATTTTTAATGACAGCAAATATATATTTATACTATGAGACCTAATCCATAAATTGTCGCTAAACGTTGAGGTTAGACGCTCACGATTTTATTTCAATTAGAGGTAAGCATGCAGTGACAGACAAATGAGATACCCCGGGCCAACTGAAATTGTTAATTGAATATTTAGGTAAACATTTTCATTTTTAATACTGTAAGGGGTATTTTTTGACGCAATTTGCATAAGAATAATGGTGAAGGCGCCGGGATAATTATTGTCAGATTGTTTCACCACATTCTTTTTCTGATTATTAATACAATTTTAAGACTGCATAAATACAAGATTAACAGACTACATCATCAACGAATTGAACGGATTAGATTAACCATGCATAAAACACATTCACACATAATGTATCTGTCAATAATACTTATCAAGTATTTCACCGGGGGCTTGTCTCCGCAAGGCAATCTTTCTCCATACCAGTCCTGTACGAGGGCATCCTCTGCTACGGTGGCTTTGCTGTTTCTATCATATGAACCGGACTCCATGGACTTTAGCGGATTCCCTCTGCTTCTCCATTCTTCAACCTATTTATTATTGTCTGTACCAATGTGAGAAGTTATAAATGCCTTCTCACTCTCAAGCCTGCACCCAGGTAATTGAACCTAGATGGCCATTGGCTACAGTGTTTCCGGCGAGGAAAATAAAAATAAAATTAAAGAAATTAATAAAAGGTATAAGAACACTGCAACCCTCCATTGCTACAATAGGGAACCCACCTACAACCCTTTTCAGCGACAAGGTACCAGCCTTGGCGGCAGCACCAAACCCGGCTTCAAAGATCTCTCCAATCTTTTTAAGAAATCTGAGAAGCTAGATCTCAACCGAAAAACAGGAATTATGTTAATCGACGTCGAGAGGTCGCCAATAATGACATAGATGTATCTGCATGCATCATAATAATCAATATAATGTAATAAGGTCTTACATGTGCTCTTTCCTAAGATTAGAGCAAGTCATTTCACTACTCAAACCTAGCTGCCATGGCCAAACCAGCCTTAGAAGAAGGTAGGATGTGTCACCTGGCAAGGTTACTAAAACAGAAATGTTAAGATACCACATTCGCACACAATATCACGTTACATTCGTTCGAGTGTAAAGATAACTATCACTCTCGTTCTCTCGACTTGACTTGACTATGCACGAGTACTGCACTCGACACTCCTACTAGTACTACCCGTGACTCCGGATGTCACTACGAATACAACAAAATGTCATTTGGTTTGGCTAATGCGCCATCGCTGCTATCAACGATCTATTAATAAAGCACTAAGTAAATACAAAGATATCATTCTGCAAGTTTGCCTCGATGACATAATGATACCGTCAAAATCTATCAAGAAAGGATTTAAACACTTTGTGATGGTTGTTAAAGCATTGTCAGCAGCAAGTTTTCGTTTAAATCTGGAAAAAAAGCCAATTTTTTCAGAAAGAAACGGAATATTTAGAATGTACTATATCAGAGGGATCAATAAAACCAAGTCCACCAAAAGTAAATGCTTTATTACATTCTCCAAAGCCAACTGACGTTAAAAGTGTTCGACAATTTATGGGGCAAGCTGGATATTTTCTACGTTTTATTGAAAACTTTTCACCTATAACTTCATTAACAAAGAAAAATACTGAGTTTAAGTAGGAAGCATGTCATGAAGAAATAAGACAACGAGTTATTAAAATTATGGTTAACCAACCGGTATTAAGAATTTTTAACCCACATTTACCGACAGAACTACACACTGATGCAGTCACACTTCATATTGGTGCTGTGCTAATGCAAAAAGATAATGAGATTATTTAACCGGTTGCTTATTATAGTAGACGCACGAACAAAGCTGAAAGTAAACACCATTCATACGATTTAGAGATATTGGCGATGGTAGAATCAGTAGAACATTTTTGCGTTTATTTTTATAGTTTTTCATTTACCATCTACACTGACTACAACTCTATGAGAGCTACAGTTTTAAAAAAAGATCTCCATCTCTGCGTAACTAGATGGTGGATTAAACTACAAAATTATAGCTTTTATATCCAAAATCGACCAGGCTGCAAAGTAAGTCACGTCGACTATTTTAGTCGAAACCCCGTAATTCGCATACTACACAGAACCGACAAAATAATCTCTCTTCAGGAGTTTCAAAAAGAAGATAGTTTCTGTCAATCGTTGATACAAACATCGTAGCAAACCAATCTTTGGGTTTGTTGATAATAATTGTTTACCTCGGCGGTTAACAAATAAAACAACTATTTAAAATTATAAACGTTTATTGTCGCTCGTCAACGTGACTTGGGACTCGTGAGAACGTATCTCGTGGATCGTGAAATAGTGAATCTCGGACAGACTGAATGACAATCTCGAATGTCTCCTGTTGTCGTCTTGAGGGTTGCAACGCTGATGGGTGGGGAAAACACCCCCACTTACAAGTGGTAACAGTGCCGCCCCCTTGAAGTTGAGATACTTCAACACTTTACATACACATAATTATATTACATAAATACATAACTATATTACATAAAAGCCTAAGTATCTACATAAAACAATAAAAAAATACAATATTACAAATAAAATATTAGCAAACACTAGCGAAAAGAAAAAAAAAAAAAGGAGAGAATAAAAAAAACAAGAACAATAAAGTTGAATTATAAAAACAGTCAATTTGTGAATTAGTCCGCTTCTGTTGGAAGAACGCACACTTTTTTAATAGCTCTTTTAAAAACTCCGAAAATTGTTTTTACTGTTACCACTCTCACCACACCGTCACTCCCTGGATGGATTTCAATCACTCGACCTAGACGCCAATGAAGAGGCGGTAGATTTTCTTCAATCAGCACCACTAATGCCCCGATGACGACGTCTGTCCTTTCCCTTTGCTGTCCTTTAGGACGAACTTGGAGTTGGGTCAAATATTGGAGATGCCATCTTCGCCAAAAATGCTGGTGTAGCTGGCGAATTCTTTGCCACCTCGTTAGACGGCTTGAATTTAGCGGTGCTAAATTTTCTTCGATGGGCGCTGTCAGTGGTGCACCAATTAAAAAATGGCCCGGAGTTAAAGCCTCCAAGTCATTGGGATCATTTGAGACCGGAATTAAAGGCCGAGAGTTCAAGCAGGCTTCAATTTGTGTGAGCAAAGTATAAAATTCATCGTAATTGAGACTCGCGTTTCCCAATACTGTGTGTAGGTGTCGTTTAACGCTTTGAATGTGTCGTTTCCATAATCCCCCAAAATGCGGTGACCTTGCCGGTATGAAACTAAATTTTGTCTTTACATTTAGACAATGCGAAACTATGCTTTTTTCAAATTCCTTTGATTTCAAAAATTGCCGAGCCGCTCCAACGAAATTTGTCCCATTGTCGGAGAAAAGCTCTTGCACATGCCCTCTACGAGATGTAAATCTCTTTAATGCCGCAATAAAACTATCGGCACTAAGATCGCCCACTAACTCTAAGTGTATGGCTTCAGTCGAAAAGCAAATAAATAGAGCAACGTATGCTTTTACCTTTCGCGCGTTACGTAAATTCGACGATTTTATTAGATAGTACCCCGAATAATCTACACCGGAAATTAAAAATGGACGAAGCGGTTGCAAACGTTCTTTGGGTAAATTACCCATTTTTTGTTGGCAAGGTTTTGGATTTGATCGTGCACACTTAATGCATGCGTGAATTATTTTTCGCACTGTATTTCTACCCGATATTGGCCAGAATTGCTGTCGTACCGCGGCCAAGGTGGCTTCTTTACCTGCGTGCAATTGTTCGAGATGGATTTTACGGATTATGGCTTTTGTTATGTAATTTTTTTCAGGAAGTAATATTGGATATTTGTTGTCAAAGTTAATAAGAGCGTGTTTTAAACGTCCTCCCACCCTCAAAATGCCGTTATGATCTATAAATGGGTCTAACATAGAAATTTTACCTGGTTTACATTGTTTATCATTTTGCATACAAATCAACTCCGCCGAAAACGCATTGCGTTGAATTAGCTTGATAATACAGTATTCAGCGCTCCTAAGTTCCGTCACCGATAGAAACTTTGCTTTATTTTTTGTTTTTGTTCTTAAATTGCTGACAAATCTTAAACAATAGGCAATAATTCGTGTTAATTTTGAAAAACAAGAAATTTTATTTAAAATAGGTAAATTCGATTGGCAATATACTATATTAATCGCTTTTGATTTTCTTTCTAAAAGACTAAATTTTTGTTTGACATTTGCCACATTGGTGGCCATTTTGTAGAATCGTTTATTAACCAAGCTGGACCGTGCCACCACAACTCTGATTTTTTTAACTGGCTTGGTAACATGCCCCGCGACACTATATCCGCTGCATTATCCTCCGATTTAACATGGTGCCAAGCTGGTGAACGCGCTATTCTTTTGAATTTCTTTAACTCGATTTGCGATGTACGAGGACCAGTTAGTTGAGGCTTCCGCCAACCAGCACAAAACAGCTGTTGAATCCGTCCAATAATAAACCACATCGATTTTTAAGCATTCTTTAACTCTATTCATTAATCTGCAAAGCAACAAAGCGGCGTTGAGCTCTAATCGGGGCAGGGTAACTTGTTTAATTGGCGCAACTTTGCTTTTGGCGCATATTAGCGATACAGATGCTTCACCCGTTTCGCTAACACATTTTACATATATCGCGGCACCAAGCGATTTGGTACAAGCATCCGCAAAACCGTGTAACTCTACTCTTGCACCGCAATCATAGATCATTACATTTCGGGGTATGCGAAAATGATTAAGTTCTGGTATATCGCGTAAAAATTGATTCCATTCCGTTTCAATGTCTTTAGGTACCTGCTCGTCCCATGACAGTTTTAACACCCAAATCTTTTGCAAAATAATCTTAGCTTTAACAATAACAGGATTAATTAGACCCAATGGGTCAAAGATCTTAGCCACGGTACCTAAAATATTTCGCTTAGACGTTAATTTATGATCGAACGCATTATCTGCCTTATATCTTAGCTCATCATTATAACAGTTCCACCAGAATCCTAAGACTTTAACGTCATCGGTTTTAGATAATTCCACTTGCGAATGATTATTGTCAGAGCTTATTAATTGCGAGTGATTGCCGCTCCATTTACATAAATTAAAATTTGCGCCTGACAATATTTTAGAAACCTGATTTTTATTTCTAGAAGTTTGCTTATTGAATTACTACCAGTTAATAAATCGTCCATATAAAAATCACGGTTAATTACATTGCTGACCTCAGGATACGTTTCCTGCGCTTCCGCTGCTAATTGTTTCAAGCATCTAATTGCGATATAAGGAGCACAAGTTAATCCGAATGTTAGCGTAGTTAGTCTATACATTTTGATCGGTTCGCGTGAGTTATTTCGCCAAAAAAATCGTAAATAATCTACATCTTCCACATTTACCTTAATCATCCTATACATTTTGTTTATATCTCCTGCTATCGCAAATTTATATGATCTAAACCAACATAAAATATCAAATAGATTTTTCTGGAGATTATCGCCCGTTTGAAGATTATCATTGAGGCTTTGTCCATTTGACGACAAAGCCGCACAATCAAAAACAATTCTTATTTTGGGCCCGTTTATTGTTTGTTTAAAAACAGGTAAATGGGGAAGATAGAAAGCTTTCTTGGAAATTTCTGAAATAGGTACCTTTTCCGCATGATTCATTTGCAAAAATTCCGTCATAAATCCTTTGTAAGCGGTAGATAGCCTTTCGTCTTTGTCAAATCTTTTTTCTTGTGCGTAAAAGCGTTTTATTGCAGAGGCTTCGGAATCCCCGAGACTTATAGTGCTTTTAAAAGGTAACTTTATGACAAATTTACCCGAAATATCTCTAAAGGTTGTTTTTCGAAAATATGTTTCATATTCTCGTTCTTCGATGGTTTGTAATGCTAATTCTGCTACCTGCTCCGTATCTAAAAATCTTGCCACAGCTGCTTCTAAATTTGTCGAGTTTGATAAAATATTGCAAGAAAACGAGTGATCACCGCTTACATCTACACTACCGCTTACTATCCACCCAAAATAGGTGTTTTGCAAATACGGTTGATTTTTATGCAATTGAATCGGTGCGCCTAGTAAAAGTTTCCAAAATAGTTCGGCACCTAACAATAAATCAATCTCACGACAGACATTAAATTGCTCATCAGCTAAACTGATTCCGAAAGGCAATTTAATAAGGTTCTTGTCGAAGGAAAGAGCTGGCGTGCTAAGAGTAATTTTTGGCAAAATGTAACATTGAATTTCCGCACCAAAATTATTTACTCTAGATTTTATATTAACATTGCAGCTAGAGCTAACTTTATTATCGGAGATACGAGTATTTACACCTGTTATTGAAACATTACTCGGTTTAGTCGGTAGTTTTAGTTTGTTGCATAAACTTTCGGTAATTAGACACACTTCAGAGCATTGATCTAAAACGGCTCTACATTGACAAAACTTCCCTTCACTATCTGCGATCAGTAAGAGTACCGTTGAGAACAAAACTTGATTATTTTCGCTTATAATAAGGGTCGAAGCGGAAGTACCGGGCGCAGGTACAAATTCATTAATGTGCAACAAAGAATGATGTCGTTGTTTACAGTCTTTGCACAAACTATTTGATTTGCATTTTTCAATATTATGATTTCGTAAACAATTCTTACACAAGTTTAGTGAATTTACTTTTTTAATTCTATCTGAAACACTTAAAGTTGTAAACTCTTTACATCGAAACACCGTATGTGGCTCTTTGCAAATAAAACAAGATAATGTTGTTGACGCAATATTTGTGTTAAACTTTTCATATTTAACACCCGGATTTGTCACGGGCCTCGACCACGCTTGCATATTTCTAGAAAAAGGTTTGGGATTTTTGAAACTAGTTTGTAAATTATAATTGTCATACTTTGAGGAGTTCATTGCCTCGTGAATTTGAAACCGTTTTACTAAGAAATTGTTGAAATAATCGAACGAAGGTACCTCTTTTTCTAAAATCAACTGCCATTCACGTTTAGTGTTAAAATCTAATTGTTCAACAATAATCGGTACCAATAAAGCGTCCCAATGAATTGATTCTATTTTAAGTACCTTTAAAGCCGCGATGTTATTGTTTACCGTGTCTATTAAATTGCGTAGTTCTGAAGATGATTGTTTTGAGATGACTTTAATGCTCAAAATATTTGATACGTGATCCTGCACAATTAATTTCCTGTTTTCAAAGCGTTTTTTCAAAACATCGATTGCACTTTCATAATTGTCGCCCAAGATCGACAAAGATTCTATTGCTCGCAAAGCATCATCTTTTAAGCAACTTCGCAAATAATAAATTTTTTTAATTTTTGGAATGTTTGGGTCATCCCCTACTAGAGCTTTGAATGACTCGTAGAACGCGCACCAATTTGAATGCTTACCTTCGAAAATAGGTAACGGTATAGGTTTTAGATTTAATGCAAACCCGCTCGATTCATTTGAATTTTGACCCGACGCCATATTTACACTTGAATTAGACACAGAATTAGAAGAATCTAGAAAGGATTTTATTTTACTGACAATACTTCGCCTTTGTTCTTCAACTTTGCCGCGTTCTTTATCACTTTCCCTTTCTAGAGTCTCCTCATCCGCTCCCTCTTGGGCTATTTGAAATTTTTCAATTGTTAATTGAACCGCGTTGTATTTTTTAAATAAATCCGTTATTGTTTCTAAATCCGTTTGTAGGGTAAATTTATCCCTACTTGTGTCAATACTGTTTTGTAAACGAGTTATAGCCGCTTTTACCACCCTACGCTCGAGTTTCATATCAGCAAGTTCAGACGACATTTTGTGAGTATAATTATGAGTAACTGACCTTAATTGTTAAGCGGTTTGGTTAATGTTCTGCTTCTTGAAGATTTCTGCTCTGCCTGACGATTTCTGCTCTGCCTGACGATTTCTGCTTGACTTGGATCGGTGTTCGGTGATGAATGATTCGCTTGTTCTTTATCCGGCTCGATGAAAGACCAAAATGTTGATAATAATTGTTTACCTCGGCGGTTAACAAATAAAACAACTATTTAAAATTATAAACGTTTATTGTCTCGTCAACGTGACTTGCGACTCGTGAGAACGTATCTCGTGGATAGTGAAATAGTGAATCTCGGACAGACTGAATGACAATCTCGAATGTCTCCTGTTGTCGTCTTGAGGGTTGCAACGCTGATGGGTGGGGAAAACACCCCCACTTACAAGTGGTAACAGGGTTATACACCAAATGCACTAATGTATGGGGAAAAGAAGAGATGGTCGGTAGAAAAAGCCTTGTTGGAAAATGTAATGGATGTTCAACCTCCGAAGAGTCTTCACGTTATGAGTCGAGTCATGCAAAGTAAAGCAAACAACAAATTGCAGAAAATTGAAGTTGAACAAAGAAAACAGTTTGATCAATTTTGATTCCAAGGACCAAAGTTTGTAAAGAGCAAAAAA
Source organism: Lagria hirta (assembly GCA_947359425.1). NCBI lineage: Eukaryota > Metazoa > Arthropoda > Insecta > Coleoptera > Tenebrionidae > Lagria > Lagria hirta. The sequence continues at coordinate 31,999,390 of OX375794.1, forward strand.
GTTGTTGTGGCTTACTTAAGCTGCTGAGTCAGACAAACTTGGACTAAAATATTTGGAGTCTTTTGAGGTGGCCCATGTTCTGGACAATGATCGTTATGTCTTGAAGTGAGTAGGCAAAAAATCAGAAATTACTAAAGTTGCTGCTCTTGATCAGCTTTGTCTATGGCCACAACAATAAATAGTACTAATTTGGTAAGACTTTCTGTTGATGCAAATTTACTCTAGTTTTGTTCATGTTTTGAATGATAAAGACTTGTACCAAAATGGTAAGTAATGGGACCGAAATGGTCAGTAATTGGACCAAAAGGGTGATGTTTTGTATCAAAATGGTCAGTAATTCGACCAAAATGGTGAACATTTGTACCAAAATAATAATGTTTAAAAGTTGTGTTTGTTGTGAATTAAAATGGTTAATTGAACCAAAATAGTGTTGTTTTGTATTAAGGCCAGATTTCGGTTGGCATAGTGTACAGATCGAACGGGAAAAGAGGAGAATACGAGACAACTGCTTGTTTCCCTCTCCACGCAAGAGCCCGAGATCGGCCCGACGCGCGCTTTGGACACTCAGTCAGATCTAGTTAATAGTTAATGACAGTAGTACAGTACCTGCGACTAAACAAGTCAAAGGAAGGGAGTCAATATTGATTTTTGCATGTACCCACCCTATAAATAATAAAAACTGAAACAGAACTGTAGGTGTTGGAAAGAAAATGAAAACTATTTTAGTAATATTATGTATGCTCAGGCTAGAAACAATATTAGCTCTGTGTCTGTACCTATTCCACAATAATTATCACTTTTTTGATAATTAAGTATTTTTTACAAAATAAAAAGTTATGTAAATACTATGAAATTAATAATACTATATCAAAAACTTGCTTGTAAATCAGACAATTTATTTTTTAATTTACCACAATTTTTTTACAGACAAGCTGGAGGGGTTCAATAACACAATTACCAATTTCAGTACATGAATAATTTTTATTATCGTATGTCTTTATTTCTATTATAGCGACTGTCGATTAACTCGGGAAGTAAATGATCAAAATAAAATTTTTTTAACTTTGGTAACATTTTATGGTTCCAAAATTCTGGATTTCGTTCGATCTTTTGAATGACGAAGTCGTTTGGTATCCACACACAAAAAAGACAAAAATCCCGATTTGTGACTTCAAATTGCCCTTGTATCTGATAATAATAATTAGAATTTGTTTTCAGTACAAGCTGATTATTGTATACAGCACACCCTGTAACTTTTCTATTTTGAGCAGCCTCTAAAACCGTTCTGAACTCTTTGGCAGAAAATGGACATTTGATTTCTATTATACCATAATCATCCACAAGTCCATCTGGAGAAGCTCCTAAAAATGGCTCTGACGAATGTACAAAAAATCCACATTCCGAAATTAAATGTTGTGGTAAAGCATTTCGAATTTTTGCCAGTTCAAGAGGTTCGTTATCTTTACCCCAGCTAGTTGAAAAAGTGCAAATCTTCTTATACAATATATTAATCACTGTTTTCGTGCGCGGTGTTCTATCTCTCATCTTGCAAATTTGACCAAAATTAGAGGCTGTCAGTCGTTTAAGTCGTTCACTTCTCCAAATCATATTTGCAGACTGACCGCGAGTTTCTCTTGCTAGATCCGCGATTTCTTTCAGACTCTTCTCTAATTTTTTCAGAAACTCTTGTTCTTTTAATTTATATATTTCAGGACTCATATCAGGAACATCTATGTCTAACTCCATCCTTCCATAATGTTGATCTGCTGTGGTTGTTTTACGTATCGTTTTATAGTTCTTCTTTGTTTCTAATATCAGTTTTCTCTTGCATCTTAATTCTTTTCTTCGTTTGATTTGTGACATATAATTTTTCAAATACTTTCCCCTTGGACTGTGCTAAATCACCTGTTTGGTCACTTTCTTGTAAAATTTAGACCTGTCATTAAACGATGCTGCAGCTGCCTTACATCTTGCTTCATAGGAGTCTCTCATCACAAAATTACATCGCTTTCCACCTACAAACTTAGCTACAATAGAATTATACCGCTCTGCTAAATTGTTGTTGACATTATGAAGTAAGTTGTCTACATGCTCCAGAACAAGTCTCACGGCGTTTTTTAATCCAGCCCACAAACCGCATAATTTTAAATCTTCTACGTAGTTTATATCATTTTTGCTTCTGGTACATTTAAATTGCCTGCTGGAACAAGCCTCATGTGAACCAAAAACATGATTAAGTAGATTTCGTAGATCCAAAATCATTTTTTTTTTATTTCATTGGGTTTGCTTGAATTAGAGAATTGCTTTGATCTTTTTTTTATTATGCAATAGAGGGAAATTCGCAATCTTTCTAAATTTTTTTCCACAGTTTTTCTCATTATTATTGGCACAACTCCTATGTCATTAATTCGAGTTTTGCTCAGTTCTTTAGTCCTATTATGAAAGCACCAATCACATCTACAGATGTGATTGGTGCAATCAATTTTGGTAATTAGCAAATCTAGCCCGTAAGGTCTGATAGTATTGAGTCTCTCAAAAACGCTACTATCTCCGTCACCTACAAAGACATTCGAACATTATTGGGCACATTTGTTTAGATTAGCAGAACAACATACCAATCATGTATGCATACTTTACTCCATGCATCAAAAGACTCTGTTTGAATCCTTCGGCAATTATGTCAGCTTCCATAGTGTTTGCAGTTCCTGACCAGTTTTTATAGCAAATATGATGCGGAATTTCTTTTTTCATATTTTCATATTTTGTGCACAGAAGACAAAATGTATTTCTTACACCCAGAAAAAGCATTTTTTGGGAATGAAATCCCACTATACATGCCTAAAATTGCAACATACAGACAGACAATAATGTTACCAGCTAGTAAATCAGTTTTCACACTTACAACACCTGATAAAGAACTGTAATTGCATTTATATGAACGCTTAGCCCAGGAACCATACACAACTACAGTTAGCAAGGGAATACCATGTTTGTCAACGCTGTCTCTTTCTATAGCAAGTTCTTTTTCAATTTTTACGGCATCTTTCATTTCTTCTAATGCAACATCTCTTATTTTATTATGTATGTCTTTTGGCACTGAAAAATATGTTGAAGAAGACATAATAGTCATATTGAGCAGTGCGCATCTCTCCTCCATTTGTGTAAAACTTTGGCCAGTGCAAATATTTCCAAAAACCTGAAGAAAAATCTATTAGTTATTAAAAATATTTTTTTTTGGAAATATGGTTGATACCATTGCTTCATTTACAGGCATAACTTCTTCGTTATCTTTTTTATCAGATTCTATGGTTTCTTTTTTGTTGCACATAGAACATTTAAATATCAAAGAAGTACTAAACCCTTTGCGAATTTCTTTGATAAAAATCAGGTTTTTTGATGAGCAGCCATATTTTTCATGATTATCAAAAGTTTGAAGCTGCTCTATCAGATATTTTACGGCAAAGATACGTCTGCTTTCTAGATCTGTTTTCTTCTCTTCCAACAGATCACCATCTTCGTGATCTGGGCAAATTTCGTAATCACTTTCTTTCTCACTAAAATATTAATTTCTATAAAAAAATTCCTAAATATTAGTAACATTAATTTACGTTTCGGTATTCACAAAAAAATCAACAGATTCTAAATTTGATTGGAACACGTTATTGTCATTGTTTCTGATGATGTCGTTTGCATCGGTCGAACAGCTGAAAGTGTTATTAGGTATTTTTTTTAAATACTCATTGAGAGTAAGCGCTATTGAAACAACCTATTTTATTTTAAAAAGTATCTAGTAGTTGAATCACTTTTCTCTTTAAAATGCTTTTTGAGAATAATTGCGGAAAACAAATATTAAATATTAGTACGTTTTTAAGAAATATAATAACCAATGATTCGAATTCTTTTTATGCTATATATTAAAAAACAAGTGACAAAAAATCAGGCCCAACAATGTTTCTCAACACTAAAATGTTTTTGAGAGATTTAAAGACCGAGAATCGTTTAACAGTTTGTTGTTTTTATGCTATCATTTGAAATTTTTATTAGGAGCCGCAACTGTTGTATCAAAACAAAACATACACTCGCGTTTCTTCTTGTTTCTAACTATACATACCCTGGTAAACTATGGATTGCATTTAAATTTTTCAAAACCCTTTTCTGAGCACATTTGTTTTTTATTTCGGTGTTCTCTGAACAAGTTTCTCTAAAAATTAATAGGATATAGGCTATGTGAACGAAGTGATCTACAATTATTTTCATAAGAGGAAGCCATGGAAATCAAAATGAATGTCTTAGCTTGATTCATACCGCTACGTATCCGTCAAATCTGACACTTCAAAATGATCAACTTATTGGATAATTGCTTGTATTCAATACAAACGATCTGCTTCTTTTAGTCCGTGGTAGCTTATTCTTATTCTTATTCTTCGTCGCTAGTTTACGAAGAAAATTCGAAAACTGCAACCATCAAGGCCGTGACCTTGGGGCTTCGGTCAGCTGTATACTCCACTTCGAAAATATTCTTCAATCATAGCATAGACGTCTCTTGTTCAGTTGTAAAAACCAATATTTTGTATCTTTGATAACTATTATTATTAATCAAAACAAATGTCAAACTGACAGCGCTGAATGAAGCTAAGACATTCATTTTGATTTCCATGGCCTCCCCTTATGAAAATAATTGTGGATCACATAGTATAATGTATATAAATTATTACTGCTATTTTTGCTCTGGTTTATAACAAATATCAATAGGTTTTTTTAGAGCATTTCTATTTATCTTATATAAAAAATATCTACGATTAACTTACCTTCTTCGAACTCGTTTCATGCGTTTTCTCATACTAAGGCGTTTGTCTCCAAGACGAAGGTGATATTTAAAATTACCCATTCTATATGCTAACACTAATATCTAACTAATTATATTGTCTAAAAAAGGCACTTCAAATTAAGGGTGACAAGCAGCACAATAACTAAAATGGTGGTGGGTGTGTATTCCCCTCTTGAGGCTCGACGCCAACATTTACAATTTTATTAGAACAGCCCGTGTTCATAACCGCATTAATCAACGACAGTTTTTTTCTAATCAATGAAATTTTTTTTTCTTATTTTCAAAAGAGATCTTTAGAGCTACACACAAATGTTTTGCTTCATTTGTTAGCAGCACCTAAGTTAAAACATGTTGAAAATGTCTAATTTCAGCAAAGTTTCCATTTTTTTTTTCAAACTATTTTGAGAAATAATATGCAAAAGGAGCATGTACAGCTCTATAATAATTGTTCTTTTATGACTAGAAAAAATATCTTGTTGATATCTCTTAAAATAAGAGAAAAATTTGTCTATGAATAATAATTGTTTTCGGCCTGCATTTGCCAGCCGAAATCTCGCCTTAAAATCTACAATTAAAGATTGTTTGTTTGGTCTTAATGGTCAAATAACAAAGTAAAAATAAATTTTGCAAAAAGAAAAGCGTTTTAAGCAAGGTATTGCGTTGGATTTGTTTGTTTCAGACCATATCAGACATTCGTTGCGAAGGCACGAGGCCGTGCCTTACCAGGATGGTCGTGTTAGCGTCTCTTAGACCAATTGACCATAGGCAACCAACTATTTAGTGTGCTGGGAGTTCCCGAATCAGATGTCATCTAGGAACGCAAGCCTAGGGCGTGCAGGGTTGCCAACTTGACGGATTTTCCGTCAGATCTAGCGGATTATGAGAAGAAGTCAACGGGAGAAAAGAGATTCTAACAGGCAACAGCTGACGGATTTTTTAACGGTCAAAAAAATTAAATTATCTTATATTTTTAAGAGTATTTTTTTGTAATGAGAACTTGAAAACTTAAGAAGATATGAGTTGCACAGAAGCAGCGCTATCTACTTATCTTGCTTCTCACAATCATAACATATCAAGTGTTTTGGCGTCGACGGCCAGGGACTTCCCCGGTTATAAACTTCCTTAAGGGGATCCTCACGCTAGAAATGAACTTGAAACTGTGATTTTTCGGGGGTGTGTTCATAAAATGTTCAATGTTGATTTATCGCTTTGAACTGCATCTGATTGGATAAACAAGAATGACACATATCCTCAAGTCCACGTGGACTGTAATATGATCTTTTAAGTTAAGCATCGGCTGCTGATAACTTTATAAACTAGAAAAGCCGATAAGCGCTACTTGATATCCCGTGTTAGTACTGTGTGGCCAAAGATAAAAATATAAAAGCTTTATAAAACTCTAAACACTAAAAAAATTTTAAATTTTTTCATATGATATCAGAAACATTTGCAACATGTTTAAACATGTGTAAAACATGTTCAACTAAAGCACATAAAACGCACATATTAAACAAATTAAAATATATATCGTGCGTTATTTAGTTTGGATTATTATCTTTTGGAATAAACTCTAATGTATATTTATATCAAATATTATTATTTACGCTCAAAAGAAATGCCGACACTGTTCGGTGACGCCTGTTCTCACCTAACCAGTTTAGTAACATCTCTACAGTTCGCTCAAGTAAACATGAGCTACGGAAAATATGCAAACTGAATTAGCAAAGTCAGGAGTAAATTCAAATTAACCAATCGGCGCGGTGTGTACATGAAACCTAAAGCGACCTCAGGGTAGATCACGCTTCTTCTGAGCTCATGTTTGCTTGGGTGGACTCTACTAACTGACCGCTGGCACTATTTTCGAGGAGATACTAATAGCAGGCTTCTCCTATATTAATTATGTTTTAAAATTTCTGGTATCATTACGTTATAATAAAACTCATTAAGTTTTGGCAGCATTGCGTTCCAAAAGTCTTTGTCATATGCTATCTGCAACAAAAAATAATAGTATATTATAACATAATTGTGTTAATTATGCAATATCTTACTTTATCTATATTTTATATATATATATAAATGAATCCTCATTTCCCTTGGTCACGGCATCACGCCTGAACGGCTGGACCGATTTGGCTGATTTTTTTTTTGTTCTGTTTGTTATTATCAGGAGAAGGTTCTTATGAAAGAAAAAATTAAGAAAATCTCTCAGAAAGATTGAAAAATATACGTTTAATTTTGCATATTTTAAAAAAAGCGCGTTACGAATGTCAACGTCATTCCATTTAAAACAAAAAACTCTGTGGTGGTCTATGACACCACAGACATAACCGCGCTAACAAATGTCAACGTCATCCAATTTAACTTCCTTTTCAAACATTTTGAAAGGGAAGTACGAAGGCGAAGATGTTTTAATCCCACGCATCCCTATGATACCGAACGATATACCATTCAGTTTTAAACGTTTACAGTTTCCAGTGCGGCTTGCATTTGCAATGTCAATAAATAAATCGCAAAGGCAGTCGCTAAGTGTATGTGGCATCAACTTGAAAAATCCATGTTTTTCACATGGCCAATTATATGTCGCCTGTTCCCGTGTCGGAAAACCATCAACATTATTAATTTACGGGCCAGAACATAAAACTAAAAATATAGTTTATCAAAAAGCATTAGAATAGAGAGAAGCAGTGAAGGGTATAGAGGCTATTAGTTGCTTTCTAGAACGCGCATGATAATGAGCTCAGTGTTTACTTCAAAATGTTCAGTTGTTCAATAGCGATTTGTAAAAATATAAGTGAAATTATTGAACCCTACGGAATAAACACTATTATGAAAATATATATTTTGTTTTTTATTTAATAAAATTAGTAAAGTCCTTCTCGGGTATGACGAGATCAGGGAAATAGGTATTCATTTTTATATGGAGGATATTATAGATTCCAGTTCAAATTGAATAGGTACGCATACATAAGATAGGTCAGCTATACAAAATTAAGTAGTGCATCAAATTTACGGTAAGGCGGTACGAAGTTCGCCGGGTCAGCTAATCGACAATAACTCCTAAAGGCGTCCACACAACAAAGTAGCAAAATTTAGCTCCACTGAGCGCTAATTGACCTTGTACTTGGTTGCAATAGTTATAGTCCAGTCATTACGTACATTCAAAAAAGAAAATGAATTTGCGCTTCTAATTTTTTAATATGTTGTAGGGGATACCTAGAAAAGCTTAACTTGAGATTGTCGACCAAGCTTTCCTAGGAGCTTTCGCCGCCATCTTGAAAAAAGGGGTAAAATTTGTTTCTCGGCAATAACTCGGCTATCCGATAAGATTTCGAAAAATTTTGTAGGACACTTTTTGTAGCTTTCTTTGTGCTCTACAATAACGCTTCAATCATTTTTAGCGTATCATGCATCGTTATCGAGATATCGATTGATAAAGTCAAAAATTTAGAACACAATTTTTGTTTTTTGCTTTTTTTTTCTGTGGGTCTTAATAAATATGAAAAATTGTAGAATTCAAACTTGTAGAGCATATTCAGACCTACAATTTCCTTATTGGATTTTTTTATGTTGGACAAAAATTACGATCTCCAGCGCGCCGCAAAGTCAGTGAATCCACACTCAGCGTCGAGCGAGCTGCTCGCTCGGTTGTGTCTGGATGTCGAATCGAATGGGAAATTGTTCAGGAAATTGATGGGATAAAAAATAAGTACATAGAGCAACAAATTAAGGATCACACAATAGTAATTTATTAAACAAATAATTTGTTTAGTTGATTGATTTGGAATCTTTGGCACTATAAACTATTAACACAGTTTTACCACTTGCCAAAAAATTTATTTTTAGATCTCAAGACCTCTTTCGACCACCATGTGGTCATCATCAGGAGATGAATAAAACTGAATGTTTACTTGTTTAATTTTACCTGTTTTGGTGAAAGTTGGGTTTTTCCTAGTAAGCCGATTAAGCAGCTGAAAAGAAGACCGTCATCTTTGTTTAGAGCATTCGCTTTATTTTTGTGAATTTCGATAAGCTCGGCGGCGTCAAGATGCCTATAGTTATTCAATGGCTTAATTAATTTTACGCTGTTAATACTAATTTGGTGATTGTTATTAAAGACGTGTTCGGCTATACTCGACTTTTCTAATCTGCCGAATTTTAAATGAGATAAGTGCTCTTTGTACCTAGTCTGAACTGTTCTACGCGTTTGCCCTATATAACATTTCTCACAGTTATCACAGTCTATGCGATAAATTCCTGATTTTTCTAAATATGGTGTTTTGTCTTTCGGACTTCCTAGCAAATCTTTTAATTTTGACCCTGACTGATAAACCGTTTTAAATCCTAAATTTCTAAGCACACTCTCAAGTCCGTTGGTTATCTTGGGCTCAAAGGGTATTGAAATGAATTTTAATTCTTTTTTGTTTGTTTGAAAAGTTGTGCAATTTTTTAAATTTGCTCTAAATTTTTGTTTATTTATAATTTGTACTATTTCTTCATTATATCCATTGACATCAGCAATCTTTTTAATGAATGTTTTTTCTTTATTAAAGTTTTTTTGACTTAGAGGAAAGTTAAATAATCTATTTACTAAAAAACTTAAACTTGCTATTTTGTGTTGGAAGCAATGGTTTGAGTCGTTAGGAATGTATCTCAAAGTACTAGTTTCTTTTCTAAAAATATCAAACTCTAAAGCGCCACCTGTTTTTTTAATTATGTTTACATCTAAGAAAGATAGTTTGTTATTTATTTCCTCTTCATAAGTGAATTTTATCGAGGGAAAGCAATTATTTAAATTTGATACAAAATTTGTTAAACTTTTAGAATTATCAAAAACTGCGAAAACGTCATCTACATATCTGATCCACATTCTAGAAAAATATTGAAAACTGCTTTTTGCATTATTTTCAAAATGGTGCATGAATAGCTCAGCCAGAAATGGCATTATGCATTGACCCATGCTGCCTCCTTCATTTTGTTTATAAAATTTATTGTTACATTAACAGAGTTATGCATAAAACAATCAATTTTCCAATGCAACAATAAATTTTATAAACAAAATGAAGGAGGCAGCATGGGTCAATGCATAATGCCATTTCTGAATTCACCGACTTTGCGGCGCGCTGGAGATCGTAATTTTTGTCCAACATAAAAAAATTCAAGAAGGAAATTGTAGGTCTGAATATGCTCTACAAGTTTGAATTCTACAATTTTTTATATTTAATAAGACCCAAAGAAAAAAAAAGCAAAAAACAAAAATTGTGTCCTAAATTTTTGACTTTATCGATCGATATCTCGATAACGATGCATGATACGCAAAAAATGGTTCAGGCGTTATTGTAGAGCACAAAGAAAACTACAAAAAGTGTCCTACACAAATTTTCGAATCTCATCGGATAGCCGAGTTATTGCCGAAAAACAAATTTTAAGCGTTTTCTAAGATGGCGGCGAAAGCTCCTAGGAAAGCTTGGTCGACAATCTTAAGTTAAGCTTTTCTAGGTATCCCCTACAACATATTAAAAAATTAGAAGCGCAAATTTATTTTCTTTTATTTGCCTTTTCTTCGGACGAAATGACTGGACTATTATCAGTTTTTTTAAGGCGATAGATTCCATCTGCACATGCTTCTAAACATTTTATTTTTTTTTGGAAAACTCCTTCTTCTGGAGTTAACTGCCGACTTGAATACGGGCATTTAATTTCTATAATGTCTCCCCCCGAAAGTAATCCGTCTGGACTGGCTCCTAGATGTGGAAAGTCCGCATCAACAAAGAGGCCAGATTCGGTAATTGCTTCTTCGATCTTATAATATTCTATAAATTTGGCTTTGGCAATAAGTTCATGATCGACACCCCAGCGCGTTGCAGCAGATCCTGTAAAATTTGAATTCACAATTCTTTTGGCAAGTTTCTTCGGATCGGTAGATTTTCGTAATTTACATACTGCCCCAAAGTTGGAAGCAGTAAGTCTGTACATGCGCTCCATTTTCCACAAAGGATTGCTACACTGTCCTGTAGTCCACTAGTTTTTATTTCTAATTCCCGGATATTAGAAGTAGCAATGAGAGATAACCGTTCTTCTTTTCTACTTTCTAGAGTGGTAGGGCTTAATTCGCCGACTGCTCCATAATCAGCATCTGCACTAGAAAATGTATTTCTTGTTTTAATCTTTGTAGAAAAAAGTTGTTTTCTTTTTAAATTATACATTCTTTTCCGTCTAGTTTTGTCAATGTACAGCTTTGTGTATTTTCCCGGGCTTGTCGTCGTCATTGTTTTATAGATCTTGGATATATAATTTTCGTGCTCGTTAAATTGCAGCGCTGCAATTCGACATCTTACCTCATAGCTGTTTTTCAAACTAAAATTTATTCGTTTGCCACCAACAACTTTTTTTGCATTTTGCTTTTATTATATAGTATAGTTTGTCTAAACATTTTGTGCAAATATGGTTTATTCGTTCTGTCGGCTACCAGTTTGATGCAAATAGGGGTTGCAAAGTATGTAAGAAGGCAAAATTGTAATCGTACTAAATGTTCAGCTAAACTATACCATCTGAGGCTAAGTCGTTCCTTTGCTTTTATTCCACCGTTGGAACCAGCCCGGCTATTTCCTTCATAATATATTTATTGCCAATTTTATTTTTTATTTGTTTTGATATTCTTTAAACGATTAATGTTTATTTAAATATCACCTATTATTTTGTTTATGATTCTACTTATTATAAATTTTAATCAAAATTTTCATTGCGATACAAAATTTAATAATATGTATGCATGTTATCAATTAATAATATGTATAATAATTTACTTTTATGAAAAGCACAAATACAAAAGCGGTGATCGCTTTATCTAGCCTAGAGCATCTGTGCCTAGAGTTAGGTCTGAAACATAAAAACAATCATCGTATCCTCGTATAGTAATTTGAGACAAGTGCTTCTTAACACCCTGACAGATAAGTTGAAACCATATCCGTGATTTCTCTTAATGTGACGTCGATAATAAAGCTCTTGGAGGAGGAGTCAGATACATTCAAACGACACACCTCACCAGCTAAAATTTTCAACTATTATCCGCTAATTACTCTCTTATTTACAAAAATTTTAAAAAACGTATATCTTAATTTTACCTTTAAAACTACATTTTGAATACCACCGTTGATTTAGATTTTTGAGTTATCAATTTTTACGATTTTTTATCACTTTCTGATAACAATTTCAAAAATCGAAATCAAGCAATCCAGAGAGAAGACATTAAAACTTTTATATTCAAAATTTCATTTGATTTGCGTAAAAACTAAGCTCATAAAACTTATCCCATGTTTCCAAGCATTTTATCCACCGTGAAGATCCCCTTAAAACTTAAACGTTAAAATGATTTACTATGGTGCAAGAAGATGATTGATGATAATTTTTAGATTACTTAGTTTAACTTGAAAGATCTCTATTAACAATTATATTTTAAGAGTCTTTCACAAGATGTCAGGATTTACCTAGCTGAGCTTGAGTTGATCCGGGTATATCCTACTTCGTCACTACTTTGTTACCTAAACATAACAAAAGAATAGTGAGCGTCTAGCCTCAATATATTAATAACGATCATTAAATTAACATGTCACTGTCTCTGCATTTTACTCATATTTGAATATCTCTCGTCATTAGAACTGTCGTTCATAGAGATAGGCATGTAATACTCTAAAAGCAATCTCACAATGCTTTGCTTCTCTTTATTTAAAAGACATCACATACATAGGCTACCTCCGTAATGTGTTCTCTCCTTTTGAATTATCCCCAGATAGTGAGTTGTGCAATGGGTATAAAGGAACCGGAACCCCAGTCAATCACATTATACCCGTCCTATCTACCTGTCCTCTTTTTTATAATTCCTGCCGACTTGACAGCGAGTCGTGAAATGAATATAAAGGAACCGGAACCCCAGTCAATCACAGTATACTCGCTCCAAACTACCAGTCAGAACACAAAGCACAAACCCATCATGCGTCTTAACTACATGATTATGATTTAACATTGAATAGTTTACTAAGCACAACAAATCACAAAGAAGTACTTTTAATATCATTAAATATCTAAATAAACTCAACACCACTTTCAATATAAATTGGCCAATAATATTAATGCACTATAACCAAAGCATTCACTCAATTAGATAAGCTCACTAAATAATAATTATGTACTATAATCAAGGTAAACACTCAATGAGTAAAAACTCACTTAATAATAATAATATTCACTACAATCAAGGTAAACGTTCAATGAGTAAAAACTCACTAAATAATAATAATATTCAATACAATCAAGGTAAACGCTCAATGAGTAAAAACTCACTAAATAATAATAATATCCACTACAATCAAGGTAAACGCTCAATGAGTAAAAACTTACCTCATTATTTACAGAACAGGGAAAACAAACACATTTCCTGCACACCAACTCATCGTGAAATGAATAAGTAAATGAGCAACGATACGGTATCTAGACGATGATGATGTTTATGTTATAGAGATAAGAACATTTCAATGGGCTATTTTTAGAAACCACAAATTAAGGGTGTGAAATTGAAATTGAATTCTTGTTTCTCTTACAATGCTGTTACGATAATTGTCTATACTGGTATGACTAATGGAAATTGGAAAGAAATATCAAAATTTTTGCATATAGAACTCATTAGCTGTCAAATTTTATATTATGTAGGTCGTTATTGAATTGAGTTTGTTGTGTAATTTTTGTTTTGATTTTTTGTTGTGTCCTACTTTATACATAAACTGTAATAATATAGACAAAAGTTTTGTAGTCAGCGGCTACAGAACTAGATGTAAAGCTACAAGTCACAACCTCCTATCGACTTTCGCTGCTTCACAGCCGCGTGAGGATGAGATTCACTACACGACTGAAATACAGCGACATCAAAGAAAACTGTTTGAGTTGGCAATCCCACATTTTATTTTAAAATGGTACAACAACACTTTCTATTGTTGACGGGTGACACTTTTGACACTGACAACATTATTGACAGAATTGTTGACAATTAAAAAGTTAATCGCTGTGACATAACATACATTTTTTCATGAGTGTTATAATAAATATTTGTCCAACAAGGGTATCCGGTTACAGTGTTGCAACTAAACAAACAAAAAAACTCTTTAAAAAGTGTTGCCAACTAATACAATCATTGTTGATCACGCTGTAGAAATAGAATTATTTTAAGTTTAATTTTTTTGTTTTGGTTTTGTGTTAACATTAAATAAAACATAAAGGTAATTTTTATTGTTGTGTAGTGAGTATTGTACCCACATTATCAAGTAATAATTTTAAATTTTAAAAAATCTTTGCGGAAATACAGAAACCAGGGTTATTATATTAATGTCATATTGTTCGAATGTTTTAAATGGTAAATGTGACAATACAAACAATCTGATCGCAGATGCGTTAAGGAAATTTTCAGTTTATGTTTTCAAAAAATAAACTTAAGTTTTCTATTTCACTTAAAACACAACTTGTAGTTTTTGTTTTTCCTATCGTTTTTGTTTAATTCTTAGATTGGATTTTTACAGAAATTGTAAATTGAAAGTTTTTTTTCAATAATTTTTATATTATGTATTGAAAAAATAGCATTGTTATTATCATTACTTGTAGAAGATCGTAAATTTTACTTGACTTTTCGAATTTAAACTAATATTTTACGTTGGGCTTAAAACACAATTTGTGGTTTTCGCTTTTTAAGTTAGTTCTAAAATTGGTTTTTAAGCTTATCAAACAAGAGATGACCAGAATAAAAAAACAATAATTTTACAACACAATTAGGTAAGTATAACATAAATTGTCTAATATAACTCTTTTTCGTGACGGATTCGGCATTGTAAACAACAAAATTTATTTAAAGTCAACAAGGCGTTTATGTGTCACTACTATTTCCGTTTCATGACTATATAGACCATTACTTTTGGAAATCAATAATATTTGTGTTTTGCAAATGTTTAAAGTGAATAATCTAAATAAATGTCTTATAAGTACAACTACATAAAATATTTCCGTACAAAAAAATTATAATAACATAATATTCATAATAGGCACTATGATTGCGATCACAGTTACGTGAGGCACGCATTGTCTTGCTAGATAGAGGTAATCCAAGAATAATTTTACTAACATTTCTGAACTTTTCAACAATCATCCAATTTGTATGGTTTGCTGATTATACTGAATTGAAATTAGCTAACAATATGTAGTTACTTCACAAACATATCTCAGTTTCTATTTAATTAATTAAATTTCAATTTTTCTCAACATTTGCAAAATTAATCTGTTAGGTAATAAAATTAAATTGAAAAAGCGTAAAATAGAAAATTAATTGACTAAATTGCCAGATTTTATTTTATCTTAGCTTTTTTTACAGGTTCCGGTTTTTTTAAATTCAATGCTTTTGATTTTTTTATTCGGATAGTAATTTAAATCTTTTGTTTGGCATAATTTGGTTAATTTTAATAATAAGCAAGAACAGAATTTATGCACCTTACCCAAAATTCGGAAACTAGCCAAAACAACGACTAGAAATTTATTATATAATAAATCCGAAATAGCCTACAGAAAACAATTCTAATAATTTGAGAACTATCAAAATGCAAACAGTTTCTGATAATGTTCTTTTGTGTATTTTGAGGTAAAGCGCCAGAAGTACGCAAACCATGTAGACAATTAGAATGAATGTTTATTGAAAATTTTCATAATTTTTTAAAATTTAAATGTAACTATTAGAACATTATTTTTAACTGTAACAATAATTCGTCATTTAAATAATCATTTTTCAAAAATTTATCTATCATCTCATGCCCTGAAGCAAATAAGTTTAGATTTTAAGACTTTATTATCAACAATTCTAAATGTAGCGGGGTCCCCTTAGCAAACAATGTTTTACAAATGTGCCTTCAAGTCACTTTGTTTTCTAATTTGAACCATTAAAATCAGTTTTCACAATACTGTTGGTTTAGAATATCAATGTATTTTTTTTCAAATATATAACAGTTATAATCCGTAAGAAAAAAATTAAAAATCAATGATGACGATAACACATCACGTAATTATTTTTCCACAACGTAACAGCGTAAAAAAACACTATTTATAAGGCACTGGCGCTTTTATAGATATCTAAATGACGGAATTATAGATATCTATAAAAGACTCCAAATTGAGAACCTTAATAAGCTTATTAAAGACTCAAATTCAAAAATAGTATATTGAAAAACTAATTTTATAAGAGTTAATTTAGTGCACAAAGGAGTTTTCTATGAAACTCGTGAGCTAATACCAATGCTAATACTCATTGTTAAACGTGTTCCTTAGTCTATTTTAGATCACCGCAGAGTAGTCGAAAGAGCTCTCGAGATCTGATAAGTAAACTTTCTGGCCAGTGGTAGAACTGCGTGAATAGTTTATAGTGCAAAATATTTCAAACCAATCAATTAATAACATTTATATGATTAATATGACATTTATTTTGTTAATAATTTCAAAATTATTAAAAAAAACGTTAAAAACAGTTTGTTTTTATAAGTTTGTTTTTGCAAAAACGTTTTCTTAAAAAAGTTAGCGATAACTTTTTTTGGGTTCTAAATTAAATGATATTTTTCTAAGCAAATTATTTATTTTTCAATTTTATACTAATTGAACTCAAATAAAAAATTCTAATTTTCAATTGATGATGCTGGTTTACAAATTTTAGTTTTATAACATTATCAATTTTTTATTTTGATGCATGCTATACTTTTTTTCTATTCTACAGCAACTTTGATTTTTTTTGTTACAGCAGCAGAATAATCCCAAAAGCCCTGTAATTCTCGTTACTCCAGATTCTTTAATATTAAAACTAATCTTTTTTGATACAGGATAAAGAATGAAAACATTTATAAAAATAGCTATTTTATTCTTAAAACTCATGAAAAAACATTTTCTGCAATAATTGAATATCGATTTAATTAAAAAAAAAAGATTGGAAAGATGACGTTAGTTAAATGTAAATTTTTTTTTGTAGTACAAATACTACCAAGGAAAATGTGATAAGTAACTTCAAAAAGTTACTTATCACATTCTCTAGGATATAGTTTTAAAATTAACGTCACTTTAAAATTGTAAGCTCTGGTTTTAATAATTTATTTTTGTACTATAACTTTACAGTTTTATACAATGTGATTTCCAGGCTAATCTTAATATTATTGAGATGCATATCAATTTAACAAGTACTTACGAAGAATCAGATAAAATAAGATTTAAAGTAATTGGTTAAATTTAATTGTCAACATATGCAAAGTCATTGAAATTATAGTAAGCTTCTTTCAATAGGTGTTTTCTAATGCTTTTCTTAAAACTGTTTATGTCTAAATTTTTTACTTCAATTGGAAGTTTATTATAAAATTGTATTGAATAGTATTTAGCATAATTTTGGCTTTTATGAAGTCTGATAGTTTGAACACATAGATCTTCGCAGTTTCTCGTATCATAGCTATGTATGTTACTGTAGGTGAGGTAATTTTCTTTATTATTTTTAATATAAAAAGACATTGATATGTATATATATAAAAGAAAGTCTGTTAGTTACTCCACTTATAACTCAAGAACGGCTTTACCGATATGGTTGAAAATTGGTGAGGTGGTAGTTTAGAGCCAGGAGAATGCTATAGGATACTTTTTATTCCAGAAACCACCCTCTAAAAGAAGGGTTAAATCAAAATTAGAATTGCGATGTCGGAAACGTTTGGTGAGGCTCGGCAAATTACCGTTCCAAATAAATCGATCCACTCCCCCACCACCAACCAAAGTCGGACCGTGCGTTTACATGTAAAGCCGGCCACTGACGATCCAACGCGGCAACACCGCAGTTCGACTGTGGCGTTGGATCTTGGATCGTCAGTGGCCGTCTTTAATCGTCTTCCATGAGACAACTTCCCATATAACAACTTTGGGTGAAAGTTTGTATGGAAAATTATGATGACTGGATTTGAATGAAAAGAATAGAATACTTTTTATTAACAAAGAGATAAAAAGAGGTGGGATATGAACAAAAAATGACAAGTACCAATATTAGTATGATTTTCAAAAATTTTGGATTGTTTATTTTAAAAACAATATCTATGTTTAAATCCGAAATTTTAGAAGTAAAATATTATCATTCCTTGATAGGGCGGAAAGAGGGCAAAATGTCTAAAGATTGATGTCGTTTTCATAATTTTTCCCATAAATTGCCTAAGTTCTCAAAAAAAAATAAATAGGTATGTTTCTTGCTTTCTAAAAAATTACTCTTAGGAGGATGAAAAGAGAGTGTTCTAGGGATAAAAATGTAAGAAAACGATATGGGTATTTTCGAGAAATTTCAGGTCGTTGATTTTAAAAATGATATTTAAGTTAAAGAGGGTTGTAAAATGAATGTGATAAAGGTAATAAATGTGAATAATTAATTTGGGTATCATTTTTATAGTTTTTGGGGTCGTTTATTTTAAAAATCTATATCTATTTATGACCGATTTGGCTGAAAATTGGTGGAGTGGTTGTTTAGAACCAGTAGCCTAACAAAGAATATTTTTTATCCCATTCCGTGTGACGTGACATACAATATAAAACGTAAACGCATCTGACATATAATAACAAAACAAATCACAAAAAAAAAAAAAATAAAATAACAAAACTAAGGCGGAACAAAGTTCGCCGGGCCAGCTAGTATATACATAGACTTGGCAGTGTTAATCCTTAAAGTTTAGGAAATATTGTTGATACATCATCTCTGTATTTCACACCAGCAACTATTCTTAACGCTTTTCTCTGCAGTGAAAAAAGTGGTTGTTTACATCATCGGTAAGGCGCAATTGAGCTTCATCACTCCGTCGACAAACAGTTTATAATGAATGTTCTTGTCTTGATTAATCAAGTTGGGAAATTCTAAGCTGAACTTAAAATTGTTGTTCTGAACGAAGGTCATCTTACCGGACTTTTCTTCAGAAAAAAACCGATCTTTTTTTACCTCTTGCAAGATATGCTTTTTTATGTATTTTAAATATAAAATGTTTTTACTTAACAGCTTTTTGAAAATCGCTCTGTATTATGTCTCACCCTATATGTTCGAAGCGTCTAAAAAGCTTACCAATTATTATTGTGTTACCAGGCTCCCGCCTATATCGACTATTGCTGCAGAAATCACGTAGTCAGTTTTTTCAACAACAAAAACTACGCAAAAATATAATTTTTTGTAATTGATTTTTGGTTGCATTTTTTCCAGACATAACAGAAGTCTGTGTTTTGCATTATTTCCTAGACCTAAGCAATGGACGAGAAACCATTGGAAAAATTCAAATTGAAATGAAAGCTAGAAACTGCAGAATTATTTATTAGTTCATATAATAATTTACACACAACAGATACTTATTTATTCAAAATTTTGCATCTGTTAAGGCTACTTAACTGCATAGGATACTTTCCAGATTTTTACAGTTTTTGCTAAATGTTTAAAAACTGCGTATGTCGCAGAGACTTTACATGCATCATGATATTCTTCCACAAAAAAAAAGTTACATTCATTTCTCCTTTTCTACGATAGGCGATTATCGGAGTGTGAAGCCGGCTCTTAAAATTCTTAGCTAGTGTAGATAAATGCATTATTTTGGTTAGTGTCTTATTAGAACTCGAGCTGAAACGTGAGCTCTTTCAACTTTTTGTGATATAGTGCTTTTGGTTTTTTGGATACTTCAGCTCTATCGTAAGAAACATTTTATTAACAATATAAAAAAAAATTGTAAACTTAACATTTTTTCTAGAAAACATTATAATATAACAATATTACCTACACCACAATCACATTCTAGAAATAAACGTTTTTTTTTATGTATGTTTACTGGATTATAGTTTATCGAATAATAAAAATATATAACATCTTTATTATTGCAAGAGAAAGTAAGTGTCTTTTCTTTAAGACATCGATTACGTTTGATCTACATACTCTGCATCTGCTTTATCTTAACTTTCCACTTTAATTTGACTAATTTACTAATAATGCGTGATCAATTAGTATTTTCTTTTTTTATATAAATAGCACCTTTTTAATGCAATGCAAGGTATTCCATTTAATCTAATACCTTCTTCTTCATTAACTAAAACTGTTTAATCTTTTTAATGTTATGTTAATTATTACAAATTTATTATCAATGTTAAGCTCTGTGATCATATTCGTCACAATAAAATATTTAAATTAAGACAATATTATTTTTAATTACAAGGATCAAAACATTATATAAAATAATTATTATTTGAATATTTATACTACTCAATCAAAATTTTTCGAAAGCGGTGCTATTCAGAAGAAAAAATTTAATTCAATTTATGGGTAAATATACAATATAATTATACATATGACAACAATGTAAAATGCTAAATATTTAAGCTCATGCACTAAAATCTACCAGAAGAAAGACATGTCAGATAAACTGTTTAAATTTCTCACTAAAAATATAATTTTTAAATTAATTAAAAATTTTAACTCTCGTTTGAATGTCACCGCGTTTAAAATCAATAACAATAATTTCATATACTGTTCTATGTTTTTTATGTGATTAAAAAAATGAGGTTTTAATTTTTAGTTGAGGTTTTTAGCCAGTTGCAAATTATAGTAGATTTTTTTTAAATCTTTATTTTCTGTATTACTGTTTATTCAAACAATAATACTTTTTTTATATAAAACACTGTTATAGTTTCGCTGTTTATTTGTACAAAATATTTAAAAATTATGTACACAAAATTTTCTGACCTATTGTTTATTTTAATACTTAACATCGGATTAAAATCTGTTGCGTGGTTTAGAAAAAATAGGCGAATAAACAAAAAGAAATAGAAAAAGAAACAGTTTGTTTTATACTACATATTTATAAATTTAATAAAAAAGACTTATAAATCTGAAGACTTTCTTTGATTTCTATAAGATACTCTTTTCAGAGCTTAATTTGGTAAC
Source organism: Lagria hirta (assembly GCA_947359425.1). NCBI lineage: Eukaryota > Metazoa > Arthropoda > Insecta > Coleoptera > Tenebrionidae > Lagria > Lagria hirta. Next base: position 32,020,212 of record OX375794.1, read on the forward strand.
AATAGAACCACTTCAAAAAGACATCTTTTTAAGCATAAAAAAGTGTATTATTTCTGTTTACATTTAAAGAGAAATTACCAACCGTCCACACATTAAAAAAACATACAGAAAAACATAAAACAATATAATAAAAATTAAAAAATAATAATAAATAAAGCAGCTATGTTTAAATTTTTTCTTACTTGCAAGCAGTATACAAAACCAAAAAAACATATTTTTTGATAATTATGATCTCTTGCTTCTGACAAAACAACATTTTTTCGAAAAATAAAAATTAAATTGCTTTTAAGATTATGCGATGCATAATATCTATTTTTATATGTTGAAACCGGTTTTTTTTTGAAGATTTAATGGGTTAAGATTAATGATTAATTCTATTTGCTATTTAATCATCTGCAACGTTTCGGTTTCAAACTTGGACCTTCTCCAGGCAGTCAATATCAGTAAACAAATTGAAATTGTTATTATTTTCATACATTTAAGTATAAGTCAAACAATTAAAATTAAATTACATTTATTACATCAAACAGATTATTTTAAACGACTAATGATGTCAATTTTTTCCTTCAAGTTTAGTATGCATTTGAGCATAGAATACACAGCTCAGCATGTGCTGCTTTTTTTTTGATTTAGAAAGACTCTGAAAATATGACAATAAATTTTAAGTTTTTTCAGATTTTCAAAAGCAAACACAACACTAGCATTTTTTTTAATAACTGGAATTTGCGGTTAAGGCAACTTGGCAAACAAATTATAACTTGAACATTATGAGTGAATGGGAGTAAAAAAGTATACAAAATCTCGAAAAAAAATTTACTTCTTAATTTCTCCACAGAAATACAACACTTTTCTGTCACGGTAATAATATGTAATGTACTATTTATCTATTTATAATCTTTCTAGTATTTGTTATCATTTTGTTTTTTTTTTGCTTATTTAATTTGTTTTTTTTTTAGTTAGTTTTTAATATTTGTTTTTGTTTTTAAGACAACCTTGCCGCTTTTTATGTTTTTTTTATAACTTGTGTTTTCTCATTTTTTCTATAAGCTTCTTTCTGTTTTGTGATTTTAACAGTTTTTCTCTATATTTAGGACTCTTCTCTAATATTAACTATAAACTGATGGGTTTTAATTTTTGACAGCTTAGTTCCTACACCGACAATATAAACGTTTGTAAAAAATTAGATTTTATAATAAACGTACTATTTTTATGACGGAGAGGTGTCATGTGTGCAAACCTATTTTAACAAAAGCAAAATTTATCAATATATGAAGTGGTTCTCAACTTTTTTTATTATTTTATTATTTGTCGTAATAAGTGCTATACAACTGTATAATAAATTGCCTTAGGCTTGCTCCGTCATCAAAAAAAGTATGACTTTTTTTATCTAAAAAATTTTTAAAAATATATGTTTACAAAAAATATTATAGGACTTCTGCTATTGTTCACAAAACTTCAATTTTTTGTACATAGCAAAAGGAAGACTAGAAGTATCATCTATAATAAGTTTTATTTTTTAATTTCAAAGTTTGGTTTTACAGAATAAAAAATAACTTTTATTAAATTTACTAGAATATTTATGTTTACTGTTTAATAATAATTATTAAATAATTAAAATTATTCAAGCCTGAATAGTGTGCAATAAAATTATAATTGGTAACATAAAAGATAGTAAAATATTAGTAATTACTAGACTTTTTATTGATAAGTGATTACCAATTTAGTTTAATAAAATACTAAAAATTTTTTATTTGATAAAACTTAATTATTTCTAATAAAAACAATGTCAACTCATTCATTGTGTAAAAAAGGGTGCAGTTTATCTTGATTAAAACCTTTCAAAACCATTCATAAAAAAAGACAAATTATCTTATTTAAAACTAATATTCTACTGTCAGCTATGTTGAGATTTTTGATTTCACAGCACACTATTTACGCCTAAATAATCATAGACCTAAATTGTATAATCCATTTTAAGAACAGTAAATATCAATAATAAATCTCTTTAAATTTCATAGATTTAGGTATAAATAAGCCTTAATACCAATTAGATGCAATTATTATTGAAATAATATATTATTGAAAAGTAAACAGACATAACAGTTTAATAAAAATAAAAATAAATAAAATTTAATATTATGGTATTACGTATATCTAATTTTTAGATAATTTCATTCAATTTTGTTAGGTGTGCACGTTTGAGTGTTCTGTAGAAAGAAAGACAAACAAAAAGAAGGAGAGAAATACACAAACAAAGTTTAAAGACACAACGAAAAAACACAAATAGTTATAAATTAATACATTACACATTAATAAAACCAAGTTGTACACACCAGATGTCTTAAGATAGTTGTAAAACAATTTTTACGTAATTAATTGTTTTTTATTGCATTACGGTAAATTATTGCATTTATTTAACCAATAAAAAAATCTGGTTTAAACCTATAAACAAAATTATAGAAAAAATCTTATAATTAAAGTAATTCAAATATCTCAAATCATAATATACAGTTATTGTTAAGCGATTTACTTAAGAACATCTAAAACAAAACATAAAAAGCAAAGAATAAATAAGTAAATATTAACTAATTTAATGCAAAATAATACTAACATAAATTATTTATTAGTTTATAATTATATAAAAAACAATTGATAGTTCCACGAAAAAATATAATAAATAAATAGTGTTTTTTCACGGCATCTGAGGGGCGGAGCTTAAGTCTGTCATTTCAGTCATTCGCTCGTCTTTTCCTCGTCTAGCTGAAGAATACCGAAGAAATATTGTAAGTAAAGAAGAAAAAGCTGTAAATATCTAATATTTTATTTTATATTTTATTTTATGAATACTAATAACGGCTCTGTACATACAGTCCAATAGGAAACGGCGCAATCGGAAACAAAAACTATATTCCATCTTGATTTTTACATGCGATTCTTTTTAAATTATCTTACTGATGACATTAATGCATGTTGTCTGGGAACAACCCGGTGCCATATTGTTAAACCGAAATTGTGTAAGCAATTGCAAAAAATTGTTATTTTTTAATCGGACAATTTTTTTTAATTTTTTGTGAAATTCAAATAAAAAAGATATAATGACTTTGTATGATAAAGTTAATGTACATGCCATTTTTTAATTTTTGTATATTTTTCATTAATTGAAAATGCTAATTTTGGAAAACACTTGAATACACCGCGGTAACTCGTTTATTTTGTATTAATCAGATGCTTAATCAATAAAAAAATTCTTTTAATTAAGGCCATAAATAAACTGCTTTTAAAGGCATTTTAAAGCTTACAACACGTAAAAAAACCAGCTTCGTCCATAAAGACATCTTTGATGAAGATATTGTTAAAATTTAGTTACATTTCGATGACAATTGACGCAATGGGATGACTTTTACTAGACCGCTAAAACAGTGTTTTCATCACGAATTTAAAACCCTTTTAACAAAAATAAATTACAAGTAAAAAACAATAAAAAATTGACGGATTTTGTCGTAAAACCTAGTTATAAAAAAAAAGGTATTACATATTGTCAAGTATTTGTTTTAAACCTACATTGTTCTGCTTCAAATTTATAGAAAATTAGAACAAACTACATTATATTCAAACCATTGGATATAAACAATTGTTTCAATCATAACAATACTAACAACACGTTCGTTTTTCAAGAAATTTTAAAATTCATACAATGAATGTAATTATTTACACTTTGATAGTTCCACTTTCTCCATTATTTTAGCACCTTTAATAACTCTCAATAGTAATTTTTTCTTAAATTACATCAGTTTTTCTCTTTAAATATAAGTGTGATTTACCTAGAAACTACCTTGATTTATCAAAAGTTTATCATTAATATTTTTGCTTAAAACATGCTGAAAAAAAATTTATTTAAACTACAGATATTTAGTTACCAAAATATTAATCAGAAACAATAGAATAATTTAAAAAAATAAGAAGACGTTTAAGCAAAATGCTTTAATGAACGGCTTTATTAAGCAAAATTACTATTTTTTCAAAAATTTTAAGTTTACAAAAAGTGACGGCAGAAAAAAAACCGATAGGTTTCGCCGATTAAGACATCAAGAAAAGGAAATACTTAAAAAAAGCAGATGATGATATTTTTTTATTAATGACTGTGTAATTAGTGATTTATTACTTATAACAGCTATATAAGTTTTTTTTTTGTATTTTTTGAGTAGTCAGTATTTTGTGCTTTTAGGCAAACTGATTTAATAAATATAAATATATCAGATGTCGTAGAAGAAAATTCAGTATTGTTTGTAAAAGTAGCGGAATTAAAAACCAATTCAAAATAATTTTTCGCTAAGTAAACGGTTTTTTTTTAAATAAGACAAAAATCATTTAAGTAAAATATGGGAATGATCTTAAGTATGTAGCTTCAATTTTTATATAGTAAAATAAGCTTGTTCTGTGTCAATATTTTTTTAGATATGAGAAGATAATATAAAACGTTCATGACAAACTTTAACAAATTAAAACTATTTATTGATGTATAAAATATTGATATTGAAACTATAAAGACACCAGCTATAATAAAAAATTGGTTCATTTAATTTGTTTTATGACAATGTATTTTTATACTGTTTTAGGGTTATGTTTAAAAACTAGCGATTACATAAGTTTCTATAAATGGTAATACAAAGACTCGTAGCAATCAATGGTTACTTAAATATCTGTTTTATAACATTGTGACTTTAAAATTTTGAGCACTCTTATTAGTTAATAAACGTAGAAATAAGTTATCAAATCTAGAATTTTATCGTTTTAGTTCAAAATTAAACAAAACAGCTATTGGCTTAAATTTTCCAAAGCAAACAGTTTCATATTTGTAAAAACTTGACATTTGGACATTTATTAGCAAATAAGATATGTTTTGCAAAATGTTAGGACACATGCAAAAGATATTATTGTGTCAAACGTTTTTAAAAATCATAAACCGGAAACACCGTATGTACGGTTTTAGTTTGAGACACTCACGTAATGTGTCATCTCAGCCGTGATGTTTGTTGAGAAAATAGGACTAGATATCAGTTCAAACGTTAATTTATTATTAAATAATTTATTTGTAGAGCTTGCCCAAAAAAAATGTTTTGAAAAAATCCTGTTAATTCATAATTTTCTTCAAGTTTGCATCCATCTGCATTGCATGCGATTTGAAAACTAATGGAACTAATCGGAGGTATTTTATAAGACTTAAACAATACCATTTGCAATAGCTTTTAGATCAGCCACAAACTATATAAATTGTTTGCAAAAGTTGCAACATTAAACATTCTTATACTCAAATTAAATTTTTTTATCTAATCAGTTTTTATTAAAGAGCAAGAATTAGTAACAATCTAATAAAGGATTAGTCATGGGTGTGAGATTGCTTTCTGATAAATTAGTTTATTGTAAATTATGCTAGCAAAATAAATTTATCCTGCAACAACTCTATTTTCTAAAAATATTTAGCTTTAAGGCTAATGGTTGATAAAACTGAATTTTATTAGAGAAAAACACAAAAATGATAGGTTGCAGAAAAAAGAAAACTACATAAGCTTAAAAAATAACTAATAAACAAAAACAACGTAAAAAATCTAAAACAAACCAAAACTAATTATATATAAAATAAATTATAAAGAAAACAATGTTTGATTGCTTGGTAAAAATTGCATGCAGAAATAAAGAAAAAAACAAGTTAAAATTTCAAAAATACGTGGAGTGTGTGAAAAAGTGAAAAAAAAGCAAGTTGGCAAAAAAACGTTGCAAATGTTAAATAATCTGGAATTAAAAAGACAACATAAAAATAAAAAATAGGATGAATAAAAAGCAAAGAAATAAAAATGACAAAAAATGTAGAAAAAAGTTCAAAAAATTTAGAGTATGTAAATACTATAAAAAATATATAAAATATTGAAGATAAGCAAGAATGAAACTAAAACAAAAAGATAAAACAAAAACAAATGAGTTTTAGAAATTACACAAAAAATAATTATTAATATGCGAGTTAATATGTTTTTAAATAGAATTTTTAAATATTTTTATAAATTCTAATATTTAAATGAAATATTTTTTTATCTATTTCACATTCTCCATTTTGCCTAAACAGTCATAGCTTTTTTAACATGACAAAAAAACTTATAAATGTAATTCAAAGGTCAAAAAGTACCTGCTTAACATTAAAACTATTTTCAGTATTACTAATTGTTAAATTTTTATGATTTTGAACATTTATTTCACATTCAATCATTCTAGCAAACGACTAATTGAATTTAAAACATTAAAATTTACCCTAAAAGGTGAAGGTTTTATTTAGCACAAAACATTCTCTACTTTCAATTTCTACGTCTCTTGAATTCATTTGTTATGCTTCAGCAGCTTTTAGTCTAAATCTAAACAATGTTAACATCCATAATTCCCTTCAACGGAAGCCCTTCTTACAAAACTATTATTTACGCGATCTAATTGCATTGTGATGAAATTTTAGGTGTGGAAACTTAAAATAGCCCCAAATAATGTGATGAGTGAACTAAATGCAAGCCAATGACTCTTTTAGTAGAGTATTACAACTATGATGATAATCAAATGGCAATACTACTTAATTTTCTTATTAATGACAACTCTAGCCGCCGAAAAAAAGTGTCCATCTCAAGACAGTATTTTACCATGTCGATGCCTAATCAAAGAAGGAGATATTCAAATTTGGTAAAACTAAAATAAAAAATCTATCATTTTAAAAAAAATTATATTTTTTTAGGTGCTCACATAGTGATTTACCCAGTGTCCTAGAAGGTCTTCGTTCAATCAGCAAATTTGTGATGGACCCTATAGATGAATTAATTTTAGAAAATAATTATCTTTTATCGCTACCAGGACGTACTTTCGCCCAATTGAAAGTGTTAAGACTTATGATGCGGTACAATGCGTTAGAAAGAGTGTCTAGTGATTGGTTAATTGGCTTAGAAAAATCATTAATGGAACTTTTCTTGGTAGAACCAGATTTAAGAAGTCTTCCCGATGATACACTTATACACCTAAATAACTTAGAAGCTATAACCATTCAAAGTAATTCAATAAAACGGTTTCCAACTTTCACTGGTCTCCCAAAACTAAAATATCTTCAATTAGAATCACTTTCACTTGTAGAACTATCTCCAAGAAACTTTAAGAATTTACCTGTTTTAGAAACTATACATGTAAGTGATAGTCCAAGATTAACGAGATTAGAAGCTGGTACTTTACAAGATTTGCCAAGATTAACATTAGCAAACATATCCTACTGTGGTATAAACTGGTTACATCCACGAGCAATATCACGCTTACCAAATTTAAAAGAACTATCTTTAGCTGGTAATAAAATTGTAGATGTTGGTATGGTTGGAAGAGCTAGTAGAGATCTACCACAACTAGAAATTTTAAGACTAGATCATAATCACATAGATAAAATTTCTGAAGCAGCTTTTGTTGATCTACCATCATTGAAAAGATTATTTCTTTCAAATAATCATATTGATGAATTACATTATGGTGCATTTCATAGAGTTCCCCAATTAAAAACTTTAGACTTAAATAAAAATATGGTTAGAAGAGTACATCCGGAAACATTTCTTCAAAATTCTGGAAGTGGCATAGAAGAACTTTCATTAGTAGAGAATGATATTGGTCATGTAATTGAACTAAGATCATTGTTGGATGCTCTTCCCAGATTAATATTTTTAGATTTAAGTTTTAACAATTTAAAATCAATACCATATGGTGCTTTACGAGGTCATCCAACTTTAGAGCGTTTACATCTAGATTATAATAAAATTCATATAATTGATAATGAAGCTTTTATGGCAATGCCAGCGCTAAGAGAGTTGAGATTAAAAAATAACTCACTATCTGAGATTCTTGATGGTCCATTATGGAATCTGCCAGCATTGAAAGGTTTGGACCTATCAAACAATTTTTATCGAAAAATCCACCCACGTCTTCTTAGTAACTTACCTTCATTAAGACGAATTGATTTAAGCAATAATGATATAGTATTTATAGATCCAGCATCATTTGTTTCAACTCAAAATTTAGAACATATTAATCTATCAATTAATGCTTTGATAAATTTACATCCAGCAACTTTTCAACCATTGTTAAAATTATACGAATTAGATGTTAGTCACAATTATTTGATAAAGGTTATATCTAATCTTCCACGAGGTTTAGAATATCTACATATGTCTCAAAACAAAATAAGTGCCATTCCAATGCCACCATCACCAGATCTTGATCTACCATCTTTACGAATGCTAGATTTATCAAATAATGCAATACAAATTTTACCAAATAATGGTTTAAAATTATTGCCACAATTGCGTCGTTTATATTTTGCCAAAAACGCTTTGAGTAAGTTAGATGATAACTCTTTTTCTGGATTGGAACGTTTGGAAATAATGAACTTAGAAAGTAACAAACTAGTGCAAATTCATAGACACTCTTTCAATCAAATGGCAGAACTTAAAGAACTAAATCTACACAATAACCGTCTCGATATCATTTTTCCAGAAGTTTTTGCCAATACACCTTCGTTGAAAAAACTCGATATGAGTAATAATAAATTGTCTGAAATAGCTCCAGGGCTGCTGGATAAAACAAAAGAATTAATAATTCTAAATGTTTCACATAATTTTCTAATTCAGTTGCCAGCAAACTTATTTTCTTTAAAAAACTTAAAACTACTGGATTTAACCGATAATCGATTAAAAAATATACATTCACAAGCATTCAACAGTTTGACATCTCTTCGAGATTTAAAACTAACCGAGAATTTTCTTCAGCATCTAAAAGTTGGATTTTTTGAAAACTTATATCATCTTAGATCCCTCCATTTAGACAGTAATGAATTGGAAATCATAGAACCAAATGCAATTCATGATTTACCATCTTTAAAATCATTAAGACTCAGTCGAAATAAATTGCGACAAATTCCAAATTACGCATTGAACAATCTGCCTAACTTGCAAATTGTAGAACTACAAGAAAATCTTATTGATAATATAGGATCAAAAGCTTTGTATCAAATGCCACACTTATTAATGTTAAATTTAAGCCACAATCATTTAGACAACTTAGAAAATGCAGGTCTACGCGGAATAAAATCTATGGAAATGTTAGATGTCAGCAATAATAAAATTGCAAGAGTCACTGGATCAAATTTGGAAAAAATGGAATGGCTAGTTGAGCTGCGAATGAATGATAATAATATTTGTGCTGTTCATGGAGCACCATTTAATGGAATGCCTAGGTTGAGAGTTTTAAATCTAAAAAATAATAAGATGATGTCTTTTCCAGAGCAAGCGATGCAAAAACTAAGAACCAATATTGCGGTTCTTGATCTTAATGGTAAGATTTTATTTTTTATCTATCTATGTTTTCATGTTTTTTTTTTACTTTTTTAAATATTCTACTCTACTTTAATCTTTTTTTTTATAATATTTGTTTTCTTTTATTGTTCATCTCTGCGCTTTATCGCTTCATTGCTTGTAACATTTTTGCAACATTTTACATTAGGTTCTTTCTCTCATCTTGTGTTCATACTTTACAGCTCTTTTACCGGTCAAACTTTATCATTCTTATTTCTCGCAATCTTCTCCGAATATTCTCTCACTTACTCCTCATACTACCGCACATACTTTATTTCTTTTTCTCGTCAGTTTTTCTATTTGTGCTTCACCTTTATTTCTTTTCTCAAACATATATCTCAAATACATACTTTCATTTTTTCACCTGTTTAATTTTTTTTTTACATTCAATTTTTTTTCGTTACATTCTTTCTGGATATAATTATTTTTGTTGTTTGTTTTTCATTCTCTTCTAAGTCTATCGCTTTCATAATTTTTTTTGCATTTTTTATCATTCTCTATTTTTCGCTTGTTTTGATTTGCATATGCTAACGTTTACACTTTTCTTTTTTTAGTTCTTTTTAATCGAAAACAATAAAAAACTCAAAAAACATTCTCCCTATTAAAAAGCTTATTCTTTACTCATCTCTTGCTCTTTTTTTCTGTTTTTTTTTCACCATTTTTCATGCGTCCGTTGTATATATTTTGTACTCTACATATTTTTTATTGATCTCTACAGTTTTGTAGTCATTATTTCTTCTTTTGCTCTTTTTTTTTTCTCTTTTCTTTCACTGCATGCGGAATTATCTATTTGTACATATACTTCACCCTTTTTTGTCTAATTTGCAATTTTTTTTTTTTATTGAGACAACTGAATCTACTGAAAACTAACAACTAATCGTATCAAAAATGTTTCGAATAAAATTTGTTTGTCTCAGAAGGGCCTATTGGATGATACCATTTGCAACCTGCCGCCTCCACCCTCTGAAGGTGAAGGATGGGTCAACTTGCAAATGTCAAATATAAAACCCCTATTTTTTATAGCGGATTCAGATTCTCCGCAAAAAAACTTCTAGATTTTGTTTGAAACATTTTTTTAGTTTGCATTTTCAAAATATAATTGCAATTTCGGTGAAATAGCACCATGAGGTGAAAAACATTATGTTGTTTTTAAGAAACTTATCTATTTGATAAGAGTAAGCACTCCCCAATCCTTCCAATTAGAATACGCAAAATGACTCACCCCCCCCTAATGCCGATTCTAATGCCGTTATTCATAGGCGTATCTCAAGTTCATGCTTAAGCTTAGACTCAAGCAAGGACTCCGGCAATGCTCGGGAAAGCGTTTGCATGCGTTTTGAAATAGATTTATCGCTGATTCCATCTCAAGCAAAGACTTCGGCAATGCCCGTGAAATCTGATATTCATATCTTGAGCTTGAGGTCGACCTCAAAACCGGATCGGTATTCATAGACAAATCTCAAGATTTAAATATCAAATTACGGTGTAAATAAGGGCGATTTTAGCTTGATGAGCAAGCGCACTGGGTCCATCTCAAGTCAGACTTGAGCAAAACCTCGACTTGTCTTGAGTCCGACTCAAGACGCCATTCGCCGGTTATGGCATCGCTTGACGTTGAAAAATACTGAAGAGTATTATGTGTTGCAGTTCATAACAACGAACATTAACATGCTGGACGAGTTATGTAGGGGGTGCTGCGAACCCATTGGAATTTTTGTCCAACTTTGAATGTAAGCTACAGCTTCACAAAAAACAATGTAGTGAATGTAGGAGTGCTTGCAAATCAGTGGAAAGACAATTATTACTTACACAAAAATAAAGGGCTTGCAACATTTTGTGCAAAAATAAAAGGATTGAATAATAATAAAAGTCACAGATATTTATTAATTGGGTAGTATTTTTATTTTGTAACACCTTCTAGTGGTAAACATAAGTACAAAAAAAGTAAATTTTTTATTAGTTTACATTATAAGTGTAAGGTATTGTTTGCAGAAGCATAGTAGACAAAACGGCAGCCGAAAATTTTCATGTACTCACCCGTCGTCATTCTTTTTTTTTTGCAAAAACAACACAAAACACTTTCGATATAACCCCTGTGGCATCGAGTTATTCCTTGACTTGTCACTTTATATAAACACGGAGAATGACTGTCATGCGTCAAAATGTTAAATTTTAAACCTAACAACACAAAAATGACTACTATGGTGACTTCCGCAAGACGCACGTTTTTCCGAGCATTGTCAAAGTCCTTGCTTGATTTCCCGAGCATTGCCGGAGTCCTTGCTTGAGACGGACTCAAGGTTGAGCTCAAGGTTGAGCTTGAGATACGACTATGAATTATTAGTTTTTAATAAGTTGTTTCAAGATAAAAAAAATAATACAAAATGTATAATTACAAAAATGTTTTTCTTAATTTTTTACTTCAACTATATTCTAAAATAACATTTTTTTGTCTATCTATAAAAGTCTTCGAGTTATATCCATGTCTACGAGTTATAAAACTCGGTTTTTTTCTTTATGTGTTCGTTCTACTAATGTTTTTTATTTTCACTATAGTTTTACCTATGTCTTCTCTATTAATAATTCTTTTTCTTCCATTTTTTTGTTAAAATTAAACCTATTCTTTTTATCCATTGCTTATTCACTATCTCTCCTAACCTTTCTCCCATGTTATTTGTTCCATATACTAATGTTTTATTTTGTATTCTGTCTGTTTACCCTATTTTCCCTATTTTAATTTTGCTATGTAAAAACCATTTCTTTTGTCAATTATTTCTATCATAAACTCTTTTTTTTAACTTTATTTTTGTCGAATGTTCTCCTTTCCAGTCTAGAAAATAATTGAAAAATACTTTTCTTATTTTAACTTCTTATTGTTAATATCTTTCTCATTTGGTCTTTTTTATATTTAAATAACTTTATAACTTTCTCTGTTTTGATGTTCTTAAGTTTTTTGTATTTGTTTAATTTTTTTTTAAATTTATTTTTATATATTATTTATAAGATACTTTTTTTTCTCTTTCTCCTTCTTTGTTAAGTCGTCATTTATGTAATAAATGTTCTTAAGCTCTTTTTATTTTTTATTATAATTTTCTTTTTATTTTCTAGTATTGCAATTTTATTAGTACTTTTTTTTCAATTTTTACTTCAACTCTGACCACCTTTTATTTTTTTTATCTTTTTATTTAGGTGTTTTCCTACAGCAATTTTTGTTATGACTATGTTATTTCATTTTTTTTAGTTGTCTTTAATTTTTTTCAAGTTTTCTATCTTTTTCGACATTTTCATTTATTTTTTTTCAAGTTCTTTTCGTTAAAATCATTTTTTAGCTTTTTTTTACGTGGCGGTTTTGTTCTCTCGGCAGTTTTAATTCTTCAATTAGTTTGCTCGTATTTTTATTTTATTTTTTTGCAGAATTTTTATAATCCATATATTTTTACCAAACATTTTTTTTTCTTCCTTTACGTGTTCCTCTTTTTTATCTCTTTTCTTTTCTTTCGGCTCAGCCGTCTTACAATACCTCTCTGCTTCTGAGTTCTATATGCTATGCACTATTATAGTAAATACTTTGCTCGATTTTATCCTGGAAAATAATTTCATTGCGTTACGCATTAGTCAATTACAAATCTATGATAACAATTGAATTCCAATTTTTAGGGAACCCTTTGGCTTGTGGATGTAACTTGCTTTGGTTCCAAGAGTGGCTTCAAGAAGATTCATCTAGAGGACCAAAATGTGCAAGTGGAAGTTACCTGCGTGATGTTCATATGTCGCGGCAAAGTTGTTCGCCAGAAGAACGAAATGTAGAACTGGTAGCACCAGGTTGTGAAGCAGAACTTTTAACCGCTCCTGCAATTCTTGGTACTTCGCAAGTGTTTTCACCCTGGATGAAACTGAGAAACAATATTAATTCTACTGATAACAAGAATTACATTGCCCCATCACCAGAAGAATCAGAATATTTTTATGATGAATACGTTGATTATCCTTTTAATGAAACAAAAAATTTCTTTGGCGACGTTGAAATGCAGCAACTAACTAGCACAACTACAACAAAATCTCCTCACTTTACACCCGGAGATACTCCAACAATATACGCTGCTCCTAAAAATAAATCGAATGAAATTCCAAAAGAAGTCAACAATTCTCCAAGTAGTAGCGGGTTTACCTTTTTTGGCGTACCTTTACCAAGCATAAATTTGAATAAGTTGTGGGGAAACAACAACAGAAATAATACTAGTGGAAGAGTGAATGATGGAAGACTATCTGTGCCAGTTGCTGATAGAAAAATGGCAATAGTTAATAAGCCTCCTAGAATTGGAGCCAGAGGTGGAACTAACTTGCCTACAAGCCCTCAAATTGAAACTGGAGGGTTCATACCGTTGCTACCTGGTTCTGGAGGGTTTAAACCTATACCAAATCCTGTGTACAACAGAATTCAAATTGTTAGAACAGTAATGCCAACTTCACCTAGTACGAACCCTTATTTGCTGCAGGAAACTAACGCTGGTATGTAGTTCATTCTTTCAATAAAACTAGTAGTCTAATGCCGGTATTAATAGGGGTATCTCAAGTTCAAGCTTAAGTCCGTCTCAAGCTTGGACTCAAGCAAGGACTCCGGCAATGCTCGGGAAAGCGTTTGCATGCGTTTTGAAATAGATTTATCGCTTGAGGCCGACCTCAAGTCCGGATCGGTATTCATAGACAAATCTCAAGATTTAAATATCAAATTTCGGTGTGAATAAGGGCAATTTTTGTTTGATGAGCAAGCAAGCGCACTGAGTCCATCTCAAGTCGGACTCAAGCAAAGCCTCGACTTGTCTCAAGTCCGACTCAAGACGCCATTCGCCGGTTATGTCATCGTTTGACGTTGGAAAATACTGAAGAGTATTATGTGTTGCATTTCATAACGACGAACATTGACATGCTGGACGAGTTATGTGCGGGGTGCTGCGAGCCCATTAGAATTTTTTTTTAACTTTGAATGTAAGCGTCGCTACAGCTTCACAAAAGACAATGTAGTGAATGTAGGATTGCTTGCAAATTAGTGGAAAGACAATTATTACTTAAACAAAATTAAAGGGCTTGCCACATTTTGTGCAAAAATTAAAGCATTGAATAAAAAATAAAAGCATTGAATAATAATAAAAGTCACAGATATTTATTAATTGAGTAGTATTTTTATTTTGTAACACCTTCTACTGGTAAAAATAAGTACAAAAAAAGTAAAATGTTTATTAGTTTACATTATAAGTGTAAGGTATTGTTTGCAGAAGCATAGTAGACAAAACGGCAGCCGAAAACTTTCATCTTTACACACTTCTGGAATAGCTCCTACTACTAACTGATAACTTTTCTGCATCACATTTCCTGCAATAAAAGTGGGAAAGGTTTGGTAAGCTTTATATTAATGTTGCACTTACATTGTCGCGCAGTGTGAGCTAGCTTCTGTTTGGTCTCACTTTTGCAGCTTTCGTGTTTTGCGGAGAATGTAATAATGGTCCACATCGGTCACTATTGCGGCATCCGTTGTATTACTTTCCACATTATTGGAGTTAGCCATGCGGGACTACAAGGGGTTTGCTGTTTGTGTATACGCAGCTTTTTCGTCTATAATGCACATTTTATGAAGTTACCATACACGTATTCTGTCAGTAGACATGTACTCACCCGACAACATAAAAACACTTTCGATATGACCCCTGCGACATCAAGTTATTACTCGACCTGTCACTTTAAAGTAAATATAAACACGCAGAATGACGTTCATGCGTCACAATTGTCAAACCTAACAACACAAAAATTACTACTTTTGTGCCTTCTGGATGACGCAGGCAAACGCTTTCCCCCAAGCATTGCCGACGTTCTTGCTTGAGACGGACTCAAGCTTGAACTCAAGCTTGAGCTTGAGATACGACTATGAATACCGGCATTAGAGTCGTCAGTTTACCACTTTATGGTATACTTTATTCCTTTTTTCCAACCTTTCCCGTCACTTAATTTTTGAATAAAATGTTTCTCAAAGTCATATTTCCTCATAATTTTATCATTGGGAAGAGTTAGATATTCATAAAATGGTGAGATACTCAGGCTTTTTGACATTCAATTCTTTGATTTTTGATACTTTTCCTAGTCAGTGACTTTATATGCTGCTTTTGCTATCACTAGGTGTAAAAATGTCAGATCCTTAATACTTCTTGTGTCACATTGAGGCACTTCTTTGATGCATACCTACTCGGCGTTGGCTGAGAAAAAACAGAAGCAAGTTGACCAATTTGTTTCGGTTGTTGAAAGAGCATAGGGAAGAGAATCCAGGAATTACCCGCAGATAAAACATAGAAATGCTACCCTTAGAAACATGCGATAAGAAAAAAATTTAAGCTAAGTCGCCGATAGGTCATAGCCTTGGTTAAATATTCCTGGTTTAAAATTCTAAAATAGTTCTTGAAAAATTTGAGCATGCAAGATCACTTAATAAATTTCACTAAAAGTAAATTTTGGGGGCTTTTTCATCTAAAAGATAGAAACAAATATAGATTCGGCAAAGAAAAGAGGAAAGAGCCTCCGAACAACTAAAAATAGAATATATGTCGCCATTAGAACCCAACGTAAAGATATAGCATCCCTGAAGCTACTAAAATCCCAGGTACTGAAATTGAATACAGAATTCAGAATTATATCTGAGATACACATCAAGCAGCGCAAAAAAGAAAGCGCAATAGATGTCACCCCTTCATTTACTCTAATTCATCATCATCATCATCACTCAGCTATAGTAGTCCACTGCTGAACATAAGCCTCTCGTTTATTTTGCCACTCTGCTCTATCTTGAGCCATTTGTATCCAATTACCACAGATTCTTTTGATGTCATCGGTCCATCGTGTGGGGGGGCGCCCTCTACTACGATAAGCTTCGTGCCTCGGACGCCACTCCAATAGTTTTTTAGACCATCTTCCGTCAGTTCTTTTAGCTACGTGGCCAGCCCAGTTCCACTTTAAAGTTGTTATTTTTTTGATTACATCTATAACACCTGTTCTTTGGCGAATAATCTCATTTGGTATTCGGTCTCTGAGGGAGATACCCAGAATAGCCCTCTCCATCGCCCGTTGGGTGACATGCAGTTTCTTTGCTGACTTTTTTGTAAGCGTCAATGTTTCGGCTCCGTATGTCATCACTGGTAATATGCACTGATTGTATACTTTTCGTTTTAGACTAATGGGAATATCCGACTTGAAAACATACTTTAATCTTCCAAAGGATGCCCACCCCAAGCCTACTCTCCGGAGAAGTTCGCACGTCTGGTTGTCCCGTCCTATTCGGATCTCATGACCCAAATATTTGTAGGCGGTGACCTGTTCAATAGATTTGCTTCCAATAGTTATGTTTTTACTGGGGACTAGGTTTGTCATGACTTGCGTCTTTGCAAAGTTAATTCTTAGGCCAACTTCCCTTGAAGCATTGTATAATTTTTCCAACATCATGGACGCTTGATCTATACGGTCGGTGATAAGGACGATATCGTCTGCAAATCTTAAGTTATTTAATCTTTCACCGTCTATATTTAGGCCCATTTCCCCCCAGTCGATTTTCTTACAGACATATTCGAGCAGTGTGGTGAACAGCTTTGGAGAGAGGGTATCTCCTTGACGTACACCTTGTTCTATTCGGAATGTTCTTGTGTTTTTATGTAATCTTACACACGCCGTTGCTTTCTCGTATATACCCTTAATCAGTGCAATGTACCTGTAATCAATTCTGCATTCTGTTAATGATTTGAGCATATGTTGTTGGCTGATTGAGTCAAAAGCTTTTTCATAGTCTACGAAAACAAGGATGAGAGGTTTATTATATTCTGTTGATTTTTCTATAAGGGTCTTGATTGTATGTAAATGGTCATTTGTACCGTACCCTGCTCGGAATCCTGCCTGTTCTTTCGGCTGGTAAAAATCTAATTTTGGAGTTAGGCGCTTAGCAATGATCTTCATAAATAGTTTATACAAGTGGGATAGGAGACTAATGGGTCTGTAATTTGCTAGATTACCAATGTTCCCCTTCTTGTGCATTATTACTATAGTGGCGTTGTTCCACTTTGAAGGTGTTACTCCTTGATGTAGACATTCATTAAATAATTTACATAGGGCTTTAATAATTATGTGTCCACCTTCCTTTACTGCCTCTATAACAATTTCGTCTTCTCCTGGTGACTTATTATTCTTCATCTCAGACACCGCCTTTCTTACTTCACAGTAGGTTATGTCTGGTACATCTTCAGAGCCCTGGTTCAGTATTCTTGGGATAGGTACCTCTTCTTCATCTGGTTTTCTATAAAGTTCTTCATAGAAGTCTTCGACAATTTTTACAATTTCATCCTTGTTGGTAGTCACTTGCCCTGCCTTATTTTCTAGTTTGCAGATGTTGTGTTTTCCCACTTTTAAATTTCTACGTAAAACTTTAAGACTCTTGTTGTTTTCAATCACTGTATTTATTTTCTCTGTATTAAATTTTCTGGTATCTTTTCTTATAGCCTTTGATATTTCTTTATTTAGTTGTCTTAGTTCCTCGTTGTTTGTGGTGTATTTGTTCTTTAGCTCTCTTCTTTTCGTTAGTAGCTGTTTTGTGCCTCTAGACAGTTTTTCTTCTTTTTCTCTTCTCTTTGGTTCATATCTTTTACGTGTCTCTTGCAAGGCTGTACATATTTTTTCATTTAAGTTCTCAACGTCGTTTCCCAGATTTTCAATACCGTCTAAGTCATTTTTTAGAGCCTCTCTGTATTCATCGGAATTATTTATGGGATTCCATCTTAGGTTTCGTACTTTCGATATCAGCTTAGATCTTTCTCTCTTTATATTGATTTCTATTATTGCTCTTACCATTCTGTGATCACTACCAATTGAGATACTATTAAGAACCTGGACGTCATGCACAATATGCTTATTATCCGAGACGATGTAATCTATCTCATTCTTGGTAGTACCGTCTGGGCTTGCCCAAGTCCATTTTCTATTTGGCTTTTTTTTGAAAAAGAAGTTCATTGCAAATAGATTGTGCTGCAATAAGTAGTCTAAAAGCATAGTTCCTCTATCGTTTCTGTTACCGAATCCAAACGACCCCATCGCTGTTTCGTTGTCGTCTGCCTTATGTCCTAATTTGGCATTGAAATCTCCGATAATAAAAGTAAAGTGCGTGCGAACCTTTTCTATTGCTTTGGTGATGTCTTCATAAAAGTTCTCTATTTCATCTTCACTATGCGTGGATGTTGGAGCGTAGACTTGTATTATTTTAAGACTGTATCGATCGTTCAGTTTTAGTACCATAAATGCGACTCTCAGGCTAACATATTCAAACTGCACTATGCTATCTTTATGTCTCTTGTGAACTAAAAAGCCTACGCCTCCTTCCGACATATTTTCATCGCCTTTGTAGTACAGCACATTTCCAGACTGCAGTGTCATCTCTGCTTCACCTTTTCTTCTTGTCTCGCACAGGCCTAGAATATCCCACTTTATATGAGAAAGTTCATTTTCTAGTTCTAGTATTTTCTGATCCGATCCAAGTGTTCTAGTGTTGTAAGTGGCTATTAGCAATTTTCGTCTACTGTGGTAGCCTGATCTACTTCGGGGATTCTTCGCACCCTCTGCGAAGATTTACTCTAATTACAGTATATTAAAGATTTTAAAATACATTAAAATAAAGTCCTTGAAACTTTATTCAAATTAAGCTTATACATTTACATTTGCAGAGAGTATGGGTCATCCAGTATCTACTCCATTTACAACTACACCATTTACCACCTCTCCTCCACGTACTAGCACAGAGCAGACAATATATTTCACATCTATAGACAACCACGATGCATCAGAACAGGCAGCAAAGATTGAAGAAGTAATAGTTAATCCAAAAACTACTACTCCTACTATAAATACTGAAGCTTCAGTTTCTTCACCACAACAAGCCTCTAGCGAAGTTTTCAGTGCGTCTGCAGAGGAAACAACTTTAAGTGTCGCAAGTACAACAACAACTTCTTCCCCCGATATTAAAACGTTTTCAACAACAACACAAACATCAACAACGACACAACCTCCTACCACTTCTCTATCTACCATAACTATAAATCTAAAAGAAGAAGTTAAAAAAGCTCAAGCTACACCTTTATCAGCATTTTTAGTTCCTGGTGGTCAACAAGACTTCAAGCTATCTGGCCGGCCCACAATAACTAAAGTAGCGTCTCCCCACTTATCTGCGTCTGCTCCGTTATTATCAAGTTTACAAACGGCCGACTTAATTGAAACTGCAGCTCAAAGCAGAGAACCAAAAGTAACGCAAGATTATCCACTTATAGAAACTTCCACCAAAGCAGACACTAGTTGGTACTTTGCCAATTACAATAAGACTAACTTGGAGCCTTTTATAGGTGGTATCACTCCAACTCCAAGTTGTGGTCAAGGGCAGCTGCAAGCATCATTTGGGTTTTGGTTTTGTGTTCCAGGCTTAATTTTGTTAATAAATTAGATTTTTTTGTATATAAGACGTTGTATATATATATTTTTATAAAATACTAGAACACTTGTTCGCACCATTATGTAATTATTATATCATTCCTAAATTAAATAAATACATTATTTGTAAAATGGAAAAATGTAAGTTTTTTACCACGTTAAAAAACCTAACCTGCCGCCGATCAATCAAAGTAGCTCAACGTTCATATAACAATAATTTCATCTATATTATGGCGCTATATTAATTTTATTAATAAATAATCTTTGTAACACTTCAAATTCATTTTCTTTTAGAATTAAATATCATTAGAGAAAAACACATAGACTCCAAACTTTTTCATCTGTATTTAATACAATATTTTAAATGATTATTTAACACAAAACAAAATTAAGAAAAAGTCATCCGATTTTAATTGAAGGTTATAAATCAAAGTGGCGGAAAGCCAGACAGCGGTATTACTGTAGCGTTTGATGAAGACCTCAACGTGATCAGCTGGTCCGGTTTGGTTTGATAAAGTTTCGTCTTGTGTGGTTTTTCCTACCTGGCTGGCATTAAATGCAGCTCATTTAAATTTGTTTATTTTTTATTATTGTTATAGTAATAAGATAATAGACTTAGTTTTAAAAAGCTACTGGTGAAAATCAAGATGTCTAAGATCAGGGTATAGTAACCCCCATGGAATAACGTTATATGGTCCTTCTTTTGTTACAAATGTTAATAGCCCAACAATAAGACTACAAACAAAACACTATAAATTTCCAGCTTTGACCCTCCAGAGTAACCGTACAGGTTGAAATATTTGGTGTATTGTCCAACAATAATAGATTATAAAAGCATAATTGTAAGTACAAATTGATATAACGTTATTTTACTGGAACTAGTACAACTAAAAACACTTTAAAATTTAAAATGATAGACATTCGTCAATAATTGTATGTTCTATTAAATGTCCTATTTTTGAGCAAACTTTGAAAATATAATTGATGATCACGTAAATTTTTACTGGCACCCATAATTCAATTTCTCTGAAAATTTTAAATACAGAAATTAATTTATAAAAATTTATTAAATAATTAATAAAAGTGCACTAATAATGTTTTTTAAAAACCTTCAAAACAATTATCAGAAATAATAAATGCACTTTTTTTTTCATTGAATTAAGTTACACTTTCCTAATAGTTTAGGGTATTTAATTAACGCAATAAATTTAATAAGACAAACTAATGTCGAATTAATAGTTTAATAAATCCACTAATGTACACTGATTGGATTTATTGATATGATGAAACTAACACTTCTACCCCCTCCCTCTTTTTCTCTCCCTGCTTATATATTCCCACACCTCTTTCTCCGTTCTTGTCTTCTGTATTCTTTTGGCTTGTTCTTTCTTTCTCTTTTCTTTCTTCTCTTTGAATTTATTTCTGAATTCTCTCTTTTTTTGTATGAATTCCTTCGTCCCCTTCTTTCCTTTCCACTTTTTTAACGCTCTCATCGCTTCTGTCTTGCTTTCTTCGCATTCTTGCCACTCATTTCTTCTCTGCCCTCCCTTCCAGCCCTCTTTCTTCTCTGTTGCTTCTTCTGTTATCTCTCTTAGTTCTTCTATCATCTTCTCTAGTTCCTTCTCGCAAAACCTTTTCTTTTCCAGTTTTTCTTAATTCATTTCTCATCCCATAAGATTATTGTTCTTCTCTCTCTTCGTTTCTTTTCTCTTCTTGCGCCTTTCTCTTCCTGCTTTCCCGCTCTTAGCCTTACTTCTAGCGGAAGATCATCCGATTCCAATCTTTCCCCTACTCTAAATTCTCCTACCTCTTCCCATGATTCTTGATTTGTTATCCCATAATCTATCACTGACTCCCCCCTCCCTCCCACATAGGTCCAATATTCTTCCTCGTCTCCTTCTTTGTTGCCATTCAGTATCTCCCACCCTATCTCTTCTATCAGTTTCATGAATTTTTCCCCTCGCTGTTTTCTTTTTTATCTTTTGTCTTTCTCCTTTTCTTCCCTCTTGTTGCTCTCCACTCTCTCGCTCCTTTCTCCCCTATTCTACAAGTCTCCCCTTATAAACAGTCCTTTCCTCCAATTTCTCCTTTCTCTTGTTGTAATTGCTTTACCGTGTCTTCTATCTTCTTACTATAAACTGTTATTATTCTCCACCACACTTCCCTTACGTAAACCTCCCTCTCCATGTACCCCTGTCTTTTTTCTCTTGCTTCTCTCTTCTCTCTCAGTGTCTTCCTTACTCCTGTTATTATACCCCCTCTTGCTCTCCCTTTTTTTTTCTCACGTGGCTCCTTGGCACTCCCAACTGTAGTCCTTCGGTAATCTTTTCAATACCCTCTCCCAATGCTTCTCTTCCACCCACCTCTCTACTAGCTCTATTACATCTAATTTTACCATCTATTCTTCTAATTATTTTTCTTTACCATCCTGCCGGACTCCTGCCTACTCCTGCCAGATTCCATGTTAAAATTCTCACTTGCTCCCCCTCCTCTCTTTTTTTTCTCCTTTGCTTTTTATTTATTGACTTTTTTATCCTTCCCTCGTGTCCTCTTCAAAAATTTCTTATCACTCCTAGTCATAAGACATTAAATATGCATGAGGTGATAACACCTCATGCATATTTAACCCCTTCTATCTCTACTTTTTTGTAGCCTACTTTTGTCTTCTTCCGTTTCCGTCTCTCCCCCTTGGCTAGAATTCTCAGTTTCTTCTGCACCTCTCTCTCTTTCTCCGTCATATCATCATCACTAATGCTTTTTCAGATCCCTTCTTTTCCCTCAGTTTTTTTTTCTTTTAATCATTTTCATTTTCTCTTCCATGTCTTCTATCTCCACTAATAGCATGTTCTCTCTTATTACCTCCCAACTCCTAATCTTTGTTTCCACCACATTCTCCTTCAGGAACCCCTCCACTTCTTTCTTCCTCTTTGCCTTTTCTCTTTCTTTTACACTCCACCCTGTTATTATTATGTTCTGTCTTCTTTTTCTTCTCTCTTCCAGTTCCATCCCTATCTTCTATTTCCATTATTTTTTCCGACATCTCGTTCTTTTTCCTTTCCCACTGCTTTTCCTTCCTCTTTAACTCTTCGACCGCGAGAATATTTGCCTTGTTTCTCCTTCACCCTCTACTTTCCCTTTAATTTAGACTAATTTAGTTCGTCCTTGTACCTGGCCTGTCACTTGTAGCGAAAACGTCTCGATATTGTAGAATTAACTTTTTGACTTCTTGTTTGTGCCTAGAACTCAAGTCCAAAAATCATAAGTGTCTTTTCTAATTCCTGAGGCAAGCTTTCTGTGGTGGCTACAAAATTTCTGGCAATAGCAAAGATCTGTAAGCAGTTTCCTAAAACCATACCTCTTTTTAGTTTAACAGGGCCATAATTAAAGTTCATGACTCTTACAGGGATAAGTTCCTTATTTTCCACAACTGCTCTTTATACTAAGACGCCTTTGCCTACCAGATCGTCGTTGTTAGTTGGTCCAAACACCACAGAGCTACCACATTCTACAGTCTCTTTTATATGAGCTTCCACAACTGATTCTCATCTAGTGAATATATTAACGTCAAGCTTGAAGCCGTTGGCGCACAGAATATACATACCCAAAGTAACTTTTTCTTTAACCTGTGCAACAAGCACTAACACTAATGTCTAAAACACTTATTACCGATTTTAAAAGTCACTTCGTCTTCATGTTTGACTACGGCAGATGGTCCAGTAGCTGTTCGAACACTCCATCTTGTTGGCTGGACACCTGCTGATTTACGTAAAATATCTGGTCGTACAATTGATTTTGTCGCTTCAGTGGTTTGTTTCTCATCAAACCAATTACTCTTCTGATTGCTTCTTCTAATGAGTTCTTCGCTAGACTTCTTCGACCATTCGAACATGAGCTTGATTTCTGGTCGAGTTTTTAACAGCTTCATATTCTGTCAAAGTTTCCGGTCTCGGTCTGGACAATATCAGCGCTTGTTTCAAGTCACTGTCCCAGAGTCCATCGTTAAAAATTTAAACGTGCTAAGTGAGCTCCAAATTTTAGAAGGTTTTAACCTGTTTTCTGGAAACAACTGCTTAATTGGGAACGGTGAACATATTGCAGATGCGCATGCCCATAGCGTTGTTCTAATCGGCTTATCAGCTGATTGTAATCTCCTCGTTGTTCAAGAGTTAGAGACTGCAAAATCTCCCCAGCATCGCCTCTTAATGCGACTGTTAACGTTGTAGTCTTTTCGGAAGTTGACCAACCATTTGCTTTAGCTGCCGCCTCAAATTGTAACAGATAGTTTGTCCATGACATTTTTCCATCGAACGGAGGTGGCTTGACTCTAACTTTAAAGTTTTCTTTTAGACTTTCTATTTTTACAGCCGATAAATTACTCTTTTTAATTATCTGACTTGTCAATTTGTGCTTAGTGGTTTTACTTCTAAGTTTTTCTTACATTTCTTATAATTTTTCAGCCACTGTTTGCGCAAACACTCTATATTTCTTTTTCTAACCTTCCACATAGTTGGTGTTACTTTCCACTTTGTCTTTCAAATTGTCTAAATCGCCCTGTATATTTTTCACCAAATTTCCGACTTGACACTCGATTTTTTTTTTTATTTTTCTAGAACTTTTACCATTTTAGCCTCAATATTTTGTTGCATTATTCTACAATTTTCTTCCATTTTTCTAGAATTTTTTTTTTAATTTTTCTAAACATTTTTTGCATTATTCTAAATTTTTTTTTCATTTTAGCCTCAATATTTTCTTCTATATTTCTAGACATTATACTTAATTCACTTTCAAAAATATATTTTTTTCAAATCGGACACTTTCAGCTCGTATAATCGAGTCATGGTCTTTTTTATCTATTTAACTTTACACCTGACACCAAATTGTAACGTGAAAGCTGTCCAGTTTATTTATTTCTTATTTACACACTTAATAACGCTGCTTTCCAACACTAATTTATATGAATTATTAATATTACACTATTTGATATTTATTACTATTTGACACTTTGTACATTTTATTTATATTTATATCGATACACTCAATTGGATCTGAACCTGAACTGACTGACTCTCGCTGGCAGCTTCAATTATATAACGCTTATTCGCGTCCGGTATAGACAGTCATAATTTGATAAATTATTTTTTCTTCAGTTTTGTCAATTAATACTTTTTTTTTAACTTTAAATTAAATGTTTCAATTAAATTATATTTCGTAAATAAATGAAATTGCTAATTAGTGAGCTTTATTTCTTAATATAACTCATTTAAGTTAATTCTCTCATGCTCTAAATAAATGATGGGTTACCTATAGATTATTGTTACAAATATCTACCTACAACCAAAATAGAAGATTTTATTGTTCAAGGTAAAACTGTGTGAATAGAATAATTTAATTAATTTTCTTTTTTGGCGCAATCAGCAGCAATTATATTGACCGGCGCCACCGGCGGCCTATAGCTCATTCTCCAGTGCTTTCACGCTGATCAAAAATTCTCCAGAGTTACGATTCCTACAGAATTTTATTCTTTTTTAATACCTGTTTTGTGAAAATGCCGTCATAGGCAAACTAATGACTTAATCAGTTGCGTCATACAATTTCCTGCACAGGAACGCGCATATTGATATAACTTTGAACCAGTACCAAAAAAAATTTGGCGCAATAGGTTCAGAAACTTATTTCTTTATATATATTATATTACTAGCTGACCCGGCGAACTTCGTACCGCCTTAGCGTAAATTTGATGCACTACTTTATTTTGTATAGCTGATCTATCTTATGTATGCGTACCTATTCAATTTGAACTAGAATCTATAATAACCTCCATATAAAAATGAATACCTATTTCCCTGGTCTCGTCATACCCGAGAAGGACTTTACTAATTTTATTAAATATTGCTCCCCCAGTGCCCCCTCCACCCCGCCCGCTGCGATGCCCGGCGCGCTTTTCAGACTGCATCGCAAACAACGGCCACGGCGCTATGGCGGTTTTGTTTACTGTTTGAATTTTTTAATTCGTAATATCTTTTGAATGGAAAGTCCAATTTAAATAATTTAAAAACTATTTTATAGGTAGTTAAATGGTCTTGACCATAAAATAATTTATTTGGATAAGGATTAATATAAACACATAAATAGCATGGTTTGAATTTGGTTAGCATTTTCATTAATGTTTAAAATGAAAAAAGTTGTTGTAGTGACATAACTACAATAGTTGGACATATGCTACCGCGGAGTTTTTTGTAGACATTATGATGTTCTTCAATATTGTTGTACATTATTTTGTTCTATCGCTAATAGTTTCGGCAGCGCATTCGACGAAAGACATTTTAAGACTCATTTTTCTACACCTTCGGTTACATTGTTCAAATTTTACCAAGGATCCCTAATTTTTTTCAAAATGAAATGTAGCCTATGTCAAATAGGAAGGATGTAGCATTCTATTGGTGAAAGAATTTTTTAAATCGGCCCAGTACTTTTTGAGCCTATTCATTACAAGCATACAAATTTTTTCTCTTTATAATATTAGTGTAAAAGTGTAGATTAAATAAATTTATATTATTATATTATAACATTTTACTCATAATTACCGTAAAATCGTAAAAAGTTCGTCAAATAATAGTTGACAGATAATAGTTCAACCGTCAACATCAAGTTTAACCAACCCTAAGCATTCAAAAACACTTTAAAAATTCCTTGTTACATGCAACTTTAAAAAGATTATTTCCCTAAAACATCAAATCCTAGAGAGTAATTTCTTGTTAACATCCATGGTTAACATGCATAAATTTTATTTCAGTTGATTATACAGTGCGGTCAACAAAGATGGTAATAGCACTCTTTATCAGAAAGTGGTAGAAGATGCTCGCTTTGGCTAGGGAAGGCTAAATTAATTCTTACAAGAACAATGTCATACGTGAAAAAGTCGCATTTGTATCTATCATTAGTCATTGTTTAAAAATGTATGTGAGCTTTTAGAAGACTCAAACACTAAAGTAATTACTTCTAAAATTGCGCAAAAAAAACTTTAATTAAAAAACATACAATTTATGTCAGAAAAAAAATAGCGACACCTATTAATAGCTCCTTACACCAAAGTCAAAAATGTATGTTTGTACATATTGATGCCATAGGTCATTCCTATATAGAAATTTATACAAATTATAATCTGCTGCGATTTACTAAACCAATCCAAGTATGTCTGAGTCTGCGGATCTTAGTTGGAATGAATTTGCTTTGACTTTATTTTATAAACAAAAAACGCTGAAGCAATAACAATATATTTTTGCTGAATATTTCTTTTAGATCACATAACAAATGTAAACATTATTTCCTTGTTAACGGCTCCGTTTCTTTCCATAACCATTTTTTTGCAGCGAGATGTCCCTGCTGTTCTAAAAGCGGACCCAATAATTGCCTGCATTTCTGGTGATAACTATTTAAATAGTCAATTTCTTTATCAGTTAAGAGATCAAGGTTAATTAGCTTGGTCTGTTTTGGAGCGTATGTTATAGTCTCAAATGTCAGAAAACCTCTATTATTAAAATTGTGCAAAGGCTTCGCTTCGACAACTTGTACAATATCTTCAATTCTAATCCCAAATTGGCCATCTTCATAATATCCAGGCTCATTGGATACAAACATCCCAACTTCTAGACCAGGATCGTCTGGCAATGGTCGCCAAGAAACTCCTATAGGACCTTCATGCACATTTAAAAATGCCCCAATTCCATGACCCGTCCCGTGTCCGTAATCCAAACCTACTTCCCATAGAAACTCTCGTGCAAACGAATCCAAATAGTTTCCTTTAATTTTTGAGGGGAATATTGAAGCAGCAAGTTTCAATTGCCCTTTGAGAACACGCGTGAAGCAGTCCTTTTGGTAGTCTGTAGGAATCCCAAAATGAAAAGTTCTAGTCACATCTGTGGTTCCATCTTTATACTGAGCACCGGAATCGCACAAATACAAACTATCTTTAGTGATTTGCAGATCAGTTTCTGGTTCCGGTTTGTAATGAATTATTGCACCATGGGGACCCATTGCATTGATCGTAGCAAAGCTAGGTCCGACAAAATCTTGTTGGAGTGCTCTAAATTCATCAAGTTTTTTTGCTGCTGATACTTCAGTGATTTGAATACCTTCCTGTAAACATTCTTCCACCCAAGAAAAGTAGCAACAAAGCGCCACCCCATCTTTCAAATGTGCATTTTTCATTCCATCAATTTCAACACTATTTTTTACAGCTTTCATTAGACTGATCGGTGTAATTTCAGCCAAAAGAGATTTATAAGGAACTAGACTAGTTAATGCATAACTCGCTGATTCTGAAAACCATGCAAAACCTGTCAAATTTGAATGCTCCTTAATATAGTCAACAATACTTTCGTAATTTTCTATTACATTTTTGTTTTGACCAGCCTCGTTAGTAATATGCGTTTTAACTACATCTGTTACTTGTTCGGAATTGAGAAAAATAGTAAACGAATCATGATGAATGATAATGTAAGCAAAAAACACAGGATTGTATTCAATATCTGCACCACGTAAGTTCAAAAACCAAGCAATTTCATCCAAAGCTGTCAATACTAAAAAATCAACCTTTCGGTCCTTCATCTGATTTCTTACAGCTATAAGTTTTTCAGTAATAGATTTGCCAGTATATTTCACCTCTAATGGAATAATGGGATTAGCTGGTCTGCGAGGCCTATCAGTCCAAATTTCTTCAATTAAATTTCTAGTTACTGGAATAAGTTTGTGACCTGCAGCTTCTAACTGAGATTGCAAAGGCATCCACATACTATATGTGTAAATATTGGGATCCACTCCAATGTATGAGCCCGCTGGAAGATTTTTACTGAGCCAGGTACCTGTAAATAGTACAAATATAAATTTAAAAATGTGCCGTCACTGAACGCCTGGCAGATGTAAAACCCCAAAATTATTTTGTACTAGATATAATATGCATTTATATGAAAACAGATTACAAGAGGGACTAAATATATCTTAATGAATAAACAATAAAATATTACTAAATTATACCTGAAAATAATTGTTTATTTAATAATCATAAATGATCGATGATAACTGAAGCATGTGAGAGAAGTATTGGACATACCATTATCAAGATATCTTATAAGTACAGCATCTCATGTTGTTAAATACCTGGTAATAGATACTGTTATATTGTTAATTTACTTAACGGCATTGATTCACCCTTTGCTTTTGGATGTTTCATATCAATAATTTCAAAAACAAAACCATACTAATTCTCTAAATCATGAATGACAACACTACAGACGAAAAATTACTAGCTGATATCTGGCGTTGCCAGATATCAGCTGGCCATCTTTCTCAGCTATCCATGTTTATTCAACTAGGGTTAAACCACAATACAAATCTTTTATAATAAATACACTAATATAAAAACAACTAGATTTGTGAGATAGAGACAAAATAGTCATAAAGAGCCACACCACCAAAATTTGTTTCCAAAATATAGCCGGTAACATAGATCCATTTGATCTGAAATTGCTATTCGAAATGGTGGAAAACATCTAAATGAGCAAATTCTTTGCGTTCTATGACAACTCCCGAGTGTTTCCGTATAAATTACTGAGCCAAAATAATTATTATAACTACTGTAAGTGTCAATTATTACTACTAGATAACGCTATTTTGCGAAGGACTGTCACTGAAGTAACATTTGTCAGTGCTACTGTGCGAATGTGCTGTCACTAAACTGGCGTTTGGCACTGAACTAACAAATTTAAATCTTCAAGTGTTAATTTTGACAGTCCCTCGCATAGTGTCCCCATCTAAGAAAATTTTATAAACTATTTATCAGGGATCAATTTTGGCTCGCAAAATAGCGGTTAGTAAGCACACCATTTCTTATGTTTATCCTGAGTTCTGTAATAATATTTTTGCCATTTGTATTTTGTGTTTGTGACAGGACCGACAGGATTAGGATTTTTGGATAAAACAAAAGAAAAGACAACTAGATAAAATTTTCACTTTTAAAATCCACATATTGCCAACTCACTCCAAAAATCCCTAAACTAATCAAATTTTAAAAAAATGCCTAAAAACAGCATAAAAAGAGCAACCTTCAAAAAATAGTATAAAAAACTCGTTTCATAAGACCCTAAAGCACTTATTCTTTAAAAAAACTCGTGGCTTTGCCATTCGCTTTTTAAACTTGAATACGTGCTTTAAGACATGTCTTGTAAAACATAAAACTTGTTTTTTAATATACTATTATTCCTTTATTATATCGTTATTATATTTGTTTATTACATTGCGAGAAATAGATGTAAGATGATCCTACAAAAGTCAGCTGCTTGTGTTCTTGTCAATTATTGTCATTGTGAATTGTGCTGCTGTTGTTATAGTTTTAAACGAGTGTTCTGTTTTAATTTTTGTGGATGTCTTTTTTAGCATTATTAATATTGTAATGCCAAGAATTGGAATGTCTTTGTCAGATATTCTGACTTATCTTAGCACAAGGAAGAACCTTAAGATTAAGAATGTCTAGAAGATAGAGAAAATCTATAAAAGCAAAGCACATTATTTTGGGTGGTGAATTTGGTACAATAATTAACATTTTATGCTTACAGTCCTCAGGGCTAAAATCTCGACATCAAGTTGAAGTAGTTTTGGATTAAAATAAGACTGCAGAAAATTGAGTAACAACAAACCACCCAAGACAGGAATCTAACCTCAATTCTACGATTATAAAGATCTAGCAGAAATAGAGTATGTACCAATTTACATGGCAATTAATCTGAGTGCAAGAAGACATTTGTCTTAAGAATTTATCCAAGCTTATATGTTCACAGTAAGGGGGCTAGTTCAGCCAGTGAACTATGGCAGAAGTTGAAATCTATGTTTGATGATAGTGGATTCACAAGAAAGATCAGTTTGTTGCGTACATTGATATCTACAAGGTTAGATAACTGCGATTCTATGAGTGCATTTGTAAACCAGATTGTAGACACAAGCCAGCGCTTAAGGGGTACAGGTTTTAACATTGATGATGTCTGGACAGGCTCGTTGATGCTTGCAGGATGACCTGAAAGATTCATGCCTATGACTATGGCCATCGAGCATTCAGGTATAGCTATCACAACAGACTCATTGAAAACCAAATTACTCGACATGGAGAGTGATTTCAAATCACTCATAAAAGGCAAGATGACAAAGAAAGGTGGCAGAAATGACAGTAAGGATAAGAAAAACATTCAGTGCTATGCATGCAAAAAATTTGGACACTATAAAACCCGATGTCCTAATATAAAAAAGCCAAAAAATGATAAAAAAGTAACCACAAGGCTAGAGAGTCATTTAGCGCTGCTTTTTTGAGTGGCGACTACAAAAAATTTGGTTGGTTTATCGACAGCGGAGCAAGTGCTCATTTAGTGGCAGATGAGAAAATGCTGAGTAATAAAAGTTCGAGTCAGATCACAGAAATTATGGTAGCGAACAAGACAACTCTTCCCGTTGCATATAGTGGTGATGTCGACATTACAACAGTCGTTGGTAATGAGTCACATGACATCGCAGTCCAGAAAGTACTCTGTGTACCAGGCCTTACAACGATCTTGCTTTCAGTAAGTCAATTAATTAAAAAGGGCAACAGTGTTAAGTTTGATATGGAAAAGTGCAAGATTTTCAATACGAATAACCAACTAGTTGCTACGGCTAACTTAATGAATGGTGTGTACAAGTTAAATTTAAGGGCTGGTCAGCCAGAAAAGTGTTTTTAGCAAGTGACAAAGAAGTGACAGCGGAAACGTGGCACAGGAGATTTAGTCACTTGCTAGATTGCACAGAAAAAATATACATTGGAAAATACAACACTGTACAACATGTTGCGAAGGTAAGTAAGCAGCATAGATTGGCTTTTCCAAAAAATGCTAGTAAAGCCGAAAATGTCTTAGATTTATTCATTGCCACCTGTGTGGCCCAATAGAGACAAAATCTATTGGAGGCTCAGATATTGTTTGGTTCTGGAGGATGGTTGTTCGAAGTATGGATTTGTTTATTTTTTGAAATCAAAAGACAAAGTGACAGATTGTTTAAAAAATTTTAAGAATCTTGTAGAAAATCAGCAAGATAAAAAAATTAAAATTTTAAGGTCTGACAATGGTGGAGAATTTGTGAATGGAGAGTTTTCTTAAGAAAAATTGAATTGTTCACCAAAAAACAAACCCATACACTCCTGAACAGAACGGGGCTTCAGAAAGACTAAACCGTACATTAATAGTAGAAAGAGCAAAGTGTCTACTTTTTGATGCCAATCTGGAAAAAGTTTTTTGGGCAGAATCAGGTATTTACAGGTTTGCAAAATAAGACACCATATGAAATTTGGCACAAGAAAAAACCGAATGTCAACCATCTCAGAATTTTTGGTAGCACAGTTATGGTGCATGTTCCTAAAGAAAAACGATTAAAATTGAACAAAAAGGCAGAGAAGAGAATTCTGGTGGGATACAGTAAAAATGTTAAAGGTTATCGAGTGTATGATCCAAAAAGTAAGACTGTTAGTGTGATCCGAGATGTCATTATTTTTGAAAATATCAGAGAAAGTAAGACAAAAGATATTGACACAAAAATCTCAGAAGTCATACCTTCAGTGGGGGAAAACTCAACAAACCAAGTTGAAGTAGAACTAGCGAAAGCTGAGAATAATGACAGCCCAAGTGATAACTCTAGTCAGTCAGACAATGGTACTGGTCATCACAGTTTTCAAGATAACAGCGATGATAGTGATTTTGATAAAGAAGTGTTTGTAAAAGAAGCTATGTCCACGCCTGATTCAGCACAATGGCAAAAAGCTATGCAAGAAGAGATCCGTTCTTTTGAACAGAATAGTACATGGGAATTAGTGGACATGCCACATGACAAAATCAGTTTGAATGACTCTAAATGGGTTTCTAAAAAGAAAGTTGACAGTGAAAATCGAGTTAGATATAGAGGTAGGTTAGTTGCCAAGGTTTTTACACAGCAGTGTAAACTTCCATGAAACTTTTAGTCCAGTTGTTAGACATTCAACATTGCGTATGTTAGTTGCATTATCAGTAAATATAGGATTAGAGATAACGCACCGGGATGTAACCACTGCATTCCTTAACGTTAAGCTTAGTGAACAAGTTGTTATGAAACAGCCCAAAGGCTTTATTGTTTCTGGTCACGAAACTAAAGTTTTAAAATTTAATAAAACAGTCATCTAAGGTGTGGTATCAGAGAGTTGAAGAAGTTTTTTTTATTTTTCAAATGAAAGTGAGCAAACTAAAGTTTTAAAAAACAATTTAAGCTCAGAATTTAAAATTAAAGATTTAGGGCAAGCGAAACAATGTCTCGGAACAAGAATTTTAATTGATCAGAATAGGAATGTTATTACATTAGACCAAGAGCAGGTCAATAATTTATTGAAGCGGTTTAAAATGTCAGAATGTCAGAATGTAAAGCTGTGAGTACACCCATGGAGACTGGATTACAATTAGAAAAAAGTCCTAATAACAGTTTTACAGTACCATATCAGGAATTACTTGGTAGTTTGATGTATTTGTCAGTAATGACTAGACCTGATATATCTTATGCAATAAATTATCTTCCACAATTTAATAACTGCTATAACGAGTCGCACTGGAAAGCAGCTAAGAGGATTTTAAGATACTTGTAGGGTACTAAAAAATATCGTTTGAAGTTTCACAAAGATAATATTTTTGAACTTAAAGGTTTTATAGATGGCCACTGGGCAAGTAATTTTGTAGATAGAAAGTCGTATACAGGATTTTGTTTTAAACTGTCAGGAGGGGTAATTTCTTGGGGTAGTACAAAACAAAAAACAATTGCTTTGTCAAGCACAAAAGCAGAGTATATGAGGCTTGCTGAGGGCGCAAAAAAAGCAATTTTGTTAGAGTTTATTTGTACTTCCTAGCGTTGTTTTTATATAAGAAATAAATCAAATATACTTTGACGACATGTTTCGGCTTTATTTTAGGCCATCTTCAGGTCAAAATCTATATAAAAATAATATAATAACAAACTGCATGAGCAAAATTAATAAAATACTTGGTCAATTTTTAAAAATTTTGAATCCAAAACTTTTAAAATCATTTATCTTTTTAAATTGCAGATTCTTGAAGGAAAATTACTAGACACCAAATGTCGTTAAAGGTTGTTAGTTAGTATATTGTTAATAAATTATAGAAATATTTGTAAAACAAAAGTAGAAATGAGTGAAGAGAGAGAAAGAGATAACTTTTTTTTAGTGAAAAGTTTTTGTTATAGTGTGAATGTTTTCTTAATCGCGGTATTTGGCCTGTCAAGTATACTATCAATCTAAATATTGAAATAAAGGTTTTTTATATAAGTTAATTTTTTGTTGTTGATGCAATTTGTGCTGTTTATAGATAATAATCTGTCTATTTCAAGTTGTTCTAGTATTCTTCTTTTTGTAGTGTTTGATTCTTGATGTAAAATTTTTATATTATGGTTGTCGTTACATGTATGTTTTTGTGAATGCAAGTGTTCGCTGAAATTGGCTGTTTACTAAACAATAAATTTAAAATACTTATCACTAACACGTTCTTTTATCAGCTACCGATATTGACCGAGTAGACCAGTCACTGGTCACCAGTGCAACACTGTCGAATACGAATTACGTATATGCAATGTTTCATTGCTTGTTTAGACAGGTAATTAAACGATGCTAAAGAAAACAAAAATGCCTCAAGAAAGTTTCTTATCGATTGAGCTTACTACACCTATTATGGTATTTGCTTACAAATTTAAAATTCATGTCAGAATGTTGTGTGCCAAACTTACTAAAAACGAGTTTTTAAGCTTTTTACTCGGGGTGTACCTAATTCCTAACTTTCTTAATACTTTGACAACCCCAAAAAAATACCTTGCGTTGGCGTGGAAGGTAAGCCTTCTTTCATTAATGTCCAATTAGAATCCAATTGTTGCGAAGCTTGCAAAAAATAGCGACCATCTGTCCAAAGCAAAGCCTCATTTTGTGTGACAATTGCAGAACCAGCTGAACCAGTAAAGCCTGTTATAAAGCCCCTCAGCATATCACACTCAGCCAGATATTCACTGAAGTGGGCATCGTTAGAAGGTATGATATAAGCATTTAGTGTTTCTGTCACAAACTGGGGATTCTGCATAAGAGACCTCAGCTGTTTAAGCAGCTGTGTTGTTGATTTGAGTGCCATCGTTTTTTGAATTCTAACCTCAATTTCTAAAAATAATTGCTAATAACAAATTTGTTCAGAATAATAAAACTGTATGTACAAAGTAGATACTCAACACAAAAGTTGCACCATAACTTGCTACTTTGGTCTGGAGTCAAACAAAGACAACGCGTAAGTGACGTAATTTGCAAAGATAAGAAATTTTAATCGTATAGCAAACAATTCTATTCAACTAAACTCCGTATCGACAGACTAATCCCAGACTAATCAGGTAATAAATTAAAGGGAAAACTAAAAAATCCTTCTGATTTTTGTTGACAACCAGTTGGTATTCGTACAAGATACAAGACAAGGCAAGGCACATAGGGGGGTTGTTGACAACAAAATGACATGTTGGTTGACAACAAAATGACATGAGTCATGACCAAGGTTGTGGCCGATTGAAACTATTTGAATCTGACAAAGAGCTTGTGGCAACTCCGCGCTTAGAATGCTCTCTTTATCTTGCATCAAAACAAATTTCCTGCAGCCTGACTCCATTCTATTATACCTCCATGATTTTGATAGTTCGGGAGTTATGACACCAAGACCCGCCTAATAGCTAGGTTGCGGACCGGCATTTTTCGTTACGTTATAACATAATTTTTGCTTTTCCATTCTAAGTGTCAGCCCCCACAAACAGCTGAAGCACTCCGCTCCCCGTAGTTTTGCATTACAACAGAAGCAAATTGTAGTGGGAAATTCTGGCTCCATTCTTTTATAGCTCCATGAGGTGCGTTCGGCTTGACCACTCTGTTGCCACTTTTTGCTCTTTTCACGCGAAAAGCGTTCGGGTACAAGATGGAGAGTCAAAATGAGTGACTCTAAACCGGTCGGCTTTATACAGAGTCGTGTATAAGGAGTAAACTCCACACACACCGACTAACGAGATGGTGCTTGCAGATAACACTCTCTTTACTCTGCTGTCATGTGACCATGCTCTGCAATCCTCCTCACTCTACACCACTCCTGTTCAGAGTGTGCAAGACGAACGCACCTATGGTTTATCCCGTATAAATGTATTTACGTTATGTCAAAATCTGACGTCAAATGTTATAACGAGAATTTTTATAACGCAAAATGACTGTCCGCATCATCACTATTCCGTTATAAAAATTCTCGTTATGTTATAACATTTGACGTCGTATTTTGACATAACGTAGATACATTAACATTTATACGTTATAACATTGTATAAACCACTTTCCGCTCGCTATTTCTAAAAATAGCAGAAGAAATTTAATTCCTTATAAAATCTTGCCTCCCCACTGTCATTGTCAACTGTCGTTTGTCATTTATCATCTCAATAAACGCTTTTTATTGTTTTTATAACAACATTAAAGAAATGGATGTTTTGCTTGTAGAACTTTTTGCAAATAACGATATATCAAGAACATTTTCCACACTATTTGGTTCAAAGACAACTATATAGTACAAGTCATCTGTCATCATAACGCATAGATTCATAACGTAACGTTTGATCTTATAATTTGACGTTAACCGCAACTGTATATTTGATAAATTTACGTTACGTTATATTATAAGCCCAAATTATGTTATAACGTAACGGAAAATGTCTGCCTGCAACCTCACTAATAAAAAAAACAAAAATTGCGACAATAAACTTTTCAATATTACAAATATTTTCAATATACTGTAAAGAATAAATTTTTTAGGCCTAGTCTATTATATGTCGTACGGAGATATATTTCCAAGTCTGGAAACACGCTTCTGTATTCTAAAAAATTAAGATGTACCTTTTTGTCGAATTATAAAGACCAAAAAACACTATCACACATAATATGTCCATTTTCTGGCACACGTAATTATGGCCTGTACAACAAACACAAAAAATTAGAACTAAATTATTCTTACAAAGATTGAACCATTTCAAAGATTGTGAGTTAAGGAGAGGATAAATTGAAGAAGGCTTTCACGGCCCGAAGTCATTGAAATATTGACATATTTCAGAAAAGACCGTGTCGGAAAGTTTAATAAAATTGTCGACGTTTCGCACTCCATCGTTGAAGGCGTCATCAGGACAGAGAAATAAAAAATAAAAACAAGCACGGTAACTCAACGTGTGAACCACCACGCTAGAAGCGAAACTTATTCAGAGGATAAATTACAAGGGATATTGCACTGCGACTCATATGATCTACTGTGTTCCCTACATTTACAAACATGCACGGCCAGACGAAAGCCTTTTCCTTAGGAAAAACTTCCACCTAGGTAAAATTCGAATCCATTTCGATCTTATCTTAAGCACTATCTTCAACCACCGAGGTCACCGACCGACTCTGTTATGATTTAACTTTGACAGCATATTGTTTCCTGATGAACAACACAACTGAAAGATAAATATGATAAAAAATACAAATGGTTGTATTTAAAATATATTTATTGCCATTAGGTATAATTTTGTTTATAAAATACAAATTTGATATGAAATAAATAAAAACTTTGTAGCTTAAATTCAGAATATGAATAATCAGATAGGGGTAAAAGGCCATTGGTATTGATACCTAAATATGAATGCTTAAATAAAGCCAAAATATTTTTTTGATAAATTCCATTATTTTTAAAGCTTCAAAAGTTATACAAAATGACGATACCAATAAAGTTTCCATCTTAAAATAAAATATTATTTTCAAAATAATTTAGATCAAAATGAAGCTTTTCAGCCAGAAAAACAATTGGCATGGAGGTAAATTTGAAAAACTTCTGATAAGAGTACCTAGTACTTGTAGCATTTTGTAAATGTTGTTCTGAATAAAAGTTCTAAATTCCTTTGGTTGAAAACACAATAAATATATAATAATCTCTCTTAAAAAATTGTATAAATGTTAAAAAATCTTACATTATCAATGTGTGGTATGAATAAAACAAGGTGAATGCTAATGCACTAAAGCAGCTGTACTCAGGCGTCATATGCAGCCGGAGCTCATTTGCATGACGCGGCAGAAATGTACCTAAAAAAGGGTAGTACCAACACTTTTTTCACCTTATAGTATTACAGGAGACAATTACAATTGACCAAACATAAAACATACAAAATAGCAAAAAATGATGCTGCTGTACTTTAGGAAACTTGCATATATTGTTTGCGAGCGACTTGTAACGGTGACATTCTACAGATTTAATAACAAAACTTCAAAAAAATATAGACTCGATACTTGTGTCGCTCCTTTAGTTAAATAAATTTTCCCTTCTAATTATAATCTTTAAAACACTCACAAAATCTTGTATTTTAATTTACCTTTGTATAACTACCGATAATGCAAAATACAATTATAGTATTATATTTAAGCTTGTAAATTTAATTTGTCGGCGTTGCCTTATTGACAATCAATAGGTGGTGTTTAAGAAAAACAAAACACCAGCATTTTATAGTTTGGCTGTAGTGTTGTATCTTATAATTTGTCAAAATTTTCTAATTAAATAATAACTATTAGTGTCTGTTAGTTCTATTGTATTTTATTTGATGTTTTTTTTCTATTTATATTATATTTTGCATGACTTTTCATCAATAGTTTTACTTAGACCTATCTAATTTTGATACATGGGCATGACTTTTTTTGTCATAAATGTGACGTTTTACGTCAAAATTTAACTTAAGACCGCTATCAAACAACGAAAAAATGATGTTATAGACTGTTAAATTAAAAAAAATCACGTGAGTGTTTTATTCCCACATAAAACCTACACTATAGTAAGAATATGAGCTATATTTCATTAGCATGCATTTTATTTTCATTTATACCACTCACTGTTTTGCTGATTCTGAGTAAATTGCCTTGGAATCTGAAAGCTATTTTCTAAGAAATAAACAAAGATAAATAAAATATAGAAAAAAACATCACTCCATACCTTAAAGTCTTTTTGTGCTAATTTTTCGAACAAGAAACATTGCAAAGTTTGATTTTGTTTAGAGTTTTTGAACATTAAAATATTTGAGAAGAAAAGTTCTCCATTGCAATAAAATACTTTAGGTAGGTATAATTAAATAGAAATAGTGAGAGATGACTCTCAGTGCAGAATTTTCCTTAAAAATAAAAATATTAAGTCTAGTTGTCCCCACATTCTGAATTGGATTCATCTATATTCTCTTGTTTTATAGTCACTTCTATTTCTTCAACTTTTATTTCGTCTTCAAGTACATTAGGGTCTTCATACGTCTCGTTTTCTGCTTCTTGATTATCTGGCATTTGTTCAATTGTAATATTTTCTTCTTTAGGTTTTATATAACGATCTTTACTGAAAACTTTGTATTTATAACCAATGTCGTTCCTTAAATGCAATTTTCTGTGTAATTGCATATAGGACTGTGTAGAAAACTCCCGTTTGCAGATATCGCATCTAGCGTTCTTCATACCTTTTATAAAATACTTCTTTTTAGCTTTTTGATTATGCTTTCGCACTTTATGCCGTAAAAGTCCTGAGCCGCTACTAAATTGCCGTTTGCAGATATTACATCTTAAATCTTCAAAACATGTTTCCGCAGAAAGAGCTGCATGCTGTTCTGATTTCATAACTGAATTTTCTGAAGAAGCATTAAAATCGTTCAGAGTCAATGATTTTTCGTTATCGAAATGCTTTGTAGAACATAAATTCATGTGCAAATCATATTCCGATTTGAGTGTAAACTCGGTTTTGCAATCATTACATTTGTGAGGATATTTACCTAAATGAGAATCCTTATAATGCTTTCTAAGTAAAATATAAGACGGAAAAGTTTTCTGGCACGTTTCGCAATCAAATTCCCCTGTGTGCGATGATGATGATAAAAAATGTTGACCTGAATTAAAGAATTCTAATTTTTCATCAGTTTGTTTAGGGAGAATAGGAACATAATTCGGGCGATTATTTTTAGGAGTAGATGTAGATAATTTTATACCATTTTGATGTTGGGTTGTTACATGAGATTGTACAACTACATCGTCCCAATCCTCGTCATCATCGTCCATATCGTCGCCTGAAACGTATCCTTCACCAACTTGAAAATCTGTAGGGTCAATTTCTACACTAAGCTCCTCACTTTTACTATCATTTAGCAATTGACTTAGAGTCAAATTCCCAAGAGATTTTTCACCTAACGGTGCTATTGGAATGAACTTCTGAATAGTGTTATTAATGTTTAGAAAAACATTTTGATTAGTGTCCTTGCAAGTTTTTTTTGTTTTTTCGGGCTTAGTTGCAGTCGGTGCAGGAACCACATTTAAAAATACATTCTGAAAACTATTTTGACCGTTTTGTATCGAATTCTGATTTTGAGAGCCCACAACAATTTTAATATATTTCTGATTGGGGAGCATCATATAGGAATTTGATTCTTGTTCAACTGTACCATCGCCTTTTGAGGGCGCTTCTGCTTGTTTTTTTGTGTCCTTTATTAGAGCTACGTAACTTTTTAACATAGAAGCCGATTGAACGCATTGTTTTTTGAACGAGTAAGTGATGTTTAGACGCTTTATGCATGGGTGACATAACAAAGGCTTAAAAACTGTCCATTCCTAAAAAAAACATCGAAATGTACGGCTTTTATACAATTGTAAACATACCACTTCAGACACACAATGCTCAAGTTTGCTCATCAAAGTTTCATTTGGTTCATTCTCAATGTGTTCTAAATCAATGAGATTCTTATCATATTTCAGGCAGACACGACAAAAATGCGGTAAAGTAAACATTGTTATGTATAACGAAACATAAATATCAATTAAATAAGTTCAATAAAGTTCAAACACGGCCTGTCAAATCGTTGTCAACTTGGTCGCCATGTTGCAAAAACAAAACAATTTAGAGTTTTTATTATGACCAACTTAAAGAATCCAAAACATAAACATCCCTAAATCATTTTAAAAAATCCAAAAAATATACGTAGTGAGTTCATTATAAACCTTCCTGAAGATATTTTTCAAATAAAAACTTTTGTAAAGCGACAAACGCAGTGCTAACTAAACAACAGTTTTTATTTTGAAAAATTTGATAGCTTCTTAGTAATTTTTTTTTATGTCAACATTTAAATACTTTAATAAACGACTCTGATCTGGTCACATAGCCTCAAATCAAAAATAAAAAATTTTGGCTATAAATTATGAATAAGAGAATGCAGCTAAAATGTGTCATATTTCATTTCTGACACGAAATAATTTAATATAAAAAGGTTTTTTTTAACTTACTGCTTTGTTTTAATATTAAATAATATGAATTTAAAACTTTAGCTTTGACAGAAGCTCAGGCCATGTTAAACTTAATTTCAATTACTCAAACTTTTCAAAACTATCACTAAACAGCGTTGTCGGCCGCTTACAATTTTGTAGGCGTTGTAAAATATTTAAAAAAAATAAATTTTAGAAACTAAGTACTTTGTTTATTTTCTTACTTTTTAAATTTGCTTGTTTTATAAAAATTATGTTTTTTTGTTTTAAAGTTTGTGAAACTAAAAATGAACTTAACTTCTTGCTTTAAACTCTTCAATTGTTAACAAGACAAGTAGTAAACGCTAAAAAACCTCACAAAACACTAAAAATTAAAAAACTTTCAATTTAAAAACCTTATCTAAACTAATTTAATTTTTATGGTGTCACTTGAAAAAAAGCTAACGTAATTTAAATCTCAATTTTCTGAATTTTCATTACTTAAAAAACATTTGATTTTTGTTAAACTCTTCTTTTAGTACAATGTAAATCATAACAGCAACAATCAAAAG
Source organism: Lagria hirta (assembly GCA_947359425.1). Taxonomy (NCBI): domain Eukaryota; kingdom Metazoa; phylum Arthropoda; class Insecta; order Coleoptera; family Tenebrionidae; genus Lagria; species Lagria hirta. The sequence goes on from OX375794.1 coordinate 32,062,067, forward strand.
TTGGGTGCGTTTTTATTGCCAGTTTTAGTTTTTTTTACAACTTATATTGCAAACCAATAAAGTTGATAAAGCAATGGAAATACAGTTACGTTTTTTTTGAGTTTAAGTCTTTATAATGTTTTTAATTTGAAATATTTTATAGAAGTTTATAGAAGCACTTAGGGTCTTAGTCTTATAGTTCTTTTTTTTAAGTTAGTATACATGACTGTTTATAAAATAACTACGTTAGGTAATTGGCAATGTCATTATCATTGACTTTTAATTTTTTACTTACGGATTAAAACGAATATATTTTCAAAAGAACATATAAATGGTTCTATTTAAAACACAAAGTGGATATAAAACTTAGCTTCAATATTTTGTTTGCTACTTTGCTACATTTAGAATTGTTGATAATATTGTGTAATGTTTTTGCATTGGCTAGTTTTCAAATTTTTGGCGAGGTGGATACATTCTGTTGTCTGTTCTTACCTATTATTTTAATTTTTTGTTAATAATGAAACAAATTATGGCAAACCAAAGGTTTAAATTGAATTTTAATCAAATGGCTTATTGCTGTAACTAACGGTTAGCAATTAAATTTTCTAAAGCTTATAAATTATTTTTTTTATATAAATTTATAAAAAAACCGATGCAATTTTGAAGAAATTGTCTGAAGAGCACGTTGTATAAGGGGTATTGGCGCACGTGTTTTATAGAAAACTTACTTGCAGAACTTGTGCGCTAACTCAACTCTTATAAAACTAATTCTTAAAAAATATACCATTGATAGAATATTAAAATTATAACATTTTATGGTTTGTTAAATGTCAAAGCTACGTGCTGAAGTCAGGTAAATTTATTAAAAGAAAAATTATGCAAAATATAATACAAATTGATATAAACATTAATTATGTTATCAAAAACAACATCAGGTAAAAAATTTATTAATAAAATCATACAAAACCATAACAGCTGTCAATTAATTTGAAAATGTTGACCGATCACCTTACAGACGAAAAATTCGATCCTAGCTGATATTCGATTGTATCTAATACCTCGTGCAGTTAACTAATATAAAGCACATTGTCAATTACGTTTTAAAACTTTGAAATTTCAAATATAATAAAGTAAAAATTACTAAATTAATGACTTTAGGCGAAACTCAAGCATTTGCTTAACTTGACTTTCTAAACTTACAATTCCCTATTGAAACAGAATTCTGAGGTTTAAGCACTGCTTATATAAAACAGACTCAAGTTTAAATTTGATAAAAAAAAAATAAAAATAAGTTAACTCAATATTATAGTGTTATCAAATAAATGATTACAGTAGATTAGTTCAAAAACAAAAAAGTAATTTAGTAACATCACATTATATTGTGCTTTTATATAAAATATAATTTAAACAAGCTATAGTAACCTTTAGCTGTGACTTTTAAATTATAGTTTTTTATAAAAGCACGTAAGAGCTCATTTGTTTTCTGTTGAAAGTTATGACGTCGAGCAGTGGCAGCTGATAGAATAAGTAGCGGCTGAAAACATTCGATTGACTTTTAAACCACTCAAAATTAAATGTAGTTTATGTAAACTACATTAAATTACTGTTCTTATAAGTATTAGGGATGTTATATATATTAAAGCAAGCAAGCGTAAAGTGAAAAACTTAAGTGTCGTTTTTAGTTTGCTTAGTAATAGCAAAGAATTACAGATTTGAGCTTTTCCGCATGACGAAGCAAGCCGCCAACAGAAAACAAATGAACTCTACTATAAACAGCTTGTATGCAGTTAAGAAATAATTAATTTTTGCAAATTGTATAAAATGAATTATTGTTTAATGTTTAAATATTTTGAATTTCTACATACATTTTTGTTGAAAGTCAAGATTTGTATCGATGTAAAATAAAATAAAATGTTTTTACTAGACTTTCTATAGCAAAATACTGGTTGGTACAACTCTCTAGGGCTAGACAATAATTTTAGTTTAAATCGTAAAAATGGCGGTTTTATGCGGTTTTTATTTCGTAGAAGGGTATTTTTTCTGCTTCTATAATAAATCTTAATTGTCTGTGGTTTTGAGATATTCCATAGATACTCTTGTCTTTGACTCTTTGAGGTTATATTATATATTGATATTGTGAAAAAGAAACTACAGTGAGCTGAGTTCGGTCCATTGAAGAATTTGTAGCAAAACTAGCAAATTGATAATAATTTTAAAGCCATCCATCACTCACATGTGAGTCTTTCGTTTATCTTATCTAGCAAGATAAGGCCTATTTAACTTTATTTCTATAGACAAGTGTAAACATTTTCTTCTTGGCAAAATGAATGACGATGAGTTTGATGGTGACGACGTTGTTGATGATTTTGAAGATGATGTCGATGATGATAACATCGAGGAACTCGAACAGCCTGAGGAGGAAGGTGATAACATAGATATCATTACCCCTGGCCAAGCCGGGGGTGGTGTTCCAAAAAACAAACGCATCACCACGAAATATATGACCAAATATGAACGTGCAAGGGTTCTTGGCACAAGAGCTCTACAAATTGCAATGTGTGCCCCTGTGATGGTGGAATTGGATGGAGAAACTGATCCTCTACAAATTGCCATGAAAGAACTCAAACAAAGAAAAATTCCAATTATTATCAGACGTTATTTACCAGATCACTCGTACGAAGATTGGGGGATCGATGAGCTTATAATTATAGATCATTAATTTTTATCATTTAATAAATATGTTATACAAATTTATTTTAAGCAAATATCATTTCATCTCGACGTCGCTTAGGTTGGTTCGGGCGTACTTGACATTCTGAGTGGTTCATTAATTCCGGGGGACAAGTTGACACCGGTGATACCAAAAGCATTTGTTTCAAATCGTAAAATAGAGCAGAATCTTCATTTGTACAAAAACTAATAGCAATTCCACTTTTTCCAGCTCGTCCTGTTCTACCAATTCTGTGTGTATAATCTGTAAAAAAATTGCTTAGTTATAATTTAAAATTCAAATGCTAAAAACCCTACCTTCAATAGTTTTAGCCATGTCATAATTGATGACTACTGAGACATCTTTAATATCAATGCCTCTACCAGCGACATCAGTAGCTACCAGAATATCCTTGGCCCCTGACTTCAAACTTGCTAACGCATATTCTCTTTGCTCTTGACCTTTGCCTCCATGCAGAGTACATGCATTATATCCTAGTTTTTCTAAGCCCTTAGCCAAAACATCTGCACCTTTCTTTTGATTCACAAAAATTATAACAGGAGGATCAACGCCTTTTGATAAATATTCCATCAATTTCTTTCTCTTATCATTTTCGGTCATAATATGTACAATTTGTTCCGTGCGTTCCGTAGGCTTACCTATAGAGCCAATATATACAACAGCCGGTCGTCGCAAATAAGTTCTAGCAAGACGCTCTACAGGTGGAGGCATCGTCGCCGTGAACATAACAGTCTGTCTATATTTCTTTTTACTATTATAATTTGCTAGAAGCACTGCTTTATCTTCTGCTTCTTCAGAATCGGGTTTTAAATTAGTAACTGGCATATATTCCAAGATTTTCTGGACATCAGGTTCAAAACCTAAATCAATCATTCTGTCTGCTTCATCCAACACTATGTACGTACATTGGTTCAAAACTAAATAACGGTTTTCTAAAACATCGATAAGACGTCCAGGAGTCGCTATTACAATCTCGCAACCCATTCTTAGACGGAAACCTTGTTCTTCTCGACTTAATCCACCTTGAAATCAAAATATAATAATTGTATTAAAAACAAATAGAAAACGAGGATCTATGTATTTCAAGTCAAACGATGTTGAAAGTTTAAAGTTCGCACCACTTCACAAGTTCACACTGTCAAACGTCAGGGTGTGACATCAATTGTTAGACCCCAACTTGATAACTTAGAAATGTCAGCCTTGAGAACCGTAAGCATAAACATTGTATAAGTTTCTTATAAAGATAAGTTAGAATTCGATAACACCAAATGCAATAGATAGGGTTTTTTCAAACGCCAAAATGCCAAGGAAAACAATAGTTAACTGTTTCTGACTTGTTTATCACTGTCAATTGTGCTGTCATTAATCTCAGTTTTGTTGTTTTGTAAATGTGCTTTTCGAATGTCACGTATAATATTATGTCACGAATTGAAAATATTTGAACTTATCTAGGCATAAGGAAAAAACCTTTGGAGGACGGAAAAAAAATTGAAAGCAGGACAATTAATTTTGTGTAGTGTTTTGACCCCGTGCCCTGTAAGTACATACTTACGGGACAAGAAAATTTCGTTTAACACAGACATATATCTATGAATAAATGAAAATTTTATGTTGTCGAATTATGATGTGTGGTTCTACAAGTAATACATTTGTGTTTTCTTATTTTCCAATCCTTCTAAAGTTCTATGTTTAAAGTGTATTTTGAAACTTCTTGTTTAGCAAGCCACGAGACTTTCAACAAAACAATTTTGACAGAAAACGTAAGGTGTAGCTACTGGCACGATGGCAGAAATTTTTGAGGTTTTATTTAAAAAATGTTTCAAAGGAAAGAAATCCAACCACTGATAGACCGTTTTTCTTATTAGTTGCCATATTTTGTTCCATTTGAATTTGAAGTGAAGTTTAAAAGATTTTTTCAATTGACTGAATAGTAGCGACATATATTAGAAGCTAAACTTACATCAAAGTTGAGAAACTTTCTACATGTTCAATAAACGGAAATGGCAGATGTGAATTTTGATAGCCACAAATTCAGACAAAAAGTTTATAGCTGATTGGACAACCAAGTTATCACGTTAGCGTTCTTTGTCTCAAACGCATACTAATGAAATGCATTGTTATCTATCTTTCTTTTCTAGCAACAAAATCGAAAAATAAGATTAAAACAAATATCATCTTCAAGACTACGAATCGAGTTTGAATGAATTTGCTCTGATCTTATTTTTCTGGTTTGAATAGGACAAATGTATGTACTATCATTGGTCAACCACTGTGCATTATATATCCTCACCGAACGATACCTTCGAATACTTGAGCAAATATTAGCCCAAGAAATCAACTTACCAACCACTACCACAGTACGGATTCCTAAAGGCTGTCCAAATTTCACGGTTTCTTCTTCGATTTGCTGAGCGAGCTCACGAGTAGGAGCTAATATAATTGCGTATGGGCCTTGATCACAGTCCTCGGTTCTTTCTATTTTTGGTAAAGACTGAATCCAAGATAACAAAGGTATTAAAAATGCTAAAGTTTTTCCAGAGCCAGTTTCTGCAACTCCTATAATATCTCGGTTTTGCATTCCAATAGGGATGGCTTGTCGTTGAATTGGAGTTGGATCTTTATAACCAACTTTATCGATAATTTCCAAAAGCTCTTTTTGAATTCCTGATTCTTTCCACGAACGTATTGGTTCCGGAATTTTTCCTCCTTTAATTGTAATGTTATAATCTTCACGAAATATACGCCAATCTCTTTCAGTCATCTCTGTGACATCTTTTTCAGACCAATGGCGGTCGTCCCATAGTTGTTTTTCTTCCTTGCGTCGTACTTTCTTCAAGCGGACCTTCTCTTGGGCTTTTTCGGCCTCAGTACGTCGTTTCTCCAACAATTCTCCATAAAACTTACTTTGATCTCGTTTTTGAGCTTTGATATCAATACCTGCAAGATTACCTCGTCCAAAAAATTGCACCTGGTGACGTTCTTTATATAATGGATTGTAGTCTAAAGATGTATCTTCTCCAGCGTCCCAGTCAAAGACAAATTTTCGGTCATTTAAACGGCGAACGCGACGTTTTTTCTTAACCAACCCTAAATAACGCTCTTTAATTGCATCAGTTTCTTTTTCTTTATCCTTATCTTTCTGCTTATCACTTTCTTTCTCACGGTCTCTTGGACGTCGAAACTCACGGTCATCTTTCTGTTGCTCTTCTTGTCGTACCGCTTGTAACGATTCAATAATCTTTCTTTCAGTTTCTTGTTGCTTCCGCTGCTTGTCCACTTCCTCCTGCCGTCTTCTTAGAGCTTCAGCAGCTCTTTGCTCTTTAGTTAAAAAAACAGGTTTGCTTTTGGCTGCTTCTTCAGCTTTCTTTTTACTTAGTAACTCTTCTAGCGATAGTGGTTCCCTTTTTGAAGACACTTCGTTCTTTATGTTAGCTTTAACCTCCTCTTTTACCTCAGACTCCGGAGTTGGAGTACGCTTCCTTTTTTTGTCTGCCTCTCGCTCTTCACGCTTTGAATAACTGAAAACATAAGCAATTACAATCATTTACAAAGTAATTGACTAAATTACCGATCAAATTTGCTGCTTGAAGCCTCATATTTTTCACGCGACCTAGATCTATGCCGCTTGTAAATACGCTCTTTGCTGCGAGACCGCGAACGTCGTCGCTTGTCTCTGTCTTTATCGGTTCGCTCGCGGCTTCGAGACCTTCTTTTTCGCTCGCTAACCATTGTCAAAAAAACACAAGCCAAAAATTGATTGTTAGATCAAAATATAAATAAACGTAGACAAGCGTTTACTAGAGGTTAAATAAATTCTGACTTTTAAATTTTAAGGTTAATTTACCCAGTCATGTCAACGTTGCCATGTTGTCATTGCCAAGATGCCAAGCTAACGTCTGTAAAATGTCAACAATAAATTACTCACTAGATTTAAGAAAATTAGTTGATAGGTTGTCATAATTTTGGTTGGATTAGAGACTATAGGATTCTGAGAGGAAACAATAGTATATTGTAGTAGTATATAAAATGTTACTTCTGGGCCAGGACATTTGGCATCTCAAAACACAAGGCAAAATCTTACAAATTTAGCTGTTTGCCCAAAAGCAAACAACCGAAAAGGGCTCAAAACCTCTCAAAAATCATTAATTTTTATGCACCTCAAAAGTACCAAATATCTGTAGACCACCAAAAATTGGGCACACGAAAAAAACTTTAAAACTACTTTAAGAACGCCCTAAAAAAACTAACAAAATACCGTGTTTTTACACACCCCAAAATGGCTTTTTATTCCTGGGCCAAGCCATTTGGCGCATGCAAAAAAAAGTAAAAACAACACTAAATCAAGGAGGATACTACGATATTTAACGTCTTAAAAATCTAGGCAGAATTCTAAAAATTTATATGATTTCCCAAAAGTAAACAACCGAAAAAGACATAAAATTCTTCAAAAATCATAATTTGTGCTTATTTTTTCATTACCATTCAACCCCCCCAAATTGGAGGGGTTTAATTTTTTCCATAGTACTTTGTCTTCTTTGTCTACATCGATTCTGAAAGCTTTATCTGTAACACCCCAATATTCGACTATGCTTTCATGATAAATCTTGGAGTCAGAATATTTACAGAATTAATAAAAATAAGTGCAAAACATTCCCCGTTTTCATTCGGACTACAATCCGATCTATTCTTACAGCACCTCCTCTGTCACGACAGTTTATACCGTTTATAGGTATGTGTCTATCGAGGAGAATCATCGGCACGACCATCGATCCCGAATTCGTCTTCGACTCATGAGCCTTTGGCGAATCAACAGGACAGGTCATTGTTGTTCGATATTACTGTAAGTCATGAATAGATAGAAGAGTCCCAACACCGAGAAATGTTTTGAGAATATTTGGCAGCACTCAGTTGTCCGTTAATCTTCATGGGTCCTCAATCTCTATGGCCACTCGAGATCTCACCAGTTCAGATTTAAGAACAACTGCATTCTCAATAAAAAAGGCGGCGATAGGAATCGAACTCAAAACCTTGTAATTATCTGTCTAACTCTTTTCAAATCTTACCTAAATGAATATATTTCCATTATTGTTTCATATGCAATACGACTGTTTCATCAAACACAACATGAAAATTAACAAGAAAATTATGATTAACTATTGATGTGTCCTAGACATATATAACAAGTGGATTGCGTACAGTTAAAACCATAAATAATTGGATTAATAAAATATAGGTACTTTGATCTCAGAAACCCTTTTTAAAGATATGTTATCATAATACAACAACTAGGTACTAAATGCATCTAGTTGTATTGCACAAAAATAGTTATTGTTCAGTGTAAAAACAAAGTATATTTTAAGTAATTAAAAAGTATATACTTATAGCTCATAACAATACTGAATGTGTGATATGGCTGTACGATAAATAATAAACAATACCAAATATGTCTAATCGCTAGGTAATATCTAAGATACTGAGAGCAATGATACAAGTAAGATAAAAAAATAGAACAAATTATAAGTAAATATGTATAAAAACTTTGTTTATTTATCATTACTCATCCTCATTAACAAAGGTCTTAGTACAAACAAATTTTAAAATAAAACATATTTTTTATTCAGCAATGGTTACAACTAAACATAAAAAATGCCAAAAAAAAACGGAAAAATAATGAATTGGGCCTTAAAAGTATTCCAAAAACTTAAATTGCTACGCTATAAAGAACTATTCTTACTTAATAAATGACAAGGTTTTAAAAATTTCTATTCGTTGTAATTTTATATTTAACTAGCGACTCGTTCCGGATTCTTTCAGTGGAGTATGGAATTGCGGACCGACTGGGTCAGGTTTAGGTACTCTTATAATGAAATATATCTAGAGCATTACAGTTTGTACAATCTGTCCGTGTCACAAGAAAGCTTTGCGCAAAGTATTTGATGATATAAAGGGGTATAAATACAGTGATGGGCAAGTAGATTTTGGTACAAGCTTTTTCACGTAGTTCATAATTTATCCCCACCAAAACATTGCATAGCAAATATTTCTGCATTATTTTACTAAAAGCGTCTAGATAACACAGAATGTCATCCTCCACAACCATACAATAATTTGCGTTCTCAAAAATTTCAACATCAAATGCTGAATCTGATGTGTAGATAACTCCTTTTACATTTGCGGAACAAAACTGCCAAACAGATTCTAATGCAGTTACGCAAATACTGCTATACCCGTTCATCATTTTTTTTATTATTTCGGTATGAGCGAGTCTAAATTTTATTCTCTGCTTCTAGCAAACGGAATTCAATCTTTGCTTCGCCTTCCAGTAGATCTTCGAATAAAATAAGTCCCAAGTGCTTAGCCAAGGTCTTGCACTGCTTCTTATTTTCAACCAATATGAGAATTTCTACATGACATTTTAGGTCATTATCAAAGTGTGAATTATTCAAATGTCCTAACGTGAGCTTAAAGTCCCCCGCTTTTTGGCAGGTTTTTCTCTTTTTGGAACGAGAGCTGCATGAACCTGATTCAGAATCATCATTCTCTAATATATCTTCTGAGCTTGAAGAATCACTTATTGAACCTGGTCTTGTGGTATAGATGAGGTGTTGTTTTCCAATAGGGTGATTCTGTGTTTCTGTACTATAAGCAGTTGGAGTTTTTTTTGAAGTTTTGTTAAAATTCTTACGAAGTTGTATTTCTGTAAACAGCGGTTGACGCAGATTCGTGATTTTTATTGGTGTTAATTCCTTAAATTGATATGAATCTGTAATTGCTTCAGCACCACTCAATAGGAGGCTTAGCAGGTTTAGTTAAATTTTTTTCTCTTCTGATAATTGTTTTGTTGGCGCATGAAATCAAACTGTCTAATAATTTACAACATTTTGAGGATAAATGTGTAGTATTAGAAAAGTAAATGTAAATATTTTTACGCACATCATCTTCTGTAATGTTCTTATTAGTTGCAAATAATTCATCTTCGAAAATTTCACTCAAGTCGAGACGATGGAGATCCTAGAGGCAAACAAAAATTGAATTAAAAACTACACTTAATTATTAATTAATAGAATGTTACATAAAAAATTTAATTTATTTACGCAAGCACAGTTTTAAGCTACAAACCCCTTACTGCTTTTTCCTCCTAGACTTTTACAGTTTATACTATATCATTTGTTACACAATTTTAAGTTGAACTTTTTCCAAACAGCATATTCTAAATGTCATACAAGTATAATACTACCAATTTTTTTCACAGAACCACTACCTGTTGCTCTCACGTGGACATAATAAAATTACACTGAATCTGCCAACTCAAATATTGTTCAGTTATCGACACTGATGATGGAACTGCGCATTGTCAATTTCGTTCGCCAAGCGAAGATTCAAAATTTGAATATACATCTGTTTTAAAAATTTGGAAACGTTGTAGTTCTTTGAAATAAACAACAGGTAGTAGACCTGTGTTAAAAAAAATCATATGTAAACCTCAATTAACTTTTTATGTAATAATTCTGTGGCAATACTTACAGTGTTTGATAAGTCCGATGTCATATTCAAAAATCTGGCGTATGTGCCATAAAAAAATCCTGAAAAAAACATATTTTTAATGAAAGGATCACACAAATTATATTCTATAGAGAATATTAAATTGTGCCTTGTTCAATTAAAAATAGTAGATAAAGTAGCATATTAACTGCTAGGGCAGACAAAGTATATTACATTACATAATTTATTCATGTATTTTCTATCTCTTTAACTAACGAACAGACTTTTTTATATTTAAATTTTTTTCCGTTATTATCAGTGTTTTTTAATGTCTGTTTGTTGATTATTATGACGTTCTTCGTTTTCTTGTATTCGTTCAGTAGTGCAATACTATGCAAAAAATATTTAACGAGTTTTTTTTTTGCTGATTAATAAATATGTTTTTTTATTGTTAATACAATGAATCCAACTTTAAAGAATTTAAAATTGTGTTTTTAAAAACAGACATGTGCATTTTATCAAGTAGTAATCTGGGAGTAATCAAGAGCATAATAAATTTAAAGATTAAATAAATTTTTACAATAAATTAAAAAATGACTAATACTAGAGAAAACAAAATTGTAGCAGAATATTATACACCATTAAAAACAAGGCAACAATCTGACCTCCAGCAATTTAAAAATAACTACAAATCACTTTTACTCAAGATAAAAAACTAAATATACCAAAAAATATCAATGAAGTAACTCAAATGAGAAATCGTAATTATGCCATTGAATATCTCAATTCTACCGTAAATAAAAAACTAACAAAGACAGATTTTTGCAAATCTAAAAGTATTTCCAGAAATTTCCTTAATATGGGGCTAAATTCAGTTGGAATTAAGATTGCATGTAAAACGAGAACAAATGAGATCAAACGGGAACAATCCGGAACAAAAGAGAACAAATGGGAACAATTGGGAACAAAAGAGAGAAAAATTAAAATAAAAAGTAAAAAAATATTCGATAATCTAGAACACAAAGCAGGTAGTCGCAAACATATAAGTTTAGATGAAGAAGCAGATGAATTAATTAGTAAATCTTTAGAAACTTTTCACTCATAAATGGACAAACTAGTTTCATACATTCCCAACGATGAGAAAGAAAAATGGAAAAAAGATTTAAAACCTATTATTACTAAAATAGACAGATTAGAAGATGGAGCAAAAATAGTTGGTTTCAAACAAGAAGTTGTAGATAAATATATTGCAAGAAAAACAGCTAATTTATTCCTTGAACAATTAATTATGACTGACTGTGAACTAAAGTCCGCTAATAATAAAATAGATGAATTGGAATATAAATTAGATAACTACAATAATTACGATCCTAAGAAATTAGCAGAACTAAGAAACAAAACAGTAGTAATACCATCAAACATCGATGATGTAAAGAAAAAAACTTTGAAAATATTTGAAAGACATACTAAAAATATGACAGCAATAAATGAAAATATTCAAAAATTGTAAATTAAATGGAAAGTACTGTATTCAAGAATTTGAATATATTCAATAAAGAATATCCAAAATTCCGAAAAAAGTTTTCAAGCCTCATTCAACAAGTTAATAAATTAAAAATTTTTATTTTTGTTCTTATGTTTATTATCGTAATTGTATCTTAATTATTGTTTTCTTAATTTATTACTTCAACACTAATAAAAAATAGCGATTTATTCAACAATGTCCATGAACGTACCTATCATGATACTAATACGTGTCCATAAGCTAATGTATCTGTAGAATTAGGTAAAAGATATCTTTTATCATCTTTCCAACTTAGAGACTTTTTCTTTACTTCTTCAGTAAATATATCATGTTTATGACTCCTGATCACGTTCTGTCTATGGAAGTATTCTTTTTGATTAAAGAAGCAATTTTTGTAATCTTCAAAACTTATTTTTTTTTCCAATACTGTTTTCTTAATACCTTTTAATTTTTTCGAAAAAGACGTTTCAGTTCTGTAACTGTACATTTTTGACCTTAAACCTATGCATTCTAATATCTTAATACCATTCAATTCATCTTTGAACTTCCCTATTACTTTCTTATTTTTATCAGAATATAATGGATGATCCTTTGGATAATCAGATGTATCAAAATAGTCGGGATTGTTTTTCATAAATTCATAGAAATCGGCATTTTTAATCTCATATATAAAGCTATCAGTGTCTCCATAAAGAAGTTTTACGTTTTCATTAAATTCTTTTTTAATAACATTGTAATGGAAGTTATACATTAACAGTTTCGATAAATCTAATACAGCTTGCCCAATATAAATTGGTTTATTGAACAATACTTTCGTTTTATAATTGTGAACTGCTGCCAGGTGTTTGCTAAATATAGTTCTGTGTTTAAAATTAGGTTTGTTTATCGCTTCTTGTAATTTTTCTTCATCACAATATAACTTAATATTTTGTTGGTTTCTAACAGATTGCATAGACTTACCATATGGGGCATTAACCATTAATTTCCAGAAATCTTTTTCAAAATCATTTTTCGCTTTTTGTCTTTGTTCAGTATTAAATGTTACATATGGTGCTATGAAATTTGACTGAGTAAATTTAATACCTCTGTGAACCTTTGTTATTCTAATACCTAAATTTTTGTAAAGTTTTAATGTTTTGTAATGAATTATATAATTTTTCTTATCATAGAAATGACAAAGTAGTTTTTCTACTTTTCCGCCCGGAGGATATCTATTTTCCGGAGCTAAAGGGATATCATTGAATTTGTTATGAATAGCTAAGTCTACTGGAAATGCTAAATCGACTTCCAAAACATAACCCGTATCACTATCTGATATCAATATACCGTCGACATTTTTAATTTCATCACAAGTCAACCATTTAAAGTCTTTTTCTGGTAATTTCTGAGATAAAGCCCATCCATATAGATTATTAGCATCTATATAGATAATCTGAGTATTTTCATTTGCTTGCGAATACCTGTTACTACACTGTGAAATACCTCCTCTAATTCCCTTTTCAAAAAACAAATACATTTCATAATCAGTTAATAATTCTAATTTCACTGAAGTATATTTGAGCATACAGTCCCAAGCTAACCCCGGAGTTGTATAATACCAAACAGGATCAAGTACATAAAGCAATTGTTATCGTTGTTTTTAACATTAACGCAAGCTTTTTTATCTTTAATCCACTTGGGTAATTCTACATATGAATTTCCGCTTAAAAGTGTATATTTGTTTATATTAATGCGCAAATAATTTATATTTTTCAAAGTCCATCCAGATCCCTTTTCTTGTAAATCATCACATTTTGATATAAATAAATTTTTTTGTTCATCCCAGTATTCCTTCAGATCATCTTTTTCTCTTAGTATAACATTTAGTAACTGAAATTTATGTATCATTGTAAAGTCTTCATTTTCCAGTTTCATAAACTAGCATTCCATCTCTAAATTAATTTTAATATTTTTGTGGAGATTTAAAGCATTTATAAATATTTTAATAGCCTTTTCTTTTATCATATCCATGTATGTTTCCATATCTATACCTTCTTCTAGATTATTATGTTGATACGTTAATAATCTTCCCTTAAAAGCAACCTGAACTAAAATAAAATCTGGCTCTGGATTAGATCTTGCTTTATGCAACTGCATTCGACTTTCCTTAATATATTTTCCACATTTATCACACTTGATCTTTTTTACTCTTTCTTTTTTCGGTTTAGAAAATATGGTATCATCAAACGGAAATATTTCCAAGCTCTTCTTGTTTTCTCTTTTTATTTTTAATTGCTCTTCAGCATTAATAATCTCGTCTATCAATTCTGCCTTATTGTATCTTATACCTAAGGATTTTGCCATATTACGTAATTCGAGCAAATGACGACTATTCAAATCATGTTTTAATTTATGCAAATGTATTCGAGTTTCCTCGATATATGTTCCACACATATCACATTTTATCTTTTTTACTCTATTTTTTTTTGGTTTAGCAAATATATCGTAATCAAACTGAAATGTTTTTAGATTTTTTTTGTTTTCTTTCTCTTTATGGAGCTGCATTCGGGTGCTTTTGATATATTTTCCACATATGTCACATTTGATTTTTCTAACTCTCTTTTTCCTTGGTTCAGCAAATAAATCATCATCAAATGAAAATATTTCTGAATTCGCTTCGATCATGAGGACTCTGTCCGAATTCCGCAAAGGAGGCATAACTGATTTTTTTCCGTTTTTTATTTCCTTATGTAATTGCTCTTCGGCTTTAATAATAGCTTTTATTAAGTCTGCTTTGATGCCTAATGATTTTGCAATATTAAACAGCTCAGATAAATAAAGATTACTTAAGTACTTAAGTACAATTTTTAGTAAATAAATAAATCCAATCAATTTTTATTCAAATCTGTTTTTATATGCCTTTTAAAATTAGTTCTGGTGTAATAGTTCTTACCACAATCACATAATAAACGAGTAGAATTAACTGCTTTTTTACATAGTTTTTTACATATAAAAATCATCTGAACATTTTAATTCCAAACTAATATAGCAAAGACTTGTCATTTATTAGAAAATTTATTCATCAAAGACTTCAAGATTAGGAAAGTGTATTTTAAGAAAATTTAGTTTTGTCAAGGTTAATACGTTATTTTCATACATTTTAAACTGATTAAACATATTCCGATATACTAATCGTTCAAAGTCATTATGGGCTTTACTTCTCATATCGTTTAACCTTTTCTGAAACATTTGCCATGCTTCTTGATCATCGGTATGTGAGCGATTCATTTAATTTATCACATTTTTTTTTCATAAGAAATTATTCATAAACAATGCGTGTTAAAGCACACTGTCCTTGTTTAGGTAAAACTGTGAGAAGCCTCAGAATTCAAGAATATGTGTTATATATGGAGGTGATCATTTTAATGATCATTTAATCAATTGTCGAAGAAAATAATACTTGTAATAAAAGGGATCCAGTACAATATATGAGGCAATATGAAACCTACGTATGTATATAGAGAAAGAGAAAGCTATTTGAAATAATTATATGATGAAGACAAATAACGTATGTAGCTAGTATAAATGGGATCGGTTACCCAATAATAAAAAATAAATTAAATTATTGACATAGATAATACTGTTACTTGTAAGTTTATGATCAAGACGTAAAATAAAAATATTAATCACAAATAACTTGTTAGAATTCGCCTTTGGCTCATGAGTAGACTATGTCCGCGAATTTATGGGATTTATAGATGAAATAAAAAGTGGCAAAATTTGCCACGGGTGATTGAAGAATAAAAAGCGAAGATTTTTAGAATTTTTAAAATACAACGAAATTTCATATGAAGAAATAGATTATAAACATGGTGAAGCAAATTTGTATGAATATATACAAAATTATTAAAAAATTTTAAAGAATTAATCAGGTTGAATAACAATAAGGCAAAAAAGTTAAGAAATATTATATTTTAAATTAGAAGAATTGCTAGATAAGTAGAAAAATAACGCTAACGAAAATAATCTTTTAAAGCAATACATAATTATAAAATTAATCCTAATCCATTAAACCTGTTTGATTTCATAAATAAAAATATCTACTCCTATAAAATTAATTTGAGTACGTGGTCTACCGATCTATGGTTTACGTTATTTAAAAAAAATATATAATAATAACAAATGACCTTTTATGCTTTATACAATATGAAATTTCAGTAGGGGATGGCTATCCCCCACTGAATTTACGCGATATTAAGAAAGATTTAAAAAAAATTTTAGAAAACTATAAAATAGAATACCAAATAATAAATTATGATAAGATTAAAAATGAATTATCATATTATAAAAAAGTGATGATAATAGATATTTATGCATTAAGGGAGATATGAATGTTTTTTCTCCGAGGTTGACGTGTTACAGACCAAGGGCCGGAGGCCCGCGGTCTGTAAGTCTACCGAGGGTGAAAAACAGAATATCTCCCGTAGTGCATTAAATATTTTATTTTTTAGCAACATTATATTCTTTATTTTCAACATAAAACGTAAAAAAAACATTCAAAATTTGAAAAAAATGTGGATATCAAAGGTGGTTTGACTGTG
Source organism: Lagria hirta (assembly GCA_947359425.1). Lineage (NCBI taxonomy): Eukaryota > Metazoa > Arthropoda > Insecta > Coleoptera > Tenebrionidae > Lagria > Lagria hirta. The sequence continues at coordinate 32,078,364 of OX375794.1, forward strand.
CCGTTGCTACGATAGTTGCTACAGTAACATAAATTTGTTTTTCAATCAACAAAAAAAAAATGTCTGGAAGCAGCAGCGTTATTCCTCACACTGTGATTATAAAAGCGGAAAAAGCCAGTGAGTTATTGGTTCCGAAGAAGTCTGAACATTTGTACATCAAAGAATATGACCGATTTCATGTATGGATGGTGAAAAATGGGGTTACGGATATAAATGGAACTGTAATGTTAGTCGAAGTTCTGCAACATTGGCGGCAGATGGTGGATTAAATATGACAAAGTTGAAGCGACTAGGAGGATGGAAAAGTTCTACTGTTGCTTCAAATTACTTGGCGGATAGTATGGAATCAAAAAATAATATATCCCGTGTGATTGCTGGGGTGGAAAATATTGAAAAACCAAGATCGTTGGCTGCTGAAAAAGCTACAAACTCATTCAAAAGCAACCAGTTTAGTGAAAAGTTTGAAAATTGTACCTTCTATTTGACTCGTGAACAGGCGCAGGAAATTGAGGAAGAAAAAAGTATCAAAAATCCCTAGGGAGTTATGACTATCTTTTCATGTATTGTATCTATGTTGAAAATAAAGAATATGATGTTACTAAAAAATAAAAGATATTATAAATGTTTTTACTTTTATAATGTTTAACTTTCATTTGAATATAGAAAAATCACTAGAAAAGATAGTCAGATAAAGCAAATTGAAACGATAATCTGAAATTAAGAAAGATGGTTAAAAATATTGTCAAGTTAACCAAAGACCATATACCTAATATAATAGTAAAGTGGGTACAGGTAGCAATGAACCAACAAAGCATGTTGCAACTTAATTTTCTCCATAAATAAGGATTATTTTTCTTCTAAGTGTTGGCGATACTGTAATGTAATCTATATATGTAAAAGAAAGTCGTGTTTGTTACAACACTTATAACTCGAGAACGGCTGAACCGATTGCCATGGTTTTTGATTGGTTGGATTTGTTTCCGTCCCGAATAGCAGAATACATCTTAAAAACAATGAAAACGATATGTGTAATGAATACTTAATCATTTCAATAGATGCTGATTTGTTTATTACATGTCAAACATTTGTTGTCCAATCCTGTCAAATAGTGTAACAACAATTTTTTTTTGACGCTTATGGCCTGGTTGCTGAGAGCTTTAAGCCACAACTTTATTTTTTTCTGAAGACATCATGTGTGCGTTCAGAAATTTATTTTTTGTAAAATGTCTACAAAGTTCAGGTACTGTTATATTTGTTTGTTTTAGACATTAATTCCCGAAAATAATATTTAAGATTTATTCTACAGTAAAAACATAAAATCATCGGAAAGGAAGGAACGGAATTTAGGGAATAAAAAATCAGTTGGTAAAGGTTATAAGATTAAGGAAAAAAAGTCTACAGGTTAACAAAAGTGTAAATGTCTTTTTATAGGTTGTCTATGATTTTTCTTGATAAGCTATTCATACGTAGTGGTTATATACTCTTTGAGCTATTGTCTATGTCTCGAAAGTTCAGGCACTGTTATTATATTTGGTGGTTTTATGCGAGTGCACATTTTAATAACAATGCCGCGTCCTAGAAGATCTAATCTTTCCCAGCGAAGCCGTAATGCAATTAGGCAACGGAATATCGCGAGTCAATTATCTGATGGAGAACGAGAAATTGCATGCGTCGATACTTAAAGGAAAATTTAAAGATGAGGAAGATCTTATTCCAAGGATTCCGATGATCCCAACGGATATGCCCTTTGAGTTTAAACGAATTCAATTCCCGATTCGTCTTGCCTTCGCCATGACGATCAACAAATCACAGAGCCAATCCTTGACTATTTGTGGCCTCAATCTAGAAAATGCATGTTTTTCTCATGGTCAATTGTACGTGGCATGCTCACGTGTCGGCAAACCATCCGCTTTATTTGTTCTTGCGCCTGACCAAAAAACAAAGAATGTCGTTTACCACAAAGTGCTTGAATGATGAATTAATCCGAGTTTTATTTTTTTTTCCCAATCTGCACAACATAGTTTTCAATCATTTTTTTCTGACATGAGTTTGAAGTACTTAATTATTATTTTTTTTTAATTTTTATTCTCATTCTGTATGTATGTTTTCATCATCATTCATCATAATAAAATACTTTTTTGTTTCTATCTATATTAAATATTATTTTGTATCATTGTTTTACGTTCATCAAAGCCTAAATTAGTTCAGCTAAAAACTAACACGACATTCATTGACTGTTAGACGGTACGAAGTTCGCCGGGTCAGCTAGTATTACATAAAGTTAAATTTTGATTAGTGAAATATATAGCCAAACACTTGCAACCTGTACCGACTTTATAATAGTTTTATTCTAGTTATTAATTACTACCATGTTTTGGACGCGAAAACAATGTTTTTCTTTATGACATTAGAGAATTAGCGAAAGCACGAACGCACGTCCGTAACGTAATTTTTTAGTGTTTTATTATGAATTTTAACTATAAAACATTTTGTTCTTGAAGTTTTTTTAATTGAAACTAACAATCTCAAGCTTAAACGCTTTTTATTAAATGCCATTCATAAACCTGGTTCACCTAATAAAAAAGCAAAAACGTAGAAAACCTACGGTACGTACATACGTGCGTTCGTGTTTTCGCTAATTGTCTATTGAAAAACGATTACAACAAAAATCACGTTCGTGGGTCAGGATTCTTTAGGCACAATCTTTGAAAATGAACATAATGTCAGACGAATTACAATTAGTAAATAATCTATGTCTGTGGCTGTGATGCAAACGCCACTGCTGTATCAACTGTCAACAGTGTGTCAACCATAGAATGTGTCAACTGTCTACGCAATCGACTGAATTATCGACTGAAACAGCGCCGCGCGCGATCCGTCTAGGTCCATCCATATTATCGTTTTGCATTAAACTTTATTATAAAAATATGTAATAAGCTTTTTAATATCACAAAAAAAATTATAACTACGTAACAATAATGACATTGTCGGTTGCCTATCGTTGAATACTATTAAGCAATTTCTATGACGGAAAAAAATTGGTTTTACAGTAAATCCGTTTTTCGCTGATTGAGCGTATTACGTGCGTGCTTACCCTTAAAAAAAAACATAATTTGGAGTTGGACACAATAATTGTTATGTACACTAGTGCGTAGCATGCGAAGCGAATTTAATTTTTTTAATTAATAAGAAAATTAGCATAGACAAAATAATATATTCAATCCGAAAAATACTGAAGGTCCACTATAGGCGTGTTGGTAAGAAATTCGCTTTGAATCCAGGGGGACTCGGGTTCGAATTGTTGCGAATCCACCTTTTTTTTGATTTCGTAATATTGCGCCATTTGATGTATTATTGTAGCTGATTAGAAATTATATTGGACTAATGGACAAGACCTAAATAGCTCAGTTAGTAGAGAGTTAGACAGATAAGATAATTACAAGGTTTTGAGTTCGATTCCTATCGCCGCCATTTTTTATTGAGAATGCAGTTGTTCTTAAATCTGCTGAACTGGTGAGATCTCGAGTGGCCATAGAGATTGAGGACCCACGAAGATTGACGGACAACTGAGTGCTGCCAAATATTCTCAAAACATTACTCGTATTGGGACTCTTCCATCTATTCATGACTTACAGTAATATCGAACAACAATGACCTGCCCTGTTGATTCGCCAAAGGCTCATGGGTCGAAGACGAATTCGGGATCGATGGTCGTGCCGATGATTCTCCTCGATAGACACATACCTATAAACGGTATAAACTGTCGTGAAAGAGGAGATGCTGTAAGAATAGATCGGATTGTAGTCCGAATGAAAACGGGGACTGTTTTGCACTTATTTTTATTAATTCTGTAAATATTCTGACTCCAAGATTTATCATGAAGGCATAGTCGAATATTGGGGTGTTACAGATAAAGCTTTCAGAATCGATGTAGACAAAGAAGACAAAGTAGTATGGAAAAAATTAAACCCCCCCAATTTGGGGGGGTTGAATGGTAATGAAAAAATAAGCACAAATTATAATTTTTGAAGAATTTTATGTCTTTTTCGGTTGTTTACTTTTGGGAAATCATATAAATTTTTAGGATTCTGCCTAGATTTTTAAGACGTCAAATATCGTAGTATCCTCCTTGATTTAGTGTTGTTTTTACTTTTTTTTGCATGCGCCAAATGGCTTGGCCCAGGAATAAAAAGCCATTTTGGGGTGTGTAAAAACACGGTATTTTGTTAGTTTTTTAGGGCGTTCTTAAAGTAGTTTTAAAGTTTTTTTCGTGGGCCCAATTTTTGGTGGTCTAGATATTTGGTACTTTTGAGGTGCATAAAAATTAATGCTTCCTGAAGGGTTTTAGGTCTTTTTCGGATGTTTACCGGAAGAACATCAGCTGAATTTGTAAGATTTTGCCTTGTTTTTTGAAGACGCCAATTGTCCTGGTCCAGAAATAAAAAGCCATTTTGGGGTGTTAAAAACAAGACATTTTGTAAGCTTTTTAAATCTTTTTCGAATGTTTACTTTTGGTAAAACACTAAATTTATAGGATTTTGTCTTGTTTTTTAAGGCGCCAAATGTCCTGGTCCAGAAGTAAAGAGCGCCATTTTGGGGTGTGTAAAAACAAGGTATTTTGTTAGTTTTTTAGAGCGTTCTTGAGGTAATTTTCCATTATTTTGGGAGATTTTAGCGATTTTTTCGTGTGCCCAATTTTTGGTGGTCTACACATATTTGGGAACTTTTAGGGTGGATAAAAATTAATGATTTTTGAGAGGTTTTGAGCCCTTTTCGGTTGTTTGCTTTTAGGCAAACAGCTAAATTTGTAAGATTTTGCCTTGTGTTTTAAGACGCCAAATGTCCTGGCCCAGAAGTAACATTTTATATACTACATATTGTAAACCACGGCCGCAAAGTAATTTTCCAGGCCTTGAGAAGTGGCCAGGCTCGCCTGTCCATATCTTCTCTCGGCATTACACATTATTTTTTATCCTACACAAATAACCTTATAATCGAGCATTATCTTAAAATTGGTTTGAGGTTATTACCGACAATCGCCAATTCAAAAAGTTTAACCTTGACAGATGTCAAAAATTCATGGATTACTTTACTGTCGTGATTTACACAGTATGTCTTGCACAAAAGTAGTTTCTTAAAATAAGATTGACGTTCATAAACAGTAAATGAGATTTAAAATTTTAAACACCCCTCATAAATAGTGAGACGTTTAGAGTGTTCTTGGTCTTGGTGCGTAACGACTGTTCAACCGTTTATTTAGATTTAATTTTTCTTATAACAGCGACGCCTGGCGGAGAAAATCAGATTTTTTTTTGTCGGCTAGCCGAGAAAGTACATTATTTCCAGGCTAGCCAAAAAATAATGTACTTTTTTCACTACTTGCTTTAGAAGTCAACATTATTAGTAGGCTTTCGATCCTGAGAAGTTAAATTTCGTTACCTAGGAGAATAACAAACAATTATCTACTACTAGTAAATAATTATTATCTACTACTAGTAGATAATAATGAAACCAATATTTTGGCATCTTGCGTTAGATATATTTTTACTGCCTCTTTTTACTGGTTGCATAACCATGTAATGGTAAAACTTAAAAGTTGAAAATCAAAATAAAAGTTTTGAGGATAGAATTCATCGTTTTTCCTTTTAAGAAATGCAATGAGCCTGTAATATTTCCCTATGTCTATGTCTTCGTTTACTTTTAGGGTTTGCTTAAGCATAGAGAATAGGGCCCATAAAGTAAAGGCCTTTCTGGTGGTGGCTTTTTCTTCAAAAACCCTAGGAGAGCATTTTCGGACACTTTTGTTACCTGTTTTGATTGGCACCAATCTTTAAATCTTCTGTAGGTTTTCTGGTAGAATTCTTTGCTTTTTGCTGATAATAATTGATTTTCTGTCAGCCCCCTTGCCGCTTCGCGTATTTCAGGTGGGGTGCAACCGCCAAAATCTTCCATTTCGTCTTTTTTTTAACAGATTCGCGTCGAAAATTTCTATGCGTCAACAACTGTTCATTTGTTTCCTAAAATGTCAAATCTATGGCAAACTTGAAAATTACATTATTGTCGTTAAAACTGTAAAAAATTGAGTTTGTAGACTCAAATAAAGATGCAAGTAGTGAAAAAAATAATATATACACCTCGGTAGAGAAGACAATTTTAAGCCTCGCTTCTCGGGGAATAAACTACCTCGCCTTAAAAAAATGTCTTCTCTACCTTGCTGTATAATATACTATTCTTGGTCCCGAGAAAGTACATCATTTTTCGGCTAGCCTGGAAATAATGTACTTTCTTGGCTGTCGAGAGACGAGAAAATTCCATTTTGAGTTGGTGGAGGATAAAAAAGATATTGTGCCCATGTTAATAATAGTGCTTGTCATTTTTTTACATTCTTACTGTGTTACAAACATGTAGTCAAGTTATTTTTTAAAAAAATTACCTAAATGCTCTTTGCTTGTTTTTTTTTCTTATCTCACTCTACTTCATTCACTATTCCTTTTTTGATCTTTTTTATTATGACCTTTTTTTCCATCTTGCGTTTTTTTACTTCCACACATTTATTTATCGTGTGCTCTAATGTTTTACTCTCTCTGGTTCACGTATCCTGTATTTTCTCTCATTTTTCTCTATCTAAAATCTATTTTCTCTTTCTTTATTTCTGCACCTAAAATTATTTTTCTCTCTTTGTGTCACTTATTCTTTTTTTTATTGTACCTGATTTCTCTTAATTTTTCTCTCCTTTCTTGCTTGTTTCTATTATTTATTTTTTCATCTCACACCCTTCTCGTTCTTTTATTTTATTCTTAAATTCACTTATTATTATTTTTTGTTCTATACAACGTGACACTTTTTACCAATCTTACAAACATTGTACGTCACTTCTATTTCAAACCTTGCTATAAAGTCTCTTTCACTTATTACTAAAGCATTATTTCACACGCTTAGTTCTCTTTTTTCATCTAGCTTTCTCACTTGCGCTTTACATTTGTTTCTTTCTTCAAACATGTAACTTAAATAAATTTACTTTTCAACCTGCTTCACTACAACTACTCTATAAAGAGTAGCTGACTCGTCAGATATATATTGCTGTAAATTTGAAAGTGTACTGTTTAGACACAGCTCGCTATCTGTATTTCGGGCGATTTACGGGAGATATGAAAGAATATTAATAAATGTTGGATAGAACATCAAATAATGAATATAGTAAGAACTTGAAATAATGTAACTTAAGTACATATCATCTTGGGGTTGGTTATAAAGATCGATTTCGTTTGACAGCCATAATATTTACTGATAATCGTCTATAACTACTATTCATTACTGATGCGAAAAATGTTGGGTTGCCAAACGCCAAGGAGTGACTTAAAGTGTCACATTTGTGATCAGAATTAGGTAAAAAAATTCTATACGTTTATAATTATTTATTTTTTTACATTCATTGACTTACATCTATAGGATCTATGGCCTAAATAGCTATTATAGTATAATGTTTTAGCATATGATCTAAAATACCGCAACATTGTGGAAACGAATGTTTATTAACGTATAAAATGTACTTTATAATAAGTACGTACTATAATTAAAACAATTAATTATTACTTACCGGTACATTTTAAAACTTTTTATTGATTGATTGTAACAGTTTGGTGCCGCACGACCAAACATAAAAAAAATGTAAATCTGCGTTTGACATACGGAGATTAGCACCAAAATGGCGGAGAAGTCAGCAGTCCTTTATGTAGTATCTATACATTACGCTGCAAAGTCATGCTTAGGTAGTCTATTGCTGAAGATGCAAGGGTGCAAGCCAAACTTATATGGTTCCTATTATATGAGATATACGATCATATGAGATGAATAAAAGAAGAACGATAGTGCGTTTGTAAATAATGAATTGTGTTGAAACGAGTAAACAAATGAGTACTTTTTTAAAGGTTTTGTATCACTATTTTAAAATCGGTATAAAAAAAAATAAAATAAAAAAGATTTAACTTTTTTTGAGAAATTAGAAATAGAAACGTTTGAAAGAAAAACACAATTATGTTCTAAACACAAAAGTAATTTTTATCAAGCTGTATTTTTCAATTAGTTGTAGAGTTATTGGAGTTGAAAAAAATATATATATTTTTTTAGTTTTTCCGTAAGCAGCAATCTTCATTTTTTTGTTTTTATTTTTTTTGAAAATTCTAAAATTTGCATAATGCGTTCTTACTTGATTGTGTGAATATTGCAGTAATCCATGCCAAATAGTAGGAATGAGGTCGCTGCGTTACTAAAAATAAATAGTTGGGGAACTATGCGACTAAGCAAAGTAACTTCTGCTTCGTGCTTTATTATAATATCTGTATGCGACAGAATATGCGACCTACAGAAAACTACATAATATCATTGACTAATAATATGAAGCTTATTTCTTACATTTGACAAATACAATAGAAAAAACGCCGTGCCTAATACCCTTAACATAAAATAAATAGTTAGCCACGAATCAAAATGCAAAAGCGAGCATACCGTATAATTTTATTTATTTATCATTAATTAGTGGGAAAAAAAGATGAAGTTGGTAGCACTGATTATCAAAAATGTTCGTTGTACGAAAGCATCTTTTCATTTATTGTTGATCCTATCTATGGTTGATCCATTGTCATTCATTTTCCCGCCAATAACCTAAACTTGCTCTAAGTTTTCTATTTGGTCTATTATTTTGCTTGTTTTATATTAATTACGTGAAACAATTTATTTTGAAGACCGACAATGGCTCGACGTGACTTTGATAAAGATAAAGGTAAACATTTTTTTGGTTAATCAACAATGGTTTTTCCATTATTTACATTTTTTTAGAATCTTTGAAGAATTTTTTGATGGAATTTTGCACTCAGGACGATGATGGAAACAAAAATTTTAAGTATTCCAGTCAATTATCAAAATTAGCGCATCGTGAACAAGTTGCGCTTTGTGTGGAACTTGATGATGTGTATGATTATGATGAAGATCTCGCCAAGGCGGTTATTAATAATACTCGCCGTTATGTCCGTTTAGTTTCAGATGTAGTTTTCGAATTGCTTCCAACTTTTGTAGAGCGCGAAATTATTGCAAAAGATGCTTTGGATGTTTATATCGAGCATTGCTTGTTACACGATCAGAGACAGCCTAATGCACAAAGAGAAGTTACAAAAAAATATCCTCAAGAATTGCTTCGCAGATAGTATAGATTATAGAAAGCTCTGTTTTCTATTTAAAAATCTTTTATTCTTTCAGTGAAATTGTCTTTAAGAACTTATCAACAGCTAAAACTGTTCCAATTCGTGAAGTTAAAGCGGAACATATTGGTAAACTTGTTACCGTAAGAGGTATTGTTACTCGCTGTACTGAAATCAAACCCATGATGTCTGTAGCCACGTACACCTGTGACCAATGTGGTGTAGAATCTTATCAACCTGTCGCAGGGCTCAGTTTTATGCCTTTTGTTTCATGTCCAGGTGATGACTGCAGGGTTAATAAATCTGGAGGACGCCTATATCTTCAAACACGCGGCTCGAAGTTTGTTAAATTCCAAGAACTCAAAATTCAAGAGCACGTACGTAAATAAAACTAAATCATTATTTTTCTTACTATACTTTATTTTGTAGAGTGATCAAGTGCCTGTAGGTCACATTCCACGAACATTGACTATTTTCTGCAAAGGAGAAGTCACACGACAGGCTACACCTGGAGATCATGTTGCTATAACTGGGATTTTTCTACCTTTAATGCGCACAGGATTTAAACAATTGATTGGAGGACTTCTTTCCGAAACCTACCTGGAAGCTCATGTAATTATTATTTTGATTGAATTTTTTATTGAGAAAACCATTGACAAAACTAAAATTCTAAATAAAAACAGAGGAGTCGATTATTTGCACAAAGGAGAGAGTGACAATACTAGACTATACCAAAAACATCAAAAAAGTTTAGGCCAGTATAGTCGGCTTTTAGTGAGCTAAAACTCCATAAAATTTTATTAAACATTTCGCAATGTTTTTCGCTTTCAATGGGAAGCGATTGAGAAGTAAACAAATAACCTCAATTAAATTAGAAATTGACGTTATTGTCCATTTTTAACGCAAAAAGAGAAACTAGGTATAATAATTACCTAGGTTCTCTGTTACTGCTTCTCCTACATTCCCTACAATTACCTAGTTTCTTTGTTACTGCTTCATTTGATGAGAGACCAAGAGCATCAAAAAAGTTTTGCACAGTATAGTCCGACTATTACTCAGCTGAGACCCCATACCATGGCCTATTTTGAATTCATTAAAAAACGATAAGGAAGTAAACTTCAATTGAATCAGAAATTGACATAACCATCTTCTGCAATCACCTGGTTTCGCTTATTTTATTATTCCTTTATTTGATGATCGCATAAAAGACTTCTTCGAATACAAGAAAGTATAAATACGGCGTTACCTGATGCTTGTCACATAAACTTATGGATTATTTCCAATTTATTTTGCCCGACCGTGAAGCCATTTGACTTAAAAATGCAATACATTTTTATAGTGTTGTCCAAGGATTATTATTACTAACATGCTTTTTTTGTAAAGCATTTACAGTAGAGTCTACGACGGAAGGCGAGAGCGGCAATGGGCAGAATAGGTGTCGTCGTTCACATTACAAAAATGCATTTTTTACTTAAATAATTTTAATAGAGTATTAATTTTTAAATGGTTAGAATATACAATATACTTAATTAAGAAACGTGCAAAATATTCCAAAAATTTAAAAAGAGGATCATAACGTTAATACCTAACTAAAATTAAAGGTAACAATGATTCATAAAAGTAGCAAACAATAAATTTTGTGCGGATGTCATTTCTCTCGATCAAAAGATTCCGGTTGTTTTTCTAAATCTAAAGCCTATTTTTTATATAACAATTCTTGTTAGTGAAGACAATGAACCTTACCAGATTAACCTTTCATAGTGACACGGCATTTCTCAGTTTTATAGAAACAATTTTCTATTGTTCAAATAGATATTTTCGTAGCGTCAGAATTTTTTTCTTTTATACTCTACAGAAGCTCTCCCCCTTCTTTTCTAGCTGAAAAGCATTGAAACACGTTATACACAACTTTACGTGTTCACTTAACACTTTTCGAGGACTAGACATCTCTGAAAACTTGGAGCAAAATTTGCTTTAAGATTAAATAGGCTTTTTCGGATTTTCCACTTACTATACCCTATTTTTTCGGCAGAGGCGGATGAGCACTAGGGTGCTTCATTTTTAGGCGATATTTTTTTTCTCTGTGCTACCCGAAAATCTGATACTTTATAAAAAATAAAAAATTATGCCGCCGGGTAAAAGGCTTTAAGTGCAATAGCGGCTTAGGTCATTTATTAAAAATTCAATTTCCCATTTAAATAACGTAGAAAAATTTTTTTCGGTTTCAACTTGATTTCTCGACGTGGAAAAAATTAGGGTGAAACCTGAATCATATAATGACTCAACTAAAGCGTGCTTTTGTCTATAATAAATTATTATTTAATGTAAAAATAATAAATATTGATTTAAAAATGATTTGATGTGAAACATAATAAACATTTACCTTTGCAGCTAACTCAAAAGCTGTTGGTTGGGGAGGATTTACGCTAAGGAACTTTTTGTAGCAAATTTTATGCTCTACAAAAGCTATACACGCGTTTTACACATAGAAAAAAAAATTTTTCTATGTTATTTAAATAGGAAATTGAATTTTTAAATGAGCTAAGCCGCTATTGCACTTAAAGCCTTTTACCCGGCGGCATAATTTTTTATTTTTTATAAAGTATCAGATTTTCGGGTAGCACAGAAAAAAAAATATCGCCTAAAAATGAAGCACCCTAATGAGCACCCATCGTAAAAAAAAACCTACATACAATATAGCAGCTTTGTTAAATCTCGGTGCATTTTCACGAAATATTTAGGAATCTGGTGCCAATTTAACTGTCAATAGTGTCAGTTTATTTAAATTGTTTATGTTTACTTAACCTGACGCAAGCACCGGAATCTCCGAAGAGTTAAGTTTTGGCCTAGGCTAAATTTGTATGGTCGTCTATGGTATAGTACAAAACTTAAGAATATATGAGGCGTTCCACACTAAATCGGACGATTTAAAACACTTTTTATTTGATTTCCTCAATTTTGTGATGTTCTAGTACATGTCGTAGTAGGTTTATTGCTAAATTTTGAATTTTTGTTGATTGCTTGTTCAAAAGATCTAATTTTTAAACGTTGCTCATTTTAGTTTTCTCATCATAATTTTTAAAAATGGTTCAAGTTTGACTCGTTTTTTCTTCAGTTTGTGTTTTTAAATGGCTTTAATGAAAAAACACTAAAAATATTTCAAGTTTGTTTGATAAAGATATTTTTAATTTCAAATCGAGTGGCAAAACATGTTAATACGCATCCTTTGATTTAAAAAAAAATATATTTTAAACTTTTATTTATCTCTCAATTTTTAAGCCCGGTTTGATAATGGAATGTTAACTACTATTTATTTCTAAAGATTCTTGAAAGTATGAAAAAAAATATGTTTTTTTTATAAATTTTGAATTAGTTTAAATGAATAATTTTTTTATAAAATCAAAATTTTTGAAAATTTTTTTTTTATAGAAATAAACATTTTTTAAATTCAAAAATTATTATCAAAGAATCTTGAAGTAATTTTTTTTATGAAGGCTATTTTAAAAGTCAAAATTTAAAAAAAAAACAATTTTTAATCATGATTAAGAAACTTATCATTATGTTCAAAAAACTGAAAAAATATATTATATATATATATATATAACTGCTTCTGAAAGTTTTGATAACATCATCAAAATCTCTGTTGATAACCTGAATTAAATTTAGACGTTTGAATAAGAAATATTTCTCGTAAATTTTCCACTCAAAATCTCTTGTGCTATACTCTCGGAATTTTGTGGAAAATTTAGTCGACATATTTCAAAGCAAAACATTTTGACAAAACGGCAAAAATTAATCGGTTATTTTCATGCACTTCGGATATTACTGATGAATAATTGTGATCTCTCTTTCAAATTTTAGAGATTAATATCATTAAATAAAGCAGCAGAAGATGAGGATTCCTTAAAAACACTAACACCTGAAGAGCTGGCATCATTAACAGAAAACGATTTCTACACACGCTTGGCAACGTCTTTAGCTCCAGAGATTTTTGGTCATCTAGATGTAAAAAAAGCATTGCTTCTGTTGCTTGTTGGAGGTGTTGATAGACGTCCAGATGGTATGAAGATTCGTGGAAATATTAATATTTGTTTAATGGGTGATCCAGGTGTTGCCAAATCACAGCTTTTGGGTTACATTGATAGACTAGCATTGAGAAGTAAGTTTTCAAAGACAAATTTGAATGTTTAAAGGCCAAAAGTATTTCATTTTGCTTTTTATAGGGCGTTTGTTTTATAAATATGAATAAAATAGGCAAATACTATTTTATAAAATTAAATTTATGTGAAAGTTGACAATGATAGAGTTTGGTTTTCAAAGTAATAAAGAGATCTGTATATATTTTTTTACAACCTCACCTTCATGAGATTGTAGATTTAGATGATACAAATCTTGGCATTTAAGCTATCGCAATAATTTACTAAGAATTTTTTTAAAATGCCAATGAACTTGAAATAGTAATTCTTTCAGCATTCTTAATATCGAAATTGTATTCTCTGCGACATTTTAGATCTGAACTTGATTAAAAAACTATTAAGTTAAATTTTTGTAGTTTTCAACGTCATGATGCCGTTCAGAGCGTTTTTTTTTGAAAAAATAAAAAGCCATATTGTAGTACTTTCACTATAGAATATTGAGTTTAAACACTTGGCAATTACACTTTCATTTGCTTGATTCTTTCCCTTAAGTGTTTTTGCTTTGAAGTATTTTTTTATTTTTAGGTCAATATACGACGGGACGTGGGTCATCTGGCGTGGGCTTAACCGCAGCTGTAATGAAAGATCCGTTGACTGGTGAGATGATGTTGGAAGGGGGTGCCTTAGTTTTAGCTGACCAGGGTGTTTGCTGCATCGATGAATTTGATAAAATGGCTGATGGAGATCGTACTGCAATTCACGAGGTGATGGAGCAGCAAACTATCAGCATTGCGAAAGCTGGAATTATGACGTGCTTAAACGCTAGAGTTTCAATTTTGGCAGCTGCTAATCCGGCTTTTGGACGCTACAATCCAAAACGGTCTATTGAACAAAACATTCAGTTACCGGCTGCTTTGTTATCTCGTTTTGATCTGTTATGGCTGATGGCTGACAAAGCAGAAAGAGAATATGATTTGAAACTTGCACAACATATTACATACGTTCATCAACATTCGAAGCAACCACCAATGGAAACGCAAGCTTTTGATATGTCACTGATGCGCAAATATATTGCATTGTGTAAGCTAAAAGAACCTGTAATACCTCAAGAGTTAACCGAATATATTGTAAATGCTTATGTTGAATTGAGGAAAGAGGCAAGAAATTCTAAAGACATGACCTTTACGTCAGCAAGAAATTTACTAGGAATTTTGCGATTATCAACCGCTATGGCTAGATTGAAATTATCAAATACTGTGGAGAAGGACGATGTCAACGAGGCTATAAGATTAATGGAACAAAGTAAATATTCATTGAATAAAACTTTCGACAATCAAGGATATCGGTAAGTGACTTTTATATTGTTGCTGCGAAATACATTCAATATTATAGTTAGGTTATACATATAACGTAAGATAATAGATATATAATTCGACGTTAAATGTAGAACAAGTTTTAAAAATATTATATATTTGTATAATTAATACTGAATACTTGACAATCTTTTTTTATTTATTATGTTTGTTATATTATCTTTTTTCACTTTATTATTTTGCAATAAATCTGTGATTATTTTTAGACCACCAAATATCAACGATCAAATCTTTTCGATTATAAGAGACCTCGCAGGAGAGTCTAAAACTGTGAGAATTCCAGATGTTGTGGAAAAATGTACTTCAAAAGGTTTCAACCCAGAGCAAGTTAATTCGTGCATTGAGGAATACGAAGAGTTATGCGTATGGCAGGTAAATCAGACTCGCACAAGAATAACTTTTATGTAATTAAGTTTAATGTTTGTATCTTTTCTCAATAAAATCTTAAAATATATTTGTGATTTTTAGTTCTAAACCTTTTAGTTCAAAACTTTCTATTTATAATATTGTAACGGTTTGAGAACCAGAGAGAAGATTCAAGAAGCTATCGAAGGTTCTAGATATTTTACAGTCGGTTCCAGACTGTATACACCGTATGCGATATAAGCGACCAGCAAGCGAGAGTTAGTCCGAGCTCAGCAGATCCAATGGAGAGACCGACATCACGAGTGTATCGACTTAAATATAAATTAAATGTACAAAGTGTTTTAACAAACTTCATATAAAATCAGTAGCGTAATATTAGTATATAAATGAATAAGTTAAATAAATTAAACTGTACTGCTTTCACTTTACAATATAAAAATATGCTTGTGAAACAAACAATAAAGCAGTAGATACAATAGTAAGGTTTTTGCAGCCTTAACAGCTATAAATGTAGTTTAAAGTGTATTGACCGAAGATAAAACAGTATATTTCTTATCATTCAACTCCTATATTGTAAGGATCAATGCTTTTAAAGTGGACAACCATTTTGATGATTTAGGATTTATTTTGGGATTTTTCTTAGATGATACGATTTTTGACACTGACAATTGATTATAAAAGCAAGTAACAAATTAAAAATGCATGCAACTTACGATGAAAAAACCAGTCCAAAAGACCAGATCGATGTGTAAACTCAATTTACCAAAAGTAACAAAGTTAAAGTTTAAAATGCTTGTGACCTGATCTGATGTAGGTTCGAAAACACATTTCATCCAGGTGCAATGTTATGAATAAAATTAAACCACTAAGCTTTTGAATAGTAGGTATAAAATATATTTATATTAAAAAACAAGTAGCTACTTCCATTCAAATAATATTATCAAACATCTTCATCGTCCTCCTCGTTATACAAATTCTCGTGCACACCTTGCTCTGCAACTTCTTGACATGGTTTTGGTTTTAATGAGAACACTTCCAAAATTTTGCTTATACAGACAACAGAGTATCTTGATTGATTTAATTTATCTCTAATGCAAAGTTCCATGTCTTCAAAGGCTTTTTCCACTTTGTACTCCATTATTGGTTCTGCAAAACAAAATAAATACATTCTGGAAACATGCAATGCTAAAAACGTTTACTTTTTGGCAGTTTGCTTAAGTTGAACATGTGGTGAAAGTATTCTAATTGGATCTGAAGATCAGACGCTGAATAGTCCTTTAAAAGAGTAGCATTGCATATATTACAGATGGCGTGCATGTTTTGCATGCGTGTTGGAACGTGTGTTGTTCTCTGACCGCAACTTGGATCCTCACAATAAAATTCGTTGGTGTAATATTTAGAGATGTAGTCAGAAATTTCCTCTTCCATTTTTAATAATACATCTGAAATGTAATCGACTGGTCTCGCCTTACATTGAACATTTTGACATTTATCCAAAACTGGTATTTTATCATGTAAAGGTCCTTCTACTTCATTAAGAGTGTTACAAATAGAACAAGAAAAACTAAACTTATTAGCTCGTCTAAATTTGATTGTTGGATCTGTTATATTTTCTCCTTCTAAAGTACTAAACTCATTTGGTTTATTTCGTTTTAAAGTACTACTATCCACACCTAAGCTTTCAGCAAGTTGAAATATGTCAATTTCTTCAATTGGCTCACAAATACGACTCACCACAGGATAAATCTGTTGAGCCAAATAATATTTAACATCAATTTTTAGATGTGTTTTATTTTTCAGTTCTTCAATATGATAAGCACGTTTATTTGCTACTTTATCAGTCTCATCAGTGCAAATCAAATACGGTACCGTATCTCCAGCTTTAAAATGTCCACCAAATTCTTTATTATAACGTAAAGCGACTTGAACATGAGGCAATGTATTGCTATCATTATATAAATCCGGATTTTTTGTAAGCTGCTTGGTAATGACCAATAGAGAAAGTGGAATTTTTTGGGCCTCCAATTCTTCTTTAATTTTTCTCAAATGTTCAAAAATATTAGCAACACGATCATCCAATACTTGATCATTCAAAATCTGATGCAAAACAAATTTACCGGCTTCTGATGCCAAACGTGACCAATCTCTTCGGACAATATCAAGACCTTTATATTCTGTTTCCGCTACTAAAACGCCATCTCTTCCTTTGCTCAAAGTAACTGCAGCGTATTTTTTCTTCTTAAGCAAGAGTAAATATTTAAAAACACCATCTATATCTAATTCAATTTGTTTATAAATTTTATTGACTTCTTTTTTAATTTTGTGACCAATTTGAAAAACTTGATCGTAATCCACGATATTTGTGTTGATCATTAAACTATCTGTATCACCGTAAATGACATCAAAATTCATTCTTTGCACTAAATCTTTAGTATGCGTTAAAATTTCTCTACCCTTAAAAGTAATAAGCGCTGCTAAATTTTTCGCAAAAAATCGCGAATTTGAAAATCCTAAACAACCGTACATACTATTAGCGGTGAGTTTTAAAGCCATTTGTCTTATATGATAATGCAACATCATATCGTTTGGCAGTTCTGGATTTTTCATCAACTTTTTCACTTCACGACGACTTTCCACTAATTTTCGTATTTCAGCTGGAAGGACACCTCTTGGAGAATTTTCGTCGGGAATAACCATATTGTCTTCAGATAAAGTAGGTGGCATTGTTGTAAAACAAATATTGTATTCTTGTATAATACTTGGATATAAAGAATTAAAATCCATAAGTAAAATATGTTTATCGTAGAAACCAACTTTTGGCTCCAAAACCAACCCGCCCGCATACGTTGGCTTTTTTCTACTGGCTGCAGTTTTTATTTTTTGGAAATTTTGTGATTTATATTCTTTATCTGGAACTATGTAATTCTTTTCACTAAAAGCATGTAAAAGTAAAAACTCGTTTCTTTCCGAGCGTCCTCCTAATAATGTCTTAGACATAACATTCCCAGCTATGTTAGTTATTTGCAAGGCTAAAGGTAGAACATTCAAATTAAACATAATCTTTAGAATATATGAAGTGTCTTGCATTGTCAAAGATGTCAATCTAAGAATGTTTGCTGATGTTCCAAACATAGAAAGAACTTCATCAGGCTCTAAATCACTACAGTTACAATCATTTATCTTCAACACTGTCTGACATAAGCTTTCCAAGTCATAAGACCGACATCGAATTAATTCCTTTGCTGAAATTTTAATGTCACAGACTAAACGACCCGTAAATAATCCACGTTCAAGTTTTTGCTTCACTAATAGTGTTCTTTTAATGCGACCTAGTTTACTAAAAGTATTCAGATGGTGGTAAACTAGTCGCTCACTAAGTATATTAATCAAGTAGCCTTGTAAATCGTGTCCAACAATAACGTCTGCATCTAATTTTGTTAGATGATTGATAAAATAATTTAAAAGCGCTTTTTCCGAATCAACTTTTTGAAGAGTAGTGGCTTTATATTTCGCCATTGCCGCATATAAATCTAATGGAAGAACCAACGAAGATGGACTACTAAAAACTATATAAAAAAAAACAAATTAAAATTCAATAAATACGGTGGCTATAATTATTTCAGCTTAAAATCTGGTATATTTTTTGAACTACTCATTTTCAACTAATTGATCTTAAGAGAAACGTCTTATAATTTCTAATTGCCAATAGCCTTGACGTGAATAGTTGCATTAAGAACGCCATAGGTAGGAATGATAGATGCAGGTCGTGTTTTCAAAACCACAGTTCAGCCAAAAAAATTAGTATGCTAGTTTAAAAACTTGGTAGATAACCTTATAAACTAAGACGGTAAATAGTTTGAAAAACTTTTAAATGATTACTTTTGTTTACTGGCTAACTCGGTTACGTATCGGGTCAGATAATGGTTCAGACAACCAGTCCAACCGCGCAGTTGAATATTGGTCACGTTGTATTTCAAAAAATACACTAGTTGAGCGAGATATTTATACCCATTTTAAATGCGTTCAAGAAAGAACACTAATCGGTAGCATTTTCGTAACTAAAAAATTACGCCCAACCGCTACATCTTTTATAAATAAATTTACTTCTTTACTTAACCTCTATTCACGTTCAAGAAAGAGTACATGGAAACAAATGCATGCAGGCTCCACGTGATCACATCTATTTTTCGAACAGGACAGGCCGCAGAAAAAATTATTTATTCTACTTTAAACCAATATTCCATTTTTTCAACTAGTATTTAAGTGGTTACGTTTAGCCCTTTTTCTGGGAGGACTGAGAGTTCTGGGATAAACCTCGGTCTCTGTCCCCGTAGACAACATTTTGGAACAGGACAGCACACAGAAACAGCAACAAAACAAATGCACAATGCACCCCTGTGCTTTCGAATGCCAGCTCCGCCAGGATTCCAAAAACTGAGTATCACGTAGACTTTATAATTGTATATTTACTATTATTCTTTCTTGAATTTGAACAGACTATAGACTAATTCCTAGAAAATAGCGCGTAATAAATTTAAAAGCAGAATAACATAACATTGAACCATTTATGGATTGCCAAACTAATAGATTAAAAAAATTCATGTTAAAAGCCATCCCTAACTTTGTTCAAATTATTTACCGCCCTAGTTTATATGTTTATATAACAGAGTTTCAAATTAGAATACTAACTTTTTTGGCTGAGATTAAGTGTTTTTGAAAATACCTGCATTCTTCTCATTTCAACCTATGGCGTTCTATTCACTTCAAGGCAACTTGCCTACTTTTGGCAATTAGAAATGATAAAGCGTAGATGTTCCTCTTAAGTAGGTAATTCCCTATTTTGTTAAATCCATTATTTTCTTACCACAAAAATGTTTCTGAAAAGGTACTGCAGGTGCTTGTTTATCCACTGAGTAACTCATATTTGCTGCACAACTCAACATGACAATTTCATTAGTTCCAGTCTTTGGGTTGACAATTCTTCTCATGTTAATAGCAGCTATCACAAGAGAAGGCTTGTTTTTGACATCATTCGCAATTGCCAAATCACTGACTTTATTGCAATCTATTTCATAGCAACACCAAGAAACTGGATTAGTTACAGCTATAGGATTCGAAACATCAAGCCAAGAAGGGCCCTTAATTTTTCGATCCAAAAGTAAAATTTCTAAATACGAGGATCCTGTTCCAAAAACACGAGAAAATGTTTTGCCTTTGATGTCTTTTGATATTGGTGGATCTTTAGCCTAGAATGCAGATGTTTAGCTAATAAACGTTAAATGGTGATCAGAGTTACGACTTGATATGTATATCACACGCGTTTGAGTTGTCTGAATTTGAAAAGATTTTGAGAGTTTGCAAGAGTTCCAAATGACAATTTTTTGTGGGAGTTGGTGAAATATTGCGCCACGTGCAGAATTAGGAAAATCTCTACACAACCGGTTGCGTAATAAACTAATAAGCACTAAAAGGTAATAAAAATAAGTATTCGAATTAAATTCGGCAAGGGATCGACGCTTATCACGGGAAAGTCTGTTTTCACACCGAAAGATAAAAGCTCGTGTATGGGCCGAGATAGGAATTGAGTACTATCCTGGCACGTAAACCATATATGAGACTCTGAAAATATGAATCAAGATCAAAGAAAGCATCTATGAGCGGTAAGCGAAACAAACCTAAACACGACCTCGACTGAAAAGAAGGAAGAATCAACAACGAGAACGCACACAAAAAACATTACAAAACCCTCAGAAATGGCTGAAATAGACGAAATAAAGAAAATGCTAATAGAACTGGAAAAAGTACAAAAAAAAATGCTGAAAAATGAAAAAGAATGAAAAAAAAAAGAAAGAGCTAATGGAAAGAATCAAACAACTAGAAAAAAAAAGTGGAAAGAAGAGAACAACATAGTGATTAAGGGTCTAAAAAAAAGGAGTGAAAATGAAAAATGGCAAGAAGATAAATAAGAGTCGTAGTGAACGTTAGAAAGATACATAAAGTGAATAAGAAAAAAATTAAAGTGTTTGAACTAGGCAAGTGAGAAGAGAAAAAAACAGTAACAAAACAGAAAACCCAACTGAGAGACTAAAAAAGAGAAAAAGTATTTATAGGCAACGATGTGACAAAAAAGAAAAAAAAGATGCAAAAAAAATTAAGAGAGTTAGCAGCAGAAGAAAGAAGTAAAGAAATTAGTGCAAAATTAGTTTACAGGAAAATCTGGGTAGAAGAAAAGTGTAGGAAGTAAAAAAAAAGATCTCAAGAACGTAAAGCCCAAAAAAAAACATGAGAGAAGAGAAATTATTAGGTGACAGGTCAAAAATCGAAAAAGAAGAGAGAATAAAAACGAGTAATACCCGCAGCTAACAAAGAAACAAAATAAAAAGTAATAATGTGATAAGAAAAAAACAAGAAAACAAGGGGGTATAACAGCAATAAAAAAAAATTGAAAAAAGAGAAGAGAGAGAAAGAAGTAAAAGAATATGTAGAAAAAAAAAAGTAATAAAATCAAATAATCATAGACAAAAATAATTACAAAGTGATAACAATTTATAAAACAAAAACGAAAACGAGAAATAAAGTAGAGAAAAAAATGAAAAAAAAAGAAAACTAATAATAAGAGGACATTTTAATGCAACATAAGGAGAATGAAAAGTCATAAAATCACAAGAAAAAGAACGAGTAATGATGAGGGGAAATACAAAAGATAAGAAGAACAGGGAAGAGAAAGAACTAAAAGATATGTTAGAAAAGAATGAGTGAGTGAAAGGTAGTAATTGGAAATATTGAAGAAGATGAAAAAGAGGAATACACACAATTAAAGGGTAGAATCAGACCACTTCCTTTTAATAGTGACAATAAAAAAAAGAATAGCAGAGAAGAGAAGCGAAAAGGTGCAGGGAAATAGAAAAAGACAGCTAGATTGAATAGAGCATAGAGAAAAACAAAGTAATAATAAAAATAAGTGAGAAGATTTGAAAAAGACAGTAAAGAAAGCAGCAGTCAAAGAAACAAAGAATATATACGATAAACTAAGGAAAAAGCTGTACACGTTGTTTGTTGACGTCTGCGCGGCGTTTGATTGTGTGGACAAAGAGAAGTTGTGAGAATGCATGAGAACAAGAAAAGCAGATGATAAACTAATAAGGAACATAGAGGAAATATATGAAGAGACAAAGAACAGGGTTAAAATAAATGTGAGAATAAGTGAATGTTTTTGTACAACAAAGAAGTTAAGGCAAAGGTGCAAGTCAAACATTGCTTGCTTTGTACATAGGGGATGTGGTTGAAGAGTTAGAGAGAGCGTAAGTGGGAGGAATTTTGATAGGAAAAGAAAATATATGAACGTTGGCGTAACTGAATGAAATGGCGGTAATAGCAGAGGATGAGAGAGGTATGAAAAAAATGAGTAGGTGTACGAAGAAATATATAAGACAAAAAAACTGGAAGTTAACACTGAAAAAACAATAATTATGATATTTAAGAAACCGGAAGACACAGAGAAGACGGATAAATAAGAGAACAGATAGAAACAAAGAATGAGTTTAAATTTTTAAGATATTATTTCAATAGAAGAAACACAAAGAGGACTCAGATTAAAAAACTTGTCAAGAAAGCAAACGCAGTGATAGGTCCAATTTAACAGTCGACTATAAAATATTAAACTTTCTAATGCGATGATAAATTTTATAGCGTTTCAACTAATATTGTCGTGCCGTAGAATTTTATTTCCCGCATTCAACTGTAAACAATTTGTAACTTACAGAATAGCGGACTTCTACATAGTCAGATTCCACAGGAACTTCACGGTCAAAACAATACTTTTTACTAATAAGCCTGGCTTTAAATTGCTTAATTTGCATGTTCTTCATTACTGAATTATTTATTTCTTTGTAAACGTCTTCTGCAGTAATAACTTTATCGCCATCTCCTTCCTGAAACAGTTATAAAAAAGTTTTAAATTTAAAATTATGTATTAAAAAAACATACAGTAACTCTTGGTAGAAAATAAATTCTTCTTTCGATGTTTCTCACAGCTACGCAACAACTTAAGTATGACTTTGTTGCTTCCTGATAAACTTTTCCAAACAAGAAAACCACTCCAGGTTGCGTTATTGAATCTTCGAAAGCATCCCACCAAAAAAACCGAAACATTTTCTTATCATCTCGATCAATTAACGGCAAATCCGAATTTTTAAAATCAATAGTAACTTCTGGAACATTAGTTTCATTGGTAGAAATCCATTCACTCATGTCAATCTCAACATTTTCCATAGTTGGCTCAGTAATATTAAAAGAATCTTCAATTTGAGATAAATCAAAATCATCGTTGAAAACGTCAACAGATTCGACTTTTTCGTCTTGGAAATTGTCGTCGTAAAGAGGTGAAGTTGACACTAAAACAATAAAGTTAAAATGTAGGACCCGTTTTAAATCTTAGTTACAAATCATACAATATTAAATACCTATTCAGATTCAAGAACGAGTAGTAGTAAACAATGTGAGGGACATGATCAGTACGTGATCCATTGATAAAGACTAAGTGATAAAATAATATAATTTTGAATATATTTAAGCCGAATTGAAAACAAATTGGTTTAAAATGGAATAAACGATTTTTTCTGCGGCCTGCCCTGTTTGAAAAATCGTCGACCATCTCCCACTTCATAGATATGAGCATCAAAACATACATTTGTTTTGATGCACTCTTTCTTAAAAATGAGTACAGTATAATATATACATGCATACATTTTTTGTTTATGCACTTGTTTTGACAGCAAATATAAAATAGCACACTATTTTATAAGAAGAAAAACAATCACTTTTTGTGGCAAGCTTGTAATATTTAGCACTTAATTCTTAATTCGGTGATGATAAACCAGCTCGATTAAATAAACTTAGCATCAACACTGCTTTTATCGATTATAAAAAAGCTGATGATTCTGTTATCATTGTTAGTTAAGGGGGTTTTGAACCCGTGATGAATCCAGTGTTTTAGAGGTTTAGTAGAAATCATCCCATTGCGTCAATTGTCACCAAAATGTAACTAAATTATAACACTGTCTTCATCAAAGATGTCTTCATGGACGTAGCTCGTTTTTTTTTCGTGTTAAAAACTTTAAAATGTCTTTAAAAGCAGTTTATTTATGACTTTAATTAAAATGATTATTTTATTGATTTAGAATCTGATAAATACAAAATAAACGGGCTACGGCGGTGTATTCAAGTGTTTTCAACAATTGGCTTTTTTAATTTTTAAAAAATATACAAAAATTTGGAAATGGCATGTATTCTACACAACCTCTGTCAAGTCGAATTTTTCTGAATTTTCATTAATTTTGTCGGCTGGCCCAGAGTGGTCGACGTGCGGTCAAAAACATAACATCCAATGGATTTTCGGAAACGACACCGTCTACCGATCGTAAACTTTATGACTTTCTTTTACAATCGAGTAACTAGTAAATCTACAGAAGTTGATATTTTTCGAGATATAAATTTTAAAAGTTTGAAAAATCCTAAAATTGGGAACTTTTGATCAATGAAAAATATATAAAAACAAAGAATAAATTATAAAAAAAATTGATTTTTTTGATTATAATATATTATTATTATTTATATTTTGATTAAAAATATATTTTTTTTTCATTACATTGATTTTTGGTTACTTTTGAAGATTGTTACTTTTTATTTTTGATATAGGTCGGCAATAACAATGTTAGCTATGCTGCCTTTTGACAAGTAGCAATACAATAAATATTTATAATAAATAATAATATATTATGTTAAAAAATAATAGTTGTCAAAATCCACCCCAGTGATTTAATTTAAATACCCCTGTTGCCAAAATAATATTTCAAAAGGACTACCAATTTTGTAAAATAATGTAATAATTATATGCATGTCAACAATAAATTACTCCCTAGATTTAGGAATATTCATTAATAAGTTGCCATAAATTTGACTAGGTTGAAGACAAGGGGATTCTAGTAGAAAACAAAAAATATCGTAATCACGTCAATAATTTTATTTATGTTGAGTCGGCTTATATTAAAACTATTATTAAATTTTACTTATAATTACCATATAATCAAAAATAGTTCGTCAAATAAAGATTTTGTGTCACAAAATAATATAAAGCTGAATAAATAAATGAACTCTTCCTAGTTTTTTGTAAATTTCGTACATTAAGGAAATCTGCATAGACGCTTCCGCTGTTTTTTTTAAGTTAAAGCGGTATTTCAGCTTTCTTCACCCACGGGTTATATAAAAGGGCTATATTTCCTAGAAAAACCTGAACCCTAACAGAAAAATTTCCTTAACACCGGGTAAGCACCTTAAACACCACTAGCTTCTCCACTTAATGGTGACAAAGAATCATTACTATATTTTAATTTTGTTTTGTCTTACGAAGTGAAAAACCGCTTCCAAGATTTTTAGATCGTTCAATGCCAAGAGTGAATTTATTGATTGCGGTATTGTGACTCCTTTATAGCGTGTCAATTTTATAATTAAGTTAGACCTTAGTTGCTCTAGAAGTCTGCAACCAAAGAGAAAGTGATTTATGTCACCTTTTTCCCCTCATTCGCAGTTTGAGTTATTAATTATGCTCCGTTTTTCCAAGTGTACTGGAGTTCTTGTGTGATTACAAGAAATGCTTAATATGGTTGAAACAAAAAGTCTGGACCTTTCAATTAAAAGATTAGACAAATTATTAGATGTGTATATGTTAGTACTATCATTTTGGGTGTGGATTTCATAACACCAATTGCGAGCTTTAAAGCTTTTAATTGTACCCCATCCAAAATTTTCAAAAACGTTTTGCATGCTGTTCCATAATAAATGCATCCGCAATCTAAAATTGATCGAATGTGGGCCCTATAGAAAAGCAGGCAAATTTTAGGTGATGCTCCCAAGATTGTTTTGCAACTGATTTTAAGAGATTAATTCCTTTTTCGCACCGAGTTTTAACATATGTAATATGTTGTTTCCACTGTAGTTTTCTATCAATATAAATGCTCAAGTATTTATATTCATTTACTACCGGTAGTTTTAAGTTATTTACAGTCAGTTATGTTCCTACAATATCCCGTTTACGCGTAAAAAACATTATTGCTGATTTATTTAATGACAATTCAAAAACGTTATTTCTGCACCAGTTGTTATAGTTGTACACCATGTGCCTTAATTCTCTGACACAACCATTTTTTGTTTTTTTTTCACAATTTTTCACAAAGAACGTTATCATCCCACATTTGGTGTAAATCTGCAGTCTAAATGATAAGCAAAACTGGGGTCAGTATTTAATCTTGTGGAATTCCAGTAGAACTCAAACGAGGACCAGTCAAAGCATTGTTATTATTTCGCAAAATTAATTTTCTATTTGTAAATAGATTCACTATTCCAGCAGAAAGTTTCTGCGAAAGGCCTATATATATTAATTTTTCCCTGAGTAATGTGAGATTGACTGCATTGTATGCGTCTTTAATGTCTAAGAATAAACAGATCATTACTTTGTTTTCTGTCAAAGAGCAATTTGAGCATTATTAATGATGTGAGCTAATGCTTCGCTGGTGCCTTTTTCTCTACGAAAACCTATTTGACTGTTTGGGGTTAACGAATTATGTTCTAAATAGTGTTCTAGTCGCACTATAATCATCCTTTCAAAAGTCTTGAGAAAGCAAAACAATAATGAGATAGGTCGATATGAATCATTTTTGTTTGTTTGGTTTTAGGAAAAGACATATGGCAACTTCTTTCAGAGATTTTGTATATTCTCTTTTTATCCATCAGTCATTATATATTTTTAGCATAAATTCTTTAATACTAATAGGCATTTTATTAAGCATATTATGTGATACGATCAAATCCAGGAGAAGTATTAATTGACGTTTTCAGTGCTCTTGTTAGCTCTAGCATTAGGAAAAGGGAATTTATTTTTCCAGTTGATTGCGCACTGTGTCTTGTTATAGTAATTTCTTGATGAACCAAATCTGGTGTTAATATATTTGAAATTGTTTCTATCATTTTGTTGGATATAAGTGCAGCTTGCTGCTGGTTTTTATTTGTAAAACCTTTGGCTATTCTCCAGATGTCTGTGATAGGTTTGTCTTTGTTTAATGAGCTTACACAACTAAACACTGCCTCTCATTTTTAAAGACGTAAAATTCAAAAGTATATTTTAATTTTTAATAAGCAATGTCAACAACGTACGAAACATATTTGTGTTAGTTTTTAGAGAATCTCAGATTTTATTAAATGTAATGCAGTGATTTCTTTATAAACTTTACAAAACGCTAATTTCTGGTAGATGTTTTTCATTTTACAATCAATTTTGGTTTTTGTTGGCATATTGAATTACGTTTAAAATCTCTTGACAGATAATACGTCAACTGTCAACACCAAGTTTGAACAAACCTCAAGCATTTTAATATTTTTTTAAAAATTCATCACATGCAACATGGAAAAGGTGTTTTCTTGCTACTCCAGTCGTAAGTACGTGGTTCCGGCTGCGATTCCACGGCAGAAAGTGTATCTTTCATGCACTGGTAGAGCTATGCGCGCGCCTTCTTTTAGCGGAAGTAAATAGCCGAGGGCATCATGGCGCGCAGTTCAGGTCCTGCACTTGCTGCCGTGGAATCGCAGCCGACACTACGTACTGTCGACTGGAGTAGCAAGAAAACTAGTATACACTACACGGGCAGAAAGTTGAGAGCCTTGAACTGCGCGCCATGATGCCCAGGAAGTGTAATATACTATTCCCTAGAAGTACAAATCCTAGAGAGTAATTTATTGGTGACATGCATATTTTAAGTCACCCAACAGGTGACTTACGAGTTTAATCATCAACAAGAGTGTAAGGTGAACCAAAACTTTTTCTAGATATTCAAAAGCTCTACAAATTTCAAGATAAACTAAAAATAATAAAATAAAAAATTTAATAAAATAAATAAATCAGTGATTGTTAAAAAAAATAATACAAACCACTATTTGTTGAAAATTCCTCTACTTCTGGTTGCATCAATTTATTTGAAATATGCGGAGTCTCAATTTGTAATTTCTCAGCTTGAACTTCTTGGTTTTTCAGATTTATTTGATTAATAAGTCGTGTGGGTAGAGTTCTGGAAGCTGTTGATTGCAAAGAACGCACATAGTCTTTTTCCGCTTTTTTCATAGTCCATGGAGAGTGATCTTTTGAATCCCGCTTGCGTTTAAATGAAGGAGTTGCAGGTGTAGCAGGGCTATCAATTTCTTTTAAAAGCTCAGCTAACACCTCGTCATTTTCTAACTTCTCGTCTTCTTTTTTTTTATTGGGCATATTTGAAATCATTAATTGTAAAGACCCCTTGGAGGCATTGTCTGACAGTCCTTTCTTGATACGTTTAGACCCCTTTTTCTTGCTATTGGAAGCAGCTGCTATTGAATTTTTATCCAAATCATCATCAAAAATGTCTCTGCCGTCCTCAACATATCCGCTACCATCTAGAAAACGTTACAGATTAATTATTTGTTAAAAATATAATGTTATATGAACCATCATCAACAATCCAATCCTCTTGGTGGTCCAGCACCCTTTTTGTGTATTCTTTTTCATCAATAGTATCATAAACATTTTGCAATTCTTCCACTTCATATTTATTACGACTTTTGAGCTGCTTAAACTTCTCCAAGGCCTTTGCCCTATAGGAAGATTCACGCTTTTGTCGCTTGGGACGCACATCATCTAAAAAGAGTTTATTTTCATTTGAAACATTAAGTTCAATCTGTAATTCTAACCACAATCGTCACCCATTTTAATAATTAAGTAAATTAATAGTCTCTTTTGAACATGTAAATCAATTTAAAACTCGTTTTCGCAAATTGGAGCCCCTAGAAATAAAAATAACCTACAAAAATTTTAGCGGGAAATAATTAAAAGAAATAAATAATAAATTTGACATTATTGGCGTTTGACAACAGAATTAAGCCACTGATTCACCCAAACCGTACCATCAATGCCATAATTATTTTTTACAGTTTAAAGAGAAAATAACAAAAATAAACTTAAGCTAATTCACCCCAGCTGTACTATCAATGCTACAAATATTTACCAAATCTAAGACTTTTTAAGCTATAAAAATAATAATTATTTGTCATAAAAAAATTAGAAACTTTTCAATTAAGGTGTAACCGAAATATCTATTTTATATTTGTAATATAAAATAATGACCTAAGCTAAACTTTAACTTGAAAAAAAAATTTAAAAAAAAAACCAAATTTAAAAAATAAAAGAAAACACTAAAAAGTACAAAACAATTGCGTAGACTTGTATGCTTAAAAAGCAATCAAATTATTTGGATACTATAATATACAATTATTGTTATTTTAGAGCCGGTGTCAGTCAAGGTAGGTTTGTATAAGATTGTTTATATTATGATATACTAATAATAATATTAGCATACACGATATTTAAACTAACTACACGCAGAACACAGGCGTGCAGACTCGAGCGCTCATCTTTCCTTGACTGACACCGCCTACAAAAATAACAATAATTGTACATTATAGTATCCAAATAATTTGATTGTTTTTTTAAGCATACAAGTCTACGCAATTATTTTATACGTTTTGGTGTTTTTTCTTTATAAATATGTTTTTTTTTTGTTTCTTGATTTTCAGGGAATTCGATCACTATTATTTGTTTCAATATAGGTAGACCTATTAACGCGCTGCTAATATGAGACAGCGCCGTTTGAATAAGACAAACGAAGAAAAGACAAAAAATTTATCTCATAATAGAAAATCTACTGTTTACTTAATGTTTAATTAATTGATACTATTTTATATGATTTTTTTTTATGGTTTGCGCTTATATAAGTGAAATTTATCAAGAAGACATTTTTCTTGATATTGTAATGCATTATCAAACACATGAAACAACAATTATGTTAATAATAACATTCAAAGTGCTTAAATTAATTCAAATATATTTTTTTAATTTTTCACAAATTTTTATAATCTACACTAATATTATAAAGAGGAAAGATTTGTATGTTTGTAATGAATAGGCTCAAAAAGTACTAGGCCGATTTAAAAAATTTTTTTACCAATAGAATGCTACATTCTTCCTATTTGACATAGGCTACATTTCATTTTGAAAAAAATTAGGAATCCTTGGTAAAATTTGAACAATGTAACCGAAGGTGTAGAAAAATGAGTCTTAAAATGTCTTTCGTCGAATGCGCTGCCGAAACTATTAGCGATAGAACAAAATAATGTACAACAATATTGAAGAACATCATAATGTCTACAAAAAACTCCGCGGTAGCATATGTCCAACTATTGTAGTTATGTGACTACAACAACTTTTTTCATCTTAAACATTAATGAAAATGCTAACCAAATTCAAACCATGCTATTTATGTGTTTATATTAATCCTTATCCAAATAAATTATTTTATGGTCAAGACCAGTTAACTACTTATAAAATAGTTTTTAAATTATTTAAATTAGACTTTCCATTCAAAAGATATTACGAATTAGAAAATTCAAACAGTAAACAAAACCGCCATAGCGCCGTGGCCGTTGTTTGCGATGCAGTCTGAAAAGCGCGCCGGGCGGAGGGGGCAATATTTTATAAAATTAGTAAAGTTCTTCTCGGGTATGACGAGACCAGGGAAATAGGTATTCATTTTTATATGGAGGATAATATAGATTCCAGTTCAAATTGAATAGGTACGCATACATAAGATAGGTCAGCTATACAAAATAAAGTAGTGCATCAAATTTACGCTAAGGCGGTACGAAGTTCGCCGGGTCAGCTAATAAATTATAAAAATATAGTGTCAAAAATATAGTCAAAAAAAATCATTAACTAGAATAACTTAAAAACTACTGATCAGATCTTGATCAAATTTAAATGGAACCAATTGGAAAGCACCAGTAGTTTCCAAATGAAAAAAGAATCATCAAAATCTGTTTTTCCAGAAAAAAGTACAGTCGAATTGATTTATCCTAACCTCACTTTTGTCTGTCAAACATGTGCTTTTAACATGTATTGGAATTAAAGTGAGTTATAAATTTGACATTTGAAACTAGCCTCACTTTTAATTCAATACATCGATAGTTTATCACGTCAATGAAATTAAATGCACATAAAGTGCACAAACAAAAAAATTTACTTCCTCGGTGGCCGTTACAAAGTAACATTTGACCACACAAAAATTTTATGTTGTAAAAAAACTATTTTAAATTTAAAAATAAAGTTGAGCAATATTTGACATTTGAAGCAATTGTTTTAAAAACGTCCGTTACAGTATTACTATTTATCTATTAGCCACAGCTCGGTTTTAGGCTTCTTTTATTACACTAATTAGTGTTAGGAACCTCTTTCAGACAACAACCAAAGTTAACACAACATTTACCAAAGTACTTTTTTCAATAAAACTTTCTAAGCTGAATTTTTCAATTCACAGCGCGAGAACACAATTTTTAAAATGTAAGAAGCACTGATGTGCTAGCGATATTGTTTTCTCATTTTTCAACCCGGTTTTTGCCTTCATTTTCCCAATGTGTTTGCACCATTTTAATAAAATTGTAGATAAAAGCGAAAAATCTTGAACGTGCAAACATACCAAGCACATTAGTTCTAAAATACTTACCAATGCACAATTTATACACTTTAGCTACCGCTCCTGTGTGATTAGGAAACTATTTAACTTTTACTAATTTTTATGGGGATACCTGTGCATTCGAAATTCCAAGATTCCGGTTTGGATAACATTATGAAACTTGTGTGAAAACGTATAGAAAAACTAAAGCGGAAACGGTTGTAAAAAACTTTGAACATCTCAATAAAACAGTATAAGTGTTGTTAATAGATATATTAACAAATTATATTTCAAAGACATATTTTATCAATCTAATCGTCCTTCTTTGATTCAACTTTGCCACCACGAATAAGACCAGTTCTACGGGCAGCAATAAGACCAACTTTACGACCAGCGGACGTTCCTCTCTTAACAGTAGAAGCTTTACCAATATGTTGGTGATTACCACCACCATGGGGATGCTCTACGGGATTCATAGCAACACCACGTACTTTAGGCCAGCAGTTACGTTTCACCTTATATTTGTGATATGCTCTTCCTGCTTTCAATATGGGTTTGTCAATACGACCACCTCCTGCAACAATACCTGCAAAACACATAAAAACACATTAGCTACAATAGACCTTGAAAAAAAAAAACAAGATAAAAATAAATTGTCAGAAAGAGCCTCTAAACTGTAATCATTGTCTGTCAGTGAGTCGATTACTAGAAATCATCATAATATTGTACTAGAAAATAAAAAGTAAAGAGTGATAAAGTTATCGAACTTACCAACCATAGCCCTATTGTTAGAGGGAACGACTTTCTTTGCTCCAGAAGGAAGCTTTACTCGTGTTTTTTTCGTATCATGATTGTGTGCAATTACCGTTGCATAATTTCCAGAAGCACGTGCTAACCGACCACGATCACCAGTTTTTTCTTCTAAATTGCATACAATGGTTCCTTCTGGCATTGATCCAATAGGTAAAACATTTCCTAAAAATATATATTTATTAGAGAAAACGTCGTAGAGCTTAAAAATTAACATAAAAACTTTGGCATTTCAGAAAGAGCCTCTAGTTATTTAACATCAATTTAATCAGAGTAGGTATATCTAGAAATCATCATTTGCATTGTTTATTTGAAGTACAGAGTATATAATATCAACATGAATAAAAGACGGCTATGCTTTTTTGACAGCAGATCTTAAGACAGGTTCGTACTAAAGCCAGTAAACAAAAAATCATAATGCGTACAGATGTTTGTGAATTTGAACATATCAATTTAATTGGTTTGCGTTATTGTTTTGGAGCGCTGTAAAATAGAAATTGCATATTTTTATTCTGGTCGAAATTTTCCCGTTTTCTTTTTAAATGATTAAAAACTCACATTCAGAATAAGGCAAGAATATACAGAACCAGAATATTCAATTAATCTGTGCCTTCAAGAAATGCAAGCTGAGTATCAAGCGCACGCGTCAAGCAGGCATAAATCACAGAAGCTTTCTGTTTCTGATTATATAGAATTTTCCCTTGTCCTAAAATGTTGTAAACCTCTTTTTTAATTTTTACAATCTACTGTAGTAGTTTCTTGTCTCACATGGTCTACAAGTCTTTATGAAAATACGACAAAAAATCAAATGTTTTTAACGTTTTAGATACCAAAGCATATGTTATTTAACCCTTTAGGAAATTTGCACAATCGTGTAGCAGTGAGAAATGATGTTAAGCAATGTTTTTTATCGTACGGCTAAAAGTTACACACAAATGAGACTGGCTTAGTTTACTATTTTTTATTTTGTTAGATCGATAAATTTTAAAATTAAACAAAAAAGAACCTTCTACTTAAAAGTAAACCACTTTTTCATCAAAAACATGCTTACAAAAATAAAATATGAATTTCAAGTAAGGGAAGCCAGATCAAAGCATATAAAAGAAATTATAATTCTTACCAATTTGAAGTGTTGCTCTTTTTCCACAGTAAACAAATTGACCTGTGTACATGCCCTCGGGAGCAATAAATAGCTCCTTTCTCGTTTTGAACTTGTAAGGATCTCTAAAATTTACAACAGCCAAAGGGGCACCACGACCTGGGTCATGGATAATGTCCTTCACTACACCTTTGATGTATCCATGACGCTCTGAAAAATCCAAATAACGGAGTTTAGGTGCCCCCTTTCTCCTATTCGTGTGAGACTTGAAAACAGAGCCTGCACCTTTACGTTGTGCACGAATTACACGTCCCATCCTGAGTCAGCCTAAAAACAATAAACATACAAATTTTACAACCTCGCCAAAATGCTAAATAAGCAATCAACATCCACACATAAATGTTACTTCATTGAGTAATAGGATTTGTTCGAAACAGTTTCGGATGATCAAACATTTGCACAATATTTTAAGATTTATTAAACACCTACCCTCTCACACAAACGTCAAACAAAGAGACGGCTTTCAGGTTATGAATTCACATGGCAATCTGCAAAAGCAGCAATGCCAAACTTAAAAACTAAAAATAAAACCAATTGACATTCCCCCAAATTTTATTTGTCAAGCTACTGCCAACTGTCAACGACAAAAAACATATCAATAAATAAGAATAAAGCACAAGCACTTTAAATCATGAATACTTTACTTATTAATTAACCTTGTTTATAAAACTGAAATAAAAATAAATTCATTTTGTTTCTAAAGACATAAGTTTAGTGACTAATTTATCAAATGTAAATAAAACTATAGGTATAGTTTATTTTGTTTTAAATTGTCTATTTGTTAATTTATGTTTTATAACAAAAAAACTTTTTTATGTTAGTAATTTATGGTGTATACAATTATTGGCAATAAAATCTTTTTTGTCAAAATTTTTCTGCAAATAAATGTATTTTTTAAGTTTACAAAATTTATTAAATCTTAATAAAATAAGCTGTAATAATAATGAGGTTGCGGACAGTCAATTTTCGTTAGGTTATAACATAATTTTCGCTTATAATATAACGTAACGTAAATATTTCAAATATACGTTTACAGTTAACGTCAAATTATAAAAATAAACGTTACGTTATGATGACAGATGACTTGAACTATTTTGTTGTATTTGAACCAAATAATGTGGAAAATGTTGTTGATATATCGTTATTTGCAAAAAGTTTTACAAGCAAAACATCCATTTCATCCATGTGGTTATAAAAACAATAAAAAAACTAAAAAGTTTATTGAAATAATAAATGACAAACGACAGTTGACAATGTCAGTAGGGAGGCAAGATTTTATAAGGAATCGATTTCTGATTGGTTCCGCTATTTTCCGAAATAGCGAGCGGGAAATAGTTTATACCACAGAACACTCATGTTTATACCGAATACATGTATTTACGTTATGTCAAAATCTGATGTCAAACGTTATAACGAGAATTTTTATAACAGAAAATGACTGTCCTCAACCTCACTGATAGCTCATTACAAATACATAAATATATTGGTAGATAATAAAGATAAAACAATAAATTTTCAAATTAAAAAAAATAATAATAAGTCAATAAACAGCTTTGATTTTAAAATGTAAAAAAGTACGTAATAACATTGACTATAGATACGATTTTAGTAATCAATAAAAATTAAACACTAATATCTTCCATAAAAACAAATTTTGGCTTTTAATTTACTATTAATTATTATTTTTTGAGAAAAGAGAAAAAACACCTTTAAAAGTAAAAAAGAAACATAGTATGAAAAAAGACTAAAAAATAAACTAAAGAAAGCTTATTTGTAACGCTTGACACAAAAATATAAGAAAATTTAGTGTCCAAAATTTTATATATCTTTCCAATACATTTTTTTTTACTGATAGTATTATTTAAAGTGTGCTTTAAATAAAATCTGCTTAAAAAAGAAAACTAGACAGCGTTGCCGTTTATAATTTAAAAAAAAATTGAAACGTTAGTAAAGCTTAAAAAAAAATTGTGTAAATAAATAAAATTAGATAAACGTTTACATATTGAAAATTTACTAATAGCTGCATTGTGTTAATAGAACAGCAATTTTTTTTCGATTTAAATATCATGATCTTATAGTCTATGTCTTATTATGTTGACTGCAGTTTTGTGTCAAATTTTGTCGTCAAATCTTATATTATAATTTTATGCCATAAATGGTTTTTGATACTTATTCTTGGTTTACGATTAATTATCAAAATAAAATGCTTGTGATTATAATAAAGTATTAACACTGACGTGACAAACGATTGTGAGACATTGTAGTTGAATAAAACTTAATATTTATTAATAAAAAAATATATATTTTATTACAAAAGATTTATTTATATTTTTTGATAATGACTAACTACATAGCAGTCAAGAGATATTTTTAGATAAACTTTTTGGCAAAAGGTAATAGTTTTGCTATATAATTTCATAAATTTTGTTTATAAATTATTTATTAGACTTCTTAATTCTTGCTGCGTAATTTAGCTTGACAGAGTTTTATTGCTTTTGATAGAATGATTGCCGACGAATGTCAAACAAACGTCAAAGCTCGTCTATGATATTGTACATTTCTCCGAATAAACTAATCAAAAATTAAACATACGTTTAAAATTCCATGGCAAGAGTAGAGTTAAATAATTGATAAGCGCACTGTATAAACAATCGTTAAACTATTTTGAAAAATAATTGACAAAACTCATTTAATTTGCTTCTTGCAGTTTGTGACAGCTACATATAAATTATTGCTATTATAATACTACACAAAAAACACTTGAAACTTACTTTTACTATTGACAAGTACAGTCGTACAAAAATAACAATGTAACTAGAATATTTAAAATTTTGGCAGTTACGTCTATCAATTGATTGCTTTGGAAGCTTTGGCACATTAAAATATTAACACAGCTTTACCGCTTTTCAAAAAGTTTTGCTTATTAAATCTACCACCGTGTGGCCCTCATTGGGAGATTAATAAAACTTATCGGATCACATATTCTTTTTAAGAATCTAGAAATAAAGATAGTAAAGAATGAAAAAGTCGAAAAATAAAAATTGTAGTAAACGTTAGAAAGATATACAAAGTGAATAAAAAAAATTACAATAGTTATATTAGAAAAAATATCAGTTTTATAAAAAAAACAGCACAAGTATAAAAAAAATATAAATAAACAAGAGTATGACCAAAAAAATGCAAAAATAGGTTACTAAAAACTCTTGATAGAAAAAAAAAATAATTAAAAACAATGTTTAGAAATGAAGGTAGAAAAATATGTAGATAATGCTGCGAAAATGTAGAAGACTAACAGCGATGTGTAAAGCCTGAATTTAGGAGAAAGGATAGGTAGAATAAAAAAATAGAATTAACAAAAATACAAACAAAAATGCAACTACGCAAGAAAAAAAAGACTACGAAAAAGAATAATAACAATAAAAAAATAAAAACAAAAAAGAAGAGACAAAAACAAAAAAAAAGTAAAAGAATTAAGAAAGAAAAAAAAGAAGTAATAGAAATCTAAATTATAGTAGGCAGAAAAAAGTACAAAGTGTTGACAATCTATAAAAGCTACATGAAACAACGCAAAAAAAATAGAAAAGAAGTAAATCTAATAATATAGAAAAATTTTAATGCAAGATTGAAAAAATATAAAATTATAAAAAAAAAGAATAATAAAGAATAGAATTACAAAAAGAAAAGAAGAACAACAAGAAAGAAAAAACTAAGAGATGTTAGAAGGAAATGGGTGAAAGGTAGTAAATAAAAATATTGTAGGAGATGAAGAAGGGAAATGTACATATGTAGGGAGAAGAGCGGCAACAGTAATTGACTATATAATAGCAAATGATAAAGAATTCGAAAATATCGGAAATTCAAAGATAAGCAAAAGAGAAGAATCAAATCGTTTTTTTGGTAGTCACAATGAAAGATAGAATAGAGATATTTATATTTATAAATTATAATATAGAAGATAAATAGCTAAAAGTTTCTTCTAACTTGTAAATTTAAAGAACAACTAACTATACTAAGAGTAGCGCAACAATTATAAAGTATTTTTGCAAAAAATAATATTATTTCTCGTTGAGATTTTTTCAGTAGACTAGGTAGATCAGTAGACAGAGCTAGAAATCAGTAGATCTACTGAAAATTTAGTAGATGTGGCAGCCCTGATACACAATTAACGACAAGTATGTCAGATGTCACATGTCAACGTATCATAGATGTATTACAAGTGACAAGTGACAGTCGTGAACGTGAATCAGAGACAGAACATTATAATTTGTTATTTTTGTCAGAGTGGTTGTGTGTCATAATCTAATGTCAAGCATTTTTTTAGAATTTATATATATTTTTAAAATTAAACTGGAAAAAAAAATTCAGATAATTTCAAAGTAATAATTTTTTGCACAATTTAATTGCGGCCATTGTAATCAAAAATAAAATAATAATACCCAAGAAGTTACGTATTGCGCTTGCGCAGTTTAATCGTGTGGTCTCGCGAACGAACGTTCTTGTGAATCTGCCAAAGAGACGCTTTTCATAAGTTTTTAGAATAGAGGTTTTTCTGGATAAAAACTTCTACACTCGTCTTGATTTGTAGTAATATGAGTAATGCACCCAACCAAAATGGATCAGGTCTAGAGCAGCAGGTAGGTGACTGTTAGGTTATATAAGGTTCGTTTACCACGTTTCTGTGACCCGGAAGCCTTTGACAATGGAGGTCGGATAGACATCCACTATTGATCGCCTTCGGTGACAGCTTTTTTTGCATTACGAACAACTGCAAACAATGAACAAATGTGTTTTCCGTGATGACGGCGATTCTTTGGGGGCCCGTACCCCGTTATTTCTTTATAATTGTGTTTGATGAGCTAAAACGAAACTACAATCAGAAGTGCAATGAAATGAATCAGTGTCTCAAAATTGTTATCTTTTTTGTTGTGTAGTTTGCTGGTCTGGACTTGCAGAGTAGCGCTTCAAGCGAGCGATACGTGCCCCCACACTTGCGTAATAAGCAACCAAGTTTTTCAGAAAAGTCTGAAAGTAATTCCGATAAAGACAGAGGTGAAGTCAGAGGAGGAGGAGGAAGTGGACGTGGGAATTACAGCCGTGGTAGAGATAGCCGCGGAGGAGATAGCCGTGGTGGAGATAGCCGTGGCGGAGATTTTTCCAGCTTCAACACTAGGTAAGATCACGAATTTATGCGCCTCTGAAATATTGTGGCAAGTTTAAAATGTTTCAAGTTTTCTTTTTCTGTAATGTCTTTTTTCGAATGCGGAATGTTACCATCTAAAAATAATATCTTTTAATATAAAAAATAAATTTAAAATGGAAGCCCTTTTAACAAACTTCACGTAATATGGAGTCACGCTTTGATTTGAAACCAGAAAAAAAGATGAATTCTTATATATGATGATAAGATGTGATTATGCTTGTGCTTCTCCATTACTTTGGACTTTGAATGGTAATTGAAAGAACTTTTGAAAGTTCATTGTTTTTTTCTTGTGTTTATCTTGTACCGGAAAAATACGAGAATCTTCATTAATAATAAATATTATTATTAAAATATATATTTGTGCTTTCATAAAAAAAATTATTTAGGCAAGCTGTGGAATTATTTTGTTTTAATAATTATCTTTAGCGACCTAAAACGTAAAGTTGAAAATTAAATCTTGATAAAACGTCAAAGAGCTTTTTCCTTAAAATGCAAAAGGGTTTAGTAATACAGCTTAATATAAATGCGAATAAGAATTGAGAGATTTGTTAAGAAAAAGTGTAAGAATTTAAATCTGTCAGTGTGAAACCAGCACCAGTGCTGGTTTCACAAAAGTGACAGATTTAAAGAAAGTGACTTTTGACTGTGGCTCAATAACGTTACAAAAACAAACTATGATTTTAATGAGTTACCTAAATTATGTTTGTTCATGAAAACACGGTATATTAAAGGATCTACGTGAAAAAGTCTATTGGGGTTAACATCTTGATTTTTGAACCTATACACTATTCACTTTCAAGAAAGAGTGCATGAGAACAAATGCATGCAGACTTCACGTGATCACATCATGAAGTGGGAGATTGTTGACGATTTTTCGGACAGGGCAGGCTGCAGAAAAAATCGTATATTTCATTTTAAATCAATTTTGAATGGTTTAAAAACCATTCAAAATTCAAATGACCAAAATACTCTTACAGATAAATATAGTTTGTTTTATAAGTTTCGGAATACATTTTTGTTTGATAAAAACGGCTTAACCCATAACTTTATTATTTATTATCTTATTTTAATATATTAAGCATTTGAATGATTGCAGAAGCGCTATAAGATGAGTTTTAAGTACTATAAATTTTGCCAGAAATTTAATTAGCGACATATACTATTAGAAGGTAATCTTGCATCAAAAAGTTGAGACAGACAGCAGGTTTCTCTACGTTATAATGCATATATGTCACTTTAAATTTTACAAATGAGATAAAAAGTGTATCGCTGATTGGATGCAACTAATAGAATAATAAGATCAATGCAAATTCACTGTTTCTTTTTTTTTTTAAATTGATTACTTATAAGATTTTTTCTTGTAGATATTTTTTTCTGATTACTACGATGTATAATGTCTACAAAAGCAAAAACATAAAGCAGTGACTAATATTTTTTTTACGAAAAAAAAAAATTAGGAACAAGGTTGGTGTGGTGGAAATTAGACTGAAACATAATCATTAAATGAATACGGTTGGATCACAGCAAAAATGTAATCTTATTAATTAAGGGAAAACGATATTATGCATTGTATAAGAATTTAATTAGTTTTTAAATAAACTAAATAAAAAGCATTGCAATCTTAAGATTGTTTATATTAAGATTTATGAAGAGGTAGGATCGTCTATTCGTATAAACATTCCTATCAAAAAATGATGATTTACTTTTATAAACTTCGTGTAAGTAATTCTGTCTTTGAATAAAGACCTTTAACTTATTTGCTATTTTTTTAAACTCATCCCATAACAATCTAAGATTTTCCACAGAAGACTTTATCGGTATTCTACCCTTATTAAAGTCTCAGTTTGTCAGTCAAGTTACGAAAACGCGATGAATATTGTTGTTGACAAAAATTTGTTATCTGAACATGAGCGGCTTCAGATCTAAAGTAATAGATCTTAAAGTTCTCCTAAATTCTTTTGAAACTCTAACATTAGTTTGTATACTATTATTGTATTGATTTGAATCTTTTATCCTATTAGTTTAGTTTTGTAAAGTTTACAAACAACATTTTAACAATCTTTACTCTTTTATATGTGTTTTTTTGACGTCCGTTTTTGACTGAAGTCCGTTTGACAAACTTACTAAAAAGTTTACTACAGATTTTCCAGTTTAATTTTTGTAATTTTTTTTTATGAAACTTATATTCGAATAAAATATTACTGTATAAGTGACACCAAGCATAATTTTTTGTAATATTGCATAAGCCCGCGCAATGCGAGAATAAGAAATTTGTTTTTCACAGGTAGTCGATTTTTTTAGCACTGAAACTAACTGACTAATTTTATAAATAAATTCACTCATGACTACGGCCATGAAACATTAGAACTCAAACTAATCTTTTGTTTCATTTACAACAAGATTTTGAATGTTATGTTGGTGTTTATTTATGGTGTTTATATTTCATATTTTTATGTTTGCGTTTTATCCGAAACGCATACCTATGATATGCAATATTAACTATCTATTAGGTTTCTACCAACAAATAGAAAAATGAGATCAAAGCAATATTATTGAAACTCGATCCATAGACTCGGGCATGAGTCGTTCTTATTGGAACACTTCAGCAAGTGGCAATAGATTCTGATCTGAATCAATTTGCCATGACAATTGAGACTTATGCTGGTATGCATAGTCGTAGCTTGAGATCGCCCTTGGAAAATAGTTTGAGACGGACTTGGAGCACAGTCTCCGGCAATGTTCGGAAAACCGTTTGCATGCGTGTTTAGCTGATTCCATCGCAAGATTGGACTTCGTTATAATGCTCGGGAATGAAAGCGTTGAACTCTGTTCGGCTTTTTTAAGCACAGTCTCCGGTAATGCTCGTGTGCGTTCGTGTTGCCGCAGAATACGTGTAGTGATTTTGGTGTGGTAGGTTTGCGACCATGTTGGCAGTTTGACAGACGACAGACTACAGCGACAGTGCGACGCTTCCAATTGACATTCCAAAGAGGACGCAGTTGCAGTATAATAATAACAAATAGCAGCGTGTTGTAAAAGTGTTTACACAATGGCAAGTGGTAAGTACGCATATAATTAATGATCTATGTTCATAACTATATAAAGTGGCATTGTAGGAGATAAATTCACCGAAAATGAAAAACTGTTGTTGGCGTCCCTCGTGGAGACCCAGAAACTTGTGGAGAGTAAGAAGACAGACGCCGCAACAGTCCAACAACGGCAAGCGTTGTGAGAGCGCATTGCCAACGAATTTAATTCGCATGGGGCTTTAATTGGAAAGCAAAGAAATGCGCGCCGGACCCGGGAGGCAAAGGAGAGATTAGCGGAGTACCAACTGCGAGTCTTCGAGAGGGACAATGTGAGTGCAACAGTAATAATAAAACATTCAACATTTTAACCGTTATCTTTATTTTCAGAGATTGTGATACGCATGAAGACGTACCGGCGAGGTCCCTCCCTCTCAACTGCATAAAAAACGCCTCTAGAGAGGTTACCACAACAATTAAAAAGAAAAACATATCTAATAATTAATAGGTATTTTTTTTATTGCGATTTCAACTTCAACATTTATTGTTTTACAGCGTCCACTTTTTTCGCTATTTATTTCAACTATTCCTATGAGATATTTTGTTTATGGTAATAAGGGGAAATTGTGATTTCGCAACCTGCTCCAAAATGAAGGAAGGACTTGAACATGGGGCTTAATGTGGAAAGTTAGCAGTTGCGATCGAAATATTACATGAAGAGTTCTATTAGCACGACATTGCTTTATTCATATGTCTTTATTCACAATAAAATAGTTGTTTACACAAAGTTACGTATTTTAATTGTTTATGTATAAGAAACAAAGAAATGCGGTGTAATTTGGCGCCTAACAGCGTAGATATTAATGTCTGTTTATCGAATGTATTAACTGTATGGTGAGATGGTAATAAGAGGGCAATAACACATTCACTACACTGTCTTTGGTAAATCTGTAGCGTCGCTTAAATTCAAAATTGGAAATAAATTCCAATGGATTTGCAGCATCCCGCACATAGCGTTTTGGCACTCTCATGTTATGTTCATTGTCTAATAAGTCGAACATCTCCACAAACTCGTCAATATTCATTGTTATTACATATGACACATAACCCTATTTCAGTATTTTCAAACGTCAAACAATGACATATAACGATTACAAATGGCGTCCCAAGACAAGTCGGCCCCTTGCTTGAGTCCGACTTGAGACGGACCCACTGCGCTTGCTCATAAATCCAAAATCACCCAAAACTCGCCCTTATTAACACCGTAATTTGATATTTACATCTCAAGATTTGTCTATGAAATGCAGCTTGCTCGAGACCGATCTCAGCCTCAAGATTTGAATACACGAGCATTGCCGAAGCGACGGAATCAGCGATAAATCGATTTCCAAACGCATACCAACGCTTTTCCGAAGATTCCCGGAGACCGTGCTTGAGTCCGTCTCAACCAAGATACGACTATGAATACGGGCATTATTCTAGTGTTTATTACTTCCGTAATATTGACAGAGAGACTTGCTGAAGAATTTTTAAACCTAAAAGATGTTTAAATTTTTGCTATGGTCACAGTTTTTATTAATAGCGGAGCATTTGCCACAAATTTTGCCTT
Organism: Lagria hirta; assembly: GCA_947359425.1. NCBI lineage: Eukaryota > Metazoa > Arthropoda > Insecta > Coleoptera > Tenebrionidae > Lagria > Lagria hirta. The sequence goes on from OX375794.1 coordinate 32,121,820, forward strand.
GATCAATCCTCTAATTTATAAGTCAAGTTTTGGTTTTTTGAAACAAAAATCCGTGAAATTATAGGAATTGTAAAACATTTAAACAATTTTAATAGAGAATCATTAAAGTTTGTAAACACTAAAACATATACAGTCTATAGTAATTTTGTTATATAACTTTACTTTCGACTTTTGAAACAGTTTCTCTTTACAGTGTTTCAAGAACGTTTATTAATAACTTTTTAAAGAATTTTATAATAATGCGACTTTCTTCTGCGTTATATTTTGGAATTATTCCGAGAAAACAATTATATTTATTACTCAAGAAAATTACGCGTTTTTTAAATATTGCATTATTTCATAAAAATAAGTAAAAGTTGAGATTGTTGACCAGTTGCTAAGTATATATTAGAAACGCATTGAAATGTGAACAGCGCGCATTTTTACAAATTTATTTATATTCACTAATAATCTTTGAATAACTTTAATGAAAACATATTTTTTTTCAAATCTGTGTAATCAAATAGGAAATCAGTAGTGTTAAATGTGTAAAGAGAACTCGAATGTACAATATATTATACCTGATTGTTTTTTTGCAAAAGCGTGAGTAAAATTTGCTTTCTACGTTAATTGTTTTCTTCTTTTTGCATAATACACTGTTACGCACACAAATACATTAGTCGGCATCAGAAATTTCGACATCATAGTCGTTGAATAATTTCCTTATTGTTACTGAAACGTTGTATGTGTAATTTGTTTTTTGTAGTAACTTTCAAAATTGAGTTTTTATTATATTGATCGTCGATTGAGAGTCAGTGTTCATCAATGGATAACATTGGACTTTTTTACAATTGCACAGCTTGTGCAGTAATTCAAAACGTTCCATTTTTTGAAAGGCAGTCACATATAATTTTTTTTTTATAGAAATCGTCGAAACGATCCTTTCCAAAATGGTGAGGCACCTGATCGAGATGACTGGGGAAGAGGCAGTAGCAGTAGCGGTGGAGGCGGTAGTCGCTATCAGGACAGAGAGCGTGACCTGCCCCGTAATGATCGTTGGCAGGAACCGGAGAAACCACGCGAGAGTAGCGGGCGGTGGAACGAAAGCCGAAATGATAGAGAATCAAGTGGTCGATGGAACGACAACAGAGACAACCGACGTAATGAAGGTGATTGGACAGTCCCATTACCAAAAGACGATAGAGTTGAACAAGAATTGTTTGGGACAGGCAACACCGGAATTAATTTTAGCAAATACGAAGATATTCCTGTTGAAGCAACCGGGGATAAAGTCCCGCGTCACATTACATCTGTACGATTTTCTAGAGTTTCTTTTTTTTGTTGTTGATTAATGTTGCATATTTTTACAGTTTGAGGAAGTACAGTTGACTGAGATCATTCAGAACAATATACATTTAGCTCGATATGATACTCCGACTCCAGTACAAAAATATGCAATTCCGATAGTTATAGGCAAGCGAGATGTTATGGCTTGCGCTCAAACAGGGTCTGGTAAGACTGCAGCGTTTTTAGTACCCATTTTAAATCAAATGTATGAACATGGTCCACCAAATATTTCTCACGGTCGCAGTCGCCGTAAACAGTATCCCTTAGGTTTGGTTTTAGCACCAACAAGAGAACTTGCTACACAAATTTATGATGAAAGCAAAAAATTTGCTTACAGGTCACGAGTGAGGCCTTGTGTTGTGTAAGTATTTTGTTAGTATAAAACGAAATTGTTATTTTTATTGGTATTTTGTCTTTAAAATCTTTGAAAAATAGTGGACTCGCTCTTACGTGAATACTGCTTATGTACGTACTTCTGTATATCATTGGTCGCGGTTAGTATATAAAAAACTTAAGAATTTAAAACATTAAGTAACGATGTTATAAGCAGGACGAATGATCTCGATGGAAGCGCTCTAGTTTTTTTTTAATTATAACAAATACGATTGCATAAGTTGAATAGAATGTTTTTAATATGTTAATTGATAACACTTAATATTTGATAACGGTTGATTGTTTAAAAACAATCCGAAAACACTATACAAGTGAATAGAGTATCTTTTTTAAATATGAGTAATCATTAGGAATATTTTATTATTGGAATTTATTAGTATCGATATATAATTTAAAATTCTTAAATTTTATTTTTCATTTCTCTATTTTCATTTAGTTGAATTTCAATTAGTTTTCTGACAAAATGAAAAGAAAAGTAGGTTTATGATTTTTGGTGTCATAAAGTCTAGGTTAGCAACTACAGTAATTTTTGAAAGCAAAACATTGGCTTTTTGACTAAAGTTTGGAGTCTATTATGATAGGACGTTATTTATGAAACAGTTGGAAAGAAGTTATCATGTTTCTAGTTGTTTCTGAGCTGTATTGAAAATAAGAAAAAAAGCTGCGTTCAAGCATTTCGTGTTTCTGATTTATTGACAAACAATTTTTAATTTTATTTGTGATTATAAATGGAGCTCTGCATTTTAAATACTTTATTTAAACGCTTTGCAACTATTCCATAACAGACGAGCACTTTTTAATTTTAAAACTATATTATAATTTAAGATTATTATTTGGTTTATTTGTGCAGCTATGGTGGTGCTTATATTGGTGACCAAATGCGTGACTTAGATCGCGGTTGCCATCTTCTAGTAGCAACTCCAGGTCGTCTTCTTGATATGATTGATCGAGGTCGAATAGGTCTTGATTATTGTCGTTATCTGGTTCTTGATGAAGCTGACCGTATGTTGGATATGGGCTTCGAAGTTCAAATTCGCCGAATTGTAGAAAAAGAAACTATGCCAAAAACAGGCGAACGTCAGACGTTGATGTTTTCGGCAACTTTCCCGTCACCCATACAAATGCTTGCAAGAGATTTTTTGGATAATTATATATTTTTGGCAGTTGGGCGAGTAGGATCAACTTCTGAAAATATTACACAAAAAGTTGTTTGGGTTGAAGAGCATGATAAACGTTCATTTCTCCTAGATTTGTTAAATGCTGCCGATTTAACTCAACCTTCAGCTGAAAGTTTAACTTTAGTTTTTGTGGAAACCAAAAAGGGTGCTGACTCACTTGAAGAGTTTCTGCATACCGAAGGTTATCCAGTGACATCCATTCATGGTGACCGCAGTCAGAGAGAACGGGAAGATGCTTTACGACAGTTTCGTTCGGGAAATACACCAATTTTAGTTGCTACAGCTGTAGCCGCTCGTGGATTAGACATTCCACATGTGAAACATGTTATTAATTTTGATTTACCGTCTGATATTGAAGAATATGTTCATCGAATTGGACGTACTGGACGAATGGGTAACTTAGGATTAGCAACGTCATTTTTCAACGACAGAAACAGAAATTTAGCAACTGGTTTATTAGATTTATTAATAGAAGCTAAACAAGAGTTTCCCAGTTGGTTAGAAGGTGTTGCTGCGGATGGACGAATGCCTAGTACAGGAAGACGTGGAGGAAAAAGTCGTTTCGGCGGAGGTGGTGGAGGAGGAGGAGGTAGCAGTTTTGGCGGCAGAGATTACCGGCAGCAATCCGGTGGAATGTCCAGAAGTCGACCCGGGGGAAATGGAGGCTACGGAAACAATAGTTTTGGAAATGGTAATTTTTTTATTTATGATTTTGATAAGGATTTCAATATTTTTGTTTTTCAACAATAATGTTTTTATGTAATCAATTATTTTTTTACCAAAAAGTAAACAGATAGTTGCGTATAAAAATTGTAGTCGGAAGTTATACCGGGTGAGAAAGGTTTTACCGTCAGTGCCAAAATGCCGATTAAATATTGAAGAAAAGTTATGATCATTGGGTGATTCTCAAAAATATAATTATTTTTGAGGATTATTATTTTGATCAAAAATTACTTAAAAAATGATCCTCGGCACAATTTGGGTTGTCGGGGCTTAGAACCACTGAGTAAATAATCTGGTATGTCTTCCAAATAATAGAGATGGCGTAAATAAACAGCATTGATAGATGGGACCCATTGTCCGCACAAATTACGGGTTTACTATGTATATTATGTGCAAAAAAAATTATAATTTAATATGTTAAATTATTTTAAACGTGGTAGACAGCTTTACCACTTCTTTTGTCCAAATTATGAATAATATTGGACTACTGGATTTTGATTAAAACCTAGAGTATTCCTGCGTATAGTTTTTTAAAATTTAATAAAATCAATTGATATATTGAAAATAATGTTTCTGTGCAGAGTCGTGACATTTGTAGAAAATGAATATATTTTTTTAAAACTTATTTTAGAAGCCTTTATCAAGCTACGGCTCTTTAATTCAATGATAAAATTTTTGTTTTTTGCTTCTTCGTGACATAAATTGTGCGTGTGTAGAATTAGATTAAGCACCTATAGCAATTTTAATGTTTGTATATTGGCTTCCTAAATTATTTAGTGAAAAGTGAGTTTTTTTAAACACTTTGTAAGAAGTATGAACTACCTAAGTGATGAATTATGTGGGAGGGGCTTAAATGTTTCTAAGCACAAAAGTTAGGTTATGCCAGGACTGTTGACAGCTAAATTTTTGTGATAGTGAGTTCATCAAAAAGAAGTACTAAAGCCTAGACGAATGCTAAACTCTAACCTCGAATGCAACTGTCGCCAAACCCTAACCTCTAATCCAACTGTCGCCGCTTTTACGTCTACGTTGCTTTGTTTATTTAGAAGCATCAGACCTCTACTTCGTAGACTGTGACGTCAGGCTTAGATAATCCATTCCATGGTATCATTTTTTATTTCTTACATAAGGCATTAAATCTATGCATAAGGCTTAGAATTATTCACTGATTTCTAGATACGGCTTAGCGGAAAACATAATATTTACAAAATTATTACGGTGTCAAAATTATAGATCGTCAATGATAAAAATCTGCAAGCAAGACGGCATATAACATAGATAATTCAGACGACAGCACAGAACGGCGGGTAATGGCGGTCGTGTCTTTTGTTTACGTAAAAATTAAATAGGATATATTTTTTATTAAACATAATTAAAATTAACAAATGACTTAAAACTATGAAAATATCTATATGTATATCGAATTTAAAATTTGGGCACAAATTTTTAGGTTGACAACGGAAATGTAAATTACTAGATATGATCAACTGTTTTGCTTCTCTATTTTGCGAATTTAAATTTAATATCAGTTCTGTCACATTAGAGTTTTTACTGAGGGTATGTAAATGCCAGAACGTCACCTAAGGTCTGTACATTGAGACCCAGCACCATTGGGAAGCTAAGGGAACGATTTCGAACCGTTCCTATTGGTCAAATCGTGCAACAGATTTACAGTAGAGCAATTCACTTTCATTCGCGAACAAGTTTTTCAAAGTTGTTGATTTTAATGAGCTATTCGTGTTTTTGTATTCTTTATTTGTGTATTTGCTGAAGTTGTTATTTACAAATAACAATAAGAAAAGAGTTAACTACATCACCGCAGGGGTGCTATTCTGGAGTTAGAAGCGTATATGGAACTTTCACCAATCAATAGTTTGGAAGAAATACCACTAATGTGTATTTTGGACTAGGCGAATTCACTTTCGAATGCAGAAATCTGGTCGTCTACAAATTACTGTTCGACCAATTGGTTGCATCGTAGATTCAAGATCGTTCTATTTTTGACATTTTGACACGAAATTTGTGTCACTTATCTCGCAATTGTCAGTCAATATTTGAATATCGTATAATTATCCACAAGTAAAAACGTGTTACACGCACGTTTTCAATTGTTTTCATAAGTTTCACTGTCATTTTATGTCGAATTCAAATTAAACTTATTTTTGTTTCACATCTTGAACTAGATTTTTTTAAATTATTTAACTACAGCTGTATCAATAAAAATTTTGTCACACGTCGGAAAAACAACATATAAAATAATTTGTTAAATAAATGTTTAATATTCATTCAATTTTCTTTTGAAAATAGTTAGATTTCTCTCATCCATCACTTGAAATTTTCTCTCGTAGTTTTCCTTCATAATTTGTAATTACCGTGGGTTTTTGTCTTTTAGTTTAGTATTTGTAGCTATTGTCTGCTGCGACCGCAACCTCCGATTGTCCGGTGGGCCTTTCCTAGAAAAATTATCTAAAGAGGGTGTTTTTGTGTGTTGTTGCTTAAGATTTCTGAGTACGGCTGCCGAAGAATTAAATGTAGAAGACTCAATAATAAAATTTGACTCTATAACACTATATAAAACTTAAAAAAAACAACTTTGATTCAAAATAAGTATCTCGTGCTTGCATCAAATAAATCTTCCGGTTCAATTAGATACACATCCCCCAAAATCACTATAGGGCTCATCATTTCTGCGATAGCTGCATCTATCGATGAAACATGCACTTCTCGTTAAACACCGGTTCTAGTTTTGCGGCGCAATTTAAGAATAACAGTCTTTTTTTATTCATCTTTGCAGAGCTAATTATGCCATGTCTGCAATATAAAAATATTTATTAACATTTTTTGTTAATTAGGCATATAAGTAAGTAAATATACTTTCTTTCTTCCACTGCAATCATTCTTTTTTTTGCACATCCTAGTTTCGGATAAAACCAAGTTAAAAACCTTGGAGTAAAACCAAGTGTGTTCGTATTTATAACACGGACACACGGCTAGAAATTGGTTATGTGTGGATAGGACACTATGTCAGTTGTTACTGATTTAAGTACCAACTTCATGATTTCTTTGAGTGCGGGGCACAAAGTTTAATAAAACATTATTAAACTTTATTAAACAATTAATCATGTTAATAGAGCAAATTAATAATTTTTAACTCGTTTTTAACATTTTAACTGAATACTAAAACATATCAGTTTTTAATATTTTGAATGCTCATTTCTAGGTGGTCATTACGGTAACATGGATCGTGGTGGAAGCTTTGGTGGAAACTACAATTCTAACTCAAACTCCAGCAGTCGAGATGATTGGTGGGAAAATTAAAGAAGTAACCAACTTATATCAATAGATAACTTTTTGCAATAGAAACTTACTTTTTCGGATAACCTAGGCGTTGTTTTTGTTTATTTATAGGGGCATTATCACGTGAGGTCCTGCTTTTTGTTAATTTATTTGTTTGAATTATGGTTAAATCATTTTCTATGTTGATAAAAACTAGCGTACAATAGCTTTATATTTCAACTAAATTGTAAGGAACAAAACATTTTCGCATTTATAGTTTGTATTGGCAGAATCGAATGATGTGTGGTTTTCTTTCTTTTTTGCCTATTAGGGCGTCACAGAATAGTGCAAGTGGATATATATTTATAATTTTGCTATCCCATATAACGATAGCACGTGATCTTGAATTATTGAGAATATGCTACGACATTTTAAGCATTCATTAGCCAAAAAATATTTGTATTATTAATGGCGGTGAATTCATGTTAGTGTTTAATATTAAACTTGACTAAGACATTCTAGTCTCCTGACATGACCGAATTTTTTGTGGGGTTGCTGGTACTCCAGGGCTCTCCATAGCGTTGCAGTTACAGCTGTTTGAGGCGCTAAGAATATTCTTCTGTACACGACTGTGATATTTACCGATCTAATGTTACGTTCAATGATACGTAGTTTAATGTCTGGCGCAAAAGGTGGTGATTTATGATTGTCAAGGCAGTCGCATCGAGTAAGATCTTTATTACACAAAACAATGCAATTTTTCAATGAATTAAGAAATCATTGATCATTCTTGAAAATTGAAGATTTTGTTCGTTTAGATCTTTCAGAAACCATGCGAATAAATCTTAGCGTATGAACAATAACTTAAATGTATTTTATTGATAGTTTTAACTTAAGTAGAAATAAATACGAATAATTGAACAAGTTTGACATTGTTAGAGTGGGCACATGTTTTGTGCCTCGTACATTACCTAACCAGTTTTCTTTCGGTTGCTTCTGGTTTTGACTCGTTCGTCAAAGTTCGTTTTTGTTTAATTTGCACTCCCTGTGATATGGTTAGAAAATTGGTGCCTATTCTAACATATATTCTAACATAATTTATGTGCATACTAAGGCACATAGTTGAACTCTACTTTGAAAATAATATTGAAAAAAAATTATGGAGGAGCTGTGACTGCAACTGTGCAATCCTCTCTCTCGCACCATTTCATATTTATTCGATACTTTTTTTTATGTATTCTGAATCGAATTTGTGTGGAGTGGTGGGAGGGCGTGTTGTTATTAGTTGGAATTTACAAAAGGGATGGCAAAATGCTCCGTTACTCTCATTTCATATGTGTCGAGAGTATTTATAACTTATTTTAATGCATTTACAAATTGTTCTAGTAGCAATGCTGTTGAGGCATTATTTGATCATAAATAAAAAATTCAAACTTTGGTGTTTGTTTACTGGTTGAATGTCATGCTTATGAAGTATAGTGCAGAGTTTGTGTTCAGTGTCCAATTTGTATTTGTTTTGCCTACGCATATTGTTCTCCAAAAATATCACATCGACTCTCAGTTGATTGTCGAAACAACTGCCTGTCAAAGTATTTTTCGATATTCGAGAGAAATCAGCCATATTACGCGTGTTTAAGACACACATTAGAAATGGTATGCCAACTCCCAGATGTTTCCGTATAAATTAGAGAGTTAAAATAATGTTCTAGCTGTGTCAATTCTTACTACTAGATGAAGCTACTGTGCGAGGGACTGCGTATATAATATAATAACTCTTTTACGACCTCCCACGGACGTAGTGAGCCCGAATCAGCAAAGGTCAGAGCTTATACTTTTCTCAATGTGCACTTACGCAAAGTGAAGTCAAGGTTCAACAATAAAAAATTAACACTAATTATTGTGTTTTCATTGGATAAGATAAAAAAAAGGTAAGAAGTAGCTATTTCTTTTTACAAATTATTAGTGTTATATACAACCTTGTTTTATTTATATCTTCTATAGCCTGTAAACCGACTCACACTGTATATTCAAATACAAAAAAAAATGGTTGCTGTGTTTATGTTAGGAGTAGAGGAAGTAAATAGGGTAGTGACTTGATTGTAAATTAAAAAAATGATGTAACACAATGACATTATTATTTGTAGAAGACAATAATATCTACTAATTGTTTTTTAATTAATTTAAAACTTACGATAATTTTTGTGTTAATCACCACTATATCGTCTATCCTGAATAGCGAAAGAAAACAAAATCTTCAGTTTCTGGAAATAATTTCGGAAAAAAAATCCATAAAAATGATAGGATTTTATCTATAGCATCTAATTATTTTTTTAAAAAATTACTATGAATATTTTTTGTTCAATTTTTAAAATAAAAATCATTACCTTGTTTATCTAGCTTATTTGTAATTTTTCTTTTTAGATTTATAATAGCGTAAAACCTGTATCTGTGTTAAGAAAGATTTTTCATAATTTATTAACTCTATTATAGTTATGAAAATAATTGTGCATACTTAGATATTTGGTTATTTAACAATACTGGTACATATATTCAAATACAAAATATCTTCTTCTCCATTTTCCGTGAAAATTTGAAATTGTTCAATAAAAAATTTTAAATGATGCTTATTAAATTTAGTAAATGTTGTTGGTGTTTAGATATTGATTTTACTTACTATACCAAAGGAGAGAAACAGCATAAGAATTTATTGTTTGTATCAAATTTTTACTATTTAATTGTGTTTTAAAAAAAAATAAAACTCGTCTGAAAACCATTTTGTTGATATAAATTTTTATTATAGAAATTTTAGAATTTTGTTCATAACCTAGACATTTGTACAGTTTTGTCTGCATATAGTTTTATATTATAAATGTATTTGTAGTTTTCAATTTAAATGAAGTGAAGTTGGCCAAAATTGCATTATATATTTTAATGATTGAATTAAATTTAAATTGATCTTATACAACTGTAATTTTTTATTAACCAAGAATGAGAGGGACAGACAACAGAATCATAAGTTTTTTATAATCCATAAAAACATGTTGCTTTTATTTTTAGTCTGCATTTGTTAGTTTAATTATTATTATACGTACGGTGCCATTATGACTATTTGAAGTGTGCATTATTATTTAAAACTTTTAAATTTATAAACAATATCAAAAGTTAAGTATTTGTGACGGTTCCAATTTTTTAAAATGGTACATGATACTACAATGCGATCATAAATTATTGAGATCTACTCTTTCCATGGAATTTTGAACGTATGTTCAATTTTTGATTAGTTCATAGAAACACTTATTTTAATATTTTTATTTGATGGTTGTAAATCACAGACAAGTTTTTTGTGACAAATGTATAACAAATTTTATGAAGATGTCTTATGAAGGAGCGTTTAATAAACATTGATCTTTATTAAGTAATTTTAGTACTTATTTAAATGTACAAAAATTCTATACCTACAACTTACCATAAATAAATAAATATTTAAATAAATAAGTGATTTTACGGAGTAAAATTGGTTTTTTACAAAATTGCTTTATATATTATATTCAATACATTATACAGTGTATTCCTGAATAAGAGGCATATTAGATGATTTTTCCTAAATATTTCTTTGAAGAATGATATTTTTTGTTTAGACATGTTTGGCTTGTTATAAAATTTTAGAAAAAGTAAAAAAATACAGAAAGCAACTTTATCTTAAGTTTTTGGTGATAAAATTATTCAAAAAAAGTGTTTGTTTGAAAAGACTGGTTGAAAACTTTGAATTTTTGCAGCTATGGAATGAATAATCTATACAAAGAAAATTCTTCTTTCTTCACCTAGTGTGTACTCCATTCAAAAACTCACTGTATTATAAAAAAACGATTTAGTTACTTGTTTTAAATTTTACAAAGGTAGTCAAGTCATCAGTCTTATTATTTTTTATCTATGTTTTGGCTAGCATAGTTTGTTAATTAACATCTTGTAGACTTGCATAGGGTACGCTTAGCTCAACCGGACTAAATACTACTGCATCAGGATTAATAGGAGCTCCAGCGTTTGCTAATAAAGTATTCACATAAGTGTCTCGACTTAAGTCATAAGTTGGATTGTAATTATTAAGCGAATTGTCTTCGTAACTGTCAAAACTTTCAAGGTTTTTCCAGTTTGTTTCTAATTTAACTAACTTCTCAATTTCACCATCAGAATTAAGATAGTTTTCAGCATCACTTAACGCAATCTCTGTCTGTTGATTCAAATTATCAGGAAGAATATCCTCATTTTTACTATCATCTCTAATGGAGTTTGGAGACATATTTGTTTTATTAGATCCATCTGTTTCGTCAAAAAGTTCAATGCTGTGGTAAATCTAAAGAGAAAGCCATAGATATGAAAAGAGTAACACACATGTAAAGATAAGCCGTTAGTAAAAGAGTTGAGTATTTTAGTTATTTACAAAATAAGTTTTGCTAGTATGGTAATAGATGTTATACATGTTTTATTATTAACTACATTATCGTACATAATCGATAATATAAAACAATAAAAATATTAAGCTTTCAAAGTTACTTTTATTAATGCAGAATGGTAAACCAATAATTTTTATTAATAATGCGAGTTGTATGTTAAAAAATAGCAGTTGTTCATGCATTTGTTGAAGCGCTCTGTAACTTTTCTGGCAGTTTCTTACCAACCTCAGTTTCACTATTTTTCGGAATTTCGTTTTCAAAGCTGTTTTCTATAGACTCTGTGTCTTTAGATACAATTGGAATTTCTTCCGCTTCTTTTTCTGTTGTTAATTCACCACTGTTTGGAAGAATATCAATTACACGAACTTTAAAGAAAGCTCCACTATCGTCTCCTTCATGTTTGTATTCGGTTTCGTTGATGACCACTTTGTGTCCATCAACAATCTAGAAAAGATTATAAAAAGAAATATAAATAAACAGTTGAAGTATTATTGTTACATGTTAGGAATTCATTTTTTATCCTTTATTACAACTTTTAGAAATTAGTGTTTCAACCCTTATTATAGGTAATTATTTTATAAATAGAACGTTTCTTAGACTTTTATTAGCTTTGAACATTATATTAAAAATAAAGCGTTTCTTCTTTATTTATATTTAAAAGTTTGAATCGTTCATTATCTGTCCAATCGCATGACTTTTCAACGCTTTCTGATTCCACGTCTCTCATAGATAGAAACAACATATCGCTTGAGATTTTGGTTTCATGTATCACGTTAAGTCGCAAGATTATAAAACGGACTGGTATAAAATCAAGGAAGAAAAGAGAGTCAGTTGTTGGTTAGTTTGTATTTAAATTTTGTCACTTTGTTTTAAGCTATTGCATTCTTATTTGATAAATTATTTAAGTTTTAACAAGTGTTAGAACATAAAAACTAAATTCTACAAAGAAAAATCACCAAAGAAAAACGAGATGTAAAATGGATATAGTAAATTCCTTATTATTTTAATTGGTTTAACTCACAAGTCACAATGGATAAATATTTGTTAATTTTACCAAAAGTACATCTATTTAATTTATCGATGGATTATGTTATCAGGAGTCGTACTTTTATGTTTAATAACTGAATATATGAATGAAACACAACAAAAGCCTAAAGTAGACCATATGTCATTCTACTACAGAAATTAAGTATTTTTTTTGTTCTTATAATTTATGTGTTCTTATTTATCAGAAAAAATGTACTGTTTTATGCAATAGATCCATTGAATCGTCCAACTATACATTCTTACTTTTGGCTGGAGTATCTCAAGGCTCTAAATAAGGTATGCTTTTGTTTATTCTTTATATAAATAATCTTCATTTATCCTTCCATTGCTGACTGCAGATGTTTCGTAGTTCCCACTAATGCAATCAAACAAAGTGCTAATGTGGGAGCAAACATAAAAAAATATATACGGTCGAATTGAGAAGCGTTCTTTCGGAGCAGAGAAGCGAAGTCGGTTAAAAAAAGATGGTATGTGAAAAAAGTATCTTATCTTGTATAGATAAGATTTGAAGAATGGGCGTTGCACTCATGCTACTCCTTTCCAAATGCGACTGCGGTTGATTTTAGGAGGATTTGGGAAGCGTGTAAGATACTATAACGTGAGAAGGATATTGTGAGAACAGACCTAAACGCAAAATCACCTGAAGATCTCCAAAATAAAATAATAGAAGAGAATAGAAGGTGGTAGAAGAAATGAAGAGTCCTACAGACTTATCTATACTTATCTTATAATACAGACACATATACTAAAAGGGTCTCTATTATATCTAGCGTCAGATGTGGGTGTATGAAAAATGATAGAAGAGGATAGAAGGTGGTAGAAGAAAGGAAAAGTCCTACATCAATCTTATAATACAGACAAGTATACTAAGGGTCTCTATTATATCTAGCGTCAGATGTGGGTGTATGAAAAAATATAAGTTAGGAAAAATTGAATGGTAATGCTTATATTTTGTATGAAGTTAAGAGAAAAAAAAAAAAAAAAAGAAATAAAAACGAAGAACGAACGAAAAAGATGAAAGGTGGAAAAAAATAATTAGAAAAATAAAAATTAAAAAGAAAGTGAGAGGGAAATTGACAGTGGTAAAATGCGGTGAGCGGTTGTAGAAAGTTTATAAATAAAAAAATAAAACAAAGAAAACGAAAAAGAGTGATTTATTGGTGAAAGAAAAAAGTGAATAAGAAAAGAATGTGTCAGATGTGAAAGAAAGACGGTCAAGAAGGTGTCTTGGAGCACGATTTCAAAACAGCATTTGTGCTCCGAATAATATATAGTTTTTCCTCAGACGTTAAAAAACATTCAATTCATACAAAAAAATACAAGTTTCCATTTAATTTAAAAAGTACCAACTTATCTAATGTAACACTTATATTCACTCACTTTAAGGATTACATACATAAACACGCTACGCTCGTGCAGCAAACTTTACTTTTGTGGAAAAAAATTTTTTTTTACTTGCTTATGCAATAATATACGATTACCTTGGTGATTGACGTGGTGTTTCCTTTTCCTAAATCAAATCCAGCAAAGTTAAATGTACCATTTTCATCAAGTGTTCTATTTCCAAATGGTAATCCTCTTATAATGTGATCCATTTGACTTCTCATTCGATTGATAAAACCTAAAAATATATATACTTGCGTTAAAATGTAGAAATTGGTTTACGATCAAAACTTTGCATAAGCGCATAAAATCTTTACGAGACATTTGAGATAAAATATTTCAATTATTACTAAAAATTGGCTTTTGGTGGGCCGAAGCCGGATCATGCAAAATTGAAGTGGATTTACCTGGGTGGAATTAGTTTTCATTAGTTTGTTTGTAAATGTATGCTTGACTTTGGTAGAAAAGAAATAAAATGCTGATTTTAATGAGTTCGACCTATTCCTAATTTTATGATGCAAGATAAAAATATATTATTTATTACCTGCAAAACTGTCCAAAAATCCATCAAATGGAGTAAACCACGGCCCTTCTATGACGCTTGTTTCTACGTCTGGCTTATTTTCATTAGCTTCAAGTGGAACAATTTCTATCTCTTCTCTAATAGATGCTGGACCTGCAAAAATATATGAATGCAATTGATTTTGTACACTTTTTTAATTCATAGATAGATTGATGAATTTATAGTTCTATAAATTTATTGATTTAAAATATTAGTTTTGTTTATCCTAAGAATATAATTATTAATAATTCTTTGGATTTTTGTATCATTCAATGGATTGTTTATTTTGGGCGTATTGAACTGTAAATGGCAATCTCACATAACTCGAAAAAAAGTACTTTTAGATAATTTTTATCCTGGAAATTTAGTTCCTTGAAAAACATTATCATATAAAATTTTACGCGATGGCAAGCAAAACAAGAATTCAGCCAGTAGGGTTTGTGTTGTAGAAGAAAATAAGTATGATGTGTGATTTAAAATATTAAGATAAATATAAAATAGACTGTCTTACAATTACGAATAAGCGTTCGATTGCTTTTGAAAGAAAGCTTAACCTCTACAGAGCTTTTTTTATAATGTTGGTTGCTTTTTGTATAAATTATAAATTTTGTTTTCGTTTTAAATTCATACGACGCATCCCAAATATTTATTTTGACAATTCGATTTTATTTGTTCTAGTTTTTTACATCTAACCAATTTACATAACTTTGTAATTTCCTAGTTGACCAAACAAGTTCATGTTTTAAAGAGTTTCTATTGTTGCGTATCAACCAAAGTCCACAAATTTTTTTAGATATAATATGTAAAATATATGTATTCAACTTATTTAAACAATAAAAACAAAAACAAAATAATGCAATTAAAAATTGTTATTATTGTTTAAGAATGTCGAATAAACAATCCGCATAGATAAGCTATTTTTAGAATTAAAAACGGAAATTCATTAGATTAACAACATGACCGCAAAAAATTAATTAACAATGAATTATACATTACAAAGCGTATTGTGTAATTTTTGTATTTTTATGTCGAGTAGGTACAATGTTGTTAGTTTCTAACAATTGAACGTCATCAGCGGAATATCAATCAATACCTAGTGTTACGAACTGATTTACTTTATTGGTCTAATTAGTATTGAGAAACTAGTAGTAATTATTATATTATTTATAATTTTTATTATTAGCTGCAAAAATAATAAAAATTAATAAAGTTTGTAAAGCTAATTTCGTTGGCTTGAAATCTATTTATAATTCTTCATAAAATCCTATATATTATTGTGCGTAATTCATATTTTATATCCACCAGAACCTTCACAACAAAACATTATTTTTTAAAGAAAAGAACAATAACTTTTTTAGCGAGCTTTTAATGTCTAATAATTCCAACAAAGAAGCCACAAAAAGTGTGCATTCTTCAAATGTAAATAAAATGTTTTTTCATTTATACGCCGAATAAGTCTTAAATTCGATGAATGTTTATAAACAAATGTGGAACTTTGCATTGCGTGAGCATTGTTTCTTGTGAAATTGTGCAATTATTAAGTGTTCAGTTCTGCATTAAAACGTATTTAAATTTGTTATAAAATTTGCTGTTTTCATTTTTTAGGTTAAAAAGGCTCACAGGTCATGAGGAACGTGTTTTTTTAGGGTTACGGTGACAGCAAACGCTCTGGTGGCAGCAAAAAAAACCGTCAACTATTTTTTGCTTTCGACAATTCAATTTTTTCTAACAAAATTAATATTTAGAAGTAATACTCATTAACTGTTTTAATTATGTGAATTAAATTTGAGTGCAAAAATGCATCATTTTCTGTTAAACTTTTGTTTTTGATAAATTGACAATAAACTTCAACTTTTTCCTCCAAAATTGGATCTGTTAGAAGATATAGTTTGTGGAAGAAGAAATAGTATTGTAAAAACGTTTGAACTATACCCGGCAGTACATTTTACTGCAGTAGTCCATTAGAAAGTTTGACACTTGAAGCTATAGTCATAAATAAAAAAAGACCGTGGTAGTACTCAGCTACCTGGTTGGTTCCATTCATACTCCCAAAGCACGCGACACTTTGAGACAATGCTTTGAGTAAATCTTGCTTACTTTTGTTGCCCTGTTTTTCGCATTATGAGCAATAAAATTTATTGCCGAGTATACGTACCTACTATAGTACTATATATTAGTTTTTTAAAAATAAATTTATATAAATTTTTGCTTAAAAAACAAAACATAGTACATTCTGAGACCGACAAACTTTTATGTAAGTGCGTACCTATATGTACGATGAGATGATAATAATATAAAAGTTCAAGTGTACCCATATCTACTACTGTATACAATACATTATAATATACACAGGATATCCTTGGTATTCGCGGTTTTGCTATCGTCATTTCATCGACCGCCACGCCGTTAAGGTAATGTATTGAATAATAAAAATCTTACAGATCATTATCAATTTAAGATTGATTCTAATTTCAACATTGGGAAAAAAAGTTTAATCGGAGGTAAAATAGCCTATTCTCGCCCGTATGTGCGCGCGCAAAGTAAACCATTTTCGAACGGACCTAAAAAAATAAATGTTTTTTCTTGCTAGGCGTTATAATTATTGATTTATAACTCAATTATTTCATAAAGGACTTACCATGCTATTATAATTTTTGATGTTAACCGTTGAAAAATCTTAACGTATAAAGTAAAGTAAATCGCAACCTATCGTTTTCGGTTGAAATTAGAAACAAGTAATTAAGTGCGTAAAGAAAACATTTTTTGAGTGTGAGAATAATATGCTTTTTTCAAAAACGTTTAATGAAGACAAAAAATACAATCGATAATCCAAAAAAAAAAAAATACAGTTATGCGCAGGTAGTAGAAGCAACGTTTTTTCTATCATTTTACGGCTTCACATAGCAATATCATTATTCAAAAACATCAAGTTTATTAAAAACGTTGCACGAGATTTCTTAGTTACTAATGTAAATGGAAATTAAAAAAAAGTTCTGTCATCTCAAGTCATTTTTTAAAGTCGCAAGTGAAAATATAATTAATAATTTAAAAAACTTGTCGGTGAAAAAGTTAAATACAAATCTTGTGCATTAACCATTTTACAACGCTCAATCATTAAAGCATTTTACTACGCGTCGTGCTTCAATTTTATTACGCTCTATAAAATGTAAGATACCACACGCAAATGTAAATAACTATTTTGAGCAATTTTAGAAATAATATGTTTTCATATTATTTCATAAATACACCAATTACCTGCCATTGCAGTTTTGTGATAAATTGTCTAAGATATTTGGTAAATAATATATCTTACAAACATAAGAAATAAGTGGCAATAACGAGTTTGATGCTTTTATATACAAAAGTATAAAATATGAGCATTATTTTAGAAACTTATCGTAGTTTTTTAAAACTTCTTGTTTATGTCAACTTGCGATCTGTGATGTAATATAATAATAAACTGTTTTCTTATAAAATTAGCAAAAATCAACAAGTTTAAACTGTGATTATCCACAATTAGCGCAATTTAAATTGAATCAGTAAACTTTAAAAGATGCAATTCATAAACCACGTAATTATGCCGATGGAAACTAAGGGGTTCACATTCATGATTCCATAAAATTAAAAGAAGTTGTTACGTATTATTGTCGTGGCATTGTTTTCAAAGAAAATATTGTTTATTGATTTGCATACAGTATTATAAACATCAAACGTAACTAATTAAATTATTTTGTTCAAAATTCTGTTCTAAAATAAAAGGCTTTTCTTTTCCTTGTCATTTGTTTTATCTCTTCTTATTATTTGCCTTTTTTATTCTCTCACTCCACTTTATATACTATCTTGTTTAAGCATTCTCTTTCTCTTATTAACATTTCCAACACGAACGAACGAACCAACATTGTAACACTTTAATTTTCTTACCATTAATGGTCCTGTATATTAAAATTGTGCGTAAGGGTTCATTACTATTGTTAACTTCGAAAAACCCAGTTGAAGCTACAAGGTGCCGTTTCATTTCTTTTTCTAAGCATTCTACCAAATTATGCTAGTTGAGGGCTAGAAAAGTGTTTTGCTTGGAATATTAGGGCACAAATCCTAACGCCGCAGGAGGCCAAGACTTACACAGTTGGCAGATCATCAAAATACGATCAAATAAGCTTGTATTTAGAGAACTGTTTGTAAAACTGGAACAAATTCTAGGAAGCTACTGGTTTTTGCCAACATGGTGATTTCATGGACTTAAAAAATTACGTATGTACCGATTTTATTGAAATTTTTAGAGCCATTCTACGTTATAAATTATATGTTTTCGCAGACCAAGATAATATCTTTTCTGGGGTGAATAGATACAAGTGTATGAGTGAGAGGACTTAGATTAGTCTACCCAAAGGTTGTGTTTTAAAGATATATACTTTTTACGTTGCCTTTGCGCTCTAGAAATTGTTGCTGAAACGCCACATAATTATTCCAATTAATAATTAATTGTAATTTTTTTTATCAGTGCTGAGTCTATACCCAAAACAAAGAATTTCGTAAAAATTTAAGTTATATATATATTTTTATCGCTATATATGTTTTATTAATACATACATTATTTTTTTTATTTATCAGTTCTTTTTCCCGCTTCTGCCTTCAGCAGTTGTGTCGTTATTGCTCTGGTTGACTGCGGCCTGCGCCTTGACGATCAGTCAGTATAATATTGCGCTTGTTCTGTAGCGGCAGCCTCAAATATCGTTCTGGGCTGGCGCCACAAATTATTATCTGATCTCTCGAGTTTTAGAGAGAGAGAGAGGATTTCCACCCTCACGCTCTCCACTAGCTAATCCAGAACGGAAAAATCATTTTTGCCGCTGCCAAAACGAGTGCTATCAGCAGGTCCCCATAAATTTAAATTTAATGATCTCTCTCGTCTTATTACTCCTTCAGTAGAAAGGGGTAAAAAAATTTGTTTAGATTCTGGAAATTATTATGTTATAAGAAATTATGTATGTCTATTGGTAGTAGCAAACCTACTTATGTTTCTTATTGTGGACTTTACCAAAGTAAATAATTAGATGTTTTTCAAAAGTTCTGAAAGAACCAAAGCAAGTATCAAATTTGTGTTAAATTTTAATAATGTTTTTCCGTAAGTTTACATTGCTTATTAAAAGCCAAAAAATAATTTTTAATTTTAGGTTTTTCTAAGAAAATGGTGTTTAAGCTGCTACAAAGCTAGCTTATCAAAAAACAATTTATAAAAATACGAAACCTTATAAAAGAATTTCTCAATGATAAAATTTTGCAACGAACTAGGAAATATACATTTATTTATTTATCTCACTATATATTATTCCGTAACACAACATCATTTCAAAATGAACAAATTATTTATAATACATTTAGCATAATCCGACCTAGTCTAAATTATTGACATAGTTACGATATTTTTTGTTTTCCTATCCTATCAACAAATATTTTTAAATTAGGAAAGAATTTATTGTTTACATGCATATTCTAATATATACAAACTTTTTTTGCCTGTATCTAGTTGTGTTTTGCACATTTTTCCTTCACTTGTATTGTTTGTAAAAACCTAATAAAGTCAAAAATCTTAGCCAAAAGTTTTTTAAACGATAAGGGCTTATGTGAGTCATTTCACTTGTCCCAAAAACCAAACTTCTTTAAAACCTCAAACAGTTTAATTCTGTCAAGTGACCATATAGGATATTTGTAGCAGAAAAAAAATCTGAAAATGTTTTTATTTTAATATGAGGTTTTAATAAACTTGTTAATGTTTTCAATTTAAAGCCTTTTGTAGATATCTCTAAAAGTACGAAATTTGATTTAAATTGCATTTTAAATTAAATGGATTAAGTGCTGAAAACTTTAAAATTAATTTTTTTCATTTATATGTATAAAATTAAAACAAAGACGTAAATTCGAAAGAATAACCTAGAAAACACGCTTTGAAGAGCGGATTTATTTGCAGACCAAACAAGCGAAATATGCACATCTCAGCATAAAAAACATCAAATATATGCATTTATTTAGGCAAAATTTGCAAATTATGCAAAATTGCACATTAATAAAAATAGCGGACTTATATACACAGTTTTATTATTATTATTATTACAATATACGCATATATAGCTATATACATTCATAATAATATCTCCAAAATATGCTAAGTTATTAAAAAAATATGCTCACTTTTATGTATATATACACAATAAAACTCAAATCTGACCTTAATCAGTAAAAAAGTTATTTTTTACATAAAGAAACAAGTTTGTTCATAAATTTATGACATTACATTAACAATCAACATTATTATTACATAAAATTAAAATATTATAATTTAATACAATGTTTTTCTAAACTCTTCATTAAATAATCGCGTATTTTGAAAAATGGTTTTTTCCTTATACTTACTTGTATTTTGAAAAACTGCGTTCAAAATCGACGGACGTAATGGGTGCATAATTATTTCAATACACTAATTAAATCAGGGTTTAATTCTAATTCAATATCATATTCCCCACTTAAAATTGAACTGACTTTTCCTAATAGTAACCTAAATTCTTTTCAAAATATATTTGACTTTTTTATTAAATAATTCTTCGTTTTTTCCTGGACTTTACTATTTTTTTTCCAAAATGTAAATACTAATTGAACAGTCTGAGTTAAAGAGACAGAATCAGTTTTCAATTTAGTTATAGTTTTAGAAGCAAAATTATAATTAGATTTTTGGAATATTAGTTCACCCTGTAAAATTTCTTCTTGAAAAGTTCTTGGCAATTAAAAATAGCCGCCGAGCCATGATTGTTTCCAAATTCTAAGATCAATTGTTTAAGCTAAACACTGTAGGATAAGACCCTCTTTTAGCGATGCGGCCTCCGGTTGGTCTTATAAAATGGTTCATGTTTATTACTTTATTGTTTTAACGGGTGCTTTGGAATTTTTTCCAGATAAAAGTGAAAGTTTCCGATCGCACCGAAAGACGATATATGCTAAATAAGCAAAAGAAAACAAAAAAATAATTTGCGTTAATCGCGTTCCAATTACCTAATTCGTAAAAGTACCAAAGAATTGATTGTCATAGCAAAATTGTCAGATAAGCAAACTTCATATAATCCGGTATCGGCGCACGTGTTCAATAAAAAACCTGCAGCTCGTGTTCTACCCTACACCATTACACTCTAACTTGTGCGCCACATCCACCCTATAAACTAGTTTTTTAATATACTATTATAGAATAGCAAAACTACCAAAATCACTTTAATTTAGCTAAAATAACTGAAACTAAACAAAAGTGAAACTAAAGTTTAAAAAATGCATAAACATTTTTGAATTTTGAATTTTGAATTTTAATATAAATAAAAAGTAAGTTTTAAATAGTAATTGAATAATTATGTTGATTTAACTCAACAGTGTTTTTTTAATCAATGTAACTGATAAATAATGTATGTTTTAACCTTGCATTAGAGCAAATTATGTATTATAGGTACATATGTAGTTTTCCGGAAAATTGTTAAAATTATTCTATAATTGGCAATTATAATTGGTCAGACAACCAGAAGGACGTTTAAATGTCAATAAATAACATCTCTTGTGAAGAGCATTGGTTATGTGTAACGTCGCCAAAGGTCCATCAAGAGGCGTCAGAGTAAACAATGATCTCATCTGATTTTATTATCATAAATAATCATTTTTCAATGAATTTATTTCTTAAAATAGAAAAGAAAAGACTTAAAAGCCAAGTACTTTTTTTTTTCCTAGAGGAACAGTACAGGTTATACTCTTGTAAAATCTAAAAATTTAAAAAAATATCAGTTGATTGCTATTTGGACCGGATTTAACTATTTTATTAATTATAATGTTAAGAATTAAATAAAAATAATGTGGAATCTTACATTGTTTTATTTATTGATTGTTTATAAAATACTAGCTTTATATGCATGAAACTATTCTAAACATTGAATTTTGTACCATCGTTATTATTAAACCTTGAAATAATGATTACTCAGATTTTTATTGCAGCAATAGCACGTACACGGATTCAAGAATAACCTGGTATTTATAAACATTATAATAAAAAGAATGTAAAAACTAAATTTATAAATAGAAGACCTATATATTCTAACAAAGAAAAAAATACTTTTTATAATTATTGTATATTTAATAATAATTTCTAACATTTTTTCAAATATAGGCACCTTTTTCATAAATAGATATTGATTTTTTATCAGTTAAATAGTTATTTATTATAGGTAAATAATAAAATAATATAAATAACTTAATATTAGTGAAAAATTTTGTTTTTTAATAGAATAATTTGAGAAATTGTTAAAATTCAGCCTTGATATCAAACAAAATTCAATAATTGATGCAAACAAGACTCACCTGGAAAGGCCGCAATTGACATCAAAAGAGTCGAAGAGAGAAGTAAACTCAATAACACTCTCATTTTAGGTCGAAATTCACAAAATAAAGTCAAAATTTCTAAAGACTGATGAAAATGCTCAATCACTTCGGCGTGAGTGTGTTTTGCTTATAGCTGAGAGCTATTCCGACAAACTCAATATATAAAAAACCGTCATGGA
Source organism: Lagria hirta (assembly GCA_947359425.1). NCBI lineage: Eukaryota > Metazoa > Arthropoda > Insecta > Coleoptera > Tenebrionidae > Lagria > Lagria hirta. The sequence continues at coordinate 32,144,741 of OX375794.1, forward strand.
ATTGACGTATTGCAAAACTCCCACCACTAAATGTCAGCGGCATTTTTTAAATTAATTTTTTATTTCTGTTAATTTGAATGATGCTTCCTATTTTTAAAGTTGATGATTGAGTTTCTGATAAGATATAGATTAGAGAGTGGTTAATCTATTTATAATTTAGAGAGAAAAATTAAAACCAAGCAGTATCTTTACTTAATTAGGTTTGAACATTGACATGAGTCAATTTTACCAGAATTACACATCATAAAATATTCAAATTATTATGAACATTTTTTTATTAATAAAGTATGAGTTATTATTATACAGGTTTTTGGGCAGCTTAGTAAATACTTTGTGAGACAAAAGAATTGTTTGAATAGAAATTGCGTCTCTTGTTAATCTTTTAATAGAAGTAAATACATTTTTTCTTCTGTTTTGTCATCAATTATTCATGGTGAAGTAAAATTAAAAGTTGTTGTAATAAAAGCTTTTTCCTCAACTTTGCTTAATAATTCATGATTATTAAAAGATGTTTCGTACTAAAGTTGAATTTAAGTTTTTTAAGTAAAAGTCAAGCTGACTACCAACTACACCATCGCGGACCTTACGCAATGATATGAAAACTTCATATAATATAAATATTTACAATATTAATTAAAGAAAATTTGGATCAAATGCAAGGTACAACTGAGTTTCGTCAGTGTCATTGTAGACTTTTTTGTCTATAAATATTAGGGTGTCCGTTATTTCCCAAGTTGTTTTCATTATGCAAGCGTCTTCCAAATTTTAAGTTAAAAAATTTGTTAACTTAACTTAAAAAAATATCAGAATTCTATCAGCCCTTAATATTAATATTAACCCGTAAACCTAAGTCATAATTCATTTTCCATTTCATTATCATGAGATTTTTGCAGTTTATTTTTTACCACTGAAACAACTATAACTAATAAACCGTCAAAGCATATTTTGTCGGAAATTTGACACTCTATAAAATTCCTGAATACTTTTTTCGATAAATTAAATCCTTTAAATATTTTTTAAAGATAAAGTTTTATTTCTAGTTAAATCCTTTCTTTTTTTATATGTTAGTCTATTTTTTTTTGTTTGCAATAGAATTATGGAATAACTGCAAGAGTTTTTTTTTATCAAAGTTGTGTTTAATAATTAAATTAATCTACATAAATGGCCTAAAGCCTATAGTTGTGATACATTCTTGTTTTCAGAATAAAAATCACCATCTGAATTACGAAAGAAAAGTAAATTTTTTTGACTCGTCAGTCTGAAAGTCTTCAAGGCTTTAATACTAATAATAAACCATAATACGTGATATTTTGTGGTCTATTTATAAATTTGGTGTATAAATAATTAAAATCGACCAACAGATAAGCCAGCTATAGACTCGTCTTTTTTTTTGAAGACAGTCCGCATATAAAAAAGTTAATTAGCAGTTGATGGAATTGATGTAACAATGAAATAATTTTTATTTGGTAAAATTTATTAACTTGTAAGACCAGTTTTTTTGTTAATTAGGTTAATTAGTAGATTCTGTTACCAATTAATTAAGCTTCTGTTACAAATGACTAAAATCAAAACAAGAAAAATTTAGCCATAATTGAACTGTTTGACAAAGTGAAAAGGTATTTAAAATATTATCTACAATATTAAAATTTTGAAACCATTATATGATTAATAAACAATACAATAATTATAACACTGTAGTTTTTTCATTTGCTATTCCTTTATAAGATTTGATTCTATGTTTCTAGACAAACTATTTCAAACATAAATAAGCATAAAATTCCAATTTGGTTATCAGGGTCTTAGTTTTTTTTATAAGCAAGAAAACAAATAAAATTAAAAGATTTTTCAATTGCAAATTATTATTTTGAAACAAATAAATAAAATAAAGAATAGTTTGTGTTTTTTTGGTTTTCGTGTAATTTGATTAAAAAACTTTGCACTATGATTAAACTTATGTTATTTGTAATTGTAATTTAAATTGCTTTTGCTACTGAATAAAAAATAAGAAATGAATAAATAAACATTATCATTTATTATCATTAATTTATAATTATTTTTGTACTTATTATGTACATATAAAATTGGTTCAATAATTGTTTTTATTCAATTAAAAAATAAATTTTTATTTCGATTATTTCTCAATTTAATGCTAATTATATATATAACTAACTATAGTTCTAAGAGACTAAATAAAATATTGCATAAATTAGAATCACACAATAATTTTTGTTGCTTACAATGCAAATACAAATAAAAGAAATTTTAAAACCTTTTATCAAATTCTAAGTATTAGGTTTATAAGGCTTTTGATAAATCAAATAGCAAAAGAGCACTTAAAAGCCTTTTTTTCAAACTTTCATTATATAATTATCGTATCGTCTATTTTGAGCAAAGCTGAAGCAGTGTTGAAAAGTCTTTTTGAATCCTGATTGAGAAGGCGGTAATCAATGTAGAAAATAATATAATAATATTAACATTCGTTTAATAAGACATAATATTTTATTGTCACACTTGTTCTACAACGTCACAATACAGCGTCTTATTAAACTCGTAAAATAATATAGGGACTACTATACTAAATATTAATTAATTTTTTTTTAGCTTAAAAACATTTTTTGATCTGTATCGAAAATTTGTTATCTGTACATTGGTTACAACTGTTTTAGATTAGGATAAGTCGTCAAAATTTGACAGATTTGTTGACAAAGTTGCCTTAGTTTTAATATTAGATGCTAATTATGCATTATATCTTATATCATTTTATGTTGCATTTTGATTAAACTTTGCACACTTTTATAGGCTACCACATAAACTCATTATACAAGAAATTACTTCCTAGCTTCTAAACTTTTAGAAAATTACTATTATAATCTGGCATGTAACAAAGATTTTCGAAAGTAATTTTGAATGTTTTAGGTTGGTAAACTTGATAATGACAGCTGACACATTATTAAATTATGTTTTGTGCAAGTTTAAAAAATATGCTCCCAGAAACCAAAATTTATTGTGAAATTATAACATTTACCAGTTAGCAAGAAGTACATGATCTGCAAATTTTAGAAGTATATTGCTGGATTGCATTTAAAAAGATCTGAAATTACCAAAAAATTATAGCAAATTTTTTTCGTAAGTTGAGAGACATTGCTTATTAATAACTAAACTGTACTTTTTATTTTTACGTTTTTATTAGAAAAGCGATGATTAGTGCAGCTTTAAAACAAGTTTAGAAAAAATATAAAGACTAATTTATAAAATATTAAAATTTAATACAGATTACCGTGATTATCATATTTTACAAAAAACTAGAAAGTAAGATTTTATTTATTAATAATATACCTATATATTAAACCGTAACACAACTACTTATTACAATTTTCTGCTAGATATTAATAAGGCAAGAGAGAAAAAATAACGTTGAAATTATGAGGACTTGATCTTGTAACGACAAGAAGATAGCTCTCCCATTCCGACGTAGCTTGTAGAGAAAGTAGCGGTAAAAATGTTCTCTGAATAAAGTAAAAAATGTATATATTATTATATTTAAGACACATCTTTTGAGTAGACTTATTTAAGTCTTCTCTTACTTATACACTTTCATCTATTCACTCTAGGAAATAGATCAGCATACCTCAATACGCAAAAATTAAACAATATAGTAATGTGGCTCTTAATATCTCAACACAATCGCTTTACCATTTTCTAAGCCTATGCAATTGCTATCTTGTGAGAAACGGGTAGTGTCGTAGAATGTGCTTTTGTTTTTCTTACCGGTCAAGTGAAGCAGTTTTATCCACAATAAAGTCGTCTATGGTGTTAAAGCTTTTTTCTTATAACTGAGAGCAAAAATTCTTTTCTAGCCGCAAACTAGCGTAGTTTTAACAAAACACAAAAAAATAGAAAGTTTTTTGTGGTTAGCACCGGTTTTCTCAAAGTTAACAATAATAATAAACCCTTCAACAGGTCTTTTGCGTCATTGCAAGCTATTTGCGCGTATCTATGTTCAAGCTTCACTCAAGTAGCAGAGCAAAAATCACTCAGCGAATTTGTACACATAACAGAAAACAACAAAAAAGTGTAACTTTAAGTTTTATTCTAAATCTAAATTCTTATCAAAATCCTATTCAGCGTCAGAGTTATCTAATAAAATATTATACAGAAACAAAATTTGTAAACAAATAATATGTTTGAAAAATACTTGCTTTATTATTTAGTTTTTGTGTATTATTTATTTTCAATTGATTTTAAATGTTTGTTTTTATTTTTTATATCGATTTATGCATAAAATGATGTTTCATGCGTGTATGATGTTATTCATTTGATGTGTAATTTTGTGTGTGCTTTTCTTGTTAATATATTTATCATGTTATTGTTGCATTATAGCGATCTGTTTCGATCTTATAAAAAATGTGTCGAAAATGCTTGTGCATAAAATATCTGTATTATGTTTTCACAGATCTCAGGATCTCACACTACATCTATATCTATATATTATATAAAAGAAAGTCGTGTTTGTTACAACACTTATAACTCGAGAACGGCTGGACCGGTTGCCGTGGTTTTTGATTTGTTGGATTTGTTTCCGTCCCGAATAGCAGAATACATCTTAAAAACAATGAAAACTCGATATGTGTAATGAATACTTAATCATTTCAATAGATGCTGATTTGTTTATTACATGTCAAACATTTGTTGTCCAATCCTGTCAAATAGTGTAACAACTATTTTTTTTTTGACATATGGCCTGGTTGCTGAGACCTTTAAGCCACAACTTTATTTTTTTCTGAAGACATCATGTGTGCGTTCAGAAATTAATTTTTTGTAAAATGTCTACAAAGTTCAGGTACTGTTATATTTGTTTTTAATTCCCGAAAATAATAGCTAAGATTTATTCTACAGTAAAAACATAAAATCATCGGAAAGGAACGGAATTTAGGAAATAAAAAATCAGTTGGTAAAGGTTATAAGATTAAGGAAAGAAATCTACAGGTTAACAAAAGTGTAAAATGTCTTTTTATAGGTTGTCTATGATTTTTCTTGATAAGCTATTCATACGTAGTGGTTATATATTCTTTGAGCTATTGTCTGTCTCGAAAGTTTAGGCACTGTTATTATATTTGGTGGTTTTATGCGAGTGCACATTTTAATAACAATGCCGCGTCCTAGAAGATCTAATCTTTCCCAGCGAAGCCGTAATGCAATTAGGCAACGGAATATCGCGAGTCAATTATCTGCGAGAAATTGCACGCGTCGATACTTAAAGAAAAATTTAAAGATGAGGAAGTTCTTATTCCAAGGATTTTGATGATCCCAACGGATATGCTCTTTGAGTTTAAACGAATTCAATTCCCGATTCGTCTTGCCTTCGCCATGACGATCAACAAATCACAGGGCCAATCCTTGACTATTTGTGGCCTCAATCTAGAAAATGCATGTTTTTCTCATGGTCAATTGTACGTGGCATGCTCACGTGTCGGCAAACCATCCGCTTTATTTGTTCTTGCGCCTGATCAAAAAACAAAGAATGTCGTTTACCACAAAGTGCTTGAATCAAAATCCTATTAATGAATTAATCCGAGTTTAATTTTTTTTCCCAATCTGCACAACATAGTTTTCAATCATTTTTTTCTGACATGAGTTTGAAGTACTTAATTATTATTTTTTATTTTTTTTTATTTTTATTCTCATTCTGTATGTATGTTTTCATCATCATTCATCATAATAAAATACTTTTTTGTTTCTATCTATATAAATATATTATTTTGTATCATTGTTTTACGTTCATCAAAGCCTAAATTAGTTCAGCTAAAAAGTAACACGACATTCATTGACTGTTAGGCGGTACGAAGTTCGCCGGGTCAGCTAGTTTTGAATAAAAATGATTACATAAACAAAACGGAGAAATCTGTTAAACTAGACAATAATTTGTCAATTGATAGCGTAAAATTTAAAAATAATAGAAAAAGCATTTACATATTCTGTGGGTTTTTTGTAAAGAATATATTGTACAATATAAAGTATGGCTTGTTAAGGTAGGAAAAGTAGACGCTATTTGCACATACAATAATATCATAAAAGTTACTATTTAAAACATCTTAGTTTCAAAAAAATAATTCAAATTAAATACCATTAGAATTCTAAATTATTATAAAACTTCTTTACTTTTGTTCTTATACTACTGCAACGTATATTTTTTATTATAAATAATGATCAATTTTTTAGTGTTTTTCAGCAGGCTGGATATTAAACACCATCTGTGAGCAGAAGTTGCATATTCAACAATCTGAAACCTAAAAAATACTTATAAATTTGTAAATTGAAATAATGTAGAGATACAAACATTGTGTGCAAAGCTTTTTGTCTAATTGTTTTGTTTGTTAAATCATTTCTGTCTTTTTTTCAAATGTGTTAATTTTTTTTAATTTTATTTTTAAATTATACTTTTAAATATTATAAACCTTTGTTCAAATTTTTCAATCAAAAAATTGTTACCAAAATTAATGCTACATTACTTTTTTGAAAAAACCAAGCTATCATTTGCTTTGTTTATGACTTTTTACTAATACATTTTATAAAAAGCTTTTACATCGCCACCATATGGATAAAAAGTTTTTACGAAAAAAAAACAGAAAAATATTAATGTTGGTCTTATTCCGTTTTTGGTTTTTGCCTATTCTCTTCTTTTTTTTTCATCTTTTGTTGTAATATTTCACCGATTACTTAAAAATTTGCTTCTTTTTAATATTATATCAACCACCGCTTTCTGTTCTATTTTCAACTTCATCCTTGTTCTTTCTTGGCGTCACCTGTCACACATAAAGACCGTATGCTCTACAGTATAACTATCACCATACATACAACTAGCTTCGGTCACTTTACCAAATCGTTCTAAATATTCGCCGAAATATCTAAGCCTTTTGATCACATTTAAGAGAAAAGAATCTACTTCCCCATGCCTACGACCTACAAAGTTCCATCACCCATAAATTCCTTCGTCTATGCTATTTTAGTGCTCGCATCTTCTCTCTGTTGCCAGAGATAAAGCGTTTTTTTTCTCTCACCATTTTCCTTTTTATCCTATCCTAAAACTCTTTTTCTCTCATGTACTCTTTCAGCTGAAACATCTTTTTCTACACTTACACTCTATATAACATTGTGGAGTACACAACCTTACATAAAGCGGACTTTTTTGACCCCCTGACATTTGTAGAGATTCTAGACAGACCCCTAGTCACCGTCTTTGCTTTTTTCTCAATCTTATCTGCTAGAGCTGCTACTCTCAAGTTTTGCTGCAAAAACACTCCAATTTTTTTCACGCATTTAGAGGTTTTGTAGAGTTGATTTCCTTATTTGTATCTTAATCTTTTACAATTTTTTCTTTCTTATCAGCAGCACATCCTCGTTTTTATCACTTTTCTTACATTTTCGTTTGTTCATGTTTTTAGCACTTCCTACTCCTACTTTACAATAATTATTATTTTCAAGTCATGCGCATACCCAACAAGTTTAACTCTATTAGGCATGCGGAATTTGAGAATTCTAATCATCCTATCATAATATATGTTCTACAGTATTGGGCTAAGCACCGATCTCTGTGAAATGCCCGCTCTTATTTCCATTCTTCAACACTACACTTTTTTTATTAAGATAGTTCTCAGTAATGTAAACCAGGTACAAAAACACTTCTTTACGCACCACCTTCCCGACTATGTCCTGTCCCGGCACAGTGTTGAACGCTGTTTTTACGTCCAGGGTTACTAGCACGTAGCACGCAGTACTTGCAAAAGCTTTTTGCTTCCGTATTCGCCGCAAGAGCTATCTCTTTCACTCTCAACTTTTCTCCTGATTTTAAATACCACTTTTATGTCACATTCTTCCACTCTGCAATTACTGTTTTAGCACACAGTCTCACATACTTCTTTCATTGCTACAGCACCGTCAAGATTCTTTATTACCACTTCCTTTCTGTCACACAGCTCCTCTTTAAAGCTTACTATTTTACTACTATTTAATTTTTTTTCTTGCTATTTTTATTCGATGCATTAACTTAACGGTTTCTTTATTACTCTTTACTTTTAGAATCGTGTTTTTTTCTTGTTTGTCTTACGTTTCTATCTACGCCTTCTATGCCCATTTTATTTTTAAGCACCATCAGCATTTTTGCATACGTTGTCTTTTTTTCTTAATTAGCACGTTTTATGCTTTCTCGTTAAACTTTTTTTTGTTTTTTACTAAACCCATTCTGGCTTTTATCCCGTTTTTCTATCACACACACTAGAGCATTTTCCTCAGTGGCTTTGCACTTTTTGCCCCTAGGCACAACGCGTTTATTTTTTCTACTGTTTTTCTTTTGCACATTTTTTATTTGTTTTAGTACCTATCTCTAACATTATTTCTTCTGACCTTTTATCACTTGTTCTTTTTACTTCAGTTTAAATTATTTTGGCATTTTCTTAGTTTTTTTATCCTGTTTTGATCATTCTTTCTTTGTTTGCGACGTTTTTTTGTCAGTCTTTTGTTTGATAAAACTTCTTTAATTCGTTCAAAACAGTTGATTTTTCTCAATTTTTTTGATCTTCTTTTTCCATCATTATCACTACTGCGTCCTGTTTTATGCATTCTGTTAAATTTTTTCAAAACTGGACTTTACAGTACTAAAAAATTTAGGAATGGCTGAAAAAAGTGCTAAACTAAGTGTGATAAAAAAAATTTTTTGGAATAGTAAAAACAGGGGTTTATATTTTAAAAAAAGATACAAAACTTTAATACTATGAAAGAATAAGTTTATAAAATACGTCATAATTTTACGCAAAAATTTCAAAAATTGAGAAAAAGAAGTTACTGCTTGACTTGCAAGCAAGTTTTAGAGTTAAAAAAGGTACAACAAACAACGCATTATTTGGCAAGCAAGCGACTGACATAAGTTTTTGGAATTATGAGGAATTGGGTGAATAGAAAAAAGTCGTGGGAGTACATGAGAAGGAAAGCTGGTTGGAAAAGTAAAGGAAATGCGGGAGAGAAAGCACAGAATAAGCTAAATAAGAAAAGAGAATAAGTCTGCCTTTTTATACAAGTAGGGAGTTAAGGCAGGAGTGCCTATTAGCTGTTTGCGTTTTGAAGATAAAGAGATAAGAAGATTACAGGTAGGAAGAGATGTAATAAGAAAAGAAAAAGTGTGAACGTTCTATGCGAATGACATGGCGGTCGTAGCAAATGATGTGATAGAAATAAAAAAATAATTAGATGCATACCTAAAAGTTTATAAAGAAAAAAAATTTAAGTAGATAAGACAAAAGTCTAGGTTATTATTTCAATAACAAAACTTATTTTTGTTGTTGAAGTAATAGAACTTTCTCTATTATTATTATTGAAGTAATAAACTAGCTTTTTCACGCGAAGATAAAAAATTGAGAAAAAACAGGTAAAAATTAAGAAAATGCAAGAAAAATATATAAATGCGTTCTAAACCGAAAAATACTGAGAAATGTTATAGGTACTTGAAAAATGCGAAGAGTAATATTAAGAATAGAAACAGGCAAAAAACCTGTAATTTGAAAAAAAAAGCAAGAACACAAAACAAAAAAAAGGTTATAAGAATGACTAAAAAAAAGAACATGTATAGAATAAAAGAATTTGGAGAAGTGTGATCGGAGTTAGAGAGAGGTAAAAAACAGACGTTATAGAGGAGAAGAAGTGTAGAAGCAGACAAAGCAAAAGATAGAGACAAAGATGTATGCAAGCAAAAAACAGGAAAAAACCAATAAAGGAAATTGAAAGTCTAATAAAAAAATCAAAGAGGAAGAGAATGTATAAAGAGGTGCTACAGAGAAACAAAATAAAAAGAGTTAAAATTAAAGGAAGAAATCGGACAAAGGCGACAAACTACAAAGCAAACTAATTCGGTATATTTTTGTATATAGTGTACATACACAACATATTTTGTATATACACAACATCATTATTGCATATATTTAATACCTATTTATAAAAAAGTTGCAAAATAAGCGTCGTCTTTGTGCAATGTGTTTTATACAGCATTTTTTCCCAATCAGTTACAAAAAGTATCTGATTCAAATTATGTTTAAAATTGCGATTTAAATAACTTTTTTGATGAATTCTACAAACGGAAAGTTGCGATGCAAGTTTCGTACACTAAAAAATATTATGCAACCATTAAAAGTTTGAAAAATTAATTATTTACAATTTGAGGTCGAACTTCAACGTTAAATAACTTTTAAAGAAGTCGACTTGGCAAAAAGCAACTTTTTTGTAGATCATTATATTTATCGTTATTTTTACTTAAACTGTTTTCTCGAGAATTGATTTTAAAAAACATTTTATTAGCATTAATTTACTTAAAAAGTTAAACTATTAGTATGTATAGCAATAATCCGTTATACTGGCATAGAGTGTACCTAGTAGGTAACTAATAAGTAACAAATCTTATTGTTTAATCAAAATTGATTAAATATAAAAAATGCGTAGCAAAAATCGACAAATATTATTTATAAAAAATAAATAGCTTGTCAAGTGTTCTTTCAAAGGGTTCCAATAATATGTAGCAACATATCGATAATGCGGCCATTTTCTAAAAAGCAGAAAGTTAGATTTTTCATTGGTTGATAAAACATGTTGGGCGTGCATAATAAAAGTTATCTAATCACAAAGGAAATTCTCTCAAAAAGAATTTGAATTTTTTTCATCTGTAATTTCGGTTAATACCTAAATTGTAGCTTAAGTCTTAAAAACCGGTATTTCAAGAGCTTTAAAAGAATACTTTGAAATTTTTATCTTATGGATGTCTTTTAGTATAAATAAAATTATAAAATACCACTTTTGGCAATTTTGTAACAGAAAAAAGTTTGGAATAATAAATAAATGTGAAAAATGTTTACCTAAATACTTTTTTAAGAGTCCTACCTATTCAGCTCGTAAAGTAGAAGCTCTTGTCAGGTAGGTTAGGTGACCACCTCCGGAGACAGGTAATTGTTTTAATTAATAACTTTTGGCAATATTTGGATTTTGAACTGAATAATTTACATTCTATAAATACAATAAAAGAATAGTAAATAATTAAAAATAGTAATTATTTGTAAAAACCAATATTGCTGAGTTAAATACTAATATTCTAAAATTAAAAATTGTGGTGGTGCTTGTGTTTAAAATACAGGGTCACCAAATATTCTGGGCTTTGCATTAGAATAAAAGTAAGCCAGCTCGTGTATGAGCCGTGGCCGAGATAGGAAATGAGTACTAACCTGGCACTTAAACTATAAAAATATGAGATGTTGAAAATATAAATTATAATCAAAAAAGAAAAAAGCTCTTATGACCGAAAATCGAAACAAACTAGAGTCTCACCAATAGATTGAAAAAAGGAAAGTATATAAGAAGTAAATCGACTGCGAGAACGCTCACTAAAATAAATGTAAAAAAAATTAAAGAGGAAATATGGGATTTGAATAGAGAGATAAAAGAAGAGATACAAACAATAAAAAAAAATCTGGAGAAAACACTACATAAAATGCTGAGAAAAAAAGAACAATAGAGGAACAAAACTAAAGAACTGAAGAAAAAAATTAACTAGGAAAAAGTGTAAGAAAAAATCAACATTGTGATTAAGAGTCTAAAAATAAAAGGAGTGTAAAATTACTGAATGATAAAATAGGAGTCGTAGTAAACTTCAGACAGATATACGAAGTAAATAAGAAAAAAATAATGGTGGTTGAATTAGACAACTGTAAAGAAAAAAAAGCAGTTATAAAAAAAAACAGCTAATAAAAAAAATATTTATAGACAACGATATCACAAAAAAAGAAAAGAGGATTAAAAAAAATTAAGAAAGTTTGCAGAAAAAAAAATGTAAAAAAAAAAATGCAAAAATAGGTTACAAAAAAATATAGGTAGTACTCAAAAAAATTTTATAAACATAAGATAAAAAAAAGCAACTAAGGTGACAAAAAGCATTAAAAAGACATGAGAAAATAGAGATTATTAGATAAAATGTAAAAAAATTGAAAAAGATAAGAGAAGAAAAACATGCGATAGAAGCAACTAACAAAAAACAAAAAAAAAACAAAGAGAAAAATAATAATGTGATAGAAAAAATAATCTAGAAAAATTAAACATATAAGTAAAATATAAAAAACAACTGAACAGAGAGAGGAAAGAAAAAAAAACAAAAGAAATAAACATGATGTTTTGAAACGTGGCTGGAATGAAAGCTAGCAATAGAAGACAATAAACTTATTATTATTAATAATAATTTTAATAAATTTGACGTCAAAACTTGCAATGTTTAACTTTGAACTGTGAACGTATCTTTACCATCGAATCAAAGTGACAGTAATTAATTTGACATCTAAATATAACTTCACTTTTAATTTAATGAATCTGTAGTTGAGCACGTTAATGAGATTAAATTAGAGGCACTTGAAAGCACTTGTAATATTATAGCAAGCAAAAAAATAAACTTTATTGAGGAATCAAGGTTTTAACAAAAGCCACAAAAAAGTCACATCTGTTCTTCTACAAAAACCATTTTAAATTCAAAAATAGAGTTATAAAACTTAGTAATTATTTTGACATTTGAAGCAATAGGCATAACCAACTACGCCAAGCCAAACACCTGTTATATGCTTTAATGTTAGTCAAAAGTTTAAATCTTTTCAATACAATAGTGTTTTTGCAAAAAGATATTTTTATTATTGTAACTAAATAGCCATGAAATCAGCTTTACATTATTATGATATAGTTATAAAAATGACCGTTTTTTTCAAATAATAGTGGTTTTAGTAATTTAAACTACAAAGCACTTAAATTTTTTACCATCTATATATGTACCTACATAAATTATTCCGACTATTTACACTGTAAGTACCTACTTACCTACCTAATTATGTGACTAACACGCCAATTATGTGCATAATCATACCTGCTCGGTACTTCACCGAAGGTAATTAGAAAATATGAGTGAAAACAAATTTTTGCAGAAAATAGAGCCAAACGTTTATTATGAGCAAGACTTAATAAGTTGAAACGAAAACAATAGTAGAGAAAGTTAAAGAAATATATGAGGAGACAAAGAATAAGGTGAGTAAGAAGAAAAAAGAAAGCAAATGGTTGTGGACAAAGAAAGACCTGAGACAAGAGTGTTCTTAGGTAAACTACTGTTTACAAATATATGAGTGATTTAGAAGAATACAATGGTAAAATAATAGAAAATTAAAAAAAGTACATAAAGACGCAAAAAACAAAGTCGGGAGTGTTATAGGCAAACCTAATGAATTTTCTTAAATTTTGGTTATTTAATAAAAAGTTATTTAATAAAAAATCTAAATAATAGACAAATGAAAACAGCATTTAAAAAAACTTACATCTACAAACATAGTTGAAGTCACCAAAACTGGAAAGAAAAGAAATAAACATACAGGTGACTAAACCGCAAAATAAATAAATAGATAATGTTAAAAAGCTCTAAAAACGCAAAAAAACAAGCAGATCACTATCAAATAACCGGTGAAATAATAAAAAACCTAGTTACTTCAGACATTGAAATTTTTTAGCTTTATACAACCGAGCTTATAGTCTATAGTTTTTGGAACAAAAAACTTTGATAAGTAAGTGAAATAAGAAAGTGTAAGCATTACAAAAGAATTACTCTAATTGGTAATAATTTAAAAAAAATCTTTTAAAAAAAATCCTAAACAGGAAAATAATAAGTCAAACAGAGAAACAACTAAAACAATCGCAAAGTGCTTTTAGAGAGAAAAGTAGCATAAACACTCAAACTAATTGCAGAAAAATCTTCAAAAAAACCATTGAGAATCTGATTTTTATAGACCTAGAAAAAGCTTTTGACCAACTGCAAACGGTCCTAAAAAAGCGTAACGAAAAAACCGGTTTAGAACCTGCAATAATAGGCTTATATAAAAAGAACAGGTAACCGACAACCTCAAAAATCACGTGACACTTACAGTGAAACATAAAAGCATGGTTATAACTTTAAAATTTAATAACATAATAATTAACGTAGAAAAACAAAAGTAATGGTAATAAGCAGAAACAGTTCATCACGCTATTAATCCGTCGACTTAGACAAGTTTTGTTCTTATAGCAAGTCGCAACAGATTTATATTTAAATAAATTTATAGACATCTAATAGAAGCTAACCTTACATTAAAAAGTTGACAGACTAGGTTTTTACGTGTTTTAATGCACATAGGTTATATGTTCAACCCTCTTTGTCTTGGAGGCACAGCATTTTTGCTGGATTCAAAAATTATTAGGGTTTCTGATAAGTAATGATAGTGAGAATATTATTTTTTTAATAATATATAATTTACTGTAAAACAAGGTTTTAGATTTCAATTAGATTAAAAATCAATTTGAAAATTAAATTAAAAACAAAAGTCACGAATTGTGTTCTTAAACAAATAGAAAATGTGTTTTTTTTAAATTAAGCTAAATTACTATCTCTCCACGCTTCTGCGGTTATATTATTTGAATTGTTAGATTTAACATTTAAAAACATTCGAACAATATGACATGAGCAAAATATTGCTGCTTTCTGAATTTACGCAAGAATTTACAAATAATATTTAAAGGTATTAGATATTTTTACTATTTTAAAATTCTAAAAATCCCTAATGAGGATTTCTTTTGAAATAAAATTCATGTCATAGGTTCATTTAAATCTTCTTCTCATCATCATGCTATTGGTGCTATGTTGAGACAACAATTCAAAAATTTACTTTTAAACACAAATGCTTGATTTTCTTAATTTTTTTCGATTTTTTTTTGACGTATTACAAATTAATCTTATTTTAATAAATAATCTAAAAATAGTGGTTTATTCTATAGGTAGAAAAAATTATAGGTAATCTTAAGGGTAACCAGCTCAAGTGAAAATAGCGTTTTTGTATAGTACTTCAAAATTTACGTTACACACACATAATGGCTTTGTCTTTTTTTATATTATGTCATTTTTATACCTATTATTGTTATCATTAATTTTATTTATTTTTCACATCCAACTACAATAAGATTAAATTTACTTTCTTTTAGAATAATCATAGATATGCGCTTGAAACAAAAGGCGCTAACGTGATGACTTAATTTTCTAATCAGCAATATACTTTATATCATTTGTGTTTATCAAAATTGACATCTGTCATTTATATAAAACATCTGGAAACCTGATTCCTTAATTTTTGATATAAGGCTAACTTCCAGCAGATGACGCTGGTACGCTCGTTGTACCATATTACAATAGTAAACTTGAGTTAATGTTAATGTCAGCCCAAAATTTGTCACTGCCTATGACAAATATGACTTGCTGAACAGTTCCAATAAGAACGAACCATGTCGAATTCTACAAATACAATTTAAATGAATTTGCTCTATTCTCACTCATTAGAATAAGAAACACAAAAATAAGAAGTTCTAATAAAATGGTTTTACATTTTAGATGAATGACCACTTGACGCTAAACAGATATGGGAAGCAAGAAGATATGAGACAAAACCCAAATGAAGGCCTAGGAAAACGTGAAATTTTTTTTTTGAAACATTCCAAAGCAATGAATTATAGTTAAGGTGGTGTAATAAATAATTGCATAAAAAGTTTATGTTTGTTTTAAAATAAAGACTCTACTTTTCTTACATTTTTCATACAGTTCTTCCATTTCTTTTGTGTTATTAAATCTACCTGTTTCTTATTAACATTTAGAACTCCTGATTTACTTTCGGAGTGGTTATTGTATTTTCTTATATTTCTTTTTAAATTATTCAGTTGAGTTATAATACAGAAAGAAGTCTTACAACTTCACATCCATTACTTTGAGCCCTTCATCAGCAATACCTATATTTCTTAACTTGTAAACTAATGCTTATACCTGACTTTTTGTTTTAATGTCTAGTAAAATTAAATTTTTTTTTGTAAGAAATTTGATAATTTTTGCTTTTTTAAATGATGGCTTGGAAAATTTTATGTAATAAGCTCAGGTAGTTTGGTTGGACCAAAGGCGATTAACAAAAAAGCACATCAGATTTTTATTTCTCAAAATATCGATGATTAACTATTATAATTTAGCATCGGTTTACAAGTAAACATGATTTTATTTGATTTAATTTAAAGAAAAGAATTTTTGGTACATAACGTTGTTGTACAACTTCTAAAAGTTTTTTTGCATAAATGATAAGTTTTTCGCTAATTTTCGATAAATTTAATAGCAGATTTTTCCAGCATATTATTTCATAAAACGAAAATTTAATCCGATGTACAGTCGCAGCACTTGTTGGTTTTTTTAATATGTATTGCGTTTAATTTATTGTGTAAAATGTTTTATTCATATAAATATTTTTTGAAATAAAAGTTGATGCTTCATTCACGAAAGCCCTGTTTAAATCTATGGAATGATAGAGGAATTTTTCTGGTGTGTCGAAACCACGACTGTATACTGTACCTCTGCAAAGCATTCAAGTATTTACCAAAAAAAATTTGTCTAATTGATTTTTTGTGTTTATTTTTCTGATGCTACTGTACTTAATGATGATTGATGGAATCAGTGGTAAGAACATTAACATGTTCTTGTTATAAAAGCAGCCTGCTGATATTGCAAAACATTTGATTATCGAAACGCTCTTAAATACCTCTTTTTCAAAGGTCAATACTTTAAAGAATGGATTATGAATTCTTGCATTTCCTCCTACATAAGGTTAAAGATTTTTTAAAATAAAACTTTTCAAAATTAAATCAAAATACTTCTAGAATTCTTTTTTCAGTTATAATTTTTATTGGTCAAAATTTCTTTAACAAAACGTTGTAATATTTGTAAATAACATAGGTTTCTTTTCGAAAAACTGAGCAAAAGAAATTAAAGTCTGGAAACAAATGTTAGTTAAAAGTTTTGTCAGCTTTTCTATTACTCTTAAACTTTTTGACATAATATTTTTATATTTTAGATAAACAATTTACAATTCATTGTTTGTCTAATATTCACACATTTATATAAAAAAATGTTAACAAACTATATATTCTCTTTTAAACTTCATTTCTAGCATCGTTTTTATTAGTTCTTTCACTCGCGCTTTACATCTGGTTTTTTGATTAAACATGTATCCTAAATACTGCTATTCTTTACTTTGCTCTACTTCTTTTTCTTTTTATTTCGCATCAATTTTTGCGTATTTTCTTACTAAACACTATTAATTTGGTTTACATTTTGTGTCGTGTATCACTCTGCGTTTGTCATCATTTCACTCGTCCCCGTTCTTCTCTCTTCTGCATCATGTCATGTGCTTTCAGCAAGAACAATCTTTTTTCTACTCACTACCACCCCTCTCTTGCCCCGTTTTGCCAGCTCGTTTCTTACGTTACTTATATACATTGTAAACAGTACTAGACTTGAAGAACACTCTAGTCTGAGGCTCCTATTGGTTCACATCTATTCGTGTTTTTTTTATTCACATTTTTATTAACATTCTCTACTATAGCTTCTACTTTTCTTGTTCTTTATGATTTTTTTTTCTCTACTTTTACTTTTTGTGGCTTTTCATGTCTGTGTTTTCCGTTTTTGCCTTTTATAGTAGTTATACAGAAACCGTGTAAAAAATAAGCTGGATTATGTCAATGCTTGTAAGTCGCATAATAACAGCTTCACATGAGGAGGAAAACACTTTGCTGACACCGGTTAAAAGTTGTCCACAAAGTAGAGTGTTGTAAAGAGGTTACTGCGTACTAGGATGCGCGGATAACCTTGCAATTTTAGTCAAAGTGTCTTATTTACCAGACACAAAAAGCTAAATCTTAAAGCTTTGCAACTGAAAGGATTATCAATAAAATTTTTCAATGAAGTAAAATATTTAGGGGTAACCCTAGATAGTAAACTTATATAAAAGACTCACGATGATAAGACTCTTGTCATATCAACCGGCTGTTTTTAGGCATGTAGAAAGCTCTTTGGCAAGACATGGGGTGTAAAACCAAATATAGCACACTGGTTGTACATCACAGTAATAAAACTCATCGTCTCTTGTATGGTGGACCAAAACCAGAGAAACAACAACACAAAGCACAAGTTAGCGTGAACTGATCCATCTAGTGCACAGATGGATCAAAATATTGGACAACAATAGCCTTAGGTAGCACACCTAAGGTGTGCTACCTAAGACAAAATGCAAGCCGAGACACTTGCTATGTATCTAGCTGCCCAAGAGTGTCTGCGAAGACAATTCTATAAAGGTATATTTTGTCTGACAGCCAAGCAGCTATGAAAGCTGTTAGTGCAAATAACACTAAATCTGAATAGTCTGGGAATG
This sequence comes from Lagria hirta, assembly GCA_947359425.1. Taxonomy (NCBI): domain Eukaryota; kingdom Metazoa; phylum Arthropoda; class Insecta; order Coleoptera; family Tenebrionidae; genus Lagria; species Lagria hirta. The sequence goes on from OX375794.1 coordinate 32,163,058, forward strand.
CAGACAGTTGCTTAAGAACATGGTAGTGAGCAAACAGAATGGTTTCACCTGGGTGTCAGGTCATAAAAATATTGCAGGAAATGAAGCTCTTCCAATAGGCTCCAAACTGTTTGTTCACTCTATATTCACGTTAAAGATGAAGCTGGAATAAACAAACAACACTGCATGATCACCTCGTGTTTAGTATCCCATGGCGTGGTAGTATAGAAATTATTGGATAGAAAGATCAGATAAAGGCGTAGCTTGAGTGACGAGACAGGGCCTGAGTAAGTACTTTTAAGTTATATTAAGTTTTTGTGAGAAACGTTATCAGATGACGCATAACATGAAGAGCATGCACTCCTTGAAGACAGCCTTGTAAGAACAAACACGCCTGTTGTGGTGGGAGATCACGTAAACCGCACGTAATAGTGTTTATTCCAGCTTCATCTTTAACGTGAATATACAGTGAGATTATTGTTTTACTGAACATAACGTTATAAAACGCATGTTCAGTTTTAAAAAAACCATGTCAATACATTGTCGCTAGGTAGGCAACCAAATTAACAAAGGTTTTATTTTGACACTTGGCGGCATTTAGGTTGCCATCAATAATAACAATAAACAATTAAAAATGAACCAATATTATTATTGGTCCATTTTGAGAACCTAAACGGCAACCTAAATGCCGCCAAATTTTTAGAACTATTGCAAATACACATAATGCGACGACCAAAAGACTTGAATCTTGAGAACGCATGGTTTCAAATGGACGGCGCTCCACCACATTCCACAGGCCCTATTACACGTTTTCTGACTGAAAACTTCCAGGATTGCTGGATTGGACGGTTTGGACCAATAGCTTGGCCACCTCGGTCGCCAAATTTATTACCAAACGATTTCTTTCTTTGGAGTTATCTCCAATCTAAAGTCTACAACAGTACCGTAATACAGAGTACAGAGGAACTAAAGAATAGAATAATCACCGCCTGCAACGAAATAAATCCAGTTTTTTTACAAAGTACTGTAAAAGCATTTTATTGCTTGGAACAAGAAGGTGGTCACTTTGAACATTTATTAAACTAATTTGATTAAAAGTTTCTTTTTAAACTCGTTATTAAGAGGTAACAATTGTAACATAACCTTCCTTATCTATGAATAAAATAAAATTTCAGAGTTCTGTTCTATCAAGTGTCAAAATAAAACATTTGTTAATTTGGTTGCCTACCTAGCGACAATGTATTGACATGGTTTTTTTAAAACTGAACATACGATTTATAACGTTATGTTCAGTAAAACAAAACTCTCACTGTATAATAGACATTGCTTAGTGAAATATCACCTTAAAAAGCTGAGTCTGGCGGACAGTGGGAACTGCAGACTATGTGAATCAGACAGTGAAACCGCTAAGCACATACTCTGTAATTGTGATGCGTTAGCGTCCCAAAGACCTACTTAGGTACTCAGGAACATATTTGGTTTTGCCAAAAGCCTAGAATTTGTATGCAAACAATGAGCGTAGGGTTCAAATAGATCAAACTGGTCGCAGTTCTGTAGGGTATCAATCGCCAACCGACCGCTTCTCAATCAATCAATCAATATATAGAGCCGATAAGTTAATAATGTTTAGTTAATAAACGTCCAAATTTTATATGACTTAAATTTAAAGCTAAAAGTTTAAAGTAGGAAAAAAATTTAAAGTAGAAACGTCTGGATTTTCTAAAACAAAAGCACTTTTATTCAACAAAATGTCCAATATTTTTTTGAATTGAATTTTTGAAGTGATGAAAAAACCCATTTAAAATTCAAAATGTAATAATTTTGTCGTGCTAAACAAAATCTTAAATTGTAGATGGCGTCACAAAATTTAGCATTTCTCTATTGATGAAAGCATATATTTTTTATTTAAATCTTTGGTTTACAAAATGTAGCTGACCCACGTTGTTTGTCAACATTCCATTATTGTTTGATGTTTTGTTGATGACAGTTTTGCTCAATAATTATTTAAATTACAAAAATGTTAGTTCTTAAACTGTCAAATTTAGTAGTTTTGTTCACCGCTTTGATAATTTAGAACCATTCCGAAATTACTCTTAAACTAATTGCGTTTCCTATCTTCTTATAATACTCTATCTGTATATAAGGTGCAGATTGTGTAAAAATATCAGTAAGTTTCCACACCATGTAGTCTTCGTATGCTAATAATATGTCTTCCCTTGTCTTTTTAAAATACATTTTCTTTTTGTGTCCGGTCGAAGAAAGGCGGTGAAGGTAGGCTTTCCGTTTCCTTCTTTTCAGGCTTCCTTTGGTGCTTGAGATTAGTTTTTCAAGTTTTTTTCAAGATCTTCAAAATCACTTTAAGGTCATTCATATTCATATTCAAGATATTTTTATTTGCAAAAATAAGTTTAAGTTTGCAGAAAGCTTTCTTGATACATTTTTATTGAGTTTTAAAACACAATTTGGTATCTAAGATTACCCTTAGATACCCAACAACATAGTCACGGTTTTTTAAGAATTATTACATAATGAATAGTTATTTAAAGAGTCTACCAAATTACCTAGATCAAGGTTAATTTTTACATGTATCATCGGGAATAATCGGCTATAAAATGTCCGATAAAATGTAATATTGACTGTAGAATTTTATGATTGATGCAGTCGAAAGCTTTAGTGTAGTCTAGCAAAATTAAAACCGTTAAATTATTATTAACAGTTGCAGACAAAATACCATCAATAATCTGTAACAAAGCACAGTATTTTATTTTCGTTTAGAACCAGCATTAATTGATTGGACATATTTTTTTCTAACACTTTTGATATCGTGGGGAGTAGATATACTAATTGATCTTAAATGTTTAAATTCGTTAGGCTATATACAAGAGCTAATTTCCAAGTAGTAGGAAAATAGCTCTGTAAAAGGTATCAATTTATTATATGAGTAAAAAACGAAATTAGCAAGATAGCAAAATTTCAGCATATTACGAGTTATCCCAAAGCTTCTGCTACTTTTTCAATCGTTACTGTTTGAAAAATAAACGTTTCTTGGACTTTATATTTTAATTTAGCAATGTACAAATTTACTGTTTCCTGTAACTCTTGCTTTGCTGCCTTAACAAATTATTTATTTAGTTTTTCTTAGAATTTCTAATTTTGCCAGAAATCGAGATAAATCTCGCTTACAGATCGCTCGTAGATTTTTTTGTCATATATTTTTTTTCAATAGGTTTCATTTTACTATTTTTTTTTTTTTTGGATTTAAAAATTATCAAACCTGGTCTATATATTATGTATTTGCTAATTAGATTTTGCTCAATTTTGTTATATTTATGAATTTTTTTAAAATAAACTATTAAGGTTTATATTGAAACGCGTAGTGACGTTAAACAACACCAACGTTTTGTTATTGTTTAATTTTATAGTTTTAACATTTGTGTATTTTACATGTGAGTTTCTATCAAAAAAGTTCCTAAAAGCATATCTAGAATATGCAGAATATACAAGAGACAGTTTTGAAATAAAATTAAATTATACAAAACACAATTTTGATAATTTATATAATACACTTATATGAACATAATGTTATTGCAATTTTTAATAGCTCTGAAAGCTTAGCAAATTTGGTTAACATTTAAATACTTGTTTACTTTTGGTAAAATTTCTTCTTCAAGAGGAAATTAATAACAAATTGTCTTTTTTGGATAAAAACGTAATTAAAAGAACAACAAGCGTTATATAATTTGATAATTTAGAAAAGAAACAAACACTTTAACACTTGTCACTTTTGTGACAAATGTTATTTGAGTCTAACGCTTAGATCAATTCGGATTACATTAAAAAAACATTTGATCTACTTAAATTACAGCAGATTAGACAAGCATAGCTGTACACAACAACAATCATGATTTTAAAAAACTCTAAATTAGTCAAATAAATCAATAACATTATAAGAACATCTGGGTGTTGCCGAATCCATATCAATCCATAAAAATCAAGCAGTTACTATAAACAAAAAAAACTTTAAATCCCAAATTTAAATAAAATCTTTTTGTCATGTGGTAAAATTCTGTTTATAAATTATTGTTCTAAAGCAATTCATCTGCAATTTCTCTTCATCAGTGTGAGATCTCTGTTAAAACATTGTATTTATAACCAATATTAATGTTTATTTCATTTTTGCATAGTCCAAAGATTTTTTTAGTGCGTTATCTCTTTTCAGCTTTGAACAGTTTAACCATAATCAGTAGATTGATAGTCCGTAATGTTATATAAAGATATTATACAATTTTTAACGTTTTTAAAACTTTTTATTTTATTTAGTAAGCAATAAATATTACTAGGAGTATAGCCATACCTAATTTAATAAAAGTTTCTTATCAATATTGCTGTCAACGTATAAAACAAGTTTAATTATTGTTGTTTAAGTATTGCCTATTTGTAATAAAAAAAAAACTATTATTTTCATTTCAACTCATTTTTGCAATGCTTCTGTCGGTGCGTACTCAATATAATTATAATTGTTTTACAGAGGTAGACATTTTATAACCTGTAGCGTATAAATTACATTGTATAAAGTTAAAGCTATTAAAAATAATTACATTAGTTTTAAAATATTAAATTGCCAACCTTTAGTTTTTCGCTGTTTAAATTCATTGTGCGGACGTAGCAAAAATTTATTGCTGATTTAAGCCTATTTCTGACTTTTTGACGTCTTTAGCAAGTCAATCTGTAAAGTCGTTAAAAAAATTTACGATGTATTTAACATTCAACTGTATGCACTATAACAAGGGGGATAATTAATGAATGTAAGACCGTGCCCCGCCTATGGGTTGTTCCATGTGGATACCGTCCCCATCTGGTACCCCGCGACCAACAACAGTAACAACCAGCACCGCTTTATTGACTGACGGTGTATATTTCGCTGCCGACTTAACGATACTGTTTGCTCAATATAAATAATGCATTTTTGGTAATTTATAGTTTTAAACTTTTTATTTTAAGTAGAGTGGTTTTTTAAGAATGGTTAATCACGGTTAATGAGAAGTATTGTAAATGAGTGATAGTGACTCTTAGAACGTTATGAAAGTTGACACGGACTTATTTGTTAAGATTTTAATCAATCTCACAGCTTTTCGTAAGTACCTAATTAGAACTTCTGTTTTGTTATAGTTAATTCTTTTTATATATTTTTGCAATTTTTTTCACTTGCTGATATTCTTAAAACGTTTTTTTCATTTCATTAATTAAAAGCATTTTCCGACCCTTATCATAGCGAGTCGGAAGGGGACATAATAAGTTAATGACATACTTTTAAACCCATCTAGCTATACTATAGTTATACGTGTGAGAGTTTAAATACAAACATAGAAAAAATTATCAAAACAAACAGTGTAACCGCTCTAATTAAACATAATTACATTGCGATAAAACTTAAGTGGTGTTTTTATCTGAGGTTATTACAATGTATGCTTCGCAAAATTTAAATGAGCGTAATTATAGAAAATTTAATTATTATTTATTTATGCTAAAAAGGGTGAGTTAAGTATGACGCGTTGAGATATTAATGACAATTAATTATTAGTTCTTATTCATTATATAGTATTTTTTTCTTTTTGAGAATAACTCAAAACAGCGACGGGGTATTTAGGTACCTACCTAACATTTTTAACTTTGTAAAAGTTACGATATTTTTAATGACTGATAAAATGCAACAGTTAAGGTCACTATTATCAAGTACTTACTTCAAAATTGTAATTTGTGTTAATTGCTTAAAATGGAATTGAAAAATATTTTGCCAAGGTTACGTACATGTATGCAAATTTCCTAGTTGTTAAAGTAAAAAACTAAACTATTTGTTGAAATCGGCTTTTAACTTTAAATTCACTTTTAGAATCTATACCATCTTAGGCTCTAGTTGCAAATGTAGGGTACATACCTACCTATTTATTTGGTAAAATTTAATTTACCATATTTTATTGTTTTAGTTATAATTACAATGATCATAATAGGTTATAGAGTAGAATTTTGCAATAGTTTTAGACAAAAATATCTTAAAATCAATATTTCAATTCGAGATGTGTGTAGCATTGTAAAAAAATAGATTTTTCAAAATGTAATAAATTTATACTAAAATTAGAATTTGATGCGCTCACATTAACAAAAGTGAAATTAGAGTAAATGATTGACAAAATTTGTCAGAAAACACAGATATAATAGATGTATGTCAAAATTTACGAATTTCCATTAATTAGCGAAACACTGTAGATGACTTTAAATTAGTTAATCTTAATGTTAAGTGATAAAGTATATCTGCTCAAATAAAAATGCCACCAAAATCTATCATTAATTTTATTCAAATATAAATTATTTCAAAATATTCTAACTTAAATGAATAAATAATTTTTTAATAAAAAAAATAATAGAAAACTGTAATTTAAAATGAAAACCAATGGTTTTAAAGAATTTTATTGAAAATCTATGTCTGACAAAGCAAGCTCAAGTCGGGAAACCAAGATAAATACAAAAGAAAATTAGGAAGGACTTAAATTACTCGATATTTAAGAGGAATACGTTCAGATTATTTTAATCAACAAAACATATCAAGAATACAACTTTTTTGTTCAGGATGTAAAAGATAAATTAGGTACGACAAAGCTTTTTATTCTAAACAAATTCTTGAAGAAAATTTAGCTTCATACTTTAAGTTTATACTTAAATTAAAATTTGACACCTTCAGGCCAACAAATCTGAAATTAGAGTAAATGATTTATAGAATTTGTCAGAAAACAATAATATTATAGATGTAACTCCAGATCCACAAATTTCCTCTAATTAGCGGACCACTTTAAAAGACTTTGAATTAGTTAATCTTAATGACAGATAAGTCATATAATAAAAATATGCCAGAAATTTTAATGCGTTCATTTTTTATTTTAAAATAACTATTATTTTAAAATTGAAACAAGGTCACTGTGTTTTGGATTATGTATAAATATTTTAATTTGAATAAAATTAATAGAAATTTTTTGGGTTTTAGAGATGGTGTTAAAGGTGATTATTTATTTATTTGAACGTTTTCTGTTTAAATTAGGGCTTCATCGGTTGCAATTTAAAATATCTCAACATTTAAATAATTTTATAAAAAAAGAAAAGTTTACCAATAGCGTCTTTTTTGTCTTTATTGTTTAATATAGTAGTTTTAAGCGACAGATATTTTAAACTGTGGCTGATGAAGGCCAGATTGAAAAACGAAACAATCAATAAAAAAATCAATTAATTTTCACATCGTCTCTAAAAATCCAAAAAACTTTTACAATTAATTTTATTCAAATCTAAATTATTTCAAAACATTCCAACTCAAATCTTTTTTTCAATAAAAAGAAATTTCAAACTGTAGTTGTTTGCTGCAATTACAACAAATAGATTTAAATTTTGTTATGTATGATAAAGCAAGTTCAAGTCGAATTATCAAGTTAAAAAATACAAAAGCTAATTTATGTCGGATGACTTAGACTAATTCACTGACTATTCACTTTGCAATTTTCAACACAGTTGCAACACCTGTGAAAAATTTGTTACAGTAATAATTATTATTTTTATAAAATGTGTTTGTCCATTGTAAAGAGTTGGAGGCTTATAGGCTGATTTCTATCTAACTTATTTTTTTTTGTGAGTTTTTATAATTTGACGAAGGAGTTATCTTTCTTCTTTCTTTAATTAATAATTCAAAAAATAATAAAATAATTTTAATAATGGGCAATCACCATTGCCTATTTCACTCTAATATCGGACGTTTTTTAGCCAGAAATTTTGTCTTATCTTCTGACAAAAGTTTTGTAGCTTGAAAAAACAGTTTTTAGCAATTTTGTTAAAGTATTTCAGCACGAAATATTTTTTCACCTGCGACTTTTAGCAGTTTAGTTTTTTTGTAAACATTTAATAAAGATATGTGTGTGAACTTGCTATCAATTAAAATTCGGTGTTGTTTTTCCATAAACCATCAAGCAATTTTAAAATTTCAATAAATTTGGCGACATCTAAATATCTATTATTATTTACTTTCTCAATTAATACTATTCATAATATGAATATTATTATTGATAACTTATTAATACAGTTATTAACAATTTTTTTTGATTTTGGTCTTGACTGAAAAACTACCCTAAACCCTAAGTATCAAAATTATCTTAGATTCAAAAGATATTGAAATAAAAGTTGTACAAAAATATATTGAAAATGATGTAAAAATAGCTTAGTGCCAAAAGGCATTACATATATATTGACTCATGCTGAATTTTTTATTTTGTTTATAAAACTTTACATTACATTTACAAATTGATTAATTTTGGCATAGTTTAGTTAATGTTATGTTTTCGTTATTTAGATTTGGCTCAATTTTGTTATATTCAAGCAAGTTACTTAAATAAACCATTATGGTCTTTATTGAAACATGCAGGTTATAAATTAACTGACATTAAACGACACTAAATTTTTTGTTGCTGTTTATTTTTATAGTAGTTATAACTTGTGTATTTTACATGTGACTTTTTTACATCTGGAATATGCAAAATTAGCAAAAAACTGTTTAGAAATAAAATTATGCAAAATATGCATATGCAAAAACCAGTTTTGAAAAATTTTCTAGAATCTAGATAAAATATATATATTACCTAATGCTATTGTTACTAGAAAAAGAAATATATTTTATAAAACGTGATAAGTTCATACTAAAATCAGAATTTAACGCGTTTACATTAACAAAAGTGAAATTGGAGTAAATAATTCATATCTGCTCAAATAAACATATGTCAACAATTTCAATGTATTAGTTTTAAATTTATAATAACTATTGTTATTAATATTTATTAAATAAGACCAAATAACAAACATAAATTTTTAGATTTGAAAAAAATTTATTGTAGAGATTTTTTGGGTTTTTAGAGATGATGTCGAAAATTATTGATTATTTATTTATTTGATCATTCAAATTTGATCAGTTAAATTAAAGCTGCATCAGTTACAATTCAAATTTGTCTCAACATTTAAACTATTTTTCACATAAATAATATTTTACTAATAGTTTTTTTGTCTTTATCGTTTAATATCATTGAAGCGCAATGCTTCCATAATTTTAGTTAACAGATATTTTAAATTGCAGCTGATGAAGCCCCGATAAAAGACGAAACGATCAATAAAAAATAATTTATTAACTTTTACATTGTCTTCAAAAACTAAAAAAACCCTTAGGCCTATTTTTTTTCAAATGTAAATTTGTTAAAATATTCTAATTCAATAAAAAGAAATTTGAAACAGTAGCTTAAAATTAAAACCAATGATTTTAAAAGATTTTATTAAAAATTGGTAATAAGTTGACTTGTGGTCTAATAATTTTAATAATTTTCCAAAACTAATCTTTTTGAAAAAATATTAAATCTTTGAAAAATTATTACTAGAAATAATAAACGAAATTTGTCAAATACAACTAATTGAGAGTTTTTGGGAAAAATGATAAATTTATGATTTGTGGCTTAAACATTTACTAATTTTCACAACTATTTCACAGCATTTTTAAGTTTATAAAAGATCCGGATAATTTTTCAAAGTTCTTTGGGAAAAATATAACCTATTTGAAACCTAAAAAAATGAGATCAAAGTTTAAATCTATAAGTTTTTTGCCAACATTTTACAAACTGTTCACATTTTACAAACATTATGCAATTTATGACTAGTGTATAAACATTAGTATTATAAATATTAAGCTGAGAAATTACATAAGTAGTTTTTTTAGAATTAATTCGGTGACAATTGATTCGGTAGAGAACAAACCCGATCAATTAAACGTAAATTTTACAGAAACCTTTCACATAAGCGATTTTTTACATTTTCGAATGAAAATGTTTTATAAATTCTGAACTGGTTTCAATTAAGTCCATCTAGGCAATCAAAATTTATCTTTTTCCGAAGGTGATTTTAACCTGTAGAAAATTGAAGAAGAAAGGCTTTCACGGCTTAAAGTCATTGAAATATTGTCATCTTTTGGAAAAGACCGTGTCGAAAGGTTTAATAAAATAGATAAAAAAAAGTTTCGCTCTTAGCCTGGTTCACACGTTTAGTTACCGTGCTTATTCTCATTTTTTCCCGCCTTGATGACGCCTTAACCGATGAAGTGCGAAACGTCAACAATTTTATTAAACCTTCCGACACGGTCTTTTCCGAAAGATCAACATTTCTGTAAAACATTTTTATATAAATCTTTTTTTACGGTCTTGTTATGCGCAATAAGATTGTTATTGCGTTAGGGTATGACCCTTACTCGAGCATGAATTATCTAATTTGTTTGAGCTGATATTGTTTTATAGATCTTAAATAATTTTTTGCCATAAAATTATAAACTGTTTAAAAAAAAATATTTTTCTAAAGTTTTTTATTTATTGTTTTAGTAAATTTTTGTCTGCTTATATTGCTCCAAGTACTTTGTTCAGAGTTGGAAAGTCGTTGTGAAATAATAGTTTGATAGGGGTGCCAGTTAAGTTTTCAGGTGTGGGGTTAATCTTAAGTAGGAAGCAGCAAACACGTATCAAACATTTTTCTGTTATCGTCGTCTTAGACGTTTGAACATTTCAAACTATCTTCAATTTAGAAGTAAAAGTGGCAGTTGTTAAATAACACATATAACTAAATTCTTTTATTTATTTAGTTACATATATAGGTACTTTTTTTGGTTATTTATTGACAACGATGCCAGAAAGAAATATGAGCCCTCCAACTTACAAAACTTTTTTTTGAACTATGTACTTTGTTTTTGACACTCCGAAATTTCCAGAAAGTAAATTTTCTAATTATAAGTGCACAAGCTGATTAACATTACTTGAAATCCGTTAAAATAGGTAACGTAACAATTTCCATTAAACCAAGCAGGGCGGCTAATCCACAATAAGAATTATTTAGGGAAAGATTAGATGTGTTAATTAAGCAAATTTATTTAAATAACAATTTTTAATAAACTATTAAAGTTCAAAAAACTAAATAAATAGAGAATGTCAATTCTAACAGCATGGCTTAAGTAACAAATCAGCTGCCAAAATTTTTAGAAATTCTTAAAACTCTGATTTACAACTAATTAAAGTAATTAATTAATAAACTAAGACTTATGTTAGGATCTGTTAAGATTCCTTGCGATTTTAAACAGTGGCTTGCTTTCTGGTTTATTGAAAATGCTTCCTGATATGATAGCCTGATAGCCTTATATGAAAACACTTTACTTGTTTTCAGTAGGTTGAAATTGAAACCAATTTGGAGACTTGGTGAACCTTGATGAAAAACCTAATTCATTACTTTTACGTCAATGATCTTTGTTCTAGCAAAACTACTTAGCTTATTATTGCTTAAAATGTTGCAAAACATTATTTAAAAAAGCTAAAATTATTGGAATATCTTCTAAAAAAATTTTTACAATTTCACTTACGAATCAAACAAAATTAATAGATTTATTAAAGTTTTAAAAGGTCTACTCTATTTTTGTATTTTTACTCGATTAATGATTTAAAAAAAAATATAAGAAAAAGCAACAACCACTCGTAAAGTTTATCAGCACTTATAAATGTTATCAGTTAACAGGGAAATACAAAAAAATGGCGAAACTGTAGTTTTTATTTTAAAATACACAACCAAATAAGATTATTATAAATCTAAATGATAACAACTTATCTGAATCTGATTTATGTATTATATATAATTTTATTGTTACCCTGTAAGTTTTAAAAGTACCTATGTTGTACATTTTATAATTTTAATATATACTAAAGAACTAATAAGCAACAATATTTGATTTTCTTGTTTAATGTTAGCATGGCATTGGTCAGTTTTATTCATAAGCCCTAAAGCAGGCGGCACTCTGAGTTGTAAACCTTTCCTACTTTTGTTGTCCTGTCTGTCTCATTGTGAGCAATTAAATTTACTGCCGGTACATCTCAAATGTTCTTACTATATACCGTCAAAATGTAATAAAATAAATAAATAATGAAAATTTGCCAACATAAATATTTTTGTGCTTGATTTATTTTGAGGCTTACAAATTGTTTATATATGCACACTTAAATAATTTACTAATATACACAAACACACTGTATACGTAATATACAAAAAAAAACATTATTAATTTAAACCAAATTTTTTATCAAATTCGCAACAAAAATTAACATAAAGTATGCAATTTTAGCACGCAAAGAGCAAACTTTGCATTAAAAATAACAAACATATCTAGGTCGTTCTTCATAGGTACGCATAATTTTGTAAAGATACTTAAAATTATAGGTATATTATTATAGACAAATTTTAAGTTTCTTCAAAAAAAATGCATTTTTGTCAATGACACTAATTTTTATTCAGTCTTTTTTTTTGTCAACTCTTGCTATAAAATTTTGAGCATAGATAAACATGTTAACGTGGTTCAAAAACATATGATTGACAAAATTATTAATGTTTTTGAGATTTTTTCAAATTGCTACGTTTTCAGCGCATTTAACATATCTAAATTTTTTAAATCACGGTAATGACGATTTTTAACTATAAATAATATCATTGATAATAATAGTAAAATAAAACTTAAACAAGATTCTCAAAAAACACCGGAAAAAAGTCATAAATAATTGCAAAAAGTGTTGCGCGCACTGAAACGAAAAGAAATCTAAAATAACTAACCGGTAGTTTTTAATCCACTGTATGATTTTAAAAATAGCTCTATATTTCTCAAGTCTAAACAACAATAATTTATAATTAACCCTGTCAAAAGTCTTTAAAAAGTTTGTGCAAATTGCATAAAGCCTCAAATGATATCGCAAAAACCAAAAAATCTCCGAACATAAATAAGCTAGTGATGTAATAATAAATCTATTCAAATAATTCACCCGTTTTCCAAATAATCTTTTATTCTGCTTCACTTTCTAAAGGTTACAGTATAAAAACACTTTTTTATGTCCCAAAATCTTCTTATTTCATTCAAATGTTATCTAGATTTCTTTTGAATCTTTTAGACTTGTCGGTTAGTTTTGATGTAGTATCATTCTTTACAAGAATTCTTCTTTCAGAAACAGTAGCTATTATCAAAAAGTTAAAGGTGACTGCTTGCAAATCTTAAGAATAAAAATAGAAAAATAGAATCTTAACATATTTTTATATCAACAATAAATTTTATAAACAAGTTGCAGAAACTCCAATGAATTCTCTTTTGTATCTTGTCATTACCAATATCTTTTAATATTCTTTAAAAGACTTGAAACATCGGTTTTAAAACCTATTGTATGGCTTCAATATGTTGACAGTTTTTCCAGCATTTTTAAATCATTTAAATGGTTTAAATAAAGATATACAATAAACTTGTAATTTAGGTTCTCTATGATCTGGTAACACGTCTTTCAAACGGTTATACAATATATACAAAACCTACACATTTAGATCGCTATCTTCATGCCACATCACACCATTATCTCAAAAACTATCATCAAGATATTGGTTTATCGCGTTTTTTCAGTTTGTTAAACATCAAGTATCCAAACAGAATAAGACTAATTAACAAGTAGCCTAATGAATAATAGATATAAGAAGCGAGATATTCAACGCAATATAACACCTCGCGCAAAAACGAAAAAGTCGAAAAATAATACTGGAAACACTTTTCTTTCACGAGGTGAGAGACAGAATTGGAAAAATTTTTTGTAACAAGGATTAAGAACGGTTTTTAAACTATCTTCAAAAATGTTGAAAATTTTATCATCTTCAAAAGACAAATTTGACTCCATGTTGTCTAAAGGTGCTCATTAAAGTTTGTGCTCTTGTGACAATGTTTACATTGGAGAAACCGAACGTTTAATCAAATTTTGGGTTTCTGAACATTGCATAAATCCGAGTTTACAGTCACGGTCTGCACTATCTGAACTATCTTTGTAAATCGAGATTCTTCTATCACAGACAAATCAGAAAAGCATTTAAAATTGCAAAACACTACTGGACCTCATTTTTTTTACATTAAATGTGGTTAAATATAAACAATTTTGATAGAGATTCTGGTTATTATTTCTCAAACGTTTGGAAGATCTTGTTTATGAACACTTCTTTGACATCAACACAGAGTGCTTTTGCTTTCTCTACCGCTTTCTCTTCCACTTTGTCCAACGTTTTCTGCTTGTTTAATAAGCCTACGTAGCAACAAAGTCTAGTTAGACCTACTAGTCCACACGTCGAAATGCTTATGCTTACCTCTGTTTTCTTGTTCTGATGAAGCTTTCATTGATGGAGTTTGAAACATCTACAATTTTTCTAAACATTTTGATACGGTCTCTTTCGTGATGTTAATTTTTCAATGACTTTAAGTCGCAAGTGAGTTTTTCTTTAATAACTTTATGTTACCTACTGTCTATAACAGCTCGTTTGAAAGCAAATGAGATCACTTCAAATATTTTAATAATTACAAAAAAAGTAGTGATGTGTCTGTAATTACTAATAGATTGTTTGTAGATCAGCACAGTTTCACAAAATTTTAAAAAAAGAATTGCCTAAAGTAACCTCTTGAAAATCCAATAAATCATTAGAATAAACACAATTTGGGCATATGACAACTATAGTTCAGTTTATGATTTTACATTATGCTGAGTGTAAATTTATTATTTATTAAATTTATTGAAATTTCTATAGTCATTCGTGGAGATCACAGTTATGACAAATTGACGAGTGAAGGTTTTTGAACTTTGACAAAAATTAAAAAAACTGCAATTTGCCGGCAGTTTAACTTAATATTTAATATAATTAATACTGAGATACTCTAATAACTAACTATAGATCTTTTTCTAATTAAAAATCTTATACCTAAGATACAATGACCTGAAAGGTCTGCAAATAACTGCAAAACCGTATTAACTAAACAAAAAAACAAACAATGCATTTATTAAATAATAGACATTGATTTATTTATATGTTTTATCTAACCTAAATTTTACTTACAAAATTTAAATTTATTAGAAATCACACTTTTTTACGGTTATATAACTAGAATCCATTCAATGATAGATGTAGGTAGGTATCTGAAGCAAAACTATTTTGTTTAGAGTTCACCTTTTAAATACTGGGTGACTTTAATAATTGAAAATTATTTTCTTACGCTGGTAATATACTTGGTTAGCAACATCGTAGAAAAAGCATCTGAAATTTTCAAAATTTTATGTCTTCACTTTTGATGATTTACTTTGTGACGTGATCTAAATAAAAACAATTTACAACTGACAACTCGTTGCACAACCAAGTAAAAACCATAAGTTTCTTATTAAGGTTTATTTATAAATCCTGTAGAAAAAATCTCATCCCAATATGAACAATTTATATATTATAAAAATAAAGCATAAATTGCTTTAAAATAATTGTAAATTGTCCTAATTATTGAAATTACCAAGCGAGTACAATATCTAGAATATTCTTTTAAAAACTAAAAAATCTTTCAAAAGTGCTAACATATCAAAATACGAGTTTTGTAGAAGTGAGAGAAAGATGAGAGAGATTAAAAAGTTTGAGAAGGTGCAAAATGTTCTGGATTTTTTAGGTGAACCAATAAATAAAAATAAATAAACGGTACAATAAATAGTAAAAAAAAGATGATTGAAATAAACGTATACAAAGTAAAGCCTAAAGTGTGAAAGTATTGTTTTGATCTTAAATTTAAAAGTGGTTTCTGGAGCAGTGTTTTTAAGAATTTACTATAGGAAAAGTGAGTAATTCAATAAATTGCTGTTTTTTTTTCATAAGGTTTACCTAATCACATTTTTATTTTTTAAAATACCGATGGTTAACAGTCGTTTTAAAAATAACTATTATAATTTAACGTCTGTTTCAAAAATGACATTTCAATCACTCTGGGAACAGTACAAGCAAACATAATTTTTACTATATACAAATATTTTTAAAACACTAAGATATAAGTAACTATATCGTATTAAAAATTGTTTCTTATCTTAGTACTAAAAACTTTAAATGAAATACTATTTATTTTATGTTAAGTGTCTCAAGCACAAACTTAAATTTTATATACTACATTTCAATTAAATTAGCATAACAGTAGGCCATGATCATGTAAACCGGTTTTAAATGCAAAATGTACTTCATACAAAAATGTGGAACTAGATTTGTCACATGTTTGTCATTGCCAACCAATGAAATTATATCATTTAAACAAATTTATTATTTATATTATTTAAACAAATATTTAAATTGACATTCACTAATATGTAGTTCTGCAAACAAAAAAGGTAATAGTTATTTACATAAAAGTCAGGAAAATTTCACATTACTGAAGAGGAGCTAAATTGAAATAAGAGGCACTTTGTGCCGAGTATTTTAAAGCTCCGAGTCAAGTAAGAGATTTTACTGACGTGTTTTGTATTAAATTTTTCCGGAAATCGTAAAAAAAGACGAAACTTACAAATTTTAGAATTTTTCTTGACAAATTCCATAAAAGTCAAGTTTGTCAATTTTGTGGGAAACTATAGTTACTAGAGTATCTTTTTTATATCGCGTCTTGTAAAGTTTTTACAGCACTAGTCCGGAAAACTCAATTTTCCTGCGCGTAAATAAGCAGGAAAATGTTGTTTCCATGACGATTTCCGGAAAAAGTTTTTAACACAAATTTTAAATTTTACATCTAGCTTTTTTGTCAATTTAATTGAAATCAACATTTGATTTTATTCTATTTGTGTTTAATGTAATTTTGTAAAAACAAGCCTTTAAATACAAAAAAGTGAAAAATTGAAAATAAGAAAATATGATAAAAAGGTAATTGATTAAACTTTGAAGATGTAAAGTAAAATATAAAGATTCAATGTGAATTTAATTGAAATAAACATTATTAGTCTTATTGAATTTGAGTTTATGTAACTTTGCAAGGAATTATAAACACAACTTTTAAAATATACTGGAATTTTGCTAAATATATAAAGAGGTCCAAAACATACAATCGGCCAATATCTTGTGTACAATAACTTAAAAAATCGTTTAAGTTCTAGAGAAAAAATAATTTATTTTAAACTGAAGACATTCTAGTGCAATATGTTTGTGTCAGTTTTTTTTTTTAACATATTATTAACCAAATGCTTAGTGTGACTGTAACCGCATTTTTTCTGATGTTAACAAAACAGTTGTTTTTTTTTAAAACAGCTTTATACCATTATTTATAAATAACAAAAAAAATAATTAATGCTTGGTTCTTAATAAGTGATATCATAAGCTTAATATTATTATCTATCATGCAAGGTGATGTAGGCCGTGCTCATTAGTGAAGCATGCTTGTTATAAGTAGCAGTAATATGTTGATAACAAAATGAACATGTTAATCTAGAAGTAATAATTTACTATAGAAATGATTTTGATTGAAGTACATACTTGTAACATCTCAGGGTTTTTTTAACAATCACTGTTTATTTATTTTACAGCAAAAAACAACACAACACATCTAGAAAAAAAATACATCAGTTCGATTTGATTGAACACGCAATAATATGGGGTCTTAATATTTTGTGTCTATTTCTTTTTGCTATTTGTTCTATTCGATATTCTGTAGCATTGAGTTGCTTCTGCGTGGTTTTCTCTTCTGGTATTTCGCTCTTCCGTAGGGTTCATGTTGATCTGTATTAAATGATATTTTGCGTTTTTCATCACAATTACACTGTTTGGTGTTAAAAATAGCAGTAATTGTTGCGTAGACCAAGTTTGAAACCAACTAGAATTCATATAGTATAAAAATAAGTGATAATTTGCGCGTTATTTTTGCTGACAACAGTAAGGCAGTTTGAGCCCATTCGTTAACATCTTTTGTATTAGCAAAATTTTTTGATGTCATTTGATAAATCCTTTTTTATTACATTATCGAAAACGTATTATTTCTTGTCTACATTTATTAAACTCCTATTTGCTTTCTGCTATTGCCGTATTTTACACATGTATTGCTCTCATTTTTTTAGGCGAAGTGTTTTCATAATGTAAAATGTACATTTTCTGTGTTAACCGTTGATATTTTATGTCATCACATCACTTTTCAGATGCATTCTTGAAGATTCGTCACAGTAAAGTATGTCATAACCAAATATAGCTAATTTTTGTTTTAGCGACTTTACGCTTAGTACTATCTTGTTCTTACACGCATTATTGTTCTTATTCGTAAATTACTTGCTTCATTTAAACTCCAACAAGTTTTGAGTGTTTGCTTATTATTTCTATGTGATGTGAATATTTTATAAAATTGTTTCTATAAATTAATTCAAGTTTCCTTTTTTATAAAAAAAAATTATGTTATAATTAGTTTTTTTTGTGAAGCAGTTGTTACTTATTAGGTTTTATACTACACTTGACTTAAATAAAACCCTTATCTGTAAAAAGCGTAAATAATTATTGATATAAAAGTCATTAAAAACATACAACTAAATATTACTAACGTAATTACGTTTTTAGTAATGTTTGTTTCATTATTAAAATTCTAACGTTAACTATTTATTATATAAGGTAAACGTTGTAGAGTAATAAGTATTTTTAAGATTTTTTTTTGTTATAGAATATTAGTGAATAGAACTAACAAATTTTCTAATTAAATATTATTTATAGCACTTAGATAGGTTTATGAGTTAGTATATTAAAGGCTATATTTCTGCATTTTCATTACAAATACGTTTTTTTTTATATTATAGTTTTACTTTTTTCGGGAATTAATTGACATTATCGTTAACACAAATCTGGTCAGTGACCGTAATGTGCTAACTGCGATTTGATAAGAAAATTATACTAACGTAGCAAAAACATTTTTCCGCATTGCCGGCGTATGCAAATCACCTGTTGTGTACTTCAACAAAATTAAAAATTTAAATTTTTACACAATTTATTTTAATCTTATCATTATTGCAAAAATCATCCTGTCTGACTAAAAAATAGGTTTATGATATAACTTTTCACTTTTACAGGCGACTCATAAGTGCAGCAAAACGAAGTCTTATCGGAAAAAGTAGTTTCGGGCGCATTCGTATTTTTTTATGGTTGAACAAATGGATAGTGAATGTGTTGAAATGGATCTTAGTACAAGACCTCGAGATGAACTTCTAGACAATAGTTGCAAGATGCGAGTGGCTAAATCTGTGTTTTCAATACGAAGTCTTGTGGACGTGGGAGATACCAAAGACATGCTAATTAAAAAAAACTCAGTTTCCAAAGGTGCGTATAAGAAAGATGCAATAACTTGGTTTTGTTAGCTTACAAAAAGCTAAACTGCTCCACACAAGCTAAGGACTTAGGGCTATTTAGCTTTTAAAAGTTTGTTTCTTATTATATAATTTTAAAATATTTTTTTAAGCAAAAAAACAGGAAAAAATAAAACTGCTCTAAAACTGACTAATAACTTAATGTTACATTACAGTACAATACCCTTTGATCCTAAAATTTCTTGTCTTTTGTTGCTACTTTTCTTTGCATTATAAAATATCTTGGAGTTGAGTGTGCCTCTTAGCAAAAGCCTTCTCTAACGATTTCCACTGCTTTCTGTCCCTTGCAACTCTTCTTTAGTTTAGACCTGCTGTAAGTTTGAGCTTGTCTTCTCATCTTTTACACCGTCGACTTCTATTTTTTTTGTCGTCTAAGGTCACCATTCTGACACCATTATGTCAGAATTTTACGCTATTTATTCTGAGGGCTTTGCAACATATAACCTATCCATCTCCATTTCATTTGGTCTATCTAAGTGTAGATGTCTGTCACTCTGGTCCTAAGCTGATAGATGTGTTTTTTTCTCTGTTCATTTTCTTAATTCCCAGCATGCTTCTTCTCTCCACAGCTTTCTGACAGTGTTCTAGCATATCTAGCATATGTTTGGAAAATGTTCAACTTCTGCATTCATAAGTGAGAGAGAATGCAGGTGTTAAATTATTACCACGTAATTTTATTACTGAGGCCTGCTGCTTTCGATGACCAATATCTTTATTACCTACCGATTGGCTATTCTTTTGATCTAAAGTTTAGATGAGCTTTGCAAAGCTTTTTATCTAAATTTGCATCGAGTTTTTATATATTCTTTCTTTGGTTTCTCATTATTTAAACAAAAAAGTTAACATAATTTGTTTTATAATTTTTTCTTCAGATCAGGTGATAGAGCAAGTAAAGGTAAATGTGCATTTATCTATTATCTATTACTTCTAATTGCATTTATAACAGTCATGTACCGGTGTACACGAGCGTTATTATTTCAAAAAAATATACAGCAACATAAAATTCTGGCACACTGTGGTTTATCACCTGATTCAAAAATATTTTTGAATTTATGTTTTCTGAAATAACCAGCAAGTGAGTATGACTATCATAACAAATAGGATAGACTTCTTGTATTGATCGCCAATATCTTGGTATCAAAGACTGTATCTAAGCAAGCGTTTGACGACTATCTAAGAAACGACTATATTCAAATTCATCAGTAGACAGTATAGTAGAAACCTATAAAGTACACTCGGCAGTAAATTTTATTGCACTAATCCATCACAAAAATTCGACACTCAAAACCACAGTCATTTTCTATAAAGCGTCTATATTTGTATTTACGTTATAGACATTTTATAATAGACAGTTTTAGCTGCTAATAATGTTTTTGTCCATTTACTTTCTACTCTGTACTCAAAGTATTCCGTTTAGACGTTACCGAAAATGACGCTTTAAAAAATATGTTACGTAACTTTGCCGTTTTGGCTACGTTTTGAAATCACATTTCCACAATAAGTCAACAAATCAATTGGTTTGTTAAAACAGATTAGAAACAGAAAAATGTTTCGTATGTTTGCAATATCATACTATAATTATTTAATCGTATAGGTATGACTAGCCGTATCAAACATGACAAAAGTTTAAAAATTAAGAAATTGAGCAATTTTGAAAATGTATCCTTAACTTGTGTAGAGCAGTTTATTTCGAACATGTTTTAATAGCCTAATTTTATATTGAAAGGAAGTTATAAAAGTATTTTGAATGTCTTTTATTAGAGTCACAGTTGGTATGTTGGTAACATACAGGTAAATCACAAATCAACAATTCAATTTTTCACTAGATCAAACTTGAAAAAAAAAAGTGGCATTAACTGTCACAAACTCTTTTAGAGTTATTTCAATTGTTGAATAATTATTATGTTAATATTAAAAATGAAAGAAAATAGCATAAAAGCTTGTTTTATAACATTTAAACCACTTGTCATTTGCAGGCAAATCTTTTTTCGTTAATTGTGCTGCAAACTTAGTTTGTGTCTTAGTACTTTATAAAACTAATGCATTAATATACTATTATATCATTTAGTCCTCTACATATAATCCTCTAAAAAACATTCCAAAATAAAAAAAACCAAATCAAATATTCTAAACTTTGAATTCAGTATTTAAAAGTGCTGTAAAAGATGTTAACATATCTAATAACAAATCATGCTTACAAAGCCGGTTGATGGTTTTAAATGATTTGAAATGATGTGCTATTTCTTTCATATTGTTATATCTTTCACCATTCTGAACTTGTTATTTGTCTAAGTGTCATATGCTGCGTTCTTTTTATTTTTATTACATTATTTTCAATTAAAGCTTTGTGTCCATTTGTTATCAGCATCACTGGTCATATAATTGACTTGTATAAAGTCAGTTTGTTTTTCTCACTCAGTTTGCTCTTTTTCGGCAAAAATGAATACAAATATTTCTTTTGCCTGTTTGCTTCTGATAGCTATATGCGTATTGAACTTTCTTTGCTCATCACAAGTCACACCAAAGTATTTGATTTTTTTATAAGTTAAATTTTCTTCTTTGAAAATCTTTTCTTTATTGAAGAGTTTTGAAAATAACAGCTTGGCTTTTTTCTTGGTGATAATAATTCGCTAATTTCCGAATCATTTTCTTTAGATTTTGATGTTGTTTGATCGTTTTTTTTCTACACTTGGTCTTTTCGTAGCTAATTTGATGGTGGCGGTATTATCAGCATAGATTGTCAGTGTTGTTTTTTTTTATTTTGGGATATTGCGAGTGTATTTGTTGTACAGCACAAAATCTAACATCAATATTTGCGACTTTTTAGCCTCAAGGAACATTTCCCATAAATAAATACAAATTTGGAGTTTTCTATTTGTCGAATATGATTTTATAAGTCTCATCATTCCAACACTGTCATTCTATAAATTAGATTTATGTGTATCTGTCAAAACGCTTGGAAGACATTTAAAAAAAACTTTTCTTGAGCAATGCTTTTTCTTAAATATTAGATCAGTCGTGATCTAATATGTATGAATAGTAAACTTATTTTGCAGCTACTCTATTCAATTTTAAGATTTTTGTTGTTTCTGGTATTGTCCGCTCTGAGCGTTTTGATTATTTGCCAAAAATGCTTTATGCTATCACGAGCTTTTCCTATAATTTTGCTTTTTTTACTATTTTAGATTTTTATCTATTCACTTTTAATAATTTTGAGATTGTTGACAATGTGTTTAATACGTGGATCAAACCCTCTTGTCTTCTCTTCTTGCGATTTCTGTTGTTTCAATCATGTTCTCTGTTATTTGTGGTAGATGTTCTATATTTGTTTTGATTTTAATGATTTTTTTGAATTTATTTATTGCTTTGACATGTATTAACATCAATTTTGCTAACTTATCAAAAACATTTTAAGCTAAAAGAGTGAAATGGTTGAAGTCTAATTGATGACTAATTCTTAATGACCAAAAAATTAAAAATTATTTTTAAATAATGAAACTGCAAAAAAGATTTTAATAACATGTCTGAAAAGCAATCAGCAATTTTTAAGGCACTCGTTAATACAATATTATCATCAAGTATTGTTGATGCAAGAAATATACGGCTTTTTTTTAACAAAGCTGTCAAACACATTTTTTTTATTAAGTTTTAATATTAAAGATGTAAATCAAAAGAATTATTAGATTTTTTGTAAGATTGATAAGCTAGCTTTTTCTGCTGCAGATAAGCTTTGATAGTTTGACTTCAAAATTGTGATAAAGCTTCTATATTTCTTATTTATAATTTGTAATAGAAAATGCAGAAAGCAATTAACTTGAGTCGGTACCAATTGGTAATGCTTCCTCAACTTTTGGAGTTAGCAAATACAAAAGAATAAACTGATCCGACCGTCTGTCGGCCGACACTTTGTTTCTGGCCGACACTGGAGCCGATCTTCTAATAGTTCAAAAACATAGCAGTTTAGAAAAACACTTTTTTTAGCGGAGGAGTATAGTAACGATTCTGCAAAAAATAAGAAAAAAAGATCTATAAAACTTTAATAATTAAGTAAAATTTTGATTATAGTATAGAAAAATGTTGAAAATAAACCGAAACTTAATCTTTTTTAAGCTTGTCATGTTAATTTATTTGGGTCAAATGAGGTAATTAAGATTTCACTATTTTTCCCTTGCAATTATTAGTTCGGATTAAGAAAATTGTACTCTAATGTAAAATCCGACTATCAATATTTGGTAAATGTGACATTAGTCAGCATTTTCTATTTAAATAAGAATTATAAATTATATCAAAATAAGCACATTATATGAAATTTAGATTTTTTTATGAAAAAGTGAACACTTGATGAACAAAAATAAACAATCTATTTTTCATTACTTCAATTCTTATCTTTAAGATATATAATTAGTTCTGACGTTGCTGTCGAAAGGTTATTACCTACTTTTAGAAACCTTTATTACGGTTCATTCTCATGATAATAGCTTGATATAGACCTAAAACATCTAGTAAACATTAGTGCTCGAATAGAATCGTTATAAAATATTAGTAGAGTTAAACCGATAT
Source organism: Lagria hirta (assembly GCA_947359425.1). Classification (NCBI taxonomy): domain Eukaryota; kingdom Metazoa; phylum Arthropoda; class Insecta; order Coleoptera; family Tenebrionidae; genus Lagria; species Lagria hirta. The sequence goes on from OX375794.1 coordinate 32,186,877, forward strand.
TTGCCAAATAACGTTAGACTGATTTTAAGAAAACATAAAAATAAGTAATATTTAGCTAAATACCATGAACAAGTCGATTGCTACAATAGACAATTTAACAAATAATTAATTTTAGAAATTAAGTTGCGTAGCAAATTGGGCAGTATATTTTAGTTACTTCGCACATGTCATGTCAACACAACTTTATATCACAGTTTTTATTTATTTCTAAAAAAAGGAATATGATATCTATAGAGCTTATAAAATAGATATTATTAGAGCTTTTGAATTAAATTTTTAATTCTAATTCGTTACTAGATTGGTAGATTGACCAAAAATGCACCATTGAACCAAAATCTTAATTTTGAATTCAAGTGTTGGTCAAAATTACAACATATTCTATAAGTCCGTGTTTGTGTTTATAAAAACAATAATGTGTATTTAATTTGTATAATATTAAAAAAATTTGATATTTTTTGCGTCACATTAATTTATTGTAGGTTTTTACTTTACTGGCTAAAGCAAAGTGATTTACAAATAAAAAACAACATTAACAAATCGGTTATAATTATATATTATGTAGGCATTTTGTGATATGACAGAAATTGTAATTAAAAAACATTAAATAATAGTTTTTTAAATATGGCTAAATGTAGGTATATTCTTATCAGTTGTTTTACTTTACTAGTTTTTCTATTTTTTTAGTTGCTATGTTAGAAAATTTTATTTGATAATGAAATGTTTTCTAATGCATATTTATATTTTGGTTGTAAAATACATTGTGTTTTAAAACTACATTTGCATCTAATTTACTTAATGTTTGTAAAATGTAACTTTTGTATTAGAAACGCAGTAAAATGTAGGTCACCTCTTATCGCTTTAACAAAAATTATGATTTTTGTTTGTCTTCCTGTACTTACTGAAAGCAATTATAGCGCTTTAAAATCAGCAAACTTATTGTTCTAGTGCTAAAATGTTTTAAATTCAAGTAAATTGTTTAATTTTTTTGCATTTGGTACAAACTGGGAAACTTAAATGCAAAAGCACGCCGTTTAATGGTTTTATTGCACTCTTTTGTCAATCCAGTCAATCCGATAGTGGGTGGTGGGGTGCTTCTTGTTGCGATTGCCGTAACATATAATTTAGCATAAATTAATGTAAATTACTACATTTTTGGTGTAATATTTACCGTTATTTGACGCATAGATTGTGTAAGTACTAAAATTTACTTTAGAAAAAGTTTTTGTTTTATTTTACTACATAGAGTATTTGAACAAAAACATTTTGCAACAAATGAAAAGATTAAAAAATTTGTTTTCTTATCAAAAATTTACCAACACCTCAGCTATTAACCTCCAAAGAATACGTGGCAACGCTCTCTAGCAAAAAAATTGAAAGATAAACATTATTTAGATATTTTGACGATTGCTGCCTATTCTCAACTTGACAATTATCTTTTAGTTCTAAATTTTAATCAAATGATATTTATAAATTGCCAAGATAAGTCAACAAGTGGTGGATTTTTTAAATGTGAGCAGCTTTATTATAATTTTTCTTCATACCTCGGTCGAAAGTACGTACTTTTGTCCCTAATAACAGAGACGAAAGTTTAACTTTTAGTCCCTGTAAGATGAAATTCTTTCTTCCCTATAATAGCGGGAAGAAAGAATTCATCGTGTTTATTTATACTCGTAACTATGTTATATGACCAGCAACACTCGCTTCGCTCGTGCCGCAAATGTCGCGGCAGGCATCAAAAACTATCAGCATTTAAAGTTAAAAAAATAAAATTAAAAATAAAAGTACGTACTTTCGACCGAGGTATGAAGAAAAATCGTATACACGACGCGGGACAGAAGTTGAAATCTCGGTCCTGCGCGCCATGATGCCATGATGGCGCGCAGGGCCGAAAATTCAACTTTTGTCCCTTGTAGTGTAATATACTATTTTTTCCAGACGTTAAAAAATGTAACATTATTTTCTGACAGATTTTGAAAGTTTTTTTTTAGTGCTTTTAAGACGTCTGCCGTTAACGCAATCCCAAAAACACTTTTCTAATTGCTTGTCGTCATTTTTTATCCTAAAAACTAAAAATAAACAGCAATATATAGGTACAGCAAAATTGAAAAAAAATAAATTCTTACTAATAGAGCACAGTTAAACATAGCTAAGTTTAATTTAGTCCTACCGATAATTTACGACTTGTTAGAGCAAGTTTGATTGCTGCTGCAAACAATAGCAAATTTGCTAATTTTTATTATAGCATACCTACTCCGCAAATGTAAAAAACTTTTTATAAAAAAAATTCTTCAAAACAAAAGATTTTGTCAACTTTTGAAGAAAAAACATAACATCTTATTCTAGGATAACACATTTTTTGTTGTCCGTTGGTTTAAATTATTAGCTTCACTGCGTTTAGCTGTTAAACACTACAAGCTTGCTACAAAAAATGTTTTTTTTGTTGTTGCCTAATGTAACATTGTAACAAAACAATAAAAATTGGATTCTAATGATAAAGTTACATCAAATAGAAAATAGATAATCAAAACACGCCAATCAAACCTTATCGTCATAAATCGTCAACTCATAAGGACAAGTTTTGTTTTCTAATCAATCGTGTAATTAACATTTAAATACTTGAAAATGAGAGATCTTTTTCTTAATATCAAGATTGGTTTGTTACTACTCGTATAACTATATCGGCAGCAAGTACATTATCCAAAGTAATTTTAATATTTTATTTTAAATTTAATTTAAAATTAATTTTATTATAAATATTTTATAACAACTTGATATTTTTTGTCAATATAGAAGCGTAAATCTATTTGTAGTAATACATTTATTACATTTCTTTATGTTATCTATTTTTAAATGTTTTTGTATTATAATTTATTTCTTATTTGTTCTAAACCTGCTTCAATTATTTTTTGTTACTTTGTAGTCGCACTGAGCTTGCGAGCTAATGTTTTACATAAATTGTTTAGATTGCATTTATTATAGAAGTACTTTAAACCGTGTCATTATTTAAGTGCTATAGTTTCAATGAATATACATAATTGTATACTTTATTTTATTTATTATTTTAGTTTTTTGTTTAGAAACAATTTGCATTATGTTTAAATATAATTTATAATCTATATCACAATATTTTATAAAGCTACTTTTAATTTTAATGATAATATGTCGTTTGACTTATTGCATTATTATATAGAGCGTTACAATTAATATATGATATTTTGATATATTATTATATATTGTATATATAAAAACTCTAGTAAAAATAGTTTAGATTTTATTGTAGATCGTGTGTAGAAAGAAATATATTTTAGTGAACATCAACAATGCTCAAAAATGGCTTTTAGAAAAGTTATCTACTATAAATCGATGAATCTTTCTGTAATTTTGAAAATATGTTTGATTTGTTCCTTTGGTAAATGCGTTTTTTTTTTATATCAAAATAGTATTTTTTTTTGAAACTTTTTAAGGAATAGAATGAGATAAGATAGATAAAGAGCTGTTAATTTTATGGATTAAGAAAACTCAACTTTTTCCAGAGACTGAAAGTTTGGTTTTTGCTATTCAGTATACAGTAATTAACATTAAAAATGATCGTTTATTTAAAGAGCAATTAACATTTGACAATTGACATTTGTAGAATGTGTTTTAAATTGTCGGAAGCAATTGAACACATTTTCTGTTCAGTGTTAGTTAATAAAGACTATAAAAGAAGCCAAGACGCGATTGCAAAAACAGTTTATTCAAATTTAGTTTTCAAATTTTAAAATTATAATATTATAATTTTAATCCATTTTTTTTTTAGAAAATAATAGATTTCAATTATTTTAGGATCTAACTTCACTAACTGCTTTGAAAATTAAAGCTATTAGGTCTGATATTGTTATAGTATTAGTAAAAATTTAAATTGCATATTTTATAGATATTGTCTAAATTTTTGTAATAATAATTATCACAAAAATGGTTATTTGCAGTTTTTGTCTAATGTCCATTAGAAAACTTTAGAATATAAAAATAATGAAAATTTTCACCTTTGATTTTTTCAAATAGGTATAGGTGTAGTTATATAATTAAGTAAACATTTCAAAACTTTAGATTTCGGTTTAAAAGTTTGCGGAAATACAAAAGCAGTACTACGATATATCGTTAAATTAATTTTAAACGTCAAATTCTGCATAAAAATATAATCGCAGATGCCGGGAAAAAGTAATTTAAGTTAAAACAAAAATGGCTGAAGATTTGCTGCTTTTGGTGGCCGTCGAAGATCTTTGGAATTTAAAAATGATAAAAAATTTTCTTTTAGATATTTTAAATATGGGTTTTGTAACCATATCATTAAGCAAAAAATTTCAAAATCTTATTTTGAGATTTAAAAATCCTCGCGGAAATACAGAAAGCAGAATGTCATATTGCAGATGCGTGGGGAGATAGTGATTTAGCTTAATTTTTCAAAAAAACAAATTTGTATAGTCTATTTAGTTTAAAACACAATTTGTTGTCTTCGTGTAATTTAATACTTAAATTGGATTTTAAACTAATTAAAAATTAAAAGTTTGTGTTTTAACAATTTTTATATTATTTGATAAATAAAATTGTCATTATCATCACTTGTCAAAGACCGTAATGATTTTTAAATTCAGCAGAATTGTTGTGCCTCTAAAACAGGGAAGCTTGAACATAATAACAATAATAATAGTACACGGATCTACAAAAACTAGAAATTTTAAAAACGTTGCCAAGCAACTTAATTTTTAAAAGTATGTAATTGACTTTGAAAGATTAGAAGCAAAGAATTTGAATAAATATATAAGTTTATAAATTTATTGCAACTTCTCTTAAGCAGAATGTTTCACTCATACATTGTTGCAACTAAACATGACATTGTGACGGCAGAAACGTCACATTTAAGAAAAAAACAATATTTCTTAGACGTCATGTCTCGATTTGAAAGTACTAATAAAAATAGCCCTAACAGTGGTTAAAAACAATTCATGTTCTTTTGATCTATGTAAGTATAGAAAAAAAAATGGTTTCAAATATTTTTCCGGAAATCGTCTTGAAAACAACATTTTCCTGCTTATTTACGTGCAGGAAAATTGAGTTTTCCAGACTAGTACTGTAAAAACATTACAAGACGCAAAATAAAAAAGATACTCTAGTAACTATAGTTGCCAACAAAATTGATTTTTGTGGAATTTGTAAAAAAATTGTAAAATTTGTAAATTTTGTCTTTTTTTACGATTTCCGGAAAAATTTAATACAAAACACGTCAGTAATAGTATATTACACTACAAGGACAGAAAGTTGAGATTTCTGCACTGCGCGCCATAATGCCCAAGGCGGAGCCGAGGGCATCATGGCGCGCAGTTCAGGGTTCTCAACTTTCTGCCCGTGTAGTGTATACTAGTTTTCTTGCTACTCCAGTCGACAGTACGTAGTGTCGGCTGCGATTCTACGGCAGCAAGTGCAGGACCTGAACTGCGCGCCATGATGCCCTCGGCTATTTACTCCCACTAAAAGAAGGCGCGCGCATAGCTCTACCAGTGCATAAAAGATACACTTTCTGCCGTGGAATCGCAGCCGGAACCACGTACTTTCGACTGGAGTAGCAAGAAAAATCTCTTACTTGACTCGGAGCTTTAAAATACTTGGCACAAAGTGCCTCGTATTTCAATTTAGCTCCTCTTCAGTAATGTGAAATTTTCCTGACTTTTATGTAAATAACTATTACAGATTTATTCACGAAATATTTTTCTAAAATACTACTCGTACTCAAAAATGAACCAGATAATTTTAATTCAGCATACCTGATTTTGCTCGATTATTAAACTTGTAAAATTAATAATAAATGTATTTTAATACAAATTATTGGTGATTATTAAGCACTCGAGATATTATTCCAGAATACAAAGTTTTATATTAAACTATTTGACAAAACTAAACATTCAAAAACCAGTTTCCAGCCTATTTAATATTTTAAGTTTACAGCGCTATAACAAAAAAAAACATAAAAATATCTGTTTCTATAATTGTTTTGAAGTTTTAGAAAGCTTCTAAATATCAAAAAACTTGTTCCGAATAGTAGTATAAGCAGTTCTATTATTATATTGCATAATATTTATTATTACATCGCACAATAAAAATCATTTTGCTTGCAAGTTATATAGTTAATATTTCAATTCATTATTTTTTTACAACTATAACCGAAGCATCAAATGTGTATTAATTTGCTGCTTGTCAGCATGTGTAATTGGTAACTTTAGCAAATGAAACAAATTTTTATTTTTGTTAAATGAACGTGCATTAAAAATACATGTTTCAAGGTTTGTAATAAAAATGCTTAACTAATTTTGGTAACATTTAGCTTTATTATATTTTACCTGCAAAAACGATGTTTTCTGTGATATTAACGCTGTGTTTTTTTTGACATTTCTGACACCATTTGTTAAAAGCGCCATACAGAGAAAATTTATCGTTTTTAGCGTTTATATTGACCATTAACATAAGAAATTATTAAATTTGTAAGCTTTACTATTTTGTAAATTATATTCAAATTTAAAGGTTTAATCTTATTACCAACCTTCCCACGCCAAACTTTTTGGTCTAAAGCCTAATACGCAAATTTGAGCAGTTGAAGTTTTGAGAATTAGTAAAGCAAAGTAGACAGAATAGTATAGTAGTTTAAATAGAATAACGTTATATGGTCTTTTCTTTGCTGCAAAACACTGTAAATTTTCAGTTTTTACTTTTTAGAGACTTTAGACAAACGGCACAGGTTGACAGATTAGGTGTACATATTGTGCAGTAATAAGAGTTTATAAATGCAGAATTTTAAGTACCGCCATATAACGTTATTTCATTAGGACTATTATATATTTTCAACTTGTTTAACAAGGCGAGTCACATTGAGATGACAATACCTTTCATTAGACTGGTATAATATTATTTTTGTAGTTTAAAAACCTTTGAAAGCAATTTTTGTTTTTTTTTTCATATATTTATTATGTTGCATACAAGACTGTGTTATTAAATAACAATTGTTGCATATAGCATATTTATTTTTGTTGTGATATATTTATTAGACTTTGATTATTATGTTAAGTTAATTGAATTCGTTTAGTGCTGATTGTAACAAGAGTTCAGTCGGAGATTTGATAAAATTAATGTTCACAATTAGACTAGACACGCATTTCAGTCACGAGAAACAGCTATTCTCTAGTTAGTTGCCTAGAATGTTCAATAAACATAATAAACTTAACTAACTACCTCTGTTCCCATTAGATATGCATTTCAAACGCAAATAAAACTTTCTTAATGAGAGCTATACGTTACTTTCCTTCATAACAACAATCGAAATAAGTTTCAATCACGATTGACAAATTGCAAATTGAAAACTTATTTTCATTCAAGCTTAAACTACACTAAAATACGAAGCATGTGCTTGAAGTGTTGTTTAGAACAAGGTAAGACATCTTATGAATCGATATCTGTTGTCATCTACAGTAACTATTTACACTGTAGTTTAATTTTACTTTTTAGACTTTTTTCGAATTTGAGTCTTTAATAAGCTTATTAATGTTTTCAATTCGGAGTCTTTTATAGGAATCTCTAAAATAACCAGTGCTCTTAGAGATATGTTTTTAGTTTTGACGTAGGTATTCAATTTAAGCGGAGAGTAGTTTGAAATGTGGCTCAAATGTTCAAATTAGAAAACAAAGTCACTTCAAGCAAGATTTCAAAAACTTTTTGCTAATAAGAATACCTTGCTACATTCCGAATTGTTAAGCTAATTTGGATTTATCAGGCAATACCGATTCTCTAATCTGAATCGGTATGGTATCTATATAAAAATGCTTTTAATTATTAAGGCAATTTTTGCAATTTTGTGATTCTGGCAGATGGCGGTATATAACCGAAACTAGTAAACTAATTTTAAAAAATTGTTATTTTGAAGCAAGCTAATTAGCCCTACAGTCCTCCTACATTATTAAATTGCTTTCTCACTTGGGTAAGAACAATTATGAATAAATCTGAAATGATGAGCGGCAGTGAAATTTGTATAATGTCAATAAATTCAATAAAATTAAAGCATATTTATTCAAACAAAGATACGTCACCTCAAACATGTTTGTTCTCATTGAAACTCCTCAGTAACTTGCAACCGATTATTATTTGCATAAATTTACAGTGACAATTGAATCTTATATATGTACGCAAGAAGTTGTTCGATCCGCGATATTTCTTGGTTTCAAAATTATTTTCTATCAAAATTAATATCTGTTATTAGAAAGGGCTTATAGCATAGACATCTAGAAAAATAGTTTCTCGTCTTTGATGTTAACAACTTTTAATAAATGTTGCTTATTTTATGTAAAAGCCACTTGGGTTTTAGTGCCTAAGTAATAAGACTCAATCGTCACTATAAATTTATTGAAATAAGAACTGTTGCAACGTTGTGAAGATTTCCAGCAAGAACAAAACATTGCAGAGTCTAATGAATGTTCGAATGTATCTGCTTTAATTTTATTCTTACATTTGTTAGTAGAAATCAAAATAGATCAATAATATTGGATAAAAGGCGCTAATGTGATAACTTAGTTTACCGCTCGCGATACTCTTGTGTCTCAAAAACTATTTTCTATTAAAGTCGATATCTGATATTAGAAGTGATCTCTACCATCTACATGTAAAAATATGGTTTCTCGTCTGTAATGTATAAAGCTAATTCTACTGTTTTAAAATTTTTTTTTTAAAACTAAATTATATATCATAGCAGCTTATTTTAAAAAAAAGCTGCTATTACAATTTTTTTTAAGTAATTGAGATTTTGCAGTAAGTTTATTTCTGTGGCAAATTTTACATTAAATAATAGCAAAGTTATAAGAGACAAAACTCACATCAATGTCTTATCTTTGTATAAAGCTGTGTACATTCAATTACAAATTTTATAGGAATACAATTTATGCATAACGTCAATGACCTTGATTTTTTTATCAAATAAATATAAATCTTACTATGATATATTTTGTAAATATTACTCTGTTTGTTTTGATGAATTATGTTAGTTTTATCTATTTCAGTTTTTTATAGTATGCATTTTTTTGATGTGATGTCATTATTTTTTTTGAATGGCCACAAAGTATTGTATATGCTTAGAGTGGTCAATAAATTATTATTATTATTTTTTTTAGCTTATAATATGTTTCTCTTTATGTGTTAACCTCACATAAAATATCAAAACACAACTCTCACGTGACGCTGAACTGAAGCTTAATTTTACTTTTTTTTCAATTAAAACAATATTTACTGGGGTTTTGCTAAAAGACGATTTTAAAATAACATTAGGCGTAAATAGAGAAAGTATAAAAAATGTGATTGGAGTTTTATCGGTTATTGAAATTGTGTTATTGATAATACCTTTAATAAAATTTAAATAATATTTTAACGTGCGTTAATAAACTGATAAGATAACAAACTTTTTGTAAAATTAATATAGATTTTGTGCGATTATAAATTTAAAATACATTAACGGACTTGCTTAAAGTTTACAAAAATAAAGTTTTACTAATTTGACATTATGTCACGGTCAACCGTTGTTTAGGTACCTGATTGTTCATTTGATGAAGTTTTTTATTATCAAATTTTATAAAATGCCAAGGAATTGGTAATAAAATTATAAAAGAAAAGGGATGCATTCGAAAGTCTTTGATGAGGAATAACTGACTGCGTATAAGACACAAAATCCAAATAGAAATCTAAAGGAAAATTCAGCAATAAATTAAAACAAAGCAATTAGCACAAATTGCATTTTAATATACCTATTAGTTTTTAAAATATTACGGACTCTATGATTCAAATAGAAGATTTCTATATTTTACTTCAAGCTGTAGTTATGTTAGTCTTATAATTCTCGTTCTCTCTGTTTTAAAAAAGTAAAAAATAATGAACAGATCAGTAAAAAGTTAAAAATTCATAATAAAGTAGTCTTTAATAAAAATGTTGAAGGCGACAAGTGCAACATTTGTTGGTATTAGGTGAGCATCTATTGAATTAAACTCACAAGTTATTTTAGGTATTATAAATAGTATCTCGCTATAAATTAAACATTTATAATATTTCATAATCTTTGATCAAATTGTTGAAAAATGGTAAAAGCCTCAAATATAAACTGTTTGGTAAATTTTTTACTCAGGTGAGCATCTATTGTATTGAACTCACAAATAGTTTTTCAAAATATTATTAAAAGACAATTTTACTGATACACTAGACAATAGTGTATCAGCAAAAAGTTAAACATTTATAATTTTTAACAATTTTTCATAAAAATGTTGAAATATTTCGAATGCCCTAATGATATTTTTTTTTGTAAATGTTTCTCTTGGTCGAGCATATATTACATTTAAGTCACAAATTATTTAGGTTTTTAAAAAGTGTCAAATAGATCAGTAGTAAGTTGAACATTTAAAATATTTTATTAAAAATGTTGAAAAATAGTGGAGAATCTGACTGCGAAATTTTTGCACTTAGGTGAGCATTTGTTGTATTAAACTACTTTAAGATATTTCAAAACAATTTGCAGATCAGTAAGAAGATGAACACTTACTTATAATATTTTATGGTCTTTGATGAAAATGTTTAAAAGTAGTGGAGGCGCTAAATTCAACATTGTATGGTAAACTTTCCACGTAAAAAATCAGATAGTATATCAAACTTGCAAGGTATTAAAGTTATTATAAAAAGAATCTGTTATATTTGTAGGAAATTAAATATTTATCATATTTTATAGTCTTAAATTTTACTAAAATGTTGAAAATGGTAGAAGAGCTAAACGAAATTTTATTTGTAATTTGTTTAATTAGGTGAGTTAAATTTATATGTATTAAATTTACGAATTATATAAGTTAATATAACTAAACGCAATATTGGTAAATTTTCTACTCAAGTAGGCATCTATTGTATTAAACACACAAGTCATTCGAGTTTTGAATTAAACATATATAATCTTTTAGAAAAAAATGTTAGAAAGAAAAGTAGTGATGGCGTCAAATTCAAAATTTTTGTAAACTTTCTTTTTAGGTAGACACCTATTATTAGCCGTTTATATTATAAAAAATATCTAGTGAGCTAATGGAAAGTCAAAAATTTAAAATCATTTGAATTTTTGATCTTGATTTTGACAGGTGAGCGCTTATAAACACATTTAAAACATTTTTTTTTATTTTTTAAAAGATTTGCCTAATATATTTATTTAATCAACAAGTTAAACTGTTGAGAATTTATGAGTAAAAATTTTAACTCAATTTTTTATGGGTTCTCTAAGTCTACTTTACATATTTGTCAAATCGGTTAAAATTCTTACAATGTAACGCAATCTAGCGTCAAAGTTGGCCATAATAATGTAAAGTACGAGTTAAAATGATCGTTATTAATGTGACATTTAAACCTATCTAGCTTACTTTGATTTAATTAATCGACAGTTTAACGACAGGTTGGAACGATTAAAAACAGTTGTCACCAACTATAGCGCTGAGTTTTATGAAACTCCTTTTCAATTTGTGAGCTGTAAATATAGTTGTAAGAGGTTAATGTTACTATTTATGGGTTATTTTTTTTGCAGCTAGCAAATAGAAAAGTCTGAAGTCTTGTGCTAAATCACACGAATGTTTCTTATAGATTTGGTTTATTTAACATTTAATTTAATTTTCTGATTGTCACCTTCACAAAACAATTTATTATTGTAGTTTTTTCTACTTTAATTCTTCGTTGATTTTAATGTATGCGTGAAGAGGAAAAGGACTGATCGAGCTACGGATAAATCTTCTATCTTCAATCAAGATGACAGGAAGTCGTACGCTCTACCGATTGCTTTGTCTGGATTGTCATGGTCGGAATGGGAAAAAATCTTTGCATGTACTCTAGAAAACCAGTAAATAGAATTAAAAACCGAATCATCCGGTAGAAAGACGAGTCAATAATTAGGATTTTTATGAACGGAACAAACATTTGAATTATTTTTTTATTGCGGTGTTGGAACCGTTAAGACTTTTTGGTTGGATGGAGCGAACGATTTGATCAATTTACCAATTTAGAAAATATTGATGCAAATCTTTGATTTCCATATTTTTACAAATTGTTTTTGTCAATCTGTGGTTTAGTCTTGTTAAATTTTTATTCATTTTATGCGGTACTTTTAAATAAGGCACTTCACTGCTCTATAAAAAATAAACTATAGATTGTTTTTTCTCATTTCGCACCGTTAGTTGACTTAATTTACGGATATTGTAAAAGGTAATGATTTCCATAAAATTTTTAAGCAATTTGCTGTATCGTGCGTTTGTTTAAAAAGTGCATTAGGCTTATTTTGATTTATTGCTTAAATAAAAACGTGTTACTTAATATTATTAATGTTCGACCAGTTTTTAAAAAAGTTGTTATGTAATTTTGTTTTTATTCCAAAACTTCTTTATGCCAAAAATAAAAATTTTTGGCATAAAATTGTTTTATGCCAAAAAGTATTGTATAATTTGTAAGCTTATGCATTTAACTACTTTCTATTCCTCTCATTGTTTTTATTTTCTTTCTTTCCTTTCTGCTACTTTCAGATCTTGGCTTAATTATCAATTATGATTGACTTATGCTTCTAGGATTTATTGACTAAATTGTTAAAAAATAGAAAAAATACGATTAACTTGTATTCAGAAAAACTGTTGATGATAAATTTTATCAAAAAATGATTTAAGTATAGTATTATCAAAGGTAATATAACAAGTCGTAAAATTATTATCGATGATATTTTTGAACCAAAAGTTTAATGTGCAACTTTGGTTTGATAAAAAAATATCATCAATTATTAATCTTATCACGCGTTATATTTAATACCAAAATAAAACAAAACAATTTTTATCAGAATTGGTTCTGACATTACACTAAAAAACCTGATACTACAACCAATTTTTACTCTTTTGTTATTTTTTCAGTCATCATCACTCTGATAGTCATGTATTTAAAGCTTTAGTCAGTCTATGAGTTATATTATTTAATTAATTATATATAAATAAATAATTGTCAAGTTTTTTTGATATTACTTGATTTTCTCGTTTTAATTAACCATAATAAATTGATCATTAATTAGAAATTATTTCTGATCACTTCCTCTAAACCTTTAACAAAAGATGCTGAACAATAATCTTCGAGAACCGTATTGATTTAGTTCATTGATTTGTCGCGTCAAAAATTGATTGTTTTAGCGGTAACATTCGATTTGCCTCAAATGTAACGAGGCATTGTCAATGAGTGCTTAAGTAAATAATATAAAATAAAAAAGAAATCTAAAGCTGGTTCATGCTTGGCTTTGATCGGTAATGAACTTGTGGCGATGCCAGGCGGAACGTCTAGAAAAACTCTTTAATTAGAGAGGTTTTGTCAAAAAGACGTGCATCACTGATCTCATATTGTATTTCCATTATTGTTTTTAAATATTAAACGTGGTGTGTGTTTGGTGAAAAAGAATTTTTTATAAATATAAAAATAGCTTACTCTATAGGTATTTGAAAATACCAACAGTCTCGGTTATTAAAATTTGAATGTAATAAATTTTTCAAAAATTGACAAAAGATATATGTTTGAATTATCTCAACAGATAAATTGATAATATTACAAATATATTTTTTATTCATCAAAAATACATATTTTTCCTTCTGTTTGTAAATACATTGCGACACTTCATTGGCTGCATTTCAAACGTTTAGGAAAATTTATTTAAAAACATTTGACATAAAAGCATTAAGAAAGTGTTTTGTTCATTATATTATTCTTAAGCACGATTTATTCATATGAACTTGCAGAAAAATTGACGGCTTACAACGAAATTTAAAATTCTTTTGAATTGTTGACATATTTTAGGTTACAAGGTTTTTAGATTGAGTTATACTCTAATAATTTTAATTATATTTTTATATAAAATTTGGTTTTTATAAATATGTAATATTAGATTTATAAAAAATATAAAATATTATAACAATAAAATTTCTTCAAACAAAACAAAGAATCATGTTGGCATAAAACGAGTTTAATTAATTTGCAAATTCAATTAAATAGTAAAATTTTGATAGAAGCAATAAATTATTATGTTATTTCTCCATTAACTTATTTTTTAGTGTAATCAATAAGCCGCAGATATTAAGAATATAAAGTAAAATTAAATTATAAAATTAAATTTGGTATATTACACTAAATTTTATAAACTCTAAAATCTTTAATAGAACAATTTTTAAGAAAAACAGAGACAGAAGTATTTTGCATCTATCAGGATTGTTGAATAAGCAGATCCAAACTGCAAAATCATTTTTATAATAATTATAAAACCTTAAATAAACTAAAAACTTTTATTGTCAACACATATATAGGCTTTACAGATTTACGTTGTCAAATATTAAAAGTAAAATTATTAATCATAAATTGGATGATATTATTTATAATTACAATTATTTATGAAAAATTCAACAAAAAGCACTAGACAGAAGATTTTTTGAAGAAATTGAATTAGATAAAATAAATAAGAATTTGTCATTTTTATGAATTAAAAGAGAACACTTTTTCTAAAAAATAATTTGAGATGCTCAAAACTGCAATTAATAATTTTCTTAAAGCAAGAACTTTTGTCAATTGTATTTTGGGATACGTTTAAATTTTGTCAGGTTTGTACTCTTAGAGGAAATTATATGCAAAGTAAACCATTCTAGCATTTTGAATTTTATAAAAAAGTTTCTTACGATTTTATAACGTCTTTAGGAGTACAACTTGAAACTTTAAAGGTTATTAAGCCGTTCAAGCAACACAAATTTCTAAAAGTAATTTAGAAGCATGATTTTTATTTTAATGACCTGGGAAAGAAATCTCTAAGTGAGCTTTGAGATCTACTCAAGCGCGACAGATTAACATAAAAAGTTACTTTTTATTTTGCTGAGCGCAGTGACTCAATAATAGCTTGAAAAATTATATTTAAAATACTTGACTGCTTTAGATTAAAGAATAGTGAATTGGTAACAAGCTGAAAAG
This sequence comes from Lagria hirta, assembly GCA_947359425.1. Taxonomy (NCBI): domain Eukaryota; kingdom Metazoa; phylum Arthropoda; class Insecta; order Coleoptera; family Tenebrionidae; genus Lagria; species Lagria hirta. The sequence continues at coordinate 32,201,928 of OX375794.1, forward strand.
TGTTCTGAAAAAACTATATAATTATTATTTTATAATAGTTATTACAGTTTAATTTACAGACTTATACAGCGTAGAAAATAAGTAAGGAATAAATTCAATAACTCCATTAGTACTCGCGTTAGATATAATACTAAAAAAGTATGTGATTGAGTTAATTATAGCTCATACAACAAACAAATATTAAGTTTTTTCATCCATTTTTTGACAGTTATGACGTTATCAATATTTTTTTTAATGGCATCTCATGTTTTTTATTTTACATTTGAGTAGAGCTTATTATCCTGATTTTAATGGTATAAAATATCTAATAGATTAGATAAGACAAAAACTAATTATACAGCTCTACCGTTTCAATTAGTAAAATTAAAAAAAAAAACAAAGTAGTCTACTTAATCGGAATTCAAACAAAAACCCTAGAGGTGACAAAAAAGATACGAATTGGTAGAAAACAATTCTTCATCGGCTACAAAATAATTGTAGTCAAACTATTTTCTGCTGAGTAACATTGCACGTTTTAATTTGACCTATAACATGACATCTCTGACAGGAAAACAACGAATCAAAATCTTAATGATAATTGGGTATGTAGATCCCGTCAGAATCCAGCAAAATGTAGAGCTAGATATTCTTAGGAAAATTGAAGATAATCTGCATTCTGATAGTCGGGCCATAGCATTGAACTATAATTTGAGTCATACTTTACCCTTACAAGGTAAACTTGATTAATTGACACTAATTTTGATTTTAGGCAAAAGTTTTGAAAACAAATAATGGACATTTGTTATCGCAATCCAATGTTCGTGCAACCTCTAATGTTTTCAGATGAAGCAACTTTTTTTTACCTAGACATGTCAACAGGCAGAACTGCCGATATTGGAATGTAGTGAATCTTCACTGGGTAAATAAAGTACACACTTAATATCATGAATAATTTAATGTATGGGTCGAAATTGTGGGTAACAGGATTATAGGACAATTTTTTTTCGACGAGAATTTAACTGGAGAAAAATAATTATAATTTTTACGATTCGAGTCAGTGCTTGCCTTAGCGCTATTATTCCCCAATGAAGACAATCCGAAAGTTTCAAAAACAATAATATCTGGTAGCAACATCATGGTGTTCCACCACGGTACGACCTTAATTGGCGGCGTTATTTGGACGAGGTATTTTTAGGGAGATGGTTAGGACAAAAAGATTTAATAAAATGGCTGGCTAGGTCCCCCGATCTTATCACATTAAATTTTTTTCTATGTGGGCACTTGAAAGGCAAAGTGTATTAAACCCGACCCAACAATTTAGATAATCCTAAAGCAAGAATTTGACTTGAATGCAATTTAATAACTTCTTAAACTATTCAAAATGTCTTGGCTGCTTTTATTGATCGTCTTGAACATTTAGTGTAATATATTTAAGCTGTCAATGTTACATCAAAAGTTTTTTTTTGTTAATTTTACCAATTTGTTAACTCTACTTTCAAATTTAGGGTTGTTTATGTTATGTTTTTCATTGTTTGCTTTTGTCAACTTTGTTTTATTTGAATCTTCTGCGTTTTTAGGTTTAAATTCCGATTAAGTAGATTTCTTTGTATTTTTTTTTAATTTAAACTGTAGAGCCGTTTTTCTTATGTAAGCTATTAAGTATTTTTTACTATTAAAATCAAAATAAAAAACTCTACTCAAATGTAAAATAAAAAACATAAGTCTTCATCAAAAAAATTTTGATGGCGTCATAATTGGTAGAAAAATAAATGAAAAAACTTAACATACATTCTTCGTATGCGCTTATAATTAACCCTACCACATGCTTTATTTATTGTTAATATTAATCGTTGTTTTTTTTCGACTTTTAATAGTTTTATTTGGAAATTATCTGTTGGACAACTATTTATTTTTTATTATTAAATTAGATACTGCCTAAAAGTAGAGCTGTAGCTATAAATAAAACAGTGAGACCTTTTTGTGACTGTTTATTTTTTCAACCGATTTCGATGATTTTTTTGTTGCTGGAAGAAGTTATATCAAGGTTGGTATCATGATAAGGAAACAAAAATCTGATAATGGCATTCTACAGATTTATACTAGATTTATAAAAAAAATGCTCATTTTTATGTTAAAAAATAAGCAAATTGTTTATTTATTTAACCTATTAAAACTTATATTAATCAATAATTAAAAATAATATCACTGCCACTGTCAAGTAGTTTGTCTGAAATCTCTTCAGATTCAGATTATTTGCCGCTAAAATATTCCAGCAATAGTTGTTTTAAAAAGAAGAATAAAGACTGGATATTATCAAACAACGATCTTGTAGATGCCGGCCTTTCTAACTACAATTATCTTCATAAGTCTACTGACTTTTTGTCACAACTTTTTCTAAAACTTTTTTGACTGATAATGCAGAGAAATGTTGCTAAACCTGCAATAGACGATTTAATACTAAAAGAGGACTCAGTATTCATATATCTTTGTGATACCACATTGTGATTACACAACTAAGAAAATTTTGTAAAACCAAATAAACCTTCCCAAAAGATGAATAATAAAGATACGTTATGTTCACTTTGTAAGAAGTCTTTTCGTGAATCTATCGGTTTAAAAAATTACACACGATTCATGCATTCGAATGAATCTGAAAACTTGCCGAGTTTCTCTGAAAATAAAATTGATTTAAAAACGATAAAAAAATTATTAAAAAACAAATTAAAATTAACTTTGAAGCAAAAGTTGAATCTAAGTTATCAGATAGTGATGTAAGAGTTGGCATTCCTTTTTTTTGCTCTGAGGATTTTTTTGCTGAACCAAATGATGATACTCTTTAAACAGTAAGAGAAAAACATCCTGGGAGCAAAACATTCAAAGAAGCTTTGAATTATGATTATCCTTCAGCTTCTGATGTAAATTAAAAAATATATACTTTTTTTTGCTTCAGGCTCTTCAGGCGGACTTGATTCTTTAACTCCTCAACATTTAAAAAACTTAACATCTAAAGAATTAGGTTTGTCTTTGAATTTGCTTTCTGCTTTAGCTTCAATTGGAAATGTAGTGCTTCGTGGTTGTGTACCAAACGATATTTGTCAAACCCTTTATGAAACGTCGCTTTGTGCATCAACTAAAAAAAATGATGGTATTCGGCCAATTGCAATTGGATGTATTTTAAAAAGATTAATATCTAAAGTGGTTTGTTTAAGAACAAAAGATTGAGTTATTCCATATTTGCAACCCACTCAGTTTGGTTTTGGCATTAAGTATGGAGCTGAAGCTATAGTTCATTCTGTACGAAACTATGATGTTACTTTTTCACATAATTACTTTAATGCTGTTAACATGATTGCAAGAAATGTCATCCTCTCAAGAGTTAAAGAATTATTACCAGAATTTTTCACATTTATTGATCAAATTTACCACAACCCAAAGTTTTTATCTTATAAAAATGAAGGCGTATGAAATAAAAGAGGCGTACAACAAGAAGATCCGCTTGGTCCTATTTCATGCTGGCGTAAACCAATGCTGATAATCAATGATATACTTATCAAGAACTCCCTGGAACATATTTCAAATTGCACTTTTAATGAACTTTCCTGGTGCCAATCAACTCTGCCTGTTAGAATGAGAGGCTTAAGAATTAGAGATGCTATCAGTTTGTGTTATTCAACTTTTTTGAGATTTTGTTCAGGAGTCTTTCATTTGTCAACAATTACTCTTCCTTATTTTGTTAACAAAATTCCTGATATAGCTTATAATGAAGCATTAAAAAAATGGTACATACTTAGCAATAAAAACATTAATTTTCTTTTCCCAAAATATCAACGAGAATTTGATGCTGCTTATTGTGAATTTATTTTTTTAAAACATATTGCTACTTCTCTAGATTTAAAAACTAAAGCACATTTACTTGCTGTTTAAACTAAAAAATCTGGTGTTTGGTTAAACACATTACCTTCTTCCTCTCTTGGTACCCATCTTGATGATTTATCTTTTTCAATTGCTATTGCTTTACGAACTGGCCAACGACTTTTTTAACTATCATGACTTTTGATGCCGTAAAAGTGCAGGAAATAGTCTCGTCATAGCGCTATTAACAACATTTTGAAAAAAAACTTTTTTTTTTGCGCAAATACCAAGCTCAATTCTAGAGTCAGCTGGATGCATTTGAAAAGATGGGAAAAGAGCTGATGGTATGTCTTTAATTCCTTGACAACAAGGAAAACCTTTTATTTGGGATGCCAAAACATATTTGAAGGCAACCAGTAAAAAAGCTGGTGCAGCTGCGCATCTAGGGGAAAACCAGAAGAGAGCAAAATATCATGGGTTAGAGTCACGTTGTATTTTAGTTTTTTTTTTCTGTTGAAACTTTTGGTTTATAGGGTGATGATGCTAAATCGTTAGTAAAGCGGATTGGTCAGAAGATCTAAGCCAAGACCAATGAAAAGCGTTCTACCTGCTTTTTGACCCAAAGAATTAGCCTGGTTATAAAAAGACGCAATGCAGCATCACTCTTGACAACAATTCCCCCGTCAACAAGTTTTGACGAAATCTTTTATATTTGTTAGTTAGATAGACTTTATAATTTAAACAAAAAGCAATTTGTTTAATTTGATTAAATACATAAACTAATACTTAATTATTTTATAGTCGGTTTTTCAAATTTTTAATTTGTTACTTGTTATTATTTGAAAATACTATTGATAAATAAATTGTAAAAATGTAAATTATGTTATGTTAGTTATGTTATGTCTTATATAAATAAAGTTATGTCTTATTGGAATGATGTACATTACTGTATCAAATCAACATTCCGATATCAACTGTTAGTTTTTGAAAGTAAAGTAAGCGAGTATACGACTGGAATTCAAATTTCTTAATTAGAGCGATATTCTAATTGAACATGTGTGTGAATTAGTTCAAAATTAAACTTGTTTACTACCTTCAACCAACCAGAACGTTCTCTACCATGCTTGGTTATACAGCTAAAAGTTACATATTCTTTAACGTTAGTTAATGCCAATTTTAATGCTGTGGCTTAAATTAAAACATTTGTAATTTTCTACATTTTATTCAGATAGAATATAATTAAAACTTTTTGATTGAAAACAACTAAAACAAAAGTACTAATTATTTTCAATCTGTAATTTATTTAACAGATGGATTATAGGTCAGATTTCTTATCTTAGATTTGGTATAGACAGAACTACTCGGAGACCACTCTACATGTAATAATAGGTCGGCACGCGACACTCGTAATCTGAGTGGACATTAAGCTCTTCTATGTCTGTGGTCACTAAGAGCTTTTTTTACTAAGATACTAAACAACTCATAAAAGCATTACTTTATCTCGTTTTAACTTTAGGCAATTTAAGGAAAGCATGTATCTATCGATTCTTAATTGGGTTTTGTATTTTAAAAGAATTTTTTTATGACATAGTTTGAAATAAATTAAATTCCTGCACTTCACGCAGAATAGTTTGATGGCTAGTCAAAAAAATAACAAGAGATAAAGCAGCAAAAAAAAGTGGTCCGTATACACCTATAGTCAAGGATCAAAATTATAGAGATTATTGACTCATTGTGAGAACGGCAACATTTGCGAAGAAAAAACGTAAGGGGAAAGAATATCCATTGTCAAGCGAACATGTCTTCACATAACTAATCTGTCAATTAAACAATATAACATTAAAAAAGATTGTATTATTACAATCAATGACAGACAACACTATTATTTGTTACGCGTGTAAAAAAATTAATCCATAGCAAATTAACAATTAAAAGAAATTTTGGATTTGTTTGTTACAAAAAGATCTACTTTAATATTAATCAGTTAATTGTTGAGAAGCAATATAGGTTTGTTAAAGGTAGATAAACTACAGCTTTGTATTACGCAATTTATTTGTAATTTTTTAAATAAAGGGCAGCAAATGGATGTTATCTATACAGATCTAAGCAAGTTTTTTAATTCAACCACGATATGCTTTGTTTGAAACTATCTAGAATGGGCCTTTTAGTACGCTGGTAGCTCTTACTAAAAATTATTTGCTTTAGGAAGTTTTATGTTGAATGCTTTAAGCACGTGTCGGAACTACAAGATATCACCTCTTGTGTGCCGCAAGGCTCTGTTTTAGGTCTACTGCTCTTTAATCGGTTTATAAATGATATAATCATTGTCATCAGCTCTTGTTTGCTACTATATGCTGTGGCCCTAGAATATATAGTGTGGTCAATTCTAAAGAAGATTGCCTTATCTCGCAAGAGAACTTGAAGGCTATTTCCGTGTGGTGTCAGATAAATGGTCTGAAGTTAAACTTTCTGAAATGCGCTGCCATGACTTATTCTCTTAAGAAAACATCCATTGAGTTTGACTACAATATCGACTCATACATATTAGCCCAACCAGAAACTGTTAGGGATACTTTTGAGTTTTGTAAACCACATGAATAAAGTATGCTCTGAAGCAATGAAAGCTTTGCGTTTTGTCATAAGATCGCCAAGGGACTTCAACGACGTACGGGTTTTTAAAAATGTGTATACTTGTTTTGTCAGATCTAAGCTTGAGTATGCTTTGATAGTTTGGACCTGTTTGTATCAATGTCATGTCAATTGTCTTGAAAACTTGCAAAGACGGTTTCTAAAATATTTAGCTTTTAGAATTGATGGCAGTTATCCAGTGATTGGTACTGATTAAAATCTTCTACCACAGCGGTTTGATTTTACTAGACTCCAAAACCGAACTAGTCTTCTTTGTAAAACTAGTACAAAACAAAAATAAATGTCTGAATATTCTCGAACAGATTAATTTTATTTGCTGTCGTGTTTTTTCACGTTCATAGCCACTCGCCGCTACATAAACTATGCAATGCTGTTAACTCACTTCCTACAGATCTTGCTATATTTAATCTGAGAAGTTTGCATTTGGGAGATACGGTATAAATCTGGATGTTCTAAGTCTGTTTCAATTTAGCAGCAATATTTGAGTAATAATTCTCTTTTTGTTTTTGTTTTTTTTTTTGTTTGTGTTCACATATTTCATACCTTTAGTATGGACGAATGTCTGTTGGGTATACGCGTTTTTCTGCCTCAGAGCCGCATCTAGCAATAGATCGGTGAATGTTCCCATGTATACTTGTATACACAGGAAGTGTGCTGGGTCAGTAATTCAATTACGAACAGTATTTAATGCACCAACTCAATGTTAAAAATTGAAATTATTAGTATGTAAAATATTGGTACATCGGTGGCCGCCGTAATACTACAAATTAAATATCATTCAATTAATTTGGGGCGGATTTAGACGAGAGTAGCAAAAAATAATACCACTTTTAAATTAAATGAATTGTACCATTTCTAGAAAAAAGTATCAGTGATCTTTCATCATAATCATAAAAATCCTGTGTCAAAATAATCAAAGATGTGAGATTCAAATATTATTATCTATTCAGATATTGTAATAAGAGTGAACATCGCTGCTGATAGTGATTTTTTTAAAATTTTTTTGACAGTGACAGTAAGACATTTTTATGAAATATGAGTTTATTCAATATGAGCTGTTATTATTTAGCATTAGAAACTAATAAATAATCTTGTTTATTTGTATATATCACAAACTTAGGATTTATGTTTTTAAGTTTAATATTTCTTAAGATTATAATTCATCATCGAATTAAAACTTTTAATTTCAAACACGACTATTGCTTGAAAAACAAATTTTTTTAATTGTTTATTGAGCTATCGTTTTTTTACAATAAATTTAAAGTGACGTCAGACTTTGTAAATTATACTAGTTCCAGTGAAATCACGTTATATAGTCGTACTTAAAATTTTGCGATTATAATTTCTTATTACGCAGCAATGCACCTAATCAGTGAAACATTTTTTGTAAATAACCATCAAACAGGTGTTGACAGGTTATTCAAAGCCGGATTAAATTTGTGAGCAGGCAGGTAAAATAAGATGTTTAAAATGATTTTGTTCCTAAAAGATTAAAATATTAACGTTTTGTTTTTGCATAACCTAAATACATAATTAGTTCTTTTTAATTTATTTATTACAAATATTTACAGTCATTATAAATATACCGAGGGTTTCGTCAGCTAACGATATGACGAAATATTACTTTTCAAGCTAAGCTTGTGCTGTTTGACTAAAAAGTGAAAGCTAGAAATCTATAGTGTTTTGGATATTGGTCTATAGTTGAGCAAACAGCAAAACGCATAAGGGATTGCGCGTCTTGTACTGACGTTTATTTTTGATATTGGCTGTTTTTTGCGGCGTTATGAATACCAATTAGTATTGCCAGCTGGTAACTGGCATTTACTAGAATTTGAGGTCAAGTTGTGAAGTAAAAGTTAGGAAAATATAATAATATTATAAAAAATACCATAGATATGTTTTAGAATATTATAAGAGCTAATAATATAAAAACTTTTTATAACATGGTGTGCTAGTAGAAACGTGGTTACAATGTTAAATATATATATTTTAAGTAAACGTAATGACTTACTTTGTCGCCAATCGTGTACATAACGCTTGTTCATCAATTTATCAAGTAATTTTATTTTATGACAACAAAAAAAATCTTTTTTTTGAACACAAAATTTTTTAATTTATAACAGATTTATGATCGATTTCAAGAGAATGACGCTTTATCGTCGCCGGCAACAGTTTCTCAATCGACAATATAATTATCATTTTGCATTCTTATTTATGAAATTGCACAAATTTTGAGACTAAGAGTTATAAATCACAAATACCAATATAACAGAAAATAAAATTATGAGGTACTTTTTTAAACAATTTATTTCTAATCATTTTTTTTATTCACACTAAATAAATAGTTATTTACTGTCTACTGCAATAAATTTTCTACACTTATTAGTATAGTGTAATATTATTTGGTCGACTATTAAAATTATTTAGTAAACATTTAAGAAAACGTATTTAATTTGATTTATAAATTTCATTTTACACATTTATTATGGTTCATGTTTTTTAAATGCTTTTTTTGATTAAAAAGTTTTTTTTAACTTTTAGTCTGTTATTTTTGTAATCGTGTTGACCAAAAATAGCCTGTTAATTTTTCGACAGTAATTAATAATTTTATCTTTGTTAAATGTATATATGTATAATTTTATTGTTATTTAATGACTTTAAGTGTACGTTTTAATGCAAAAAAACACGGTTTTACGCAGCTGCTGTTTTAAATTGCGTTAGCTGTTAACATTATTTCATTATATTGTAGAAGGAATCGGTTGTTTTCTTATCAAGAATATTTGTTTTCCATTAAGTTTATCAAATTGAAAAATTAAAACAATGTTTTCTAGGTGCTTTACTCGCTTTAAAATGGAAGATTGAAAACATATACGCTAACTTTAATTTAAAAACAATGTAGGACATCTTTGTTGAGTTTTTCCATTGCTGATATTTTGCGATCAAAGACTAACTGTTATATTCTAGTTATTTTAATTGCAATTTCTTGCTAATTTTATTATCTTATGTTCATTAATTTATTTTCAATTTCTATTTTTTTCTTTCCGCCTATCTTAATGCTTCACTACAAAAAAAAAAGATGCGTGTTAAATGTTATAGCAACAAAGATGGCGGTTCTTTGTTGAGTCTATAGCCGCCTGCAATCGTAAACTAATTGACGTTTATCTCGAGGCGCTGTTGTTTCTTATTCTTGATTAAAATTTACGACTGGCATTTGCCGTTTAATGCGACTCATAGTTTAAATTAAGTTTATTGTAATTTTAATATTGAGCGGGTTATAGATACGTTAATTCAAGACAAAAAAATTCTTAATTAGGTTTACGATATCTTGGGCAGTGTTTACACAAAGTGATGCCATGGATGCTAATTACAATTTATGTCTAATGCCCTCGGGCATCTATAGTCTCGACAACTAATCAAATTGTTGCTAGTTAATAGATAAGTGGGATATTGCTGTTTGGTTTTAAATTACTTCATCGCCATTAACATAATTGAAAGTTTAGCGGTTACATTTTTGTAATATTTATAATTTTTTTTTCAATATTTATTTTGTAACGTTATAATAACTTATTGCTGTTGTTGATTTCTTGATCAATATGCTTAGGTTTTTATAAACTTTTTAAGAAAGTTGTCTATTATACTAACTATTTTGTAAAAATTATGAACCTGTATCAGCCATTTATGTGGTGGAATACATGATGTTTAAACTGTTTACCCACACTGTCAGTATTTGTAGTCAAAGCTTAAAGCCAAGCCTTGCCTTTCTTGAGTTTAAGTCTCAAAATTTATACATTAACTTTAATACCTAAGTTTATATAACTTTTATACATATTTTATACAATAATTGATTTTATTTTTGTTAAAGTAGATTGAAACACTTTTCCATAGAAGCGTAATACCTTTAAAACTCGGTGAGAATTTTTTAATCAACTAAATTAAATTTACTAAAAAATGTTAAAAATGTATTATAAATATTCTTGTATGTTTTCACAAATCCATCAAAAAAAGGCTCTATGCATTGCGTATCACTGCTCAGGTTAATTTTTTGTCGCAGATTGTTATTCGGCAAAAGTGCTGCGTTTCGATGCAAGAGCAACAAAAACCTAAAAATTATGGTAATAAAAAAAAGCATCCAATTGTAATAACTTCTAAAAGTTGCAATAAAAATTACTAACAATTATTTAATAGCTGCATTTTATTGAGTACTTGTGTATTTATCTCATTTTATTATTTAAGGAACTGACAAAAATCTTCTAATTTAGTAAATTATTATTAACAAGTGCTTAGTTTTCAATTTTACCGGAAATCATCTGTCAAATTGTCGGCGTAGAAACAAGGCTGTCAAAAAAGTGAACTTAAACGCAAGTTGATTAATTAATACCATTAACTATAATTACCATTTTAAGCGTCTTCAACTTTGTCAAATTAATAAACAATTGAATTATATATAAATTAATAAATAGTAATTAATAAATATTTTTTATAATGACGTTAGCTCAGCAAAATCTAACGTTGTATAATGTATATTATTATAAATTATTTTGGTAAATCTTTGTTCAAAAACACTAACTTAAACATTAGTATATTATAATCCATGGTGGTGAAAACTATTGTTATCACACGGTTGCCGAATTGTTTTACAAAAGGCAACAGTCTCGAGAAAAATAACGACGAGAATGTTCTTCACAAGCAAAGTTTATATACAGTTGTTTTTAATACTAGTGAGAAGATTAAAACACACATATTATAATAAAATGTTTTGTTTAAAAAAAAATCCCGTTTTAGAGCTTTGTTAAAGACGCAATTTGGTGTCAAAACGTTGGCGAATAAAATTTAAAAAATACTGACTTTTTTAAATTTTAAACTGGAGAGTATTTTTAACTCTTTAAGATATTTTAACAATAATATATTAAAGTTGTATAAAATAATTACCAACATTTTAAATTATTATAAACTGAAAAAATTGTTTTGCTTAAAAAATAACACATAATAATCAATATTTAGTATAATATTAATTGTTTTTAATTCACAAGCTTTACTTTTATTTGTTGATAAATACGTACCTATTTCCAATAATCGATCTTAATTTTTGATATTGAAGGATAATTAGAAAATATGTAGTATTACTGTTTTTGATCAATAACGAAAGTCTCATTATCACTCTAGGTCAATAATAACAAAAATTGATCACACTTTTAATTAAAGTTTAGAAATTAGGTGTCAGTCGCATTTATTACATTTGTATAATATGTGCCTTATACGTTTTTTTACTAGTAGTGGTAAAAAAGTATCATTTATCAACTAAAACAATCATCTTTTGTTAAAATGTAATAAAATGCCATTAAATATTTATGTTCTCGTACATAACTGCAAGATTATTTCTATCTGTAATTTAACTCCCACAGCGGAAATCTTGTCAATAAAAAGCTTTGTTTTTGTATGTCTATTAGAAGGTAATCTTTAATTATCTGGAGACGCCGCGCCGCCCGTACCATCAAGAGATTTGTGGTTTTCCTAAATGATTAGTGACAGAAGATAACATCCGGGGACATCCGATAACATATCCATCATTTTCTTCAACCATCAACCTGATATCTAGCTACTTGATTTTAGCGTGAGAACATCCTTGTGAAGAAAGATTTTATAGAAGGAAGGAAATAGCTTTTTCCAAAAATTCAATTATGAATTGCAAATAAATTGTATTTATTTTATTCAATTTAACACTTTTATTTAATTACCATACTTTTTACTTTCACACGGTTTATGTACAATATGTTTATCACAAAATATTGCAAAAATGTTAGCTGTTGTTGTCGTTTTTATATGTTTTCAAACCAGCGTTACAAGTTTATTAAATATTTAATAATAAGTAAGTTCTTTGTTAATACAAAGAACTTACTCAATAAGAAATTGGTAAGAAATATTAATATATTTCTTACCAATTCTATAATATTCTAACTTGACGTATAAAATAAACGGTAATTTAAACTTCATTTTTATGTTTAATTTTTTAGTGTAGCACTTACCTATGAGCAATATTATAAAAATGGTTAAGATAATTAGTATCTATTTGTAGTCATTGTCCGTTAGTTGACATAGTTATTTGATTTATTTGTTATTTATTAGATTTTTTTGTGTTACTCTTACAATCTATTAATCGTACAGTTCTAAATTGATGATTCGTGTTTTATTATCATTCACTTCTCGTGATCGACGGATTAGTACATTAACAAGAACCGCATTTACATAAAGAATTTTCATACTTTTATTCAATAATTCTTTAATATAACCGGTTATGTTTAATTTTTTATAATTTGTTGTAAACAAAACTAAACAAATAATTTTTTTTAAAGAATTTTTTGTAACTATGTATTTCTTAATTTAACATTATTAAAGTAACGTTAAATAACCGAACTCAAAAAAACTCTGCTTTTATAATCTCCTATTGCAAGACAATACATCTAATTCCTAACAAAAGAAAAACCATATAACGTTATACCATTTGGGCTACTATTCATAGCTACAGCATCTTAGCTTGTTTAACATTTCAATTTGGCTTCTCATATGATAAACTTGAGCATATACTGCTAAAAAAAATCTGATTTGTTTTTATACTACTATACTTTGTTTTCACCAAAAAGTTATCAATATAAAAAAAAATTGAAAGGGGTTTATTTTCAATAAGTTTTTTAAAGCAAAAAATTATCGTTACACATGCATTTTCTTTAGCATGAATCATTATTTCTTTAGTATGAATCATTATTTCGTAGCGATTGATTCCTAATTTATTACGTATTCATGCAATTAAAAAATAATTACAATTGTTTAAGTAAATTTGAGAAAAGACGTGTAAATTGTTGATATGTAAGAAGCCAGCTTGTAAATAAGACAAATTTCCGACCGCCTAAAACGCATTTTGTCAACAGTGTTACAGTGTTTCTTTGTGTGGTCTAAAAAAAGAATCTATAGTCGGCGTTATTATGAAAGTTTGAACAATTGAAAATAAATTTCTAATAAAATTTAACAAAAATTAAAATTAATTTTGTTTTTAAGGTTTTTATAAAACCTTTAAAATATAAATTTTTTACAGCTTAATAAGTTTTAAACACATTAAATGTTTTTATTGTAATAATTAAGAATTGTATAAAATCTTTAATTTATTTTTAAAATTTTTTAAAAATTATTATTGTGTTTTTTCAATTTATGAAAAAATTTTATTTTGTTTTTAATTTTTTAAAAATTTATATTTTATTTTTAAGATTTTTTAAAAACTTGTTTTATTTTTAGGTTTTAAAAATTTTTTTTTTATTCTTTTAATTTTTTAAGAATTTGTAAATAAATTTTAAATGTTTTAAAAAACTGTCAAAAATGTTTTTAAAACTATTAAAAAAAATTTAATTATTTTTAAAAAAATTTTAAATAAACTTACATTTTTTTTATAATGTACCTAATTAAATAAATTAAAAATTTTTTTAGTGTGTTTTAAGACTTCTAAACATTCTTAAATAAAATCTTGGAAATTTTTAAGAGATTTTGGAAATACTAAAAATGTGTTCTATTAGTTTTTGCATAATAATTAATTTATAAAATATAAGCTAAAAAAAAAATGAAATTTTTTTTGTGTTTATTTAATTAAATTGAAATTTATTTTTAAGTTAAAAAGTTTAAATAACTTTAAAAAGACAAAAAGATAGATTTAAAACCAAATTTTATTAAAAAACTTTACTTTTTGAAATTTTTTATAAAAATAAAAAACTTCTTAAATTAAAATTAAACAGTTACAACAAAACAAAATTTTAACTTTTTTTTAAAACAGTCACAAAACATAAAAAAAACTGTGAACTTTAAAAAGATTTAAGAATGTTTTAAAAAATGTTTAAAAAAAATTTAAAATAATTTTTTTAAGATTTTAATAGTAAGTTTTTTTTTAAAATGACAAAAATGTCTACAAAATGTTGCTATTTCTACCATATTATCGAAGTAATAGACATTTAAGTAAATATAAGCCAAAATTTGTCATAACTAATCTGTTGCAACTAACTGAAGAGTTTCAATAAGAGCAAATCAAGTCAACAAATCTAGTTTGACTAAATTTGCTTTGATTATTTTTTTATTTTCTGGTAAAAACGAGAGAAGAGTGTGATGAGATTGCATATCATAGGTAGGCGTTTGAGACGAAAAGCGGTAACGTAATAAAGTGTTTTCTAATCACCAATATACTTTTTGTCTTAAATTGTGTCTATCAAAATTGATATCTATCATTTAGAGTAACCTACGCATTAAAATGTTAAAACCGGGTTTCTCCACTTTGATGTGAGGTTAGCTTTTAATAGGTTATTTTCTATGTTTTCTAATTAGTGCTTTATAGTTTCAAACAGATCTAATTCATCCAAAGTTGCTAATTTATTTTTTCAATGTTTACTTTTGAGAATAAAAAAATTAAAATAATTATTATTGATTCAGTTTGCCATAATAACTGGTTAGTTTTCAAATTATGCGAATACTTTATCACTAAATCTAAATTCTATAAACAAAAACAGTTATGAAAAATTGCTTTATCTTACCGGTAGGATACCGGATTTAGTATTGCACGTACTGCAAAAACATTTCGCCTCACGAGCCCATGAAGGCAATCACAATTACGATAAATAATCATAGCTTTAATGTAGTATTTTAGTGATTACCTTCATACTTTTATTTATCACCTTTAAGAGTTATTTTAAAATTAGAATGAATTGATTAATTTTGAGGTGTCAATAACAGCAACGTACTGTCCTCAGGCCATGCTCTTCATGTCTTACCAGTTGAACATCAACAGCAAACAAAAATTGTTATTTTTTAGAATTGGAGAGTTAAATAGGCTTTTCGTTGCTGAAAATTAAAAAAAATATTAAAAGTAAATACAAATTGAAACTTGAAGAATTTCAGCGATATAAACGATAGAATATAATTTTATTAGAGAATAAAAATAAAATGTACATTTACATATAACGTTGTTTCTATTTCCATAGCAACTAATATCTATCTCCAAATTTTTTACTAACATATTGCTTTTAGAACATCAAAAATATTTTTTTATGCTGCAAGTCATCATCGACCGTTTTGCGGGATTCAAAATCGACCGGCAACAGCAATTGCTGGCTTAGTACTTACAAGAAAAATGCTTGATAAAAGTTTTTATCAAGCAATTTACAAAACCAGGCATTGTAAATAAATAAATAAAAACTGTGAGTAAATAATTTTACTAGTTTATCTTCATACAATGTAATCACGTAATGTCAATTTATTTTTAAATTAGGTGTGGTATATAAAAATGCTTGATTTTAAAAAGGGTTTAAATTTGTTGGCATTAAAAATTGTGTTAATTCCACGTCCAAAGAAGGTTTAGCAATATTGTTCACACATGCACAATATTATTTTTTGGACGAGTGATACAAATAACTATTTAGTTTGTAAAACGGCAAATTTACGGCCTAGTCCCTAAAAGTTCTCATAGCAACTATTTACCGATCATTTTTGATTTAATAGTGTTAGTTGAAATAATAAAGATGGATATAATAATTACTGAATACTAAAACTGTAATTCTCTGAGAATAATTAACATTTATGTAATCAAAAAAAAAATTATTTAGAATAACTATTTTTAACACTATTAAAAGATAATAATAATAATAATAAAAGACAAGAAGCTTGCCAAAATTATATAAAATTATTAGTTATTTGAATACTTACCATACTTAATCAGTTATTTTTGCGGCCAAAAAAAAATAAAAACTACATCTTCAATAATAAAATTTGTTAAATTCAGAAAAAAGTTCTACAGTAAGAAATGCAAACGTTTAAGAAATTTTATTAATTATTTAGATTATATCATCAATTTTTTAATCTTATTTTTTGATTTTGTCTTCTTTTAACTTGCCCCGCTTTCAAAAATAACTGATCAAGTATTGTGGATATTTGGATAACAACAATTTCATATAATATTTTAACTTATTTTACAAATTGTAATCAAAAAATTCTATTTCTTACTATTTAGTTGAAGTCGGCTAATATATGCGGTCAATTAGCGCTAATGATTATTTTTTATTAATCTTATATAAATAAAGTTTATTCTTTAATTATCAGTCTATCTTTTAAGCAATTTTTCCTCTTTTATCATGACTGTTTATAATAACCAATTTACATTTTAAAATTAAAACTTGTGTTCTATTTTTATGCTTGATAAAAAATCTTTAAAAATTAATCAAAATTAAAATAATTTATGTCTAGGTATTCATTACAATTAACTGATTTTTCAACAAAACTCAAATTTATTGGTTTTTTATCTACACCGATAATGCATGTTTTCTTTTATTATGTATAAAAACAATATTTATAATTCTTTTATTTTTAGAACCATGGTTTATTCTTTGTTTCTCTTTTGTTGTTTTTTATTTGCAGCTTACCATTTTGTTTAGAAAGATATTTGCAAATGTTGCTTAGGTTTTTTAAATTATTTTCTTATTTATTCTGTCCTTATTTTTGTTCTTTCTTGTTGATCAAATAAGAACTCGTATGCATCAGAGCACTGTATTAAAACTGAGCATGAGATAAAGTACCAAGCGGCTAATGTTGGAAAGAAAAAAAAGTTATTCTTATTGTACACATTTTTTTTTAATTCAACTGCATAAAAATTTAAACTTTTTATCATGCTTTAGCTTTAGCATGCGATGGTTGGAACTTGGAACTGGAAGTTAAATACAAATTGATTAAGAATTGTGAATGTTTCTAAACTTGTTTGCTAAGAATAAGTAACTTTTTTTACCTGTTGTAAAGTAGACTTAATAAATAAATAAATTTAAATAAAAATTATTAAACTTTTTTTTTCTAACAGAAAAAATTATTAATATAAAGTCTTCTATCATTTTAAAAAAATAAATATTATTATTATTTTTGAACGCCAGAAACTACCAGATTTGTAAGTAATGTGATAGATACGTTTCAGACCACCTATTTATTTAAATCTACACTAATATTATAAAGAGGAAAGATTTGTATGTTTGTAATGAATAGGCTGAAAGAGTACTGGGCCGATTTAAAAAATTCTTTTACTAATAGAATGCTACATTCTTCCTATTTGACATAGGCTACATTTCATTTTAAAAAAAATTAGGGATCTTTGGTAAAATTTGAACAATGTAACCGAAGGTGTAGAAAAATGAGTCTTAAAATGTCTTTTGTCGAATGCGCTGCCGATTAGCTATAGAAGAAAATAATGTACAACAATATTGAAGAACATCATAATGTCTACAAAAAACTCCGCGGTAAAAAATTGTCTACATTGTTTGAGCTAGAATAATTTTAGCATATTTAATTATTACTTTAAAATTTATACAGTTTTATAATATTATAAGATTAATTTTTTTATTTAATTTAAGGTAAGATATTAATTTTCGTTGACAATAGATCTACAAAGCTGCTTATTTAGGGCATTTCTTATGGTGAGTTATCATTACTGAAAATATTTTTTAAATTGATATAACTTACAATCTAATAATTATATTTTCAATAGATTTAAAGATGTAATTTTAAATGTAGCTTATTACAATGTAAAAAAATCAAGATACAGAATTGTTTTAAAAGGGAACTTTTTATTTTATAGCTACAAATAAATAAAATAGAAAGCTAAATAAAACAGTTGAATCGGTAACAATACATGTCGGTAGCCCGGTATAAAAACATTATGCAGTCGTTTTGCGAAAATAGAAGTTAAAAGTTCGTTACCGGTCGATACTCAAATTGGTGAAAAGTATACAGCATGAAGATAGAAAATCAACCGAAAGAACAAAAAAAAGTAAATCGGCGCCATGATTCCCACCTGCGTATTTATCTACACACAATCAAAATAATTTGATTGTACAATTTGTTGAAACAAAAACTGTTTTTTAATTTGAGAGTATACTCAATGGTAAACGTTTGTTGTTAAGGTATATTAGGTTAATGTATAGTGTGGTCGGATAGAACCACTCATTAGAGATAGCTTAACCAATCAAAACTCGATCTCGAAGCTCACGTAATATCCATTTCTGGGCAACCCAAAACAAAAAAAATATAATCTTTTACTCTCTAAATTTTTTATTATACACGATTGGTACGCAAGGTCTGGTTTAAATTGCACTGACAAATTGGACAATAATATAATCTCAGCCTTACTAAATAACAGAAAAAAATATTTGAAATAGGCACCATATCATCACAAATAAAGAGGTTTTTTTAGGTCCTAATTTACTTATGTGGCAAAACCACCAAGCATTTGATAGATCGATTTTCGAAATAATTTCGTTATTGAATAAATCACGTTCTAATGGTAATTATACATAAAACAATCAACATACATTAGGTATAAGAGAAAAAATTGAAGATAGAAAAAAAAGTGCCCATATGTGTTTATATTTGTTTTTTAAATGTGTTTTAGACATACGGCGCTATTTGTCTCAAAAGTTGTTTATTATTACAATTAATATCTATAATTTGTAGTGACTTTTAGCATCAAAATGTTGACACGTGATTTCTCGACTTTTATGTAAAGCGCTTTATATAAATGGTGCTACCTCTACCATAGTACGGAAGTAATAGGCACTTGGATAACTATAAGACCCAATCGTCAGTGCAAATTTATTTAAACAATAATTTGTTGCGGCGAATTAGAGGCTTCCAGTAAGAACGGAAAATGAATTAGAGGCTTCCAGTAAGAACGGAAAATGTCTGAGTCTACTAATTTTGATTTGAATAAATTTGCTTTAACTTTATTTAATAATTAATTACAAATAAATAGTTTATAATCACTATTTTATTCATAAAATAATTTTCTGTAGCATTTTTGTAAATACTGTGAGACTCGGTAGATGTATTTATAATCCTATTGTACAACAAATAATTTTATATAAGAATCAGTATTATACATATGTTTATTACATAAAATATTATTAATATAAAGTAAAACGTGATAACCGCATCTCTTTCTTGCAAAAGTGGCGCGTCAAAAAGATTTATTAATTATGACAAATTGTTAAATGTTGTAAGAAATTTGATAAAAAACGGCATCAATAGAGTTTTGTTGTGATGTTTTGAGATAAGAATTGGATTTGTTTGTGGTAGGATAAACGACAAGGAGGGATTGTTAGTAAAAAAAATTTTTCAAAAAAATGACCGATAAAAAGAGTAAACGGATAGGACATTTCGCCAAAAAACCACTCTAGATAGAAAACTTTGAAAGCTGGGCTTTTTGTGACGCTTCGTCATTTTACTGTCTTAATTGTGACAGTTCCAAGTTGTTTGGTTATGTTTATGTCATTTTAAATATTTATCTTTATAAAATTGTGAAAAATAATGAAACGAAAGCTTTTAATGTGGCTAAAATGTCGATGGGATATGATGGAGTAGTGATTTGTTTAGTTTTCTTGATGAAAAAGTGCATCGTATTGTTGACAAAGTTTTTTCGATGGGGCCATTTCACGAGCTATGACTAAATAAAGCTGCAATATAATAAATGGGACTTATCAGATGGAAATCGATTTTTCAAACATCCCAATGCTACTCAGATAAATGGAAAAGTGTTTTGATGGTTTATTTAGAAAGTTTTTCTAGAAAAATTGACCTTCCAGAATTTTACAAATCTTTACAAGATTGGAAGTAGAAAATACGGCAAATAAAGCTTTTAATAGGGCTGAAATGGATGAGATGTTGATTTGCTTTGTTTTTTTGATGGAAAAGTGCATCCTAAACTCCAAGATTTGTCGACAATGATTGTTTTGGACCTATCAATAATAAATACAGCTGGAATATGAATAAATGAAACTTATGAAATGGAAATCGATTTTTTAAAGATCCCAACGCTCCTCAGATAAATGGAAAAGTGTTTTGATGGTTTATTTAAAAAGTTTTTCTAGAATTACTGTCATGTGTCATCCAACGGTGACAGTTGGGTTAGGTTATGGCACACAAAAATTAAATTTTTCTAGAAAATACGGCAAATAAAGCTTTTAATAGGGCTGAAATGGATGAGATGTTGATTTGCTTTGTTTTTTTGATGGAAAATTGCATCGTAAACTCCAAGATTTGTCGACAATGATTGTTTTGGACCTATCAATAATAAATACAGCTGGAATATGAATAAATGAAACTTATGAAATGGAAATCGATTTTTTAAACATCCCAACGCTCCTCAGATAAATGGAAAAGTGTTTTGATGGTTTATTTAAAAAGTTTTTATTACGGAAATTAATGGAAAATCTACGTAAATACAGCTCAAAACAATTAAAATATTGGTTAAATAAACAAGTGGCACTCACCAAAAAGCTAGAAGCAAAGATTGAAAAGTCGAAAGGGGTCTTTTTTTTGGTTTCGGTCAAAATATCAAAAGCTCACAAAAAAAAATTTCAAATTGACAGTCTTAGGTTATTATAAATTTGTTATGGTTGAAAGAAAAGATTTTGGGTTGATAGTTCTTCTAAAATTGAGCCCCAAATTAATTGAAATGCTTTTTTATATTGGAAAAGATAGAAAAAATAATAGAGAGAAGAGCTCTGGGTAGGTTTTTTGACTTTTTTTTATTAAATACTTAAATCTTTATATTGATAGAGCATGCCTAAAAGTGGTATTTGAAAAGGAAATAATGAAAGACAATTTTAAATTTACCGCTCTAATATTTTTGACATCGTTGTTGTTAGCAACAACAAAAATATAATAATAAAATAATTATTTTTAGAATTTTCATAAAGTATTTACATATTTTACAAAATTACGTGTAAAAGTGTTGTTTTTTTGCAAAATATAAGTGAAAAGCTTAAAAGAAAGTAGGTTTAATAATTATTTAATCTCATTGTCGACAATTTTTTTTTTTAGATAAGGTTTGATAACTATTTTTGAGGAGACACCTAAGTTTTGGTTTGTTTTACATTTTTTCCTTTATTATAATATGGGTATATAATACGTATGGCTAGAAGAGCTTTTTTGATTATATTATATAAGATATAGAACTGTGATTGTAGGAAAATTTATAATTGTGTATACGAAAAGTGATGTTAAGTTGTGTTTGAGACCAATCGATGAAAGAATATTAATATATATATATGAATTAAAATAAGATGGAAGTGGAGAATTATATTCAAATAGTATCTATACAGAATATATATTTTTTTCTCAATCGTACGTACTTATTTTTATATTTTTAAATAAACAATTAAATATTTAAAAAAAAATACGATGTCAATTGTCACTTATTATTGTTGACATAATCAATTAAAAAATACAATGTGATCACTTATTTATATTTTATAAATAACATGAAATATAAAACGTTTTTCTGTCAATTTTAATGTACAAATTTCTATAGAGTGGTTGTTTTTTTGAATTTGATATATAAAATATAACTAAAATATAAATAATTTTTATAGATTTTTTTTAGATTATGTATAATTGTAATTGATTGGTTACATATTTTGAAAAAATTAAATAGAAAATAGAAAAAAATGAATGTAAAAATAGATAAAAATTAAGAAAATTAGAAAAATGAAATAAATAGAAAAAAAAAAGAAAGGAAGAATAAAGTATATAATTAATAAAATGTAATATAAACTTTTTTTTTAATAAAAATAAAATATGGTTGTTTTATGGTTGCCGAAGGCAACTTTATATACATGTAAGGAAGTAAGGTAAGCAAAAAGAGGAAAAAATAAAAAAATATAATAATAGAAACTATTATAATAATAAAAAAATATTAATAAAATAACAATTTTAATTTCGAAAAATAATAACAATAAACTTGCTTTAGAAGAGAATAAGAAAAAATTCATATAAATTAATTTAATATATTATAGTTTTTATTCTAATTTTAATAACAATTATTATTAAAGTAATAAAATTAATATGAAAATAAAAAAAATTAAAACGAAGAAAAAACGTACAAATGAAAGAAAGAAAAAATTGGAAAGTAAAAAAAGAATAAAAATTAAGTATATTAAATAAAATGTAATGCAAAATTTTTTAATAAAAAAAAATTGTTGTTTTATTGTTGCCGAAGGCAATCTTTTACAAATAAGAGAGTATGGTAAGAAAAAGAATGAATAAAAAAATATATATATATACATAATGATTGAAAAAAATAATATAAAATAATGATAGATAGTAATACTATTTTTAAATATTAAAGTAATAATATGAAAACTTTATGTCAAAATCTGATCTAAAGTGTTATAACGAGAATTTTTATAACAGAAAATGACTGTTTGCCACCTAAATAATGAGAAAACAATAAAAAATTTAAAATAATAATGAATAGTAAAAGTATTTTTAAAAATAAATAATATGAGATTTATATATGTTGCCGCAGGCAACATTCAATACAAGTGAGTAGAACAAGTACAAAAAAAAAACAAATAATTTAGTAAATAATAAAATCATATGCTTGCTTTATTATAAAAAAAAATATAAGAAAGATAAAAGAAGAAGAATTAAGTATAATTAATAAAATCTAATAAAAGTTTTTTAATAAATAATAATAATGGGCTAGGTTTATATAAATGTTGTCAAAGGCAAACGTTGATATGAGAAAGTAGAATAAGTACAAAATAAAATAAATAAAAATATATTACAATAAAAAAATAAATAAACAATAATCTAATAAAAAAAAAAAAAAAAGCGTTTATGCGTTTGCTCTACGGTTGCCGAAGGCAACGCCTCTAGGTTTATACACGTTGCCGTAGGCAACCCTCTACTCAAGAGAGTAGGGTAAGCACCCGGAGGGTGCGCGACCCAACTCTCGTTAATATAAAGTAAAACGTGATAACCGCATCTCTTTCTTGCAAAAGTGGCGCGTCAAAAAGATTTATTAATTATGACAAATTGTTAAATGTTGTAAGAAATTTGATAAAAAACGGCATCAATAGAGTTTTGTTGTGATGTTTTGAGATAAGAATTGGATTTGTTTGTGGTAGGATAAACGACAAGGAGGGATTGTTAGTGAAAAAAATTTTTCAAAAAAATGACTGATAAAAAGAGTAAACGGATAGGACATTTCGCCAAAAAACCACTCTAGATAGAAAACTTTGAAAGCTGGGCTTTTTGTGACGCTTCGTCAATCTTATGTCTAATTGTGACAGTTCCAAGTTGTTTGGTTATGTCATTTTAAATATTTATCGTTATAATTGTGAAAAATAATGAATCGAAAGCTTTTAATGTGGCTAAAATGTCGATGGGATATGATGGAGAAGTGATTTGTTTAGTTTTCTTGATGAAAAAGTGCATCGTATTGTCGACAAAGTTTTTTCGATGGGGCCATTTCACGAGCTATGACTAAATAAAGCTGCAATATAATAAATGGGACTTTTAAGTATGGGGACATACTTAGTAGAAGGTCTAAAATGGTTTTATTAAAATCGATATGTAATAGAAGAGATTTCATGTAATAGAAGAGTGACCTTCATGTGTCAAGCGATTGATTTTTATATATTTATTGGAAACTGGAAAGGAGTTTGACTTATTGTGGTGGAAAATAAAGCAGTGTTTTGTGTGTTGTTTACGATAAAAAAAGCTGTTGATAGCGAAGGTCCTTTTTATTTTTTAAGGTAAAGAAAAGTGAGGTTAAATATACAGAAACGTTGATAACTACGTTGGGGCCTTATTGAAGCATCAAACTTCACAGACTGTGAGAGTCGTGTTGAAGAATGTTCCGAAACAAAGCATTGTATTTTGCATTTCAATACAAAACAAGCTACTCTACTGTGGTTTTATTAAAATTGATATGTATGTAATAGAAGAGATTTCATGTAATAGAAGAGTGACCTTCATGTGTCAAGCGATTGATTTTTATATATTTATTGGAAACTGGAAAGGAGTTTGACCTATTATTGTGGTGGAAAATAAAGCAGTGTTTTGTGTGTTGTTTACGATAAAAAAAAGCTGTTGATAGCGAAGGTCCTTTTTATTTTTTAAGGTAAAAAAAAGTGAGGTTAAATATACAGAAACGTTGATAACTACGTTGGGGCCTTATTGAAGCATCAAACTTCACAGACTGTGAGAGTCGTGTTGAAGAATGTTCCGAAACAAAGCATTGTATTTTGCATTTCTAAGGTTAAAAACCCTTCAAAAATTCGCTAATTTGCAACAAAGTTACATGAATTATATGAAAAATATGAAAATAACTGGCACAAGAAGAAGATTTTTCCCCTATTTTGAGGAAATAAATACTATTTTGGGGAGTAAGGACAAGGTCAATACTTAGAAATATTTAAATATTTAGAAAATGGAAGATGGAATTTAGAAAGACAAAAGCCTTTCAATTTTAATAAATTGCAAGAGGCTTTTTTGGAAAAGGTATTTACATTATTATATTATTTACTACTTTAAATATAAATGATTTGTAAAACTAAACGCTTAATTTTTTTCAGTTAGTGAATGTGATTAGTGTATATTCTCAATCTGCGTGCTTTTTGAGTATAAGCAAACATGAGTCAATGTTTTTCTTATTGTAAAGAAAATGTGAAGAGGACATAATTACAACTTTTTCCAGAAAAAAAGGAAGGATCTCTAGATGGAGAAAAGATTGTTCACAAAACATTATTCTAGCATTAGAAGAAGGAATAAGTGGAGAGCCTGAAATATTGACAAACATCATTCCTTCAGAAGATTTAAATCAAAGTGGTAAAGCCCCACAACAATAAATTTATTATTGTTTTATAGAGATTATAGATATACTTTTATAATGGAAAACTTTTTTATTGTTTTTTAATCAATATTTATTGCTTTGCTTATTAATAATATAATTTTTTTTACATAGTTCAAAGAAGAATAAACTGGCATTCTTCTCAATTGCAAAGTCTATCAAACAAATAAATCAGTCCTGGAGTGTTGTGCTACAACACAAAATCGTTTCATTATCAATTCGAATGTGTCTGGACCATCTAAGCCAAATATAGAAGCACACAGTTTAATGTTCCAGTTATCTGGACGAAGTATTGACGAAGAAGAAGGTGAAAACAAAACAATTAAAATGTTTTTTTTTTAATTTTATATATTTTTAGAAGAGAGGAGGCTTATCTAATAAGTTTAATATTGGAACTTAAAAATATGGATATTGCATCTTCTACTGCCAAAATAATTGTTGCTTCATCACAACACAACATTATTTTTATTATTATTGTTAGTAACGAATTGCTTCAGTAGGCTCTCACAAATTGGTAATTTTACTTTTTATTTGATATCAATTTTCGTCAAGGAATTTGTAAAAAAATTGTTATGATTTGGAGTACTATAATATGCCAGAGAATAGATTCTGAACATGAAATTGTATAAATTTTTATTGATTTTAATTTATTTTTTTTTTATTTGAAATGATCATTATAGTTTTTTTATATGGAGATTTAATGAGATTACCGTTATTTATTTGCTCTGTCATAGGGTATATAAAATACTATACTTTTATGTTTTCAGATAATGACGAAAAGAAAATTTTTATCTGATAGAAAGAGATGGAGAAGAAATAACTTTACTTAAGATTAAAATCTAAATGTTGAAGACTCAGTAAACAGTAATTTTGTAAAATTACTGTTTACGAATGATAGAGAAACTAAATTTTAAAGTTAAAAAACTTTATCGATTATCTACAAAAAAAAACTACATACGTTGTCAAATAAAAAATTATGATTTGATGTATTTTTTTTTAGAAAAGGACAATCGAACACAACTATTGTTTACATGCAAGTTAAGACTCAAAGCATATACATTAATATTGTTACGATATATTAAACTACTGTTTTTGTTTTTTGTGACTATATTCAATAATTCATACAAACTCAAACTATACAATTGGTCGATTATAAATATATATTCTATTAAAAACGTCAACATTATTAAATCATAAAATATAGTTTAATAATTTATACAATCAAGTATTATTTGTTATGTTGATGCTAATCAATGGCTATATATTATATAAAAACAATGTCGTCTCTAAACATGAAACATTTTCATAGTATTGACACATATTTATATATTAGTCTAAAAAAAGCTCCATACAAAAACATATACATATATTGTTACAATATATTAAACTATTGTTGAATTTGATGGTCTTTTTTTTTTTGAATATAATCGACTATTTGTAAAATTCAACAGAGTTTATATAGGGCTATTGGCGAACTTTCTCTGTTATAAATATCGATAAAAAAAAAGTAACGCATCAGGATGTTTACCTCAAAGGTGATATGGAAATTACATCAACAATTAAAAAAAAAATTTTTTTTTACAATACTACTAAATTGCTTTACTACATAAATTTTATTAATTTTAATTTGTTAATAAAAACAAAATTATTGTTTTATTGTTGCCGAAGGCCACTTTTTACATAGAAGAGAGTATGGTAAGAACAAGTACAAATAAAAATAAATAAAAAAAAAATTAGTAAATGCTAATATGCTTGCTGTATTATAAAAAAAAAGATGAGAAAGAAAAAAATAATGAAATAAGAATAAGTATAATTAATAAAATTTAATTAAAATTTTTTAAATAAATAATAATAAATTTTAAGATAAATAATAATGGGCTAGGTTTATATAAATTTTGTCAAAGCCAAACCATGATATGAGAAAGTAGAAAAAGTACAAAAAAGAATAAATAAAAATATATTACAATAAAAAAATAAATTTTCAATAATCTAATAAAAAAAAAAAAGTGCGCTTTTACTACCGGTTGCCGAAGGCAACCCCTCTAGGTTCATACACGTTGCCGTAGGCAACCCTCTACTCAAGAGAGTAGGTAAGCACCCGGAGGGTGCGAAACCATACTCTCGTTAATTGATAATAAAATATGTCACTTTGTTATTAAAAGCAGTAAATTATTATTTAAAAATTTCTTAAGCAAATAACAGTTATTATTAATATTACCATACCAAAAAATTATAAAATTTAATTAAAATTTTATAAATTACTGTTTTAGGTATGTACTTATTTTAAAAAACTTTTGTTAGGCCTCTTGAAAGAGTTATTTAGTCCCTGATGATGAACAGTTTAATTGAAATATACTTATACTAACAAAGGCGCCAGCATGATTGTAGACGCTGACTTTAAAATTTATGGAAATGTATTCTAAGTCGTTATGGGCAAGCAACCATTTGTTTTGGCTAAGATGTTGTTTAGAATTTTTGTTAAGTTAGATAAGGTTTTGACATGTTTTATTAATGAATATCAACTGTTTTTTTGCGTGTTGCTTGTTACTTGTAAAAATAGATAATGTAGCTGGATTGTTAAAAAGTGTATCTTTTTAAAAAGCTGTCAATTTTAAAATCTAAGTAATCAAACTATTTATGTTGCATCTTTTAGGGTTTATTGAGCGATCAAATCAATAATATGCCGCTTTGGTTCTTAGAGAAAACCTAAATTTTATTAAGTTTTAAACAAGCTGGCGGTTTTTGACATGGCGTGCTACATGCAATCCGAAAACAGACATCGTTAATTTTATTATGTTTTCCCTATTTTCCTGGCGGTACTTAAACGCTGAAAATTTTTGAATGCTGTACGCAAATGCTTATTTCTAACTTATATTGCATTTGACATGCAATTTTAACTACATTAATTAAAAATATATCGGTAATTGTGTTCAATTATTATTATAGCTTTAAAGGTTCATAAAAAAACAGATCATTTATAGACTCAAGAATTATATTTGAAAGATTGTAGTCTGTTTTCTTATAATTTTTTATTAAAATGATTCTGGCAATTGATTTTTTCTACTTTAAAGTGATGACTGAAAAACGGTTGCGATTGTCTGAAAACTTTATTAAAAACAGATTATTTATTTGAGGATTTTTTCATAATTTAATAATACGTGCATATATTTTTCCGATGGCTGTTATATGAACCAATTAGACACTAAGATTTTAAGACTTTTCTAAGGTAATCACAAAACTATTCCGGTAATTTTTCCTTTTTACTCTACCTGACTGAGATCAATAAGTGATAATTTTTTGCAACAATTAAAATCTATACTTGTACGAAATCTTGGAAACATTTTTTCACTCATAATTAATCAAATAAAAATTTTGTTTGTTTCTTTTCACGTTTAATTTGCTGTAGCTACTGTATAACAGCATAAGCTTACTCAATTTCTATTCGTGAATATAAAGGGTATTTTTAAAATTTACGAAAAAAAAATACGAGAAACAATATATAAACCAATGGTATTTTGATAGAGAATGTTTTACCTTATCAACCACAAATTAAACATCAAAACAATCAGCAAATTTTTTTTTCATTAATTATGAATGAAAAAATGTTTATAAAATTTGGTTGAAGGGAAGATTTTAATTGTTGCAAAAAAAATGACTTCTTATTAATTTCAGTTATGCTAAGTGAAAACGTTACAGGTATTTTTTATCATAAAAAAGTCTTAAAATCTTAGTGTTTTTTGTTTTATATAGAAGTCATAGGATAGGATTTATCTTCGAAATGTAGTATTTAATTATATAAATTTATAATATATATAAATTTAATATAATTATTTAAATTTATAGCGCATTTCAGATATTTTGCCATGTTTATATTTTAAAAGTTTTTTTCTTGTGTGGTTTTTTAACATTATGTTTTACTAAATCGTCAATATAAACTTTGTATGCAGAGTGTACTTTTGGTTCATATAACTCTTGTACTGCTGTGCAAAGATAGCAGAAATGCACCTTGAGTAAATAATAAAGCTTGAGTCTTTAATAAGCTAATTAATGTTTTAAGTTTACAGATATCTATAAAAACACGAGTTCTCTTAAGATTAGCATACCTACATGTCTGTGAAAAATAAATCAATATCATTATGATTGATTTATATTTTTTTATTTACTGATTATAACTGTTGTATCTTGAAACCGAGAGTATTTTGAAAAGTAGCTCAATGGTTCAAATTATAAGACAAAGTTGCTTCGGAGCAAAACTTACATTTTGAATTGTTGATAATATTGTGTAATACGTTTCAAAGCGTTCAATAGCAATAACGTTTATAAAAATCTTAGCTTATTTGCTTGAAGACAAGAGATGATAGCAGCTGAATATCTTTAATAAACATTGATTTTAATGTTGGCTTTGGTTTGTAATTCTGATGCTGCACCTCAAAGTACCCCAAAAGATTATTTCAGAAATTGTTTGCATTTTGTGCTCTTTTTGTCAATTCTTAAATTTCTGGAATTGTTTTCTATAGACTATTTCGGATTTTTCAGATAATACATTTTTAGTCGTTATCTCGGCTAGTTTCTAAATTTTGAGTAAATGCATAAATTCTGCTCTTGCTTTTTTTATTCATTTCTTGTTAAAAATAAAACAAATTATGTCAAACAAAAATTTCAAACTAATTTAAAGTCACGTGACTTACTGCTGTTGCTAACCGTTTGCAAAAATTTTTTCCAAAACTCAAATGTTTTTTTAAAACATTTAAATTATAAAACATATTTTAATTTAAAACATTTAAAAAATAGAATTTATATAAAAACGTAAATTTGAAAAAATAGCCTAAAGAACACGTTTCATAACGAGGTATTGGCGCATGTGTTCTATAAAAAACCTACTTATGGAACTTGTACACTAAATCAATCTCTATATAGGTACTACTTTGTAATTAATTCTTAATATAATTCTAGGAACTTATATAACACAATTCAAAACTAAACCAAAAAAAAAGATAAGCAATTAGGCTTAGAAAAGTGCTGTTTTTTCTAGAACGTTTAATTTGAGGTTGACACAAATACATGGTTTATACATTATACACAATTTAATGTAAATTTTTTTAATATCTTGATAAACAAACATTCACAGTAAACAAATTATACAAAAATTCTAATTATTATTATAAACGTTTTATTAAATTGTTCACTAAGTTGTCAAAATTAAAATTGGCGTTGAGTTTAAGAAACTGACACATTTTAATTGCGTTATAGGTATGCACATTTTGTTTTGTATTTATGATTTTTTGTAAATTAACTTTTGTTACTGTATAAAAGAAATTATATACCAAGAAAAAGCAGATATTTTTTTAAAGCTGAATTACATTATGATAATAAATGCGAGGCTGTAATAATCTCACCTATGGTTTATATATTAGCTTTTTTATTACTGGCACTTATTTTGTACATTTAGATTTGGCTTTAGATGCAATTACACTTTCTATATGCAAAAAATTTAATTATCAGCTGTGCATGATATAAAAAAATGGTTTTGAAGTTTTTTTTGTTGGTTCTAAAAAAGAATTTCACGTATTCCAGGTAATATGACGCTATCAAAAGTCAGCAGCTCTAAAATATATTGTTGACCATTTTAGCTTGCGTTTATAGTTCGTTTATTCAACCCTAATTGGTCTTTATCTGATAAAATCATCAACCCTCATACGTTAATCATAAACCTAAAGAAGAAACTTTTGAAATATTAAATTCAATCTAACAGTATATCCACAGCAAGCGTTGACGGTGTTCTTAGCTTCATCATAAAAGACTGTGCTACAGTCTTTAGTAATCCTCTTTGTAAAACTTTTTTTCTGATATTAAAAACCTTCACATTTCCTGTATATGTAAAGAAAACCAAATCTTACTTTAATTTATACAAAAGGTAGTGTAAATGATGTCAAAAATTATAGATTTATTATTATCTATTACAGTACTCTTTAGCTACTTTGTCAAAAACTTTTGAAAGCATAATTGTCTCTAGAAGATACAATATAGTGTTATATCACAACTTCATAAAGCATAAATCTACAGCTACTAATTTGCTCTGTTTCTGCCAATTTGTTTCTGAAGCAATGAATAAAAAAGTGTACGATATTTATACTGACTTTGACAAGGCTTTTGATCGACTCAATCAATTATTACTTCTAAAAAAGTAAGAGTGATATGGTTTATTGGTCACTTTGCCGTGTCTCTTTAAATCTTATCTGTTAGATAAACATTATAAGGTACGGTATCAAAACTTTTTTTTATGATTCACATCACATCATTTTACATCAGGTATTTCGCAGGGGTCTGATTTAGGTTTTTCTTTTTTATAAAAAGCATTACAAAAGTTTTGAAAAACCTAAAATGACTGCTAACAATCAAAAAATATTTTCTGAATTTAAGAAATTCTATGTCATTACAAAAAGATTTGGAAGCACTAGACATTAATAACGGACATGAATATAAAAGTGACATAATGTATAGTGATGTTGTTTATTTGTAAGCAAGAATTTATTAATTTTACCATTTTAACAACTATTTTACACCGACAATCTGACTTAAGACACTTAAAGGTTTGGCTACAACTACCATTTTAACAACTATCTTATACCGACTATTAGACTTAAGGTTTTGCTTGATTGTAAATTATCCTTTATCAAACATAACTAATATGGTTGTAAATCATAACATAGTCTATAAATTGTATTCTATTGACGTTCAAAAATTTTCTCTACAATGGTTTAAAAGTTATTTGAAAAGCAAAAAGTACTTTGTGCAATTTGGAAATTGTAGGTCTAAATTAATGTCATTACAGGTTAGGGAGTACCACAAGGTTTTGTTCTAGGACCATTGCTGTATCTAAACTACATAAATGATTTTTATGATGACATTCTATTATTAAAAAATAAGCTATACATTTATAGTTTTTTTTCGATTTTGTGAAACTTATTAATGTTATTAATAATAATGCTTTTTTGTTACTAGTATTATCTTCATTTATTTGATCACTGACATATTCAGTGCAATAAAAAAATAGCATATTCTATGTTTTGTTGATAGAACTTAATAAATTATTGTTATGTTCTACCATTCTTACTCTAAAGACACAGCAATTCTGCTAGATTTAAAATCATTACAGTCTTTGACAAGTATATTTTGATAACAATATTTTTTTATAACACAAAAATTGTTGAAAAGTTTTTAATTTTCAATCACTTTAAAAACCAATTTGAGAATTAAATTAAAAACAAAAATTACAAATTGTCTTTTAAAACAAATAAAAATTATATATATGTTATTAAAAGATCAAGCTAAATTACTATCTCTTCCCACATATACAGTCATATTATTTAAATTCTCGAATTTAATATTTAGGAACCTTTGAACAATATAACATAAGATGCTGTTTTCTGTATTTTTGCAAAAATTTTTAGATACAAATCTAAAACTTTGAGATTATTACTTAATGATGTAGGTACACCATTCATATTTGAAATGAGAAAATGAGAAAATAGTTATGTTTGGTTTTAATATATTTTGCAATTATTATTTTTCAAAAAAATTATATGATAGAACCTTTTTCACTCAATTTAATTTAAAAGCCAAAGTCGAATAAACTATTTTTGCAACAGTTTTATGCTTTTTTCTATAGTCTCTATTGCTAGTTAAACAAACACTGAACAAGAAGATAATTGGGTTTAAATGTTTGAGACCAATTAAAACCCATTCTACAAAAATCATCAATTAATTGTTGTTTAGTTATAATCTCACAATTTAATATTTTTGGTGTTTTACTAAATTATCTCTGAAAGCAAAATACTAGTAAACTATTTTTGTACCAGCGCTTTGTTTTTTTAGTCTTTAATCAGAACTGAACAAAAAGATAAAATCTGTTCCATTGTTTCAGACAAGTTAAAACTTATTCTACAAATGTCATTAACTAATTGTTTTTTAATAAACTTTCGATAATTTTTAGTGCTAATTATCCTATTCCAAACATCAAAAACAAAACCTTTAGTCTCTGGAAAAAATTTATCGTTTTTAATCCATAAAAGTTACATATTTTTATCTATACCATCTGTCTTATCTACTGTGTAATGTTTTGTGTTTAATTTAAAAAAAATAAATTAAGATTTTGACTTCCAGTCATCTTTTTTGACGTTTATTTCAATGTCTAACTCCACTGGACTATTACTAATATTATCTGATGGGGCCTATTTAATACTACACTAAAAGAATAAGTTATTAGAAGAACAGCATGGACATTTTTTGCTTGTATCAACTTTTTACTATTTATTTAAGTTTTAATGAGTAACAAAACTAAAAATATTTTGATAATAATTTTATTGTTATTACTTTTATAAGATTTAACTTATAATTTGAAATTTATCTTAATTTCTGCTTTAAAGTTTACATTTTGGACCCCAAAATCTATACCAATATTATTTAGAAACAACTGAGTGATTTTTATTAAGCTCAATAACTGATTTTTTCCACCTGCATATATTTTTATGCCATCAATATACATAAGAAGACTTATTCATTATTGTAGATTGTTATCAGTTTATAACTACAACTTGACTTGCTAAAGTAATTTGATAACAAATTAATTGCTAAACAAAACCATAAAAAGCTTAATAAATTTTTGTGAAATAATTCGCGTCCGACTGACACTAATGCAGTTTTTATATATTTTTTTTAACTAAAGTTTTTCAAAATTGCACACACAATAGGTTTTAATAACCGAATTAAGTTTGAGTTGACTCTATGCAACTAAAAAATTTTTATTAACCAACAACGAAGAACAGAATCATAGGCTTTTTATAATCGATAAAAGCAGTATAGCTGTTATTTAATCGACCTTGTTCTATTACTACTGAATGAACAAGTGATTTTAACTTGTAAAAGTGTTCCATCTTTTTTTTCTCAAGATCGTAATAGTTAATAGTAAATTAACAACAAAATCTTTCCACAAAATTATCAATATTTATGAAAATTTTATCAACATTTAAAAAAAAATGACACCAAAAATGCATAAAACGATAGGCCTAATTTATAAATAATTATACTATAAATATTGAACAAAAAGTTGCACGAATTCGTAAAAAACAATCAATAGTAAATTAAAAACATTATCTTCCTATAAAAACCAAATATCTTGTGGAAAGATATTGTTTTAAATTTACCATTGATTGTTTTTTATCCATTCATACAACTTTTTTGTTATTCTCACCTTAATTTTTTTTAACCTAATAACGCCTCCAGCGATGGAGTGCCAACGTCGACAATTTTATCAAACATTTCGACACGGTCTTTTCCGAAAGATGTCAATATTTCAATACCTTCTAGCCGTGAAAGTCTTTCTTTTTCAAATTTTTATTTATTATTTCTGATAGATAATATTTTTGGATTTTTTATATATCTAATATTATGTTGGATTTTTTTCAAAAAGAATCCAATCAAAATTATAGGAAAAATTATTAAACCAAAACTCATCGCTAAAGTTATAAAAATCTACAATGTTTGCTAGTTATTTTTCTCATGATTATTTCCCAAATTTTGATAAAATGATTTTTTATTATTTTTAAAATCGTTTATTTTAAACTTTTCTATAAATATTTTCTTTCCTGTCTCGAAGACACAGCAATTTTGCTAGATTCAATTATTACGGTTTTTGACAAGTAATGACAATGAGAAAATTACTTTTTCAGTAATATAAAAATTGTTGAAAACCACGCTTTTAATTTTCCATTAGCTTGAAATCTAATTTAAGAATTAAATTAAAAACAAAAATGAAGCCCGTTTAAGTAAAAACTATTGAAAAATCTTGAGAAATTAACCTTTTTGTGTAGCACTTTAAAATTCATGTCAGACACACACACGATGGCTTAATTTTTTTTATTATTGTTATGATTATAATATTTTTTTACAATTATTATTATAGTAATGTTGTAATTCTAGCAATAACAGTTCAATTCACTCGTAGGTATATTATTTAAAACTATTATTATAATTTTGATTAAAAAAATAATAAAACCTTGTTATATGTCGTTTAGCATCATTTCCAATACCTGCACCAAAAAAATTAAAGCTGTCATTATACGGTTTTTATGTTCACCACAATATAATTCTTTTGTGTTCAATCAATATACAAAGTAATGGGGAGAAATAATTGAAGTAACGCGTGCACCTTGCGGTTTGTCGAGAAAAACCTCTACAAACTTATACCTTTTTCATATTAAACCAGATGGTAAATTGAAGAAATTTTTACTTGCGGTTGTGTATATAGTTTTTTGATCACCAATTATTATCACTTAAGATGGCCAATCTGTTTACATATTAAATTTACTTTATTGATGACCAAAACGTGAAATGGATTAGGCTTTTTAAAAGAATTTGTCTTTGCTTTATATCGACGATTTATAGTTTTGTTCGACTTGATTACGACCTGGCCACGATAATGACCAAAAGATTGACATAAAGTGTGCACGTTCGAAGTTTTTGAACCACAGGGGCCCATGTAAGAAAATATAGCATTAGTGCTAGCAGATATCGTTAAGTAGGCCCAGTTCACATAAGATGGGTGAAATAAGGTCGATAAAACAGCTTGGGACTGGATATGAATTTAGATTAAAATGTCAGAAGAGACATTTTATAACGTTTACGTAATAAAATTAAATATTAATAAGCCATATTAAAGAATAAACAGTGAATCACTCATCAAATGAATAGACACTAATTTTTTATTGTTTAGGTTTTGAATTAAAAATGCAAATTAATCTCATACAAATTATCCGATTATTTGAATATCTAGTTTAATGTGACAAAACAAAAATCAACTACATTTTATTATATGAGTTAGGAACCTATTCTCATCGCAACTTTTTTATTTTATGAAACAATTGTTTGCAAATCTATTTCCAAATACTTCTTGGTTAAAAAAGATTTATTATACAAATAAATTGGCTAGAACCTTTAAAATTTTCAGCTGTGAACCAATTCTGGTAAGCATTCACATACATAATAATTTATAAGTCTAATAACACTAAAACATAACAAAAATCTGTAGATTTTACTCACAAAAAAATAGATTTCATAACATTTTAACCAAAAAAACTACGAAACAAAACTTTTTAACATAAATTTAAACCTCCAAAAAGGATCAAAACTAAAAAGCAGAAAACCAATTAATCTAAGTCTTTTAGTAATCCAAATATAGAGGCTTACACATATAAAAATTGTCTTTTAAAATTTGGCGTCATGTGTGAACAGACCATAAATTTTAAAACAATTGCTTCAAATGTCAAAATAACTACAAAGTTTGTAATTTTTTTTATTTTTAAATTTAAAATTCTCACAAAACCAAAAATTTTTATAGTGGTAGTTTATTTTCGTAACGGCTACCGAGTAGATGGTGAATGTCAATGCTCAATTCAAACTTGTTAAAAACTCCGCCAAAAATTTTTCGATGCAGAGTTGACATCTAACACTTTTCATCATAATGTAACCCATTGTATTCAACTCTTTCGTGAGACCGGCTCGTGGGATCGTAAAAAAAGAACAGAAGAAGTTATCAAAAATGTAAGGCAAATAATGGAAGAGGCTCCACAAACATCTTAACGTCGACTTTCACGGCAAGTTTAATTATCAATCACCACTTGGTGGTTTATCAATAATTTTTTTTAAATCGAGCATTGACTGCTGCAAAATACCGAGAGGAGATTTTACATCCATTTTTTGCACAGCTTCATAACGAGGAAATTGTAAACAAACACAAGACAGTGTCACTCCACACAGCACTTACGAGACGTTGAATATAATATAAAAATTTTATGATGTCGAGTTATCAGCTGAAAAATACAGCTATAACATACCCTTCACAATCCTGAAACCACACACTATGTGACTTCTTTTTGTAACTTTATTTATTGATTATCCAGAAACGCTTAAATAACTTTGATGAGTTGCATCATACAATAGATGACAGAATTCATAATATTAATAATAATCTTCAAATGTTGGCAAATGTCACTAACGCAATTATTTAAAGGGTCAGCAAGTGCCTTGAAGTCGATGAACGACATTTTGATTATTTGTTATAAACCTTATTTCTTTATTAAAGTTTGTTTTTTTTTATTTGTTATAACCCTAAAAGTGCTTTTGAATTAATTTCATTAACTTGTTGAACTATCGATTTACTAAATTAAAAATAGGGTTAGACTAGATTTAGAAGTCAAATAAATAAGTGTCTCTTCAATTCGATGGTAAAAGTACGTTCATAATTTAAAGATAAAAAAAACACTTGATATTTTATAGTTCTGACGACTATAGAGATAGAGAGTACTCTGAATATGAAGATGACATAAACATTGTTTGTATGCCACCGACTCAAAAATAAATTTAAATAAACCTAGATTAAAAATCTTTTTTTTATTTCACATTTTTACGTTCTTTTTTGAAAAATTTAATTTTTGTTTAAAAGTTTTATATTTACCTATTTCTATTGCAAGATTTTTATATTCCAAATAAATTTGCAATAGTTAGCAAGTTTATGTCAAATTTAATATAACTATTATTTTATTATGAGTGAAAATAAGTGTATTATTCAAAGAATTTTGTTTAAATTTTTAAAAATAATTGGCAGTCAACAGTTTAATGACCAAGTTTGCGTTGACTTCAATTTGCCGCAAATTATATGCAAAACTATAATTATTTCACTGTTTTAGTATATTTTTTAATTAAATATACATTTTTTTAATCTACTTGACAAAACTTTGAACTACAGTTTTTCCATACACAAATTCGATTTTGATCTTCTCTTCTGAAATAATCTATTTTAAGCCTTTTGGTAAATTTGGTTTAAAGCGTCTTTATATTAATTAGT
This sequence comes from Lagria hirta, assembly GCA_947359425.1. Classification (NCBI taxonomy): domain Eukaryota; kingdom Metazoa; phylum Arthropoda; class Insecta; order Coleoptera; family Tenebrionidae; genus Lagria; species Lagria hirta. Next base: position 32,240,006 of record OX375794.1, read on the forward strand.
AACAGAAGAATTATGATTTAAGCTTGTGCATTTGTGTGTATGTCTCTTAGATTGAACGGCTGTACCGATTTTGATTTAGTTTTTGTTGTTTGAAAGCTGAGCTAACCAATAGTTTTTTAGCGGTAATTAAAAAAAATGCTCAAGTGCTTTTCCTTCATTGGATGATCTAAAAGATGTGAGCATTTTTACAGGTACGATAAAGTTACTATTTGGAATTACTATTTAGAGGATCTAGTAAACCCTAAAATACTGCTGAGGCAAACCGAAATTTAAAAACATTTAACACTTCTACCAGCAGAATGGCAGTATGTTATTTGCGCTTATTAAACTATACTTTATAAATAATTTTATTCATTAAACACAAATTTAGCAGTTACTATTGGCTTTTAACAATTTGTTGCTTTACTAATAATTGTTTTGGTATATCAAGGTATACAAACATATTATGTTTTAGTTTTATTTGTTGCTCTGAGAATATTTTTATTATTTAAACAAAACAAGTTGATGGTTAATAATTGTATTTATGTTAAGCATCGATGTTAAAGATTTATGATCCTTCTGAGAAATAACTTGCTGTGTTTTTGTTTTTTTATACGCACATGAAATCAATGCCCATTTCGGATTATATGAGAAAGTTGAATTATGTTTTTATTATTTATTCTAAGAAATAAATTGCTTTATCTTTTGTTGACGTAAAATTTTTTATTGGCTACTTGTATTTCTATATATATATAGTATATCTAATATCTATACCCATGATGGTCACCACTTTCTTCATAAGATAAACAGATTTTGTCAAAGGCTTCTCAAAAAATTTTCAATTTTTTTTTATTCTTCAAAAATGCTTTCAACTTTGAATATTTAGAGATATCAGCGTTATTATTAAAAAATTGCAGAACGGAGAATTAAGTAATCACACCATAAGATCGCTAGTGATAAATACTTTTTTTACTTCTTCAAAAAACACGCTAACAAAACTGTCTTTTTGGTATGATTACTTGTTTGCCTTCGCACCACTTTTAAAATAGTTTATACCTTGTCATTTTGTACCTTGGGTTTGACTTGTCCTGCAGCAAATTGAAAATTCTATATATTAATATGTGAAGCAAAGACTTTGTACCTCTTTTTACAATAATATACAAGAATATTTAGCAAACGATGAAAAAGTTTTTACAAAAAACATTAATTACTAAAATGTTTTGTATCATTAATTGAATTATCGAAATGTATATGTCAAGTTCAATGGTCAGCATTTTCTATATCGCTAACACTTCTTCCACATTTTTCGCATGGTTTTTCGAATTTTGACTACTAGTTTAAATAATTTTAAAGCTAAATTAATTGTCAAAAAATTTGTGTTTTAGCTAACTTTATTGAACATTTTAAGTGAAATCGTATTTGAGAAGCAATACTCGTCTCATTTTGCTTTTACCCATTATATTATTATCCCTAGTGAAAAAGCACTGCTACCCGTTTGGTTATTTTATTAGTATTTTCGACCTACTTGTACAGTACGTTTCTTCGAATCAATGGAAAAAAGTGGCCGAGCAGCGAGACCGAAATGGTGCGAGAATGAAGTCGTTATTTTCTTAAACGTCTGCCTTAATTAGTTTCTTTGATGACGAAATTTATTATAGACTGTTTTAGTCAATTTACTTTTTGCTCTCTAAAACGGTTAATATCGGACTTTTTCCATCTACTATTGAATTAAATAGATTTCTTTATGGAAAAAAAGCGGATGTCGACATCACGTACTGTTCGCTTCATTTCACATTAAAAATCGGTTTTATAAACAGAATTATGTAGGAATTAGTCATGGATTAAAGAAGATAAAAGTTTAAAAAAAAATGCAAATTGTTATACTTTTTAAATTTCTTATTAAATATAGTGTTTATTAATTAATTAAAGTTTAGAAAATTAACAAAAACAATGACAGATGCATTTTTACTGATGATTTTGTTGTTTGTTAAAAAAAATTAAGATTGGAAATAATACATGACAGTACCGTAATTTGTGTCGACAAAGAATTTACTTAAAGCGATTTATTTAGGGCATTTTTAATGAATAATTTCAGATTATTTAGCTAGGCTTGAAAATAAGTCCACTTCACGCTGCTTATTTATGTCATTCTAATAAACAAAAAACATGCCATTATTTATCTAATAACTCCAAGATCTTATTGTGTCTCCAATTTACAGTCTTTATAGCTTCTAAATAAACGTACTTTTTCTAATAATTTTTATCAACATTTTTTAGCTATTGGCAGTTTATTTTGGGATATGTACTGCAATCCTTTTTAATTAAAATTTTATTGTACTTTCACGTATACAAACATTTGTACATTCACACACATCCATGAGCCAGACAACAGCAATTCTCCCTGTCGAAAAATGCTCTTGCTTGGATAGGAATCGAGCCTACACCTTGTAGACCAGTCTCTAACATACTATCGTTTGGCCAACTGATCTACCATGGCTTCAATTTATCTAACTAAAAATTAAATTAACATTTAAAAAAAAAACTATAACTTTGGATGTGATACAACTAATGCAAGCAGTTGTGAAATTTAAATCCAGCATTTCTTTGTGACTGTTGCTTAAGAGATAAAATTGTAAAGGTTTTTTGTACCTTGTCTAAACAAAAGTGTCTAAACAAAACCTCATTAGATTCACCACAACATTTTTTAAATTTTGTTGGAACTACCAGAAAATCACTTTTTTACAGTAGATACATAACAGAAAAAAAGTTTTGAACAGCTTTGTTGTTTTCTCAACACCTAATACTTCTAACCATTGCAAAATTTATCTCAACTCAAAAATCTTTCTCAACGCTCATGGTTCAAATATTTACACTTTAAAAAAATATGAGCTAGAAAGCAATAAAAACGTAAACCACTTTGCATCTAGTTGAACTATTTATCCCACTTATTAGTAGACTCAGTTAAAGCACACACATAAATCCAACTGCTTCTTAAGAAATAAAGGTGAACATACTTTTTTTAAATAGCAGCAGGAAAGCTTCAGTAATAGACAAATAGTTGTAAAAATGCCAAAAAATTTTGACGCCATTTTGAAGCTTTATCACCGAGTTAAAGCGTTGTTTTAAACCGGAATTATTTTATTGGCAATCCTTTAGCGCACTAATCACATCTAGAATACCAGTTTAATTTTTGCCAAAGTTGCTCAACAATTCTACAAAGTTATCGAATTGTACACGTATCCAACGAAACATTAAAACAAATTGTTTAGTTTTTTTTAGACGTTCGATAAAGTTTGGTTTGAAAGCCTGCTACATAAAGTCAAAAACTTTATTTCTAGACCGTATTCAAGTAACACTTAACAGATAAAGCATTTTATAAAACTACAAAAAAATACAAAAAAGAGAAGAAGTAAAAATACTGATAAAACTGAAAAAATAAAACCATCAGGCACAGATGACATATCCAATAAAGCATATATGTAGGAAAGTAAAAAAGTTAGAGAAAAACTGAGAAAAGTGTTGAACTGAGTATGAAAGCAAAAAGACTTTTTTTCGTGAGCAAAAACAATAAGAGTATCTAAACACAAAAAAGAGAAAAACAAGAACAAACATAACTACTAAAGAATAATTTTTCCAATGCGATGTACAGGGTGTGTGACAGCAAAATTGAAATAAGAGATTGAAAAAATGGGAATACCATACTGATAAACGAGAAATTTTATAGAATAAAGAGAGAATCAATCGACAATGTGTTTTAAATGCGGAATAGAGAATGAGTTGAAAAAAAAAAATATGTGTGATGTTTTAAGATTTACAAAGCGTTTAACAAGGTATATAGTAATATCTTATAGAATTACATAAAAAAAAGCAAAAACAGTAGATAAAAAATTAAAAAACATATTTAGAGAAAACGTGCATGATTGTGAACAAAGAAGAGTCTTTGGGAAAAATGTGATAGGAGTGTTAGCAAAAGTTAAAAAAATACAAAGAATAATTGAGGAATCAAATGTGTGCTTTAGAGTAGGAAATAACAGCAAGAAAAAACCTTACGAAGAAAAAATTAGAGTAGAAAGGATTTAAAAAAACAATAGCAATTAAGGTGCAAAAGAGAATCTTTAGATCAAACATAAAACTATTTTTAAGTTTATCAGCTAACAAAATAGTTTATAGATGATTGTAAATTCTGATTGCTGTTGAATAAGTTTTTAAAAAAATTATGTAAAAATAAACTTGTTTTGTAGATTGAAACGAAGAAAAGTGAAAATGTCTGTGCTTTTATATGGCTACAAAAAATATATGCTTGTCAACCATAAATTACTCTCTAGAGTTCGAGCTTTTAGAGACATTACCTTTTTAATCTTGCAATTAACAGGGATTGTCTAAAGTAATTTGGAACGCTTTAGGTTGAATGCAGATAATTTGTCAACTAGATGTACGCTGTTAAAGTATTATCTGTCAACAATTAAGGAGATTTGCGATTGGCGATTAGCAAATGTTAAAAAGAAGTCGCATCACTAATTTTTAAAAAATCTGAAATTATCGCAAAACTCACGCAAATATTTTCCATAATACATTGTGTCTTTAAAACAAAAATATACTTTTTAATTTTACATCTTTCTAAAAACGATGTTTATTGTTTAGTGCTGTCACAAAGCTAGTTTACAAAAAACCAAAAACTAGTTTATGAAAATAACAATTTTTTTTTTATGAAAAAACTTTCTAAAAAAGTAAGAAGTAAGGATTTATCCAATTATATTTTATTATGTATTTACAACACTTTTATTTCAGAAGAGCAAACTTTTTATGGTTTCCCGGTAATCATGAGTAAAATTTAATAGTAATATTAAATAATAATATTTTTATAATATAAGCTGACCTAATCTAAATTATTGACATAGTTATAATATTGTTGATATGCTTGAATCTTTTGTGTGAGTTTAAACACAAATAAATTGTATAAAACAGGTAACAAATAAATAAAATTAATGCGTACAAAACATCAAAAACTTGTACACACTCTTATTTTAAAATTTACAAACTATTTTAGAAAATAAAATCTTGTTGCTTAGTTTAATTTTTCTAAATTCCACTTTACACTTTTTAGTTTTGTAGCTGCAGATATTTATTTAATGCTATCAAACCATCTTTTACACAGGACTAATTTTCATTGTGTTTTAATTGGTCGGGTGAATGTTCGACACATTTCTTTGTTCTTGTTAAATTATACACATTTTAAAAAAGAAATCATGATTAGTCGTGTTCTTCCGCACGTGAGATAAAAATAATTTTGTTTAAATTGTCGCTTTGTTGTAATTTTCATAATCATTAAGGCTCAGTTAGTTTGAGTGTTTAAGGTTGTCTTAGCATATTATGCCTCATTTTTCCACTTTGTAAAACGCAATTCAACCTTATCTATTACAATAGAAATAAATTAAGCTGCGTAATTTGATAAAAACAATATTAAATAGCAAACTAAATAGATATATTTTTTGATAAATAAAGTTAAATTTGTCATTCAATGCTGGTAATTAAATTTATACTCGGTCACACCGACAGTGGTAAAATATTCAACCGCCATTAATCTTAACCGTGAACAAAATTTAATTTAAAATGAAAATTAACATTAATAACTGATAAACAATCAATTAAATCAAATAAAAAAAAGTCAAAGGAAATTTATTCAAACTAGATTCGTAGACTGGGACCTGTTTTATGCTTGTCGGTAGATTGATATTGACTTTATTTTTTTATTTGTTGGTAAATTATATAGATAGTATAGCACATGGTGGGTACCTCTAGCATATATTTGATGTGAGTTTCAAGCGAAAGAGGCTAATGTGATAACTTGGCGGTTCGGTTAGCGATATATCTTTTGTCTCAAATTATTTCTATCAGAATCGATATTTGTCACTTAAAGAGACCTATAGCTTTTTTCCAATCTTTTAAACTTTTTTTAAAATTTTTATTACAAGTGGATTAACCGGTTTTAAATTTGTATAGAAGGTCTTATCAGTAATAAGTGGCAAAGTTCTTGAGAAGGTTTTATTATTTTGAAGTGCTTCTCTAAGCTTCCTTGATAAAAAACAGTGTAGCTTGTTGCTAAATAATTCTTTTTCCTTATTAATTTCAATAGACAAAAATTGCTAATTATTTACACTTTTTTTTGTAAAGTCGGTAAAGAAGCTGAGTACTTTGAAAATTTCAAATAATGTTTTTAACATATGTTTAAGACTACTATGCTAATATTACTAAGTAAGATAGTACCAAATTTTAACCAAATCAGGCCTGTAAAAAGAATCCGTCAGCTAGAAAAGAACTAATTATAAAAGCAATTAAAAAATCTTTTTTCATTATAACTAAAAACAGCTTGAGCCAGTTTAGTTAAAAAAAAACTAGATTAAAATCAGTTTAGCTGTATTAGAGTAGCGCCAAATTACTGCTTCTTAAAATTGTTGGTAATAGTTTAGCTAAAACGATTTTTGCTTAAGATTTTCTGATTTCAAGTCATGAGAGCGTAAAAAAACGTATCTTGTCAAAAAGCAGGAAGACAAAGAAATAAACAGAAGCTAATGATCAAGAAATGCAAGAATTATAACTTTTGCTCTAAATAAAGAAACACTAAAAGTTTCTATAACAAACATAGCTGCAGCAAAAAACAAATCTTTTCAACGCAATATTTAAAAAATGAAATGCTAACATTCTGGTTTGCAAACATTGAAAAGTATAAAAGACAAGAAGTATTCAAGTGCAGAGACGAGCAAAATTTTTTTCGACAACGATTTATCTGTTGATGAAGATGAGAATTCATATTTTTCAGATCCTGAAAAAGATGATGCCAGTGATGATAAATTTTAGAATTTTTTTTGTTTAGTAATTCGAGTTAAATGAATTTATTTTGCAAAGATAAACAGTGTAGAAACGGTAAAAAAGAATAATTTGAGCAATTTTGCAAATAGAATGTTTAACAATGCTTCCGTTTCAATTTTTAATATAATATTATTTAAAAACATTTTTTTTTTTTGAATGATGATTGAACCATCATAAGCCTAGACGCATATATAATGTAATTTTATACCGAAATTTTTTATGATTTGCTATTACTGTATGGTAATACCAGCTTCATGAAAGCAACTAAATAAACATGATTGTTAATAAGCCTAAAATCAACAATCATGTCAAAAAAAATGACATCTTTCGCACAAAAATCGTGTTGAAAAATTGTTGACGTTTCGCACTTCATTGAGGTAGGTAAGAAAATAAAAGTGATATTATGCACCATAACTTGACTTGTTTAATTAGAATCGAAAAACAGAACATTTTTAGTGTAGACAAAGATGAAGTACTGGTAAACAAGGTTTTCCAATCGTTAAAAAGATAAATAATTCAAATCTGGAAAGACATCATTGTTTTGATGTTTTACAATTTCTATTGTCTCACGGGTTTTTCTGTTATACAAAAAATTTGACTGTATCACACATTCTATGACCAACAACCTCATAGTAATTAATTAGTCTGGTTAATGGACTTGCTATATTTAATAATATGTAATTGGAGCATTTGCTAACTATTGATTTGTTCCCGAAAATCCTACAACTTTACACCTAAAAATCATTGTCCGACGCCAAGTCACACAAGTCCCAATATTTTTGTCAATTTCTTTTATCGAGAGCTATACAAAAACACTATTTGTTAACAATAGCTAACAACATTTTCTTCATTATTTAGTTTCACATTTAATGAAAAACGATAAATTCCATTACAAAAATGACGTGCGTTAATAAGATCCGTTTTTTTTTGCAAAAAATTTTCTTACTAAATATTTTTAACTTGTTTGAATTGTTATCTTGTACAATGTTTAGTTTAGAATTCGTAGAATTAAGTATAATCACAAAGCAAGTTAAAATTTCTTTCATGGTTAGAAAATGTATATTTTACACTGAAAAAATTATATAGTCATGCTAATGCTATTAGGCCTTTTATTATATAATAATGGAACTATAGTAGACCTTATTGTTGATAAACAAAGCCATTTCTGGAAGAGCCAGGGAATTAGTTTTGTTCAACTACAATAGAAACGAGGTTGTTTCGTATTTATTTCTTGGTTTAATGCGCTTGCTTTACTGCTTCACAATATTTACTAAGTATAACAAATTTGATGGTTAATCATTAGTTTTGGTGAATTAAGTTAATGTCATGATTTAATCGTTGATATTTCCAGACAATGTTATAATAATTTGTCTTTATTACGATATTGTAATGGAACATTTTACCATGATGAAAATCTACTTTTTTTCCACGCTACATTACATCTAGTTATGTATTATCGCCGTTTCAATCGCATTAATGAAATTTTATTATGATTATACTTCCAAAGGAAATTAAATAATAATTATCTCATATTGAAAACGGTGAACAAATTTTTCAAAATGCCAATCACTGTATTATTTAATTCTAATTAAGGTTCACTATGACTACATAGGTAATTAAACGAGAAACTAGAAATAATATGATAAAAGAAAAAGAAAATTAGATACATGTCACTAAACAAGTAGCACAAAAAAATTGCATTTAAAGCTTCTGGAACATGCATTTAAAACTTGTGTGTTTTATAGGTAGTTTAAAGTTTATTAACTAAAGTTTTACCGGTTAGAGTTTTCTTATCATTCATTTCCTACATTTATGCAAGAATAAAAAAAAACAACAAAAAAAACTTGACGATAATTGAGACTACAGTGGTTTTAAAGTAGGTGACCCTTTCAGAACAGCAAATGTGGTAATGATTTTATCAAAACTCGCTTTCCAGTCTTAAAAGATGACAAATTGTTTTAATAGTTCTCTGCAGTTCCTTTTTTGAAATACATTCGATGTCTAGTTTTCAAGCGGCTAATTTGACAACATAACCTTTTAGGCAGGCTCTGCTACGGCTTGTAAACAGTTTTCAATTAATTCTTTGTTTATAATTTTCCAGTTTTCTACATTGTTTTTTCACTATTGTTAAACAAAAAAAACCTTAAATTTTTTTTTAGTTAATTTTGTTTATTTGACGATAATCTATTTATAAGATTTTTAAAATTTGGTTTTAGTCATAATTTTCTTTAATTTACACTAAGATAAATTGTGTAAAATTGTTTTTAAGTTACCATTAAATAAAATCTTCAATTTTTTGAGTTTATTTCAAAGATTTATTAAACTGGAAATTTTAGTTTTTAAAACCTTTGGACACAAACTTCGTTTTTAAAAATAATCACTAAGGTGATTATTTAAGATATTATATTATATTACTCAAGACTTGGGTCTTGAGTAAGGTTGTTGCTGTAGACCTGATTGCAGTAGCTTCTGATTGCTCAAAAGTCAGCTTGTTCTAGAGGAAAAACATCAATTCTTGAAAAAATTTTTTTATACATCATCTTTTTCTAAACTTTGGCATAGACACTCGAGAAAACATACTATAGCTGAAAATTTTTTCCGACAGTTTTTTTTCAAAATTTCAATTTTTTTAATTTTTTGAATTTAGGTGGTAATTTAACTGTAGCAAAGATAATATTAAAAAGCTTTCAAAAAAAACTCTAATATTTTTTTAAAACTATTTATTTTTTTTAATTATTATTAAACTGTTATTTTTTTAAGGTAAAAATTTCCTACTACTTAGTTGAGATGTTTGCAATCTGGATTTTTATTTTTAAATTTTTACTTAATTTTTTTTTAATTGTTAAATTTTACCAAATTTGACTCGCTATCAACTTGATGCAACTACATTTTCAAATTACATTGGTTAGATAAATCAAGTCTGTGTAGCAGTGGTCAACTGCTTCCTCTTGATTGTGTGAAATCCATACTTTTCATTGAAAAAATGAAAATGAAAAAGAAATGTTTTATCTTTTTTTTTAATCTTATATTATTAGTTTTCTTTATGAATCTTACAAATCTTGTATAATTTAGAAATACAGAGTGTATAATATTAACATTAATCAAGAGTGGCTATGTTTTTTTTAACAGCAGGTCTTAAATCAGTTTGTACTAAAGCCGGTAACAATCCCTAAACATTAAGTCGCCTACAAAATGGCGCAGAAATTTTTGTAAAGTGGAATATCTGTTGAATATCAGCCTGCATTTCTTGAAGACGCAGACTAATCGAATATTCCTATTCATCATTCTTGTGCTTTAATCTATTTCGAAAATAGCATTCTAATAAGAACGTTTTTTCTTAGACAGTAAATGGCATTTTATCACTACGCCAGAATCATTTTTATCGAATAATTAATAATCAATGCAGATGTGATTCATATGGATTAATCCAATACAAAGTAAAATTGGAGGTTAGATACATATTTTTTAATAGGTGTCGGTAAATTATTGCAGGTGTCTATTTACAACTGACATTGACATTCTAGAGTACAGTACCTTGCAGTACCTTAATGCATGCCATTGGTTTCATTTTATAAATGTAAAATAAATTTTCATTCATTTCATTAAAAAAAAAACGGAACCTTTTCAAACAGGATAAAAATATGTATTTCTTATTTGACAGCATTAAAACCATAGAGTAAACTAATAAATTAATATATTCAATTCCACAAAAGCTCTGCGTCATTGCGCAAGCAACTTTATGTTTACAGATTGTTACCGGATTTAGTACGAATCGATGTAAGACCTGCTATCAAAAAAGCATAGCCACTTTTGATTAATGTTAATATTATACACCCAGAAACAATCTATCTCAAATTACTATTAACTATGTTACATCAGTCATTTCAAAAGTTTTAGCGTGTGTTGAAGATATAGAATTGTTTTGAAGTTTATCAAATGTTCAGAGAAATTGGTGTGTTGGAAATACGCTATACTAGTTGTTTGTAGAGGTAGCACATTTTTATTCAAAGTTACAAAACATACAAACTATATTCACGTTTTCATCTTGTTAATTAAAATCTCTTCTTATCTTTTCTATCAAAAATAAATTATAAATTACTTACTTTTCTATAAATAGCGATAGCAATTGAAGCATCAATGTAAATTGCAGGATGATTGAATTGAGCAAAATAGTTTTTTGGTCACTGTGCGTTAGGGGGCTTGTAGATAAAATTTATATCCAATAAAACTATTCAATTTTTGATCGCGTGTTTCAGAATAACAAATAAAAAATATATATGTTGACAAAAAGTTTTTCTAAATATGACAGAATAGTTTTGTTTCTCAACTCTTACAGTTTTTACCTTAATTTAAAAATTTATGTTAAGTTCTAAACTAATAACCTTCAAAGGATCTTGTTTTTAGGTTACAAACTTTTTTTACGACGCTGTTATTCGCCGTAAAAAACGCTGTTTACGGAGTTGTTATGCCAAGCAAAGTGCATTCAAAAACTGTCAAAAAATATTTCATTACAATAATTAGAAATAAGCATTTTTAACTATTTAATTTTTTAAATTAATTAGACTGTCATAATAAAGTATTACATACAATTGTTTAATGTCAATAAAAATTTGTAAACTATGTTAGTAAATGATTAAAATAAAGTTAAATCTAACAGAAAAAGTAGTTTTAATTGAAAAAAAAATGCTTTAGTTATCACATATCTATTTTTAAACCGCAAATTTTATTTTACTATTGCATATTGAAAAAAAAAATATTTTAAATCATAAAATCACATTAATAAAATAATTGATAAGTTAAAAACTATTTATATAGTTTTAAATTAAAATCTGTGTAGGTAAATGATCAAAATAAAGTTTCACTACAAATAGTCATTTTAATTAAAAAAAAAAGATATTATTTTGCTTACTTATCACCAAACTTTATTTTGGAACAAATAGTTTTTTAACCAAAAAAATACTTAAAAAGCATGTTTAACAAATCAAATATATAAGCAAAAAAAATAATAATTATTTATATATATATTTATAAATTAAAATTTGTAAACCACGCGAATAAATAATCAAAACAAAGCTTCCACAGAATCTAACTACCAAAAATAAATTTTAATTAATAGATGCTACTACGTATTTATTTCTAAATAGCAAGCTTTATTTTTATGATGTTTATTAAACAGATGATTGTTTAAACAAACAAAATACTTTAAAACCATATTAAACAAATTAATTATACAATTATAAAACTTAGATATAAAATATATATTTATAAATTAAAATTTTTAAACCACGTAAATAAATAATCAAAATAAAATTTTAGGAAAATTTAATCACAAAAACAATTTTTGATAAATTTATATAATAATATGTTGTTTTAGTTACCACTTATGGATTTATTTCTAAAAAGCAAATTTTATTTTGAAAGTGTTTATTAAAAAATACTTTTTTACACATAAAAAACTTTGTAAAGCATAACAAATTAAATACATAAGAAAAAAATTTCATATATTTATAAATTAAAATTTCTAAACCACTTAAGTAAATGCTTCAAATAATGTTTCAACAAAATCTAACTACAAAAAAATGTTTAAAAAAAAATGATTAGACTTAGTTACAGTGCAACTAACGGTTCACTTTTCCAACTAGTTTATGGGAGTCATATTCCACATTACAGTTGTCTGGGCAAACCATGGTGCTCATCGTGTTGCTTCGACAGTTTCAATGTTCGGTAAGGTACCTAACAATACTGTCATAAACATCGCACTATACCACGTATTTCTATCTAAATATTTTGATAAAGATTTTTGAAAAGATAATTGTCTAAACCAAAAAAAAATACATAAAAAGTATATCTAGCAAATAAAGTATGTAAGCAAAAAATTAATTATTTTGAACGTCTCAGAGGTTTTTTCAAAATTGTACTTTTTGCTGTCGTTTCTGAAATATGTCGACGTTACTTACGTTTACTTTTTTCTATGAACAAAATACATATTACATTGATAAACAATAGAAGAATCTTGCTGTAAAAATAAACTACATATATATAAAACAAAAACAAATAGTTTTGATATCTAATAATGTAAATAAGTTTAAACTAATTACTTGATGCCACAGGCACTTTTAGTGTTCAAATACCACCATTTTTTATTAAGAGTTTAGTTTCTAGAACATAATTAAATCTTAGAACAGAATATATTGTTTAAGATGCCGCTTGAAAAAACACGACAATACAATTTAAATTTGAAAAGGTTCACAGTTGGAGTCAAATGAAAACTTCTTGTTATTTTAGCTACCGTTTTCAATCTATACATCTATTAGTATTCGTTTATGAAGATACACAATTAACTCTTAACTCGGACCTTATTTATTTTCTATCCATATCTTATTAAAATCTAGTCAGAATATTTAATAAGGTATTTAAACTAGAAAATATAATTATTTTTATTTATATTACAAAACACGTTGAAGGCTTTCTGTAAAATGATTTAGGCTGCTAAATTTTAACCAATTGGAAACAATGGGTAATTATTATTATTATGATTATTCACTGTTCTACACATAATCAATCATACCTAATTATATTTATGTTTACTCAAAAGATTTATGTTTTATAAATAGTGTCAAAAGATTGAAGATTAAAAACTTTAAGGTTGATTACAACAATATTACAAATAGATGCAACACTCAAATTTGATCTATTTTCAACACATAGTTAACAATATACATTCATATTTTTTTAACAAAAAATAAATTTTTTATTTGAAAAAAGTTACTAAGTTGTGTCAAAAATAATATATGATATAATACAAATCATTTAGTGTGTGATTTAGCTTGACAGATTTTTATTGTCTTTGTTAGTATGATTGCCGACAAATGTCAAACAAACGTCAAAGCTTATTTATAATATCGTACGTTTCTGCGTATAAGCTAATCAAAAAATGAACATAAGTTTGAAATTCCGTAGAAATGCTGAACCTTTATGAACACACTGTATTTTATGTGAATAAAATAATAATTTAATGTTATTATTTTGTCAAACGGTAAAGTGAAGTTGATAAAAAAATTTATTGTAAGATCTTTTTTTTTATTTAACGTTATTTTTTAAAGAGTTTGTCTTGTTTTAAATTTCAATGGAAAAGTTAACGTTTGTCAGTCAGAATTTATCAGCAATAGCAAAAATTATTTCAATTGAAAGAAAAAACATGTTAATAAAAATGTTTTGCACTGTACAAAAAAGACAGATTAAACCTGTACAATGAGGACGTTTATAAAAGACTATCCGCATATATTTGAAGTGAAAAATATTTTTGATTATTAAAATAATAATTTTTTTTTAATTTAGATTAGTAGATTTGCAATAATTGACGTATTAAAAAACATGTTGGAAGACCCAAAGGTTTCTTGCTTTAATAAATATTCAAAAAGTAACTTATTTTTTAATATTGTATTAGATAATCAAATTTTCAAAATCTTATTTAGCAGTATAATGCAAGAAATAAATACTTTCTTTTGAGAGTTTTCAAAAGAAGTGGAGTAGAAACGTTTCAGATATACTTTGCCGTAAATTTTATTGTTTATAGAACAACTAAGGTTACAAAGATTTATAATACAACCAACTCAAAACACACTTGCCAAAGTGTGTTTTGAGTTTATGAATGGAACCAACTAGGTGAGTTCTACCCTAAATAGAAGACTTCTTCAATTTGATTCTGGTTTCGGGTGTGAAACTTTCTGATGATGATGATGATGATGCAATAGATTTTAGAGCCTATCTCAAACGTTTTTACTTTACTACAAAAAACTAATTGAAATTTAAAGAAAACTAAACTACTTTGTACAAAATTTTAAAATTTATAGTTTATAAATACCTAGTTACATAAATCAAAAGCGCCTGTGCTTTTTTGGCAGCAGGTCTTAGATCGGTATCTACTAAAATTAGGTAAAATAACTACTCAGTCTGCATTTTTCTTGAAGACACAGATTAATCGAGTATTTTCATTCTCTGAAGAAGAAAGGCTTTCACGGCCCGAAGTCTGTTAGAATAAGTTTCGCCTCTGGCATGGTTTACACGTCGAGTTGCCGTGATTGTTCTCATATTTTATTTCCTTGTCCTGATGACACCTCCACCGATGGAGTGTCGACAATTTCATTAAATTTTTCGACACGGTCTTTTCCGAAAGATGTCAATATTTAATTCTCATTCTCTATTTTCTTGTCTTATTTTATTTCAAAAATAATATTGATTGATTATAATTAATTATTAGTGTCGGTAGTCAGTATTGCACGTGTTTATTAACACCTGTCATTCGCATTTGAGCACAGTGCTGTAAACTTGAAAAAGAAAACGGGAAATTCTCAACCAAAATATGTGTTTCTTATTTTACAGCGTTTAAAACAATAACGCAAACTAATTAAATATTCAAACTAACAAAAATTTCTACGCCTTGCCTAAGGGACTTTATGTTTACAGAGATTGTTACCGGGCTGAGTACGAACCGATCTAAGAGCTCTAAGCAAGAGCTCTAAGCTCTTGATTCATGTTAATATTATACACCCGGTATCATTGTGGTATGTCTACACTGTTGTATATTCATCTAGAACCGATTCTAATTTTTTGACCTTACTTTTAAAAATATCTAATTAAATGAATTCTTGTTTAGCACAGTAACAAATATTTTAGACACTTTACTCTAGAGAATATTTGAAAATTCTTCTAAAAATAAACGGTCCTCTTCAACCCGCATCTCTCAATGCTTTTTTATTATTTGTAATTTTTACATCCGAAACATCGGGATAAGCAAACATCACTTTTCTTTTGTAAGTTAATTCATCGTTATTTTACGACTTTTTTTTGGCGGTATAAGATCTGTTGCCTTATTGTTTAAAATTTTACAATGAGAAAGTATACAAGTAGTGCTTTTCTTTTCTCTAATGTGGAAGACCTGCTTTCTCAACTAAAATCTGCATTTATATTCTTTTGCTTGTCTTATCCTTTAGTCGCATTATTTTCTTCTTCTTCACCTTTATTATCTTCTGCCCCGTATTCTACGCCTTCATTCTCGTCATCTTCACAACTTTGCTCCAAGGGACGGTTGATCACGTAAGCCGAAAATTTTACTTTTTTTGGAAAGAAATTACAAGTTCAGAAAGTCTTCAAAAACACATTAAAAAGTTTGTTAAGGGAATTAATTTTGTTGTATGTTCAGAAAATAATATCAGTCATCAATAATAAGTCCAGAAAACGAATGATTGGCATCCTCGCGCTCGATTTTTTTTGGTTCACTTAAGGTTGGTAGAAGATCATCTAATTTTTTTTTATATTTTTTGACCTTTTTCTCCACCAGATCACATTATCTTGCTTGTATGGTTCTCTTGGATTTTTTGTTGTTCTTGCAATCTAACGCAAACCATCTGTGTTAAAACTGCATTTGGATTAAAGGGAACAATGATGCAACTCTTAAATCCAGCTTGTTCATTGATGTCGCATTCAAATATTGTTTTGGGCAACACACTTCTCTCTTCTATTTATTATTTTTCTGAGAAAAGCTTCATACATTTTTGAATGGTCAAGAAGTTCTACATTTAGGGATTTTAAAAACTGAGTCAAATTTGGCGGTGAAGGAATAAATTTTATGTTATTATTTTGTTATTGTTGAATCACGTTAATTGTTAAATGATTGCTCAAATTGTCTCTAATGATAACTTTGGAGCCGTCTGAAGTTTGCATATTATTTAGATGAATAGTCAGGGCCAGTTAAATGAGCAGGAGTCAAGCCAACTAGTCGGTGTTTGGTTGTATTTTGAACCTAGATAGCTTTTTTTTTGTCCACTCAGGGTATATAATATATTTGCGAAAATATTAAAACAATTATTTTTTATATTGTTCTAATTTATTTTTTCTTAAGCACTTATCTGTGCTTAAGAAAATCAAAAAACTTACCTTTAAATTTTTAGGTAAAGCCAGTTTTTTGTTTATTTTTAAACTTATCTAATTGATCCATGTTCTCACCGACTTTGGTAACAGAAAAGAAAGAAGTTAGTCATTTGACCGAGTTGTCATAATGTGCAACTGATTACGATTACCTACGAGCTTGAAATGTGTTTGTTTGGATGAATTACATTCGAAGTTGTTTTCAGATTATTGGTTTACCAAAGGTTAGTTCTTTGTGTGCTGCCTATTTCTGCATTCAAAAATTTTTAATTTTTAGTAATGTTTTTTTGCAGATTTTATAGATTATTATGCTATTTTTTGTTTTATTACATCTATTGTTTAGCTAAGGTCTTAAGCATTACATTTTTTAATATATAATTTATTGTTAAGTATTTTAGTATTTAAATAAATTGTTTATTTAATAATTAATGCTTCTGATTAAATAAATATAAATTAATGTTACTCAATATTTATTAATTGCATATTTTTCAATTCAAACATTTTATTTTAACAAAATTCTAAATTGTTTGTTGGAAGAATTTACAAAATAGAGGGTGGTGAAATAATAAAAAGTTATCTTTTATAAAAGTTTTGACTTGTCACAAAAAAATTTGCTGTGTTAAAAACTGCCGTCCTACATGTACAGAGTGTCAATGAATTACAACAAATAAAAATATTTTATATAGTATCATTATTTATGTTTGTAAGACAAGGTTGTTTATAAGTAAGTCTTAAATTTTGTTTTTGAGCTTTTAAAAATAATGTAAAAATTAATGATTAAACATAGTAAAATTATCATTGGTCACAAGACCTAATTTTATGGAAATAATAGTTCGAAACAAAATTTAATATTGATAAAATTCAAGAACACATAAAAATAAAAACTTTTTTTTAATTTTGTGTTTAGGATTTAGAAATAATTTTGTTCAATCTGATTTTTGCCGAAAGTTATTAATAACAACAATATTTTCTTAAAGCATTTTTATTTATTCTTAATTTATTAACACCTTGTACATTTAGGGTTTTATATTGATTTCAATAGTGCAGATTGATTTTCTTGACAAACAAAAACTTTTATAAAGAATGACTTTTTAATTAAATCAAATATAACAATACCTGTGACGGAAAAGTATTGCATTTCTGTAGAGAAATTAAGAAGTTGACCAAGACGCAAAGCGCCGAGGTAAACTTTATTTCAAGACAAAAATGCAACATTTTCTTCAGGTTCGTATACTGTTTTACCACAATCACTCATAATATTTATTTTTAATTTAATATAATTGTTTCTGTTGGAAACAATCAAGTTGGAAGTTGGCAAGTTCTCATGACCGATATTTACAACTGTTATTGAAAAAAAAATGTTAGTGTTGTGCTTGCTTTTGAAAATTTGGAAAAGCTTAAAAATGTCTAATAGTGGCTCAATTAACTTCCTCGGAGTTATTGGAAGTTGAAGTAGAAGCTACAAACAATCTAATACCAGAAAAAAGTTGCGAGCGGTATGAAATGACTTAAAAGACATGGACTGAACCAAACAACACAAAACAAACCATTCATCTGAAAATATGGTTTTTCTAAAGCATATGAGAAATTACATCACATAATGGGCTGTATATCCAATGCTCAAATGCACACTAATCTTGAAGGAAAAAATTGACTTTTTGAAGTATTAAATTGAAGTAAAACAATTGAAGATTAATTAGAAAACCATATATCGTTGCTTGGGATTCGCTATATAGTACAATGTAATCAAGTAGGCAAAGTTTTTCCGCCCAAGAAAGAAAAAATGCGCATTTTACAGGTTTGTTATTATTCAATTACAATACTGATTGGAGGTAAACATATTTTTTTAGGTATAGAAAACGGTTTTTAGTTATCATTAAGTTTTCAACTTACTTTACTTCAAACAAGTTTTTAATAAAACCTGCAGAAAAGGTGTAGCACATCAGATAAAAATAAAAAAAATCAATAAAATTTTTAATTAGAATTTTAATGAGAAGAACCTATTTTACCCTATGGATGTTTTTTTTTAATTAAATAACTATCTAGTTTTTAAAGTATACCTAATTAATGCAACAACAAAAATTGTAAAATTGGTTTATAATTGTTGATAATCGATAACCTATTTATAATTACTTTAATCATGAAATAATAACACTCGTGTATTGATGTTTATATATGTAAAAACACAAATAATATCTAACAAAAAATTTAAGAAACCAGTTATATCTATCATGTATTTCGTGTTTTTATTAGTTAAGCTTAATATTGGACTTCTAACATGTTGTTTTCTGCGTAATTTTTCTGCATCATTGTTTTTTACATCATGTAGGTTTATGAAATAATATTTATCCAAAAATTGATTCAAACGCCTAGCCTTGTTTTCAAAAATAGCTGATTAAGTACTTACATTTTAATAACAGTAATATTATAGAGGTAGTGTTGAAATTTATTTTCTCATATGTAATAAAAGTAGACATTTTTATTTTAAATCTTTAGTTGAAGTTGGGGGTTTTTTTGTAAAATTATTTTATCTTTAATAAATTAACAATACACAAGCCTGAAAAATTATTTTGAAATTTAATATGTCTTCTTCTGGATTAATAAATCTAACATTTTACTATCAATTGTACATTCTTTTAATAAAGTGAAAATATTTCATAATTTAATTTTTTGTTCAAAGTTGGAGTTAATTAAGATTGAACAACGAAATTAAAATATCAAAAATGTTAAGAAATTTTAAATTTTTTTGTAAATTTGAAGTTTTTTTAAATAGCTTATAAATTTGTCCAAACTTTATTTAGCTTTTAAATGCAAACATTAAAAAATTTTTTGTTCAAATTAATTTGAGATTTTTCATGCTAATTTAATAAATTATCCCAAAGAAAAGACCTTGATATATTTTTTTAAGAATTATTTAAGTTTATATCGGCACAAAAGTTGGCATTGAATGAAATTTCTACATTTAGTAGATAAAAAAATTAGTTTATTAATTTAAACTTCAAATATTTAGTCTCGCAGCAAAAGATAACATAGGCTCCGCGTTAAAAAAAACGCACTGAAGTATGTTTAGGTATATGTAGTGCTGTATGTAGTGTACTGATATTGTACCTAATATAATCCATCCATATAATCCATGAATCAAATTAAATCGATGACTGGCACCGCATTCAAAAATAACTAAAATTTTAAACATTATTGAATTTTGCAAATGAAAAAATTACTAAAATGTGATTACCCAATCTTTGAAGTTATGACTATAGTTTCGCGCTGTTTTGGCAATTATCAAATAGGCCGGTTCTAAGATATTGATAATTGTCTCATTTTGTTTCTTGTGTAGGTATATAGCCACCGCTTTAATTACAACATAAATGACATAGACTTTTTTCCTTATGTAGGCATCATATTATTTTATTAGTTGGTTAAGAATTTTTTTTTATTGCCGATAAGATTATCTACAATACAGTTTAATTTTTGTTTTTCTGCAGTGATAATACAGTTTTCTACAATTTGAATTTCATCTGGAAGAAGATTGCTTGATAATACCTGCTCTCATTAATGAATTAAAAATAAATAAATAAAAATCAAATGCTATTAGCAGATCAGTTAAAAATGACATATTAGTAAGTATATAATATATACTAATTAAAAATTAATTACATATATTATAATTAATATTTAATTGGAATAGTAAAAATTTGGAATAGAGTAAAAAAGTCTTTTTAACTCTAGAAATATATTTTTTAATTAAATAATTTTTAAACTATAGGTACAGCAAAAAAAACGGTTAAAATTTACGAAAACACAATAAATTCTTGATAATCTTTAATCTATAATCTATTTATGATTACCTTGATTATAAAATGATAACACTAGTGTTTTAATATTTATATACCTACAGGGTGGAATAAAAATATCAAATAATAGCTGTAACTTCTTAATTTGAAGAGTTATGGAAAAACGTTATATATTGTTTGTCTGTTTGATAACTGCCGTTGTCCATCTTCTATGACATTCTTTAATAAAGAAAATTTTATTTTACTAATAAATTTGTGTTTTCTCTATATTTTTTTCTAAATTTTTTTATTTGATTCAAATCATTAGGTATAAGATTGTGCTACAGAAAAGATAAAAACACGCTTTTTTCAAAATTGAAGTAAAAAAATATAGGTACAAATTGAAAAACAAGGAAAGATATAAACCAACTGAAAAAGTCACATTATGCACGATAATAAACCAAACGAATTATATATTAAACTTTTTTTATTACCTACTTCTCAAATTAATAAGTTAACCATTAGGTAATTGATACTTTTGTTCCACCCTGTATATACCTAACTTTTTTTACTAAGGCAGTTTTTAAGAATAGCTAAAATTTTAATGTACTAATTAATGTTATTCAATAATTATTTTATTTAGAAATTTTTAGTAAAAGTTTGCTTTCAGCTTTTTTAAAATACACTTTATTTTTGATAAATTTACAAAACCTTTTGGTTTAAGTTTTTCTTCAGAACGCCTGACTTAATTTTAATTTTTTCTGAGAAAGATTGCTTGGTCATATCTGCTTTCATTAATAAATTAAAAATAAATAAATAAAAATCAAATGCTTATATAGCTGATTGGCCACAAATAAAAAATTAATAGAACCTTTAAATGGAATTCAAATAAAAAAAAACAAACAATTAACTCATCTAACTCATCGTAATTAGTGCCTAACAGGCGATAAATTTACCCAATCAAGAAAAAATACCATCTGCCACCAGGAGACGATAAAAATTCCTACCTTCGTCAATAATTTTCAAGCAATTAGATACTGTACACAAATAATTAGCCAACAACCATAATAGTATTTTCATAATCAAGAGTTTCCATTATTTTAATTCTGACATGAGGCTCGGCCCCTATTTGCTGATTGGTTTGAGAAAACAAGTGGCGGAAAACGCAGCTTTCCTATTGGCTGGCGTTTATTGAAACACTGTTGAGACATTCCTCGCCCCAAACAGAGAGCAGTTGCTTACAGGTAGTAGGCTTAAAAAGAGTGTAACTAGCTGTGAGTTGGCTATTGTTTTTAGTTTTTGCTTGTTTTGGTTTCTTTTGTTTTTGTTGAGTGTATAATAACTGTGGCCCTGGGTGAGTACTTTTATTTATGATGAGAATTAAAAAATAATAAAAATGACATTTAATTAATTATTAGTTAATTTATTTTCATAATTATCGTACAATGTTGTGTAATATTAGACTGCAAGGTTCTTAAGTGTGTTAATTGAATGTTCCGTCGGACTACAGTTGCTATTACAAAAACAAATGAGTAAAAACTGTAGGAAAGTGCCCTAATGTAATAAACAATTCCGATCAAAGCAAGCCGTTGTGTTCAATCATTTTAATTGACCTGAAAAAGGTAATAAGAGTAGTATTTCATGAAGAATTTACTTTTTATAATATGAACTCAACTGTAACAAGAAATAAAATTGTCATCTTCATTCTTCGAATTGCAAAGTTGATTGTTTTTTGTGTTGTCGCTGCGTTTGTGTAGACAACGATGATTTTATTATCAAAAGTAATTGTCACAATTTCATCTTAATTATATTGCAAAAAAAAAGAATCAACCTACTTTTTTTATCAGCAAATGGTTTTAATAATTTAATAAAGTTAATTAGGTATGTATATGACCCGGAAACTTTGCTATGGCTATATTGAATAGGTAGATAAAATTTGTTTTCACAGAAAGAAACAAGTAAGGTTATTTATGACCACAGTCTTCTGATTATTCTGAAAGCTATTCGATAGCACGCGAGTGCCGCTCCATTAAAATTTTTTCGTTTCTGCGCTATTCCAAGAACAATCCCAGATAGCGTTGATGGGCTATACATATTGCTCGTCTTTTGTCATTTAGGTGTCCTTGTACGTTATGACAAACACGATCTAGTAAACTTGGAGAACTCTGTTCTTTTATTGGTGGTTAATGTAGAGAGGTATAATTTTATCTCGTATATATAGGTGGCTATGAGTGAGCTAATTGCTTTTTGGATAAAGGACTAGACTAACGGAGCGCCTGACGGCCGACTGACGCGCCATAGGTGATAACAAGGAAGTGGTTTAAAGCACATTCCACAATAGAACGTCACCGGAATTCCGTAAATTCTAATAACAAGCTAATCAAAACATGTTGCAGCTTTAAATTAAATACATTTTCATGGATAATATAAAAAAAAGTTACATTTTTATAGACAATAATAAAATAGTATATTATTTAATAAGTGCATCATGTACCTATAAATAATTGTATACCATTTTTTGCAAGAAATGTTTTGAACTCAAGCGAAAAAAGTGCGTGCTGTAATTATGACTCATTATACCCGAATTGAATACTATGCTTTATCTTCGACTTCATTGTTCAAACTTCAATTGTTATAGTCAAGTCAACAAGTGCCTTTTAGATCAAAATTTTTTGCAAATGTCTTAAACATTGACTGAAAAAAAAGAGTTTCGTTATTCGTAAATATCTCAAAAACTATTTTTCAAATTTGATTTAAAACAAAAGGGAATCTTCTAAAGAAAAGTTTTAACATTTGGAAGTACAGGACTTATATTTCTAGTTTTTCCTGAGTGTTGAAAATAAGCTTTAAAACGGGTACTCCGCTTGTGCAAGCTACTTTGGATCTTCAATGAATAAATATTGTTGTAATTTAGCAAATATATGAAAATTAAAAGCTGAAAAAAATTATGCACAATAATCTGCGGTGCAAAAATTTTTATCCTAAATTTTCAATTACTTAGTTATTCATTAGTTAATTAATAATTTTTTGTAGCACGAACATTGACATTGGAAGTGTGATAATTGTTAAACTATAAATCAAAATTTTTTTGCGAAGTTATTTTTCGAAAGCTTTAGAAAAGATTCTCGTTGGGAAAATTAAAAATTTGGAATTTTTGCCCTGTTATTAACAGTAAAATTATGAAAATTTATTAAACATGGAAAAACATTATTTTTTTGAAATTACTATGTATTAATACCTTTTTTTCATGGAAGCTACTAAAAAAGATTTTTAATAATTCTTATCTCTATTGTTTAAAAAATGTTTATAAAACATGTGTGTTTTTATAAAACAAGTTTCGGTGCGGTTATAAGCCATTATAGAACCGAACTTTTTTTTTAATTTTTAGGTTGGTAAAACTTAATTTGGCTTGGCCTGTGTGTCAATAATTTGTGAATTAAAAGTTGAAATTGCAATTTTCGAACAACAAAGTGAAGTGAACAATTAATGGAAAGTATATTTATGTGATATATGGCATATAATGGTGTAAATAATAAGTGCACTGGTCTAGGAAGAACAACCGATTCCAATAAAGTAAAAGTCACAGGTTATATGTCACTTAACCTAAAAAAGTATCTTACAATAATAATAATAATAATAATGAAAACCAAAATAATTTTTGCTATTTCCTGGATTTCGGGAGGCCTACATGTAAAGTTTTTTTCCATTTTCGTATTTTGGGGCTGACAGGATTAGAATTTTTGAATAAAACAAAAGAAAACCAAATAGATATAATTTTCGCTTTTAAAATTAAGATATTGCCAACTCACTCGAAAAATCCTTAAATTGATCAAATAAAAAAAAATGCTTAAAAACAGCATTAAAAGGGCAAATAAAAAAAATATTATAATAAACTTCATAAGACTTTATTTTTGTGGCTCTGCCACTCTTTTTTTAAATTTGAATGCGTGCTTTAAGACATGTTTTCTGAAACTTGTTTTTTAATATAGGTAGATACTATTAAAATGTTTAATGCAGCTTTATATTTTGCAACCTAAATAATTGTTAATAGCAAAGCAAATTTAATATTTACTGTGTTAGTTTATTGAATTAAGTAATTCAATATACAAAATAATTACTTAATTCAATAAACGAACACACCACTACCTTCTCAAGAAATTATTGCCGATACCTATATCTATTTGTTCTAGATTTTAAACTATTTCTGTTATCATAGTAACAAAAAACTATGTAAAAATTACTTAATACAAAAAAATTTAATTTAAAAAATCTGCCGGCTGAGATTACTGAAGTTTTTCACAAATGAAATGTTATTTTGTACAAATCACTGTTTAGTGATTTATACAAAATTAATGGGTTTTTTGAATTTGGACAAAAATATTCAATTAATTGTGTATTTTTGACCAAATTTACACAAACCACTTTTTGAATTATTGTTTGATTATACGTAAACCTAATATATAATTCTTTACTTTTTAATACTGTTCAACAGTCCTGATCTTTTTTGTACAATTTGATAAAATTATTTGAGGTGAAATCGTATTGGCAACCTAAATTTCAATACATTTTTATGAAGTTTAAATGCACTGAAGTTTATTAAAATGAAGTTTATTATTAATACAGAAAGTTCATTAAATTAAATAAGAAAGCACGTCAGTTCTTCATCGTAGGTATGTCAGAAACTAATCGTCATAGATACAGCTTAGAAAAAAACTGGTATCAGCATAGTTAGGAAAAATTGCTAAAAACTAATTTGAACTTTGTAATTTTGTCACTAAGAAGCGTAAGAAAAAAAATTATTAAAATTAATTTTTGATAAAAATTTTCGCTGTAGGCTAAACAGTACCGCATGGTAGTCATTTTTAAAACAGTTTCTGTATCTAAGACTTTGCTCTATTTCTAAAAATGAACTGCAGAAAGCAGTAAGCTTTAATTTTGATAAATTGCGAATAAATCAGAAACCATTATCTGTTTTTGAAACTCAACTATTTTTTGAAAAGAAAAGATTTTTTTCTACGACCTCTATGTTAAACTCGCTTTACATATGTCCTTGTTGCTATGAAAAGTTCATCTTTTCATTGCTAACGCAAAACTCGAATGAAAAGTGACGTTTCTGTGTGAAAAGTGACAGATCTCTGTGAAAAGAACATATTGACAAATGACATGATAGAATGAATGCCATACCTAATCATATGGCATTCATTTTGATATTTTGACATTAATATGTAATAAATTGGTTCTTTTGTTAAATGTTGTAGTTTATTGAATGGTCGTAGAAAAAACATTGTGTTGTACTTGTGTGAAAAGCTTTTTTAATACACACTCGGCCTACGGCCTCGTGCGTAACTTAAACACCCGCATGAAAAATTCGCTTTTCAACACTTGTAAAACAAATAACTATTTCAATTGATTGCTATATAGTACAAGTTTAATTTTCAGGTTTTATGTACTTTTCTCTGTCTGCTCAAACTACAGCTTTTAGAATTATTTTATAAAGAACGTCGTCTTTTTGGTATATCCATGTCTAAAGTTTTTTATATATTTTTTCAAAGCTCAAAATGTGATAATAAAATCTTGGCCAATTAGAGATTTATCGTAGCTTATATTTACTTTTTGTTCAAGGGCTAAGAGATCTTATTTGCCGGGATTTGGTCTGTCGAATAAATGGACATTTTGCCAAGAATGTGCCATTTTTTGAGCTTTTATCATTGTAGTGCCCAAGACAAGTTTCGTTTCAATATTTTAGGCATAGGTACAGGCAATGTCTTTGTTGCAGATTGGGCCGCTACTTCATCCGAAATGAGCTTCTTTTTTTTCTGCACGATATTATTTATGTAATTATTTATTTGCTAGTGCATTTGCTAATACAGTGGAGCCTTGGTAAGTCGAACTAACAATTGCCGCAAAAAAGCTATTTCAAATTACCAGACAAACACCAAAAATTTGTAGAAATTACCCGGTTTTTAGAAGTTTTATTAAAAAAATTACATGGTTACCTACATAGTATGGAAATAGTCTGTAATTAGATTGTTTTTAGCTTAATCATTCGACAGTTTGGACGCTAAAATAAAATCAGAACTAGAAAACAGAAAACACGATTTAGACCTCTTATTATTATTACTAAGAATTTAAACTTTAAGGGTATTTTTTTTGTTATCTTGAAAGATATTTACAATATATGTTTGTGGCTTGTTCTAATATGTATATATACAAAATCATGATGGACGAGCAAGAGCATAGTACAAAAACATTAGGGTATTGTTTGCATTTAGAAGAGGGTCGCCACTTTGAGATGTTGCACCACTAAAAGTCTAGGGCTGCCACTGTGCCAATCATACGCCGTTGCCGGTTCAGGGGTTGCTGCTGGAGACGCTTAAATGTGTCTTTTTCAAAGATTGTACTTTTCTAAATACAAAAAGTTATAATTTTTTTTATTAGAAAGATCGTGAAATTCAACTAAGGATAGCTAAATTTTCACAAAAATTAATTTATGTACCTAATACAACAAATAAGTTTTATATTTCAAAATTTAGAGAATTGTGTTTTTGATTACCTAAGTATGCCGTGGATGCTCGTTTAATTGACAGCATGCTTCAAAACGTATTTTGTTTAAACTAATTATCCAAAATTTTGATTCTGGTATTAATTAAATTATTAGTATGAGTATTATTATGTCAAATTGCGTCCATATTAATATATTAATATTTTTCGAATTTAAAAACAAGAAAATTTATTTTTTTATTGAAAAAATTGATAATTTTAGTAGGAGTAAGATTTTGATATGAATAATGATAGTGTTTTGTTGAAAACATTGCTGTGTGAAGTTACCAGGGCAAACTAGGGTTTTTTCTATTCTTCATTCCAAATCAATCAAAATTCAAATGTTAGGACAATTTGTATGTAATTGTCAAAATTAAAAGCAAAATTTGTTTAATTTTTTGTTTGGATTACACGGGAATTTATAATATGAAACAGACAATCTAATATTCAATAATAAGTACAAATTTTATGAGATTTGAATGTCGATTTTTCCAATGTTTTAACCACAAATGCAGAATATTTTCATTGCCTTCTATATTCTGAAAAATATTTGTTAGTTATAATGATTTTCACAATGAAATCAAAAATAATGATAAACGAACGGTTTTTGATTTATTAGCAATTTTGATTTAATAGCAAGATTAAAACGGGTTTTGCAGTTTATTTTGATAGAAAAAGCAACGTTTGTAAATATACAAACAAGGCTGTGAATTAAAACTTAAGAATTTTATTTGTTTTTTGTAATTTTATTTCAATTTATTTTTCTAAAAACAGATGTGGGGAAGCGGTCGTTTGGGCTGGTATTCAAAGCCTACATATGTGATCTCTTTAATTATTCAATGTCTTTAATTATTCAAAATCTTTCGAAAATTTTCATTTTCAGGATAGACTAAAATATAATTAACAGTTAAAACACTTCAAACACAATAAAATGATATTATAGATATTAATAGTGAGATTTCCTGCAAGGTGTAGCAGTAACAATTAAACAAAAATTTTTTTATACTGTATTGTACATAAAAATGGAGCGGTGCGGTACAAAAATTGAGGTCTGTTTTGTTAAAAGCAAAGAGATAATTTACACAGTCAGCAATTCTGAATCATATATACTATCTGACATAAAAATAGTGTTATTAGCGTAGTATAGTTTATATTATTTAACAACTATATATATATATATATATTAGTTATTTTAAGCAGGCAGTTAATCATTGATTTCTAGATTTGGCAACTCATAAAGGATTCTTTGAATGAAAATTTTTGATATTGATCTACAGAAAAAATAGCTATTATTGTCTTCTTAATTATGAAAACTTACCAACTTCCATTTTTTGTTTGTGATGAGGCTTAAAATTTTAAAGCAATACAGTTTTTTTTAATAAGCTGTTGATGGTGATAGATTTTTTGTTCAGTTAAGATGTGGCAAATATACAAAACAATTATGTGGTCATAATTTAATTGCACTAATTTTATGAAAAAATGCAAGTGTTTTTAAATTTAGACAACATTGTTTTTTACAGTGGTCATTGCTTCCGTCGAACAGCTGCTACAATACTTGCCGATCATGGGGCGTTGAAGAAATTAAGTGGGTGCCAATTTACTGTAGTAGTTGGAAGTTATAATAGTACATACTTTATCAAACAAGCAGTTAAAAACTGCAAGTTTGTTTTTGACAAAAAAACCTCATGGTGCTTAGAAACGTTTTCAATCTGCATTTATTCGCAGCTGATTTGTCAACCCAGCATTTTTTAGACGACAAAAACCAAAACAATATATTTTTTTATCAATTGTTTTTTTTTTTGCTTCAATAAATATCAAACACAGAAGAATCTATACTTAATTTTAACATCATATCCGGCCGCCAGTCAGCACTGATATAATGCAACAAACCAAATAAGAGGTAGTGAAGTTTTTACAAATCTATTAAATAAATAAGTTATTTATTTTTTTATTATTTCATATAAAACTGTTAACTTTTTGAGGCAGTTGATAGTAGTTTATGACTGTATTGTTCGGTACCTCATCAAACATTAAAACTGTTCTAGCAAGACGACAATTGATCGCATGAATGAATGAGCACCATGACTTGCTCGGACAGGTGTAATGTTGAACATGATTGTCATAAACTACTAGGAAAAGTTAACAGTTCTATATAAGGTATTAAACTTGTAAAATGGTACTAGGTCTTATTTGTTTGTCGAACTATAGTCGAGTACGTAAATGTCATTATTGTCACTTGAATAAGACTTAAAACCAGTACTTAAATCATTAAAATGGTTTTACCTAAATAGATACCTAACGAAAACACTTATTATCAGCATATAATATTAAAGTATCAGAGAGTTGAGTTCTCAGTTTAATAATTGTTGTCTTCATGCCTTATTCTGCAATGCGGATCTAATTGTGATTACTGAAACATGTCTTGCCGATGCGATTAAAGCTTTAGATGAGTTTTGCAATGTCTTTAATGTGTTTAGATCTAACTGATAAGGTAAAGGAAATGAAACTTTAACACTTCTTAAAAAAAAATTCTTGGTCGAGCAACACGTCAGTAGTTTAGTTTATTAGAACATCGGTTCATTATGGCGTTATTTACTATGTTTACCTTATTTGTTTAATATTATTTATTCTGTTGTTCATAACTGTGTTGATTATGGATAGAACAGTTATGGATATCATAGCACAAAAAATTAGTATTGGGTTTTAAAGAATCTATAATAACATGATGTTATAATAATATTGACAGTTTTAATAATTAATTATTTAATAACACAGATAATAAATTAGTAAAATTTATTTTTAACACCGCTTCCAGGTTTTATACCATTGAATCTAAAAAATAAAATTATCTAAAATTAATTAGATAAACTAGATAATATCTTTTTCATTAAAAACTAAAAGAAAACTTTTCAAAGTAGATTATTTATTGATTATGGAAAGTTAGATTTCTGCAGAGTTTGAACGTTTTGTTTTGGCTGTTATAGGGTAATTAACACTAAAAATTATCGCTGATAATTAAAGAGCAATTAGTTAACAACATTTGTAGAATGTGTTTTAATTCGCCAGAAACAATTGAACACATTTTATTTTTTTATTCAATGCTAGTTAGTACAAATAATAAATAACATATAACGCGGTTTAAAAATTAGTTCATTTAAATTTGACTTTTAAATTTAATTTAGTGAAAAATGCTGGACCATATTATAACACTATATTCCTCAAATTTTTTAGGAAAATAATAATTACAAATGGTATGGGGATTAAACTTTACTAACTGCTTCAAAAATTGACGCCAATATGACGGAATTTGTAATAGTATTAAAAAAAAAGTGGCATTTTACTGTTCCAAACTTTTAAATATTTTTTGTACTTTTAATGAAAGAAAAAGTAAATATTTGCTGTTTTCAATGACTATTAAGGATCTTCGTAGTTTAAAAATGTAAAATAGTTGAGCTGTACTCACATCATTTCTGTACAACTAACAATGTCAAAATTTTAGATTTAGATTTAAAAATCTTTGTTGGAATACAGAAAGCAGCATTATTAGGTACATGTCATATTGTTCAAATGTTTCTAAACGTTAAATCTTCAAATAATATAATTGCAGATGCGTGGAGAGATAGTAATTATTTTTTAAGAAACAAACTTATGTTTTTTATGTAACTTAAAACACAATTTATTGTTTTTGTTTGTAATTTAATTTTTATATTGATTTTTAAACTAATTGGAAATTTAAATGTTTTTTATTGAAATAATACCTATCTATTTAAAAAAATCAAAAGAGAACTAAAATGTAAAAACAAACCATGCACAGAAAGACATTGAATCAGAAAAAAATAATTGAAAAAATGTTCAGGACAAAACAGAAACAGAGTTTAGAATACAGGACTAATTATTGAAGACTGCACAAATCTGTTTGAATAAATATAAGGACTTTTTGTATGAGTCCAGATTCGTCATGGGATTAACTGTTTAATGAAATTGGCTGTCATTTGAGGCAAGCTGGAATTTTTACCCCACCCTACATTAACAAAATTGAAATATTGACATCTTTCGGAAAAGACCGTGTCGATAGGTTTAATAAAATTGTTGACGTTTTGCACTCCATCGGTGGAGGCGTCATCAGGACATGGAAATAAAAGTTAGAATAAAGCACGGTAACCCGACGTGTGAGCCACGCTAGAGGCGAAACTTATTCTCTAAAAAAAAGAAACGTCGACAATTTTATTAAACTTTTTGACACGGTCTGTTCCGAAAGATGTCAATATTTCAATGACTGTGGATCGTGAAAACCTTTCTTCTTCAATCAACAATTAACAAACTTAATAAGTATGTGTTTTGAAAACATAACATAAAAAATAATAAAAAGTAGGTCTATTCTCGATGCTAGGAAGATCAAAAAAATTCAATAAAAAAAAGTATTGGTTATTAAAAAAATTTTGTTGCTAAGTTGTATTTTTAGTAAGTATAATTTTTTTGTTTTATAGATTTGAAACGTCAATAAAATTTTTGCGTATCTATATTATACCAACACAAGTGTTGGACAGAGTAGTTTCAGATAGGTTTTTTAGCACATAATTTTTATTGCACTTTTTTTACCTGTTCAGTGCGTGGAAAATCCGGGCAGGTGAAGCAAACAGTTCATTTCCCACTCATCTATTACATATAAGTACGAAGGCTGTAATATTTTGGCCTACATTGGATTACTATACAATTCGACAACACAGAATAAAATAATCTGTCCTAATGTATCGTACACTGTAAACCTATGCTTAATTATTATAAATAAATACTTCTAAATAAAAAAATCAACTGATTTAGCCCTAGCATAGCCAAAAAAAAACCAAATAAGAAAAATATGTTTAAATTCAGAACTTTTCAAAACTATAATAACTATTGTAGTTTATAATATGTACCTACTACATTGTTAACAATGATAATAGGTTTCTTAAGTTAGTTTTTAGTCTATTTGTCGGTTGTTTTTATACGACAAACATAATGCAAATTTACAATGTTGATTTACTAATTAGCCTTTATTTTAGGAATAACTATAAGTATTAAAATATCAAAAAACAAAACTACTAGTACGTTGGTTTACATACCTAGCTAGCTAGGCTACACTTACATATTGATTAATGATTAGCAGCTTATATTTAACAATAAATATTAGAGCCTATAATATTCAATGAGAATGCAGCCAAGTATAATATATACATATTATTTACACATTTATTCCTTATAACAATGTTGAGTAGACTATATACTATAGTATAAAATTATTTAAAAAAAAATTAACAACGATTAAAATAAATACAAATTTAATTATTTTCAAACACTATTTGTCTATTTTTTTTTTTATTTTTTGACTGGTTATTAACTGGAATGCCACGCTACTGACCTAGTGCTTTGAGTATAGCATTGACCTTGGTCAAAGTGTGGTTGTTCAAATATTTTGCAGCAATAACTTGACTTTTAAAGTGCTTTGAATAATTTATTGCAGCTAAAATGTTGGTAAAACCTTATTAAATTAAAAGTATCGTAAAAAATATCTGACTTCTACAATGTTGATTATGAAAAAAATACAAAAATTATATTCAAAATTTGGTTTTGTTTCTGTAAACTTAAGATATACAGCAATTTGAAAAAAATAAATAGAAAATATCTTTTAATAAACAATATTAAATTTTTGACGCGATTAATATAAAGCTTTTTATATCAAGGTCGAGACACCAGGTTTCTGCATGTCGATGCTATAAGGACAAGTATCGATTGATTGGTATGGAGACAAAGAGATATGTCTAAACGAACAACTAAGTACATTATGCACATTAACGCTTTTTGTCTGAAACGCATTTTTAGATATGCAGTATTGTCTACCTATTTTGGTTTCTACCAACAAAGAGTAAAATAAAGTCAATGTAAAATTAAAATTAAGATTTGTAGACTCAGACATGTTTTGCTCTAATTGTAACTCTTCAGTATGTAGCAACAGATCCTTCTTTGGTCAATTATATATAATTTTGCAACTTATTTCAATAAAATTTGTTGTGACTTACTGAAGAGTTTTAATAAGAACAAAACATGTTCAAGTCTACGAATCTATTTTGAATTAATTTGCTTTGATCTTATTTTTTTATTTTGTTGCTAGAAAACTAAAATAACATAACCATATCCAAGGCTTGCGTTTCATACAAAAGACGCTAACATGATAATTTGGTTGTTCAATCAAAAATATATCTTTTGTTTTAAAGTGTGACGTCTGTCATTTAAGTGACCTACTTGTATTAAACATGTAGAAACCTGTTTTCTTGACTTTGATGTAAACGTCGTTATTTTTATTAATAAATAAAAATTGCGGTTTTTACTGTTAAGTTTTTATCTATAAAAATAATAGATTAAAACCATTTTTAAGTAAAATGAATAATATGTAGGTTATCTTTACATAAATTTTAACAAATTTTAAAAATTTCTTAAGAAAACGCTGCTTTTAGAATAAGAAAGCATACTAATAATAAATCTTTATCAGAACAAATATGAGATACAAATACAAAAACAAATATAGTAAAGAATTCAAACTTTTCTAAAATAAACTATATTTAGTATTATTTAAGATATTATTGATAGAAAATAATTACATTTATTGAAATTTTTGAAATGAATCCTAGAACTTTGCTATTGAAAATTGAATTGTTGAACACAAAACAATTGTTTCATTCAGAAAGTTTTCTTGTAGGAACTATTCTTGTACGACTGAGTATCTTCTTATTATACATTTAATTTTAAAAAACCAAGTTTTTCTACAAAGTTTCCAATCGGATTTTATTGGTTGTAGAGAAAAATTTTTTTTGATAGCATCGAGAATTGTAAATGTTCAAACTATCAATAATTTTTAAAAAATGTAGTAGATCAAAGTTGACATTAAAATCTAGGATTTTGCAAATGTCAAACATTCACCCTGAAAGTTTTAATTCACTTCTTGGGACTATCTAAATCTTCTCAAACTTTTACGAAAGTATCTGGTTCACAATTTTTTAACATTTTTGATGAATGGATAGCAACATTGTAAATCTTTGCATTTTAACTTGACACGGTATTTAGCATTTCCGAAAGAACAATTAATAAAATTTGTATCTAAAAAAATATCCAGATGATTCTTAGAAGAAAATGCTAACATTATGACATATCACTAATCAATTATTGATTTATTTTTTTATTTGAGTCTTAATTAAGCTTATTAATGTTTCTAGTCTGGTTTTTTTAGTAGATATTTATAAAAGCACAAGTGCTTATTAAGAAAAAATGTTTTACAATTCCATTGTTGGCTCTATTAGACTTTGCAACAAAGACAAGGCCATATAACGTTATCCTATTTGGACGACTATATTTTAACTATAAAGTCAGTTTATGTTGTAGTTTCTGACATTACGCTGAAATCAATTATCTATTTGAAAAAACTAACATTTTTAGCATTTGTCTTGATTTCATCAAAATAATTATATTAAAAAATTATAATTAAATTAAAATAAGTCTGTAATCAATTTAAAAACATATTAAGAAGCAAGAAACAACACTAAAATACCTCAAATACTTGACAGGTATGTTAGTTGCTCAATAATAACAATTACTATTTTATTCATAAATATCAACAATAATAAATAAATTTCTTTCCGTGTGATAACAAAATTAAAATGTTAGAATACCATAACAATTAGCATATTAGCAATTATTGCCAGCTGCAATATAAATTAGAGTTTCAATGAAACATACTTATCATGCAAAAAAAACTAATAGGTTCCGTAATTAAAATAAAATACTGTAATTTTAATTGACAAGTTAGTAAGCGAAGCCGTTGCGTAGCATGGATATTTTAGCGACGATTAAAATAAACTCACCTGTTATAAAGTTAAAAGAATGATAAACTCTGTATAACATCCGAGTGCAATTTATTAAAGTACTGTAATCAATTTTTTTGAATTTGAGTTTTTAATAAGCTTATTAATGTTTTTAATTTTGAGTCTTTTATAGATATTTACAAAAGCACTAGTGCTTTTAAAGATATGTTTGGGTTTTTAAAGGTTGGTATAGCATAATTGTCATAATGACGTTAAATGAATGTAATTATAGTTAATTTTTAATTTTATACTTATGAATTAATGATGTTTTATTTTTGAAAAAAGAATACGTATTATAAACCGAGAGTATTTTAAAAAGTAGTTAAATGGTTTAAATTAGAAGATAAAGAGGCTTCAAGCAGGGCTGCAAATTTTTTTGTGCTACAAAAGAGGACCTTGTACATTAAGAATTCTTAGACTGTTTCAAGCTTATAAGGTTATACATTTTACATTCTGTTCTTTTCTATTGTAGTAATTTTTTATACATGCCAACCTAACCTAAATTATTGACATGGTTACGGTTTATTTTGGTTTTTGATTAGAAATTTTATAGTTTTCAACATAATTAAATTGGTGACAATCTATCAACTGATGTTTCTAAATCTAGGGAGTGATTTATTGTTGACATGCAAATGGTAAAGTTTTATTTAATAGTGAAAATTTTTTGAAGAATATTATAATTGAAAAATGAAGAGAAACTAGTTGTACTAATTTAGAAGTAGATAATTTACAAAATAATGTAGGTAGATTACTTTTACCCAGTATCATACAAATTTTATTTGAGAACACTCTAATAACTTCTTTGTGTTTTAATTTTTTTAATTTGGAACAAGATGATTGCAAAGAAATTTTGTTTTTGAATAATTAAAAGTTAATTTCACGGTTTAGTTAGTGTCGTGACAGGTAAAGAGCGAACAGTTTGTTCAATTAAATCATTAAATAAATGGGAATTTTCATGGGTACTCCGTTTGCGCGCGGTGTTACAAGGACAGAAATTCGGAAGTAATTTGGCTGATTCATCACTCTGTGACGTTTGACATTAGTCTAGTCAAGCACTGTGAAGCAAATGACGTTTTGGACATTTAGTTTATTTGGTTAGTAATTTTGCCATTGATAAAAATCAGGAGTGTTGTAGAAATTTACCATATTTATTTCAATTTGACCACCCAGTGACAGATAAATTGAATGAAAGTG
This sequence comes from Lagria hirta, assembly GCA_947359425.1. Classification (NCBI taxonomy): domain Eukaryota; kingdom Metazoa; phylum Arthropoda; class Insecta; order Coleoptera; family Tenebrionidae; genus Lagria; species Lagria hirta. The sequence goes on from OX375794.1 coordinate 32,276,178, forward strand.
AAGTGTGACTGATTATTAAGGCAGATTGCGGTATCAGCCAATAGTTTATAAAATATTAGTCAGTACCAAGCTCTTGATAATTGATCACTTATTTTCTGATTGATATTACATTATAAATAAATCTTTTTCTTTTATTTATTGTGTATCATGCACTGCGTCTCACAATGACATTGACAGTGTTTTAATTAAAGAGAATGGAGCAACATGTACAAACGTAATTTAATTAAAAGAATATTAATTGATAATATTATTAATAATAATCAGTATTAATTATCTGTCGTAATAAAGTTTTAGAAGCCTTGACTGAATTGATAAAATTGCTATCAATGAATTACATATTTATTGCTTCTGTAAACAATAAATTAATCAATATTGCTCAATTTAAATTGTTAAATTATATCTAACATGTATCGTTTTTGTGATTGTTAGAATTATTATTGATGAGCTATCTAAATGACTGTTGCGCAATTTGCAGTTAAAAGGTTTATTCTGTTGTAGCTTTATTAGCAGGGCCTTAATTAGCTTCCTTTAGAGTCTTTAGACCCTGGGAAATACATAGTTCCTAATTGACTCTTATCTATCGAAAAAATCAAAAAAACGATGTTTTTTAAACAGATTGGCTCAAAGTCTAATATTCAATAACAAAAAGACTAAACTCAAATCATTGTTTGTTTAATTAAATTTTTTTTTTAGAATGAAGTGAACCTGCATTACTTTATGACTGCAGTCTTTCATAACAAATAGTTACATCTTCACCCTTTATAATGATATCTGAAATGATACATTCAACATCGAAATATTCTACTACAGATAGCTTAAATAGGTGAAAAATATACACGGATTATAGAAGTCCGATAGCATGATTGCAAGCAACACACGTGTATCAAGCAAGATTCAATAATTGAAAGTTGTAGCATTCTGTGTGATCTTTGTATAAAATAACGTGCTTTTATAAAACGCTTCTTCGTCTATTTTTGTGTTTAAATTGCTTGCATTTTATTCGCACAGTCTTACCACTTGCCAAAAAGTTTTTTTAACCGATCTCGAGAGCTCTCGAGAACGGTTGTGTGATGACTAAGGGGTCATCACACAAGAGGAGATGAAGAAAACTCGAATAAAACTCAGTTTTATTCATCAGAGCTTTCGAGATGGATTAAACAAATTTAAAGTTTAGCACAGGCAAGTGGTAAATCTGTGTGAATAGTTTATTGTGCCAAAAATTTCAAACCAATCAATTAATCTCACATTTTTATAAAGTTACTTAAATTTTGTTTTTTTGTGCTACTCTGCTGGACATTTAAATGATTTTTGTTTAATTTTCAGAATTTTCGTTATACTATTTTTACAAATAATGCTTTTTTCAATTATGTAGTTTTTGGTTTTAATGATATGGCGTTAAATCATGAAACAAATAAAGTTTCTTTCTATCAATTTTGTAAGCACATGAATTTTAGTTAGAACGAATTTTGCTTGGGTATATGATCTCAATCTGATAAGATTACCGACTTTATGTTCTGTCTTGTTTTTTGCGACTTTAATAAATTGATGGAAAAACTGCGTGGCAGATGTAAATTTTTTGGCATAGTCTTCACGCTACAATAATAGTTTTTAATACAAGGTAAGCAAAATTCTTAAATGTAAAGCCTATTTTTCCGCCCGAAGGCAATATAAAATATAAAACTAAAAAATTTTATATATTTAGCTATATTCTATCTTTTTGTTTATGTGTTATTAAAATTGTTTCAATAACACCACGGTTTGAGGTTCGTAAGCTATTTGTTGCAATACCTGCACACAAAGACAAAAGTTGAAATTTGTTACTTCAGTTTCTGTCAATAATCAAATAATTAAAAATTTAGGTAACTTTGGTTTTGTGTCATAAATACATAATCAACAAAAAATTAAACAAAATTAACATTTGTTGAAAATCGACGCTACTTATTAATTGTCAAAGTCATTCAAGTAAAAGCCACTTTATGGATGAAATTGAAGAAGCTGCAAGTGTTGCTTGTTCATTGTTGTTGACGGAGAAATTAAAGACCAAGTACGAAATAACAAGGTATAATCATTTTTGAAGAATAAGAATACTGGTTTATCATAAAAAAAAAGCGAAGTATTGACGAAATAGTCCGGCCAGGTATCATGGGTATAGCTGGTGCTCGTCGCAAAGATGAGTTATATGAAAGAACTATGGAAACCATGGAAACTTTGTGTTACTTAAAATTTTTGATTCAAAAAATTATCAAGTAAGAAGTTTCTTTATTGGGAATAGTGCGAACGTTTGGTGCTTGGGATTATTTGTAAAATATGTGGATTTTGGATCACAGAAGGGAGAAAACAGAAGATTCTTTCTGTGATTTTATAATGGAAAGTGCTGTAATCATTAATCAACTGGTTGATTAATGACCAAATTATTTTAGTTAGACCAAATATTTTTGCTAAAGTTTTTACTGAAAATGTAAAATATTTAAATATACTAGGCATTTAAACAGTATTTAAATGCCAGTGTTGAACCAGTGCCACTCTTTTTGCTAACAGTCGGGCTGATGTCTTGCAACTTGTAGCAGAATTAGTGGCAAATAAAATATGAGGTGGGCAATAAAATATTTTACGTCAACGAAAGAAAAGGTAATTTATTTCTTGGAATAGATAATAATAAAGATGATTTTACTTCCTTGTATAATCTGGAATGAGCATTGACTTCATGCGTGAATAAAGAAACAAAAACAACGCTTAAAATACTAAGCGTCTATTTTGTTGTCATATTTAGCTCTCATGATCATGAGATGGTTTCTCTGGTCAAATTCAGTACTGTAAGTGAAATATTAGGTACTATAGATAACCATGAAAACAGGCACCTATCTAAGAAAACTCGCTTATGAACCTTGACGTATGACGTATTTGCAAAAAAGAACATTATTGATGATAAACTTTTTACCAGTTCTATCGTTTGAGTTGACGGATCTGGTTTAGTATTAACCATCTTTTTATGATATGGCTATACACAAATGTTTTATTTGGGCTCAATATGTAAACAAAAAAATTCTGAAAAAGTAAGATTTTGATGGTTTGTTAACTCAAAAATTCTACTCAGACTATAATATTGTATCAAATAAATTTGTTTGACATACATTTTTCACAATAGCCGAGACTTGTGTAAGAGAGAGCACGTTATGTTTTCGAAAGAAGCCGGTTTAGTAATTAATCGGAGTGACTGGAACAAGCCTTACACATTAACATCTTGTTACAAACGATAAGGTTGTTTGGGTCTGAGGGCGGCATTCCTGATTGCTGTTTTGATTCGTTGTAGTACCAATGTATGTAAAGCTTTTCATTTTAATTATTTTGAGAATAATTATTATTTTCAATACGCGTAACTAGTGTAAATAAATTAAACAAATGTCGTATAATACTGTTAATAACTGAAATAATTTTTTAAGTAATATTAAGGTATTTATGGTATATAATCTATTATTATAAAATATTATTATTGTAAACTATTTCTGAACAATACCTAATTATCCAATATACCAATAATAAACTTTTTATATAAAGCTACTGTCATTCACTGTCTTCTCCCATGGTACATTATTATTAGCTATTTATATATCAAATGTCATATCTATTTGGTCATTATAAAGCTTTTAAAATTAGGTAGTTTTTAACTATATATAAGAAACTTATTTGTAATTAAGATTAAATACAGTTGAAACGTGTCAGCTTTAGTTTTTACCATATGTCTATAAGATAAATTTATGGCATAAAGTCATTTTTAAATAATATGAACTGAATTTAGAAAATGATAATAAGATTAATAGGTATGGCAAATCGCTGAATTACAATTTTTATAAATTTTAAGTTAGGTCAACACAACATTTAACATTTCTCTGGACTGCTTATTTGTTTACAGTATGTCCCCGAATTGACTGTATACAAAGTCGTCTTCATCTAGAATTGCTATTTGATAAACACAGCTAAAAAATACTAGCCTAAATGTGCAAATTATTTAATTAAAAATCATAATAATTAATTACATATAAAACAATAAATAGGAATAACAACTAATAATAAATTTATAAGAAATATATTTATATAATATACTCTTCTTTTGAATAACGTTATACGGTTGTGGACACAAACGTTTTTCTGCTTTTGCTTGGTCCTGTTTATTTAACACCTGCTGGCTTTTAGTTTATTGTTAGCAGTAGTTTTCTGTTGTAAATACAAATAAATTATAAACAATAGACACTTTTATAAACTTCAACTAGCATTTGTATAAGTGTAACTACAATAGATAATTTATTAATGGTATAAAAAAAGTCAGGTAACTTGATATACAGCTATCAATGCTGCCTAGATAAGATAGATGCCTAAAATTTCCGTCAGTTGCAGCACATAAAACTTGTGCTAGCGCATTCGTGTTCTGCAGTTCAGTTTTAGGTAAAATATATCTTAGTAGTTCAGCCAAATAATAATTAAAACAAAACAAAGAATATAATCATTTACTTTATATCTAAGTTAAATACAGTTCAAGTTGTTGTGGTATAGTTAGGTGACTGTATACTATCCTTTTAATTAATTGATTGTGTTGGAATCTTCAGCACAATAAATTATTCACATAGCTGTGTGAATTCTTTAAGTTATCGATTTACTGCGCGTATCTGCGCGAACATTGACAGCTGATGGAATAAGTGAGCGCTGAAAACATTCGACCATGTTTTGAACCGCTCAAAATTAAATTAATGTAATTTATGTAATCTAAATTAAATTACTGTGCTAATATGCTGCAAGTATATAAGTAAGTAGTGAGGTTGTTCTATTAGATTAAAGCAAGCAAGCAAAGTAAAAAAATTAAGATTTAGCTGACGTTTTTAGTTTAGTTAGTAATAGCAAAGAACTACCAATTACAGCTTCTGCGCATGAACACGTGACCCGCCAACAGAAAACAAATAAGCTATATACATTGCGTTTAAGTTTTGTTGTTATTGTTAAATTGACAATTGATCAATCATTGTCAACCAAAACTTAATTCTTGTGAGTGATCAAAAAAGCATCAATTGTTATGATAATATTTTTTTCAAAACTGTAATAACAGAACATAAATAAAGCAAAAGTTTGGTAAGAAACTAAAATTAATCTACTTAAAAATACATCTAGTACGAATTTTGCCATTTTTACGTTAACAGCAGAATACAAAAATGATATAGTAATAGTTATTTACATAACAGTCAGGAAAATTTTACATTACTGAAGAAGAGCTAAATTGAAATACGAGGCACTTTGTGCCGAGTATTTTAAAGCTACGAGTCAAGTAAGAGATTTTACTGACGTGTTTTGTGTTAAATTTTTCCGGAAATCGTCAAAAAAGACGAAATTTACAAATTTTAGAGTTTTTTTTACAAATTCTACACAAATCAAGTTTGTCAATTTTGTTGGCAACTATAGTTACTATAGTATCTTCTTTATTTTGCGTCTTGTAAAGTTTTTACAGTACTAGTCCGAAAAACTCAATTTTCCTGCGCGTAAATAAGCAGGAAAATGTTGTTTCCAAGACGATTTCCAGAAAAATAAATTTTACTTTACTGTTATCATTTACTATATCATTATTTTACTGGATTTGTCAAAATGACAATTTTTTAAATGCTATTGGTTCTACCGAACGTATAATTTTTCTCATAAAGCATAATTTCTTGCAAATTAATAATGGCTTGGAAATCTTCAAAATCTTTTGTTCCAAACTTTAGCAGTGAACAAATTTTTTTTCAAATTAAAATACGTGTTCTTTTACTTGACAAACTATTTTATTACTTAAATACAATTATTACAATGAATAAGAGTGTTTAACATTAGTTTATGCACATAATTATCTTGTTTACATTTTTACTAATTAAATGTAGATAAATATATTTTACTACTCTGTTAATTATGCTAATAATAAATTGACTTCAACCACTCAATTTGGGTAACAAATGCAATTGTACACATTTGTTCTCAGAGCAACAACAAGCGGAAGTATAGAAACTGCAAAACAAGAAAAAGGCTAATAATTCTCAACAGACCGTGTAATTAAATAAGTTGAAATAGAACCATGCTGTGTTCAGGCAACTGTGCAACAACAACGTTTAAACCGAAACGATTTTATTAATTTAATAAAATAAATTAAACCATGATTACGTCAGCCAATGTAAAGATAATTATGTTATAATTATAATAGTAGTAATCATACTGATTTCGAATGCAAATTGTTAAATTATTATTAGTCATTTATAGTAAATTGTTTGCATTATTTTTTTAATTGTAAAATAATAAAAACATTAAAATAAAAATTATATAATAAAAATAAAATTAAGCTAATTGGTTTTCATGCAAAAATAAGATATATTAACAGAAAAGATTAAACCGTAAACTATTACATAACATTCAATTTAAATAACACCAATAAATCCATATAAAACACAGTCCAATAACACAAAAAAACATTTTTTAATTATAATTTTTTCATAAAGCTTTTATTTTTATTCGTTTTTCAGAGGAACAAAACAATGACACAGAAATTTGTTATAACCTGAACAAAAATAACAAAAAAAATCAGCTTATAAGAAGGGCAGGGCAATAAAAGAAACATTTACAACCTAAACTGTAGCAGGCTTTGCGTTTATAAATAGCATCAACCAGGTAGCTCAATAAAACAGTATATTATTATATTGAAAGAAGTAAAGCTATGAAATTTTGTATCTGAAAGCTTCCTTAGCAAATAAAATTATTCACGTTGTATTTTCTAAATGGTGTCTCAGCCTCAATGAGGACACTTTTAAACTGCTACAACTTTTTTTTGCTACACTGCATACCGCTAATTTAATTATATGAGCGTATTATTTTTAAGTTGTACTGTACTGTATATGGTAGAGCGTTGCAAAAACATTTTACAGACAACAGTTTTTATATTGTGCTTTAGAGTAGCAGCTTAATGAGGGATTTTAAAAAATCTCATGCAAGAAAATATCAAGAGTCTTACCTCATCTTTTGTTTTATCAAAAAGTTTGTTTTAGTTTGAGTCATACAGATGATGAATCTGTATGACTTAAATGCTGATTCTCCAAAATTAGGCACTACAATTTTGATACACGAATAAACTTGCTGATATATAATATTTATCTATACTGTATTCATTTTCAAGAAAGAGTGGTACTAAACAATGTGTAGAACGTGATCAGTGCGTGATCCATTGATAAAGACTAAGTGATACCGATTTCCTGAAATTTCAGCCGGGCTGGCAGCCGAAAGCACAGGGGTGCATTGTGCATTTGTTTCGTTGCTGTTTCTGTGTGCTGCTACGGAGACAGAGACGGAGGTTAATCCTAGAACTTCAGTCCTCCCAGAAAAAAGGCTAAACGTAACCACTTAAATACTAGTGAAAATAATATAATTTTGAATATGTTTAAGCCGAATTGAAAACAAATTGGTCTAAAATGGTGTAAACGATTTTTTCTGCGGCCTACCCTGTGTGAAAAGTCGACCATCTCCTACTTCTTAGATATGAGCACGTGGAGCCTGCATGCATTTGTTTTGATGCACTCTTTCTTGAAAATGAATACAGTTATAGTTCGAATATCTGGCTTAGAGCATATAAAGTTGAACCACTTTCTGTTTTTTTGTTTCACGCTGTTTCTAAAGTAACATTTTAATAAAAATGTTTGTTTTCAGTGGTTACACATAATATGTTACCACTTATTCTGTAGTTATTATTGTTTGAGAAAATTACCAAAAATTGAAAAGATATTTTTAAGGTTAACAACAGCAAAATTTGCTTTAAAATTGACGTTTTTTTGACATTTGACCTTTAAGCAAAAAATATGTTTCCTAGTGGCGTCACATGTGGAAATAAAGTTGGTTACAAATTCATTCTTACGACTGTTAAATGTAGCTCTTCTATTTTATAAATTTTTTCCATTATCTGATAATGATAATAATGCCCAATTATAATATAACGTGCAAGATTTATAAGATATGATTTATTATAAAGTAGCGTTTGACATCACAAATTGTCGACGCCCATGCATTGAACGCTTAGTTGTATAGAATTTCGTTACGAAATGACTGATAATTTGCAACGCCGGCTTTGATTTGTGTTCTTTTTGATTACAGTGTCTATATAAAAGTATATAAATATAAAAAACTGATAGTTAGAAATCTTAGAGCGCGTCCGATTGATGTATGATACATTACAGTGTGCATTTTATCATTTGACAATTTGAGCGTAACGTAAGAGAGTGGGAAAAAAACGTAAATTTGACATACTCAAACGCAGTGTGTTTTTGATAATGTTGAAGAAAATAATTTAAGAATAAGGGAAAAAATATAATTTTCTGATTTTCAAAAGCCGCAAATTTGCTGTCTTGTTTTAGTATCTTTCACGCTTTTGCGCTGTAACTAAATGTAAGGTAACTTGATAAACTTTGGTTCAAAAACTTAACGATTAAATGCAAATTATGAGCGTTGTATAATGTAGAAACTAATAAAAGAAAATTTGAAACAATTGTTCAAATCATAATAAACCTTGAAATTGATAAAATCTTTTTTTAGTGGTTTTCAACATGACTTAATTTAGTGATTGTTTAGCTAAAATAAAATCAGGCTATTAGTTTTGAAGTTGTGTACATATTTTTTCTTTGAATACTCAGCTTCAAGACAAATTTGAAAATAATGCATTAAATTGTAAAAATGGTATACTAATGTTGCTTGATAGTACATAACTGTCAAATTTTAAGATACTTTCTTTTTATTTTGATAGAAAAACTAGATACAATTAACGCCATAATTAGTGTTTCAACAATTTTTTTCTTTTCAGAAATATGTTAAAAAAATTTGTTATTACAATCATGGGATACAAACTCATGGGAGTAAAAAAAATGCAAAAAAAACAACGTAAAAAAATTTATTTATAAAAAAAAAAGTAAAAAAGCGGAATATGTTACAAATTCTCTGCTTTTTTATAAAAAAAAAACCATTTTAAAAAATATACATAACAAATTATCAGTATAACAAAAAATATATGCAACGTGTCTTTAAATTATAATGAACGTTGATATTGATAAAATTTTGTTTTTTGTTGCTTTACGACATGGCTTTATTTGGTGATTATTTAGCTGAAATAAAAACAGTTTATTATTTTTGAAGTTGTGTATTTTTTCTTTGAATATTTAGCTGAAAAGTAAATTCGACAACAATGCATTAAATTGACGTCTAACGTCACTTTAAAAAAACGTAAAAATGGTATCAGATAGTACATAACTATGAGGTTTTAAAATATATTTTTGGTTTTGATATTCATGATAGAAAGGATAACGTCATAATTAGTGTTTTGACACATTTTTTTTTAAACATATTATGTTAATAAAGATATTTATGGGATATATTTTGTACTGTTACTGAAAACAGTTAAAATTAGTGCAAAAAAAAAACAATTTCATAAAAAATTATATTTAAGAAGCAAATTAAAAAAGCAGAGCATGCTGTAATACAAAAAGAGAAAACATGTTTTTTAAAAAAAAGATAACAAACTTTAAAAAAATGATAACAGACAAACTATCAAAGTATGTGAGAAGATAAGAAAAAGTTAGGTATATCCCTGGAAGCAATAAACAATTAATTAAAAAAAATGTTAAAAAAAGTTAACATTAATCATAATCATATTAAAACGTCTAAACTTTAACAGACATTTTTTTATACATAATTTTTTTATTAAAAATCATGTAAATATACTATGATAATTTAATAAACTATTTAATATAACAACTATTAATGCCATATATCTGTTAATCTGTTAGATAATGACACATTTGTTTATTTTTAATTATCTGACACCTGCCTTCTTGATTCAGGTAGATTTTTACCTAACAAACTGTCTGGACCAACGCGGCGGGATTCGTGTTTTTCTGTCAATTAATAGTTCTACGGAAATCTGTTACAGGCATTAAAAACAAAATTAAAAATCTTTAATGTAATTATTCTGTTAAGAACACTAATCGTGTTAGGCGATTTCTATCGAGACGTTCCTGATCAAGCTGACACTTGTAACGTTTTTATACCGACACGGTACTGAAAGAACAGTTACTCGGTTTTGCTCCATTAATTTTTAATTATTAATGGAAAATTTTTAATACCATTAATAAACGGTTTTACTTATTCCTTGATTGAAATTTTTAAATATCAATCTATACTGGTTTTTTTAAAGTGGTAGATATAAGTACAAAGTATTAATTTTGTATCGGAACTTTTGACAGCTTTGCTAAAAAGAACGAAAAGATTTTTACTGGATGAAAAGTCTCTACAAAATGGTTTATGTAATTGTTATTTATAATTTAATTAAACCAATAATAATACTTAGAAGGAAAGCCTACAAAGTTATATATGGGTTAAGTCGACGAGATCTAAATCTGGATTGACTTTGAAGCCTAGACGGTTGAAAAAAAAAGATTATACAATGTATACGGTTTGAAAAAAAATTCGAAAAATTTGAAGAAAAAAAAACAGAATGTAACAAATAAAATGCGCAAATAATCACGTGCAAAAAAAAATGAAAATGTAAAAATTAAGCGTACATAGTAATTTTTTATTAGCTAATAATTGAGTGATTAACAAAACAAGTTTTTGCCAATATTAAAAAAAATTATAACAAAATATGAACAAACAATTTAAACCAAAACGATTTTATAAAAATTTGTGCCTCTACTGTCAAAAAAGTAACATATATTTGTTTTACAACCGAACCTGAACACCTTAAGATTTGAAAGTGCAAAAGTGAACTTTTCGTCGTACGCGCTTCAAAAAATTATACAGGCTGCTACCCAATCACTCAATCTATAACAACAGCTACACGAACTTTTGTTCAAACACAAACATTTTGAATCTATGACTTGGAAACAAATATGTAATATAAATGTAACAATTTTAATTATTGCGAAAAGCTGTGCAATTGTAGAACAAAATTTCTGTGTAATGCGAGCGCCTGATTCAATGTCAATTTTTGAGCGATTCTTTCTTTGAATGTACAATATATTATTTTGCGCTCTAAATACACAAACAACTACTAAAACATTGTTTGAAAATAGAATTGAACCTACTTTGATTGCATGATTTGCCATTGAAGCACGACCTTTGGTCGCCGGACTCTCAACAGATCTGTGTCTACTGTTATGGTTAAAAGTTTTGAGATGTTTTTGATTATTGTTATACATGGTATAAATTAGTTAGGATATATAATGCACACCAGTTTGTACTTATTCATTTACGTATTATGCGTAAGAATTTGCATTAGTGATTAAAAATGTACTAAAAACAAAACGCACCGACTGCTCTAAAGTTGAATCTAACCTAAACAAATTTTAAAAAGAATGTTTATATAAAAACCTATTACATTGACAAAACAGACATTTAATGACTTTATATACAAATTTTTAATAAAGCAGTCATTAAAATTATTAAAATCTGTTTAAAATAATATATGACGTATAAAAATACATTCGTATACACTGTGAGAGTAAAAGAAAGTTTGAGCGCAACCTATTTTGACAACATTTAAGTGTTTTTTTAGCATTGCAGTGGTTTACTTTGTGTTGTTAAAACAGTTTGGTTTTTCGACGTCATTAAATTGTACTCTTACAAATTGACGATTTTTTAACGATAATTTGACATATATATGTCATGTGTTTGGCGTTGAAAATTAGGTTATGTTTTTTTGTTAAAAGTATTGTTACAAACAAGTAACAATCTTACATTTGATGTGTTGTTATAACAACTGTGGTGTGAAATAAGTAATAAAATAATGTTTTTACATTATTTTTCAAAATTACAACTTTGGTATGGAATATTTTGAATTACACAGGATGATAAATTAGTAGTAAAAGCCGCAAATTTTTTTAATACCAATTTATTCAAATTTTTATGATATTTGAAATACTACGTTCTTTAAATATTCAGCATTGTTATATTAAGGAAAATTATAAAATTTTTGGTTTCTTGAAGCAATCTATAGTTATTTATCATACCTACTGATGAGATAAAACAAACAAGTCTAAATAACTCGAGCTTGTTAGAATGGACAATTTTTCTTGGGTGACTTACTTGCTGTTTATACACGCGTGTAGACAAACCAAATAGAAGCTAGTAACATTTTTACAAGCTTTATATGTTATATAGAACAATTAAGTTTTCCAAGTTGTTTATGACGGTCATGTTCAACATTACAGCTGTCTGAGCAAGCTATGATGCTTATTCGTCTGCGCGATCAATTGTCGTCTTGCTTGGACAGCTTTAATGTTAAGTGAGGTACCGAACAATACAATCATAAATAGTTTTGTATACTTAATGTATTAATCTAGTAAAATTTTTACTAACTTTTTTTTGATTTGTCGCACTATAAAACAAAGTTGTAGCTTTCTTTCTTTGAGTTTTTTTTTCTAATTTAAATGCACTTGTATAAGTTTAATTATCGGTTCATACGTTTACTAGTGACTTATAAAATTATTGTTGTATAATCAAGAGGTGTTTAAAAGCAGTAATTATTTAGAACACAGACAATTAAATAAAAATTGCTTTTGCGCAATTAGTTTAAAATTGTTAAAAATTGCATTACTTTTTTACCTACAGTTTACACACACACACACATCCTGTTCTGTTAATAAACGGCAATAATTGAAGTATGTAGCGTAGTTTAAAGTTAATGAGTGGTCAAGTTTTATTTTCTTTTTAATTTTTTCAATAAACGAGCCATCCGCTTAAGCGTAGCCGTGTGAAATGTGTTTCAATTTGATCTAAGCTGTAGGTATTTAAATAGACGTTAATCTTATTAGTATTATAATAATACAAGGAATTTGATAAAACGTCAAATGCGGCTCATTATAATTAAATTTAATCTGCTTCACTATTTTGCTATTCTATTCTAGATATCAACCCTATTTAATATCATGTATAACAGTATATGAACACACTAACAAAACTTAATTGACCTACCATTATTTACATTCAAAAAATGAGAGAACTCGATTGTGTAATCTAAAAATAATAGTGATGTTTTTTATCTTTTTGTTTTCGGTATAATTGTAATAGGGAGACAATAAATACATCTTCTCAACTATTCTTTGTTTACATATGTTTTTTCACTAGTAGTAACATGTTTGCATTTTTAATAATAAAAAAGTGTTTAACTAGGTTTTTTTTGAGATACATATTAAAACCCGAATTTAAAACAAATGAATTAACACTCGGCGTGGAAAAATGGCTTTAGCCGAAACGAATTTAGCATTACATTATAAATGTGTATCAAATCTTCAGTGATTATGTTTTAAAGATGTTTGATTGTTTAATTATTATTGTTTACAGATTAAAAACATAACCTTTAAGTCTATAATGTTATTTTGTTTTGTTGAAATAGCAAAATGTCGCTTATTATACCTAAACTAAATCCCTGCTTTTTTGACTTTTATAAAAACTTTATGAGATCTGCTCTATTGATATACAAAAAGTAGCATTTTTCCAATGTTAGTTGTTTTTATTATTTACATGTAGGAGAGAAAAAAATTTACTGTTATCAATTTAAAATAATCGAGTTCTGTGATTAATATTGATACCTTCTAAAGCTACTAGTGAAAAACTAAACTTTGTGGTTAGATAGTATATTTTGATTTGAAATCGTTAGAAAATTAATTATTTTTCCATCTTTATTCTTGTGCGCGCAACAGAAAGTCTTTTAAAAATGTTGAAATAAAGAAAAAGTTTAGTTGGAAATATCTACTTTAATTGAAACCCAAGAAACAATTTTTGGTTGTAACTAATTTTTATGTAAGAAATATGCGAAAAGCTTTTTTCTATTTAGCTAAAGTTTGAATTTAAAAGCGGCATTAAAAGATTAAACTAATCTTTATTTTTTTTATGAAATTAACAAGAAAATTTTTGCCATTAATAAATTTAAAAAAATGCAATTTTTACTGAAATCTTACTGAATTCTACACACAATCTACAATAACAAAAGTAGTTTTCGATAAAAGATTGCTGTCAAATCAGTTTTCAAGTGTGACGTTTATTTTTCAGCACAAGGGCGCAACCGGACGGCTGAAAAGTGGTCGTAAACAGCTATCGAATAAAATATATAACTAGGCAAATGTATATTTTTACTTATACTTGGTGTAGAACTAGATTTTACGTGTAAGATTAAGAAAACTCTTAAAAACTTTTTAAAAAAATTGTAAGGGTAAAAAATATAGAGAATTGAAATTTAAAGTAATTTTTCTTACTTTTTTATAAAATTTTTTTAATTTTGAAATAAACGACGTTAAAAATGTAACAAATACGATTAGTATTACTAGCCGTAAAATTTGGTTTTCAAAATTAATTTGACACTTTATACTACAGATTGTAGACGGTAACGGCTAGCGACATCTATTAAAAGCTAATCTTACATCAAAGTTTCAAAAACTCAATTTCTGCATGTTTAATGCATATTTGTTGCTCTAAATGACAGATGACAATTTTGACAGGCACAAGTTGAGACAAAAAGTACATAGCTGATTGCACTTTGTTGGTAGCAAGCAAAGAAAAATAGATAACGTAGCATTCTATGAGTATGCGTTTGAGACATAAGGCGGAAACGTGATATCTTAGATAATATATCTTAGATATCACGTTAGTTATATCATTTTTGTCTCAATTTGAGTTTATCCGAATTCACATCTGCCATTTAGAGTGACCTATATGCATTAAACATGTGTTTCTCAAAAAGTGATGTAAGGTTAGCTTCTAATCAATAAATTTCGCTGTTTTTTTCATAAGACAAAAGTAAATTGGGTAAATAAATAAAAGTTTAAATTTGTTACTGCAAATTTATTCAAATAAGACTATCGCAACTTGCTGAAAAATTCTAACAAGAACAAAACATGTTTAAGCCTACGGATCTAGTTTGAATAAATTTGCTTTGATCTTATTTTTAACTGACTTTAAAAAAAAGGAGGAGGTTATCAATTTGACTATATATTTTTTTCTGTTACCGCAGAACTTTTTGTCGGAAAGCCGATTTTGATGATTCTTCTTTTATTCGGAAGCTGGTAATGGGATATGTTAATCATCAGTTAAATAGAATAGTTGGAAAACTTGCAATAGTGTAAACAATGTAAAAACAGCTATAGACTAGAACACTTGACTAGAATCTTGACAAACTTTCTATAATAAATTAGAACATTATTAACCTGCTAAAGAGATTTATTTAAACATAAAATGAAAAAATTTAAACTTAAATAATGGAAATACAAAAAACGTTTTTTTGTCAATTATTTTATAACATATGAATTATATAAAAAAAGTGAAAGTTTGTTTTTAAAAATCTTGCATCTCATACTTGGGTTCAACAAAACTGTAAAAAACTACAAATTTTATTTATTTTAAGATATAACTATTTTAAAAAATTAATATTTTCTACAAAACGGTTTTTTTGGACAATTGTAGAATTAAACGACGATAATCGATAAAAATAAATCATTGCAATTGTCGGTATCAATGTCATACGAGTCGTTATTTAATTTAAGTACATAAAAACAACATCAATTTACAATTGAAAGCTATAATATTCTAGAAACCGATAATAATCACACCCAACAAGTAAAAATTAAGTATTTTTTCATCAAGTTAATGCACACTGTTTAGCAGCAACATTTTTAGGATAGTTACTCTTTAGACTCTAAAGAGCATTAGTTGAAGGGGTTTAGTCAAATGGCCGCATTGACTTAATCTAAGTGAATGCTTTTTGTAGATGGATTTAAAATTGTAAGTTAATCTACATTGTTTAAAAAATGTACTGTAAAAAAAAGCTGCAAATCTAAACACCAGTTTGAAAGGTTAAAAAATAGCATGTAAACATGCTTTATTAGTGTGTGCTGGAATTCAACCAAACTTATTTTGAGCAATTTGTTTTTCATTTAAAACAGATCTTTTTGCATATCAATAAAAATAAAAAACTCTGCTGTTTATGTAGAGAATTGAGATACTTTTGAATTGATAAAAAGAATTTTGTTCTTCAATACAAAAAATTGACATATTTTGTGCAATTTTTTGCCTTGACTTTTAGTTATAAACATAGAAGTGCACATTATAATTTATTTTCATTTGGTTACTTGGAATAATCTAACACAGAGCATAAGAGCACAGAGAAAGACGTTAATGTGGTAAATTAAGCAAAATCAAACTAATTATTTGAAGTTACTATTCAATTTATGAAACAAAATTAGTTATACAACAAAGAACAAAAAATGAACGAGCATTATTTAATGTCATTTTAAAGTAACAATATTTTAATGAATGTTTTTAACTAAATGTATTAAATTAAACAATAAATTATATAAAAAATCAAATGTATAATATCTCTACTTTCGAAACGAATCTTTTTTTTTGTTTACTACTGAAATTATTTATACTGTTTGAATAAACATTTTTTCAGAACCTGTGCCTTGTGAGCGAAATTCTGACGTCATGGGAGTCTCCGAAGAGGTGACTCCAAATGCTGGAATCGAACCGAGACCACCAGGACCTGACAATAGCGACGGTAGCGATCCTGAACCTGATGAATTTGCACCGAAACGAAAACAAAGACGTTATCGAACGACATTTACCAGCTACCAGCTTGAAGAACTAGAAAAAGCATTCTCAAGAACCCATTATCCGGATGTCTTCACCAGGTCAGTTTATATATTGAGACAAATTTGAAGGCACCTGATAAATTAGAAGGTTTTTGACCTGACTCTTTTTTGCCGAATGTCTGACAAACCGGAGTTGTTTGTCATTTGTTTCAAATTTAAAATCAAATAAATTTTTAAATCAATAGAATAAGCATCATTGCCTGCTGTTTTTAACAATTATAAAAATATTTAATAAAAAACGACGTGACTTGCATTAAACTGTTTGCATGTAAAGCAAAAATGATAGACCGGGTGAGATACATTTTTATAATTTCTTGTGACTCTTGAAATTATGGTCATAATATCGCGGGACTTATAATATAACGTAAAAGTTACTGAATTTTGGTAGTTTTTGTTACTCACTACAAAAAAGAAATTTGTTTATTTATATATCTACATTAGTCGGAATCAAAAACATAAATTGATAAATTTATCTTAATTGTATTATTATAAAATTGCAATTAATTGTTTAAATTACAAAAATTTCTGATTTATTTTCAGTTACTTAAGAGTTTTAGCAAGTTTATCAAAAGGATTTATCAAATACTAATCAAGTTTTTAAATATGTAAGCATTTGCTTATCAAAATTAGAATTAAATAAAGGAGTTGGCTTAAAATGCTTTTTATATTCAATTTACATAAGGATAATTAATAATGTCATATCTTTTTATAAAACGTATTATAATTTATGCAGATATGTTTCTATGATTAGTTTGAAACTCTAATTTGGCATTATCAATAATTTATGTAAATCAGTATAGAACAGCGAGTAATTAGACGAGAGAGAGGAAATTACATTAAAATTATGAGGGTCTGGTGACAGCACTCGATCTGGCAGCAGCAAGAAGATGGCTCTTCCGTTCTGGCTTAGCTTGTGCAAAACGTAGAGGTTGAAAACCCTTCTCTCTAGCAAAATTTGGAAAAAGTATATTTTATACCAAGTATACACTAAATGACCATTGGGGCTCAATCAACTAGTCAGCTTCCAGCTCGCGAATAAAGTCAAAACTGCTAAAAGCAAAGACAAAAAACAGATAGTCAAATACTATACCAAATTTAATGATTAACGAAAATATAACAATAAATTTTTGATAAAAAAATAAAATTAGCAAAAAGTAAATATTTTTAAGACACTACTTTTGTGTAGACTCATCTAAGACCTCTCTCACTCATACATTTTCATCTATTCATTCTATGAAATAGATGAGCATACTTTGATTCGCTAAAACAAATAATGTAGTAATGTGGCTCTAGAAATCTCGACACAATTAAAACGCCATTTTATAAACCGGTGAGATTGCTATTTTTTAAGCTCATGAGATTGTCATCTTAGGAAAAACGAGTAGCGTGTTTAGTTTAGCAAGTGCCTGGTACTTCTGTATTGAGGTAAAACGCGCAACATCTATTAGAGGATACCTTGCATCATACATTTTTGATCGCATAAGGTAGTTCTAAATAACAAATGTCAAGATTAATAGATTGAGATTGAACACAAAAGTTTATATTGCGGAATTAGACAACCTAGTTATCACGTTAGCGTCTTTGTCTCAAACGTATATCGAAGATATCCAATGTCATCTAGCTTCTTTGGTTTAGCCACCTACTGATTAAATAGCAAGATTAATAGATGTCGCTCGATTTACCACATTACGGAAGTACTAGAGACGTGGGTAAGTATAAGCCCAAATTTGTCTCTGCCAATTTATTTAAATCTGAATCGGTTGCGATTTGCTGATGAGTTCTAATAAGAACAAAACATGTTTAAGTTTACAGACGTAGTTTGAATGAATTTGCATTGATCTGCTTACTTACCATACTCTTCAATAATCATGTTCCAAAAAATGTTTGACTTTTCAATTATTATTTATAAATTGAAAACATCGCTTTCAAATCTATTATGTCTAAACACGGCTATGCCTAAACAAAAGTGTTGCTTTTTTTGAAAATTGTGACGAATGTCAAGTTGAAGGTGACGAATGTCAAGGCAAAAAGTGACAAAAATTTGCTGTTTTTATTATTTACTTGTAGAAGAGATAAAATATTATTGACTAATGTGGAGAAAAACAAAATCTTGAACTAATAAAACATTTAATAGGTACTGAACTTAAATTCAAACCGGATTTATTCTTAATAATTAAATAATTTGGTTGGAGATACGAGTTATGATTAGGTGAAGTTTTTATTAATTTAATTAATTGTTATCTACAAATAGTATCTTACTATATGTAACTTATAAAACGTTGTGAGTGCAACGAGAAGTGTTTGGCAATACTTATTATTAAGTGTAATATACTATTTTATCTAGTTTGCTTTAATAATTTTTATATTTGTGACTGTTTAAGTTTCTCTTATTAGATTAGAGACTTTTACCGTAATTTTCACGTAAGTTAGATGGTAATGACATTGACCCTTTGCGCTAAAATTTGAAAATAATCTATTAAACGTAAAACAAATTCAATAACTTCACACAAATAAAGCTATAATAAAAATAAACGTTAAAAACGATGAATTTATCTCTACGCTGCTTGAGATACAATTACGATATTGAAATCGATATATAATAAAGATGGCGCTTTAATATAACAATGCTCAATGTTAGCAAAATCAGTTTAATAAAAGGATATTACTTTCGATATAATACAGAGCCTATTTAAAACGCAAAATCGACAAATTGTATCAAGTCTCTATGTAGTTTAATTACCTAAATATAATTTCTTTTCAACTTATTGTCAGAAAAAAAACTGTTACAAAATTTAGATTGCAATCTTTAATTAAGTTCAGAACTAAATACCTTTGCTGCAGCACATTTTTATATCGACAAATTAGTGCTTATTGTGAATTTTTACACCATAAGCTGCTATTTTTTTTTATATAAGCATAAATTTGTTGATATAGCTTATTTCCTCTTTGTGGAACACCTGTAGATTTCGTGTTCCGGAAGAATTAAACTTAACCGACCATTTCCGTCTAGAGTCGGTCTGCTTTTTATAATTCTGTTTGATTGTCGGATTCATTTAATACGAAATAATCGATTTTTGAGGGGCGATGTGCGTGATGAGCTTTAACGATTAAAGCAATTACGTTTCTTGTTAAATTTGAAAATTACAAAATTAATGTTTTTTTTAGCACGCAACGACTTCCACATTTAGCTGGATAAGAGTTTTGAGGATTCTATAATAGCTTAATTTGCAAATAGTAGCGTTTTGGAAAAAATACGCATTTTGATTAATTGGCCATAGAACAATCAAGATTGACTATATGAATTTACAATTTATTTTTGTGTTTTACGAAGCTATAAAATAATCATAAAAATCTATCACCTTTTATTAAGTATGTACTACAACAAATTGTTATGTTTTTGCAAAATTAGATAGATAAGTAGTTTACCTTATAATTCAGAGTTTTTCTGTGTTTCAGATTGATTACGTTTATAATAATAAAGATTTAATTGCTTTCAATACATTTTGCTATAAATTAAATAATTATACAACGATTACAAGTCGATAGAGTAGAAAATTACAAATTTATTATTAAACATTAATATTCAACGCATTTTCACACGTTGTTTGCTTAGATTTGTTAATTTGCTTGATTATGTAAATTGAGGTATATGCAGATCGAGCGATACTTACTGCAATCTTATTTGAAATATATTTTAAGTATTAAAAGACTTTTAATAAGTTGAAATCTTTTAATCAATATAATGTCACATAAGTGTCACTTCGAATGTCTAACAATATTTTAGTATAATATGCATGTCATGTTAAAAAATCAAAAAAAAATATAAAAAAATCAAAAAAATGTTATCAAAAGATTGCTTTCTTGGATTGGAAATTTAAAAAAAATTACTTTTTTAATGTTGCATCTAACGCAGATTTTCTAAAGTACTTTTGAATGCTTAAAGTTGGTTAAACTTGCTGTTGACAGTTGTCGCATTATGTGTCAGC
Source organism: Lagria hirta (assembly GCA_947359425.1). NCBI lineage: Eukaryota > Metazoa > Arthropoda > Insecta > Coleoptera > Tenebrionidae > Lagria > Lagria hirta. Next base: position 32,296,846 of record OX375794.1, read on the forward strand.
AAGTATTTGAGAGATTTATTAGCCAAGTTTAGTTAGAAAATGAATTGTGACATTAAAAACATCTACCAGTTAGCGAGAAATAAGCGATTTGACAATGTTATAAGGAATTTTTCGCTTCATTACATTTAAAAAGGGCTGCTTATTAATCATAATGTACTTTTTAATTTCACGTTTTTATAAAAACAGGACGATGTTTAGAGTTACAAGGCTAGTTTGGTAAGAGCTAAAGATTAATTTATGAAAATAACAGACTTTAATACCGATTTTCTTAATGATAAAATTTTGCAAAAAACTAGGAATTAAGAATTTATTCATATAACTATATATTATTCCGTGACATACTAACTTTATTTTAGAAGGACAAGCCTTTTATGATTTTATGCTAATTATGAGTAAAATTTAATAATAATAATACGTCCTAACATGTACTACGATATTTTTAATTTTCTACCTGACATATCATAGTCTCCAACCTATCCACATTTATGACAATCTATCAACAAATATTCTTGAATCTAAGAAATAATTTTTCCTTGACTTGCATATACCTAACTTTTGCTTAGATTTGTTAATTTGCTTGATTATGTAAACTTTTAATAAAAAAGAAAAATTACTTTTAAATTAAAAAATGTTTTTGTTTGTTTTAGGGAGGAGCTTGCGATGAAAATAGGCCTTACAGAAGCAAGAATACAGGTAATAACTTGAACACAATTTTTTTTTTCTATACTTTTTGGGCTTAGAAATATTTTAAGATACATTTAACAAGCATGTTTCTGTTTTTTCAAGTTAGATGCTGTACAAATGTTTTTTTTTACAAATTAATAATAATCTCTAATAAAAATTAGGTGAATTAGACTTTTTGGGCGTTTTTTATACTAAAAATAAAATTAAAGCTATTTATAGTAGTTTTGAGTTATATTCGTGCAGTTAGTATCACTTTTAATATCTTTATGCAAATTATGCAAATAACGCACACATTGTATGTGTGCGTTTGTGTGTCAACGTGTAGTGTGTTGGCTTCTGAAAAAAGTGTCAATCCTAAAATTGAAGTTTTGGTCAATTAGATTATGCATTTTGTAAAACACCAACAAATAACAACAAGTAGGATCTCAAGATATATTGCGTCAAACCAAATAAAAACTCGTCAAATTTTTACGTTAATACCCTATATAAAACGGTTAATTTTAAAAAATAGTTGATAGAGGTTTATGATTGTTTTGTTCGGTACCTCACCAACATTATAGCTGTCTAAACAAGGCGACAATTGATTGCACGGATAAATGAGCACTATATTTTGCTCGAACAGCCGTAATATTGAACATGACCGTCATAAACGACTTGGAAAACATAATAGTTCTATATAACATATAAAGCTTGTAAAAATTTTACTAACCTTTATTTGGTTTGACGAACTATACAACAATAATACGTATTATTGTATTGTTCTATTGTATAATACGTATTACAATAGAACCTAACAAACAATAATGTATTAATACTGCTAATTTTAAAAATAACAAAATTTGTAATACTTTTATTTTATTACATAATTAAACATAATCGGCGAAGTATATGTTTTAGAATCGTTAACCTTTTGACAATAGCTCGCCTTGATAATAATAAAAATAAATTATTCTCGAAAATAGTATCAAATTATTAAAATTATTTTAAACTCAGATTGGTGAAGCACAACACTTTTTTACCCTCAACCCTAAACAACTCCAACATCGACTAAAATTGGAAACATGGTATAAATTTATAAATGAGTTTTCTTATCTAAAATAATTATTGCTTAAAGTTTTTGCTACTAATACGACTGTTTTTGCAATAATTTTTACAATTTTTGAAATTTTAATACAGTTAAATTTCAAATTTATTTTTTGTAAGCAACATTAAAAACTTTCAACACAACTTTAGAATTTTTTTTTATTAATGTTTTTTACTTTCATTACGTGGTAACATCTATTTAAATCAAAGTCAGAAATTAAATTATACTACTACATTTCAATGCTAATGCTACTAACGACAGATTCTAATTTGACAAAAAAAGATGCTTAAACAGAATGTTGAGTGAATAACAAAATTACCACATCACCGCTTTTTATCTCAAACATAAGCTCTTGATGTGGCTTTACTTTAGTAGTTTAAACTTTAGTGGTTTAACAAGCAATTTTTCTTATTTCCTGAGAATATATTCTTTCATAGAAATGTAACAGTATAGCATTTCAACATTGATGTAAAAAGCTTCCTATAGTTAGAAGAAACGACGTATCACATTTTACGTGAGTGAAAAGCAGTTGGGTGAAATGTAAGTTTATTCCAGCCAGAGTAAATTTAGTCAAACAATATAAAATTTGAATTATTTGAATCTGAATTATTAGGTTTTACTAAAGAGTGTTAATAAACACGAAATTATAGCTATTTATGTTTATTCTGTATTACTTAAAAACAACCAGTTAATAAAACAAAACAATTTGTTTATTTTATTTTTGTTTTTCAACTGTTTAAATTAAAAAAATAATTACACAATAGATGCAAGTTGTGATTGTTTAATAAAATACATCAAAGGACGTGTTGTACTCTACCATTAGATGAACCATGAAGAATTTAAATGTTTTTGTGTCTATATTAACTGTAATAGAATAGGAAGATTCATTTGAGGTGTTTAAATCGATTTGCGTTGGGTGTTTTTTAATTATTTCTAACAAGGTGTGTATTAGTTTTTAATAAACATTGTTTGGAACAACAAGCATTCAGTAAATAGCTAAAAAAATTAACAGAGTTTTTATGTGAAATTCAATTGTCAGAAGTGCTAAGAACTTGGAAGATTTCATTCTCTTTGCAACACGTTTTCTAATAAAAAAAATATATTGAGAACTAATTAAATAATAATATTTACATGATGCTTGATTAAAATTCTTGAAAAATAAATTAAGATACCAACGATGTGTTATTGTGAGCATATTTTATGACAACCCTTATTGACTTACACTTAAAAATAAAAAGAAACAACCCAAACACTTAACAGAAACCTATTCAAATTTAGTTTTTTCAAAATTTATTGAAATTTTGTTTTAATAGTTTTATTTTAATTTAATTTATTTTAATTTAAATAGTTTTACTTTAATTATAGCGCTTAAAAAAACGGCATAAACAGCATGCATGTGCAATATTAATAATAAGTTTTTGCGCATACGCATTTAGTTGCATTTTATGTAATAAATAATATAACAAATTAAAAATTTGGAAAATACCGACTTTGATATAATTAATTATTATATTGTTTATCTAATTGATCTAAACAAATTGATTTTTACTTTCTTTTTTTATTTACAATTAAATAATAAACTAATAGTTAGTTATATTGAAGTCAATTTTTCGAATTTTTAATTTCTCAGTTGTTTTTATTTATTATATCAGTTGTAAGTTGCAAAAATCTATCTACAAAATTTTGTTCAAATTTATAATGGCTTACCTGGATAGGACCAGTTTTTAATTAAAAAAGTTTATTATAGTCGGCAAAAATTTAAATATTTAGTTCAAGAATATAAAGATGAATTTTTTTAAGTTACGTAATACTTAAAAAATATATTAAACTGCATTATTGTAAATAATTTAAAAATTGCTACTAGTTTTTTATCTAAATAGTTTAAATTTTATTACAGATTTTTAATAATAGGAGGCACAGCAATTTTGATGGATTTAAAAATTATTACGATTTTTGACAAAATAATGGCAATGATGACAAAATTACGTTTTCAATCAAACTCTCTTGAACACTATAAACAACACCTCAATTCCATACCCTACTAGCCGATAAAGTAAAATTTGTACCAGCTTTCTAGGGGATTAGTGCAATAAAATTTACTGCTGGATATATCTCAAACGTTTTTACTATACTGTATCTGCAACTAGATGATTTCAAGTAACAAATCAAAATTATTGTTATTATTATTAAATTATTATTATTAGTAAAAAAAACATATTCATAAAATTTTTTAAGTTTTTATAATTATTAGTCTCTATTTAAAAGTGTTTGTAAGACTTTGGCTATCTAACTATTCATATTATGTACTTATAATAGTTTCGTCTGCATATACAAAATAATATCATAAAAACTCAATTTTTGCAAACAAAATTATATTCCCACAGACACGCACAACTAGGCAAAAAAATAATGTACGGCTTTTCTTTTTGTTTCAATTTAATGAACCTTTAAATAATTTTGATTAAAATTCTTGACTTAATTATCCAATTAATATATGCAGAGCATGCAACCAATCCAGATTGATTGAATGAAGATTATTTATTCCATGTAAATAATTTCATACGAGAAGTTTGCATTAACGGTTTAAAGCAATTTACTTAATTTGATTACTCTCATTTAATTAAATAACTGCATAGAAGAATTCTAGTAATAAACAAAGCAATTTCAAACATCTTAAGAGGAAAGCACTTGACAGCACAATTTTTGTGGTTGAAATAATAAGCTTTCTAAAAGTTAAATAGCTTTTATTTTAAAAAACTTGACAGTACTTTGTCACACTTTTCTTAATTATGCCAGAAAAACCTAGGTACAGTTATGTAATTTTTCTTTTTAACATTTTTTTCAAAAATTTGAATTTATTGCAGGTAAATGCGTTTACAAAAGTTGATTCTAAGAATAGTAATGAAACCAAAACAATATTACTCAAATAATTCAAAAATCAGCATGTTCACGATGCTTTAAAACTTTTGTCACTTAATTTAAATATATTTTTTATAATCAGCCTTTTTTTCTGGCAGCAGTTTGTATCGACTGTTGTATGTCAGTTATATGATATTTATTATTAACATGTAGTTGGCAAATTTTTCACGTATAAAAACAGATTGCACCACGTCTAAACGCGATTTAATATTTGGGTGGCTTAAGCATTTTTTCGGTCGGGCTCTACTTACGTCTTTGATATATAAACTACTATTTCGCTTTTTTTTTCTTAGTCTTATTTAATAAATTTTATTCAGATATATCTTAATTGTCAATACACCAGACTCTATGTGATAAATATAAATATCTAGTTTTTTGTGCATATTATAAATATATATTTTTTTGGTTTTGGATTGTTAAGCTATACTGAATAAGTTATTACTATCAAAACTGCATTAGAATAAATTTGATTTTTAATATAAACGTAGCGACAAGAGTTTCTGAAAAAAAACCTGAGTACCATTTTATAACACTATAAACTGTGATCACAAATCAGAGCAGTCGTTGCAAATGATCGGTGAGATGCTATTCAAAAAAGGGTTCAATGCATGCTTTTAAAATAAACTGCTTTATAATAAATCATATTTTATAAAACTTATACGTTGAAGCATTTTTTATTATTATTATTTGATAATGGAAAAATGTATAAAATAGAGAAGCGCTACATTTTACATTCGTAGGAATCAGTAAGTAACCAACTTTATTACCACATGTGACGCCACTGGTAAACAGATTTTTCGTTGACATGCCAAATGTTAAAAAAACGTGAATTTTAAAGCAACGGCTTACTGTTGTTACCTTTAAAAACATCTTATTGATTTTCGGTAATTTTTCTGAACAACTATAACTACATAATAAGGGAAAAATGGGTTTTGCCAATACAGAGAAAACATTTTTATTAAAATATATTTTTCAAAACCGGGTAAATCAAGAAAATGGAGAGTGGTTCTATTTTACACCCTCTTGCATTTGAGAAATTTAAGCCAGATATCCAAACTGGATGGATATTAATTATCAACACATTATTAGTGTGTCAAAGTTATACTGCCTAAATCCATCCGTGTGACTTAAGCTAAAACAAACATTTTGATAAAACAAAAGAAGATGTAGCATTCTTGATTGGCTTTCTTTTTTATCACTCTGTAAATACAGGGTTTTTATAAATAACTCTAAAGAGTTAAAGACGCAGTTGGTGTAAGAAGTGTGCCGTCTCTGCCACTTTGTGTATGCTTAATAGATCGTTCAAGGACACGTATCAGACGCACGTCAAACCCGATACGGGCGTGCATAGTTGATTGTCTAAAAACTAAATGCTCTTATATCAAAAACATAACAAAAGTAAATAGATTTATGATGGTTAAATATCACAGAAAATGTTAAAAATGTTCACCATTTTGTTCAAGACACATATTCATTCTCTTAATATCATTTCTTTGTCATCAAGTTGTTGAATAAATGGCTCTAACATCTCTCGCTTTTACCTCTCTCCTGTCACAGCATCATGAAAGAAAATGGGTCTATATATTCGTCTACGAAACACTGCCAACCAGACTCCAATTTTTAAAAGATGAAAGGGCGTCTCTACGAAAGCATGTGGGTTTTCAGCTGACCAAACTCTAAAATTTTGTGAATTAACATAGCCAGATAAACAAAACTAAGCTTCATCACTAAAAAACGTAAAATCGAGTAACCTATCATCATTTAAAGTAGTTCAAAACCAATTGCAATATTCTACACGGCGTGGAAGATCTATTAGTAAAAGTTGTTGCACAGTTGTAGGTCTGCATAATCTAGTCTTTTTTCACTACTTTATGACAGGTGCTTACCGGAACTCCTGATTGGTGAGACAATCTTGCCAAAGATGTTCGTGGGTTCTGCTCAAATAGTGCCCTCAAATCTTCAACAACTTTTTCATATACTGAAGGCCTTCTAGAAGATTTTTTTTTGTTGTGACACTGACAGTTTGAACAAATCTGTTTATTACGTCTCTGATGTGAAACTCCAATGACGTTTCTTAAATTTGCAGATCAGGGTATTTAGCAAGATATTCTTGCTTACAAGCTGCTACAGAATACACCCACCCAGTCTCCGTTGTTGAATGTGCGATAATAAGACATTACAATGAAAGTCTCTTGTTCAACAGAATAAACCATTTTCAGTCTTTGCTTCTTAGCACAACTTGAGTTTGATAGTAAATTTGGTAGTAAATTATCGTGTTTTACAATTGAAAAACGTTTAAACAATAAAACTCTAAGTGACAGGTGACAAATCACATTAATCACCAGCGGGAACTGTCAAATTACAGGTATCATTGCAACACGGCGGTATTTTCAAGATTCACAGCCAACTGCGTCCTTAGAGGCGTCATTTATAGAAACCCTGTACTTCAAATATTCCATTCCAGTGAAATAATTTGCAAATGGTTTTTTCTTGTATCACACAATTTGTCGGTTTTAATATGAATAGAATAGTAAAACAAGCATTTGCATTATTTAATTATATAATTAGCGACATCAAGGACACTCTAATTAAAAATACTCTGGCATTCCTTTATTAAATAGCAAGTAACCTTAATAATAACTCTAACGCTGCTGTGCTGTTATTGAATTGCCCAGTAATTAAAGTAATTGATCAGAAAGTACAAAGTGGAAAAAATCATTTTATAGACCTATGTCACAGTTGGTCAATTATTCCAAATTTAATTAAAAAAACTAATGTAGTTTTTTTTTAAACTTGAAATCATGTCTTTAATAGTGAAAATAGTGTATTAAAAAAAACATCAAGAACTGATTTCTGCTATCACTCTGCAAGATTAAATATGAGACGACTTATTTACCTGTAGTCTCTACTTTTTAAACGACGTATTTTTTATTATTAAATTATCTACGCTTTATTGATAAATATAATAAAGTAGACTTTTTTTTTAAAGACCAAATTTATCTATTCAGCTACTCGCGCTGTCAAATGTGTCTCTCGTTAAACTGAGGCACCACTTTTCTTGGTGCAATTTGTACCAGCCCATAACACTGAACAACGTAAATTTTCTGCTGTATCGTCAACCTAATCTAGCAGCTCTCAAAACTACAACCTGTAATGTGACATTAGTAATTGTAATCGTTGACATATTAGTCAACAATTTTCTTTTCCTGGCCTACTGTTATTTTTTTTTTTTAATAAATTTATTGTAATCAATGATATTATTACGTTTTGTAATTTAAGTTTAAGGTAAATACTATTTGTTTTGTTCAATGTTGAACAAACAAATTTTTTTATAATTATAATTTATCTTATTTAAGATACAAAATTATGGTTTAATCAAAGTAGGTCAAACTTTTCCAAATTTTGTATAGGGTCATAATTCTTTATTTTAAATATTTTTTTTCAGTAACATTTTGCGGTACTATAAACACAAATGGTACTCTACCTAGAAAGAAAACAATTTTTGCTTTGTTGCCAAAGCCATCTTGTTTTACAAAAACTAAAAACCTTGAAATTTTTTTTGCACTGAGCAGATTTCACTATTTTAAAACAATATTTAAAAATTTTACGTCTATTACGCTTCTTGTAACAGCAATCCTGGGATTATTACGGTCTATTTGTAACAGCAATCCTCAAAGATACTGTATATTTATTTAATTTTTTATTTATTTAGATTATTTAAAACCACTTAAAATAGGGTTTTTAGCGCCATCGTGCAACATAGTAAATACAAATTTTCTAAAACTTTACGAGTAAGCAGAATCACAAAATAAAATCTACTAAATAAGCTAACTTTATGCTTAGTTGCTGTGTAATAATAAAGTTTTTACATAATTCACTTGAAAAAGAAATTTTGTTGAACAAGCTTTTTACTTTATTATATAAAATGTATTTTACTTTATTATTTTTATAAAACGGCTGTCAAATTTATATAAGAAGCAAATAACCATCATCCAAATATGATGCTTACAAATGTTTGGTGAAACTAGAATTAAGTATACTTACTCAACATAGCAAACAATAAAAATTATTATTTCTATTATAGAAACCATCTTACTTTTAGAAAAAAACTCGCCTGGGTAAGATTCGAATTCACGTCGCTCACATGGTCCGGCTCCAAACCTACTATCTTTATAACTTTTAAACGCAATCATTGAAAATTAGTTTGTCTGTATTACTACACAACAAAATACAATTTTAATTTCATTAATTTTCAATAAAAAAATGATTGCTGTATTATTTGATTGAATTATGTTTCGGTCGGCAAAGGTTAGACATTATGGTCCCAACACTAAAATATAATTATTACCTTGTGAAACCTCAAGTAAATATCAAATGAAAAGCACACAAGCCACGCATTTTAAAGTTTATTACACTTATAAGCTATCAAGAGTCAGTCGTGAATTTTTGTGCAAAACCGGTCATTATTAAGAAATTGCAAACAGTTATGTGTTTGGATTAAGACAAAATCACTGTTTAGTGTGTTAATTGGAGATATTAACATTATCTTCTAATGGGAAGTGGGAAACTGCGCTCCGATTTTTTAACTTACTTAATTTTATTATTTTTCTGCACTTTAAAAGCGCATGATTTATTTTATTACATTTATAACGAGAATAATAAAAATGTGTAATAATAACATAAAAGCTTAATTAAAGCGGCTCTTTTGAAGGTCCAGATATGGAAACACTACACTTACACAAGCATTTGCATTGGTTGACCAAACTATTTTTAATTTAACGACTTCTCTTTTTATACAGTACGTAACACCATATTTGAAGAACCACAAAAGTAAGCTTCTATTGCTAATAATGAGCAATAATCACAGTCATGAAAATTTTTTACAAGTAGGGTCTTTTTTAAAAATATTTGGCTGGCACTTCTAGTTTTTATGTTGTTTCTATTTTAATTCTATAATAGACTTCTAAGTACAGCCGATTGATTTAATTTTTTGGTTCTTTAAATATCGTGTTTGAAACTAGGTATGTATGCAAAAAACAGTTGCATAGATGGTCAGTCGTACCATCTGCCAATGTACTTCTCAAAGATAAACACATTGTAAAGTAAGTTATCACATTAGCGATTTTTGTTTGAAACACATATCTAAAATTTGCAATATTTTCTATATATTTAAGCTTCTACCAACAATCAGTAAAATAATGTCAAAGCCAATTTATTCAAACTCGATTTGTTGACTTAGACATGATTATTTGTTGCTATTGAAACTTTTAAGTAAGTCGCAACAGATTCTTATTTGAATAAATTTGCAACGACGCTTACGTCTTAGGTATATTTATCAAAGTGCTTATAACTTCTGTAATATTGTAAAAATCTTGAAAACTACGTTTCTACCTTAGGAATACTAGCTTTTATTTTTTAACGAAACATATCTAAATAAGTCTACAAATCTAAAGCAGGCCGTGAAAAACAAGAAAAAAAACAAATATGATTGTGTTTGTACAGAACAATTAAACTGTTGCAGAAGTCGTTAAGGAAATATAATAATTTAATTTGCAAAATTGTTTCAATAAAAACGGTTTTTTTTTCTGAACAAAACGTTTTTATGCTTGACTGTTAATTTAGAAATAATCATCAGGATGAATATGAAGCGTGGGTTTGTCAAATTGAACCATCTTTTGGAAAATTCGCGGCTACTAACCTAACATTATTTTAATTAAACCCTTCACTATTGTGAGAGGTCATTTATTTTGAATTAACCTTTTTCTGATCTTTCTTTTAACCATTTCTAAAATTGTCATTTTATGATAGTTTGTTTAAAACAAATATACGCTTAATATTCAAATTTGTTTTCTGTGTTTTTGTTTTTCATAGCTCTCATTGATCTAGAAATAATTTTTTCGAAACATATCGTATAGAAAATGTTCATAGCAGAAAAAATAAACACCTACTGAATAAAGAAATACACAGAAGCACACCTACTGTGTGCTCTGTATGTATGTATTATGCTTTTCAACATTCTTTGTAATGAAAATTGTAACATGTGGGTATACAGGGTATAAAGACAAATACTGAATTTTATCGTTTTAATTTAATTTAAAAAGTAAATGCATATTTTAGCAATTAAATAATTGACAAGAAGGTAGTCATTTATTGTACATTGCAGAATGCATTTGTTCAGTTATTCAATTGAATTACTCGCTGCTGTCTTACTTTTACTCACTGCTATGCGGGTGGTTTTTTATTTTTAAGTAATCATAATTTGATACCACTTCTTATTGTGTATACGAATTAGACAAGGAGTAAAGGTATGATTAGGCTTTTTTTGAAGTGAGATAGAATCAGACACCTGTTGTGTTTGAAATGACATAGTATCGAAGGAAGCGAGTCATTTCAGCATTTTTTAAGCTGAAGGTTTTTTTGGACACAGTGTACTACAGTCACGAACTTGAGCAATTAGGCTTAATTAAATAAATTACATGTTTCTATTTCACAACAACTGCGGTTTGTGAAGGTTGTGCAAAGTGAATTTCAAGCGTTTGCCGTAAAGAAGTTTTTAAGCTTTTATTTAAGCTAATATCCGGGTTTTAAAGATTGACTTTTGCTAGTAATGCTTTTTAATAACAGTATTAAATTAATAAAAACTTTATCAATATTTTTGAAGCAATTTTCTAACATTTACAATTTTTTTTCTATAGCTTTTTTGATGTATCTATACCTGAAAATTAAAAAAAAATTATTTTTTTAAATAACAAAATAATTAGTCGACTTTAAAATTAAGTTTGTGACAAACAATCGAAATTATCAAGACTATTTTGATTTGGAGATTTATTAACTAAAATTATCGAAAAATTCTATATGGTTAATTTTTACAAAACATAGTTTTTAAAGCTTGAAGCAATAAAATAAACTTCAATTAAATGTTTTTTTATCACTTGCTAATTGAAATGCTCATGTTAACACTTGCTAACAACTAACAACTGCTGACAAGGCCATACCATATTTGTTCTAATAGCCGCCGCGGCGTTTAATTTTTTTTTCTACGGTTACTTCTAAAACTGACTATTAAAGCTTTACTATCATTGCGAAAATTTAGCGATTCACACATTTTTTCTCTGGTAACCATTTTAACATCGCAACTACGCAAACAATATCGAAATGAAATAATCACGTGGCTTAATTTTACTTTACACATCGCCATTGCCATGGTTACCTGATTATTATTGTAATTCAAAACTGTCAAACGTTATTGGCAATTAGATGACGCAATAACCCCAGAGAGTAACCAATTTGTCATTTATCTTGAACCATAGACAAAATGTTGTATGTATTTCCGGTGTAGAGAGCCATTTTGGTATGCGGTTGCTTTTTCGCACCTCGCTAGCTCTTGGTACGAAATTTGCATCCTTATACAAAAATGGCTTTCTTTGACGGTGTATGTCTCTATTTAAAAGTAAATAATAAATTGATTTTAGAACAAAAGTTGAAATCGTCAAAAATTATTTATTTTGTAGTTAAAACAAACAATAATGTTTAATATTTTTAAAGTTTAATATTTTATTTTTACGTTTTGTTTTCTTCCGAACTGTCTTTAACATAATTCGTAGTTTTTTCCAAATAAGAGAGTTACTTTTCTATTGCTGTTTACAAGACATTTTTGGCTTCTACTTTTTAAATATCTTAGTATAGTAAAAACGTTTGAAATATACCCGGCAATAAATTTTATTACACAGACAATTGAAACCTAAACATAAATTAAAAAACATGTATAATTCCAAGTCCCGTGATACTTTAGGCTATAAATATTTTTTACCATTGTTGCCCTGTTTTTTTAAATATGAGCAATAAAATTTACTGCCGGAAATATTTCAAACGTTTCTACAATATCTATTTACAATAGGATCAGTCACATTTTGAAAACAATAAGAAATTATAAAATGTATTTTTTTTCAAATGTTTTTTGTTAGTTTTTTATTACTTTCTTTAAAAAGAGTTGAAAATTTTTTTGTTTTTTTTATAAATAATTAAAAACTTGTTTCACATTTAGAAAATGGGGGGAAATTTTTGCGGCCTGGCATTTATGCACAGTACTGTGCTTAAATGCCAATTTATTGTCCGTTGTGAATAAACACGTGCAATACTAGGTTAGTTTACCGGCCCTTATTTAATGAATGTTATTATTCAAATAGAATAAGGCAACAAAATGGAGAATAGGAATATTCAATTATTATGTGTCTTTAAGAAATGCAGGTTGAGTATTCACAGCGCGTTGATCTTGATTATCAAAAAAGGTTAATTCTTTTCATATTATTTTACCTAATGTTAGTACAAACTGATGTAAGACCTGCTGCCTAAAAAGCACAGCCGCCTCAATTTATTTTAGGACACCTGAGTTATGGACGAAACAGGTGTCGCCAACGTTCAAACAAAATCTTCGAAAGTTTTGGCACAGAAGGGACGTCGGCAAGTTGGTAGCATAACATCGACTGAACGTGGTCAGTTGTCCACAGCAGTTATATGCATGTCCGCTGGAAGAAATTATGTTTTTTCAATGGTGATTTTTTCAAGGCAGCGGATAAAACAAGAATTACTTGCAATAAATCAGGATGGATGCAATTGGACATATTTTCTTCCTGGTTTGAACATTTTAGAAATCATACAAAACCTACTGCCTAAGATCTAGTACTTCTGATTGTAGACGGCCATATGACTCACACAAAAAACCTTACCGTAATTGAAAAAGCACGAGATAACAACGTTACCATATTGTGCCTGCCTCCACACTGCAGCCACAAGTTGCATCCGTTGGATAGATCTTTTATGTTTCTTTTAAATACGTTTCACGTTAGCAGCATTGAAAAGTTTCTACGTAATATTCCAAGATAGACTGTTACACAATTCCAAATGTCAAAACTATTTGGTGAAGCGTATTTAAGAACTGCAACGCCTACCACGGCTATTAATGGGTTCAAAAAATGCGAAATATGTCCTTAGAACCCCGACGGCTTCACAGATGTGAATTTTGCGGTCTCAAAAGTTACAGATCAACGATTGATGCAAAATTCAAAGCAACAAGTATTGGATGAATCTGCTGAAATTTCGAGTAAGATTGAATCCTCTCAGATCCCCTCAGCCCTGTTTAAGCTCTAAGCTTTCAAATTGTCCTCCAAGTCCCCAGTCAAGTTTTTCTTGCAGTAGTGGCACTCATAGTGCGTTTCTCATTAGTCCTAAAGACATCACTCCTATTCCCAAAAGCGCTCAGATTAGAGTTCAAAAAAGAAAAAGAAGAACAGCCACAATTTTTACTGACAGTCCATATAAGAATGAATTAGAGAAAGAAAGAGGTACGAAGGAGGAAATCAAAAAACAAAAACTGACAGAGATTTACAGAGATAAAAATTTCAGAGATTTACGAGAATAGTTAACAAAACTGAAGCATCTTGGATCTGGATTCTATTACCGCAAATAAATTAATACGGGATATTTTTGCCTTGAGGGATCTACTATGCCCCAATCGTCTCTACTTTACCTAATGGTTGACAACAAACTTGTAACAGACTAGCGAAAAAGTTGAATTAATCAGATTCGCAAAAAAAAATCCAAAATAGCAATCAATAATGTTTAATATATTTTTAAAACGAAAAATATTTTACTTTAAAAAGAAAACAAATAACTGTAAACCAACAATATTAAATAAGTATACTGACACAGTATCGAAATAATCATTATAAAATTAAAGAAACGGATTTGTTTTCTATGATGAAATGACAATAGCGGTTCTTTTTCTTTTATACCGACACAAATTTATGTAATAAGATTTATTCCATATAGATTTAGACATGTTTTGAATAAATTTGCTATGTCAAATTTGTGCTTACCCAAGTGTCTATTACATCCGTAATATGGTAAAAGTAGCGACGTCTATTAGAAGCTAACTGTAAATCAATGTTGGAAATCAGGTTTCTACATAGATCGCTCTAATTGACAGATAGCAGTTTTGATTAACATAATTTAAAATAAAAGTATATCGCCGTTTAACAAACAAACTATCCCGTTAGCGCCTTTTGTTTTAAACGCATGTCTATGGTATACAATGTGATCTTTCTCCTTTGGTTATTACCATCAGCTAGATTAATAAGATTAAAGCAAATTATATGAAGCTAGATCTGCAGACTTGGACATGTTTTGTTTTTATTGGAATTTTTCAACAAGTTGCAACATATTGTTATTTCAGTTATTTGAATAAAAATATGATATTTGCAATCTTTTTTCTTAAATAACAGTCCTATGAAAACTGTTGAGACTGCCAATTTTTTAAGTTTATTTAAATAATGACTACTTAGATATACGTAAATGTACCACGTAGATGTACTTAAAAAACAAGTATTATCTGTTTATTTTGTTTTTAAATCGTTAGTTATTCTACGAGCTTTTCTTGTCGATGGCTTGAGTGACTTTACCTTTTTTTATCTTCACTTTTGTTTTAAGAGAAATGTAGTTTAGAGCTGCTTGAAAAAAAAGGTCAAAGTATATTAATTCAAACTAGATCCGCAGTAGTATTATTATACTCTTTTAAGTTGCTAATTCTTTTACCTTTCTACGCTAAAAACCGTTTTCAAAACGCAGAATTTTTGAAAAAGTAACAATTTGACCAGGAAGATTAGGAATTTGAACCAACTTAGCAGGTATTAGCGTCTTGATTTATTAGCCACATTCCTCTTGCTAGAAGATTATTATAATATTAGCCTTCAGCTTGACTGACAAGCAAACTAAGAATGTCGCTTTAAAGAGAATTTTTACTGATCACGCAGGGTCGGTTGATTGCCCGGTAGCCAAAGAAAGTAGTGCTTTGAAAACGGATTGCAAAATCAAAATGGGTTTGATTTACATGGAGGTGAAAATCTTAAGATGGCTTTTGCTTGACCATGGGTGTAGGAAGATGAAGAGAACAAAATAGATCCTTAAATCACAGTAATATATCTCTGGTTCAATCTGTACCGAGCAAACAGTTTAGCAAATTTTGACTCATTTGTGGAAAGGGTTGAGAAAGCCATAAATAAACCAATACCGTTGCAAGTAACAAGAGCATGGACCTGGTGGTATTTTTATTCACACGAAAAAATTGTAAGAAAATATTGAAATTTAATTCAATACAAACAAATCTTTAGTCACTTTTCAACGACTGCCAAAAAGCAGAAAAAGATTTAGAGTATTGATTTTTTTTTGAAAAAAAGATTTTCTCAGTTTTTATGGAGACATTCATATAAATTTTTTAATCATCAAACAAGGATCTTTGCAATAATGAGCGCAATTGCACTTCCAGATTGCACTAAATAACTCAGTTTTTAATTTCTATCAGTAAAATCACTTTATAAACAGTAAAATTGAATAAAAAAATTTCTGATATAAATTAAACTATTTCTCCAGTCGATTGATAACTTGTAAAATTTGAAGAATTAGGAACATATTTTTGTATACATAATTAGTTTAAATAATTAAATAGATAAATTAACACTTATTTAATTTGCGTTGATGTAGGTTTTCTAATTTTTTAATTTGTTTGTATATATCTAATGATAATAATTACTTCAAAATTATAAAAACGTTATTTTAATAATGATTAAATGTGAAAAGTGTTTCATATGTTTATCAAATAAATACTTTCTAAATTTTAGTTGAAAACATGACGCACATTATATGTTCATACTAAGTACTATTATATTTATGATGTATACAAATACTATCAATAGTATATTGGAATTTTATTGAAGATAAACCGATTAATTAATAACCGTATGCTATAGATTCATCTGGTACATTTTATGAACAAATTTTTGGGTTGAACGTTTTTTTCTTGTGTGTGTGTGTGAATAGAATTTATTACGAATACGTGATATTATATATGACGTATTTTTCATACATATGTTATGTTTGACTGCTTCAGTATATTTTGTGTACTTTGCGTTATAAATGATGTTTATGATTTCGAAAATCGTTTATTAACGGATAACGGATTGTACTATTAAACTGTTTTGGTTACATTTAGCATTATTATATGGGCGACAACTGATAAAAACTAAGTCACACTTTCAGAAACGAAGGTTTCCGTGACATTTAACGCTTTGTTTTTCTGACATTATTTATTAAAAGCGTCATATTTTTTATTATAATATGCTGGTTTTGATATTGTAAGCAAACGAATTCTAAATAGCTTTTTGAGCGGCTTTGGGTATATACCTGACAGCGGAGAAGTAATTTCTGTCTTTTGGCGTACATACTGAACATTAGAACATAAATGATAAAATTTATTGAATTTGTTTTACGGCTACTGAATTATTCTTTAATCTAAAGAGTTAGTCGATATCATTGTCATTGACTAACTCATCCACGCAAAATGCTCTAAGAAAGAACAAAAAGTGAGCAAACTTATCTTAATAAATCTTAAGAATGATTGAAGCAAATTAGAGACTATCTTTGTTAAATAACACAATATATTTCACATATACGTCTATTGATAAATACGTCTTTTACGAGATAATACGATATAATACAACTTTTTATTAAATTTATATAATAATATACTAAATGGATACAGGCAGCGATTTTAATTAAGGCTAGAATCAAAAATAATACATTTATTCTACATAAAAATTGTATTATTTTTTGCCTAATTTGGTGCATCTCTTAAATTCTGAGACTATCAATATAATTTTTTATAGTCACAATTGATTTATTTTTGTTACGGCATTGAACTTGAATTTGGTTTTGCTGTCAATAAGAAAACGTTCCATTGATTGCGTTGGAAGCGTATACAATGCCTTTAAATTAAAGTAAATTAAGTCGTTACATAAACGTGAGATTTTTAGTTTTTTAAGTGATGAAACTTTTAACTGTAATCAATTTTCCACATTATTTTGGCTTAACATTCGGGGATTGCTTGGACAAACTTAAAATTACTGTATCCATTCTACCTTATAAGCACAATAATTGTAATTGTAACACATTGGATAAAAATAAAACTTGTTTTTTTATACATAAATAATAATTATTATGCATTAAGTTTTAAGAAACAGATACTTTGTTTTTTTACTTTTGTTTTTTTATTTAGACGAGGTCTGTTGGGTTAAGTCATTTCAGGTAACGATTTTTTCCAAAAGTACCGTCTAAAAAACACAATTCATCATTTTTGCACTAAATTTTCATTTATTTGACAAAATATTTTTTTATTTGGAATTTGAAACATACCTAACAATAAAGTTGTAACTTGTAATTTTTCTAGATTGACGTTTTCTGTTGAATTGAAGTTTTTCTTATTTTGCAAACATTTGAGATATTGCAATAAAAATTAATTATAGTTTATATAATAATATAAATAATAAAGGCGTAAGGTAAGCGACTTCAGCTCACTCATTATAACTTTCATTATTACTTTTGCGCCTCAGATATATACCTACATTATGCACAATTTTATTCGCAACCTTACTATTTTCTATCTACCAACAATTTTTTCACCACAAGGTGCATTTTACGTGGATAGTAAAATGGAACGCTTTTAAAAATTTACATTTCTGCTCGTGGGCGACAATAGGTTTTGTGGCCCGGTTGATAACTAAAGTCTCATTGTCTTATATTTCAGACTACAATAAATAAGCAAGCAGAAGTGCTTAAGGTATAGTTTGAAAAAAAGAAACAAAGTTAAACCACATGTGAAACAATCAGTAAGTAAAACATGAAAGAAAAATTACGATCATTAGTTTAATGATAAGTATGTGAGAATGCATGTTGCTGAGATATAGCAGTGGAAAGAAAATTTAAAAATATCAATAGGGTTTTGGGGCTAAATAGAGACACCATTGTAAGAAATTAAAAATAATTTGGTTTAGATCAACATACCCTAGCCATACTTTAAGATATAAAAATGATCATTTAGTAGAAGCCTTAGTTTTGAAAAATTTATTAAAATTATTGATAATACCAAAAACAAAATTTAAGTGTTTGAAAACTGTTTATGATATGTTGTAAAAAAAAAATTATTTTATATAAACACTTTTCTGTTAGTTCTCTTAAAATTGAAGAAAGGTTATTATCAGATAGTAAATCTCTTACAAAATCTACTGACCTATAACAAGATTTTTTGTAAAAAGTGATACTACATAAAAATTAACCAACAAATCTGAAAAATCTGAAAAAAAATTATTAAGAAAATAAGAGTTAAGAATATAGGAGGAAATTTTTTTATAAAAACGCTTCCGCTTCTTAACAGTTACTACTGTTAAGAAGCGGAACCAAAAAACGAGCTGTTTGAAGTTGGGAAGATTAATGATATTGACAATTGGTCTAAGTTCATAGATTTTTAAAATGTTTTCAAAGATAAACTAAAATTTGGTTTTAAAGAAAAAAAAATTTTAACAATAAAAAAACCTCATTTTAAAAAATGAAAAAATACACTAAAAACTGTGAAATAATTGCATAGACCTGTATGCTTACTAAACAACCATTTTTTGAATACTGTAATGTTCAATTATTGTTATTTGTGGAGTCGGTGTCAGTCAAGGTGGGAGTGGGTTTGATCACTATTATTTGGTTCAATATGGGTAGACCTAATAAACGCGCTGCTATGATGACAGCGCCTTCCGAATAAGACAAACAAAGAAAAAGAGAAACATTCATCTCAAAGTAGAAAATCTACTCTTTACTTAATATTTATTTTCTAGATACTATTTTATATGAATTTTTTTTTGGTTTGCTTTTCTTGACATTGTAATGCATTATCAAACACATTAAACAACATTAAACAGCATTATCAAACAATTAATAATATTTAAATTGTTTTCCGGAAATTGTCTTGGAAACAACATTTTCCTGCTTATTTACGCGCAGGAAAATTGAGTTTTCCGGACTAGTACTGTAAAAACTTTACAAGACGCAAAATAAAAAAGATACTCTAGTAACTATAGTTACCAGCAAAACTGACAAACTTGATTTTTGTGGAATTTGTAAAAAAAATTCTAAAATTTGTAAATTTCGGTTTTTTTTACGATTTTCGGAAAAATTTTTTAAATCACGTCAGTAAAATCTCTTACTTGACTCGAGCTTTAAAATATTCGGCACAAAGTGCCTCGTATTTCAATTTAGCTCCTCTTCAGTAATGTGAAATGTTCCTGACTTTTATGTAAATAACTATTAAATTAATTCAATAAACAAACTATTATTTAATTATATTTAAGTAACTTTTCTCAATTTTTCACAAAATTTTATAATCAATTGTAAGTGTCAAAATGAAATGTCAAAAAGATTAATAAGAATAACAAAACTACTGACCAGATCTTGATAAAACGTAAATAAGACTAATTGGAAAGCACCAGCTTTCAAATAAAAGAAGAATCATCCAAATCGGTTCTCTCAAAAAAAAGTTATGAGGTAACACACATAAAAAAACAGTCGAATTGACATCCTCCTTCCCTTTTTTCTGAAGTCGGTTGAAAAATAAGAGAATTTTGTAAGTTCTTTTTTAATGCTTGACGTAGGATCGCTGGATACAGGAGCATATTAATCATCTTGTAGAAATTCATTATTTTTTTTTTAGTAATTAGATTTATTCCAAATGATTGTAGGATTACCTTTATCATCAGGTAAGATATCAATGCTGGAATCATATTTTAAAGTTTTGACAGTATTTTCTTTATTTTTTGAAACATTGGGTTTTGAAGGTTTTGCAAAAGACAAAATTGTAGGAACTGCACCTGAAGGAAGGTCTTGAGAAAGAACTTTTACACATAGTTTTACATCGCTGACAATTCTTTCTTTTAGGATAGTTTGCAGAGCAACAGCAAAGTTTTGACAAAATAGAAACATTAGTATTGTGTAGGTAATGGAGAAGATTAAGGGTGTTGAAAAGCTTAAGAAGCTTAAGAGAACTGACGCTAGATAAAAATTTAGAGATTTTAATTCTAACTTGAGAATTTTGATTGGTTTTAGAAAAAAATTAAGAATAATTTCTTTGGTCTGTTTTATTTATGTTTTTTTTTATTAGGCTAGTGGCGTAGGAAGGTATTTGAAATATAGTTAACATGATAGAATGTGGAAATGTAGAACAAATTTTTTTTTTTTTTGAATTTGCTACGTTAGCCATATGAAGTAAAACATATTACAGCTTTAGATAACTATTAATTAGTGTATGATTTACTGTAATTAATGTAGAAGTAGTTTTGTAAGAATTAAAGTGAGCTACAAATTAACAACAATTGGAAATAATTATGTAAGTAAATAAAATAAAGTACATTATACTGTTTCTGTTTTTATTTTACTAACATTTTTTTGCCAATTTTTTTTTCTTGATTGAATTTGAGAATAAAATCGGAATTACGCGCTGCGTCAATACAATATAGTTTTTTTTTGGAACATTGGGCAACAACGCAAGATTAATTATTTTTAAAATTAAAAATAAATTGAATGAGAGCACAAAGATTCGGTGGCTTTTATAAGAAAAACGAGGCAATTATGGGAAGACGATATCATTAGCGCAGGTAGCTATTGTTGGCTTTTTTCCAATTTATCGGCGTGCTGCGATCTTTGTCAGTTTTATAAATATATAATGCTCGACCGTGAAATCCAACAATCGCTTGAAAATAAGCTGTTCCATAACTCATTATAAATTTGTTTTGTTAAATTTGGTCCGGTGTTGCAAACAGTCACGCACCGACGCGACAGACAGATCAAAATTTGCAAACAAAAAAAACATAATATGTTTGAGCTTGTTTAAACATTTGTTCTCAATAACTACAATGTTTGTTCTCTAAATACAACGATTTAACTAACAGTTGCAAAATTTTAAATGCAATTTTATGGAGCATTATAAGCATTTTGTACTCACAGAAGAATAATAATTTGACAACAATGTTAGACAAATAGTATCTACCATTAACTTGAAATGATGCAGTAAGAAAGAGAAGAAGTGGAAAGTGGAGCTAACGAGCTACAGATTATTGCTTTTTTCTGAAATAGTTTGACAAATATTTGAGAATGTCAAACTTTTTTCAGGAAAGGGTTTGCTAAATAGATTTGTTGGTTAGAACATTAGTATAAGTATATTATTATTTTTATAACATAAACTATTCACAAGAAGTTAAGTATAGTGATAATATGTATTATATTATATTCTATATTTTTAAAGTAAATGAAAAAGTATTATCTTGATAAAAAAAATTATAAAATCTAACAATAATAAAAAACAAGCTATTACGCTGGTTTAAGAAAACATGAGAAAAATTTTCTTTTTCAAATTTGAGATCTAAAAAAGCTTATTAATGGTTAATTTGGAGTCTTTTACAGGTATTGTTAAAGCATTCGTGTTCTTTTAGATATTTTTAATTTTTAGAAGTTGTTAAATATTGTTATTTTATACCCGTCTAAGCATATTTAAAAATAAGTTGTTTGAAGCTTCTGACCTTCTGATATTGCTATTTTTTAATAATAGGAAAATACCACGTACATTTGGCGGATGCCCTACTAGGGGTTTGTGTTTATAAAATAAATGCTCGCGTGAAAGCATGTCTCATGCATGTTCGATAGGGTGAAATCGGGTAAGCGTGCTGGAAGTGGTAAATTAACGATTCCCAAGAGTTGTAATTTTTCTGACACTCGGCGAATTTGCTGTGAACGAGCATTATGAAAAATTGGGCTTTAGATGTCTAGATTATATCGATATAGGTCAACAATATTGTTAATGAAATGGATTTGTTTTGTGAGATCTTTAAGAAAAATGCTTTTTTCTACCATAATTGAGCTTTTGCGATATGGGTCTACTTTTTGAACATGTTTCGCATCTAACCCTTGACTAGAAACATATTCACACGCAAACCGTTTGTTTTTATTACAAATAATTAATAAAAAGTATAAAAATAATAAGGGTGTTTTTTTAAATAATTGTTAATTGGATAAACAAATTATTTGTAAAAATTTTTTTAATTCTTGAATTTTTTTATCTTTAGTATTTAATACTATTACTAATTATTAATAAAATATTATTGTCTAACTGGTCTGTCTCTATTGTCTGTTGGTTCAACTGCTGACGGTTTTCAACCACGAATAGAAAAAAGAAGAATTATAAGGTTGCGGCGTATATTTCTGTGTCTGTCTGTCGTTTTCTAGCCACTGAACGGCTTAACCAATTGTGAGGTAGTTTTTTTAGTCTGAAAGCTTAAGTAAACGAATGCGTTTTAGCTCTAATTCAATATTGGTTCAGCTGTTTGAAAATTATAATTTGTTTTCTGTTTAACAAATTAATGTGGGCATTTTTACAGGTCTGATTTAGTCGAAATTTGGTATTATAATATTAGAAAAACAATGTAACTTTAAACATATGCTAAAACATCACTTGCAATTTAAAAAACATTCAGCTTGTAGCAGAAGTATTTTGTTTGGGGTTATTCCAACGGTATCAACAGGAGGTTTTTAAATTTATAAATTATACTACTAATTGATTGATTTGAAATCTTTGGCCCAATAAACTGTTTACACAGTTTTACCACTTGCTAAAAAGTTTGTTTAACAACTTGTTTTAGAATGTGGACAAACTACGTCGGCGACGACTTTGCAGGCTCTAATAATTCTGAAAGTTTAACCAATATTGTAACATATTCAAATAAATGTTTTTCTTCAATTAAATTTATTTATAAGGAGAAAATTAATAACAAATTATCTTTTTTAGATGTAAACGTAATTAAGTCTGCAAGAGGCGATTTAGAATTTGATAGATTTAGAAAAGAAATAAGCACTCTAGAATACATCATACCTAATGACTTGAATCATTGATTGTAACATAAAATAGCAAGTTTAAGGTTTTTAGTAAATAGACTATTTACCTGTTTTTTAAGTCAAAAAACTTAAACTAAAAATAAAAAAAAGCATTGATCATAAAAGTTGCCAATATTAATGGTTATAACGAAGTAAATAAAATTAAAAATAAACAAAATTTAAAACAATAGCAAAAATTGCACAACTTTTTAAACAAATAAACAAGGTTTAAAATTCATATCTATGGCCTTGGAACCTAAGATAACTAACGGACTTGAGGACTTGACATTGTGCCATTTAGTATTTAGACGGTTTATCAATCAAGATCGAAATTAAAAGATTGATTAAGTGATCTAAAACACAAAACACCATTTCTAAAAAAAAAAAATTATCACATAGAATGTAATAACTGCGATAAATGTTATATACTTCAAATGTATAAATTAGTTTAAATTAGATACAAAGAGCATTTAGCTCATTAAAAATATAGCAGATTAGACAAGTCGAGTATAGCAGTGCACGCCTTTTATTAGCAACTATCCTATTGTATTAAAAGTTTCAAATTAGTGAAGCAAATAAATAACTATAGACATCTAGACGCTGCTGAATTCATTGAAATGCATAAAAATAACTTATACAAAAAACTTTCTGGTTGGATTATTAGGAAATATTAACAAAAATTACATAAAGTGGACAAATAATAATTCAGTTTTATTCATCTCTTAAAGGTGACCTCTTGATGATGGAAAAAGCTTCCGAGATCTAATAAACAAACTTTTTGGTAAAACTGTGTGAATAAATTATACTACACCTTTATATTGATAAATTTAGTTTAAACTTTTATAGTTGAAACAAAGTTTCAACTATAAAAGATTTTTTCTGTTGTAAAAACTTATGTTTAAAAAGCACAAAACTTGTAAATAACTTCATTAATGATTTTGACGGATTCGAGTTTTACAACATTTAAATTTTAATTGTTTCATTGCTTTAATCAAAGACATGCAAAATATTACTTTCTTAGTTTTCTGTAATCTGAAAACTATTGGCTAACCCGTTATAGGCAATAAACTACCTATTATAAGATCGACAACTTCCAGCTTGCTTATTCGACTATTTTTTTAATGCCTTTCTGTTATTTGTTATAATGCCTAATGCTGTTATTAGTTCTTAAAATTGTTGTTAAAGATAATTTTTTGATATCTTTTTGTTTTTACAAAAAGTCATAAAAGATATTATTACTAGTCCAATCTAAAAGTAAATATAGGAAGCAGTGCTGTTCAAAGATTGCATCAAGCAGCACTTTTACGCGATTTTATAAAACTTGTTTTAATATCTTTTAAAATACGTTGAGCTAAACCTTCTAAAACACTATTATTATAATTACCAAACGTTAAGATGCGACGAAAGCCTTTCAATAATTGGGTGAAATAAAAAAGTAAATAACGCAGTACCTGATCAATTAAAGTTAAACTACTATTGTAAATCATATATGAAAGTAAAGTGTACTGTTACTATTAAAAGGAATAAGCCATTGTAATCAGCCCACCATAAACCACCGTTATCAATAGTCATGAAAAACACGTTCAACAGAACAAAGAGCATTTTTAACGTCAATTTTCAAAAAACTTTTTGCAAAACTACTTTTTGTTAATTATGGTCTTACAGAATATACAGCGGTTTTCCAACGATTTTCAGTAGCAAAACCAAGTTGATTTGAAGGTTGAAATCTGTTCAGAAAGATAAAAACATCTTTTCTTTATAAAAAAACGCCAAATTTAAAACCATCTATCGATTATCGATTTCTTGGAAAAAGAAAAACCTTAACTGAAAGGTTTTATGTAGGTGTCGTTTCTGCACCCGTTGAGTAAATAAATTGAGAAAAAGCCTCTCGATTTACAAAAAAACGGATAAACACTTTTGCTGTTTTGATAGCCAAAATCATAGAATTAAAACTCGATTTACAGTAGCATCAACCGTATTTACCAGATTTGGCCTCAATGGACTTATTGTTATTTGCAAATTTTAATAAAGTGGTTTAGCAGAATTTGTTAGATTTGTATTTAGAGTATTTGTTAAACGATGAGATCAGTGCCTAAGCATATGCGTATTTTGAGGACTTTTTAAAAAACGCTTGGAAAAGTGAAAACGATTGATCTCAAATAATTGGTTTGGTCTTTTTTTTTCTGTAGCTTTATTGAACTCTGTATTATAGTTATTAATTAACAACATAAGATATAAAATTTGAATTAAACTTATGCAATATTATTTTATTTGATGTTTTTTTTTATTTAATATTATTTTAGAAACCAAAATACTCAAGATCGTTCAAGCGGTACTGTTGTATGTTACAGTCTCTTAATTACTTTTTTCATTAATTGTGGTTCATTTCACAGAACCTCCATTATGTAAGCAAAAATTGTACGTAATCAGGCTGTAATTAGAGACACCACTACTGGTTAACGCTACAAGCGTGACTCTGCGTTTTTCTTAAAATATAACTCATCTTAATCGAATGCAGTCAACGATACTAGCGATCTATCGATATCGATTAATTGACTGCCGACTACGCAACGTTATTATGATTGGCCGATCTGTTGGGGCATTATACTTTTATCATACGAGCATCACCTTATTTAGAACGTGATTTGTACATTTCGGACGGCTCAAGTTTTTTTTTTTTAATAAAATGGGGGCTTAATAACTAATTATATCTCGACAAGGCAGATTGGTTCTATTAGCTGTCATCCCTTGAAACAACCAGTAGTTAAAAAGAATAAATCGATGAACAGTAATTAAGCCACGGTGACTAGCAAAATTTGCAAGCCAACGCTTTTGTATTTGAATTATCTGCATCTATTTGTAGCTTTTTCTCATGGAAAACAAAAAAAAATTTAGACATGTTTGCCAAACAGTTCTAACCTATTTTACCACAACAAAAAAACCTTTTTTTATTTAAGCTCTGTAACAACTCCCATTAAAGTACAGGGCGGAAAATCAGTATAGAAAATAATTCTCAAGAGTTATCCCCTCGAGAAAAGTCTATGAAGAGAATCCTCTCTAGAAAAGTCTAGGGAAAGGTTAGAGGTGTTAGTTGAACAGATCGATTACTTTAATAAATTAATAAAATTAAACATGTCAATTCTATCAAAATAGCAAAGGAAAATATTATAAGATAAGAAAAGTCACCGGCTATATCTCATGCCATAAACGTTGATCTACAAAAATTTAAATCAAAAGTGGCAAGAAGAAATTGCTGGAAATTGTTTTTAAGTTTCTAGATTAGCCGCCAAAGGAAAAATTGCCACAACCAAGCAGCAATTTTTTTTTTGTTATAACATAACAAAAACATACATACATAAAAGTTTAATTTTTAGAAATAATTTTTCTGATTTTTTTTTGGGTTTATTATATTAAAGTAGTATTTGAAAAAAACATATACGTTTTCACTGTAGAGTGTTTTTTTTTAATTATAAACAAAAAAAGTTTTATGAAATTTTCTTGCGGTTTATATCTATAAGAGTACTAGTGCTTTTATAGACATGTAAAAAAACTTCAAAATAGAAAAGTTAATAAGCTTATTAAAGACTCAAATTTAAGGAATAAAATATTTTGATTTTATTGAAAAAATTAAATTAGAACATTATATAAAATTATTATTATTTACTCATTTACTATATTTAATCAGTTATTTTTGAAGTATGTGTCAATTAAAAGAAGAAATTTTAATCGATTTATAAAAGAATTTACAATATAACTTTTTATTCTTATACAATAATTATTTATACATTAAAATATTTTTTTAATAGATTGTCAGATTGTCTTTGAAGGTCGGTTTAGGTGAATGGTTTTTTAATTTACCAGCAATAACACTAGATAGAGTGTTTGTTAAATTGATGATTTTTGTTAAAAAAATCTTTTTCTAAATTATCTCACAGCTGTTTTTTTCGTTAATAAAAGTGAATATTTCAATAAGGTCTTAAATTTCTGTTCTATTGTTTTTCTTCCTGTTATTTCAAGAGCTAATCAAATTTAGCTTAGTATTTTTTTTTCTTTTAATTTAACATGTTGTTTTCAACCACAATTTAGCTTTACAGAATATAAAAATTATGTTTAGATCAATTTTCAACTGTTTTTCAACAATAACATCTACGCTATGCTTAATGAGAACCTCTAAACTGCAACCGTTTTGTATAACTGCTCAAAAGCTTTTGATTGTGTTAATTTCATACTTCTAAAAACTCTTTTTTTTCTTTTTGAGGTCAGTTTAAAATACATTTATCAAATCGACATTTTGTAACAACTTTTATTAGGGACGAATTAAATAACTCTAAAGTTTAAAAGTATCTACAGAGTGCAGTCGATGTGATCATTTGTGCTTATAGTAGGAACGTTTCAGATATATCCGGCAGTAATCTTTATTGCTCGTAACGAGAGGTAAGAAACTGAAAACTCAATAAAGGTAAAAAAAATTTACAACTTAAAGTGTCGGGTCGTGCCTTGCGTTTATTATAAATAGAACCAACCAGGTAGCAGAGTACTACCCTGAATAGAAAACAGTCTCCAATAAGTGTTCTTAAATTTATGACTGTGGTTTTGAGTGCAAAACTTTTTGATGAATTAGTGAAATAAACCAGTCTTAACTATATTACATTCACAGAAAGAAATAACTAAGTACTAAGTGATACATTATTTATTTTATTTTGTTATCTTCAAGTGATGCAGTTAAAACAAGTCCTGCAACAAAAAGCCTTTAAGAACAAATTGCTTTTTGGTGACTCTTTCTCTATTATTACTTTCCATCCTCGGCACATACACAATTAATTTACTTTTATGAGCCTATAAAATTAATTAGCAATAAAATCTCGATTGCTCGCGATGTGGACTACAAAGTTGCTTCGGCTTATCGAAATAATTCTCAGAAAAGTGTGTGACAGCATTGGGTTGGCTGTCTTGTCAGCGTCTTTAACAGACCCTGAAACTTATAACACACGTGAAAACAGGGGCGGGTCTATGTTAGACCACCAACCGGGCCCGAAATTAGCTCAATGCTGTCCTGCTGTTTTACCACCCGTGGGGCCTATTACCACAAACTAACATATTGTTTCAGAAAAGAGCGGTGCTTTTGTCTACTAAAACAATCATGAACATAGTGAGATTTTTAATTTAATTAAAAATTGATGAGGAAAAAAATCAAAATTAGTTAATCCATTACATTTGTCACGAGCAAATTAATGCTCAATGATAAAAAATATCTCTTGCTAAAAGTGTGCATTAATGTTTAGTTCTAGGTATATAAATCAGAGAACTTTAATATAGTAATCCTAAATACAAGATACAAGCCACTATTATGCTTTTCAGGCCTTTAAGTCAAATCTAGTTAATTAGCTTATAGTCTAAGACCCAATAGCTGAACGTGAAAATATTTTTTTAAAAAAAAAGTTTATAGATATTTAATATGTATAGCAACAATATATTGTTTATTTATTATAAAACTTATTGTTTTAAATAAATTTTGCTGAATTTTCTGACATAAGAATAAAACACAAATTTAAGACCAAAATGTAGTAATGTTATAGTCTCTAGACTAAACAGCAAGCGAATGAACTGACTGCAGCAAATGATTGTCGCTATTCTTGTAGAAAACTAAGCTCTATACCGTGTAGGCAAGCTATCGCGTGTCATTCTCACAAAAAACTTTTTTTGAATCATTTCAGAAACTCAAATGTTTTTCAATATTTTATGTGCACTCAATATTTTACACCATAAGTACTACATATCTTTTTTATTTTTTAAATTATTATTCTTTATGGCGTCAGGTTGTCTAAAATGAAAAAAATACACAGCATTTTAGCAAATCTTTAGATTAAAAATATCACAAATAGTCACATATTCTTGTAAAAAATTGTGTCTAGTTAATTCCAACCGATTCCGACAGATTATAAACTTTCGTGACATTAATTTGTACCGATCCAAAAAATTATTACATGAATTTAAATACTATCTTTGGTGTAATAAAAATCTACAATGTTATAAAGACGAAATTTTGACAAAAAAATAGATTTCTTTATTACTTTAAGAATAAAATAATATCAAAGTTAACTTTTATATGTATTTTATTTTATAACATATGATTTGACTTCTGCTCAGAAAAAAAATTAGAATTATGTCTTTGAATTTAAATTTGCCATTTTTTTTCAATTATTGCAAAAAGGCTAATTTAAAAAAAAATGTTATGCAATGGCTTACTTGATATAGCTACTTTGTGTTAAAGAATTAGACAACATTTTATTCAATATTTTATCGGAAAAGCGTAGACAACCGCTCACTGCCACTTTAAAGCAGTTTTACTACGTTTTATTAAATTTTTACATTATATAAAAATCAGGAATGCAGTTTTCGACACTAAACTGAATAATTGATGTATTACTAAAATATAAGAAATAAATATTAAATACATAGTTGAGCTGACTATACTATAAAACCAGTCAATAAAAAAAAGTCATGTTGATAGCACCCAGTAGTGTTTTTTCTTTTATGTAGTGGCACTATTATTTTGTAGTTTTTCTAATTTCTAAACTTTTTAATAGAATAGGTAAAGTATTCATTCTAATAGCTAATTGACACCAAAAAATATGAAATTTGAGATATGTTCTAAAGAGTTTTTTATAATGAAGAATCATATCTAAGACACTAGAAGTATAATATGATTACTATGTACAACTTGAATACCAAAAGTCATTCAATTAAATTTGTGGCGGAATTCACTAAGATTAAAAAAAATTATGTTTACCTTTTCTTGAATTCAAAGAGAAACCGATTTTATAGGATAGTTTTATTCAGATCTTTGAAGACACGTTCAAAATTACCATTATCATAGCATTATCATCAAGGTACCAACAATTTCATTTTGAATTTAACATAGAAATTAATAGATGTAAAACCAAACAAAATAAAGAATGTCCTAGGAGATCTAGCTGTGGTACACTTATTCTGGGAAGAACTATATCGTTTTTATATGATGAATAGTTTGAGTTGTGTTAAATATTATCTATGAAAATGAAAAATTTTTAAAATAAAATATTAACTTGAGAAAGGATTACATCAACCACTAACTGAAATCATATTAAAACGGTTGAAGTCATTTTTAAAATAATTTTTTTGAATAACACTATCGAAAGTACTTTTTTATCATACTTATTTGACTAGAGAAAATAAAACTTTATTTGTCTAGTCAGGTACAGTCAATTTTGCCTGCTTAGTCAACTAAAATATTGAAAGTGTTACCCCGGCAACAGTGGTGACATTGACCACTTGACCAATTGACATGAATTATTAAATTGTTTTAATTATTTAATTATTACAGTTTATTTACAATTATTAACTATGTAATTATAAATAACGAATCAATTATAATTTTTTAGTAAAAGTGTTAAAAAATTTCTATTTTTTATTAACTAGTAAACTATGTAAATAATAATAAAATTATACTCTATTTATTTATCAAAGAGTTGTCTTTAAAGAACGTAAAAAAATACAAAGAATAAAATAGGGGATTAGAAACAACTTAATCTAATTAGATGTTTGAATGTCCTAGATCTCTTAGACACTTGAATTCAAAACATTTGTAAATTTATCGTTTATCAGCAACATATTCCAAGCACCTTTAGACATTTTCTTCAAATTCTTACCTTCTGTTTGAGTTGGGATATGTTTTTTGAGACAGAAATTAAGCCATTTTCTTTGCAAAAACAGTTAGAAATTTTTTTAACGTCTTAAAAACGTAATGCGACTGCATTATTTTTGATCTAGACTATTCTAGACTCTAGACCATCAAAGTATTAGACCGTTAAAGTGTTCTCTGTGAAAATAGTGGAAGTATTTTTACAGAATATACTTCTAAAATTAATATAAAGATTAAATTAGATTAAAATTAAAAAGACAACAAATATTAAAAAAAAATTTCCAACGATATGTTTTGTAAACGTTCTATTTTTATTATTTTATGGGCAAATTGAAAATTTTTAAATGTCTCTGAGTATTAAAATTTTGTTACAAATTTACAAGATTTACCGTTATTTTTAGATAAACAGTATTTTCAAAGATGTCAAAATATAGTTAACTAAAAACTTTAAGATTTTTGGAGGCTGTAATTCACACAATGGGCTGGTTAAAGTACTTAAGAGACTTGTGAAAATATCGTGTACCGTAATATCGTATCACAAAATATTTGTGACAAAGATCCGGGTTGTGAACGTGAGCTGGCGCTTGGAGGTGAATCAGAAACCAGATAGTATTTAAAATTTTTAAATTTACATTAAGACTCATTATTTCAAAAACTCTTGGAGTAAAAAAATAAAAAGTAGTCTACCATAGATATAAGAAGAATATAGTTACAACCGTGAAGTCGCTAAAACAAAAATTGGATGAAATAAGATTTGACATAAATTATTGTGACAAATGTTTAAGGATGTATCTAAAAACATTGGCATAAAGTATCAGTAAAGTATCAACGGTTAACATAGAGAATTTACATCACGTAAACTCTCTATGTTAAGAAAACCTCGTACTCACCTCGTCTAAGAAGAGGTATAATAATACATCTGTAAACTACGGGAATATCAGTGAGCAAATAGGAATATAATATGTTCAGACGAGACATGGTACAATTTTTGAATAAATATGGTTTTTTAATTGCCCGGGCTATCTAATTGTTTAACATAACTTAAATTGTTATAAATTGTCGCTACCATACGTACAAGGTAAAAATTATCGTATGTAATGACTTGGTTTTAAAATATTGTAATATGTTTACCTATTATTTTTAGGCTTTGACGTCATTACATTTTTTTGCTTTAGAACGTTGTTAGTTGTTATAAATATTGGTTTGCAGTGTTCTTGCCAACAGTGAAGATAAGTTACCGAAGTTTAACATGCACATCTCTTAAGAAACAAAACATGTGTTTGTTTCTTAAGAGTGTTTGTACGTTGTTCATATTAACTGCATCAGGAACTAAAAGAGCTTGTACTGAGACAACTCTCAGCAGCTGCTTCTGCGTTTAAAAAATATAACCTAACAAGTTTTTTTATTTTTTACTATGATATACTACATAGTGTAATTAATAGACTTCTGAAAATAGCATTAGCAGTTACAAAAATTAATTTGCAAGAGTTGAAAGCAATTTTCACCTTATCAACAATTTTTGTCAATTTGTAAGTTTTATTCGAGCCATAGATAGCCCGAGACCATAAAAAACATATTTTTTCAAAATCTGGAAACAATCGAGAAGAACACATAGCAATAAACAAAGGTTGGTGCTCTTAGCAACAATAAAAAAATAAAATTTAATATTTTTATTTGTCATTTGGAATGAAATTTGACTAACAAGCTACTCTTATACGGAATAATTTTGTTATTTCATTCCATTCCCTATGCTCGAAAATACCAACTTAAGTGCAGGTGTAAGACAAGAAATTGCCTAAGAATGGTGTGAACGGCAAAACTGTGTTCAATATGTAGAGGAAGCTTTAAAAACTCATATTTATTGGCTAAAATATGTCCTATAATATAAATATTGACGAGTATAATTATTCCGAAAGTGATGACCCAGAGAAATAATTTAATTTTAGTTTTGTGCATTTTAAAACAATTTACATTTTTATTGCAACTTTTGTGTGAACATGACTAAAGTGTGAATAAAACCAAAAAATGAGATTATAATTACTATACCTAAGGTAAAAAGGATTTATTATATCTGCATATTCCGCTTATTTTGTAAATATTCGATAAATGCCTACACAGCAAGACAATGTCTTTTCAATAAAAAAATTCACAATTCTACTATTCTCTTATAACACCCAATAATCGTGGAGCTTTTGGCTTATTACATATTCTTAGTTTCGTTGACTAGTGTTGGTTACATCGATGGTTGTAAAAATGGATTCTTTATTTTTTTTTCAAACGTTGCCTTGGGGATTTTTTTGGAGCTAATAATATGTATTTTGTAAAACTTTTGATGAAAAACTTGACATTGACTTGACATGACATATCAATAATTCTAGTAACACAATGTTGACGCTTAGCCTTACTATTAAAAATTTAAAAACTTATAATTTGCTATTTTCTTTATTGATCTATTGTCACTATCAATATACAGCCCCGAAAAAAATTTTTTTTTTTACTACCTTGTGCGGAATGTATTTCTCTTTCGCCTTTTCCAACAAGCACCTTTAATAAATCCTGGCAAAATTACAAAGTCAACAAATGAGTATTGAGTAAATTGGCTAGTAATTGCTATGCCTCTACAATAATTTAAGTTGTATGTAGAAAGAAAATTACAGGGTGAACAACCGCGCCTTTGGCAATTAATGTAAAATTTAAACCTCTATCGAAGAAGAGTATACACAATCATGCCATTGAAGGAGCGGCTTCACGTATGTAGATAATGAACACTATGAGTCTTATAAAATAATTGCCATCGTTCATAAATGAACAATTCGTTCGACTAATAATTTAATAATAAATAATAATACGTTAGAAAACAACCCGCATTAAACACTTTACGCTTCACCTGGACATGCTAATTATTTGTTTCCTCTTAATTATAAAAAATAATGAAGCGTTTGTCAAGAAAAAATACTAACATAAAGGGAGCCTCTGCATTAATGTTGACAAAACAAGTATTAGGTATATAAAATTACTCTAGAAGATAATATGTGTAAAAAACTAAACTTAAAAACTTTTCGTACTTAAAACTAACTGATCTAAAAAGGTCTATTTTTGAAAACAGAAAAACATAATATAATAGAAACAATATAATAAAAAAAATATGTTTGTTTTAACAAATTCTGGTAGAAATTTTACCGTAGCGTCACTAACATTTCTCTGCTGCAACGTCTTTGCACCTGTTAAAGGAAGAAATAATACAATTTTTTGTTTTTTGTTTTTTGAAAAAACTTTTGATATAAACCTGCATGGCAAAATTATTTCTTTACAACGTTGATGCAATACTACCGTTAGCATCAGGTAAAAGCAGACAACTACTTTGAAATTATAAGCACTAAATTCGGCATTGTGCATGTCTGCAAGGTATTTTTTCCGAGAATGCAAACGGATGGCGTGCGGAAGATTTTGTCTTGAGTTTTTAGAATGATAAATGAAAATGTCCCACAATTTCGTTTTTTTAAACTTTGAAAATTACACACAAACTAGTTGGGGTAATGTGCTTTTAATGTGATCTAATAGAGATAGGGACTACTGAATAGTGACTGGCAAACCTATGTTATAATATGATTTTTATGTGACTTAATTTATTAAAGGCAACTATTTTTACCGCAAACAATGTAAAACATAAATATAAAAATACATCTATTATAATAGACATTTTATATAATATATAAAATATATTATATCACAATTATTGGAGACAGTGTGTTAGAACGTTTCACACACTATCTGCAATAATTGTAATTCTGATTTTACCATACCTGGCCAAATTAACAGGTCAGCTTCATTATTAATAAATTAAATAAAATAATAAAAATATTATATATATGAAGATTGATACAACAATCTGTAAACATTTTTATTGTTTGATCTGTATTCTATTTTAACGTGTTTCATACATCAACAGTTTGAAGAAGGTAAAATTATTTTACCGAAACGTCGCTTATAAATGTAATAAAAAAATGTAAAAGCATCTATATTTGTTCGATACCCTAAATACTTCATATATAAAAAAAAAATTTTTTAACATATTATTAAAACAAGAGTGATATCTTTTCTAATTTAATAATAATAATGTTTATTGGTGGTGAAAAATAAGCATTTTATACACGAATCAAAAAAAAAGAAAAACATTGTTTACTGTAAATTATAAAATTATAATAAACCATCTTGAATTAAAATACGTTTTATTGTATCTTCAAATAAATTCAAATTTAGGTTCTTGTTCTATTGCGTCAATTGGTTGTAAAACTTAATTGAGTAGTATCTTATTGCTGTTTGCGCTATAGTCAGTGGACTCTCATTTTGACAATTTTTTTCTCTTTGGAGGTGGTATTATTTATATTTACGGTAGCAGCAATGAGCGACCAAAGTTTAAATCTTTTATTTTACGTTTACTGTACATTTATAAAAGACAAAGCAAATTCAATATTTAAAGTTTTTTTAATAGATTTTTTCAGTCACTTCGATAGTTTACTATTTTAAGGTTATCTTGTGATACATAACATTGCAGCCTAAAGTCAAGTTGCTTTTAAAAATGGGGTTAGAGCTGAATTTGAAGAAGAGCAATTCTTGGCTATTTTTTTCAGGGAAAACAGCGTTTTAAACTAGTTTTTTACTGGAAAACCAGCTTTTCAACCGGGATTCTAAGTTAAGATTTCTGTTCTTGAACTTATCATTGTAGTATCTCGGTAAACAGAACTATAAAAAAAGCTTTTTAAAGCCGAACTATATAAACATTAAAAACATGATAAATGCTAAAAGGTTGAATTCTAAATCCTATGATATTCACTATACATTTTTTGAACATTAAAGTTGTGTAGCAAACTTAGTCAAAAGCTTTTGACAGGGCATGAAATAATGTTCTCAAGTTTTCTTTGTTGTCAAATGCTTTGGTAATTCTTTTAATAAAGGTTATAAGTGCATCAGTGTTGGATCACTTTTGGTGAGCTGTAATGATGAAGGGCAAACCTTACATTTTAATATTTTTAATTTTTCCAAATAATGCTGAATTGTTTGTTTATTTAAGAAAAATTTTAAACTTAACTTTAGATTAATAATATTTGTTCTGATGAAATTTAATTTTTCTATTCTAAAATCAGCTTTAACTGTAAGATTTTTTGTTAAAGTTTTTGTAAACTTAACACACATATTGGTTTGATGCTTGGTTTCAATTCGTATCTTAGATCGGGTTTTTTATAAGAGTTTGACTTAATTTGTTAAGATTTTGATAGTTGGTTTTATGTATATCAGAAACAATTGCTTAATAAATAGAATAAAACTGGTTCTACATCAGAAACAATTTTTAATATCAAATTATTTGAAAAATGTTGGGCTTAAGCTGCAAAACTTGTAAATTTTGGTAGACTCGGATTTGGATTTGTTTACGTTTGTTTTTTTTGCTAATGCTGATCTTATTAGACTCATTCTTTTTGAAAATGCTTTAAATCGTGTTTTAAAATTATTTTAACAAAAGTTTATACAAATATTGTTCTATTAAATTCTGTAATGCAAAAATTCTGGAATTATTTTCTATTCAAAGGAATTGAGATTTAACAGTGATTGAGAACCAACCCCAAAAACTAATTTTTTGTCTACTGGATGTCAAAAAGCTATTTTGGCGATTAGTGTAAGGTCTTTCTTTTTTCTCAATAATTAAACACTCTTT
Source organism: Lagria hirta (assembly GCA_947359425.1). Lineage (NCBI taxonomy): Eukaryota > Metazoa > Arthropoda > Insecta > Coleoptera > Tenebrionidae > Lagria > Lagria hirta. The sequence goes on from OX375794.1 coordinate 32,333,716, forward strand.
TACAGATTACTGTTTAGCAAATTGCTGTTTTTTTAATATTAGAAATTTTTATTTAATTCAACATTTTATGCATTTATGGATCTATGGTAGATTTTCTAGATAATAATAGTCTCTCTTGCAATAACACCGTTAGAAAACTTGTAAGACATGGCTGCTTTAGTGACATAATTAAATGTGCTTTTACATTAGCCAATGTACCTTGTATTCAGGAGCCTGATGGTATTTTGAGGAATGATAGAAAAAGGTGTTATAGTGTCATATTATGACCATCTGTTCATGAAAAAAAGGTACATCATTTGTATGAGATGCTACCTGCATCTGCACGGTACTTTAGTGCCATTTTATTAATCAAGTACTCACAAAGTGCAGCAAATAAAACAACATTTAAAAAACTAAAAATTTAAATTTATTTTGGGAAACTATTTCTTTGCTGCTTTTGCTATTGGAATCTTTGGTCTCTAGAGTGATGATGCTAAACTTTTATTTATTTTATTTAATAAATTACGTAAAATTATTGTAGACTGTTCTGGAGTTCTTCGGGCTTAACATTTTTAGAGGTATCGTATAAGTATTCTTATTTAGAATAGAATTGCTGCAAAAACTTTATGAGAAGCGTTATTATTTTTTTTAGATGAAAATTTTTATTTAGACTTATGTGCTTCCTTTTTTATTGATTTAAGTGAATTGTGTCTTAAATGATTAAATTTTAATTATTTTGAGTCAATTCTCACAATAGATAAAATTTGTTAAATATTTTTTTCTTATGCTTCTAAAAAATAATATTTTTATGTTTTTATTGTTTTATTTTTTTATGTGTAGTTTCATATTTTTTTTTATTTTTCCAGGTGTGGTTCCAGAACCGTCGTGCCAAATGGCGTAAACAAGAAAAAGTAGGTCCTCAAGGACATCCATATAATCCATATCTATCACCCGGTGCAGGTCCATCTCCTTCAGTTGTTCCTCCCTCACTCCCAAACCCCTTCAATTTACCTTTTGGATTGCGCAAACCATTTGACACTTTAGCTTTCCGATACCCTCCACATGTTCTTCCCGGATACCTTCCGTCTCCACCCGGTTATCACAGAGGAGCTTCAGGACTATTGCCTGCTGGTGTAGGACTATACCCTTCAGCCAGCTCTTTTCAAACCTTATTAGCTAATATTTCGGCCGCCCAACGCCCCAAACTACCAGCACAAGAGTTTTCTGCGTCTCCACCTTTGTCGCCGGAGACTTCCGTAACGACCGTGACGCCTCCTGAAGTTGACCGAAGAAGTTCTAGCATTGCTTCTTTGAGGCTTAAAGCTAGAGAACACGAGCTAAGACTAGAAATGTTACGGCAAAATGGAGATCTAATAAGTTGAGTGTGATATTTTAGTCTTAACTTTCTCAAGAACCTACAATAAGGCGTCTTACTTAATTTGATACGTACTTATGTAAATAAATTTATTTCAAATTTATGTCGTGTAAAAATGTGGTACTTGTAAAAATTAAAAAACAAGTGTAAGGTTTTTTTTTTAAATTATAAGGCAATAGATAGTATTTATTGAGTATTGTGAGATAAAGTAACGAATCCGTCCTCTGTAAACTTGAAATTTAAATTATAGTATTTTATAATGTGTTTGTCTTTATTTTATCCACATAATAATATCAACAATAATATCCAACTATTACAATTAAAAAAAAATTGGCTTGAGGCCTGGCTAATAATATTTAGTAGAATTCAAAAAATTAAAAGTTTATAATATCAATGATAATGTCTATACTTATAACTACATACTAATCTTTTCCCAGGCAGCTCATACCTGGATAAGGCTTGGGTTAAGCCCTAGCCTTGGGTTAATATTAAGCAAGTGAACTTGTTAATGGGAGCCAAGTCTTGCTAATAAGCGACAATATTTGGTTGATTCTATTCATAAACTCAAGGCAAAGCACGCAACGCTTTGGGTTGCAATTCCAATTTTGAATAAAACCGTATATGAAAAGTAAACTTTAATAACTCTAGTTGATGAGAATTCTACGTTTAGTTTTTAAATCAAATTTTTAAATTTTATTATCTGTTACAAAATCAAAATCTAAGCTAGAATTAGATTCTGTTAAAAATAAACATTATAGGTGGTACATCTATGCTATAAGAGAGGTTTTTCATGTAAGTCTTTCATTTTACTTCAATGATTTTTTTACAATCGCTATTCTTCCACATGTTACGAGAGAGGATTTTATATATCGGAAAATTTATATCGAGAGAAAACTTACGAATAAAAAAAACTTCTGAGTTTTCTAAAGCTGCAGCTAAGATTTTTCTGGTAAAAGATAATTGAATGATAAAATACTCCAAAAATAATTAAATATTTATGTTACGAAAAATGGAAAAAAATTGTTATTATATAAACTCTGTGAAAAAAAAATTAACGTAGAAAATTTGTAAATACTATAAACAAAACAAAACTTTCCGTTAAGCAATTTTCAGATATTAATATTAAACAATTTAGAGTATAAGGAAGAACAAATGTTGTATAAGATTATAAAATCGATAAAGTTTTGGTACAAGAAATATGAGAAATATGACGGCGGAAAAGTTCTTTGCGACCAATCATAGAAAAATTGAAAAATACATAAAATACTCGTATTTAAAAAATAGTAATAAGTTGTGTTTTCTTCTTGATGAAACCTGAATTTTTAGAAGAATTTTCTAAATTAGAATTTGAGTGAATTATTTGAATAGCAAAAATCCAAAGAAGATAAAATCTAAGGACAAAATGTTTACGATTCTGCATTCAGGCTGCATTAACAGGTTTTTGAATAAATTTGATTTACTGTTGTACACCAGAATTGAACAAGGAATATGATAAGTGAAATGAGTACAAAAGCAGTTAATTCTGGCAATAAAAACAATTAATTCTAAAAATGTAAAGCAGTAAAGAAAAATGCATTTCATCTCTCGATGCAAATAAAAAACATAACAAATTTAAGTAAAAGTTTTTTATAGAGACTGGTTTAATAAAAAAACCATGAACTTAAAAAAAAGTAAACTTTATAGTCTATACTTATTGCGTCATTATTGCTAACAATACATATTATTTTCAGCAGATAAAATTACAAAAATACGACAATAAAGAAATCAAAAATAAAAGAATAAAAGAATATAATAATAAAAATAAAAAATAATAAATATACTATATAATTTACAAAAAGCAATACTCAAATATCAAATTTTAGTCTATCTGTTAAAAATTGGTCATAGCCTAAATCCTCTTTTATCATAGAAGTTTTATTTGACATGATGAATAAAAATTAATAAATTAGTTATTTAATATTGTGTTCATATAAGCAGTTTTGACGCAGTTGACATTTACAAAGTGGTCTAAAATTACCGTAAAAGTTAATCTCTTGTAACTTCTTCATTAAAATTTTTATTTAGCATTTTGTAAAAAAGACCTAAAGAGTTAAAAAAAACCTGTAGACAATCGAACGTGTCCAAATTGTTGACTTAATTTCTTAAATTTACTATTTATTTTGCTTTGACTCATCATATATATTGTCGTTATTTTAATGTGCGGGCTGGAAAGGGTCAACATAAGACCGTAGCTTAGGAAAGGAGGAGGGCATTGTGGGGCAATGCGCTTCCTCAAAGATATTTTGTATTAAATTTACAATGAAATTTGCGTACAATAAGAATGTTTCTATAAGAAATTCAGCTTGTTTAAGAATTGAAACCGACATATTCAAGCAACGACTTGATTATGCAATTTAGTTCCGACAAAAAACAGAAAAATTAATGTTTTTATTTATGAGCGGCATGTTTATTTCTAATTACATAAGTTTGTTGATAGACAAAACTGCAAAATATAAACTACCAAAAATTCAAGAGTAGTTCAACAGCGACAATAAATTATTATGCCTCCTTCAGTATTGTGTGGTGTTTCACCAGAATTTGTGCGACAGGTTATGAAAAACTTTTTGAAACGACCACAAATATGTGAAGCAGAAAATAGCTACTTTTAACGAGATATAATTTCTAATACTTAAAATTATTCGCCATTGATATACTGTACTTAAAAAAAGCTACGTCATGAATAAAAAGTTATAATAATCTCAAGGCTTTTCGGTAATATTTAATCACTCTGTATTTGTTTCTCTTACAAAATTACAAAAAGTAAATAACTTTTTTCTACGAGAAAAATTTTCTAAAAGAAAATTCTACGAGTATCAAAATTATTATGTCTAGCCAGTAGCAAAGAGTAATCATTAGTTTTAAAAACTTTTGCTAAACATTTTCTAGTTGACTGGAACCGATGTCGTATATAGAAGTTCAAGTAAGGCAATCATATATTTTATTTCCTCATTTAGAAATATACTATTTTCAGTTATTTGGCGTTACTGAAATGACAAGAGTTTTGATATATAAAATCATGAGTCTTGATGTCTTTTACAATATGGTTAATAAAGGAAAACGTTTCATCACAAATAATTTCTGAATCTTTAATGATTTTGTGTCTGATTCAATGCAATTTAAATAACAACGGAATGTTAACGTATTTTTCTTCTTAGATAATGACTAAACGTTGTATTTGGCGATGTCTAACGACAGCTTTTCACTATCATACCACAGAACTAGGTTAGAACCTCTGTAAAAATATACAGTTGAACATATTATATTATAAAATCTAAAACTGTGAGCGATCAGGAACTTCTAACATTAAATTGCGCCTGCTAAATTATTTATAAATAATAAGAACTACAAAAAGCCTAGGTTTAGAACTCTTGTAAAACGCTTTAGACTTGAAGCTAAAATGTAAATCTATCTGATATAAAATTATGACAACAAACACAATGCTCTCTGCTTGTAAGGTAAGATTTAAATAAGCCAAGTAATAAATCCAAAAAAACAATCACTTTAAGTTTTTACAAAATGTAATGATCTATATAAATCTAAAACTCCAAGATTATTAGAGGTTATAATTCATTACAAACCGCATAGAGACGTTCTCTGTCGTAACCGAACAGAACAGTGTTGAGTTTTTCAAATATTTACAAAATAAGAGAAATATGCAGATATAATAATATATCATTATTTTATTACAATAATTGCAGTCTGTATTCACACTTTAGACATGTTCACACAAAAGTTGCAATAAATTGTAAATTGTTTCAAAGTGCATAATATTTCAGATTAAATTATTGTTCTAGAGTAATAACTATTTCTTTCGAAATTATTAAACCTACCAAAATTTATTATTATAGGACTTTATTTCAGCCGAAGCTGAGTTTTACAGTTTTGCCATACACCGTTCTTGGTGTGGACACTTTCTTGTATTTTTAATTCAAAACACCTGCACCTTTCTGAGTGTTTGTGTCGTCTGAGGTTTTGTTTTAAACTACACCACATCAGTCCGATTAGACTAAACACGCAATAATATGGTAGGAGTCTTCATTCTTTGTGTTCATTTTTTTCTCCTATTTTGTCTATTTGATATTCTATAGCAATCTGTGATTTGTCTTTAAGTATTTTGATTCTATTATTTCGCATACATACAATATCACTCTTCCGGCGAGCTGTTGTGAGGTAGTTGTTGATCCTATTCATATGATATTTTGCGTTGTCTATCACAATCACACTATTTGGTAGTTATTTTGTAAATCAAGTTTTAAATAAACTAGAGTGCCATCTGATAAATCTTTTTTTATTACATGATAGAAATCTTACCATGTTTCGTCTAAATATACTATATTCCTCTTTGCACTGCGATATTCCTGTATTTTACACAGATTTATTTTGTTCTTATTTTTTTAGGTCAGGTGTTTTCACCAAATACATCCTCTGTGTTTACCGGTGATACCTTATGTCAATACTTTTTAGATACATTTATAAAGATTTGTCATAATAATTTATCGCAAACTCTATTATGTAAATCTAATTTTTGTTTTAGTGACTTCATGGTTGGTACTATCTTGTTCTTAGACATATAATAGATTACTTGTTTTATTTTAACTCCAAGTCTTTCTAAAGTTTTAGCAAATGTTTTTTGCGATTGCGTTTTTTTCTAAAGTTAGATTTCTCTAATATCGTTTATAAACGATATTAGAGAAATCTAATATCGGTTATTATTTTTATTATAATAAAGTACTTACGTAAGTTCACTTACTACAGTTATAGGATTAAAACATTCTTTGTTTCTTAAATTTGTAACAATTTAAACATCATTTTCTTTGTATTGTTAGAAAGGTGACGCCGGTTGTTTTTTGTAACTTTCCGTCTTGTGTTGTATTAATGTTATAACTGTTCAGAAGAGTATAAATAATTGAAGAATCATTGTCACTGATGTTCATATCTACTACGTCTAGTATTGCATCGCTTTAGAAAACACTATTTATTTCTCACAAACAGTAGTACTTGTTAATCTAAGTAGCGTTAGTTAGACAGTAACTAACGCTACTAAGTTTCTTAGTTAGTAACTAACTAACTTACAAACTAACTAGCACCGGACATTATTGCAAACGTTGCGTTGTGATCTCTCAAACAGTTGAAACCAAATTTTAACTTTAGTACTAGAATGAATGCAACGTCTTACGAATTATACTGAGCTTTGTTGATTGATTGCCTTGTGGAAGTCAGTATAGATTGTGTCAACTTGACTTTTCCTGTCTACACTGTTGTTGAACTGCTCAGATTTATTAAACTGTATTATTGACGCAGTTTTGAAGTAAAAGTCTAAGCGATGTAGAAATTTCTTCAATAAAAACCAAATTACACTTACTGACAAAATTTCGCTCATGATTAACGAGTAAAAAAATAATAATTAAAGTTAAAGATGGGAAACTGAGAAAAATACAAAACTAAAAAAACCCAATTTTATACACCTACATGCTTCTTAAAGTATTTTGCAAAAAATTACAATAAAAACAGAACCTTGAAAAACACAAAAATGGAAAAAATTAAAAAATTAAAATTAATGAGATATTATATTTTTTGATAGAAAAATGGGTTCATATGTGTAATTTAAGCTTTATGTAGATTATGTCGTCAACAATATAATAAAACCTAAAAACGTATGCACGAAGAGATAATCTAAGTAGTCTGTAGAAAAAAGCCCTATAAAAATAGTGTGGAAGAATATAATCTTCATTCTAATAGTGTGGAAGAATATAATGCTCACTGTAAAAATATTATTGAAAAAAACTACAAGATTTCGATAGACCTTTTTCTAACACTGATGTACCACCGATGCAGTTACCAGAATCTGTTTCTAACTTAGATTCTTTATCAATAAATGAAATTTGAATTTTTGTTTAAGTACTTACAAAATAATGTAACGATTAAATTTTTTCTTGTTTGTAAACCCTCAAAATTGTTATTTTATGTAGAATTTAAATTAATTTTTTTGTCTTTGTTATTTTAAACTAAAATATATTTTTTTAATTTTTTAAGTACAGTGGTTTTAAGAAAATTTCAAATCTTTGAGACTGATAATGCCACGTCAACAAAACAGGTTATGTGTGCTTATTGTGAGTTGCTATATAGTGTCGGGCAGCACCCTTGCTTGCTTAAATGCAATCAATAAAATAAGTTAACAAGAGTTCAACAAACGTTTTGGGTATCATTGCTGCCTCTTATAAATTTAAATTAGTAAAACTAAAATAAGATAATTATATACAAAATAGTAATACCATTAAAAAACACCGGTCGACGTGAAAAAAATAAATTTTTTAGGTTTCTATTTTCATGCTTGAATTCTGATTCTAGACATTGAAAAAGACTTAAATAATGTTTGCTTTTGTCTGATTCCAAAATCTTCAAAATGTCTCATAAACTTTATATGCTACATTCTCATCTAGATGAATTTAAAGATAACATAAGTGTTTTTTTTGAGGAACAAAGAGAACGTTTTCATTAAAACGCAATAGACTTGAACGACGATATTAAAGCTGTATAACGAGAATATGATGGGAGATTACATTTGGGGTTTAATACGCGAGAGCTTATACGAATCAAAGAAATACAAGAAATATTCACTTAATTAATTTGTTGTTATTTTACATTTATATGTTATAGTTTATTACAAATCTTAAATAAAAAAGTCAAAAAAGTAAAACATTGCTTTAATGTCTACAAAAGCAAACTTCAATCCAAAAGAAAATTATTTTCATAATTTTTGGCGTAAGAGAATCTAAAATTTAACATGTAGAAGTCAGACTCAAAAATCGCGGTTGCCCGGTTGCCCATTTGCATAACTTTGAAGCTATTTCTAAAAACGTTGACTAATTTATTAGTTTTTTTTTGTTAGATTTTGAAAACAAGTTTTTGAATGTTTGTCTCAAATACTTGTATTTGTTTTGTTGTCTAAACTGATAATTAAAACTGTTTGTGATTTAATTAGGTTCTTGGCTTTAACTCTGAAAAAAATGTTCATTTCATTAAAAAAATAATAAAGCATAACACGTTTAGAGCTCAAGATGACGTGCCTTGAGCAGTCTTGGCCTGGCCTATAATCAGACTGTCAGTGAGCCCCTCCCAGTCCGACCCTGATGAAATTAAATTACATGCATACTGTAATTACCGTCACGTCACGACTACCGTCTTCCTTCATCTTGGACAATTTAAAGGCTTCAAGAACAAGGATCTTGTGTCATAAACGTGCAGAACATATGTCGAAAATTTTTATTAAAACACAATTTAAGTGCACAAGTTATATGTACCGCTACCGTCTCAGTTTCTGATTACTAAACCGCCACTTTGTAATCATAGATCGTAATTAGATTATTTATAATATTTTGTAAGCTGGATCGATATTAATAAGGAGCGGTCAATTCTACATAGATGCATATTGCATAAATATATAGACCTTCAAGGATAAAACTTAATATGAACTAAATATTTGATTGGAAATTGTTAATAATAATAAAATAAAAGCGAAAGCCTTGTTAAGTTTAATTGATAATATTTTTGCAACAGTAACTAGATAACTAATTACTCAATTACTTTTTGCATATCATAATACCAATTATAAATTCATTCATTGTAAGCCAAGCCTATTATTAATATTATTATTTTCGAGAGTCGATCAGTTTATACTTTTACCAATTATTTTAGAAGAAAAAATCCTTTCTAATTGAAGATTATAATGGTTTGTAGAATCTTCCCAATTCTTTTCGAAATCGTTCTAATTGAGGAAGTCTTGATTAGGTATATTACTCAACAAGTTTTAGCTTGTGTGCAACTGTTTTCCAATTACTTTTGTGTTTTCACACACTACAATAAAAAAATTGAAAACATCCTCTAATTGCCATAATTTAGCAGCATAGTCATCCTCTTTTTTCAATTAGTTCAAGATGATGAATAGTAAACGTTGTTGACATTTTTTAAACTGAAATTAAGCTCATTGCAATACTTCTATTCAAATCAAGCATAATGTTTGATTATTCGTTCGGATAAATTCAACCAATCACGTACTTGATTAAGGTTAATTTTAATTAAATATTTAATTCGGCTGCTATAAACTCATCTTTAAGAATAGATGAATGATCCATTTAGCTGAAAACCTCAAGACTTGTCAGAGTTATTAAGCCTATAGCTATGGTGATTTTAGGAATTCAAAGAAGCGTATAAGTCACTAGTGTGTGTAAGTCATATTATATCACTTTTGCTAAAAAACAATTGAAAATCTAAATTCATTCAGTACAGCATTGCAGATCATATTACAAGACAATATTGCATACTTAATATAAAACATTTTAGAATATTTCTTATTAATAATAATATTTATATCATTGGCTAATGCATTGTCATCAATTCTAGTCATTCGACAATTTATATTATTATTAGAAATTTTTATACGATTTTGGGGTATTTACTACAATATTTAAAGCAGTGGCGGTGGTAAACCCTGATCAACGAATCCCCAATGTATCTCTCTGCCACAGTAGACAATTTTTATTTACAGTGGCGCTTAAACTTTGTTATCACTTTTATAATTAGCCAACAGTGTAGCGCAGAAAAGCGTCACAAACTGTGATCAATATAAACATCCGCGTGTAATTGTTTCAAATAAGATGCGATTTAGAATGGCATTTCAAACAATTATATGTGCTTAATCCAACTGGATAAATCTTGCAATATTAATGTTTGTAATTTAAAATAAAAGTCTGCGATATAGTACCCTGGCGAACAAGACTGACGGGATATTCCTCGCTTTTTATTATGATGATAAAACGTCAAAGTTTTTGTACCAGCAATAGAAATATACAAATGTGATCGATGTCTTCAATCCTTAAATTTGTGAGCTACTTTTTATTTTCCTGTCCTGATGACGCTTTTACCGACGGACTACAAAACGTTGACATGTTCGATAAATTTTTCCACGCAGTGTGACAGTTTCAGTGTGTAAGAGGCTAAAATATTCAATTAACTTTGTAATTGTCTAGTTTTTGGAAAAACCCCCTTTGCCCTAAGTATGTGAAGTACTAAGTATCTAGAAAGACAAATAAAAACCCAATTTGTTTAAACACTACATATTTAATATTTTGCAATTTTTAAATCAAATTATAGTTACATTTTAGATAACATAAGGAAAAAGCAGTGTTGTCAGGCTAAGATAGAAAAAAAATTAACCTAACCCGGATTTACAAAAACCGGTTGTGTAAAGAAAATTAATTTTGAAATTGTCTTATTTTGTCATCTGTACATACATGAAGAGAATAGTATGTTACGAGGAAACCTAAAATTTTCCTTGGTATTTATAAACATTTTTGTTACAATAAGCGCAAATATCCCTGAAAATTTCCTGAACATTTCCTGAGATTGTCGTGGGTTTAATTTTGGTACCTAATGTGTCTAATAAGTCTTGATGTTCCTGACCAATTTATATGGTTTGCAGAAGGTGTACATACATGCCAAACGCATTATGCTAAAAATTGAATCCTGACAACAATCTACTTTAAAATAAAAGTTAGATTATTATTGATATAACCAACAATTAGTCTGATAAAAATATCTGATAAATTTTGATTTCAGTTTTCGTTTAGGGAAAGCTCCATCTCTCTAAGAATTTATTGTTTTATTGAAAAATAGTTTAGGCATGCTGTAGCGGTTCTATCAGTTTGGTTTTAAAAAAATTGATATTTTTTTAAAGCTTCTATGGCTTAATTGAGCGGCTCAAGACCGCTTATTGTATTAAAAAAAGACTATTTAAATGTTCCGAACAACAGTGAGAGCTCAAAGACTAGGCTGCTAAGTTCAAGGTGTTGTAAATCGAAGCACTAGACTAAAAAATACTGGATTACGTAAATTATAAAATAGAGCTTAAGCGACTAGGTTGATCAGAGAAGATACGCAGAATTATATTATTTTAAGATGGGACACTACTGTGCAAATCAACAAGGGTTCTGAGTCTGAGCTTAAGCGTCTAGGCTGCTAAGCTCAAAGGATGGTTGATAAAATCAGTATAGAGTAAAATATTGATTTATTTAAGTTACTCAATAGAGCTCAAGCGGCAAGACTGCTAAGCTCAGCTTCTGATTTTTTCTGGCTCAGTAATTTGGTTTTATAGGGCTCTTTCTTTTCATGATTTCACTTTTTGCGCTCGTTCCTACAGCTTTAGATTTAATTTGCCTTCCGGTTTGATTTTTTTATTACAAGAAACATGCAGCTGTTAAAACCATTTTTCTAAAATTTATTTGATGTTGTATTTGAAAAGAAAACGATAAAAAATAGATCTTATTTGACGGTTTGGTTTTATTTTAGGGGTAACTTATTTCAACCTAAAATTTGGAGGTGTTGCTCTATTTCTTGAAACTTTTTTTATGGCTGTGACCGAAGATGATTCATAGATGTTAAAATTCTTCCCACAGTACCAAATGTAAAAGTTTATATGTTTATTTCTAAATATAATATTTTAATAGTTTAGCGGCACTAATGGTCAAGTGTTCTATTTTAAAGGAAGATTTTAGTTAATCCTATTGGTTTAGAATGTATTCTAGTTGTTTCCAATTGTAAGTAACACATTTTGGTCTGGTCTTAAGTCTCAAAAAAAGTAGGTTATCACAACAGTCTTCATCAAATAACGTCTGTTTTTTTTTGCCTGATAAAAATTTTTTTGAAATGATTTTTTATTCAATCTCAATAGAATAATGATTTCAGATTGTTTTTTAAATAAAGTGACATATAGTTAACACACTAGCGACTTATAGACCACTTTATAATCTCCAAATGACTATAGTTATAAATAAATATTAAATATATAATAGTCTAAATAGAATAACCTTATATGATCTTTTCTTTGTTGCAAAAATAATAATAGCCTAACAAGAAACTACTACCAAAAAACTCTATAAATTTTCAGCTCTGTTCTTCAGACAAACAACCTAAGTTTAGTTTAATTTAGTATTTGTTGATATATTCAGCAGGTTTGAAAATTGAGTAAGCACTTAGTATATTTATAGTAACTGTAAATAGTTTTAATAAATAAATAAAAAAAACAAATTATGCATTTAACACAAAAACAGTGAGTTTTATCTTTTAGAAAAAAAAAATTTTAAGACATTTTATTTTGTCCGGCTTTGGATTTACCGTCAAAACCTGTTTAAAAATTATTTACAATAGTATTTAAACAATTATTTAAACAATTAGAAAGATGATAAATAAAGCAAAGTTTGAAGTACGGCTATTCACTGGAGACTAATATACTTTTTGTTGGTGATTTATTTGTTTAAATGTTTATGTTTGTTTTTTCAGTTGTTTTTCTGTGCTGTTGTTTTGAGATCTTAAATTTCAAAAGGTTTTGTAATTCTGTGAGTGAAACAACAAGTGCATTTTTTTAAGAACACATTTTTTTCAATTTAATAATATGACGATTTGTCATATGAACCGCTTAGCAATGTCTCCAATTTGAAGGCTGGTATGATATACAAACAGATTTGTTTCAATTTTCTCAAAAAGCGTTTTAAAATCATTTGCTTTATATACAGAGTGAATAATATTAACATGAATCAAGAGCGGCTGTGCTTTTTTGTCAGCAGGTTTTGGACCGGTTTGTACTAAAATTAGGTAAACTAACTTGAAGACACTGATACACTTTTTGGTAATCAAAATCGATACGCTGTGGATACTCAACCTGCATTTCTTAAAGACAGATTAATTGAGTACTCACATTTACCATTTTCTTGCTTCATTCTATTTTGAAAATAATATTTATTAAATATAATTAATTATTAGTGCCGGTAGACTAGAACGGTATTGCCCGTGTTTATTCACAACTGACATTAACATTTGAGCACAATGCTGTGCACAAATGCGAGACTACAGACATTTGCGCTATGTTCTAAATGTGAAATAAATTTTTAATTATTTAAAAAAAAAAACGAAAAATTTTTAAACAGGATAAAAATATGTATTTCTTATTTTACAGCCCTTAAAAACAATAACGCAAACTAATTAAATTAATATATCTAAATTCACAAAAATCTCTAAGCTACTGCGTAAGCAACTTAATGTTTAGAGATTGTTACCGGTTGTAATACAAGCAGATCAAAGACTTGCTGCAAGAAAGCACAGCCGTCATTGATTCATGATAATATTCTACACCCTGTAGTTTCAAAAAAGATGTTTTTTGTTTCTGCTTTAGAATAAAATAAAAAAATAATTTCAAATTTATTCAAACTATATTAATAAACTTGGGCATGTTTTGTTCTTATTAAAACTCATCAGCAACTCGCAACAGGTTTTGATTTGAATAAATTTGCGGTGACAAGTTTAACTTAATATCAAAGTATCAAAGTGTTTGATACTTCCGTATCTATTAGAAGAAACCTAACATCAAACATTTTTGAGAAAACTTCAGAAATTATTTTATTATATATTTTAAGTTCTTCCATTATAGCTTTGTTATCTTCAGAAAACTTTTTTAACTTAATTTTTATAACTTTTATTTCTAAATTTGTACCTTGAGATTATTTTCTATAACATAAATAACTAAAATTATTTAATAAAAAGATAGCTCTGTATTTGGGTTTTCAATATATTATCAAGTTTTAAAAATAAAATAATTAGTCAATATAACTTTGAAATTTAAATTATAAAATCTTTAAATTTAAATATTAATTTTCTTTCCCGAAAAACTCAAGACTATGTCAATAAACTTCATATTTTACAGTTTTATTGTATTTAAAATTAACATAATATTTCTAACATAAGTTAGTCTGAACACATCTCATATAATTAATAGTAAATTAAAAAACAATATACTTACTCCCATAGATATTGTTTGTTAATTTACTATTAATTATTACGACCCCATTGTGAGAAATAAGATGGAACACCTTTACAAGTTACATCTCATATAGTTTTCAATGTACTTAAATTTATAATTACCCCTAAACTTTGTTTGTATTGTAGATTTTGCAGAATTGAAAAATATAACGTATATCTTAAGCCTTATTATTCACTTTTATGAAGTATTCTATGATTTTTCATTAAATTATAAGTATAAATTCAACAAAAATTCAGATTCAGTACTCCTTAAGAGAGTAGAAAATTGTTTATATTCATTCCAATCAAAAAATCACTCTGTATTCACTAGACCGTTTAATTTCTAGTTTTTTGATAAAAACACCAACAGTAATATTTTATTATTGACATAGAGCAATAATGCAGTAGTTATTAATAACCAAAAGCAATAGTAAAATTTTTATTATTTTCCAAAAATATAGATAAACACACATTCTGGCATCTTCGATGAGGTACAACAAATACATTGTATTTATAATTTTTATTACTTCAAGGAAGTATATATTTCAAACCACCGAACAAAAATAAGAGTGGTAAATATTGATAAAAATAAGTATTATTATATTAAATACGTAGTAATTATTCTAAAATTTGCACTTCTGAATCCAACATTTTGTATTCGTTTTTTTTTATAATGTCTAGATATAATAATATTATTATAAATATAATATAATCAGAAGTTTGCAGTCGTAATTCTAACATTTAATAATTTCTTGTGTTTTTTGAAGTAGTAGTTTTGTACTAACTTTTTTTTTTAGAAAACTGAGTTTTTTCTTTTAAATTTATTTTTTTTGATCTTTTTTGCTAGTAGTAAAGACTGTTTACAAACCTTGCTTAAACAGTTGTTTTGGTTATGTTGTTGCTGGCTGACAGGCAAACTTGGTAATAGGGTGATGATGATACAATCATGGCTTATATTAACTTTTTTATAATGCAAGCACGTAGTTTTTCATAGACAGACCGCGTATACCAAGTTTGATAAAAAGTGCTCTATTGGCGTAATTCACCATAAAGCCAAAAAATATTTTAAAAAAAGGCTGCAGAAAAATTATATTTGAACAACACGTGATGAAGCAACCTAGATTTTAAACTTGTTGGCTTTGGTCAGTTGCACCTAATGGCAACTCCAATTAAATAATAATTAAGCAAAACAATTTTTTTGTCTCCAAAACAAGTAAGACGGGCAATTATGTATATGAATTAAAAACAAACATAAAATAAGAATATTAATATTAATAAATTTATTATCCTGTTTAGTTAAAAAATATGTCCATTTTTTTATAAGTAAAAATAACCAAAATTACATAAACAACTTGCTCACATTATTATCTTAATAATTAGCAACTTTAAACTAAACTTTGGTATATATAAACAAAATATATCACATAATACATCACAAATAGCATATTCAGCCAATAAAACTCAAGTTTATCTTAACTATAGAAAGCTTTTGACAACAAAATGTTTTAATTTGATTTTTGAATCTGAAGAGGTATATACAGAGAGAGCCATATTACACCTAATGTAGTAGAAGTTTTAAACTTTTTAAGTTCTATTTTTCTAGATATATGTTATTATTGTTTTGTGTGTCATGACAATATTATATGAGTTTGAAAATAATTTATGTACAAAGTTAAGCACAAAATTTAACAAAATATCTTTTGATAAAATAGAAAAAAACTTAATGTTAAAATTTAAAATATTATTAAATATAACTGAGTAGTTGTAAATTTATATTTATTGCTTTTTGTACGATTCTAATTCTATAGCAATATTAAAATTAAATAGTCTAGACTTTGTTTATAATAAAATAATAGAAATTATTAAAATTGTCTCCAAAATTATACAATCTTATAGTAGTAAAACAAAATAAAATCTTGTTTTAGTTTTAAAATAATTGACTTGACTTTGAGTTGATGATCTAAATTAATGGATACTAAGTTTATTGACTATTAAAATCCATTTTTATATTAAAAATATGTATACAAGAATACACATATTTACTTGTACAATATGTGTCAAGTAAATGAGCTATTATCTTTCATAACAATAAAACGTTACACAAAAAAAAGTATTACTTCGTATTTTTTTAAATAAGCCAAAAAAGGAAAAATTCAATTAAAACCTAAAAACATTACAAACAAAAAAAAAAAACTTAAGACTACATCTAGTAGCCATACTTTAATATGTATTCTGTCAGTGATGATTATATTATATTCCATATATTCTAGCGTTAATTTGTCTTGCCAAAAAACACTCAAGGTTTTCTTTTATCAGAGAAATTTTTCTTCAACTCAAAGTTATCGCAATCACGATAAATTACTCAAAAAACTGACGTTAGATAAAATCATATTAAAACGTGATATTATCACGAGTAGTTACTGTTGATAAAATTTTGTTGAAAAATTTGGTCACAATTAAAAATAAATGAA
Organism: Lagria hirta; assembly: GCA_947359425.1. NCBI lineage: Eukaryota > Metazoa > Arthropoda > Insecta > Coleoptera > Tenebrionidae > Lagria > Lagria hirta. Next base: position 32,350,426 of record OX375794.1, read on the forward strand.
AAACCAATTATTAAAATTTATTACTTCAATTTAATATTGATTTTGATCATTTATTCTATTTGTATTTTATTCCTTTTCTTTTTTTTGTAACAAAAAAAATTGTAACAAATTTTTTTTATTACAATAATTTTTAATAAATCAATAATAGTTTTTTAATGTACAAGCACATTAAATTAAATGTTTAATCAGTGGCACGTTTAACCACGAAAGCGGCTTAGCCACGAGTTAAACATTTATTTGATGCGCAGCAGTTTATCCAATCTTACCCTAATAAACTTCTTTTTTTTCAATGTAAGAAAAATATAAACAAAGTCAAAATCTTAAAATGTTACTTCATAATATGTTAATACGTCGCTTTTTGATGCGTTACCAAGGTGAATTATTAACAGAAACATTGAAAGCTAATTAATGAATGGAGTGAATTGTCTACAATAAAATCTTGTTTTGTAAAAGTGTTTACAAGGTATCAGTGTGTAAGAAATGAAGATACAATTATAAAACAATTGCATCTTAAAAAATCAAAAAAAATTTTTCAAAAAATTTTTCAAAAATTTTGCTTTTGGATAATGCAGCAAAATTCAACGGAAGTTACTGAAGTTTTTATTTTAAATTATATATATTATATATTTTCAAATATTTTAAAAGTTTGAAGCCATTGTCACTTTAGAGTTTTGGAGTTTTCATTTTAAATTATATTATATATTTTCAAACATTTCAAAAGTTTGAAGCCATCGTCACCTTGGAGTTATTGTTCAATACTAAACGCTTGCTTCATTACTTTTGAGAACGTGGATATTGGAAGGTACAACATTATATATTATTGTTGCAAGAATATTGTTGAAGGTTCCGGTAATTTTCAGAATCTTTAACGTTACCATTTATGAAAATGGGTTTTTTAAGACGCTCTAGAAAATTTGATATTCTAATACAAGCGGTAATCAGTTTTGTTAAAAGCAATAAAATTGTTTTCTTAATAGTTTTAATAATTTTCAATATTGAATGCATCACTGTTTTTTAGATTTGTGAAGCAGTAAATTTTCAGAAATCTTAGCATTGAATACTTCAGTAAGTGTAAAATGTTCTTTTAGTAAAATGTGGTATAGATAATCATATGGGGTCATCACAATTTGTTGTTAGTTTATTGACTAGGTTTTTGGTGATTGAAGTCATGAAATGATGCATCCCATAAAATATCACAGTCAAGAGATTTAGTACTTTTGTTTGAACTTGAGCTTGAATTTTTGAGTTATCTTATCTTTTTTTTTGTAGAGGGTTTTTCTCGACTCTTGTCAATAACTTGCATAAGGTCATATTTTTTTGCCTGCTATGGAACATGTTTTAAGTGCTTGTAAATTTTCACCTGTTTTGATATAATTATTTCTTTTTGGTGTAGAATGTACATAAACTTTTAAAAAGTCGTTGTACACTGAATTTGTACTATTTGAAACTCTTGGTTCTCGTTATCTTTGATATCAGTTTTTGTTATTTTTGCATAACACTTTAACATCCTACTTAACATACGCATAATTTCTAGCTAGTTTGACAAGCAGATTTAGAAATAAATGCTTTTTTTTACTACTTCATTGTGGCACTTTAACATACATCTGCTGTTACTGTTGTGCACAATGTTGAATTTATTTCATTAATCAGAATGTAATAGTAACATCTATCAAAAGTGACAAAATTCAGATTCAGTACCAGTTTACATACCAAAAATCAACTTTTCGGTCAATAAAGTGAAAACAAATATTTATGAACTACAATTGTTCCAATATTTTATTACACAAATATGTAGGTACTTGATATAATAACAAAATATGGATTCACTACAAAGTAGTACTATGAATGACACCGAAATATGTGCTGCGACTTCCTTTTAATATAATATTTGAATTTTTAGAAAATTTTCCATTAAATAACCCCATTAATTAAATACTAAAAAAACTTTATAAACTAAGATCTCATCAACAAAGTTTAATTTTTTGGCGGTACTAAAATTCACAAGATAAGAGGAGTGCGGCATCAGCATTTAGATGAGGTAAAGCTCGAAGCCTACTATATTTCAAAGTGCTGTCAGAAGCGAGCATGTACCTGGTGCTTCGAGATCGCCTTTAAGCAATTATCTAATTAAAATTAATGCCTGTTTAAAACCTGAACTCATCAGAACAGGCCCACGGACTAAATTAATCATGGAATAATCGAGTTGCCGGTGATGGATATTTTTAATTTAATAAATAATGAGAAATATATTAAGGTCTAGTTAACAGGTGTACAAAAAAGGCTGGCCAATGTTTTAAACAATATTAATTTCTAGGTCGTCTCAAATTATGTGTTCTATTTTAGACGAACTTATAATTTCATTGAACTTGTTTTAATAACATTCTACAAAAAAAAGTTAATTAAGAGCTAATATAATTCATATTACAAAATCGGCTGTAATAACTAGGTACTAATAGAAAAATCATTTACAAAAGCAGATGTTTAAAACAGAAATTATTGTTGTCTAAAACAAAACAACCAAGTTTGGCAAAATAAGAAACCCTATTCAATAAGCTTATAGTATAGTCAACACGAGGCTTTTAGGTCAAAACTTTATCTAATTTTCTAAAAATTATAACTAAAGAGTTTTTCGATTTTTTAAATTTAAAATAAAAATTAAAAAAAAAAGTTTGAATTTCCGAATCTATAGAACTAATATTTATAATTTTTTTAAAGAATCTAAAAATACGCCCGAAAACGGGTACTCTGGCTTGCACAAACTACGCGCACTTTGAACCTTTAACAAATAAATACGATTTAAACTTTATTTTAATTAAATATAAAAATTAGAAACTGAACAAATGTATGCGTTTACAAGATAGATCACTAAACAATAATTTGCGTTCCAAACATTTTTATCGCAATTTTTTAATAAGTTAGTGGTGAAATAATAATTTTAGTATCTAAGAATACTAAAACGCAATGACATTTTGAGGGTTGAAGAATTTAAATCTTATCTCACATTTTATTCTATTTCATTTTACATAAGAATGTAATGTGACGTAAAAGTGTCATGTTACATTATTATTTCATTAACAAAAAAGTAAAAAAAAATTAAGCCTTGATAAAGACTCAATTGGATCTAAACCTTAGCAAATAAAATATAAGACACTGAATTCGAGTCTTTTATACCCAATAAATTGTTTAAACAATTTGATTTCCAACAGACATAACCATCCTAACAGTCATTTTCAATATCAGTTGTATAAGAACACATTTTTTTTATAGTATTATTACTGGTCGGTTTCCCCATGATTAAAAAATTCTCAAAAAAAATTTTTGTTTTTTATTTTAAAATGCATTTCTTTAAACAATTGTTTTAAACAAATGCGTTCATTATAAATAATTCAAAATGTTAATAAAGCTCGCGTTTTTAACCTAATTAAATTGTTAATAACAGAGCAAAAATATACCATTTTCAATTTTTCCAACAGGAATCTATTCTAAAGCTTTTGAAAAATAGCTCTACAAAAAAAGTTTTATAGTTTATAGATTTATAGTTTAAGAATAATTAAATTTGCAACGTTAATGCTTGTTAATGTTGCAAAAAATTATTAATTAACTGATAACTAATGAAAAAATTGATAAAAATCTTTTAATCGCGGATTATTGTTCATTATCTTGTAAACGCCTAATAAGTTTAAATAATATTTATTCACTAAAGGTTCCAAGTAGCGTAGTTTGTGCAAGGCGGAGTACTCGCTTTCAGGTGCATTTCAACACAATATTAACTCTATAGTTTTAGAAATTCAGACTGTTTTTGGAAAATTTCTTATTCTTGGTGGTTGATGAAGGTTTGACTTTATCAAATTTTTAAAGCAAAATTAATTAAATTTTTATTTGTTAAAGACAAGATAATAAATATGTTCCGCAGCTACACAAAACTAAAATAACTGTTAAACAAAAACAAATTTTTTTTTATCTTGAATTATACAAATTATGACCAGCTAAATATAAATTTCTTTGTGCTCTCTTGAAAATAAAATAATGAAATTTGCTGTACTTAGTTAAAGTACACAATGGCATCAATAGAAAGTTGAAAAATTTGGTAAATATATATTAAAAAAACAATTTTTAATTTTTATTGAACATTACTTTTTAGATTAAGATTAGCAAGAAAGTGTCATGTGCACTGAGTGAGAGCTTTAAGGATGTTATGTCTCCATCTAATACAAATTCTTGCTTAAGATGCTCTTTACATTGGGTTCTAACGGCGACAGATTTTGGTATAAAGTTATGCAAAGATTTCTCTTCTTTCTTAAGAAATGTGCATTTGGCGTTATCTTTTAAGCTAAGTCTTACAAAGCTCTTGATCAGGCGATATAAACCTGTAAAAAAGCCTATGAGAATGTAAAGTCTATTTTTAGTAGAGTTCGAGTAAGCTTTTAACCTTGCACAATCAAATTCTCTCAAAAATTTTTGAAAATTTTTCAAATCAAGAAGATTAGCCAAAACTTTGATCTGTTATCTTTTTTCTTCATTTTGCTTTTTTTTATGAGTTTGGCTTTTCTAATCCGCGAAATGATTCTAACTTTACAAAAGAGACCAAAGCGCTCTCTCTTGCAAGTTTATCAGTCTGCTTGTGTCCTCCTATTGCCGACTGCTCAGGTAAAAAAAATAGACAAACATTGTTCTTTGTTCTCGTCTTTTGATTAAATGTATTTCTGTTTAAAAATTAATATAGCATATTTCTATTAATTTAGAGAATGTGGTTCTGAGACTTCTTGCTACGGTCTTTTAGTCTGTCCTAAAGTCGTTTATATATCACATTATAGTATTTTTTCTAAACTCACTGGTGGTAAGTTCTTTGTTCTGTGCTGGAATGCCTAACTATTACCCTGTAAGTTGTCATATAATTTGTATAATATCTAAGTGTTAAAATCATAATAAACATCTATCGTAGTATTTTCAAGATTCATTCTTATGTTTTAGTTATTTTTGCATGATTATATAATTCATAATATGGAAATTATGTAATTCAAAAAAACTGAGTTTTTAACATGAAGAAAGTCAATCGTAAGAAATCTAAAGATAAAGCGGTAGAACGGATGTCTAATATTTCCGCAAAATTAGTGAAAAAGTAATATTTTCAAACATTTAGCCAAAAAACTTACTCGTTTAAAAACTTGGCATTTAAACGGTTTTAAAAAAAAATCAAACCGTGTCAACTTTTGATGAAAACTCATCCAGCGGTTTACAGAGAAAGTTTTATCAAATTGGTGCCGTTAAGCTTGTCTGGAATAGTAATAAAACAGTTTGGTCCCAAACAAATTTTTTCGAGAAAGAAATGGACAATTGGTGGTAAGCTCACAGGACGTGTAGAATACAACACAATTTTTTCCAAAACTACGAAAGGTAGAGAAGAACCTGTCGCAGGATTCAAATAGCTGTCATCTAACACGCAGTGTCTAGCTTGTTTGCTAAAAAAAATTTTAAACAAAAGATCAAGAAATATTAAAACAAGTTGTCAGTTTTCAACACCAAATCCGGAATGACAGAAAACAAGATTTTGGTACAAAAATTCTACAGTTGGTCTTAACCAACTAAGAAAGTGAACGCAATTAAACACAGAAAGCATTAGGCTAAATGTTAAAAAAATAAAGCTGACTAATCAATAGAATCGTCATCTGCCGTCAGTAACTTGACAAAATCTGGTGCCAACATACACGAAGTTATACAAATCACTGACCACTCTTTAAGTGAGTATCTTAAGCCTTACTTGAAACTAAGTATCAAGCATCATTACAACACAATTGAAAAGATGAGAAGCAAGACCATCCAGTACAATAGATGTACGTTTAATATTACTACAAAAAAAATATTTTTTTGTTAAATTAATTTTCGATTTTCTATATAATAATTGTAAGAAGTTTCACTCAATGATTAAAAATAACCAATTAGTTTCTACCAAGTTAACGGTTTCCTTAAAAAATTATTCCAGCTACGTAGTTGTGATTTTTCACGAAAAACGTATCATTCTGTTCAACGATCTCGTTGATCGGAAAGTGTTGAATTATTTTTGATGATCTTGTGATATTATAACTGATTATTTTATAAAGGCTTATTGTCTAGAATAATTCCAAAATATTTAACTTCTGACCTTTTGATGCTTTTTTCATTTAAATGAAATAGTTTTATTCTCTAAAGTTTTAATGCATGCATTTTCCTATTCTTTGTAGTTTTCAAAATGTTGCTAATTTTATTATAATAAAAAGCTATGGTTTTACACCAATCTCTAAACTCCATATAAGTTCTATAACAAGTTTTTTTTATTTTAGTTCATTTGAGTAATTATTTTGTTATATAACCTGCTTTATCATAAAAATGTTTCTATTTTCAGCAGTTTTATAAATTTTTAAAAAGTGCTCTTTTTCTATAATTTGTTGAGATAGACCACATAAAGTGTAGTAAATTACAATAAGCCATTGCAACCGAACACTAAGGGCCGGTTGCATAAACGCAAATGAAATATTCAATTATCAAATAAGCATTTTATTGTTAACATGATTTACCAATTATTAGACGTTTCTGCAACCAGCTCTAAAGTAATTAAAACTTTTCTAGACATTTTAAGCCACTTTTGTCGTCACAACTAATCAATCATCCCGCATTTAGAGACTAATTTATAATAACTTACAGCTCAGGTCTTGGTATTCTGAACCTACAACACAAACACTCGTAATTGCACACGTTCGGTTTCTGGCCTTGCAAAAAAAATAAGTGCGTTCATTTATTGATTGCTATTTTATTTTTATAGTTTAAATTGTTTTTATTTTAAAATCTAATTCAATCAAAAATATAAATTATAAATGCGCTTGGGATAATAGTGAATGTAAAGCTATTAATATAAGCCTTTGTAGAAGGTAGACGGCAACAAATACCGCTAATTAGAATTTGTTTTAAATGATTTCTTTGTAACTAAGCGATACGTGTTTATGAAAAACGACTAAAACAGTGGCATTTCTGCAATTAATTACAATTCAAAAATATTGTAAGACTGCTGCTCTTAAGTTGAAGAGATAGTAATTTTACCTTATTGATAATCGCACAAGATGCAAAAAGACAAATTAATACTGCTCTCTTAAGAATTGATATACTTGTTAATTGAAAAAATGTTCAATATAAAGAGCTAAAATAGTGATACTAGTGTGTGAAGTAAAACTTCTATGCACGAATCTAATCACAGTGGATAAGAACCGTTTACAAACGTATGCTATACAATATTTTATCTACAACCTAATAAAGGAAAAACTCTATTCGGTAATTTTTTCTAAATTTATATTAATTATTGTTAATCTTGTACATTCATTCATATAATCTTTCTAAAGCAATTAAATATGTGTTAATTTATTATTGAATTTACAATAAATCAGTTGTTTTCACCGATAAGGCTAAAAAATTCTACAAAATTACTTTTGTGCTATTTAGAAATCGATTTATAATGTTAGTCTTGTTTAATTTACATTGTTTTTTACACATAATTTTATTTACTTTATTTACGCACAATTTATATAATGTCGTTTATCGTATATTTATTTATTATAATATGGTTATCTATTAACACAGTTTTAAACTATACAAATTAGAAGCGTTTGTTTAAACAAACGTTAATGTTTGCGTTACTAAATCAAAAAGCAAAAACATTAAATTTTGAAATCTCAGAGCACTGCTTCTAAATTTTTCAAATTACTTTTTTTTTAAATTATACTTGTTTTTTAGCTTTGGTTGAAATACATGTTGTAATGGCCCTATTTCCTATATATTGGAATTTGGCGTCATCAATTGACAAGTGACGTTTAGTTTGACAGTTTTCAACGTTGATCTTCGTAACAATATAAATATAAAAAATTATTTGAGCTTGCTTGTAGTACTGTGGAAAGCAATTAAAGAAATATTGTATGTACAAAAGCATTCTACAAGTTTTCAACAAGATATATAGCAATACAACCATTATTTAATCAATCTATAGCCAAAACTAAAGTTCTTCACGGCGGAATTACTTCAAATAATAAACTATAAATAAATAAAATAGCATACACATAAATAAATAAGAACATGACAATCAACAAAAAAATTAATTGAGAATAATCCTTGAAAACATCAATACACAATCGTAAACAAAATAACATTTATGAACAAAAAAAAGAAAGTATTACAATTTACAGATTTTGACGACATCAAAATGGTAGCAAGGCTTTCCAAATATAAATTTACTAGTTTTATACATGTTTGCTATTACTAAAAAGCGCAGAATTTTTTTACAATTTCTATTTAAAGTCGTTGTAGCTAAATACATCAAGTTTGTAAACAATCAGCTAAATGTACATCTTTTTGTGTCCTCCAGCAAAGCAAGGTTAGCTCTACTAAGGCAAATTAGACAAGAGCATTAATAGGCTACAGCGAAAAAATTTCACTGTGTATGCAATGAAGAAAGACAATTCCTAATTTTAAAGTCAACACCGTCTACTAAGAAATGTTTGCTTTTTAGAATCCCCACGCATTTCCTTTACTATTTATTCAATAAATTAAATAAATTCTATAAAATTGCTTAGTACCTCAATGAACAGTTTGATGGTCACATGAATATAGTCAAGTGACCTGAAGATGAGTAGCTAGACTATCATTTTGCCACGCCTATACGGAATAATTTGATAATCCTATTCTATGACGTATACCAGTCTAAGTTTGCAGTTTTTTAGTACCGGTTGTTGAAACCTGTTGTTTGCGCCCCCAGATTATCGAAACCTAGACTATAATAACCTATAAACCAGATAATTGAAGATCTCATGCGGTCGTAGAAACACACATGACTGTGTTTTTGGGTACTTTGCAAACGCAACAGACTTTAAATGTTTATACATTTATATAAAATATTTATTTTTTTATTTTATATCTACGGAATGTCTTAAATAAAAAAACAATGAGTGAGCTCTATAGTAGACAACTTTAATCGTTAGAATTTTATGTTACTAATTCTGTTTAACATAGCAAAACTTTTGAAAAGTTTATTGCTTGATTAAATAGTTTTGTACAAAAAAACCGTTATCTTTTTAATAAGTTTATAGTCTCATCATTAGGCTACAGTTACAAATAAAACAATATTTTATGAGTACAAACCTTGCTGAGAAAAAATGTTTTTAAAATTTGTAGAAAAGACAAGTTTATGTGGTTGAAAAAGGTTAATAGAACAAAAAAAGATTAATTTGTGTCAAATTAGTCATTAAATAGAATGTTCAAACTTTCAATTTGATTGATTTTTTGCACGACTTATATACCGAGTGCGTTAAAAGTCCGGAAACGGATTAATATTTCTCCAGGAAGAGGTTTTCAAAAAAAAAGTTTAATACAAAAATTGCTTGGTTACAAGTTAGAAATTCTTTTCCATTACGAAACCATTTCTCACTCTAAGACCCCTTTGCAAAAGATGCGGCTGATTTAAAAATTTTAAACAGCAACTCTTTTTTTTCTCAACGGATTCAATCATCTTAATTCAATTGTTGAAAACTAAATCAATCTTTGGTCTGAAACATTTTTAACCGACTTTAAAAAGAAGTTTCTCAATTCGATAGTATATTTTTTTGTATATAAGTGTATAACTTTTACACACTTATATGTTATGTGTGTATAAGTTTGTTATTTATAAACCGATTTTGATAATTCTTTTTTTGTTGGAAAGGAGGTTGTCTCGAGGGAAATATTATAATAAAAAAGATAAGACTTACCAATAGCATAAAAAAAATCGTCAGAAAAGCGTCAAACGTATAGTGGGTCTGTCAAATGTGTGTTCGCAAATAACATTGTAGTTTATAAATAGATTTTGATTATTCGTTTTTTGTTAAAAAGTAGATATCTTAAAAGTAATACCATTAGTAATACTCCTTAATGATAAGGAAATTAAGATGTGATAATACCACCTTAGATAAATGAAGAAAAACCTTTGAAAATGGTAGTAGTGCCTAGTGCGTGTGTTAATGGGTGCTCGCGTTTACTTTTTAGTTTCCTTTTTAAAGTCGTTTTATTTTTGTTTGAAATTATTTTATCTTTAACTTATTTTATCTCAAGTTTTTAATTATAGATGACAATCAAAACTTTTGCCGAGAAAAAGTTTGAGACGAATGATGCTTTTCAAGAATTTTTAATATTTATAATATTTTTTAAAAAATTTTTGTTTTTATGTTGATGAAGCGTAAAGAAGAAAGAACTCCAAATAGGAGTAGCTAATTAAGTTTTCAAAGTCATTCCTACTCTCCACAAAGGGATGAAAAGGTAAGAAATAGTTTAGCTACCGAAATATTTGAATTGATATTTTTCTCCAAAAATCTATTTCCGTCAAAAAAAATAATGACTGCTTTAAAAATTTTTTTTAGTTATCCTCACGCCCTGCAAAAAGATCATAGAATAAAGAACGGTTTAGTTACCAAAAAATTCATAACTTGTAACCAAGCAACTTTTGTACTAAACTTTTTTTTTAAACTTTTCCGGAGAAATATTGACCCGTTGCCGGACTTTTGACCCACCCGGTATAATAAAGGATTTTACTCCTCCAAAAGCAAGAGTAAAGTGAGTCTTCTTCTTTTTAGGCTAAAAAACAGCCAAAACAATAAATATTTTGTCGTATTTATTAAATATTTACATTTACTTTAGTATCGGAACCAACATGAATACTAAACTAAGATGTTAATGAGTTAATCGCACGGTTTGGTATACAAATATCCACATGTTTCAATTTGTTGGAAGTCGACAGTTGGTTTTCCTTGTCCGAACCTTCTCTCATAAGCATTATTTTCGCGCAATTATTTTTTATTTGCTGATTTTAAGTGTGGAAGGTTTACAAATTTTTGTCTTCTCAGCAAAATACACTAACAACACACACTCACTATGAATTTTCTCTATTTGTTTTATCTATCTATCTAATAAATCTATCACACATTTTTGCAATATTTATTAAGCAATATGACTACTGTTATTTATCGGTCGTCATGATAATAATAATTTTAAAAAAAAACTTTAAATCCAGATCCAGTTTTTTATTTTTGCAAATTAAGAATGTTATATTAACAATTTATTTTATTTAAAGATTCATTTAATTAAAATTGTAAGTTGTGCAAAAAATAGTATATGAACCTTGGGAAGTGAGGGCTTTTCTGTTATGGCTACAAAACCATCTTAGGAAAAAATCATCCAGTTCACACCCTTGGTGTATAATATACTGCTTATTGGCTCTCGAATACCAAATAGTTTTTTTTTAATTACCGAAAAATTGACTAGGCTATTTTTAAAATTAGCGTCTTTTCTTTAATTTTGGATGAATAAAATTCGTTTATAATAATATATAATTTAAGTGCAAGTTTAAAGCACTATTACAAGTACTACACTTTTTTTTATAATTTCTATTAAATTTGTTAAATAATAAAAATAAAATTTTCACTTGGCAAAAAAAAAGCAAATTTAATAAAAAAAAATTTTTAAGTAGTTCAACGTTTTTGCAAGTTTGTAAAACATTTGCAATTGTTTAAATAGTTAGTGCAAATGATTGCTGTTTTCTGATTATTTTGTTTTTTTAAATTTAAGATTATAATAAGCCTATCAATGTTTTCATTGTAGACTCTTTCATATCTATATCTATATATATAAAAGAAAGTCGTGTTTGTTACAACACTTATAACTCGAGAACGGCTGGACCGATTGCCATGGTTTCTGATTTGTTGGGTTTGTTTCCGTCCCGAATAGCAGAATACATCTTAAAAACAATGAAAACGATATGTGTAATAAATACTTAATCATTTCAATAGATGCTGATTTGTTTATTACATGTCAAACATTTGTTGTCCAATCCTGTCAAATAGTGTAACAACTATGTTTTTTTTTGGAGCTTATGGCCTGGTTGCTGAGGCCTTTAAGCCACAACTTTATTTTTTTCTGAAAACATCATGTGTGCATTCAGAAATTTATTTTTTGTAAAATGTCTACAAAGTTCAGGTACTGTTATATTTGTTTTTAATACCCGAAAATAATACCTAAGATTTATTCTACAGTAAAAACATAAAATCATCGGAAAGGAAGGAACGGAATTTAGGGAATAAAAAATCAGTTGTTAAAGGTTATAAGATTAAGGAAAAAAAATCTACAGGTTAACAAAAGTGTAAATGTTTTTTTATAGGTTGTCTATGATTTTTCTTGATAAGCTATTTATACGTAGTGGTTATATACTCTTTGAGCTATTGTCTATGTCTCGAAAGTTTAGGCACTGTTATTATATTTGGTGGTTTTATGCGAGTGCACATTTTAATAACAATGCCGCGTCCTAGAAGATCTAATCTTTCCCAGCGAAGCCGTAATGTAATTAGGCAACGGAATATCGCGAGTCAATTATCTGCGAGAAATTGCACTCGTCGATACTTAAAGGAAAATTTAAAGATGAGGAAGTTCTTGTTCCAAGAATTCCGATGATCCCAACGGATATGCCCTTTGAGTTTAAACGAATTCAATTTCCGATTCGTCTTGTCTTCGCCATGACGATTAACAAATCACAGGGCCAATTCTTGACTATTTGTGGCCTCAATCTAGAAAATGCATGTTTTTCTCATGGTCAATTGTACGTGGCATGCTCACGTGTCGGCAAACCATCCGCTTTATTTGTTCTTGCGTCTGACCAAAAAACAAAGAATGTCGTTTACCACAAAGTGCTTGAATGAAAATCCTATTAATGAATTAATCCGAGTTTTATTTTTTTTCCCTATCTGCACAACATAGTTTTCAATCATTTTTTTCTGACATGAGTTTGAAGTACTTAATTATTATTTTTTATTTTTTTTTATTTTTATTTTTATTCTGTATGTATGTTTTCATCATCATTCATCATAATAAAATACTTTTTGTTTCTATCTATATAAATATATTATTTTGTATCATTGTTTTACGTTCATCAAAGCGTAAATTAGTTCAGCTAGAAAGTAACACGACATTCATTGACTGTTAGGCGGTACGAAGTTTGCCGGGTCAGCTAGTATATCTATAAAAGCACCAATGCTCTCATAGATATGTTTTTAAAAGTAGTTATACATGACTGTTCAAAAAATAATTACGTCAAACGTAAATGTCATTACTGATATTTAGCTTTTTACTTACAGACTAATACAGTTACATTTTTAAAAAAAATATATGTATTTATTATACCGTGATTAAATCAGAAAACAAAGGTCTCTAGGCAAGACTACAACAATTTGTTTTCTAAGGAAAACATTTTCCTATATTTAAAATTGTTGATAATATTATGTAATGTGTTTTAAAACGTTCAGACAGAAATTAAACAAAAAAACATTTTCAGAAATTGTTTAAATTTTGTTCTTTTTGCCAATTCTTCAATTGAAAATTCTTTTTTGTAGGCTATTTCAAAATAATCAGGTAATAAATATATAGTAATTGTATTGTTTCGGCTAGTTCTTGAATATTGGGTAGAGTAGAGTAGATAAATTCTTATTTTCCCAATTTAAAAATAGTTTGTTAAAAAATTAAACCAACTATGTTGAACAAAAGTTTGAAACTGGAATTCAAATCTAACGACTTGTTGCTGTTACCAACTGTTAACAATACATCGGAAATTTGTGGAAATCAAAAATAACCTTTTTTTTAAATAATTAAAAAAAAAACTGCTAGTTTGTAAAAATAGCCTAAATAACATGTTTTAAAGTGTATTGGCGCACGTTCTCTATAAAAAATTTACCTGACTTCAAGATTTGTGATACAAATTAGCCCTTATAAAAATAGTTCTTATTATAAGAATTTTCCATGGTTATTTAAACGAGTGGCAAAGTTACATTTAATATTATTTTACTACCATAAATCTTGTGTTGAAATTCGAAAACTTTCGTAATTTTTTTTCCAAAATAAACATAAAAATGTTTACGTCTAGAACTACTAATAAACAAAAGAGTTTTCAAAATAAACAATCTTGGAAATTTATAGATTTTGAAAAATATGTGCAAAAAGTATACAAAACGAAGCAAAACGAGTACTTACTGCTTCATTTAGTATTTTTTTAAAATGTTTTTTAAATAAAATACACTTATACATAAACAATGTATGTACAAATATTAGAAATTGAGAGTAAGTGATAACCATATATTGAAAAATTTCTGGGTTTATTATGGTGGGTACCCACATCTACAATCAATCAAGTATGTACTACCAGAACCAAAGACAACGCTTCTTTGGATTGTGTATTGAACTACAAAATATTCACCAGCTTCACTTTGGCATTTTAATAGACAGATACCTATTTAAGAGTTTAATTAATGTTGTTACATGATAAACTAAACATAGGTAGGCGTGGCATGCCTTGATTGAGCGGGGAAAACAATTCTCATCATATAATAAGAGAGAACCTTTTATACCAACCTCGAACGTCACATTAATTAACTAACTGAGTTTTGATTAATTTTCTGGGCGGATTTTTAACTAGCAACGAAGAAAAAAATTGATATTCAACTGCTGTAGCTGAAACTCTAATTTCCAATAGTGTCTTGTTGTGATTGGTGGGAATTTAAGCAATTAATTATTAAAACAAGCTGATCAACTAGAAAATTTTATTTTCAAAGCTAACTTAATATAATACAATCTTACCGATTTTAAATTTTAAATTATTTTTTTATATTTTTTATTAATTTTTTTGTAATATTAGGTTTCACCAAGAAGTTTAGTTTCACATATATGCAATTAGTTTGCAGAAGTTGGAAATATGTAATCAATTTGTTCTCTACTCTAATGTGTAACTTGTTAAGACAATTTTCCTTAATAATATTTTTTTTTATTATTTTACAAGAATAATAATTATATCTATATATATATATATATATACTTAATATAATATTATAATATTTTCTTATTATACAATCGTATAATAAGAAAATCTTTCATTGATTTCAGTTGAAGTAGTTTAAGTTTGCTACACAATTTTAAAAATAGATTTTTTGCAGCTTTTCGTGCATCTCCGTGCTTTCTTCTAAAATTTTTTTTACTGTTACCTTTTTTACCAGATTTATCAGATTGCGTCTCTGAAACATCTTTATTACTTTTTCCTTAGAGAATGTTCCAATTCTTCACTTTGTTTTTTGATCTTTCAAATTACAATTTATCCATTGTTCTAAAACTGTTTTATCAACTTTTTCCAAACCATTCACCCGTGAGGCTTCATTTAAATAACTCATTTTGAACTATGACAGGATCTTCTTTACTTCTTTGTTTTTCCAAGTCATTAACTTTTAAAATGCGTTTGAATGTTGAGTTCTTCCTCTACATTCCAGCACAATGCATAAGCCTCTTTCAAACTCAAAAATGTCTAAAAGATAAACAAATTATTTTCTTAGATTTTTCTAAAAATATTTTAATCTTTTGGAAATCATTTGAAAGTAACTGAAGCTTAAAAACAGTTTTTTGGTTATAATAGTCAAGTGGCAAATTTTTATCATTTGTAAAAACTTGTGAATTTTTGATTTTTCTGTACAGCTAACTTTTTTTTGCGTTTATAAGTATTAGCACAACATCACACAGTTATGTAGTCTTTGTTTATTTTGAAACCTAAATACATAACAATAACGATTTGAAACAAGTAGGTATTTTTTTCTTGTAAGCTGTTACATAAGCTCTTTAACCAAAAAGAATAACAAAAAAAGCATTTTTAAGCTATCAGCAAAGTTTTTATGAAAAAAAAACACCTTAAAGATGATCCTATAAAAATTTGATTAGAGTGTTCAGAATGCTAAAATGATTTGCACCTCAGGAGTAATGCAAAGTGGTTAATTGTAAAGCTTAATCACTATGTGTATATAAACAATACAATTTAAAAAAATACAGATTTAGATTGTAAGTGTGCATCGACCAGTCTCCCATCATAAAGTTTTTTGTTGGATTAATACGACGTGTTATAATTTTGCTAGTATTCAAAAAGGCATATTTAAAATTTAAACGTAATGAAAGCCGTATCATCAAAATTTAAAAAATAATAATTATAACAAAAATTAAAATAATAATAGGCTACCAAATCTTGCAGATTTACAAAATTGCTGAGGTGAGTTATGGTCTAATACTTTTAATTATAATTTTGATATATTGTCAAAGAATAATCAATCTTTTTCAAATAATATCATATCTATAAAATACAATTAGAAATTATCAACAAACATTTGTCACATACAAATAATTAGAAATTGCCACAAGAAAACAAAATTTATAATTACTAGTTTAAAAAAAATTCAGAAATATTTTTCACATCTTTTTCACAAGTTTATGAAAAAACTAAAGAGTTTTCAAAATTTTGTAAGTCCAGACAAATTTTTCTAAAACCGAAAGAAAATAACATTAGAAACTAATTAAATTATAGGAATATAACTAATTTGCCGACGTTATATAAAATGTTTAGATGCATCAAAAATCTAAATTATAACTATTACATAAATAATATTATAAATATTAAACGGAGAAGTTGTATAAGTGGTTGTGTTGAATGTAAAGAACAATTAATTATTAAATAAATCAGTAGTAATAAAACAAACTCGATTAAATAAACATAGCATCTACACTGCTTTTGTCGATTATGAAAAAGCTTATGATTTTTTCCCTCAAGGTTTATTTTTTAACTCTATTAAATCTTAAAAGTAAAATTATCAAAAATAAATTAAATATAAAAAATATTTTTCTTTTTTAATTATAGAAAAAACATTTCACAGTAGATTTTTCAAAGAAATTAAATTAGATGGAATAAATAAAGAGTCGTTATTTTTATAGATTAAGAAACGTCAACTTTTTGCGGAAACTAAAGGTTTTGTTTTTGTTATTTTGAATAAGGTAATTAACAATCAAATTATTGTAATTTTATTATTAAAGAAGATTTAGTTGACGATATTTGTAGCATGTGTTTCAATTTGTTAAAACCAATTGAATACAATTTATTTTCTTGTTCAGTGCTAGTTAATACAGATTGTAAAAAAAGCCTAACGCAATTACAAAAATTGTTTATTCAAATTTAGTTTTTATATCTAATTTAGTAAGAAATATTTAACTATAATCTACAAAGTTTTTTACAATTTTTTATTTACAGTTTAATCTTTCCTTTAGCACCCTTCTTCATATAATTCAAATATTATGGCATTCTGTCAGTTCACTATTTTAAGTATTCTTTATTGTATTTTATTTTTTTCAGTCTTTCTTTTTTTCTCTTCATTTTTGGCTTACATTCATTCTTACCATTCTCTTTTGTTTCTACAGATACTCTCCTACCCCATCTTTTCCTCTCAAAATATTTTTTTTTTCAAGTTTTTTGTTGCATATCGGTTGAAATTTGGTGTCAAATTTAAAAACATAGCAAATTTAAAACCCAACAAATTTAATGTTAAATTTAAATAATTGTTTTGCACTAATAAAATTTACTCATAAAGACAAAATTATTAACAAATTATCTTTTTTAGAGGTAAACATAATTATTAAACATGGAACAAGCGATTTAGAATTTGATATATTTAGAAAAGAAAAAAATTTTTTAAGATACATACCTAATGAGTCAAATTATTGTTTTCAACATAAATTAGCAAGTTAAGTTTTCTTGTTAACCAAATATTTAACTTTGAGTCAAAAAAAACTTTATTAAATAAAAAAAATCATTAAAGAAACTGGCTAATATTGATTGATATAATGAAGAAATAGTAAATTAAAAAATATATAAACAAAATTTTAAGACAAAAGTTAAAAATTGTACAACTTTTCTAACAAATAAACAAAAATTAAAATTTATTTCAATGCTCTTTAAACCTAAGATAACCAGCAGACTTGATATCGTGCTTAAAATTTAGAAGCAGTTTATCAGTCAGAATCAAAATTAAAAAATGTTTTAGAAGGTTTGAAAAACAAAACACTGCTTCTAGAAAAGAATGAAATTTACTGCCTAAAATGTAATAATAATAACTGTGACAAATGTTATAGAGAAAACGCACAAATCAGCTCAAGCCCGATACAAGAAACTCATAGCTCACTAACAAAAATGACTTTCTTTTTGCAACAAAAACTTTACAAAATTGAGTACCTTAGCAGTAAGCATTATTCTTATAGACAACTTAATTGGTTCTTATTTTTTAAAAGTAGATTTAAACAATTATTGCACAGCAGACTTTCCAATCTATTGTGCTTTCTACATTGTCAAATATACACGGCCAGATGAAAATTTTTTTCTTTTAGAAAATAACTCTTATCCAGACAGGATTTGAACTCAATTCAATTATATGATCCGATTTCAAAGCACTATCCTTGATAATCAAACTATCAATCAATTTTTTTTATTTTTTATTTTAGATGGGTATAATGGATAAACCTTATTCTCTATTCATCACATCTTTATTCATTTATTACAACTTTTATAAAAAACTGCTGTGCATAACACATTTTGTAGGAAAAAAATAGAAACTGACATTAATAGTGACATGATGATTTTTAAATTTATTTATAATGTGATAATATTTTTTATCTTTTTTATTTTAAGTGATTGTTACTAAACTTTGTTCGGAAATAACGTTAATTTTGTTTGTTTGTACAGACATTACACAAACCCACATAGATTGCCTTACGATAGTAATTAATGTACCTAATTAATGTTACAGCTTTCAATTTGTAGAAGATTTACACGCGTTGAATTAGTAAAAGCATGATCTCACCGTATCCAAATTAATAATTATTGTTTCGTTCTATAATTAAGACCGCTCGGTTAAATTTACGAGTCCTACGAAAGGAAATAAAAAGGGAATGAACGTGGAAACGTATCAATCAAAGCCAGTCAATTAAATATGAAAATGTTGACATTAATAAAGAAAATAATAATAGTCGTTAAATTGTTTAATTTATGTTTGAGTGGCCGGATGATCAGAAGGTAGAATAAATGAAACACAGCCTGGGGTAAGGCAGATCTTTTTTTTTTCTTTTTTACTTTCATAACTTGATAATTTTGAGCTTGTGTTGAATTAATTTACATCTTCAATACGCCCACGTTGATGTAAAAATAACTGAAATATTTCTATTTAATTTCGCTAATTTATTGAAATTGTTTTCGTAATGTTATTCGTGCTCAGATATAATGTTCTGTTATTGCACCTAATGGTAAGTAGGCTCATAACTTTGTTCGCTGTATTGGAATTTATATGTGTCTACAACAAATTGTTTTAAATTTGAATAAATTTACTCTTTATGCTCAATGTGAAATTTTATTGTTGTCCCCAGTGAGTAAAAATATCTTAGATTTTTTGGTACACAATTTTATGACAATTTCACCTAGTGGTTGCAGTAAATCATGCAAGATCCATTTGGTACTAAATCAAATCTTGGCAGTTTGTTTACCTTTTTTGATAAGTTTATGGCCACCAGATGAATGATTGCAAGTCTGCCATAACTTTGTTATATTTTTATTGCAACATAGTGCTATTTATAAAATACATTGAATATAAATTAAAACACGCACAATTAAGTATTAATATAACATTTTAATATTCTAAAAGTCAAAACCCAAAAATTAACTATGTGTGTGTTATTTCAAATAAGAAATGGAAGTCATGTTTTGCTTTTATTAGAGCATATCAGTCACATGAAGTTTATTCAACCAAAAGACATCTTGTCTGATGTCAATCGACGGCTTAAAGCTCTTGTCGTCGGGAATAATTTGCTAAACATCAAGAAAGGAAACGACTTACAAGCAAGAGAGTAATATTATGCTAATTTGAAATGATTACCTCAAATGAAGTACGAGCAGAGTCGGTCTAAGCTGTTAGAAAATTTTATTTCTTTGACGCATCTTTCCTGGAATCTATATATCCTAAGACTGAAAGAGTTTGGATAAGTTGAAGAGTAGAGTGTAGTTTGCAAAACTGCATTCAAGTGAAGTTAAGATGAGTTAATCTGTGCTCTATACAAGAATTGTTTTTTAAATTCTATATATGGAGACAATAAAACCAAATAAAATAATAACTATAATCTTTTTGATTTTTAAAAATTTTTTTTAAAGATTTATACACTTTCTCTTGCATTCAAACCTATTGTTTAAGCAGTTAGTCTCTACAGATAGAACTCCTAATGTTCTCGTTTAAATGCATTGACTGCGTGTTTTGGTGACTACAATCGTTGTCCGCGCGGCTCATTTTTGATATTTGAAAAGGTAAAAAAGTCATTAAGGCTTGGGTTAAGACTGTAGAGTAGATGAAGCTAGTACTTCTATGTCTTCTTTGTCTAAAAACTCAACAGTTTTTTTATAGAAATGCTGTGGTATTGACAGTATTGATTCAGCAATAACGTCTTTTGATCCTGTAGAAGAATTGCAGCAATATGGCCTGATTTTGACACAAATGTTCCGATAATCTTGTTCGAAACAGTGCGAGAACGAATAACTTTTGTTGGCCTTGCTTTATTTTAAAACACCTAAACAGCGGAATCATGTTTGTTCATAAGAATAAATCTATAATTCATCACCACTAATCATACTACTGAGCTCTCGTTCTTAAACCGATTTTGAGTTTCTTGGCCCTAATTGACACAACTGCTTATTGGTCTTCTTTCAAAAGATGTGCTATCGAACGAGAACCTAATTTTCTAACGCTCAATTTTTTATAGAGAACATTTTGAATAGAGGTCTTTGAGATGCTCAAGGACGCCTCTATCTCACAATATGTCACATGCCTATCTTCTTTTATTAATTGAGTCACAGCATCAATATTTTTCTGGACGGCGGCTATCTTCGGTAGACCTGATCTAAGTTTATCTCGAGATTAGAATGTCAATGTTAGAATTTTTACCTAAGCACCGTCGACTGGTGTTTCATCACTAAAGACCGAAATTAGCTCAAAAAAACATTCTTGTAGCAATAATTTTTTCCGGAAATTGTTAAAAATACCAGTTCTAAAAGTTTCTCGATTCCATTCTATATTCACAACTAAACGTCAACTTCAAAAATTTGCTGTAGTTTAATGACATGTAAAACTTTAATTTATATAGTAATTATATATGGTAATTTATAAAATAAAATAATAATACTAATGTTAACATCAAAGTATCACTCATGCGACTCTCAATGAAGCTTTATGCAAAACTTAAAAAACAACCTTTGTACCTCGCGTTATCAAGTCAAATCTTCTACATGTCATGCGAGTGTGTACTAACAGATTAAAAAACGTTTAAGACTTATTAATAAAAGTTCAATTTTAGACAACTTTAAGCTTTTTTAGTTGACAAGGCAATATCGGTCGTTTTTTTATTGATTTTTTAAAATTGTGCTTATAAGTGAGCAATACATGTTTACTTGCGGTAACTTATAAATAAGTTCTTGACAAGTGTCAAAAACTTAAAAAATATTAAAAAAAACTGCTTCATCAAACATTTTAACTTGGAAACTTTCTGAAAAATATTAAGTGACTGAAAGAGTTTACTCAGTAATCAAACAATAAAAAAACAATAACCAGCCAATACAGATTAGATAGCTTTTCTAATTTGGTTTTCTTAAAATAATATCAACATATGCCAATATGTAATGGTTCTTCCATTAAAAGCTTTAAAACCTTGCATAAAATTTGTGTACAATATATTTATTTAATCAAGAATTTCTTGTCAAAGTAAAAACACTAAAATTGTATTTAAATTTTTTTTATTTATAATGGTTTAAAAAAATTGAATAGGTACGTAGTTGTAATTGTTTGTAATACGGTAAATACTGAATGTAAATAGTACTGTAATAATTGTACTGTGAGAAGATCATTAAAAGCTAATTACGCAAAGGTCACGTTTTATACAACTTACATTTGCCGTAAAATTGTTATTTTAATCTTAAGATAAGATTTGGAATATTTAAGTGCTTTAATAAATATTTAACCAAGTACATTATAAAAGTTTTAAACTACCAACAACGTGTAATTTTAACCACAACATCATTGTTACGTACGTTTAAGACAGTTAAAAAATGATAAAGAAATAATTAAATCAAAACAAAAGATTGAAACAAATAATAATTAATAACTGAACGGTATTATTGTATTCTTGCTAACACACTTATTTTTTTTGCTATTTTTTTGTTTATTTGCTTGAAACACTTTTTACACATGTTGTTGCTTCTGGAACTAGGTACCGGCACACTGCTGTGTTGGTAAAGTAATTTAGTATCTATAGAAGAAAAGTTAATCTGAGAAGAATTTTTTTTATACCTGCTTGATAATTGTTCTATTTTCTAAAAACAAAACAATAAAAATCAACAACGACTAACAAACATTGTTAAATATTATTAATTATTAACAAATATTAATACATTTTTTTTTAAATTATTTAATAATAATAAAAAGACATAAACGTTACTATACTACACTCTATTTTTTTGGCAGAGGCAGATGCGCGCCCATCGGAAAAAATCCTACATACAATATAGCAACTTTCGGTGCATTTTCAGGAAACTGCTGCCAATTTAACTGTCAATAGTGTCAGTGTCAATAAATTGTTTAGGTTTACATAAGCTCACACAAGCACCGGAATCTCTAAAGACTTGCTATAGCGAAGAAAAATGTGACATCAGTTGCCATGGAAACCAAGTTTTGCGCTATAAACGACACAGAATTTGCATGCCGTTAAGGAAAAATCTGGTTTGACAGACAAAAGTGAGGCTAGGACTGCTAGGATAAATTGACAAGTCTGTCTGAGAGTGCTGACACCGCGTTTTTATAAAACTGCTGTGCTGTGTAAACAAGACATTGCTTTAACCAATTAAAGAAGAGTATTTTAAATGCGATTTCTAAGATGCCCAATTCGTCTTGCCAATAGCCGA
Organism: Lagria hirta; assembly: GCA_947359425.1. Taxonomy (NCBI): domain Eukaryota; kingdom Metazoa; phylum Arthropoda; class Insecta; order Coleoptera; family Tenebrionidae; genus Lagria; species Lagria hirta. Next base: position 32,373,293 of record OX375794.1, read on the forward strand.
ATAATATAGTATATATGTTTCGGCAATTTGGTTATTTAATAATACTGATATGTTCAAAATTATTTTGCAAAATTCAAAATTTACTATTATTATTATATTACAATAACGCCTTCCGTCTGAGACGCATATCTAAAATTAAGAGTATTTTTTTCTACCAAGAAAAAAAAAGTAAAAGTATACTCATTCAAACTATATTCGTAAACTTGAACATGTTTTGTTCCTATTGACACTCATCAGTAAGTCGCAATAGATTCTTATTTTAATAAATTTGTTTTGACATATTGGGTCTTATATAGTGGACTTTAGACTTTTTCAAGCTGTATTGCTTTGTATAGTAGAAACTGTAATAACAAAACATTGTAAAACCGTGTAAACATTTTATGATTTTATATGTTTTGTATCGGATCACTGGAACAAGTTTCTGTATTGAAATTTAACGAAAAATTTAGTTCTTATTATTTCAATCATTTTTAAATGGTCTAACCAATCTTAGTTTTCAAAAGATAGGCAATAGTTTCTCAAATCATTGCGCCCTCCATGTCATGTGTTTGCGTGCTCAGTGTGTTCAAATGGTCTAGCTTCTAAAAGCATTGGACGTAGAAGCAGCAGGGTATCGTGCCAGTCCCGATGTTTTACACCTACAGAACAATAAAATCGACTTCAATAAAACTGACAAAGTGACGATATAATAGCCCTGGACGACATAACCTACATAGAAACAGACCTGAGCATCTTTCCCATTTAATTAAGTGCCACGAAAGCCGACGATCTCGTGTTGGCTACACTGTCGTGTACCACCCGCTATCATTTATAGCGAATATTTATAGATACGGCATAATTGAAAATGTCTTGCGCTGTAATAAAATACTGTTATGCTTTTATAGACTTTCTACTAAGTAATGCTAATGGATCTAGACAATTTTAAACCTGGTTTTTTTTAAATAGAGGTAGGCTTTTACAATAATAAATCACGTAGTTTATAGAAAAACAAATAATAATTTTTCGAAATATTTTCTATATACTGTTTTACATTTAATGTATCACCATCTACCTGTGCGGCACTTAGAGACAGACAAGTCACACTATGTCAAACAAAAATGTTGCCGCCATCCGTCAATTAACTTTTAATGAGTACCTGCTAGATATCGGGCCCAAATAATAACATTTTTTATAATACCATTTTTACTTTGAATATTTTTTAACATTTTTGTAAATCTAATTGTCAAAAAAAAAACACTATTTACATCAGTTAGTTTTAACAAAGTCATGCGCCTGCTTGCTTTACTCTGATAAGTTGAATGTCTTAATTTTAGCAAAAATTACAATTTTTTATTTTTAACTTTATGTTTTATGTGATTATAATTTAAGAAAAATAAAAAAAAATTAGTTAAGCTTACTAAAAAAAGTCAAACTTTATTGTTTCATAAACTCGTCTCCACAAATCTAGACAAATTTTGACCACAAATGTTGACTAGAAATGTGATAACTGTCAACAAGTGCTTTTTAAGAGAAAAGTTTTTCTAATTTTCTGAAAATTATGATTGAGGTGCTATCCAATTTGAAGTGACAGGTAATTCTGTTTTAAAAATTATAAAGAATTATATAGAAAAAAAAATTTGTTTTTGCTAATATCTCAAAAACTGTTTAACATTTTTCAAATTTAAAACACGATACAAAAAAAGAAGAAATTTTTTTAAAAAAAATGTTTCAATTCGATCTGCTGATTGAAATATTATTTTAACATATTAAATATAAAAATTAAAAACTAAAAAAATTACGAGATAGATCAACAAACAATAATCTGCGGGTCCAAAAAATTTTATGGCAATTTTTCGATTAGTTATCCATCAATTAACAATTTTTTGTAGCACAAACATTAACATTGCAAGTGCGATATGTAACTGTTAAACTATAATTCTAAAAATTTTTTTCTCTTGTAAAGCTATTATTATTATGCGCTGAAAAATTTAAAAATTGTTAATTTTTGCTTGTAAGTTGTTATCAACAACTTACTCAGATTAAAGATTATAAAGCTTCATCAAACATTTTGAATTATTTTCTAAACAACGCATTTGTTTATAAAAATATTTAAAACAGTAGGAAAAAAATATTTAAAATTGGTTTTTAGAAGCTTGTGATTATTAAAAAAACAATAATAATATAAAAAAAAAATTTTAGGCTTGATAAAAGTAACATTATGTTTACCGAAACGTCGCTCACGATGAGAATTGTACAAACATCTACATTCAATCTTTACTACCCTAAATCCTCAACAACGTTTTCTTCAACACAAAAATGAATGTTTCTTTCAATGTTTAATATAGCTTTAGAATGTTTAACCTGAGCAAATTGTTGATAGCAAAACATAAATTACCAGTTTTTTTAATTTTTCTAACCGGGATCTATTATGAAGCTTTTGAAAAATAACTCTACAAAACAAAAACATAGTTTAACAGTAATTATAGCACTTGTAATGTTAATAGTCATGCTACAAATAAATTTTAATTAAATAAGAGATAGCTAATTAAAAAATTGCAATAAAACATTTTAAACCGCGGGTTATTGTTTCTTATCTATCCTATATCTATCCTATAAACGTCTGAATTTTTTCAGTTTTTAATTTTCATATGCAGTAACTTGAAATAATATTTATCATTAAAAGTTTGAAGTGGGCGCGACGCTGGAGTACCCGTTTTCGAGCATATTTTCAACCCTTAGAAAAATTATAAATAACTAATATTTATAATTTTTCCAAGAATTAAAAATATGCTTGAAAACGGGTACTCCAGTGGGTACTGCCATTCCAAGAATTAAAATTTTTTTGAAAAAGTTTTTTTTTTTTTTAATTTATTTTAAGTTGAAAAGTTTCAAATAATTTCTGAGATATTTGCAAAAACCAAGCTCTTTTTTTTCACTTAATTGTTGATAACTCTTGCAATTTTTAAATCAAATGACACCTCACTTATATATTTCAAAAAAGTAGAAAATTCCAGTTACTAATCTATTTTCTTATGTGAATTTAGTTTCAAATGCGCCTAAACGTGGCTTAGAAGGGCATTCCATGGATACACCGATTTTAGCAAGCATTTGATAAAGTCAACCATTCAATGTTGATACATAAGCTATCAAAATATGGAATTACTGGTTCTTTACTTGAATGGTTCACCAGTTATCTATTTAGTAGATCTCAACAAGATCAAATTGTTAATAATTTGTCAAGTATTCTTAAGGTTTGTTGGGGAGTATCTCAAGGGTCTGTTTTAGGGTCTTTTTTTTTTATTATATTTATTAACGACATTGGGTATAATTTGAATTCAAATTTTTCTTTTTTTGCTGATGATCTGAAAATTTACAGAGTCGTGTGTGGCCCTGACAATATAAATAAGTTGCAACAAGACTTATATATTCTTAATAAATGGTGTAAGGAGAATTATATGATATTAAATTTCGATAAATGTCAAAGCATTAATTTTAGTAGGAGAGTAGTGCAATCAAAATCCGAATACTTTTTAAATGATTCGATGCTGCCAATCACAAGCCTAGTTAAAGATTTGGGCATATATATTGACAACAACCTTACATTTAAACATCACTATGATATAACTATTGGAAAAGCCAATAAGGTCTTAGGTTGCATTAAACGCTATGGCCGCGATTTTTTAAATATTAGAACATTCAAAATACTATATGTTTCTATGGTAAGACCAATTTTAGAATATGGTCTTGTCGTATGGGCCCCATATTATGAAACCCATGTTGAAAGGTTCGAGGCAGTTCAATACTTTTCAATTCTTTAAATATGTTAGGTGGAAACTCCCCGTGTCAATATCACATGATTATAGAATGAGCTTAAGTTACTTGGGTCTTCCAGATCTAAAATTAAGGCAAGACTATATGTGCATTTGTTTCATATATAATTCACTTAACAATCATATTGATGTTTTGGAACTAATTAATATTTTTAATTTCTATATCCCTCAATACTCGGTTAGAAAAGTTTCTACATTCCATATACAGGCTGCTCATGCTAACATTTACCTTCATTCCCCTTTACAAAATGTCCTTGCTACTTGTAATACTCAAATGATTTAGATTTTTTTGTTTATAAATCACTTGCTAGATTTTAGAAACATATTAAAAGAGTTTTGAATTGGTAGATGTACTTAGTTTTTCCTCTGTATATATAAACTTTCTTAGTTTTTAGGGTTAACAGAATTTTGTAGAAATTGTAAAGGTATTTACCGTCAATAAAGTCTATTATTATTATTATAGAAAATCATAACAACGTAACCAAATTACACCTGAAAAACTTGACGACGACTATGCCAAAAACGATTGAGACTTTTTTAAAGTCGTACTTTTTAGTATAAGGTTTATTTAGTTGGCTGGGTTTTACCTATATCGGTTTGCCGCTTTTTGCAAGTGTGATCGCAAGATAAAGTAATCTGGACTTAAACAGTCAATTATTTATACGCGATACCTATATAGTTTTATTATAATTCTAAATTTTATTGATATATTTATGTGCAGTTTAACTTAAAAAAAAACTTTAAGTAAAATTTAAAAGTTTGGTTCTCTTACTTGATTTTTTATAATTTTTTTAAAACACTAATTTTAGAGTTAGAATAACGTGATCAAGTTACTACACCTAACAAAACTACAAAAAAAAATTTATATTGAATATTTTTAAATTAAGAAAAAGTCCTAGTTAAGAAGCTTATTTTATAAGCTTAAATAAAATACTTCTGTTAAAATATAGTAAAAATATTTATTTTTTTATTTGCATTTCTAAGCATACTAGGTATCTATCGACAAAAACCCAATATTTGCTTGATTGTTTATTTAACGCTGACTCCAGATTATTTACATATTTGCTTCGAGTAAAACGTTATTTTATTTTTTCTTTTTCCAGTTTTGTTATTTTATAAAGGTTTAATTCTTAGTCAACAACCTTTTATTTTTTATTGTAGCTTTTTTTTGTTAAAAACTTTTAATTTTTATTTTATTGCGGCTAAAATTTACTACAATTTTAAATTTCTTATTACGTTATAGTGATTTTAGAACTAGATATTATTATGTGTGTATTTGTACTAGAATTGGCTTACAGTTGAAAAATGGCTCACAGAGCATAAACCATCATTCTTTTTTTTAACTCTCAGAGACTTGAATATGTTTGACAGATTTATATCGTACTTTCTTTAAAGTGCTATTTATGTAAATAAATAAAATTCAAAATGGTTTGGCAACGACTTAATATCAAAATTAAAAGCTTGCATATGGCTCAATTTTTTTGTTTCTCTATCGACTACAAAATTTTCAAGTAGAACTCAAAGAAAAAAAATGTTTCTCTAAAGATGTAAAATTATGCAAAACTTATTCGTGAAAAAGATATTGTTTATAAATTATTCTGTAGATATAGTACTCAAAGTAAAATCATATATAAAAGTTTTCAAAACTTTTGATGTTTTTTTGTATTGTAAAGATGTAATGCAAAAATTTTAAACAAAATTGGTTTTGAAATATAAGACGATACAGAAGCAGAAGAAGCTTTTGGTCAGAAACCTCAACAAGGCAGCAATAATTAACGAAACCAACAAATCTGATAATGAGAGCTATTGAGGCTGCTGTAGCATACATCATAATTGACGTGTCGGTTGGTAACATTAGATCAAAGAACATGAACGTCAATCATTTGTCTGTGAAAAACAAGAAACGTATCTACAAACCGAACAATTACACTAATTCTAACGGCCCCATTTATCAGCCGGTAATGAAACACGCTAACTAACTAAGACAGCCCTCATAGAATATTTTAAAAGAACTTTTTAACGCATTATTTATTACAAATTCTACTACTCGTTTTAATTTATGTACCTACTTTAATCGGAACTTAATATTATACTATTAAAATGGCATATGGCACAAAATTGTATGATAAATAAACACAAAGTATACATTTTTCTACAAAAAGCTCAACACAAATTTAATAATTAAACTAATCAAACAAATAGCTGCAAACGACTTACCAAGTGTTGCAACAACCAGCTGTTCATTGATAATAATTACATTAATATAATAATAATTTCAATTACTAGAATAACAAAAATGATTGTCATTCAAAGCAATAATAAACAATATAAAAAAAAATCACAAAAACAGATTGAAGCTATCTTACCAATCATAAATATTGTTAGAAATATGAAATCTAAAATAACTAAGTTCGAATTGTTTCATTTCTAAAAACATCTTTCTTCAATGATTCGCTGAATACCCTCCCATTTAACAAGACAACGCTAGAAGGTTTCTGGAGCATCGAGATTGAATATAAATGAAAGCATGATATATTTAGAGTTAGTTCTATAAGAATTTTATAATTGATTATAACAACCAGAAGGCATTGCTAATTTTCAATATAAAGTATTGCCGCTTCATAGTTAGTTGAATAATTATTATTCATGGCATTAATCAGAAATTAATCACTAATTATTTCCTAAAAAGCTCTGTACGTTACTAACAAAAGGTAGCACATTTCACAGCCCTCTGCAATGTTATAATTATTTAAAAATAAACTGTTACTTATATAAGGGTTAAATAAACAGTCAGTTCTGTTACAAATTATCAAATAAATAGTTAATTTTTGCGGTAAATTGATTTACATCCGAATTAAAGACGTAGCAATATAATAACTTAAAAACTAGTAATACTAAAAACAAAACAAAAATGAATAAAAAATTACGCAAACGGTGATTACCTATCCCTTAAAACCTATCAATCATCAGAACTGGTAAGAAAAACAATAGAGAAAAGCTAAAGATTATAAAACTCAAAATACAAGCTATGTCGCAAAAATATCACAGATCTTGCTAAATAGTTACCGCATACGACTTATTGATACCCTAACTGAACCATGAGTTTTATTGTTCAGGCGAAGGAATGTACAGAGTGGCCCAAAATTAACAAAATGGTAAAACAGAAGAAAATCATAGCTTTGTTCATAATTTAATTATAATTGACGAGGCTCATTGTCAATTAAACAGGTTTGATGATAGGCATAATCGGCAAAATTAGAGAAATAGGCTACTAAAAACCTAAGAGTAGTTCAACAGCAACAATAGGCATGACGACTAATTTTTAAATCAACTTTCATAATGTGGGAACACATTTATTATTTACATGAAAACCGATATTTCAGTAATAAACTAAAGTTTAACGAAGCTTTAGGCTTTTTTCTAAAATTATTTGAATTCTGTGGGAAAACAGCTTGAAGTGTCATGGCGTTGAATTTGACGTCACTTTTCAGTAATCAAACGTTAAATGTGTCTACGTAGTACAGCCAAAGGAAGTAAACAAAGTTTGCGTATTTTGATGTGATTGTGAAGAAAATGAATTCTAAAGGATATAAATGGTGTCTAGTGCCTCAGTGTAAAAACACATCTATAAAAACACCCAATAAAGTTTTGGTTCATGTTCCAAACTAGAAAATAATTAGAGATAAATGGTTAAAGCTCGCACGGCGAAACCCGAACGACGTAGTCATAGAGTTCGGCAGTTTATTTCTGTAAAGACCACTTTGATGTAAGTATGTTATCAAATATTGATAGGTTTTAAACTTAAAATGTTTAGAATAACTAATTCATTGAGGTTATGTTTATGTTTTGGTTATCTTTCTTATTACCAATTTTTATTTTTCCAATTACTAAATGGTATTGGAAAATTATATGCAGTATCATGTGATAGGGTCGGTACCACAACTACGTATGAAACCAGGATGTATACCCAAACAATTTATTTGCCAACCAAACCGGCAAACCGGTTTGGTTGGCGAAACATCTGACACAACATCAAAGCGACCCTATATAGCTAAGATTTGAAGAAAAAAGTGTAGTTACAAATCAACCACGTACTAAAGAAATTGCATCTACTAGTTTAGGTATATATTTTATAAGGGGACTTATTTAATAGAATATAGCATTAAAAAAGTTAAACTTATTCTCAATATTATAGCTTATACATTGTTGGTACACTCAAAACTATGTCTATGTCTATGTTTTTATTAGTCGAAAAATTTGAATCTGCAACGCAAAAGTAACAATTTTTGAATCCACTTAGGTACATTTGCACTTGTATTTGAGCAAAGCATTTCTTGCTAAGTTTTCCATTTTTGATGGTCTTATTACATTACAAAGATTGTGTAAATTAGTATTAGAGGGTGAAAAAAATTTTTACTAACCTTCATGGAGCACGGATATTTTATAATATAGCGAGCGGTCACTTTTAAGATAATACCTGCTATTATATATTTCACCTATATATATATATATATATACAGTGAGATTTTTGTTTTACTGAACATAACGTTATAAATCGTATGATCAGTTTTAAAAAAACCATGTCAATACATTGTCGCTAGGTAGGCAACTAAATTAACAAATATTTTATTTTGACACATGACTGACTTGACAGAACAGAACAGAAAGTTGTGTAATAAATTCACACATAAAAAGAAGAAGAACTTGTCCCGTCTTGACAGAAGAACGAGAAATACAGATATTATGTTATGCTGAAGAAAACCCCATTACCCCGTCGCGGATAATAGCAAACGAGTTTGGCATTTCAGAATCCTCTGTCCTTAAAACTTTCAAAAAGTATAAATACAAACCTTACAAATCTTCAAATCACCAACAGCTTTTTCCTCTTGACAAAATAAAAAGAACAGATTTTTGTGAAACAATATTTAATTTAATAAATGAAAATGAAGATATTTTACACAAGATAGTTTTTACTGATGAGTCATCCTTTTGTTTAAATGGCACGGTCAATTCACAGAATTGTCGGTTTGTATTGAACACCTCTTTCCTTTTTTTTCCTATCTTTCTTTCTAATTCCCACAGGTATTGGTCACGTACAAACAAACATGTTCAAAATTTAACACACACTCAGTATAATAGCAGAGTTAATGCTTGGACTGGAATAGTCGACGGTACCCTTATTGGTCCATTTTTTATTGATGGCAACCTAACTGCCGCCAATTTTTTGGAACTTCTGCAAAGACACATAATGCCACGACTAAAAGACTTGAATCTTGAGAACGCATGGTTTCAAATGGACGGCGCTCCACCACATTCCACGGACCCTATTACACGTTTCCTGAATGAAAACTTCCAGGATCGATGGATTGGACGGTTTGGACCAATAGCTTGGCCACCTCGGTCACCAGATTTATCACCAAACAATTTCTTTCTTTGGGGTTATCTTCAATCTAAAGTCTACAACAATACCGTAATAGAGAGTACAGAAGAACTAAAGAATAGAATACTCACCGCCTGCAACGAAATAAATTCAGTTTTTTTTTAAAATACTGTACAAGCATTTTACAATCGTTTGGCGTATTGCTTAGAACAAGAAAGTGGTCACTTTGAACATTTAATAAATTAATTTGATTAAAAGTTTCTTTTTAAACTTGTTATTAAGACGTAACATAACCTTCCTTACCTTTGAATAAAATTTCAGAGTTCTGTTCTGTCAAGTCAGTCATGTGTCATAATAAAATATTTGTTAATTTGGTTGCCTACCTAGCGACAATGTATTGACATGGTTTTTTTAAAACTGAACATGCGTTATATAACGTTATGTTCAGTAAAACAAAAATCTCACTGTATATATGTTTCACACCCTAGCACCCCCATTTCACACCCTATCCCGTATGTTTAATAATTGCACAAACTTTTATTAGTATTATATACTTCTTAATAAGGTTTTATTAATATCTGCAAAAAGTTTTTGTGAAAAACAGCATAGTCCATAATCTGCAAAATTATCTAAAGCCAAGTTTATTGCAAACATAACATATGCAAGTAAAATCAAATAAGCACCTACGAGTGCAAAACTAATGCTGAAAATAAATACAAAATTTACTTATATAGAAGTTTTCACATTTCTAAACTCAGATGAGCAAAATTCTTTATTTTGGCCAAGAATTTACCCAACATCAATAAATCAATCCTGGGCAAATTTGAGCTGTTTGCCTTAACAAAGCCTATAGTTCCATTGGGCAGAGTCGATAAAATACACTATATAGTAATATTCGAAACTAATAAAAAGTCAATATAAATGCGTAATCACAACAAAGCACGAATGAAGCTCACTGAAAACTACTGAAAAGTGACGTGGCGCGCTGTGATTGGTGTTTCAATCAACATTGCCGAAACAGTATTTTAATCTTTTATTTTATTAAAAATATTGGTAATCTCAATTTTTTTAATAAAATTAAATCACTGTTTTAAATCTTTTTAATATTACTTTTGTCTATTATCGTTACATCTTTGATTATTTGATACTGTCGTCACGCTTATTGTGAATTACACTTATTTACGTTTTCTGTTCGGTGCGGTGTTTTGTCGAAAACAATAATAAACTCTTTTTTTTTAATAAATACGGTGTTGTCGTTTTTATTATTGAGACCAGTTGTGAAAAACGATCTGCAAGTATTCTGCGAGGAACATAATGGTTTTTTTGTGCGATATTTTTGGTGAATTACTTTGCGTACAAGCTATTTTAATTAGCCTCCGCGTTCATCGGATTCAGCCGCTGCAGAATTGTTTCTGTAAGGTTAGTTGAAAGAAAAGGCATATTATATTAATAAGCCTAGAACCATCCAGCAATTAAAAAACAATATATGCGACAATCTTATTAACACAGCACCTGAAGTTTTGGGAAAGGCTCTAAAAAATGTTTTTTGCACTCATCGCGGTGTTTCCGATCGTTCCCAATGCATCAAAAAACAATTTTTAGACACTTTGAAGATTTTTTCTTGCAGCCAAAACTAAGGAAAATTTTTGAAACAATGTATTTTTATTTTAATACAAACATAGCAACCAAACAATCGGACCATTTTAAATTTAAGAAATGTAAGAAAATTATTGAAAATAGTTTTAGATTACTTAGTTTAACTTGAAAAATTTCTATTAACAATTATATTTTAAGAGTCTTTCCCAAGATTTACTAAGTAATCTTTGATTACTTTCAATCATTTTCTTACAAGTCAGAAGTGAGATACATTATAAAAAACATCATAATACGTGTATTTGAGTATTAATTAGGAAAATCAAGTAACGCTATAAAATGCTAATAACCTGCAAAGTGAGGAAGCGAATGTGAACTGCTCTTAATTAAAGTTTTGAATTTGTTAGTGGTGCAAGTGGTACTACTTCTATAAATGTTATGACAAGTTTTATACAAAGCGCGCAACAAACTATATCAAATGTTAGCATCAACAAAAATATACAGTTCTTTCATTCCATCCTAAAAGCAATGAACATTCAGCAGAGCGGCTAAATAAATTTTTAGTTGCAATATTTTTATTTGCGTTGCCAAAATTAAAAGGTTTTGTGCAGATTTTGTGCAAGGGTCTCTAAATAATAAATTTAATATAAGACAAATAGTATTTAAAATTTCTAAAGTCTTTACTTCTTCAATTTGTGATTAACGGAAATGATACAGCGCAAGAAACCGCACGACGAAAGTTATTCAAAATATTATTAAAGAATAAGATTAATAAATCATGCTCAGATGCAGTTATTTATAAATTTTTTTTGATAGTTTTGCTGATGTAATCAAAACGGGGACTAAAGCGATCGACTATCAACCCTAAGACGTGTTGTTTTATCATCTCAGTGGTCTACATGATGCAGAGCGTTCATTTATTAGTCAGTCTAATGTTTTGAGTCAATCTAATGTGATGAGCGGTCACGATAAGTTCAAGTTTTAAACATATCAAAATTAAGAAGAAGATTATTAAAAAAAAAGCAAAATTTAACAAAGGCAAAAAAAACAAATCAGTTATAAGATCAAGGCGCACAAATATTGTTTTTGTTTGAATGTTACTGCATTTTAAAATTTAATACTCAAGTGTGATTAAGTTTTATAAAAAAGATCGTCAAAAAAAAACTTGTCTTATGATAAAGACGATGAAATAAAGCCTCTAAATGTCAGATTTTACGTATGAACAGTATCAGAGGGAAAACAAATTTTTGTGTATCTTTAGAACAATTTATATTATCAAACAATATCGCAGACAATATGGTTATCATATCGAATTATCTTGCTTCTTTGAGTTTATAAAAGATACAATTAAATTTCATGTCCCATAAATAAACCTTAAACACGATTTCTGAATTTTTGCATTTTGTTTGAATCTGCAAGGTTTAATTGCGACATCACAAAAGTTAAATTGGCTTAAAATTAATACTTCTGTTAATTTAATATTTTATGTTTGATTTAATAAATATGGATTAGGAAATTTATTTTAAACTGGCATTTATTACGTTTTTTACGTTTTTATAAAAGAGGTGATGCTGCTACAAGTGTAGTTTACCAAACCAAAGACTAATTTATAAAAAAAAACAAACCTTAATACATATTCACTTAATAATCAAATTCTACAAAAAATTCAAAAGTAAGAATTTATTTATTTATCTAATCATACATGATTCCATGACAAAATCATTTTATTTCAGAATGACAATCTTATTGTGATTTTACTGCGATTATGAATAAAATGATTTTAACATAAGCCAACTAAATTATTAACATGGTTACAATATTTATAGTTTTTTACCAGAAATCTTACAAACTTTATAACAAGAATATTTCTCAAAAAATTAATGCAATAGATGTCGCATATTTTACCATATTACAGAGGCGTGTGGCGACTTGCTGAAGAGTTCCAAAAAAAAACAAAACATGTTTAAGTTTACAGATATAGTTTGTTTATATTGATCTTTTTATTTTATTTGTTGATAGTTAACCAAAGAAAATAGATTACATTGTATATTACAATTAATAATTTTTGTTGACATGCGACGCCTAATTAATCGCAGAGTTAAAAAGTAAATATTATTCAACCAAAAACTAGAGTTGCACTTGTTTTTAATAAATTAAATGCTTAAAAAATCAACAGGTTACAAAGTTTTTTTTTAACAGATTTAAAAATAGAGGATTCTTATATATATTTTGTTTTATGTGGGTTTGCGGTTAAGTTTGATATTCATGAACCAATTTTGATAATTTTTTTTTGTTGGAAAGAAGATACCTTAAGAGCTCAAGGGTGTAGTACCATAATAAAAAATTTGAGATTTGATAATGGCATCATAAAAAAATCGAGAAAATGGAAAAAAACGTCAAACATATACCTAGTGCGTTTGTCAAATGTGTTTGCGGATAACTTTCTTGTTTATGAATCAATTTAGATAATTCTTTTTTTGTTAAAAAAAAGATATTTTGAAAATGATACCGTGATTAGTAAATTAAGATCTGATAAAGGCATTTTAAATAAATCGAGAAAAGCTTTCGAAAATGTAGTGACGACTAATGCGTGTTTGCGATTACTTTTCAGTTTCCGCTTTGAGGTCGGTGTTTTTTTATTAGAACTTAGGAGTGAGAACTTATTTTAGAATGAGTAGCTTTTATTGTCAGAAAGTTATTATCTTAAGATGACTTTTTTTCTATTTAAAAAGATCTATAAGACAAATGCTTATTTTTGACATGTTTTTTACAGCAAATTTTATAAGCAAGTTCTAAGCATTTCAATAAGAATTTTTTGGTCTCAAGTCATAGTCAATATTTTTCTGACTTTTTTAAAAGAGAAATTTTAAATCCCAAAACATGAGCTGTTTGAGAAAAAGATAGAAAGAGAAAAAAAAAGATTGATATGTGTGAATGAGGTAGGATGAACGAAGAAGAAAATAGAAAAGCAAGGAACCGAGATAGAGAACTCTGTAAAAAAAAAGCAAGATATATTAAATTAGAGTAATTTTTATTTTTACTTTTTATATTATATACACTGTACAGTAGAGAAATACAAATTACACATTAAAAAAAAAACAGAAAATATATGATTTTAGCAATATCAAAACATTTTTTGTGTTTTACTTTACGTTTTCTACCTTACTGTACATTTCATTTCCCGGTTTTCTTAAATTTGTATAACAGGCGTATTATACTTTTTTTTAACATTACATATTTACTTTGAAGTGAACAGTTTCGGTCTTCTTAATAATTTCTTATTCCGAGTGAGTTTAATCAATCTCAGACTAAAGTGACATTTTTAATAATATCCCTCAATCTATAATTTGTGTTATTTGCAATAGAAACTAAGTTGTCACCGTGTAAGATTTTGTTATAATATTATATGTATTATTATTAATATTAATATGCATCACATGAACAGCAGAGTACAACACTTATTTCAACCAAGCATTCCACGAACAAACATAGGATTTCAGTCTCCAATATACCGAATGTCTAAAATTGTAAACGGTATTTGTGGGATATGTGACTTTTTAGACTTCAATTGTAATAACGTAAACACTGTCATAAGTTTAATAACTCCAACCTTTACGCAATGAATATGTAATGTGTAAATTTAAAAGCTATAATTGGTATACTGATTAAAATTTACGGTAATGTGTAATGTTTACATGTAGGCTTTATGTAAACTTAGTATTAGTAATTTGTTTATATTTTAACTGTAGAATTTGTCTTGTAATTGAATACTTTTCTGTTGGGCAAATAAATGTTATTATTATTACTATGTTTATTTTAGTTTGTAAAAGACATTACCTAAGTTAAATACTAAAACATTATTATTTTGTTATTGGGTTAATAGATCTGTTAAAAGTAAATATATTATTATTATTGTTATTGATCTTGCTTGAAATTGATGTAAAATATAGAATCTTAGCAAAAAAGCGCACTATTTGTTACAAAAAATCTTTTCATCTTTTTTTTGTACTTAGCAACTTTACTAATTCATATCATTTAATTCAAACAACTACGCAAAAATATACTTAAAAATTGAATATAAACCTAGGTTAAGTGTAAAATTTTAGTAGAATTCTATTATCAATAGAATTGTTACGTGTCTAAGACCAAAAAACATGTTAATGTTAATAAGGAAGCAATAAATTTGAATATATTTCTAACACCACTCATAAATTCCGGTCTCTATTAATTATCTGCTCTGGAAGCGAAAGATGATCATGCATTTAAAACTAAATAAAATCGTAAAAAGCTAATATCATTTGCATAAGATATTTGCTCGGCGCCAGTTTTTAATAAACAATGCACTATATCTTTTTCTATAGACAGGACTACCATAAATTCATTCGGATCATTACGTTTACGATCAACATTAAAACAAATTTGTAAACAGACAGATTTAGCCGGTAAATAACGTCTAACCGACAGGCAGGGTGGTAGAAGTCTAAATTATCATAACAAGCTCGTTATACCCATGTTTCTTTTTTTTATAAAATTAGAAATAGTACTAATAAACCTAGCCCCACAGAAATTAGTTTGTTTTTGTGTTACATTAAAAAAATATTTTTGCCATTCCGTAAGTACCGCCATTATTAAATTTCGTTTATTTAAATATAATTTTTATCTATAAATTAGGTAAAACATCAAATTAATTTGGCATTAGAAAAGCAATTCATCGTTACAAATGCGACAAATCTGAGCTCATTTGATACTTACAAATCTTGTCAAATAGTCTCAACAATTGGTTTGCTTTAATTATTTAGCTCATCCAATTCTTTTGATTTGTTATTTCTGTTAATATTTACAAAAACAAAGTCAAATCAGGTGCAAACTAAGAATATTAAACTTTGGCTGAGTCTACAGATTCAAGTTTAAATGACTTTGCTTTGACTTTATGATATTATTTGTTGGTAGAGACAAGAATTTCTATCATTTCTAAACAATTTTTTTTAGACAAAAGACGCTAATGTGATAAATTGGTCGCCCGGTCAGTAGTATTCTTTATTTGTTTTGGCATTTATTTGTAGCAAAACTAATATATGTTATTAGAAGTAACTTTCAGCATTGAAATAGAGAAACATGATAACTTAACAAATTTATGGATTTGTAAGCAAATATTTGGTAAAAAGATTGCAGTTTTAAATATTATGTTCAAGTATTATTTTCGGTCTTACTGCGCAAATAGTTTTATTAACAAACAACATTGAAAACTAAAATTATTTTATAATAATTCCAGCAGGTTATATTATTCCAATGATGCACCTGCTATCACTATATGTTCTAAGCATCTCCTGAAAGTGTAATGTATATTGCAAATTCATTTAGGTAAATGTTTTTATTATTATTCTTATGTTTAACTTTTCTTGTTTCAGAGACATAACAATTTTGTGAAATTTATTAAAAATGTGTTTTAAACTAAACAGAAAATATAAGTTAGTTTTATAAAAAATTATGCTAAATCATTACTTTTTTACGCATGTGCAATTATATTATTTGAATTTTTAGATTCAACATTTAAAAACACTTGAACAATATGATAAGAACATGATAATGCTGCTTTCTGTATTTTGCAAGAGTTTTTAAATCCAAATCAAAAAGTATGACACTTATATTTTAAGTAGCCAAAGGTAGACTGCTTACCATTTTTGAACTGTAAAGGTTTCTAAAAATTGTAGAAAGCTAACAAATATTCAGCTATTTATGTGAATCATATTACATAAACTTGAAACAATATTTTTATAATACGCAATTTTAGTTTATCTAATTACTATTATAATATTCGGCCTATGAGCTTTCTTGAAAATTTATATTTGAAATATATTTTTTTAATTTTAAAATATAATATGGTTCAACATTTTTTACTAAATTAAATATAAACTTTATATTTGACTAAATTATTTTTACAGCTGCGTCATGCTTTTTTTTATAATCTCTATCAACTAGCACTGAACCGAATATGTAATTTACAATAAGTTTTAGTGTCAATACTATTAAATAGCAACAACAAAATTTTTAATTTTTAAAAACCTAACGTTTGTTAATTTAAAAATGATAGCTTTTTGTCTATCTCATCTAATTCAATGTTTTTAAAAATCCACTGTGTATTAATTTTGGTGCAATTTTTAATAAAATATTGTTATTGGGTTTATCTAATTTATTATTTAATAATTCTCTTTCAAGATTAAACCTGTATATGTGTTATCAACAATAATTTTTTGTAATCTTTTATGAGTTTTCTAATTATGAAAAAATGTTTGCAACTTTGATATCGGATTATTTAACAATACTCACAAATCCAAAATCTCTTTAATTGTTTAGAAATTCAAACTTGTTCAATTAAAGTTTTTGAATAATGATTATCAAATTTTGATATTGATATTATCAGTTTAGAAACAGCAGACAAAGTGGTTTCTTGATTTAAATTTTTACTATTCAACTGCTTTTTTGACAGTAATGTAACTAGTTTAAAAACATTGTGTTGGTACTAAATTTTACTTTGTTATTTAAACCCTTAGAATTTTAATCATAATTGAAACATTTGTAAAGTTTTCATTTATTTAAACTATTTTTTGCTCGTTTTAATTTTTACCTTTATTTGTGTTATAAAGATTAATATTAATATTATTTAAAAAAAATAGTTAATCTATAAATTTTAATAATTAATTTTAGTGCCTGCAAATATTTTTATGTTATCTATATACATATTTCTATATAAGATGACTAATATCTAGTTGAAAGATTGATGTGGCTTTTTATGAGTTGATAACTACAACTCAAACTATTAAGAAGATTTGATAACAAATTAATTACAGAACAAAATCATTAAAAGCTTATTAAATCTTTTCAAAAAACTTGCATTTGTTAGCTAATAATGCAGTTTTTGTTGATGCGTTTCCAATTGAAAGATAAAGTAAAGTTTGTCAAAATTGCCTTATGTGTTTTAATCATTAAATTAAATTTAAATTGTTCTTATACAATTGTAAAAAGCTTCTAAGCCAATAATGAGTAACAAAATTATTTGCATCACCACCAAATTAATAATTTATTGCTTTTTACATCCAAAAGAACGTTTGAAAAATTGTTTTCTCGATGCAACGTTTTTCTATAATATTTATAATACATATTATTTTTCATGCAATAGGCATTAATTAGATCTTAAATGTATAATGTATAATGTCGACAAACATGTTATACTTTGATGTCTGTTTTAGTGTTCTTTTATCAGCTTTTGAACGTTTAGAAAATAAAGTATTGAAATTATCAGTTCCATTGTTTAGACATGTTTCATCGTTTTTCTCTAAAATATTGAGTAATTTGTGTTAAAGTGTTTGAAATTGAACTAATTTTTGTGTTTAACCTAATTTTTCAATTCCGATCTGCTTTGTATGTAATTTATTAAAAGAAATATTTAAGTTGAAATATTTATTTATAATATTATTTAGTAGCAAAAATGCTATAATATTTTTTGAGAAGAGATCGAAAAAGGGTCAATTTTGATCACTTGGTTATCGGTGTCAGAAAAATATCTTGACAACCTAAAGGGTAATAAAAAAGATGAGAAAAAGTTACATATATTATTTAAAACAAAAATAAACTACTTTTAAATTTATTTTAATAGGTTCCTACTAACATAGTGTATACTAATTCTAAAATAAATATGATTATTGAGGTATCATCTATATAAAAAGACAAATACCGTTGCTCATAGGCATTTCAAGAAATTGAACAATGGCACCTTAATGTTAATAAGAATATAGTGACAACAGTTGATCTTTTTTGCAATGTAAAATTGTGTGAACTAAGCAGTTAATGTACTATACCGTACAAAATTGATTAAAAAAGTAATGTTTTTTTCCATTAAAAGCGTCCGTAAAACACATTATATAGACTTAAACGATTGCCATTAAAGCAATTTAACATCAATTACGACAGTAAGAGGCATCAACATCTTTATCTTACAAGAAAAAATTTCAAGCCTTCACAAAATGGTAAAAAAAGACACATTGAACAGTGTAATTGAACAAAATTTTATATCGTTAATGAGAAAAACTAACCGCTCTTAAGAGAGCTGCAGAATGCGTAATGTTTTAATAATGCCAAAAGAACAAGAAAAACCTTATTGAATATCATCTACACTCTGCTAACGTAGTTAAAAAAACTTGTTTTGGACAATTAACGGTAATGGCATAATGACTCGTGCAGGAACTCTGCACTTATAATGAATATTGGTATTGCAATTGGGAAGATGAGTCCTAATTTCGAGAGCAATTTTGCTAAATCTCATTACTTTACCATGTTACAATCGCAAAATTAATAATTTTAAAATATTTGTATCAATATTTGCAGCAATATCGGTTATATTAAATATATATTTACATTAAAATTTGCTTGAACTATCTTTCAAGAAAACCGGCTATAAGTGTTTTGATGTATATTAACACCATGCTCTTATTTTTAGTCAATGAAGAAAAGGGTTGAATAACAACCAAACATTTAAGTCCAAACATAATTGTTTTTTTGCATAAATTAAAAGACAGCATTCTTTTTTGTCAAAATTTTGCTTAAAATTTAATCAAAATTACGTACATCATATTTTATTAAACAATATAGACAAATCACTCACTTAGAACCCCATCAATCTTTATTGCATTTTTTGGCTTTATTGGGAAACGATCAGAGTACAATAACATCAATTCCTAATTCTTTTGAACTGCCATCTACTTTTTTTTTATTGTGCTACTATTCTATTTGATAATAGAATTAAAAGGTTTCTCCAACAATAAAAAAGCACAATACAAAGTAACTATACGTCTGCCCAAATCATTTATAGTTTGCTTAAACATATTTTTTTCGAAGTCTAAGCTATTTCACTTAAAAATGCAATAGTTTTTTCCATGAGGTTTCAGCTATGTGTTTTGAGAATATTTTTTTCAAATCATAGACTATCATGCGCACTATCAGAACTTTTTAAAGGAATATTTTTAAGCACTGTCTTTAGAATCAACTAATCTTTGCGATCTTTGCAAAAAACCAAAATAGGGAAAATTAAAGGGAAGATTCCGTCTATCAGCTTGGAAAATAAAAACTCTTATAAAAATATTATAACAAGATAGAAAACTTTAACTAATAATAAAAGCTAGCATTTTCAATATTTTTTAAAAATTATATTGATTAATAATATTAATTTCTTTTATTGTCGTTTCTTGATTGTAATTTTATCATAATAATACTTAACCATAAAATCTTCTCTTACGTATTAGTTGCTCCTAGAATAACATCTAAACCATTTTTATTTTCTAAGATCTAATTCAGCCAATTATTGACCAATATAACTCCATTCTGTGTATCTAACTCTTGTATTTATAAGTTTTTACCACAATATTTATTTTAATAGTGAATTATTATTTTAGACAAACGGTTATCAAACAGACAATTTCAGCACTACAAGTTACGTAATTTTTTATCGTATTAGTAATTTTTTCATTATATATTTTTTTATTGTTGTTTTAACACTAAAGATACAGTTCGTAACTCGTTCGAAAGTCAAATATCATTTAGTGAATACTAGCATTTAATATTCATTTTAATAAATTATAATAATTTCTTTGATATTATTCAATGAACCAATTTAAAATAATAACAATAAAATACAAATCAATCTATTATTTTTTAGATAATTTATTAAAATAAAATTATTTTGACAAACGTCAAAAAAAACCAATAAAAATTGGGAAAATCAAACAATTGTGTTGAACAATAAATTATGGGATCGTCTCAACATAGCATCAACTGCGCGATGATGAGATAGGGATTTAACTGGACCCATGACATAAATTTGGTTACAATTTTAATAATAGTATTTATAATTTAAATATGAAAATGGCTAAATATTTGCTGCTTTCGGTGGCCATTAGGAATCTTTGGCATTTAAACATGGTAAAAATGTTACCTTTAGTTATTTCAAATATGCGTGTTGTACCCATATCAACATGTAAAAAGCTCAAAATTTTAGATTTGAAGTTAAAAATCCTTACGAAAATACAGAAAGCAGCATTATTATGTTCATGTCATATTATTCAAATTTCAAATGTTAAATCCGACAATTCTAATAAAATGATTGCAGATGCGTGAGGAAATAGTAATTTAGCTTGATTTTTAAAAAACGTATTATGTTTTTTTTGACTTAAAACACAATTTGTAATTTTTTAAACTAATTGAAAAATAAAAACTTGTTTTTTAAAAATTTGTATATTATTGAAACAGTAATTTTGTCATCATTGTCATTACTTGTCAAAGACCGTAATGTTTTTTGAATCTAGCAACATTCCTGAGCCGTTGAAACAGGGAGAGTTAAACATAATAATAAACTTTAATGTCTTAAAAATTTACAAAAAAATTGTGTACAAAGCGATACTTAGTTTAATAACAATAGTCAAAAATATCATACAATTAATTAAAACCAAACAAACAAAAAAGTTTGAAAAAATAACTAAAAATTATAAAAAACACATAAACAAACAAAAGAAAGAAGTAGAAGAGTTAAAAGTTTACAAAATAACACTATAAAAACTGCTAATTAACTAATAAATGTAACCCAAAAAGCTTTCAATTTATTTACTATATTCAGCTAAAGAATAAAACGGTTTATACATCAAATACGACTTGACCACTTTGCGATAAGATGTGTAGCAGGAAGAAGCAAGCAGTCGATAATTTATTAATTAGTATGTCTGTATGGGATGACTATTTTAGAGATTTTTCTATATAAAGACCTAAGAATTTTACCGAATCAACAGTGTTTATTGAATTATTGTTGATGCAGATTGATTAAATGTTACCTTTAAAAAAAAAGCTGCAGTTTAATTTGTGTTTAAACTGAGGCTATTAGAATCGGTACACGTTTTGATAATCGCAAGGTCATCAGAAATAACATGGTGAAGGGACTTGCTGTCAGAGTGTCTTTAAGTGATGCTTGTGTCATAAGCAAATAGATAAATTTTACCACTAATGCGAAGATCAGAAATATCGTTTATAAAGAATAAAAACAGCACCGAGCCTAAAACGGAGCCTTGAGGAACACTAGAAACAAGATTTTTACAGTTAGAAAAAGAGTCATTTGCTTCTACAATTTGAGTTCTATTAGATAAAAAGGATTAAAACCACTTCAAATTCTTTTCTTATACCATAAAATTCTAATTTTTTAATAAGTATACTGTGACTAACGCAATCAAAAGCTTTTGCAAAGTTACAGAAAATGGTATATTATTTATTATTCACTGCTGCATAAATGTCATTCAGGACCGGAAAAAACGCATTATTAGTATTTTTATTTGCTATAAAACCAAATTGGCAAGAAGACAATACTTCGAATTTAATAAGAAAAGTCATAAGACGAGACTTAACTAGCTATTTAATATCTTAGAAAGAACTGGGACTCCTCCCAGTTGCTCTCCAGCAATTGGTCTGTAATTAGCAACATTACTTTTGTTACCGTCTTTATGAAAAGGAATGATAAAAGCTGTTTTCAAGCAGTTTGGAAAAGTTTCTTTTTCTAAAGAATTGTTAATCAGTAGTGTAAGAGCAGTTAATGTTAAGGTTTGTTACGCAATTCATTGATTATAGACCAAGTCTCTTTTGCTTGATATGTAGCAGTTTACTATAGCAGTTTGCTTTTGCCAACTTGATAGTTTTACGATATTTTATTTGGTAATTGGATATATGTATAATTTAGTATTTAAAAGTTGTTTTTTAATATACAGCAGTGAGCGCATATTTTTTTAAGTAGTCTTTAAGCCTGTTGTAAGTCATGGATTAATTGGTTTTGGTTTAATTTTTCTGAGAGGAAAAGCACGATGAAAATTATAAGTCATTTTATTCATAAAGTTGGGGAAGCCCAAATTAGAGTAATTTTCAACACAATCCCAATTAGCTGAATTACATAAACTGTAAACCTTTAAAAATGCATGAAGAAAATATTCTGTTTAATGTTGAAGATTTTTTTGCTGTTTATGTGGTAAAGCAAAAAAAGAAAAAATCAAGTCGTGGTTTGAAATACCAGCGTTAAAAGCCGCTGTGTTAATTTCCAAAGAAGCAAAATCATAAACTACATAGTCAATTAAAAAAAAATATTTTTTTTCAATTCTCGTAGAAAATTTCACATGCATACTTAAGCCAATGATTTAAAAATAGATACTAGCAGTTTTTGGGTAATACAAGTACTAGTATAGTCAATATTGAAATCTAGACATAGTATTGATCTACTATTTAGAGGTACAAAAGTTCTAGTAAACTAAGCTGATTCTAAAGAAAAAAATTTATCAGATTTTGGAGATCTGTATAACCAAATAATATAAAGATTCAGCAATTTGTTGTAAGCTACAGAAAACTCAAATACTTAATCTGAAATTAAAAAATTGTATGTATCAACTTCTGAAAAGTCATTATTAGTGAACAATATAAGGATTCTTTCATGAGCAGGGCTTGTTCTATTGTATCTAGAAATAATATTATAATTGTTTAGGCTCATTGGTATCTAGCCAGTGCTCTGTTAAGGCGACTATATTAAGAAAGCCGAAATCTTCCAATAATAATAAAAAATCATCAGCTTTATTTCTAAGCAACTGAATATTTAAAACAATTAAATTTAGTTTACTATCGTCAGGAATAAAAGAAATGTTTAGTTCAGATAAACACGTCAATTGTTTTAAAAAAATTTCTAAGAGGATTTTACAAAATTTTGTTGTGATGTTTTAGAGGAATTTAAATGAATTGTTTTTTTGTCTGCAAATAGGACCGAAATGCTGAGAGATCACCTACATCATCCGTGTTGATACCATATACCTTATGGAAGTTGTAATATAACTAACTTTACATATAATATAATTTAAAAAATATTGTGTTTAACTTTATTTTTATTCCTCCTGCATTTTTTTAAGTTTAAACATTGATTTTTTTACATATAGTAACTTCATCTATTTATTGGTTGTGTATTAGAAAGTCTAATAATTTTTTTTTAATAAAACATGACTTATATAGAATAAAATATACCAAAAAAAGAACACTTTATACAACAGACTTGTTCACGTATTTAAGAATAAAACTTATTATCAGCGAGCGTCAGCGTCAGCGAGCATGTGGAACCACGAGTAGATCGAATTTTCATTCTAACCGAGCAACAAACCGTATTTTCTCCAGGGCCAAAAACTAATTTTATTCTCATTTTTTTTATATTTTGATTTTTCAGCTACATAGTTATCACAAGAGCGTCTTATAAAAGATTTTGACTTTTCGGATCTTAAAATATTGATAAATTCATGGCATTCTTTGTATTTCGTTAAAGTATAATAATAATAATATCTAACAGTGTCAGTTCTAAAAATTCATGGTAATCTATTCACTTCGTTCAGCATAATTACGGAATAAGAAAATACATGCAAAACACATAAGATCCAAGTGTTACTAAATAAATATTCTATCTCAAGAGTGAGAATGTTTACTTTCTATTATTAAAAAAAAAATTAAGAATTACTGCATTCAGTAACGGTCGTGAAGAAAAGTAATTATACAAAAGTGTACAGTTCTTTCTGTTGTAGTCTTACAATAAATTATTGGCTCAGTTATTACTTATCATTTGACTCTTGTATTTAAATGCTTTCAACACAAAATGTATTTTTAGTAATAAATTATTAAATTAATTTGAGTTTGGAACTTTAATACATATAAACTCAAAACTTTATACTTATATTTAAAAATATTCTAAATAATATTTCTAATATTAGGCGTTCATTTTTTGCTAGAAAATCCATGCTACAGTTTTTATTATTCCACTTAAACCAATTAGAATAGATCATGAGTACATGAGTCTGACGTCATAAGCTTTTATAAGTTTTTACAAATTACCTGTTACATTAGTGTTAGCTTTAAAGAGACTAGCACAGCAAAAACGTAGAAAAGTCAAAATATATTAAAGAGCAAAGAAGTAATAACGCATTAGCTTATTTTAGGTGTTTATTTTAAGTAGTAAAAAATACTGTTCACTGTCTACTTTAACAAAATATATTATATATATATATATATATATATATATATATATAGAATGTCTCATAATAAAAAGAACAAGTTCTGGAAAAGTAAAGTATAAACGTCAATGTTAGTCATATAAAGCAACAAACTTCTGCCTATAAATGCACCGGTTATAAAAACAGAAAAAAAAATGCTAAGCTGTCTAATGGACAATATTGATTTAAAAAAAATGCTCAAAATACGATTTTTTTTATTTAAGCTTAAAGTGTTATGATAAAGATGAGAGGCACAAACGCATTTAAACACAAAACACCCCAGGTATCTCTTATACAAATGTATAGGCAGCACACGTGCCAAAAAGTCTTTTTGAGTATAAAGTGCTTTTGCATACACGCAACTTTTGAGATAATCTTTCAACTAAAATCAAATCAAGTGATTGTGCCGGCTAGTATACCTTGCCGCTACGTCTTATCCAGCGATTGAAAAATGTATTGTCTCATAGGCAACGATGTGGTACTGTCTGTACTACTTCACAAGTAACTGTCGAGTGTTATTTTTTTTCTCACTAATAAAAAAAGAAAATACAATTCTAATTTTAAACTCTCTGTTTTTACTAAGAAGTGCATTTTCGGATAAAAGTTTGTTAACTTATCTGTTTTAATTTGACGTATTTTTGACCTCTTCAGCTTTTGTCTACATTATTAAGAATCACCTGTATATTGCTATAATAATTATGATTGCCGTTTAAAGTTATATTCTTCAAAATGTAATGGCTTCACTATAGTAAATTTACACAAATCTGCCCTAATCTAGACTCATTATTTCTATTATTGTAATATTTTTTTATGAATTTGATAATACCAACTAAGAATACTAATAAGAGTATTTTTTTCATTATAAGATTAAATGGGGCTGTGATTTATTGACATCAAAAATCAGAAATTTATTTTCCAAAAGTTCTAAACAACAGGAAAACTAATTATTATTTGTGTAAAAAATTGTTTATCCAAGATCTTAATTTGTTTGCAAATTTGCATAAAACCTATAATTTTGTAAAAATAAATTTTAATTATCTTTTTATCTTCATCCGCGTTTGCACATGCTTTAATTTAATTATGGTAAAACAGAAATGTGGAGATATTATCGCACACTAATATAGCATAGCCATGAAATGTCTAGTTTCATACAAATTACTTAGTGCCGCCAAGTTGTTCTCAAATTAGGAAAATCTGTTATTCATTGTATTTAATAAAATTAATGTTATACGCACAGACATTTTTTACATTTTTATTTAAAGCATTGTTTTGTAAGAGTTAATTAATTAAATTATAATTAGTGTTTTTTTAATAACTTTGTACTTTTTCTCAGGAAAGACATAGTTAAAATAAAAAAAAATGTTTTCTTAATATACAAAATATTAATTGAGTTTACAACATTATAAAGATAAGTCTTAAACTTTTATTTTTATATTTAAAAATTATGTATTTAATTAAACCGTAAAAAATATGCAAAACAAATAAACATTAGAATTTCAAATTTATTCTATACACGTAATTTTTAAAATATTAAGAAGAGTATGGTATTTACCTTGTCTTACTTTAAAAATAAGTTTTCTTGCTCCTCCCGCCGAAAGTACGGTCTTCCGGGCCGCAGTTCACTCCAGAAAGAAGGACTTTTGTGGCCGGCTCGAGGTACGAGGCGTTCTCACTAGAGTGCGCTGTTTCGTATGCGCAACGTCCAGAAAGAAGGACTTTTGTGGACGGCTCGAGGTACGAGGCGTTCTCACTAGAGTGCACTGTTTCGTATGCGCAACGATAAGAAATTTCGATACAGAGGCTAAAATAATTGTTCGAAGTGAAGCTACTCCAAAAAAATCTGGTGATCGTTATCTTTTGGTTTATAATACTTATAAAAAGTGGCGAGAGGATAATAAAAGTTCATTGTCCTCCTCAGAAGAAAACAATTTAATTGTTTGATAAGAAAAAATGTACTATTGAATTCATTTTATATGAATTATGATTATTTTTTTAATTATAATATTTAAAGTTAAATAATACAATAAAGTTTGCATGTATTTGTTAGTTTTTGAAAATTTGTAATTGTCAATGCCATTTTATCAATTTTTCATTTTAGTTATTAATATATTTTTTTTTGAATGCCCGCCCCGACCAGCAAAAACTTCGGCTTCGCCTCAGTTTTGCAAAAGTCGGGCGGGCCCGCCCCCTCTACCCCACCTCGGCTTCGCCTCGGAACGTGCTACTACTTTAATATAAATTATTTTAATTAACTTTCGGCGTAGGATCAAGAAAAATAGTATACAACCCACGACCATAAAGTTGGATAACCTGGCAGATGTGATAGAAGAGCCTCGGCTTCGCCTCGGCACTTCTATCACATCGGCCAGGAAATCCAACTTTCTGGCCTAGGGTCGTAATATACTATTTTATTATACAAAGCAAAGGCGCAAAGTTGAACTTGAATATATACCGAGTGCGTCAAAAATCCAGCAACAGGTCAATACTTCCTAAAGAGTTTTCATATTTTTCAATAAAAAAGTTTAGTACAAACGTTGCTTGGTTACAAGTTACAAATGTTTTGGTAACTAAACCATTCTTTACCCTCTCACGCCATTGCGGAGAATAGAGGTATTTTTAAGAAAAAAACATCAATCTTTTGTTCAAAAATGGTTTTTATTCGAAACTCTTAAGATTAAATCCCAAATTTTTATCAACGATTAGCTTATTGTCAAGAAATAGAAGGAGGGCAGTTTGAGCATTTAGCAAGGCAATGAGTAAAATGAATTTGTAGGAAAAAAGTTTGGAATTGCTAAATACTGAGATAGTGATGAATCTCAATGTACTTTCTTCTTATCGCTTCATCAGCATACCAAAAACTAAAAATGTTTTAAAAAAAAATTTTAATTTATCTACACTAAAAATATTACAAACTCTAAAAACTCTTAAAAAGCATCATCCATCTCAAACTTATTCTCGGAAAAAAATTGAGAATTTCGGATAAAAAAATGTTTCAGACCAAACATTGATACTTTTTCTCCAAAAATCTAAATCCGTCAAAAAAAAATAAAGGTTGCTAATTAAAATTTTAGGTTTTCTTACCCCTTGCAAAAAGATCATGAAATGAGAATTTTGGTTTAGTTACCAAAAAATTCGTAACTTTTAACCAAGCATCTTGGGTAAATATATGACCAAATTCTCAATCTAAGTTTATTTTAATCAAATAAGAATATGTTGCAACTTATTGAAGATTTACAAGAAGAACAAAACATGTATAAAAATAAATTTCCAAGTTTGAATAAATTTGCTTTAATTTTATTTCTTATATTATAATTTTTAATATGAAACGCTTGAGAAACAATTACATCTTTAATATGTAATATAATAGTAAAGAATACAAAAAGCTCTCACTATTAGCAGTCGATAGTGACTTACTAATAGCAATTGATGTATATAGTAAACAAATATAAGTCATTATTATGCACAAGATACAAGGGATACAAGTTTAACAAAAAAAATTGTTTTGCAACTTTTTGGTCTATGATAATCTATGATGATCTCAAAGATAAAAGATAAGAGCCATCTTTTTTGTAAAAAAAACTTTCGCTTGGGTCGAACTCAAATTCACACCACTCAATCGCCTAAGCTCTAAACGCACTATTGTCTACCGAGCCACCTTTATTATGCACACACAAGAAAAACATTTTTAAAGCAAAATTGCATTGCGTTGACAGTAATAAATGAATGCGAAGCTTTAATAATAATTTTATTGTATAGTTTATATATTAGTTACTTTACTACTAACTTTATTTTTGTATTTTTTATATAAAAAAAACTTAAATTAGAGTTTTACTCAAATTATCGACGAAAATAAGAACTTTTTAAATTTAAAAACAAATTATCTGACACTTGACGGTAAAAATGGCTTTGTACGCTTTGTCATAATATGATAACCCAGAGTTTTTTTTGAAGCTGGTAAAGAAACAGAAAAAGTTAAATGCAATTTAACTTTTCTTCTCTCTAAACAATCTAAAAATTAGATACTGCACTAAAAAATATTCTGACTTCAAAAAATTGTGCAAACCTGAAAATAAGATCACAGAGCAAACAGTGGTGCATGCTTATTTCAATATTTACATATGTTGCTTTTATCTACTCATAACTTATCGTCTATGTCTAAACTCTAAAAATGATTGACTCCTGAATTTCTGTTTATATAACCTTTAAACAATTTCATTTTCGATAATAATTAAGCAACGCAGTTGCACTTTTTGACATTTTTATTAAACAGTGAGCTAGAAAAAAATTTTACCTAAACACTTGAAAACTTACTAAAATATTAGTATAAACTATAAAGTTAAATTAGAGTAGAGTTGTCTTTTGTTATAAGTTAAGTCAAAAAGTGACAAGAATACAATAGAATTTGTTCTCATCCAGTTCAGTTGATTTCAATATGGACTACTAGAAAACAGAAACAAATATATTAATCAATAATCATGTTACCTTCTAGAAACCGCAGTAAAAAAACAGTGTTTATTTTATTTTTTTACAAGCTAAAAATTTTTTGTAAAACTTACTTTATAAGTAAAATAATGAAAGCTTATAATAACTTAGCCAAATTGTGGCTTGAGTGTGAAAACCAGCAATCATGCATAATTATTCTTATAATGCTCAGAATCACTTTTCAAGTTAAGCCGGCAGCTACAATGCAATTTCCAATCATAATTACTAAATTGTAGTTAATACCTATAGTTTCATAATGCGGCACATTGTTGAAAAATTGTAAACTTTGAGCATATTATTATAACAATTTTTTAATAAATTAACCAAATATGCATCTAAAAATAAAGTAAACAAAATCAGAATTGGATGCTCTAAACAAGAAAATACACTGGCTATTATAAAAAATACATAAATAAAAAAATTCTCTTCAATTAATATTTACTCTTTCAAACAGTAACTGTCTTTCAAACACATAAATTTTTAAATGCTCTAAAATATTTTCTAACATAACCATTTTTTTAGATATTTTTATCAAGTTCAATCTGTGCAAATTTATTTATTGGTAAACTCAGGCATGTTTCCTTCTTGTGAGAACTCATCAGAAAGTTGCAACAGATTCAAATTTGAATGAATATGCAGCGACAAGCTTAGGCTTCTATCTCCCAAGTGTATATTACTTTCGGCATATAATACAACTTGCGATATTTATTAGAAGCTACTTTGTATCAATTTTTTTTCAAAATATTTTATTAAAAAATATAATAGAAAACGCATAATCATTCAAATCCAAATCTGTTGCACATTGCAGGTGAGTTCCAGTAAGAACAAAACATGCCCAAGTTTACAAATATAATTTTAATAAATGTATGTAGATTTGTTTTTTTATTTTACTAGTTGGTGGCTAACCCAAGAAGATAGATTACATTGTATTTCTTTAATATACGTTTGAAACAAAATGTTTCAAAGGTTTGAAACGTTTGGTTGTCCAATAAGCAATAAGTCTTTTATTTCACATTGTATCTATCAATATTGACATCATTTAGAGTGTGAACTATTTGCATAAAAACATGTGTAAACAATTTTTTGATGAAAGGTAGCTTCTAATAGATGTCGCTAGACTGAATCTTCGAAAATCAAAAATAATCAAACATTATAAATGCGTTTTAGTTGATCAAATTACAGTGCATAAAAAGACAGCTCTGAGGTTTCAAATTGCACGTTTCTTTAATTGAAATTCTTTGTCTTGCCAATAGATAACGCAACGCCTGTAACAAACCAACTGTACAGTAGAAAGTCTAACTATATACTATATGTTTCGGCTATGGACAAGACAAATCGGGCATTGAAATCGCATTTAAAACATTCCTTTTTTATTGACGAAAACAATGTCCTGTTTACACACCACAGTTTTATGAAACAGCGGTGTCAACACTGTTAGCAAAACTTGTCAATTTATTCAAACCTCACTTTTGCTTGTCAATCAAAATTTTTCCTCGAAAGCGTCCAATCTTGTTTCTCTATGGCAACTGATGTCACATTATCTTCACTAATGCGACTTGTTAGAGATTTCAGTGCTTGTGTGAGGTTATGTAAGCATAAACAATTTATTAACACTGACCTTATTGACAGTTAAATAAACAGTAGATTCCTAAAAATGCATCAAAAATCCTGCGAGATTTAACTGGTATATTGTGTGTGGAGTTTTTCTTTCCACTTTTGCCGAAAAAATAAAGTATATATATATATAAAAATATTTATGGTGAAGGAATAATTATAGATAAAACAGCAACAGTATATTCAAATATTTTATTTTATTTGTGCATTTTGCTTTAAAATTATGAATAAAATAGCAACTTGCTTAGATAAAATAGATTACAATTATTTTAGCTACTAAAACCATATAGTTTCAGTACTGTCATATAATCTTGTAGTTTTAGTTTTATTTT
Source organism: Lagria hirta (assembly GCA_947359425.1). NCBI lineage: Eukaryota > Metazoa > Arthropoda > Insecta > Coleoptera > Tenebrionidae > Lagria > Lagria hirta. The sequence goes on from OX375794.1 coordinate 32,404,596, forward strand.
AACAAAATAGTTATGTGTAAACTAGAATATAAACTAGAAAACAAGTTCTTGCAAGTCATGATAATGTTTTTAAAGTAACTGTAAAAACCGTTTTTTTTAAATAGTCATAAATATGTATAAAATACCAATTTTTTATGTAAAAAGTCAAATACAAAAACTATCTTGAATACTTTACAAATGTGGCTATTTTTTTTATAATATTATTATATCAACACAACATATTATTATACGTCGATATAATTTAAATAAATATCGGTCAACAATTGAAAAAATTATAGCTTATTTTAATTAAATTTTCAATCAATTAAATGTTGTTTTAAAATATGTTTTTTGTTTAATAGATATTTATTATAATATTAAAAAGAAAATATCTAAGATAACCTTTAAATAATACTTTGCAAATGTAACTATTTTTCATGTATAGAATGTTATTATATCAACACAAAATATATGTGTAAATAAATATTTGTCAACAATTAATAAAATTATAACTCTTTTCAATTATTAAAATATATAATTTATTTACTAGAGGTTTTAAAATATAAAACAAGACTTCTTTCTTGGAACTTATGTTAAATGTTTAAGATTAAATATCCAAAAACCTCTACAATGTTTAAAACATATTTAAAAATGTTTTTTGTTTAATAGTTATTTATTATATATAAAAAGATACTAAAATTACCTTAAATACTTTACAAATGTAGCTATTTTTCATGTTTATAATATTATTATATCAACACAAATTATATATGTGAATATATAATTTAAATAAATATCTGTCAACATATAAAAAAATTATAACTTATTTAATTAAAATTTTAATTATTAAATTATATAAGCAATTTTATTTACTGGTTGTTTTAAAATAAGTTTTTTGTTTAATAGTTGTTTATTAAAACATAAAAAGTAAAATACTAAAATTATCTTTAAAAAGTATTCACTTAGCAAATATAACCATTTTTCATAATGTTTATAACATTATTATATCAACGCGTGTATATTATAGTATAATTTGAACCCAAATTTGAATAAATATCTGTAAACAATTAAAAAAATATATCTGATTTTAATTACAGTTTTAATTATTAAAATAAAATAAGCATTTTATTTACTGAAAATTTTAAAATATGATCTTTTGCTTAATCTGCATATATAAGCATATACATATATGTCAAAAATTATGTTAGAAGATAAATTTGTTTTGTAATTTCAAGATGATAAATGTGCATCATGCCTGTTAGAAACTGTGAAAAATGATCCAATACCTCTCGTGTCTAAATGCAAACAAAATTTAATTTTTCGGTAATTAGCTGGACCACCTGTATAACTTAAAAATATGTAACGTCCTAACCAATTAGGCTTGCTAATATTTAATGATACATGACAGTAATTGCCTAAATTCAAATACCAAACACTTTATTTTACAAAACGTGAAAGAATATTGTATAAATACTAATGTTATTTTTTGTGTTTTGCACTTCCAAGACATGACGTTTGAGGTATCTTAATCGGCCGAAAAGTAACTTTTGATAAAGTAGGCTAAAAACAGGGTTAATTTAACTATTTTTTTTACAGTGTGAAGTAACATATTCTCAATTCTTTGAACAGGCAAATAACTGGATAATCAATCTGCACAGAATACTAAATAGGCAGAAACACTCTTTAAGCACTGAGAAGTGATATAACCATACACTAAGATATTTAACTTTGTCACTGCGACTTATTTGGAGACAATCGCAGTTTACATGGCGGCAGTCACTTTTATGGAGGTTTATGGAGGTGTTAAAACTCTTTCAGGTTGTTTGACTGATGTATAGAAAATTTTAAATACAAAATATGTAACCTTTTATGTTTTGTTATTTATAAGAAAAAGTAGTTTTTATACTTGTCCGATGTAGCACTAATTTGTTTTTATTCATACTTTTTATTTATTCAAAGGTTTTCAAACAAAAAGATACATCTATGATTGTTTACTTTAATTTTGTGAAAACCCCTAAAGGTGCATTGTTGAACATTTGCAACAACCTATCAGAATCTAGTTATTAAGTGTGTAGAATTGCATTTTAAATAACTACGAGTTTCTATATTTTGACAGCAATGTGTTTGACATAATTGGTGCAATTTTTTTGGTTTTAGATAATAATGCAAAAAGGCGCAAAATTACCGAAAAGACCATAATGTCGTATAGCTTTTTTATTAATTTTTTGTTTTATTTTTTTTTAGTATTTTGTATAAAAGACTTGGATTACTAAAAATAGAACATTGCACAACTGAACTACGTGCCCAAATCGTTAAACTTTAGTTCTCAAATCAACAATCCATTGTTTTAACTAGCAGATGTGCCAATTGTCGATATTTTAATGTGCAGGTTAGACCTTAAAAGTCAACAATAAAAACGTTTGGTTAAATTTTTGTCAAAATGGGGCTGTAAGAATCTTTTCTGGTGCTGGCCAACAACAAACGATGTTGCACAATATTGTAACGGATGCAAGAGAGTATTTGAGAAAATAGAGAAGCATCAATAAGACGACGTTCGACACTTACGAAAGTAAATGGCAAAAATTTTGCATACTATTATAAGAATGTTCTTGTATAAAATTTAGCTTGTCTAAAAATTAAAACCGACAGATTACCAGCAGCAACTTAATTATGCAATTTTTTCTGGCAAAAAACAGAAGAAAATCATGATTTTGTTCATAATTTATTCATATGCAGCAAAGCCCAATTTTAATTAAAGGGGTTTGATAATAAGCAAAACTGCAGGAAATAGGCGACGGAAATTCTAAAAGTGTAGTTCAACATTGAAAGTAAATTACAGGACGTTTAATTGAACTTTGAGTCTAGGACACCGGTCACAAAATTTGTATAGATGAATTTTCCTAGATTTGTGAATCAAAATTTTTTTTTGACAGAAGAGAAACAATCGAAATTGTAAAACACCCAAACAAGTTTAATAGAGATGCAGGTTATTATCTTTCAAACGTTCGAAAGTCCTTGTTCATAAACACTCCTTTGCCATCAACACGAAGCGCTTTCGCTTTCTCCGCAGCTTTTTCTTCCGGGCCTTCCGCCAGTTTTTCTTCTGCTCCTTCTACCGTTTTTTCTTCCTCTAGCCAAATAAATTTGGCCTCTAGCGTGGTTCACACGCCGAGTTACCATGCTTGTTCTCATTTTTATTTTCCTGCCCTAATGACGCTTCTACCGATTGAGTGCGAAACGTCGCCTATTTTATTTAACTTTTCGACACCTTCTTTTCGGAAAGATGTCAATATTTCAATGACGTCGGGCCGTGAAAGCTTTTCTTCATCAAATCATTTCTTGTTAAAGACTTTCCTTAAGTAGAATGTGAACTCTTGGAAAACAACTTTGACTCACCGCAATCTCGATTTAAAGTAACAGTCAACCTCACTAATCTTGAAAAAATCAAAGAGCCAACCTAATGGCCAAGCGGAGTATTGTTATCGAATTTTTTGCCAAGAACAAAATTCTGCGTGCGATATTTAATCTTAAATATCGCGAATCATGTAGAAATAGCTTCAAAACCGTGATATCGAAATACTAAACTATATACTAACACTGCTAAGTATTCACATTCTAAATTGTCTTAACATATATTTACAAACACATCAACAACTTCCCAAAATGCGAAGACATTAACATTCAGTACAAAACGAATCAGGCAAATCACTTGTATCTACCCACAGCTGGACTAGACAGTCCTCGAGACTTATCAATCAAATTGTATAATAAACTTCCTTCTTCTATAAGAAATGCTACTAATGCTGTCTCCGCATTAGTCCTTTACTTCCCTTCTAAAAAGGAAGTAAAGGCTTGGTTATTAAGCCATGCATTTTATTCTGTAAAAGAATATATAACTGACGGTTTTATAAATGATCAAAAGTTTACTTTACTGGTGCAGCGTAACAACCATGACTGGGTGTCGTCTTGAATTGTTTCAATTTGTTTTTTGCACATTGTAATTATTGCAGAGCACATTCCGCCTGGTCTTCATTATGCTTAAGTTTTTTGTGGTGTATTTTGTATGATGTACAGTCAATTTCAAAAAAAACTGATACGACTCTTAAAGCACGTTTTTTAAATATTTGAGCAGTGTATTCTAGGGCACCAGTCGCCGTCACTGTCAAATTAAAAAACTTGTCAGAATTGTCGATTAGAAACAAATAACCGCGCAAAAATAATAATCTTTAAATGGCTCCGCACACGAACAAAGAGCTAAAAGCAAGAATTGTATCAGTTTTTTTTGAAATTAGCTGTACTTATGCTTTTTATTTATATGTATTTCTTTTCATTACTGTTTTTTTAATATGTATTATATTAATCTGACATTGTCAATACATTAAAATGTAGAAACGACATTCAATAAATTCAAATTCAAATATTTAAATTTATTGTTGCATACTTTTTTTTACTTATTTTAAAAACTATTAAAAACTTTTTGAAAGCACTTAAAATAGTTATAAACTTTTATAAATTGTTAAAATTATTTTAATAATTTCAAAAAAAATTTATAAATATTTTTAAAAAAAATTATGTCATTACAAAAAAACTTTGATAACTTTTGATTTATTTTAATATTTTTAGAATTTTAAAAGACTATGTATTTTTAAAAATAGCAGGTGTTGAAATATTTTTCAAAAACTTTTTCAATAAAATTTAAAAATGTATTTTAATTTTTTTAAAACTTGGTTTTAATTTTTCCAAAACATTTTTAAAATTTATAAAAATTATTAGAAAATTTTTCAAATTTTTATTAGACGCTTTTTAAATTGTTATTAAATTCTTATAAAAAAATTTAAAGTTGGTTCAACTGTTTTAGAATATTTAATTAAAACAGTACTACATTTTCAAAACTGTTTAAGTTTAATATCAAAAATTCTTTAATGCTTTAAAAAAAAATTTAAAATTTAACTTTGTAATAATATTTAATTTTAAATTCTCTAAGCTTTTTTTAGTCATTTGATTATTTAAATTTAAAAATAAATTTAAATAAATGGAGCAGAAAATTTGTATTTAACATTTTATGTTATCTTAAAACTAATAAAACCATTATAATGCAAAAATTATTTAAAATTACTTTTATTTATACAAATTTACATAACATTGTAAAACCTTTGAAATTTATATAAATACACTTTAAATTTTTTTTAACCCTTTTATATTATAATAATACTTTGTTGAAATGAAAATGTTGCAAAAATAAATTAAAAATTATTTATTGTTATAGTTTTATGTAATAAATTTTCATTTTTTATATATATAAATAAAGCAAGAAATTTTTTATTTTAATTTTTCAATCACTTCAAATTTAATCAAATTAATTATTATAAGTAATAATTAAAAATAATTTTTAAAAATTTAAAAAAAAATCTTTTAAATAAAAAAAACTTTTTCTTAGATTATTTAAACATTTGTAAAACTTTTTTTCTAAAATTATTTTATAAAAACTCAAAAACAATAGCTTTTAAATTTTTTTTTTTAAAAATAGTTTGGTTGAAGTTTTTTTAAATAATTTAAAAATATTTTTATTGTATTATTATTTTTTATCATCTGTTCAAGTTTCTACGGCTACTACCGCTAGTGGGTCGAATATTATACTTCCAGCTATCTATACGCGAATAAATATTGTATAACAATATACGTATTTGATTTATATAATTAATTTTTATACCTTCACAAAATTTCTAATATGAGTAACTCTTGAAATACTTATATTAGAGAATAATGTTGCAGAAACTATTACATTTTTATTTATTTGTTTATTTATTTTTTTATTTATTTATTTATTTATTTATCTATTTATTATTTATTTATTTATTTATTTATTTATTTATTTATTTATTTATTTATTTATTTATTTATTTATTTAATTTATTTATTTATTTATTTATTTATTTATTTATTTATTTATTTATTTATTTATTTATTTATTTATTTATTTATTTATTTATTTATTTATTTATTTATTTATTTATTTATTTATTTATTTATTTATTTATTTATATATTTATTTATTTATTTATTTATTTATTTATTTATTTATTTATTTATTTATTTATTTATTTATTTATTTATTTATTTATTTATTTATTTATTTATTTATTTATTTATTTATTTATTTATTTATTTATTTATTTATTTATTTATTTATTTATTTATTTATTTATTTATTTATTTATTTATTTATTTATTTATTTATTTATTTATTTATTTATTTATTTATTTATTTATTTATTTATTTATTTATTTATTTATTTATTTATTTATTTATTTATTTATTTATTTATTTATTTATTTATTTATTTATTTATTTATTTATTTATTTATTTATTTATTTATTTATTTATTTATTTATTTATTTATTTATTTATTTATTTATTTATTTATTTATTTATTTATTTATTTATTTATTTATTTATTTATTTATTTATTTATTTATTTATTTATTTATTTATTTATTTATTTATTTATTTATTTATTTATTTATTTATTTATTTATTTATTTATTTATTTATTTATTTATTTATTTATTTATTTATTTATTTATTTATTTATTTATTTATTTATTTATTTATTTATTTATTTATTTATTTATTTATTTATTTATTTATTTATTTATTTATTTATTTATTTATTTATTTATTTATTTATTTATTTATTTATTTATTTATTTATTTATTTATTTATTTATTTATTTATTTATTTATTTATTTTATTGGAAACGTATCGGTGAGTTTTGTCCTCACTTTCATCAAGGATTAAGAACAGTTAAAAAATTCAAAAGTACAATTAGAACTATACAAACTATTAATAGATAATGTTACCTTCAGTATTATTTAAACACTATTTATTGATGTAAAACAATTTTTCAAATTAAAAATCAAAAACATTATACATAACATGTGGCGTTGTGTGAACATGATAGAAAGATAACATCAACATTACAGAAACCTTATTTAACAACAATACAACAAATAACTGGCACAAGGATATAAAATGGAAATTAGCGCGTGCACTCAAATTATTTATGGAGTTTGTTATTATGATGCTATTAGTAGCTCTTTAAACAATACAATATTTAAAAGTAATAGAATCGACTAAACCAACAAATGATTAAATTGGAATAAACTAACAAACATTTATTAAAAAAAAAATTATTATATTAAAATTATTTTCACATCACTGCTTAATCGCCATTAAGATTTTTTCGATTTATATTAATAAGATTGATGTATGAATGACTCAAAGAATTGCTGTCGTTTGTAAAATTTATTTTATTTTTATTAATTTATTTTGTATGTTTGCTTAAATTGTTTTTATAGCTATCATAATGTGTTGATATTTGTTGCTTATATTTATTTATGGCTCTATTGACGTGATATAGAGGATAGTTGTTGCTAAGAAGTATTCTTCTGACAGTATCAACGTTATCATTATTACTTAGCCCTAATGCTCTATTTAGTAAATTCGTTATTTCATTGTCTTTCTGTTCAGTGTTATGATTAGAGTAAAAGTTAATGATCGGTTGGAATTGGTTGGTTTGTTATACCAATTACTAATTAACCGATTTTCTTGTCTAATTATGAGTTTTCTAGGAAAGCTATACTATATTAGTTTTTTTGTTTCCGTTGTGAAATGTAACTGTTTGTTTTACTTATTGAATAAATCTTTAATATAATTGGTTTCATCTATGGCTATTGACAAGAAAATATCGTCAACATACAGTTTCAATAGTATATCAAACTTAATTTTGCTAATAGTTTTATGAAACAATTCATTCATAACCAGATTTGCAAAACTTAGACAGGTACAGGCACCCATTGGGTTTGTACGTACTAATATCTTTATAAATTCGATCATTCTATAAGAAATAGCTGCTATCAAAACCAAACTCTATTAATTTAATAAACAAGTTGAAGTTAATATCCCCATGTGACAAAATGTAGTTCCATTTTCCAACGGTACCCGGATGTAATTAATGTCAGGTACGTTGATACTGTTAGGAATATCTATAAGTTCTGTGAGTTTTTTACATTCAAGTGTGATGTGGAATTAACATTATTAACGATATTATATAAAAACCTTCCGAGATTGTAGCTAGGACTGTTTGTGCTACTCACTACCGGTCTTACACTTACCTAGGTCTTCTTTGTGTGTTTTACGGAGGCAATACTATTTTGATGACTCAGAGTTATGTTTCTTTAGTTGCTTATGTTGACAGTGATCAATGTATTCTTCTTCTAACAATTCATCAACTAGGAGATTTGTTTTGTTTAGAAGTGAGAAGGCAGAGCTCTTTATGTTTCAGTAAATAGATGTAGCTGTGTCTTCTTCTTCATATTCTTCTCTTTACTTAGAAGTAGTGGTGTTACTTTTATCCAATTTTTTAATGTAAATGGGCTCATTCTTTTAAACGAGTTATGAAAAGAGCGATATTGTTCAACAAGCGTAATATTTGCCAATACTAGCGCCAGCGAGTTTAGCAAATTACGCGAATTGAACAATATCGTGTTTTCATAACGTGTCTACGTACAATGTTTCATCTAATTCCGTAAATAAATCGTTTTTTTCACTAATTATTATCTCTACAAATAATTCGACATTGTCAAGTCACATCAAGTAAGTAACATAAAAAAACCAAAATTGTTTTGAAAAATATCTGTCATCAAAAAAATGGATATTAATTTTGATTTAGAAATACATTCGGAGATTTAAAAAAATGGCAATTCGACCGGGTTGGGTTTAATATCAAAAACTGTAAAAAACGCTACGATGTTGCGTACAAGAAATTATAAAACTGGGGTAAACAGAAGGAAGTTAATGGTGTTCTTGGCATATTTTGATGGTATGAAAGCCCTGAAATTTTCTACAGTATAAACAACGTTCTCTATGCTGAAAACAGAATAATTGCAAATTAAAAGAAATATTAACATCAAAGATTATGCTACATTGATAGCATTATTGAAGAAACGGTCAGCTAGCTCTTATCCTAAAAAGTCAAAGATTCTTACTAAAGAAAACAGAAAATTGTTTCAAGGATGCTAACGACAACAAATTTTTATTTGCAAAAGTACAGCTAAAAAGCCTGATGCTTTGTTGAATTAATAAACATATACTTTATAGATGGCAGCAATAATTGGGATTACATGTGCCTGTAGGAAAGCCGAATTAACAAATTTACGAGTACAAAATGTAGTAAATTAATGGTGTTTTTTGAAAATCATGATTCCTGAAACATGGTGGTGCAATAATTTGTAGTGACATTGACGAAGTAAATTTGACCGATATTATTAAGAAATATTAATTTGCGCTCCTTAAGTTAAATTATAAAAGTAAAAAATGTGGAATACAACCAGTAGGTATCAATACAAATATTCAAAAAAGGTGAACATCAACGCCGTTTGAGTTAAGAATAACATGATTAATAAAAATGTTTCCAGAAAGAGTGATAATTTAGAGTTAGGGAGTGTAATTAATCTAGATAATTGTAATGTTCTAATTTAGATGTTAATAGTTACAATTCGATAACAGTTCGAAACTTGAAAATTAATAGATTACTGATGTTAGTAATAAATTACTGTTGTTATTATGTTTTTTTTTTAGTAATTTTATTACGTAACTAGTTACGTAATAAATTTTATTGCGTAATTAGTTATGAAAAAAGTGACGTTTCATAACGTCAAAGAGTTGTCAAAATTTGAACTTTCATAACAAAATTAGATAAAATTAATTTACATGGTTTTAAATCACCATTGCAGTGGTATTATTTCTTAAAATCTTGTTTCTGCAAAGTTGATATGATTCATTACGTCATGTACTAATTTATTTCAACCGCCGTTGTTTGTGTCTTTATCTTAAGTTGCTAATACTTAGGCATTATTCTATGTATATAATATATAATAAAGTTATTAATCAGTATTTTATTAGAAAAAATACCGACTTTAGGGCCCGTAGCCACTATAGTTTTTGTCTTAACTGGTATTTACATCAGTGTAATAAAAATGTGTTTTTCTATCATGGTTGCAGTTAAAGGTAAAGATGACATATTGTTTAAAAAAGTTTTGGGCTACTAAACTATCATTATAATAACAAATTTCATAAGTAATTTGGATATATCCTTATGACCGTTATTTGTTGTATTGTTGTTGAATTAGGTCTTTGTAATGTGACAGTTGATATTATTTTTCTATCATCTCTACACAGCCTGTCTATCTGCTATAATGTTTTTAATTTTTAATTTAGAAAGTGGTTTTACATGTTTTTATACTGAAGCCATGTACTGAAGGTAACGTTATTTATTAAAAAATTGTATGGTTTTAATTTTACTTTTTAATTTTTTAATTCTTTTTAGTCGTTGATTAAGGTGATAACAACACTCACCAAAACTTTGACAATAGAAAAAAATAAATAATATTCAAATAACTTCTGCCACATTAATCTTTCTCCCATATTGGAAAATATACGTATTTGGCTATTTACATAGTTTAATAGCAAATTTGAATATTATAATAGCGTATTATTACCTTAGAAAACTTAACACTGCACAATAAACGTAATTACTTTCACATTCAAAGTAAAAGCAGCTCAAATTACTTAATTATTCTATACACAGCTAGGGCTCTATAAATAATTAAGTATGCACTAAAGCTTATTCATCCAGTGAACATAGTTTGGTTTTATGAGGCTCCATATGAAGATGACCCACGTGCACCCAGCGCCTGGAACATTTTTTTAATAGTCGTATAAAAATGAAATTTGTAATAAATTATCTATCACAATAGGTGTGCGGTGGAAACAAAGAAAAGCTTCATGCTGAGATCCACTCAAAATTTAATTTTGTTTATACTGTGGTTACTATAAAATACGGGGTTGTATGACAGCTATTGCATGCTATTTTTGGATTTGAAAATTTAACACTTTTCATGTTTCGTATAAGTTGAGTGCTCAAATTTTGTTAATTTTAGTTGAAATAAAAATTACTCTATACATGACACAAATTTAAGAAAAACAAATATTGATTTAAGAAAAAGAAATAAAATAAAATGATTTGATTTACACTGTGATTTATTTTAATAAAAAGTTTATAGTTTTTAGAAAGTTACATGTTTAGAGAAAGAAAATTTAACGCACAAAACCAATGCGATCTCAAACACTTTTCTAAGATAAAAATACTTAAATTATTTAATTCAAAGTTACAATAACAATTTAATACTACTGGCATTGTTTATTGCAGTAAAAAAATAAATATACTATTATTTACGTGCTGAAATGGTACTTCATACCCTGAGTAAATAATCAAAAGTATATTTTAATATTGTTAATTAGTACACAGTTATGTGAGAGTTTAATTACATAGTGTTTAAACTATTTTTCCAAATTTTTTATAAAAAATATAATAGTTTCATAGTTAAAACGTCATTATCAGAATTATTTATCAACAAAATATCTAATAGACACGATACTTTTTACGAAGCTAAGTGCATTTTAAAAGTGCAACAGTCTAAATATATAGAAATTTCATAACAAAATATTAAACGGGAGATATCTATTAGAAGCTACATTACATCAAAAATTTGATAAACAAGGCTTCTACTCTAAATAACACAAACCAGTTTTAATAGATATATTTAGAAAACAACGTATATAAAGTAGCTTTTAAAAGATGTCGCTTGTTTTATCATAGGCACTATGTAAATATAAGCTCAATTTTGTCAGACAATTTTCTTAAAATCTGAATCTGTTGCGACTTGCTGAGGAGTTTCAATAAAAACCAAACATGTTCAAGATTACAGATCTAGTTTGAGTGAATTTGTATTTAAATTTTAAACTTTCGTAAAAAGACGGAACTTAAAAGCACAAAATAAAAACACCTTTTTAGCAATCATGCAAATATGTAAATAATTTTGAGTTGGCGTCACACAAACAAACTCTATGTCATGTTCATCTTTTGAGTTAGGATTCTCTAAAGTCACTTTTTCAATTATGAAGCACTCTTCTATCAATATTTTTAAACATTCATATTTTTAAGCATTCTAAGATATTACTATACAAACATACAACTATACAATCTTTTGTTGTTCAGTTTGGTTCTTTTTTAGAGGTAACAAGTAAAAGTAGATTTTTTTGTTAAATTTATATGGTAAAAAGTACGATAAATACCTTATCCAACAAGAAAAAATGGTTTAAAGTTGGTTGAAAAGACGTATATGCTTCAATTTATTTTTCTACAAACATTAGAATCTAAACAAACAAAAATTATTAATAACATCAAAAACTAACAATGAAATAGTATGTTCTCCATAGAACAAAACTTTAAAAAATAATACTGTTTTGAAAATACACTTTGGAAAGATACATAGAAGAAAAATTTCAGTTTTTTTACACATTTTAGAATGTATCAAAAAATATAAATGTTAACGTAAATTCTAAAATAACTCCTAAAGATTTTTTTGAACAATTTATCTTTCCGAATTTCAACTTTCAAAAAATTGACCGCTTGCAACCTGGTCGCGTTGCGTTGTCTAAAAACTTTACGTTGCAAAAGTGGTCGAAATACTATGTATACAAGTTTTGTAAAAAAAATTATTTTTGGATTAAGATGTATACTAAGCAAGCAAGTTTATTTGAAAGAAATATTATGAGAAAAAAAAATATAAATTCTTTTTCTACTACTTGATAGATATTTCAGTCGAGTTTTGAAAAAAAATTGTCGATTTTTTTTAACCAATTTAGAGTAAATATTCAATTTAACTTAATAGAAAATGATTAAAAATTTTAAATATTTTTTTTTGATTTTAAGAAAAACCGTTAAACTGTAAAACTTTGTAATCAGACTAATTGAACAAATATATTTATTACTGATTTAAGTTCAATTTAAACAAAAATATTTTAAATCAACAAATAAACATTTGGGGTGTGTTAATTTGTTAAATAAGACAAAAGTTGACGTGTTTTAGAACTAAATTTGCAAAATTTATGTTGAAATTGAAGTGCTCAAAATATTCTTTTTAATTTGTTGCAATTTTTAGACACTTTCTACATTTAATATAGATTACCTAAATATTATTATTTTAAAAGCAAAGAAATTCATAAAGAATAACTTTTTTTCGTAAATCTTACAATAAAAAGTTTTTTATCTGTTATAAACTGTTTCAGACATATTGTATATACTGTCGAATTGAGAAACCTCCTCTTTCTTTGAAGTCGAATAATAAAGTGTAAATTTGTACAATAAAAATAGTTTTTTATCCTTTATTTTCTTAAGCTTGAAGTTAAATCTTGCAAATTATAATAAAAACTTTTTGCTTTATACGACAAAAAAATTGAAAAGTAGACAGCTGTTTGAAATACTACAACATGATTTAAAATATTCTAAAAATACGTGTTTTTTTAATTTTAGTATCGAATTTTTTTAATTAATAAAATTTTAATTTATTTTTTGGGTTTTCAATTTTATGGTAATTTGAGTGGTCAGGCGTAGTAAACGCTACATAATTTGTTTAAAATCAAAGGTCTTTTGATTAATGACTTTGAACATCAGAACAACTTATGTAATTGAAAATATAATATACAGCATAATCAATTATAATCGGTACAAAACACTCAATCTTTATCTTTTTAAGATGCAACCGTATTATATTTTGCCCTATTTCTAACTTTATTGTCTTGTTTTGAAAGAATTACATTAGTACAGTTTTAAAAATGAATTAAAAAACTGTGTATAAATATTTATATTTATATTTATAATATAATAAATAATAAACTCAGCAAAAGTCAAAGCGCGAATGGCAATAAAACTGTCACAATTTTACCACATGATCATTGAATTTTACAGTTTATCTTCAGAAGGTGCATTTTAACGTGAACTGCTGGGGAGCAAGTAGTCATTTCTCTAATATATGACCATACTTTTAAAAACCACTATTAAAACCATGAATGGCAAATGTTAAAGACTACAAAAAATACAAAATTTACAGCAAAACAACTATGGAAATGGCTTTATTAATTAGTGAAAAATTAAACGAAGATCATAATTATAAATATTATCAAAACTTTCTAAAATGACAGAATTTTAATTTACTAGAGACATAAAAGTCTGTTTCTCATATAATTTTATACTCAGAATAAGATTAGTTATAAAAAAGCACCATGTAACATTTATTTGTAGAGATTCGTTATACTTTAAGTGCAACTCCATTCTTAAAAAGTTTTAAAAATACTAATAATTAAGTATACCGTTGCTATTAGCCTTCTTGTATTGACATCATAGCAAAAAATCTCTGGAAATGTTTTTTCTGTGTATAAGAGCAATGATTTTAATAATTTGTAATTAGATATCAGCAGGATTAAAAATAAAAACATAAAAAACTTAAACTCAATCTTTTAGAAAACCTATCTTTTCCGTTACGTCAGATGTTTTTCGGTCAATCTATTCAATCGAAATTTTATGCAACTAAAGATGACCAACCAATCTACAACCACTAATGCGCAACTAGACCAGTCTCAATAATTTTTTTTTCCGGAAATCGTCTTGGAAGCAACATTTTCCTGCTTATTTACGTGCAGGAAAATTGAGTTTTCCTAACTAGTACTGTAAAATCTTTACCAGACGCAAAATAAAAAAGATACTCTAGTACCTATAGTTGCCAACAAAATTGACAAACTTGATTTATGTAGAATTTGTAAAAAAAAATTTAAAATTTGTAAATTTCGTCTTTTTTTACGATTTTCTGAAAAATTTAATACAAAACACGTCAGTAAAATCTCTTACTTGACTCGGAGCTTTAAAATACTCGGCACAAAGTGCTTCGTATGTCAATTTAGCTCCTCTTCAGTAATGTGAAATTTTTCTGACTTTTATGTAAATAACTATTAAACGAAAAACAATAAGTAGAACAGGTCAGAGAGTGAGTTTTTGAGGATAAAAAACGGTTTTTTTTTATGTCCGGCAAAACGCAAGTCTTATTAAAAAAAGTTGTAAGTAATACAAAGATCTACAACTTTTGTATTTACATTTTTTTCATATAACTTTAAAATTTATGTGAAAAAATTTTAAAGGTCAAGTTTCTAGTTTTTTATTTTTATCTTTTACACAAAACTTTTTTCTATAAAATTTGGTGAAAACTTATATTTTTATGTTTCCAACCCATTGTAATTTCTATGATTCAAAATATTAGTTTTTTCACCCTGTTATTGAAAAGCACCCTAATTTTCTAACAATTTTTTTTTTGTCAAAATATCTGTTTTTTAAGGTCTTTAAGTTTTTTGTTTATTAAAATTTTTACTTTCTGATAGTGTAAGAGATAGTGTATACATTATTATGATAAATTTTCATATACAG
Organism: Lagria hirta; assembly: GCA_947359425.1. Lineage (NCBI taxonomy): Eukaryota > Metazoa > Arthropoda > Insecta > Coleoptera > Tenebrionidae > Lagria > Lagria hirta. The sequence continues at coordinate 32,419,954 of OX375794.1, forward strand.
AGGGCGTCAATGTAAACTTCTCACCCTTAATATCTTTGTTGCAGTTAACAATATAAAAAATTCGAAAATCACGTTAATTTTATTTGTAAAGAGGACAATTAAAATGAGTATTTTTAGGCGGCTTGTTTTAACCCTCTAAAATAGGTAGATGCCTCCCTTAAAATCTTAAATAAGAATAGAGGTCAAGTAGCACATCTTTTTAAAAGGCGTTTAATTTTTTTTAGTGGTATTTTGTTTTGTTGTTTTTTGTCTAGAGGTTTGCAAATAATCGCATTTCAGAGTTACAAAAACAATTAAACTTACTAACATCAAGATTTTGGTTTGTTTACACAAAAATTATTGCATTGGGTCTGTTTGTATTACAAATGACTAGAGAAGTATGTCACATCGTTGAAATCGTTGAATAACAGGAAGAACATCTAGTTTAAATCATTGATTTCTAATTTATTACTTATTTTTCTTCAAAAAAAGTAACTTTTTATTTGCGGATGAGAAATTTCTACAATAAAACACATTAGATCTATTTTACGCACTATCTTATAAGTTGTTTAAAATGTTGTCGATTTTCTTGTAAACAATAATAAAGTTTGTTTTCAAAATGTGTTTCTCAATGCAATACAATTTGGGTAAACACTAGCTTGAAAACCAAAGTTTTAATGCAGATAAGTTTAATTGTGTCTGCAACTTTGACACGCAATTATTAAAAAACCTCTAAACAAAAAGCAACAGAATAGGATATCACAGAAAAGAAAATTGAACGCTCTTTCAACCAATGTCCCACTTGACCCCTTGAAAATAAATCTGACATCTACCCCTCTTAAAGAGTGGACACAAGACGCCTAAAAATACTCAAATGTCCCCATTACAAATAAAGTTAATATGCCTTTCTGACTTTTTATATTTTCAACTGCAACAAAGATATTAAGAGTGGGAGTTTTTCAAATTGACACCCTGTATAATATAATCAGACTTTTTAAACCGACTTAAAAAAAAGAAAGAGGTTTACAGTTTGACTGTAATTTTTTAATGTGTGATACCTTATAACTTTTTTCTAGGTGACCCGATTATTGATTCTTTTTTTATTTGGAAGCTGGTGTTTTCTATTTGGTTTCATTTGAATTGAATTAAGATCTGAGAAGTAGTTTTTAAGTTATTCTTATTAATTTTTTTTGACATATATTTTTGACACTTACAATTACTTGATTATCCAATCAAAAGTAAAAATAAATATTAAAAAATTGCTTTCACTATAATTAAATATTAGTTTATAAACAATTTGAGTTAATTAAATAAATAAAATAATAATTAAGTAATCATATTGAAGACGGTTTTTTCAAAATTTTTAATATGTTCAATTATTTTCAGAAAATTTTGATCATATGACGAACAGTTTGTTGAAGGGGTCAAGTGATTTTGCCTAAAGCAACCAATTTTGAGTCTATTATAATCAAAATTTTTGCAGAGAGACGCAGTTTTAGAAACGACGCTTTATTTTCGTAATATTCGGAACTCTATTGGCTGGTATCCACTGTTTTTGTAGTGTGCGGAAATTTGCCTCGCAAAAAAACGAAAAAACTCGAATTTGAATGTTTTTTTTTAATCAATATATACAATTTCGAGTTAACAGTTTAAAATGTGGGTGCCGAAAACATGGTTTGAAATGCACAAATTTTTGCTCAAATTGTCATGAATCTGAAAAATGCTTCAATGTGAAAGAAAAAACCTACAAAACAGTTAATAGTGCAGATGAAATTGTGGATGAAAAACCAATACAGCCTGGAAATAATATTGGAGCCAAAGGCAGTGATAGGTTTTGAAGGTTTCAGTATACTAGAATCGAGAAAGTTTCGTAAATTTAAAGATAAAAAAATGCCATTAAAGAAACAAAAACTAATAAATACTTGATTAGAATTCAAGATAATTAACAAGATTAATGTATTTAAAAATATTATAATTAGCATAAAATATTTAAATTCAATAGTACTTGATTTATATATAAAAAGCTAAGTTTGTAATTTTGTTGTAGATTTTCTTATTACCAACAACTTTGCCATTTAGCTTTTGCACATAAATTTTGAAGTTATGTGAATGTAAATACAGAATTTGTAGATCTTTATACCTATTACCTATATTTAACTTATACCTATATACAACTTTTTTAACAAAACTTGTAGTTTTGCCGGAAATTAAGATAAACCGTTTTTTACTCTTAAAAACTCACTTTTATTTTTACTTTCACACTTTTGTTATATTCTCTTTCTTTTCCAATAGGTTTCATTCTACTAATCTTTTTTTTTAATATTTTTAAAAGTTTTATTGTTTCATAATACGGCGATTACTATTTTCTCACACTCTCTTGTGCAGTATGACATTGCACTACCATACCTTATTGCGTAATCAAAGAGATATCTAAAATCTAAAACAAAATTGTTTATAAACAAAAAAGCCAAATCTTTAAGAATACAGAAATATAAAACAAAATGTACAACAAATAGCCAACTATTCAAAAACCTAAAATATTTATTTAAATATCTTGAAAAAGAGAACAGCTGTATATAAAGAGTTGAAGAGAAGAAGAAGGCTTTTATCAAAGTTACTAAAAGAAATGCTTGTTTGCATAGTTAGCAAATGAGCTAATATTACCACTGATTTTCAGCATTAATAAAAATTAAATAAAGAATATAGCAAAACACAGAACCTCTAAATTTATAGGACGGCAATTTTAAGTGAGTTTATCGACTTTGACAGCTTGGTTTCTCTCAGATAAAAATGATGTAGACCAATCCAAGCAAAAACCGCGTGTTTGAGAAAGATAGTTATGATCAACACAATCAAAAACTCAAAGAAAAAACAATAGTTTTTCAATAGTATTAGACAAAATTCTAAGCTTTTTAGTTTAGTAACTACAAAGTTTTACTTTTTTGCGCACAGCCTGCGTTTTTTTCTGCCTGATTTTTGTTTTCAAATTTATTTTTTTGTTTTATCCTGATGGAACCTACTGCCATAACTTTGTTTTTTTTAATATAGTTACTCGTAGTTCTATCGGAAGACTAAAACACAACAAATTAACAAAAACTAAATGTATTCGTTATATTTGTAATAAAAGGCATGGTAGATACACTGTATACAACCCATTAAAAAAATAAAATAAAATGTAAAAAATCTACAAAAAAAATAGTTAGCAATTGTGTTCTATAATATTTTACTTATATAACTATTATTGCTATAACTGTTATTTAAAAACGATCCAAAAATGCTCTCTTCAAAAAACTCTTTATTTTGTGACACTCACAAGCTCGCGAGCAAGTACAATCCTTACATTTGTTTTGCACTTTACAACACTTATTAACAAAAAATTGCATATTATTTATAAAATCTGATGCTTGGTTTTTCTTAGAATACTTATCAATTTTTTGTTCTCCTATGATGACTAAGGAACTGATTGTAGTAAAATTTTTCAACAAAATGTCCAGTTAAAAAATGAGAGGGAGGCTTTTCAATTCCTCTGACAATAGTTGATTTTACTGGATTTTGGACTGGTATCTGAATGTCTTCATCGGGTAACGGTGTCAAAGTTCTGCTATAATGGGCTTCCAGACCCAAACCTAAAGGGCAAAGATTTAAATTTAAATCTTCTCAAAAATAAATTTATTAGCTAAAATCATGTCATTATCTACATAAAAAAATATTTACAAAATTTTCTAAATGATACTCACTAGACGAACCTTAGTGTTATCCATTCTTAGGTTTTCTCTGCGACTGACAAATTGTGGTACAAAAGTGAATTGATAAAATAAGAAGTGATAGCTATGAGTAATACTGAGTTCTCAGCAGATGAACACATTACTATAGATAAAATGCTGTTGTTTGTCCAAAATTCAAATATTTGATTAGACAGTAAGTTTATTAAGTTTTAATTATGTAACAAAAATGTGTATCTTATGTCACAAAGTTAAGTTTTTAAAACATTGTTTGGTCATTTGAAATGTAAGGTATATTGTTATCTGAGCTTACGATTGTTGTCAACAAAAAATGTTGTCATAAAAACAAATTCAATAATAAGTTTTGCACAGTGATCATTACTTACTATTTTTATTTTTTTAAGTTTGTGTTGCAATTCATTTTTTTCTTTAATGTCTAAATTTACAATTTGTTGACATATATTAAAAACAAGATATGACCCTGTGCAAGACTATGAGAAACGCCTAAATTATTGTTTTGGCAGTTAGAAAGAAAACTATTTAAAGATACTATTAGATGCATCACTTTCATTTTTGAAATCATTAAAATCTTCGAAATTTTTATTTTAGTCGATAAAAATAAGTTTTTTTCTTTCTCTGCATGCTAAACACAGTTTTACCATACTCCATTCTTAGTGTTGAAAATTTCTTCTCTTATTAAATCTAAAACAGCACTCAATCTGAGTGCTTGATCTCATTATTCATTTCAAATTATTCTACATCAGTTTGCTTAGAATAATATTGTGAAAGCCTTCATATTTTGTGTTTATTTGTTTTTTTTTAATATTTTGTCACAACAGATATTTAACAAAATATTAATTTCTGAAAAAGGTAATTAAAGACATGAACCATGGGTGGGCTTCTAGATCCACCTAACCCATTTTAGTTGCGCTACTGTTATTATTATTAACAATATGAGCTTACTTTTATGTCGTGTGACGTCCTGTATGTGGTTAGCAAATGATGTTGAAACAATTTAACAAAATAAACTTTGATTTTGTAACATCCATTTAGCAACATTTAGCATGCAACAGCCACCTTTAGCAAACAAATTTCTAGATGGAAATTAATAATTTACATATGTAAAACTATACTAACATAAAATGTGTTGTTTTCTAGTAGCACCCTTTATCTGTGTCGCTGTTTTTGAAATCACCATTTCAAAAAACACAGCATGACCCGATGGCGCCACGGCGGTTCCTTTAGATTAGATATCTTCTCAGCAGCCGCTACGGAGTTACAATGATTTAAATTAAAGGGTCAGCATGACGCTGCTGTGTCATTCACAGCCAATTAGAGCAATATTAAGACTTCAAACTCGTAAATCAGATTTTGTTTTACAAAATAACACAACATACCTACCTAGTTTCTAAAAAAAAATTATTCTCACCGATGTTTCACATAATAATTGTTGAAAACAGTCTTTAACTTTAATGCAATTTCTTTCAGTAAATTATCACTTACAATTATCTCTTAGTAAAACCATAAAAGGCATAGGTAAATGCTTTATTCAGAAGAAGAGACAAAATTTTCCCTAAATGAAATTATATAAAATCAGTCAATCAATCATGGTAGTTGGTTTTACAGCTTTACAACTACCTTCATTTTCTCAAAATAAAATTATTTTAACTCACATAGGTTTCACTCAAAATTGTTTTGACCAACCGCTACAATACAATCAATAATTAAGATTATTTTCCTTTATATTATTATGTGGTATATTATATTTTATACATTATTATTAATAATTAAGATTCAATCAATAATTAGTAAGATCAAAAGCATGCAACTTCTAAACAATAGTGAATAGTAAATTGTATCTTTTGACGTTACAATAGATAGTAACGTACAATAGAGTATTAGTAGTTACAATAGAGAATTTCTTTACGCAAGTTTCACAAAAAGATACAGTTATTCCAAGTCACCAATTTAAAATTTGAAAAACAAACTTTAATAATACAACTGATTATCAATTAATTTACATTAATTCTTTTTTGCTCAATTTTCTCAAATAAATTAGAAAAATTTACAAACACTCTAGTCGCCGCTACAATTTTTGAAAAAATTTCTTAGTGTCTTTGGGTTGCTATTATCAAATCTTGGTTTCCTTACCATGGTACTACTCTTGGAATATCTTCTTTCCAACAAAGCACGAGTTACCAAAATTAGTTTATAAACAAGAAGATTATCCTCAAACACACATAAAAAATCGAATTGAAAACCATCCTCTTCTTTTAATAGTCGTTATATCAGAAATTATTTTGTACAACATATGTACTTTAAAAAAATATTTTAAACTCAACAATAAATACTACAAACATTCTTCTGTTCCCATTACTGGAGCTGGATATACAGGTTGTGACATATAAAAGTTTCCAGGCGGAATCTCTCAGTAAATAAATGATGTCTGAAACAATCCTAAAACACGTCAATTTTGTTTTCAGGGAAACGTATAATGCAAGAGATTCTAACCAGAAGATTTTTACTTGTTGAGGGTGGCCATCCTTCAGAAAAAGTTTTAATGTCAACTTAGGTCAAGTCGCCCCTTATTAAAATAGTCGTTTAATTTGCTTTCTAAAAGTGTTTTTCTGTGTACAAGCATAATTTAGTCACATTTTAAGTAAAAAACGTACACAAGAAGTGTACTCAAAATTAAATAGTCGTAAAGTGTACACGAGCATAGTAATGCAGAAAATGAATACCTACACTACGGCTACTACCGGGTGTTCAATATTAAAGGGAATTAAGAGCGGCTGTGCTTTTTTGGCAACAGGTCTTAGCTTGATTCGTACTAAAGCCAAATAGCCAAGAAGTCGCTTAGGCAATGACGTAGAGATTCTCGTGAATTTAAATATATCAATTCAATTATTTTACGTTATAGTTTATGAGAAAATAAAAAATACATATTTTTATCCTGTTTGAAAATTTCAAGATATTTTTTTAAATAATTAAAAAAAGCAATTCACATTCATAAAACTGGCGCAAATGTATTGGTCTAGCATTTATGCTCACGTCACTGTGCTTAAATGTCAATTACCGTATTGATTGACGAGAAAATGAAGGATGAAAATATTTGATTAATATGTGTGTTTAAGAAAAATGCAGGCTGAGTAGTTATTTTACCTAATTTTAGTACAAATCGATCTAAGACCTGCTGCTAAAAAATTACAGCCGCCTCAATTCTTCTTAAGGGGATCCTCACGCTAGAAATGAACTTGAAACTGTGATTTTTCGGGGGTGTGTTCATAAAATGTTCAATGTTGAGTTATCGCTTTGAACTGCATCTGATTGGATAAACAAGAATGACACATATCCTCAAGTCCACGTGGACTGTAATATGATCTTTTAAGTTAAGCATCGGCTGCTGATAACTTTATAAACTAGAAAAGCCGATAAGCGCTACTTGATATCCCGTGTAAGTACTGTGTGGCCAAAGATAAAAATATAAAAGCTTTATAAAACTCTAAACACTAAAAAAATTTTAAATTTTTTCATATGATATCAGAAACATTTGCAACATGTTTAACATGTTTAAACATGTGTAAAATATGTTCAACTAAAGCACATAAAACGCACATATTAAACAAATTAAAATATATACCGTGCGTTATTTATCTTTTGGAATAAACTCTAATCTAATGTATATTTATATCAAATATTATTATTTACGCTCAAAAGAAGTGCCGACACGGTTCGGTGACGCCTGTTCTCACCTAACCAGTTTAGTAACACCTCTACAGCTCGCTCAAGTAAACATGAGCTACGGAAAATATGTAAACTGAATTAGCAAAGTCAGGAGTAAGTTCAAATTAACCAATCGATGTGGTGTGTACATGAAACCTAAAGCGACCTCAGGGCAGATCACGCTTCTTCTGAGCTCATGTTTGCTTGGGTGGACTCTACTAACTGACCGCTGGCACTCTTTTGAAGAGATACTAATAGCAGGTTTCTTCTATATTAATTATGTTTTAAAATTTCTGGTATCATTACGTTATAATAAAACTCATTAAGTTTTGGCAACATTGCGTTCCAAAAGTCTTTGTCATATGCTATCTGCAACAAAAAATAATAGTATATTATAACATAATTGTGTTAATTATGCAATATCTTACTTTATCTATATTATTTTATCTATATAAATGAATCCCTATTTCCCTTGGCATCACGCCTGAACGGCTGGACCCATTTGGCTGATTTTTTTTTTGTTCTGTTTGTTATTATCAGGAGAAGGTTCTTATGAAAGAAAAAGTTAAGGAAATCTCTCAGAAAGATTGAAAAATATACATGTAATTTTGCATATTTTAAAAAAAGCGCGTTACGAATGTCAACGTCATTCCATTTAAAACAAAAAACTCTGTGGTGATCTATGACACCACAGACATAACTTCGCTAACAAATGTCAACGTCATTCAATTTAACTTTCCTTTCAAACATTTTGAAAGGAAAGTACGAAGGCAAAGATGTTTTAATCCCACGCATCCCTATGATACCGAACGATATGCCATTCAGTTTTAAACGTTTACAGTTTTCAGTGCGGCTTGCATTTGCAATGTCAATAAATAAATCGCAAGGGCAGTCCCTAAGTGTATGTGGCATCAACCTAGAAAATCCATGTTTTTCACATGGCCAATTATATCTCGCTTGTTCCCCTGTCGGAAAACCATCAACATTATTAATTTACGGGCCAGAAAATAAAACTAAAAATATAGTTTATCAAAAAGCATTAGAATAGAGAGAAGCAGTGAAGGGTATAGAGGCTATTAGTTGCTTTCTAGAACGCACATGATAATGAAGTCAGTGTTTACTTCAAAATGTTCAGTTGTTCAATAGCGATTTGTAAAAATATAAGTGAAATTATTGAACCCTACGAAATAAACAGTATTATGAAAATATATATTTTGTTTTTTATTTAATAAAATTAGTAAAGCCTTTCTTGGGTATGACGAGACCAGGGAAATAGGTATTCATTTTTATATGGAGGATATTATAGATTCCAGTTCCAATTGAATAGGTGCGCATACATAAGATAGCTATACAAAATAAAGTAGTGCATCAAATTTACGCTAAGGCGGTACGAAGTTCGCCGGGTCAGCTAGTCGAAAGGCGTCCACACAACAAAGTAGCAAAATTTAGCTCCACTGAGCGCTAATTGACCTTGTACTTGGTTGTAATAGTTATCAGTTTTTTTAAGGCGATAGATTCCATCTGCACATGCTTCTAAACATTTTATTTTTTTTTGGAAAACTCCTTCTTCTGGAGTTAACTGCCGACTTGAATACGGGCATTTAATTTCTATAATGTCTCCCCCCGAAAGTAATCCGTCTGGACTGGCTCCTAGATGTGGAAAGTCCGCATCAACAAAGAGGCCGGATTCGGTAATTGCTTCTTCGATCTTATAATATTCTATAAATTTGGCTTTGGCAATAGGTTCATGATCGACACCCCAGCGGCTCAGCAGATCCTGTAAAATTTGAATTCACAATTCTTTTGGCAAGTTTCTTCGGATTCGTAGATTTTCGTAATTTACATACTGCCCCAAAGTTGGAAGCAGTAAGCCTGTACATGCGCTCCATTTTCCACAAAGGATTGCTACACTGTCCTCTAGTTTTTATTTCTAATTCCCGGATATAAGAAGTAGCAATGAGAGATCACAGTTTTTCTTTTCTACTTTCTAGAGTGGTAGGGCTTAATTCGCCGACTGCTCCATACTCAGCATCTGCACTAGAAAATGTGTTTCTTGTTTTAATCTTTGTAGAAAAAAGTTGTTTTCTTTTTAAATTATACATTCTTTTCCGTCTAGTTTTGTCAATGTACAGCTTTGTGTATTTTCCCGGGCTTGTCGTCGTCATTGTTTTATAGATCTTGGATATATAATTTTCGTGCTCGTTAAATTGAAGCGCTGCAATTCGACATCTTACCTCATAGCTGTTTTTCAAACTAAAATTTATTCGTTTGCCACCAACAACTTTTTTTGCTTTTTGCTTTCATTATATAGTATAGTTTGTCTAAACAATTTGTGCAAATATGGTTTTATTGCTAGGTAATCTTCACTAATTTTTATGAGGGCTTAGCGCAGGGTTTTGTCTGTGCAGAATCTTAAAGATACTGCCAGTGCTGTATTCAGGTTGCTTCTATTTTCTTCGCCTGCATGTTACTGAATATAACAATAAAATTACATTTAATTCTCTAGCCAAAGATTTATTTATTATTGAATAATATAAAAATTATGTAGAGTATTAAAACATTAGTAATTTTCATTTAATCATCTGCATAAATATCAGAATCACTGTTACTATCATTATTAACTTGAATTATTAGTTTTGATACTATTTTTAACGGTAGAAATGTTTTTCTTCAATTACGTAACGACTACAGTTTTTTCATTTTGACGGTGAAATTTAGTCCGGCTAAAATTTTCATTACGGTCCATGCTGACAAGAACTACAAACGCATCTGTCGGCTACCAGTTTGATGCAAATAGGGGTTGCAAAGTATGTAAGAAGGCAAAATTGTAATCGTACTAAATGTTTAGCTAAACTATACCATCTGAGGCTAAGTCGTTCCTTTGCTTTTATTCCACAGCTGGAACCAGCCCGGCTATTTCCTTCATAATATATTTATTGCCAATTTTATTTTTTATTTGTTTTGATATTCTTTAAACGATTAATGTTTATTTAAATATCACCTATTATTTTGATTATGATTCTATTTATTATAAATTTAAATCAAAATTTTCATTGCGATACACAATTTAATAAAATGCATATTATCAATTAATAATATGTATAATAATTTACTTTTATGAAAAGCACAAATACAAGCGGTGTCTCTTCTCTTTATCTAGCCTAGCGTTAGGTCTGAAACATAAAAACAATCATCGTATCCTCGTATAGTAATTCGAGACAAGTGGTTCTTAACACCCTGACAGATAAGTTGAAACCATATCCGTGATTTCTCTTAATGTGACGTCGATAATAAAGCTCTTGGAGGAGGAGTCAGATACATTCAAGCGACACACCTCACCAGCTAAAATTTTCAACTATTATCCGCAAATTACTCCTTTATTTACAAAAATTTTGAAAAACGTATATCTTAATTTTACCTTTAAAACTACATTTTGAATACCACCGTTGATTTAGATTTTCGAGTTACCAATTTTTACGATTTTTTATCACTTTCTGATAACAATTTCAAAAATCGAAATCAAGCAATCCATAGAGAAGACATTAAAACTTTTATATTCAAAATTTCATTTGATTTGGGTAAAAACTAAGCTCAAAAAACTTATCCCATGTTTCCAAGCATTTTATTCACCGTGAAGATCCCCTTAATATTAAACACCCGGTAGTAAATCGTTAATCCAGCTGCATTAGTAACAATTTAGTACAAAAAATAATAGGCTAGACAAAAACACAAAAGAGCATATTGTTATGGTTTGCATTTTAACTCTTTGCAAATTACAATAATTGTTAAAAGTGTTTCCCATTTACACAAATAAAATCTATTGTAAAAACTAGCACTAACTTTGTCCAACATAGCAGGTGGTATTGCTTGACACCTTGTGGTTATATGATTTCGTGGCTCTTGTAAATTTTGTGACTGCGATGTATAAAATTTAAATTTAAAAAATTTCCATAAAAAAATTTTGTAGCGTTAAATCAGGAGAACGAGCCGGCTACTCGATTGCACCATGCCACCCAATCTAACATCCAGAAAACCGTTCGTTAAAAAAATCACGCATTAGTCTAGCAAAATGCGATAAGCGCCATCTTGTAGAAACATAGACAAATTTTTATTAATATTGTTTTTGTTTTCTACTATGTTGGTAATCAATAGATCGATGTGATTTTACTTTCTAGAAGTTTAACATACCTTTCGCCGGTCAAAATTTCTTCTAAAAACAGAGGCCCAACAATGTAATTTTTTAGGATACACATTAGACATTTATTTTTAACAGATATTGAGTATGGGCTTTGTCGATACAGATGCGGATTTGTATCACACCAAAAACGAACATTTTGTTTATTTTATTAACGTTGCCGTTCAAATAAAATATAGATTTATGACTAAAGCAAATGTTGTACAGAACGTTACGATTGTGTATCAGCTGCTTAAACATGTCTTCCGCAAACTGTATTGTTTTATTAAAATCATCTTTGTCAAGTTCCTGAATTAACTACATTAGTAATACTGCATAATAAGTAAAATACATCTCACATCTGATTGTTAGAATTCCTCACATCATACTTCCCTCTCGAAAACAAAATTAACGTGTTTTAGAGTTTTCTCAGACAACACTTATTTACTGAAATATCTCGCCTAGGGATTTTTATATGAAACCCCCTGTATATAAATGATATAAAAAATAAAATCATAAAATTCCAAAAATTGCTCTTATTGGTTTCAGATACGTAGATGATATTTTCGAAATTTTCTTATTGTATCTACAGACTCAGACCGTCAACTAAACACTTTCTTTAAGATTGTTACTGTACAAAAAAAATAAGTTAATAAAAGTTTTAGACTTAATAATTAAAAACTTTTACCAAAGTCTATAGACTTTGGTTTGAGCCTTTGGTTTAAATAAAATTGCTTTAACTCAATTTTTTACCAATTCATGTGCGAAAAATATTATGCATTCTGAAAAGTGTACCTACATTTCGAGTAAAATTTTTGTTTTAAAGTTAGTTTTAACAGTATAAAAGTAATTGACTAACGTAATACTTAGCCTTAAAAAAATGTTTTTATAAAGATTTTTTTAATTTTTTTTTTTGCAGAATTATATCGTATATTACATATGTTGAGTTTATCAATGTAATTTTCCCAGAGATTTCTACATATTTTTTTAAATCTATTTTTATAGATAAAGCATATCAGTCTTATCCTCCATTCATCCGGCAATACTTTCTTCTTCCATTCATCGATTTTTACTTTTTTAATCTCTTATATACTAAATCCGTGCAATAAATTTATCCATCATTTATGATTTTATCTACTCTAGTTGCTGTTTTTTTGTATTTTATTTATCGGCCTTTTCACTTCTTTAAATTTAGTGTTTTTTCAACTTTTATTTTTCTTTAAGCAGTTTATATACCAATTACTTTTTTTACCATTCCAAAATTGTTTTGTTCTTTTTCTATCTCGATTGACTTTTCTATATTTTCTTATCTTTTTTTACTTTTATTTATGCATTTCCACATGTCTTGCTGAATCCTTCGTTCAAAATTGTTTTTATTAATTTAGTTCTGTATTTGTTTATGTTCTCTTTTGTAGCTTTCTCACTTTCGTAAATTTTCTCATTTACACTTTTTCTGCTATTCTTCTGATCATTGTTCCTTCTTTCATAAAAAAACGATCCCCCTCATGCATCTTAATTTTTTCTATATTTTTAAACGTTTTTTACAGTTTGCTATATATTTATATTATTGTCGTTCTTCTCCTTTTGAATTTGAAAGGTGGCTTCATTTCTTAACCTCTCTAAAGCGTTTGCCTGTGTCTCTCATAAGATTTTGTTAGAGAAATTAAGAGCATACAAAGTTAATTCTACTACCTGCAACCTTTTGCTGTCTTACTTAGTTAATAGATCATTTTAACAATGAAATATCAAGTAGACTTCCTGTCACATCTGGCGTACCACAAGGATCTATCCAGGATCCTTGTTATTTATCATATTTATGAATGACCTTCCCATAAATCTGCATTCAAAATATATGCCTATATGCTGATGATACTACCCTAATAGATGAAATCACCGATAAACAATCTGCTGACTGGGTAAATGCAAAGTCACAGTCTGACGCTCTAGAATGGTTCCGCAAAATAACCTTTGCTTGAATGTTGCTAAAACAGTAAATGTTTTATTTTTATTAAAAAAAACTGAAACTACGCTATTTAATTCTACCTGCTGGTTTCTTGGAATTCACATGGATTCAAAATTAGCTTGGGGAAATCACAGAGATACATGTGCCATCAAAATTTCAAAAAATATTTTTCTTTCAAGAAATCTTAAACTGCAAATTCTCACAGATGCTTTACGAACCGCGTATTATTCCGTTTGTCAGTCACACCTCACCTACGGAATACTAATATGGGGTCACAAGTAGTATTGTTCATAGAATTTTCCGCTTGCAAAGAAAAGCAGTTAGAATTATAGCAAACGTGAGCTACAGAGAAAACTGCAAAACATGCTTTCTCAATCTGAAGCTATTGACATTGTCATGTCTGTATATATACCTATGTCTGTCTTACACATGTCAAAAAAAATGTTAAACAATATTTCGCACACAAAAATTTCCATTATCATGACACGAGATCTAAAGAAAACCTATGTTTAAAAGCACGAAGATTAAAAAAATCTCAAAAGGCTGTGATTACTTTGGTATAAAATTTTATAATAAACTAGCAGTAGAAATAAAAATGGTGGGTAATCTACCATTTAAGAAATGGATCAAAACCATTCTACTGTCTAATAACGGCATATTATAGCACAGACAAATTTTTAAACGATTATCACATAATATAATATATTAAGATTTTATTTTATGTAGGTAAGCAAGTAATGTAGTTTTATTCCCTTTTCATTGTTTCATTTTTTTTTTCATTGTTTTATTGTTTTTTGACATGCACAAAACTTATTTAAGTTATATGTATCAATATTGTTATTTCAATAAAGATTATTATAATTTTTACACTAAAGCATTTCTCAGTTTGCTAGCTAACTATGACATGAGAGCTTTAGTCACGGGTTACACTCATATTACAGTGCGAAGCAGGAGCTGTATTGGCAATGTTTTAACAAATTTACCTCACAATGTTGATGTTTGTAATGAGGAGCTGGGCCTATCTGATCATAAAGCTCAAACAATCTCTAAGTGGTAAAATTATAAAAAAAGGGATTGAAAAACGGAGAGTATTTCCCAAAAATAACAGTCAAGATCTGCATATCTTTTTCACGAACATTAATTCACTTGATTTCCTAGTTCATAGTCAGGCAGATTTATCATGTGACAAGCTTGCTCAACTACTTACCACCGCTTTTGAAGACATGATTTGCTCTCTTTCTAAAGCAGTTAATTCGAGAACTACAGCTTGCTCAGTAAAATGGTTTACTGACGACTTAAGACAGATGCGACAAACGCTGCTAGCAATAAAAACTGTGTGCGATGTTACTTCTGATGAAGACGATTGGTCCACATTTAGAGCCTACAAAAAGCTATACAGATCTAAAATATGCAAAGAGAAAAAAACAGCTTATAGTTCTTATATATCTAATTCTAATAATAAAATTAAAAGTGCGTGGAAGATTGTCAATTTTGAACGCGGCTCTGCAAATTCTAACAAAGTTTTGTATCAATTCACGGCAGAGGACTTTAATAAATATTTTGCTACAGTTGCCAATATTATAAGAAGTCAAATATCTAACACTTTCGTCAATCCTTTGTCGCTGATGAAATCCTTAAAATCACCTAAAAACTCAATATTTTTTTAACGCATTGATGAACAACATGTTTTTAACGCTGTGATGTCACTTAAAGCTAGTAGATGAAGCTTGTAGCTAGTAGTAAAGAGCAAGGTGAGAGCGGATGAAAGAGAAAGTGAATGGTTTTAGACAAAGAGGGGACTGAAACAAGGGTGCCCTCTGAGTCCGCTACTGTTTACAATTTATATGAGTGATATGGAAGATGTGTTAGCAAAAGAACAAGAAGGAGGAGTGGTAGCAGGGAAAAAGAAAATTTGGTTGTTAGCGTATGCGGATGACATAGTGATGGTAGCGAAAGAAGAAAGAGAAATGAATGGAATGATGAGAATCGCAGAGAGGTATATGAAAAAGAAGGGATTTGAGGTGAATGAAACTAAAACAAAGATAATAGTGTTTAGTAAGGGAGTAAGAAAAAAAGTAGTATGGAAATGGGGTGAGAAAGAAATAGAGCAGGTGAGAGAATGGAAGTATTTAGGATTCATGTTTGGAGAAAGAAATCGAAGTAAGGCGCAGTTGAGAGAATTGGTGAAAAAAGGAAACCAGATGTGTGCGATAGTGTGGGGAATGGCAGAAAAAAAGTTTAGAGGAGAATATGAAATAGGGATGACGATGTTTGACAGTCTGGTAAAAAGTGTAATGATGTATGGAGCGGAAATCTGGGGATGGAAAGAGAGGAAAGAAATAGAAAGAGTGCAAGAAAAATATATGAGATGGATGCTAGGGCTAAGCAGAGAAACCCCAGGTTACATAGTGAGAGAGGAAGGAAAGAGAAAAAAAGTAAGAATAGAGGCGGGAAAGAGAGCAGTTAAGTATGAAGACAATATGCGGGAGAGAGAAGGGTGTGAGATACTGAAAGAGTGTGGAAAAATAATGAAAAGAAAGGGCGATTAGCGAATAAAAAAAGAGAGAAAAGAATACTTTGAAAGTAAAGGGTTCAGTGTAGAAGAGATTGAGACGAAAAGAGAAGAGAGGCAATGGGTGAATGGAGAAATGAGAGACCGAGATAGAGATATAGAGAAGCAAGAAAGGAGGGGTGAAATTAGAGAAAGCAGGTACAATAGAAAATATGGGGCAATAATTACTGAAGAACTGCCAAGCTACCTGAAAAGGGAAAATAAGAGAGAGAGAAAAATGATTGCTAGATTTAGGTGTGGAAATGAAGAGAGAGAAAATAGATATTGGATGGAAGAAAATGAAAGAAAGTGCAGAATGTGTGGAAAAGAGAGAGAAACATTAGAACACATGATGAAGGAATGTGAGGAGGTAAAAGAGAGCATGTTAGTAAGGGAGGATATAATGAAAGGAAAGAAAAAGGGAATAGAATAGATGAAAATGATAGAAAAAGATTAAACTGGGTGGATGAGGAAGAAGAAGAATAAGAATAAGAGAAGACATAATGAATGAAAAAAAAAGAAAAAAGAATGGATGAAAATGATAAGAAGAGAAAGAAAAAAGAAAAAAAAAGAGGAAGGAGAAAGAAGAAGATTTATTTTAATAAAAATTGTAAATACATTGTAAAACTGTAAAGTTAAACAATAAACCTTATTATTAACACTTAAAGCTAGTAATGCTTCCGATTGTTATGGTATCAACAGTAATATTTTAAAATCAACTATTTACAACTGTATTACACCTCTTACACTATTGTTCAACCGATGCATTGCAGATGGTCATTTCCCTGAAGCCTTTAAGATATCACGGGTAGTCCCAGTCTTCAAAAAAGGTGACAAAGGTGTTCTTAAAAACTATAGACCTATATCAATATCATGCGTCATCGGTAAGGTGTTTGAAATTATCATAAAATCTAACCTTCAAAAATATATTGACACACATAATTTGCTGTCGAATTCCCAATTTGGTTTCCGTGCAGCAAAATATACTAATTCAGCTCTCATCCAAGTTAGAGATTTTGTGATTAATAATTTTGACAATAGAATTTTATCGTCTGCGGTAATTTTGGACTTAAAGAAAGCATTTGACTCTATGCCTCACAACATCATTTTAGATAAGCTGTATTTTTACGGAATTTGCGGCACACCACTAGCACTGCTGAAATCGTATCTATCTGATAGATTTCAATATATCGATATTAATGGAGAAATGTCTGAACGACTTCCTGTTAAGTACGGTATACTGTTTTTAATCTTTGTGAATGATTTTCCATCATATATGTTACCATTCAAAACCGTACCACAGACCGTACTTTACGCTGACGGCTCCACAATTCTAGTTAGTGGTGAAACCGAATTTCATTTAAAAGATAATATTAATAAAGCCCAAAAAACGGCAGAGCATTGGTTCAATACGAATAAATTAAAAATTAACGTAGGAAAAACACATGTTCTAAAATTTTCATCGGCACAACGGCATATAAACACTTCTACAGGAAAACTATTGGGACATTGGGAGTAACTTTTGATAGCTCGCTCCGTTGGCACGACCACGTCGATTTCTTGTCCAACAAAATCTCTATAGTCCAGTCATTACGTACATTCAAAAAAGAAAATGAATTTGCGCTTCTAATTTTTTAATATGTTGTAGGGGATACCTAGAAAAGCTTAACTTGAGATTGTCGACCAAGCTTTCCTAGGAGCTTTCGCCGCCATCTTGAAAAAAGGGGTAAAATTTGTTTCTCGGCAATAACTCGGCTATCCGATGAGATTTCGAAAAATTTTGTAGGACACTTTTTGTAGCTTTCTTTGTGCTCTACAATAACGCTTCAATCATTTTTAGCGTATCATGCATCGTTATTGAGATATCGATCGATAAAGTCAAAAATTTAGATCACAATTTTTGTTTTTTGCTTTTTTTTTCTGTGGGTCTTAATAAATATAAAAAATTGTGGAATTTAAACTTGTAGAGCATATTCAGACCTACAATTTCCTTATTGGATTTTTTTATGTTGGACAAAAATTACGATCTCCAGCGCGCCGCAAAGTCGGTGAATCCACACTCAGCGTCGAGCGAGCGGCTCGCTCGGTTGTGTCTGGATGTCGAATCGAATGGGAAATTGCTCAGGAAATTGATGGGATAAAAAATAAGTACATAGAGCAACAAATTAAGGATCACACAATAGTAATTTATTAAACAAATAATTTGTTTAGTTGATTGATTTGGAATCTTTGGCACTATAAACTATTAACACAGTTTTACCACTTGCCAGAAAGTTTATTTTTAGATCTCGAGAGCTCTTTCGACCACCATGTGGTCATCATCAGGAGATGAATAAAACTGAATGTTTACTTGTTTAATTTTACCTGTTTTGGTGAAAGTTGGGTTTTTCCTAGTAAGCCGATTAAGCAGCTGAAAAGAGGACCGTCATCTTTGTTTAGAGCATTCGCTTTATTTTTGTGAATTTCGATAAGCTCGGCGGCGTCAAGATGCCTATAGTTAATCAATGGCTTAATTAATTTTACGCTGTTAATACTAATTTGGTGATTGTTATTAAAGACGTGTTCGGCTATACTCGACTTTTCTAATCTGCCGAATTTTAAATGAGATAAGTGCTCTTTGTACCTAGTCTGAACTGTTCTACGCGTTTGCCCTATATAACATTTCTCACAGTTATCACAGTCTATGCGATAAATTTCTGATTTTTCTAAAAATGGTGTTTTGTCTTTCGGACTTCCTAGCAAATCTTTTAATTTTGACCCTGACTGATGAACCGTTCTAAATCCTAAATTTCTAAGCACACTCTCAAGTCCGTTGGTTATCTTGGGCTTAAAGGGTATTGAAATGAATTTTAATTCTTTTTTGTTTGCTTGAAAAGTTGTGCAATTTTTTAAATTTGCTCTAAATTTTTGTTTATTTATAATTTGTACTATTTCTTCATTATATCCATTGACATCAGCAATCTTTTTAATGAATGTTTTTTCTTTATTAAAGTATTTTTGACTTAGAGGAAAGTTAAATAATCTATTTACTAAAAAACTTAAACTTGCTATTTTGTGTTGGAAGCAATGGTTTGAGTCGTTAGGAATGTATCTCAAAGTACTAGTTTCTTTTCTAAAAATATCAAACTCTAAAGCGCCACCTGTTTTTTTAATTATGTTTACGTCTAAGAAAGATAGTTTGTTATTTATTTCCTCTTCATAAGTGAATTTTATCGAGGGAAAGCAATTATTTAAATTTGATACAAAATTTGTTAAACTTTTAGAATTATCAAAAACTGCGAAGACGTCATCTACATATCTGATCCACATTCTAGGAAAATATTGAAAACTGCTTTTTGCATTATTTTCAAAATGGTGCATGAATAGCTCAGCCAGAAATGGCATTATGCATTGACCCATGCTGCCTCCTTCATTTTGTTTATAAAATTTATTGTTACATTAACAGAGTTATGCATAAAACAATCAATCTTCCAATGTAACAATAAATTTTATAAACAAAATGAAGGAGGCAGCATGGATCAATGCATAATGCCATTTCTGGATTCACCGACTTTGCGGCGCGCTGGAGATCGTAATTTTTGTCCAACATAAAAAAATCCAAGAAGGAAATTGTAGGTCTGAATATGCTCTACAAGTTTGAATTCCACAATTTTTCATATTTAATAAGACCCAAAGAAAAAAAAAGCAAAAAACAAAAATTGTGTCCTAAATTTTTGACTTTATCGATCGATATCTCGATAACGATGCATGATACGCTAAAAATGGTTCAGCCGTTATTGTAGAGCACAAAGAAAACTACAAAAAGTGTCCTACACAAATTTTCGAATCTCATCGAATAGCCGAGTTATTGTCGAGAAACAAATTTTACCCCTTTTTTCAAGATGGCGGCGAAAGCTCCTAGGAAAACTTGGTCGACAATCTCAAGTTAAGCTTTTCTAGGTATCCCCTACAACATATTAAAAAATTAGAAGCGCAAATTCATTTTCTTTTATTTGCCTTTTTTTCGGACGAAATGACTGGACTACTACCAATATATTTGTTTTAAGACGCTTGGCCACATGCATAGAAAAACCATATTTTATAAACGCGTACTACGCTTTAATACATTATTTCCTTAGCTATGCCATTTTATTGTGGGCGAGATCTTCGCAAGCACATAAAGTGTTTCTGCTTCAAAAGCAGGCGGTACGGCTTATTGACAAGCTTCCTTCAACTGAATCGTGCCGCAATGTGTTTAAAAAATATAGAATCTTAACGCTACCTTCTATATACATTTTTGCATCTCTAATTTATATTCACACGAACATTGTTATGTTTAATAAACAATCTGATATTCATGCGCACTTCACAAGAGCTTCAGCATGTATAAGAACACTTGGAAGCAGAATTAATTTAACAGCTAACAACAAAATAGACCTTGACTTGTATAATATTCTTCCCAATGACATAAAATTGCTAACAACAGCAAACTTCAAACGAAAATTAATACAGCTTCTATCTACTAACTGCTTCTACTCAGTGAAATAATTTAAAGAACATGTGTTTGTTTAATGTTTAACTTTGTTAGTTAACTCTGTTTAGTATGTCGTTTTACTCTGTTATGTATTATTATTATTATTATTATTATTATTATTATTATTTTTTGTACATTTGTTTATTTTGTACTAGTTTTACTATTCATAGATATTTTTACATTATGACAAAGTTTGTACTGACACACCAAAATGTATTTTACACATAATTGGCTCGAATATATGAATATGAATATTATTATAATTATTATTATTATTATAATTATTATTATTATAATTATTATTATTATTATTATTATTATTATTATAATAATTATTATTATTGCTTTTAGTCTCTATGTTTTTAACTAAAAAATTAAATTAAACAAAGAGTCTATTCTAAAATATTTAATTTAAAAAAATGTATGCATTGTCATGTTCAAAAATGTATGCAATGTTTGTAAATCAATGCTTGGGTTTTTTGTTGTCGCCGATTGTTATATATGTCGAGCGTTTTGTTACAAGAAAAACAATAGTCTATAAATTAAATTTAATAAAATATCATGCATGCAATCGTAATCTTTAAAAATGAAAAAAAATGCATTAATAATTAATTATTAAATGCAGCTTTATGAATAGTTGTGCATTTGATTAGTTATATCATATATAGGCTACCCATAACACAAAAGTCTTCTTAGTTTGTAAATTATTAACAAATTATGTTTAATTGTTGGTTTTCTGTCAAAAATCTCTCACTTGTCACTATTATAAGCATTTTATTGACGTTAAATAGTTATATACTTAACGATTTTGGAAAGTGAAATTTCCCACATGAGCACTTTGTTTGCAGCACAACTGAAAGGAAAATTTTCTTTCTGAAAAAATTAGGTATAATTCTTTTTTGCAACGATTAACTTTAATTTTTTAATAATAAATAACTCTAAATTTTTAATAATAAATGATTTTGTTTTTTGCTTGTTTTTCTGTTGGTAGCAGTGCCTCTGCCAATTACCCCATTTTTTAAATTTGAAATAGTCTCATTGTTTGGCTGCTATGGTTTTATTGAAATAAAATAACATTGTTTTGAACATTTTCCTCTAGTTTCAGCGGCAAAGTAAAAAACACCGCCGTGCGGAAAAAGGTTTTTTTAGCCTCGTTGCTTGAACTAAAATTTTGCACTAAAAATATTAAATTGTTTTAACCTATAGGTCTTATTAAGTGCGGTTAATTGTCTTGGTTTAAACGAACTGTATTTATGACTAAACAACACTTTTTTTCAAGATCTTTAAAAGCAGATAATTTTTATGGCATTTTACAACACGCCAGTGAGTCAAAGTGACAGATAGAAGCTTTGCATGTAAAAATGTCTAGTTACCATAGAAGTTGACAAGACGTAAATATGCCGTTTACAATCGACGAGGCTAAAAATATTTTTTATGCTATTTTTAAGACGTCATATTGTGGTGTGGTACGTAGCTAACAATGGATTGAGCTCTGAGCCACAACCTAAGGCCACAGTTTTTGTGTACTTGAGCTGTTAACCTCAACTGTCAATTCAAATTTTGGAATTTTTAAAACAGACAAAATTGAGTCCTTGGCTAAAAAGTTTAATACTTTCATTGTGCCTTAGTCACTTTACACCGCGCGGTTTTATTGAAGCACTCCTTGCGCTGTAAAATGAGACTTACTGCACTAATAACGTAAATAACTATTCATGCATTTAGAAGTGACCGGAAACTGCCGATCTTTAAGCAATGAGTGCTAAAAATAATTTAATAAACTGTAAAAAAAAATATTAGTTTATAACTTAGGAAAAGCAGGATTTTAATATAATATCACAATTTTTGACACTGACAATTGTTTATATAATAAAAAACAAACTTTGCAAAGTGTTAAAATTTACGAAAAATAATCACATACGTGGTTTAATAAAACTATTAGAAAAACCACCAAATCTGATAATTTTTATTACCAGGTTTGGTAGTTTTTTCTTTTTCTGGTAGTTTCTGGCTTTTCAGCCAAATCTGGCAACGCTAAACTAGTCACTACTAACGAGACGACACTAAAAAGCGCCGGTACCTCCGCATTGCCAACCTTTTTTTTTAGGGGGAAAACGAAAAGTCACTAAATTTGGTCACCTTGCTTGTCAATGATTCTAAGCTTTCGCGCTATTTTTTGCTATTGCAGTTATATTTTTTTACCAAGCTAGCTTGATAGCAATTTTCATACAGCTATTATTGCGATTTATTAGAATTTATCTCTTCCTAAACTATTATTTATTTTAGATAACTTTTAAACTCTGTTCGTTAGAACAAAACAGTGTTTTGTTGTGGATATTGTTTATAATTTTATTTCAATATTTGTAAGTTGTAGGTTGAAACAGGTGTGGATTTATCGCAGGCTTCCACATCTCAAGTTCCAGAAAATTTAGATGATAAGCAACGATGTCTGCATTGTGGCAAACGGTTTAGTACAACTTCTTCAAGGAATAGTCATGTAAGAAAAATCCACCAGCAAAGCAATAGGTACTCAAGCAGTTGAGAAGAAAAGGCACATTTTATGTCCAAACAAAGATTGTAGAGAACTTTTATTGGACACTTTTAAAGATCTAAACAACCACATTGAAGACCATCACATGGTAAGTTTACATCACATGGAAGAAAAAAGCAGAGCTCCCGCATCGAATAAAAAAAAGATAGAGAAACAACAATATTATCCTGCAAAACGGCAAAGGTGAATAGCAAATTGAAATTATGTTGTGCTGATGTCTCAGTGTTACGATTCACATGAAGAATAACAAATATTGTGTTAGTTTTAATATTTTGATTTATATGTATATAATTGTGATGTAGGCATGTATAATTTATTGTAAGTAATTATTATATCATTTATGTATGTATAGTAACTGCAAGTATTTTTATTTTATTCTACCAAATCAACGAACGCATAGGCAATACACACCATTTTTAAAATAAAATAAATTTGAAAGAATTGTATAAATATTATTTAGCATTTATAAAAACTTCTTTGAATTGAATTGACAGGTGAATTGGAAAAATAGTAGATTAGGAAAAAAATTTAGAGAATTGTTTTGAGCATCATGCTTATTTTTAGTCTAATAATTTTATTATTTATTATTTTCAAAAAAGTAAGATATTGATAAAATTAGAATCTTATTGAAAAATATTTAATATTAACATTATATTCCAGAAACATGTTTCTAAAATTTAAATAAATTCAAAGTATAATAGTGGAAATAGACGTTGTTTATTTGATAAGAGTTTTATTTTATTCCAGATCGATTACAAAATATTTAATTGTGAATAAACCTTCGAATTTAAAAATCTGATAAGCTCAATTCCGTTATCTCGCAATTAACTTGTTAATGACGCCGATCTTCTTCTTACAAATTGCAATCGCCCGTGGAGCGAGTGATACAAATTCAAAACTCGTTTTGATTATTTAGTGACTTTTCGTTTTTCCCCTATAAAAAAAGGTTGGCAATGCGGAGGTACCGGCGCTTTTATGGAGGGTAGAGGTAAGGAGGACTATCTCTGTGTATGAAAAAGTGTCCGTTGAAATGCGTCAAATTAGGGTGGCGCTACAATCGCATCAGTGTAAATTAAATCACTCTCCACGTTTTCTCACAGCAGTTGTTTTAGGTTATGCTTACAAAATTATTTTGGACTACGTAAATAGTTGAAGGTTTGTATACTGTACTGTTACTAACTACTTTAGTCAACAAAAATAATAAATTTATTTACTCAGCACACTTCAATCTGTCTACAACTGCTACATTCATACCGTACACTGCTGCTACGCCAGCGCCATTCTGGAAGGTTTTTGAACTGTTACTTGCAGCTTACAGCTGGACACTTTTTTAACTTGTCCCCCATATAAGATAGTCCTCCTTACCTCTACCCTCCATAGGCGCTTTTTAGTGTCGTCTACTACTAACGTCAGACCTAAACGTCAGTTTGACGTTTGACGCAGGTTTGACGTTGGATTTTGCTTGTAGCCAAGCAAACTTCAAGTAGTTGAACATATTCTATTTATTCAGCAATTAGGGGAAGATACTACTGTTGAAATGTTTTTATAAAATGTAATTTGTGGCAAAAAAGTTAGTTGTTCGAGTATTTATTTTAATATATTTATTTATAATTAAGTGGTTTGACTGTGAAAAGTTGAGTTGCACTAAATATTTGTCGAAGGGTTTACTTGTTTTAGAGGTTATATTGTTGTTCAATTCACATTGAGAAAGCATAATTTTACTTCTATATTTTGTATATGATAAATTGTAAATGCTGAACAAGTATTTTGTTTTAGGAAGACTAAAGAGACGATAGAGTGATGTATTTGTCATGTGGGGCCCTCGCCAATCGTGATTATGGTAATTTGTATGAAGTGCACAGAAAAAATGGCCAAAAGAGAACATGTGCAGCTTAATTACGAAATTTGGAAACATAGTAAATGGAGAACTATTGATAGAAGTAGATAATACTTACGAAATTAGTTTTTCAAAAATTTACAAACATTCCACTTTAAAATAGTGCCATATTTATTTTTTTATTTTATTAAGTATATACCGTACTTTTGATTATTAACATTTTTAACCAAAGTCCTTCAAATACCTCATTCACATGTATTTTTAATTTATAATAAGTTAATCAGTAATGGGAGAAGACAACAGACCTCTTTTGGGGGTCTCCAAAATACGCACTGTTGGAACCGTTCTTCGGAAAATTCGTAAAAGAAATCATTGCATCTACAAGGCTTCGACTCTTAAGAAATGTGTTTTTGGAGTTATATTTCTCAGTATTGTCCTTATCGTCATTTATTCTTATCATATTGGACATTCGCCCGCTTATTTTACAGGGTAAGTCATTCCCGTATTTTTTTCATTAATTATTCATTAGATACGAGAGTTAGGTTGTGCACCCTCCGGGTGCTTACTCTTCTTGTTAAAGAGGACTACCTCGTGCAACATGACTTTTGTTATAATATTTCACTCAGCATCTCTCTCAAATAGAAATCAATAACAGTTTTGCATAATGCAAGCTGAAATTGACAGCCTATCTGTTTTCAATTTCACAAAATTAAAATTAATGAAACACTTTTCTCACCCTTCTGGTACTGAAATTCATTAAATAAAATTAAATATTTCGTTAACTCGTTTTTCTATAAACTGCATGCTAACTTGTTAGAAATCAAAATGTTAGTTTGCTAGAGTGGGACGCGGTTATTTTCTTTTTTATACAGGATGTGTGATAGAAAAGGCTTTCAGCTAAATATGCTCCGATTTTAATAGTTATAAAAAAGCTTTTTGAATCGTTGAAAAAGCGCTATAGCCTAACATCCGAAGTAAGGTCGACTTTCAACCATTTGCCAACCGGATAAAGATAAAAATTAATTTCATCAAATAAATTAAGTTTTTGCAGGTAATCAAAATAGGTTGTCTAAAAAAGTAGTCACAGCTATATGTGATTAAAATTTGAAAAAATTATTATTTTTTCAAACTTTACCGACGTGTTTACCAAATAATCTGAGCTCTGGTGGAAAGTATATAATATACCTAGTATGCAAAACCCAGGTTGCCTATCTTTTTCTGATTCTTATTACCTGACAGCCATGTAAAAACAGGTAAGTTGATATTAATAATTGCACTCTGCTGTCAACTAATTGAGACATACATTAAAATAACGGCAATTTCATTATAAAAATTGTAGTATAGGGTTGTCTCAAAAAAATTGGTCATAGATAACAGTGAATAGTTTTTAAATTTAAAAATCGTAGCAAGAAAACTAAATGAACGTACTATTGTATGCGATAGAAGAGGGCGCAATACAGTAGCTGTGTGTGACAAAGCCGTAAAATGTGAGAGAGGGCTCAAGCTTTCGCCTCTTAATATGGAAAAAGAAACAACTAGTATGCTATTGAACAGTGTTTTAAAGATGGTAAAATTTTTTTTATTGACTTTAATAAGATTACTTTTTGTGAAACTTGTTATACTTATAACAATTTATATGAATGTATAGTAAATATAATCATCCTTAAGACAAGAAGAAAGAAAAATATTTTTCAAAAAAATTGTTTTAACATTAATAATTAGATATTCTTTTATTCAACATTAAATATTGAAAAAAAGTACATATTCGAATAATTTAAGAGCAAAATCGCCGGAAGAGGGGGGTACCTCTAAGACGGGGGTAGCATCTTCTTTCCCGTTAATTTCTTAAATATGTTCTTCAACGGTGTCTGGTCTTCATTGTATGTTTTTGGTTTCAAATGACTTCCAGGGCTTAATTTTACGCAATTAAGCTGAGTTTCAGAAACATAATTGAATTATGTTTCAGTGATTCTCAGCATAATGGTATTGTGGAAGCTTCTAACTCTTTTCAACAACTCATCATTATCTTGTTTTGCAAAAAAAAATTTAAGAAATATTTGATTTTTGTTTTTCGTGTCGTGTTTGATATTATACATAGCCATCGTAAATTTTTGAATAATGAAAATTTGTTCAGATATTAAAATGTTTTCTTTATTTTTCTCTCTGTCTTACAAGTCTTCTTGCTACGTTTTTAAATTTAAAAGTTTGGCAACCGTTATCTATTACCAAATTTTTTGAGGCAACCTTATTCTACGGTATTCACAATAATATTGCTTTTATTTGGATGTCTCAGAGGAGTGCAACTATTAATATCAACTTACCAGTTTGAAGGCGTAGGTAGACAACCTAGGCGTTGCATTCTACACATATTATTTACTGTTCACTGAAGTTGTGTTCACTTGATAAACACGTTGGTGAAATTTAAAAAAATTATATTTTTTTAAAATTCAAATCAATCGTAGATATGACTATTTTTTCTAGAGAACTTTTTTTGATTATGTTTAGAAACTTATTTTATTTGATAAATATAATTTTTACCTGGTTGGCAAATGGGTGAAGGTCGATCTTACTTCAGATGTTAGACTATAGCGCTTTTTCAAAAAGCTTTTACTACAAAATTAATTGAGGTTTTTGAGGGAAAGTATATTAGGAAAAAAAAATTAGAGTGATATAGATATTTGTTTTTAATAATTTTTTTAATACATTCTAGCTACATTGTTATAGAGTAACAATGTCTTTTTAATAACATTAAACGCTTACCTTTTGTAATATCATAATAAAAAATCTGCTTACAAGACCTCTGTTCCATGGTTAAAACATAATAACCAAAAAAATACAAATTAATCACAATCATTTGTAATTGTTTATTAATTACAAATATTTAATTGCTAAATCTAAATTTAATGAATACATTTATTATCAAAAGGTCTTCTTGATAAATATTATTAAATAATTTTGAATAATGTTTTTAATTTTTTTTTTTGTTTTATGATTAAGCTAATTTAAACAAAAACTTTATTATGCTTATAAATCAAGTACTATGAGATGGGTTTGTAATAATTCCAGAAACAAGTATTTATAAAAATATTTACATTCAAGCATTTATCAAAATTTCTAATCTAATTACAAAGCAAATATGAATGTTTTTCTTGTGTTGTAACGTTTACTACCGAGCTATGTGTTTGTGTTAAATTGGTTAAATAAGAAATTAAAAAGCTGTTTGTTTAAACTTATTACCAGACAATAACATGCACTGTTTTTATAATATTTTCATTTCTATGTCACCTAAATAGATTACTGAAATTATACTCCATCGCTTCTAATAACAGATGTCAGTTTTTGATAGAAAATAAATTTCAATTGCTATTGGACGACCAAGTTATATTATCTTTTTTTTTTAGTTTGAAGCGCATATCTAAGATATGCAGTATGGTCTATCTACTTTGATTTCTACCAACAAATAGTAAAATAAAGTCAAAGCAAATTTATTCAAACTAAGAATTGTAGACTCAAACATGTTTCAGCCTTATTAGTATTCTTTTGTAAGTCGCAACAGATCTTTGTTTGAATAAATTTACAAGAACGGTTTCGTCTTATATTGACCCAAGTATCTATTCCGTATAATGGTAAAAATAACGACACCTATTAGAATTTATTTAAATGCCATTATGATATATTTTAATATTTTTATATGTCCGTCCATGAAAGTGATACATATTGCAATGAGAACCTATGCTCGAAAGTGTTCAATATCAATACCCGTGTGGAGTATTTATTACAACAGCCCGTTTGGGATCATAATACATATCTCTTTTTTTGTCAATACTTGTAACAGACTGCCAAAAATTAACTTTTTATTCCAACCAAATTATAATCGAATTTGATGGAAACTTTTCAGTTAGATTCTGAAAACCCCTTAACTAATGAATCTGATTATTGTCTAGTGTCTTTGCTATACAGGATGGTTTTCCTATTCACTAATAGTTTACCTCATTAAAAAGACTTACTACAACTTTTTTTATATGAGGGCTACTAACTGTTCACAACTATTTCTGGATTTAATTTTTTTTATTGCTTATATTAAAACTAGTTGGTATTATATATCCAGTATTTTTGCGCATAAGAAAATAGAGTTTTATTTATTAATAATTTGCTGTGTTGTCAGTGACGATGGACTGTAGAGTTATATTTATGGTATTCAGCTTATTTATGGTATAAAATGATCAATAGCTTTGTTGGCCAGACTCTGGTTGCAATTTTTCTACAATATAGGATGAGCAGCTTTTTTTATTTTAATAATAACAATAATATGAGAGCGACTTACAGAGCGTTCCATCTGCTTTTATGAACAAATTTCTTACTTTTGTGCTATTTCATTAAAAAAAAATCGTTATTTGTATCAAAAATTTGGATTTTACGCAGAACTAAACATAGACTGCGTTTACAGAAAAGACACGCACTCACTATCGAGATGGAATGAGAACATGGAAATCAAAATTGCTAATACTATACTCTGCTTTTTGGCAGAGGCGGATGTGCGCGCATTGTGAAAAACATACAATATAGCAACTTTGAATGAATTGACAAGTCCTGCTGACACCGCTGTTTTATTAAATGGTGTTGTGTAAACGGGATATTGCTTTAACCAATAGAAAGAAAGTGTTTTAAATGCGATTTCGAAAATGCCCGATTTGTCTTGCCAATAGCCGAAGCATATAGTATAGCGAATGGTTGGGGTCCACTATACTTTGTTTTGATAACTGAAATTTAGGGTTATTTTATTTTACTCAGAAAAAAAAATTAACTAGAAGAAAAGGCGAAAAACGAGAGAAAAAGGATTAAGAAAAGGGTTAGAAAAACTAGTGAAAAGAAGTAAATTGGCAGGAACAGATGGAAGACCGAATGAGACATGGATGTATAAGAATGAATGAATTAGAACACAAATGAAAAAACTGTTTATTGAAGTGTGGAAGGGATAAGAGTTTCCTCGGAAGTGAGTGTGAACAGAGAGTGAGTCAGAGAAAGAATGTGGAAGAGTATGTGAGATGTTTGTGAATTTAAAAGCAGCGTTTGGCAGGGTAGACCGCTAGTCTAATCTTAATTATATTTAAGACAGTTTTTTACACTTTTTACTGAATACAGCCGGTAACACGATTCAATTATTGAAGGCTAGTGGGTGGTACCATCCGAGTAAATAGATCTGATTTGGTATAAATATGCGCATAATGGCTTACAATAGACATAATAATGCATGAAAGGTTAAAACCAACAACCCACTATGTTCATTGTTAGAAACGTTTATGTTAAAAAAAATCGAGTTCATGAAATTGTAGTGGTTTATGCAATGGCCTGGGCTGATGAGTTTCTAATAAAAACGTATCAGCGGGGTTCTTAGGATTTGCAAGATAGATTACACTTTTATTGGATGCTCAGAGATATAACCTTTCATGCATTATACAAAAATTCAAACATATTGCAGCTTCCATGCGTTTTTGATGTAAATTTGATCATAATCAAACCTTCACTTAGAATATATGTTGGAAGAAAAAATGGATGCAACGTGCAGGTGAGATAACTTGTTCGAAAGGGAAACCAAATGTGTGCGATAGTATGGAGGATGACAGAGAGAAAGTTAGGAGGAAAGTATGAAAAAGAAATAACGATGTTTGAAAGTTTAGTAAAAGTCTATTGGTGTATGGAACGGATATTTGGAGAGAAGGCCTAATGGAACAAAAGAAAGAAGTAATAGAATTGGATAAAAAGAAAAAGAGAAAAAGTTAAACAAGATAATGATTAAGGCAGAGTAAGAGAAGAAGAAAGAGCAAGAATGAGAAAGAAGAAGCAAATTAAATACAAAAGAAAGAAGACATACAAAGAATTAGCATTTAATTTTATTATAGTAAGAACCATGTAATTTATGTTAACACTGTATGGTGAGAGAATAAACATCAGTTGTAGTAGAATTACTTGATAAACTTTTTTAAAAGTGACAAAGAAAGAATTCTACTTAATTGAATCAATTGGAATTCGAATTACAATTATTGATTGTATTTTTTTATTATTATTTATATATGTGTTTTTTATAATTGATTTTTTTTATATAAATATGGACAACTCAGTCTAAATAAACGCATAATTTAAATCAATTATGAAGAGACAGAATGATTGATAATAATCCAGATTAACCTCATTATTCCGCTTTTGATTACCTAGACCAATAATGATGTTTACATCTTTTCAGATTTATGCAAAGGAACAATCGACCTGAGCCAAATATACGCTGCGGAGTGATGAACGGACCTCGAATACCGCAAAACCATGACCACAAAAACGAAGCCAAGTTAAAGAGTTACCCAAAAGTTCTTGTTTTTGTAGAAACAATGTATTCTAAATTAGGAAGAGAGATTGCTGAACTTTTAGTTCATACAAGAATCAAGTAATTAAATTTATTTAGTGTTTTGCGTCTGCACGTTTTAATAATTTTTTTTTAACAAATATGTGGTGCCATAATAGGGTTTGAATCGTATGTTTTTAGATATAAAGTTGAAGTAACAGGAAAAAGTCTCCCAGTTTTAACAAATCTGGATAAGGGTCGTTACAGCGTAATAATTTTTGAAAATTTTAACAAATATCTTCAAATGGATAAATGGAATAGGGAATTGCTCGACAAGTATTGTAGAGAGTATTATGTAGGTATGATTGGTTTTATCACCCCGGAAGAAGAAACCTATGTAGGATCTCAACTTAAAGGTTTCCCACTCTTTATACATACAAATCTCAAGCTGAAGGTGTTAACTATTCATTATAGTCTAATAATGGATTTAGTATAAATTTTGAATTTGCAGGATGCCGCTTTGAATGCAGCGTCGCAAATTTTACGATTGACGAGGGCTGGAGAAACGGCTTGGGGCGAATTGCCTGGAACTGATTGGACGGTTTTCCAGGCTAATCATTCTACTTATGAACCATTGGAATGGGCACATAGAAATGATATTTATCAGGCTACAGAGAGTAAGTGACATAAGTATTTTGTTTATTCTGTACTTTTGCAACATACATTTTCGGCGTATCTTAATATTTATTTACTTCAGGTATTATTCGTACACCTCTTCCTACTGTTATTCAAGATCATGGTCTTTACGACAACATTCAGAGAGTAATTTTTGGATCTGGTCTAAATTTCTGGTTACATCGTCTTCTCTTTCTCGACTCCTTAAGTTATCTAAGTTACGGGCAACTTTCTCTTTCCCTGGAGCGTTTGTTCCTTGTTGATATCGACGACATTTTTGTAGGAGAAGTTGGTACTAGATTACGGCCAGAAGATGTTCGAGCATTAATTGCCACTCAAGCTCGAATTCAAGCAATGATTCCAAGCTTTAAATTCAATTTAGGATTTTCGGGAAAATATTTCCATCATGGAAATAGCGAAGAAGACAAAGGTGATGATTTAATTTTGGAAAACATTGAAAAATTTATGTGGTTTTCGCACATGTGGAACCATCAACAACCCCATTTATATGATAACTTGACGGTTTTAATGGATGATATGATGCTAAATAAGAATTTTGCTAAATTGAAGGAAATTCCAATAGATTCGGGTTATTCAGTTGCTCCGCATCATTCTGGAGTCTACCCGGTGCATGAATTACTGTACATGGCTTGGAAAAAAGTTTGGAACATTAGAGTGACCTCTACCGAAGAGTATCCGCATTTAAGACCAGCAAGGTAGATTTTTGTACTTTTAATTATAGTTAGCAAAATTGAAGCTTTGAATTTGAATTTTTTTTGTGCTAATATCGACTCTTCTCACAAAAGAAAAGCAATATGAAAAGTTTTGATTTTGCCAACTATGCTTTGTTCAAACAGTTTATGGGCTTAGTGTTTTTTCATATACAATGTGGGTCATTAGTGTGAGTCTGGTCCCTTATGTCTTTGATATTGTTTTAGAGTGAGAGAAGGAAAAATCTAAGGGCTTAGGGAAAATGCTTAGGGTTATATGGGAGGGTCTATTTTTCAGGGAAGAACAATTTTATTTTATTGTTTGCCGTATTAATTATTATGCAACTGTATAATTGTTTTGAGTTTGCATTAACTATTTTTAGTATTTTTGACTAACTATAATGCGTTCGCCGAACAGATTCAGTTGGAACTTCTCTCACAAACAATAGAATAGTCCAGTCAACAAGTGCTTTTTTGATCAACATTTTTTCTCATTTTCCGAAAATTATTATTGAGGTGTCATTCGAATTTAAATGGCATCTAGATAGTTTTTGAGAAAATGCTAAGGCCGCTTACAAGAATTGCTGAATAGTTATAAACACGTGAGTGAAAAAAAGTAGAGCTAGATTTTTTGCCAGAACTCAAAAACTATTTGTGATAATTCAAATTTGAAAAATAAATTCAAAAAAAGGGAGGAAGTTTCTTTAAAAAAAAAGTCCGAAGTTTTGGATCTGTAGGACCAATATTTAGAATTTTTCCAGAGGGTTGTAAATGCGCCCGAAACCGGATACTCCGGAATAAATATTACTCGAACCTTCCTTGAATAAATATTATTTAAACTTATAAATTTAAATACGAAAATTAAAAATTGAAAAATTCAGGCTCCTGCAGGATAGATAATCAATGAACAATAATCCGTGGTCCAAAAATTTTGACCGCGATTTTTCAATACGTTAAGTAACAAACTTTTGTAACACGAACATTATCATTGCAAGTGCGATAATTGTTAAACTATTAAATTGAAATTTTTTTCCCTTTCGTGGAACTATTTTCCAAAGATCTTTAATTTCCGTAAAAAATTTAAAAAAATAAAAATTATTTTATTTCTTCTTATTTAATAATTTTTAATAGTTTCGTTGTTTATTAAATAAACAATTTTTTGTGAACAAAAGAATTATCTCTTCGTATTTTTTGTTTTTAATTAACAAAACAAAATGATTGAAAAACAAATGATCATATTTTTTATTGAACTTTCAATTTTCTGTACTTTTTCATTCAACCACTTTGACCTAGTTTTTCATGTTATTTATTATTTATTGATGAGACTTATTTATTAATTAAACAACAAATTAGGTCTATATTGGAAACTCTTACTCAATAATTTATTTAATTTATACCATTTGTTTATAAAACTTTCTTAAAAGAAATTGCAGTTATGTCATGTTCAATTCTATATAAAGATTTTTTTTCTAAAAATAGTTTTAAAAAGACTTGTAGGACTTTGTCTATTATTTACAAAATTTTATTTTTTTGTGCATAGCAAATTGAAGGTTAAAAGCATTATAATTATTTGGAATTTAAAAGCTTTGTTTTTCCAAATGTATCACGTTGTTTTTTATTAAACAATCAAATTACTTCTTTAATTTGTTTTATCCTAAAGAATTAGAAGTTATTGAAATTAAAAATTATTATATTATTTGGCTCTTCATCTTACCTGCTGATAGTGTGCTGTGGAATTGCTGGATTGGCAGGGCAGGGTCAGCTAGGTGGCTACCTAGATGTGCCCACTTGAAAAATTTTTGACTTCTTTGAGAATAAGAATTAGTTAAACATTTGATCACCAACAGCATGTTAAGAAACGTTTATAACTCATAATCAATTTTAAGAAAAATTTTGAATATCTTAAAATTTTGAAATTTTGTAGGTGTAGGTTGATTGAATCCTGTATAAAAAAGAAAGAGATAAAACTACAAAGGGGTTTGAAAAAATAAAGTTTTGACATCGCAAGAAAATTAAAAGATTTTGTCTTTTATAAAACAATACTTTGAAGTTAAAAAATTAATGCTATAAACGGTACCTCTAACCTTTCTTTTCTTATGTACAAAAAGAACTTTGTTTGAACTAAAGCTTAATAGTCTAAATTTTTTAGATATTCCAAACTCAAAACAAATTATACAGTTTATAAAATTTAATACGACAATCATTTAAAAAAAATGTTGAGTTTCATTTTGAAAATTAAGTCTTTTCTTTTATAACTCTAAATATTTATAGGAAATAAGAGGTTTTACAGTGTAAATTTATTTCGTTAACAGTTTTTATATTTACAAATATATTATGACACCAATTTCACACTTATATATCCTGTATATATTAGAACGTTCATAATATATTCATTTTTATGACCTGCACTTTTTTTTACTTCAGATTAAGACGAGGTTTTATACATAGAAATATAATGGTGCTACCTAGACAGACCTGTGGTTTGTTTACACATACGATGCTTATAGATAAATACCCAGGAGGTAGAGAAAAATTAGATGAATCCATACAGGGAGGAGAATTATTTCAAACAATTGTATACAATCCAGTAAATGTTTTAGAAATAAATTAAATGGAGCTGTTAATTGATGTATTCTTTTAGATTAATATTTTTATGACACATATGTCAAATTATGGAAATGATAGATTAGGTTTATATACATTTGAATCTGTAATAAAATTTATTCAATGTTGGACCAACATTAGACTTAGCTCAGCACCTCCACTCCAATTGGCTGAAAGCTATTTTAAATTATACCCCGGTGAATCCGATCCAGTTTGGGGGGTGAGTGTTATATCTATATTTTTGTTTGAACATTTATCTAAAATATTTTTTATATGTAGAACCCATGTGATGATAGTAGACATCAAAAAATTTGGTCAAAAAATAAATCGTGCGATTCTCTTCCAAAATTTCTAGTTATTGGTCCTCAAAAAACGGGAACCACTGCTCTCTATACGTTTCTTTCTCTTCATCCGGCTATTGCAAGCAATTTGCCTAGTCCAGATACTTTTGAAGAAATTCAGTTTTTCAATGCTCATAATTACCTGAGAGGATTAGATTGGTAAGTAATATTTTAAATTTAAAATTAAGTCAAAACAGTAGTAGTTTTTTTTTGGATGTTTGTAAAGTTGGTAATATTTTTTCTCAGCCCTTTTTACACAGTACTAAATAAATAATTATTATAAGCTCTGGTAAAGCTTAAAGTTTTTGTGATATGATTAAAATATAGTTGAACTAGAATAGATTTAAGAGGGTTAGGGGTGTTATTCTTGAGGAGACGTAATAGCGAGAAAGTGAGTGAGATGATAAGATTAGCCGTATGGGCGTGGTTTGCCAGTGAAATTATGACATTTTATTACGAATGATATTTGGGACACAAATAAAATAAGTAATTTTTTTTTTAATATTGCAAAAAACAACATCTTGTGAAAAGTTTTTGTGTGTTTTTCTTCAATATTTTAAAGAAATATATTCTTTTATTTAAGGGTTTTAAGGAATTCTTTTATTTGCTCAGCTTGTCTATAGATCTAACATAACCTACAAATCGTCATAAATTGTTCAGTCAACTACATCGTTTGATTGAACTGTATGGCTAGTTTATATTGACGAAACGTCATAATTTAAGATCAAGTGTTGTTAACCAATTGCAATTTAAACGTAATTAGAGTAAAATACTGTCAATATTTTTACAGTTTAACTAATTATTTGACATTTTGAGAGCTAAGCTATCAGTTCAAAGTTGAATATATTACATTGTTTTGTTAATGCTAGTGCGTTTGCAACAGGTTGAAGTAACAGTCTACCAGAGTTAAGCTGAGCGCTCTTCTCTCTTGTCTTTGTAGGAGGTAAGCACCCGGAAACTGGTTCTCCTGGTACAAAATGTAAACTTTTTCTACAGTTAACATTTCGTTTTTTTATCCAATATGTGTTTGCAATTAGTTTTCTTTTATCAACTTCTTTTTTAGAATTTTCCACGATCTTTTTATTTACTCTAACGAAACTTGCCTTCAGGCAACAATTATTTTTTTTCAATATTGTATCTGTTCTCTAGTTTATGTCTGACATCAATATTTCTTATCAACTCTTGTATAATATAGAAGAAATATTTATAAGGGAAGAAGCTTCTTTGTCTTCAAAGTTCGGACCGTGACCTCTTGCTTGTAGCACGTAAAGATATCGCTGCGTAAAATTACTCACGTATAGTATGCATGAGTTAGAATAGAGAATATACTCAAGTACAAAATATCAAAGTAGTACTCGTTTGATTTCAACAGCAGTTGCATTTCAACGATAAAGGAGAGTGAAAAAGGCGCTTATTTATCAGCGGGAACCAATATGGTTTTCCAAATGAAAAAAAGTTGTAATACTTATTGTTTTCTGTTTGTCACTGTAATTTGGTTATTGAGATGTACAGGTATTATATACCGAGTGTCTAAAATAAGTGGACCGAATAAAAAACTTAAACGAGTAAAATTGACACGCTACAAATATGCAGGGTGGCGCATCGAAAACGAAAGAAAGACATGTACTGGCAGCACAGGTTTTTTGTGGAAAATCGATCAGATCTGTCGATTATGTTTTATATCTAGGACACACAATGACAAATTTATTTTTAATTCTAATATTCAAAATTTTTCTTGTCTTTTCTCCAATTATAACAGCTACTCCTGACAAAGCATTATAATTAGTTTTATATGATCTCCTAGACCAGGCACCATCTGCTATCACGGTAATAAACGGATATCCATCTTTATCAGTATTTCCGTTTTCCCTGGCTATTTTAGCCTCTTCTTTGCCTGCCAGCTGTAACTGTCTTACCAACACATCATCATGACATTTTATATTGCACATATTACAGTGTACACTAAATTTAGAGGCAAAACCATTTCTTATTTCATTAGTAATCTGGCAGTTTACAAGAGAACATGAGAAAGAGGGTAAATGCTTGAAGTTTTGGAGCTGTTGCCAAAAGTACCCTACGATTCTATTTCCTTTTAAAGAAAATTCTTTTTTTGTAATTTCCATTTGAATATCTACATCAGGGAATAGTTCTTGTGTCAAAGTATCACGCTGCTCTAAATCTGTTGGTATTTTCATGTTATCAGCTTTATTATTGTTTTTTTGCCAGCGTACCAATGCTGCTCTAAAATTGTAAATGATTTATTATCTTGGAACATTCTGGATTTAATAAATGACTAGCTTTGCCTGATATGCTATTTATTCAGTTGCGGTTCAAATGCTCATAGTGTTATAATAGTCACCAAAGAAAACATAGATGATTTACTTTGTAATTTTATAAAATACATAATAATACTGACAGTTGACATCACATATTAGAAGTTTTAATACGTCGCGAGTAGTGTAGAACTATATAACAAAGTCACATCCTATTGACCAATTAGAGTCTTAAGCACCTGAGAATCCTATCTGTTTTTATAATCCTATTTGAATGTCGTAAGTAAATTGGACTTTTAATGACTGCGTTATAACTTTACAGACTGGAAATCTAAATCTACTTAATTTATCTGCAATAAATATCGTCTTGAAGAAGGGAAGTTATTAATCTTCTTATACTTATTATAGTTAATAAAAAAGTTATAATAGTAGATTACATACTGTGACGAAAAAGTATGGCATTTCTGTTGAGACAGTAAGAATTTGATAGAGACAGTAAGCGTCGATCTAATTTATTATACCGGGTGTCCCAGAAGTCGCGCACCCCATTGTAGGGATCGAAAGAGAAAAATATTCTAAGACGAAAAGTCCTGAGCCATTTTTCAATCAGACGCATAGGTAATTAATTATTAATTAATGAAAGTGACCAATCAGGAGCGCGCGACAGAAGAATAAAAAGTGAGTGAGAAGGCGGTAAGAGACGCGAGAGTGAGACGCCAGAGCTACTGCCGACTTCTCGAGCAGTAGACAGAGAGTGGGGACGGACGGCCGTGGACGGCGGACGTACGTGATGCTAGGTGAATGTGTGAGATCGTGTACTAGTGTGAGTGTATCGGTAACTGTCGCGCGCTCCTGATTGGTCACTTTCATTAATTAATAATTAATTACCTATGCGTCTGATTAAAAAATGGCTCAGGACTTTTCGTCTTAGAATATTTTTCTCTTTCGATCCCTACAATGGGGTGCGCGACTTCTGGGACACCCGATATATTAACCAGCTTTCTCGAAATTATACATCTACTTATATTTGTAATCATAACGGGTAGGTCATCGTATGACATTTTTTAAATTTAGCTTCCTTTGCATCGATAAAAAAAAATTAATGACAATCTTAACTGTTTCTTCTACAAAACAGTCGAATTATTTTTTATAAAATAAAGTTTATGTTATGTAAAATTGATTTAAGTGGCGTTTGATTATCAAAATAATAAAGAAATCAGTTTTTTTAACAATCTCAGCTTGATAACATTGTAGATGTTGAGTACGCAAAAGTTAGTATTTATGTTCAAATAATAACTGAATAAATCACCACCACTGTCAACCAAAATATGTCTTGTCGTACTTTGCAAATTTTCGTAAATTGAATTATTAAATAACAAATAATTTGAAATCATCTTCATTTATTCTTCTATAAAATAGCCGAATAATTTTTCATAAAATAAAATTCATGTATAATAATTACCTTAATCATTTTCGACTGTGCTAAGCAGCTTTGCACCATTCCATAATTCAATAAATGATACTCAAAAAATTAGATCATAATATTGACAGTTGTTATTTTTTTAGGTATATGAATTTTTTTCCAGTCGACGTAAATTCGTCTGCTCGTTATTATTTTGAAAAAAGCGCAACTTATTTTGATGGAGAATTGATTCCCAAAAGAGTGCATGCTCTATTACCTCATGCTAAGCTGGTCACTATTTTAATATCACCAGCAAAACGTGCCTATTCGTGGTATCAACACACCAAGGCTCACGGGGATGTCATCGCAAATAATTATAGCTTTCACCAAGTGATAACAGCAAGTGATACCGCACCGAAACCACTCAGAGATTTGCGAAATCGTTGTCTTAATCCTGGAAAGTATGCCCAACATCTCGAACGCTGGTTGACATTTTTCTCGCCACAGTCTTTGTACATTATTGATGGAGAAGAATTAAAATCGAATCCTGTTGACGTTATGAATGAAATGCAGAAATTTTTGAAGATAACTCCGTTTTTTAATTATACGGAGCATTTGAGATTTGACCCAAAGAAAGGCTTTTATTGTCAAGTGATCAACGGTGATCATACGAAATGTTTGGGAAGAAGTAAAGGCAGGCAGTATCCTCCAATGGAAGAAAAATCATTGAAATTGTTGCAGAGATACTATTTAAGTCATAATACCGCTTTGGAAAAGCTCATTAAACGAATTGGTTTGAGAAATATTCCAAACTGGTTGAAAGACGATTTATCTCATACCTCCACTTGAGCTGTTATCATTTTAAATTATTTTGGTACTTAGATTTGATTGGTGTGATATTTTATGGAAAAATCTTGCAAACAATAATCAACATATCAGTTTCAATTTTAGGCAATACAATTCTAAAATTTGAATCAATTAAATTGTAAAAATAACTAGTTTTTTGAGGCGTTGCCTATTTTTCGTGTTTAGGGAATGTTTAGAACTTGTGCAATAGTTTTTTCCTTGCGTCCATAATGTGAGCTTAATAGGTGTTCTACAAAAAATAAATATATATACTGTGGTTAACGTAGAGATTTCAATTCCTGTTTAAAGCATATCCATCGACTGAATGTTTTATATAAATGTAAGCTTCAGCTGTCCGTTATTTTTATTTGTACATTATGAAAAGCAGAAACTGTAATATTTATGTATATAACTTAAATTAAGTAATAAGAGTGTGCCATTTATGTAAATATTTTATGTTCAAAATGATTCAAAATTTGTTTATGTCAATTTTATAAAATGCATGTAATTTAAAACATTTTCGAATTCACACATGGATGTAAATATGTCACTAACTTATAGCTGTTAAAAGACGTAAGATGACAATAAAAATTATATCATAATCAAAGATTCTATACTTTTACAGAACTTTACCTTTTGAATTTAAATTATTGCTTAGGTTTGAAAATATTGTGATTTCAAGCGACAATTTTAACAATCTATTCTATTAATGGTTTTTAACCCTTTCCGGGCCAATGAGGCCATTTGGCATCATTACGTTTCAATTGCATTTAGAGATACCTATATTTCAACTAGTACACCAATTGGTAAAATTATGTGTTGTGAATGAAGCTCATAAGAGGGGAGGGCAGGATGTGTACAATTTCAAAACTAACTTCTCTAACCTCTGTGAAATTGTGTGCGTCCCAAGAGTTGTGGATGCGTATGTCCTTATTTGTAATTATTGAAAAACTGGGTTTAGACTATTTTCACCGGAAAAATAAAAATATACAGTGGTAAGTAAAGGCTATACTTAGTTTATAAACTATGTAATTATAAAACTGTATCTGATTTTTTAACAATAATAGTGAGACAATGCTTGCATGATTCCATTTGGCATCAATGAGATTTAGTGAGTTCAAAATCACTAAACACTTAATACTTTGCAAATATTTTGAAAAAGTATTAATTTTCTTGTTTTAGATGATGTTATCTAGAAGAAAAGAAAAAATTAACAGATGAATACGTTATACAGCTACTAAACGATTCTGATGTAGAAGTCGAATTATCTGATGATGAATGGGAACAGGAAGTCATAGATTTAGAAAACCGAGAAGAACTAGAGAAAATGCTTCCTTTTCCAGGATCATCTTCAACATTTGTAGAGGACATCATAAGTAATAATATATGGAAATAGACGACAATAACATTGTCGACACCCAAACCTCAACTAAAGTAAGCAGTACCAATAAGAAACGACTTAGGAGTAAAAATGTTAACTGGAAAGCGTTGATATGTTTGTGACTGATGATATGCTAGAAAATTTATCGCATCAAACAAATTTATACTCTGTTCAAACCAAAGGCACTTCAATAAATGCTTATACATATGAAATTGATCAATTTTTAGGAATCCACATAGTCAGTGGTGTTGTTAGAAAGCCTTCTTAAAGAATGTATTGGGCAGATGAAACAAGATTCCATCCTATAGCCAATGTAATGTCCAGAAATCGTTTTGATAATCTACGAGGGGCAATACAAGTGAATGATAATACAAATATGTTAGCTTGAAGTAGCTTGTTGTAGAATTTTAGTAAATCCGTCCATGTATACAACATTCAACATAGCCAACGAACAACATCCTACTGATACTGTAATC
Organism: Lagria hirta; assembly: GCA_947359425.1. Classification (NCBI taxonomy): domain Eukaryota; kingdom Metazoa; phylum Arthropoda; class Insecta; order Coleoptera; family Tenebrionidae; genus Lagria; species Lagria hirta. The sequence continues at coordinate 32,462,006 of OX375794.1, forward strand.
GTTGGTGTACTAAAAAAAACAGTATTTTGTTTTTTTTGTTGGGAGGTACTGATCTGCATGATATGCTTGTAGAGCTATACTGAATCAATACATGTTCTAAACGTTTTAACTTACGAATTATTTTTCATCTAATTGATGTTAGTGTTGTCAATGACTGGCTTATGAATCGGCGACACTGCAGATTACAAAAAGAGAAAAATAAAACATTGATGCATTTTCGAACTGAAATAACTCATGCCTTGTTGAAGACTGGTAAAAGAGTGTGAAAAAAAACGGGGTCGACCATCACGAGAATTCAAGAGAAAATTAAAATTCGCCACAGTTTTTCAAAAAGAGACGTATTTTTGTATCAAAACCTATAAACGATGTGAGATACGATGGTATAGGGCACTGGTCAGAACATTCTGACAACAAGCAGCGCTGTAAACGCTGCATAAAGGTTTATTCAAGAATGAAATGCAAGAAGTGTGAAGTTTATTTGTGTCTTAATAAAAATAAAAACTGTTTTTTTTAAGTTTCATGTAAAGCATTAAGGAAACACTAAATAAATAAGCTTTGTATACCTACTATTTTATCATATGCCAGAATTTATCTGGACTAATGCCAGAACTTGTGACACTCCATACAAAATACAGATCCATTATGTGCATGTAGTTTTAAACAAATTTGGCTTTTTTCTCTGAACATCTGCGCCGCTACTGCTTTCCCATTTATCTATGTTTCCCATTCTAATAAATGTCGGCCCTCACAAACCGCTGAAGCACCCCGCTCCCCGTAATTTTGCATCACAACAAACGCAGATTGTAGTGGAGAATCCTGAGTCCTGACTCTATCAAAGCCCGTTGATTTTATAAAGTACCGACACGAGTTCAAATTTGCTTCGGTAACGATTCATTTGCCGGTAGGAGACGCTGTGACAGTTAATGTTTATCACATATTATTATTGACAATAATAATATTATTGTCAATAATATTATTATTGACATTTGTGTTTTATTTGAAAATAAGAAAATATAATATTATCTCAAAGCCAATGTCAAAATGGTGATAAACATTAACTGTCACAGCGTCTCCTACCGGCAAAATGAATCGTTACCGAAGCAAATTTGAACTCGTGTCGGTACTTTATAAAATCAACGGGCTTTGGACTCTATTCTATTATAGCTCCATGGTTGAACTATCGATTTAATAAATTGAGTGAGTGAGGTTAGATTCAGTTCAGATGTCAAATTAATAACTGACACTTCGATTCGATGGTAAAGGCACAGGTAAATGTACATTCACAATTCAAAGATAAACATTGATAGCAATCTTTGACGCCAAATGTAACATTAGGTTTGTTTAAGAAAAAAAAAAACATTCTTTTATTTTTTTTCAGTCTACGTTTTAATGATTATTTTTTACGCAAACTGTGGGCACTTATAAAGAGAAGTCTTTCTGTGTAAAACACAACAGGCATTTGCAGTTTTTAAAATTAAAATCTGTTGCTCTGAGCACACAATTTTGTATCACACCAATTAACTCGAAATTTGTTTTCTTTCATTTGCTTTGGCACATCTTCTATTGGGCTGTGGTTTTTGCCAATACAGCAGTATATGATATGTATACCAACAAAAAATGATTCCTTAGATTTAGTGATATTTGTGACTGTATGCATATCAACGAGAAATGACTCTCAACGATTCGAACTTTTAGGGAAATTATTTTTTTCATGTTGCATTTAACAGCAAAATTTCTTTGTAGTAAATTGGGCTTCATGAAAATATCAAATATAAGCTTTCTGAGAATATGCTTACAAATAATATGGTTAATATCTTTAAACTTATAAACACAAAATAAACTATAAACTACGCGACTGCAATCTATGCAAAAAAGCTACTCTTTGGTTTTTAGGATGTTTTTTTTTTAATAAAAACATAAACAGCAAAAAGCATCAAATTTATATTAATTACTCTCTTAACATGCTCTCACATAGCACAAAACATGATTCACTCGATTGTTTCCTGCCAAAGCAAGAAACAATCGTGATAAGAAACATTATTATAATGAGTGATTTTTAAAATTTGGCGTAATAGTTGGCCATGTATAGGAGTTTGTGCGAATGGACCATAATTTTTAAAGCAATGGCTCGAAATGTCAAAATAATTACTAAATATTTTAATTTCTTTATTTTTGAGTTTAAAATAGTTTTCTCCTAGAAATAGAAAATTTTTGTGGTGGAATCTTATTTTTGTAACGGCTACCGAATTGATAGTGAATGGCAATACTCAATTCGAGCTTGTTTTCAAGAATTTCGCTAAACTTTTCCCGATGACTTCTTTTAGAGACCTTATTTAAAGAGCTCAATTTTTCAGCAACGCTTAAATATAACTCCGAATAGTTGCGTCCGGCAATAGTTGGCAAAACTGTTGAAAATAATAATAATAATCTTTAAATGCTTTTAATTTAATCTAATTGACGTGTTGAAATATCGATTCATTAATTTAAAAGTGAGGTTAGATTACGGTCAGATGTCAAATTAATAACTGTCACTTCGATTCAATAGTAAAGGTACTTTTACAATTCAATGTTAAACATTTGTGGCAATTTTCGACTCAAGATAAAAAAAATCTCTTTTTTTTAAGATATAGTTCGTAATTGTAAGTAAAATAATAACGATTTTGACATTTACGTAATTAATTTATTGACAGGGATGTTCACCAACCTTTAAAAAAACTTCAAGAACACTCGTGGTTTTATACAGCGTGGTCAACAATGACTGTTTGAGTTGGCAGTCCTACATTTTATTTTAAAATGGTACGTTTGTAACCGCTTCCTGTTGTTGACGGGTGACACTTTTAACGCTGACAACATTATTGACAGATGTCAATTAAAAAGTTGTGACATAACCTATAATTTTTTTTTTGAGTGCTGTGTCAAACAAGCGTATTCGGTTACAGTGTTGCAACTAAGTAAATAAAAAAGTCTTGCCATTATTGTCAGCGTAGCCACGAAGCTGTCAAAAAACTAGAATTTATTAGTGTCATAGCCGTCTGGCTATGTCATTCATTATATTATTCTGAAATATCTATCGGCAGGCTTCAAAAACCATTCATAAAATCTGCAAACCAGCTCAAAGATGACGCTTCTTCAACTTCACTTTGATCGAAAAATCACGGTTTTTTTCCTAATTATTTAACACTAGCGGCATAATTTTTATTTATTTCAACAGCTTTTTGATACACTTTTGCACCTGTCAATGATTCTGGAACTGCCGACACACAGTTATTGTTGGTATTTGACTCATATTTATAACGTAAACTGTACCACAGCCGTTTCTACTTAACAAGCCGTAAACATCAACTTGGCAACAGCGTTAGTGGGTCTATTGAGGCAGTGGGCGCAACTAAGACCATAGAAGAAGTATATAGGCATGACTTTCAGATTACATTAACTTATTGTTAATTTATTTAAGTCATTGTACAAATTTTGTTATCTTGCTTACACCACAAAATTACCACAAAACAATGCGATTAACCGCACCTAATCTCAAAAAATTTGCCTCTGCTAAAAAGTGCAATTTGTCATACACTCACTAATGAAGTAACAAATTAAACATTTGGAGAAAAAGTAAAAGACAAAATACACATAAACCACAAACAGTTTCATAATTGAAGTTTGAAAGAAAAGTATTGGCACCGGAAAAATTAAATAAACACACTTGAAAGTTGAACTAGTAAATGCCAATGATAGCCACACCTGCAGTGTTGCCACATTCCGCTGTCACATATGTATACCAATATGGTAAATATTTCGACATGCGCATAAAAGCGACTATATCCTAGCGAACGACATATTTCTTTCTTTGTGTATCTCTGTGGTATTTGTTTGACATTTCTGACATTTTCTGCTTAGTGCTTAGCAAATTAATTTAAAATGGAGGAGAAAGTAAACAATGATCCATACTCGGCTGTTGCTCGTGGAAAATTACAGTTGAAAGGCGACAATGGGATTAAAAAAAAGCAAAAAAAGAAAAGTAAGAAAAAAACGCTCGAACAAATAAGTAAAGTAATCGAAAGCTCTGAACAAGAGCATACAGAACTTGCTCCTGCCAGAAGAAAAACCAAAGCCGAGCTTGCTTACCAAACGCAACAAGAAAAGATGGTAGGTTGCAGTCTGAACCTTTCCATTAATGTTCTTAACAAAATTTGTTTTAGCAAACTCAAAGAATATTGGAAAAGGCATCAATGACACACAAGGAGAGAGTTGAAAAATTTAACCAACACTTGGATGGCTTAACAGAACATTTCGATATTCCAAAAGTCTCTTGGACAAAATAATTGCAATTTATTTATTTACTTGTATAAAATCTAATATAGTATGTATAATCACGTTTAAGTCGTTTTATTTATGTTGTCAACAACTGCTTTTAGGTTTCTTGCGAATGTTTTTTGAGAAAACTTATTTTGCAATTTTTTTTCTCCTCTTATACCCATTTCTTTGGCAAGTTGCTTGTTGAGGATTTGCTTCATGTACTCTGCCATACTATTGGGATTTGGTTTACATAAAAATCCAGTACGACCATGGTCAACCGTTTCTCGGGGGCCACCACTATCACACGCTATAACTGGTTTAGAAACAGTCATAGCTTCCAGTGGCACAATTCCAAAATGCTCTTTCACTGGAGTATAAATTAGACAATCACATGCCAATAGTAGATCGGTTTTCAGACTATCCGAAGGAGATTTAAGAAATATTATTTTATCTTGAAGATTTTTTTCTTTCGTGATTTTTTCCAATTCAAGATAATATTCCGCATTAATAGTAGATCTCAAGTCGTAACCTCCGGCTATTATTAGAGAAATACCATTCCATGTTTCAGTCGTTGTATTCTGCCTCAATGCTTCCATCGCTAGAATTGCCAAGTCTAATTTTTTTGCAGGATGAAAACGATTTATTGAAAGAAATATATATGTAGAATCAATCTGTGGCAATATATCTTGAATTGATTTAGGGTTTTTAACTTTTTTTACACTTTCCAAATATGAATACGCAACGTTTGGGTAGATTATTTGAATTGGTTTTTGGATTTCAGGAAAAGTAACTCTAAAAATCGATGCTGTGTATTCACTGTTAACTAATAGAACATCAGCCTGTCCCGTAGATTTCAACTCCATCCAGTTTATAGGTTTTCTATATAAAGTTTTCAAAGTACCTCCAGGTGTGCTTGCCAGTAAATCTGGATGGTGGCAGTAATAAATCACTTTCTCTCCCCATAGCTTCAGAATCGGTACAGCTATAGGGATTAGATCAACAAAAAATATATCTGGTTTATCATCTCGCTTAAAAAATAGTGCGTAGACAAATGCTAAATAAATCATACGAATATATGCACAAAGAGCCTGAAAACGTCCAAAAATACTTCTAGGAAGCCAATCACCAAACACATCTACCCGAATTTTGCCGGACTTCAGCTCTTCAAATGCATGATTTTTATCGAAATGATTGGTAAGAAAATATATGTCATTTTCTTGGTTTGATAAAGCATTTGCTACATCTAAAACGAGTCTTTCCGCGCCTCCAATGCCTAAATCAGGATGGATAAATGCAATTTTTCGTCGAGGCATTGAAAAAGTGAGGTTATAACTAACTCAAAACTTAACCACATTTATTGCTGTCACGTTGACAGGATTAACACACTACGTGTTCAGGTAGCTCCATTAGTAATTTTTTATGTCTATCCTTGTTGCAGTGTAAATCTAATCTGGACAAACAAAACAACGTGACGTTCATGAAAAGTTGAAGTGTCAGTACTGCCAGTGATAATTATTGTATCTTGTTTTTATTTTATAATTATTTATTACAGATATTTTGTTTAAACGTTTGTTGTTTTTGTATTGTTTTTCCTTAAGATAGCATTACTTTCATGTTATGATAGTAATAATTATTTTATTACTATAACATAACATTACTGTGATGTATGTCAAAGTTCAAATCACTGTTAAAAGTCACAAACGTCTTGATTACTGACGTGTTATACTATCAGTGTCAGTCAAAAAATATCTGCTGTAAAGGTGACAAAAAAGGTCACTAGCTTTAGAGAATTTTGTTTGCAAAAATGGCAGCAGTGTTTCAACGTTAAAAAAATTAGGGTAATGCATATATGTCACGTTGACAGCACATATGTTTACAAGTTAACAATAATCTTTGACATATAGACTTATAACTAAAAATTCAACAATATAATTATTTTTGAATTTCAGGAAAATACGAAATCAGCAAAGATTTAACGAGACAACTAGTAAAATATAGCTTTAGAAACAATATGGAAAAATTATTTTACTGGCATTTAATGACACTGAATTTTTATAAGTCAACTTTGTTTTGTTTACCAGGTTATTTTCTATGCGACAAAGATAGATATAAATAGTATATTACACTACAAGGACAGAAAGTTGAGATTCCTGCACTGCGCGCTATAATCAACCAGCATCTGCGCGCATCATAGCGCGCAGTTCAGGGCTCTTAACTTTCTGCCCGTGTAGTGTATACTGGTTTTCTTGCTACTCCAGTCGACAGTACGTAGTGTCGGCTAGAATTCCACGGCAGCAAGTGCAGGACCTGAACTGCGCGCCATGATGCCCTTGGCTATTTACTCTCACTAAAAGAAGGCGCGCGCATAGCTTTACCAGTGCATGAAAGATACACTTTCTGCCGTGGAATCACAGCCGGAACCACGTACTTTTAACTGGAGTAGCAAGAAAAAATATTAATGCTACCCAGCGCACGTACTGTGTTAATTGAGTGACTTTAGACCTTGCGCTCGAAAAGGAAACCTAGCGGACGTTTGACGCACTAGGAGTGTCTAGAAGCAAAGAGTCATTTCTGTTTTATCATTTCTGTGGTCAATGGTCATCGGTCATCACAGAATAGGTCATCCATCAGTTATCACTGTTATCAGTTTTGTATGGTTATAAGCGAAGTAATTATTCTCGTTTGTCGTAATTAGTTTGTTTATTACGATTTATTTTATATAAAACATCAGTGGTGTGGTTGGAGAGTATAAATTTTATTATTATGGAAGTAAAGAAAAAATGTAAGACATTTTGTTGTGTCGCTAACTGCGGCAGTGTTGCGTACAGAAGACCAGATTTAAGTTTTCATTTGTTTCCTAAAAAAAAAGCCCAGTTTGTTTTTGTAGAACTTAAAAATGGAAAAAAAGGAAAAGTAGACAGGAGATTTGCGTGGGAATATGCATTAAAAATGCGGAAAAAAGTATCAGTTTTTATGAAAGTTTGTTCACTGCACTTTAAACCTGAAGATTTTCACCTCTCAAGTAAGTTGATAAAATTAGCTTGAATTTATTAAGTATACTGCCGGCCTCTAGTAATTAATTTACTCTGGTATCACATCTTTTTCTATTCTAGGCAAAGATCCGCGGACTTTTTTGCACACAAGTAACACCAGACATTTTTTCTTCCATGAATCAGTTTTGTCTCTAGCGTGGTTCACACGTCGAGTTACCGTGCTTGTTCTCATTTGTATTTCCCTGTCTTGATGACGCTTCCACCGATGGAATGCGAAACGTCGACAATTTCATTAAACTTTTCGACACGGTCTTTTCCGAAAGATGTCAATATTTCAATGACTTCGGGCCGTGAAAGCTTTTCTTCTTCAATAATTATCGGAGCAGGTAGGTAACACTGATAACTGTGCTGTCAACAGCTGTCAAACATGTTGAATGGGTGATTGGAAAAAATTGATTAAACACCTATTAATTGTTCAACTAAATGTTGAGTTTATTCTATTGTATAACGTAGCACAACATGTAAAAATAAAATTAGACATAAAAAAGGCTCTACAATTTATTAAAAAAATAATAGACAAGTATTAATTGATTCTTTCTAGTCATCCACTCTACCTGCTTAATAGCTGCGTCTGTTACCAGGATCTCACTTGTTTCGGTAATTATCGAAAAAGTTGAGGGTCTTTATAAAATAAAGCCGTTTACAAACAAAATTAGCCTAGTATTACCTGTTTGCAAAAAAGGCCCGCGAATTCTGGCCTATTCTGTGACAATAAGTTACTTCCAGAAATTTGGGGTAAGTATTTTATAAGAAATTTTTATTAGTAACATCATTTCTAAATACTTTTTTGTTTTAGTATTGCGTTTTTACATTTCAGGTTTTAATAAAACAAAGCACATACTAAAAAAGAATGCCGTACCAAGTTGCAATCTGCCCATTGAGGCGCACGAGTCCAAACTTACATCTACTCGAAAAAAACGAGTGAGAAAAAATGAATTGAAAAATGTAATTTATAAGAATGATTAATTTATAGTGATATAATATTTTGTTTGACATTTGTAGTTCTCTCATTATGATGAATGCTCTATCCAAAATTTTTACCAAAGTGTGGATGAAAATTTGGAAAACATCCAACACACAGTTGAAGAATTGGAAGCAGCAGAAACTATTCTTGGACTATAGGAGACTTCAGATTTACATTTTGTGCTTTGATATCTACTGATAAAAAACTAAATAGTTTTACGGGACTTTCAAGTAATCACCATGATGAAGCTAAAGCTAAATATTTTATAGGTAGTTTTGTCATTGACATTTGACTGTGTTAATGCTAATTCAGGTAGAAATATCGGTTTTGAATTAATATCTGCCTTAGCATATATTTTAAAACCAGCAGTGAGTTGGCTTGGTGGGGACAATGAATAGAAAATTACTAGTTTGTTTTGAAAAAATGCGATAGTTCAAGTAGTCTTGGACTGTACCGAAGTTTTTGTTGAAAAGCTTAAATGCATATATAGCTAAGACTTTTTTAAAAATAAAGGTAATTACACTGTAAAATTTCAAGTCGGTGTATGCCCGGCTGCGTTAATAACACTTGTTAGCAGAGCATATGGAGGCCGCACTTCAAATTCGAAAATATTTGAACAAACTAATATAATAAGTAAAATTGCAGAAGGCAAAGAAATAATGGTAATATATAAATAAGATGCAATATGCGGCTCACACAATATTTACATTGTAAGACCTCCGTTTTTAAAAAAGAAAAACCAGTTGTTGAAAGAGGCATCTAAATTAAATTTGAAAAAACGCCTGACGAAAGAATTTATATTTTAAGCGGAATATTTTCTCTGGCTTTAATTTCTAAATTTGAAGAATTTTTTTTTCGCTGGTGCTTTAGCAAACTTGTCTTCGCCCGTTGTCACTGTTAATATTGGTTAATAAGAACCAAATTAGGTTGATATCAAAGCGTTTTAATCAGAAAAATAGTAATTTTTTGTTTAGAAATATTAAATTAGAAAAGTTCAAATTTATTCTAAGAAATAAAATCGACTGTAAATCCATGAATAGAAGTAATAAATTTTTATTTATTTAATTAATTCTTTATTTTCACACATTAAACGTAGCATTCCGCTAAAAAAAACGCAGTTTTAAAACTTGAAAGTAGTTTTTTCGAAAACTCCACATTATGTTTTGCTTCAATCGCATAAAAAGGGTTATCAAACGAATTGTATATAAAAAAATCGCAAGATGGTAGGTTTAAAACAGACATTCCAAATTGAATTTGCCCATAATATAAATGATTCTGCTATAAGTAAAACTGACCATTTTCTTCAGGCAAATATGTAGTTTTGCAGTACATTAAATATAGCATTTTTTTTGCCTGAAATAAAAGTTAACTTTGTATTTAACTTTAATTTGCGTCGGTTTGTAAACACCTACCTTTAAATGGGCATTTGATTTTGATTAATTTGACTGGTTTACTTCCGCCAAACACAACTCCGTCAGATGAAAATCCTAACCATGGGTGAGCTTGTGGTATAAAAATTCCAAACTTGACATTGGATGTTAGCATTGATTTCCTAGCAAAGTCCATGTTCTACATATTTATTGGTAAATTGTTTTGATCAAAAGTACTTCGTGAATTTATCATGCCAGTCTGCGCCTTGATACGTATAAACCATGGAGCTATTCAGAACTGTTTATATTTTTCATGAAGCTATGATAGAATGGAGCTGTGGAATGGAGTCAGTATTGCGAACTACAATTTGCTTTTGTTATTTGTTGTGATGCAAAATTACGAGAAGCGGGGTGCTTTAGCGGTTTGAGGGGGCCGACACTTAGAATGGATTATCCATAAACTAATACGTTGTTTAGCGGTTGTGTATAAATTAACAATGTTGCTATGAATATTTATTGATGCAATAATTGATAAATGTAATAATGAAAAACACTTATTAGCCTTATAGACTTTGTCAGAAAAAAAATCTTAAGCTTTGACAAAATATAAACTTCTACGACCCTGTTGATGTAAATACAACGATGATCGGTCTTGAGCAGTCACATATTTTCATCTGGAGACTTTTTTGATCCACACATCACATCCTAATCGAACCATTGTCTTAAGGCTTTTATTAGCATCTCTATTATTATTTGCTAGAAAATTTTGTTGTACATAAAACTGCGGGAAAACATACTAGTTTTCCCGAAAATCAAAATGAAATAAAGAGTACCCCACAATCCCATATGGTAAACAAAACTTTGATCGGCCGTTGCGATTTTCTTCAGAAACAACAAACTTTTATACTGAACCACGCATGACACTAATAATTGTCCTCGCAACCACTTACCTTGTAAACAGAGAGCGAGTGTCAACGTATATATTACGCGTTTAGAATGCTCTCCTTTTTTTGCATCAACACAAATTGCTTACATGCTGACTCCATTCTATTATAGCTCCATGGGCAAGTGTTCCAAGATGCCTGCACCTACTAGAATTGTAGAAGAAATTGAATTAATAAATAGCTGGAAATAATTGAATGGTTGGCCAAAAGACATCTGTCGTGGATGCCAGAAAACTGTTTCTTTAAGGCATGGGTCATTTTTTTTCTCGCAGCCACTTATCCTTTGAGCAAATTATAATAATTATAATTCATTGTTGGTCTAGAGATGATTGACAAAAAAATATTAAACACGAAGCAAACTTTGGTTCAGAGTCAACTCATACCGTGATAGACTGGTGTTCATTTTGCCGCGATATTTGCGAAGAATATTTACTTCAAAATCAAATCGCAAAAGGCGGCGTTGATAAAAACTTCATATCCACAGGGTTACGTTCATAAATGTTAGGTGTTCGTGGACCGTATTACACCCAGAGTAAACCGATGTTACGTCAGAGCGATATAAAATTTTTGAACGATACAGTGCGTTCAAGAATGTGCATTTTCGTTTGATCGACAATAATTATTATTATAGGTTAGGTATTCGGTATTACCCATGGGTATTACAATATCATGAAACAATAATCTTTTTTGTATGAACAGAACAAAGCAGGTTTTGAATATGGCAGAGGTTATGGACATAGCGATACCATGTATAATGGCGACACAATTATTATTTGATATCAATATGAAGTTCTGTCTTCTAGAGGGAAACAAAAAAACAGAGGTATTAGAAGAAGAATTCTTTTTCATCCACTTTACACTTACCTGTATTTTGTAATATTGCGACGTTTTTTTGTTCGTCGACTCCGATAATTTCCATTGTCACTTCTTATTTTAGTAACTAGATATAAAGAATTATCTCACTTATTTGAAAACTCTTCTCGATTTTACACTTCTGCGCATGCGGAGCGTTTCTCGCCGGCCACTGGAAAACGGCGTTTTTGGTGCGCTCATGGTGTTTGCACAGTGGTATTTTTGAACGCTTACTCTGGTGAACTATGACGTCATTAGATGGTTTATGAACGACTTTGTGCGACATTTCACAGATACAGCGCGCTCGAGCGATATTTATGAACGCACTCCAGTGGTTGAGATTGAAGAATCTAAATTTGTTCATCGCAAATATCTTGAAGCCCGATGGAGGGAAGAGCACTGGGTTTTTGGTGGTGTAGAAAGAGGCAGTAGAGGATGGTTTTTGGTAGAAGGTCCTGATAGGCAAACATTGTTTGCTTCGGAAATACTAACACCATAGGAGGAGGAATTTGTGAGCATAAAGTAATAATTCATGATGAAAATTTTGTGAACCTCATAACTCCAACATTCACACACAAAACAGAAAAATACATTGATGCGGGCGAAAAGAAGACACAAGGTACAATGTACCTGCCTGTTCAATGTTATTTTGTAATAATTTATAGTAAAGATTTAATAATTTTAAGTCATTTTTTAAAACATAAGAAATTTATTGAGAAATTTTTGTGCAGTTTGGCGAGAAACTGCTAATTTTGCTTCCGGTAAAATAAAAACCCACCGCTTTAGGCCGGGATAAACTAATAAGACAATTTTAAGGAGTGAATTATTTAATAAATTAAATAGAATTACTATGTAAACAAATGAAAAAAATTAAATGTTTAAAGTAGCAAAAAAACAAACAAAATCAGGTTAAGCAAGTGTTAACAAAAAATAGTGTTAAATTAGAGTCGCAAAATAAAAATCGTTTTTGAATATCGTTTCGACAATTGGGTTAACCCGACTGTGGAGATATTCCGATGTCAATCAGAATCCATGTGCTGTTGAGGAGCCAACTGTAAAACAAAAAAATTCTTGTAAATGAAAATGACATGGACACAAACTCACAAACTATTTAGTTTAAAAACTCTAATCTATGGACATGTCAAAACGGATTTTGAGGTTACTTTTTGTTTTCGATGATAAATATATTTTATTATTTAAATATTTATAAATCTTGATACTTGGGATACAAAGTTTACAGTTATCTAGTTATGAGCTTTATCATTAATGCTTTGAAAAATATTTTGCATAATATGTTGCAATTTCTGCGTTTTAGCAAAAAAACTATAAGCAGTGGTTTGAGTGTGTACATTAAAACAAATACTGGAAATACTTTGTCGGTAGATTTAGATCCCAAATGGGATATTAAAAACGTCAAGGAGTTTGTTGCTCCTAAACTAGGTCTTGAACCGGAAGAGGTTAAAATAATTTTTGCTGGCAAAGAACTGGGCGATTCGATTATAATATCAGTAAGTAATCTCTCAAGTAACATTTACTATGGTAATATATTCTTGTACGAGTTGTGCAAGAAATTCGTTGTCGCACGCATAGTCATGAACGCAGAAATAAGTGCGACAAAATGTCTTGTAAAACGAGTGTATATAACATGTATTTATTTTCAATTGTGTTTAATTTATACAGTGTGTTTTTTAATAAAACAAAACGTAAGGCGGAATAAGACTTGTACGATGACAGTAACTTTAAAATTATTTTTTTCAGTGGTTTTATTTGAAAAATGGATTCAAATAGAAGGTAGGACTAATAGGACTTTTTCTTATTGAGGTAAGCATAGTTGCGATATTGTGTCTAATTTGAATGGAACGGATGTGGGGCTATGAGTTTATAGGTTTTTTTTGACTGGTTTGAATAGGAACAATATACCTCGCATAATTCCACAACACCAAATGCATTAGTTGGCGCTCTTAAATCCCAAGGAAAACAATAGTCAGCTGTTTCTGATTTGCCTATGACTGTCGTTTTCGTAGTTTTGTTAATGGATTTATTGAATTTCTATATTAGAATGCCACGGATTGAATTATCTTTGTTAAATATTTTAACTTATATTGGCATAAGGAAAAAACCTGGGGGATGGAGGAAAAACAGAGAGACATTATTTTTGTTGGTGTTTTGGTGTGGTATTTTGACTTCGTGCTCCGACAAGAAGTCTGATGGCAAGAAATTTTTGCTGCACACAGGCAGCTATCTACCAATAGGTTTCTTATTTTTAACGCAATTTGTCACTTTTTGTCAGGGAGGAAATAGTGTATGCTAACACTTTTACTCACCTAATTATTGCATTTCACAATAAGATTTTCATTTACTAGTTATCTTAAAACCTTGAACAATAAATTAAAACAGCAGTTTAATACTTCTAAAGACTTAACATAGAGTTAAATGGCAATTTATTTGTGTTCCTTGATATTAAAATTTTTAGATGATTAGCAAGTCTTTATGGAGTTCAACTAAATTATTCTAGATCTTTACTATAATAATATAAAAAATTTAATATTGAAAAAATTGAAATTTTGTCTAACTATATATGTATTATAAAGCTATTTTTTTTTATATCTGTAGCTTTAGTTCACTAGTTATTGAAAGTGTTTATTTGTAACAATTTACATTAATACAACAGTAGGTTATGTTATCATTATGATATACACAGTTACAAACATTACTGAGGTGTCCGTTCAACGTCACACAAATTAACTCGGCGCATTAAATTCTCAAACACTCTAATAAGAATCTCTAATGTCAAAAGTTCATATTCTTGTCTAATTTGCGGAATAGCGTCATAAAAAAACTGTCATTGTACGAGTCCAGCTACGTCTTACGTTTTCTGTTAAATTGTTTTAAAATACACTCTGTATAAATAATATAATTAATATTAATTATTATTATATAGTTCTGATTATTATTTTGTCGGCGTGGTGTAATGAGAACCATCTATCTGACTTCCAATTAAGACCCTCTCAAGATGTTTTTTAATGATTGTTTACTAAAAGGTGTTGCGCAAAAGCTTTGATTGTGTAACTATTTTCAGTGGTACTGAAAATGTTTTTTCGAATTTGGGTCCTTATTAAGCTTATTAATGTTTTCAATTTTAAGTCTTTTGGATTATGTTTTTAGTTTTGAAAGGTTGTTATAGCATAACTGTCTTAATTACATTCAGAATCGTTGAGCTATTTTGGATTTATCAGGTAATACATTTTCAGTCGTTGCCTCGGCTAGTTTTAGAATTTCGGGTGGGGTACATAATTGCTGCTCTTCCCTATTATATTATTTTTTGGTTAAAAACTAGTAATAATTATTATTTAAAGTAATAATTCAAACTAAATTTGAAATCAAATGACTTGCTAAAGTAAAAAAAAGACAAATTTGAAAAAATAGCTTAAAGAACACGTTTTATATGGTGTATCGGCGCACGTATCTTATAGAAAACTTGCCTGTACTCTGGGACTTGTGCGCCAAATCAACCCTTGTAAACATAGTTCTTTAATATACTATTGTGACACTTTGTTTTGATTGAAATCGTTACAGGACTGTGATTTGGGCCAACAAAGTATTTTACATGCCATCAAAATTACCAAATCATTGGCGGTACCTAATTTAAATACTTCAACAATTAATGAAAGTGAGGAAACCAAGCCTTTATCGGAAACTCTAACAGATCAAAGTTTTTCAAACGAGGATGATACAAATGCACACCTTATGTCTGAGCCTAGTAAAGTGCACTTTTTTGTATACTGCGCCACTTGTAAGGCGTTAAAAAGTGGTAAACTGCGTGTACGTTGTCAATTTTGCAAGTCCGGTGCTTTTACAGTTCATTCAGATCCCCAGAGTTGGGCTGATGTTCTGGAGCAGAAGAGAATAACAGGGCTTTGTGAAAATAGTTCAGAGTTATGTGCAGATGTGAGTTTTAGAAGATCACAGTGAAAAGGTTGTGGTAAAGTTTTATATTTTTTAGATTTTAAACAATGAAGAGCCAACTTTTGCGGAGTTTTATTTTAAATGTTCGGAACATACATCACTGGGTGAAACTGATCAAGCTATTCCATTGTACCTAATCAGACGTAATATTAGAAATGTTCCATGTCTTGCTTGCACGGATGTAGGGTATGTACATAATATATATATAAGCGGCAACACTGTCTAGTGTTATTTTTGAAAGGTTTAGGGTTGCCTGTTTCTGTCAAAACTGACAGAAGTTATTATTTAATATTTCTTTATACCTGAAAGATCATGTTAAAAATAAAATGCAAGTAGGAAAAAATTTATTAAAAATGGATGAAAGGTCCTTGAGGCGGAAGTTTTGCAGATTGTTGAGTCAATCGTTGTGAATGAAGGTTATAATTAAAAGTGGCTACGCTGTCTAGTGTAATTGTTAACGAGCAGTGGGAAAACCGTATTTGAGGCTAAGTTTACGATTATGTGTTGTCTAACTGTATTCTATTTCGTGACACTACACCTTTATTTCAGAATGGCGGATCTATATGATTTGCAGTAATTATGAATAAAATTTCAATATAATATATATCAGACGTGTTATTATATATACCTTACCCACTAATGTAATAAAGCCGGAACTTAGGGTTTATCTCTGAGACTTTTTATTGATGGAACAGATTTTATGTTAATGTTAAGTTTATGTTAATTTAAGGATAAACAGTTTATGTTAATAAATTTTCTATTTACATATCTGTTTTAATCAAAAAAAGCGGCGCCAAACTATTTATATGATTTATTTATTGTGGAAATAATTGCCAGATTATTGACATGTAGATTTTTATAGCAGTTAATGAATCCACTATATTTTAATGTGACGCGCTTGAGTTAATTTATCTGTCGATTTTTTTTATTATCAATTACAGCATTTGCTCTTTGAGCGTTTTTATATTAAGGACTAATAACTGCTACTTGGGAAGGTCTGAGGAAATCCTGTATATAAACTGACGCGCTCGACCTATTAGTCTTTAAATTTTTTCTTGGACTTTTCTATTATGATTTCTATGTTGCTACTTGATATACAAACACAAATTTATTTTGCAATGAGGCTACAATTTGTCTTTTTTTAGTGACATCGTTTTCGTGTTTTCTTGTGCTGAAGGTCATGTTACTTGCCTAGAATGTTTTCGTCAATACTGTTCGATTCGTTTGAAGGAACGTCAATTTTGGCAACATCCAGAATTTGGCTACACCTTGGCGTGCCCTACAGGCTGTCCTGATTCTTTTATTAGTGAAATTCATCATTTCAGAGTTTTATCTGAAAGTCAGGTGCTAAATTCACCATTAATTGAGTCTTAGTTTGTTTAAAATATCTTTGCCTTACAGTATATGCAGTATCAGACCTTTGCGACTGAAGAATATGTTTTAAGGTCTGGTGGAGTATTGTGTCCACAACCTGGCTGTGGAATGGGGATATTAGCTGATTCAGATTGTAATAAAATTACATGCATTAATGGCTGTGGAGTAAGTTATTAATTAGGTAATTGATCAAACTACATATATATGTCGCAGCCTTATAGTGTAATCAGCCGTTTCATGAAAAGTCTGGTCTTTTCATGAAACGCTGCCAAACACTGAAACGAAAAACTGTTACGCTAAAAGGCTTAATATTTTAGACGTTACATGAAACGTCAGCGTGTTTTGGCCTCTTGATGAAAACGAACAAAATTACGCTAAGTGGCTGACTTTACTGGACTTTTCATGTAACGCTCCGAATCTACTTTGCATTTGATGTAATAAAATAAGTATTGTATCACCTAAAAATGGCGACGGCAGGTTGTTCCAGTTCCAGTGTTATACAATACACTCAATTCTATAAGAAATTAGAAGACTTTTATTTACAAAAACCACTTCGAAAGCCTTACTCAAAGCAGAAGATTGACGATGTCATAGAGGAAATTGTAGCGGCTAAGCAAAAACTGTAAGTAATTATTTGTTAAACCCAATTAGTAATTTTGAGGTTATGATTATGAATGACCGGGATTCCCCGAGTTTCTCGTTGACCCGTAATTTGTAAACTATGCGTTAATTCATGCTGTTCTCATAACATATAGAAATTAGAGTATTTATTCTACTTCCTCGCACTAATGACAATAATACACGTTTTTTTACAAAAAAAATTAAGATAGCGGATAGCCTTTTGCAAATATTGACCGATTGCACTAAAAATTGGTGAACAACCAAAATTATATGAAAGTAAAGTTTGTCGCAAAGAAGCTAGGCAACAGTAAGATTGACATATTATTGTACTCCTACGCTATAAACTTTTACTTTTATAAATATAATTTTTGTTTTAAACTAATTGCCTATTTTTTACATTTTAGTTCTTAGTAATTTTTTAAATTTTAAATTATTCTGAAATAGGTGTTTGTTTTAGGGGAAGAAAAGAAAGGCGCGAATACTTTTTGCTACAGACATATGATGTTATGACAATTTCTGACCAATCACATTTAATAAAGAAACATGAAAACGAAGATGAAATTGAATTTGTAGTAGCGTACGAAGATTTATATGATAAATTATACGATTATCATATTAACAAAACAGGACACGGTGGTCGTGTTAAAATGGAAGTAGCCCTAAGAAATAAACTTAGTATCCCACGTCCGGCCATAGAATGTTTTATCCAATGCTGCAAAAGCTGCAATGAAAAGAAACAAGGCAAACAAAAAATTGTAGTACGTCCATTGTAAGTAAGGATTTTAATGAAAGAGGCCAAGTGGACTTAATAGATTTCCAGTCCCTTCCTGACAAGCAATACAAATGGATATTGAATTATCAAGACCATGCCACCAAATTTTTATTCTTACGACCGATGGAAACCAAACGTGCCGAGGAAGTTGCTTCCAACTTACTAAGTATTTTTCTTTTAATAGGAGCCCCTAAAATCCTTCAAAGCGACAACGGCCGCGAGTTCGTAAATAAGGTTATACTTGAACTGAAAGATTTATGGCCTGAGTGTATCATAGTACACGGTCGTCCTAGACACCCTCAGAGTCAAGGCAGCATTGAACGATCAAACCAGGATGTAGAAAACATGATACGAGCTTGGATGGCTGACACGAATTGCAAAAAGTGGTCGGTAGGGCTTCAGTTTGTGCAATGGCAAAAAAATTGTTCCTTTCACAGAACAATAGGACGGTCCCCGTATAAAGCACTCCTAGGTTGTGAGCCTAAAGTTGGTCTAGCTTCTAGTAACATTCCCTCAGCGCTGGCAAAAACATTGACTACGGAAGAAGAGCTTATGAAAATTATGAATGAAAAAGATTCAGTTGTCGAAATATCTGATGCACATCAGGGTGTCGCCGATGAAGATGCTGATATTACAAATGTTGTGCTGGAGGAAAAAAACATAAACAGATCTGAAGAATTAATGTGCGAAAATTGTTTACGGGTTGTCAACTTTGCAGAAGTTTGTCAACAAGACGGATCTTCAGTACTGTGCATTTTATGTGCTGCCAGTAAAAACATTTCTGAAGAACGCGACGACGCCAGAAATAAAACTGAAAAAGCTGCCAAAAAAATGTTAGGCGATTCGGCAAAAAAAATGCCGACTTTTAATGTCGGCGATTGTGTATTATTGAATATTCCCAAAGTCGACAGAGGTCCAGGAGATTCCAGAAATATGGTTTGTCTGATAATGGATCAAAAAAATGGTGTTAATCAGGTTGCTGGTAAGCACGGTATTATAAAGGGGTGGTTTGGTGCTGAAAGTCTAACTGTTGCGGGTTCAGCAT
Source organism: Lagria hirta (assembly GCA_947359425.1). NCBI lineage: Eukaryota > Metazoa > Arthropoda > Insecta > Coleoptera > Tenebrionidae > Lagria > Lagria hirta. Next base: position 32,481,260 of record OX375794.1, read on the forward strand.
TCCTTAATAAAGAGGAAATCCCCGTGGGAAAATCACTAAGCTTAAGAGAAGCTGTGTCATTAGAATCAGGGGGTCAAGGCATGCTGAAATGTTTATGTAAACCTAGCAAACAGCAATGTTCTAAGAATAAATGCATCTGCAAAAAAAATAGTGTCCTTTGTAATAGCCGCTGCCATAAAAGCTTACCGTGTTTTAATAAGTAACTTTATTTTTTTTTATAGTTGACGATTTTAATTTCGTATATTTGTTAATACTGTACTGTAGCTAGCCACTATGATACCTTATTTGTAATAAAAGTTCCTTTCTTATGCAATAAAAGTTTCTTTCTTTTATAGTAAAATTTATTTCGTAGTTATTACATCAAATGCAAAGTAGATTCGGAGCGTTACATGAAAAGTCCAGTAAAGTCAGCCACTTAGCGTAATTTTGTTCGTTTTCATCAAGAGGCCAAAACACGCTGACGTTTCATGTAACGTCTAAAATATTAAGCCTTTTAGCGTAACAGTTTTTCGTTTGAGTGTTTGGCAGCGTTTCATGAAAAGACCAGACTTTTCATGAAACGGCTGATTACACTATAAGGCTGCGACATATATAAATGTTTATTAATTCCTTACATGTTGCCACTTTTACTGATTATTATTATGTTCAACCCCCTCCAGGTCCCTCCAATTTGGCTGGATTCTTTGATACGCAATATTATTTTTTTAATAAAAAGGGATTAAATTAAAAACAAAAATCACAAATTGTCTTTTAAGCCAATTAGAAAACATAAGTTTGTTTTTTGAAAAATTAAGCTAAATTACTATCTGCCTTCGTATGCAATAATATCATTGAAATTGTCGGATTTGCTATTTAAAAACATTCGAACAATATGACATGAACAAATGCTGCTTCTGTATTTACGCGATTTTTAAATCCAAATCTAAAATTTTGAGATTTTTACTCGATGATATAGGGACAACATTCATATTTGGAATAACTAAAGGCAAGATTTTTACCATGTTTAAATTTCAAAGATCTCTAATGGTTCTTGAAAGTAGCGAATATTTAGCCATTTTTGTGAATAATATTACCAGAACATGGAAGAGCAATATTTATAAAATACGACATTTTAGTTTTTTAAATACTATATCAATATCCGGTCTATTGGCTTCAATTTTTAAAGCAGTTATAGTAGTAGAGTTTGGTATCAATATAATTTGTAATTATTATTTTTCAAAAAAATTTCTGTATTATAATTAAATGGATTAACATGTTTCACTAAATATAATTTAAAAGTTAAATTTGATTGAACTAATTTTGCAACCGTAAATATTCTTACGTAACTGTTTATGGTAGAAGAAAGGCTTTCACGGCTCTTCTACTTATGCTAGAGTAAAGTATTCCAGAATAAGTTTTTGCATCTAGCATGGTTCAGACGTGGAGATACCGTGCTTATTCCCACTTTTATTTTGTCGAATGATGTCAATATTTCACTGTTTATGGTCTTTACCACAGTTATAACTTAACAAGGTCTCTGATAAATTGTGCTCTAAAATTAAGGTATACTTTGTGTGGCGAAATATATATTGTGCATAAATGCGGGTTTAAGGTTTTTCATATTGGTTTTCTTGCAAATGAATTGTTTTGTCAAAAGAATCTTATTTTTTTAATCTTCGACGGAGTTAAAATCCACCTTTGTATATCAGTTTGTTTGTTTATGGCATAGTAGATATCGAACGGTTAAACAAATTTGGACTTAATTTTTTGTTTGTTTGAAAATTGAAATAATAGAAAGTGTTTTTAGCTAAAATTAAAAAAATAATTGTTTAATTTAAAATAATAAAGAATATTATTTGTTTTTTTGGTTGCTAGATGGACATTACTTGATATTTCGCGCATATGGCTCGTTTTTTTACATGCTACCATGGTACTTATGGAATTATGGGTGTGGAATTATAGAAATAATTAAGCTGAATTTGAAACACAAAAGAACTTTTATTATCGCATTAAAAAGGAATACCTCGCTCGGAAAGATCTTACTTTCAACTAACTCATATATTGTATGAATACAATATATTTGCTTTTAGGCTGCACTCATTTAAGATGTTTATTTTCATAAACTACTGCGTGAGAACTTCTCTTAAAAGGAATTTATCCATCATATAAATAAACTATGAAATAAGAGTATTGAACTTTTAAATACTGATTAAATTTTGATTACTTGGCGTACCTTATGACGCATTATTTCAACACGCCCCCTCAAAATATAATCAGGTTATTCAATTTGGTTATAGAATTATTTGTACCTTGTACTTTTAACTATTTTTAAAATATTATCATTAGTTTGATCAACTAATTGAGGTATTCTTTTCTCATGCCTTCTGGGACTACATGTGACCCAACATTCGTTTGATAGATTAGGGGAAACCCAGGAAAAACCCTAATCAGGTCACTTCACTGATTATAACATTATTCTTATCTTAAACATAAGTCTTAACGTAGTTACTTAAAAAAATATTATTATTAGTAATTTTATTATGCTGGTCCAAGAGCTAATTGTTCATTCCAGCCCCAGTCCAGTCCTTAGTTCTACAAACTTTGACCCTGGTAATGGTTTGGTTAAGATATCTGCTGGCTGCTCTCCTGTTGGAATATATTTTAATGTTATAATCTTTTTCTCAATTTGCTCACGATAGAAATGATATTTTATATCTATATGCTTGGTTCGCTTATGACTTGCTGGATTATTGGCAATGCTAATGCAACCATTATTATCTTCATAAATTATAATTTCTTTTGAAATATTTAAATTTAAACTAGAAGCTAATGATTTCAAAAATAACGCTTCTCTTACTGCTTCAAAAAGAGCCATATACTCAGCTTCTGTTGAAGAAGCTGCCACCGAAGCTTGTTTTTTTGTATTCCAGCATATCGTACAACGTTCAAACAATTTAAACAAATAGCCTGTTGTACTTTTACGATCTAAAATATCATTTCCTCCCCAATCAGAGTCTACATATCCTGTTAAAATATCATTGTAATTTCCTCTAATGTATGTCAATTTTAAGTCTTTAGAGCCTTTTAAATACCTTAGAACTCTTTTGAGACATTTCCACAGTTCAATATTATTTTTGTTAGTATATCTACTCAAAATATTTACAACTGTACTTAGATCTGGTCTTGTACATACCATAACATACATCAGACAACCAATGACACTTCGACAAGGTGCATTTATCTGTTTATCAGAATTTAATGCCTCATAATCTACTTTGCTTTCTAAAGGTGTCTTTACTGATTTACATTCATGCATATTAAACTTTGTTAAAATTGTATCAATGTATGCATTTTGATCAAGAGTAATTTTATCATCTTGACGGGTGACTCTAATTCCTAAGAAAAGTCTAATTTCTTTTAAATCAACCATATCAAATCGTTTCATTAAATAACTTTTCAAACTAATCATTGCTTTATTATCGGCTGTAGCAATTATTAAGTCATCTACATATAACAAAACATATATGTTTTTCAAAATATCTCCTTTATTTAAGATATAAATACAACTATCTACAGGAGAATTTTTAAAACCTCTTGTTTTGAGTGCCGTCTCAAATTCTGTAAACCAACAACGTGCGGCTTGTTTTAAACCATACAAGGCTTTGTTTAGTTTGCAAACATAATTTTCTTTATATTTTATTCCCTCAGGAATCCTCATATAAATTTCCTCTTTTAAGTTCCCATTAAGAAATGCTGTCTTAACATCCATATGATGTAACAACAAATTAAATTGATTTGCAAAAGCTAAAAGTAATCTAAAACTAGACATTCTGGCTACGGGAGCAAAGGTCTCATCATAATCAATTAAATATTTTTGACTAAACCCTTTTTCAACTAATCGCGCTTTATATTTTATGGGATTACCATATTCATCATTTTTAATAGTGAATACCCATTTACAATCAACAATGTTTTTATTTTGTGGCGTTGGTACTAAAGTCCAAGTATTATTTACTACAAGTGAAGTTATTTCATCTCCTATTGCCTTTTCCCACTTATCCCTATCATTTCTGGTTTTAATCTCTTGATATGACGCGGGAATTTTACAATTAACCGATAAAGCACACATTAAATAATCGTCTTTTATTTCATTTTCATTATAAGAAATAGGTCGATGTCTCTTGATCCGCTCACTCCTACGAAGTTCAGATATTGTTCTCTTTTTATTTTGAAATGAAGCAGTATCTTCTGTGTTTACATGATTATCACCACTTGAGCTTTCAGCACTCAATTCATCTGATTTTATTTCATCAGATTTACCGTGCCCCCCTATTGATTTTGACCCAATGTCAGTAACATCAATTTCGATATGTTTACCTGAATTTTCATAATTCAGTCCATCTGATTTAGCTTTATCAGATTTTTGCAAGTCTATTGATTTTAACTTAAAGTTAGAAACATCAATTTTACTTTGAGATTTTTCACTTTCAACCTCTACATATCGTTGGGGCCTTGTCCTCATAAAATATGTTTCATCGACAATTACGTCTCTCACTATGACATATTTTTCATTGTCTATATCCCACACTCTATAACCGTTATGTTCATACTCTACTAGTATTCCTTTTGATGACTTTTCATCAAATTTAGATTTACTAATTTTGTTATGAACAAAAACTGTTGAACCGAAAACTTTTAAATACTTTACTTGTGGCTTGTTACCGTGCCACAATTCATAAGGCGTTTTATTTAGCTTTACGGCTCTAGTCGGTGTTTTATTTATCAAATATGTTGCAGTTACAACTGCATCTCCCCAAAATATTTTATCTAAACCCGAATGGACAATCATTGAACGAGCTTTTTCCGTGATTGTTCTATTCATTCGCTCCGCGACACCGTTTAATTGTGGAGTACGTGGGACCGTCAGGTGATAACTTATACCTTTGTTAACACAGTAACTCTTCATTTCATTTGATAGATACTCTCTACCATTATCACAATAAAGATTTACTACTTTTAAGTTAAAATGAGCTTCGCTTTTTGCAATAAAATCTTTAAATACAGAAAATAAGTCTGATTTTAACGTAATTAAATAGGTTACACAATAATGCGTATATTCATCTATAAATGAAACAAAATAATTCCTATTCTGAATTGCTGAAGGAGTGATTGGACCACAGACGTCGGAATGTATTATGAATAACGGTCTTTTTATAAAACTTTTATCTTTACATTTGTTAAATGGTAATCGCGTCTGTTTACCTTTAATGCAAGCTTCACACAAATTATTATTTGGTGAGATTGAATCAATTAAATTGCCATCTTCAATCATTTGTTTATTTTTAAGTTCTAAAAATTTATTTTTACTAATATGACCTAACCGCTGATGCCATATTTCATAATTATTCTGTACTGTACTGTATACCTTTTTAATGTAATTTTTATCATTTATCGTACATTTAATTGCAGTTAAATTGTTCATTGACTTACCAGTCATTACAGCCTTACCGCTACTTAGAACTTTTACTCCTTTTTCATTGAAAATTACGGTCATTCCTGCATGCTGCATTTTTGTGACTGATAGTAAGTTGTAAGGGACATCAGGCGAGTAGAGAACATCTTCTAGTTTTCCTTGAACTCCTTGATTTGTTATTACTTCTAATGTTCCTTTCTTCGTTGCGTATATGAAGGTACTATTTTTCGCTACAGATATTTTCACCGGGTTTTCCAGACTAACAAAATTCTTTGTTAACTCAGTTTGGTTTATTAAGTGATCAGAAGCGCCGGAATCTAGTATAAAGGTTATTTTATTGTCTTCTTTCTTGTCAATATTTAAATCTCCAGCCATAAATGCAAAACCTGAAGTATTTTCTGAATAATTTGATGGTTCTATCATTTGAACTGTTTGTATTGTTCTTGAATTTTCGTTGGCTTTTCGATCCATTTCTCTTTTGTAATAAACACATTTACTTTTGATATGGCCTTTTCTACCACAAAAATAACACTTAAATTTTGATCTATATCCTTGTTTGAATTTATTTGCATTATAGTTTGCCCTATAATTTTGCACATTATTTTTGTTAAAACGATTTTTAAATGAGTTGCTTTTCACATTAGTATTTCTAAAATTGTAATTTTTAACTTCTGCTTGAAGCACTTTAACGCTTGTATCTTTATTTTCTTCCACTAGCTTCACTTCATGGTCTAAGAATCTACTTTTGACAAACGCTAATGTCAAATTTTCTGGAGATAACGTTTCAAGAGCTGTAATTACTCCAGCATATTCTTTTGACATGGATATTAACAGATGTGCCACTTTGTCCGATTCCGAAATGTTTTCACCAGTCGCAATTAATTGTTGGATCAAGTCTTCAAATATTACAAAGTGTTTGTTTAAAGACGTATCATGTTGTAATTTTAATGTTAGTAACTTTTTACGAATCGACACTTGTGATATAGCACTTTTACGTTGAAATAATTCATCCAAATGTTTGAAAATTTCATTTGGAGTGTTTGAAGGTGTTATAATACTTAGCATTGAATCTGCCAAATAATCTACAATTACGCTCTTTGCAATGCGTTCCTTTTTCTTCCACGACTCTTCATTATCCGAATCTATTGGTTCAAAAGAATCAACAACTTCGAGCACGTCTAATTCTGAGAACAATTGGCGAATTCGAGTTTTCCAAAAACTATATTTTTCTCCATCAAAGGGTTGAATATTTCGTTTAATATTAATGTTCTCCATTGTTTATGTGGTGACACTCACTTCACTAAACACTAATTCAAACTTAAGTTAAACACTAATTGAAAATTTAAATATACACTATACTAATTTAACAGTCTTTAATTATTTCTTTGTTTTGCTTCTGGGCCCATAACCTATGGAATTATGGGTGTGGAATTATAGAAATAATTAAGCTGAATTTGAAACACAAAAGAACTTTTATTATCGCATTAAAAAGGAATACCTCGCTCGGAAAGATCTTACTTTCAACTAACTCATATATTGTATGAATACAATATATTTGCTTTTAGGCTGCACTCATTTAAGATGTTTATTTTCATAAACTACTGCGTGAGAACTTCTCTTAAAAGGAATTTATCCATCATATAAATAAACTATGAAATAAGAGTATTGAACTTTTAAATACTGATTAAATTTTGATTACTTGGCGTACCTTATGACGCATTATTTCAACAGTACTATATTCATACTACCATTTTAAAAATTGTAAAATAGTATTTTTTTGTGTTCATTCTCCGATGTTTTCAAACGACAATTTTTTATTCTTTTACTTTGTTTTTGGGATATAAATGGTATAAGATTAAACTAATGTATTAATTTTAGTATGTTTTTTGTCGGCTGTGTCTACAAGGGTTTCACATAGGGGAATGTGAAACTGGTAATGAAAATAATAGTACAAATAATGCAGATTGTTCCTATAATGTTGACCCCGCCAAAGCTGCAGATGCTCGATGGGATGAAGCATCAAAAGTTGCAATAAAAGTGTTAACAAAACCATGTCCAAAATGTCGTACTCCTACTGAACGGGATGGTATTATCTTTGGGTAAATGTATTATACATTTTTAATAGTGTTATTTTTAAGGTGGTTGTATGCATATGGTATGTACAAGAGCTGGATGCGAATTCCATTGGTGCTGGGTGTGTCAAACTGCTTGGACCAGGGATTGTATGGGAAGTCATTGGTTTGGTTAAAAATCAAGTTACTAATTTTCTGTTATAACTATAGTTACGTTGTTATTGTTTTTATTCACAATACTGAATAAAAGTGAGTGACATTATTAGAATTTTGTATGATTTTACTCTTATTATTCAACAATGAATTTTTGCATAAAACGAGGTAAGTTTTTTTTTATCTGCCATAAGTATGATACTGCCACTATGTTTATGTATAGACATCTGATTTGTTTTAGAAGTATTGTATACAATGTTATTTATTTGTTGATTTCGTGACTTGTTACAAATTATCTTACGATTTTAATAATGGTTGTGGATAGTTTGAAACGAAATATTTATTCTTTCCGCTATAAACTGTTGTTGCTGCTATGCAGAGGGACTATTGAGACGTAAGACTTATTATTTTTGTGTTTTTTGGTAGCAATGCAAAAAATATTTCAAACATGCGTTTCAGACAAAAGGTGCTAATGTGGTAACTGAGTTGTTCGACCAGCGAACTCTCTTACTGTCTAATAATGTTTTTTGTTAATTTGACATTAGTAGTGACTTTCATATCAAAATGTGAGCGATTGGCTTCTGATCGAATTGCTAATGAATTAGAATATGCAAATAATTAGAATTTTTTAAAGAAAATTTAAAAAATTTAAGAGATCATTTGTTTCAAAAACTGTTTAGATATTTTGATTTATTTATTTATTCAGAAGCATTTATAGTAAAATAGATATTTATTAGAAATTTTTAAAAACCTAATTTTTTTGAAATTAAAAAAAAATGTTTTTCAAAGTTGTTTAAAAATTCTTAATAAAAAAAAAATTATTCATTCAAATAAAGAGAAATTTCTTTGCAATACTGACTATCATTCGTTTGATACTAGAAATAAAGATAAAATCTACCTATCACATGCAAAGCTGCTCAGGTGCCAAACGACAGTCAATTACCACTCCATTAAAGATTATTATGTTCTGTCTCTAAGTATCAAAAGTCTGGGATTGGAAAATTTTAAAAAGACGACGAAGTGACTACGAATAATTAATAACGCTTTTTATAGTTATGTATCATGAATATTTTGCGTTTTTGCTAACTGCACTATTACATGTTAGATAGAATAACGTATGGTCGCAATAAGTACGATAAGTGTTTACATTTTTTTTTTTTACTTTTAATTCATTTAAAAATTAAACATTAAAATTATTCAATTCAAAACGGCTAAAAAGATTTTAAAAACTGGTTATAATAACTAAAAAAAAAATGAAAAGTTTATGGTTTATGGTTTTATTTTCAGATAAAAATCAGAAAAATTCAAGATTTAAAAATGTTTTTTCGATAAATGTTCATATCAAGAGTGTAAATTGAATCATAAGCAGCTACATTTTGTACTAAATTTCATTTTGCATCGGTTACTAGGCAAGTTGCTAGACAACAAATGTAATATGAAATATTTTGTGTTCGGTCTGCTGTTTTTGATAACAAAAATTAAGGTGACTTTTTAGAGAATATAACGCCGAACGACAAATGTCATCAGTTAGTTACAGTTTGTGCACTATAAATAATTTCTAAGAAATCAGATAATTAATATGGAAAGTGATACTGATAATGATTTGGAATTGACACCTCCAAGTATAACAGAAGCAGTAAATTTAACAACACTAAATTTGTTGCCGAAAACGTCAAAGAAATATATTTACACGGGCTTATAACTAATTTTTGGAGTGGGAAGGAGATCGAACCCTGCTGTCCAGGCTCTGCTAATGAATAGATAATTTTGGATTTTTATTATCCAGCATATCCAATATCTGCATATTTGTTTTTTTAATAATTGTCGTTGTCGTAGAAAAAGTACAGTATGCAACTCGCACAAAATAGCAATTTTGCACTCGTTTGAATTGCGACACGCATTATTTTGTGCTTGTTACATAATATACTATTTTAAAACTATGTTTTAATAAAATTAATATTTGTTTTAATATTTGTTAATTAGAGTTTTAGATTATTTTTGATTTTTTAAAAAACAACTTTTTTCGATCTATGAAAAATGTTTCAAATATATTTTAAAATTCTTTCAAATGTTTTAAAATTAATTTCTTAAAATTAATTCCTTAAAAATTTCTTAGTAGGTAATTTTTAAAAAGTTTTTATAAAAATAAAAAAATTGAAACATTTAAAAATCATTGAAATTGAAGTTAGACTTTATAATAATTTTACGATTTTTTATACTTAGAGGCAGAACATTATAAATTTTAATAGAGTGCTAATTAACTGCCGTCTGGCATCTGAGCAGCCTTATATGTGATTGGTAGATTTTATGTTTATTTCTAATATCAAACGAATGATAGTATTGCAAAGAAATTTCTCTCTTACTATTTGAATCAATATACATTATACAATGATGAATAAATAAAGATGGGAAAGTTAGAATTTTTAGAGTCTTAAAAGCATTCCTACAATCAGATCAGATGGAACAAGCCTGTCAATACTCTTATAGCTTTTTGTTAGATGGAAAAAATATTGTGACGTTTAGATAAATGGCTCCAGCCTAAGATTCCATAATTCAGGGCTGATTCAAAAAGAAGCTGCTTACACACTACTCGCTAGTCGCTTCAAAAGGAATATAGTACGATTTAACGTAATTGCTGCTTCATTAGTGTGAGGCGCCCACAGGAGTTTATTGTCAATGGTTACACCAAGCAATTTAATAGCATCAGAAGAGTCAATTTAGCATATTGCTCAAAAACCATTTCTCAGTATTAGAATGTAAGTCTTCACTTCTTTTTGTTCTGAACTATCTCTTTGAGGTATCATCAGCGAACAGTTTAATGGCTTCCGACCCCATTATCTCGATTAAGTCATTAATGTATAATTAGTAGAAAGAGTAAAGGCTCCAACACTGATCCTTGAGGCACCCCGTGGTCTACAGTCATGGTCAGGTTGATCACAGTCTGCTGTTGAAAAAGTTAGATTGTCTCGTTTTTTTTTTTGTTAACCTTGTTATATATATATATATGTATGTGAATAGTTTTTCGTCGTAGCTATATAAACCGGAAATAGAAATCTTGCGAGGTTTTGTTTTGGCACCTCTGTTTTTTAATATAATTTTTAACGACGTTGTTTATGTCATAAATTTATTTTGTTTTCTATCTAAAGAGGATATGCAAATCTTTTCTGTGCTGCTACTTTTATGGATGACGCATTTAAACTTCAGAAATGCATTGATTCGATTATCGAATGGTGAACTGAAAACAATCTTATATTGAATCGCTCCAAATGTAGAGTTGTGAGCTACCTATCCTAAGGAAAAAGAACACATTTTTTTCGACTATAACATCAATTGTGCTATTATTTCACGAGTTGATTTTGTTAGGGACCTTGGCATCATTTTTGATAATAAGATTTGTTTGTTCCTTATATGCAATTTGTCATAAATTTTGCCAACAAATCTTTGGGTTTTGTATTGCGCAATGGGAGAGAGCTTTGACGTTGAGACGTTAAAACTACTATGTATTAATCATTCATGTGCCATATATCTTCTCTTGTTTGGTCTTTTATATATAAGACTCACATTTCAGCACTGGAGAGCGTGCAGCACAAATTTTTGTTGGACAGAGTGTATCCCACTCAAGGTGTAATATTTCTGTATCAACTATGACAAGGAATGTTGAAGTGTCTATATTCTAAAATATGCCAAAATTAAAACAAATCTGGTGCACGGTCTAAAAAAATCTTTCTCTATTCCCACTAAACGAACTTGTACTACGTCATGTATGTATATGTCAGATGCTGCGAACAGTTTAGTCTACATTAGACGTATTCTGCTGCACCAAGACATCACTATACTAATTTTAACCCATCTTGAATGACAATGTAATAACAATAGTCTAGTTGCGTCAAAAGGTTTGTTGCATATAGGTGTAATCAGATTCAAACTTAACTTTTTTCTATTACAGAATTTGTCATATATGTAATATAAAAATATTTTGTTAGATCTTCTTTAAAAGCGACTTGTAATTGGATTTTCTGTTGGTCAGCTGTAATTGCTGTAATAATAATCGTTGCCTAAGAAAGATATTTATTTGTTATTTGATTCGAGAGAGGATGATGAAACGGAATCATCAAAAAACTTCGAAAAAATAAAATTTCTGTTTTTTTTTTGAATGACATGACATTGTGTTTTTTTTTAAATTAAATTTTTAATTTTTATAATTTTTTGAAAAATTAAATTTTAAATGTTGAATAAGAGTATTGCTCAATTTAGTAACTTTTTGTTTTGCTGAAAAGCTTGCGTTTGTGGAAAGTTTATTTCAGTTTTTGTTTTGTTTTTCTTTTTTTTATCTTACTACGCATATTTCAATGCTACGCATCGAGGGTTTACCGTCACCCTATCCTATACTCTATTGATCTTCCACTGCAGGCAACTATCAATACCCCACCAAGCGAGCATCACTTTGTTCTTCTTACATCTTTTTTTAATCAGAGACGTTAATTTTTTTCGTAGGATTCATCGAGGAAGCAACTAAAAAGATTCCACGACCCCCAAATGCCTTCATGCTTTACGCAAACGAAAACCGTAAAAAAATGTCGCAAATTTATCCGACCGAATCGAACAAAGACATCAGCAAGCGTCTGGGTAACGGCTGGAAGTCGCTGGATGAAGAAGAACGCAAGAAATACTTTGAAAAAGCTAAAGCCATAGGAGTCCAGCATAAAAAAGAATATCCAGGTTCGTATACATAGAATCGATTTATGTGAGGGGGCGAAAACTGGGAAACATCGCCGTCGCCGCCCACCGGCCGCGACTAAATTGATGCAGATCAATTGAAACCCTCCAAGCGCATTTTTCTAGAGCTAAGGCGCAGGCCTCTACCCTTCGTAAATCCGATTACTCTGTGGTGATGATCGTCATTAGACTTGGCTGATATTGAAAATTAACTACCTATTAATTATTGATTGTTTTAAAGAGCTTATACTTTTTTTTATGTAGATACATATACCGTTTATTTTTGCGTTCAAAAAATGCAAATCCACAAAAATTTTCGTCATCAGAAATAAGAAACAAAAAATTTGTCAATACTTACAATTAATTGAGAATTACAAGGAAAAGACTAGATTCATTCTTGACTTAAAAATTTACTGTTTTTCACAAACATTTTTTACATCATTTTAACGAGTTTATAAAAGATCCAAAAAAAATTTCAACTTTTTTGCTGAAGGTATAACCTATTTAAACCTTAAGGAAAATAATGGACGTATAATTTCTTTGCCGGCAATCTAATAAACTTTTTACATAATGCATCAAAGATTTAATAATTTGAAACCATTATAATAATATTTTAAATATTGAATATTGAAAACAGAAAGGTGGGTATGAGTGGTTCTTTCGAATGTAAAGAACAATTAATTATTGATTTGGAAAACATGGAACAAGCTCGTTTAAATAAATAGATCATCTACACTGCTTTCATCGATTATAAAAAAGCTTATAATTTCTTCATTGTTCTTCATTGTCGGTTAATAAAAATTTTACAGTGGTCTAAGATTAATTTAAATTTAATTCAATTGTTAAAACATATAATGCAATTTTGTCAATCTTTACTTCATCTTCCAATTGGAAACAAATCAATAAAATCTTTTATTATTGCCAATAAAACGCAAAATATTTCAAAAAAATTCATTAAATTGTTCATGGTTTTATTTAACAATTAAATATCTAACTTGCTTACTATTTCAAGCTGCGGTTATAAACTAATAACAAACCACATTTATTTTTCAATTATTAGTCATCTTATGTATATATGATTGACATAAATTTATATGCAGTCAATGAAAATAAATTATTGAACATAATCAAAACCGCTGAGTTGTTTTCAAATAATACTGGCATAGATTTTCGTGTTAACAAGTGAAAACTTTAAGGCACAAATAAAACTAAAAACTAAGTTTTATATCATATAAATATCAATAATAAAATTATTAACAGGTTAAATAAAATAGTAAATATCTCGGTTATGATCAAAATTCCAAAATTTCTCATAACAACAATATTATTATCAACAATATGTCTTTTAATGTGTTTTATTAGTTAAAAAAAACGCAATTGGATAGTAAAAATTTGATACAAGCAGTATATTCTTATACTATTCTTGTGCTAACTTATTTTTTTGATGCAAGCAACAGATATTAGTAATATTAATATCAAAGAACGACATTTACAAAATTTAATAAAAATTATCGAAAATCAACAATTAGACAATTTATATTTGTTAGGGAAAACGGAGGGTCACATATTTTGAACATATCAGAATTTTTAAATAACACCAAATATCTAGAACGTAGAATTATTTTCAAAATTTTAAAATACATATTAAATTAGTATAGTTTATTGTTAAGACAAATATAGATTTTACTCTTTTAAATTAAAAAAGTAGGAGTATCAAAAATAAATTAAACAAAAAGGATAATTTTAAATTAAAAATTAAACAAAAAACGATCAAAACCCGTTATTTTTATGGATTAAGAAAGATATTTTTTTTCAGAGACTGAAGGTCTTTGTACAATTATTGTAAGTTTTTAATTAAAGGACAATTAGTTAGTGATATGTTTTAATTCGTCAGAAACAATTGAACACACATTTTATCTTTTTATTCAGCGCTAGTAAATACAGATTATAAATGAAAGATACAAAATTAGTTTATTCAAATTTGACATTTAAATCTGATTCAGTAAAAAATGCTAAGCCTTATTATTATTGTACTCGAGAATTTTTTTTTGAAAACGATAATTACAAATTATATTTGACTTGAACTTTTAAACATTGAATCCAATAGACCGGATGTTGTAAGATTTAATAAAACCAAAATTGCGTATTTTATAGACATACCAAACTTATGTTTTCTATTTGGCTTAAAACACAATTTGTGGTTATTGTTTCCAATTTACTTTTTGAATTAGTTTTTAAACTAACTGAAAATAATTGAAAGCTTGCTTTTTAACAATTTTTATATTCTGGAAAAAATAATTTTGACATTATCATTACTTGTTGAAGATTGTAATGATTTTTAGTTTCAGCAAAATTACTGTGTTTCCGGGACAGGTAGAGTTGAACATCAGAAAGTTTTTATTGCACCAAACCAATGGCTCATAATAAATCAAAAAAATGGGTATTTATAAACCAATAATTGATTAATAATAATTACTAAACATTGCCCAATACTAGTGTTGATAGAATCAGAATAATAATAAAAAATAATAATAATAATAAAATAATAATTACAAATTAAATTGGGATCGAATTTTGCTAACTGCTTCAAAAATTTAAGCCAATAGGCCGGATATTGTTATCGTAGTGAAGAAAACTAAAGTTGCATATTTTATAGATATTGCAGTTCCAAATTCTTGTAATATTATTGATACCTTTAAAACGAAAATGGTTAAATATTCGCTGATTTCGGTGGCCATTAGGGATCTTTGGAATTTAAAAACGGTAAAAATTTTACCTTTAGTTATTTCAAATATGGGTGTTGCACCCATATCATGAAGTAAAAGTCTTAAAAGTTTAGATGTGGATTTAAAAATCTTTGCGGAATTACAGAAAGCAGCATTATTATGTTCTTGTCATATTATTCGAATGTTTTTATATTATAAATCTAACAATTTAAATAATATGATCGCAGATGCGTAGGCAGATAGTAATTTAGCTTGATTTTCCAAAAAACAAACTTGTATTCTTAAACTGTAACTTGTATATTTAGTTTAAAAAACAATTTTTTGTTTTTGTTTGTAATTTAATTCTTAAATAGGATTTCAAACTAATCAAAAATTAAAAGCTTGTTTTTCAACAATTTTTATGTTATTTGATAAATAATATTGGCATTATTATTACTTGTCAAAGACCGTAATGATTTTGCTGTGCCCCTGGAACATGTCATATTGTTTGAATGTTTTTGAATTATAAATCTAACAATTTAAATAATATGATCGCAGATGCGTAGGGAGATAGTAATTTAGCTTGATTTTTCAAAAAACAAACTTGTGTAGTCTATTTAGTTTAAAACACAATTTGTTGTTTTTGTTTGTAATTTAATTATTAAATAGGCTTTTAAACTAATTGAAAATTAAAAGCTTGTTTTTCAACAATTTTTATTTTGTTTGATAAATAATATTGGCATTATCATTACTTGTCGAAGACCGTAATGATTTTTCAATCCAGCAAAATTGCTGTGCCTCTGGAACAAGAAAAGTTGAACATAATAATGATACAAGTTTTAATCAAATCAAGATATTCATAAGTGAGGGAGAGGTGCAAACAAGTAAAGAAGATAATTTAAAGATATCTTAAAAACTTCGTACTAACAACGTAATTGGCGTCTAACTGTTCGTTCTATTATCAAAGTTGTCATGAAAAATATTCAAATTTATTAAGAAGGCTGTTATATAACGTAAAGCATACAAACATTGGTGAATTGTAGTGATGAAATTTGTTGGGTATTCATAGTAGACCAATATGAGAGTTCTACTGGTTATTCTAGGTGTATAAATTTTAATTGTACTAAGTAACAATCTACTATTCACTCGACCATCTATTAGTTTTTGTAGAAATGACAAATGAGCTGCTAAATGTCTTCTTGTCTGTAGATGTTTTTCACCTACAATGTCTACTAATGCAGTGCATAAAAAATGTTATAACCGGCTTAATCCGTAAGAAACTTAAGGATTAAGCTACTATATATTTTCAACTATATTTATATAGGTTTTTTTGATATGGACTTCCGACTATGTAACATAACAATATTCATACCTGCTCTGAACCAAAAAATAAAATAGTTACTTAATGGATTCAATTTGAGTAATTTTAGAGCTCTTGATAAATCCCAAGAACTTTAAAAACGCATTTAAATGTTTTACATTTTTTAAAGACACAAACATTGAAATATTGACATCTTTTGGAAAAGACCGTGTCGATCGGTGGAGGCGTCATCGGGACAGGGAAATAAAAGTGAGGACAAACACGGTAACTCGACGTGTGAACGGCGCTAGAGGCGAAACTTAGTCTTACAAACATACACAAACATTGACGCTGTACAAAAAGAGAGTGGATTTATGTCTCCTATATTTTTAGATTTAGTCTATTTTTGTTACATTAACCTCCCAAACTATTTATGATAATTTTTAATAATGGCAGATCGTTGGCATTCAAAAATTTCCAACAATATAGTGACTCAATGACGCTGTTGTAAAATATTACAAAGAGCAATAGACTAAAGTTTGAGCTCTGCGTCACTTTACTGTTTGCAAAGAAATTACTAGAGGTAAAACTTCTTTATTTAAAAAGTTTTTGTCTAACCAAAGATTATTGTTCTAATTGTAAAAATGAGAGAATTGCACCTACCACAGGTTCTCAATTTATCAATTAATTTACAATGTTGAACTCTCTCAAGTTTTTGTTAAGTTTGTTTATACACTATCAACTTACAATCGCTTATCTAATGCTGCAAATAATATTTGTGTAAAATCACATATACATATTTGTGATTGTAAATTTGTTCTTTACAAATCCGTGCTGCTCTAGCGCAGTTTTGCTAGAGACACAATTATAAATAATACTATTTATCATATTTCAAAGATATTAACAAAATTAGGCAGCATTGCGATAGAGATGGAATTCAGTGTGTTGTTTTTCTCACCAGATTTTTCAAAATTTGAAGAATGTGTCACGCTTAGAATGAACTCTTAAAATTAATTAGTAAATATAACAAAATGGATGACAAAACATTCAATGCAGTTTAAAATTAAAATAAACTGGCACATTACCTGGGTCAGAAAGGTTTGGTTTATCTTGGTTTGGTTTTTCTTTATTTTACCATTTGGTGGCTAACCAAAAAAGATGGATTACTTTGTATATCTCCGATATACGTTTGAAACAACAGCCGCTATTGTGATAACTTAGTTGTCCAATCAGCGATATAAACTTTTGTTTTAATTAGTACCTATCAAACACTGACACATCTTTTAGAGTACATGTCGACAAATTTTTTCAAAATGTTTGATGCAAGGTAGCTTCTAATAGATGGCGATATAGAATTTGAAGCTTTGACCATTATTTGAATCAAGTAAAAGTTTATGCTGTTATACCGTAGGAATCTCAAATTAAACGTCAAAACAAACAGAAAATTATCTTTTTCATTTATTATGACTGGAAAAATGTTCTAAAACTTTTGTTCAAGTGTAGATTTTAGAAAATCTACACTTGAGCCAAAATTAACAATTTTTTAATGTTTTCATCGGGAATATATTTTACCGTCTTTGAAAAATAGCTTCATGAAATGAAAAAAAATCAGATTTATAGTTTAATAATTAGTATCGCACTTGCAATGCTCCTGCTACAAAAATTACTAATTATTACCTAATGGATTAATAATTGAAAAATTGTTAAAAAAATTTTTGAACTGTTGATTATTATTGTTAATTTATCTATCCTGTAAACGCTTGAATTCTTTCAACTTGTTAATTTTTATATTAAAATGAGCATGGCTGGCACCTGTTTTTTGACGTATTTTCAACCCTCTGGAAAAATTATAAATATTACTCCTACGGTTTTGGGAGTCGAAACTTTTCTTTGAGAAATTTAATTATATTTTTTAATCTTTTTTTAAATTTAAAAAAATTGCCTAGATCAAATCAATTTATCCTTGATACAATTTACTTGTTTTAGGATAAACCGGTAAGTCCTAGTCTGAACTAATTTTGCCTAGTCGGAAATTAATTAAGATCTGTGACTAGGCGTACAAACTAGGTGAAATTAGTTCAGACTAGGACGTACCAGTTTATCTTAAAGTAAAAATCTAAATTCTAACTAAGATAAACTTATTCATCGCATGTGAGGAGAACTGATTTGGCCTAGGCGAAATAAAATCGGGTTTCGCCGGTAACATAAACATTATAATTGTTTGCTTTATCAAATAAACATTATATATAATTGTCAAATCAAATAAACATTATAATTATTTATTTAGATGGGAACTTAAAAGATAAGCAACATGATGTTTTTTGAGCTAATTTGCATAAGAATAATGCTAAAAGCGTCGAGATAATAATCATCATATACCTACTATGTTACATAATTTTATACCTCATTCTGATTGAATACAACTTAAATACTGCATAAATACAATATTAACTAAATACACCATTATTAACGATCTACTACAACTCACCTCCTTAGGAACTGTCGATAATAAAACTGCCTCCAACGAATTGAGTGGGTAAGATTAGCCAAACATGTAATACAATCATACATAATGTACCTGTCAATAATACTTATTAAGTAATTTACCGGGGGCTTATCAGCAAGGCAGTCTTTTTCAATTCCGGTCTTGTGGAGAGCATCCTCTGCTACAATGGCTTTGCTGGTTCTATCATATATGGACTGGATTTCACAAGCTTCGACTATTTCTATATGCTTTTCTATAACTTTTACTAATACCCTATACTTATGTTTTTGACGCTCAAGAGAAGTTAAGGGTCCGCACTCAGATAAAAAAATCTAGATAACCATTGGCTACAGCGTTTCCAGCGAGGAGAGTTGAAAAATTGAAAAGTAAGAACACTGCAACTTTTCATCGTCACAATTGGGATAACACTACAATTATTCTTTTAAGCATTAAGGCATTAGCCTTGGGCACAGCGTCAGTCTGTCTTCAACAATCTCTCCAACGTTTAAGAAATTTGAAAAGCTAGATCTTAACCAAAAAACATAATATGTGTTAATTCAACTATTTACTGTTAACAATATACAATTGCTACACGAGAACTGATAACTCAAGAACTGTTTATGTTTCCCGTTGTACTAGTTGTACTAGTAAATCAATCAAACTAGTAAATAAGTTATTAAAATTTTCAAATTGAGAAAATTACCAAAATATGATAACCCCATCTCTAAACCTATGACTATAGTTTTGTGCTATTTTGCTACTTATCAAATAGGTGTTCAGCCCGGTCTTCACATATTAATTATTTTCTCAATTTTGGATCTCGTGTATATAGCCACCGCTTGGATTTCAATATGAGTGACTTAGACTTGAGGAGGAAGATCTTAACTTCTCGCATTCATCAATTAATCACGTCGATAAAATTGGTTATCTTCGGAAACTAATGGAATTGTTTTTTCTGAGAGATAAGTTTTAGTCGGTTTTTTGCATTTATGATTTATGATGCTTAATAGTGAAATTTAGAGATATTGACGTTATTAGAACATTGAGTATTTACACCATAAGCTCGCTGGAGATCAACACTTTCTAGACTTTTCCAAAAAAATACGTTAACAAAACCGACTTTTCAGTATGTACGCCTTCGCACTGCGTTCAACTTGTTTGTACGCCTCTTCGCACTGCGTTCAAAACATATTATACTTCTTATTATTTTGTACATTACTTTTAATTTCTCCGGCAACAACGATGCACAAGCAAGACTTGCAGCCATTTTCAACCAATGTTAATTTGGTTAATTTTTTTGTGAATTATAAAAAACGAGCGTTACCTAAATTTTTAATTATTTGCTTTGTGTTTATTGATTTTTGATAGAACTTTAAAGTATTTGAAGAATTTGAAGCTACAAATTTTAAATTTTTTCTTTATATGCTCAGGAAACCTCGATGAGCTTGGTATTCTTAATCTTAATAATAATACTTTATTCATGTTTAGTCAGAAATAACATGTGTTACATACGTCAGTTTTGTCAATAATCTTAAACCTAGATTGCATTATGACAAGTTACATTGAAGGAAAAACAAAGCAAGAAACAGTTGACACTTAATTTAGCTGTAACTACATTAGTCTACAGCGAATTAAAATTTGAATTAAAAAATTTCTTTATTGAATAAAAAGCTTTCTGTGTTGAAAACTTTTTTAGTCTATATTTAAAAATCCAAACAGGTGAGGTTTCAAAATGAGTAGGCTAAACATTAAACATCTTTAGAGCCTAGTACCTCAGATCATCTTGACACCTTTTCAGACGCTAAAAACCATGGATCAGATCACCCCTGCCACGAGTGTTATAATCATGAACGTTTTTATAAGTTATAAATGCGTCAATATTTATTCTAACATACATCAAGCATTCTAGAATATATAAGGATGGAACCGTTAATACATTTATACTTACAAACGCATGCCGACAGTCTTCTATGTATCCCAATCCATTCATCACTCTCACAACTCTGCTCTGCAAACCGAAGATTCTAGACACTCCAGACGAATGCCCCTAAACCAGGATTGCGTATGAAATATGCAGAAATATGCTGTTCTCAATACATTAAAAGAGACACACTGAGAAATATTTTGTAGTACATATATTGATTTGTTTAATTTTTTTGACAAATCGTCAATGTGCTTTCTCCAATGTAGTTTAGAATCCAGCAATACCCCTAAAAATCTAATACCATTCATGTTACGATCTCTCAATTCACGCATTGTGAAGACCGACCGGTTTGTCTTCTGGATAGTTTGTTTGATCAGAATCAGCTTTCGGCTCTTGTTTGCGCCACCATGGCTTCTTTCAACGAGTTCTTCAAAGAATCAGCTGCAATAGATATTGTTGTGCCATTAGCAAAAAGAGTGTAATTTTCATAAATAATATGTGTTGGTAGGTTGTTAATGTAGACTAAAAAAAGTAGGAGCCTCACAATAGAGCCTTGAGGTACCCCAATGTCAATTTTACTCTTTGCTGATGACACACCAGCAACCCCCACAACCTGATATCTTGACTCCAGATAGGATTTGATAATCAGTATACTATTAGCTGAAAATTTATAGTGCTGAAGCTTTTTGATGAGGATGCCATGGTCAACGCAGTCGAAAGCCTTACTCAAATCGCAGAACAAAACCGTGTTGAATTGTATCTTGCTCAAGGCTACCATCAAGTCCCAAACAAGGTCAAGGATACTATAAGTAGTGCTACTGCTCTTCCTAAAACCTCATTGATGCTCCGTGAACAAACTGTTCTTTTCAAAATGCTGAGCCATTGAAATGGCAAGACGCTTTTCTAATATTTTTGAGATGATAGGGAGAAGTGAGATTGCTCTGTAATTCATTGGCATAGAAGATTCACTTTTTTAAAAAATTGGTGTTGCAATAGCCATCTTAAGGCAATTAGAAAATGTGTTATTATTTGAACATAATTTTATTAATTTAGTGAGAGACAGCAAAATACAGTTCACTACTGATTCCATTAATTTCATATTTAGCCCATAGCAGTCTTAACTTGTTTTGTTTTTTAAATTTATTATTAATTCACTAATTTTATTAAAAGTAATCTCTCTAAATAAAAAAGCCGGAGCTTTATGAGCCACAAGGTACTCAGTAGGATTCATGTTAGATGTAGAATGCTCTGCACGGTAGTATGAGCAATGCTAGAGAAGAAATATTTGCGGCTATTTTATTATTAGTAATATCATTCAAAAAAAATTTTGATTTATTTTTATAATAGGTTCCAAACTCTTATAATATAATAATGTTTTGCTTTTGAAATTTTTCTTAGCTTTTGAGTTTTTTGTAAAAACCCCAAATTTTGTTTTATTTTAAACATTTGTTTGAACTTTAATTTCAGGTAGGTACGTCAAAATTTGTTTAGTATTAGAGTCTATTGTGTGAAAATTAAAATTAACATTGATCGAAAGAATAAAAACAAATATTTTGTGTTTTGGTTGCTGAGTTGTTAAGCCAAATAGCATCTCTATCACGTTCTAAAAGCCTGAAAAATATGCAACTTACATCTTCAGCACAACACCCCGCAATGGCTTTATGTGAAAAAACGCAATAGTGTTCTCTCTCTTTAGACGATGTAGCAGAAGTTTTATCCAAAACTATACCCTGGAAAGAAACAGTGTTTCATTTTTGATATTTGAGGAAGTAGGAACACTTTCTTCAAGTCAGTAACAAACGCTCGCATATTGCTTTTGTTATTTGTCAATTTACCATTCTGTACTTTTACTAATTTTTTTAACATGTTCGAAAATTTTTTTTTAGAAGCAAATTTTTGTTTTGTAAGATTTTATTTATCTTTATACAATATCTGCATTTATTGTACTTCATAGACTCCTATAATGATGTGATCTGAATTTCAACGATAGACGTTCAAGCCTCGTATGAAGAGAGACTTTAACTTTGGAAGAGATTTTGTATATTAAAAATTTAAAAGTCAATTTACAACCAGAAAAACTTATGACAAACTGGTACTAAGCTGTTCTCATCACCAAACAAACAAACACATTTTTTTAAATTGTTTTTTTTTCTTATATCTTGCATATGCTTTCTTTTATATGTATCGGCAACTATAACTGTGGTTTCTGCTTGCTCATTCTTTAGAAATTTTGATATCATTTCTACTGCTGTCTCTTTCGTTAATAATTTGTTTAAATTTTGAACGTGTGTGTGGTATGAGTGTTTGTAGTTTTTTTACCATCAGCATTTTTTCCTCAGTTGTCTATGATTTTTCCTGTTTTTATTTATGTTTTGTTTATTTAGATTATTCTCAAAATTTGTTGTAATTTTTTCTTCTATTTTTGTTACAATTGTTCAATTTGTATTGTTGCCATTTAAATGTTTTCATGTTAGGTCTTTTTTTGTTTATGTTTTCATTAAAATATATTTTGTTTTTTGCAGTTAAGAGTGTTTTTAACTGCAAAATGTTTTGTTTATGTTTTAATGGGTTAACAGCAGTTTAAAAATTTCAAAAGTGTTAAATTTTGTATGAAATATTACTACTTATATTGAAATTATTATTTTTCAATGTGGGTAACTTAATTTTTCTACGACTACCATGTTGTAGTAAAAAATTTATCTTTTCATCGCTAACGCAATGAAAAGTTACGTTTCTGTGGGAAAAGTGACAGTTCTGTGTGAAAAAAGCATATTGACAACAAAAATGATTACTTACGGTATTTACATTAATATTCCGACTTACCATTACTTAATATATCACTGAAAATTTGGTGGTGGAGGTGGTGATTTGTATTGACGTTTCACATATCGGACATTTCATTAGGAAATTAAATTATGCAATTTTGTTTGATTTATATATGTACTATCATTATGGAATGAACTTTTAATCAAAACAAAAAAGGTATTGTTGGATGAAACGTATCTTTGTAGTAATCTAATTCTTTGTAGAAATCTAATTTATAATTTAATTTTAAGTTGAGAATACGATTACTACACGCTATTGAACTATAATTTGGAAGTTAATAAAGTATATTTGATAAAAAATATAATTAATAATTAAAAAAACGGTCGGCCAAAAATTACATACAAATCTTGTGCGTTAATTATTTTACAACGCTCAATCATTAAAATACTCTGCTACGCGTCGTGCACCACATTTATTTCGCGCTGTAAAATGTAAGTTACCGCACGCAAATGAAATAACTATTTTATGCTCGTGTAAAACACTCGTATGAAAAATTTGCAATTCAATACTTGTAAAGCAAATAGTTAAGTTGAGTGACATGTTTAGTTTTTTCAACTTTTTATGTTTTATTGTGTTGTACTAGATGGGCGTAGTATTAAAAATCAATATCTTATTAGATATTTTTGATAACACCTTAATGTGAATTGAGTCTTACCATGACTTAAGCCAATGTAAATTCAAAGCCAGAACTTCGCATTGGATTAGTTTACTTTATATTAAGGCTTAATTCTCATAGGCTTATTAATTCACATTTCAGTGTTGGTCGTCAGAGAGATCAAATGATGTAATGAATTTTATTGAAAACATAACATAATTAATATTTTTTACATTTACATTATTTCTGTATTATTGTATTAAGAATTTTGCATTATTGTTAGTTTTGTTTAAAAGTAAACAAAGTAATTTCAAGCATAGGTAAACAAAAAAAAAATCAATTTTCTTACAAATGATAGATGCGCTTGTTTAATTGTGTTTATAAAAATTGTTTATTATTATGGACATTGTAACGTTTTACTGTAGATGACTTATTTATTGAGTGAGACAATTTTTTATTTTTTATGCGTGATTATGTTGCACTAGATTCGTCGTGGTATTGTAAATCAGTACATTATTAGTTATTTTTGTTAACAACACTATATTTAGAAAACACCTATTAAAAACAAAAAACTTGGATCAGACTAAGGCTTGATTCTTATTGGTTTATTAATTTGCATTACGAGTTTGCTTAACGGAGACGGCTAAAAGCGATTATTTATCATATAATGTTAATAATACTTATAATTAATTTTTATTTTTTATATTATTAATTAATATTGTTTTATTAAATCAACAAAAAAACAAAAGGCTTACAAATGGTAGATAGGCAAGTTTAGTTTTTAACATAATTAAAAGACTAAATTTGTTTACGAAATATTATTCATGCATAGGGCTAACAAAAAACCACTTGTTTACAGATAGCTGATTTGCTAGATTTATTATTTTTATGTGCGTTTTAATTAGTTTGTGTAATTTTAGCAAAGTTTAACATAAAAATAGTTTGAATCACAAGGCCGGAAACAAGCATTTTGCAAGGCGAGTGAAACTACGAGCCCTTGCAAAAGCGTTTTCAAAGGTGTGTCGAGAAAGTACATCATTTTTCGGCTAACATGGAAATAATGTACTTTCTCGGCTGTCGAGAGACGAGAAAATTTCATTTTGAGTTGGTGTAGGATAAAAACATTATTTTTTACTCATAGTATTTGTGTTATATTAATTTTGTTATGTTAAGTTTGCTCTCAAAATATTTTTAAGCCATAGTTTACTATAAAAACCATTTGCTTACTATAAGTTTATAAGCTAGTATAACTATTTTTAAATAAAAGTTTCAATTTACTTACAAAATATTTTTAAGCATAGCTTAACAGAAAAACATTTTTTTTACAAGTGGTGGATATAGCAGATGATTGTTTTTTTTTATATGTTTAAATTTACTTAAAAAATGTTTTTCAAGGATAGTTTATTAAAAAAGAACAAATTTCTTACAAATGATTAGGTACAGTAATTATTTTGATATTTCGACTTTAATATGTAGTAGATGTTTTCAGTTGATTTTGTTTATGACAACAGTTTGTTTTATTAAAACAGTCACTTTTTATTGTTGATGATTTATTTATTGAGTGAAATGTTTTTTTAATTTATTATGTTATTTATTATGCGTAGAAGTTGCCTTGGATCGGTCATAGTATTGTAAATTGATACATTATTGGTTTATTAATATTTTAATGCAAATCTTTAATTTTAAAATGTTAATTATTGAGTTTTAAAATGTCTTAAACAAATGTAAAACCGGTTTTTTTACTTCTAACAAGTTTATTTCATGTTTAAACTTAAATTACAATAGTTTTTAGTAATTAGCTTTGAGATGTTGGCTACCGGAGATGGCTAATGATAAATTGAAAATCATTGATTACATTTATAATTATTATTTACATTGTTTTTGTGTTATTAATTTAGAAAAAAACAATAAATTTACAAATGGTGGATAAGGTAGTCTATTTTCTAGCTCTCGACAAAAAAAAGTATTGTGTATTTGTGTATCTGTGTATGTTTGTTGCCTTGTAGCTAATAAAACGGCTCAACTGATTTTAATCTAGTTTTTTTTATTTGAAAATTAAAATAACTGATATTGCTTATAACCGCGATTAAAAAAAATTAGTTTAATCGTTTAAAAATTGTAATTTTACTGCGCTCTGATTTTCTGGTAATCCTTTTACCATTGCAACCACGTAAACAATATAGAAATAAAATAATCACAAGGCTTCATTTGATTTGACACACCGTCGTCGTTATGGTTACCTGATTATTATTGTAATTCGGAACTGTCAAAAATTATTGACAATTAGGTGGCGGTGCATTTATCATTTCCCCAGAGAGTAACAATTTGGTCAATTTTGGTCATCCTATAGACAAATTTTTATAGATATTTTGAGTGTAACGAGCTATTTTGTTATGCAGTTGCTTTTTGTCTTTGCTGGCGCTTGGTACGAAATCCGCATTTTTATACCAAAACGGCTCTATTTACATATTGAATACATAAATAACTATTGATTTCTGGTAAAAAAATGATGTCCAGCATTTTTCACAGGTCGGATCTAATCTAAATTTGTTTTTAAATTTTTTGTATAACAAACCTTGTAATTTGGAAATAGTGGTGAAACTATTTCAAAATTTTCAAATCACCCAAATCTCTTACGAACTTGCTTCAAAAGTATTTTGCTTTTTTTTAGTCAAGAATAAATATAATTTTTCTTTGTTGAAACATTTGTCAGTGTCAACATTTTTGAAATTATGTTGCAATTCTGCTTTATTACAATCACGCCGCCGACAGCTAATTGGTCAATAATGAAACTGTTTGACAATTGTTTAAAAAAAAAACAATAGACTTTATATTAGAAATGGAAGAACTGTAACTATTTTACTATATTAAATTTAAAGTTTGGGAACCAAAAGCTGTAAATGCTAAAGATAGCGCGTTAATTAATTATAGCAAAGTGTCAAAATATTATATTTAGCTTAACTAACACTTTAAACTCTTCCTAATAATAGCAAGCTAAATTAAGTTTAAAAGTTTAAAAATGTTAAATTACAAAACATTTTGACATTTTACCGACAACTTTAGTCTGGTAAAAGCACTGGATTATCGACTGCAACCTACACGTGGCGCTTCTCCTGGTTTTCGTTCTCTATGCTATAGTCTATTCCGGGTCGATTCCAAGGGTGTAAATCTACACATGCCCCGTGAAACTGGAACATTCCAGGAGATGAAACCTTTGAATTAATTGCGGCCGGCGCCAGGAAATTACAGTTTTATTTTTATATAAATGTTTGTGACGAGAAAAGCATTATGGTGGAAATGTTGTGGTTATTTTCCAGTTTTTCTACAAGATCAAATGTAACCTAAAACAGCTAATGCAGCTAGTGTCGTATAGATTTTTTAGAGTATTGTTGATATTTACATGTTTAACAATTTTATTAAGAGTGTCTCATCAATCATTTTTGAAAAACTAGAGCATTTGTATCAGATTGTCATAAGCAATTAAATTATACTCCAATAAATCAACATGATTGAGCTATGTGGTAATACATTTCCAAACAATATAATGACAAAAATTTAAAGATTTTTGTCAATTAAAAGACCCTAAATTGAAGATTTTGCCAAATAATGTTTTTTTTCTATTTGTTTTTTTTTTAGATTGAGCAAATGACAACAACAAAAACAACAACCACAGTGATCTTAAAATAATAGATTTGGATTTTTTGTTTAGTCATAAAAGCCAACAATATTTACATGTTAGGACTCTATAATGACTATAACTTTAATTATAAAAAAATCTTTTTTTACTTGTTTTAAAATTCTTTAAAAGTCGTTTTAATATTGGAGCATTAAGCAAAAAAAATTAAAAAAAAAATTGAAATTATCAATAGTTTTAAATCTTACAATCGTTAACTATTGATGTACTGATAATTGTTTTTTAAAAATATTTTTTTTTAAAATACAAAGTTATAAATAATTTTCTTAAAATTAAGCTTTTAAGTTATTTTTGTATTGATAAATTTTTGAAAGCATCTTTGACATAGTGCATTTTATTTCTAAACCTTTCCAGTAAAAAATAATATAATATTCAATGAAAATATAATTTTTAGCTGTTATTATTGTTACCAAATAATCAAAATTATTTTTTCAAATACAAATGATTAATTATTTATATATCAAAAGCTTTTTTTGCATGAGGTCTACTCATTGTCAATTATTACTAAATTTTTGTTGGCACGTAATGTATATTAGGATCATCTTGTATTTATCTGAACTAAAGGTTGCCCACTATAAATTGATATAAATTATTAGTTTGAACATAAATAAAGTTTTATTGTCATTGTATTATACTTCTATAATTTTTGGCTAAAGCTACACGGTTAATTTACCTATTTTTTCTCAACAAATTATATGAAATTTTTATTTTAAATTAAAAAAATTAAAAAATGATCCAAATAAAGAATAATTTTTTTTTAGTTTTTATATTGAAACAAAAATCTAAGCTATAAGGAAATGACACAAATATTTTGATAATCTTATTAATGATACAAAATTTCTATTCAAACAAGGTTTTTTGTAAAAACTTTTTCATCCTTTGCTACATGTTCTTGTGACTTATTTGTTGTCTTTGTAAATCCAGCAAGTATTATAGCAAATTGAGAAAATGAGTATTCTGCACTCTTTCTTGATATGAACTATAAGCGTAAGAAATTTCATATTTCTCCGTCCGCGCAGGTTTTGTAAAAAATGGTACAAAGTTTTTGCTTTACGTATTAATATAATGACTTGTAAATCTAATGTATGAATTTAAAAAATTAACATTTTTTCCTACAGTTGAAGTAAGGGTGGATTTTCCTAAAGGCATCGTTTAATAATTTTGCAGTGTTTAACTGGTTACCAATGTCAAGTAAATAACCTAATTTAGTCTGTATTGATTAGTCTACTAATTATTTGATTGCCATAAATTCAAACAAAGGTTCATGTTTGACGTTTCTATGTGATTTAATTACTGCTACAAATTTTTTTTGTACTATTTTTTTATATTGAGTGACACAAATAGTTTTTTAAGTCACAACATTTTTCTATAAAAATTGAAAGCAGTTTGTTCACAGAAAATATGAGATTTGACGGTAATAAACTTTGAATAAAGTCTATAATAACGGTTGTAATTTTTTAAAAACGGTTTAACTTTTTTTCTCTGCACAGCGTTTTTTGATTATTTCTAAAGCATCTTGTATATTACTCTTCTCCTGTTTTATTTTTTTTTTCTGTTTAAAAGAAAAGTATAGCTTTGTATTAAACAGTCTTGATTCAGATTAAATCTGCTTTTAAAAATCAAAATTAAAAATTAAAGTTTTAAAAGTTTTTTATGTTGTCGATTTAAAAAAAAACAAACTAAACCTAAGAAAAGAGTTGCAGCGGAGACGCGCAGACGCCCGTTTCTCCTCTCTCTTCTCGAGAAAGTTATGTTTCATTCATGAATTTCCGGGAATTCGGGAAATGGAACGGAAGAAAGAAAGGAGAGTATCTCCTACGCCTAGTATTGCAATCGACAAACTGTTGCTGTGTTGCTCATCTCTCAGGGGCGCACACGCCATATTGCACGAATCTACGTGTTGTTGTAAAAGAAATATTACAGATATAAAATGCGTTATAAATTTTCCAGTACAACAGCAAATAAAAAATAATTTTTCTAAAACAAGAAAAAACTTTTAAATAACCATTTTTACATGTTAACAAACATTTTTATTAGGTAATTACTACTTGTTTAAAATTATAATTTTTGCACTTTACCAGAGTCACGCATTACATAAAATTATCACATTTTCAATGTATATGAAAAGATTTAAATTATTTTGTTTAATACAATTTTAAAAAAATCAACAATAAATTTTGAATAGTTTTTTTACTTGTCAAAGCATATTTAAAATTGAGTTGTTTAAAACCTCTTGAGCTATCTTATGTCACGAGAATACCACGTTACATCTTGCAAATACGCAACTAGGGATTCATGAATTAAACTATAATTAATAAGTTAATAGAGACTTGAATATGAAACTATGAAAAAAATATAGTTTTCAAAGAACTTAAATTTTATCGATAATGATTTTTAAATTCAGCAAAATTGCTGTGCGTCCGAGACAGGGTGGGTTGAACATAATAATAGTACTTATTATTATTAGAAATCCCTACCTAGATCTTTAAAATTTAATCCATATCATTAATAGTCCGGTCAATTTAGACATTCGAAGTTACATCAATCCTCAATAAGCTGAAAATCGGTGAAATCGTTTAAAATATGATTATAAACAAAATCAGAAAGTTCCCCATTCCTCCCCTTTTTGCAAAAAATTTTATTCAAGGTCAAAGGGCGAAAAAATGAGTTTTTCGCGATTTTCAGCAAAACGGTAAGTTTTATCATAAAAATACCTCAAACAAAAATTGTAGATCATAAAATTATCTACAAAAAATGTATAAATACTTTTTTTCCTACGAGCCACCGTTTTTGAGATATAACGATTCAAAAAGTTGTAAAAGTTGTAATCGTCATAATATGCATGAGTACGCCACGTATATACATCTCCCGAGTTGTAATATATGTTTAAATATTTTAAATCGTTATATCTCAGAAACGGTGGCTTGTAGGAAAAAAGTATTTATACATTTTTTGTAGATAATTTTATGATCTAAAATTTTTGTTTGAGGTATTTTTATGATAAAACTTACCGTTTTGCTGAAAATCGCGAAAAACTCATTTTTTTGCACTTTGACCTTGAATAAAATTTTTTGCAAAAAGGGGAGGAATGGAGAACTTTCTGATTTTGTTTATAATCATATTTTGAACGATTTCACCGATTTTCAGCTTATTGAGAATTTATGTAACTTCACTCTTATTTTTTTGTCTAAATTGACCGGACTATAAATAAAAATTTAAAAATTTTAGCTTTAGATTTAAAGCATTAATAAGTTTATGTTTTAATGCTTTAAATGTTAAATCTGATGTTTCATTTTTTTTTATTTGACTTTAACACACAATTTGTGGTTTTTGCTTTTAATTGAATTTTCTAAATGGTTTCTAAATCAACTAAAAATCAAAAACTTGGTTTTCAACAAATTTTATGTTTTCAAAAAAATTTTATTGCCTTTATCATTACTTCTCAAAAACCGTAATGATTTTTAAATCCAGCAAAATTGCTGTGTTTCCGGGACAGGAAGAGTGGAGCATAATTATAATAATCGTAATAATAATTGCATTGTTATTAATTACCAATCAAACGCAGAATATTTTTATTGAGATTCATTTCTTTATAATTTTGTTTAGAAATTGATCTATAATAATTTAGGTTGTGGTTTTAAGCTGGTAACAAACTACATTAATTTTTCAACTATTAGTCATCTTATGTATATAGATAACACAAAAATATGTGCAGGCAGTAAAAATGAATTATTCAACTTACACTAAAAATTACTGATTTATTTTCAAATAGCATTGGTATGGATTTTGGTGTTAACAAATGTAAGGAACTTTAAGGCACAAATAAAGGTAAAAATTAAATTTTATGTTATAAAATTAAGAACAATAAAATTATTGACAGCTTAAATGAAGGAGAACTGTACAAAATATCTAGGTTAAAACCAAAATTCAAAAATTTCTCATAGCAGAATTATCAATAATATCAACAAAATGGTTTTAGAACAGGTGTCATTACTTTCAAAAACGCAATTAAATAGTGAAAAATTGATATAAGCAACAAATTCTTATGCAGTTTATCTATTAACTTATTCTTCTGGTGTAATCAAATGTTAGCATAAAAATTAGAAACATTATTTACTAAATTTAATAAACATCATCCAAATTCCTTAATTGAACGATTTTTAATTTTTAGGTAAAACGGAGGTCGGAAAATTTCAAACATATCAGTATTATTAAATAACCAAATATCTAAGATGCAATTATTAGATCATTATTTTATGATCAAGACCATTTAACTACCTATAAAATAGTTTTAAAATTATTTAAATTGGACTTTTCATTCAAAAGATATTACGAATTAAAAAATTCAAACAGTAAACAAAACCGCCATAGCGCCGTGGCCGTTGTTTACGATGCAGTCTGAAAAGCGCGCCGGGCATCGCGGCGGGCGGGGTGGAAGGGGCACTGGGGGAGCAATATTTAATAATATTAGTAAAGTCCTTCCCGGGTATGACGAGACCAGGGAAAAAGGTATTCATTTTTATATGGAGGATATTATAGATTCCAGTTCAAATTGAATAGGTACGCATACATAAGATAGGTCAGCTATACAAAATAAAGTATTGCATCAAATTTACGCTAAGGCGGTACGAGGTTCGCCGGGTCAGCTATACAAAATAAAGTAGTGCATCAAATTTACGCTAAGGCGGTACGAAGTTCGCCGGGTCAGCTAGTAAGTAATAAATTCATATGCAGTTTCTCTATTAACTTATTCTTTTGGTGTAATCAATTGTTAACATAAAAATTACAAATTTAATAGACATCATCCAAATTCCTTAATCGAACGATTTTTAATTTTTAGGTAGAAAGGAAGCCGGAAAATTTTAAACATATCAGTTTTATTAAATAACCAAGTATCTAAGATGCAGAACTACTTTTATAATTATAAAACGGATAATAAATTAGTAAAATTTATTGTGAACACAAATACAGATCTTACACCATTATAATTAAAAAATAACATTATCACAATCACAAATAAATTAGACAAACAAGATATTAATTTTTTATTAAAAATTGAAGAAAAAACATTACAGAGTAAATTAAAAAAAAAATTAAATTAGATCGAATAGATAAAGAGCTGTAATTTTTATGAATCAAAAAATGTAAATTTTTTTACAGATTGAAGGTTTTGTTTTTGCTATTTAGGTTAGGGTAATTAACACTAAAAATTATCGTTTATAATTAGGAAACAATTAGTTAATGACATTTGTAGAATGTGTTTCAAATCGTCCGGAAACAATTGAACACATTTTATTTTCTTGTTCAGAGCTAGTTAATAGACAATATAAAGAAAAAACATGACGCGATTGCAAAACTGGTTCATTTAAATTTGCCTTTAAGTTTGGTTTGGTCAAAAATGTAGAACCTTATTAGGTTATATAAAAATCGTCGCAGAATTACAGAAAATAGCATTATGCTCATGTATATTGATCAAATGGTTTGAAATTATAAATCTAACAATTCAAATAATATAATTGTAGATGCGTGGAGAGATAGTTTTTATTTTGATTCTTCAAAAAACAAACTTATAATATATATTCTATTTAGTTTAAAACACAGTTTGGGGTGTTTGTTTTTAATTTAATTCTTAAATTGGGTTTTTAGCTAGTGAACCAGTTTTCCAACAATTTTTATATTATTGAAAAAATAATATTGTCATTATCATTACTTTTCCAAAACCGTAATGATTTTTGACTCTAGCAAAATTGCTGTGCTTCCGAGAAAGGAATGATCAAAAATAATAAAAATAATAATTGCTCAAGCAAAAATACACCAAAAAATTTAATGCCTTAATTATACTGTAGATGTATCGCTGCAATAAAACTATGTTTTATTGCAGTTAATAGTTTTAAATTTTTTTATTTTAAATCTGTTTCTGAAAATCAAAATGGGAAATTAGATTAAATACAATAATTGATTTGATTGGGTAAGATTTAGGCCAAATTACTCAATCTTTACGAGGAACACGCTCGAATTATCTTAACAAATGCATTGATAGATAATATTTCTAAATTATGAGGAATCCAATTTTCACTTCAGGCTGTAAAAGATACGTTGCAAAAAAAACTTCGGTTGTATTCGAAAGGTCTGAAAGTTGATAAGAAGACATTCCTAAAAAAAGTTCAAAATTTAGAAAATATTTATAATAAAAATAAAAATAATAATAGTCTATTAAATACTTTAGATTTAGAAACATTTTGGGGTGAGTTATGGAATAATAATGAATTATGATTTAGAAATATATTTAATATTTATTCTGAATTGTTGTAATATTATTCAAGCCTTCAATACAAAAATGGCAATATTTGCTGTTTTCAATTGCCATTAGGAATCTTTAGAATTTAAAATGGTAAAATTTTATCATTTAGTTATTTCAAAAATAGGTGCTGTTATATAATATATATATATATGCCAGTTCATATTAGGAACCATTAAGGAAAAATCTCAATGTTCTCGGTTTGGATTTAAATTTTTTTGCGGAATTACAAAAACCAGCATTATTATGTTTATGTCATATTATGTTTTAATGGTTTTAAATGTTAAATCTAATAATTTAAATAATATGATCGCAGATGCATGAGAAGATATTAATTTAGCTTGATTTTTCACAAAACAAATTTATGTTTTTTATTTAACTTAGAACACAATGTGTGGTTTTTGTTTATAATTTAATTTTTAACATGGTTTTTAAACTAAGTAAAATTAAAAACAACAATTTTTCTATTATATAAAAAATAATATTTCATTATTTTTACTTGTCAAAGACCGTAATAATTTTTAAATTCAGCAAAATTGCTGTGCTTCCGTGACAGGGAGGGTTGAACATAATAATAATAATAAATTTTAAATTACTTATTATTATTTATTATTTACACCTAGTTACCAGAAAGACAATTATTGTTATTGCACTGTCATAAAAGCAGACTAGGGTTTGGACAACTATACCTACCACTATATTTGGATAATTATCATAGCAAATTTTAGATGGATTGTCGAATAAAAGCTGCGGTTTCTGTAGCTATCTATGGCAATAAGTAGAACTAAATTCATTGTCAGATGTGAACGCACAGACAAAAGATCTTTGCTCAATTTCTTGCATGACAGGAAGGACAAAACGACATCCTTTTCTCAAAGATTTAAAGGTCAAAGTTCAGGAAAGTGTATTGCGGTTTTTTTCTCTCTATAGATTATACTGTTTTAAGGAGGGTGGCAAAATGCTAGATAGTACACTTTACCAAAAAAATATTGCAACACTTCAGATTTATTTAAGTAAATAGGTAAAAGTTACGGTAGAAATATCTGAAACAGTATATAAATAAAATGTGATCAAGAGGATTATTTTTTAGACAAAAAGATATATATCGAAAAAACTTAAATAAATAATTTAAACTGTAAAGCAAAATTTGAATTATGTTTTAATAATTAAAATCAACAAAGGTTTAACCAAACAACTAATAAATTAGATTCTGAACAGCAAGATGCAATAATTATTACTGAGACTTTAAATGTTCACAAGTTAATCTCTTTCATTTAATACCAGATTTATTTCATTCGGTGACAAAGATAGATAAATGTAGTTTGATTGTAGCGATATAAACTAGACTGTAAAAATCTGCTTCAATTTTTGAAATAGAGTTTCCACGCTTGACATATTTAAATAAAACTTAAAATTAAAGTTTAAGTTTCTATAAACAGTGTTGAAAAAAATTTTGTATTTTAGATTGGTTAGGCTAATACATTTATGTAAATCGCATATACTATATATTATTTTACCTAAGAGTACAAGCAAAGTAGAACTAAAAAGATAGACAAAACACATTTGGAAAAGCTTTTTTGCTTTATTGTAGTGTTTTAAACCACTCTAATTGTTTTTTTTTTGTGCCTAACATAACTTTATATAACTTTCAACGTGTCCTAATCAGCCGGCAACGGGCTCTTGCTAGCCTAGGTCAAAAATTGACTTTTACGAATATTATGCTAATTAAATTTTTGCGTTGGCACTATTTGCTGTCATTGTCAATTGTCAGACATTTATCAACGACAACTAACGGTTTGTATTATAGCCCTCCAAGCTCCTAAGCCGTAACCCTACGCTCTACAGACGCCGTGAGATGTATAAACCAAACTACCAAATATTGTATATGGTTTTAAAGAGTTTATTCTTTTTAGAATAAATTTACCTTTAGAAGTTAGTTTTTGATAAACAATAATTGAAATAATTACTCTAAAAAAATAACCTAGAGTCGCATGAAATCTTCACTTTTAAAACACGAAATAGTAATAAACAAATGGTAATACTATTACACGAATTGTGTTTATTGTGCTTGAGTATCGATTTTTTCCGAAACAACAATTTTACTATTTTAGAAAGCAAATAATTTATAAAATGCTATAACATTTTTTTTTAATAAAGAAGAGAACTTTGTCTCGTTGCAAAATAACATTTTTTATTAAAAACAAAAAAGTGTTTATGTTGACAGCGCTAGTACCACTAAATGATTAATTAAACAACAATAAATAAATCTTTTCTACAATATTGTAGAAAAAAAAAATTTACACTTATAGTGGACCTTACCAAT
Organism: Lagria hirta; assembly: GCA_947359425.1. Lineage (NCBI taxonomy): Eukaryota > Metazoa > Arthropoda > Insecta > Coleoptera > Tenebrionidae > Lagria > Lagria hirta. The sequence goes on from OX375794.1 coordinate 32,517,803, forward strand.
TCGTTTTTTTTTTTAAGCTTTGTTGATCTAATATGGTCTATTGACTTTAAACTAATGTAGATTTTATAAGATGTTCCATTCTCTGAGGAACAATTTATTTCATTGATTAAATTGGCAATAATGCGTTAAATCTATGTTCAGCTTTTTGAAAACTACTGTTATTTTGATTAATTTAAATGCTTTCAGAATAAACAAATTTTATGTTTGTAATGACTAACTAAAACTCCAAATTTAGTAACTTTTAGTTTATTGCGAATTTAAGTTTCCAAAGCAGGGTTATGTGATTGTCAATAATTTTGGTGTTTATCAAACGAAATTTTTATTCCATCAATAAAAGAAATATCTGAAGGCATACAACATCAAACTATGACATTCATATCTAGTAAAGCTACAGAACCAGAATAAATCGCCAAAAAACTACTAAAACATTTATCAAAACCAAACATTTTGAAGACTTGCTACTTTATTGATCATGTGCTTAAATGTAGAACAACTTCCAAACATGTAAACAAACAGATACATCACCAATACTAATAAAAAAGAAAAAAAAGATGATTGCAGCAATTATAGACCTGTCACCGCTCTGAACTCCATTGAACGATAAATAAAATAATAAATAAAAATAAAAATTAGAAAAACTCTTCAGGAATCAAAAGAGCAAAGCGAATTTTGCACTAGTCGTTCTTCTAATGGAGCGTCTTTATCTTACGTCAGCTCTTAGAGAAAAGATCTGCATGTAATCTGGAAATATACTTACCATCTATAGAGGACCAACAGGCTTATGACAGTGTTTCACTTAACAAACTGTAAACAGCAATAGGAAAAGTTTGATAAATTCTACCAATACGATGGTAATACAATGGTAATACTTAGGTTATATTCCGATATAAACCTGTCAGATAAAAATAGTAAATACTCTGTCTGAAAATTTTTTTGTTACACAAGACTTAAAGCGACCAGACTCGGCTAAAATTTTAATTAACTTGGTGAAAAAATTGTTTAAAAGATGAAGTTTTTGTTTTTAATTTTTAATAGTTGGACAAAGTGAGTCATTTACGTTTTAATTAGCACATTTATTTTTAAAAATATGTACACAAGCTTTGTAAAACTTTTTTTTTGAGAGAACTTATAAAATGTCTAAATAAAATAAAAAATCTTTTGCTTTTTGTTATACTTTTTTTATAATTTAAAATATAAATATATTGTTATAAAAAAACTACCACCATTATTTTCTTAAAACTCTACATTTTTTTGGTAAAAACTACCATTTTTTTCAGAGATGCGGTATATCAATTTGGAGTTTCATATTTAAAATATTAAATGCAAATTAAAGTTAATTTATTTGCTTAATATACAGAGTGATTCATGTAGCCCGTTTGTCACAAAGATTCTAACTTCGCAAAATCGTAGATGATTTTAAGCTTATTTAAAGTACTTTCAAATTAACAATGTTTTTTAAAATACTGAAAACAAAATTCATTTTTTTTTAATTGAAAAAACTTTATTTTAATTCTAGAGGGTTATTCAAAAGTGTAGCGTGAGCGGTTTATTTTCGTACATATAAACTTTAAAACCAAATGTATTTAACAAAGAATTGTTTACTAATTATTTTCTATGTTTTAGCCTACTCGTTATTTTGTATGTTAATGATTTTTATCAAATTTTTTTTTTAAATAGCAATTAATTGATTTGTTTGCTAATTTTTATTTTTCTTTTTCTTGATGTGATTTTTTCTTATGCTTTAATGAGAAACTTCTTGTGAAAAATAATTATTTCCAACTAACGGCAAAATAATAATAAATAAACGGATACCAAGTCAGATTCTCCACTTTTTAATAAATTTTTTTATTTATGTGAGGATAATTCTACTAAGAGTAGATTTTTTTTGTGTTGTTATTTTTTATGTCAGTGTAAAGTACCTTTCAGTAAGTTAATGTAAAAATTATTGGAAAGATCAAATTATTATAATTATTAAAACTTATTGGATATTATTATTTTACACAAAAATCTTCTTTTTTAACCTTATTTCAAAAATATCAAATTATATCAAGAAGAAAAGAAAGAATAAAAATCATCAAAAAAGTGACTTGATTGCTATTTAAAAAAAATCTTTAACGTTTTCCTGGAAATACGTTAACATAAAAAACCGCAAGTACTCTAAGAAATAAAAAATAATTAGTAAAAAACTTTTGTTACAGATATTTGGTTATAAAAGTTATATTTACTCAAATAAACCGTCTATTCCATACTAACCCTGTATATTTAGGAGCTATTTTAAATTGTGAAATAAGATCAACGCAATATTATTCAAACTAGATCCGTATATTTTAACATGTTTTGTTCTTATTGGAACTCTTCAGCCAGTCGCAACATATTTTTATGACAAAAATTTAATGTAAAGTTAGCTTGTAACAGATGTTGCCATCTAAATTGTGAGTATACAACGTTTAGTTGTCAAAAATTACTTGCTACAGTTTTTGACATTTTTTGCAAATAACGAAGTTGAAGAAATTTGTATCTCTTGAACTACTAAAGATAAATAAATAATGCTTTCTTAATTTAATTTTACTATGGCCAATATTTTGCATTACATTTTGACATTTTATGTCTTATAGAGTCACTGAAATTTTTAAAAATTTTTAATAAAAAAATGTTAAAATCTTTATTTTGTCAAATAGCAACTACCATTTCTGATGCCAGAAATTAATGTCAACTTGAATTTAAAAATGACTATTTTTATTATGGTGTATGCCTATCTATGTATGTATTCTATAATACTTATGATATAATCTACTTTAATGTAGACATGTAGAGAAAGTAAAACAACGTATTTTATAAAAAATTAAACGTCAAGATTTTAATTTTTTTACATGTAAAGACATTTTTTTGATAAGTTTAGACAGTTTAGAGCTTAAATGAGTAAATTATGACGTTGATGTGAAACATCCAAATTATTAATTTAAACAGATCACAATAGGACTAAATGACTAAATGAAAAAATAAAATATTTCTAATTTTCTCCTCAAAATAATCATTGTTTATTTCATAACTATTAATTAATATTGAATATATATTTTATATATATTCATAACTAATTTATATTGAATACAAAAATTAAAAATTCAAAAACTGGTTTTTAATTGCGGCAACTCAATTGTTTTAATCAGTGATTCAGTAAAAGTTATATTCAATATTGCTTTTGACTGTATTACTGTGACAATTGGTTGGTGCTAACTGAAGGACTGAAGTATCTAAGCTCAGTCGCTCTGTGTCGCGAGCGAGATTACGCAAAGCAGAACCGAGTAAACCAAAGAATGCGTTGCCACGAACACGGAATGCGGTAGGTTAATCCACAGCTATAGATGTTTTACATAAAGAAACGTGGGTCGTGATTGAGAGGGAATTCAACAGTGAGAATAAAGACACACACAGGTCAGCAAATGTTCTAATGGTCAGCTAATAAACAAATACTAAAATAAAAAAAAATCTAAATAAAATTTAATAATTACTTTGATATTATTTCATTCTGCCTAATAATTACTTCAAAACCGCATCACACAAGAAACTCTTTTCAACCTTGCATTATTGAATAAATTATATAAAATTGTTATCATCTGTTGATTCGGTTACATTCGAATTACTTATAATTGTATTCTAAACAAAAGCACTCTTTTATCATCACTTTGTTAGTTTAAAAGTTGAAAAAAGTTTAGTTAGGTTGTCCTGCTCTTTTTTAATCAGGCATTAACCCACCGGAATTACTGAGTTAAGTCTTGAGCTAAGTCGCGAGTTGACTTGTGGTTGATCTTTAAAACAAGCTTGTACAACAAGTTTAAGTTGTCTTTGTACAAAATATTGACCAAGCCTCTAGGTATTGAAGTGATTAAAAACTAAGAGCAATGAATTATTTACTAGATTTTTATATCTTTGTTTGTTGCGAAAAAATGGCTGTATGTCAAAAACTATAGCAGATAAATTTGGTCAACTGAACATATGAAAAGTTTTTGTATTTACCAAACAAAGGCGAAGTTGATATCTGGTATTTTGCAAATATTTAATTGCTATTTGAAAAATATTTCGGATAAGGTTGAAATCATTAACGAGGTCCGTGTGTGAAATTTTATGTAAATAGAATTTCACAAAGTTAAACTTTTTTTCTCATACGTCCTCATATGAGTATCATTGTGTATACTCTCTTGTAGATGTTTGACTTGATATTAAATTGTCTGTAAAGTTATTTGATCACTTTGAAACTTATCTAAACAGTTCGGAGCTTCTTTCAGAAGTTTCGTGAATTACAACTTTTAACGTCTGACGCTAGTTTTGAGAAAGTTTACTTCCTTTGAAATCAATTGGTATGTAAAACTCGCAGCAAGCACATAGAGAGCGTTTAAAGCTCGTACAGGTGCTTTTGCGTGTTTTAAGAGGCAAATGACCCACTTGTCTAGCATTAGCAGGAGAAGCAGGATCGGGAGTAGCAGCAGCAGCAGCGCCACTGCAGACTAAGGCGCGTCCGTAGAGCTATGGAGGTGAGGCGTCGCGGTGCCGTATTGATTGTAGCATTCAGTCGGCGACGGCGTCCGGCGTCGCAAACTGCGCGTCTCGGCCGCACTGTAGCTTGTGCGGACCTTTGGTTCAGTCGGTGTTGCTTTTGGCGCGAAATCAGAGGTCTTCTTTATAACTCAACATTTTTGACCTTTCTGCTTAATAGCAATGATGTCGAGAGCAATATCAACTTAAATCAAGGAAACAGTGCCAAAATTACTATTTCTCTATTAGGTTATAAATAATAATAATATTAAAAAGATATCTGAAAATACAGTTCAATGGATTGTTGTAATTACATGCAGTACAGACACCATCAACCTTACTATGGATCGCAATACTATGATCCTCTGCCAGCTTACCATGGGGACTACTATAGTCAGCAGATGTATCAAGAGTACTACGGCAACTCTTATTATCCACAGCAATGGCAATGTGCCACTTCCTTTCCAGGTACGAATTGTACACAAACTTTAACAAAGCGCGCCAAAACTTTTTAAAACTTTTTATACAAATATGTATTACGTACGGCGCTTATCACGGAACATTATTGTTGAAGTGACCTTGTTACTACCGCATCGATTTTCGAACTAATTAATTATCCTCGTGATGAGTGGCCGCTCTTCAGTTCAACCTAGAATGATAATTTTTCACAGGTCTAGTTTATATTAATAAAGCAGTTGTTACTTCATTGATAAACTAATTATAATGAATATTTTTTATCAGTGAGTGAAATATTATATTAAGAATTATTTATAAAATAGTAAAATAGTTGCTTTTTCAATAAAATGATAACAATCATTAAAAACAATATCTATATTGTACGATTGTATTGATTATTGTTTTTGAAATAATTTGATGTCATCAAGTGATAACAGGCTATTTTCATTTCACTATTGTTTCTTACTTTATATCAGTTCATCTAGTTGTTCATAAAAAATCAACAAATAGCTAAGATTTTACAACTAGTTTTGTCTAATTTAATTAATGACTGTATGGGTATCCTTTGTTCTTAAACTAAATAGAGTACATAAAATTATCCCTTGTTTTGAAAATAATCAAACAACTTATATTTCACGTTTATCAACTTACTAATATTTTTCACCAATTATAATAAGTTAAAAAACTAATCTCTTTATTGCTGAAACTCTCTGTATACTAAGTTAAATTGTTTTACTTTTTACGTGTGTAATAAGTTTTGCTACTAAATTGTTTTATCAATGTAGCGTTTACACAATTTTGCAATGATAAATGTAGTTGCACAAAAATTAACTGAACCTACATAATCACATTGAACTTTGTGTCATTTCGTTTATTGGTCAATTGTATTCGTATAAAAATCCACTTAAAAAATTACGATAATTCGTAATAAATTTTTTTTTAATTTTTTTGATTTTAACTGGTTTAAGCTTGCAGAGTTTTTAAAAATGTTTTTATCTGCAATATTTATTTTAAAAAAAATTTTATGTTAAATATACCGGGTGGTTGTTATAAAATGCCGTATTTAATAACTTTTAAATATTCACATGCTATATCTATATATTAATACGAGAAACAAGAACTTTGTACTCCTTTTTACGAAAATTGCGCGAACGGAGAAGTGGGGAATTTTCCACACTTACAGTTTATATAGAGGAGTGCAGAATGATCTCTAAGAAGCGCGCAGAACTAAGATTAATCTAAATTGAATTTTTAACCTTTAAAAAAAATTTAATGTTGTCTGGCTTCTTGCAGCCACTAAACAGCTCGAATACTTCTACTTTTTATACTTAAGAAAAACCGATTAAACCGTTTAAAAATATGTAATAGTTTTTTTTATATTAAAAAATTAATAGGAAATTTTTTACGGGTCTTGTTTTAGTCAAAATTTAGAATTGCGTATCTTTACTACAATACATTTTTTCAATTAAGCAATTATTTTAAAATAAATTAATAGCAAATATAAATGGTAAAAAAATTACAAGTGAGTTCTGAAGAATATAAACATTGAACCCATTTAATTTTATGAGTTTTATTAACTTGACAAACTGCATAAGAAAATTTGTAACTTGAACATGAATAAAGACTTTAAGACAAAACAGGTTTCCATAAAAGATGTTTAGTATTTTTTTTTTATTTTTTTTTATCAAATTTTGAAAAAAATGTGTGATACACTCTAACAGGTAACACGCTGTTTTATGTAGCACGTGTTTATATTATATTGCAAGAACTTGTTTTGCTTGTTTCAAAACAATTTTACTTGTTACACAGAATGTTGTATTTCATTACTGGTTACATAAATAGCAGTTTTTTTAATAAACAAATACTTGCTCGTTAGTGAATTTGTGGTTTATTATTTATATTTTCTACTTAATGTAAATTATGATAAACACTAATGATTCTTAAGCGTTTAATTTAATTTTTTTTTAAATTTAAGTCTTTAATAAACTTTTTTGGTTTTCAATTTTTACTTTTTTATAGATATCTATAAAAGCACTAGAGCTGTTATAGTGTTTTTAAAAGTTTGTATACAAAACTATCTAAAAAAATCGTTACGTCAATTGTCTTTGAATTGTTTTCTAGGAGTTGCTTTTGGTTTATTAGGTAATAAATTTTAGTCGTTATTTTGGCTGTTTATTGAATTGAATTTTGTGTGGTGAACATATATTGTGTTTTCTCTATTTTTAATTTTTTGTTGAAAATTATGCAGAAAAAAAATTTAATTAAATGACTTGTTGCTATTAGCAATCGTTATCAGCAAAATTATCCGAAGTTCAAAAATTTGTTTATATTTATATAAATTAAGACGCCAATTCGAAATAATAGCCAAAATACTTTTTTATAAGAACTATTAGCTCACGTCTCATAGAAAACTTGTCTGCAACTCGTTTTTTCCTACGCCAAAATAACACTTTTGCTACAGTACTGTTAGTACTTTAAGTGAAAAAGTACCATAGATAATCATGGAAACAGGCACGTTTTTAAAAAATCTTGTTTAATGTGTCAAATATTTGTATCTCAACAATGACCAAAACAGGTACAGCAAAAGTTTAATTACGTAACAGTTGCCAAAAGTAACTTGCTGTCAGCAAGTGCACCTGTTTTTATATATTGTTTATCTCAGATACCTAATAAGAAATATAAATCAAATATGAAAAAGTGGTTATAGATTTCTTCTAAACTCCATCATTACCTCTTTGAATAGCAATAGAAATTTGCTGTAAGAAAGAATAACATGAGAGAATTTATTATATAAACTTATATCAAATAATGCCTTAAGCTGAAGTTCAAACTCTACGACATGCCAAATCGTCTGAAAAATTAACAGTCTTAGACCGAATAAAATTCTAAACATTGTGTTTAATCTTTAGCCCTCTCGTTAACACATTTATTAAAAGCCTCTTTGGGTGAAGCAACTTTCTTGACGTTCTGGAGAGTCAGTTTTATTATTTCAATTTATAAATCCGGACAAAAAGAGGAAATTGGAAGTTATCGTAGAGTTGGCAATCAATCGGTCATACAAAATTTTGTTTATAAAATTATTTCTAAGCAACTTTTGTATATGTCTAAACCAGTTCTTACGAGCAATATCTATTAGGAGCTAACCTTACATCAAAAAGTTGAGAAATCAGGTGCTTATCTGTTTTAATGCATATAGGTCGCTTTAAATGACAGATGTCAATATAGATAGACACAAATTGACTCGAAAAGTATATTGCTGATTGGACAACCAAGTTAACGTTTTTGCCTTAAGCGCATAATATGCAATGTGTTCTATCTTTTTTGGTTATTACCAACAAATAGAATAATAAGCTCAAAACAAAATTCATTCAAACTAAATCTGGAAACTTAGTCATGTTTTGTTTTTATTGGAACTCTTCAGCAAGTCGAACAAATTCTTACTTTTATAAATTTGTAATTAGATGTTGAGGCTCATATTTACCCAAATACCTATTACTTTTGTAACATAGTAAAAATAGCGACATCAACGAAATCTATTAAAAGCTAACCTTAGATTAAAGATGATAAAAAATAAATTTCCACATGTTTTAAAGCAACTTTGATGTGAGGCTAGCTTCTAATAGATGTTGCTATTTTTACCATGCTACAAATTTAATAGATACTTGAATAAATATATAAGCCCAAATTTGGCAATACAAATTTATTCAAATAAGAATCTGTTACGACTTGCTGAAGAGTGCCAATCAAAACGAAACATGTTCAAATTCATTCAAACTTGTTTGGAGAGTTTCGCTTTGATCTTACAATCACACTGCAGTGTCTTATAATATAAAATACATTGAAACTTTAAATAAAAGATTTTTTTCTGCCTTTTTGCGTTGTTCCTTTTTCTTTCGTCTGTTTCATATGTTTTCTGTCTTATTTTATGATTTCTTTTTTATTTTATCTTTACTATTTGTTATATTATATAATTTTTTTTCTCTTTTTTGTCTTATTACTTTTATTTGTCTTACTATGTCTTATAACCTCACATTGTTTTATCATGTACTTTATAAATTTTACAACTTTGGTTTATACCAAATTATAAATAGAAGTTTTATAATTTCTTAAAATTGACAATCTAATGGGTTAGAATAATTGTGAGGTGTGGCAAGTTATATATATTTTAAGAAAAATTGCGATTCAATGATCTGAAGACTTATCTAACCAGTTCAAATTTAATTTTTAAATTCTGAAGTATGATCGATGCTCTAAACGAGAGTCGCAATATAAAAATTCTTTAAAAGTTTTCTGCGCGTGCCAAAAGTTGCTCGTTTAAAATCTTTTGCGATTCTTATTAATACACCTCTCATGTTTAATTTTTTTTTATAAAAGGTTTTATCTTAAACTTAAAATCATTCGAAAGTAGATTTATTTTTGTTTAGTTTGATTTACAAACAGATGGCAGGTTCTAGAACTTAAAAATGTTCGTGTTATATATTATTATTATAAATAGTAATAAGCTGTATAATTACTTCTGGCATGCTAATGTTACAAGCTGAAGCATAATTATTAGTTTATATTGTTATAAATAGCTTAAATTATAACTTTTCTTACCTCCAACAAAATACTAGCTAGCTAATATTTTGCAGTTATTTGTGTTCACTGCACGTTTGACGCTCACATTTCATTCTATTATTACATACTATTTTATCAATTACGCACAGTTGCAATTATTATTTAATTACGGTTGAAGTATATATGATTGAAATAAAGCTCTTTAGTATGGGTTAATTGTTATCAATACAAATGTAAATTTAACAACTTAGAAACAACTTATAATAAGAGAGAGAGATAGCTCACGATGGTAAATGTTAGTGACTCCAGCGTCGTCAAGATCTATAGTTTAGATGATTACAAAAAAATTATATAGTTTTTTAGTACTAGCGGCGAGGGGATGATTTACAGGTCTTAGACAATGTAGAAAAACAGACTTATAGAGTAACTAAAGCGCGTCAGATGTTGAATGAAGCAGTAATACTTCTACGTTTTCCTTAATCTTTATAATAGAAATATGTATATTAATTGAACGCTAGGGATAGCGTTGCAAAAAAGTTGATGATAATAATAATAATAAAAAAAGTTACTCGAGCGCAACAGATGTTTATAGAGAACGTAAAGTGAGTTCCAAGAAAACTCCTATACATAAGACTAACGGTTAAAAGATTAAACACGTTTATAGCAAAGTTTTATAAATGAAAGGAAAAATTGAGATGTTTTGTAACTAGATTTCGACAGTTTTTTATAATGTACTTTAATCTGATAAAAACCTTTAGAGTTTTTTTTTATTTTCAATAGCTGGAACAAATATATTTTATTACAATACTATTCAAAAGTATTTTGGTGTTTTTTATAATTTTTTCCATTATTGTTTTCTCAAATCGTTTTTAACGTAATAACGTTTTATATATTGATATATAACGCCAACAGCGCGCAAAAAACCGTGACACATTATGTGAGGTTTTGCCTAAGCTGAACGTGCAAGCGAAAACACGGAACAAGCAATAAGGCACGATCGGACGCAAGTATCTAAATCATTGGTATGGTTGCTATACCAAGCACTTGCTCTACTTGTACACATGTACACTTGAAGCCGATGTATCAATTTTGGTCTGCTACGATTTCAAAGTATGATGACTTTCTCGAATGCGTATCAGATGTTAATAAGTCAACAGCGCTGACAGAACAACTATTGATTTGACTTTACTTGTAATTAATCTGTAAAATTTAAGTAAAAACTGTGTTAAAATTAACAAGCGCAAATAAATGTTAATTTATTAAAAAAATTGTAAGTTTTTAATTAAGTTTTTTTTTAATTATTGAAAATAAAAATAATTTAGTGATAATAATTCAATTCAATTTCTTAAAAGTAAGTCAGTATTTTATCAACGTTTTCTTATGACGTTATCACATCAAATTATCGTCTGTAAACCGACTTTGCAGACAACTAGAAATCAGAATCAGAAATTATAATCTTTTAAAATTTTCATTAATTTTGTTTATAATGTTTTATAATTAAACAAATTTTTTATTTAATTTTAAGTGTAAATTTATGGTATTTATAAGTTTACAAAATTTTAAATTAAAAATACTCTAGAAAATTAAAATATTGTATAATGTTAAGTGATTAATATTTTGTATATTATAAAATAATAAAAACTGATTGATTTAACAAGTGCTCTTTAATTTTCTTCTCATTTTTTTTTCTTAAATTTTTGCATAAATAATATTTTGAGTTGTTGAAATAGATTTTAATAACACATGTTCCACTAACATTTATAACTATGCTTTTAGCAAAAAACACAGCACAAACTTTTTTGCGATTTATAACATGGCGGCTTGTTGAAGTCGACAGATTAAATGTTTTTTATTCTTAAATTTTTTTCTTTAAAATATGAAAAGAAAAATTGACCGCGCTTGATGTACTATAGCAAACAACGTTTTGTTTGCAACTTTACGGGCTATTTCTTTTAAATTATCAGATTATTAAATTATTAACTTTTAACATGTAATTAATTAACTCATCATATCCTAAGCTAACGAATTCATTAATTAATATATCGATTTTTTTACTAATTTGATTGTCTGCTCTAGGCGCACGTTGGGATATTGAAGACTAATAATATTTAGTGGAGGTACTTAAGAAGATTTTTAAATGTATTAATCTGACGCGCTTGATTTTGAAACATATTCACTTCTAATGAACAATAATATAAAGCAACATTCGGTCAACTCTAATTTTGTAAATAATAATCAGTTAATTAATCTCATCTGTCGCACAATTTACAATTATTTTATTAATTAATGAAAATAACTAGCATAACTACTAATTTTGCCGCTTTTAAAAAGTTTAATTATGATTTATACTAAAAATTGATTAAAAAATTAAATTCTTCTCTTTTTTGAAAATAAAAATCTTAAACAAAAGCTTATGGATAAAGTCTAAATTAAAAAAAAAATTGTCAAGTAATAAACAAGTGAAAGATCTTTTTGACAACATTGGTATAATTTTTTCTACAAGGTTTTTTTGAATAATGGGGCTAGGATTAATTGGCAAAAATTGCTATTTAGTTAGTTATGCTAATATGATTCAGTTGCTTATGCACTGTTTACTTTGATTACTCTGTAATTTAAAAATATGTTTATTATATGGCTGGATCATGTACCAAAATTTAATCAATTAACGGCCAATTCAAATGATCGACGACTTAGTTGAGGCAATTATTAGTACTAAATTTTTTTTAATAGATTTTTAAATGCATAAATAATTATTAAATGATGTAACTTTATAATTTGATTTGATTTTTTTTATATTGTTTGCTTTTAAAAACGCTATTATTTCAAGTCCTCTACATTCAGGGTTAAAAAAAGTATAAGCAACTTGGTTCCAGAAGGCGGTTGCAAAATTACATTTTTTTTTCTCAATTAATACCTCAACGTTAGTTCAATTTTTTAATATTTGATTTGTAGAATATTTTATTTGTTGCTGAAACACTCATCGAGATAATTTTTTATATTGAAACAGTTTAGTAGTTGTTGAGATTTATTTGCTGTTTTTACCGTGTTTTGACCTGTATAAGTATTTATATAGGGCATTTTACAATATGGCTATACATAATACTCAAAAAGTTATGCTTGAGAATTCTGTTTTTTCAGACTACAGACACATTACAACTGGGCTTCTCTAAGACACAATTCTCGGACTTTTACTTTTTATAATATACACTACAAACGATCTGTCTAAATACTTAGAGAAGTTTTTCTGAAGCATTACAAGTAAACTTTGCTGACGATGCCAATTATTTGCTAACTGGACAAAACATGAAGAACGTTTTGAATACGGCTAATAATTTTTTATAAAAATTTGTTTTTGGTGCGACAAAAATAAATTAATGAAAAATGAGAATAAAACAAAATCTACAAAACTTTTAGGAGTACACATAGATTCTAAGTTATTTCGGAAACAGCTCATAGATTGCCTTAGCGGAAAGCTGAGTCGGGTTTGTTACCTGATGAAAAGTGCATCCATCTATCCCCTGCTACAGCCGACTCGGCAGATGCTCGTAATGTTGTGTTCGGATGCTTCAGTTATGCTTTGGTATCAATCATCAGAAACAGATTGCTTTACAGATAAACATATCAGAAAAGCTTAAATTTTAATGCTTGCAAGTTGTATAATAATTTACCGGCTAATTTGAAAGAGTTCTCACATTTTAAATGTCACTATAAAAATAAAGCTTTTTTTCTGTAAATTAGTTTGTTACTGATTTTATGTGTTTGTTTACATACTCTGTCTTTTTTGTTTTGTCGTGTACAACCCTATATTTGAATCTACAGTATGGCTGTTTTATGAATAAAATTATTATAGAAATAAAGATATTATTATTATGATGTTTTCGATTTTTTGTTATCCAAATGCAGCATATGGTCGTGGTTTTGTAGGAATTTTAACAAAAACAGGGGTTAATTTCTTGCCGATTTTGTAGCTACCTAGTATAACATATTTACTCAAAAATTGTTCACAGTTTTGTTTTTAATTTTAAACTTATTTAAAAAAAATAATTAATTAAGTTTTACAAATATAATTAAGTCTATCGTTTATTTTACTGATATAACTAAATTTAGGTAAAATGTGTGTACCAAGACAATGTTTTTTGCAATTTAAGGATCAATTATAATTATTTTAACAAAAACAAGTTATACATTTAACCGCTTAAGATATCTATAGACAACTGTTTAACTTATTATTTTATGTTTAAACTCATAAAATTTTTTGTATATTACTTAAAACAGCATACTATCAATTTCTATAAGTTTTACTTTAAAACTTGTCTAATAACTGAATAAATCTAATTTTTCATCGAGTTGGGATGACAGTCCGAAGCGCTGTGAAAATTCGTTTTTTAAATATTTATTGACGGGTAGTCGTCAATGATGAAGTTATTGTTTTCTCACTAGTAAAAATTTCCTGCAGCAGTTTTCTAAGAATAACTTTTATTTTTAATCTAAGTTTTATACAAAAAAAATTATTGAAAAGCACAAAAACTAGCAAGCTGTGGGCGATAGAGTGTTCAAAACAAAACAAGTTAAAAACACTGTTAGTCGTTAATATTGGCATAAATAGTACTACATAATGTTACACAAGATTTGTTTGATTCTCAAGAAGCACTAGGCATTTAATAAAACGAGTAGAGTAAATATTTCAGACATTAAAAGCCAGTTCTAGTACAACTGTGTTTAAATTTTACAGAAAGATTTTTGAGTCGTCGTAACAATAAAATTCTTTAAAATGATTAAGAATGACAGCTTCTTGAAACAAATTTATATTTTATCACACATGAATATTTTCTAATATTCTACTATAACGGCAATAATCAGTAATTTAGAAAAACTGCATTTTTAATATAAAGTTTAAAGCGTAATTTTTTATTTGCCGCTCAACTTTAGACTTCAAAAATAAATAATAAGCTTTATTTCCAGCAGGCCAGTAGCCTATATTGAAACAAAAAACATAAATCCTGAAAGCAAACATTAATTAAAAATTTTTACCAAACATTGCATAAGCTAGGATATATAAAATAAAAATAATAATGAATAATAAGAAATGATTTAATGATTTTTAATCCAACATTGTGCCTCTGAGACAGGAAGGGTTAAACATAATAGAATATAAATTAAATCCAGATATTGAGTAACAAAGGGTACGAATAAGTATAGAAGAAATGTAACTATTATGTTAACAACTTCAAATTTAAGAGCATCATAATAATAATTGACGCCTAGTTGTTCTATTCTGTAAGTTGTAGTTAAAAGTGTTAAATTCATTGAGTAGGGAATTACATAGATAATTTAGAGCATACAAACATTGGAGAATTGTAGTGATAAAATGTGTTGAATATTGTTTAGTAACACAACAAGGGAGTTCTACTGGTTATTCTTAATGTATAAATTCGAATTATACTTAGTAACAATCTATTCACTCGACCATCTATTAGTTTTTGTAGAAATGATAAATAAACTAAATTTTTTCTTGTCTGTAGATGTGTCTCACCTACAATGTCTACTAATGCATTTTGATCACAATGCATAGAGAAAATGATTCAAATCTCTTAAAATACATAAATGTGCAAAATTGTTAGAGATTATTTTCCACTAAACTTATATAGGTTTTTTGGTATGAACTTCAGACTCTGCAGCAATATTCAAGTCTACTTCTAACAAAAGAATAAAATAGTGATTTGATGCAGCTTCCGTCAGTTTTCTTCTGACTTAATAATTTTTACTAATTTGAGATCGTCGACATATAGAAATTTGCAACAATTTAACACTTCAATGACGTCATTGCAAATTATAAAAAGTAATAGGCCAAAGTTTGAGCCCTGCGCTACTTCAATGTTTACTAAAAATGTGTTGGACGTACAACCGTTATATTCTACAAATTTTTGTCTACCAAATATCATTGCCCTTATTGTGAATAAGAAAGAATGACACAGACCAAAAGCTTTGCATTTATTTATTAATAAACAGTATGAACTCTATTAAAAGCCTTTGTTAGGTCGGTATATACAACATCAACTTGCAAACGCTCATCTTATGCTGCAGATATCATCTGTGTATACTCACATAAAGTTGTGGTTGTAGATTTGTTCTTTACAAACCCGTGCTGCTCTTGGGCCATTTTGCCAGATATATGATTATAAATTATGCTGGATAAAATTTATTCAAATATCTTAGCAAAGTTAGAAAAGGGTCCAATATTCGGTAATGTAGTATGTTGTTTTTGTCTCCAGATTTAAAAATTGAAAAAATGCGCGACATCTTTCATGCGTTAGGATAGACTGAGAATCTCAAAATTAAATTGTGAATATGAGAAAGTGGGCTAGACAAACATCTAATGCAGTTTAAAATTAAAAACGCCGGCACCATTGTCTGGACCAGATACCTGGTTTGTTTTGGTTTTTTTTGCAGCTTTCAGTATATTATCCTTTTAAACGGAAAATGTTGGAAGCACCATATGACTTTTACTAACACTAGTAACACCAACTGACGGACACTTTTTATCACAAATATCACTTAATGTTATCCCCGCATTACATTCACTATCACATATATGAGGATCGGTTTCTTTGAAAACCCTCACAAATTGTTCGACAAAAGCATTGTCTATATCTTGCAACGACGTTAGAGAAACATCTCCTCTGACTATTTTTTCTAAAATACTAGTAGTTTTTTTTTGATTCACAAATTTCTAAAATATTTTCGGATTATTTTTGAGAGACATTTCAGATGTTTTAACAAACTTTGAGTATTCTTGACGCGTATCCATTTTAATTCATGGTTTTGTTTTTTTGTATCTATATATTATTAAATTTGGGTACATGATTCTCAAATGTATTATTCCAGACAGTTGCATGCATTGTCCACGCTACCATAGTTGTAACTATGACTCTAATCAACTGATGCCAGAACTCCAGAACAAGATATAATTCTAGAAACCTTATCAAAGATTTTCTTTTCTGTCTGTATTTATCAATATTTACATGCAAGCAGGGATAATGTGAAACTTCGGCGACAGGTGAAAATGTCTCTCTGACAACAGTTAGTTGACCGGACTAGATTCAATATTTGAGAATTGAAGTTGGAGATCATGTTATGTTGTGCTAAATGAGTCCGGGACAGTAAGTGACGATATTTATTGTTTTATATATTAATACTGGTTTGGTATTATAATCAACAGTATGTTCTAAATATTCAAATAGCTAAATAGCTTTGCAACGCAAGGGTGGTTGGTATGTAAATAACAACAATGGTAACTATTTGATTATTTAATGAAATAATTGAAATTGTTGTAAAAGTCTAAAAAGATATCTATTTTTGTTTTATTACCGACACAATTAAATAGTAGTCAACTTCAATTGGTTTAAATTACTTTTAATAATAATTAGGTTCAAAGCTTTTAAATTATAGTAAAAAATTAATATTCTTCATTTTGATGCTACAGATTCTTGCAAAAGCTAGAGTTGAATATTTGATTTTTTATACTTGTTTTATGCATATTTTGAAAAAATTTTTGTTTTTATTTTTTAATTAAAAAAAATATCTTAGATGCGGTTATTTATAATTACATTAGATAAAATAAATCTTTTGATAGTTATTTTCTAACTAATCCTAGACACCCAATTAATCTAGAAAGCAAACACATTAACATGATAATTGTTTGAAGGTGTTATTTGCCTAAACATAACTAAGGAAACGTTTTTTTTTCTTTATTAGTATTTGTGTGTTTTTCTATTATGAGTTTTAAGTTATTTTACTTTTTTACTTATATTTTATCACACACTCTGTTGACATTTAGAAAAATTAAGAATGAATAATATTTTTAAGTAGTTGACTATCAATCTATTAACTAGACCTTTTTCAATTGTAATTCAGAAAGCATAAATTGTAATTGTAGTTATTGTTTCTGAATTACAATTTGCGCTTTCTAAATTTATTTATTTATTTATTTTTTATTTAGTTTACTACATCCAGCAGCCTTGCGGCGAATTAGAGGAGTACATAAAAGTAAAATATGTACATGAGTGGTAGACAGAGCATGTTACAGAAAAATAAAATAATAAAATAAAATTAATTTCTTAAGCTACCTGCAGTTAGTTTGGTATGAAATCCGTACACATACTTTTAATTCGTGTTTCGCTAAGCAAAAATATGTCAATGCTGTCCAAGTTATTGTAACTTCTACACATAGAAGCTATAGGCAAGTGAAAATGAGTGAAAAGAGTTAGACTCTGTTATATGAAAGGCAACATTACTCTTACAACGTAATCGCGGCACATTCAAATTTACATAGCTTAATAAAGTAGGCGAATCAATAAGATTATGTAATCTTTTGTACAAAAATAGAATATCCGCAATTTCACGTATTTTTCTAAGAGATATAAAGTTAAATTATTTGTCAAGTAAAAGATTGTAACTGATGTTTCTACTCGAGTAAACACCGTGTTTCTGTAAAAAAAAAATTAAAACTAGTTTTTTAACACCTTCCAAGAGCGATATATACTTTTTGTGATACGGATTCCAAATAGTACTACAGTATTCTAGTTTAGTTCTTACAATAACAAAATACAACCTACAGATTGTCTGAATAGCGGTAAACTCTTTGTCATTTCTAATTACAAAGCCTACCATTTTGCTTGCTTTGGATACAATGTTAATATATAATAAGAATGACAATTTTGGATCAAACGTAATTATAGGATCTTTAATAGCAGTCTTCCGATCAAGCACTACTCCGTTGATAGAGTAATCAAACTGGAACAATGTGTTTTTGCGAGTAAAAGACATTACCTTGCATTTATTTATATTAAGTAGCAGTTGACTGTTGACGGACCAATCATGTAAGGATGTCAGGCCACGCTTTAAATGTTGGTAATCCATAACATTGCTAATATTGCAGAGGAGTTTCAAATCGTCTGCAAATAGCAATGTTGAAAAAACGATGTTGCTACATATGTCGTTGATAAAAATAGAAACAGCAGTGGGCCAAGATTGAACCCCTGTGGAACCCTGGAAATCGCTACAAATTCCGCGGATCTGACACCTTCATGCTCCACAAACAGCAAGCGATTTGTTAAGTATGAACTAAATGGATGCAGTAAAGGGCTTACTACACCAAATCCACTCAGTTTCTGAATTAGCTGCTGATGGGACACTCTGTTAAACGCTTTGCTGAAGTCCGTAAATGCAACATTAATTTGACTTCTGATGTCAAGAGAACTAGATATATTTATATATTGAGTAAATGTGCACAAATTTGATGTTGTATTACGCGACCTCTCAAAACCATGCTGATGTTCTGAAATCAAGAGTTGTACAAGTGTTTAAAGTGCGTCTGCCAAAATTATTTTCAATAATTCAGAAAAAAACTGAAATGAGGTCTACACAACAGGTCTATAATTGCCATATTTGAGTGTGAACCAGATTTCAAAACAAAGCTAACACGGGAAAGTTTTCAAATATTTGGGAAAACACCAGTTTTTAAACTGAGATTATATACACACTTTTATGGTTGCAAAAGAGACCAAATGCAATCTTTTATAAAAAAGGAAGGATCATTATCAGGTCCTCTGGAAAACTTATTTTTCAATAAACTTATTTTTCAATTTTTTAAAAGCTTTCACAATTTGTTCATCAGAAATACCGTTGATTGTGAAGGAATATCTAATTTGTTATTCTTATGTTATGGCCGTCTACATACAAAGAGTTATTAGATAAAAAATAATTTTTAAAATGGTCAACAAAAGCGTTTACAATTGCGTACAGCAAGAAAATAGTCTTGCATAGTACCTGAAATGCGGGATTTTTTCTTCTATGAGCTCACAAAATTCCAAAAATTTAGCGGATTATCCTGCAAATTCCGTTCACACTTTCCATTATACCTATCTCGTGTAAGCAGAATGAATTCCATATTTAATTTGCCGCTGAAGATGTTTAACTTTTGCAACATAAAAATGCAATTTACATTTTTTATACCTTCATTCTTTAGATAGTATCTTTTTGAGTTAATTTGGTAAATAATTGACTTATTAAACTAACATAGAAATTTAAATAATTTTTTTTTAACGGAACACAGTCGGTAAGTATGTTTTGTATACACAAGCTTGATCAACGTTTTCGAGTACTGTCAAATCACTCCAATCTCCAACCAATCTCGGTAAATAAACGATAAAGTTTATTAATGTCAGCTTTCCTAAAGTTGAATTTCAAGCAGTTCCACACGAAGTTCTTACTCACACAACTTGATGTAGACAGTTCTACCAGTAGACCAGGATGATGCACATCAATTGAAACCAGAGGAACGTAATTTTCGGTAATATCTTAGATAGTGTATTTTATGAGAAAAGATTAGTAAATCTAATGTCTATTGTTAATATTGGTTATTTTGTTTAAATACAAGTTACACATTTTGAATCATAATTTACTAATTTGAACATCAATTTACGCTTTCTGACTTACATTTTACTAATCTGAATTACAAATGGTACTTTCTAAATTACAATTTACTAGTCTAAATTACATTTAACGTTTTCTGAATTACAATTTATTATTCTGAATTAAAAGTTACACTTTCTGAATTACACTTGATATCATTCATTCTTAATTTTCTAAATGCCAACAATGTTTAAGATAAAATATAATTGAAAAAGTAAAATATAACTCTAGTACAAGTACTTACTAATAAAGAAAAAAAACAATTTTTTAGTTATATTTATGCAAATAACACGTTCAAACAATTCTGAAGTTAATGGGTTTGCTTTTTAAATTAATTATATGTGTCTAAGATTAATTAGAAAATAGCTATCAAAAATTTAATTTTAATTAATGTAATTGCATGTATGATATTTATTTTTCAATTAAAAGGTTAAAACAGACATTATTTTTTCAACTATGCAAAAAAAATGATTTTTTACTATACATAATTAAAATGCTTCAGCCCTAATTATTATTAAAATTAATTTACACCAATTGAAATTGACCACTAATCAATTATATCGGTAATAAAAAAAGAGATAGATATCGTTTTAAGGTCTAAACTTAAATACAATTTGTGACTAGACTAATATTGTAAAGCGTCAAATAAAAATTGCGCTTGAAACTTTATATTAAAAGATTAGTTTTTTAAAATTACGAATTATTGCCGTTCTAGTAGAATATTAGAAAATATTCATGTGTGATAAAATATTAATTTTTTTCAAGATGTTGTCTTCTGTAAAATTCAAACACACTTGTACTAGAACTGGCTTACAAAGTCTGAAATATTTACTCTACTCGATTTATTAATTGCTTCGTTCTTCTTGAGAATTTGAGAATCAAACAAATCTTGTGTAACATTGTGTAGTACTATTTATGGCTTTATGCCAATATTGACAACCAAAAGTGTTTTTAATTTGTTTTGTTTCATATTCAAGTGTCAAAATAAAACATTTGTTAATTTGGTTGCCTACCTAGCGACAATGTATTGACATGGTTTTTTTAAAACTGAACATGCGTTTTATAACGTTATGTTCAGTAAAACAATAATCTCACTGTATATATATATATATATATATATATATATGCGGGTACTTCTACGACTGGTGTCGTTTCCCGCTCTTCGACTTCCACAATTGCCGGTTCCACCAGTCTTCATCTCTTAAGTTTCTCTCACGCATAGCTTCTTGTACATCATCCCGCCATGTTTTTGCTGGCCTTCCTCTTCTCCTTCTTTCTCTTGGGACCCAGTCCCATATTTTCTTGGGTATCCTTGAGTCATCTATTCTCTGAAGATGGCCGTACCATAGTAATCGCTTGGATTCTATTGTATCTAGAATTGTTCCATCTACTTCCATTTCTTTTCTTATCTGCGCATTTCTTACGTGCTCTAGACGGGAAGTTCTGTTGCTACGCCTCCAATACTCCATTTCGAGTGCAAGTAGTCTATCTTTGTTTCTCTTTGTCAGTTCCCACGTCTCCGACCCGTAGGTACAGACAGATTCAAAGATTGCGTTATACATCAGATGTTTTGTTCTTCGTGATATTCTATCGCTCCAAAGAAGAGAGTTTAGTTGCCTTATTATTCTTTTGCCTTGTCCGATCTTATTAGATATATCATCATTACTTTTACCATTTGGGGAAAGAGTTACTCCAAGGTATTTAAATTTGGTGCAGTGTTTTATTGTTGTGCCCATACCAATATCTAGATCACTGTGATCGTCGTTTCCTACATACATGTATTCGGTTTTTTTCATATTAATGATCAGTCCAAACTCTTCAAATTCTTTCTTGAGTGCTCTTAACATGTAGCTAGCATCATCTCGATTTCCTGTTATTAGAACTTGATCGTCTGCAAAAAAGAGTGTATAGAGCATTAAATCGTCAATTGGCAGACCCATTCCCCTACATCTTCGTTTCCACTTTTTCAAAGATTCTTTGATATAAATTTTGAAGAGTAGTGGAGCTATGCAGCATCCTTGTCTTAGGCCCTTGGAAACACCAAATTCTTCAGAAGTGTTTCCGCCTACTTTGATGTAGCTTTTACATCCACAATAAACCTTTCTGACTGCACTTATGTAGGTCTTGCTGATACGATTTTTTTTCATTGCTGGCCATAGCTTATTTAATGGCACAGTATCGTAGGCCTTTTGCAGGTCAACAAATACTAAATGTACTTCTCGTCCCCGTTCGACTCTTTTTTCTATTAAATTTTTAAGTTTAAAAACTCCATCTGTACAGGATCTGCCGGCTCTAAACCCATTCTGCTCTTCTGATTCGTCAAACTCTTTTTCTATTCTTAGTTTTAATACTCTCCCATAAATTTTAGCCACAGTACTCAAAACACTAATCCCCCTATATGTTAATATGTTTTGTTTTAAACATATTAATAAATCGTTATAACTTTATTTCCAGTCCTACCGCGATCGCCCATAGCTTATCAGTTTTTGTGCTGTCCAATAATTTTTTTTTGTATGAAATTTAAATTAAAAATAAAAGTT
Source organism: Lagria hirta (assembly GCA_947359425.1). Classification (NCBI taxonomy): domain Eukaryota; kingdom Metazoa; phylum Arthropoda; class Insecta; order Coleoptera; family Tenebrionidae; genus Lagria; species Lagria hirta. The sequence continues at coordinate 32,540,359 of OX375794.1, forward strand.
AGTCTTGGAAAACGGCTGCAGCAAATTTTTAACTAAGAAAACAATAACTTCAACACTAACGGTTACCCGTAAACAAATATTTGAAAAACGAATTTTTACAGCGCTCTGGACTGTCATCACAACTTGATGAAAAATAAGATTTATTCAGTTATCAGAAGGTTTTTTAAAGTAAACAAAAAAGAATTATAAATAAACAAAAATTTAAAACAAATATTAAAAATTGCACAACTTTTCAAGCAAACAAGCAATTCCAAAGATTTCAAAACAATCAATCAATGCTGAAATAAAGATTAAATTTTTTAAGAACCAAAGTCTAAAGTGTCTAAAGCTATTAATTTGTCCTTGCTGCAGAACCACAAGGAAAACAATTTGTTGTCTTTTTAACTCAAATTTATTGATATAAAGCTATTAAAAATGTTGTCATCAAAGAAAGCTAATGTGTCATTAAATCTCAGTAATTGAGCAGATGACGCTGAATATCAAAATTATTTATTCTGGCTTCTATTAGTTTTGATCGAGAAAAATTGTTATCTTTATGTTTTTTACTATATTTTGATAAATTAAAAGCAATTAATTTATCTTTAATAATAGATGTTTTTAAGCAATTGTTACAAAAAAAATATATTTTAAAAATTTGATAGAAAAAAAAAGAAGATTAGACCAGATTTTAAACAAAAAAGGAGTTTGAAACAGTACATTCATTGATGATAGAGCAGAGCTTGACCGTCTTAGAATCAAGAGAACTAACTCTGTGGAACTCTGTAAAGGGTTTTAATATTTGTTTTTACATTTGTTTTTATCTTACACAAATTTTTCTGGAAAGGATTTTTATAGATCTAAAATTATTATTGATTGATGAAACAATGTTTTGAAGTCTATGATTTTTACAATTGTGAACTGAAACAGATTTTTTCTTTTTTCTTGATGTAAAACATTTCAATTTGTAAAAAATATTAACTTTATTACTCTTAATCGTATTTGACACATATGTCGATATTTTTTATTTTCTTTAGAAATTCTAGAAGAATATCCAGCTTTTTCTCAATTTTTTGAAAAAACAACAAATGATTTCTTAATTTTTTAAAACGTTTACTTGAAAAATATTTAAGCGATTTATAATCATTAGAGGATGAAAATAAAATATCTGACATTTGCTTCAGCGAATCAAAATTGACTATATCATAAGTTAACTATAAGATTTTTTCGTACTGTGTATTTTTATGGACAAATTGCCTATTGGCATAAATAAACATATTATTACTATTATTATTATTATGAATTTTTAAAAAAAATCTTTGTTTACATTATTCTCCTCAGCTACGCCCACTTTGTCTCCTGACCTTAAATTCTTCACTCTGCATTTTCAGATTATGTATACAATCCTAAAGAGGCAAGGATACGAAAAGCTATGCGCGATGCAACGCGGGAACGTTCGATAGGGATTTCCCACATGGTGCCAAGACCAAATGCGCGTAGAGCGCCCCCTCATAGCTGGGTATCGCAACACAATGAACTCTTGCTGGTACGTATTTCCTTTATTTATATCACAGTTTATTTGTATTACATGAATTTACATATAAATAAATTGTAGCTTAAATAAATATTAAAAATAAAAAAGCAAAGATTTCTTAAAATATATTTTTTTAATAACAATCTTGTCAATATTCTTTAATAGTATAGGATGGCCATTAGTTGCTAGAAAGCTTTGTTTACAAACTGATTTTTAAATCAATATTGCTGTTTTATTTAAATTATAATTTTTAAACTTTTGTCCTTGTTATAACAATAGATGATTGGTTTAATTTCGCGGTTATTTTAAAATCTACTAAGTAACTAGTGCATCGGTCGATTTTTGCTAGACGCGTTGTCATAGCAGCAGAGACTGGTGACGCCTCCGCGTTGCTAAGTAACACATAAGAGCGTCGCGGCGCCGATTGCATACTGGCGTCGATACAAGACCAGGTTTAGTGGGAAAAGCAAAGTTGCCAAGCGTTGCAATCAATCTATTTTCTAAACCAAAAAAAATGTTTTTTTAATACTCTTGTAATAAACCGAGTAAGCTTCAGTCTATTTTATGATTTATGTTTTAAGTAACGTGACTTTTATTACGTTATTGGATTATGGTTATATTTTATATAATTTTTCAGTTTTAGAAAGTTCTATTTGCACATTTAACAAAAATTATTGTATTTTTGTTAATAGTTTGTTATCACTATTGTTTTTAAATCGAATTTATGCTATTGAAAATGTACAGTTAGATCTTAGCATTTTGAAAATTGAGTGATTTTTTGAAGATTTGAATCCACTTTACATTAGTTATGTTGGACTGCGCATGTATTGTTGATTTTTTTTTAATTTAGCAGCCTACTACAAAACACATTTTTTATAATAATTTTTTTCTACTCTTTAATCGGGTAGTTAACATAAAAATTCACTAAAATTTTTCAATTCACAAAATAAGATATCACCTACTCTTTGTTATAAAAAAACACATTTTTTTAAATTAAATATGTAGAATAGTAATCTATTTTTATTTATATTTTAATGATGACTACATTGGTGGTCATACAAATAATATGTAGTTCAATCAACTTTTCGGATTTACGTAGATAATAGTATATTGTAAACCTAGGCGGCAAAGTGGTATTTTTCCAGGCCGAGAGAAGATATGGACAGGCGAACCAAAGGCGAGCCTGGCCACTTCTCAAGACCTGGAAAATCACTTTGCGGCCGTGGTTTACACATTATTTTTTATCCTACACAAATAACCTTATAATCGAGCATTATCTTAAAATTGATTTGAGGTTATTACCGCCAATCGCCAATTCAACATGCCAAACTTTGACAGATGTCAAAAATTTATGGATTACTTTACTGTCGTGATTTACACAATTTATCTTGCACAAAAGCAGTTTTTTAAAATAAGATTGACGTTCATAAACAGTAAATGGGACGTTTAGAGTGTCCTTGGTGCGTGACGACTGTTCAACCGTCTATATAGATTTTATTTTTCTTATAACAGCGACGCCTGACGGAGAAAATCAGTTTTTTTTTTCTCGGCTAGCCGAGGAAGTACATCATTTCTCGGCTACCTTGAAAATAATGTACCTTCTCGGCTGTCGAGAGACGAGAAAATCTCATTTTGAGTTGGTGTAGGATAAAAAATGTTTTATGTTCGACTGCATCATATTGATAAGGTTTTTGACATTGTTTAGTGTCCAAAATCTACCACTTTTTTGGACTAGTACCTTTTGTTTATTTTTTTGGACTCATCTGTCATTGTCAAGTATAAATGTCGAACTAAATAAATAATTTATTTTCGTCAAAAAATTACAAATATTAAAAAGAAAACACACTGCTCTATGAGTGAGGATCAATTAATTAATTATTGTTATAGAAATTAATGTTTAAAACACAATTTTTGTTGTCACAAATAGTAACGCCCGACGATAAAGAATTCTCCAAATTTCGAATTTGAATGGTTGACGATGAGGGATTCCCTGGAAGAGAATCTTTCCCCAAGATTTTGCTAGCAGTACCTATTTTAGTGTTTTCTGATTGAACTATATATCCTTCTGCGACGGACGACGAAGACCATCCTCCATGTCGCATTATATTCTCCATACTAGCTCCCGAATTAGCCAAAAGACTTGCAGAAGTGCGCCTGAAACAGTGTCCAGTGTATGAAGACGGATTCTCCAAATTCAAATATTTCGCCACAACACTCGGCACTGCCGCAATCTTGTGCACTCCCACCGGTTGAACAGTGCATTTTTCTCGAACGTAGTTTATGAAGAATCTGTTATGTGGTGTCCGCGCTGGTCTGAGCTGCATGTATTTTCTAATAATTTCTAAAAAGTTTAAGTTTTGAAGATCTCCAGGCAATATTACGAAAGATCTATCTTTTTTGGTCTATGTGTCAACAAGTTTAACCAAGAAATGTGTTTGACAATCTTCCACAAAATTTGTCTCTAGTGCAGCCAATTCTTGGCGCCTACACGCCCCAGCGATGCCGAATATAAGAATGACCTAGGGTACAGAGAAGCATTTATGAGAATAGGAAAAAATAAAAAATCAGTGACATGCCTTGTTTAACAAATGCTCCTTTTCATCTGCTGCAGTCAAAAATTGCTCAACGTTTTCTTTACTTAATGTATTGGACTTCTTCGGCCTATGTCCCTCTGCTTTTCTTTTTAGATAAAGAATCACACTTGGAAACTTACTGATGTCCACCCCTTCCTTAATGTTAATTGTCGATCTTAACATGGAGTATTTAGACCACAGTGTGGAACTCTTGTAACATTCCAGTTCACTATTAAAATACGCCAGTATGCTGTCCTCACTCGTTTTCGATATATTTTTCATTATGCACCACTTGCGATACATTGCATACATATTTTCGTATACGGATTTTGATTTAGTAGGCAACAATGATTCCCGGGCATTTGCTGCCAAAGCTCTCACGTCTTCTACTCCATCCATACCCAGAACTTTACACTTTACACTTGGAACAGCTTAGAATGATTATATGTTGAAAAATTTTACGTTTCTATAAACAAAAACAGTTGTTAGCAACCGTTACCCTGGAGGCACCCAAGCTAAACTCAGTACATGATCTGGATGATCTCCTGTATCTTCGTGTCAGCGTATTTTCCCAATTATTTCTTCAAAGCAGTCGAACATAGAGCTTTGTTTGCCACTCGTACATAATCTGACTTGTTTTGGACTCGTCTTTATTATGGCCGCGCTTCGCTTGGCCATAAACTCGACTCGTCCAAAAAAGTCATAGATTATGTACTTGTGACAAAAATAGCTATTATTTAACATTATTTATATAGTTACACAATTGAGTTTACACATTAAGATAAATATCAATATTTGAAACTTGTGTCAGAATTTTAATATTGTCATCTGGTTTTAAGATTTTAGTCTTTTTAGCTTTGTATCATCTACTTTTGATTTTCAATAAAGTAGTTAACAGCCGAATTGTACAGTTTTATAATATCATTTGATATTATAGACTATAGAGTACACAAATGCTGACAAAATAAAATCAAAAGCTTTTATCATATTCAAAATGTCTTAACTTTTAATCTCCAACAACGTACGCTGTATCATAGAATAATACGACCCTTATAATAAGAACACATCCTCCCAGTCTTGCTAGATTTCGCGAACAATAGTGTACATACTTTCTGCTTTCAACGCTGCATTTTCTACATCTTATAGCAGTTTTTCTTTTTTTACATCTTCTTTTTCTTCTTATTTTATTAACATTTATTCGTACATTTTGTAATTGTTTCGTACACAGAACGCATTTTAGTATATTAAATAACTAGTTTTAGAAGGGTTGATTTAGAGCACAAGTGTCAAGTTTATGGGACACGTGCGTTGATAACCCATATGAAATGTGGGCTATCACGCTATTTTTTCGAATTTTAATCTTTTTTTCTAATTTTATAAAAAAATTATAAAGTTTTCAAGCTCCGGGTGGTTTTGTTGCTAACGGTTAGTAACAAAAATAAGGCATTTGATTTAAAATTTAATTTAAACTTTTTGTTTGACATAATTTAGCTAATTTTTTACAAAAAATCAACAAGCACAAAAATTAATATAAAAGACAAGCAAAAAATTTATGCACGCTACTCAAAATTCTGGAATCAGCCGGCAACGTTTATAAATTTATAATGTGAAAAATTTAAAATAGCTTAGGTACAGTAAACAATTTCAAAAAATTTAGAATTGGCAAAAAAAAACAAAATGCAAACCACTATTAATAATTTTTTTTTCAGTTGCCCTAAAGCAAATAAATTGAGATTTTAATAAGTGTAATTGCTATTGAACGCTTTAAAACACATTACACAATATTATGAATGATTCTAAATGTAGCGGAATTTTTTTAGCAAACAAAATTTTGCAAGCATTGCTTTAAAGCCACTTGGTCTTCTAAATTAAGCCAATAGTTTTAAGTTAGCCACTTTTTAAAATACTTTCACTTTAAATTATAGATACAAAAATACTTGTCAAAAATTTGCAACAACTTTTTAACCGCATAAAGAAGAATTAAAAATTATTTCAATACCCTTTGAATCAAAGATAACCACAGAATTTGATAATTTGATATTGTGCGTAAACATTTAAGATTTGAAGCGGTTTATCAGTCAGAAACGAAATTAAAAGATAGGAGGTTAGGAGGTCCAAAAGATAAATCAAAAACACTATTTCTTGAAAAGTCTGCAATTTCGCGCAGAGGGTGTAATAGCTGTGACAACGTGTTTATAGAGCAAACGCGTAGATAAATTAGGGTTAGATTCAAAATCAATTGGTTTACTTAAAATACGGCAGATTAGACAAGTCAAGTATAGCCGATCACGCTTTCGATAACAATCATAATATTAGTATTGACAACTTAAAATTTGTCAAACAAATAAATGGCTATATTTATATTCAGATGCAGACGAATTTAATAAAATCGACAAAAGCAAACCATATGCCTTAAACAAAGAATAACAGTGTCTTTTTAGCTTCTTAGTCGGATTATTAAAGAAAAACCTCACAAGTTTTCAAACTAGGTAAAATCAAGCCTAAAAGCTTCCCACTCTTTCATAAAAAATTAATGTAAACAATAAAAATAATAATTTATTTTGATTTATCTTTTAACAATAGTTACATAGTAGTCGCTAAAGCTCTCAACGTTAACTAAAAAATTGTGGTAAAACTGCGAAAATAGTTTGTCAAAATAGTAGTGCCAAAAATTCCAAAGCAACATTCCATCTGGATTACCAACATGTTGGAATCTGAAATCTTTAAAATTTTCACTTTTGCAACTTTTTTTAAGCAAAAATGTATAACAATATTATAACAATTAAAGTGTAACAATATACACTTGGTATACACAATAGTTTAGGATGAGTAAACCTCATATACAAGAAAAGTTCTAGTAAAAATTATTTTGTTCTTAAAATAAAATAATTCAACATTAGAAACAGCTGTTTTTTTTAAATGTTGCCGTTTGTCTACAGTTTTCTCTTTTAATCATATACTGGAGCTTTCTAAATGCTGTTTTTGCGCCTATAAAACACATGAAAAAACTCAAAAGTTTAGCCACTTTTGTGGATTTACTGACGTTTTGGATAAAATCAAAATTAAAAAAATTGTATTGATTATTTGGCAACAATAATGACAGTTAAATTGAGCTGATGTTATCAGGATTGTGTTTATCTGGCAAATGCAAAAAATCTAAACTGAATGTAAAATTGTAATTATTATTAATGATATCAAATAAATTGTATATATTTAAAATTTGTGAAATAAAACCACAATAAAATTTACAATACAAGAGTTGTCCGATATCTATTTCCTCTATAGAAAAGACAATACATTATTTCAGTCCTTATTTTTGTAGTCACTGGTGTGAATTATGCAAAGATTGGAGTTAATTTTGCATAAATAATATCATAGGAACTATTTATTTAGCCGATTAAATTAATGGGTTACTTGAAACCTAGAAAAATATTTTGAGTGCAAAAACAAGTTTGAAGATTTTAAGGTATGTAGTTAAAAGTGTTGGCGTCCAGAATATTTTCAGAAGCAACAATGTTCAAGAGTAATCTTGAAAATTTAATTGACTAAATAAGTCGTTCTAATGAGATGTGGAGGATTAATCCATAAAACCCAGCATTATAACAGTCACTGGCGGTGACAGGATTTCGAAAAAGCAAGTTTTTCAGTAAACAAATGACTACCATCAGTTTGAGAAAAAAAACCTAGCAACCAAAACTTTTACGAAAAAAAACTGCTGTTTTTCCTCAAAAAGTGCTAGGCAGTTTTGGTAGTGCTTCAGTGGACGCAACAAACGAATTCTTAGGTAAACTTGTGCTAGAAAACACTGTGAAGACTCACAGATTTGTGTGGAATCAGTTTTTATTGTTTTGCAAACAAAGGAAGAATTAGTTTTTAAAAGATACGGAGCAATGAAGCGGCATTCTAAAATATTGGGCTGCCCAATGTTTTAGAATGCTGTTCAATTGCTCTGTATCTTTGATTTTTGAACATGTTGGTTCTTTTTAATAGTCAAATTTTTTAATTGACTGTATTGATTTTTTTTGTTATTATGGCTAAACATCGAGAATTATTTTTTGTAGCAATGTAAATTAATGCAGCAAATTTTGACCAAATGTTCAAGTATTTATAAATCAAAGCCAAAAAGCATTTAGTAAAACTCATTGTCAATTACTACTGAATTTTTGTGCACGTTATATCGAATCTACTCTGTATAAATGTTATATTAAGTCTGCTCTGTATGCTCTGCCACACAGTAGCGGCGAAAACACTTTAATTGGTTTGAAGAACATTTAGAGAGTGTTCATTTTGTAGTACAAAAGATATCCCGTGTTATTCTAACTGATGTTAACTCGATGACCAAAACGATGACCAATAATGTAGGTAAACATTTTTTAATATAAATTACTGCGATAATGGCTTTTCTATGAACTTAAAACATTGATTATAAATGGCACACCAAACCAGCAAACACCTTTAGTTTTAGTATAAAGTTTACTTTTCCAAAACAGTTTTCAATGTTTTTTGTATAAAAATCATAATTACTTTTTTTTCTGAGCATGAAAATGTAAAATATTTTTGGGTGTCAACAAAAATTTTTATATTGGCATCAAAACGTAACATATGAGCAAATATGTTAAACTAATTGAAATTTAGATGTCTCGAAACTCGTATATGTCAAAATCAAAATCCGTTTTAATTTTTTGTTTAGATTACAGAAAAACACTAAATGCTATATTCAGCAAAAAAAAAATTGTAATGAAATAAGCTCATGCGCCATTTACTTTTTGTGCATTCCGAAAATACGCTTCAATCATAAAACTGTTTTTTTCTAATGTAAAAAACATTAAAATTTATCATAAAAAAAGTTCTGTGTGTTATCAAGGCTTTTATTTTTGTTTTTGGACCGGTACGAATTTTATGACATTTGAATTTTGATTGTTTTACTGCTTCAATCCAAAACCTGAAAAATATTTCCATCGCCTTATTTAATCTGAATACTTTCTGTTTATTCCTTATATGTCGTAAACTGCAACAACATCAAGAAAGGTTTTCAACTGAGCTGTTGAATACTTGGGACGTCTTGATATTTTTTGAAATTTTGATGTAAACGCGTCTGAGTTTTCGTATTAAAGTTCCAACTCAATTTTCACTTTTGTTGGCAAATCAGTCTTTCAACTACAACAGCATTCAGCCCTTTTGGGCGTCTACTTTTTGGGAAATTAATGGATGGGAGATCTTTTTCGCATTTACAAACCGTTCGATAAATTGTGACATCAGAAAAATGTTGATCTTAATATAGAGGAGCTACTTCGTTTTTTTCAAACCGTCTAACTTAACTGAAAATATTCTCTCAAAGTTCTAATTTATACGCCATTTTTATATTTACTCCAACGAAAGTTGTTGTGTGAGCAAAATTGTAAAATTTAAGTGTGGCTTGTTTACCAGATGTCTCCATTTCTTTCAACGATAATACTTTACTTTGTAAAACCGTAATTCAAAAAATATTAAGTGTATGGGAAATCAGTCAGATATAATTCAGAAAAAAATAATTGAATTTCAAAACAGTTCATTGTTAATCAAAAAGTATTTGTTGCTATCCAGAATAGTCAACTTGTCAACTGGAAATTTACAATTGGTTTTCAGAATAGTCAAATGTAAATCAAAAATCATCAACTGAGTTTAAGAAACCATTAAATGTAATTCAGAGTAAATCGGCTGTATTGAAACGCTTTATAAATAATACATGTGTTACAAAAAAAAACAATGAGACATTTAACAATCTATCAAATAAATCTTGCAAATAGCATCACTGTTTTTAAATTTTATTTTGTTATTTAATTTTTTAACTGGTGACAACTGTATTAATTGTTTACTTAAACTATTATTTATGATTGTCAAAATGCCTTATATTATTCGTAATGACGTTTTCTTGGCTTTAAATAAACATAAACAACAGAAATAACAACAATTTACGTATCATGACTAAACACAAAAAAATTAACAAAAGTACTAAATTTAGTGGTCTGTCAAATGTTCAAATTAATTTACGTTATTTTGGATGCATTGAAGCAACCTTTGGTGTGTGGATTTCACAGCTGCTTCAATTTCAGCTACTGAAATACTTGAAGGCACACTAAATCTTTCATTTTCTACTACAAATAGAAATCTAAGCATGTCAAGTCTGGATCTTAGTGTTTATAGAGATACACTTTCTTTTCGAGTCTTTTTTCCAGGATACTGCTCATCTAAATGATGTCTTAACATTTTCTGAAAAATAATCTCGTTTCACTTTTCTCTATACTTTTGTTGCAAAAAAAGATATCACCGTGCGGTTTTCAAATTTGCACTTGTTGTTTAATGTTCTTGAAGAAGAAAGGCTTTCACCCCGAAGTCATTAAAATATCGACATCTTTCGGAAAAGACCGTGTCGAAAAGTTTAAAAAAATTGTCGACGTTTTGCACTTCATCGGTGGAGGCGTCATCAGGAGAGAAAAAAAGTGAGAATAAACACGGTAACTCGACGTGTGAACCACATTATAGGCGAAACTTATTCTGCTATGGTTGCTGCTTGGGCTTATATTGGTGAGCGAAGAAGAGAAAGCGCTGGAAGGGGCTCGGAAGAGAGAGCTGCGGAGAAAACGGAGAAGTGCTTTGTGCTGATGACAAAGGAGTGTTTGTAAACAAAGACTTTCACAGGTTTGAGAGATAATAACCTGAATCTATATTAAAGTTGTTTGGGTGTTTTACAATTTCGATTGCTTCTCTGATTTTTCTGTCACAGAAAAATTCCGATTTACAAATCAAAGAAGATTCATTTAGACAAATTTTGTGACCGGTGTCTAGATGATGTTCAGCTAGCGATGACTGTAACCTTATAGTTTGGGTTTAAGTTTGGGTTTATACCCAAATTTATCCATCTTTTGTGTTCAGAAACGCGAAGTGTAATTGAGCGTCCTGTTTCCCCATTGTATACTTTGCCACAGGAGCACGGAATTTTATATAAATACCTTTAGACAAAAGTCTGTCTTTTGGATATGGTAAAATATAGTAAAAGATTTTTGTAGGTGGTTTGAAGACCGTTCATAATCCTTGTTTACAAAGATTTTTTCCGATTCTGTCTGTAACCCCATGAACAAATGAAAGAAAAGCAGTTCCAGTATTATTTTTCGACTCTCTCGTTTTTGTGCGAGAATGTCGATGGTAGTTTATAATACGTTGAATATCTTGTTTCTTATATCCATTATTCGTTAGGCTAGTTGTTAACTGGTCTAATTCTGTTTGAAGACTTGATGTTTGACAAACCGAAAAAGCGCGATGAAGATTTAATGACATACACTTTTTGGGCAGGATGATGATGAAATGTCGCATGAAGATAGCGATCTGTATGAGTAGGCTTTCGATATATTGCAAAACGTCGACAACTTTATTAAACACTAGCTGGCCCGGCGAACTTTGTTCCGCCTTAGTTTTGTTATTTTATTTTTTATTTTTTTTGTCATTTGTTTTGTTATTATATGTCAGATGCGTTTACGTTTTATATTGTATGTCACGTCACACGGAATGGGATAAAAAATATTCTTTGTTAGGCTACCGGTTCTAAATAACCACTCCACCAATTTTCAGCCAAATCGGTCATAAATAGATATAGATTTTTAAAATAAACGACCCCAAAAACTATAAAAATGATACCCAAATTAATTATTCACATTTATTACCTTTATCACATTCATTTTACAACCCTCTTTAACTTAAATATTATTTTCAAAATCAACGACCTGAAATTCCTCGAAAATACCCATCTCGTTTTCTTACATTTTTATCCTTAGAACACTCTCTTTTCATCCTCCTAAGAGTAATTTTTTAGAAAGCAGGAAACATACCTATTTTTTTTTTTTGAGAACTTAGGCAATTTATGGGAAAAATTATGAAAACGACATCAATCTTTAGACATTTTGCCCTCTTTCCGCCCTATCAAGGAATGATAATATTTTACTTCTAAAATTTCGGATTTAAACATAGATATTATTTTTAAAATAAACAATCCAAAATTTTTGAAAATCATACTAATATTAGTACTTGTCATTTTTTGTTCCTATCCCACCTCTTTTTATCTCTTTGTTAATAAAAAGTATTCTATTCTTTTCATTCAAATCCAGTCATCATAATTTTCCATACAAACTTTCACCCAAAGTTGTTATATGGGAAATTGTCTCATGGAAGACGATTAAAGACGGCCACTGACGATCCAAGATCCAACGCCACAGTCGTACTGCGGCGTTGGCGCGTTGGATCGTCAGTGGCCGGCTTGGCTTTACATGTAAACGCACGGTCCGACTTTGGTTGGTGGTGGGGGAGTGGATCGATTTATTTGGAACGGTAATTTGCCGAGCCTCACCGAACGTTTCCGACATCGCAATTCTAATTTTGATTTAACCCTTCTTTTAGAGGGTGGTTTCTGGAATAAAAAGTATCCTATAGCATTCTCCTGGCTCTAAACTACCACCTCACCAATTTTCAACCATATCGGTAAAGCCGTTCTTGAGTTATAAGTGGAGTAACTAACAGACTTTTTTTTATATATATAGATTTCGGCACGGTTTTTCCAGAAGATGTCAATATTTTAATAGTTTGAAATTTTTTTAAACAGTGTTACTTATCAATTAAAGAATGAAATTGAATTGTTTGTTTTATTAAGCATCAAATAAAACAAAAAAAATATTTTTCTCTTGAGAGCAATTTTGTCAAAATTAATAGAATTATTATTATTAATTTTAATTTGGACTTTCTATTCTGTACACAGTTTTAAAACCGGAGTTTCTATGATGTAGGTACATAGTTTTAGTTTATGTGCATCATTTAAACTATAACCATTTAAACTAGAACATTTTAACTATAAGTTCAGGCTTTCTATTATGTACATATTGTTAGTTTAAATTCAATTAAAGTTTGAAATTTAATTTTAAACAATACAATTAAATTTAATAGCATTCAAATTTGGCCAACATTCATGTGGAATGTTGGCCAAATATATGTATATATATATATATACGTATAGTACGGATGATTAGTATATTAGAATAATATATTAATCTAATAATATATTAGATAATAATAATATATTAGAATAAAGTCGATAACTTACGCATGTTTTAAAGCCATTGCAAGGTTGCCGCTTCAAAGAGTGATAACCACATAGTTTCTAGATGTTTTGAGCTTGGTTGAAGAAAACACAGCAAAATTTCTCATGCGCTGCGTGGGATGAAGATCAAACAAAGCAAGAATGGCAGACATTGTGTCTACAGCTACGATATATTCAATTACAAGTGCAGATTTGATATCGAATGTTTCGCTACAAAATTAAATAACAAAATTCTGTTTTAATTTTGATCACGCCTAAATATAGGTATATTATTCAATATCAAAATTATTTTATTGTTCATGTTCTTTATATTGCGGCATCTACCGTAAATCTTTCACATATTAGTAAATAATTGCCATTATTTTAGATAATGGCCCTTAGAGCCTGAAAGCAATCTTTTCTTTTTCAATTGAATTTGGGGCAATAAAATTAAATATACCTACATTAACTGAATACTATTCTGATAGAGACTTAATGAATACGTCTTTATTTGTTAATTACATGCTGTAACAAGATTCAAGCCATAATATTCATATCAGTAAGCTATAACATTTCTTTCCACACGTTTGCAATTACTGCATTCCACAACATAATCGTCTATAAAAAAATAGAACTCTCAAATAATAATTAGTTTTCCACCTATTTTTTTAAACATGTAGATTTTTTAAAAATATAAATTTATTAGAATGCAACAGTTTTTTATAGCTAAATGTTTTAGAAAGCTACAATTTAGAAAAATTTTTTACTTAGGTATTTTTTGTGTGCCTTAATAAAAAAGTATTATTACTTTTTTATTAAATAAGTTTTTAACCAAACCTAAATAACAACACTATGTAATATTAATAACACCAATGGCAATAATTCGCCTGTTATTATGAAGTTTTGTTTTTCATATTTATTAAACAATTAACAATTGGGTTAAATACGGGTTTCAAAGGAGTTTCTTACAAATTATCTGCTTACTCAATAATGTCTTCAACTGCGCAGTTTTGTAGTTGCAAAAATAGTTAATCAGAAATATAAATAAATAGAATAAATTTTAATTTTTCTTGGCTACTATAAATGTTCACAATTATAAGAGCCTATAATTTAAAAATTTTCATGAAAGTACTGATTATAGTCAGTTCTTCCATCAGTCAGATACACGGAAACTATTATTTTATAATTTCAATTCTTTTAAAGTTTAAAAGAATAATTATAATTATAAAATATTTCGAATGTATATGATCCAATATGATCAATGTTATCACTTTTATTGTCAATAACTAGTAATATACAAAATACTTTCTAAAATGTTTTGTAAATAAAAGCGCATTTTCTAAAGTCTAGCATCATAGCGTAGCGAACAACACGCTTGTTTAACATTTTATAAAACATAGTTCGATTCCGACGGCAGCTGTATTTTTTTTTAACAATTTAATTTTTAGCGCTAATTTTTTTCAAATTCAACATTTAATGTACTTAAGTAATATTGTTAGGGGTATATTTTTAATAATACATATAATAATAAGTGATTATAACATAAAATAAGTAAGATTTTCATTCGACCTCGCGCTGTTGCTACTACATGTCAGCTCCACCGTCTTGCTCGTCCGTGCATCTGTGTCCGTGCACTTATCAACATTCCAAGCTTATATAAATAAACAAGACTAATAGATCTCTTCGATAACAATATGTACCTTAGTTTTGTGTTAATAATTAATTAACTTTGATTTATTTATTAACTCGATGCTGTTACAGCTATCCCCATACAGCATTTACAATAAACGTGGTTTGAGCTGTTTTACAATATAGCATCAGCTGTTTGCCGTAAATGTTTATTTTTAAATAATTGTTTTGTGCAAACACATGATTTTTGATGATAATGATGATGTATTGACAATGTTATATAAGGTTTTTAATAATGTATTGATTTTAGTAGCACAATAATATCGAATTCTTCAGCAAGAAGAAACTTTTAATTATTTTATAAAAACTTTTATTCATGTACTATTATATGTTGTGTTATGGATTAAAATAATAATATTTTTAATGTAAGACCCATTCACCATCTTTAGCGACAATTGCTTTCATCATTACGACAATTATGTTATCATCGCATTCCTTCGTTTACTCTCTAATCATGTGGATAATACCAAATTAATAACCAAACTTGAACTGAAAAAAGTAGTACTTTCTTTTTTCATTAAAAAATTATGTTCTCTGGAATTGATAGGCAAATAATTACGATACATTAGTTTTGGTTTAGAGTCCACACGATTAAAGGACTACTATTTAGTCTATTTACCACCATAGATAAATAAACCTCATACTATGTATTTCTTATCTTCAACGAAAAACACCGTTGAATGATTCTCGATTGTTTACGAATAATAATTACGCCAAACAAGCTTATCTATCGCTGTGAGGTCATCTAGCTAGAGACTATGCGTAAGGTATTTTGTTTTCGCGGGTAAATTTGTGGGTATAATGTTTGTGATGTTATTCTTCACCAGATGAAGTATGCAGAAACTAGAAACTTTTTGAAAACAAATTAAAAGGCGTTTACCAAACATAAAGGACTTTTCTTATAATTAAAAGCAAAGTTGTTTCTTTCGCTAGTAATTTATTCAAGAAAATGTTGCAATTATTGCGAAATAAAAAGTTATTAATGAATCATTTGAACTCAAAACTCGACTACCAGTATTTGTAAAATTGATTTTATGCTAAAAATTGTGTTGGATTTCCTAACGTGAGCTTGTATGATTCCTTCATAATCTAAAACAAAAAAATATTCACTCATTTTTTATAGACACGAAAAAATGTGGGTACTCTGTAAATATTTCTTGAATAAACCATAAGCGGCAGAAACAAACAATTCTGAAAGTTTTGTAATATTCTTATGCTTTTGCTAACCATGTAATTTGAAATTGAAATAAAAATTCTAGTAATTGTTTAATTCTTAAACTAGTTATAGACATGAAAGATTAACAGAAAAGGAAAAATATTCATATACCTTTCATCTTCTGTTACTACTAATAATTCAATATAAAATTACTAGCATAAGTTTTTTTATATTATCCGCTTATTTTTTGGGTCGCTTTTAGAAGCAAAATACAAGATAGAGCGTGACCTAAAGGCGCACAGTGATCACGAGTAAAAGTTTTCAATTTATTAAGTATTCATTAGACAGAATCTTTTCTTATAAAACATAAAAACTTTATTTATTATTTAATAACATTTTAAATTTTTCACTTTGCTTATCATTACCGATTTTAATTTTTGTATTATTTAGAACGTTGTGGTGTTTTTGTTGCACTTTTAAAAATATTGTTGATTTTATGTATCCCAATAATAAAAAAATCCAAAAATTTGTTTGTGTGGATGTGTTATTTTTGTTTAGAATTTTTTGCTAAATTACCAATCACTTTGATGATACTTATGTGACATAATTTCACGTAGCTTTTTTTTTTGCAAAATATTAAGTGATTTTTCAAAATTTCATTCTTAAAATTTTTCAAATAAGTCATAATAAACCACACCGTATGATTTTTTATTGTTTACCACATCTTTTATGTGTTTATTCAGCAATCTGCTTACTTACAGTGTGCTTATGGCAAATTTTTAAATATAACGAATTAAATATGTTAATTAGTTACTTTTTTTTAGCGACACGCTGCCGCTGTGATAATTATTGTACTATTAAAAAGCATTTTAAATAAATTTTGTATCAATATTATGAGATGAATTAAAACTAAAAATTTGGAATATCACTGCAAACTGACAAAAAGTACCTATTAGGCTTGTATTTGCTCAATATTATAAAGCGTTTGCAATCAAATGTAAAAATTTGATTTATTGAATTAAAACTGTCTACGAGTTACATAAAACGACCTTGCATCAAGTTGGAGGTGAATGACAAAGAAATTCCGTCATTAAGATAACAAAAATTAAATAAAACACTGTTGCAATATGGTGCACAAGACTGAGGAAATTATTCCAGAATAATCAATCTTGGAGCGTAAAATGCGTAATATATAGTTTATTATAAACGCCAGCGTCAACAGCGGCCACTACCGAAAAATGGTTGAACTACAACCGTTTATCTTGATATGTTTCAAGCCATTGAGAAGCCCTGCACCTATTTGGATTATTGTTGATAACAAACAAACCCTTTATGATAAAATGATGACGTAAAGCGTAATGAACGTCTTCAATACCCATCTAAGTATGAGATAAAATTTGGTTGAAAAATAAAAAACCGTTATTGAGAAATTTGATGTTATACATGGAATTTTTCTCAAGCCCGTTTCCGGGCTTGGAAACCGGCCGGTGGGCTAAGCGCCAGATGCAAAGTATGCTGTTTTTGGCTTCATAATGAACGTTTATACGTCTATATATATATATATATATATATTTAGTACTATGTATATATATATAGTTTTTTTTTCAGTTTTATTTATGTCGCGGCATAATAAAAATTGCTAATTAAAATTATATTTCCACATAATAACAATCCTTATATTTTTTATTATGATGAGACATAATAATAATTGAGTTTTAAAATTTAGCCAAAATCATAATTATAATTCACTGTTACTTAATTATGTTATTGCATAATAATTAATTTGAATCAAATTTAGGTATTAATATAAAATTAATTCACTTTATGTTGCCACATAAAAAGATCATTTAATTCTCGTTTTTTTTTTTAATATTATGATCTTTTTTTTTTGGTGATGAAATCGTAAAACGGCGTGCTATATCAAATGATACTTTCAAAATTACGGTTAACTAATCTTAAATTTGGTTGACGCTTTTTGAATATAAATTTACATCTTCTGATTAATAGGAAAAAAGCGTAGTTTTTGAACTTTGAAATAATTCACAAAATATATTTTAAATTTAATTCTCAATCAAAATCCATTTAATTGTTTTAATATTTTAAAATCTTTCAGTGCTATAATAGTATATTCTGTAACACAGTTAGAATGAAAATTCGATAATAGTGGAACGGAAACGCGAGCGTCAGCAAGCGTGATGAGCCACGATTATATTGAATTTTTATTCTAACCGAGTAACAGACCGTATTTTCTCCACGACGAAAAACGAATATCTCTATTTTTTTTTATTTTTTGATTTTTTAGCTACATAGTTATCAGAAGAGCGTCTTAATAAATATTTAGACATTTTGTACTTTAAAATATCAATAAATCCATGACAATCTCTGTATTTCGTTAAAGTATAATAATAATATCTAACAGTGACAGTTCTAAAATCCATGGCAATTTATTTACCTCGTTCAGTATAATTGCGGAACATCACTTGTTATAGAACGAAAATACATGCAAAACACATAAGAGCGAAGTGTTACCGAATGAATATTCTCTCAAGAGTGGAGGATGCTTACTTTCTATTATTAAGAAAGAATTTAGAATTACTGCATTTAGTAACGACCGTGGAGGAAAGATTTTCTATAGTAATAAATAGGTAAATAGTCATAATTAAAAAAATATTGTATGTATTTAATTTTATAAAAGATTGTGTGAAAATTAAACAACAATACAAACAATTGATAAAATTTTGCAGTATGTACTTACTCCGCAGCATACTTTCGTATAGAGAGGAAAACAGCGGTGCTATGAAAAACCTCAGTTTATCCGGATTAAGTCTTCTTGCCGCCTCTGCTCCCTTAAAGACTTCATGGGTCGATAATTGCCTTGACATCAAGCCGAGAATATTGATGGGGCGAAAGAGGGGCAAAAGGTGTTAAAAGGTCATGTGGAAGATACGTACACCACCACACTGTGGTGACTGAATTAAGTTATGATCTGTGAAATTTTCTCGTTTTCATTCATGACGTCTGCGAATTAAATGAATAGTAGGATAGGTCAGGACCGAGAAACTGTTTTCCCGACTTTATGTTCGAAAGTAAAGAATTTTTATGCTACGATATAAAACAGAAAAAATAAATTTACTTTTAAATCTTAATTTTGATAACAACACAACACATTAGCAGTTAGTTTTTTTTTGAGTTAATAAAAATGCAATAAAACTTTTATAATTATTTTCGATACAGTTTTTAACAGTACAAGTTCTTAACTTATAATTAGATTTCACAGGTAATGAAATGAGTGATAATGTTAACGTTATAATCAAATAATCAATACTTATATAGGAATTATTTAGCTTTGTGCTGATTGATTACTATATTATATTTTATAAATCAAGAGATAGCAAATGTATAACGAGTGAGCAAATAGTTTTCAGATTAAAGAAGGCGCTGGAAATATTTTGCTTATCTTTGATTAAACCATTAAAACAATTAAAATATAAACGTCACTTAATTCATACATGTCGAAATCAACAATAAAAACTTTAATTACTCACAAGTATTGTTTTTTTTAATAAATGACAATGGTTTTTTAATTATTAAAAAGTATTTTGTATTTTACTAATGCACAACAAGTAAATAGCAGAAAAATATATTTTGGTAATTACCGATTGCTTGTAGGAATTTTGGGATAGATTTTTGCAATTAAAGGTCTAACAAGAATTTTGGCAAAATTTTGTCAAATGGTTGAAATAGTCCGTGAGACTTTTTTTGCAAAACAGACAGTGTTGCAATAAAAGATGCAACTGGCAGCTCCAAAAAAAGAAAAAAGTAGATAATTGAAAATGCCTGTTAAATTATGACCGACACCCTTAAGGCTACTTAAGAAACATCTTTATGACATCTGTCACAACAAATTGACCGATTTTATGAAACCTGCAAAAATATTTTGAAGAAAGAGTTAGACATGTTTTTCTACCATATTTCATATTACTGCCGTTTACCAACTATTTCTACTCGATCATCTATAGAGACACCTGGTTTCTGAGCAACATTATCAACAATGTTCTGGAAAAACTTTTTTCTTTGACGAAGCTTGGTTTTACTTATCAAAATACGTCAACATTTAGATTATAGAAGATTGAAGCACAAAAAACACATATACTTTCACCATAATCTCTTTTCATTCCCAAAAAGTTGGTGCCTGGGTTGGTCTTAGTAAGAAAAGACTCGTTAATCTCAATTTTTTTTCATATAACGTTAACCGTAAGCAAGTACTTAAAAAAATATTTCTAGTCTTTTATCAGTCAGCTCCATCAAGTTGATACACATTAAAGTACTTAGAAAAGTTTTTGATGAGCGAATAATCAGTAGAAATACTCCAAACCTATGGCCTCCCCGATCTTGCAATTTCACGTTTCCAGATTTTTTCTTTTGACCTTACATGAAAAACTCAATCTAGAAAACACCTATTACTGATCTAAATGAACTTATCCGGAGGGTTATACACTTCACCTTCTTTAAAATGTAACACATAGAATTCAAAAAAGAGCTTAGGTGTATCTTGAAAAGGTTGGCGGCTGCTTTCAACATTTGTTTTAATTGTGCTTTATTAAACAATTTAATGTAAAAAACGTTTGGTTTATTTATTCTTTTAACACGTTATTTATTTTATTTTTAAATTAACATATTACAACTGTATGTGGATTTAAAGCTTGGGACAGTAGAAGTCGTTTTTGAGACGTTGACCATGCATATTGTGTAAAATTTATTAACAGTAATTTTGAATTACGTCAGGTTTTCGTGCAGAATATTTCATTAAGTGTTGAGCTTTCATAAGATCTGTTGTAATCTAAACAAAAATCAAAAAAGATTTGTTTTTGATTTTGATAGGTACAAATTTTCTGACATTTGATTTTAGATTGTTATAATGCTTTAACCAGAGACATGTATACTATTTCCAACGCTTTCTCTAATCTGTAAACTACGTATTACTTTTCAGGCCAAAGCTGTTTTTTAATCGGTTTTGAAACGGTTAATTGTTTTTTCGCGATCAATTATCTAATGTTCTAACGATCAATCACGATCATTAGAACAATTTCAAAATTATTTAATAGAAAATAAAAATTCTTATTTTTGAGATAGAATATTGGTCTTGAAACACTTGCTTGTTATGTGTTTTCCATCTATTTTCATTCCGTGAATTTGCTGAGGATTTCAAAACTTTCAATGAAGGAATTATTGTTTTGTGGCACATTTTTTATTAAAAATTAATGTAAAATAAGTAAAAAGTTACACGAATCAAAAAAAAAAATTAATATTTATTAAAGATTGTAGATAAACTGCGGTATGTTACTCGGTTAGAATAAAAATTAAATTTTTAACTTGTGTCAAATTCTCATTTTAACACTATCACAGAATATACTGTTTTTTGTATTCACTTTTTTAGATGGTAGAACTTTAAATGGATGGTAGGTTTTTTAGATGGATTTGAGATAAAACCATATCGACAATGAAGTGAAATTTATTACATTATAAAATGAGTTTCTGTAATTACAAATCATATGTACATACATATAATTTACATAATATGTACTTTACAAAAATATGACGTTTATACTTTCTATAACACATTTGAAAACTATAAAAAAACAAAACGAAAATATTTTTGCGTAAAGTGGCTCACCATATTCTTTTTGAATCAATATAAAAATTTTAAGTAATTGAATTTTAGCTTACTATGGGTAAGTACCATATAGTTATTCAAATGTATAGTATTTACAAATAGGACTTACCAGTTCTATTACAGTTGACTAAAACCAACGACAGATCATAAATAAAAGTTTGGCCTGAAGTACAATCTTATATTGAACCATGTTATGTTAGTCAAAAAACAGCATGCTTAATCGTTGTTTCTAATATTAAATAAAAGTTTTGATTTACAAATACGGACTTAACGACAGTAATTAACGAAAAATTTATTTGTGTGTAACGAATTAACTTCAATTTTAAATAAATATTTAATTTGACTAATATAAACCCACCGTGAATTTATCCATTTAATAATTAATTATTGATTTTTAGGGAATAGTAATTAAAAAAAATGTTTTATTACTTAAAAACTATAAACAGTTTATGACATTGGAAGTAGTTGCACAACGAACACTATTATGCAACTTTTTGTACAGAATTTGAAGCGTGTAGTCTTTCAGACCCTCTTATAAATTGATAATAAAACTTCATACATATATAAAACATTATAAGAATATTTTTGTATGTAGTCTTATAAAAACAAACTAAAATAGAAAAAATAGTGTTAATAAATAGTATTGTCACATTCAATTTATTAAAACTTTCCTCGTTGGACTCGTCGTGTTTTGAACACATTAGTTTGTCCTGGTTTGACAATTATTTAACTATAGTTTTGTAAAAATATGGTTGATCGTTTGTTTAATCGAACAATATGTCATAAAGTCAAAATATCTATGCAGTGTAGAAATCTTAAAAAAAAAATTATTTTCTGTTTGAACATAATATTTCTTAAAGTGTGAAAACATTTGAAATGCTTTCTCTACATATTAAGAACAAAATGAAATCTGATTCAAGTAAATTATGGTCATTTGTGCATCAGTTAAAATAGTATACTAAAGAACTAGTTTGATAAGGGTTGATTTGGTGCGAGGTTTGTTTTCTATAAGACACCTGCGCCAAAACCCTTAATAAACCGTGTTCTTTATCCAATTTTTTCAAACTTGCGTTTTTTTTTATTTAAATTTCTTATAATAAAAACTTAATTTTAGAATGCAAAGTAATTTTGTTGCTAACATTTGATAACAAGCCATTTGATTTAAAATTGCAACTTTGTATCACTAAAAGAATTGATTTTTCTGTCAAATTTGTTGAACTATAGTTTTTAAATTATAATTGAACTACAGAGATAGAACTTGTGGTCGCAAAATTTGACATTTAAGACATTTGTAGATTTTGCTTTTTGAAAACCACATTTCTTTACTTCGCCGGCTTGTGAATTTTTGTTAAACAGTTACTAATTTTAAAATATTTATGAAATGAAATTTGAAACAGAAGAACACTCTATTAGGTAATTTTGATCATGGCTTTGTTGCAGCCATCGATGGGAGGAATGGATGGATCAGTTTGTGGTTATTCCCCAGGAAGCAGTCACTACATGGGTGGTTATAACAAATTGGAACCGTCAGCATTGCCACCATCTTCAAGTAATTCAGTGGAAACAAATTCCTACATTCAGGTGCGACAAAATCTATTAATTGATTATAAAATTAAGTACTTT
This sequence comes from Lagria hirta, assembly GCA_947359425.1. NCBI lineage: Eukaryota > Metazoa > Arthropoda > Insecta > Coleoptera > Tenebrionidae > Lagria > Lagria hirta. The sequence continues at coordinate 32,563,684 of OX375794.1, forward strand.
GCGATCATAACACAAAATCTAATTAACAGCACGCAAACCTAAATCTTTTTGCGCCCTCTGTTAAATAGGTTTAATATCTGTTTAATATTGATTTGAAATAAATTGGCATACAACAAGTGGTTGAAAATGTTTAACCTACTTGTGAAAAGTTATTTAAAATAACTTCTATATTTTGCAGTCTTCAAACCCTTTAGCGCAGTTGCAGCAGCACACCGAAATGTGGCCCGATTACAGATCCGCAGAAATTGGTATGGAAAGAGGATTTATAATGGGACAAGTAGGAAATTATTTAGGACAAAGTCAGGAAATAGCACCTATGATGATTGAAAAAGAACAAACAGTTCCAACAACAGAAAGAAAAGAAAACAACCAACAAACTTTTACTGGTGTTTTTGAACAAAATGAAGAGCAACAAAAAGTGAAAAAGGTTAGTATAAATGTGATAATAATGTATGATCTGAAACCTAAAAAAAGTGAATGTACTACGGTAACAACACCAAAAGTTTTATAGGTGTCACCACATAGTAAAAGTTGAAGAAATATAAACCTCCTCTTGCAAATTTTTTCAAAACAAGATTGGATCATTCAACTGTGTTATTTATGCGCAGATGATTTGAATTTTAATTGCTTGATTCTTAGTCTCACTGATGAGTGCTAATGAGCACGACTCTACATATCTTTGTTTAAAATATGAATTGATTTACTTTGACTTTAGTAAAGACAAAAAGTGTTATTAAAATCTACTTTTTAAGCAACTTTTTTATGTTTATGTGAATGGATTTTTTTTTTATTATAAACAAACAAAACCAGTTTAGTTAAAAAATTTTAAAACTAAAAGTGGGTTTACACAAAAATCGATTAAACTGAATGTAATTTAGTTTTATAGAAAGTAAAGTTGATTTACATCTATAAACCATTTTTTGAATTTGTAAAGCTTTTGGTTAAAAAAATATCTTGTCAAAAAAATATCATATGGTTGTAATATGCAACCAAAACATAGAATAGAATCAAAACCGTTTGAAAAATTTTTTATATATCTATTGTCGTTTTCTTTTTACTTTTGAACAGTGTTTTATTGATTAAGTAAAAAAATTATTGTTTGAGCAATCATGCTTTTGACTTTGTTGATTGTAGGCTTATGATAGGAAAGTTTGTGGCATAGCAACATAATAGTCCGAAAGTAGAGCGATCAGAATCTGTAAGCATTTTTTATAAACCGTATTTCTAATCACGTTATATTTCTGGAGTAGAAAAATAACGTGCCGTTAATTAATAGAATTTTTCCAACGTTTAGCGCATTGATTTAAAAAAATATATATGACTTCCTTCTTAAACTTTCAAATTATCTGCCAAACAGTACAAATCACTTTTTTCAGTAGATGAACTCAAAGAGCGAAAAAAAATTTATGACAGAATAGGTTTAAAAATTGACAAAAAATGTTTGTAGCAAATACCAATTTTTGGTAGCTCGCGTTTCCTACTATAGACAACTCATTGAAGAAAAATGAGTGTAAGAAAAGATTGTGTAAATATTATATTCAGATTAAAATAAAGCAATTGATATTGTACTAGTAGTAACTGTTAAGTAATGTAAATTACTCATTGTTTAGCGTATTAGATTTTATTATGTATAATATCAATATTTTTGTTTGTTGTTTCACAAAAAATGTTAGTTTTTTAATTGATCTATTCAGCCTAAAATAATAATAAAAAAAAATTTAAATTCTTTCTTGTGCAGTCTCATACTCAGCACAACACAAAACCGCCAACTCCGAGCAGCATTATCAATTCCACCACCAAACCATTACCTGATTTCAACGAGGCATTTGGGTCTACAGAACGTGGAAGGTTCCAGCGTTTAGCACCCAATAAAAGCTATATAGATTATTTTTTTGATAGTGTACCAATTAAGTTTGAAGATTATGATGTTTAAATTTTAATTTATGCTCAATTTATCAAAAATTATGGAATTGTGCCTTTAGTTTTGAGTATTTTGAAATTGAGGTTTTGCGTTGGGACCAATGATTATAAAAAAAAATAGAAAGAGATTCATTGTAGTTAATTTGTAAATAGATTAAATTATAATTATTATTAATGTAAAACATATATCCATTCAAATAATCTGTGTTAGCTGAACTGGAAGTTTAAATTTTAATGAAAAACCTAAAAAAAAGCAAATAATATGACAAAAACACTTTTCAATTATTAAAGAATGAATTATATATTTAACAAATCAAAAAAGTAAAAGTTTAATAAATCTCAAACAATACATATTTGAAGAAACAAGAATGCTGTAAACATCGTAGACATTTGTTTTGAATTTAAGACTTGTTGTCCACTAATAGGCACGATTTGGCATTAGAATTTATTATTTGATTGAGATAATATTCTAAGTACAATAAAAAAAAAGTTAAATCTACTATAATCAATTACAGCTTTAATATTTTTTATTTTATCAGTTTTATTGTAAAATAAAATTAAAATGGATTACTATTATTATTATTATTGTCAACAAAATGGAATAAACATAATTATGTTGCAAATGAAAGATTTTACAGCTGTGGTGTAAACAAGCAAGTGGGAAATTCAACACGATACTTTTCCGACGATCGAAAGTTAGTATTTACTTTTTAACTAACTGACTTTAAAAAAAGAAGAAGGTTTTATATTCGACTGTATTTTTTATGTGTGTTACTTTAGAGTATCTTTTTTTCGGTGAGCCGATTTCAGTGATTTTTTTTTATTTGAAAGTTAATGCATTTTGTGATTCCATAAGTTATTAATATTTGAAAAAAAATAAAACTTGCATTTTTTGAAATTTAGTTTTTTAAGCTTACTAATTAAATTCAAAAGGTCTTAATGAACAGTATCACATTTGCAACTTAAAAAACCGCCAGCAGGAAAGATATAATAAAAGTTTAGTTGAAATTTAGTAATAATTTGCTTATGACATCAGTTTTTGACACTGACAACTTATTATAGAAAAAACCCAACAAATTAAAATGTTTGGAAAGTCGATTTTAATATAGTTAACTATTAATTTATCTATTTAATTCATATAATCAAATTAAGCAAAGACGCAATTTGTTTGAATCAATTAAATAAATCACTTATTAATTAATTATATTAAATAATGAAGTTTCAAATGGTGACCTCTCAGGTGCTGTAGAGGTATCTTTTCTTAATCTCCATGTAAAAATTCTTAGATTCGGTCGGTTGTAAATTTGTTTAATAAAGGTTCTGCTGGCGGTATTAATTCAATTAGCTCTAAAGAAATTTTAAAAAAAGTCAAAAGTGCATTGTTACATTTACCTTTGCATCTTTATGTGCTCTACTGAAGAAAGATGGTTTCAAACCTATCGCTGATGGGTTTTTTTAAGATCTTTAGAGGCCAAACTTTGTTGTTTTAAAATTAAGAAATCTTTTAGTGATCTATTTTTACTTAACCAGTTAGGTTCACGTCACTTGTCAGTTTATACTTTTTAATTCTGATACAAATAACTCAGTTTATCTTCTATTAAAATTAAAATTTCAAAATTCTTTTAACCTAATTGATAGAAAGTCTATGAGATTGTACCTTTCTGTGCTTTTTCTATTTATCAATTTTACAGTTTGCCATTTTTTTTTGGTTATAAGGTGGTTTTCACAACAAGGTGACTTTTATTTTATAAACTCATTTATTTAGGCCCATTATTGTTTTGTTGTCTTACAATCAATAATTTAGTAAGATCTCTTCCAACTGAATTTCACTGGTGATGGTTTTTTAAGTGATACTGTTTATTAAGACTTTTTGAATTTAATTAGTAAGTCTAAAAAATAGGTCTAGAACTAAATTTTAAAAAAAAATGCAAACTTATTTTTTTTTAAATATTATTAAAATTTCTTTAATTAATTTTATTTCAATTTATTTTTTAGAAAAAATTTTATTCTGATATAAAAATTTTTCAATGGGCTATCTTATGCTTATTAAACAGTCATTTTTATAGATCGGCTTATCAAAAACAGTTACACTTTTATTTACACTTTTTCTCGACTTTTTTACATTTTATACTATTTCTTCTAAGTCTAAGAAATAAATTGCCTTCTCTTTCAATAGCCTAAAATATTTTATTGATCACTTTTATTTTATTTTTTACTGATCTTGCTACATAGCTTTTTGCTACTGTTAATAACTTTTATCTTGCTGCGCACTGCTAGCAAATTCAGCGAAACAAATGCCCGGTATATTTTTTGGCATTTTATGGAAATTTAAATATTTTGCAAATTTACTAGAAATTCTAGCAAAAATATTTCTTACAACTGGTTGATTACAACACTTTTTATTATAAAGTCTCATAATGAATCTTTGGTTTTCAGCATTGCGTGGTATCAAATTTTCATAATATTTTCTAAATAATTCCAAATATTGAAAGTTTTTATTATTCTCTATAAACACACTTATTGGTTAATGATTTTTTAAATCAGGGATTTTAACCAGCTCAAAGCTTCCTTTACCTGTGATGTCGTTTATAGTTATTTCACATAACTCATCTTTGTGACAAGCACCAGCTATACCCCTGATACCCGGCCGGACTATTTCGACAAAAATTTTCTAATTTTCTTTATAGTAAATACTTTGCTTTTTTTTTGATGGTGAACTAGTAATCTTATTCTTCAAAAAAAGTTTTCATTTTTGAATATTTAGAGATATCGACGTTATTGTTAAGAGAAATAGAACGGAACATTGATTATTCACAACATAAACTCGCTGGGGATGAATACTTTCTAAACTTCTTCAAAAAACGCGCCAACAAACTGACTCCTCCGTATGATTACTAATATAACTTGTTAGCCTTTGCACCACTTTCGAAACAGATTATATCTTGTTTATTCGGACATTGTTTTTGACTTCTCTGGCAACAACAATGCACAAGCACCACTTGCAGCTTCTTCAATTTCATCCATAAAGTAGCTTTTACTCTTTTTACTTTTTTAATTTTAATCTCTTTGGCAATTAATTAACAGCGTCGATTTTCAACAAATGTTAATTTAGTTTAATTTCTTTTAATTATGTATCTATGGCACAAAACAAGCATTTCCTACATATTTAATTATTTAACTTTTATTGATTTTTGATAGAAATTGAAGTAACAAATTTCAACTTTTTTTGTGTGTAGGTATTGCGAAAAATAGTTTAGTAACCTAAAACTGTGAGTATTTTTGTGGTTTCGAACGCTCATGAAGCCTCGGTTTCCTAATCTTTCCTAAAAAGTTACACTTTGTGTTCACGGTACGTAATATACTATTGTTATATTGTAGTACTTGAGATCTTAGAATATTATTTTATTACATTAACAGAGATGAGAAAGATGTTTTAATGCCGAATCTAAACTGGGTATAAAGTCTTATACTATTAAAAAAACTATGTAAACTTTTGAAAAATATGCAAAAAATATAAATTAACAAAATCAATTAATTAATTAGAAAACGAATTGTTTAACTATAGTGTTATAGTGCTATACATATAATTCATTTTTTAAAAATAATTGTACAGAAAACACTGTAATTGTATTGAATGTTGAAAATGAGGTTGTGCCTTAGTAGTTAATTCAAAATTTATCAACAAAGAGAAAATTTAACATTTTATTAGAGCTTCCCATTGTGTACATTTTAGAGAACAACAAATATTTCTAAGAACAAATATACCATTCCTAATTTGGGATTTGTACATATTTAACAACTAATGCAAAATTATGCTTCCCAAAAATTTAAAAAAATAGCGAGATATTCTAAATCTTCCTTTAGTCTTCAAAAATAAAAATCAAATTGTTTTATTTAGTAAGAATAAAAAGAGATTTAATCAAAATATTACAAAAACTAGATTAATGTGGTCCATCTTTATATTATATTATCTATAATACTTGTGATCGTCTTAGCTAGATTTTAGGCTAAAAAAACACCAGAATATATTGTACAAATATTATAAAAAACAAGTTGAATATTCCCATTATATTATATAATAAGACTTTTATAAATAATTCTAATGCTGGTGTTTTACAAACCATAACATTTATTTTATCCTGTAAAGCAAAAAATACACGTTTAAATCTTTATTCTAATAACCCACGTTAGATGTATTTACAAAAGTCTGTCTTAGCTTGTGAAGAGAATATTCACCAGCATATTATATTGTATGTTGTATATTTAGGGTTATTTATAGCGGTCTTAGACACGGGATATTCCCGCTTCCATTATGATTATAATGTGTTGAATCCATATCAAAGTGATATCGTTCAATTAAAAATGTATCATTTAACTGTTTTTATTTATTCAAGGACTTTTGTTACCTTCCTTCTACACATCATATACCTTCATCAAAAGCAGATTTGAAATATCATACAAATTATATCTTAGAATACTTTAAGTCCACACCTTCAATGCTACTCTTGAACATAACTACTCCAGAAGGAGAAAACTTCCCTTATGCCACCTATTCTCCTACAAGTCTCCTAGACAATTTTCAAAATGAAAGAAAAGTATTCAAGAATATTACCGAACCCAAGTTTTTTCTTACTGACGTTGGTTTTGTGCCAATGTCATCGTTATAGTTTCCTGTCTTGGGTGTGGTACTAGTAGCAAGTTTAAGTTTAAGGTCGCTGAATTTGTATAAATTGAATGCTTTTAAGGTTTTTGAATACTTGACGAAAGCAAAGCTATCAATATGCTGAAATTTGTAAGTATAAATTGTTTTGTTATAGTACATTTCAGCTATCTTGACATGTGTAATTTTTAGAAATATTTATTCATTGTGTGATTTTTAACAGTCATGTACCACCAAACCACTAAAATATACTTTTTCGTTGAGGGTTTTACCAAAAAAAATATTTTTGAAATCTTTTGTATGCTGATTAAGATTTATATAACTTTAATGATGTTGTACCAAGATAGCTAAAATGCACAATAGTTAAACTGTTTATTAATTTTTGATTTTAGGTATTGTATTTTGCGCTTGTTGCTGTAGCTTATGGAAATGTTGTAAATTATGAAAGTCCTTTGGGCGCAACGCTTTTGCCGAAAGTTAATGTAGCTCCATCAAAGGTGAACGTGGTAAAACAACCGATTACCATTGAGCAAACTGAAACAGTTTATAGAGCAGTACCAGTTTCTGTTAAAGCTGTTGTCTATACAGCACCGGCTCCAGTTTACGCTGCATCTTCTGCTTTTTACTCTACACCTCTTGTTTATTGATGTGAAATAGAAAAACCTTATAAACTTTTGATTAACATATCAGTCATGTTTCTAAAATAAAATGTTTTTTAATTTGATTAAATAAATATAATACTTTTAGTCTTATTTCTGTACGTTATGCAATACAAAATATGGTATAGTTATCGCAACAGCTAAGAGACATGGGGCGTGGGTTCAGTCTGCGTGAACTTCCAGCTCTATTAGCGTAAGATATAAAAAGGGTTTGTCAACAGAGCCTTAAGACAATAATAATATGTAACATAATGGAGTAATATTACTATACTCTATTTTTTTGGCAGAGGCGTAAACGCGCACATCGAGAAAAACTCTACATACAATATAGCAACATTTGATGCATTTTTAGAAAACTGCTGTCAACTTAATTGTCATTAGTCTCAGTGTCAATAAATTTTGTTTAAGTTTATATATTCTCACACAAGCACCGGAATCTCTAAAAACTCGTAATAGTAGAAACCAAGCTTTGCGCTCTAAACGACACAGGATTTGCACGCCGTTAAGAAAAAATCTTGTTTGACAGACAAAAGTGAGGCTAGGATAAATTGACACGTCTGGCTGACACCGCTTTTATTCATAAAATTGTGCTGTGTAAACGAGACATTGTTTTAACCAATAGAAAGGGAGTATTTTAAATGCAATTCCGAAGATGCCCGATTCGTCTTGCCAATAGCCGAAGAATATAGTATAGTTTGTTTTGAATGAAAAACCGATTTAATTTCAATAAGCACAACACAGAAACCACAATAGAAAGTAGGCAACAAATCGAAAACAAAACCAACTGATGTCATCAACTGCCAAAGCAACGCTCAGCTGATTTTACGCCTCTTAGTCGTTGCGATGACTCTCAACAATAAAGTTAAAAAAATTTGTTTTGAGCAGTGAGACTTTGAGAATGAAAAAAACAATACTTATTAACTACTCTGAAAAATACGACAAAACTATTTTTACAGTAACAAGAAAGATATTTGAGCAAAAATAAAAACCATGTTCTTTTTTTTTTAAAGTTTTTTTTATGTTAGATTAAGTTAGTAAAAAGATGCCATATGGAATGCAGCTTGTTAGTCTGCTGTGTTTTTTTTTCTTAGGGTGTTTGAGGTGTTTTTTCAGTCTACACCTTCCACCAACGGCACCAACTGAAATGGCTTTAGAGATGCCTAAAAGGCTTTCTACGTTAGATCCTAATGCCAACGCATATGTTCTGTTTTCTTCTTTCTTGCAGAATTTGCGTAGACCGAATCTTACAAAAAGCTTTCTACGCAACAATAAGCAGTAAAAATCCGACTCGTAAATATGCAAAATTTATTTGTACTGATATTTTTTTCTCATAGTCAAATTCTCAAAAATACTTTCAAATCAAAAAAATTCAGCGAAAGTTTTTATCTATCAGCTTCTTTATATACACATTTTTCTACAGATGCGTTTTAGAACAATCACTTCCAGGCTGCTAAATCCTAGACTTATGGGTTAGGTATACTAAGAGTTGTGAGGGGGTATAGGTGTGAGAGTCTTAGTTGCTTTGTTTCTTAAAAATGTGGGTATAATCAGTACCTTAACAGGCAGGCGTACGTTGTATAATTCTGAACAAGATAGTCTATTGCGCCACTCAATCCTGCAGAATAAACACTCTCTAAAACTCCTGCCAACTAAACTCCCAACTGAGAAAATCCAAAGAGTTGCTGAGAGTAAGGTGAAGTCAAATTGATAAGATTGAAGATCAAAATTAATAAAATTATTTTCTTTAAATATGCAATTTTTTACAAAATAATAGCTGGCAACGCTGTGTAGTGTTATTTTTGGCACTTCAACATGTACAAATTGAATAATTTGAGGTTAACTTTAAGGTTATCTGCTTCTGTCAGTCCATGTTACTATTAATCAATATTTACTTATACGGGGAAGATAAAAATTCATTAAAAGTAGTTGAACTCTTTGAGACACAAATTATGCACATTTTTGTGTAAATTGCTGTGAAAATTTTATCAAATTTTAGAACGAAAGGTAATTATTGCTTTAACTTACAAATTTATTGCTTTGTTCTTTATCACTTGTTAACATATTTATGTGTTTGTTAGGTAGTAGTTCAAATGGAATAACGTTATATGGTACTTCCTCTGTTGCAAAACCTAATAGAGCAATGAATTACTGCCCAAATACTATAAATCTCCAGTATTTTACACTTCAGACAAACGGCACCGGTTTGGCTTGAGTTAACAGTTGTTTGTATCTGTCGCAGGCATGAAAATTGACGAAACACGCGTTAATTGTAATAACTATAATCTAATTAGAATGCTGTAAGTAAATTGGACTTGTAATGATTGAGTCAGAACTTTACACAAACTGGAATCTTTTAATCAAACTAGATTGCTGTAAGTAAATTAGAATGGCACCGCTTTGCAAACAAACTGAAATTCCATAATCCAATTGAAATTTTTTAATAAATTGGCATTTACTGAATTTTTTTGTATTTTACAAACAATTCAAAAATCTATTGATCAACTTAATTTTTTAGAACTCATTGCAGCTGCTACAACAAACTGCACAACTCGTGGAATTAATCTCAGTTAATTCACAATTGAATGTCAACTGTTTTTTCTAAAAAGTACAAAGTACTGTAAATCACTTTAAAGCGATCATAATATAAATAGCACTAAAACGCTAATTAAACTATTGTGTAGTACGTGTACGCACTTTAACATTCACATGACTATCAAATTATTAAACTATAGACTTTTATATAACTTAGAACTTCACAAACAAACTGAAATTCCGTAATCCAATTGAAATTTCTTAATAAATTGGCATTTACTGGATTACTTTAAATTTTACAAACAATTAGTAATTCTATTGATAAACTCAATTTTAGAACTCATTTCAGCTGCTACAACTTCACACTAAGAGTTTATTGATTGAAACCTTATTTGAATTTTAATTGAAACTTTATTTTAACTTTAATTTAAACTGTATTTTAACTTTAATAACCGCAGCTGCTCCAACAAACTGCACGACAAGTGATATAAATCACAACTAAAAGTCAACCACCCTGTGGGACTTGTAACAAAAGAGCTCTCAATCACTCTACAAAGCGATAATGTAATAAGCGCTACAACGCAAATTACGCCAGTGCGTTGTACGAATACGCACCTCTAACGTTTGCCTGATTATTGAACCATCAAACGCAGGGGCGTTGTTACACTATATAAATCTTACTACTCAGGTTTAGAAACCTCACCTGCTACAACAAAATGAGGACGGAAAGAATTGTGTGTATTTATGTTTAGAATATGATTGGATGTATTCTGCCGAAGCAGAATATTTGTTAGGAATTCTGAACTGCTACAACAGAACAGAGAACATCGTACTGTCGTTTGTGTAGGCTTTTAAAATTATTTCATGAAACGTTTATTAACGTTTTACTAATTGATACTTTAATTAGTAATTTAATTGAAATAACTTATATTTTAATTTTGAACTGAGTAATTACATCAATGTTTGTTTGTATCATTTCTAGTCTACTGAAGAGTAATCTTATTGAATTAAGATTAGTCAAACTGAATTAATTTGAACTGATTAATAATTAATATTAATTTATTAATTTTGTAACAGTAACAAAATTGAATTTCTGAAATATTGTTCAAGACGCAAAGTGATCTGGTTGATAAATTAATTTATCTACAATGATTATCGTCTTGACAATACGGTGAGTTCTTACTTATTAATTGGATTATTAATTATTATTATGTGCATTAACTCGGCTATATTGTCAAAGTTAGAATTTTTTCATAGCAGTAACGGCACTGAATTTTTATTACATTGGTTTTAACAATTTACTTATTACGACATTAAATATTCTATTGAATATCTAAAAATCATTATAGACAAATGATTTTTAAAAAGGCTATTAGGTACTGTCCCTGAAAAATCTGTTAAAACATGAAAAAAAATTATCTTCTTAATTGTAATGTGCTCTATGACCGCAATTATTTTATAAAAAAATTTCCTTCTGACATTAACTCCTAAAATGTGACTTGTGATTTTATATGTTCAATAGTAGAAGATGGATCTCTCTCTTGTATTTATCATCAACTAGCTGGCCCGGCGAACTTTGTTCCGCCTTAGTTTTGTTATTTTATTTTTTATTTTTTATTTTTTTTGTCATTTGTTTTGTTATTATATGTCAGATGCGTTTACGTTTTATATTGTATGTCACGTCACACGGAATGGGATAAAAAATATTCTTTGTTAGGCTACTGGTTCTACACAACCACTCCACCAATTTTTAGCCAAATCGGTCATAAATAGATATAGATTTTTAAAATAAACGACCCCAAAAACTATAAAAATGATACCCAAATTAATTATTCACATTTATTACCTTTATCACATTCATTTTACAACCCTCTTTAACTTAAATATCATTTTCAAAATCAACGACCGGAAATTCCTCGAAAATACCCATATCGTTTTCTTACATTTTTATCCCTAGAACACTCTCTTTTCATCCTCCTAAGAGTAATTTTTTAGAAAGCAGGAAACATACCTATTTTTTTTTTTTGAGAACTTAGGCAATTTATGGGAAAAATTATGAAAACGACATCAATCTTTAGACATTTTGCCCTCTTTCCGCCCTATCAAGGAATGATAATATTTTACTGCTAAAATTTCGGATTTAAACATAGATATTATTTTTAAAATAAACAATCCAAAATTTTTGAAAATCATACTAATATTGGTACTTGTCATTTTTTGTTCCTATCTCACCTCTTTTTATCTCTTTGTTAACAAAAAGTATTCTATTCTTTTCATTCAAAACCCATTCATCATAATTTTCCATACAAACTTTCACCCAAAGTTGTTATATGGGAAGTTGTCTCATGGAAGACGATTAAAGACGACCACTGACGATCCAAGATCCAACGCCGCAGTCGTACTACGGCGTTGGATCGTCATTCGTCAGTGGCCGGCTTTACATGTAAACGCACGGTCCGACTTTGGTTGGTGGTGGGGGAGTGGATCGATTTATTTGGAACGAGAATTTGCCGAGCCTCACCAAACGTTTCCGACATCGCAATTCTAATTTTGATTTAACCCTTCTTTTAGAGGGTGGTTTCTGGAATAAAAAGTATCCTATAGCATTCTCCTGGCTCTAAACTACCACCTCACCAATTTTCAACCATATCGGTAAAGCCGTTCTTGAGTTATAAGTGGAGTAACTAACAGATTTTCTTTTATATTATATAGATATCAATTTGTCCTCGTTCTGTTTGCAATTTATATTAAGTAATACATAAGATTTTCTAAAATTTTTAAAAGTTTGATGTTAACTCGTTTTTTTTTTAAATATTTTAAACAAACTATTACGTTTTTTAATAAGATTAATGCAAGATTATTATATCTGTAGACTCGTACATGTTTCGGAACTCTTCAGCAAATCGCAACAGATTTAAATTTGAATAAATCTGCCCTGCTAAGCAAAACGCCCGCAAATGTAAAAACCGTTGAACAAAATTATACTAGCTTCAGCTTCCAATGAATAAGCCAACTATTGATTATAGGTGTGTGGAATATTTTGTGTGTGAAAACTTAGCATTTTTAATGCATATTTTGATAGATTTCATTACAATTTACCAATTATTATATTTTGTTGAAATAAATGCTTAAGACGTATTAAAATTGTAATACATAACACAATTGTATTAAACCTTTCGACACGGTCTTTTCCGAAAGATGTCAATATTTCAATGACTTCGAGCCGTGAAAGCCTTTTTTTTTCATTGTAAAAAATATTGTCATGGGCCACCGATGTTATTCTTGCTACTGAATAAATGCTCTTCAATTGATCAACACTATCAACGACCGATTTTCTAGTGTTGTAGAAAGTAATCAGTTCTGGCTTACATGCAGCGCCGGTTTTGTCATCGACTTTGTCCTCTTCGTGCATTGTTAAAATTAGCAAAACATTTTTATTTAATATTTGGTATGTAGGAGACTAAAAGGCAATCATTTCCAAACCCAAACATGCTGCTGCAAAGTGGTCTTTCTTTAGTATTTAGAAAAATGGGAGGTATTTCTTTTTATTTTTTCTGATAGTACCAACCCGAGTTAGTCTATAATATTTCAGCAAATCTGTTGATAATGGTACTGAATTGAACCAATTGTCGCAGGTAATATTTCGTTCTGGATAGGCAATTAGAGTACACAAACGTTTAACAACATTAGCAAGACTATTGTCTAGATAGAATGATTTATCAGGCTGTTTACCAGCGTATATTTCCATTTTGACAGTATAAACCACACGAGCATCAGCTATTAAAAAAATCTTGCTATACTTATTAGGCTTGCTGGGTATATATTGGCGGAAGCTGCATCAATCACGAAAACCTTCTAACATCTCGTCAATTGTGCAGAATTCCACTGGGGTGTGTAACATAAATTCAATTAATTATATCTCAATAAATAAAAGAGGCAATTTGTTCCGAGACTATCAATTTCAATACTGAGTAGAATCAATAAGATAAACCCACAATGTAACAATAAAGCTAGCTATGCACAAACTTACATGTTTTTGTTACCATACAAGCAAGAAGAAATTCACTGTCGAGGCACATGAAAACAACGTATAAGAGAGAAAAATGACCCAATGAGAAATGAAGAACATGACATCACGACAAATGAAATAAAGAAAAATCCTACCCAAAAATTTAGGAAGAAGAAAGGGGAGCTTTAAAACCAAGGGAGCAGATAGAAAAGAAGACTCGTAAAAGCGACTCTGGAAAAAGCTTTTGTGGCTGATTTCTGGGGATCGACTGGCGTGACTTTATGTGTTTATTTTATGGAGTGATAATTTTGTTCGTGACTCCTGGTCGTAGTTTTTGTGTGTGTAAAACAGAATATTTTTTCGATATTGTGTGACTCAAGAAGATGTGTGGCAGGAACCACTAATCAAATTCGTATCGTTCCTCTTGATGAGTACCATTTATTTTATTTTAATATGCTTTTATAAAACTTTATGAAATTTTCAAAAAAAAATATTTTTATTATCATTTCTCATTAGTCTGTTTAAAGATGTTTTATTTTGTTAAATGTAGATTCATTATCCCATAAATTTTATTTGAAATAGGTCTTATCATTATATATTATTGTTTTGATATAATCATTTATTCTATAACTTATGTAAATATGTTTTAAATCAATGTATGACGTATTATCATTGAAATGTTTTTGTATGTGAAACTATAAACTCATTTACCAAACATTTAATAAACATATATTATTAAATATCCTCTTTTTAATTAAATAAACGAAAACTTTATCTCATGCTCTGTCAATATAACAAAGTAAGAAACAAATAAACTATAATAATTTAGGAAAAAGAAAACTAAAATGTTTCAATATGTTCCAGGTGTAGTACATCTGGCAAATTTCAAAAAGTTCAAAGACTTCTCTAATTGGAGCAAGTTTGTCTATTTTTTTCTTTGATCTCTGGTGGCTAAGTTATTAAATCGTCAAATCGTAATGCACGGAGGAATAAATAAAAACGATTTTTGCTTATTACAAGTCTTAAAAATTCAGGTGCTGTGTCGTCAGTAGTCCACAGGTCTGCAACATTAGTGTGACGCAATTTCAAAACTCTAGCTATGTACAGGAGACCAAATAATGCTTTAATTTCAAAATTTGTGTCTAAAACATCTCTTTCGCGGACAACATTTGGTCGAATCGTTTGCAGATATTTGTTTGTACATACGACAATTTTTTCAATAATCTTATTTGTTACTAACAAGTTTCATACTCGGTACGAGCATTTTTTGCCACTCTTTTTACACCAGATAACTTTGTCACTGTATTATATTTACGAGTTCTGCTGTTTCTGTATTTATAATGCTGCATTCCATGCTGTTTGTCCATCTTCACCAAGATATTGAGGTTCACTTTTTGCGGCCAATGTAAATTCATTTGAATCTGACTCATTTGCAGATACCTCAGGATCAGTATTATGTTCAATTACTTCTACATAATCTTGAATTCGTCATCAAGTTTTTCGTCGAGCTGTTGATTTTGTTCTCAAAACAAATCTTCTTGAAACAGCTCTTCAAAAATTTTTAGTAATCGTGTTTCTTCACGTGGATCCATATTCACAATAAAATTTGATGAACTATAAATGTATATAACACTTCTGTTAGTGTGATAAGTTATTATTACAAAAATAATTTTACTTATTTTGAATGTTACGTCTTTACCCGCGTGAAAGATTTTAGCTCACTTGATGACACCTACTTAATAAAACAGACAGAACTGCACCAAAATATTTTTATTTAGGTACGTGTTTATTGCACGTGCTGGCAATACATTGAAGACAGATAAGATCAAGTTTCAAGGTTAAAGATGCAAATGTGTGAGAGTTTTGCTTACGGCGCTGTTAACGAAGAGTTAAAATATCAAAAAATGTGGTTTGGAACAAAAAGGCACTGAAGCGTCGAAATATTAAGTGAATAACACCATATGAAAAGACAGAAAGTATGTAATTGTAAATATGTAATATATATCATTAGTTCATACCTAAAATATTAAGGCTAACAAATATAACAGTAGGTCCTAACACAATTATGGAAGAGCTGTTAGACCACTGATTTTAAAAAAGCTACCTAAGATTGTAGAAATATAACAAAGTTTGTTAGAGATCGTGATATTAGCATTGTTAGCTAAAATGATTACAAACGAAAATTCCTTATCGCCATCTTACCAACGGTTTAAAGGCAATAACTTGCTAATAAATTGTAAATATGTATTTAAAAGGCTGTTGTTTATTGTTTATTTTTTGTCCTAATTTTGTTTTTGAGGTTAAATAATTTAGGAAGGTGGTTATTCGAATCTGGTTGCGATGGAGAAGTAAATAACTTAAATTTTCGAAACAAGACTTTAAACTCTACATCTTCTATTTCAGTGAAAGCAAATTAATTTGCGGCATTTGCTTGAAAACATTTTCTAGTGTTTCAACAAAGAATCGTCATCTGAAAACAAAGCATAAGCAAAAAGTAGAAGAAAGAAAATCTCAACACATTAAGTGTCCATTATGTACCGAAGCAAGAAAAGAACTCTTTGCAAATTATGACGCCCTTATAGATCATTTAACCAAGGTCCACAGTGTGAGTATTAAGCAACCAAACATTTAATAAACATATATTATTAAGTATCCTCTTTTTAATTAAATAAACCAAAAATTCATCTCATGCTCTGTCAATATAACAAAGTAAGAAACAAATAAACTATAATAATTTAGGAAAAAGAAAACTAAAATATTTAAAAGGCTGTTGTAAAAATATAAATTATTTTTTACACGTAACTAACAGGTTTGAACTGAAAACTTAAACTAACAGTCTGAAAAGTTGTGGTATTAGTATTAATCTCAATTGGTATTTTGATCTCAATACTTTAATGTTGGTATATACGTTAGTATATACCAACATAGTATATACATATTGGTACTTGAATATTGATATTTCAGAAATGATTTAAGGCCAACAAAAGGGGATCTTCACGGTGAATAAAATGCTTGGAAACATGGGATAAGTTTTTTGAGCTTAGTTTTTACGCAAATCAAATGAAATTTTGAATATAAAAGTTTTAATGTCTTCTCTATGGATTGCTTGATTTCGATTTTTGAAATTGTTATCAGAAAGTGATAAAAAATCGTAAAAATTGGTAACTCGAAAATCTAAATCAACAGTGGTATTCAAAATGTAGTTTTAAAGGTAAAATTAAAATATACGTTCTTCAAAATTTTTGTAAATAAGGGAGTAATTGGCGGATAATAGTTGAAAATTTTAGCTGGTGAGGTGTGTCGTTTGAATGTATCTGACTCCTCCTCCAAGAGCTTTATTATCGACGTCACATTAAGAGAAATCACGGATATGGTTTCAACTTATCTGTCAGGGTGTTAAGAACCACTTGTCTCGAATTACTATACGAGGATACGATGATTGTTTTTATGTTTCAGACCTAACGCTAGGCTAGATAAAGAGAAGAGACACCGCTTGTATTTGTGCTTTTCATAAAAGTAAATTATTATACATATTATTAATTGATAATATGCATTTTATTAAATTGTGTATCGCAATGAAAATTTTGATTTAAATTTATAATAAATAGAATCATAATCAAAATAATAGGTGATATTTAAATAAACATTAATCGTTTAGAGAATATCAAAACAAATAAAAAATAAAATTGGCAATAAATATATTATGAAGGAAATAGCCGGGCTGGTTCCAGTGGTGGAATAAAAGCAAAGGAACGACTTAGCCTCAGATGGTATAGTTTAGCTAAACATTTAGTACGATTACAATTTTGCCTTCTTACATACTTTGCAACCCCTATTTGCATCAAACTGGTAGCCGACAGATGCACGAAAATTATATATCCAAGATCTATAAAACAATGACGACGACAAGCCCGGGAAAATACACAAAGCTGTACATTGACAAAACTAGACGGAAAAGAATGTTTAATTTAAAAAGAAAACAACTTTTTTCTACAAAGATTAAAACAAGAAACACATTTTCTAGTACAGATGCTGAATATGTAAGTAATGAAAGTAGAAAAGAAGAACTGTTATTTCTCATTGCTACTTCTAATATCCGGGAATTAGAAATAAAAACTAGAGGACAGTGTAGCAATCCTTTGTGGAAAATGAAGCGCATGTACAGACTTACTGCTTCCAACTTTGGGGCAGTATGTAAATTACGAAAATCTACCGATCCGAAGAAACTTGCCAAAAGAATTGTGAATTCAAATTTTACAGGATCTGCTGAGCCGCTGGGGTGTCGATCATGAACCTATTGCCAAAGCCAAATTTATAGAATATTATAAGATCGAAGAAGCAATTACCGAATCCGGCCTCTTTGTTGATGCGGACTTTCCACATCTAGGAGCCAGTCCAGACGGATTACTTTCGGGGGGAAACATTATAGAAATTAAATGCCCGTATTCAAGTCGGCAGTTAACTCCAGAAGAAGGAGTTTTCCAAAAAAAAATAAAATGTTTAGAAGCATGTGCAGATGGAATCTATCGCCTTAAAAAAACTGATAACTATCAGTGACGGATTTAGGCTTGCTGCCGCCCTAGGCCCCATACGATATGCCGCCTTGTTTAAAAAATAAACTTCAATAATTTTGATACAATATTTTCATTTAAAAAGTAACTTTATTCATTGATGATTTATTAATGAATGTCTTTAAAAATAGTTTGAAGCATTTTTAATATTTTTTACGGTTTAATTTATATTTTTAATAAGTTTTAAAAGCTTTTTAGAATTTTTTAAGAATTTTTCAACACCTTTTAAAAAATTTCACTAACCTTTTTAGATTTAATTTTTAAAATTCAATAATACGTTCAAAAATTTTTAAAAGTACAAATGAATTACTTAAAAGTGCTTAAAAAGATTATGTAAATGCCTTGAAATGGTTTAAAACATTTTTAACACAAAATTTGAATTATTATTAATTATTTTTATTTTAAAAATATTTAAACGTCTTTTAAGCATTTTTAATAATTTTTTAAGGTTTAATTTATATTTTTAATAAGTTTTAAAAGTTTTTTAGAACTTTTTGAGAATTTTTCAATAGTTTTAAAAACTTTTTTAATTTAATTTTTAAAATTTCATAATACGTTTAAAAATTTTTAAAAGTACAAATAAATTACTAAAAGCTGCTTAAAAAGATTATTTAAATGCTTTGAAATGGTTTAAGACATTTTCAACACAAAATTTGAATTATTTTTAATAATTTTTTATTTAAAAATATTTAAACGGTTTTACAATTTGTTTAAAGTTTTTTAACCAATGTGTTAAAGTTTTTTTTAATTTTTTAAATAATTTTTCAGAATTTTTTAGAATTTTTTTAAGAATTTATAAGAATTTTTAAATAATTTTTAAAAAATTTAATTGAACTTTTTATATATATTTTTTTAAATTTTTTAATACGTTTTAAAATTACTAAAAGTGAAAACAAATTACTACAAACTAGTTAGAAACAATATTTTAATGTTTTGAAATGGTTTGAAAGTTTTTTAATAAGGAATAAAGATTATTTTCATAATTTTCAACTTAAAAATGTTTAAACGTTTTTAAAATTTGTTTTAACTTTTTTAAAATATATGTTGAGGTTTTTTAAATTTTCACAATAATTTTAATAATTTTTAAAATTTTCAAAAAATTTATAAGAATTTTTAAATAGTTTTTAAAAACTTTTAATTTAATAATAGAAATTAATTAATGATTTTTGCAAACATAAGGAATATCGAATAATTTGTTTTTATTATAGATAAAAATTTTAATTTTAATTTTTTTACCAATTATTTTGATGATTCAAAAAATTGTGTTGGGAAAAAAACGCGATTTATTTTTCATGAAAAATTTTTTTTATAAACAAAACATGTTCTGCCACTTTTGAATGGATATCAAAATGATATTCAACACATGCAAATCTACGGAATTTTACACTAAAAACAAATTACTCGATAAAAACTGTCAAAAAAGTCAATATCTTACCCATACAGGTTAAAAAGTAAATTTGAATTGAACTATAATATATGTATTCTATAGAAAAATTTTTATAAAAACAAATCTGAACCAATTTTCAAATTGATTGTCTTTACTTTTTTTCGCCTCTAAAATTTTGCCATTTCAAAAATTTTGCCGCCCTTCAAATTATGCCGCCCTAGGCCCGGGCCTCACGGGCCTAGGCCTAAATTCATCACTGATAACTATTACAACCAAGTACAAGGTCAATTAGCGCTCAGTGGAGCTAAATTTTGCTACTTTGTTGTGTGGACGCCTTTCGACTAGCTGACCCGGCGAACTTCGTACCGCCTTAGCGTAAATTTGATGCACTACTTTATTTTGTATAGCTGACCTCTCTTATGTATGCGTACCTATCCAATTTGAACTGGAATCTATAATATCCTCCATATAAAAATGAATACCTATTTCCCTGGTCTCGTCATACCTGAGAAGGACTTTACTAATTTTATTAAATAAAAAACAAAATATATATTTTCATAATACTGTTTATTCTGTAGGGTTCAATAATTTCACTTATATTTTTACAAATCGCTATTGAACAACTGAACATTTTGAAGTAAACACTGAGCTCATTATCATGTGCGTTCTAGAAAGCAACTAATAGCCTCTATACCCTTCACTGCTTCTCTCTATTCTAATGCTTTTTGATAAACTATATTTTTAGTTTTATGTTCTGGCCCGTAAATTAATAATGTTGATGGTTTTCCGACAGGGGAACAGGCGACATATAAGTGGCCATGTGAAAAACATGGATTTTCTAGGTTGATGCCACATACACTTAGGGACTGCCCTTGCGATTTATTTATTGACATTGCAAATGCAAGCCGCACTGAAAACTGTAAACGTTTAAAACTGAATGGCATATCGTTCGGTATCATAGGGATGCGTGGGATTAAAACATCTTTGCCTTCGTACTTTCCTTTCAAAATGTTTGAAAGGAAAGTTAAATTGAATGACATTTGTTAGCGAGGTTATGTCTGTGGTGTCATAGATCACCACAGAGTTTTTTGTTTTAAATGGAATGACGTTGACATTCGTAACGCGCTTTTTTTAAAATATGCAAAATTACATGTATATTTTTCAATCTTTCTGAGAGATTTCCTTAACTTTTTCTTTCATAAGAACCTTCTCCTGATAATAACAAACAGAACAAAAAAAAAATCAGCCAAATGGGTCCAGCCGTTCAGGCGTGATGCCAAGGGAAATAGGGATTCATTTTTATATATATAATAATATAGATAAAGTAAGATATTGCATAATTAACACAATTATGTTATAATATACTATTATTTTTTGTTGCAGATAGCATATGACAAAGACTTTTGGAACGCAATGTTGCCAAAACTTAATGAGTTTTATTATAACGTAATGATACCAGAAATTTTAAAACATAATTAATATAGAAGAAACCTGGTATTTGTATCTCCTCAAAAAGAGTGCCAGCGGTCAGTTAGTAGAGTCCACCCAAGCAAACATGAGCTCAGAAGAAGCGTGATCTGCCCTGAGGTCGCTTTAGGTTTCATGTACACACCACATCGATTGGTTAATTTGAACTTACTCCTGACTTTGCTAATTCAGTTTACATATTTTCCGTAGCTCATGTTTACTTGAGCGAGCTGTAGAGGTGTTACTAAACTGGTTAGGTGAGAACAGGCGTCACAGAACAGTGTCGGCACTTCTTTTGAGCGTAAATAATAATATTTGATATAAATATACATTAGATTAGAGTTTATTCCAAAAGATAAATAACGCACGGTATATATTTTAATTTGTTTAATATGTGCGTTTTATGTGCTTTAGTTGAACATGTTTTACACATGTTTAAACATGTTAAACATGTTGCAAATGTTTCTGATATCATATGAAAAAATTTAAAATTTTTTTAGTGTTTAGAGTTTTATAAAGCTTTTATATTTTTATCTTTTGCCACACAGTACTTACACGGGATATCAAGTAGCGCTTATCGGCTTTTCTAGTTTATAAAGTTATCAGCAGCCGATGCTTAACTTAAAAGATCATATTACAGTCCACGTGGACTTGAGGATATGTGTCATTCTTGTTTATCCAATCAGATGCAGTTCAAAGCGATAATACAACATTGAACATTTTATGAACACACCCCCGAAAAATCACAGTTTCAAGTTCATTTCTAGCGTGAGGATCCCCTTATGGAACAAAAAATGTCTCGCAGGCAACATTTCAGGTTCACGCGTAAAGTTGAAACGCCAGGGAAAAGACGTTCCCACGGTCTCAGTCTATACTATGGAAACAACTTACAAAAAAATCAAAATTTAGTCACATAAGGTGTTTCACACATTACTCCTCTCTAAATCAAATTTTAAAAAACTTAAGAGTAAAATGCCAAAATATTTTATTTTTATTTAACAGTTTTTTATAGCCTGCTTTTAACTTCTGTTTGTTACCGTTCCTTCTAAATGACTTAATGCAATTTGTAAATTAAAGAATTTCAGTTTTTCTAGAATTTGTAATTCTTTTGTTTGTTTTTATAACGAAAACTATGTACTTTAATTTTATTTTGTGTTATATTTATATTTATTTAGCTTTAAATTTAACTAATAGGAAGTAACGAAGAATCTGATAAAGTTGCAATTTGTATCATTTGGCTGTAGTTTACTCAAGTTTACTATTTGGACAACTTTAAGGCAACAACGTAGAGTTTAAATTCTACAATCATAAGAGCACAGACAAAAATTTAGAAAATACTTTAGAGATGAAGACTCCGATATTTTTGACATATACTTTACTATATTTGTTCACCTATAAATTCTAACAATTATCATAACTTACAAAAAAATAATCTTTTTTAACAATAGACATATAATCTTATTAGAAAAAATCAAAACAATAAGAAGAAAAACGTAAACAAACAATGATGAAATAGAAAAAATATATCTAAACTAATCTTGTATAATTAATTACCTAATTTAATTAGTTGTACTATGCATCACATAATAAAATAAAAGTTAAAAGAACAGCTTAAATCTATATATATATAAAAGAAAGTCGTGTTTGTTACAACACTTATAACTCGAGAACGGCTGGACCGATTGTCATAGTTTTTGATTTGTTGGATTTGTTTCCGTGCCGAATAACAGAATACATCTTGAAAACAATGAAAACTCGATATGTGTAATGAATACTTAATCATTTCAATAGATGCTGATTTGTTTATTACATGTCAAACATTTGTTGTCCAATCCTGTCAAATAGTGTAACAACTATTTTTTTTTTTAGAGTTTATGGCCTGGTTGCTGAGACCTTTAAGCCACAGTTTTATTTTTTCTGAAGACATCATGTGTGCGTTTAGAAATTTATTTTTTGTAAAATGTTTACAAAGTTCAGGTACTGTTATATTTGCTTTTAATTCCCGAAAATAATACCTAAGATTTATTCTACAGTAAAAACATAAAATCATCGGAAAGGATCGGAATTTAGGGAATAAAAAATCAGGTGGTAAAGGTTATACGATTAAGGAAAAAAATTCTACAGGTTAACAAAAGTGTAAATGTCTTTTTATAGGTTGTTTATGATTTTTTTTGATAAGCTATTCATACGTAGTGGTTATATACTCTTTGAGCTATTGTCTATGTCTCGAAAGTTCAGGCACTGTTATTATATTTGGTGGTTTTATGCGAGTGCACATTTTAATAACAATGACGCGTCCTAGAAGATCTTTGCCAGTGAAGCCGTAATGCAATTAGGCAACGGAATATCGCGAGTCAATTATCTGCGAGAAATTGCACGCGTCGATACTTAAAGGCAAATTTAAAGATGAAGAAGTTCTTATTCCAAGGATTCCGCTGATCCCAACGTATATGCCCTTTGAGCTTAAACGAATTCAATTCCTGATTCGTCTTGCCTTCGCCATGACGATGTAACGGTTGAATTGCGGCACACGCCAAAAATTACGATAAATAAGCGCCTTCTTGCCATTTTGCGGTAAACTACTCATTGCATGACGCTAGTTTGTGCACGATCGAATTCGCTGTCATCGATTTAGTCTAGAACTGCGAAGACCCGACGCCTTTAAGACAATTTATGTCTTTCGAGTAACTGTCTTTTCTGAACACTCTGTATATAAAGTAAAGCAAGCTAACTTTTTTTTATTGGCCAGGGAAAAAACCCAGGTAGTTTTTAACGGATAGGAAAAGAATAATCCGATAGTAAAGCAGAATTTACCAGATTTTAGGCGGGAAAGATACCGACTCTATATATAGAAGTGGTGTTAGCGCCCATGTTGCATTTTTAAGTCCGCCACCGTACGTAGTGTTAGTGTACCCTTCTACGCCAAAGTAGTGAGTCAAATAAACCCGGTAGTGAGTATTACGTGTGTTCACGACTTTTTTTGACAAGAAAATTGGTACGGCTTTGAAGCCACGTTTTGATAACGACTTTACCATTTTCGCGATTACGTGACGTTAGAAGGGGGCTAGGCGAGTCTAGGGTCAAAAGACGACTCAATTGCGGCACTCGATCTCTTTTCCTCCTGTTATCCTGCTATCTACCATCGAGCTTCCGAGGACTAAAGCACCGCAAAACAACCATCTCCAACGGAAACAGCAGATAAGGTTAGTTCAAGGTCTATGAAAGGTCGAATGAATGTGTGAACGTTAGTAAGCCTTTGAACGACACCTTTAAAGTGAAAAAAACTTCTTTTTATTATATTGTGTTTCATCAAATTATTGCCTTTATTGTTTGTGGTAATCAGGACAACCTGTAAGGGGTGCTTGAGTTAACTACAAGGGAATTGTCTTGTCTAACTCAGACTGCATCGAGTCCTGTCAAGTTGTGTGAAAATTGTGATAAAATTTTATTTGAATTATTTAGAATTAATTAATTATTTGAACATTCCGGATTTATTTGTTTTTTTTTTATTATATTTCATTTTGAGGCCAATATCACTTATTGCTATCAGTTAGTTTTTTTTGTTTGTTGTATTTTCTTTTATTTATTCAATATATTAATATTATTTTACTGGAGCTTTTGTTTAGCCTGCAGGTCTTGACCCCTAAAAGGCTAAAGGGAGGTTAATTTCGGCTATTGTCTGTGCTAGGTTGAGTGGCGCTATATCCACCACCTGTGTTCTTAGATTCACGCCTCTACGGCTGAACTACCGGGCAAATTTTGAACAAGGTAAAGCTAGCCGAGATTAGCCTGTCCTTGAGTTTTCCTATTTCCTTTATTCCCTCCTCTCCTTTTCCCCTTGTGTATCTTCACGGTTACATAATTGGCGCACAAACGTGGGGCCTGATTTAAAATTTCCTAATTATTAATATTTAAATTTGTTTTAACTTTCCATTATTAGTGAATTGGCAATTTAATAGTAGAGTAATTTAGAGTAATTTATCTTATCAATACAAATTTTATCACAATTTATTTTAGGTCGATAAAAGAAGGTTTTTTTCACTACTTTTGTTTTTTTTGTATTATTTTACACAATATTGCGAATTTGTACTCTTGGAATTATTCAGCGATAACAGGAAGGTCGAGTCGTATTATTATTACAGTAAATTTGTAACATACTTTGTAATTTGTAATTGATATATTTTTTTTTCATTCTCGAGTTGTAAATTTCGTAGGATAAAACTTTTCTGCTTTTATCTACTGATAAGAAATCAAATAACCAGTTAGAGTGGGTCAAGTTTATCGAATTATTCTTTTGTCTTATCTGTTTTAAATTATTATTAAAGATATCTGGGTCAAGCGCGTTCATTGCCCTTGTGTTTTTTTTGTTAGCTTGAATTTGTTTTATTGTCTTGGAGTAGCGATCTAATTTTTTTTTTTACTTGTCTTCGCATGTTATAAGTCGTTTATATATTTAAGGGTTACGCTATATTTCTTTTTTATTTTAATTATTAGTACATAGTGAGTTGCGTAATATTTCGACATTATGGCCCAAAATTTAAAGTTTGAAATAAATCGTTTGACAGCGGACGAGCTTGTGTATGAACTCGCGATCCGTGGGGTGACTGAATCTGCGCCAGTGGACGAGATGCGAAAAACATTACGCGCTTTTAGGCGATTAGATAAATCGGTATCACCACTTAGTCTTCCAAACTACCCTTTCTCATTTGAGGACGATCATAACGCATTATTGGATCGCATTACGGAAATCGAGACTTTGTTAGCCGACTTCGACGGCGATAGGTTATCGTCTGCTTGCGCTAAATTAACTAGCAAGTTAGCTCATGCGTTAGGGCGGGTAGAAAAAAGCAAACCCGTATCATCTGCCGATAGTGCAGTAAAATCGCGGCTTTTAGTAAAACTAGTCACATTGCATTCAACGGTCGAATCAAAGATTAAACGACGTGAGAAGAGTTTGGCCAATCAGACAAGTAATATACCTGATCTAGGATTGTTGCAATTAGATAGTTCAGAAGAAAGCGAAGACTCTGGAGCAGAAGAAGCTAGCGCATTTCCAGCTGTGCCTATAGCAGAATCTAGCCGTATTTATCATGGGAAGGTAAATTCATTTCCCGTTTCAAAGTGGAACCTTAAATTTTCCGGTGTCGCGAGTGAAATGTCACTTAGCGCCTTTCTCCTTAGAGTTGAGGAATTGAGAATAGCTCGTAATGTTACAAAGACTGAATTGTTTATTAGCGCAGTAGATTTATTTAGCGATAAGGCTTTGATATGGTTTAGAGCAAATCGAAAACACTTATCAGATTGGAATTCGTTGGTTCTAGAGTTACGTAAACAATTTCAACCGGTAGATTACGACGATAAGCTCTATGAAGAAATTAGGCAACGCACACAAGGCAGAAATGAGAGTATGGGAATTTATCTTGCAGTAATGGAGAATCTTTTTGACAGACTAACCATTACAATTCCAGAAAAAGTCAGACTCAAGATACTGTTGAATAACATTACTCCGTTTTACCAAGCGCAGCTAGGTCTTACTAAGATCAATACTCAACAAGAACTGCTAGAATATGGAAGGTTGATTGAATCACGGAAAACTTCAATAGAGTCTTTTGTCCCGCCTGCCACCCGAAAGTCGCATAAATTCTTAGAGCCCGATTTATCTTATATTGAACCTGAACCCAGAAGCTCTTATCATCGTACGCAAATAGCTGAGGTTACTACGCAGCATCAACCCTCTTCATTAGGCAAGAAAGATATGCCCTGTTACAATTGTCAGAGACTAGGTCATTTCAGTCGAGAATGTACGTTACCCAGAAAGCTCGTTTGTTATAATTGCGGTAAGCACGGCGTCACGGTTAACACTTGTCCACAGTGTTCAAAAAACTTGCGAAGGAGGCGGTAATTAGTCGCGGTACTGAGTCTCTGGATGATAAAAACGCGACCACCCAATTACGACAACAACTTTTGCTAGATTTTATATTCCAACATGCCAAAGAAGACGAGAGACCATATTTGGAAGTATCGATCTGCGGAATTAAGATGAGAGGATTGTTAGATTCTGGAGCATCTAGAACGGTATTGGGAAGACAAGGATGGGAAATGATTCAAAAAAGCGACGTCAAAGTAAAGCCTATGACAACTCACTGTACTATGGCAAATGGCACTAAGAGCATGTGTCTAGGGTCTATTTTAGTTCCCATTCAGCTGGTCCATACAGTGAGATTAGTAGAAATTTTAATTGTTCCCGGAGTACCTCATCCACTTATACTTGGTATTGACTTCTGGAAGAGTATGGGCATTATTCCTGATTTGAGAAGCGACGTCTGGCATTTTTCCAGTAAATCTAGCAGCGAAAATAATCCTATAGAAATCGGCTTATTAACTAACGAGAATTTGAGGAAGGAGCAGCGAGAGGCCTTAGATAATTTATTAAATAGTAATAATATTAGCGATACTACTAGTTTAGGGTGCGCAAAGGGCGTGGTCCACCACATTGAACTGCTTCCTGGAACGGAACCGATTAAGCAACGTTATTATCCAGTATCACCGATTAAACAGCAGATCATCGATGCTGAATTAAAGAAGATGATAGAGTTGGGAGTGGTCGAGCCATCCAACAGCGCATGGTCGTCACCCGTTTGTTTAGTTAAAAAGAAGGATAATTCTTATCGGTTTTGCGTAGATTATCGCAAGTTAAATGCTTGTTCAAAGAAAGATGCATATCCACTACCTTACATTTCTGCTATTCTAGATCGATTGCGTAATGCCAAGTTTATCAGCACAATTGACATTAAGAGCGCCTTTTGGCAAGTTGAGCTATCGTTAGAGTGCCGCGAATATACGGCTTTTACGGTTCCTGGAAGAGGGCTGTTTCAATTTAATCGAATGCCATTTGGGTTGTCTGGAGCACCCGCTACATGGCAACGCATAATTGATAAAGCGTTAGGTGCTGATCTAGAACCATACGTCTTCGTCTATCTCGACGATATCGTGCTTATTTCAGAAACTTTTGAAAAACATTTAGAAATATTATCTCAGGTGTTTGAGCGTTTATCTGCTGCAAATTTAAGAGTCAGTCCAGAAAAATGTAAATTTTGTAGACCACAATTAACCTACTTAGGTTACGTAATTGATGAGCATGGTCTCCGGCCAGACATGGAAAAAGTCCGAGCTATTTTAGATATTCCTTCACCGGTTAATGCTACTGAAGTCAGACGATTTGTGGGTACAGCATCATGGTACCGCCGATTTGTGCCAGATTTTTCTACTATAATTGCACCCCTTAATAACTTGACAAAAAAGAAGGTAAAATTTGTTTGGACCAATGAGTGTGAGTCATCCTTCCGCCAATTGAAAGAATGCCTAACAAAAGCTCCTATATTAAGCTGCCCCGACTTTAATAAGCGCTTTATCTTGCAGTGTGATGCATCAGCTTTTGGTATAGGGGGTGTGTTAAGCCAAGAATACGAAGACGGCGAACGGGTAATCTGTTATCTATCACGATCTCTTACAAGACAGGAACGCAATTATTCCACCACCGAGAGAGAATGTCTAGCAGTTATTTGGGCGGTAGAGAAATTACGTCATTATTTAGAAGGGGTAAAGTTTACTGTTATCACTGACCATCATAGTCTGCTATGGCTTAATCGTCTCAAAGATCCTCAAGGGCGCTTAGCGCGGTGGGCACTTCGGTTACAGCCTTTTGATTTCGAATTGATCCATCGCAAAGGGAAAGATCATATAGTCCCCGATATGCTATCTCGTTCGGTTCCTCTTAGCATTGATGCGGTTGAGATAAGTTATGCTGATGATGATTTTAAAAATACCACCGATAAGTGGTATCTTAAAACGCGATGTCAAGTCGAGCAATATCCGGCTAAATACCCGGCGTGGAGAGTTGAGGACGGCCTCTTATATAAATTGGTGCACAGCAAAACTGCTGAATTTAGCCAAGAAACGACCGACTGGAAACTTGTAGTTCCTACTGAATTCCGGAGAAAAGTAATACAACGGCATCATGATTGGCCTACGTCAGGTCATGTAGGCATTTACAAAACTTATTGGAAATTACATAACCGGTATACGTGGATGCGCATGCAAGCAGACGTAGTGCGTTACGTAAAGGGTTGTAGGACTTGCGCACAATATAAAGTTGAGCAAAAACGACCTGCTGGTCTTATGGGTAATAGACCCACGGCAACTGCCCCTTGGCAAATTATTAGCCTAGATTTTATCGGTCCATTTCCACGCTCACCGCGAGGTTATACTAACGTTTTAGTAGTCACTGATCACCACACCAAATACGTAGTTCTTTTTCCGGTTCGTAATATAACATCTAAAATCCTGGCGCAATGCATTGAAGACGGCATATTTTTAACTTACGGTACGCCTAAGATGATTGTTTGCGATAATGGCACACCTATGAAGGGACGCGAATTTCAGAACCTTTGCAGTAATTACTGCGTAACATTGTCTTATACTCCTCTATATTATCCGCAAGCCGATCCAACGGAAAGAGTGAATCGGGTGGTTAAAACCATGATTGCGCAAACCTTGAAAGAAGACCATAGGCGTTGGGCAGATAAACTGTCTGCTATCGGTTGCGCCATACGTACTTCGCGTCATGAGACCACCGGGTTTACCCCTTTCTTTGCCAACTTTGGACGAGAACATAAAATTAGAGGAGATGAGCATAATGACATAACCGCGAGAGATGAACCGGTTAATGCTGCAATGGAGACGGAAAAGCGTGTTACAGGATTTAAGGCTATGTTCCAGAAAATAGCAACTAAGGTTAGGGACGCGCACGAGCGTAATAAAAACATTTATAATCTTAGACGCAGGCCGGTTGATTACGTGGTAGGACAACAAGTTTGGAGGAAAAATAAGTCTTTGTCAAATGCCATCAAACATTATAGTGCCAAATTAGGTCCTAAATTTATAGGCCCTTTTATAGTTTCGAAAAAGCGTGGCACTTGGACTTATGAATTAGCAGACGATTTAGGAAATTCGAAAGGAGTATGGCACGTGCAGGACCTTAAGCCTGTCGCGCCTGATTTTGAGCCACCGTAGACTCATGTTTTAGGTCACTTCTGTTTTAGTCTATGGTTATGTAATTAACGAATTGTTATAAAAGTAGTACTTTGGCGAAAATTTTGTGTAGTTTTGAGCATTTTGGAACTTCTAGGACTTGTGTTTTGATTGAAAGTTTTTTGATAATAGTCCAGGAGCTTGTATAGAATCTATTCTATTTGTATAGAATTGTAGTCGATTAATTACATAATTAAGCTTTTGCGGACCGTGGCTGGAGAATGATACCTTTTGGCCTTAGAGATTTTTTTTTGCCCTATTGGAGGGGTGGACGAATACTTCAATGACTCACTGTCGACGGTAAAAGGCCGTCAAAAGATCTTTCGGTGTAAATAATAACTTTTCGTTTCACGCCAGATTTTATTTTGCCCTATTGGAGGGGTGGACGAATACTTCAATGACTCACTGTCGACGGTAAAAGGCCGTCAAAAGTTCTTTCGGCGTAAACAATAACTTTTCGTTTCACGTCAAAATTTTTTTTTTCTAGTTCTGGCCAGTTAGTGGCAACAGTGTGTCTTTTGTTTATATTGTTAGGTACATTGCTCGTGTACTCTTCGGGACTTTTGTAGTTTGGTATAGTCCGAGAGGGACAGAGAATGTTGTTTTGTGATAGGAAAGTAGTGACGCACCGTTGTTCATTTGACTGTAGTCGACTAGAATCGCGTTGCGGAGCGGTCTGCATAGACCAACGTTTTTTTTTTTCATTGGTTGTTGTGCTAGAAAGCATATTTGAGAACTGGTTGTTATTAGCGGTGGGTAGGATTGCTTTGGGCACCCTACTGCTGTTGCTGGCAGTACCCTCGGGACCTGCTATTCGGAACGCTCGGAGAGGGTTTACGGATATCTAGGGGCCTCAACGGAGTGGGTAATGTCGGGAGCGCTCTTCCTACACGCGACGTAACAATTCAGGTTTCTCCGAGATTTTATTAGTTTGCTGATAATTGCTTGCCGGTAGGGTGGCAATGCCTGTGTCTTGTTCCTCTTTTTGTTTGAATCGTTTTTTTTTTGTTGTTTTTTTTGTTATTTTTTTTTTATTCGGTGTTCAGGCAAAACACCATGACAGGCTAGTCCTGGGACACAGGTACCCATCATGTCAGCCCAGTACGGCTTTATGTACTTCCCTTAAGGATTACTCTTGGACCCTTCAGGTCAATTTGTCACAGATCCTTCTGATCTTTTTAGTTTTTTTTTTCTCTATTTTCTTTTCCTTTTTTTTTTTAATATTTGCTGGTTTGAATTAGTTTCCTTTTTTTTGATTTTGCGGTCTAAACATTAGCTTTTCCTATTCTTGGTTGCGCCACGTTCATCAAGTTCGGTTTTACTATAGATTCGGGTTGGCTAACAAACTCTCGTGCGTCATTCCGGTAAATGGCGAGTAAAATTGTTTATAACAATTTTACTTATGTAAGGAGAGGGGTGTTGTAACGGTTGAATTGCGGCACACGCCAAAAATTACGATAAATAAGCGCCTTCTTGCCATTTTGCGGTAAACTACTCATTGCATGACGCTAGTTTGTGCACGATCGAATTCGCTGTCATCGATTTAGTCTAGAACTGCGAAGACCCGACGCCTTTAAGACAATTTATGTCTTTCGAGTAACTGTCTTTTCTGAACACTCTGTATATAAAGTAAAGCAAGCTAACTTTTTTTTATTGGCCAGGGAAAAAACCCAGGTAGTTTTTAACGGATAGGAAAAGAATAATCCGATAGTAAAGCAGAATTTACCAGATTTTAGGCGGGAAAGATACCGACTCTATATATAGAAGTGGTGTTAGCGCCCATGTTGCATTTTTAAGTCCGCCACCGTACGTAGTGTTAGTGTACCCTTCTACGCCAAAGTAGTGAGTCAAATAAACCCGGTAGTGGGTATTACGTGTGTTCACGACTTTTTTTGACAAGAAAATTGGTACGGCTTTGAAGCCACGTTTTGATAACGACTTTACCATTTTCGCGATTACGTGACGTTAGAAGGGGGCTAGGCGAGTCTAGGGTCAAAAGACGACTCAATTGCGGCACTCGATCTCTTTTCCTCCTGTTATCCTGCTATCTACCATCGAGCTTCCGAGGACTAAAGCACCGCAAAACAACCATCTCCAACGGAAACAGCAGATAAGGTTAGTTCAAGGTCTATGAAAGGTCGAATGAATGTGTGAACGTTAGTAAGCCTTTGAACGACACCTTTAAAGTGAAAAAAACTTCTTTTTATTATATTGTGTTTCATCAAATTATTGCCTTTATTGTTTGTGGTAATCAGGACAACCTGTAAGGGGTGCTTGAGTTAACTACAAGGGAATTGTCTTGTCTAACTCAGACTGCATCGAGTCCTGTCAAGTTGTGTGAAAATTGTGATAAAATTTTATTTGAATTATTTAGAATTAATTAATTATTTGAACATTCCGGATTTATTTGTTTTTTTTTTATTATATTTCATTTTGAGGCCAATATCACTTATTGCTATCAGTTAGTTTTTTTTGTTTGTTGTATTTTCTTTTATTTATTCAATATATTAATATTATTTTACTGGAGCTTTTGTTTAGCCTGCAGGTCTAGACCCCTAAAAGGCTAAAGGGAGGTTAATTTCGGCTATTGTCTGTGCTAGGTTGAGTGGCGCTATATCCACCACCTGTGTTCTTAGATTCACGCCTCTACGGCTGAACTACCGGGCAAATTTTGAACAAGGTAAAGCTAGCCGAGATTAGCCTGTCCTCGAGTTTTCCTATTTCCTTTATTCCCTCCTCTCCTTTTCCCCTTGTGTAACTTCACGGTTACAACGATCAACAAATCACAAGGCCAATCCTTGACTATTTGTGGCCTCAATCTAGAAAATGCATGTTTTTCTCATGGTCAATTGTACGTGGCATGCTCACGTGTCGGCAAACCATCCGCTTTATTTGTTCTTGCGCCTGACCAAAAAACAAAGAATGTCGTTTACCACAAAGTGCTTGTATGAAAATCCTATTAATGAATTAATCCGAGTTTTATTTTTTTTTCAATCTGCACAACATAGTTTTCAATCATTTTTTTCTGACATGAGTTGGAAGTACTTAATTATTTTTTATTTTTTTAAATTTTTATTCTCATTCTGTATGTATGTTTTCATCATCATTCATCATAATAAAATACTTTTTTGTTTCTATCTATATAAATATATTATTTTGTATCATTGTTTGACGTTCATCAAACCCTGAATTAGTTCAGCTAAAAAGTAACACGACATTCATTGACTGTTAGGCGGTACGAAGTTCGCCGGGTCAGCTAGTCAAATATAATTCTAAATGGTTTTAAGAATATCTAGTATTTTATCTTAGAGACTCCCGACTGAAAAAAAGACATAATGATTTGCGTAGCTCCTTATTACTTTTATTTTATTGCTATTATTACTTTTTAAACTGACGATTACATCTCACAGATCAGTAAAACCAAATTCTGCAAATTCAAATTGGCTTACTAAATGAACATTTGGTACATTTTTAAAAAGATCAATACTTATTTTAGAAAAACTTTTTACAATGTCAAATGCAGCATTTGTAAAAAACATCATTTATTTCATTTGCACTAATATGTGAGATATTGTCATTCTGTGATTTTTTATTTCTGCAATCATTGATTATTTTTCAACAGATTTTGGCTTGGTTGTCGTTTTGTATACATATACTGTAAGGGGTATTTTTTTTGGCGCAATTTGCATAAGAATAATGATGAAGGCGCCGGGATAATTGAAGTAATATAATTAAATTACCTAGTTTTATTAAAATATACTTTTTTTTAATTATGAACACAACTTTCACTGCATAAATACAGAATTAACATACTACATTATTATCAACGATCTACTACAACTCACCCCCTTTGTGGCCGCCGTTAAGAAACCGCCTCGAACAAATTGAACAAATTAGAAAATTATATTGTATTCAAGCGTGGTAGGTTGGCTTTCGTAGCGCTCAGAGTTTTTTCAGTTGTTACATTAGTTTATCTAATTACTTCTATACAAAAGTGATATCATTGCATAGGGGAAAATTTGGAGGTAACGTGAGTAAAATTTGAAATATTTCTGTTGAAAATAACGTGGGAAATTAGATCATTTTGGTCTGATAATTTGGCTTTCTTATCTCTTTCTAGTGATAAGCGTGGTTGAGCACTCCTTATCAAGCCAACACCTAACCTCTCTTCTTTACCAATAATCACTCTTAGAATTTTTTCACTTGCTTTAGCATTATGAGCAGCAAAAATTGCTGTCATTGTTTTAAGGCAGTAAATGCAGCAGAGAAGCAAATAAATTGTGACGGCTGTTCTTTGGTAATTCATTGCCGTTGTCTTAATTTGAAAGAAGATGAAATTAGTTTCGTTTCAAACTCACATTCAAAAAATATAAAAGTTTTTTGTAACCGCTGCAATTCTACTATTTCGGCCGTGACGGAAATGAAAACATTGGTATCAGAAATGAAAGCGTCGATAGACAGCCGACTCGATCAATTAGAAGCACTGCTTGTTAACACCAATAAAAGTTCTCTTTCAGATCGAGAGACCTTCACCAAAGTGATATCATTGTATAGAGGAAAATTTGGAGATAACGTGAGTAAAATTTGAAATATTTCTGTTTTCTATTTGTGAGACCATTTTAAAGAAGCCGTAGAAAGATCGCTAAAAGCCTCAAATGTTATGTTGTACAATGTTGAAGTAAACAGTCAAGGAAATAATGTAGATGTGGTAAATGATAATCTTGAGGTAATAGATCCGTCATTGATTGTATCACTGGATTATGTTTGCCGTTTGGGAAAGCTATCGGAATCTAAACCAAGGTTAATAAAAGTGCATTTTAAAAGCGCTACAGTAGCGCGCACTTGTTTGAAGAAAAAATTAGCGCTGCTAAGCTAAAATATTCCGTTTTTAAGAAAGTCATTATTAAAAATAACAAAACACCGACAACGGATACAGCTAAAGTTAGTTCGGGAAGAATTGATTAAACGGACGAACGATGGCAAAAAAGACTTGACAATAAGATAAATCAATAATTTGCCTCAGATCATCACTAAACAAAAAAACTAGATAACCAACTCTTTAATATTACAATAATGTATGCAAACATTGCCGCTATTCTTCCAAAATTTAACGACCTATTGCTCGAAATAACAAATACGTCCCCTGGCATTGTTGCTTCATCGGAGAATTGGCTAAATTCTTACATAACTAAAAAATAAAAACCTTACCTTTGGTTTCGGATGCTAAGCCTCCAAAAACATCAACTTTAAACTCTCTAAACAGTGACATTTTTTTATTCAATATGATTCAAGATTTAAGAAATAAATACACTCACTAATTTAATATTAGTAGGTGATTTCAATTTTGCTACCATAGACTGGACAAATAACAATATTACAGCATCGTTACCAAGCGACAACGAATTTATAGATACTATAATCAAACATAGCATTATTCAAATAATTAAAGAACCTACTCGATATCGTGATGACCAACACCAATCTCTTTTAGATTTAGTGCTTTTGTCAGACAATAATTTAGTTACAAACTGTAAACTGTCTAGTCTAATCGGCAACTCTGATCATGTTAAAATTGAGTTTCATCTGCAAATGTTTCTATATTCTACTGACTGCGAGTATAAAACTTTTAAGATTACAGATTCCGCAGCTATTAACCGCGACTTATCAAGCGTTGATTGGAAAATCTTAGACATTACTTCTGTTCAACAGCAATGGAACAGTTTTGCGTCCATTTTGCAAAATTTAGTTAACAAATATTCAAAAACTTTAGTAAAGCGAGTAAATATTAAAAACCCTTAGATTAATAACTTTTGTTGAGAAAAATCAAATTCAAAAAAAGACTATGAACAATATATAAAAAAACCTAAATGCCAACAACTTTCCAGCGCACCGATTATTTTCAAACAATTTAAAACAAGAACTAAAACACGCTAGAGCTGACTATGAAAATTCGCTGCTTCAAAAACCAAAAGCTTTTTATTCTTACGCTCAAAAACATATTTTTTCCAGAGTTGCAATTCCCTACGTATGTGCAACAAACGGAGAATTGTGTTTGAATCGCGCTACAGTTGCCAATTGCTTTGCTGAAATTTTTACCAAGTCATTCACTCAACATTTATCATTTACAAGTTTCAGGTTAAACATGTCGGAGAGGAAATGTACTGGTTTGCTTGATATTAAATTCCCCCCAGCTACTGTAATTTTTTTTTAAAAAATACTGAAAACTGACACAGCTGCTGGACCGGATTTATTATCTTCAAAACTTTTAAAGCGCTCTGCAGCCACTGTATCAGTACCATTATCAATTATTATGACAGCGTCAAAGCAAACTGGCAACCTGCCAGTAGAATGGTTAAGTGTAACCGTGACTCCAATATTTAAATCAGGCGACAAACTAAATCCTGCAAGTTACCGGCCAGTGAGTCTTACGTCTGTGAGTTGCAAGATAATAGAAAAAATTATAGTCCGAGAAATGCTCGACTATTTACTATCAATTTTTTTTATTCCTAATCAGCAACACGGTTTTCTCCCTGAACGATCGGTAGTTACAAATTTGATCACCTCTGTAAATGAATGGACAAAAATTCTTGACTCAGAAGAACCATTTGATATAATATCCCTTGATTTT
Organism: Lagria hirta; assembly: GCA_947359425.1. Taxonomy (NCBI): domain Eukaryota; kingdom Metazoa; phylum Arthropoda; class Insecta; order Coleoptera; family Tenebrionidae; genus Lagria; species Lagria hirta. The sequence goes on from OX375794.1 coordinate 32,600,607, forward strand.
AGCAAAGCTTTTGATAAATTTTTTCATGATCTACTGATCAACTAGCTACAGTCAACCAGCATATCAGGCAAACTCATTATTTGTTTGAGGTCATTTTTGACAAACAGAAGCTTTTGTGTCAAAGTCAGAAACCAACATTCAACCAAAACACGTGTTATTAGGGGTGTGCCACAAAGATCGGTCCTAGGTCCAGTTTTTTTTTTGATTTATACAGCAGATCTTCTGATCTCCCTTGGTAATTGCTGTTCTGCTTACGCGGATGATACAAAAATCTTTGGCAATCCAAATTGTGTAGATTTGCAGGAAAAACTGAACAAAGTTGCAATCTGAAGTAAAAAGATTTGTATTCCAATCAACATCTCTAAATGTTGCGTTCAATAACATTCACTTCACATACAATATTAACGACAACATAATACCATTTAAAACAATTCATAAAGACCTTGGTGTTATTGTAGACAATAAGCTGAGTTGGTCTGATCAATCCATGGCTGTTGCAAGTAAAGCTAGAAAAATGATATATTTGTTTACAACTGTTTTTCCACATCCATCGGTTGAATTGTGCAGACAAATATATTGTTTGTACGTAAGACCTCATTTAGATTTTGCTGTTCCGGTTTGGCGCCCGCATTTCCAAAGAGACAAAAATTTATTGGACAGAGTGCAGCACGAAGTGACTAGATGGGAATACTCATGTAAAACAATTAAACTATGAAGATCGGTTGCGCTGTCTTAGAATTTCCAACGCTTCACAGTCGACAGAATAGAGCGGACCTGATTCTTATGTTTAGGCTAACGCATGGAATATTCCCAAGTGAATGCCAAGATTTCTGCAAATTAGCTTCAGACAGTCGATTGCGAGGACACAGCTTTAAAGTTAAAAAAGAAGCGTTTAAAACCAGGTACCGGCAGAATTTTCTTACAAATTGCTGTTTTGACAGCTGGAATAGCTTGGATCAATATATAGTATCGGTTAACAACGTATACGCCTTCAAAAAACAGTTAGATAACATTGCTTAAAATTCATCAGTTAATTCTAGCTAGTTAAGTCTAAGTAACAAACAACAACTAATTAAACTTTAAAATTGTTGAATATTTACTAAAAACAGCTTACCAAACTATGCTGCATCACAGGCTTTAGCCTCTGCAGTTTTCTGCATTTTATAATAATAATTTTTATTATTATAATAATAAAACTATACATGAAACACATTCACACATACTCTACCTGTCAATAATACTTATCGAGGGCTTGTCCCTGCAAAGCAATCTTCCTCCATCCCAGTCTTGTGAAGAGCATTCTCTGCTACGGTGGCTTCGATGTTTCTATCGTTTAGACCAAACTCTATGGACTTAGGCGGCTTCTCTCTGCTTCTTCATTATTCAACCTATTTTCTGTTCGGCCCATATATGAGACCAATAAACAATAACAACCGTGTCAATCTTGCCACAAAATAATCTGCATGCATGCTCTGTGATAAAAACAAATATGCCAATGAAGACATAGATGTATTTGCATGCATAATACTTAATACAATGTGATAAAGTCTTACATATCCTCTTTTCCAAGATTACAGCAAGTCGTCTCAGTACTCAGAAACCTAGCTGTCATAGCCAAACCAGCCACATTATTAGAAGAAGGTAGGATCTGTAACCTGGCTAGATTACTAAAACAGAAATGTTAAAACACCACATTCGCACTTCATTTGCACATAGTAACAAGCTATATTCGTTCGAGTGTAGAGATAACTATCACTCTTGTTTTGTCGATTTGACTTGACTATGCCCAAGTACCGCACTTGGTACTCCTACCAGTACTACCCGCTGACCGCTGGATCCGCTAAAACTTTCATCTCTCAGCTAAGCGCTAGTCCAGTGAAGATTGCGCGATGTTCACTCAACTATTCCCCATTCCTGCAATATTTTATTGAAGCCGTTTTGACTTAAATAATGTAAATTAATAATTTTATAAAAAATAAACTCTACAAATAAAACTATTTAATTTTTTTTTATTTCACACGTTTATCAAAAAAGGTTTAAGGTAAAGCATTAATTTTATTGTCAAATAATGTTCCAGTTTTATTTTTCATTGCACTAATTTGTTACAAAACTATTCACTAAAATGACGTTTTTGATTTTATATTTACAGTTATAACAAACCGCAAGGGACTGACTCAGCTTTTGACCCGCTAATTGCCACATTTATTGTTCGTAGCTGGGAAAATCATTATAACAAACTCACTTTCTTTATTTGTTTTTTTTTATATTTTTAACTTTAGAATTAAATTTCTGAAAATTTTTTAATACTTCTTGTTTTTTTTTCAAAACTGTTTCAGTAATTGATTTGCTTAGTACAACTTTCACTTTGTTTTGCGCCACGTTGCAATAGCTTTTTTTTTTAAACTGTGTCACTTATGTTTGTTGCTACTTTCAAAAACTAGATAATGAGCCAATCACGTGTTGTATGCTGATTGATCGACTTAGAGCACTATAAGTCACATGATAATCACGCTTTAATAAGTCTACTTGGGGAAATCTATAGCTTACTTGGATTAAGTTCGTTATAACCGACAACTTTTGAAAAATAATATTCAAAATAAGGTAAGTTTTATCCGAAAGTTTGTTAAAACCGGGTTCGTTATTTGCACAAAAAATAACATATATATATATATATATATATATATTATGTACATAATTATACTTCTGTGCGTTATCAGTATATTTACAGTGAGAAACAAATTTATTTAAAATTCAGATGTTAGTTTTTTAGAAAAACTCTCGAACACGTTCTTCTCTTTGATGATAAACTCATTTATACAAAGTGAGCAAGAGTTAACACCAGCATTAAAAAAAATATATTCGGTTTCCATTCATGCGACTAAAAAACCGCCAACAATCAAAATACCAGACGTAAATAAATAGGTCCAAACAAACCAAAATCTGAATTTTTTTGTTGTTTTCTCATATTTTGATAGAAATGTCATAGTCATAAAAACTATTAAGTTTAGGCCTAAGCTGTTAAGTTTAAGTATAAGACATTCTACATGAAAAATACTTAGAATTCAATGCAGAATTCAAAAATAAAATAAAAAACAAATATTTTTATTTGAAAAAATGAAGTTGATGATGGCAATTTATTTCTGGCCCACCCTGTATAAATGAGTTTATTATCAAAAAAACCGCAGTTTATAAAAAATCCAAGTGTACAAGCGTTTTTCCTATAACACCTAAATTGTAAATAAATTTGTTCCAACCCACGCGTCCTCACTGTAACAAAGAGTAATCTTGCTATACATCCATAATAAACTATAACAACTCGACGATACAATTTACAAGTTACTTAGTTTTTACTTTGATTGGGAATTCCCAAAGACTGTCCCGAATTTTTATTTCTCTTTGCCATTATATTTTTATCAATACATTATATATTTTTTTATCAGTTTTAGGTATTCTTTTGCTTTGGCTTTCAGCAGCTTTGTTCATTTTTGTGGGCGGTGACTGACTGGTTGACTGAGATCTGACCGTTAATTAGTAGGTAGGGTGTAAGTTCTTAGCGACTACATCGGATATTCTGAGCTGGCGTTTTAGGTTAATAAGTCGCTCGGTACTCAGGTGGCTGACGACAATGCGTTTGAACCTGACTAAATAAGCGGCGTAGACTTTCACCCAGGCGGAAGTCTTTTTCTACAAAGAAGATGGTTTTTGACTGGTTAAGAGAGTTTGTATGTTTGTATCTTAGGCTAATCACCATTTCACGAGTTTTAGAGAAATAGGAGTTCTACGTTTGCGCCACAAGCTAAGCTTAGTTGGGATACAAAAATCTCCGTTGCCGAAACGAATACTGTCACCAGACCACCATGAATACAAAATTGAATTTCCTCTCGTCTTATTATTTTTTCCGCTATGTGAGGTAATAAATTCTAAAATACATTTAAATAAAACATCCACATTATGAGTTTTCTTGTATATTTGAAATTTTCCTTTTCGTCCATACATACGCACATTTATGTTGATTTTACATACATACAGACATACAGGAAATTCTTACAATATAGTGACAAATGAAAATGAGTTTAACCCGACCGGGGAACAGTATAGTTTGCCAAATGAAGGTAGCTAAGTATACGTTAATGATTTAAATTCGATTCATTGTTTTCATTTTTGATTTTTTGGCACTTTTCATTTAAACACAGACGCGTGCTGTTGACAAACTCCACCGTTCATCCGCAATTGTACTCTAATTATTTAAGGCTAAAAATAAAATTAAACTCAATAAAGTATAAATCAACTGTAGACATTTTTCTTATAAACAAAGCAAAAACACTATTAGACAATAGAAATAAATACAAACGTATTATAGGTACGACTAGGATTACATTTGAGCAAACTTGGTGATGACAAAACTAGGTTTTAAGCACCAAGTTATATAAATTATAACAATTTTTCTTATTTGTTTTTAACTTAATTGTGCGATTAAACATTTTTGTCGAGAGCAAAATTTGACAATTGTGATTGGTTAATTGTTGTAATATCTATAAACATAGATAAAATATGTTACTTAATTTATTTTAAAATAAATTATTAAAAAAATAATTAGTTAATTAAACTCTGTAACATATTTTATCAACGTTGTACAATAGCTTCTATGACATGAGTTAATATTAAATTATTAAACTAATATGTATTTCTTTAAAAATACATATCTATCTCATTAAATCTACGTACGGATCAACTATTTTCTAATTTTTTTATATATTCAATAATAATGTGACAATGTCTAGTCCCTTTCTACTGATTCACTTGATTGCATAAATTACTTGTATGGTTTTCATTAAAAATTTGCCTTTAAACTAGATAAACAATAAATAAATTTATATTTAAATGTTAACAAATTGTATTATAGTTTGTAGGAATATGTATTTGAGATCTAAAATTATTATAGTAGTCAATGGTGTACCCACTTCGAAACTAGAGATGCACTCGTAAAAAGTAATAATATTTTTAAAAGTGGGCACTTTTGATAAAGTTTTTAATAAACAACAAAATATCGTTATACTATGCAATAAAAATTATTTCTATAAAGTAGTTTTTGCAATAATGCATAAACATTCTAAAAGTATATAAGAATGATTTATTTCCCCTGTAATACTGTGTGTCATTCTTGGTACAACAACGTCTTATAAATCTTAATTAAATAATTAAAATTATTTTTTTTTGGTTTGTCCATTTTCCCTTGAGATTAAACAATTTTGAAGGGTTGTGGACGAGCGGAAAAATTAAATTACAGAGACAGTGTGCTCAGTGGTAAAGACACAAATTTTAACAATTATTAAATAACAATTCGATTTTTTTGTCCGTCAGTGTTTAAAAACCGTAGCAGTAAGGCTTTTATTTAAAGAAAATTACTGCTGGTTGTATGCATTATGGATCTCTAGCCCGGACGTTGTTTCGATAAGCGACTTACGCGATGCGCTTAAATTGGCCATACTGTGGTCTCTGCCTTTTCGCGGGAGAGTGGTTGAGGTAGCCTCTAAACTACTGTCTCTTGGCTTCCATACAGGCGACCCTATAACAAACCATTTATATCATTTTTTTTGCTAACCAAAGCGCAGAAAGCAACATTTGGAATAAACAGATAGGGTCGTTTGAAGTCCAACAGACATTAAGCCACTACATGCCAACTCTAAGTGCAAAGCAGGGAGTGCTAACAACAAAAAAGTTTCAAATAATAATATAAAAAGCATAATTTTTATATAAACTTACAAAAAAAGTTTGAAAAAAAATATGGAATACTGTTTTAACTTGTAACAGATTGTTTAGAAACAACATTTGCAACCAGAATACACTTCAACGTTTGATACTTTAATATGTAAGAAATAAGCAAATATATATGTTTCAGAGAAAGCATTGGAAATAGCTTGCATGTCTTTGATTGCAGCATTGGAACAAACAAAATTAGAGTGTCTCAAAAACATACCTATTTTAATTTTGTGCTTAGATTACACAAGATACCTGGCATGATTCAATATATTTTACATTATCCAAACTGAATTCGCATGGTAGACGAGCAAAACACGACTTTTTTGTCTTAAATGTCAAATGTCAAATTGCAATACTTGTGTTACGGTGACCTAGAAATAAAATAAATAACGCGTATCAATTAAAGAGTAAATAAGCATGTTTTCAAAACTAAATTATTTACTAAGATATAACTAAATCAAATGTTGAAACTGGCCGTTCACTTCTTCAAGACACACCTGAGCTAATCGGACCTAAATTGAAACTCAGACCACTCAAAATTTAAAAATGTATATTTATCCAATCGTACTCAATTGACTTAAAATGTCGCAAAAGCAGACAGATGCACCAAAAGCCAAATAAGTAATTTGATATATAGCGTTAACTTTGTTTTGTTCAATGAATGCGTGACATACTACCCCCCGGTAAAAAGAAATATTTCTGGTTGACCTTTGCTATCCAAAATTAATGCTTGTGTCAAAATAAAATAAAAAGCAGTTATTTCAAAAATGATCTTATTTTTGTTAACTATTTGTATTTTGCTTTTTAATCACATTGTTCAAGTTTTGGTCAATGTTCATTTACATTTTTATTTGTTCTAGTTTTGTTAAAAAAAATACGGAAATCTTTTATTTTGATTTGATCTTGTTCTGATGGATATAAACGTTTATTATAACCCAAGTTAACTTACTTTTGTTGAGACAAATTTGTTTCACTCTTTTGACATAAAACGTTAGATTTTTTCATATTTAGTCTAGAACATTACGTTTGGTATTATAATTATTTAAATGAAATTTTAGATTCTGCCTAATATTTGGTGCTGCGAGAGATGTTTTGTGTTAGCTTATTTTTTATGATCAAACAAGTCAATTATAATGTTTGCAGTAAATAGAGCAATCAAAGCCGTTTTCTTCAAGATCTTGCAAGAAAACTTATAGAAACACCTCGTAAATGGTAAAGACTATTGACCAAGATAAGACAGCAATATTTTACAATGACATATCAGAAATATACCAATAAATAAAAAGAGCAAAAGTTATTTTGTTGGAAATATCTACAGTGTATTTCATTGTCAAGGAACTGAGATAAAAGGATAAAATTATTTTCGATAGCTGTCTTTTCTTGCTGAATTAAAGTTTTAAATTTTGATTTTGATAGCTACTAACTTACCTGAAAAATTATCCACCTCAAATTGTTCAAAGTGTAATAAAGTTTGAAAAAAACTTCAGGTGTGTCTTATACCACTTTAAACGTTTGTTTTAATTATGCTCTATTAAAAAGTTTGATATAGAAAACACTTGGTTTAGTTACTCTTTAATTAATACACGTTATTCAATTTATTTTTGATTTCATAAAACAACAGTATTGAGATTCAGGAGAGTAAACAGAAAAAAGTCGTCCATCACACACTGACCAATTGCGCTTAAACTGTGCTGAATCGGTTGAAAGTATCTTCAAATTGTGCGAGATTTTCTCGCAAAATATTTCATTAAATGTTGAGTTTTAAATAAAATCCTGTATAAAATTAGAATAAATCTGCTTTTGATTTTGACAGGAACAAATATTGTGCCATTTGAATTTTGATTGTTTCAATGATTCAATCAAGCAAGCAAAATATTTATAAAGCTTTCTCTTTTTTGAAAACTATTTCCTCACTGGTTATAATAATTTCTTTATTAATTCTAAAAACTGTAAGCTCTTCTAGGAGCTATTAAGTTTCAACATAAATCACAGGTATGATGTAAATTTTATTTTAAAGACATTATCTAGATATCTAATTTACTAATTTTAATTATTTACATAACACATTTGTATTGTTGCTTTTCAAAGAGCTTTTCTCTATTCTTAATTTTTATCTTATTAAACATTTAGCAACTCTGGTTTACAAACCAATAGTCTTGTTTATAGTCTTATATATTCTTATTCTTATATAGTTGTAATAAATACATAAAATTTATTTGTGTTTCTAGTCTAATTTATTTATATACTTAGTAATTGTCGGAATTTAAAAAAAAGTCAAATTAAAACCCATTATTATATACCGTTTTCGTGGACAACAATCAGAAATTATTCATTTGTTAGGTTACATGTTTAAATTGCCAAAATTTACCTAGTTGGCATTAGCTGCGCAAACTGATAAACTACCAAGTTTTCAAAAATCTTGTAAAAGCTTTAGAATATCCATTTTCTAAAGAATGCGTACGAGATATGGCTCAAAAAAAGGTTTTATAATGTCTGGGTCTATTGCAAACTTATACAACCGTAAAACTTATTTTGTTTAAGAAACGACTAGGTTTGATAATAAAAATTATAGTTTATGCTGTTTAGTGAAACTGTCCCAATTTACATTTTAATTTCATATAAAGCTTCTATTGTGTATCAAAAAATTGGGTAGGCAAATTTTTTTTTAGCAGATTTCGACTTCTACTAAACGTCAAACCAGGAATCAAGATTAAAAAGTGTGGTCTATTAGGCAGATTCTTATAAAATTGTGAGCTCAACAATGAGACTATCGCAAACTGAAAAAACAAAATGCATTTTTTGCTACAAAAAAATGCATATAATGCTAAAATGTCCGCCCAATTAGACCCCTTATATAATCCGGGTTTATAAACACAGAAACAGCAAATTTTGTTTGTCTAAGATGTTCCTAGAAAAGTAGAAGTACCGTGTGATCCAAAATTATTTAGATGAAGAGAAGCTATAAAAAACAAAATCACTCTCAAAAGACTCTTAGCTTGATTCAACGCGTTTAGTTTGACAATAATTTGTTTCTTGACTTCTGTCAAGTTTGTAGGCTAGCTGTTTTTAAACAATAATAATGGTTTGATCTCACCCCGTTGGATTATAAATAGTTTTCTCAGTTCAAAAACACTATATTTTTAAGACTTCTACAAAAATTGAGAGATAAAATTACCACAGAATGAGCTTGAATCAACCCGTACACTTTACAGAATAATTTTATTATCATGTGATAACGAGTTAAATTATATCTTCAACAAGAAGGCAGACATTTTCGAGCACTTGCTTTATTTTAGACTATATTCACGTTAAAGATAAAGCTGGAATAAAGAAACAACACTGCATGATCACCTCGTGTTTGGTATCCCATGGTGGGGTGGTATAAGAAGTATTGGATGGAAGAGCCAGATAAAGGCGTAGCTTGAGTGACGAGACAGGGCCTGAGTAAGTACTTTTAAATTATAGTTATCGGTTTTATTGTGAGAAACGTTATCAGATGACGCATAACATAAAGAGCAAGCACTTGAAGACAACCCTGTAAGAACAGAACGCCTGTTGTGGTAGGAAATCACGTAAACCGCACGTGATAGTGTTTGTTCCAGCTTCATCTTTAACGTGAATATAATATAATAGTGTTGTTAATGCTCTTTGTTATCTTTGATTTATCAGTTTTGTCAATAAAATTTCACAACTTATTTTTATGCTTTTTAATCGTGTAATGTGTATGTGCTGCATGTGTGTAGCATTTGAAATTGGTAATGGCTCGTAAATGGTAATTGCTTGCAAGTTGTCTTTGACGGCAAATTTATTTTTATCTGCAAGCAAGAAAAGCGGAGGATAAAGTGCACTGCGTGTAAATACAAAAAAAAAGGTTACAAAGTTTGTGTAACCGGGCCTAAGTGCAGCAATTTTACTCTTCTAATTTGTTGATATTTTTGTAGAGGTCCCAATTAATAACACAAAACAATCTTATGTTATTGGTAAATTTATTTAAAAAGCTTTTTCAATTCAGCGTGACGTTGAACGTTTGTGATAGAAAGCACCATCACAATTATAAGTCAAGTTGTGCAACGTAAAATAAAATAAAAACATTGTTGCAATTTTCTGTGCTGAGTAAAATGCGAGTTTATGTGATAAATATTTAGTAGCAGTTAAAACGTGCATTATTTAGATGCTTATATAGCAACTCTTGCTATAGAATTTTGAACGTATGTCCGTTTGTTGATTAGTTCGTACGCAGATACAAACGTGTAGAGTATTTTTGGATAAGTTATAACGTTTGTGAGCGCTTTGTTGTTGATTATACAGTCAAAGACAATAAAAATGTATCATAGTTAATTGCGTTGATCTAATTAATTCATAAACGCACTGTATACATTTACATTTGTATACTTTTCTTTATATTAAATTATTGTAGTAACAGATCTGCAACAAATAAGACGTATTTTGCAATCTTTCAATTTCTACAGTAATGTTTTCTGAGAACTTATGACTGTTTCATCTCAACAACTACTAGCTCCAGATACTAAGCCGCTTAAGAAAAATATTACCATATGCAGAACACAACAACATCTTTTACATGTGAATGTCAAATCTAGATGTTTTTGTTTCTTCATAAAACACGGCTTTGTATCTTTAAAATCTGCAAACATTTTTGTACAGGGTGCGAGATTCTAAATAAACAAAAGTGACAAAATAAACTTTCAAAATAGTTTGTTAATTATCAGATGTTGCAGAAATAGTTGTCTATCCATAAAAAACATTATGACAGTAAACCGAATTGTTAATCAATCAGGTACAATTTTGACATTTTCTCAGTTATTGTATGCCTAACCCGACCTAATTAGAATAATTTTAAAATCCATAGCTTCCAAAATTAAAACGATTTTAGCGAAACATAAGCCAATTTTCAGATTTACGAAAACCATAAATTATCTTTGCTGTTACCATTTCGAAATACTTATTTTATTAATTACTTGTAACGTTTTTATGTAAAAACAAACATGAGAATGGGAAGTTGTGTCAAAACTGTCTTTTCAAGCGACCATTACAAAAACAGCTTTTTTACGGTATTTTCTCGTCATCTGTCAAACGCAACTTTTTTCGGACTTATTTGTAAAAATTAGTCCAGAGTTTCCTTCCATAGCTTTACGATAGTTAAGATTTCTTAAAATCATAATAAATGTTGAATTCACTTTCTCATTTTAACAAATTATTTTCCCACAAATAGAACATTCTCATAGTTTGTTTACTTTATATACAGAGTGTATAATATTTACATGAAAAGATGGCTATGCTTCGTTGACCGAAGGTCTTAGATTGGTTGGTACTAAAGCCGGGTTTACATAAAGTCGCTTACGCAATGGAGTAAAGATTTTTAAATATATCAATCTAATTAGTTTGCGTTATTGTTTGAGCGCTGTAAGTTAAGTAAAACATATTGCCTGCGCAATTGCCTGCGACCACGCATTTGAGCACGGCACTATGCTAAAATATAAGTGGTAAATAGACACCTTCAATACCATTTTAGCTTAACCGCACTTTTACCGTTACCGGAAAATTTTTTCCAACCTATCTTTTTATTGGATTAATCCATAATAATCACATCTACATCGATTATTGATTATTCGATATTCAAGCAAAGTGGTAAAATAGCATTTACTGTTCAAGAAAAATCATTCTTATTAGAATGTTATTTTCAAAATGGAACACGGCCAAAAAAATGGACAATGAAAATATTCGATAAATCTGTGTCTTCAAAAAATGCACTAAGTATCCACAGCGTATCGAGTTTTATTATCAAAAATTGTATCAGTGCTCAGTGTATGTATCAAGTTATTTTACCTAATTTTAGTACAAACCGATCGAAGATCTGCTGACAAAAAGCATAGCCACCCTTGATTTATGTGAATATTATACACCCTGTACATAGATAGGTTTTGCAATGTGTATGTGCTGCTTACACTCTGCTCAGAATGAAACACCAAATTGTTTATTTACGCTATAAATATAATTCTTTATTCATATATTCATACTTATTTTTATCCTAACATGACTTGCTACAGCTGATCGGTTCTAATAGTCCGACCAGAGAGCACAGCACGACAGCTCAACCTGTAGCATTTGAAATTGGTAATGGCTCGTAAATGGTAATTGCTTGCAAGTTGTCTTTGACGGCAAACTTATTTTTATCTGCAAACAAGAAAAGCGGAGGATAAAGTGCACTGCGTGTAAATACAAAAAAAAAAGGTTACAAAGTTTGTGTAACCGGGTCTAAGTGCAGCAATTTTACTCTTCTAATTTGATGATATTTTTGTAGAGTGGTAAAATAGCATTTACTGTTCAAGAAAAAGCATTCTCATTAGAATGTTATTTTCAAAATGGAATACGGTCAAAAAAATGGACAATGAAAATATTCGATTAATCTGTGTCTTCAAAAAATGCACTAAGTATCCACAGCGTATTGAGTTTTATTATCAAAAATTGTATCAGTGCTCAGTGTATGTATCAAGTTATTTTACCTAATTTTAGTACAAACCGATCCAAGATCTGCTGACAAAAAGCATAGCCACCCTTGATTTATGTGAATATTATACACCCTGTACATAGATAGGTTTTGCAACAGAGCAAAAGATAAAATATAAACAAAAAAATTAGTTGCAAAATATTCATTATTCTCATTAAAATAAGAATGGGAATTCATATTTATATCTGTCGCTGTCTAATAAGTACCAGTCAACTGGCTCTTAGCTGTGACTACTGTATCTCTAATATCATAGAAGGTAAAGAAGCAGAGTTGTAATTTGAAAAGCTAAACATATTTTTTACATTACATGAGTCACATTAATAACTTTTCTCAAAAATTTTTTGATGTTATGCCTAAAAAATATTGTTGATTCTTTCAAACTTGCGACTACTTTTGGGAACTTGCCAATATCAATGTGATTTTTAATGATCATAATAAACTTGATCATTAGATAGGACGACCATAATGTTGAGAATTTACATAATTTAGTCTTTTCAAAAAAAAGCTACAAAAATTTATTGGTAAAGCTTTCAATGTCATTTATTTTGCGAATAAAAGAAATAAAAACATAAAATAAGTGTCTAAACGTAATCAAGATGGGTTTCTTTAAAAAATAGTCATGACAATAATCAATTGAAAATTTAAAAAATTACTATTTTTTCCATTTTCACAGACGTGTTTACCAAATGGTGGAAAGTATATAATATACGTAGTATGCTAACACTTGGGTTGTCTATTTTTTTCAGGTGTCTATTACCTGGCAGCCGCGTACAAACAGGTAAGTTAATATTAATAATTGAGCTTTTTTTCAAACAATTGAAACGCATTAAAATAAAAGCAGTTTTATTGCCCTATATAAGTACCGTAGTATAGATATGCCTGAAAAAATTTATTCATACATAACAGTTGTCAAGCTTAAAAATTCTAAGCTACAAAACTGTAAAAAAAAAGAGGTAAAATGCACGTACTATTGCGTGCAGTGAGAGATTGCAGTGCAGTAGCTTTGTTCGCGGTTGCTAACTAAGCAAAAATAAATGCAAAAAAGTGCTTTTAAAGTAAATTAAGGCTCTATTATTAATTTTACTGAATAATCTTTTAATCATTGTTCTCCAAAGTTAATTTTTTGAAAATAAAAATGTTATTGAAAACAAAAAAATAAAAAAAATTTACTCCCTTCAAAACACTGTTCACTAATTTTTCTTTTTCTTTATTATGAGTAGAAAGCGTGCTCACTCTCTCACATGCTGTACTGCGTCTTTTTCTACAGCACGTAATATGTATTACGCGCATTTCATCGCTGTCTTACAAGGTTTTTGCTCTAATTTTTAAACTTAAAAACCTGACAACTGTTTTATATAATCCATTTTTTTCAGGCAACTTTATACTAGGGTATTCAAAATAAAACTCGCTTTATTTTAATGTAGAATCTGAATTGGTTGACAAAAAGTGCTATTATTAGTAACAACTTACCTATTTGTAGGCGGCTGCTAGGTAATAAAGATCAGAAAAAGTAGGCAACCTAGGTGTAGCATACTACGTATATTATACCCTTATCACTAAAGTTCAGTTTATTTGGTAAGCACGTTGATAAAATTAGAAAAAATAATAATTTTTCAAAATTTTAATTAATTATAGCGATGATGTTTTTTAGACAGCCTATTTTGATTGTGTTTAGAAACTTATTTTCATTGATAAAAAATAATTTTTATCCGGTTAGCAAATGGGTAAAAATCGACCTTGCTTCGGATCTTAGACTATGTGCTTTAGGTAGAAATTTTGTAATTTTTATAGTAGCAAACTCTATTTGCAATACTTGCACTTTCTTAAATTTCCGCTAGAGTTTCAGAATAACTCCAAGTTTTTCGTTTTAGAAGACTAGGAAATAACTTTGCTAAAGCAGGCTTTTGTTTTTAAAATATCATAGGCTATGCTCTTTGAGATAAAATTGATTTTTGACAGCAACATTTTTAATTTTTTGATTTGATCGCCTAAAATATGTTATATGTATCTCGATCAAATTTGTCTTTTTAGCCTCACCAAATGGGGGTCCAAAAAGACACACTTTTGTGGTTTTGATACGTAACACGATTTTCAAATTTTTCCAACGAGAAATAAAAACCTTTTAGAGAATTTTTGACAAAGTACTATAATTTCGTCTATTACCTCAGGTAACATGTAATTTACATACATTTGAGACGTTCTTATACGATTTTGCACCTTGTTGAAAATGTTATGAACTACCCATTAGAACATTACTTTATGCCACAATAAGATAATTTACAGAAAATTGTTTTATGGTACTAGTATAGTGCAAAATTCGGCTAAAAGTCAATAAAATAAAACATTTATAGCAGTTCCAACGTTCAGACTGCTCAGCCATAATGTACAAAATGATAAAAAAACTTCAAAGCTTACACTTAGAACAATCATTCTTGATTGTTCTTGATTCTTAATCATTCTTGAATAGTACTGTAAAAACTAATAACGTGTAACATTATTCTTAGCAACTAAAAAACAATAACAATCACCATCAAGCAAAATCAATCAAAACATCCGATAACTTTTAAAAAATCTGTTTTAGCGTTTTTATATCTTTTATAGTCTCATTGTATTTAAGAGTACTTTTTATTGTTTTGATTAGTTTCACTTTATTTTATCATAATATTTCATATAATTTTAAACGTATTTTTTTTTTGGTTTGATCGATTTTAAAAGTCTTATTCTCTAACAGAAGGTCTTCGTCAACTATAAGTAAAACAGCATTCCATACATACGAATTTTTTTAAGCTAAGTTTTTATTTTTTTAACACTTAATCTCATTAGGGTTGCCGCGTCCACGACTGTTTGAGTAACTATTAGTTTTTGAATGCGAATGCTATCCTTTGTCCGTCTTCCCAGATAAATAACACTCAACACACGTCGGATTTTCAATGCTTAACGATCTTGAAGATTGTTTTAGCGAAGATTTAACTTTCTTTGGACTTTTGTTATTTTCCTTGGGACTATTATCTCTAGACCGTCGGTGCGCGCGTGGGCTCGTTTTTCGAGAGTTTTTTGGACTGACACTTTTAGAAATTTTTTGAGAAGAATGATTGCGTTTTGGGGATCGAACAGGTGATCTCATTGTGGTGTGAATATCAGCTTTCACTGTTTTGTTGTGTGGGGTCTTACCTAGTTCTTCAATGTGCATTGGATGAAAGGTCTCCGGGGCATGCGATGATTGAATCAAGCGAGCTTGGCTTCCCGTGCTTCCCGCAGACAGGGTCGATGTTGTACTAAAGAATAATACATAAATTACAAACTAGTAGTGATATTTGATTATAAATTGCAAAATAATACATGCAAGAGAAGTTTGCATTAATAATAGTTTTTTAAAAATTTTTAAAAATATTTTAAAAACCCTAACTTTTTAAAAGTTTTTCATTAAAACTTTTTAAAATTTATTACGCTTTTCAATTTTTTTTAAAAACAATTTTAAACAATATTTTAAATGGTTATGAACATTTTTAAAAATTTATTAAAAAAATTTTTATTCTGTTTTCAAAAATTATAAGATTATCTCAAAACACCCAAATCTTTTTGAAAAACATTAAAACTTTTCAAATTATTTTAAATGTTTTAAAAATTATTTAATCCATTAAAATATTTTAAGAAGTTCCTCTTAATATTTTTAAAAAACTTATTTTTTTTTAATTTTCAAAAGGTTTTTAAAACATTTTTTAAATTTTAAAAATTTATAGAAAACATTTTAAAATTTTATTAAACATTTTTTAAAAAATTCTTAAAATTTTTTAAAGCTAACTTTAAATAGAATTATTTTTTATTTTTTTTGAACTGTTTTAAAACCTCTAAAATTTTTCAAAATTGAATGATAATTGTGTTAAAAAAAAATCTATAAAAAAATGTTTTAGGTTTTTCTACTTTTTCTAAGACACTTTTTATAATTTTTTTATCTTTCTTATGATTTTGGAAATTTTTCACAATTGACAATAAAAAAATTAAATTTAGATTATAATTTTAATGTTTCCTACAATTATTTAAAAATCATAAATTTTTATTTAAATTTACGAAAAGCATTTAAATTCTTTCGAACACAATTTAAACATTTTTCAGGTTATTTAAAATTGTTTTACATTTTCAAAAACTCTTTAAACATTTATAATTTTTTTTAAATTCATAAAGTTTGGCAAAAATATCTAAAATATATAAAAAAATTTAAAGCAATTATAAATTTAAAACATATTTTAAATAATAGTAAATTAAAAACAATATCTTTCCATAATTATTACGATCTCATTGTTAAAAATAAGATGGAACACCTTTACAAGTCATATTTTAAATGCTTTAATACCTAATTGATTAATCTAATAAAATACTTTAAAATTGTTGTACTATTTTCAAAAAAATTTAAAATGTTTAAAGTGTTTTTTGAACATTGTTCAAATTTTTCTAAAAATGATTAATAAATTTATAAAAATTATCAGAAAACCTTTTTAAAATTTTATTAAGCATTTTACATTTCTAATTAGTCTAATAAAATAATTTAATAATTTGGTTTCAAGTTTAAGTTTTTTGAAATTTTAAAATGTTTTAAAACGGTTTCAATTTTTTTTTAAACAAAGTGAAACTACTTGAAATCTTTAAAAATTGTTCAGTCTACCAAAATAATTTATATATTTATATGAAAAATTTTGTAATTTCTTTTTTAAATTTGTCAAAGCCATTTTGAATTTTTTTTTCAAGAAATTCAATTACTTTAAAATTATGGATAAAATTGTTTAACGTTTTTTAAAATGAAATATTTTTTTTCAGTTCAAAATTATCCAAAAATGTATAAAATTAAAAACATAAAATCAAAGCATTTTTTCAGCTTTAAATCAAAAAAATTTTAGAACAAAAATATTTTAAATTATTTTAAAAATATGTTTTCTCAAATTATTGAAAGTTCTTTAAAAATTTTATTAAAAATGTATTTATAAACCTTAAAAAATATCCACATTTGTATGAAATTTCATTAGAAAACTTATAAAATTTATTAAGATATCTAAAGCTTTATTTCAATTGTTTTATACAATTTTGAAACACCTCTAAAATTAAAATAATAATAATAATAATAATTAAACAAGATAAAAATAATTAAATCCATAATTTAAGAATTTTTAAAAAATCTATAAAAGTGCCTTTTAATTTAAAATCTTTTAATTGTTTTTGAAAATAATTAAAATTTATTTCCTAATAAATATACAATTTTTTTTAGTTTATTAAAAATTTTCTAAAATATTTTGAGGCTTTTTTAAAAACTCTTAATATTTGATCAAATAATTTTTTTTAAGTGACTATTATTAATAAGAGCTTATAAAAAACTAAACATATTTTTAAATATTATGAGTTTGATGTAAACTTGAATAAGTTTTGATTAATTATTTATTATAGCCACCAACAAACAATAAAATTTCCTGTTTTTTTTAAGTTCTAAAACTCAAAAATCTTTAAAAAATGCTTGACTGACTTTTCATCAGTCAAAAAGTTTTTTGTTTTTCATAGTTTTTTAAGTTATTTTCTAATTGAAATCATATCATATTATGGTACAACATTTAATTTATTTTAACAAAATAGTGAAAACAACCCTTTTTTCTTTTATTAATAGAAAAAATTAGCAAATTCACTAAAGCCAATATGTACCTAAACAAAATTGATTTCAATCAGCGTCACAAAGATTTTTAGAAGTACGAGCCTGACGTAGTCTGAACGCAATCCAAAATACATTTGTCTACGGTGAGTCTGCGTATCGTTTTAGAAATTTCGAAGCAAATTTTAAACATTTCTGGAATTTTCTGATAGTTTTGGCATTCCAGTTGTCGCTTGTCATTTTTATTAACATGTAAGATTAAGATAACTCAAGCTATTATAAGAAGGGTCATGGAACGTTTTTGATATCTTTAAATTTATTTTTCTTTAAATAGTTATTTTCTTTTACAATAATCAAATAATAATTTTAACTGTAAAATTAACATAAATTGAATTCAGCATATAGATATTATTTTGTATACTGAAAAAATATACCGTTATAATTCCTATTGACTAACTATTCATGATTTTAAGCCGTTTATACAACGCTACTCCAAACACATTCCCAGAGAAATCATAATAGATATTTATGCATTAAGGGAGATATGAATGTTTTTTCTCCGAGGTTGACGTGTTACAGACCAAGGGCCGGAGGCCCGCGGTCTGTAAGTCTACCGAGGGTGAAAAATAGAATATCTCCCGTAGTGCATTAAATATTTTATTTTTTAGCATTTCATTACTGCTTTCTTAATAAAATTATATGAAAAATAACAACATCCGAGAATTCGTGAATGTATAATTGCTGCAAATGCATGGTAACCATGTGTTTGAGGGTGAAAAACTTTACAAAGTCCCAAGGGAGATATGAGATACGTTTCATATATCGTATCCATAACGAAAATCAACAATATCATGTCACTAAAAAATAAAAATGTTATCATTGTTTTTAACGAGTTTATAAGCACCCCAAATGTCATGATAATAAAACAAAAGTTTTGCAGTACCTATACAGCGCGCTGAGATGGTAAGAATTATTTTTTTGTGCCTTGCGCCTGCGAAACATATCTTTTAACGTGTCCTAATCGGCCGGCAACGCAGTCTTTCCAATCTAAGCCAGAAAATCCTACATTAGGAATATTGTCAATTTAATTTTTGCGTTGGCATCATTTGCTGTCGTTTTCAATTGTCAGACATTTATCAACGACAACTAACGGTTTGTATTGTATGATGTATAGCCCTCTAAGCCCCTAAGCTATAGGCCACAACCCCGTATCCGTAAACCCCACGCCCCACAGTCGTGAGTGACCATTCGTTGGTGTGCCCTACGAAGAGCCTGGGTCAGAGCTTGCTGACGGGCTTTCAAGAACCATTCTCTCGTTAATCATTCTAGTATGTATAAACCCAACTACCAAACACAGTATATTATATTGCTCTTAGGACATAACCTATAGTCGTATGATTTCTTCACTTTTAAAACATGAAATAATAATAAACAATAGTAATACTATTGCAAGGATTCCGTTTATGTGTGCTAGGGTAGCAATTTTTTCAGAAAACAACAATTTTACTTTATCAGAACGCAAATAATTTTTGAAATGTTAAAGCAAAATATTTTTTCTTAATAAACAAGAGATCTTGATCTTTTAAATTAAAAATAATTTAGCGTTGCCAACATAAACAAAAAAAAAAATTTTAATTAAAAAATAAATTTAATTTTTTTTACAACGGCCAAAAAATCTTGTGAATCACATGTACGAAAACGCTTTTGCAAGGGCTCGTAGTTTTCACACAAAATCACTCGCCTTTTATGACTATTTCATAAATTTATTCTGCACCTAATATTCTACAAGACAGCTGGTTTATTTTCTAAATCAATGACGTCAAGACGCTAAAAACTTATTATACATAAAAATTTAAAAACATATTTTATTATTAAAAGGTTTTTTATTTAAAGTGTTACACAGAGCACATTTTACGATGTTAGAAATGCTAAAAAATCATTGATTTGTAATTAATTGGCATTTAATACAAACATTTTAACATGTTAAAACATGTTGCAAGTTATTGCAACAGTTTTCGATAGTATCTTGGTTTACCGATATTACCGATTTTTTCAGTTATAACTTGAATTTGAATGCAAATTTTTGTGTTATCAAAATCTTCGATATCATTAGAATGAGATTGTAAAATAAAATTCATTAAAAAAAAAATCTGTAAACTTTATAAAAATTATTTTCACATGTTCAGAATGTATATTAATGATTTATTCTACAGTTATGTATACAAATAATTTGGTTACCTTGATAAACGTCCGCCTTTTAAAAATTGCGGTTGGCTTTCAATTATTGTCAGTTAACTAAAGATTAATTTCCCGTGTTGCAGTTTGTTGTAGCAGTTGCGATCGCTTCTAAAAATTAAGTTGCAAAATTCAATATCATTCTGGGAATGCTAATACACTTGAGGAGTTTTAACTTAATTAAAGAATTTTAGTTTGTTTGTGAAATTTAAAGTCATTGGGTGAATGCTAATTCATTTAAGAAGCTCAAATTTGATTGTAAAATATCAGTTTGTTTGTAACGTTCTAACTCATTCATAAAATCCCAATTTACTTAGAATTCTAATTTGATTATAGAATTTGATATTTTGACTATTTACTTATCATCAAAGGGATTTGAGTTTGTTAAATAAAATTTTACACTGCTTAAAAATAATTTACAATCCTATAAGGTTCTAATCTGTGATTAATTCGTATTCACTTGTTAGTATTAGAAGATATTATATAAACAAATCATGTATGTTTTTCTGATTAGTGTTTTAGTACTATGCACATTTGACTTGCACCAGAACAAATATTATATCAAACAAACCTATACTTCTATTAAATTCAGTTAAAATTCGTTTATGATTATTTGCAAATTGGTAAAAACAGCGAATTCCCTTGTTTATTTCTTCCAGTTTCAGCAACTATCATTAAAAGTGAGATATTTGTCATTGATATGACGGCAACATCTTAGTTTCGCTTGTGGCAATAAGTGATTAGTGGCTTGACAAATAACTTTAGCTTTTTATATCTAAACTTTACCATACAGGTTGTAGACTTAATTAAATATACAAGTCATTGTTTTTTCTTTAAATTAAGTGATGCTACATAATTGTGTCACACAAAATTGCCTTAAATAACTTAGCTCCAAACATTACTTTAAATCAACTCCAATATTTAGCAAGTAGCAATTCAAAAACAGCTTTCTCATTCATTTCCATAATAAAAAAAATTATTTTTTCGTTTTCTATTTGCTTACACATTTTTGTTGTCAAAAATTACAAATAATTTCCTCAAAATAAAAGAGCCTTAACAAATGAATTTTAGATTGCGTTCAGATTTGTACTCTAAGGCAAAACAGCGTGTATACAGTTTAACCGCAAAAATCGTTTGCATCTAAAATATGTTTCAATTTAAAAAACATAATTGATAGCCTTAAAATTGTGCTTTTATTATGTGAAAATTTCGAAAATAAAAATTATATTTACTGAAAGTTTGTTCTCAAAAAAAACGCGTCCAATTGTTTTTTTTATATTAAAAACATTTTGAGTTCAATGGCTGATTTTTTTCCAAATTGTATAACACCTACCTTAATGTTAGATGGTTTGGTGTCCGCCCTAATGTAGCTTTGTTTTTACTACCAGCTTGAGAGTCTTCTTCTCCCTCCGATTTAAACCCAGCATCACTTCTTTCATGTTCTCCACGCTTTGGAGGGTCCGCTGCATCACCAACGGTTTTACTTCTTGATCTAAACGTAGTAGTTGGAGGTTCATCAGCTTCTTGGCTGATGTTGTCATAGTCTATGTTGCCAGCTGAATGTCTTTGATTTTTCTTTTTCGTTTTTCCTAAAGTATGCGATCCTTGTACTATAACAGTTTTTGTTGCAGGTCGTTCAAGCGTCTGGCTGTTAAGTATTTCTCCCTTGTGTCCTGTTACTAGCAATATTCCTGGTCCAGATCCCGGTTTTGTCGCAGGAATCGACATGTTTCTTACCGACTCTCTAATTATTTGCCGAATAGTTTTTAAGAAAGCATTTCTAAAATCAGCCGTACTGAAATTTAACAATCAATAACGGTTCTAATCCAAATGTCGGATATGTTACCTATTAGATAAAACATAGACCTTCTCGGATCTTCTCTGTAATTGACTTCTCAAGTGAATCAGTTCCCACAGGAAATGAGAATCCATATCCTTAGCTGACGAGGCTCGCACTTGAACTTCAGTTACGGGAATGAGAACTTGATAGCGAATAATTTCCACTTCAGAAGACGAACCTTTACTGGACACTCCCTACAAACAACAATAAGAAAATAATACTCAAGAAAAAATAAATAAATCTACCATTAGTTTTCTTTTCTGCCTGAGACGTTCTTTACACAGAAAGACGACAGCTGTTTTAAAGACAAAGCACATTGCGTGCAACTCAAGCCCTTTTTTGATTTTTCCTAAGAAATCAGAGATGTTAAGCCATTCCACTCCGCCGTAATAGAGCAAATCTCCGGGACTAAGATCGATAGATTGTTTGCACGATTTTTGATGCTGTCTAAATAGATGGTCAAAAATTGCTCCATATTCCTCATGAATTCTTTGCATTTCGTTAATGTGTTCCGCTACCTTCTCCATACCTTTTAAAGCCTCTGAAACAAAAAACAATAAGTGATTAAAAAACGTAAAATAAAATAAAATTTATAGCACAATTATTCAAGCAAAGGTTTTGATACATAAATATAATATAATATAATATAATATAATATAATATAATATAATATAATATAATATAATATAATATAATATAATATAATATAATATAATATAATATAATATAATATAATATAATATAATATAATATAATATAATATAATATAATATAATATAATATAATATAATATAATATAATATAATATAATGTTCATTGTTCATATGCAGTGTTACAATTAAACATAATTGAGATATTATGTTCTCCTAAGTAAAATCATCATTTCCTTTTTTTTGTCGATAGTTAAAAATAACTACGTCTATTTCTGGAAAATCAAAAATTAAAATTCTTAACAACTGATTGCTTCAAAATCAAATTATTTTGCTAGACTTTAAAATTACTTAAAAACATGTATATTATCCGGCCAAATTAACAATTTTATGAAACTCACGTTCCGTGAGCGTTTTTTCATTTTCTCAACATTTTTATAATATTTATTTATGTATTAGGGGCGTAATGAAGTTTTTATAGATTGAGACGTAGTTTTCAGCTCAAAGGGCAAAAAATACGTTGGGGCTATAAAAGCAAATTAAGCTCGTGGTACATACGTAGATAACTTTATGTCCGGACGACGATTTGTTAATTAAAAATAAATTTATTTTAAAAAATAAATTCTCTATATATTAGAATAACTTAATACAAAGTCGCCAGAAAAAAACTGTAGCTATTGCTAGACAATTGTAGTTTTATTTTGTTTAGCAATTGTGCAGCTTCTAAAATGAATACAGTTAATAAACCAGCAAAAAAAGCCAAAATCTGTAATGTAATTTCCGAAAAATTTATGAAAATGTATGAAAAGTCAAGCTTAAAATTAATATCTTAAATGATGCGCCGTAAAAAAGGGTTTGAAAGAAAATTGTTTGAAAAAACTGTGAAAAGACCCGTTTGGATTATTTTTGGTATCTATCAAAGGAAAGAAAACCTTCTTTCCTCTAGTGTTACTGTTCCATGTTAAAAGCCACTATGAAGAGTACAACGTAGGAATAAGCCGTTACTCAAACTTTAACTTTAACTTTTAAAAACATAAAATCAGGCGGATTCAAGATCAAAAAGTCTATTGTTTTGAGCAGAGAAGACATGGAAACATTTATATATCAAGCTTTAAGTTAATGATCTATTTGAATTTAAAACTGTTTAACAAATCTTCCTTAAAACAAGTAGCTTTAAAATTTGGGATAGCTGAGTATATAGGAAGCAACAAGTGCTTGTTCAGCTAAAATGAATGAAATCTAAGATCTCTAATCCTTATTTCTGATCACTTTGGCAACATACTGAAACCAAAAGAAACCGCACAGTTTTTTGGAAAATTCATATTAAGTGTGCTGCCTTACGTTTCAATATATATGAATACTCGTCGTTTTTTGTGGTTTACAAACATGGGAAATAAACAAGACTAACTGGTAGGAAAAAAACTGTTGCTAAAATTCTAAAAAATATCATTTTATTTTAAATTGCCAAATAGTAATTTTTATACTGAATGCTGCTTGAAAATATTAAGTTTTTAAAGCTCTGATTATCAATTTTTACAACATTGTGTTCATTTGCTCAGCTATCTTAAAAGTTTAAAGTGGGGCGTTAATTTATTGGAGTAGTGTAGCTACTTTTCCTGTTTTCCTTTTTTAAACATATTTTTATCAGAAATTCAGGTTTTTATTAGTAACTAAAGTCAATAATTTAAATCAACTTTAATTAAAAACTTTTTAAACTTATAATTCCGCCACGAATGAAAATTTCCTCTTTTGCGGACTTAATAGAAAAATTTCTATTTGTCGTTTAATTGTAACTCACCGGGCTATAAAGACGCCCGTTGGCTATAAATAAACGTTTACATATGTCACAAAAAACTGTCTATAACTGTCAATTTATTATGTATCCGAGCATAAAATGATTTAAAACATTTAAGAACGAACAGATTCAATTGTGTTGGAAATATACTCACCAGTGAATATTATTACACTTAAAAATATAGGTATTTCTTACAAAGTTGGCTTTTTCAGTTTTTAAAATTCAATTAAAGAGCACTTATCGCAAACCGTGTTTTGTTCAAGGTAGTATTCAAATAGTTTTTATAATCTCACAAGTAAATAAATTCAATCTCAACTCTCTAAATTAAACTTCCACCTTATTTCTGTATTTTTAAACCAAAAATAGCAAAACTGTAATGAACACGTAGTAAAAGTGCTTATTATTTTTAAATACACAACCAAATTAAATTATTATAAACCTAAATGATAAGGACTCATTAGAAACTGACTTAGATTTGTGTTATTTTTTAAATTTCTAGTTTCTATTTAAATTGTAATTAATTAGTCACCTGTGCACAACACCCTTTTTACAAACATGGGTTTGCTTATAAATATATATAAATGTTTTCAGGCCTGAAATTTCTCAGATAGCATGTCATTATTTATCATTTTAAAAAAACCATATAAAAACCACAGTTCATATTATATGTTTTGAAATTTTGAGTTTGGAGTTTTTAAAAATTTGAAGACGTCTCCAGTTAGGTTTTGGAACTTTGGAAGTTGCTAAAACCATTACACACAATGCTCAACGCTTTGAAATATAAATAGTATCTTATGTAATTTCATGTAAAAACTGGACTTTAACTTGATTCAGCGTCAAAAATTCCTGTCAGCTTAAAAATATTATTTTCTCTTCTATTGTCAATTTGGTCTTCCTTTGTCTTTATCATATAAATCTTTTGTGATTTATTCTAGATGTAGAGTTCAATAAAGGGGCTCGTTAGTGTCACTTTTTATCTGCTAACTGT
Organism: Lagria hirta; assembly: GCA_947359425.1. NCBI lineage: Eukaryota > Metazoa > Arthropoda > Insecta > Coleoptera > Tenebrionidae > Lagria > Lagria hirta. The sequence goes on from OX375794.1 coordinate 32,626,030, forward strand.
TAAACCTGATTAAAATTAAATGTTTCCAGTAGCTTTGCAATTTTTTTCATCTTGATGATTGTCTATTGAAGAAGATATTGATGTTGTTTCAAATAATTTCTTGTCATATTAATAATCATGAAACTAACTTGAGTTACACTTAAACGTCAGCAAATGTTAAGCGATTGTTACTGGTGGTACTATTAAGCAAAAGAAGCGTATCACAGCTTTCAGCTGTGGTTCCTGGTAATAAGTTTTCTGACAGAAAATGTATTTCTTTTCTTGGTTCAAAACCCAAAAAAAAAATGTATACAGTTGAAATTAATAACATCTAGCCTAAATCACTAATCAGCACATGATAAACTTTTTCTTCCTAAAAATTGCATTGTTGACAATAAGATGTCGGACGTATCCTCACAACCAGTAATAAGTGAATGTAAATTGTGTAAAAAGTCTATTTCCAAAGAAAAACTGATATGAAAAAATGCGAAAATAAATATCACCCAGGATGTGGCAAAAGAGCACTAGCAGCTAGTAGTAGAAAAAACTCTAAATGTGTGTATGATTTCGAAGTTATCGATATTCCGTCTCAAAGCCTTTCATTAACTGGTGGAACGTCTGCTTACAGTCCGGAAATATAATTTTTAAAAGAAACGATGTCTTAGTTAAAAAGTGAAAACAGCACATTGTAAGAAAAATGTTCCGAATTGCAAAAAAAAACAGAACCTTGAAATACTTATAGAGTCAATGCAGAAAAATAGAGATAAGGAAAGTAATGCTCGTATAAAACCTAGACCTGATAACTAGAGAATTGATTTCAATAAAGAAATGACAAAGTTTAAAAACGATATCAATAAACATTTGGAAGACAAATTTAGTCATCTCTTCAAAACTCGTCAAAATCACAATCCCAAATACAAAATCCAAAGTTTTACGAACATTTACGATCAGCAATAAAGAACATTAAGAAAATCAATTTGATAAAAATTATACAATAATATGTAAGTATGCGCTTCAAAAATGTGCCAAATAATTATTGTTTCTCTTTGGGATACAGAAGCGGAAATTACACGTTTTCGTCATCGGTCCTCAACACATTTGCTAATCCCAAAAAAGATTGCAACAGGCCCTACCATATCTTGAACTATACACAGGTCATTATTTTCGCAAATCATTTGCATGATCACTAGCAAATTCTGAGGCTCATTGATTAATGCTTACGGTACGGCGTATGGAAATCAAATGTCGTGGCTGAAAACTATGTTTAAGACTCAACAGAAAACTAGAAAAAAACCACTGTAAGAATTTTTGGAGAAAGCATTTCAATAAATATTAAAATGGAAATGAATACATCCGTAAAAATCGTTGCAGCACGTACGTCTAGCACTAACAATATTCTTATGAGATCGATAATGATGAAAACGAAACATCTAAGAAACAGAAGATGACATAAATTCACAACAATAATTTTAAAAATTGTACAATTACCATTTATATAATAAATAACCGTGACTTCTTAATTAGATTAATTATTTATTAATGTCACTTTTTAATACTAGTCATAAAATAATGTCACTTTTTATAACTAGTTATAAAAAAAGCACGTTTGACAACTAAAATGACGTATCACGATAGTTGCCTTTCGTAACGAAAATAGAGAAACAAACATTGTAGATTACGCTCTATTTTTTATAACATGTTAGTTGAAATAACAATTAATAGATACATTTATTAAACTGTTAAACATAAGTAACATGAAAACTTACCGACAAGATGCTGATGTTCGTCCGTATTAGAATCGGTTAAATTTCGTAACTGCTGCAATAGTAAAGGATATTTTAATATCCTTTGAATTGGTTTGATCAAGTAGGATTCTAACGTAGATGAGTGCTGTTGTTTAGGATTTCTAGCTGCCAAAAACTCTTGCAGAGCCTGATTACCTTCATCTGCAAAATTCACAGCCGGTCTTAATCAATCAATTTGAATAAGCAATATAATACTCACTCGGATGTAAAACTTTTTGCGCTTTGCTGTGACTAGCACAGAAGGAACTGTATAATTTAAAGTGATTTACATAATACAAAAAAGCGCTGCCAATAGAAAATAAGACGTTCTGAAATAATTAAAATTAAAATAAAGATTGCTCCAAAACATATTTTGTCCTTACTTTGAACTGACTGTTGTATTCAAATTTATGAAAATCTGGCTCAAGATCTAAAGCGTCTTCAAGATTTTGCAAAAACTGACGTTGGAAAGTCACAATTTCTTGAATATTACCAAAAAGAGCGTTGATTTCTGCATTCGACAAAAAGGTTTCCTTCTTCAGAGGCTCTAAATAGTTTTCTAATAAATTGTTCAAGTGCTGTAAACATGAGAGAAATTATACCACGAGCAGGTGTTGTTTGCAAGTTAAATTTATTGCGTAAAAGCTAGAGACTTTTTTATTAATTGTCTTTTTTTTTGTATATCAGGTAGAAAAGCATCTAGAACCCAGAAAAGTATTATTGTATATTTAATATGTAAAAATAAAAATATTTTTAAATATTATATAGATATATAATTTGTAATTATTTCACAATTAATACAGTTTGAAAATAATTTGGATGTAAAACAAATTATGTCTAAGCAAAAATTTAACAATAATACTGATTCGCGTGCTACGACTGTCTGCTAAAACAACGTACTCTACCTTTTTTTAAACTCGGCTCTAACAACCATTGATTTACGAAAAACAATATATTTAATATAAACTAAAGGTTAACTTAATTATATCATAAAATCAGTCCTTTACTGTTATAATAATTTTTTTCTGAAAGATGAACAAACTGTGTCAAACAAAAGTTTTAAATTAAATTCGAAATTAAATGGTTTGTTGCTGTTACCAACCGTTTGCAACCAATGTTTCCAATATTTTTTTAATATAAAATTAAAAAAAAAGAATGTTAGAATAAATAGCCCAAAAAACACGTTTTTCAAAAAGTATTGGCGCAGCTGTCTCATAGAAAACTTGGTCCTGCAACTAGTTTTCTACAGGCCCTTTAGGAAAAATCATCCGCTATAAAAAAACTGTACTTTTTTAGTGCAAGAGAGAGGTAATGTTAATAAATCTATAAATCCATAAATCAAAAGTAATAGTGACCAAACTTCATCTAATTATTTGTGAATAACTACACCAGCAAGACATAAGGTTTTTTTTATGGTACAAAAATATTTTTTTCTATGAGTTATTAATACACTTTATAATTGGACATATTTATTATTGATGGTCTATTATAAAGTAGAAAAATAATGAAAAACTCCACGTTTCATATATAACACAAATATATAAATCTGACGTTTGCAGTGGTGGGAATGGCTGTGCGGACAAGTTACAATAATAATAATAGTGAAAGTAACTCGAGCGCGTCAGATGTTCAGAGAAAACGTTAAATAGCCCCCGTCAAAGCTTTCATAAAGGTGCGTTTTACGAAACTAACAGGTCAATAATTTTTTCGTAACGTGTAAATTTTTTTTTAAATAAAAGTCAAATATTTTGAAAAAACCAACTTCACTATGATTCATTATTATTTGATTTATAATTAATTCAAAATACTTTTTGTTTAATTTGTCTGAATCAATTAACTAAATAAACCAATACTTAATTATATTGAAGCTAATTTTTTAATTTTTTACTTATTTTTATAATTGTAAGTATCAAAATATATGCCAAAAAAAAACATTAATAAAAATAACTTAAAAACTATTATTCAAACCTTAATTAAATTTATATGGGACTACATATAGAAGACATCAGCTTTTAAGTAAATAAAAAATCACAGTTTTTTTAAGCTTTTTTAAGCAGTTTTAAGTTTTCTAGTAAACAGATTACTTAAGTCGCAAAAACTTAAATTAAAAAAAAGCAGTTATCAAAAAAGTGGCTAATATTAATAGCTATAATAAATAGAACTATAAAAAGTAAAAATTGAAACAAATGTCAAAAACTGCACAACTTTTCAAACAAATAAACAAGATTTAAAATTCATTTCAATATCTTTTGAATCAAAGATAACCAAAATCCAAACTAGATGTAGATAGCACTAAGCTCACTTAAAATACGGTAGATTAGACAAGGCAATTGCAGCTAAGCACGTCATTAATAGCAATCATAATATTGTTATTAACATCTTACATTTTTTACTAATAAATGACTATAGACATTTGAACGCCGCCGAATACATAGAAATACATACAAAATACAAAATTTTGTTTTGTTTTTACAATTACAAAGATAACTGTCCTCTTCAGCTTTTTAATCCGATTATTAAAAAAACCCACAAAAATTCCTTTAACCAAATAAAATTAAGCAAATAATAATTTAGTTTATATCATTTCCTTGACGATCATAAAATCAAAAAGGCTCTTGAAATTTTATAAAAGTTGTTTTGGAAAATGGTAGAACTGCGGTGTTAGATACGCTTTAATGTAATTTCTTAACTATTTTTAATGTAAAATAAACTTGGTTTGTTTAGTAATACTTTCCTAGAAATATTATCATTATTTTGAACCGACTAAACATTAAAAAAAAGAAGGACGTTCTCAATTCGACTGTAATTTTTTATGTAATAATGTGATTTTGATTTTTTTTTTTTTGGAAGCTGGTGCTTTACATTTGGTCCCATTTAAATTTGATCAAGATCTGATCAGTAGTTTTTAAGTTATTCTTCTTATTAATGATTTTTTTAACATTAATTTTTGACACTTACAATTAATAATAAAAATTTGTAAAAAACTGATCAAAAATATTTCAATATATAATAGTTTATTTATTCAGTTAGTTTACGCTATTTGAACCTTATTAATTATGTTGTTTAATGTGTTTGATAATAGATTACAATTTCAAGAAAAATGTCCTCTTGATAAAGTTTACTTATATAAGCGCAAACCATAGAAAAAATTATATAAAATACTATCAATAAATTAAATATTAAGTAACAGTAGATTTTCTATTATAAGATGTTTTTCCCTTTCTTCGTTTGTCTCATTCAGAAGTCGCTGTCTCATATTAGCAGCGCGTCTAGTAGGACCCATATTGAAACAAATAACATAATCAAATCCACTAAAAATTAAGAAATAAAATTTAAAAAAAAAAACCAAAAAAAACTCAATTTTAAAAAATTAAAAATACTTTAAAATATCAAATAATTGCAAAGACTTCTTTGCTTAAAAAACAATCAAATTATTTAGATAATATAATGTACAATTATTGTTATTTTTAGAGTCGGTGTTAGTCAAAGTAGGTTTGTATAAGGTTGTATATATTATGATTAGTATATTTATACATACTGATCATAATATTTACTGATTATATTATATTATGTTCAGTATATACTAATCATAATATGAGCATACACAATATTTAAACTAATCGCCCTCATCTTACCTTAACTGACACCGAATAAAAATAGCAATAATTGTACATTATAGTATTCAAATCATTTGATTGTTTTTTAAGCATACAAGTCCATGCAATTATTTTAGTGTTTTTTTTTTAATTTTCAAATGGGTTTTTTTTTGTAAAATTTTTTTCCCTACAATATATTTTTGTTATTTTAGTCGATGAAAAAACTTATATGTGAAATATAGCATTAAATGTTACAAATTTATTTTTTTTAAATTAGAAAAGTAAAAAAAAGGCAAGAGATTAATTATGAAAAAATAGTGAAAAAATCGGAATCACAAAGTTCAACTAGTTGCTAAGAAAAATTTTATACTTCTTATTATGGATGTCAGAAACTGCTAAAAAAATCTTTACCTTTCGAACAATTGTGAAGTGTTTTGAAATCAACTAATGATTCTCACTTGTCTTCGGTAAATAAAGTTCAAAAAGCACAAAAAGCATGTTAACTTATTGAGCAATCAATCTCTCTTCGTTGGCCAACCATATATTTTCAGTTAGACACAAGTACGTGTTAATCAAAAATTATCAATTATTACTTAATTTTGTTGTTTGCTAACTACTAACGTATTCCGAGTTGTGGAAAAATTTATCACTAATTCATACAAAGCATTCGAAAAGTTTTATTAACTATAACTTGTATGTAGTGGTCAAATTGATTTATACTATACCTTGACGTAAGCACGTTCCGTATCGACCAGTTCGAGGATGACTTTTCGAAGTTTTTCAGCATCTGTGAGCTGTCTAGAAGGTGTTAGAAGTGTCTGCGATGTGTTACTAACGAGACTTCCTGTAGGACTCGATTTTCTTGTCTCCACGGGAGATCGACAAAATCCAGTAACTTGTTCGGCAGACTTGAGAAGATTTTCGATTTCAAAAGAGTTTGTTCGTGAACTCACTTTGATGCCCGAATCGGTCATTGAAGGTGGTGGATTTTCTAAATCAGTCGTATAGCGGTCTTTGCCTGGAAAAGTGACACTAACATAAGTATCAAAAACTTCAATAAATCTTGCACCTAAACTTTTATTGTGACAATTTTAATGTCTGGTTGGCTTTTACTATATAAACTCTATCCAGACAAAAATTTACATAGAAAAACAGAGACCACAAAGCACGATTTCCTAATTTAAAACTAATTTATGTTAATTTGTTTTATGTAACTGTTAACAGCTTAACCGTAATTTTTGAAAATATGACAAAAGACAGAAAGTATAAGCTAAAACCCTGTGCTTAGTAAATTTACAAACATAAAAACAATCTAAAAGTTGCTGCACGCTATTGAGTTGATCGTAATGAGAAAAGTGATAATAATTTTTTAAAAACAAAAATAAAAGCTAAATTGAATTAAGATTGCAATTTCTCTTTCTTAGCAACGGCACACAGAACAACTATAATAAAAACAATAAAAAAATAATTAGTAAACAGAGAAGATGACAGTGAAAGAAAGAAAGAAAAACAATAAAAAAAAACACAAAGGAAGTAAGAAAAAAGTAAAATAACATAGAGTAGAAAGAGTAATATTAAAAATAATAATTATAGACAAAGAAAAATACAAAGCGATAACAATTTACAGAACAAAAATAAAAACAACGAGCGAGAAAATAGAGAAGAAAGAGAGTTTACAGAACATGAAAGACCTATTAGGATGCGAACTGTTTATCGATGTAGTTTGTTGTTGTCGCCAAGATTTTCCAATGTTTCACCAATTAAGCACGTCTGGGACATCATGGGTAGAAGACTGCAAAATTTACATTATCTTCCACAGACTCGGAGGCACTAAGTAATGAGGTACAGATAAAATGAGGTGAGACACCTCTGGAAGAAATTGATCACTTTATTAGGTCTATGCCTAGACGCTAATAAATATATAAGGCGCGGTAGATCTCAGACAATTTTTTTTGTGGTACGAAGTGGCAAAATTTGCTTCAAATTTTGATCAATTCTTCACTTGAGTCATGTATATCAAAATTTATTTAAAAATATTAATCATTACTGAATGTTTGTAATTCTATTTAACTTAGTGCAAATATAAATAACAGCAGAGAAAGTAAAAAATATTAAAAAATCAATAGAGACAAAAAGAGCACAACCGTTTTGATAAAGTAATAAAAGTGACACAAACAACTATAAAAAAAAGCAGAAAAAAACAAAATGCAAGCAAAAAATGATATTACATAAGAATAAATTTAATTAAAAAGCAAATAAGTAAAATCAAAAAAAGAGCGCTTGAAATATATAAGAAAAAAAATAAGAGGTAGTTAAATTTTATAGATGTGGAGTGTGAGAGGTTGACAAAACTCATAAATAATGTATGAATAAAAAAGGATTGCCGGATAAATAGAAAGCAAGTTTTATATGCCAAATCTACAAAAAAAAATTAAATTGCAGGGGGATAATATTGATGGATATAGCATATAAGATCTACAGTATGATTCTGTATAAAAAAGAGTGCTACAAAACTTACAAACGGGGTTCAGAAAAGGCAGAAAAGAAATAGATAATGTGAATACTCTGCAGCATGCAGCGAGTTTTTACCGCTGGAGAAAAAGAAGAGAGAAAAGAGATAGCGGTACAAAAGCAATGTGTACCGCTTACATTGCTTGTCGACCTTCGCGCGGTACTAGTTACTGTAGCTAGAGAAAAGTTGTGGGAATGCATAAAAACAAGAAACGTTGAGTATGAAAACAAAGTGAACAAATAATGAGAAGTATAGAAAAAATAAATAAAAGTACAATAAACAGGGTGAAAATACGTAAAAGAATAATTGATTGTTTCTTTTAACATAAGGGTGGAGTGGTGGTAATAGGTGAGATTTAGAAAAGAATGAAAAAAATTCTTAGGTGTATAGAAAAATAAATAAGATAAAAAAACTCCAAAACAGAACTGGCAAAACAAAAATTATAATATTTAAGAAAGCGAGAAAGAATGAATAAAGATGAAGAGGAGATCAAATAGAAAAGATAGATAAGATTAAGTATTTGAACTCATTTGTCAGTGTTGATTTGCAGTTTTTTTCAATAAAAGAACACAGAAAGAACTTACATTAAAAAACTTGCCAAGAAAGGAAAACCCATGATAAGACAAATTTAGAAAAAGACAGAGTTTAGAAAAAGAGATATGCTATTTGAAAGAAATGGTTAAAAAAGTCTGTGTATGTATATAGTGCGGAAATCTGAAAAAAAAAGAGAAGAAACAGAAGAAATACTCGAAAAGTACGACAAACAGATGTTAGGAGTGGAAAAAAAACGCAAGAATAGATGCTAATAAAAGGGTCTGAACGAAAAAAAATAAGAGTAAACGCGGTCAAAACAGCATGTAAGATTGAAAAACAGATTATAAAAAAAAATTATAGAAAATAGATTTAAGAGAAAAACCTTGAAAGAAATAAGAATGTATGTAGGCAAAGTTTTGTAAAAAGGATTTTGCAATTATTATTTAAAAGTTATAAATTTATCCCTATCATTTTAAGCCTAGCAAATTGAAATTTTTTGAAATTATTTAATTCTTTTGATAAGCCAAATTTTTGTTTATAACTTGGCTGTTATTATTGCTGCCAAACAACCAGAATTATCTTTTAATTATGATTAACTCAGTAGCATACAGCCACAACTTTTAAACCTAGCAAAATAGCTTTTATTTTATATAAGATCTACTTATTCTCGACTTTCACTAGATGTTTTTGGCACAATATCAAGACCACCCAGTATTTGTTTGTTCTTATACTTAGCTTTTTTAAATTTTAAGAATCAAATAAAAATGAGTTTTTTCATCAAAAAGCGAATATTGAAGAATAAAAGTAATTTGTTGCAGATAAATTTTGTTTGAAATAAAAAAAGATATAAACTATTTACTATAAATTATTCAAATTTTGTAAATCCCTATTATGTAAATGTGTTAATTTCTATTGCTTTTTTTAACTTTTAATCGCATGCAAGATTGAAACTACCGTCTTAAATTACATAGAAACAGTCATTTAAACTAAATGACTCACTCCAACCTGGTGCTGGTACGATGAGTCCCGAAATCATTTCTTCGCTGATCACGGGAGGCTCTGAGGGAGGTGGAGGACACACTAAACTGTCGATAATATCATCCGTGGCACGCAGTATTCCCGCTAGATCAGGAGGTTCAGTTCTGGATGATCTCATCATCATGCACAATTGAAGCTCTTCCTGTAGAACGCTTTCTAAGTACATCATGTCTAAGTCAGAAACAATAGCACCATTGATCACCATAATTTCATCGCTTTTGATGATTCCGTTTTGCATGGCTACGCTCTTATCCTCAACTCTACTGACGTAGCAACAAAGCTCATCCTGACGGTCAGAATTTTCCACAAGTTCTGCCTCCACGCTAAAGCCCCACATTTGCTCCAACGTGCTTCGGGAAAGCTCCACTTGGTACAGAATCTTTGCACAAACTTCCACCACTTCATGAGTATGCAACTAAAAAGAAGATTTATGATCAGTACATTGTCATTTTATACGCATAAATTTCTCCTATTATGCTTAAATTGTAACGTTACACTGTTTCCTTAACAAAAATAGCTGAAATTGTACAATTAAAAGACCACTCTGTATCAAATTTATCAAATATGTACATTTATAATTAGTTGTAGACTGTAGAAAATTAATTGTTACCTCATAACTTGAATTCTACTTATTACGTATAAAGTAGTTCAACGTTTATGTTGTCATAATAAATGCTAGCATTGGTGAAATTATAATTCATTCAATATTTGGTGCATACCTAATTCATCAAACTATTCTCAATAAATTATCAACTTTTTATAGTATGTTGTACATTATCGTATCAATATAGTTTTAAAATCAAATCATTGAACATTTTAATTTGAAATTCTTCCAAATAAAAAATATTGATTTTATTTATAAAAATCCTGAAGTCATGAATAAACTTAATGTATCTTAAAGCTTTCATATAATTCTAATTAATAAATTTGAAATAATACAAACCTTTTTCATAATTTACTCTAAAGATTATAATGATAACAGCTGATTTGAATTAGCAACAAATAATTTTGTTTACTTCCTAAATTCTTATAATAATAGAAAATATAAAAAAACTAACAAACCAAAACTAAATTATATGCTCTTATACAAGATTTCAAGAGTTTTGGTTAGATAACAAGTCCAAAGATTCTATTAATAATTCAGATTCACTTTGTTAAAGAGTATCTAAATTCTTTATATTTATACAGTCTTTAGAAACGAAAACCCATCAATTTTGCTGTCTTATTGTCGTACTTTCAAAACACGTATTTTGATTGAGAAAAAGGTCAAATACTCTTCTAATAATGACAAAAACAAAATGTATTAATTTAAAAACTTGTTAACGATAGTAAATAAAAAAGATTATAAAAAGAATAATAAATTATATTAAACATGAAATAAATTAATTAGATATTTTAATCAAAATTCTATTATTATTACTTAATTAGCTACGTTTTAATTTTAAAATAAAAAATAAAAAGCCAAGGGCTTGTTTAAGACTACAAAATTTATACATATAGCATTTAGTCTATGATACAGCAAATTGCAAGTCATTCGAATAAGAACGTATAAGTTCCTGTAAAATGACTAGAAAAAGTTACGCCGAGTGCATTTCAAGCGATTATGCTGTATTTCAAGACCGTTGATGCAACAAGTGTTGCTCTATTAATAGATTTAATGTGAAATAACTTAAATTTTAATTAATTAATGTACATTGTTACTATAAAATCACCCTTAGAATATGTTTAAAGCAAATAAATTAAATTAATTCTAATTAAATTTAAAATTAAGAAGCTTGGTTAGTTCTTTTTTCAAGTTCAATCAGTGATGTGACAAATTAACTTAAATTTATATTTTAATTTGGGATCAATTAACTAAACATTAAAGTTCTAAAATCCAAAAACTTTATTTCATATTTGTTCTGGTATCAAGTATCAAGAATAAAAATATAAAAAAAATTTAAGTATTTTACCCAGAGACGTAAAACTGTTGGTGTATGATGGTTAATAACGCGTTTTACACAGTAAAAGACGTTTGTTTCTCATAAGAATAAAACTGTTTTTGTAGGAATAAAAAGGCCAAAATATGCCAAAAAACAATATGAATAAATCAAAATTGTTCTATTGTGCAAAAATTGAATAAATTAAACATCTTTCCGACATATATGTCAACAATAAATTACTCTTTAAGATTCAAACTTGTGAAAAAGTTACTTTTTAAATGTTGCATTCAAAAGAGATTTTCTGAATCCTCAAAAAAAGTTAAACTATATGAAAGTTGACGTATTACCTGTCAACAATTAACAAAAACATTAAAAAAAATTTGCACAAGTTCAATTAAATATGCCGTGATAAACCAAAATTGATCGTGCAATCAAAAACGTCTACTAGTTTTGGAAAAAATTAGCGATTTGTAAATGTTATAAAAAGTTTGCTGTATTACATTTAAAAAGATCAAAAATTATCAAAAAACTAACGCGAATATTCTCCGAAAGTTGACACTGCTTATTAAAATCCAAAAATGAAAAAGATAGAATTTAGTGTTTCTACAAGACTAGTTTACAAAAAGCTAAATACCAGTTTATACAAATAACAAACCATAATACAGATCTCGTTAATGATCAAAATTGTACCGAACAGTAAGTGTTAAAAATTTACTTATCTGTCCAACCAAATATTAATTTGTGACACAGCAACTTTATTTCAGAATAGCAAACCTACAATATTCCTAGATCTAAGAAGTAGTTTATTGTTGACATATAAGCATATAGTTCCGATATGGAAAAAAGTTAATTTCTTTTTGCAATGTGATAATTAGTGGTTAACACATCAAAAAAATAAATAAATTTAGTGTTTAAAAAATTAATTTTTACAGTAATAAGTCAGACTGTTTATTAAAAAACGACAAAAGAACTGAGTCAAAAATGTTTAAGCAAATTATTCTAAAAGTTTCCAGAAAACTTCTCGTTTATGCCTTTCAAGTCATGCAGCAAAAGATAAATAAAAAAAAATTAATTCAAAATAAAAAAATTGACATTAAATAATTTGAGTGTTTAGAACAACTTATTGTCTTAATTTTTAAATACATACTGTTAAAAAATTAAATAGAAGAAGTTTCTTCTTGTTAATAAATATATCAACAATATATTTTTTATCAAAATTGTAACTTTTGTTTTTCAAATAACTATATCAGATTTTTTGTTTTAATCTCGGTAATAATAAAATAATTCTTGCTTTTTTAAATAATGGGTTAGGAAATTATAAGTAATAAGTTTAGGTAGCTATGCTAGAACTAAGTACATTGACGTAAAAATACAAAACATAATTGTAATACATTAGAATTCAATAATGCATAAAGCAATAGATTTCACTCGTAACATTTTAAAGTCTCGTAAGCAACATTGTTAAGAATTAACAAAATTGAATCTCTATATCACGCAAAAACTCGGAAAAGTACGAAAAAATTTAGGTTAAACTTTTCTTCCCAAAAAATGTTTTAAACGTCTTTTACAGAAGCGTAAAATTATTATTTCTCTTGACAACCATTAATTTCAAAATTTGGTCTCTTTTAGCTAGGACTTCCAATTAAAAGAACAAAGAACAGGGTATGTTAAGTATTTTAATGTAGTTTGCGAAAATTAGATGTCAATCAATAAACGACTCATCTAATTATTGGCTTCGACCAATATAATGTACTGTCACCCTCTATAAACTTGCTCTAAGTGTTAATTTCAAGCCACCAATCAATACGATGATTATGTATTCTCGGAGTTAAAGCAGCGCTGAAAGATATTTACTTTCATCTAAATTGGTAAAGGATAAACCACGCTTGTGTCAATCTTAGAACTACTATTATATTATATGCCCATTATATAACCGTAAGTTTATAAATTATTTAGGTCATGATATTTATCATTTTTCTCTCCATTCCATTTTCTCTTTTCAAGTATCCACGCAACTCTTCTGTGATCAAACTATTGTACGCTCTATTATACCTGCTTTCTCTAATTTTTTCACTTTTTTCTTGTTGTCTTTCTACACGTTCATTAGTTTTCTATGCACCCATTGTCTCGCTTCTCGTTTTTCTTGATCTCTTCTACGCTAAACCTTTTCTTTTCACAATACCCTTTTCTCTATTTTTTGATTCCCTCTATCTGCCTTTCTACTCACCAGTTGTTTTCTTTCAATATCTCACACCCTTCTCGTTCTTTTAATTTATATTCAATCTTAACTGCTTTCTTTCCTGCCTCTATTTTTATTTTTTTCCTTCTATCTCGATATACTCTAGAGTCTCTTAGCTCAATCGTAACACTTATCTCATATATCTCTCTTACAGTCTTTCTTTACTACACTGTTTTCTTCTATACCTAAATTTTTGTTTTATACAACAGACTTTCAAACATTTTCATTCCTATCTCATACTCTTCTCCAAACTTTCTCTTCATCATTTTATATTGCATTAATATTATATTGCAACAAATATCAAAATATCTCACGTTTAATCGATTATTATCTTCTAAACAGTTTGGTTTTACCAAAAGGTTTTCAACAGAAGATGCGCTACTTAAACTTTTAAGCAGTATAACTAACAGCTTCAAAAATAGAGACTTTTACATAACGCACTTCCCCGACCTTTCAAAAGCGTTCGATTGCATGTCTCATGATATACTACGCAAGCTTTACTTCTACAATTTTTCTTCTTGAAGTTGCCGATTAATATTCTCTTTCCTCGCAAACCGTAAGCAATGTGTCCGCCTAAATGGTGAAACATCAGCTAATACTTTACTTTACATGTATCCTAAATACTTTCATTTTTTCACCAATTTTTTTTTTCTCTTTATTTATAACCTGCTTTTTTTCTTACTCCTTCTTTTACTAAACACTATTATTTTTGTTTTACTTTTATTGACTTCAATTCGCTTTTTTTTCTTGTACCTTTCTGCGTTTTATATTATTGCACCCCTTTCCTCTCTCGTCAGCATCACTATGTCCTCTGCATACGCCACCACTTTTGTCTTTTGTCCTTTTGCTAGCATTTCTGATATATCACTCATATATATTGCAAATATATATGCAAACAGTAGTAGATGCAGAAAACACCTTTATATGAAACCCCTCTTTGTCTACAATTATTCTATCACAACCTTTACCATAATCACAACAAATTCCAAAAAATTCCAGAGTAGGAAAAAATTCAGCTAAGTATAAAGCTTTCTTTATTAAATAATTGGCTTTGTGATGACGGGAACACCAGCCTAAGATGAATTTATAACTTAAACCACATCGACCATTCTCTTTAACTTGAGCTCTACAAACGCAAACATGTTAACACATAAATCTGTTCCAAGACAAAGACCAATAGCAATCGTAAATGAACCATTATCAGAAATAGTGTAATATAGACAAAAGTCAAAAAACCTTTCCTGAATCTACATCAGAACAAGACAAAATGTTTTAAAGCTACCTTATGCAAATAAGCTAGTACCCAGTTAAAAAAAAACGATCCCAAGTCTTTTAAGAAAACTTATTCAAGAAAAAAAAGATTGTCATAGACTGAAAGACTCTTTCACCTTGTAAAAAAATGAGTTTGTATATATAAATATAAATGCAAAAAAAAATAACTTGATTAGTGAGAATGAATAGATTAATGAGAATAATAAATTAAAGAGAATTTTTATAAGAGCATCAAGTCAAGACAAATAAATACATTTTTTTTGCTATCAAAACACTCTTGAAAAACCGGTCCAGAAAGGAAGCTGCTAAGAAACATAAATAAGCTTTATCTAAAAAATTTATAGCAGAACAAACATAACAAATGTTTTGTTAATATTTTTACAAAATTGAAATTCTCACTTTTTAAAATTAAGATTTAGACAAATTTCTTTAATCTTATTACTTAACTTTAAAATGTCATGATAAATAATATCAAATTTGTGATTTGAAAAACCGTCATTAAGTTACCACCAGTTAAATTTATTTGAGAGAGATATTTACAAATTACTGATTGTGAGACAAAAACAATACTAGCCTTAAAAGGTGACCTTGTTGCTAAAGACTAATATTTTCACACAAAAAATGACAAGCTGTAACATTGACAACTAAAAAATGTAAAAATTAATTTCTGCTTAAACTTTTCCTCAATTTGGTTCCAAGAATCTATTTTAAGAAAAATTTAGCTATCTGAATCAGAATTATGAAATATAAACGGACAAGTAGAATTAATTACCCGTCTTTTCTTCAGATCTTCGCAAAAAAAATTTCATTATCTAAGTAACGTAGGAATTGAAGTTAAAGAAGCAAGTAGTGTTTTATCAAAATAATTAAATCTTGTATGGCAAGGCCTAAATAAGTCAAGACTACCAGCAGAACATTTATTAAAAGAATTCACAACTGACAGAACGTTTTTTTTAGTATAAGTTTAATAAAAGACGTAAAAGGTGAAAAAATTATGATTTTCTCTTTTGATCAAAAACTTCTCTTTTTTTTTGTAAAAAAAGTAGTGGGCTTTATAAAATATCTAAGCAAGTTTAAATCTCTATAAGTTATTATAGTAACAATTTAATTTTTAAATTCTTTCAATTTAGATGTTACAGATTTTGCTTTAATAGACCAGGGTCGATAATTTTTAAAACCAAAAAAAATAATAGTAGGATGAAACTCATTAGAAAAGGAAGGAAATACTATAAAAATGAAAGAAAAAATAATTTACGGGCGATCTGATGTCGGGAAGGGGATGGGGGTAAGTTTTTAAGGGTAAAAAACGGTTTTTCTTGATTTCTGGCAAAATTAAAAGTCCTATCAAAAAAAATCAAATGGCAAAATTGTAGGTAATAAAAAGATCTAAAACTTTTGTATTTACATTTTTTTACATAACCTCAAAATTTATGTGAAAAATTTAAAAAACCAAGTTTTTGGTTTTTTATTCTTATCTTTTACAAAAAAATATTTTTTTTAACGAGATTTAGTAAAAACTTACCTTTTTATGTCCCAAATACGCTGTAATTTATTTGATTAAAAATATTTATTTTTTCACCTTATTTTGAATTAATATCGAAAAAACACCCTAATTTTCAATCGAAAATTCACCCGTCAAAATATCAGCTTTTTTCAAAAAGTTGGTATGGTTTCTGTTTGTTGAAATCTCTACTTTCCGATGGTAAAAAAAAAGATATGTTTCTACAGTAAATCTTCTCAGAAAATTCAAAAATTCAAAAAAAACTTGAATTCGAAATTTTTTTTTAATTATTGTAAATAATTTTACCTAAAAAATGTGATTGCTGCAATTTGTTCCAATTAAAAAGTTGATTTATTTAATGCTAATTACATTTATGTCATAGAAAATCTCATTATATATAAATATAAATGTAAATCGTACTATTAAATTAATGTAGATGCTTTATTCTGATTACGTTATTCATTACAATATTTTTAAACACATTAATCTTATCATTCATAAATACCTTATCTTCAATTCTAATCACTTATCCATTAGTTTTTGTCTTTTTGATGGCATTTTTTCATCGTTAGATTCGTCAAACATCTCCGATTCTAGTAGATCTTCGAAATCTTCATTACTATCACCTTCTTCCTCTCCAACATTATTTCCAGACTGCGTTGGTTCTTCATCCACAATTTCTTCAGGTTTCTTCTTCAATCTTAGAGCAATTTTTAGAACCATGACAGTTTGAACATAAATTTGTGCATTTCAAACCATAGTATGGGTTTTTTTGGAACGAATAAAAGTCTTTAGATGTTAGTACATTAAGGAGTAGTTTCGTATAAAAAAAACAATAAATTGGATTGATTTTTGTTAGATTTTGACTTTCTAGACTTGTAAAATAAAAACTGTAATTGAACATAAAAACTGTAATTAAACAAAAAAACATAATTAATTCCCTTAACATTGTTTTACCCTTAAGTTTTTAATGTCCCTTAACATTCTTTTTCCCTCAACTTTTTAATGTGTTTTTTGATAGATTCTTGTCAAATGAAGACTTTCTGAACTTGCAACGTGTTTCCAGAAAAAGTAAAATTTACATACATTCCTTTAACATTCGACAAAAAAAGTGTAATTAAACATATAGTCCAGTCATTACGTACATTCAAAAAAGAAAATGAATTTGCGCTTCTAATTTTTTAATATGTTGTAGGGAATACCTAGAAAAGCTTAACTTGAGATTGTCGACCAAGCTTTCCTAGGAGCTTTCGCCGCCATCTTGAAAAAAGGGGTAAAATTTGTTTCTCGGCAATAACTCGGCTATCCGATGAGATTTCGAAAAATTTTGTAGGACACTTTTTGTAGCTTTCTTTGTGCTCTACAATAACGCTTGAATCATTTTTAGCGTATAAAGCATCGTTATCGAGATATCGATCGATAAAGTCAAAAATTTAGGATACAATTTTTGTTTTTTGCTTTTTTTTTCTTTGGGTCTTAATAAATATGAAAAATTGTGGAATTTAAACTTGTAGAGCATATTCAGACCTACAATTTCCTTCTTGAATTTTTTTATGTTGGACAAAAATTACGATCTCCAGCGCGCCGCAAAGTCGGTGAATCCACACTCAGCGTCGAGCGAGCTGCTCGCTCGGTTGTGTCTGGATGTCGAATCGAATGGGAAATTGTACATAATGTAAAATAAGTACATAGAGCAACAAATTAAGGATCACACAATAGTAATTTATTAAACAAATAATTTGTTTGTGCAGTAAAAAAAATTATTTTTTTACAATACAAAATAAACACTCCGTTATAACGAGTTTACAGCCAACTAGATATCGAAATTTTTGCCCAGAATATCGGAACCCTCGATTTACACTACGCACAGCAAAAACTCAACACGATACTGTAGGATTTTCAATGTATGATTAAAGGTTTGCATTTTTTTATTAACGGGATTAATGGAGAACAGAGGAACAATGTTTCTTTTAGCGAACCAAACAACGACTGACTGTTATTTTTTCATAACGACCGCTGCTAGCCTCGTCAGCTTGTCTTTTTTTTTCATTCACCCTTCATTTGTTAATACATACACACTCACACACACACACAGTCTCTCAATTTTCTTGCGCTCCTACAATACGATATACTAATTTGAGCGCGCTCGACGCTGAGCGTGGATTCACCGACTTTGCGGCGCGCTGGAGATCGTAATTTTTGTCCAACATAAAAAAATCCAAGCAAAAGATTGTAGGTCTGAATATGCTCTACAAGTTTGAATTCCACAATTTTTCATATTGATTAAGACCCAAAGAAAAAAAAAGCAAAAAACAAAAATTGTGTTCTAAATTTTTGACTTTATCGATCGATATCTCGATAACGATGCATGATACGCTAAAAATGATTCAAGCGTTATTGTAGAGCACAACGAAAGCTACAAAAAGTGTCCTACAAAATTTTTCGAAATCTCATCGGATAGCCGAGTTATTGCCGAGAAACAAATTTTACCCTTTTTTTCAAGATGGCGGCGAAAGCTCCTAGGAAAGCTTGGTCGACAATCTCAAGTTAAGCTTTTCTAGGTATCCCCTACAACATATTAAAAAATTAGAAGCGCAAATTCATTTTCTTTTATTTGCCTTTTTTTCGGACGAAATGACTGGACTAATATATTCCTCTAACATTCAACACAAAAAACATAATTAAACATACATTCCCCTAACATTCTTTCATTGTTTTCCCTTAACATTCCTGGAAAAAACATAGCTAAACATACACTACCCTAACATTAAAGAACAAAACCTAATTTATAATAATTAAAAAAAAACTTTCGAATTCAAGTTTTTTTTGAATTTTTGCATTTTCTGAGAAGATTTACTGTAGTAACATATATTTTTTTTTACCATCGGAAAGTAGAGATTTCAACGAACAGAAACCATACCAACTTTTTGAAAAAAGCTGATATTTTGACGGGTGAATCTTCGATTGAAAATTAGGGTGTTTTTTCGATATTAATTCAAAATAAGGTGAAAAAATAAATATTTTTAATCAAATAAATTACAGCGTATTCGGGACATAAAAAGGTAAGTTTTCACCAAATGTTGTTAAAAAAAAAAATGTTTGTAAAAGATAAAAATAAAAAACCAAAAACTTGGCTTTTTAAATTTTTCACATAAATTTTAAGCTTATGTAAAAAAAGTTTAAATACAAAAGTTTTAGATCTTTTTATTACCTACAACTTAGCCATTTAACTTTTTTTGATAGGACTTTTAGTTTTGCCGGAAATCAAGAAAAACCGTTTTTTACCCTTAAAAACTCACCCCCATCCCCTTTCCGACTTCAGATCGCCCGTAAATTATTTTTCCTTTAATTGTTATAATATTTTCTTCCTTTTCTAATGGGTTTCATTCTACTATTATTTTTTTTCACTTTTTATTATTTTTAAAGGTTTTATCCCTGGTCTATAATGTAATTGATATGTTATAAAATAGCAAGATAAAGTTTTTTAGTAAACAGATTATTTAACTTTCCTTGAAGTCAAAAAAACTTTAACAAAGATAAAACATTTATCGAAACCAATTAATTGCCAACATTAATAGATAAAATAAAGAAATCGTAAATAACATTATAAATAAACAAAAATTTAAAACATGTCAAAAATTGCACAAAAACCAATAAACAGGAATTAAAATTCTTTTCAATAGTCTTTGAACCTAAGATAGCCAACAGTACTTAATATTGTGCTTATTAAACATTTAGGACTCAAAACGGCTTATCAGTCAAAATCAAAATTGAAAAAATTGTTAGAATGTCCAAAAGACAAAACACCATTTCTAAAAAAATCTAAAATTTCTCACAAAGAGTGTAATAACTCTAACTAAAGATATATAGGGCAAACACGTGGATAAGTTCAAGTCAGATACAAAACCCACTAAGCTCACTTAAAATTAGGCAGATTAGACAAGTCCAGTATAGCCCAGCACGCAATCATCATATTAGTCTTTTAACAGCTAAAAATTGATCAGGCAAATAAATAGCTATAGACATCTGAACGCCGTCAAATTTATTGAATGAAAATAGAGTAAATGCTTTTAACAAGTATAACGGTTTTCTTTTCAGCCCTTTAGTCAGATTATTAGAAAAACCCCACAAAAGTTAATAAACCAGGCAAAACCAGTTTTCATTACATAAAATTGATTATGTGTTTAAAATAAATTAAAGTTAAACAAACCATAAAAATAATATTATAAACAAATGTAGAGAAAAATGATTCAACTATTTTTCTAGAGAGTTCTAAACTATTGAAAATCAAATGAGATTAAAAGTACTTCAAACAGAAATAAAAAACAATTTAAAATAAAATTAACAAAAATCAAAAATAATGTAAATTAAAATAAATTCTAATTAATCAACAAATTAACTATAATTACATGATAAATTAATAACGTATCAAACTATTTCTCATTTTAATTGAATATTTAACTCTGTTACTGTAATCCTAATCTGGGTTGCACAACTGAGATAATTTAGTGTAAAATTGCGGAAGGCTTTGGCCTCTAGAAGGGCTCAAAATCAAGTAGTCTTCTTGTAAATAGTACTTAGCTGCACCAATAGAAATTGAAAACAAATTGAACACTAAAATTGTTAAAATATCAAAGTTGTCACTTGTCAGTAAAATTCAAACGTCAACCGGATGAATAATAATTAGTGATTATTACTAGTTATTTGATTTTTTTCTCATAGTGTTTCCAAAAGTTTAATTTTCATTCATCGCTGAACATTTACAGATCTAATATCAATAGCCAAAGCTTTATTTTGGAATTCTACTTGTAATACTATTATTGAGATCTAGAATCATTGAAATGCATTTTGGTTTTGACATCAGCAAATAACAGAATTATCCAAAAGTAGTTCATTTAATTGTTTAAAATTATTTTGAATTATGAGTAGTTTAGAACGTCAGTTAAAAAACAAAACCAAAAATTCAGAAAACCGTTCTACAAAAGGTGTGAAACCAGAATGTACGTTTACATCATCAAAGTTTTGATTCCAAAATTACACAGTTTAAAAAACATTTGAAAGCATTTCGCAATCACCAACTAGAAAACCAACAAAGTGAATTATCGTGTACACAATCGTTGATAATAATTGGCGACTTTAATTGTGTCTCAAGACAACAATGTTAACTGGCATAGATAACATTTTTGCCACGGATTAGAATTTCAAAAGCAAATTTTTGTTCTCGATTATAGCTCAGCTTCGATCATTTATCATTCATTAACACACTTGTTTATTTAATAACTATAAAGAGATTTCAAGATAATTACGTGACCATTTATTGCTTGCTACAAATTACAATAATTGCTAAAGTCCTAACAAAACACAATAAAATCTACTTTTCAAAATTTTACGAATAAATTTTTGTTAACAAGAACGTGACAGCTTTCAGTAATATCTGCACATTTAGAGCAGCTTCAGGAGATAACTTTTAAAATAGGTTAAAGGAGCAACAGGGAATCTCATTTAGTATTCCATCCGAGTAAACAAAATCGAAGCTGTCTCGTCGAAGCAATCGACAACCAATTAGGAAACGACGCTCTACTTTTTAATTCGAGATAGATTGCTAAAAATAAGACAAACATTGAATACACTTTTAATTTTTATTAAAAAACTGTTTTAACTTGATAACACTTTCAAGAATATTTGTAGTAAATAGTTTTTATGTAATTTTAAAAGCAGAATATTCTTATTATTAAATTTTTGATTGCTACTCTTTTACAAAAAACTTTGAAATGGTACTAGAAGAAAGAAACAAGGCAACACTAAGGTTTCTAAAAAGACAAACAAAAATTAACAAGAGAAAATATGATAAACTAAAGAAAAACGCTATGCAAATATGTAGAAAAAAAATTATAATCATATCAATAAGAAGCGGAGATCAATAGAAAAAACTATAGAAATTAAAAAAATAGAAACTTTTACCAAGTTAAACAGCATAGAGCATTGTCTAATCTAAAAAATAGATAAAAACAATAATTAAACAGATAAAAAAAATCTTTCAATAAAAGTGAGTCAGTGCACTGATTAAAAAAAATTGACAAAAAGAACAAATGTTTCAGCAATAGAAAAAGTCCCTAGTTTAACGAATTTCAAAAATTATAATTCATATTGACTAGATCTAACACTGAAAAAATTAAAAACAGCAAAAAAGTTAATCAGTTTGACCAAGATAGATAGCTTTGACAGACGTAAAACAAAATAGAAGTAGACAGAAAAACATCGAAAAGTGTTAACAGTAGAGTCTAAGACTTTTTGTTTACAGTGCTGTTTAATCTGATGCTATTAACTTAACTTTTAAAGATAAGGAAATACAAACACATAAGATAATAAACCAATAAAAAACAACAAGCAGATTTTTAAAACAGGCGACACTAGCAAACATATTAAAAAAAAACTAAAAATCACATTGAGCAAAATGAAAAAGCCAGAAAAAACTTACAAAAAATAAACAAAAAACTATGTAGCAGATTCAAGACTGACTTCAAAAGTTACAAATTTGAAGAAATAATCCTTTTTGTGGCTTAACAGTTCCTAGCAATAAAAAAAAATAAAGAAAAACATGAAAAAGAGAAATGAACAAATAAGATTACTAAACAAAATTTTAAGATCTAGAAAAGTTTTGAGAGCAACAAAACTGAGACTATATATGAGAACAGTAATATGGTGAATGTGGTGACAGCAAACCTGCGAAATATTGGGCGTAACGGAATGAAAAACAACAAGACAAAGCCTACTTTACATCAAATCTTTACATAAAACTTATTATTTACAATAATAAGTAAACAAAATTGCGTTTTTTTAATTAAATATGCGTAACGTTTTTATTTTGTTTTCAATAATTTTATCGAAACTTACAAAAGAGTTTTCTTTAGATAATGACATCTATCTGTCAGAAACATACATTGGATCTGTTAGGTCAAAAAACCATACTCCTACGTTTTAATGCGAAAAAGTTACTAGCGGCAGATGCCAGATTGAAAGAAAACATTTTCAAGCAAAAAATTTAATTCTCACTCTTGTTCCTACCACAAAATTAACAAATATCAAAGTCAAAGCAAACCCATTCAACAAAAACTTGTAAACTCAAGTTTATTTGAACGCTCCATTAAGACGTGACAGTTGAGATTTAAACCAAGTGTGTAAAATAAAGACAGTTTAATAAATTATGCTTATTTGTTTCTTGAATAAATTGACTTTGTTTGTAATGTGCCTCATAGATAGGTTTATATGTTGAGTTTCGTTGAAAAGTGCTAATAAGCACAATCATGTTTTTGTTATAAATACAATCTCTTTGCTTTTAACTTGTTTTTCTTTAAATAAAAGCTTTTATTTATTTTTAAAAATCTTTGTAAAAATATTTTCCAAAAAACTTAACCGCTTAGTTTTATTCTATTTTCTTAGGAAGTACATTAAAATCATAGTACCTACATTAAAAATAAAAATGTACAGATTCTTTTCCAAGATATGGTTACTATTGACTTTAGGCTCGAATTTATTGGTGAATTATTATTCAACATTGTAACCAACCCAACGAACAAATATGTGCCTACAAATTGCTACATATCTCACAATGCTATAATAATTCACTACGTGTGATATATTGTCTACACAGATAAAAACACAATGAAGTACTAGCAACATTCATTATTTTAGTGGAGTGACATTAACCTACACAAACCAAACAAATATATGACAATATTAGAACTTTATATCAAACGACAAATTACCTTTAAATGTTGTTGTTGAATAATTGATACTTTTATAAAAAAAATTTTATAAGTTTTATAACTTTGTTAAAAGTGCACGAATTTTGGGTTGCACATATTTCTTGTGTTTTTTTTTTCTACTGGTGCAATGAAAAGGATGTAACGTATGCTGTATCATTTTAAAGGCGGAACATCGGAAGAGTGTCTTTGAAAAAAACAAACCTGAAGATTAGTGACTTCTTGACCGTAATAATTCAAACAAAACAGAAATCGGTTAAAAAATTCAAATTCAACCACGTTTTTCAGAAAATAGTCAAAACTAAATTGTTCTAAACTAAAAAAAAGCATAATATAAGTTTTAGAAAAAAATATTATTTTTTGAGTAAAGTTGTGTATCCACTGTTATAAAACTTTTTATAACATAGAACTGCAGTTATGCAGATAATTATTAGTCCCAGAACCATTGTGCAATGACTTTTTTATTTTTTTGAGAAAGGTCAAAACTAAACTGTTCTAAGCTAAAAAAAGCATAATATAAATTTTAGAAAAAAATATTATTTTTATGAGTAAAGTTGTATCCACTGTTATAAAACTTTTTGTAACATAGAACTGCAGTTATGCAGATAATTATTAGTCCCAGGACCATTGATTGCAATGACTTTCATAACTCTTTAATAAAAGAGTTATGAAAGTTTATGCAATGATAATAATTATTGCATAAAACTGTAATTATAACATTATTTTTAACTTTTTAATTCTTAACTTTAAATTCTTAGAGGTAACAATGATAGGATTTTAATAATATCTAATTCTAATAATATTAAATCGTAATAGCTTTCATAACATTCTCATTATTTAAACTGTAAATATATCTAAATTATCATAACAGTGTTCATTTTAACATTAAAGTAACACATTTCTTATAAACTTTTTCTTAATCTGTATAACCGAAAAAATATCTTAATTTAAAAACTTTTACAAGAAAAAATAAGCTAAAGTACTTGACGCTTAATTGTTTTTATTTGATTTTCCATTTAAAAAACTGTTAGAAATATTAAACGTGAGTTCGTTTACATAACCGCGTTTGAGGATAAGAACCTGCTATTAAATTTATTTGAGTTAGGTAATGAAGCTCATTACCTCACTAGTTACGTAATGAAATCAAGATCAAACTCATTGTTATAACGATTTATAGCAAAATTATTTATTAGCTAATGAACATTGAGAAAAATGATTATTTATAATAATTATGAATATGAGCAACAAAATCTTGGCATTTCAACAGGTTCATTCCAGTGAACGACCATTCTGACGAAGAAGCATTAATTTCAAATTTTCCTCTGTGGCTGCTGTTTGAAACTCCCATCTGCATGTTCCTTTCTCCCACAATTTTTCCAGAAATTTATTTTTTATTTTCCACTGACGACTCGATATATCCCTCAGCAACTGTGTTACTCTTCCAACCTCCATGCCTTTTCACTGTTAACAAGTCTGCCCCTGAGTTTGCAAGCATGGAAGTTGACGACCTTCGAAAGCAGTGCCCGGTGTAGTCTTTGGCATTTGGTAATTTTAAAAAAGTAGCAATATTCTTGAGCATGCTACCAATGGTGTTGATACCAACAGGCAGTTTTATACATTTGCCACTTCTATAGCCAAGAAAAAACCTTCTGTGATCTGTATTATTTGGGCGCAGTGCTATTTACTTTCGAACTATTTCTACTAGGTTGATTCCAACGATGTCTCCAGAAGTTACAACAAATTCACGAGAAATCTTGGTCTTTGTCATTGATATTTTGACGAAGAAAATCTCTCCCTGATCCTTCACGTTTTCCATTTCCATGTAAGTCAATTCCTCTTTCTTGCATCCTCCACAAATCCCCATAATCAGGACCACCTAAGTACGTATAAACTATAGGTATTTTTAACTGAATTCACGGTTTGGCATCCATATCTTTGTCAATAACCACTTTTCATCTTCAGCTTCTTGTAAAAACTTGGTAACATCCTGTTTAGTTAAAATGTTCGATTTCTTTGGTTTATATCCTTCCAATTTTCTTTTAAAAAATGCAATCAGTTGAATGTTTTTACTGATATCCACATTTTTCCTCATAGATATCATAGCTCGTATCAGTGAACAATGTGCCCAAAGGCTTGATGGTTTATAACACTTGGATAAAGTTTCAAAATTAATTGTAAATTAATTATTACAATCCTATTTTGTGTTAAAAAGATGGAACACCTTCACAAGTTAAAGTTTCAAAATAAGCTAATAACACCTTTTCATTTGCTTCATTTTTAATTTTCTTTTCATAGCACCATTTGCATAAACGTTCGTAAGCTTGTTGATATTTTATCCTTGATTTTTCAGGTATCAGTGACGAAATTACATTTGTTACAGATTCTTCAATGTCCGAGGGAAGACTTTCAGACTCGCTCATGATTATATTTGCCTGCTTTCAACAATATTTTCACAAATTCTCACCACAAAACAAAGAGAAATTGCAAAACAAAAAAAAAAATTTCAGTGTTGTTGACATATTACCATGACTTCGAAAGCTTAGACAACTTTGATATTAAATGAAACATTCGTATTAGACTCGTCAAAAAATTCCGACTTATTAAATTTTTTTCAATTTTAGGGTAGTCGTAGATAAAGATTTGTACCTTAATTCGTGTGATAAGGCATAATAACATATTCATGCTCTTACCGACTCGGGCTGACGCCCTCGTCTTGCAACTCACCGCATTCATATGTTAATAATGCGCTTATCCCACTAATAAGGTAAATAACTAATATCTAACCGGAAATAAGCTAATTCACCTTAAACCATCAAAATAATAATCTACAGACAATATAATGTGTTAATTGTAAATATATTATGACTAACTGTTGTAGATTACATAATCCATCATAAAGCATTTGTTATTAGGTCTGCTAATACATATTCAAACCAAATGTCAAAACTTAACTGTCAGAAACTGAAAACAACATGATGTAAACTTTAAAAAACAACATGTCTAGTTTTGTGTAGGATTGTGTGATCAATGTTACAACAAAATTTTAATACATAAAACTGCAGATCTATAAGTAATTATTAGTCCTAAAACCATTGATTGACTTGATAAAGTATTGAGTTTTGTTACCTTAATATTTTCATTCTTAATATTTGAAAATTTTTTAAACCAGGTAGCTTTTAACTTTATAAAAAAATTCTTAGAGGTAACAGTGACGCAAATCCGATAGTCCCTAATCCCAATGTTGTTAAATCTTAATAGCTGTTTTAAGTTTTTTACTGTTTATATTGTCAATCTTTAAAATGTTCCTAAAAATGTTACAGCAATATCTATAAGAATTAAAAAAGCTAATCTTACCTCAAAGTCGAGAAACCAGGATTCTGCTGGTTTCTGCTAAAGTTAATGCATAAATTACTAGAAATAACGGATGTCAATTCTAAATCAATTTGAGACAAACCAAATACTGTTGATTTGGCAACCAACCACGGTGTCGTCTTCAACGCATACTTATGATAATAATATGCAATATTATCTATCTGCTCTAGTTTCTACCAAAATAGCTATTTTTGTCACAAGTACATAATCTATGACTTTTTTGGACGAGTCGAGTTTATGGCCAAGCGAAGCGCGGCCATAATAAAGACGAGTCCAAAACAAGTCAGATTATGTACGAGTGGCAAACAAAGCTTTATGTTCGACTGCTTTGAAGAAATAATTGGGAAAATACGCTGACACGAAGATACAGGAGATCATCCAGATCATGTACTGAGTCCAGATCATGTGCCTCCAGGGTAACGGTTGCTAACAACTGTGATACAATAAAAAAACACAATAAAAAATTGTGTTTTAAACATTAATTTCTATAACAATAATTAATTAATTGATCCTCACTCATAGAGCAGTGTGTTTTTGTTTTCTTGTTAATATTTGTAATTTTTTGACGAAAATAAATTATTTATTTAGTTCGACATTTATACTTGACAATGACAGATGAGTCCAAAAAAATAAACAAAAGGTACTAGTCCAAAAAAGTGGTAGATTTTGGACACTAAACAATGTCAAAAACCTTATCAATATGATGCAGTCGAACATAAAATAACTTTTTTTTGATGCAAGGTTAATTTCAAATTCTAATAAATGTTACTATTGTTACTGTGTTACTGAAATAATTCGTCCTTAGATAGATATAAGCCAAAATTCATTACAGCAAATTTATTTAAATAAAAATCAGTTGCAATTTGCTGAAAAGTTCCAATAAGAAAAAACATATCTACACTCCATTCCTTTCCCATGTAAACAATGATTAATACGTGATCTTCACGTGTTCGTTTGGCCAACCAATAAGATGCAAATCTTGTTGGCCTGCAATAGTGCAGTGTTGCAGCATTACAGGGGCGGCTTCAAGATATTTCAATTACCTAGATATTTCAATTTCTGTTAGTATATTTATTGCAATTATGTCAAGCACTCATAGTAATGTTACAATACCGGGCGTTTAAAATAATTTTTTCCCTTCACGGAATCGATCAAAAAAATCACATTTGTAATAAGACCGATTCTACGCTGTTTAAGATTCTACAAAATTAACTTTTTGTCGTACATAACCAAACCAAGTTTCACTTTCAGGAAATGTCTAGTTATTTTTCTTAAAATGTTATTATTTATTGTACTTTATTATCTTTATTACACTCATAGACAATAGTTCGTTTATTTTTCCTGTAGCCTGCATACCCACTCTTAGTGGTTTGCACAAAATAACCTTAATACCTAACATGTACCTCTGTCTATTTTGATCACGTGATCAAAATTTTTAATTTAAATAAATTGTCCGTAACTTTATTTTTTTAGAAAATGATATTAATATTAAAACTTTTAATGTTTTTATTTAATTTCTCATTTGAATTTTTTTATAAATATTAAACGTAAGTTAATTTATATAACATTGTTATATTTATACAAATAAACAATGCTATTCTATAACTCGAATAAAAAAAAGTTTTGATAGTAAATTTTTATTTTTTTTTTAATAATAAATTATCATACGTTTTCCATTCTCTAGAGTTTTCACAAAAGAACAACTGATTCATTCATAGAAAGCTAAGAAAGCTTCTCTATTACGTGTTTTGAAACAAAATGAAAGCTTATGATGAATTAAAAATTAAAAACCAAGTTATTCTTTTCTTGTTGTATTTATTTTAAAAAAACGCTGTTGTACAAAGCGTTGATTAGCAAATAGTAACGCTAATCAGAAATAAAACGAAATATTTTTATGCTTAATATAGTTTTTTTATCTAATTCCGTTATGGAAAGTTTAAATTTTGACGTTTTGAAACATCACTTTTTTCATAACTAGTTGCGCATGAAATTTATTACTTAGTTAGTTACGTAATAGCATTACTAAAAAGCAAACATAATAAAACCAGTAATTTATTACTAACAACAGTAATCTATTAATTATCAAGTTTCATCAGTTTAATTATCAAATTCTAAACCTTAACAACTAAATTAGAACATGTTGGTTCGAATAATTACACTCCCTAACCCTAAAGTATTACTCCCTCTAAAAACACTTATATTATTCATGTTATTCTTAACTCCAACTTCGTTGATGTTCATCTTAGGTTTTGACTTATCTTCCAAAACATCAGTGGCAATTTTTTTTTCGTTTTCCAACGACAACTTCACATGCCCCTCTGCAACCCTACTTAATTTCCATCCATCATGCTGTTTAGTTTTCAAAACGTCTGTTCCAGAATCCACGAGTAGCAAAGCAGAAGACCTTCTGAAGCAGTATTCATTGCAGTGTGGTAACTGAAGATACTGAATTTGTTGCAACAATCTTCTGAATGATAAAATACCTACTGGCTGTATTTCACATTTTATAATTTTATGATTTACAAAAAAACAGTCGTGTTTAATAACTTGGAGGCAAAAATTAATATATTCTCTAATGATATTAAAAAAATCAGAGAAGCAATCAAAATTGTAAAACGCCCAAACAACTTTAATAGAGATTCAAGTTATTAACTCTCAAACTTTTGGAAGTCTTTGTTCACAAACACTTCTTTGTCATCAACACAAAGCGCTTCCGTGTTCTCCACAGCTTTCTCTTCCAAACACTCCACCACTTTCTCTTCTGCTTTTTCCACCGCTTTCTCTTCCTCGCTTACCAATATAGACCCAAGCAGCAAGGAGGTCCAGCCAGAATAAGTTTCGTCTCTATCGTAGTTGACACGTC
This sequence comes from Lagria hirta, assembly GCA_947359425.1. Lineage (NCBI taxonomy): Eukaryota > Metazoa > Arthropoda > Insecta > Coleoptera > Tenebrionidae > Lagria > Lagria hirta. The sequence goes on from OX375794.1 coordinate 32,656,405, forward strand.
GAGTTACCGTGCTTATTCTCACTTTTAGATCCCTGTCCTAATAACGCCTTTACTGATATTTAATATTTCAATATTAAATAACTCAAAATTTTAAATACTAAATGATTTAGTTCTTTACGTATTTTTCGGTTGGTAGCGTTGCTACCGCCAATTATCTGATTTTCTAAATTTAAAATATTCTCATTGCTAGGTTGCTTTAGTTTTAGTGGAATAAAAGAACACTGTTTCGAACATTTTCTTCCAGTTTCGGCAGCAAAGTAGAAAACACCGCGGTGCAAAAAAACGTTTTTAGATGCATTAGGAACAACCGGAAACTGCCGATCTTTAAGCGATGAGTGCAAAAATAAGCATTCCCTTCAGTTTGTGTCATACTGTATTTGTTAATCTGATTATAAACAACCAAATAGTGCATTATTTTATTAAAAAAACACCATAATTTTCTGAAGCAAGCTTTTTATGTTTAATTGCCGAACAAATGCCTCAAAAACTGTGTTTTTGCAAATAAAATATTGTATTGTTTTGTTGTCTCTAATGAGAAAAATTAATCGTGATTTACCTAACAAGATCGATAATTTCTTTTCCAAAAATTCAGGTACCCATCTTTTTACAACAAGTAACTCTAAAGTTTGGTTAATAAATAATTTAGTTTTTTACTTATTTTTCGGTTGGTAGCGTAGCCTCTCCCCAGTTATTTGATTTTTCAAATTTAAAATGATCTCATTGTTTGGTTGCTATGATTTTATTAAATAAAGGAGCATTGTGTAAGTTTTCCCCTGGTTTTGATTGCAAAGTAAAAAACCCCAGAGTGCAAAAAAATGTTTTTCTATGGAACGATCGGAAACTACCGATCTTTGAGCGATGAGTGCAAAAAATATATTTTGTTACTTCCAATTAAAATGGTTTTTCGGCTTTTGACAGTAATAGTATCTTATATATATATATATATATATATATATATATATATATATATATATATAAACTCGCACTATGTAGTCAGATGAAGTGATTCTGATTGATTCAAAGCAAGCAAAAACAAATTATAATATTGATTTTTTTTATAAAAAGGCACTAAGATGAAAACTTAATGTTAATAAATATTAAATTGGTATATTATTAAATAAAAAGTTTTATATTAATTTTTTTTTAATTTATTTAAATTCTAAAATAAAATTGATATAAAATCTTGCATAGGTCATTTATCGATAATAATAAAAATTACTAAAATTAATTATAACCAATTAAGCATCAATTAGTACTATAATAGTATACAAATTACTTGTATAAACAAAAAAAAATATTTAGTAGTAAAACTTAATAACATCCTGTCGGTAATATAAAAAGATTAACAATTGTATTAGAATAGATATTTAAAATCAATGTTTAGAGAATTCAAAGTTTAAAAAAAGAAATACTTTTAAAAGTCAATTTTCTATTAGAAATTAATTTAGAATAATTACAATTTCACAAATATTGCGCTATCAGATACACGAAGACAAAGTTAAACAAAGCCAAAGTAGATCTGATCAACACACAACTAAAAATTTTTGCACTTGCAAACAAGTTATAAACACTTACTTTTACACGACCGCAATAACAATAAATAAATATTATATTATTTCTATTTGGCGCCAGTTAAATAGTTTTCTATTAGCAATTTGATTTAAAATTGTTCAATATAGATAATAATTTATCGTACTGTATAATTGATTATTTTTTTTTAATATTTTATGTTAACTGATTGTTGTTTGAAAAATATAATTAATTTGACAATTGGACAAAATTTGTTCTTTGAAATTGTCCAGATACAGGGATTTGAAAATTATTCTATAAATAATTGACAGATTAAAAATGATATAATTTTCAAGCAAGACTTGCTATCTTTTGCTCGAGCTTTTCAGAAAAAGTGATGGGATTACTTTTTACGACAGTGTTTTGCACCTTTTCCCAATAACTTTTGACATTTTCTATCTCTACATCCCATCTACTCGGATTAGAGAAAAAGCCACAATTTGATTGATGATAAATTCCAGTATATTTTGTAGCTGACAAGTTCGAAAACTGTATTTTAATCCTACTGTAATTTAGTTAAATATGCGGAAAAAATGAGTTATATATATATTTTTGAGAATATGAAAAAAGTGATCACAAATAAAAGTGTTTTTGTCTGATAGCTAAGTATTTTCAAGCCACAAAAAGAGAATTTAAATTTTTCATTATTAGCTACTCTTTTATAATAACAACAAAGTAAAATCTGAGAATTGTTTGATACTTATTTCAATTTTTATATTCTGCGTAAACTGTATTGTAATAGTAATTATGTATACAACTAGAAAAAAACATAGAGGTTAATAATGAAAGCCAGGCTTTAAAATTCTTTTTATTTATAGTTTATATATTAGTTTTTTTATTTCTAGCGTAATTTTGGTATTTATAAAAAAATACTTAAATTAAAGCTTCACTCAAAATGCCTATTAAAAACGAAAACGATTTTGACATATAAACCCAATGTGGAACTGTTTTTAACAATATTATTAAATGTGAAATAATAAGCGAGAGTGTAATTTGTACTGCTTCTGAAGTTCGAAAGGAAGCAGTGTGCTATTTTAAACTTAAATCTTAAAAATTTGGTGCTTAATTAAAGTTCATTTTGGATTTGAAAAGCAGGGCAAATTCAATAATAAAATTATGTTTAAAATGTTTATCTAAATATTTACATTTATATTGTTATTATTAGAGGAAAACCAATGCAAATCTATTCAAATCACATCAGTGAAAAGTTTTTCAGAAAAACATGTAAAAAAAGATTGATAGAAAAAAGTAAAAAAAAAAATACATCTTTATCAAAAAATTTAATTTGAAAACCAGCTCTTCAAACTGCTAAATAAGGTTATTGAATAAAATCTTATAAATAGTTACTACCTCAAAATTATAAACGTTCTCAATTTCTATGTAAAAAATTCTATATTATTTGATCCCAGAGTAAGATAATATCAGTAATTTTGATCATTTCATTAATAAATGCCTTTTGTAACAATTTTTTTTTGAATTAAAATATTACAAAAAGATACATAAATTTATAAAACTCTTCAGTTATTTTTAATAACATTCATAATTACAAAGATATATATTTGAATTTTTTTCTGCTTGATTTGAAACAATCAGAATCAATCTAAAATCACACAATTTACAATGATGTATTTTTTTTTAAATAATTTGTTCTATAATATAATTTTTTTTTAAATTTATTTTGAGAATGATTTTATTTTAACAAAATCTTAGATAATTTGTGTCGCCCGATATTTATTAGTACTTGTTTTAATATTTAATGTTGAATTTAATAGTGAAGTATTTTTTTTAATAAATTAAGTTTGATTTTATATCAATAAGCTACATTTTTTAATTACAATTAATTCTCTTGCCATGATTGATTAATAGCACTAATTATTATCATTTTTTTTGTCCTTAAGCTACACCAAATAAAATTTTGATTTTCAATTCATATTAAAAAAAATCTTCAATAATTTTTAAAAATAACTTGTTTTTGTAATGATTTTTTTAAATGTTAATTTTTTTTTAAATTTATCTTGATGATAATTATTGCTTTTTTTCAATAGACTAATTTTGCTTTTGTAATTTTTAAATCGTTTATTTAATGTTGTTAATTCATAATTGTCAGTTTTAGTTTTAATATTCAATGTTTAAATTATTGTATTTTTCTTTATTAACTGAAGTTTAGTTTTCAATTAATAAGCTTTATTTTGAATAAAATAAATTTTCTTGCCTTGATGGATGATTAAATACAAATTTGTAATAAATTTCAATTAGTAAATTTTTTTGTTAAGTAATTTAAAATTAATGTTTAATAATATAACTTTTTTTAATATAGTTTTATAAATTTTTTATTTCAAATAATTGATTTTGGTTTTATAAATTCAAAATTACGATCTTAATTTTCTTAATCAATTGTTGTTAGTTTTTGTTTAAATATTGAAAGTTTTAATTAAAGTAATTTTTTAAGAAACTAAATATAATTTCAAATTAATAATTTTTAATTTTCAATTACAAATAATTCTTTTGTTTAGATTGCTTAGTTTTGATTGCTTAGTAGTACCCATTATTAAAATTCTGTTGTTTTTGATTTGACGAAATAATTTTTATTAATTAATTTGTATTGAAGAATATCTCCGATATATTTTTTTAAATAATTTGTTTCCTTGATATTAATAAAAGCTAAAGATTTTTTTTTCTTGATTTATTTGAAAATATTTTTTTTCAAATAACTATTTTTGTTTTAAAATTTTCAAATTGTTTTTGTAATTTTTTAGGCGAAATTTGTTAGTTTTGGATTTAATATTGAATGTTTTAATTAAAGTAAAATGTTTAAAACTTATGTTTTGTTTTAAATTGTTGAGCTTTATTTCTAAATAATTCTAAGTAAATAGCTAAATTCTAAATAATTAAATTGTTTCATGCTTTAATTAAAAATAATCCAATTTAAAAAAATATAAGACTTATCACTTTAATTAATAATTATAAGTTTATTTGGTTATATCAAAAAGCCTCAAACATTTAATAAAACCAAGCCAACGTTAATCCTTATTAGCAACAGATTTTACTTCAATTAAATTAAGCATGAGATGTGTAGTTATAAACCATCCCCTGCTATAATCTCAAAGTTACTTATAAGATGACTACTAAACGAGCCTTAAATCCCCTTAAATTTAATCAAATCCGCTTTTATTACACTCTAATACATTACAGAGGTCTTCTCTAAGAATAATGTTATGATATAGTCACCAAATTAATTAAAACTGATTCATTTCCGGAACGTTGTTAACGAAACTTTACATTGATTTAATTGACTTGATTATAGTTAAATTGTAATACAACTAATACCACAGCTTTCAGCAATTTGTATGTGCAAATACAGTATGTTAAATAAGTTGATATAAACTTAAAGCAGTTATTTTTCCTCCATCATTTTAATTAAACATTTCCATATGTAAATTGAGAACGAATTGTACTCTATTCCCGCAGTAGTGCGACAATAAGTTATTTACACACTTCCACACGCAAATTGAGTGCAAAAAGTGACTCATTCACGCACTTTAAATAAAAATTATAAATAAAAAAAAATGTTTTTCTAACATTGATGACAAAAAAAGACTTACATAAGTTTCTATCAGATCACTGCGGTGTGGCACAAAGTAGTTGTGGTCTTCCATGTCTCTTCGTTTTTTCACTCGAATAAAATGCTCCGTACAATTAAGATTCTTACGAGCGCAGGCACTAGCGAGAAATTCTTCAACAGACATAGAATCTCTTACGTAAACGGTTGCGGTTGCTGAATCTGGCAGTGACACTTTGACGGTCTTTTCAGTTTCTTCACGGGAGTTCATCTGAAAAATTCAACAAAAACGTGCAAACTTGATAATATAAATAAATATGTACCGAGTAGAAAAAAACATTCTAACGCAGCGGAATACAGAAAAAGCAAATAATTTTATTCATATCATATATACTTTTGCATTTAAAAGCTGAGCTGAGCTGTTATAACCATGTAATTTCAAAGAACAATTACTAATTTGCATAATCAAATTAAGCAGTCGGTTTTTAATGTTTTATTATTTTATTAAATTTTTGATAATGGTATAGTACATAAAATGTTGCAAAAAAAACATTTAAACCGGCCACTGCTAGTCATTAAATAACTGTTTGAAAGCTCAAGAGAGGATTTGAAGAGAAACTCAAGCACGTCAGATTAACATATACACCTTCTTTGGTACTTCTACTCAAACTCAGACAATAAGAATAGTGAAACAAAAATCAATGCGCCAGATTAAGATATATGTTGAGTTAATTACATGATAAAAAATCTACATTTCAATAATCTACCGATTGAAACGTGAGAAAAAAAAAACATTAGAAATATGCAAAGTTGCATTAGAAAAACTTTTCCTGTAGTGAATAAAGCGCAGTCAATTTTTTGTAGAAGAAAAAATTAGAGATTATAAGTAACATAATATAATCTGACTATTTCGGCAACTCGTCGCTCTATAAATCACAAAAAAGTTTGTCATTAGCTTGCGTCACTTCCAAAATGTTCGTCTTTTATATGGGAGCCTTGCTGTGATTTATTTACCGTTTTCTGTAAATATTTGACGCGCTCGAGTTACTTTTTTACTACTATTTTTAACTTTTCCGCACCTTACCTTAGGTACCTTACTGCCCAAACCATAAGATTGATATTTTACGGTTATAAGAGAAACCTAGACGAATTACAGTTCCAATATCTGACGCATTTGAGTTATTTCATGGATCTGATCCATAGATTTGTTCTTTTATATATTTTTTATAACTTATCCAAGTCATCCCTTCACCGTTAAATTTAAAACATTTAAGCCACACAATAAAATAGGTTTTGACAAAGTTCGAGCTACCGCACATTTAGCATTCTGAGCTCTCTTAATTTAATCATTTGGTGTAGAGACAACAAATTCAAAGAAATTTTAAGCAAATTGTAGTTGTTAAACTTGTGTGTGTACTCGTTAAGCATTTTTTATAACATTTTAGGTTATTAGCTTGTTTTTGTTAGGTTTTTCATGTTAGTTCAACTTTATTAAGTTTTTATAAAAGAAGGTTAACAAATCCTAAACTGTTATAAATTATTTATTCTCTTATTATTGATTTTTACAAATAAAGAAAAGAAAACCTTGTTTTTATTACTAAAATATTTTTCAAAAATATACCAAGATACAAAAAATTACTGTAAAATAAAAACAAAAGAAGAAAAACCAACACAAAACCAAAAATAATAAAACAAAAAAAAATAGTAAAAAACTGAAAAATAAAAAAAAAATTAATGAAAAAAGATTTAATGATATAAAAAATGTTGAAAAAACTAAATGGAATTGAGTAAGAATAAAAATAAAAAAAAGTTTAATAATAAATATCAAAAAAAAAAAAAAAATTAAAAATAGTAAAACAAAATGAAAAAAAAGTGTAAGAATAATCACTGTTAGATTACAAAGGTGTAAACCAATCAGCATAGGAAATAGTGCTGTGGTGGTTTGAGAACAGATTTAGAAAATAATTAAACTAATGTTATTAGAAACAGCAATAAATTAAAACAAGAAAAATATTGAAAAACTTGCAATATTAAAAAAAGCTCGGAAAATACAAGAACAAAAGAATTTTTAAAAATATTAAACAAAAAACGACAAAAAAAAGAAAGACTAAAAAAGGTAATAGACATAGTATAAAGAAAAACAAGAGTGCATAAAATGTAAGCAATAAGTCTAAATATAGAAAAAAAAATATTGATAAGGTACCAAAACTGCCAGACGGACATTTAAAATTTAATAAAAAAATATAAATATTGCACATTTATTAAAAAGATTTTATATTGAAAATTAGAACAAAAGAAAGAGGAATAGTGTGAGCAATATTTGTTAATCTATAAGCTGCTTTAAGTAGAATAAATAGAAAAATTGCAAAAAGCTATGAGAGAAAAATAAATGAAAGAGGAATTAATTAAATATAAAAAAAATGTAAACTGAGAGCGAGTGAAAAAGCAAGTGAGTTTAGATTGAAAAAAACTAGAGACATTTGTTTGCTAAGGATGCTAATGCTGAATATGAGATGTTAGCTGCATCCTATTATTAATAATAATAAAAATAATTATTAAAAAAATATGTGTTAAGCAGATAATAAATTATTGAAATTTATTGTTAACATAGATGCGGGCTTACACCATCAAATCTAAACGATAAAAATACCAAAAAATCAACCTTTTGCAAAGACAAAAAAAAAATTGTTTTAGCTTTTTAAGGTAGGATAATTAACACTAAAAATTATCGTAAGTTTATAATTAAATATCAATTGGTTAATGACATTTGCAGAATGTGTCGAAAACAATTGAACACATTTTATTTTATTAATCAGTGCTAGTTAATATAGTAACAAAAAAGACATGATGCAATTACAAAAATAGTTCAATCCAATTTAGTTTTTAAATTTAATTTAGTCAAAAATGTTGAACCATATTGTCATTATGATCCACAATTAAAAAAAATGATAACAGCAAATTATATTAGCATCGAACTCTACCAAGAGCTTCAAAAATTGAAGCTATATTGTTAGAGTATTTAAAAAAACTAATAAAACTTTAACAATTTAAAGCAACCTTATAATGTTCATGTGTATTGTTTAAATGTTTTTAAATAATTGTTTGGACAATTCAAATAATGTAATCGCAGATACGTGCGGCGTAATTTAGCTTGATTCTTCAAAAAACAAGCTTATATAATTTAAAACACAACTTATAGTTTTTGTTTTAAAGCTTGTTCTTAAATTGGTTCTTAAACTATTTGAAAATTAATACCTTGTTTTTCAACAAATTTTATATTATTGACAATATAATATTGTCATTGTTATCATTTCTCAAAGATCGTAATAATTTTTGAATCTAGCAAAATTACTGTGTCTCCAAGACAGGTAGGGTTAAACATTATAACACAGATAAAAAATTACTAAAATTTATTGTTAACACAAATACATCATCAAATCTAAAAAGTAAAATTATCAAAGATAACTCAGATAAGCAAGATAATAATTTAATTAATAAAATAAATAATATTTGCAGAAAGTGTTTCAATTTTAAAAAGACACAAAGCTATTGCAAAAATAGTTTATTCAAATTTAGTGCTTAAATTTGATTTAGTGGAAATCGTCAAACATGTTGCCGTAGACAACCTTTTACCAAAAGAGGATAAATAATAAGAGTTGCGGTCGAAAAGTGCGCATTAAGTCATTAAAAAAATCGCAAAAAAATAAAAGCTTTCTTTTAAAACCAGCTTTCTCGTTTTAAGCAATCTACACTTTGTTTTAACTTGATATCAATAAGCCAGAGCCGTTAGCTATTAGCCACTTATAAATTGGTTATTTTGACCATTTCTGTTTTAACAAATCTCGCTAAAAGTATTTACTTTTTTATTAAAATGTCTTTTTGCCGAAAGTTCTCCCGACGACAATAACAATAATATTTTTTCAAAAAAAAAGCAATTTGAGGAAATCTCTCAAGAATTTTGGAGGCGATAAAATTACAACTCCTGCCGTTTTATATGACACTCATCCTTAATGCCAAATCACCTGCCTCGAAAATGCCATAAAATACAACTTCTTGATTTACGAGCAGATGTTTCGCAGAGCAGCAACAACAGCAATCTGAATATCTCGTGCGGTAAAACGAAAGCAGAGTCCAATTTAATTGAGACAATGGTGTTTTAGAAGACAATGTTTGGAAAATATCGAAAAACCATTACAGAGCTTTCGTGATGTCGTATAAAGCAAACCAGCCATTGTTTAACCAGCACAAAATCCAGTTTCACCAACATTACAACAATATAATCTTGTTTGCGCGCTCTTCAGAGCAGACAAATAAATAAAGAAGTATTCTTGTTTAGAATTTATAATCAAAGCAGCGCTTTCTTCCACATTTAGATAAAAGGATCTCTAAGGCTTAATAACTGTGATCACACAAGTAGGTAGTAAGGGTTGTTCTATTCAGAACTATTTATATTCTGTAAAGGATAAGGCGTCAATAATTAACCTTTTGTAAATGTCCTTCAAACCGTAACAATTTAAACACATAAATTATGTTATTAAGTGCCAAAGTTATAATTTTATAGACGTTCAAATCCAATCAAGATTTTCCATTTTCTGAAAGAAACCATTTTGCCTTCTGAATAAAATAATATAGTTTTCACAGACGTCACAAAACATTTATTTTCTTAAGTTTAAAAAATACCCACTTATTAAGTGTAATACGAAAACACAGTCATTATGCCATTAACAACCCAATAAAAAGCTTGGCGGCAACATTTTTTTCACTAAAAATGTTATAGTTTTTGTTGTTAACGACTTGCTCAAAAGTTGTTTATTTAATTTCAAGAACTCTTTCAACTACTATGTAGTCATCATCAAAAGATGAATATCACTGTAAATTTAATTTTATAATAAAGATTAAGAAGCTTTTAGGTTTAATTTTACAGAATATGAGAAAAGAGTTTTTTTTTAATAAACCGACCAAGAAGCTGAATATCAAACCGTTATTTTTGTTTAACCGTTTATCTTACTTTTATGGATTCTAATAAATTCGGCCGCATCCAGATGTCTATAGTTATTTATCTGTTTGAATATTTTAAAATGGTTAATAATAATAATATCATGATTAATTGATTACTATTAAAAACGTGCTCGGTTATATTTGATTTCTCTAATCTGCCGTATTTGATGTGAACCAAGGATTCTTTGTATCTAATCTGAATTGACTGTTTGACTTATAGGGAACATCTCACAACTGTTATGCTTTGTGCGGTAAATTCCAGACTTTTCTCAGATTTGTGTTTTATCTATTGGTTCTCTTGACAATTCTTTGAATTTTGTTTTCCTAACTGATAAACCGCTTGAAATTCTAAATGTTTAAGCACAATAACAAATTTTTTGGGTTATCTTAAGTTCAAAAAGTATTGAGATAAATTTTAATTATTGTTAAATTATTTGAAAAGCTGAACACTTTTTGACGTCTGTTTTAAATTTGTGTTTATTTATGGTTTTTTTTACTATTTATTTATTATATCCATTGATGTTGAACGCTTTTCCTTTGTTAAAGTTTTTTGGCTTAAAGAAAAGTTAATTAATCTGTTCACTAAGAAACCTAAACTTGCCATTTTTTGTATAAGACAATGGCTTAAGTCATCAGGAGTATTAAAGAGCTTGTTTAAAATATGAAATGTAAATATGTATATCAATAAATCAAATTCTAACTCGCCGGCTGCGTTTTTAATTACGTTAGCATCTAAAAAAAAATTTGTTATTAATTTTTTTATTATGAGTGAATTTTATTGAAGAAAAACCATTGTTTAAATTCCATACAAAGATTGTTAAGTTTTCAGAACAATTAAAAATTGTCTACGTAGTAGCTTATTCATATTATAAAAAAATATTCAAAATTGTTGTTTACGTTATTCTCAAAATGATGCAAACGTTATTGGAATGTTAAGATATAATGACGTGACATCAAACCACATTAGTTATTTGTTATGGGTTAATTTTACAGTTTATACTTTATTAAGAAATTTATGTGAATTTTAATAGAAAAATTTCTACAGTTTGCTAAAATAAACATTTTTTTTAATTCAGTCCATTCTTTGTGATTATTGTTACCTAATCTATAAGTTCATTATTGTTTGTATATATAATTTGGTCATCCTTCGTTTATAATATAATTTGGTCTGAGACCTTATTTCTGAATCCAGTTATTTGTTTTTTTGCAGAAATAAAGATTCAGGAGTCTTTTATGCTTAATTTGTCCTGGTCTGAGGCTTAAGATAACTAATTATTTAGGATTTAAAGCGGTGTTTAAGGCAATAACAAAACTAAAAAAACTGTTAAAAAATCCAAAATATAAAACACTATTTCTAAAAAAGTCTGAAATTTACCGCATAGGGTGCAATAGCTGTGACAAGTTTTGTATAGAGCTGAGCCAATTCAGATTAGATACACTAATCTTACTTAAAATACGGCAGATTAGTCAAGTCAAGAACAAGAAGCACGTTTTTTATAACAGTCATAATATTGGTATTAACAACTTAAAATTATTCAAACAAATAAATAACTATAGACATCTCGCTACGGCCGAACTCATTGAAATCTATAAATGCAAGGAAAACGCTTTAATAAAAGATAACAATCTTTTTTTTCAGCTTCTGAGTCAAGTTATTAAGAAAAAAACCTACAAAAATTTTCCAAGCCAAGTAAAGTTGAGCTTAAGAATGTTCAATTTTTCATTATAAAATTAAACACAGAAATAAGTCATTCTTTTTGAATTTTATAGTCATCTTCTCATGACGACTACATGGTAATCAAAAAAAGTCTAAAAATTGAACTAAAATTTTTTGGCATTTGGTAAAGCTGTGTTAATAGTTTATAGTGTCAAAGATTCTAAAACAATTATTATTTTTTGTATTAAATGTTAGATATTGTAGTGTTTGTGAGATTAAAAGTAGTGCGGAATTTTGGGCATCCTACCCAATATAGCCAAAACCACCCAATATGTAAAAGAGAATTTAATGCTGTCAAAATTGAGCTCTTCATATGAAAAATACATTTATATTCAATCATTGAACAAACTTACATCTACTACGACGTATTTATAAATAGCACCTGGTAGATACAATCTCGGAGGATACTTAAGAGTACTTGAAACTTTCGAGAAACTAGAATAATTTGTTGTTGCGTCATTAAAACGTAAAATTCTATTCGATTTAGCAGATAAAATTAAAATTGACGAATATTGATCTCATGGAACTCTTGTCGACAGATATTATTCCAGGCCTAAAACCAATATAACCTCGAGATAAAATTTTATTCCGTATGTTTTCGCTCACAACATAGAATGGTATAAGTAGGAGACGTATGTCGGAGATCAGACTTCTGGATGAGTCCAGAGCAGATGCGCTAAGCCAGGTTTTAATCAGACATATATGTAATATCAAAAAACACGTCACATGGAGTTAGCATAAAGAGTGTGTAATTTAGAGTTACATTCTCGCAAATTTTCATACTCACGAGTGAAACATTTGCACTGATTTGCACTTTATTGAGTTATAGTAGGTTAGAATTCTTACTTCCATTTCAAAAGTATTGTCAGTGTTGCCAATCTCGTAAAAATGTTACAATCATTAAAAGTCACTCATCACGAGAAATACCGCAGAAATTTGCCGCAGCAACACCACCAACCTTTGATTAGTTCTTTTTTTACAATCTATAAAAAATCACTACATTTTATTCGCAGTATTTGATTTTTTATCTCTTTTTTCGGATTAATGAGTTGTCTTTATGGCTCATATCTAACATTTTTATGTGCTAAATCATTTTTTGAATTTGTGAAAAGGTTCAATTTAGTTACATTCTTGACAATACACTAGACTATTTTAGAACCTACCATCTTAAGCTTGATTCGACGATTTATTTGCTTAAATTCCCCAAGACGAGCAGTTGTAGCAATATTAGGAAGTTAGTAGCTGTGTAACGAATCGTGTTGATCTTGCTGTTGTTGTGAGAAACCGGTTAATAGATCACTTTTAAAGAGCATTAAGTTTGAAAAAAGTTGATGTCTTTGAATACTTAACAAAACTTCTTGAAATTAAAATTGTAATGATGATTGGAAATAAAGAAAGATGTAGACCAGGATTAAAAAACACTTATGAAAACTTAGTCAAACAGCGACAGCTTACTTTTGTTTCTAAATTTGGCGTATTTATGAGCAAAAATTACTGTTTTTCGAAGTACAACATAAAATTCAGTGTAAATCTATGTACATTAAGCCAAGTAGCTCTATAAAATAGCATCAACCACACTACAGTATCGTTTTATAAGAAAAAAAGCTCCATTCCTGTACACTTCAATAGATACTTTCAAGAGTTAATAGAAGATTGTCCAGACTGTCGTCATCAATTTTGTAAGCAAATAATAAATTTGTTAGATAGAAAGGAATGTTTTTAGACAACACAATGTTTTTTAATAAACTTACTTTTACTTTACTCTAAATGGAAAAATAATCGAATAGAATTGTAAATGCTTGAAATTCTTACTGGATGCTCAAGAATCACAGAAAATATAAATGTTTGTGTTCAATAATGGTATATTAGGAGCTATTTTAATTGATTGAAATCTTACGAAAAAAAATATTTAAATTTTCCAAGGAAGAAAATTGTTTCAGCGTTATATTCAAGCCCTTAAACTGCAGATATTTTTCAAAACAAATTTTAAATTTAACAAGATAGAGTTTTTTCTCACTATTCTTTCAATATTTAACATTATCTAAATAATTGTCCACAACTTTCTTGAGAAAAACTTTCACAAAATTGTCAACCTGATCGCTTGATATAATTTTGATCATTCTTGCCTAGATTTATTAAAAAAAAGCTTTTAAAAGAAAACTTATTAACAATTTAAAAGATTCGAAAAAACTTGTCCAAACAAGAATTACCATATTATACTTGAAATTTGACAAAGTACAGAAACAAGCATGTTTATGCATTACAAAAGCCATCAAAACGTTTCTTTCTGCTGTACTAGATGTCATTAGAGATCTAACATCTCTACATCTAGCAATAGCAAGAACAGCAAACAAATCAGCAAAGAATCAAATGTCAGAGCATGGGCATCTCTGACAGAATGCATTTTATTTTCAAACGTTCCAAGTGACGAAACAGTAAAGAAATATAACTTTGAAAGTAATTTTAATAAAAAAGTAAGCACAGGGATGGTTAGAGGAAAGAACTCACTATCAGTACTTTAAAAAAAATACCATAAAACAGTATACAGTTTTTCTCGTTGAATATTCGGGCATAGAGGGGAACGAAAAAGCTGATAAGCTTGAAAAAGCTTAATGAATGAATGCATTTTGTATTAGAAAATTAACAGTAAAAGTCTTATTTTGAAAACGTTTCACTTGACGTTTTTAATAATTTATAGGTTCTGGTGTCCGCAAGAAGTTTAAGCAGGTTAGGTCTTAAAATTTATGGCAACCCAAGGGATTGGTATCTAAAACTATTAATTTTAGTAAAACGGTTGACGACTTGAAAAGTAAATTTTCTGTTGTGGCAGTTTACATCAGTGTTGTTTTAGATTTGTTCAAAATTATAAAATGCTTTACGCGTATTCCAACATAGAAAAAGTAGATATAATTTTATTATACGGTGAAGCCCAATGCAATGCGGTTTGACCAAAGCAACTTTACGCAGAATAAGTTGAACTGAAAAGCAAAAACAGAAACGAGGTAAATAGAACTGTTATGTATGAACGAAATTAAAGGAAAATGTTGAATATTACTGATAATCATCCCAATGTGAGTGTAAAAAAAAGACAGCAAACTAGAATTAGGCAAACATCCGTCCGCAGATTATTTAAGATGCACAAATAGTATCCATACCACGTAAAACTTCCCCGAAAATTGCATAGAGAAGATTTTGACAACAAATTTTATTTTTGTCAATGAGCTTCTGAAAAAATTGTGATATTTTTAAACATGTTTAGTCTACCGACTAGGTTTCTTTTAAAGACAGCGGTAATGTCGATCGGCATAATATGCATTATTAAGCTCCACTTAACCCTCATTGGGGGGAAGGAAAAAACCCAAAATTATTTAATTCTTAATGTTTGAGAAAGTCTCATTAATAATCGTCTAGTAAAATTTCATTTTTTTGAAAACAATTTGACTAGAAAAGCATACGAAAAGTTTAAAAAAAATTATTCTGAAGATTTTAAAGATGGTATTCTGTTGAATTTAATTCGAGGAAATCGTTTATGATTTTTACAAGATAGAGCATCTCCGCATTATGCTCGTATTGCGCGAAAAGATTTAGATCAGACTTTCTACACCGATGGATTGGACGAGAAAGCCAACGTCCCCGGATTTCAAATCAATTGACTTTTTTAAGTAGGGCACTGTAAAAGAAATGGTTTAAATCAATCAAACTGTATAATAAATTACGTCATAACAGCAATGATCCAATTGAATAAAAAGGCTACTGTTTATAATTCATTTCGACGTCGTTTAAAAAGCTGTATAGAGTTAAAAAGTCAGTATTCATAAATACATTAAGTAAGTGTATTTATTTGTCATAAATTACTTTGAGATCTCTAAGAAATTATATTTTAGATAATTTTTAGCGTAATTAAAATTTGAATTAAATATTTCTTGCAAGTATGTGTTTTTTAATAATAAATAAATTTTTATCTGTACCTCATGATCTAAAAGTTTTTGAAATTTAATTATCTTGTGTTTTATTTCAAAAGTAATAAACATAAATTAAAAAACTGTTGCGTAATTATTTGCGCAAATGTAATATCTGCGTATGTCGTATATCCTAAATAGTATGTCAATATTTCAAAGATTAAATTATCTGCAGCCGTTTTAGGTTTTGGGTCGCCAAAGGATTTGGGACTCCTACCATAAATTTTATAAAATAACCACTATAAACTTTTTGTGAACAGCACTCCTAATTACCAAAGACTGTAAGTCATTAGAAACGTCCAGAAAAACGTTTACAAAACAAACTTCTATTGCTAATTGCTCTATACCAGATGCATTAATTAAAGTTTGAACAACACAGCTTATGTTCTTATTATTGTAAAATTTAACTTTTGTGTTAAAAAGATTATTTCTAGCAAACTTTAATTTTAAAGATTTTTTATTGGATCAGTTTATTAAAAATCATTTATTATTTTTTATTCAAAATTGAGAAACTAACTTTATGCGCCTAAATACTATATGTAAGTGTGATAAATCTCTAAGTCAAATATGGAAAATTACATTACAAATACCAATAGGCCATAAGTGTACTATTGAAACCAATAAAAGCATATTTTTTTTTTAGAATTTTCTAATAATTAAAATGATTTGTTTTTAGACCGAGTGTATAAACGATAATATTAGTTAGTATGTAAGCTTTGAAAACAACTTTCTTATAGAATTATTCGTTTCTTTGCTGTCATTATTCAAAAGTTGAATCATCTTATAAATAAATATCGAAAAGCACATAAATTCTCCCCCAAGTCAAGCTTTATGTAATAAATTATCATAACAACCGCTTTCCCGCCTTTTCGGAAACTTCTTGACAGTCAAATAGAAACAATAAAAACAAAATGTGAGCTTTCATCTGAAAAAGTCTTAAAATATTTTGACCCTGCATTGACTTCTGCTTCAAAGCGCAAAGAAGTTCAGTTCCACTAAGCAGAGAAAATAAATGAGAAAAAACAATCTGTCTGCTATTAACAACGTGGCTGGAAAATTCGATTGGAACCCAACAATGCTCTAATCTTTTTCCTATAAATCACCGACGCTCTATTATCGCATTTGCCTATTATTCTTCTTCTTTGATTTAAAACAACAATAAATTTGAGTGCGGTCAGAATTGGCCTACCTGTAAGGATCTCCTACTAGAACCGCTATTAGATCTGGACAAAAGTGGCGGTCGCCTTTTGGTGGCTCCTCTTCCGGCCAGTAAATTATTCAATAACGAGGGACTTCGAGCGCAGATAAAGGCATGAAATGAGGAAACGGTGAATACTCCCAATTTGTTTAGGGTGCTCTTCGTTGCTCTTGAGACGTGGGTCAGTAATGACTGAAAATTAAATTAATTATTAAACAATGAAATACTTTTTATTATAGTTTGATTACAATATCTATTAAAGAAAAATTTTATAAAAAAAACAACTTTTTTTAGAAAAATAAATTCTATTTGACTTTCAATTGGTTTATTAATTTATAGTGTAATAATAATCTTTATTGCTTAAGAGAGTAAATTTTATTTACAGAACAAAAAAGTACTTACATAATATAGTCTTAATTTCATAAAATAACTTACTACATATTTCATAAACTCAAAACTCTATGATTAATTAAAGCTTATCATTGGCACAACAGAGTGAGCTTTTAATTAAAAAGCATGCCTGTCGTAACAAAATCGGTGTCAGCCTGGGTTGTTGTATTTATCAACAAAATAAAAAGAGTATGCAGATATAATATAATTTATTATAGTAATTGTTGATCCATTTTCTTGTTTTATTCATGCTTATACAAAAGATGCAATGAAATTGTAAATTGCTTTAATGTGCACAAAACATAAAGTGATTTATTATTATGAGCCATAAAACTGTCACTTCAGGAATTATTGAACTCACCAAAATTTTATTAAGTCGATAAATATGAGTTTTCCAGTTCTTCTACATGTTGAACAAGTTTTGCCATACATCGCTCTTAGTGTTAACCATTTCTTATCTTATTAAATCTACGTAATCTGGGTGCTTTGTTGTGTCGTCGAATGTTTCGTTTCAAATTACTCCACATCAGTTTGATTGAATTGAAGGTTCAACAATTTGGTAAGAGTCTTAATATTTTAAGCCAATTTCTTTTTGTTATTTTGTCTATTCGATATTCTATAGCAATGTTTTGACGTTTCAGGATGTCCGAGAGTTGTTTTTTCGTGGTTTTCTCTTCTAGAATTTCAATTTCATTATTTCGTATATATTGAATAATATCACTTTTTGTTGATCCGTTTCGAATAATATCTTGCGTGGTCCATCACAGTTTGAAGATAAAAATGGCAGCAGTTGTTGCGTAAACTAAGTTTCGAACAAACTAGAATCCATAATCTACACTGGAATGTTCTATTTATGTTTGCTGGCAATAATAAGGCATTTGGAGCCGATCCGATAACACCTCCTGCGTGCAGAATAAATTTTTTTTTGTTCTCGCAGCTGATATAATATTTAAAAAACATTTTTAAACTAATTTTGTCATCTAATAAATCTTTTTTTATTACATCGTGAGAATCGTAGGTACCATCTCGGTACCTACGATCGGTAGGTCTCGTCTAAATATACTCTGCTCCGATATTCCCGTATTTTACATTTCACAGATATATTCTGTTCTCATTTTTTAGGCGTGGTGTTTATTTTTTGTGTTAACCGTTGATACTTTATGTCAATTTTTTTTAGATACACCGTTAAAAAGCTGTTTACATGGTTACATGATATTTTATGCGTATTGTAAATTAGACTCCTGATTAACAACCCATTTTCCAATTTTGCTAAGACAAACGTTTAGTATAATTTTTCAAGTGTTTTCACATTTATAAAACTATTTGAGTTCCAAAAACTTTTAGTACAAAACTTAAAAATTTGGCAGCGGATGTTGTTACTTGATTTACGAGCAGAGTAAGTAGTACAGTCGTTGGCACCCAGACACTGGTTGACACTTTTACTCTTAAAATAAAATAAATAAGAACACAAGAAAACCCAAAGCATTTTGTTATTGTTAGTAAGCGACATCTATTCTCTACCATATTATCAATTGCGTCATTCTGAAAATAAGGGTTTGGCGCTTATTGGCGATTTTGTATTACAACCTGAGTTTGTCTGGTGCTGTAGTCTTGGTTTTACAAAATTTGTAAAAATTAAGTTCAACCGTTATTCTTGCTTGTTGTTTGCACCTAAAGCGCAATTTAAGATATCAAGATTAAATAATCAATTTACTAGATTTTTATGCACAATTCGAGTAGTGCCAATTACAGTGTGAAAAAAACAGCAACATTTCAGTGATTGGCGTGTTAGTGACAATGACTGTATTTTTGCAGAAAATTTTAGTACTAGTAACAGAAACTTTATAACATGGATGCCAATAGCTGTATTTTGTACAATACTATACATTACATACCTACGATAATGCCAAAAACTACTAAAAGTTTAAAATATGAAAAATCTTATGATAAAAAACCAATATCAAATTTGATAAAAGATATACTAAGCCAATCGTTATCAAAGAAATAAACTTTGAAAAAGTATGTAATACTACGTTCAACTTTGCAGTTTCAATTAATTCAAAAATTTTATGAAATTACGAGCTATGAAATAAAGACCAAAACCTATTTTGACATAAATAGAAAATTTAAAAACTGGTTTTCAGAAAATTGGACGAAACTAAAAACATATAAACTTTGTTAAATTTGCAACGTTTCGCCTTTTTATTGAGACTTTCTTAAGAAGCTAAAAAACAAATCAAATAAAAAATTCTTTTATGTAAACATTAAATGTAGAGCATTTCTACCTTAACATGTCAATTGTTTGTCAACTTTTAAAAATATTTTACAGTATGTATACTAAAATGAAAATTCTTGTGCCGCTGTTACAGCTGTCTGGCTTAGTGTACAAAACTCCGTGTTTCTGTTAAAATAGACATATAGGTCAAACTAAACAAAAATTACAAGAACGCTTGAAACGACACATTAATGATTGCAAACACTGGGCACAATTTCATCTTTGATCATGTTAAGATTTTCATGATAAAAAAAATCTAGCAAAAAGGAATATGAGTGAAATGGTTTATATTAAGTTGAATAAGACTATTAATTTAAGATCGGATACACAAGGGTTGAATTTGGTGTATGATTCCATTTTAAATAATTGAGAAAAAGTTGTCTTTTTTAATGCATGAATGTGCCTTTATTTTGTGTTAGTAATTTATTATTAATTTATTCAATGTACAGTAAGGTTTTCAATGTTCAAATATGCCACGTTTTAGCTGAAAGCAGTGATCTATGTTTTCGACTATGTAAAAAACTGTCCGTAACCTACAATTTTGGACCATTATTGTTGCGTTTACTAGAAACAACGTGGTGCAACGATTTTAATTTTTTAATTTTTCAAAGTGTTATATTATTTTATTAGTAATTTTGTTTTATCCAACGTGTGTGAAATATAAGTTGACAAACAACTGACATTTTTAAGAATAAATTTTCTACATTTAATGTTTTCATAAGATTTTTTTCTAATTTATTCACTTTTCAGCTGCTTGAGAAAGTCTCAATAAAGAGACAAAACGTTGCAAATTTAACAAAGTTTAATTGTTTTTATTTTTGTCCGATTTCCCGAAAACCAGTTTTTAAATTATTTTGTGATTGGACGTGAACTTAATATAATAAATAGAAAATGTTCTTGTTTATTAAATTCTAGAGATCCATAAAAAAAGTTTTCATCAAAAGAAAGATTTATAAGTCAGCGTTAAGACTTTTATCGATAAGAAACCAAGAACCAATTATTTGAAAAATAATATGCCTGAAGATAAGTGGTACAAGAAATTCCTTAAATAAGAGGTGCATATGAGTACCTGAGGCTGTAACTGCGGCCAGTTTAAAAGTCAGTAAAGTAAACTTTTGCAAATGGTTTCCGAACATCAAATCATATTCAAAAAAAAATATTGTCAAAGTCCTGACAGGGTGTTCAGCCCAGACAACACATGTGTTTGTTCTATTATGTCCTGAAAACAAAACAGTCTAAGCGCCTAAAAGTGCTAGAAACGTACACGTAATTGATAAAGCTCCAGCAAAATCCAATTTAACCGTTATATTTACACTATAAGCTGAAGGAAATGTAACTTCTTCATTTATCCACCCGTACAAATGTCCACCCAGTTCCACCCAGAAGCCGACTTATGTGGTAATTGAATTCAAAGTCAAACGCAAAATAAATACGTATAAATAAGTTTTTTAATTTGTTATCAAATTGTATTATTAATTGTTAATTTTGATAACAAATTTGTGCAAGGTTTTTTATCTAGAAATGCTTATAATTTATCATTTTTCAATATTTATAAATAACCTAGATTTAGAACACCGCTTTGTAGTAGAAAACAGTAGTAGTCTTGATCTGAAGAGGTTTCTTTAATTAATGTAGAGTCGTCCGCAAATACTTAAAAAGGTAAAGCTTATATTATTAATAAGATAATGTTAAATCATTAATAAATATATAAAAAGAAGCAAAATTTTAATCCATTATGAAATATACTGCGTTTTGGAAAAGTCAGTAAACGTGTAATGCGTATTCGCAAAAAGAAGAGATGCTAGACAGTAGTTCTGATAAAAGATGGATTGCCTTGTTTGGTTATAGAACATTATTTCGAAATTTTTAGAAAACTTTGATGTATTATAAATATAAGTAGTAGAAGCTTATATAATACTGCACAACAGTCCTTTACAAGCATTGATGGAGAATAATGAGATATTGGCTTTTTCACGCTATTTAAATATGCTTGAATATGCTTCAGATACCGTAACTTATATTTAGTGTCTGAATATTTTAAATTTATCTTAATTCAATTGCGATAATATTTTTTATATTGCTGGAAAATACGAGCCTTAATTTTAATGCTTCAAATAATTGAGTTTGACAATATGCGAATTATACAATTTAAAGTTTTATTTTTTGTGAAGCAATAAATATTGCTATCTATTATAGACAGTGAGAACGCTTGAGTTGGAACAAATTAATTTAAAATATAAATGTTGTTTTTTTGGAAAAACGCTCAGACACGCCGATTTCCATTTTGGACCTCGTTTTTTTGGCAATAAACCCATTTAAATAGAGTAGGCCAGAAATAAATTGCGACCATCAACTTAATTTTTTCAATTAAAAACCTCTATTTTTTATTTTGTTTTAGAATTCTGTATTGAATTCAAAGTATTTTTCGTGTGCAGTACAAAAGATAAGAAAACAAAGCATCAACATATCAAATTAAATGTTCAAATTGTTAACCAATAATTAGGTCGGTCTCAGCAAGAAAAGACTGGCTTATTTATTTTTAATAAAATGTTGACAAGAGACAGGTATCAAGAACAAAGTTTGCTGTTTTTTCTTCCAATCAGCTCCATAATGATTATATACACTTTTGGTACTTCCAGAAGGACGGAGCTCTTGCTCATGTCGCATCAGAAACGATAGGAATACTTCGAGAGTTTTTTAACAAGCAGATAATTAGTATAAATACTTATTAACATTTTAATCCTTTCCAGTCTTCAATCTCACGTTTGTAGATTTTTTTCTTTAGCCTTATATAAAAACTCAATAGAAAATCTATTGCTGATCAAAATCAACGGACCCTGCGGATTATCCAGTTCAGTTTCTTTATAGTAGTAATATATATAGTTTTAAAAAGACCTCAGGTGTTCTTGACGGCCACTTTCAACATTTGCTTTAATTCTGCCTTAATTTTTTTTTTATTTTAAATACATTTCGTTTATTTACTTTTCAATTGATAAACATTATTTATTTTACTTTTAGGATACCATGATACAATTAGATCAGAATTAAACATTTAGGAGAAGAAGAACTCGTCTTTCAGATGTTGACCATACGTCTTGTGCTTGAATTGTGTAAAATCAATTAACAGTATAGCAGGCTAAATCTGTATGTTTCTTTCCCTAGATGATTGTTTTTTTCCACCGTTTCATTATCTATCTAAATAAGCAATAGAACATTGCATATACGTGAACAGTATTTGACTGCGTGCTGTTGCACTGCTCACTGGCTCAATATTGGTGAAAGTTTCGGCTCTCGTCATTTACCTAACTTGATAAAATACAAGTTCATTGTGTAATATTTTTAGTTTTATGTGTTTCTAAATACTTGATTATTTAATGTTTTTCTTAATTCTTGAAACAAGGAGTAGATATATACAAAGTGTCAATTTAATTTAATAATAAACAACTTGAACTTGAAGGTCGACGATCAGTATATTTCTTGCATCAACAATGATTTCTTTTATGGATATTTTCTCGCAGAATATTTTATTGCGTGTCAATGTTAATTATGTTGACAAGAAAATTGATTTTTACCGTAAATATTCCAAATCTTTCATAAATAATTACAGGCGTACGTTATTGCTACTTAGAATAACTATCAAAAGCCAAATATTCAAATTTAAGATAGGATTTAAGATAGGAAATTTAAATAGGTTCATAAATCTAGTCGTTTTGATAGCTGGGAGATTTCATTATAGCTTGTTTACCTAGTTTTAACAAAGCAGCCGTAGGAGCTTATAAGCAATAGAAAATAGAGATTAAAGATCTCTATTCTCAATTTTTGGATTTATTGCTTAGTTGAGACAATGACTGAGCACTTGCGATAAGCTTTGTGAAGAGATAAACGTTCGTAGAAATAGCGCGGTTTTTGATATTCGTCGTTCAATGTATATCATCTAGATATGTATTCAGTTCACTTTATGTTTGAAATATGTTACATGCAGAAATGATCTATAATAATAATAGTGCGAGTTGAGATAATTTTTTATTAATAATGAAACAAAACAAACAGAAAATATCAACAATAATATGAGAGATAAAAAGCATAGTAAACAAATTAAGAAACCTAGCACAAACAAACTAAATAGTTTGTTCCAAATGGAAAGAGCAGGCAATTGCTACCAGGTGAAGACACTTTACCCAAACATTTGACACCGACCCCGTACCATAAAAATCGCAAAACAGTAAACCCGAGTAAATGATTTTAATACAATTATTCAGAGTAAAAATATGAAAACAATTCTTCTACCATGTAGATATTTACACATCAATATCTAATATTTCAAAGAAAACAATTTGGTTTGGTTTCAAAAAAATTGGTAAAATAGTCAACGTTTTGCAGGCGAAGGTGTTATCAATACAACAAAATAGAAATATCAACAAATACATCGTGCTTGTAAACTCCTCGGCGTGTGAACCACGCTAAAAACAAATCTTTTTTTCAATAAGACCATGTCGCTACATTAGTTTATTTTGCTGAGTAGAAAAAAAGGGGATTAGAGAACAGAAAAAAAATCCATAGGAATAGCAAAACCCCTAAAGTAGGCAAAGAGAAAGTAGTGGTAAGCCAAATTTTGCAAACGTTACAAAGATGATAGCCTGATTCTCAATTGAAATTATTGTGATATCTTATAATTTCTAATATTTCTCCAAAGAAGATTCATCAAAACCCTTGTTGTAATTGGTATTCAAATAACGTTTAGCTTAAAAGCACTGTGACTATAGTTTTTGCTCTAGGATCAGAAATTTGAAGATTTACGGTACGGTAAGTTCAGTTTATCAATGTAAAATTTTCCACAAAAACACAAAAAAAAATTTGACTTCATAAGACAACACAGTCTCAAATTTATTATTAACACATAAAATAAGTGCTTAGAAAACCGTTCTCAATTCTTGTTGTCAACGAGTTTCTTAGATTCAATCCGTCCCGTCAGAAGAAAAACAGCAACAGTATTATCATTTATCTTTTTCGTTTTTGTGTGAGGATGTCGACGGTTGTTCACTATACCACTTTTTATATCCATTGTTTACTCTAAGATTGGATAGTTGACAAGCCGAGGAAGCGTTATAAACCAACGACTTGATTACAAATGAGCTACATGGTAGTGTGGTGCAGCATTAGGATAGCGTTTTAATGTATAAATGGTATGATTTGAAAACCCGCAACCCATAAAAGTGTTACTAAGACATCCAAAAATAAAAAAAACTTTGATACATTTCAGTTGTAAATAAAAAGCTTTATTTAAGTAATTGATATAGTTTAAAAACGTTGGTAACTCTACCAGCGTTTACACTCGCCTTTACCGTAAGACCATATTCTAATATATTGAAACCTCACTTTTGGCTTTAAAATTGATGTTTCACAAACTTTAGTCAAATTGTTTCATAAGCAACAAGAGAAAAAAACTTTTATTAATCTGTATGCAATTTGTTTAAAGAATTTGCGGTTATGAAAAAAAACATGTTGACAATAAACATTTTTCTGACAGACCTCCTAAGATTAGAAGGAAATAATTTTCAGATAGTAATTTTCTGACCATTGCTTCTGACTACAGATCAAAAACTTCTGTAAAGAGCGATACTACATCAAAACTAATCAATAAATTAAAAAATTTAATGAAAAAGTTAACGACTTTTAAACCAAATGAAAAAAATTTAGGACATCGAACAAAGTTTTTCCACTGTAGATTCAAGAAATGAAGCAAATAAACAAACTGCTTAAAAAGTCGGTACGGTATTAGAAATTGGTCTAAATAAATCGACCTATTTACGGTTTTTGAGAGATCGTACCATTTAGAAAATATAAAATGTTTTGAAATTAATTGTGATTTCAATTTGGGAAGAAAATCAGTAGATTTTATCAAGGTTGAAAATTGTCTTTCAATTCTGGGCTTAGAATCTCTTAACAGGAAAACATAATAAATAAATCACATCCTTTAAGTAGCCTAAGATTTTAATCACGCATGTAAATTATAATCAATAGACAATTGTTACATAAGCATGTACCATAAAATATATTATAAAAAAGTTCAATCCAATTGGTATGTTTCTTCTCAAAGGCAATTTTTTTAGCACCGCTCAAGTACCTATTCAAACAGGCAATAGAACATTGCTTATACGTGTGATCTAGTCAAGCTAGTGCATTGTGAGGTGAGATATTCTTTAATTTTGTGGCTTTCTATATATTTTAACAAATAATAACTGTTTATTTATTCTATCAAAAATTGAATATTCATGCTCGGCCAGTTTAGACCTCTTTAATATATGATTTTTTCTTAGTTTTTTATTCTTATAAAATTTTAATTCTTATGGCCGGTTTCACAAAGCGTTGTTAAAATTTGGCTAACACGTTGTTAGCTAACAATGTGTTAAAATTAACACGTTGTTAAAATAAGAACGGGTTTCACAACAGATGTTTTATTATAAATAAATTTATTACAATTTATATAAATTTATTACAATATTAATAGATTTGTTAAAATAATATTTTATTTTTGGAGATATTCCATATGCTGGAGAATAAAAAGAGCGACTGGTCTAACCTCAAATAAAAAATCAATGCCGAGCAATCTGATATTTTAACGTAGGCACACTAACAAACAGGCAAATTTATATATAATGTTAATAATTTTTGATATTAATAGACCTATTTAACGTTTTTCGTCGATTTTCTTTCAACTTTACGTAAAAATATATTTGGAATGTCATTTTAACAACGGCCAGAGGTTTAATTAGTTTAACAAAGGATTTAACAACGTGTTAAATCTTAACAATAGTTTGTGAACCCGATTTTTGTTTTAACAACGGATTTAACAACGTGTTAGCTTAACTTGTGTTAAATTTGACATTGACATTAGAAACAACGTTTTATGAAACCCAAATCGATTTTAACATCGTGTTAAAATATTCAACACAATGTTAAAATTTAACAACGCTTTGTGAAACCGGCCATTAGAGTATTATAATTTTTATAATTAGAGTATATCTTATATACATCAATTCAACTTAATTTATTAAAAAACAAATAAAGATATAAACTTATTTTTGTTGATTTTAAGAAGAACCGATAAACTGAAAAATAGATAATCCAACTCTATGAGTCATTCAGTGAACAAATTGTAATGATTAATGTGGCCGATGTAACAGCAACAAATTGGCCGATTCTATAGTCAGAGGGTAGATGTTTTGCATCAACAACACAAGGTACATGTTCTGTACTTCCAATATATCATTTATTAACAAGCTTTCTTTTTTCATAACATCTAGATACTTTAAAAATTTTTAAATTTTCTTATCGTTTTTTAGCTATATTAATTATATTAGAAATTTATTAAAAAAATCATTAACAGATAATAATTTATTGCCGCTATAAATTCCGTAAACTTTTATAAATTTTTTTACTTTTAAAATTTCTTTTCCTGAAAGAACTTGAGAAACGAAATGCTGCTTTTTTAAATGATATCTCAAAAACATTTTTTTCCACGTATAGTTTTTTTAATACTTCAAAGTAATTAAAAAAATGCTACTAATTAAAAATAGATTAGTAGACATTTTTTTATTCGATCTGATAAAAATAATCTAACATGCCTATGTGTACAAACAGGCGTACCTAAGCAAAACTAAAATTTAATTACACAAAATTGATATTTCAATAAAAAAATATGATAATCACATTTAACGGAAAAATATTCCCAACTTCAACAATATAATTATATTCATCTTCAATATAAATAAATCTTGCTGATACAATTAAAAGCGTTCATTTTCTTGTAAAGTACATATTAGGTATAATTTGTACATAGGGTATGTAGGTGGTTTCTTATTTACTCATTTATATATTAAAATTTAATAAATTATGCAGTGCATCAAAAACTTAAATAATGATATACTGAAATTTAACGATTTAACCTCAAATAATTTTATTATCAATGCAGCCAGTCTTATACAAAAAGAGCTTAAACAAATTTAAGCTACCCAAAACAGACTGAAAACCAGTAAAAAATTTTGGAGAGCATAAATCAATAGAAAACGAATTTCACTTAAGCAAAATTGCATCAAATCTTTAAAATATAAAAAATTAATTTAGAATTTACATTTTTTTAAAGTATTTTATTTAGGTAATAGCATGTAGGTAGGTAATGAATCTTTAAAGTTATGTCAAACAAGTCAACTATAAACCATTAACAGTGATTTATACAAAATAACAGCTTATTTGTTAGAAATCTTAGTAAATACTGTTTTTAGTCGGCTGTTCTTTATATTTTGGCAATAATGACTTTCAAGAACGCCATTAAAAACACCAATTGTTTAGTTTAGAATTCGAAAAAAATACATATGTCAAAAAAAGATTATAATTGACATAAGTGAAGAAAACTAAGTTTTCTTCACTTATGAAGAAACTATGCCAATTCTTCGATTTGGCATAGAACACAGAATATTGGCTCATAGAAAAAGCCAGTGTAAACCGACATAAAGTTAAGTAAAAAAAGTATAATTTTATCTTAATTAAAACAAACCTTGGGGTTTGGAAGCTCTCCACTTTGAAGACTAGCCATATAACATCTTAACCTAAACTGTTCACAATGCAGCCTTTCTAAGTTTTCTTCCCATTGAACTACTTGGTTGGCAATTTGTTGCCGAGCGTCGGAATCTCCTACGACACTTTGTTGCATCTCGGCCATATGCTTCAGCTTATAGTCCTGCAAAAAAATGTAATTTTAATGAATGATGGTAGATAAAACAATGACATATAGCTAGAAAATACGAAGAGACACTTGCTGTTATGCGCCATTTCACGTCTGGCCATAAATTTCAGCGCGTTTATTCTACGTCGAAATTCCGGCGATTACTTTTGCCTCGTTTTGTGGCTTTTGGAATAGGTCCAAATATTAAACCAAAGCTGTCCTCTGAGCTTGAAATTCAGATTAGTTTGTTGAAGCGATTGAAGCGTTTGATTGCAGAAATTTGATATGTAACCAGCAAGATAATCTCTAAATAAACATACATTATATTCATCCCTTAAAGTGTAAACGTTTCAACGTCTTGGAAACGTGAGCAAGAAAGTAAAATTAAAAATTTACTTTTTGAATTCAATACCGATTTTTATCGAAACTAGCCGATTTAATAATCAACCTATATACCATTTCTATGGTATTTTGATTTAAGCAAAAAATATATTTGAACAAGTCTTAGAGTACAAGCCTTAGAGTTTTAAAGGTTAATGTATTGATTCTTCTATAAATATAGAAGATAACCAAAAGCAATACAGCAAACATTTTTGTTAGAATAAATATTTAAGCGAGTCTCTCTTGAATCGTTTTTCTTTTTATATATTTATGTACCATCTCTAACATTAAAATAAAATAAAGTTTTTTTACTTTTAATTTCCAACCGAAACAAACATACAAATGAAAAATCAACAAAACGCAGATCTAATGAATAACTTTTAACAAGAGCGCCTTCGTTTCTTTAGTGACATACAAAAAGGAAAAAACGTTTTCTGTCTATTGTGTTATTAATATTGAATTATCGTAGAGAATTATTGTTTAAACATAATTAGAATGATTTGCCTTAAAACTATTTGTTCAAATCATTTGCTAAGCTAGAAATAAATTTATAAAATTTTTTTCAAGATTAAATAAACAAGCAGTTTGACTAAACCTACTACTATAATCAGTTCGTTTGAAAATATCTTCAAATCGCTCAAGTTTTAAAACCTCACAGGACAAAAACAACTTATGACAATTGACTTGACATTGAAAATTTGAGGGAATAACTTTTAATCATGCATCAATATTATCACATTAACGAAACATTTGCAATGTTTTAAAATGTCTAATCTTAACATAAAAAGTTTAAACCGACACTTAACAAACAATAAGCGGCTAATATAAACTTGATTGGAGTTTGTAAAAACTATTTTTAAGTGAGTACAGCTGACGAAAATCCAAATAAAAAATTCTGAAAAATACATATTTGTCAAAACTTATTTGTAT
Organism: Lagria hirta; assembly: GCA_947359425.1. Lineage (NCBI taxonomy): Eukaryota > Metazoa > Arthropoda > Insecta > Coleoptera > Tenebrionidae > Lagria > Lagria hirta. The sequence goes on from OX375794.1 coordinate 32,686,103, forward strand.
TTTCTTATTTAGAAAAAATGTAACAATTTATTTCGTTTATACGCACGATTTTACCACTTGCCAAAAAATTTGTTTAATAGATCTCCAGATCACCTTATTTAATTATTTTATCAATAAAAATAAAGTTTTTAACATTATTATTACAAATAAAAAATTCTGAAAAATACATATTTGTCAAAACTTATTTGTATTTTCTTATTTAGAAAAAATGTAACAATTTATTTCGTTTATACGCACGATTTTACCACTTGCCAAAAAATTTGTTTAATAAATCTCCAGATCACCTTATTTAATTATTTTATCAATAAAAATAAAGTTTTTAACATTATTATTTAGAGCTCCTTCGATCACCAAGTGATCATCAGCAAGAGATAAATAAAATTTCAATAAACTCTCGACTTTACTATTTGCCAAAAAGGATGTTTAATAGATCTTGAGAGCTTTTTCGACCCCCAATTGGTCATCATCAAGAAATGAATAAAACTTCAATAAACTCTCGGCGTTACTGAAGTTTTATTCATCTCTTGATGACGACCCCTTCGAGATCTATTAAACAAACTTTGTGGCAACAATTAAAATATAATATGTATAACAACATTTTTTCAAATTTTACGGCATGAATCAAACAAAGCCCTTCTACGAATAAAAAAAAGTCAAAATAACTAATATTTTAGTATAATCCAATAAACTCTCTTGTTCTCGCTGTTACAACACAAAACAGCAATTTTCATTCGAATCAATTTGTGTTTATTTATTCAGAGATTAATGCACTGAACAGAAGTCCTTTGTTTTTAAACTAAAAATAAAAAGCTGATGTTGCAGACAATGGTACGCTTATTTGATCTAAACGAGCTTTATTGTTGTTTACTTAAATAAGCAAAAAGCTATTCTAAAAATGTTATATTTTTATATACATATAAAATATTGCGTAATTATTAATAAATTAAAAAAAGTATTTTTGCAAACTACAACTGTTTAAACCTCGGGCATACGTAGGCTGCAAAAGCCTTTAACTATTTAGATTATCTAATTCATTAATATACGATGCTCCTTACATCAAAGTCGAGAAACCTGGTTTCTACATGTTGCTTTTAAATTTTCAATATGTCATAAAATAATTGACATTCATACAAATACACATAGTTGTTTTTGAAAGCAAATAAAGTCGCCAATTATAACCAACAATTTGCCAATCAGAGAGTGATGTTCATTTGAGTAATTTTATAAAATCGTGCATTAATGAAGTATATTAACGATTGATTTGTAAACCAAATCAATTCTTAAAAAAAATAGTAGTTAACGCAAAGCTCAAACCATTGTCACAAGTAACTTTGCAAACACAAATTATGTATAGCCAAATTATAAAATATTATTTATGAATGAAAAATTTTGTTTTTGTTACTAATAGTTTAGAACTTATCGACTTGTAAATGTTATGAAATATATGCATGTCAGCAATAAATTACTGTTATAAATTTGACTAGGTTAAAGACTATAAGGTTTCTGGTGGAAAACAAAAAATATCGTAATCATGTCAATAATTTAGTTTGAGTCAGGTTATATTGAAACTTTCATCATAAATTTTTGCTCATAAGAATGTACCTTGAAATCGTAAAAGATTTTTACTTTAAAATATATATGTATAGTTAAATAAGTAAATAAATTTTTACTTTCTTGTAAAGTTTGAGTATTAAAAAAATCTGTATTAAAGCATGTTATTTTTAATTTCATAAATTAGTCGGTGTTTATTGCTAAACAACCCTTGTAACAAGATCGAACACCGCTTTTTATATAAAAACGTTAGCTTTAAAAGTATATAATAGTTTTTAATAAACTATGTCATCATTCAAAAAATATATTTTAATAATTACAAATCTTTTAAATGTAATACAACAAAGTCCTTAAAATCCCGATGACGAATACGTTGTGATCTATTAAACAGACTTTGTGGCAACAATTCAAATAAAACAACATTTTTTTAAATTTTATGGCATGAATCAAACAAAGCCCTTTTAAGAATAAAAAAAACTCAAAAGAACTAATATTTTAGTATAATCCAATAAACTCTCTTGTTCTCGCTATTACAACACAAAACAGCAATTTTCATTCGAATCAATTTGTGTATATTTGTTCAGAGATTAATGCACTGAATAGAAGTCCTTTGTTATTAAATTAAAAATAAAAAGCTGATGTTGCAGACAATGGTACGCTTATTTGATCTAAACGAGCTTTATTGTTGTTTACTTAAAATAAGCAAAAAGCTATTCTAAAAATGTCATATTGTTATTTATATATGAAATATTGCGTAATTATTAATAAATTAAAAAAAGTATTTTTGCAAATTAGAACTGTTTAAACCTCGAGCATACGTAGGCTGCAAAAGCCTTTAACTATCTAGATTATCTATAGCTCATTAATATACGATGCTCCTTACATCAAAGTCGAGAAACCGGGTTTCTACATGTTGCTTTTAAATTTTCAATATGTCATAAAATAATTGACATTCATACAAATACACATAGTTGTTTTTGAAAGCAAATAAAGTCGCCAATTATAACCAACAATTTGCCAATCAGAGAGTGATGTTCATTTGAGTAATTTTATAAAATCGTGCATTAATGAAGTATATTACCAATTGATTTGTAAACCAAATCAATTCTTAAAAAAATAGTAATTAACGCAAAGCTCAAAGCATTGTCACAAGTAGCTTTGCAAAAACAAATTATGTATAGCCAAATTATAAAATATTATTTATGAATGAGAAATTTCGCCTTTGCTACTAATATTTTGCAACTTGTCAACTTGTAAACCTTGTGCAATATATGCATGTCAACAATAAATTACTGTCTAGACTTGAGAATATTTATTGATAGATTGTCATAAATTTGAATAGGTTGAAGAGTATAAGTTTCTGGTGGAAAACAAAAAAAAATCGTAATCATGTCAATAATTTAGTTTAAGTCAGGTTATATTAAAACTTTTATCATAAATTCTTACTCATAATTATGTATCTTCAAATCATAAAAAATTTGTTACTTTAAAATCAAGTTGTTGTGTCAAAGAAAAATATATATGTATAGTTAAATTAGTAAATAAATTTTCACTTTCTTGAAAAAATTGATTATTAAAAAAATCTGTATTAAAGCTTGTTATTTTTAATTTCATAAATTAGTCCTCGTTTTTTGCTAAACTACCCTTGTAACAACATTAAACACCGCTTTTTATATAAAAACGTTAGCTTTAAAAATATATTTTAGTTTTTAATAAACAATATCAACATACAAAAAAGTCTTTTAATAATTACAAATTTTTTAAATGTAATGCAACAAAGTTCTCATAATTAAATTCTCGCTAATTAGTAGATGTTTTTTTATCCACAATCAATTTTGTTTTCAGATGGCATATTTAATTAAACTTGCGCACAGAATCTCTCAATTAAAAGTTACAGATAATACGTGAACTTTCCAACATCATGTTTAACCGATCTTAAGCACTCAAAATTTATATTAAAAATCCCTGTCGAACGTCACATTAAAAAAATAATTTTTATTAAAAAGCAAATACTAGAGAGTAGTTTTTGTTGACATGCATCATAAACTGTAGTAATGTAAACTCTCCAAAAAAAGTTTTGAAAAATAATAATTATTGGAATAATTTATATATAAAAAAAAATATTAATATTTTAGAAATAATTTGCAAGAATTAACACTCACACAAAATAAACACACATAATATATTACGTTGGGTCAGAGCATATAGTAGAGTTGGATTGCTGTAAGAAAGAGACCGGTGATTAATTGTCATTGAATGCGCAGTGGTTTGTTTACGTTCGGTTGCTAAGTAACGGCCGGATTTCATCGCATTCATTGGCGTAGGTATAAAGCTCGCGCATCTAACGATGATTCACCGGTCGCTTTCTTACGGCAATCCAACTCTACTGTCACGAACAAATACCATTTCTGCTAGAACCGTTAGCGCTACAAAATAAAAAATATATAAACAGGGTACTATAACAATTTTCAGTTAGTATAATATTCACAGAAAGAAAAAATCTGACATTTTTCAAATTATGGTTCAACTACTCGATGTTTTCAGTGTAATGGGTATGTATACCTAACTACAACATTAGTTATTTGAATCACAAGGCCGGAAACTGGCATTTTGCAAGGCGAGTGATTTTGCAAATACTACAAACTTTTGTAAAAGCGTTTCCGGACGGGTGATTTACAAAATTTTTTGTGCCGCCGTGAAAAAAATTAAATACACTTTTTATTGAAAAAAAAATGTTTATGTTAGCAACACTTAACACTAAATGATTTTTAATTTAAAAGATCAAGATCTTTTGTTTATTAAAAAAATTTATTTTGTTTTGACTATTCACAAACTATTTGCGTTCTGAAGTAAAATTGTTGTTTTCTAAAAAAAATCAATACTGTAGCACACATAAAGAGGATCCGTGTAATAGTATTGCCGTTGTTTGTTACTATTTCTTGTTCTAAAAGTGAAGAGATCATGAAACTATTACTCAATGCTATAGGTTATGTTTTTCCGGCATATATAATTAGTTTAATGATTGTTTATAAAAAACAAACCTCTAGAGGTAAATTTATTCCAAAGAGAGTAAACTGTTTGAAACCATATACAATGTTTGGTAGTTTGATCTATACATACTAGAATGGTTCTTAAAAGCCCGTCAGCAAGCCACAAACCCGAGCCCTTCGTAGGGCACATAAAAAATTATCACTCACGACGTCTGTGGGGCGTGGGGCTTGAGGGGCTATACATTATACAATACAAGCCGTTAGTTGTCGTTGATAAATGTCTGACAATTGACAATGACAGCAACCGATCCCAACGCAAAAATTTAATTGACATAATTATGTAATGAAAGTTATGTTTTGCAACCGCAAGACATAAAAAAAGTTTCGCCGAAAAGATTTGAATTATTCTCGTTGTGGTAAAGCCTACGAAATAAAGAATAAAATGTATTAATTAGAGTTTTATAAAGTCTAAAGCCAATCTGTCTCTAAACAATAGTGTCCATGCTGTTTGAGAGGTCGGCAAGTGCTGCTATTCTAAAAAGATAATCAGTAATGTTAAGAAAAATCTGTTTGACAGTCTTTGTTTCATTTACATTGCAACTAAAAACTGATATAAGCAAGTTATCAAATAGTCGTAAATTAGAGATTAATAGGCCAGCAAGAATAAAAACAAATAATTATCAAATGTTAAATATTTATTGTTAGTTTTGTAAAATTATTAATTCACAAAATTTTAAAGCTGTAGATGACTTTAAATTAGTCAGATCTAATAATAGCTCATTTTTATCCAAACCAAAATATTCCAAAACATAATGCTACAAGTTCCATATCAAACACAAACTTTATTCCAAAGTTTTTCTTTTTTCAGAAAATTTTATATAAAGAAATTTTATACTGTACCGAGGCAATAAGAACCAATGGTTTTAAAATTTTTTATTGTAAACTTGTTTCTGATAAAACAAATCGGGGTTAAAACATTACTCAATATTCAAGAGAAACACGTTCTATTACTAAATTTATCAGGTTGTAAAAAATGCTGCAATAATACTTTGTTATTGTAAACGTTTAAAAGTTTATAAAAAGGCACTTTTAGGAAGAGTTTAAAATATACATTATATGACAGGCAAATTTATCTAAATTTCAAAAATAATCATAATGAAAATCCAAAAGATTGAAGAGTCACAACAATTTTTAGTTGAATATATATAATTATGATTTTGAAAAATTCACAACAAATATACAACCTTCTTCAAATAATATATATTAGGTCTATAAAAAACTATAAGATAGCACTAGGAAATAAACACACTTTGTCAAACATATTTAAATAGAAATCACCAGAAATATACCAAATTCAAAATTTCTGGCTTAAAGAATAGAATCAGTTTTAGAATAATTTTTTTACATCATTTCAATGAGTTTATAAATACATAATCCCGAAACATTTCTAAAATTTCTTGCCGAAGTTATGACTTTTTTAAAGCCTGAAGAAAATGACACATAAAATCTATCAAATTATAGACCTACAACTTGTTTGCAAACATTATTCAAACTGTTTAAATTATGCATAAAAGATCTAATTATTATGACCACTGAATAAATAATAATATTATAAATATTGAATTGCATTATTGCGAGTCATGCGCAGAATATTCAAAAAGATTTATAGTTTTCTTTAGCAATTGATCTTTTATCAAATTTTCTTAATAATTCAGGTTGTGATTATAAACTGATAACAAACCACATTAATTTTTCAACTATTAGTATGAATAACATTAAAATACATGCAGATCATTGCAATCAATTCCAACTTGTTTTCATATAAATTTTGGTATCAACAAATGTAAACTTCAAAGCACAAATAAAAATAAAAATCAAATTTTATCTTATAAAACTAAAAAAAATATTAATTATTAACGGTTCAAATAAAGACGAACTGTACAAATATCTAAAAAGCAATATCTATTAATCAATAAATTCCTATGCTGTTTTTCTATTTACTTTGCTTTCGGTGTAATCAAATAGTTCGTAGCAAATGCGTGTAAATTTAAAAATAAAAATTATTTAAAATAGATTAGACCAAAAAATTATTTTTTTTATTGAAAATTAAACAATAATAGTGCATGATACAAGTTTAAAGAAATTAAAATATTCTTTTATAGACTAAGATTTGTCAACTTTCTTTCAGAGACTGAAGGTTTTGTGTTTGCTATTCAGGATAGGGTAAATAATAATAAAAATTATTTTATGTTAATCATTAAGAAACATTATATCAATGGCATTAATTTGTAGAATGTGTTTTAATTTGATGATGCAGCATATTTCATCTGCTTGTTTAACATAAATTATAAACAAAACATGAGGTTGTTGCAATTATAGTTTGATCAAAAATGGATTTCACATTGAATTTAGTAAAAATATTAAACTATTTCGTCCTTTAAGGTGGTTTACATAATAACTCCCAAAACTAAAACTTCACAAAAGCAAAAAAAACTATAATATGGTTTTCTTAAAAAAAAAACAAATATGTACAGAGCTCCAATAAATTAACGCACCACATTGAACTTTTGAGATACTAAAAAATTATCACAGTAAAAATTGATATTCAGAGCTTTAAAGCTTAAAATGTTCAAACAGCATTGTCCTCATCCTAAAATGATATTCTACGTCCATACATGTGAAAATTTCTGATAATTTACACATTTACATACTTTTTGATAAAGAAGAAGTGGTGCGTTAAATTCTTGAAGTTTTACAAAAAATATAGTTATAAAAAATAATTTTTAATTGATATAATCTATAAAAATGTGATTTGTTATACTTTCAGCTTTAAATTTATTCTATAATTTTTCCCTCTTCCCTTAAATGTTCAAAGAAGTCAAAATTAGTCATAAATGGTGTTAGCAGGTGAACAATTATAACCGGCGGTATTATAACTATAATTTTCAAAATATTTTGTAAAAATATTAATTTCAAATTATATGGGATAGAACACGGCTGGCTGTTTCCCAAATTAAAACCAATAAGTCAGACATTTTAATAGTATTTAAAAAGATTAAAATTGCGTAATTTGCAGATTTTAAGCACTTTGATGAAAATGTCTACCTATTCGCCGTTTCATTATATAACGCATATCATTAAACAAGAATCTAAAAATTTTAATTTGTACGCTTGCGCAAATACAAAAAGCAGCATCAACATTTTAACGTCAGCTTTTTCGAATGCTCTTAAATGTTAAAACCGACAATTCCGCAGATGTTTTCAATTCAGTTTTTAAATACAAACATCTTATGTTTTCTATTTAGTTTTTGAAAACAATTCATAATTTTTGCTTTTAATTTAATTCTTAAATTGATTCTTGAATGAATTGAAAACTGAAAGTTTGTTTTTCGGCAATTTTTATATTATTGTCTTTATTATTATTTGTTAAAAACGACAAAAATGTTTAAATCCAGCAGAATGGTTGTGCCTCCCAAACAAAGAAAAATAAACAAAACACTAAGATTTTCAAAATTAGTGAAAACATCACGTATGTAAAAATAAAAAATAAAAGAGTCAAATACCACAATTAAAATGTATTTGAATACCACTGAGCAGGCTGCTGAAGCAGATATATTTCTATGAGAATCTAATAAAATATGCAATTAAGAGCCAAAAACAACACGCTTATGGCTTATGATAATTGAAGATTGGAACGCAAAATGAGAAAAAAGTTTATAAACAATGTTGCATGAAAAGAAACAGTTTATAAGACAATAATTGTTTATTGTAATGATAAAACAAGAGTATACAAACTGAGCCAAATAAATCATGTTTATATTTGGTACAAAATTTAAACACAAATATGACAACCAAAATGTAAATTCTTAAAGAAGCAGGAAAGTAGGTTGCCGCTGGAAAAAATATATCAAAAAAAATAAAATCTAAGATTTTAAAAATCTTTCTGACAATTCACAAAATAAATAAAAAAGCCTCTACAAAACAAGAGAAAAAAGACATTAAAAGAGAATGAAACGTCATCAACTAAAGTGTGACTGCAGCAACAAGCAATTTATAGAAATGTAGCATGTAGAAGAGAAGATCAAATAATTCTACAAAGAGTGTCAAAAAACAATGAAAAAAATGAAGACTTGCAAACTAAATCTCTAATTTATAAGAAAGATAGATTACATAAAATATAAAAAAATAAGAAAGACGAGCTAATGTTTAGTTTCACGTAAAACAAATCTAGAGCAGCAGCAATAAACAAGCTAGAAAATAATAATAACAACTCTTACAATATGTCAAAAACCAAAATAAGAAAATAACAAGCTTTTAATAAATAATCATAAACAAGACAATTGTTATTAAATGTAATGTAAAATGTATTAGTTAATGTATGCTGAAGTATGTAAAACATTTAAATTTGAGAATTTGCTGATCATTTCATGTGGTCTGTCTGATCTTGGCTAGCTCACATGTTTTTGTTATTCGGTCAAGTTTGATGATTGAAGAAGTCATTCTTACAATTGGGAAAGTATTCGAGCAATTATTTCACATACATAATATAGTTGATTCACTCGGCTATAATCCAAATATTTACAAGGTAAAAGTTGATCATCAATAAATTTTCATCAAGAGTGCTGCAAATTTTTATAAAAATGTGCCATTTTTTTACTTTTTTAATTAAATTATTAGAATTTTAAAAATTCTAGAAAGTTTAGTTTAGGAATTTCAAAATTTATACCAGATTACAATCATGTCCTACCAATACATAACCGCCTGTTCTGATTAGCCATGTTTGGGTTTAATTACTATAATAATTAGTTTTTTTGCGTTATTATCAGTCTAAATATTATTTATTCATCCAAATTTTTGATAAACAAAAATCTTTCTTATGACTACTGTTTGCTATTTTTTTTTAAAATAAGTGACTTTGAAAAAAATATAAATTATTTATTATTTTATTAATTAAATCCAAGCAAAAAGATGTATTTATTGAAACACAATCCTTTTATTATTATAGCTTCTTACCCAAATGGTGTGTTTCATGATTAACAGTGATATATAGGTGATAAATAGAATAAAATAGATAAACAGTGGACATATTCAGTTAATGAATAAAAAAAAGAGTAAGAACGGGTGTGAAAATGATTGAAGAACACTTTTAAACGTTTATGTGATGTATCTGGGTAACTTGAATGTACCAGTAATTTTTAAGATTAACAAAATCTAAATTTTTTTTGACAGATCAGATGGGCTGAACACAATATATAAGAGACGACAAATGAAACGATTGACTTTACTTCACACACCCTCGATAAACAATTATTTATGACAACTCAGTATTATTCGCAGTTGTTTAAAAGCTAGTAATAATTTTTCTAATTACGTAAAATCCGATATCTGCGAAACGAAATTTGAAACAAAGCCAAAATATAATGGTAATATATATATGTATATAGAGCAGTAATACATTCTATACAACGATAATACATTATTTTAACGCACTTCCTGGGTTTCATATAAAAACAAAACCCGTCGGAAATACATTTCCTCCAACATATAAAGCATTTGCAATCAATATTTTAAAAGAAGCGACTGCGGCTTTTGTTGCCCAGTTTCTTAACCTTATTAGTTAAGTAGAAAGGAATAAGATGCGGTAATGTCTAAAATGCGTGTTTAGCCTTAATATCAGTTATTCATTGTAGTTTTTTAATTTAATTTGCGTGGGCAATAGATATCAGGGATAATATCACTGGTGTTATAGTTGATGATTTTTATCTGCCCAAGCTGAAACCGATAAAAATTAACCAAGTGCGACGATTCATCATAACTAGATAGTAGTATTACCAATTAATAAATAATCATTTGATATATGTTATATTTGGCAGAAGACTATGATAAACCAAAAATAAATATAAACAAAATAGCAAAAAAAAAGGTTTAAAAAAATTGCAGCAAATTATTTTTTTATACAGTATTCAGTGCACATCAATTAGGCTACAAACTCTATGCTGCGTTGCGTTCGTTTATTACAAGCAATTTATTTATCTTAGCAACCACAGTTTGCACTTTTGTATAATTTCCCCAAAGGAAAAAATATTATAATTTATAAACGCCAAAAGTAAGTGCAAAATTGTTAATGAAGAAATCTTGTATGAAATATGCGCAAAAACATTATCATATCGCAAAGAATTCAAAATTATGCAGTCTTCTAATTTCTGTAAGAATATTATGATCTGTAACTGTAATAATGATGATAGTTACCACTCTTTACCTACCAATGTTAAGAGGATTAAGAAAGACACTCCCAAGCTAAAACGGTCATAAATCCGTTCACTTTCCGTTTAAATTTTAAAGTGTTGAGATTTAAAAAAATATATGATATTATACTAAATAGTTTATAGTACATTTATTTCGCGATCGGATTATTATCAATTAAAGATTGTTTCTTGCAGACATTTACAAAAAGAGAATGAATGCAAATAGTTTTGAAGTTAGAGAATACGTTGGGGATATTTTGTCTGCCTTTTATTGAACTATAAAACTCAAATGTCACAAAACTTGTACCTGTCAAAATGAAAAGTTAATAATTTGTTTACGCTTAAATTAGAATTTTTTTTCAATAAATTACATTTATTTTCCAATTAGAAAACAAATCTGTTAATCTTGAAGCGAGTTTTTGTAATGTTTAAAAAATAAATGACTAATCAATGTATTCGATTTCTGATTGTTTAAAATATATCCAAACAGATTTCCGCGATTAAATGTAAAAATGTTGTCAACCAGCAGAAACACTCGGTGAGATTATTTCACAAAAAAACGGGCACTGTTGTAAAGAAAGATGTAACTAGCAGATACAAAAGAAGAACAAAGCAGGTACCTAGTTGAAAATGCTTGTCAAAACATCCTTACCACATATGGCACAACAAATTGACCTATCTTACAAAACCTGCAAAAATAAGTTCAAGAAAAAGTTACAGCTCACCAATCGTAGCTTAAGCTCTGTTTCCATTGCTCTCTAACGTTCCAGGCTTTATAATGCTCATAGTCCATTGAAATGTTACATTTGGGGTTGCGTTTTTTAGAGGATTGTATTTTTTTGATGTGTAGGGAGGGTCAGTGTAAAGCTAAAACTAAGTTTGTGGAGTCGCCACCCTTGTCCCACGGCCGCCATCTTAAAAATAGGAGTTGTAATAGTTTTTACGATATATCTCTTAAACTATTTATTTGATGAAAGAAAGTCCAGTAGCTTTTTGGCGTAGAACAATAAATAAAAAAGTTATAAGCGATATTGTTTAGAAATTCGAGAAAAAAATTTATATTTTTCGACGTAACTTTTTTTTTAACATTTTTTGAAAAAATGATATCAGACTATTTTTGTAGATCGTTTTTTGAGGAACAACTTTTACAGACATTTTTTCATTAAGTTAATAGCTAAGGTTTTACAGCGCTCCGAAGTAAGTACTCTTAACTATACCTATATTATACGTGTGTACTAATAATGTGTCATCAGTTATTGTGTTTTTTTTATTTACTTTGTTATTATAATTTTTTTAATTATGAATTTCGCAATATTATTAATAATTAATGATTGAGTCTAGAAGCGCGTTTTTTTACGTGGTATTCAATAGGCATAATCCACGGTAATTTTCTAAATTAGAACTACTCCGTCCTCAGTCTTTTCGATGGACCACGCTGCGGGCTTAGCATCTGATCGGCTTTCTGAATTAAATATCAGTGGGAGAACTGGAGAAGGAAGGGGTGTTAATGTTGGCGGTTCATCATTAAAGTCATTTTCACTTATTAATTCTAAGAGTCAATAATTAATTATTTTTAATATTGCAAAATTAATACTTAAAAAAATTAACATAATAAAAAGAAACAATAACTGATGACGCATTGTTAGTACACACGTATAATATATGTATAGTCAAGAGTGCTGAAAAATAGTACTTACTTCAGAGAGCTGTAAAACCTTAGTTATTGACTAAACGATCTACAAAAAAGGTTTCATTTTTTCAATTTTTTCGTAAAATGATAAAAAATAAACTTATATTGAAAAATATGAATTTAACATTTTCGTTTATAACTTTTTTATTTATAGTTGTACGACAAAAAGTTAGTAGACCAAAGTTGTAGAAAATTTGCAACAAAAAATGTTGATAATTTTCTTTCATCAAAAAAATAGTTTAAGAGATATATCGTAAAAACCATTACAACTCTTATTTTTAAGATGGCGGCCGTGGAACAAGGGTGGCGACTCCACAAACTTAGATTTAGCTCTACATTGACCCCTCCCCCCTACACATCAAAAAAATAAAATTGCGTCCTCTAAAAAACGCAAGGTAAGGCCTAAAAAATGTAACATTTCAATGGACTATCAGTGCAATCTGCATTAGAAGTTAGCAGTAAGAGAAAACTGGTTTGTTCAATTATTTTGCATAAAATGTTGAGCAATTTCGCTTTCTTTTATCAATCAGCTTCATGATGGTAAAATGCGTTTTTAGTACTTTTACTAAGATAGAGCTTTTGTTCATGCTGCAGCTTGTCGCAAACACCATAAAAATACTTTAAAATTTATTTGATAAACGGATAATTAGTAGAAATACTCTGGACATTATGACCACCCCGATCTTGCAATTAGTATTTTTGATTTTAGATTTCTTTCTCTGGTCTGTATATAAATTGCAGTTTACAAAACACCTATTGCTGATTCAAATGAACTTGCAGAAGTGTAACTTCACTTCACCTTCTTAAATGTAGTTCGAAGAAGAGCTCAGGTGTGTCTTAAAGAAAAGAGATTTCCAACATTTGCTTTAATTGTGTCTTTTTAAACAGTTTGACTTTAAAACAAATTTGTTTATTTAATTTTTAATTGATAGTTTATTTTAACATAACACAATTGTATCGGTACTTCATTCAGTCTTGCTAAAAAAAAAAGCCGTCTTTCAGCCGTTTACCAATATACGCTTTTATTTACAGTAAGTTATATTACTTTATATTATACCTAAAAGCTCTTTTTTCTACTATGGTGTAACAAATTGTTTATTGTATTATAACTGAAAATAAAAACTAAACACAAAATATTTTATTGTGCAACTACTTTTAGTAATTAATTACTTTTTTTCTTCAAAAAATATCTGTTCCAGCGTTTAAACTCAAGACTTTTGGATGCAAGTTGCAAAATATGCTGCACACTATATCATAGTGAACTTCAAAAAGTAAGATAGAAAGTTTATATATATAATTAATACTCATAATAATAATATTGTCTTCAAAACATTTACAGAAATAGGCCAAAGTGGAGAAAATAGTATGTAGTAATGCTACACTCGCTGCACGTCTCATGTTTCAAACACAATCGTGTGACAATAAAACGTTCTATTAAACTTAAATAATATAAGTAAGTTGTTCCATAATTACATAGAGAATTACAATATTTTTCTTAAAATGCTGTTTGATTGATCAAATTTAGGTAAAATTAGCTCTTCTTCAATACCAAAATTCGTATTATAAGAATTTTTTTGAAAACTTATCAGTTTCAACGATAATAAAGGCTGGGTTTGAATTGGAAGACCCTGTGTAATAAATAACTTCCAAGCCACATTTAATTAAAAATATATATTTAAATTTTTGTTTCCGTTTAATAACGCTTTTTTATCTATTCAAATCACGTCGCTGACAAAATATGTGACTGAAAGCTTTTTCAGATTACAAAACCGACTAAATCCGCTGGAAAGGTGACAGGGTTCTCTGCCAATGTCAGATATATATTGCAATTCCTTCAGATACTGAATAAATAACAGAAAAACCCGAGTATCTGTAAAATCTTCATTTATGCGTGGTATAATTCTGTCTTAAAAACTTACAGTTTCAATGGCTTTTTCTAAGCGAAATATCTCTTCTTGGAGGAGATGTAACGTCCCAGTCTTTCCACGATGTCGGGCAAATGCCGCAGCACAAGCACTGTGAATGCTGTTTACCCAATTTTCTAGTTCCACCTGCAATAATAAAAAAATCTAGTAAAAACCTGCATTAATTCATCAAATATCAAAAAACCACTTGATCCTTCAATAATAAAACCAATTTGTTTATTTGTTTTTTTTTTTGGAAAACATTGTTAGGTTTAGTTATTTAATAAATCCATATTCATAAAACCAACATTTTCATTAAACCCAATGCATTCATTATAAGTAGAACTGTACCATAAGCCGTATTTGTTTAAAATTATCAACTAGATGAATTAAAAAGCTTTTGGTTATTTTTGTTAATAGTTTCTAAAATAAAATTTATATATTATGGGCAATTTTTATAAAAAACATATTTTGCAGTTTGTTAAATAAAAAATTAAAAAGATTAAATCAACGAAAATGAAAGAATTTTAAGAAGACTCATCAAAACCGGGACTGGTAAATGATGTACTACAGGTAAAGACTCTGACCACACACCTTTTAACAATGTTCAGAAACTTTAAGATTAATTAAACAGCCTGTTTCTCCAATGTAAACTTTGCCACAAAAGCACAATATTTTATAAATAACTTTAGACAACAGCGAATAAAATCTGTTTTTTTGAGAGTAAACTTTCCAAGATTTTTAAAGGTGGTTTAACAACTGTTTTTAATACTTTACACAGATTTTTTCCGAATCTGTCTGTTACCTCATGGATAAATGAATGAAAGGCGGTTTTAGTATAATTTTACACTCTATTGTTCTTGTGCAAGGATATCGATGGTGGTTTATAATACGTTAACTATCCCTATTATTATATTTATTGATATAATAACCAAAACTTGACAACAGACAGTTTATAAGCAAAATAAAAATGTGATGTCGCATGAAGATAGCGATCTGTATGATTAGGTTTTTTGATATGTTGTGTAACTCTAAGACTTGAAGAGAACGGTTACCAGAACATACAAAAATAGAATAAAACCTAAAATTTCAATTTCCATTGTGAATAGAATATCTTTATTTAAGCAATTCAAATAATTCAAAAATGCTGGCAAACTGTCTTGACAAGATAACGAGCTATCTGAAAAGTAAGAGAATTAGTTGTTTTGGCTGTTGGCCGGAGGCGGAGTAAAACGTCTGGTTTATAAATTTTTGAAAGTCCGTACAACCTTATAGAAATGACATGTGTCAGAATTAATTCAAATTTTATTTCAAACAAAAAATCAGAAAAATGTATTGAGGTCAAGAGTTCCCTTTCAATTCTTAATGTAGGATCTCTGCATAAAGAGAGATAGAAATCATTTTGAAGAAATCTATGAGTTTTTTCAATATAATTAAATTTATTCAAGATGATTGTAGCGTTGCCTTTATCTACGAAAAAAATGGCAATGGTAGAATAAGATTTTAAGGTGTTGAGAACATCCTTCTCATTCCTTCTAATATTGGGTTTTGAAAGTTTGGCAAAAGACAATATTTTAGCGGTTTTGAAACGAACTGTATCACTTTTAGTTTTAAGTAAAGCCATAACAAAAATCTCAACAGTACTGACAAAACCTTGTTTCAGAATTTTCTGTAGAGCAACAGCAAGATTTAAACCTTTTGGCAAAATTGAAATTTCAGCCTTAAATAGGGTTTTAGAAGATATGTTGACTACGGTTTTAATGTTAGAATTTGATGAAGACATTAGTTGTTTTTTTGTTGTTGCACAATTTTGAACCTAGTTTGTTAATTGGTTCAACCTGTATTCAAAGATGACGTCATATTTTAATTTGAAAAGAAAATGAAAGATTTCAAACCTATAGTTCAAACCATGGATAAAACAAACTGACGAAACCGTTTGTGGTTATGTTCACTTGTTGAGTTTCACAACAAAAAGTAATCTACTTAGGTCCCTACCTCTTAACTCTTATTTAATAATATAAGTAATCATAACAGGGCCCTAAGTAGTTTTCGAGTATTGATAGAACATACATTTGAAATTTTAAAAGAGATTTTGCGTATTTTGCGGTTTGTTAATGTTAATAGTGTCAAAAGGGCAGTAAAAGTGATTACTGCATGCTGTGTTTTACACAGTTTTTGTTTTATTTATGGGGGTGAGTGGGAAAATTTGAATTTGACAGCATGATTGGCAGTTTGTATTTTGTGCCATATTGAATCACACTACAAACACATGCGCGGAGTAGGTTTGAACCATATGCTGCAGGTTTGAACACAAAACATTCATGACGTCATAGGTTGAACGCAAAAATGTCAAAGTTTGAAACATTGGTAAAAAGTGCAACAACAAAAAACGACTATTGTAGTAGAACCTAATTTGTTGAATTTTTGAGTTTGGATTTGAAAAAAATGTTGTCCATAGATTTGGAATTTTTGGTATGTGATATAGAGGTTACGAGCGGCAAAATCCAGTTGACAGATTGCCAAACTCTGTTCCCGAAAGAGACAAAAACTAAATTTATGGAAAAGTTTAGGACAGGAAAAAAACATAAGATGTTAAATAAAACCAAATTTTGAAGAAATGTTGTAATCAGAACAAAACAATAAAAAAATATAAATTAATTAAATCAAATAATTTTTAGAAAAATTAAATAATTTAAAAAAAAATTGAAAATTTGTATAATATTTAATTATGGTCGCGTTTGCAAAACACAGAAAACCCATGTGTTATTCTAGAACCGCTTGATGTATTTTTAATTATTAGAACAGTCCGGAGCTTGATAATCTAAGAGCACAAGCAAATAAAATTCAAAAAAAATAATTTGAGATAGCGTGAGAATTAAAAAGATTCAAATTATTCTAACAATGAAAAGCTTTAAATATTAGGTTATTATTTAAATAAGTTTTTAAGAATACCAAGCAAAACCCTTTTTAAGGAATTACTTTTCTAACAATTTATGTTGACCAATAATCTAAATTCTTTGAAGAAAATCTAAAATAATTTTTAAATCTAACTTGACAATAGTTTGTCTACTGTTTTCTCTTGTTTATACTTAATGACTCGTATCAAAATATTGTATACAACAAATTGCATAACAATATAAGTAAATTTTCGATCATGCATTATTTCTATGCTACACTTTAGTTTTTTAATTAATGTCTTAGTTTTATGTCTGAGTGAAACAAAAACCCAATGTACGTCAAATATCTGTATTATAGTTTTCCATAGTATTGCAAACAAGCTCACACTACATCTACACTCGAGGATTAATTTGTAAAAAATGACTCATTGCAAGTCAATCTAATGCATTGTTGTAACGTTTAGTGAAATTTTTAAATTAAAAAATTAAATTGAACTTTAAACCAAGATGGCGGCGACCGCGGCGGTGGGATTGTCCCGAAAATCAAGATTTAGACTTCTAACCACCCCTTTAAAGAATTAAAAAAAATTGCGGCCTTTAATTTTTTTATAGTTAAGGCTATATTTATGTATATCTCGACTGGACTATTACTAAAACAAGAATAACTGAGCATTTTCAAAACTTCAATGTTTAGGCATATTTTGGTTACAAAACTAAATAATATTTTATTTATGTGTGTTACATGCGTAACAAATAATTGCATTTTTTGTCATTGATTGTAATGATAAGTACAAATATTTTTTTAAATATTTTGATAGAATTATCTCTTTGTTCGTACGGCAATGAATATTTTTTCTCTTACGTGTCACTCTCTAAAATTTTGATCATTGAGTATAAAAGGAAAAAGATTATTTTATTACAAAACACAACGTAGAAAACTGTAAAACTAAACGATCACTTGTAATTAATTAATGGCGCAAATTTCAGAATGAGTCTCACATTATGTGTTAACTGTGTAGTCCTAAAACCAATAATCAATATTATTGTTATTATTTCCTAATGCCCCACCTCTTCTTACACGTTTAGCAATATGTATTAATTGAAATTTTAATTTCAGTAAAACTGAACAGACAATTTTGAACAGTTTTTTAAAATAATATATCAACAGATTATAAATAAATATCTAATTTACACAACATTTGGCTTCAAAGTAATATTTACAACGTAAAAATAAAGCAAAATTTGATTCTTAAGTTTACCGAAATAAATTACAAAGAAGACAGCAAGTAAAATAAACAAAAATGTGATATGTGAAAATGAAATTGTATTTGCTTTTCCTCTACATATAACTTTCCACTTCAAAGAATCCGACTGTCTATCAACTGTCACTGGTAACAGATACAACTCCATTAAGTATCTTTGCAGCTTTGACTCGCAAGAAATTTATGACGTATAGTATAAATAATAAAACAATTTTTTTTATTTCAATCACTTATAATAGCGTAAAATACTTAAGAGTCATAGCCATAGTACAAATTAATATTTATGAAATTTTTACAGTTTACTTGTTTAACCTCGTTTAAAATATTAAAGCTATAACGTTTTTTAATTTTCTTTACAATGTAGCTTTTTACTCTGTAATCTACATCTAAATACAGCAATTAATCAAGAATTGATAGTTGGCGAAAAGCAGTGTTCCACAAAGCAGGATTCCTTTGTGCTTTTGACGTTTTCTGGTAGATTATTACGTAAATAAATTATTTCCAGTAACGCCCAAGTCTGGAAACCACTTTGTCTTTCGCCGTATTCTTTACGGAACGTACGAACGGCCGTGTAGCTAAGTATAGCAGCAATCTATTAGCTTTTGTGTTAAAAGTCAGCTAAATTTTTTCATAGAATTGCTATCAAGATGGAATATCAATATATTTGATAAAGAAATCTCTTATGTATCAAAAATTTTTCAACACCGAAGCTAATAAAACAATAAAAATGAGAACAAAATTCACAACATCAACAATTTTAACACTTAGTAAATAAAGTAGATGGATTTCAGCTTTCACAAATTTTGAGGTAGGTATTATAATTTAAAATATTCATACATTGTTACAACTATATGCATGTCATCAACAAATTTCTCCCTAGGATTCAAAGTTTTATTGAAATTATTATGTTACATTAAAATGTGAGAGCAATGTTTAAAAGTAAATTTTTTGAGCAAAGTTCATTTAGCTATTCCGCCAAAAACCAAAAAAACCAAAAAAACCAAAATTGTGAAATAAAAAGTATCGACCAGTTAACGAGAAAGTAAAAATTGGAAATTGTTATAAAAAAATTAGATGCATTACATTTAAAAAGATCTGAAATTATTCAAAGACTAACGCGAATGTTTTTTGTAGGTTAACATTGCTTGCTAAAAACTAAAATATACTTTTTAATTATACGTTTTTATAAAAAAGATTTAATCTAGTACTGCTACAAGGATAGTTTAGCAAAAACCAAAAAATAATTTATAAAAATAACAAACCTTAATACAGATTTTCTTAATGATCACGTTTTGCAAAAAAATGGAAAGTAGAAATTTATTTATTTGGGCAACTATATATTATTCCATAACACATCAGTTAGATTTCAGTATAACAAACTCTGTGTAATTTTACGGGAATTGCGAAAAAATTTTAATAATAATAGTCTTAATATAAGCTGACTTAAATTATTGACATAGTTGTGTTATGATATTTTTTGTTTTCCACCAAAAATTCTATAGTTTCTAACCTAACCAAATTTGTCGACGACGATATTTTCATAGTTGCCCAAAGCAAATTTAAAACCTTGTGTGAAATAAAACAGAAAGATCTTATAAATACCGAGCAGTGGGGCAACTCAGCTGGGTAGAGTAACAACTTATCAAAAACCACATCTGTACCATTTACTCAAAAAAAAAACTTTAGGGGATAAAACCTTTCTATTTGAAGAGAGATACTATCAAAGAGAAGTCAGACGTTAAATACCTAAGAATTAACCTAAATAGTAAATTTTTATGGAATAGTCATGTAGAAAAAACTGCTACGTGAAAAGAATTACTAGTAAAGCCGTCAAAGCGCTTATGGTCTGCCAAAATCTAGCAGGTAAACCATGGGGGTGCAAGTCGATAATATTGCGATGAATGTATTTCATAATTAATAGACCCATCATAACTTATAGGGCAACAGCCTGGCATTCTAAGGCAGAACAAATAACCACAAGGTTAACCCTTAACAGGGTTCAAAGACTAGCGTGTGTGTGCCTCACAGGAGCTATAAAAACGTGCCCTACTGCGACACTAAAGGTTGTTACAGATCTGACATTTCTACATCTAGTGACAGCAAGAGCCGCAGCGAAGCGAATATACGAATCAAATGTCAGAGAGTTTGGGCATCTCTGACGAAATGCATTTCATTTCCAAACCTTCCAAATGACGAAATAGTAAGGAAATGCGGTTGACAAACCCACCACTAGCTAGTTTAAGAGAAATACTATAAAATAATATACGGACGGCTCCAAAACAGACAAAAACACGGGAGCAGGAGTAGTCTGTCTCAGAACCACATACTCAGAATCAATGAAAACATACCCAAGCATCTTTCAAGCAGAAATAGACGCAATCAGAAGGTATAAAGAATTTAACAAGTAAGCACGAGTAAATATGATTTCCTTGTTTAGATACCGGGACTCTGAAAAAGAGGAAAACGAGAAAGCTGATAAGCTTGCATTAACCTGATTTGAAGGACCAGTACCATTCTGTAATTTAGGAAACCACATCTACAGAAAAAAGTTCAAAGTAAAAAAAAAGAAATAAAAAAGCACCTTAAAACACTGGAAAAAACATAAACAATGTCTTGAGAAGGCGTTTCATGTCATTTTGTACAGAAAAAAGTTTTTAGCAAGAAACTCCAGTATCTAAACATTTATATTATAGAAAAATTGAGCTTTTGATATAAAGAAACAGAAGAAAGAGAATATAAAAAACATACAATAAAACTTATTGGCAATGTTACTGATAAATTTCTAATAGAAAAGTAGATACTTGGACAAATTTGGAATTAAAATAACGTTTTTCCAACAAATTTAATTTGCAATTATTGTCCGATAAGCAAAAAACATCCAAAAAAATCTCTACGAAGAGATTTTTTGTGAAAAAGGTGATCGAAACGCAAGAGCAAAAACCACGTTCTTTAAAGAAGAAAACAGCATCATTAACAGAAAACCAGGTCAAATCTAATATAACCTTCTTTTTTAAAAACAACAAAAAGAAGTAGCCGGCAACTAACTGATACAAAAATGACTCCCTAGAAAAATTTAGATCTCTATTTTTGACCAATCGGATTGTGTCTAAAACAACAAAATAAAAAAAGAAAATCTAGCGCCAACAGACTATCTTGCCTCCAAAACAAAATTTAAAAAAATACCGAAAATTGGTTGAAAAACAGTCTTGCAAAAGTTAATGAGATATCCAATTAGACAAAAAAATATATAAATCACTCATTTAGAGCAACCGCCGCATCATTTCTACTCAAATTTGACTGTTTTTCTCTCCATTTCTATCTCAGTTTTTCTATATTTGTCTCCATTCTTCTAATTTATCTGGGAGATTACTTGTTCAATCCTTAAACTGATTGCACGTACTTTGTTTGCTTTTTTCAATTTCTTTATTCTGCTCCTATCACTGCAATTCGTATGGATACATTTTTAAACTTTTAATTAAACTTTTTTTAACCTTATAAAAAATCATAAAAAAAAACTCAAATCCGAAAAAAAATACTTACTAAAGTAAAAAGAAGAGAAAAGTTATTTAAAAAACATAAAAAGCATTAATATTAAAATTTCTAAATAAACGATTTTTATAAATAATTCTAAGGACGAAGTTGGCGAAGGAAGTGTGCCGCCTTTGTGTACTCTTAATAGATCGTTGAAAGACACGTATCAGACGATACGTGTCGTAGGCGATACGAAGATAGAAAGAATGAGAGGGATACCAGAAGAAGAGAAAAGCATAGACAACATGTTTTAAAATCAGGAATATAGAAGAAACTGCATAAAAAAAAATTATGTAGAATGCTTGCAGATTGAAAAGCACTGTTTGACAGGATAGATAAATTTAAAATATAAAATTGCATTGGAAAAAAAATAGCAAAAACAGCAGTAGAAAAAGTAAAAAAACAAATATAAATACACGAGTAAGGTGAAAATAAATAAAACAAAAAATATTAGAGGTAAATAGAAATAAGAAAGATAAAAGTACTTGAGATATATGTTTAAAGAAACAAATAGATGTATGATTCAAGTAAGTGGACTAGTAAGAAAAAACCAAATGTGTGCTAAAGTGTAGAGAATGACAAAGAGAAAGTTTGGGGGAGAGTATGAAATAAAAATGACAATGTTTGAGAGCCTGAAAAAAATATAATTTCATAGGTCAAAAATCTAGTAATAAAATAATAGAGATAGAAAAAATGCAAGAGAAATATGTAAGATAAATGTTAGGATTAGCAAAGAGACTGCAGAGTATATGGTGAGAAAAAAGAAAATAAAAAAAAAATAAGAATTGAGGCAAATAAAGCAGTAAAAGTTGAAAATAAAATCAAATAAAAATTGAAAGGTATTAAAAGAGAGCTATTAAATGCAATAAAAAAAAATTAATATAAAATAAAAAAGTTTAAAGTCAAAGAGTTTGAGAAAAAATTAAAAACATCACAATAGATGCACACAAAAATTAAAAAATTAAATAGAGACTTATACAAACATGAAAAAAAAAGAACCAATTTAAAGAAGCATATACATATTTCAAAAGATAAATGGTTTGATTGTAATACATTTGCAGTAAACCCTTGCAAAAATGAGTAAAAGATACTAAACATAAACTATTTTAAAGGATTTAAGAATGTTATGCTGTAATCGCATAAGAGCGATAAACTTACTATAACCACGGCTATATTGGTACAGAAGCGTATTTATCTAGAACTTAGCAAAACTTGCTTTTTGGCTTATTCTTCATAAAATTTACAGAAGCAAATCTATTGTAAACCAAAAAGAATCAACAAAACAAAAGTATTTTAATTAGATAATAAAAAAACATTACTGATATTTTATAAACATATTTCAATTTAAACTCTCCAATGTTGTATAAACTTCTCTCAAATAATAGTTCCCAAATATTGACACACAGTACCAATATATTACTGGTTCGGAAGCACATGAGCATGTATAAAGTTGTTTGTTCAATTACCTGACAAGGAGCTTGGAACAAGTAAGCGTCACCGAAGGCTGTACTCAAACAGAATATATAGTCCCTCTTGGGGTGTTCTGGAATGGGTTGCATGATGGCTCCATCGACGATGATCAGATGTTTTGGAGCCGCTTCCACAGATCTCCCTTCGCGCGAATCGCAAGGATAAAACAACAACGTCGTACCCTTCAGACATACCCAGTAACCTTTCCAGCCCCGTTTCCGCGCCAATTCTATCTGATGTTTTTTCCGTAATAACCATTTCTTTACACTTAAAAACCTGCAAGCAAAAGAAAAATTTGATTAAGATATCAGCATAAAATATATTAATAAATTTCATCCAATTTAATCAAAACTGAAATTGTGCTGACATAGCAAAATTATTAATAATTTTATTTTGTAATAACATAATAGCATAACTATTTTCAACAAATTTTTTTATATATTTAAAACTATTAAAATTACGTATGATCACCTATATCAAAACAAAAAACTTTGTTGTTTATGAACGAATTTTGATAATTTTTTGTTGTTGGAAGGAGATCATATAGGTGGTACGATAAAGAAATTAATATCTGATACTAGAAAAATTAAGAGAAACCTTAGAATTTTGTAGTAATTATTAGTTATATTGAAGTCAGTTTTACAAATTTTTAATTTGTTATTTATACAGTTTACATTTGTGAAATAAATTAATATCAGATAAAAATAAAAAAACAATGAAAACTGAGAAGAACAGAATAAAGCCTAAAATAATTTAAAAAACTTAAAAATTTGAAAAAAACCGACTTCAATACGATTAATTATTATTTTATTTATTAATCCAAAAAAGCATTAATAAGAATAATTCAGAAACTACTAATCAGATCTTGATCAAATTTAAATGGGACTAAATGGAACCAGCTTCCAAATAAAAAAAATCATCAAAATTGGTTTACCCAGAAAAAAGTTATAAAGTAACACATATTTAAAAAAAAACAGTCAAATAGAAAACCTTCTCTTTTTTTTGAAGTCGGTTAATTAGTAAAAATAAATACATAAACAAGGTAGCAGTTTTTTATTAAAAATTAAACAAAAAACATCAATTAAAGAAATAAAATTTGATGGGATATATTCAAAGCTGTAATTTTTAAGGTTAAAGAAAACTCGATGTTCTCCAAAAAACTGAAGGTTTTGTTTTTGCCATTCAGGATAGGAAAACTAACACTTGAAATTATCGTAAGTTTATGATTAAATAGCAATAAGTTGATAAAATTCGTAGAATGTGTTTCGGTTTAGTTATTTCGAATTAATCTGAAAGTTGTACCCATATCATTAAAAAACAATTTTAAAATTTAGAATTTGAATTTAAAAATTGTCGTGGAAATACTGTTATGCTTATGTCATATTGTTCAAATGTTCTTAAATGTTAAATTTGACAATTTAAATAATTTGATCGCAGATTTGTAGAGCATTATTTATTCAAAATTTATTAAAAAAAAACTAAACTTATGTTTTTTTTTTGGCTTAAAACACAACTTGTGGTTTGTGTTTTAATTGTTAAATTAGTTTTTAAACAATTTAATTGAAAACTGCAAGCTGGTTTTTCAACAATTTCTACATAATTTATTGAAAATATAAAATTTTTATTATCTCTACTCGTCAAAGACAGTAATGTTTTTTGAATCCAGCAAAATTGCTGTGCCTCCGGGACAGGGAGGGTTGAGCATTATAAATCTTCGGTTGATTGTATTCGCGATTGATTATTTAGAATAAATAACTAATTTGCAATGCTTTTTTATACATCGTCTTGTATAAAAAAGGATTCTGGTTTTAAAAACATTTATGCGAGAGAAATTCGAAATTTTTATGTGAGATAGAATAATGACGCTTAATTTGACTTTATTTCAAGAAACCTACAAACAATTTGTCCCAAAATCTTTCAATGATATTATCTAAATTATCACAGATTTTTTATCTGACTTGTTTCAACCCATGGTTTCAACAAATTTTCAACTTTACGGCGGAAAAAAATACTTTTTTACGCACCTTTATTTAGCAGTCAATAACAAACACAAACTCGGCAAGTAACTGTTGTAACTTTAAAAGCTTTCTCATATCAATTACAATATATATTTTGTTCCGAGAAACCCATCAGTTCTCGTTATTTAATCATTTTCGTCTGATATCTATTACATAAATTTCTAACTCTTTTGTTTTTTATTGAAAAAGTATTTTTTCAAGTTGCTGTTCAAACTGGCGTCTTCTTTTTATTTAGTTGCCCATTTTCTTTGTCAAGCTATTTTTTATCGCCTTGAATAGCGATTATTTTTTCGCCAAAAGATCGGAAATGTACATAAAACATTGGGGCTAGTGCTAAAGTTTTAGTTAGTTTGTGTTTTCATGTTGGCCAGTCTAATCTAATATTATCCGAACTTACTGGGAGTCAAACGTTCCTTGATGTTTAAATGCTTGATTCGATGTTTTAATTAATCGGAAAAGACTTTGCTGTAAAGTTTGTGAACGTTTTAAACTAATTATTTCAACTGATTTACCTAATGATCATTTTAATAATAATCATCATTGTTATTAGAACAAAAACAAGAGACGAAATGTTAATAAAATGCTAGTCGTTAGGAATATGCATGCTCTTTCTTGCAAGCAAAAAAGCCATTGAGAAAACGCTGGGTATCGACTTAATAGGAAACTTCATATTTAATATCATTAGCTTTGTACTAATTTTTCTACTCAAAGAGCTATAATCACTATACTAAGCTGCATACATAACAACGTCAACCCACACCATGGTCACCGAAAACGGCATTTTGCGGATCCGTTAAACATTATTTAGAGACAAATTGTACTTATTTACCTGTCAAGTGCGTTAACAGATGTTTTACATATGAGTGCCGACTCGTGGGGTAAGCAATTCGACACGAATTGATAAATTTTGTTATCGCACGAGGTACGTATGCCATTTTTTGCACGAAATTAAAATATATGTATAAATTTAATTTAGTTGCATTTTAACTACTCGATTGTAAATGAAAAATTTAAGTAGGGAGAATGTAGACATAAGTGCGCTTACGCTACATAGTAATAGAAGTAGGTATATTTTGGAGTTTTGGTAGATCAAATGAACGCGTTTTCAAATGAGTTCTGTCACTGCTTAACTTTAATTAAAGATTCTTAAGTGTTTTTGAGCGATTTTCACAATAATCTAACAGAGTGTCCCAATCATTCATTTTTTGGTCGGTTTTTCACATACATGTTTCTGAAATCGATGTTTACACTATGTCTATAGGCATTCGGATTTAAACGTTTTCCAGGTAGGGGGTGCTAAAAGATTATTTAGTTGTTACTAATACTTGTGCAAACATTTAATAGTAACTTTACAATTTTTACAATAATTTCAATTTTTCACATTAAAATTGTGAAACCATTCTTTGAAAGATTGTATTATACCGAGTTTATGTATCATATTATGTTGCCCCTTTTATCATATTTACCACCGATTATGTGTATCATAAGTTGTTGACTTTTTTGCTAGTTAATTATCAATTAGAAAGTTTAAATTCAATCAATATTGATACCAGTAAACCAAATTTATTTTGTAATTTTGTATTACTTTGTATGTAATTTACATAAATATATTATAAATTTATTTGTTAATTGGTTTTAAGACATTCGCATTTTTATCATTTTCAGTTTTCTTTAACAGCGATTGGGTCTCACTGTTGAGAATTTAGTCTTGGTATTTGCGCTGTAGGGTAGAGTGACGCGATACTAGTCATGCACATCTTTTAGGAACAAAGCAACCAAGACTAAGGCTCTCATAATTATAACACGTTACACCCTTTAATTTACCTAGCCCATAAGTCCAAGATTTTAGGAGTCGTTATAAATGATAGTATCGAGTTTCAATGTTTATACATTAATTGTAAAATTGTATTTGAGTAAGATGTCAACAATTTTCAAAATGTCACCGACATTATAGATAACTTAGAAGAATTCAAAATTAAATACACTTGGTTTTCATGCAATTCGAATATTACAAGCTTTTGTGACCTAAAAATACATTTAGACTCAGCGAAGCAGTCTCAAGATACATGTAATTTATCAATAAATTACTTTTCTTGAAAGCAAATACTCATGCAATTCGAAGAATTCCCAAAGTAACACGTCCCTTGATCACAAGCAAAATATACAAAACTTTTAAAAACCATAGTCACGTCAAAAAACTCTGTTGAAAGTTAGAAACAACTTTTTATTTTCTTTACGTATCTTTGCTTATCTACAAGAAAAACAAAGAGCCCAAACATCTTTAACTAAGATTAGAAAATATATAAAAAATTTTAAAAGTTGCCTTTAGCTATTTTATATCTAGAGTCAAATCAAAACTATTTTAAGGTGATTTAGGAGGTGCATCACGTGCTCTTAAACATACAGTATAACAAGTGAGCGACTTGTTTTCCGAGTAGAGAAGGCATTGGAAATAGTTTGTTTGTCCTTAATTAAACCCTGAAATAATCAGAAAATTCAAACAGCAAAATATTTATACCTCTTAAAATACAAAGCAAATCTACTTTAATTTTTTGATTCGACTATACGAGATTCTACAAATACGCATGGTCAACGTCTTTTTCCTGTCTCAAATCTCAAATTTTATCACGATTGTTTTATGTTTACTTGAAAATTAAATAAATAACGTCTATCAATTAAAAAGTAAGTAAAGGAAATGTTTCTAAAATCAAACTACTTAATAAAACACAATGAAAGCCAGTGTTGAAAGTAGCCGCTCTCTCCTTCAAAACTTATTCTTAATTCTTGAAGTACGCTTATGGTGTCTGCTGCCGCATGAATGGAAGCTTCATCTTGCTGGAAGTACGCACATTATATTTCATCATAAAGCTGATTTATAATAGAAAACAAAATTTTTTCTGTCGCGTTTCCGTTAATGACGTTGAAAAACCAGATGCAAGATTGTTGTTTTTGTAGAAGATTGAAAGGGAATAGTTTGTGACCTGCAGTAATACGGTAAAGAGACATGTGTAACTCTATTATTGCAAAATAGTCTTACCAAAGATTTCACCCTGTTTGACAAAATTTTTGTATTAAGCATTTAATTGCATAAATCTATCTCAAAATTTGTCCCAGCCATCTGCAATAGAATAGATTTATTTGTCATTTTCTTTTTGTGAGTTACAAAAATACGTTTCATCAATAAAATGTTTTTCTTTTAATGTAAAAAACATTGTAGGTTATTGAAAAAAAACCAAGGTAATTAAGATTTTTATTTTTGATTTTGCAGGTTTCAATTTTGAAGCATTTAAATTTCAATAGTTTCAATGAAAAACCACAAAACATTTCCAACGCCTTCTTTAATATGAAAACTATCTACTGACTCGTTCTATTTAGACTTAGCTAAAGCAATTTGAAAGCAAACATCAATCAATCTGCAATAGACAAGACTTATTTTCAGAAACTGTAACTACTCTCATTAGACTAACAGGGCAGCCATACTCAGAATTTATTTACAACTTTTAGAGAAAGAAATTAGGAGCGTTAAATAAATAAATTAATTAAAATAATAGTATTTAATAAATAGATAAAATTAAATAAATTGAAAATGTCAATTCTATTAAATTAACACAAGTACAAATCAAGTGCCTCAATATTTTACAATTACTTAGAACACTAATTAAAGAAATTGAATAATAAAGTAAGACTAAACTAATAAATATACCTTTTCTGATCTGTTAGATTTCTTAAGATTCTAAAGAATGGTTTGCTCTCTAAAGAATTGGTCAATTAAAAATGCTCGCTGATGTTTTTAGAGCAGTATATTAGTTTCCATAACGTTAAAACTAGAACCAATTTGTAGCCTTAGAGTACCTGGATTCAGTTTCTAATCGTCTTCTAAAGACCTTCAAAAAGAAACAAACTCCAATTGATTGAATTAATCATTCTTACTCGTAGACACCCTATCCAAGAAGCTTCTTTCAAACTTGAGATAGATACAATATTTCCTCATTTAAGTTTCATTCCGTACACTTTATTTCAATCAACACCTTCTGATCACTTTTAACTTGGTTGACTTATAAGTGTCCCTCAACAATCTTTCTTTCAGCACTGCTGTTCAAAATCTTATATTATTTTCTTCTTTTGTTGCCTCGTATTAATTTTATTCGTTTACTTAATAAATCTAAAACATTCTGCAAGTTCTTGCATTTTCTGAGCTCTAATTTCTATCCCATCTCTGTAAAACTCGCTGTTGTCTTCCCTCAAAAGCAACATCTTCAAAATACATAATCTGAAATTTTTTAAAAATATTTCTAGCGCGTTTAAAAAAATATTTGGGATTTTTGATTTAATTGGTGGTTTTAATCATTAGACCAAAATACGATATTTGGAAAGTACCTACACACCACGCAAAAAAGACATTTTATTTTTCTAAAGTACTATCAAGTTTTACTTTTTTCTTAAATAACATTTTCTTTATTAAGTATTTCTTTATTTTGAATATTGGCGACTTTTTTGAAAAAACGATTTTTAGCAGCGTGAATTGACGATATTCACGCTGCTAAAATTGTTTTAGCACTTTTAACTTGTTTTATGAATTAGCACTTCAGTTTTCAACAATTTCAATGTCAAGTCTAAAGTGTCAAATTAGAGATTCTTATCAGAATCTGGATAAAAACAAATTAGACATTAGCAAGAACATTCGTTTTTTTTTTAAGAAATAGATTTAATTTTATTGAAAACAAAAAATAATAATTTCTAACAATTATCTGATATTTATAGATTACAAAACATTATTGCCTAAGCTGTGTTTGGCAAAAACAGGTAAAATATATATAGAACCATTTTAGGCAATCTTACAGCAATTTAGTAAAAGCTTACGGCGTTAAACTCAATTTGTGAGTGTCATTTACTTTGTCATCGGATAGACGTGATAATTTGTGTAAATATTGATCGAGACCACAATATTATGACAGCATTTAAAACTCTAATTATTTGCCTTGCAAGAGAATGTTATGCTATTTTCCTTGCAAGAGAATGTTATGCGTTTTTGTTGGAAATGTTAAACGCGATAAAAGCTATGTAAGACAACAATAGAACCAAGCCACAATAGAATTGCAAATGTAATAAACTGATTAAACAGTTTCTCTCTAATGTTCTAATAAAACTCAAAAGCTATACAGCACCAATACATCTATGCAGTAACCGTGTCTACCTATAAAAAAGCTTTTTAATTAATTAAAAAAAAACATCAATAAAATGAAATTACATTTTTATTCAAAACGCTTGAATTGATAAAAAAAGTAAATTCACCCAATACCAGGAAATTTATTTTTCATTTCTAAGTAATTGTGTTATTGCCGATATTGGAATACTGCAGAAAGAATTTATAAAAAGAACAATTGTATTTTTATAAAGTTCAACAGTGGAAAAAAAACTGAAATTGATACATTGAAGTAAAAGAAAATAAAAAAAGTACAAGATTGTGGTAAAATTTTTTTTTATAGCTGCAACATAAAAAACAGTGAAGATTTCAAAACTAAACACAATAACCCTGAAATAGGGCATATTACATATTTTGTCACAACCTTTTCTATATCAAATGAAAAGGCTTGTCTAGCGGAATATTGTACACCATATGACAGATTTCAAATTTAAGATAACCGCAAAAAAGTATTTAAAAATAGAATTTTATCAAAAATTCAACGGTTTTATTGAAAATAAAGATAATAATAATAGGTACTAAAATTTAGCTAAAACTGCTAAGTTTATTCCGAATTAAAAAAACGTATTGAGACCGTTAAAATACACCCGAACAAACTACTTTTGCTGCAAATTAGTAAAAAAGTGTATGCTTTGCAAAATTCTGAGTAATGTTTACTCATAATAATGTTTAAAGTTATATTGTTTTTCCAGTTTTATAAAAAAAAAACGTAAAACTTAATTTTGATTAGATCAGACCTGCGAAAGGTGCAGCAATTTTTCAAGCAGAAAATAAATTATAAATTTTTTACGATTTAGCTGATGTTTTCTAAGAGCTCTGTTCAGTTTTAAAATATAAAAACTTAGATTAAAATTGGTTGAACCGTTGAGTGGGTATACAGCGACCGACAGACAGACAAATGTTTTTTACATTTTTTTTTTGGTCAGGAGTTAACAAATAAAATCAATGCATTTTTTCTAATTAAACGATTTTATTATTATTATTGGATACAACTGACCACCAGAAAGTTCAATTACAAGCAAGCAACGTCATCAAAAGTCAGTCGCTGCTTACGCTCAAAATCACGTTTGCAAGGTTTTTCTTATATACCAAATGTATTAATAATATGAAGTATTGATATTTGTGGGTACTACCGCCTTACTGTAATTAATCAAATTGCAATTCATGCTAGTTTCTAGACAATTATATATCTTCTTGGCTGCTGTTTCACTCTTAGTAGCCGGTATTGTATCCATTTCAGTCAATACTTTCTCAGCTAACCTAATTTGGCTTGACACAGAATCTTCTATATACCGTTTTGCAGCTGACGTTAACTTCCAGCATCTTAGTTGTTTTGTACGAATCATCTCCTCTCTCCAGTGTTTGCCAACAACGTCTTCGACGAACGACAAAATGATTGTACAGATTAAATGTCACACTTCGGCAATTTAAGATATAAACTAGTATTTTCAAAATTTTACTAAAACATTCATATTTTCCCGATAACTTGCCCAGTATTTATATTTATCATACGTAAAGTACCATACTTTTTATAATTTTCCAAAAAACTTCACAATCTTCAATTATTGTCAGCTACACTGAACATGTAGTTCCTTTTAGTTTTAGTATCTCGCAAAGTGATCAGAAATTTCAATTGTAGATTTTAAATATTATTAGCTGAACAAGCTTTTGTTTCCTTTATGCTCCGCTTATTCAAATTATCCTTATTTATGAAATATAACTCATCCCAAGTTTGATATGTAAATGGTTCTCTGGTTAAAACTATAGATTTTTGGTATTAAATCTGTCAAATGTTCTCTTTAAAAGTCTGGCTTGATTGGTTATATCTACGTTTTGGTCGGTTTTATTAGTAGCCAGTGCACTATTTAAGATACTTGTCAAGTGCGTTCCTATCTATTTCCTTAGATTTTTTGCAAATTATGCTACGGATTTCGGCTTTTGGCTTTTTCTGCAGCTATATCAACTTTATTAAAAACTGTACAATTACCGGACAAAATACTTACAATTTCAAGCAGCAGTAGTTTACCTCTTACCCTAAATATGCTTCAAATCTCAAATTTATCTAAAGCAAAGCTAGATGAATGAGGGTAGAAAAGTAATTTAGTATGTAGACTAAATGCTTAATACGCTTTGTAGCGTTTAATAAATTTTTTGAGTGCGGCTGACGACTTGAGCAGGAAATTTTCAAAGTTTTATAACACCTTTAACACATAAATAACTATTAAATGATTTTAAAAGTCAAAATACAATTTTTTTCTGTAGATCTTGTTTTTTTGTCTTTGGCTCATTGTTTTTTTTTTGTTCTATTTTCAACAATAGAGTGTACTCTATTGTTTTTATTTTCAACAAATATTTTTAAGCAATCTCCATTAGTAATCGGCAGGAAGTGGATATTCCGACTAACAAGACTTTAAATACACCATCGAGTCAACCATACAAAATTACACCGTCTGGGTCTCAATCATTTAATAATCGAGTGGCTAAAATCTTTTCTCTCAGATAGAGCACCAAAAGTTCGTAAGCCAGGTTAGTTTCTATTTTTTTTTTAAATTTTCATATTTTAGTACGAAAAAATCATTTATAAAATTCAAAACTTTACATTTGCCGCTGTATTTCAAAAGCTGTTAGGATACAATTGTGAGTTTTACAAAAGTCTCATTGCAAGCCACATATATTTTTCTTGCTTCACCAACGAATGTACGCTCTTTCTGGCAGCATTTTACGCCAGAAAGAGCGACTTTTCATGGCCTGCATTTTCTAGCCGCTACCATAGCAACACAACCACAAAAGCCATTATGACAGAACTGTTAAACGCTAAACTAAAAAAAAATCGGCGGGTGGAGCAAGAAAAATAGTATACGACTTACGGCCAGAAAGTTGGATGACCTGGCGTGATATGATGACCTCGGCTTCGCCTCGGCGAAGTAATATACTATTTAATTTTTGTAAATAATATAACACTGCTTTTTCGAAATTAATTTATCTTATAAATTTATCTTGTGCTTTAAAGCTTTTTAAAACACAAAGTGTTTACACAATGTTTCAATCAAATCTTAAAAAAACTTTTTTGTTGGTGTAATGATAATTTGCTACTGTTGAATATCCAGAAATGTTATTCAATATTAATATTTCCAATGTCAATTGCAAGGAAACTTTGGCCGATAACCTAGTGGCAAGCGTTAGTTAAATAAAATACTTTAAGAAATAATTATTGATTCAACTCTACAGTACAAATCTCATTCCTATTATACTTATAGAAAATATTTGATTATGTGAAGTTTAATTTCACTTAATTGCAAAGACTTTTCTCCGGTTGCTTTTAACGTTCTTTAATACTCATTGGTGCGCTCTAATTTTGACCATTGTTCTTTAGTCTGATATTTTCTATATAATATTGAGGTCAGTTTTTAGTGTAGTTTAGAAGACATTTTTGTGAACAATCGAATTTAAACTTAATCGTCAAGATATTTAGGGTGAATGCAGCTGGATTATAAATGTTATCAACCATGAACCTCTTAGAGTTTGTAGACGCGGTAATGATACTTGTGTACCCCACAGCATTCTAAACTCTATTGTATTCTAAGAGTAGAGTATAGTAAAAACGTTTGAGATATACCCGGCTGTAAATTTTGATGCTTATAAGTGAGGACTATAATAGAACTATGATAGGAAAGATTTACTACACAAAGTGTCACGTGCCGGATGTTTAGGAAAAAGAACCAGTCAGGGCCATTAAACAAAAAAATCAAATATTGTAGCTTATGAGTTTTATAGTATATGATAAAATTAAAAAATGTACAACTTGGATATCATTCAAACATACATGGTAACAATTAAACTAATTTAATAAAAATTAAAAAAAGAAATCTAAATAAATGAACCCAAATTAAAATCAGATATAGATGAGTCCTCATTTTATCATTTAGATTTATAATAATTTTAAATAGATGTGTATTTCAAAATAAACAATCTGGTTTATTTGCAGTTTGCCATTTATTTTGTATAATAAAATCTACCTGTTCTCTAATAACATTTACAACTGCTGATAAACATTTGGAATGCTTGTTGTATTTTTTTATTTATATATATTTATTAAATAAAACGTAACAGCCGCACAACACTTGAAAATAATAACTACCACTGACGACCAAGGTGAAACACGTTATGAGACTGCATTAAGAAGTATGTACAAAGTTTAAGCAGTTTTGCTGCACCAAAACTCGTTGACATAAAAGTTTAGTTCTTAAAATATCGATTGTTAAAAAAATTACATTCCAAATACTCCGACAATAATACAAGTAAACATGGTTACATTTAATTCAATTATGAGAGCATATTATATTTGGCATATTGTAAAACAATAGATCTCAGTCGTAAGATTTTAAAAACTATTTGAGTACTACCTTAAACATAGAACGGTCTGCAATGCGTGTTTCTTAATTTATGACTTTATGATTGTGGTTCTGGGTGTCAAACTTTCTGAGGACTAGTGCAAAAAACATTACTTCCAGGTTTGGTTTATCTCAAGCTTTTTTACTATATTATTCATATTCTATTTGATATAATAGACAATTGCTTTTTATTCAAACATTTAACTTTAACTCTTGCTGTCCCATAAATGTTAACAGCCGCAACAACCGCAGTGTATAATCAGTTTCAGCACCAGGCCAGCAAATACAAAATTCTTTTGTAATTACATATGTTGTATAAGGAATGATAGATGCTACTTGTACTGAACAAATATCCTTGTCAAAGCCAGAATTAAATTTTTGATTCACCTAGAATTGAGTTGAGCAATATATTTTACACTTTGAGAGTGTATAATTTCCAATTTGTAAATAAATTTGCTTTTTTAATATGTTTTTTTTATTAAATTGTAGATAAATAATAGCTAAGCTTTACCAATTTTATTCCATCTAGTTTTAATAAAAATGTGTGGATTTGCCGTATTTAAGTTTAAACGTGGTATTAGTCGTCTCAATATAAGTTTAACTGCAATAATGCAAGTAATTTTTAGTTGGTTAGAATTATCAAAACTAAGTTAATAGTATTATCAACTTAGTTTTGATAATCGACAAAAATATTTCAATAATATAAAAAAAATTAATAACGATTTTATAAAACTTCAATGATTCTTGGCAAGAGATGTCCGTAGGAAGTCAACATAAAGTCTGAAGTGAGTTATTTAATAAAAAGTTTTTTCTGTTGATTATTTGGGAATACATTTATAATTACAATTACAAAATTATATACCTATTCTAATTATTCTGCATTGTTTAATTAAAAAATGCGTTTTTTCAACATTTTAGCTTGTAAGCTAAAGAACACTTAGTTGCAAAGAACACTTTTTAAGTAAAATTACCAAGCTTATTTCAACAATCAATATATACATACATATAGATAATGCTGACTTTGAAAAATCTTTTGCAGTAAAGTTTAGCGTCAAGCCATTTAATCGTTTTTTCGTCATTGTAGATTAGAGTAATTGATTAACTTTTGCAATAATTGACTACCATAATTATTCAATTTTCATAATTAATCATTTAACTATTGCAATTATTTGCTAAAGCAAAATAATCAATTTCAGATAAATAAGGTAAAATTTTGGTTTTTATTCTTTTTTTGCTTAAAGACAAATTTATTTCTACATATTTTTTATTGCAAACTTAACTTATTAGTTTTTAAAAAATATGTGAATTAACATAAAATTATATAAAATTTATAATTATTTGTAAGAATTTTGTAAATAATTTGTAAGAAAGTAAAACGTTAACTTAATTTGTAACGAAAATTTTTCTGACACATACTACAATCTTCAAAAGTTTAAATTCAAATGTTTGTTAACTACTGTTAATATGAAATAAACTGTTCTCAAAATGTTATCAAGTTATAATCTTATTTATATTTTAAAACATTTTAAATAATTTTTTTTCTAAGTCTTAATTACTCGCGAAACTAACAAAAAATTAATTTACTTCAATGATGATATTTTTCCGAAATATTTTATTAAAACTTAGTGGGTTTCGGTTGATATTTTATTGATTTAGAAATAAATTGAAATTATCTTTGACTATATTATGTTGATATTGTAATTAAAATAATTTTTAATAATATTTTGAAAAACCAGTTTTGATACATATGTGCAGACAAGTCAAAAGCAACAATAGCTTTCTATTCAACCATTTCTATAGTGACTCGTTATTATGTGAAATAAAACTCCCAATAAATAAAATCAGTCCTTTAAAATAAACTTGAATAAGACTGAAATTCTAAGGTATCAACAGTAAAACTTGTCGAGTAAGGAAAAAAATTACCGGGATAATTTCGTGGTTAGCATAGAAAAGTCTTAAAATCTCAGTGCCTGATTGGTTCATGTAATATAAAATGTATGCAAAATGCCTCAAAAAAAAGACAAGTTGATAGAGTTTTTATTTATAATGTAATTTAAATTACTTTTACACCAAATTTTACGGCCATAAATATACTATAAATTGAGCTAAGAATATGATGTATAATTTTGAATTTCTAATAGCAAGAAACTCAAAAAAACTGCCAAGAAAAGTTTTTAAAATTAGATTATAAACTATATTTCTTTACTATATATTTTATTTTTAAATAAAATCAGATTTTGTAACACATCATGTCGGTCGTAGGTCCGACATGTGTTAAGAGATCTGTTTTTAATGCACACAATATAAAACAGATGGTACTTTGGCTTCTTGTCGTTTTACGGTTAAATGACATTCTACTTTTTATTAAACGCTGTAAAACATGTTACCAAAATTGCGTGAATTAATAAGCGTCAGTGCGTACAGGAAAGACTAGCTTTTCTGTAAGCTTTAGAATATTCTACACATTTCTCTGCGGTTTATTTTCTACCAACAAAGCATTCTACAAGCACTGCAAACAATTTGCGCTCATCCTGCT
This sequence comes from Lagria hirta, assembly GCA_947359425.1. NCBI lineage: Eukaryota > Metazoa > Arthropoda > Insecta > Coleoptera > Tenebrionidae > Lagria > Lagria hirta. Next base: position 32,723,791 of record OX375794.1, read on the forward strand.
TCCTAAGTAAGTTGTACATTGTTTACAAATTATTTGATCGCTACAATTTAAAGTCTTGCTAATAAACGTAGTCTCTGAACTTTGATACAGACAAAAAAATAAAATCAACAATCAACTGCTTATTTCATTTTAAATAACACATTTGCAACCGTTTTTATCACAACATGATGCTGTGCCACAGATTTTTGCATCAATGGCATCCATGTTTGTTCTATATAATTCTACATTCTTCAATAAAGTATATTATTAGAAATAATAACTGTTTGGTACCACACATAACCGTGTTCCAAATTAATAATGCCACCACACAAAACATAAAAGCACTGCACTACTATCAACATAACTTTTCATATTTACAGTCGCCTGATCACCCGCCGTGAGTAAAAATTGACCAAACTATCTACTCGACAAGTACCTTTATAAATTAAAATCTCTTTATACAACAACAACATACTTATTAAAACACCAGATACATAACTTTTTTATTGTTGAAGTTAAAAAATGATATAGTTTTGAATTACCATTCCCATTACAGATCACTGCAAAACTAATAGTGATGGTGAGTTGTATTGCCGTTTGACGTATTAATATGCCGTTTGACCATAATTTCGTTCCATTAAAAAAAACATACGCGGGTAGTCGGCACGAACGCACGTGTCTACTTATCGCTCCGTACCTTATTATTTTATTGAAATTATAATATTTATTACTATGACTGTGTGTCGTTATTGTACTCAAAAGGCTGTGAACGGCCCTAGTTGCTTAGTATGCAATGCTAAATTGCATTCAGGTTGTGTCGAACGTCTTCGCCTGGAATACATTAAAAAAACCAGTAATCCTAATGAAGAATATGTGATCTGCTGTGCAAAGGATTCTCAAAAGAAGACCGATCACAGCGCTGAAAACATTATAATAAATTATCTGAAGTCTGAACAGTTTGCATCAATTATTTCGTCTATTGTTGAAGAAAAAACATCAATTCTTGCCAGTGAAATTATTAATTTAAAAAGTGAGTTGAAGTCTTTACGAGATAGCAACGTCGACCTTGTCCGTCTTTTATCTAAAGATATTTCCATTTCAACTTTTTCTACGTAATCGGTAAATAAGTTAGATAAAAATGTACGCATGCCCAAAGCTACGGAAAATGCTGAAAGGACAAAGGCTAATCTTAATAAAGATCAAGAATTAGCCCGGACGGTACCAAAACCTATACATAATTCTCCGAAAAATATATCACCACCTTGCCAGAATGCTGACTGGAAGGTGGTCGAATCAAAAAAGAAGAATCGCAGACAATCTGCCCCTATAGTTTATGACCAAAGCGTTAAAACCGACTTTAAATTAAAAGCTGTACCCAAAAAAGCTTTTTTATATGTTTCCCGTTTAGATCTAGAAACTACAGCTAAAGATGTAATTGATTTTATGGTAAACCGTTTTCCCGAAGTAGAATGTGAACTTCTTGACAACAAGAATAGAGACTATTTCAAATCATTTAAAGTGAAAATTGACCTAGCCAATCTAGACAATGCCATGCAGTCTTCTTTTTGGCCGAATGGTGCATATGTTACGCGGTTTTTTCATCGGAAGACAACGGCAGCTCCACGTATGTAACCAAATCTTTGGAAAATATTGGCGTCACTATAATTCATCAAAATGTGCGATCAATTGGTAATTGTCTCGATCAACTCGAGTCTATATTAGAAGATTTTCCAGATTGCAATATTTTATGTATCACCGAACACTGGCAAATTGAAAATCAGTTACTTCTACATCGACTAAAACATTTTGAGTTAATATCTTATTTTTGTAGATCTAAAACCTCCCATGGAGGCGCAGCAATTTATTATCGTCTCAACAACCACGCCAAGCAGCCTAGTCGTGTTAAAGCAGTTGATGCTCTATCTGTTGAAACCATGTTCGAGTGCTGTGCTATGGAAATTAATATAAATAATACACCCATAATAATAGTAACCATATATAGGCCGCCAACTGCTTTTTATCAATCTCTAATAATTTGGAGCAATTAATGGATCTTTCACAATCTTACAATGTGAAGCATACAGTCTGTGAGTATACGAGAGTAGCACCCTATTCAAAAACATGTCTTGATAACTTTCTTGTAAACAAAAATTTAACTTATGATACTAAGGTTTTCAACAGTGCGATATCTGATCATAAAATGATTTGTTTAAATTTTAACATTGAAACAAAATTACAACAATTTAAAACCTCATATAGGCCAATCACTGCCAACCGATTACAAGTTCTGCTCTCAATTAAAAGATACAGATTGGGCCAAGATAATTTCAAATCAGCTGTCTGCCAATGCCAATTTCACTGCTTTTTACAAAAAATTTCTTGACATATTCAACAATAACTTTCCTATTCGAAGTAAAGTTATTTCACCAAGCCATAAGCCAAAATTACCATTATTTCAAAACAATCAGTTAATTTCTCTGAAAGAAAAAGTTTCCTTACTACAAATGTTGTCTAGCCACGATTTTAGTTATATAGAGACATATAAATTTTATCAAAAAATATATTCTCAGGAACTATTGTCTGTTAAAAACAAACACTACAATAATAAATTAAATGTCGCCAATAATAAAGTTAAAGAAATTTGGAACATTGTAAACGAATTAGTAACTACTCCTTCTCTAAGGTATAAGTCTATACTGCCAAATACCAAAGACTATACGACACTTGCCAATAACTTCAATACTTATTTTAACAACATTGTGCCTCAACTTATGTCAAACCATGTGTCACCTACTACTATTAAATGCGATATAAAATATAATGATAAATCCATTTTCTTATATCCTGTATGTGAAGGAGAAATCTATGAGAAAATTAACAGGTTATATAACAAAAACAAAAATAGCAGCGGTTTAGATGAAATTCCTATGAAAGTACTTCAATCATCTTCAAAAACCTTAGGCCCAGTACTAACTCATTTAATAAATGCGCGGATGGAACAAGGGGTTTTTCCAAGCCAAATAAAACATGCAAAAATTGTTCCGATACACAAAAAAGATGACGGAGATATCATATCAAATTACAGACCAATTAGTCTATTACCGTCAATTTCAAAAATTTTTGAGTTGGTAGTTTATGACAGACTGCTACATTTTTTTGACAGTAACCAATTACTGAATGACTTTCAACATGGGTTTCGTAAAAGAAGAAATACTATATCTGGTGTATTAAGCTTTTACGAGCATCTTTTACTTTGTTTAGAAAACAAGACAACTGCTTGTGGAATGTTTTTAGATCTATCTAAAGCATTTGATAGTATCAGCCACGAAATGTTGATTAACAAATTATATAGATATGGTATTGGTGGCAACGCACTAAACTTAATTAAATCTTATTTGCAAAATAGGAAACAACAAGTAGTGATTAAAATAAACGGAGTCAACTTTAAGTCAACATGCTCTAATATATCTATGGGAGTTCCACAAGGCAGTATTCTTGGATCTTTCCTATTTATTATATACATAAACGATCTATCACAAGCATTGTCAAAACTACATCCAACGTCGCATATAATAAATTACGCTGACGATACTTCAATATTGATTCCTATACCTAATCAACAGACATACCAAAAAATAGTACTAAACTTTATGAACGATATTAAAATATGGTTAAAACAAAACCAACTTGTTTTAAACATTGATAAAACGTCATTAGTTCATTTTCGATTGAAAAACAAAGATATATGCTTTCCACCTGATATGAAATTAGAAAACCATATCCTTCATGCCTCACAAGACGTAAAATTTTTGGGTGTACACATAGACTCTGTTTTAAATTTTAAAAAACATATTGATATAATCTGTAGAAAACTATCTAATAGCTGTTATGCTATTAAAATACTTAGTAAATACACAACAATGCAAGTTGTAAAAATGGCGTACTATGCGTACACTTACCCTATTTTAAATTATGGAGTCATAATTTGGGGAAACTCTCCAAATGTGAATAGAGCATTTACTATGCAAAAAAGAATTATACGTGTAATGTTTAAGATGAAATACACAGAGACATGTAGAAATGTGTTTAGATCTAATGGCTTATTAACTTTAACTGGCATTTTTCTTTTCAATACAATCTTATATTTAAAAACAAATACAAACAATTTTCTTGAATTTCAAAATCAGCATTTCTATTTCACTCGTCATAAGGATGACTATGCTTTACCAATTCATTCATTAACCCTAACAGAAAAGACAGGCAAATACATGGCTATGAAAATATACAATAGTCTTCCAACTACAGTGAAATCTGTTAAATCGATCGACTTGTTCAAAAAAGCTTTACATAGATATATTTGCGAATTGGAACCCTATTCGGTAAAAGAATTTTTTGATAGGACGAGTTTGTAAGTTTTTATGTACCTGAGAAATTTACTTTATAAAATTATTCTCTTGTATTATTGAATATGTACATACATGTTAACTTTTCAAACAATAAACAATTATTATTATTATTATTATTATTATTAATAGAATGTAAGCGTCCAATCAAAACAAAAAGGTATTGTTAGATTAAACGTATCTTTGTAGTAACCTAATCATTTATCTTCTTTAATTTAAACTTTTAATAAACTGTAATTTAGAGTTTAATAAATTATAATTGCCAAAAAATTAAATCAACAATTAAAAAAATTGTCGGCCAAAAAGATAAATACAAATTTTGTGCGTTAGCCATTTTAGTACACCGTTAAATTGATTTTGCGCGGAAAATGTAAATAACTATTATTTTCATTATTAACACAGTTTTACCACTTGCCAAAAAGTTTTTGGCAAGTGGTAAAACTGTGTTAATAGTTTATAGTGCCAAAGATTCCAAATCAATCAATTATTATTTTCATGTAAAATCATTGCTTTTGCAATAAGATTAAAAATTTTTTTGTTTATTTTGTAAAATAAAGGCTACTTATTATTTTAAACTACTTATGATTTTTATGTGTAATTTGTTTGGTAAAAAATGATCGATATTTTTAATTTCGATGACATGTAAATAATAAAAAAATATTATTTAAAAAAAAACGCAATAAGCAGTGTTGATCAAATTATTGTACCACATGTTGTGGTATTACTAAATTGCTTTGCGTCAAAGCATAATTTTGGTTTTTTGCAAAAGTACAATGAAAATTTTTAACAATAGAGGTTTATTAACAGCATGCTAGATTGCTTTATAGTTATTGCTTTTGCTACTATAATGAATAGAGAGGTCAGCTTCAAACACCTATTGCCATCTGAATTTGACGTCATTTCATCAACATAGCATCATGCGGTAGACCCAAATTGGGGTAATTGCTTTATAATTGTGTCTGTATTGGAGGTGGTTTATCAATAAACTGTAAATAATGCTGTAAAAAGCCAATTTCTGAGCAAGGTTTAGCAAAACATAAATTAAATTTCGGACACTTATTAGCTTGATTGTTTACAGGAACTCAAAACACCTCAGCACCAAGTCTATCAGATTAATGCTTCAAGCTGCTGCGGCACAAAACTATATTTAAAAAATATTAAACTTGATTTTAATTTTTAAAAATCAGTCTTTTACAATATTTACTTGCAATTTCCTTACACGCGTTTTCATGGCAATATTAATAGTATTTTGTATAACATGCGTTAAAATCTGCATCTTAAACAGGTATTGTACACGATACTTTGTCAACGACCACAAAAAAACAAAGTTTGCTTTTTAAAATAAAAAGATTTGTTTTATTAATTTATCAATTTAATACAAAAATTTGCTTATTGAAACAATAGGCGAAACTCAGAAATTCATTCCTCTCTTGGACTGCAAACGCCAACTTGATGAAGTGTTATTCGACATAGAATAAAACGACAGACATTATTAATCATCTGTGTTCAAAATAAAAAAAACACAGCTGTTGACCAACCAGATTTCTCAAATTTTTCATTTAATACAAACATGCTTATCGTTCGCTTTTGTGTCGGTATGGCTTACAGTTCTACACTTTAACTTAGAAAAAAATTATATAAACTACGGCCTTTAGTTCTAGCAAAAACAATCCAAAAAATATATAATCTAAAAATTTAGAACGTATATTGACACTTTTTTTTCAATTATTTCAACAGCTTGAAATTTACAAAATACGGTTTGTAAAATTAGCACTGTTAAACCCGCTTCATGTCTAAGAAAAAACAAATTATGTGATCCCTTTATCTCTTATTAGCCCTGTATTATATCCCTATATTTTACTGTATTATATCCCTATATTACACTGTAATATACAATACATCCGTGTAATTTAAAGTCATTTGTTCTGATTGTGAAATAATTTATGATAAAACCCAAGAAAAAATATTTTACACACCATAACAGAAAGTCTTTAATTTGGCTACAGAAATCTGCGCGTCTGCAATACACAACAGACTTAGGATAAAACATTCATTTAAACTTTGTGACCAAGCGTGACGGATTTGCGACGCAAACTTTTTTTCATCCAGTCCTACCTTAAAATGAGATTTCTGCTTACTGGTCTCAATAATAACTTTTTTATACACAATTTTGTCTATAGGTCCTGACTATATCAAGCTTGCGCTGAAAATCTATCAAGGACTAGCGTAAATTTAAAATCGGTTACGCTCCGCGTAACTTAATAGCCTGATTTAATTACTTTGTTTACCACAAGATATCTGATCCTTGTCGGTATATCAAAAGCTTTCTGTGCGAACGGCTTTTCTTCTTGCTTCACGTCACAAATTATTTGCCAAGAAAATTTTTTTACTATAACAAAAATAAAGATACAGAAACAAAATTGCTCAAATCAAAACCTACCTTATAAATTTAACTAATTATTTGTAGGACTATATGCGTAAAAGATAATTGCAAAACTCAAATGCAAAACTAAAAAAAAATTACCAACTAAACAGAAAACAGAAAAAATGCATGATAAAAAGAATAGAAATAGAAATATTAAAGCACATAATAAAAATTATGTGTAAAAATAAAAATCGAGAAAAAAAAACATAATAAATATAAAAAACAGTAGATAAAATAATTAATAATTAAGAAAAAGAAAATAACACAAAAAAAATTAATATGATACTTAAACAAATTTGTAATATAAAAAAGTCTGTATTTCTTATTTATAAATTTATTAAAATAAACGCTTATAAAGTTTGTACTTCCATAGTAAAGAATAGCTAAGCAAAATATAGTTAATTAATTTAACTTGCTGCAACATATAAACTATATATTGTAACTGAATAATTAATAATTAGATTCTTTACAACTTTTATTTAGCAAAAAATAACCTACACAATTTCTTAAATAACAAAGACAAAAATCTGGGAACAATTATTATAAATACTCTTTTCTTCAACGAAAATTCTTCAATATAAATTTTAACTAAAATAGCACTGTCGATGTTTGAAAAATTTGGAAATAGAAAAAAATAGTGTAGATAGAAAAAGTGCAAGAAAAATATGTGAGATGATTGTCAGAATTAAGCAAAATAACTTTAGGATACAAAGTGAGTCATTAGTGTAGATTAATTGGTAGTGGTGTAGTGTAATTGGTTTTTTGTTCTTTTGTTAATAAATTAATAAAAATTTTGTTAACGAAATAAATTAACATTGCTAAAACTTAATTAGCCAAAAATTATCAAGCTCAACTTTTTATAAAACACCTTTGATTTAAAGTTGTTTATTGTAATTATTGTTATATCACTGAATAAATGTTTGAGTTTGCATTGACAACAAATCACTATAATTTTTTCATTTAAAAATACTTTAAAAACACGTAGGAACAACTTTTAGTATTATTCACAAAAATCAATTTTTTTGCGCATGATAATAAACATTAAAGATTTATATAATTTTAATTTTTCAAGTTCAAAAAATTGTTTTACAGAAAAAAAAATTGTTTTTTTATTTTTGCTTTGTCAAAACTTTGTTTTTGTAGTTTCAAAAAAATTAAGTTTTATTTTTATCAAGCAGTACCCAAAGATACATATTTTTTTTAAATTAAAAATAAATTGTCTCAATAATTTATTAGTCGCAGATAGTGTGCTGTGAAATAAAATAATTGTTAAATTAGAAAGTATTGAATACATCATTATAGTAAACTTTAATTTAAAAGTTCAAATTATTTTTAATATAAAATAACAAAGAAATAAAGTCAACAAATTCATTATATATTCTTGAATTTGATTAAAACTGCAAAATAATTGATAAAGAACATGTTATCTTAATGACAATTATCCAACAATAATGAAAAATTATAGAGACAAATTTTATAACGAATGTTAAGAAAAGTTTCAATAACTTCAAATCAAAAGTTTATATAAAATAATACAATAAAGTTACAGAACTATTTAAAAAACAAAACTTTGGCAATAATTCTTGCTATAAATAACTGTTATATACATAATAGCAAAAGTTCTATTAAACACTTTTTATAAAGCTATGTTTAAAAATATATAATCTTAAAAATAAAGTAGAGTTTATGCAGTATAAATTTATTCTTTCAACAAAATTTACTTAATAGCAAACGCATATTGGACCAATCCCACACAAACGACTTATTCTGTATAGCTAGAAAAAAAAGAATAAAGCTTGCTCTTTCAGAATAAAAACAAGAAAAAAAAACGGTAAAATTTGAAAATAAAAATAAAAAAAAAAAAGATGGAAGATGTTGCAAAAGTGTTGAAAAGTACAAAACAGAAAGACAGCTAGTAGAATTTATACAAAAAAAGAGAATAATAAAAAAACATTTAAAAAATTTTTGTGTGAAAAAGTTAAGAAAGTAAAAGAAACAAGAGAATAAATATATAGAGAAATAAAAATAGAGATAATAACATAGATAAACAAAGATAACGGTAAAAAACTAGAAAAAACCGGTGTTACATAAAATATAAGACTTTACCAAGATAGGTAAATAAAATAAAATTGAAAACTGAATTCACAATTCAGATGTCAACATAAAAAAAAATTATAAACAAAATTTAGAGAAAATGCATGAAAAAAACTTATTAAATAAAATAAACTAAGAAAATAAAACAAATTAAAATATATAAGCAAAACAACACACAAAGAATTAACTCTTCACATGATACCAACCTAACAAATTTGTAATATGTTGACACTGTATAAAAAAACAACATATAAAAAAAATATATTATTTATATTTTAAATCTAAACTAGTTTTTTGAAGAAAACGTATTTAAAACTGCACGCGCAACTAATGTTGCATATTTTCAAACAAAAGAAATTAATTGTATTTTATATAATAATTAATAATCAATTTTGTTATTATTTATAAAAAAAGCTTGCTTCTTTTCAAATAATTTTAATTATTTGAATTTTACTACTCAAACTTCATAATAATTACTATTATTAAAATATTTTTAAACAGTTTTTTTTTGTCGGAGTATTAATAAAAAATAAGTTTAATAAGATTTTATTGTCCCACAAGTGTGTTTTCATTGAGTGTGACAATACGTCTTAATAAACAAGCGTAATATAATTTTTCCCCTTTGATTTATTTCTATAAGTTTTGTTATAAATAGTTATTATGAATGTACCTATGGTGTATTAATCACCCTGTGTAAGGTCCGCTTTGGTGTAGTAGTTAGAATACCTACATACAAAGATTTTTTATAATAATTAATACACTACTAATTAGAAGAAATTGTCATAAGTAAAATTAGTTTTTTTATTATTAGATTATTGTTTAGTTCGGCATTATAAAACTTATTTTTACAGTAAACACTTTGGCAACTGTAATGGCTCATGTTTTCACTTATATTTGACAAAAAAACTATCAAAGTTAATAAAGAATTCTGTCAACAACTTCTGTATTTATTGCACTGGAAACACAAAACTGGAAGCGTTAAGAATACTTTCAACCATAAACTTTACTTATTTACATGAAAAACTAGAGCAAACATCTCGACTTCATTGTTGTAAATTCAAAAAAAAAATGTATTGTGATTTATGTCGGTGTTCCATCTGTACTTGAACTCGATTCATGCAACCCAAATAAGTCTAGATTCATGTGACTTTATCCAGCAGCTATTTGAAATCGAAAAATGTTCCAAATAAAAAAAAAATATTTGAAGTGAAAAATAAAAATGTCAGATACAATACTGCTTTACAACAATACATCAAATAAAAAAAAACAATGTAAGAAAATATATTTAGGTTAAGAATTAATTATGTAACCTGTCATGTAACTGTTAGAAATTAGTTGTTTAACCCTGATTACAATTATTTTACTATTATTTTATAAATAGAAACAAAACGTTTGTAAGACCTTCAGCCTTTAGCCTAAAAGATAGGGCGTTTTTTGTTTATTTGTATTTATGCAACTTTGAATCGTTCATCCTCTGTCCACTCAGGATATTACAACGCTTTCTGGTTTCACTTCTCTCATAGAAAAACACATTGATTGATATTTTGATTCCAAGTTTAACGAGTCGCAGGATTATAAAAAAAAAGACTGGAATAAAATCAAAAAACAGAATAGTCAGTTGTCTATTAGTCAGTATCTAAATTTTGTCACTTTATTTTTCATGCTATTACATTCTTATTTAGTAATTTTTCTAGCTTTCTAAAAATTCTAACAAGTGTTTAAACTCTTCAATTAAATTCTATAAAAACATTTTTCAAAATAATGAAACAAAATTTATATTTAATTTTATCAGCATAATAAATGTAATCTAACCCGCTCATATAACAGATTTCCCCTCATAACAAAATCGTAAAATCTAATGTTGCAACATTTTCCGCGTTAATTTTCGTTCTATCAAAAACAAACAAGCACTCGATTTATGGAGTTCTGTCAAAAAAATAACTTTACCGTCGTCACTTATTTGACGTCTTCCCGAGGGAAAGAAATGTAAAGACGTAAATCGGTCATAATACAGCCGACAAAAGATTTCCCGTGACAGCATTCTTAGCGCAACAGCAGGCTTGGTGTGTTGAACTCAGACTTTAATTTAAGCAGTAGTACTCATAATAATAAAACTGAAAAAATATATGAACACAAAGTAAAAAAAAAACATAACTGCCTACGAATTATTTACTGTTTTTTTTTAAATTTTACATCATTGACATTATTAAAACAAATAGAAGATTTTGTAATTATATTTTTAAGATAATATTATATTAATACAGGAAGCAAAAACTTTATACTCTTTTCACGAAAATTGCTGGACGGAGAAGTATGAAATTTCCCACACTTATAGTCCATATAAAAATGCCAATAGTTTTTCAATTTTCTCTAGTATTTTTATTTGCGATGACAATAAATAAGTTTTAAATACAAAAACAAACATTCAAAAAATTGGAATTTTATTGAATCGGTTCTTTTTACACTTGGGCGAATGTCGGCGCAAGTTTGAGCTGTGAGAGTTTTAAGTTTTATAGTTTTGAATATAACGGCCAAAGACATTTAGCAAACAATAAAAGCGTTTTTACAAAAAACATTGTTTATGAAAAAGTTTTGTATCATTAATTAAATTATCGAAGTATGAATACTAAGCTCAATCTTTTTCCGACCGCATTTTCTTTTATATATTTTATATAGTTTTTTGTTAGAATAAAAAATTTAAAAAAAGTATACTTTCTTCTAAAAATTTTTTGAATGTTTTTATTTGAATTTTATACAATTGGTTTGAAAAAAATAGGCAAATTAACTGTGTAGTCTTAGAAAAATCTGTGCTTATTTTTCATCTTTTGGCAATTAGTACCTCAATAATGTTCAAACTTATAATTTAAATTAATTATGGTTGAATTTCGACCACTGAGCGGACCATTAGTAATAATTATGATTTCAATATAACTTTATGAATTAAATTGTTATACATTTGACGAATTTATTGAAAAGAAAGTTTGTATAGCGTACTGGTAACTTATTATAAAACATAATGCGTTAAAAGTTAACATTTTGAAAATAAAAAATTTGTGTCTAATAAGTCATTTTTTGATTATGTTTCATATTAATTTGTAGAGTTAGTTCGATGTAGAGAAATTTTCAATATTACTTTTTACATGCTTTAGAGATTGGAAAATATATAAGCTAGAAAGTGTCAAAATATTATGTGATCAAAAGTATTCTTACAGTCAATTCTTACAGAATACAGCTCTTTGCTGTATTCTAAAGACTTTCTCTACTTGATGTGAATGACTCTATGCTAATATACTGTATTGACAATGTCATCGAATTACAGAGAAGAAAGATATTTTCAAAATATTTTGACTCAGTGAATTTGCTAGTATTCAATACAGTCCGTCCTGTATTTAATACAGTCCGTCCTGAATTGAATACCTGCCCCAATTCTTACAGAATACAGCTCTTTGATGTATTCTAAAAACCTTCTCCACATGATGTGAATGACTCCATGCTAATATTACTGTATTGACAATGGGATTGAATTAGAGAAAGAAAAGATATTTCCAAAATATTTTGACTCAGTGAATTTTCTAAATTTCTTAATAGGTATGTATTTTTAGGCAATTTTTAAGATATCTTCTCTTTAATGTCAATGTAATTTAAAATTTACTTTGACACCCAGACATGTAGTCCGTTTGAGAAAGTTTAGTTGTAAAGACGTTTTGAAAAGCTTTTACAAAGCACAACCGCTTTTGATTTCTGTTAATATAAAAAAAAATAAAAAAATAGAAAATACAAAGCAGTAATTTTGAGCTATTTGTTAAAACATCGTAAAAATATAGTTTGCGCAAAAGTATTTCATACGACACACAATTAAAAACGTTACTTAAACCAAGACAATTTTGCAATAGGTCGTTGTTTCTCTGAAAAGCTTCGATTACACTTAACGACGGCAGCCTCAGTTAACAATTCTTTTTTTAAACCAAATTGAATTTTCAATAAACGGATTATTGTTATTGAAAAAATATACAATGACTGCTTGAGTTGGTAAGCCTACATTTCATTTTAGAATGGTACAACTGCAGCCACTTCTTGCTGTTGACTGGGAACACCTTTGACACTTGCAACATCATTGACAGATGCCAACCAAAAAGATAGTCGCTGTGACATAACCTACAATTTGTTTTATGAGAGTTATGTCAATTATTTGCCAAACGAGCGTATCCGGCTACAGTGTTGCAGCTAGGTAAAATAAAAACAGTCTCTAACAAGTGTTTCCAACTCAAACAGTCATTATCACGCTGTCCAGTCCAGTCAAACCACGCTGTATTAGCCGCTTTTAAAAATCTTTTAAATATTGTTGAAAAAACCGGAATTAGTAAAAATGACTTATAATTAGAGCCATTATATAAGTTTCTTTTTTTGACACTTGAAATATACAAAATTTATTTTATGGTCCAAAATAAATGACAAAATTCTTACTTTCTGGGGAAATTGAAAATGCGCTGTGATCTAATTGCCAATAGTTTTTGACAATCTCGAATTACAATTGTGGTTGCGATGTTAAAATGGATGGGAAAAAATGTGTAAATCGCTAAATTTTTGCATTGATAGTAAGCTTTTAAAAGTCTTTTTTAGAGGTGACCGTAGAAAAAATCATTTATAAGCTCAGTTACAGGAGGAATAATGAAATCGGTTTGAATGACATTTCACAAGAATTTATAGCCTGTCGTCATTATTGCATAGGGTTTAAGTCTGAAATAGGCAATAAGATTTTTTTCTACGGTCATTTCTAAATCTGACTATCAAAAGCTTACTTAGCGATTCACATATTTTTCCCTGGTAACCGGCTTGGCACTCGCTACACACTAATTAATACATAAATAACTATTGCAATTTCCAAAAAGTATTCATTGAATCGGTTGGACGTTAGCAAAGTGTGTTGGTCATTTTTGTGTGTGGGTTTACTTCGTTTTCTATAGCTTTTAATATACCCATTGTTTGCCATAATTTCGCATTTTTTTATTTTGTCGTTATAGTGCCGTTTATAGTCTTTGAACGCAGCTTTAAGTTTAATACCCTCATATAGCTGATTAGCATAATGCAGCCGTCAAAGCATATCCCTTATTTTGTTAAATTTAGTAGTGAACTATTGAATCCTATTTACATTACAGTTATTCGTCCAAATAACCCTTTCTGGGCACGTTATATAAAAAATTTGTGTTTTCACATTTAGGAATTCGCAAATTTATCCTGAATTTTAATATTTGTTTATAAAAGACCAGTTTGTTTTGTTTAAAAGATTATAGAATAAAAATTTACCATAATTAGTAATTGATCATATAATTTTTTTTTGTTAGTGTATAGAGATATTATTTGTTAAGCTGTATTTCTACCTGTATTCCTACGTGATCGGCTAGCATTAGGTTGGCAGGTTTAATAAATATCTCATTGCCACTGTCACTAAAACATTGTCAAGAGTATGGTCTTTTTGTGTTTTGAAATTTACTAGAGAACAAAGACCATGACTTACTAATAAATTACAAAGTTTTATTGTCTTTTCCTCCACTGCATTCAATGTACATTATACTCTCCTCCTCTTAAAATATTAGTAAGGTTTTCCAAGCTACTGGGTAAGTTCAACAGCAATTTGTAAAAACAAATCCAATGACTATACAAAACAACAAAATTTATATTTCGCTATTTAATGGCAAGTAAAAACTGATTTGATAATTAGCCTAGTTTTGGTTATACTTTTAGTTGCTCAGCTTTGAGCCAAAACTAATAGTCTTGTTTATTTATAAATGCTCACTTTTGTACAAAGACTAGTTAACTCAACTTTGCTTATTCAATGGCAACCTAGGATTGGCTCCAATCCTAACATCGGTTATTATTATTACTTGATTGTCTGTTACTTTTTGAATTTGCGCTTCACGCTGGCGTCAAATATCCACAAGTTTTGACTTCTCTATTTTTTCTACACACAGTTCATCAGTTACTTGTTCTTAAGATATACATTTTTAGATATTATGTTGTAGAAAAAATATCCAAAAAAAGATTGTTTAAAACTGTTGGCTTTTAAAGCAATGTGAAGCAAGATTATGTTTTTTTAGATATAAATAATGATGTTTCGTGTTGAGGTTATGGTGTTAGACATCTTGACATCTTGAAATATTATATTTTCCTTGTTTACCAATATAAGCCCAAGCAGCAACGAGGTCCAGCCAGAATAAGTTTCGCGTCTAGCGTGGTTCACACGTCGAGTTACCGTGCTTGTTCTCACTTTTATTTCCCTGTCCTAATGACGCCTCCACCGATGGAGTGCGAAACGTCGACAATTTTATTAAACTTTTCGACACGGTCGTTTCCGAAAAATGTCAATGTTTCAATGACTTCGGGCCGTGAAAGCCTTTCTTCCTCAAAATATTATAGTCTAAAGGTAAAGCAAAAAGTATGGACTGCAGTGATAAACTCTTTATAGAACACAAAAGCCCTAAACGGTAGACAAACTCAGCTTAATAAAATTATAATTTTATAATAAAACCTATCAAATACAGGATAGTGAAAAGTCATTGTCAATTAAGTGTGTTGTGAATTTTTAGAAACATGTGCCGCTCTTTACATCCAAAATAAATTTTTGAAAAGTGTCTAGAGATTTTAAAATTTACCACTAGATTTCGATCATGTCCTATCGATAACTAACTGCTTGTTACGTCAATTAAGCGTCGTTGAATCTTGTTTGATTGCTTCCCTTGTTTAATTACTGTGTTAATTACTTTATTTGCATTCTTGTCAGTCTACATGTCTATCTATCTAAATTTATATTAAAAAAAACAGTAGTTTTTCTTAAAACTACTGTTTATCAATATTTCTGAATAGAAAATGATTTCAAAAAAAATATTTATAATTAGACAAATAATAGCAAAACAAATTAATTTGTTATGTCAAAAATATAATTAATTATTTCATTATTTGATGAATATCTAATTTTTGAGAGTTAATTTTAGACCAGCTTTGCTAACTAAAATTGGTTGTTATATCAAAGTGGTTAGATAATTTTGTGTTTACGGTAATGGCTTAGTATTCAGATAGAGCTAAATTACTGAATAAATTGGTTAAAAACTTAAACTGAATTAAAATCAAATAAAACTGAATTAATCTTCTATGTTTCAGTTATAAAGCTAGTACGCCCAAAATATGCACGCCTGTGTTTTTGATAACTGGGGGAGTTTATTTTGTTTAACTTTAAATGTTTCAAAGCTTAAATAAGAAAAAAATTATCAAAAAGTATTTA
Organism: Lagria hirta; assembly: GCA_947359425.1. NCBI lineage: Eukaryota > Metazoa > Arthropoda > Insecta > Coleoptera > Tenebrionidae > Lagria > Lagria hirta. Next base: position 32,739,968 of record OX375794.1, read on the forward strand.
AACACTAGTCTCACAACATTATGGAAAGCCCAATAAAAAAAAATACTAAATAACATATATGCAAAATAAATAAAATTATTTATTTAAATAAGCATGTGTCCACGAAAACTATTTAGTCAACTCGCCATAAAAGCCCTCCACGTTGATCGTTTCTTGCTCAATTTAACAAATGTCATTCTCACGTATCATTCCACAAAATGCAAATTTTAATCCGTACCAAATATCGACCAAATCTCGAAATTCGCTCTCTAATCATCGCACCCAACATGCCAAACCATTTCTACTCTCCCCCCCCCCCCCACCCCTCCGTCTGATTTTAATAAAACGTTGTGCTGCAGTCCTAATTGGAAAGGCTTGTTTGTCATCATGTCTGAATTAACCATTTCCTGACTGCTGCTAATAAACAAAATTAAATAAAGTAAGATTGTTCACTTATGTCTTTTTTGTGATTTTGTACATCAAAATGCGCATGGTTTAATTGCCAATTGACAGTCAGTCAACCTTAGTAAATTAAACTTATATAAATACTGACGCAAAAAGTAATAATATGAATAGTATTAGTAGCAGTAAAAATAATATTATATCTGTGCAAACCTTTATTTTCTGCGGTTTTTATCACCCATATTATACGTACTTTATTGCATAAAACCCAAACATAAAGAAAGTAATTTTGTTTAATTCTACGTCATTAAATTATACAAATACAATGGCTCCAATAAAAATAAAAAAAAAGTCATAGATAAAACTTTTTGTTGAAAAAATACATTTTTTTATTAGGAGAAATGTGAGACCGTCCAATAACAACACATAACACAAGGTTAAAAATATGCTACTTTTATTTTCAACACGAAAATATTTTTTTTCAAAACTATGTTAAAGATAAAAAATTGAAAATCCTAAACAAGCAGTTCTAGTTGCTACAAATAATTTTTTTACATCATAAAAATAAAAAATTGTTATTTGCAGTTTGCAGTTATACTTTGTTAAAAACTTCGTTTTTATTAAGTGTTTTTTTTTATAATATATAAAAAATATATAACAAAAAAACATACTCTGAAAGTTTGAGCATTTTATGATAATCATAAGAGGTGTAAAAATCCTGTTTTCTAATTCTAAATCCTATTTTTTAGTTCTACTCTTATTTTGGCGTCAAAACTATTAAAATTTGAGACAAAAAAAATTATCAACAAATAATATTTTCCATATTAAATATAACAAGACTTCCCTTTTTTCAGAAAATTTTGACCATATAACAAAAAAATTGTTGCTTGGCAACAATCTAACCTATTGATTCTGCCTAAAGCAACAAATTGTGAGTCTATTATTATAATCAAAATTTTTCGTAAAAACCCAATTTCCCAATCTCACCTTCAGATTTGGTTTCAAAGCAATTTGCTTGATTCATTTTGAATTAGTTTTGTAAAACATCAATTTCTTTAGTTTTTAGTCAGTTATCTATGTCACTTAACACATAAACAAATTTGTTAGTAACGGGATTTTTTGCAAGAAGGAGAGATTTTTTTCGCAGGAAGACGCCGTTTTAAAAACGACGTATTATTTTCGCAATAATCAGAACGCTATTGGCTGGTATTCACTGTTTTTATAGTGGGCGAGAATTTGTCTAAGAAATTAATTTTTGTTTCATAATTGTCTGATTGAAATTTTTTGTCAGACTAACTGTTCCACAGTAATCAAGCTTCAAAAACTGATATGTTACCTTTTTTGATTTTATTTTGTGTCTTGAAGAAAATCTAATGCTTTAGAAAAAAAGACTGAAAATACTTTTCGAAATTTATTTTTTTTTTAATCTTCGATTGAAGAATTTTTAAATCAGATCTTGTTTGAAGAAAATTTGATTTTCATCAAAAATATTTGACTATAAATTTGTTTGGCTTAATGACTAATTTAACGCTTTAGACAATTTTTTTAGATAAATCCAACACCTACGTTGATTCAATAAAACTTTCCGCTGATCGGTGTTTAAACCTAAGCATTCCCACACTCAATAATTGAAATTTTTGTCGAATGTTTGATATAAAATTGATTTGATATAGCTACTTGATTAACAATTTTTGCTTTGCTATTATTGTTTTTATATATCATTTGTTACAAATTTTATTGCAATAATAAGTTTATTTTGATTTATTTTTAATGTAATTATACAGCTTCATCAAAAATTTCCAAAAGACAGGTTCGACTCACTTTTGTCTAAAGGTGTTTATAAAATTCAGTGCTCATGTAGCAAAGTTTACATTGGGGAAATAGAACGTTCAATTAAACTTCGAGTTTCTGAACATAAAAAGTGCATAATTTTGAGTTTATGGTCAGAGTCATCACTAGCTGAACATCATCTAGACACCGGTCACAAAACTTGTCTAAATGATTCTTCCTTGATTTGTAAATCAGAATTTTTCTATGACAGAAAAACCAGAGAAACAATCGAAATTGTAAAGCACCCAAACAACTTTAATAAAGATTCAGGTTATTATCTCTCGAACGTTTGGAAGTCCTTGTTCACAAACACTCCATCGTCATCAACACAAAGCGCTTCCGCTTTCTTCGCAGTTTTCTCTCCCGAACCCCCCGCCAGTTTCTCTTCTGCCCCTCCCTGTCTTTCCGTTATAGATTGAAGCGGCTTAATTTATAATTTTCAGTTTTTGTGTGTTTCCGTTATAGTTTGAGGGCGCTTGTGTTGCTATATGAAATATATATAATAATATCAAGCTTTTCTGTCGTTTCGTTTTAGAATAAGGGCGCTCGTGTGGTTATAGAAAGAAAACGCTGCTGTAAGATTTTGACGATCCGCTGATCGGTTTTTATTTTGGTTCGGATTTTTTTAACATATTTTGATTTTAACAAATATTAACACGAAAAAGCTAGAATATAGAAAATAAAAAATTCAAGATTTTTATTTGTTTAAAAAATGTATTTTGTTTCAGAAAATTGTGGCCATCAACATAATTTGACTGATTTTATTTGTTTTTATGAATTTTGTTAAATATTTTGTCGATCTGAAGCGATTTTCTGATTATTGCTTAACATCTAGGGTTTGAACAACGGTTAAATGAGAAAGGTTAAAGAAGTCAATAAAAATTATTATCTCATGTTAAATTATTCAACAAAAAATACAGTAGTAGGTAGTACTTAAAAAATACTTTAATGATGTGTTTACAATAATATAAAGCTTGTTTTCTAACTATGATAGTAAAACGTATTAAAAAAAACTAATAAAATATGAACAGTTTTCCAATGATTTAAAGTAGTGCAATTTTCGTATAACGGCACTTTAGAATGCTCTAAATAATTATATACATTTTTTCTATTTTCTATTATACATATATGTATATATATTATATTTGCGTAGAACTATTATTTTATTATTATTCTGTTTTATGTAAAAAAAAATTTAATTTTGACACAAACAGCGCCTTATATACGTGGATTCATTTTTTCATCCAACCAATATCTATCTACATTCCAACAGTCAATTTTATAAAATGGGTCTAGTAGATTATTTGCTAAAATAAATTTAATTATCATAAGTAAATTTTTGCTTGAAAATTTTGGGTGAATACACAAAAAGTACACACAACTCTAATTGAGATAATTTGCCATTATTTTCAAAATTTACACTTTTGATTGTTCTTTCAAATTCAACATAAAAATCAGGTTAATTAATTATAAATATTCAATTAGTCCTTTATAATTATCCTAGCTCAAGTTTTTTCTTTATAACAAAAAACCTCATTCTTTTGAAATAACAAACTTACGCAAACCGAACTTGACGCTAAAATCCCAATGTATATATTTTTATTAGAAGTCTAAAAACAATTTTCTAGTGCTTATTTGGAAAACGGAATACAGTAGTTCAATTTGCTTTGAAAGAAAATGAAATTAAAAAACAGACCGTACAAAGCGAACAATTTCATTTCTAAAATACCAAAATAAGTAATGCTGTGGCTTATTTTGCACAAGGAGAATAAAACTATTTTTATAAAAACTATAGAAAAGTATATTCTTAATATGTCTACAAAAAAGGTGTCTGTCTGCTGTCTACAATGGGAATTGGTGACGATCTCTTGGTTCGGTGGCGGAGTGGCTGGTCCAGTATCCCTTCCTGTGTAAAGCAACTGGGAGGGGGTGCAACCCCTCTACCCTAAGTATTTATGATTTAAATAATAAGAAATATTGTTCTTACATTAAAATCTTAAATTAATCATTAAACCTTCAACAAACGCAAAGTTAAAAAATCATAAAAAATATATGAACGTATATTTAAAAAATTCATAGAAATTTTAAATAAAAATTTTAACTTAATCTAGCTTATTAATTGATTAGTTCAAATCTTTGACACAATAAACTATTTACGCAGATTTACCACTTGACAAAAAGTTTGTTTATTAGATTTTGAGAGCTCGTACGCCCACAATGTGGTCATCATCAAGAAATGAATATAACTAAAATTCTATTTGCTTATTTTTACCTAGTTTTATCTTTGTTTTATCTTTGTTAAGAACATTTACCTTATTATAGATTTCAATAATATCAGAGGCATTGAGATGTCTATAGTTATTTATTTGTTTGACCAATTATTTTAAACTGTTGATACTAATATAATGATTGCTATTAAATGAGTACTCTGCTATCTCAACTTGTCCAACCTGCCGTATTCTAAGTGGGCTAAGTGCTCTTTGTATGTAGTTTGAACTGATCTACGCCTTTTTCTATATTACATTGTTATCACATTTTATGCGAAAAATTTCATACTTTTCTAGAAATAATGTTTCGTTTTTTCAACCTTCTAACCGATCTTTTAGTTTCGATAATGACTGATGAACCATTCTAAAAATTCAAAATGTTTAAGCACAATATCAAGTTTGTTAATTATCTTAGGTTCAAGAGGTATTAAAATGAGTTTTAATTCTTGTTTATTTGTTTGAAAAGTTGTGCAATTTTTGGTATTTGTTCCAAATTTTTGATTATTCATAATTCTTTTTATTATGCCTTTATCATATTCATTAATATCATCAATTTTTTAGTTAAATACTATTTTTTTATTTAGGTTTATTTTTATAAAGGTTTTTAGGACTTATTGGAAAAGTTAAATAATCTATTTCTAAAAAAGTTTAACTTAATACTTTATGTTGAAAACAATGATTTGAGTCATTAGGTATGTATTTAAAGTGCTTGTTTCTTTTCTAAATATATCAAACGTTTACATCTGAAAAAGATAATCTTTTAGTAATTTCTTCTCCATAAGACTACAGCTTTCATCATAGTCTTTATTTTTGTAATGTAACTTTTTTAAAAAAGTTTCGTTTATGTATCATACACATTTTTCAAAAATTACTATTTGTATTTTATTTACTATAATTTTATTATTTTGCTGTGTTTTTTCTATGATTGTTATTTTTATGTCATTCTAGCAAAAAGAACGATATAAATGTTTCTTTTTTTACCTAGACAATTTGTCACTATAATAACTTTTAGGTTAAAGCTTGAGAGTAAAACAAAAAATTATTATGAAAATAATAATTAAAAAATTTTAACCTTGAGAACAACATTGAAATCAGGTTGGCCGAAATAGCCATAAAAAAAAAAATCAACAAAAAAACAAAATCCATAAATATAGCGGGTTTTACAAAAAATCGAAAAATAATAAAACATGTTTTCGGTAATTAGTGATTTACACACAACTGATTTAAATCGTAATTGTTAAAGCTCACAGGTGGTTACTAATGAGCACTAAACATGTTGAAGTCAGCAAATCTTTGTTTTAAATAAAATTACCTTAACTTCAGTATCTGATACAGTTATTAGTAGCTAGTAATACTAGAATCAAAGTACTTAAAGTAAGTATCTGAATTTAATAATCTAAAATATAAGCTGTGAAATAAACGACAAATTTTTTACTCTAATTGGTGCTAACATTATTCTTCTGGTAGAAGGATAACTTTTAGCTTCATCGCCGAGAAAACCCAGTCTAGTTGAATAATAATAAAGCTCCATAATAAAGCACTTTGAGAGCAAAATAATTAGAATTTAACTCGTCTGCAATGCCTTCGCCAATCTTAATTACAAACTCGTCGTCTTATAATTATTATTGCGTTCTAGTTTTTAAAACAAACTATTTTTACATTAATATTTCTTGCAGATTATCAAAAGCAAAGTTCGTGAAGCCTTTCCATCGCATTAATAATTTACACAGAGAAGGCAGTTGGTTCAACTTCATTCAAGTTTTACGTCGGTCCCCAAAACAGCACTTTATCATTAAAGAAAAATTTTGAAAATAATTTGTCTTTCATAAAAGAACATATAAGTCTAGTTTTATTTCCCTAGTGTAGTTTTTTTTTTAAAGTTGCTATAATTTCATTCAAATAGTTTTTGGGGTACGATATACCACATTTAGATGCGAAATCACATCTTACATTTATGTTAAACAATTATGTTTCCTGGTTAATTTTTACTTTGATATTTCATCTCCTTCAAGTATAGGGCGATCAAATGTGTATCTTTAAAAATAACTATAATTTTTTTATTTCAAGTTTAATTTTTTAATGATTTGAGATTTCTTTCAAGTTTTCAGCTTACAATCACATTATGAATTAAATTTTCACAAATTCAATTCCTTTAGAGTGTCTGACCCATGAATGGTCAAAATGGTAATTTCAGTTTTTTTTTATTATTTTATGGCGCCCAATGAATAGATATAAAAAACTAATTAGACTAGTATAAGATATAGAAGTATAAATTTTTATTTTAATTTATTCATAATTTAATTTGTATGCATATATAATAATAAAAATTGCAAAAATAATAATGCTATTTTACAGCAATTTCAATTACATTTTTGCTTTCATGCTCAATTGCACCAAAAATAATTAACCATCAATCGCAAATAATAATTTATTAATGATCATCTGCTAATTGGCCTTATATAAACTATAATTAATTGTTAAAAACTTAGAGAACAACTGTAATTAGTTTTAATTAGCTACCTTACTAAAAATAAAAACTATAAAAATAAGATTGTATGTTAGGAAACATTCAATAACAATAAAAAAACATAAAAAAATGCCACAAGAAAAAATAACAAATGAAAAATTAAATAACTAACTAAGCAAATTAACAACACCCTTGGCCAACAGGTCAACATTTGAAATTTGTGAAAAATTAAAAAGTTTAATTTTTCATCCCCAGTTTGCTAATAACCTGGTTTATACTGCTTTATCAGATCTACAAAACTTTTGAACCAATTCAGAAGTAATGGAAAATATGTGTATGGTTCAATTGAAACACTAATATGAATATTAAAAAATTAACCAGAGAGAAACATACCTTCACTTGACGTAGTTCTATGTTTCTAAGTAAGTATATCATATTATGTTTCACACAATTTCCGCTCAAACAGGATATAAGTAATAAAAGCAATATAATAAGTATGGCGTTACTTAAGTATTAGGCAATATTTTGTTTTCAACAAACTGTCATAATATGACAACAATTTGGACAGTTATTCACAAACCTTAACTTTGTACAGGTACAAGCCAAAATCTGCTGCAACAGTCACCTGAGAAATTATTGGAGTTAATTTTTTTCTCAAAGTTTTCCTGAGTAGAAACTTTAAAACGATAAAAACACAAACATACGCTTGTTTTCCACGGCGTCTTTAACCAAAATTTTTTTTTAAACATACTGTATGTAGCAATGCACACATTTTCTAATTTTTTTTTAAAAAATGTTTGTCGACAAAATTTTTCAATATTCTCTTAGAGGTTGCAAACTAGATTACAAATTTTCTACATTACATATGCAGCTGAGTTTGTGCTGCCAAGTTTGTCTATACAGTAAACTTTATATCAAGTTTATATAAACTTATAAGCCAAGGATCAAAGTGGTTTGATTTTTCCATAACTAACTGTAAGTAAGGTCTGTTAAAGCTGATAAACAAAGTATAAGACTTTTTTTTTTAAAAAGCCTCTAAAAAGTCTTACAGATGATTTATATTGCTTATATGTTGTGGATATGATTTATGAGACGCCTGATGATTTTTTGTATACACAATCTAATTTTGTATATGTTTAAAATTATATGTCAAATAGCGACATCTATTAAAAACTCTTTACATCAAAGTCAAGAAACTACGTTTCTACTTGTTGATGCTATTGGTCACTTCTAATGTCAGATATCAATTTTGCTAAGAAACATTTTAAGCCAAAGGAATATCACACTGATCAGACAACCAAATTATCACATTGGCGTATTTTATATGAAACGCATTTTTAAGAAATGCAGTAATATCTATCTACTTTGGTGTCTACCAACAAAGAGTAAAATTAGAACAAAACATGTTTGAGTCTACTTTATTACTAAATATTTTAAAATTTAAAACACTATTTTTACAAATCTATTGTTAAACTAGCACATTTGATTTTTTTCATTTATTTCAAAAATTTTAGTTATAAAACGTTTTTGTTACTAATTAAAAACTAATATGTATGAAATATAAAAAAATACTGCCTCTTTCGGTTTCAAATAGTAAATTATTGTACGACTTAAATAAGACGTTGCACGAATGTGTTTCAAACACGACAAATGTAACAAGTAGGGTTTTAATGAAAGGAGTGTAATTTTATACAAGTAATTTTTATAAAACTACTTTTAAAAAAATATTTTTGTAATTTTTCTGTATCTGAGTCTTTGCTTAAAATTGAAATTCTCATTTGTAATGTTATGAAAAAAAATTATTCTTTATAAAAAATTTTGCATGGCTCACAAAGTAAAACGCAAATGTCAGATGTCCATTTTTTAAATCGTATACAAAATTTGTCAAAAAATATAAAACTTGATACAAAAGTAAAATACGTTTATTTTTTACAATATCAAAAACTTTGATTATAAAAAATTGTTAAAAAAAAACTATGTTACTTTTACAAATTGTTTTCAAAATAATAATAATTTAATATGTAATATTGAGTTAAGGTAATTGCTAAAATATTTCAAATCAACAAATAAACATTAGAGGTGTTAACTTGTTAAATAAGATAAAAGTTGACGTGTTTCACAATCAAAATTTGCAAAATTTGAGTTGAAATTAAAGTGGTCATAATATCCCTGTGAATATTTTGCTATTTGTAGACATTCTTTAATGTCAAATAAAAATACCTGAATATTAATATATTCAAAAACAAAGATTTTTTATAAACAACAATTTTTTTTGAAAAACTTACAATAAAAAAGTTTCACATTATGTTGCAAACTTTTCTAGGAATAAGGAGTTTTCATTTCTGTTTATCAGATCGCCTGTAGTCTAGTGGAAAGCATAATTGACGGATTCTCTTTTCCAAATGATTAAAAAAAATTATAATATGTAGTTTATATTGTGCAACTACTTCCAATGTCCGTTAGTGATACTAAAATAAAAAAGTACTTACTGCTCAGATTTTGATAAAATTTAACCCAGACCACATGGAAAGCACTAGCTTTCAAATAAAAATTATCAGAACCGATTCATTCAGAAAAAAGGTATGAGGTATCAAAGACCCTTAATATAATAATATTAAAAAAAACTTGAACCAAAATTCATGTCATAGGTCTATTTATATCCTTTTCTCATCATCACGCTGTTTATCTTATTGTGAAACAATATCATAATTTACTTTGAAACACAAATGTTTGATTTACACAGTTTTTCTTGATTTTTTTTGTTGACGTAGGTATGTCAAAATAATCTCATTTTGATAAATTATGTAATTAATTATAAAAATAACACTGTCTATAGATAGAAAAAGTAATTATAATCTTCATTAATTTATTTTATTATCTAATAAGTATTAAATATTGATAAATAAATTTAATTCTAATTCATTTTTGAATTATTCAATTAAACAATAATAAGTAGTTGAGCTTTAGAATAATTTTAATACAGCAATAAACTAGAAAATGTGATTTGTACAAAATAACATCTCATTTCTCAGAAATATTACTAGGAAATAGGGTCGTATATGACGTTTCTGTTTATTTCAAACAATGTTGATTTTTAAAGATGTCAGGCATAGTAGCTCGTTTAATTCTTTATTGCATTTTAAAAGAATGTTTTTTAATCTTTAAATGACGCTTTTAATAACACAAATGTTTGAGTGAGATTCAGATATAAATAGAATATTTCTATAAAACTGTTGTTTTTTTTCTTATAATACTAAATTTTTGTTTTAAAAATTGGGTCTTTATATTTGTTTTTTAAAAGTTTGTTGTTTTTAAAAGTTATGCATAAAATTTTTATATTTAAAAGGTTCCTTAAACTCTTCCCTATGTATTTTTTAATTAAACAAGCTCTAGCTGTATATTTGTTTTTTGAAAGACTTTTCATAGAATAGGGTTTTTCATAGAATCGTACAATTACCACTATGTAAACCATACAATTGTTTTGTAAAGAAATAAATTAAAACTTACTAGGTTTAGTTTTATCACAAGCGGATTAGTCCATAGATTCAGACTCGCCCACATAAATAACAATTGTTGTAATTATTGTGCACTTGTGTGCACTTATGTGCACTGGTGCATTATCCTGGTAAAACAACAACCACGGTTCAGTTCCTCCATTGCTTATACTATAGTCGAATGACAAAATTTGTTTAAAAATAAGTTTTAACCGCAATGATATTACGAGTAAATATTGTTTCTTCTGAAACCGAAAACAGTTTGCACAATTTTAGAGTGAGGTTAAATCATTTTGTTGAATCAAGAAACACTTGATTTGCAAATCCTTGTACAAACAGGTAGAACAGCTTTTATCAAATCCCTTCACCAAATATGGTAATGCTGTTAATATACCAACAATTGAGTTGGATGATAATTTACATAAGTTACAGTTATACATGCTAATATTAACAATTTAAAGTAGTTTAAAACTAATAACACTTACAGCAGCTATTTGAACATTATTTGTTTTTTTGAGCATACTAAATTTTGCTTTTAACTAAATTTTAAAAATTATATGTATTTGAAAGATTTATTAGATTATTAATAATACGATTTTACCATAAAATGTTTTAGGGAATTCTAAAATAGTAATTTAAGAATGATGTAAACACTAGTAGCACGATTGACAAATAAAAAAAGTGAAGAAATATGACGTGACAAAAACAATAGTTTAACAATTTCAGTTAATACTCAATATAAAGTCAGTGAACAGTAATCAGTCAATCAGTAATAATAAAATGTTAATCAATTTCTAGATAAACATAAACGCAAGAAAGTCTAGACTAAATAGTGTCAAAGTAAAAAATAAGTTTTCAAAAAACTCAAAACAATTGGAACTACTAGGAAACTAAAAGATAAAATCAATTAAAAAAAAACTTAATTTGAAAAAAAAAAGTAAAACAAAGATTTAGGCAGATAAAAGACAACTTTAAATAAACTATAAAATAGAAAAGCCGACATTTTTGGATACTAAAACTTGAAATTTTAGCAATCAAACATGAATCTTTAGACGTTCCTAAAAACTATTAGTTTTATTTTTATTGTTTTTAATTTTAATTTATTTAAATTAAAAATTTTCATACTAATAAATTTTTGACTGAAGCCAATGTTGATTAGAATTGTTAAGGTGTTACTCAGCCTTATATTTTGTATTACTAGTAATCATTTAGTTAAACATAAGCTCCTTTTAATCAAAGCCAATTTATTATTATTTAGCTAATGTTTAGCCTTAAACATTAGCTCCTTTTTTTAATTTATTAAATTAAAAAAAATTTTTAATTTCACTGTGTGATATATGCACAGCTGATTTGAATCTTAACTGTTAACTCCTACTAATGTACTAATAAGTGCTAATAAAGACAGAATATGTATCACTCAATATATGTTTCGAATAATTTTGCTTCGACTAAAAAACTTTGAAGAGATTTATTCACCCTTCTTATGAAAATTAGCAAAACTACGTAGCGGTGATATGTAGCAGGCTGTTGACTGGTTTTTAAGCATTAATTTTTTTGTCTTGTCAGCTACGAAAAGTGATCGTTGTTCTGATCATTTCTTTTTTGGAGTTAAGGTTTTTTACCAAAGTTTTTGAGGTATATGTAGTTTGAAAAATATAATAAACATTGAATATAGTGTAGGTAATTGTGGTCTAGGCTCAAGAAAAGCCTTGTGCATTCAAGAGCAAAAAATATGTAAACTAATTTAGTAAACATATTAAATTTCATTCAAACAGAGATCTGTAAACTTAGACATGTGTCGTTCTTGCTAGAACTCTTCAGTAAGTTGCAACAGATTATTGTTTGAATACATTTTTATTATTGATAGACTATTACTATTATTCACATACTATTATTCACATAATAAGGTAAAAATAGTGACATCTTGATCTATTAGAAAAAGCTTCTTATATCAAAGTCAAGAAACAAGACCAAAGTCTTGTTTCTAGAAACAAAAGTAAATAGATAATATTCCATACCTCAAAGTGCGTTTCAGGCAAAAAGTGCTAATGTGATTCCATTGTTGTTCGATGAGCAATATGCTTTGTCTCAAAATAATTATTTTATCAAACTTGCCATTTGCCTAATCTACATAAATATTATTGATTCCGACAAAAAAACTAGTAACTCCTATTACTCACAAAACATTTTTCCATGTTAAGAGTTCAAAGCATTTTTGTATTCTAAGTTTTGGGAACAATTTTTGTCTTTTTTGCAGTCTAATTATGATTAGACTGCAAAATTAGGTTTAGTTCTGACATCTTTATGTATTAATATTTAATTATTCAAAAATGTTTAGAACTTTGTTGATGCAAATATACCTGTTATATACACTTTATTGATAAATTTCAATCAATTATAATAATTAAAAAAAAAGTATTGCTTAAGTCAAATTGATTTTTTTGATTAAATTGTATTTTTCCTTTAACACATCGAGTTTCAACTGAGAGTACAAGCCTGACAAAGTCTGAAAGCTATTCAAAACATATTTGACAAAATCTTCTTGCTTCAAAAAAAACTTACAAGGGATTATTATTACATTTATATTTATTATTATTATCGGGGGTTTTAATTGATAACAAACGCAAAGCTATAATTATTTCCTAACCCATAGTTTATTAATTAGCTTTTCAGTGCAACCACCATTATTGCATTTGCACTGAATAAAAATACTTTATGTTTATTTAAATATTCACACTTATATTGCTAGGTACTACTTAAACCAAGTCTTCACTAGTTATGCTTTAAAAAAATTTAATTTTTAAATTATTACCCATTTAACATTCAAATCAAAAATGTTATTTTGCAATTCTAATTTGATAAGACGTCTACGTTGAACCCAGTTTTATAAAACTGAAAGAAAATTACTGTTTTGAAAAAAAGTGATTTTATTGACAATTTGAATAAATGAAAAGTTAGATTACAGTAAACTAGTCAGTTGTTAAATGTTATTTTTCAAGTCTAAAAGTGACAGATATATAATAAAATATATTTTTATTATCAAATGTTTTTATTATCTACTAGTAGGCCAGGAAAACCAATTTATTGGCTAAGATAAAAAAATCATGTTCACATGAAATGAAATAGTATTTTTCAAAACTAGTGAATACAAAAAAATTATAGATTAACCACGTTGAAAATTTTATAACGTTTTAGTATCTGTACAATAAATTAATTATTGAATTACTTATCATTTGACCCTCGTTATTTTTTCACATTTTACATTTTGGTAGTAAAATATCAATTCAATCTAGTTTAAAATTTGAATATAGTAAATATTAGTAGGTAACTTTTTAACAATTTATATGTTTCTTTATATATAACAGACTCAATGTGAAACAGATCATCTTCAATAGATATCATATTAAGTTTTATTTCAAATTAATAGAATTTTAATCCATGAACAGTATAATAGTGAAATATGTTCAATTAATCATAGATAACTGAACACTTAATGCTGCAAACTATTGTTATTTAATCAATGGAAAAATGTTTTATTAGTTTTGCTTTCAAAATGATAATACTTTAATCAATTAGCCCACAACTTTAAACTTTTGAGATTAATTAACAAATTATCACAAAGTTGTAAAAATTTATATCAGAGCTTCAAAAATATTAAAATGTTCAAGCAGGACTACGTCCTACATGAGATGCTAACGTCTATGCATGTGGAAATTTAAAAAATCATTTACATATGTTCTTGGTTTTTGATCAAACAGTAGTGGTACGCTTGTTTGTTAATAAAGTGTAGTTCATGGTAAAATCTAAATCTTGCCCTTATATTTAATGATATTGCAAATTATTTTTAGCATCCACTTTTGTTAGAAAATTGAACAAGCTCAAGTTTGAACTAGTAAGAATAGAAGAAGAGCGTCGTATGTTTAAGAGCAAAGCAGTAATGACCTATTTGCGTGATAATATTTTGCGGTCGGCTACCTTATATAAAATTTCAAAAACTATATAATGAATCTACTAACAGCATTCAAATGAAAAAAATGTATTCAAAAAAACAAATATAGCAATAGCATCAAAAAGAGCATAATAACAACATTAGTTTTAAAGAGAAGTAAGTGTCCTCTGTTTTTTTGCCATAAGTAGAGCAATAAAAAAAATAGCTTATTTAAAAACATTTTAGAAAGTTTAGTGTGTTACATCTTTATTAGATAACCAGAATAAGTGGTTAGATGGCCTCATCGACTTCTATATGAAAAATTACTCAATTTTTTACAATCTGTAACATTCATATTTGGTGATCCACGGTTTGGATTTGAAGATTGTCAAGTCTCGATTTTAGTCCGACCGATTTTAAAAATTGCAAAAATAGCAAACTTGTCAAAATAGTGGGTCAAACCAATTATTACTTTTTTTAATATGATTTAATAATGTTTTATTTATTACATAACGACACAATGTAAACATTTGTCTTCTTTAATTATGTAAAAATGATAATTAATAAAATGCTTTCTAAACTTTTAAGCTTAAAAGTTTTAAAATCTACTCAAACAAAATTTCCATTTAGTAGGGAGTTTTTGTTTGCTTAGCGTCAATTTACAAAAAGATTTTCAGTGTGTTGCGAGAAATTTTCTTAACAATGACAGGTGTCTGGCTTCGGAAAAGACTAATTATCATTTTACATTTTCTTTTTTGTGCTAAAACTTATTCATTTTTTAAGCTCGAGCTTGAAATCATTATTCAGAGCTGAATTTCTGTATGCATATCAATTTAGCGCTTTCATTTACCTTTTTGAAAGGAGAATTAACATCAGCTGCTTAGAAAAGAGAGAAAGCTAAAGAGATTTAATGAGATTTGTTATGACGAAAAAAATTAGTTTTACAAATTTTCGAATAAACTTCATCACGTTAATTAACTAACTATTCATCATATAATCCAAACCTGATACAGGTCGGTTAATGCTTCTGAGGTGGAAAATAAACTTTATTAAAACTTCTAAAAGTCAAACTTTGTTGTATTGCACAGAAAGAAAGTTGAAACTTTTACAAAACTTTTTTGAAAATTTTAAAGTTTTTGTGTTAGCGCAGCTTATTAGAAAGTTTTTTTTTAATTGCACAATGTAGAATCTAGTTTTACCTAAACTAAACACAGTGGTGTAAAAATAAATCATAGCTGCAACACTAAATGCTATATCTATAAATTATATTTGTTTTGTTAAAAAAAAATGCTTATTTTTCCCGCATGAAGTAAAGCTAAGATTATTGCTTCAAGTAGCATTTAATAAAGTTTCATTGTTTTTGAATATTTCAGTTTCTCAAAAATTTATTTGCACCTTATTTTTCACTAAAAATCTTTTAAAGGTCAGAAAACGTTCAATTTTTGTTGAAAATCTACGGTATCTACGGAAAAGTTGAAAATTAGAATCAGAATAACGTAAAGTCAAGATCAACTTGATAAATGCTATTTTATTTTACGGAAATGTTACAGTAAGATTACTAAAACTATTTTTATTTCTCAATCTCACTCAATCTAAAAGATGGGATATAAAATCTACAATGTAGACATTTATTATTCATAACTTCTTCTAATCTTTTATTAGTCGATCGCCAATTAGGCACTATATACATAATTGGTAAATCTGTTATTACCAACACCGTGACGTAATGTCTTTAACACCCGACTAGTTTTATAATAAATCAATGGCTGATTTATCATTTAACCGTCGTATTATAGCTGTTTGTGCATTAAGTTGGAAAAAGTAAGATTTTTCCGTTCTAGACGCGAGATTAGCCGAGAGCAAAAGCGCGTCGTGAATGAAAAAAGATACATTTTCCAACAAATGCACACAAGATTTTGTAAAATCCGGTAAAAGTCAATGTTTACTACATTTGTTTGATTTAAATAGGTTAATCAAATTGCTTTTGATGCGATGTGTCATTGCTATGAAAGTGATAGTAGTAGAAGATAGATAGAAGTTCTGTTTTCACGCTTTTGTAAATGTTGTGGAATTATTTGCTTTTAAAAATGTTCGTCATAGAGAAGTCATAAGAAAAAAAGCGTTTAAAGAGTTCGAAAACTGTGTTTGACAAAGCGTGTTCAAGAAGTTAATGAAGAGGTATTACTAGCATATTTAAAACAAAAAACAAGAATTCTAAAAGGTTCTACATTGTGGAGTTTATATTTGATGTTAAGAGCTACAATTAATGTTAACAAGAATATAAAAATCTAAAATTTTTCTCAATTGATAGTCTTCATTAAAAGGGAAGTCCTGGTTTTTGACCTGGTTACAAAAAAATCCAACGTATTTACAAAGTTAGAAGTTGAAAAGTTTTGGAAGGAGGCGGACGATGATAAAGATTTGTTGATGAAGGTAAGCCTTATGTCAAAATTTGATATTGTACACTAAAATCTTTGTCTATTTTTAGGTGGTGTTGATTGTAGGCGTTGAATAAGCGAGGCGTTGCGTCAAAAAGAGATAACATGTCTGGATGTAAATAACGTGAAAGATATGAGGTCTTTTTATTTTTATCACAATTCCGAACACAAAGACAAATGTTACAAGGAAATTTGCTGTATCACCTGAAAATTTTGATCGTATAGATCTATTAAGCGTGTTTATAAAGTGCTATTCTCTACGACCTCCAAGCATTGAAAATACAAGATTTTTTATTATTTACCGTAATGGCAGATGTACGAGACAAACTGTAGAGATTAACACAATAGCTGCAATACCAAAGAAAATTGCAGGGTTTTTAAAGTTACGAAATCCGTTGATATACACTGGACATTGCATCCGAAGGACTTCAGCAACACTACATGCAAACGCAAAGGCTGACCTCACTTTATTGAAGCACCATGGAAATTGGAAAAATAGTAGCGTGGCTGAGTCGTACATTGAAAACTCCGTTGAAAATATATTATGAAGAGCCTCCAAAATAGTTAGACTGCCGCAGTCTCAAACACAGTCACGGGATTCTAACAAACCCGTGTTGCATTGTGATGAGAGCCGGTCTTCTGACGGATTGGAATTAGAAAAGAAAACACAAAAGAACAGAATAATGCTAATTCATCAAACAAGCCTTTTAGAAATTGTTCTAATTTTGTGGTTAACATATATAAAGAATAAGAATTTTCAAATGTTAAATGTCAATGTTCAAAAATAAAGTTTGCATTGGTTGTTTTAAGTTTTATTTTTCCATTCTAGTTTGGAAAAATCCAGCATTTCCACATCCATTTCAGTATTAAAAAATCGACAAATTACTAACAGGATTTTACAAATGTTTTTTTTTATATAGTTTTTATTTTTGTAAGAAATTATTAATTCACTTTAGTTTAAAATTCAAATTTTATCGGTATTTAATTTTCATTCTATTTAAGAACATCAATAAACTTAAATAAGCTCAATATCTTATTTAATTTCACTTCAATAAGTATAATAGAATTTTAAATCAAACGAGTAATTTGTATAGCACTACTAGTGCTTAGTTATATCTACATAGTTTAAGAATTAATTTTATAAATAGTTGATATTTCGATAATAAAACAGCTCATATTATTTTTGCTTTCAAAACTATGTATGATAATTTAAGTTAAAGTGCACATGAATTCGAAATACTGCACATGTTAAGCTTAATAATTTTCTAAATAATTTTTTATTTAACGTTATGAATTAATTTTATGTAAGAAAATCAGTATAAAAGTCTTTTTTGTTCCACTTTAAACCAATAACAATAGATCAACTGTGTTGCATGTTTAAGAACAAAGGGGTAATGACGTATTTATAAATAATTACTGGCCTAAATTTTGTTTACAGTTCACTACGCAACACTGCTGCAAGTTTTTGCAACTATCACTAAACTGACGTTGGTGTGATTTATCAGTTATATAGTTGTCCAAAAACTGTTTTGTTTTTATTAAGATGTCTATTGTGTTGATGTTAATAGTATTCACAATAAGAAATTACAGCTCGCTATCCTCAGGTCATAAATAAAAGTATCACCAGAGGTCCAGTTTTATAGAGAACCGGTATTTTGTTAGTCAAAGAAACAGTTGAAATGTGATTTATGACGGATTTGTTCACAGCTTGCTACCTTTAAGTCAATTGTTATTGCACTGTCATAAAAACAAAGTAGTTCTTGCACGACTATAACTTTTTTATCAATATTTGCAAATGTAATGTGAAACTTTGCAATGACCACAAATCTTACACATTCTATTTTAAACAAACGATTATACCAAATTGAAGCGAAAATTTGGTAATTAAAACATTATCATCGAATTTGAATTTGCAAGTGTCAGATTTGACGGTCTGTCGCCATAGTGTTTCCATCTGAGGGTATTTTATAATGTATTTATCAAGCACCAATTTTGTCTCGCAATAATACGAGAGACAGAGTGTGCCGGAGCCGTCGAACGGCACAGATTTATTCGAATGCTTTAAATACAGCAAAATAGTCTAGCTAGAGAGCAAAAGAGTAACGACGTAGTAGTGTATCGCATAGATACTATTATAGTGTATCGCAGCCGATTTCTGTCAAAAAACTTCGTAACACTGAAAATAGAGGTAATGTCTTCAGTTTTTTTTCCGCTGTGAGCAATGCAAAGAAAAAGAGTTGTGATGTCTTGCAAGCTGGTTTGTTTTAGAAAATACAGTGTGGTTTAGTTTTGTTAATTTTTTTTTTAGATAATCACTCAACAATTTTAGAGACGAGACCACTCAACAAGTGTCTTATCGAGTTGTTTATAAAATCTTACTATTTTTTAATGTTTTACAACTTGTATTAAAGGAATTTAGATGTTGCTTTATTTAATTTTGATAATCAACTATTTGGATTTGAAGAAAAGAATGTAGAATTTTTGCTTTAACTAAAGCAAAAATTCGTCAAATTTGACCGATTTTGAAACTGACTGATAAAAAAAGACTTGTCAGAATAGTGATTCAAGCAAATCAAGTAATAATTTTTGTTTTTTTATTTTCTATTTTTTCCTAAATAATTTCTCTATTAATTTATTTTGAAATTAACTTGTTTTCCTAATAATATCAATAATAAATGTCAACAATATTTTTTCATAGTAATTAGATTAGCTATAATAAATTAATTTTGTTTTTATATTTTTCACAACTGTATCTTTATACTTTGTAAATTAATAGTTGTTAGTTTCTGTATTAATATTTAATTTTATTCTAATAAATTATGTTCTGGTATTGAATAGTGAGCTTTATTTCCTAGTTATTTATTTTCCAATCTCATGTTCTATACATTTATCGAAAATAACTAAATCGAAATAAATATAAAAGCGTTGTATAATTATAAAATTAATATAATAATTATTAAGAACTTTATTATGTTAAATGATTAATACTTTTTTTACTACTTAACGATATGATGTTATCTCATTTTAGATAATTGTTAGAAACATAGACAACACTTTTATTAAAATGCAACCATTAGTTGATGTTTCAATTGTTGAATTTTGTTTCATTAAGAATATATCAAATTTAAAACATTTCAGTCATTGCAAAGGACTGTATCCGACGAACTGCAATATTAAAGTAGAAGCACACCTCTAGCCGGCAGTGCTGCCAGATATAGCTAAAACATTTCAGTCATTGCAAGGGACTGTATCCGACGAACTGCAATATTAAAGTAGAAACACACCTCTAGCCGGCAGTGCTGCCAGATATAGCTATATTATGGACAAAGTGGCGTTTGTAGTGGCTTGGTGATGAAAATAATTAAATGGCTGTTGATAACTCTTGCACTTGAATACGCCACCTAGCAGACGTTTGACGCACTAAAGAAAAAAAATCACCCGCGAAGTAATTACACGTGTCTGTCGCATTTAATTTGTTAATTACGGTTTGTTTACAATTAGTTTAATGTTTATTATTATAGAAGTGAAGGAAGAATGTAAGACATGTTGTGTTGTTAACTGCAGCAGTGTTGCGTACAAAAAACCAGATTTAAGTTTTCATTCGTTCCCTAAAAAAATGTCCAGGTTGTTGCTATAGAACTTAAATATGAAAGAAAAGAAAAAGTTGACAGGAGCTTTGCGTAGGAATATACATTAAAAATGGAGAAAAAGCTTTTATGAAAGTTTGTTCACTGCACTTTAAGCGTGAAGATTTTAGTGAAGTAAGTTGATAAAATTAGCTTAAATTTATTAATTTAACTGCTTGCTTTATCTACTCTATGCGGATCCTGGTCTATTCTGTGGAATTATTGTTATTATATCTGTGGAAGAACTATTCTATTTTATACCCATAACACACCCGTTACAATATTTACGGTAACACATTTGCTTACCTTTGTTAAAACATTTTGACGATGAGGTGGCATTTAGATACCTAAATATCTCCTGGAGTGTCAAAAACATCTTATAAACAGTATAAAAACTAAAAAAAAACTCAAAACCAAAAACCGACTCTTAAAAATATCTAAAACCAAACACCGACACGTAAATTCAAATAACAACAGATGAATCAACTCTTTTGTTCCTCAGCTGGTCGAATCGCCGGTGGCGCCCTCATCGGCAAAAAGAATTGCCAATTTGCCACAAAATATAAAATGTACATTATTATGTACGTGATGCGATCTTTACTGTTCTCGTTATGGAATGTACTACTAACTATGTATCTGTTATTTTTTTAAATTTATTTAAAAGATTTGATTGCTTAAACTTTGGAAGAAATTTATTTAAAATTCACCGTTCAAATTTTCACTCAGGTTTGTTGATTTATTTAGAGCCAAATAACATACAGTGACTTTTACTCACAATTTATTCATATTGAGCATAAGACAAGCAGCATTCCGTGTATTAAATGTCTTGTCACAAAGTAGGATGTAGTCAACAAGAAACAACATAAAACACAAAAAAAGGTGTAATAAACAATGTAAACTACGTTTCCCCGAGTAACGAAGCGGAGGAAAAAGAGCAATTTATAAAACGTTATCCCGGAAACCGTTTCGACAGGTCAAAAGCGTTCGAAGAGCGCTTTTAAGTGGAAATGACCTCAAGGATAGATACGAGCAAAATAGGAGGTAAACCGATTAAGATTAATTTAAAAGTCAAAAAACTTATTTTATGGCCAAAAAACGTCAACTATTATGCAGATTCACAATAAATATTTAGTGTAAATAGCTAAATATACAAATTAAATATCAGATATTTTATGAAAAATTAAAAGTTGTGCGGCCTGACACCGCAAGATCAAAGTTGAAAACTATTTGACAATCATAATTGATTTTTATTAATCGAAATTGGTAAATAAATATAAAATTATTTTTATATAGTATAATGAGAAAAGTAGATTAAACCATAAATTATTATTTTCTAATATAATTTATACAAACGTTTCACTTATACATTTTCGTTATCGGCTTTGTCAAAACTGATATTAAAAATAAATACTTTTTTCTAAATTTATTTATAACACCGTGTTTCACCTAAGAATACAAGCCTGAAAAGACTGAAGACAACCTAATATGCATTTGTTTATGGTTACTTTAAGTATAATTTTGAAAAATTGACGCTTATTTTGCACAATCGTAAATTTTCTGACCGATTTGAAGTTTTTATTGTCACTTGGTATTTTTTATTTAGCTTTAGTTAGCTGAATACTAATAAATATCTATATATATATATATAAACTAAATAATGATCTAAATTAAGTTATTATTCAGTTTTGAAAAAAATGTTTATCGTTTGTTTTCTAGACAAACATTTTCTGGATAATGACAGAATAATTACATCTTTTAACTTAGATGGCAAAGTTTTAATTCCCCTGCAGCTCATGATACCGTAGTGCAGCAGTAATAACTTCTAGTAATAGGGAAAACAACAACACGCATCAAAGTGTACCGAAAGACATTATTTTTTTAAACATATCTAATTTTAAAAATATATTTTGTTTCATTGTATAAAAGTGACATTAAGTAAAACTCATTTACAAAAATTTTTCCTAACAAAAATCTATCCGTTAAAGAAATAAAAATAATTGAAAATGTACTGTAAGCCATTGAATCAATCGATATTAAACGTAATTCTAGTTAAATAACTAGAATTTTTATTTTTTTAAATCTTTCATTTAACTTAATTTTTTACTTGTTTACATAACTATAAGAAACAATTTATTCAAATATTGAATCTTTCGAAAAAGACCGTGTCAAAAAGTTTAATAAAATTGTCAACGTTTCGCAATCCATGGGTGGGGGCTTCATCGGGACAGGGAAATAAAAATGAGAACAAGCACGGTAACTCGACCATGGAGTGCGAAACAAACGACAATTTTATTCAACCTTTCGACACGGTCTTTTCCAAAAGATATTTCAATGACTTCGAGCCGTGAAAGCCTCTCTTCTTCAACTTATTCAACTTATTATGACTAACAAACCGATTGTGACAAATTTAAAATTATTAGCTACAAAAACATTTTTTTTTGTAGCGGTGACTTAAATAACTGTAACTTTTTTAAATGACACGTTTAATAATTTTATATTTGTCACAATCGGTTTGATAGGCATAACTCTAATAAATTGTCTTTAATATTTATAAACGCAAGGTGAAAAATTAAATTAAATAAAAGATTTATTTATTTTTATATAACGTTTTACAATTATGTATTGTAGATAGAAAAAACAAAACGATAGTATATTTCAAACCAAGCTGAGAAAATACTTTTTGCAGAGCGAGGGCAAAAATCATAAGCCAAACTGTAAGCGAGTTTGTAATTGCCCGAAACCCACAAAAGCACTTTTTTGATATAATACAATTTTAAGGTGCATATTTTACATTTTAATAACAGTAAAATTACATTATTTTTCTGTAACTACTTAGTTCTTTAATAGCATTTTTCCGTTTACAGACTAGACATAGATCGGAAAATTAGGTTGCTTTCAAGTAAAAATTATAATAGTATATTACACTACAAGGGCAGAAAGTTGAGATTCCTGCACTGCGCGCCATAATGCCCGAGGCGGAAGTGCGGAACCGAAGGCATCATGGCGCGCAGTTCAGGGCTCTAAACTTTCTGCTCGTGTAGTGTATACTAGTTTTCTTGTTATTCCAGTAGACAGTACGTAGTGTCGGCTGCGATTTCGATCTCAATAAGGGCCAAACGGCATTTTAAGTTAAAGAGGGAAACATTAGGCTTAGCATCCTTGGAAACGTTGAGTAGCAGTTGATAAACTGAGAAGGGTGAAAACGTTCCAACGTTAGGCAAAAAAGTCTTTTGACCGTCGGTCGGACGGACAGTATTATGAATATTTAAACTGTTGATTGTTTAATGAAAGAGAAAGATAGTTAACGTGTTGATCTTGTTGATCATGTGTTGTTTTGTCTTATAATTGTGAATTTAATGCTGAGTTCCAAAATTCGGAGAAATCATGAGTAAGGTATTATTGATAAGCATAAATATGTATAGAATATGTTAATATGAAACATCCACGGCAGAAACTATAGTTTAATACATGAGGTACGGTCTATGTAGCATTACATTTCAAAATGAGATGGTACTCCCATACCGTCTGTAGGCATTTACAGATTGCTATCCTGGCTTTCTACTTCCTCGAACAGTTACGAAGAGGTAGAGGACTAAGCTGGAGCCCGTTCACCGCTATTGTTATGTTCTTGTCAGTGAATAATGAGGTTTTAAATTTCCGTTTTGCTGGCATGATAGAATATTGCGTAATGTCCTTAGGTTCTTCACTTAATAATCTTTATTTTATACCTTTCCCTATTACGCATTATTCCCAGTCCTTTTATTTCGTATAATACTCAGGCCTAGCGACACCGTCCACGTGGCTCCCAAACAAGAATCCAAAACAATGAAAACATCATTAAGAACACGAGACTAAAGAAAAGAAGTGAATATTAAGTCAACCGAGTCCATGGACTGGTTGTCAAAGTCCAATAGACTTGGTGTTGTCTCCCACTAGCAGTTGCAAAGGAAGAGCATTCTGCGAGGGGGAGAAAAGCCCCCGGTGAGTTACTTTACAGGTATTATTGAGAGGTACATTATGTGTAAATATGTTTCACATGTCGCCCAATCGATCCGTCTGACCGTTCGAGCGTTTCTATAACAATGAATAGGTGAGTTGAAATAGATTGTTGATGATAATATAGCTGGTTGTTGCTATTATGTAGACTGTTTTCAAGTGAATATTTAAGGCTAATAATAGTAGAACATAGACCTCCTAACAAATTTAGTATAAAAAGAGTTAACTGTTTATTTCAATCTAATTGATAAAATTTAGCAAAACGTAAGATTAAAATAAATAAGTCTATCAATCTATTATATGATAAATTACTTTAATGATTTTGACCAAGTTTACAATGTCGCTGACTGCTGTCAGTTGGATTATAACGGGTGTTTTTTAAAATTTGCCATCATAGTCGGCCAAGCCCATGACTTTGTGTGGATAGACCATAATTTTTAAAACAATTGCTTCAAATGTCAAAATTATTATTAAATTTCTCGATTTCATCATTTTTGAATTTAAAATGATTTTGTTTCAAGAACAGAATTTTTTTGTGGTGGAACCTTTTTTTTTGTGTAGGGCACCGAGTTGATGGTGAATTATAGGTAATTTCTCTCTAATGGAACATTGACTTTTGCAAGATATCGAAAGGAATTTTTACAGTTCTTTCTTGAACAGTTTTATGACGATGAAATTGTGGACAGGTACCACTTACGAGCCCTTGAATATGAAACAAGAATTTTATTATCGTCGAATCAGCCGAAATACAGCCATAACTTACCCTGCAAGATCCCGCAACTTCACTCTTGTGTTCAGACTATGTGTCTTCTTTTTGTAGCTTTTATTTAAACCTTATTTCTTTATTGAAGTTAATTTTTTTGTTTATGTTTTAACACGACAAGTGCTTTCAATTTATTCTCATTATAGTGTTAAACTATCGATTCGTTTAAATAAAAGTGAGGTTCGGTTCAGATGTCGAATTAATAACTGTCATTTTGATTTGATAGTGATGTTACGTTTCCAGTTTAAAGTTAAACAATCATGACAAGCTTTACGCCAAATTTAAAAAGCTATCTGTTGGTTAATTCACTGTTATCATAAAAATTTGCTTTGTTTACTTCCGCATCTAAGTACAAAAATTAAACTTTCGTACAATAAATATGATAGGCATTGTTTACATTTCAAACCGATTTGACATTGAACAACAATCATTATTCAAAGAACAGTTTTTGACCCCAAACTACAATAAAAATGCACTTTTAAAAAACATTTTTTGAAAAACGGGACGAAGATGTCTGAAGTCCAAACTAAAAAAATTAGTAGGTAGTATAGGTTCTTTTACTAATTGTTTTTCACTGTAGATAAACATAAAATACAATAAATCGCTCTTATTTTGTAAAAAATATGTTAGCAAATTAATTTAGAAGATACCAATTATGACTAAGGTGTCTACAGGTTTATATTGTCGCTAAGTAGTTTTTCAAATTGATCAATAATAGTATGAAAAAACTAGTGTTATAAACGTTGATTTGAAATCCCAGGATAGAAAACAAGCCGTAGGCAAGTTTTGTATGGAACCCGTGCGCCAATATCCGTTATAAAACGTGTTTTATAAGTTTTCTTTTAATTTGCGTTTTGTTGCTAACGGTGAGTAACAGCAACCATTTGATTTAAAATTCACTTTATATGTTTTTGTTTGACTTAATATGTTTTATTTTTAACAAAAAGTTAATATTGCAACAAGAACAGAGTATATATGTGCTCCACCCAAAATTTGAAAGATAGCCAAAACAACGATTAAAAATTTATTACCTGATAACCTCGCAATCTTAAGGCGAATCTGGACGGCCTTTTAGTGAGATTCAAGATCCATAGATGGCGCTGAATTTAGATTCCTTTTTATGACCATATCAGTCTGATTTTTGAAAATTAGAAACAAGGAATGGTTTTAGACCAATAGTAAAAAACTCTGCAACGTTTTAAAAAAGTTATTTTATTGTTTTTCTAGAATTTACTTACTGTAACTTTTTTAAAATAAAAAGTAATAAAAAAGTGGTCAATGGCGACTATAAAGCTTTGTCTACTGATATGAAAACAATTTTTGTTTAAATTTTTTGGTCAAAAATAACGTCCGAAATAGTAAAATACCTATTCCTTTTGATACGACCGACAGCGCGCCACCGTGGGTATCAGTACACCGTGCCCGCATTTGTAGAAGGCAATGCACGTTTAAAAGGAAATTTCTGAACTAGCAAAACCCTATTTTTATTATTAACAATTTTATTAATACCTATTTTTTTGTTTGACATAATCGATTTTATTATCAGATAACTCGATGTTCTGAGAATGTATCGAGTTGCATCAGTGGCGTAGCTTTTTTGGGTTTTTACCATTAAGTGTCTTCCGCAAATTTACCCACCCCCCCTCGCCCTCATTATTTAAATTGATGAGAAAACAAAAAACTTAAATAGAAGCTTAACTAAACAAAATTAAAAAAATAAATAAAAATTTTTTCCACTCATCATTTTATTACTTTTATTTTTAATATCATAAAATTTAAAAAAAGAAACTCTTAACAGCATTTGAGATTAACTTAGATAGAATCAAATTTACATGTTACAGGGGGCCTAGTATTGTTATATAGTTTAGTAAATACTAGTCAAAAAAAATATAGTTCAAAAATTAGCTTTTGTGATTTTTCCAAAGCAAATTCTTTTACGCAACTGTCAATATCAAACTGAATACTTCTTATGCTCAATTACAAGAATAGCTAGATTTGATAGTCTCAATAAAGACAAAGAGTACATCCTAGATAATTTTTTTTTAACTTTATTTTAAAGAAATTTTCTCCTCAACTGGCATTACTAACAGCAAATGTTAAAAAAATTCTCAACATTATAACAATATTCGGTAAACCATCTCCAAGCTTAGACTTAACGGTACTGGTATAGTCGTATAAAAACTGTTTTGTTTTTATGACCATCATCAGGTCATAAATAAATGTATCACCAGAGATCCAGCCGTATACAGAACCGTATTTTGTTAGTCGAAGAAACAGTTGCTATGTGATTTATGACGGATTTGTCCACAGCTTACAACCTTTAAGTCAATTGTTCACTGTAATACAAGCAAGTAGTTTTTAACAGTAGTAACTGGTAGACTCCTAGACTGGTACGTAGACTCCTAGACTGGTACGTAGACTCCTAGACTGGTACAGTCTGACGCTTTACGACCGCCCTCCATTAATTATTCTTTTTATAGTTCTGAATCTTACGTCTAGAGTATGTAAAGTCTATAATTAAATCTGCCTTTATTGCTTGATAAGTTTTATATAAAATTACTTAACATTGCGTTAGTTTTCAGTGCTTCAGCTGCTTAATAGTATGAAATGATGCTGATGATTAACTTTGTGTTTTTAAATGTCATTCGTTTTGAATTAACATTTCCTTTTGTGTGCTATTCGACTTTTCTAAAAACTTATTTATTGCTGTTAGTTCACTAAAATTGCAATAAACTTTTACTTTGAGTGTTTATATGTTTATAGTTTCTATAGTGTAGTGGTAGTGTATATTTATAGTGTTGTCCATAGTACTCACTGTTAACTGTATGGTGTTGTATCTATACATATTTGCCTAGTCGCATAGCTACAAGTGTAATTATCTGAGTATGAACCGCAGACGTTCAACAAAAGGGATGAACATACTTCGTCTAAGCGCTAAAAAAAAAAGTTCTTCAAAAATTAAAATTTTGTTAGAGAAAATATATGGTCGTTCACACCATGGTGATAAAAATCAGCAGCTTTTTAGAAACGTTTCCGAAACGCGGTATGCATTTGCAATAGGTTTTGTTTCCTATAAAAAATTTTGAATCTGAGATAAAATTTCCAAAACTGCTTTTTGAAGATTTTTACAAGTTTTTTTTACATGCTTTTCTGTTCTTAATTTACCAAAGTATTTTTTAGACAAGATTTGGCGTTATTAGCATCTGTTACAAGTACTTCTCAAAATGTGGCTTTATTGGAGCCCTTATCTCATGTTGAACCACTGTTCTCACAGAACGCAACATTTTCTTGGTAATCACTACCACTTCTATTCACATAAATTTATGATTTTCTTTGGACTAATTGACGAATCTGTTGAGAAATCACTGATTCTATGAGGTTGCATTGATTTGTCGGTCAGCAATAAGTTTCCTGTCACAATTGTAATAAGCTGACATTTTATCAATCACGTTTTTGACAAAGTCTATTGCTTAAATTTATTACATAATTTCTAATAAACAAAAGTTTCTGGTAAATATTTCATACATCTACAGCTTACCCAAAAAGCGAAAACTGACTCTTTTATCAAAACGCAAAAAAGCAGTTGTAAACACTGGCTTGATAGAGTGGAAAATTGAAAATCAGTGCCGCAAACATACAAAAACTATTAGTGAGTTGATACATACGTGTACGGCTGATTTCAAAAAAAACTGATACGACTCTTAAAGCACGTTTTTTAAATATTTGAGCAGTGTATTCTAGGGCACCAGTCGCCGTCACTGTCAAATTAAAAAACTTGTCAGAATTGTCGATTAGAAACAAATAACCGCGCAAAAATAATAATCTTTAAATGGCTCCGCACACGAACAAAGAGCTAAAAGCAAGAATTGTATCAGTTTTTTTTGAAATCAGCCGTACATAAAGAAATAAATCTATATAATATATTTATAAAAATTATAATACATTTTTTTAGAAATACCAATACAGAAAAAGATGACTACAGCATAGTATGGTATTACATATTTAAAAATTTTTTAATTTTTTTTATTACAGTTATTGTTTTTTCTTTTAAAAGTACTTACCAAGAAAATTTTTAAGCATACAATTTTGAAGAAACTAGAACACTAGGAAGAACGAACTTCATGGAAGGAAATAACTCTATCCCTATCATACTCAGCTATAAACCACAACCGATTTTTCAATTTTTCAATAAGATACCTCTACGTATTATCCTCTATACCTAATAAATAATAATTTTTAAATTTATATATTATAGTCAACAAAATATTAAACCTCAAAAAGTAGTCTATAGTTGTAGTCTAAGTCGTACGTACACTAATAAAAATAATGTTTTGAATTTAAAACATTTATTCATTTCTTATTTTGTTCTCCTTAGAAATCAAATTTTTTGTCAAATTTATATGGTACAAATTTTGAAGTATACCTTATTCAGTAAAAAAAAATTGTTGTGAAAAGTTATGCGGCAGTATAACGTAAAAGGTAATAGTCGAATTGAAAACATTTTTTTTTCGTCTTTAATAATATAAAATAATGTGGCGATATGTTCTACAAACAAATTCATAACAATTAAATTTCTCATATCTTATAGATCCAAAATATGTTACAATTGTACCAAACAAAAATAATGGATTGGTGAGTAATTATTTGAAATCGTGTAACGTAAAACAAGATCGTCTTACATTAATTATTCTCTTATCAGTTCCCACCGCGCGGAATGTCGGCATTATGCGTGTCAAAAAAAAGTTAATTTTACTGTTTCGGTCGTTATTTTTTGACAAAATTTAAAAATAAAAAAAGATTTATTGTCAGGAGATCAGTCTTCAAATGCCTCCTTGAGCCGATTTTTTATTTCTTTTTTTTAAACATAAATTAAACAAATAATTTCATTTTTTAGAAGAAAAATAAAAAAAATGAAACGTTGCAGAAACTTAAAATGATATTTAAAAACCCCTTGCATAAAAAAAATTAAAATTAGTTGAGCACTTTTTGAATAAATCGAGAAGTACTTTTCCGATAACTTTGTCTCTCTTGCACACTTGACCGTCCAGATTCGCCTTAAATGTAGCAAAGTTTCCGTAGCAAACAAATTTTACAGACCTGTTTAAAGCCACTTGGTCTCCAATCTAAACCACTTTACAAAACAATTTCGGTTTAAAACAAATACGAAGCTTTTCTACAAAAATTTAACAGTGATAATCTGCATGTAAAAATTATGACATCAACGTAATTATTTTTTTGACAGCTATTTGACCAACACCAACCTTTAAAATAATACCTTACTTTATCCTACAGACCTCAAGGAGCCGTCTCAACATTAAACAAAAAGCTAAATCTTATTGCTTAATAGATTTGTAATATATATTAAAACCACAAAAAGTACAGCATAGGTACCATTCAAACTTACATAGTGACACTTTAATTAAGTTAAATTAAAAAAATTATTAATTAAAAGGTACATAAATGCCAAAAAAAATAAAAGGTAAAACTCATTGCGAAATTCAGACTATATAAATCAGAGTTTAGCATTGAAAATATGTGTTTTTTTTTAAATAAAACTTAAAAACCGCAGTATGCCGCTTTACTGCCGAGTATATATCAAACGTTTTTACTATACTTGCTTGTTATGTTTGAAAAAAGCTAAAAATTTTCTGAAATTTGTCTTGCTAATATTTGTTGATGAAAGCTTCAACAATAAGAATACCAGCTTCATTCAGCAAAAGTTGTCTCTATTTTTTCTTCAGTTGCCACTATTTTTTTTTCAGTTGCAACCTAAATCACATTGGTTTAAATTTTAACAATTTTCTAAAAAAACTTTTTTTATCGATTTCTTAGTCTTACAGTGTTTCTTTATCAAATTTTTGTTAAATTTTTTTCAATAATAAACGTGTGTAATACAAAATTTTAAGCCTTTTATCCAACAACAAGACTTTTATATAGATAAACAATAACAATCAGTTAATTAAGCTGGAAGCTATTGCATCATGACAAATTCTTACTTCATAAAAATAACAGCAGATAAACAAGATATATCTAGTTTATTTTTGATAATTTCACTTTTTAGATTCAATTGTGTAAAGTCACTGTATTCGAAATTTATAAGTAGGCCCAAATGTAAAGATGTCGCTTGTGATCTATCATAGAACCAGAAGAAGCGACACCTTTACATGTGGGGCTATGTTTTTATAACAAATAAATTTAAAACAGTTTTGCATTTTATATACACTAGTGTATTATTTTATTATCTATAATCTGTTCTTGCAATACATTTTACTAACTTATTAGTTGTATAGTTAGCTTAGATATTTGGTCACAATACTGACATGTTCACATGGTCACAATACTGACATGTTCAAAATACTTCTGCCTCTAAAAACTGCTCGATTAAAGATTTTGAATAATTTTTATTAAATTTATATTAACTTAAAATAATCATGTTTAAATTTTTATATTAATATTACTAATATCTGTTTTGGTTTATTGGATCACACCAAAGGAATAAGTTAATAGAAAAACCTCCAAAATTTTTTGTTTGTATTAAACATTGGGTTTTTGAAAATAATACAACACGTTCAAAAAACATTTTGTCAATATTATTTTTTATTTTGTTATGAGAAATTTTAGAATTTTGATAGTAACTTAGATAACGGTTTTTATAAATGATTCTAATGACGCAGTTGGCGTAGAAAGTGTGCCGTCTCTTTTATCTCTTAAAACTTACATCGTTCAAGGACACGTATCAGACGACTCTAATTAGTGACAAGTGACAAGTCACATTAATGACCAGCGAAAACCATAGAATAGGCAAGAACTGTCAAATTATAGGTTTTATTTCAACAAAGCGGTATTTTCAAAATTCATAGCCAACTGCGTCCTTAGAATCATTATTAGAAACGCTGTCTTTGTATAGTTTTACTTCATTTGAACTGCTAATAATTTTATTGTTTACTAGATAAAATTTGATTTCAACTTTTTCTTTAAAAAGTTTAAATTTGTTGGCACTAAAATCCATGCCAATACTATTTGAAAACAACTCAGTGATTTAATACAAAGCTGACTATAATAGATTTTCATTGCTTGCAGATATTTTTATGTCATCCATATTTATTAAATAACGAATAGTTAAAAATGATTGTGGCATGTTATCAATTGATAACCACAACGTAATGAATCTCCTAAAAAACTTATTATTGCTATTATCACTATTTAAAAATCATAATAACGTCGCTTGACTACGTACCTAAAAATCTTCAAATCCAGTATGTATTTACATTAAGTGGCATTAATTATTATTGTATTATAGAAACAATAATCATTTAGCTCACAGACAACAATATTACAATACCTGTCATAACTGGTGGTAATCGATCCTATTCGTATCATTCTTAAGTCCACATTATAGAAGTCTTTTAAATCTAATAATTGCAATAGCGTTCAGAAAACAATACGCATTATGTCGTGTACTGCACAATTTCTGTTTTATTCAAGATGACTTCTGGGATGCTTATAAACCCGATGAAAACAATGATGACATCTATGATTGCTTTGAAAATGTACCTGTAGCTTAAAATCCTGAATAATTTATAGCAGTTTGAACGTTTTTTTTTCACTGATCTTTGCTTATTACTATGCTTTGCTTATTAATTGACATGCTTAAGCAAATTTGATTTAGTTTTAAATTTAAACTATTTTTGGTTATTAAAAAAAAAATTGAAAAATTATATTATATCAAAAATTTAACATCATAAATAAACGAGTTGCAATGACGCCAAATGTAATAGGTTAGATAGTTGCATATCAAATACAGGGTATATAATATTAACATGAATCAAGAGCGGCTGTGCTTTTTTGGCAGCAGATCTTAGATCGGTTCGTACTAAAGCCGGTAACAATCTGTAGACATGAAGCCGCTTACGCAATTTGAGTTTGAGTAAATTAATTTAATTATTGTTCTTGAGCGCTGTAAAATGAGAAATACATATTTTTATCATGTTATAGAATTACCTGTTTTCTTTTTAAATCATTAAAAATTTATTTCACATTTAGAAAATGACACAAATGCCTGGGGCCCGGCATCTAAGCATGGCACTGTGCTTAAATGTCAATGTCGGTTGTGAATAAAAACTTATCCTGCCGGCACTAATAATTATTGTCTATCTATGATCGTAGGGCCACCAGATGTCACGTATTTTCTGACGAACCAAATGTGGACGATAAGATAGTGTTAGTATGTGCTAAGAACGCAGGCCCACCTACTAGCTTACTTAAACGGCCAATTTTCAGGTATCAGGTAGTCAAGTACATAAAAACCTTATAGTACTTACGTCACGTAAATTCCCCAAGCTTATTTTCACGAATATTTTAGACAATATCCTCAAAAAACAAGTCTCCAATACTCCCAAACACTTTCCGTCGGCCGTATTGCGATGCAGACGCTTAAAAACTTCTAAAATAATTACTTACCTTCACGTAAGTTTTGATATTCCATTTATACATATGTCCGCCAAACAACTATTTTAAAACTTTTTTCAAGAAGACAGACCAATCCAAAAGATCAATCATCCCCTAAACACAATTTTAATACCTCTGTGACTAGAAACGCAAAGGCATTATTTACGCGCATGAGACTAAGTGAGACATGTATAAAGCATGACTTTTTTTTCTGTTTCTCAGTCTCTTACAGTTTAATCAATCATTATATCAATTAATTATTAATAGTTAAAAAAATCAGTTGAAAATTAAAAAAACAGGTAAATAACTAAAGATTAACTTGTAAAACAGTGCTCATTTGATTACAATAATTATAAAATCTTATCAGCTGTGTTGAAAATTATTTGTTTGTTTGTTTGTAACTCTTTCATACATGACCATTTACCAAACATGTTCCAGTTAGTAATTCAACTGCAAACTTTCTGCAGCACTTAACATCTTTTTTGAGGACAGAAGAATATGACTTTATTTGATCCGACAAATCATAGAATGCTTTATTTTTGTTATAATCACCAATGGTTTCTAAATAATTTTTTTATTCCCTCAGCCCTCAACATATTTTGGAAGTTTTAAAACGTCTGCAAAGCAATACGGACAACGGAAAGTGTCTGGGAGTATTACTTATCTTTAAGGATATTGTGCCTAGAATATATGTGAAAATCAGCTTTATCAGAAAACCGCCTAAGCAAACTACAGGTAGGCCTCTGTTCTTAGTACATAACCCTACCTAATCGTCCAAAATTCGTTCGAAAGAAAATACGTTACATCTGGAGACCCTGGGATCTTATTCTATAATTACAATTAATAAATGTTATTTTCAAAATAGAATAAGACAAGAAAATAAAAAATTGAAATATTCGATTAATATGTATCTTCTAGAAATGCAGACTGAGTATGCACAGCGTATTTATATTATTTTACCTAATTTTAGTACAAACCGATCTAACCCCTGCTTCCAAAAAAGCAAAACGCTCTTAATTCATGTTAATTTATACACCCTGTATTAATAAAAATTATAGGCGAGAATAAAAGCGTAAAAACTCTCAGCAAATTTCAAAAATGTCCTAAATACGAGTTAAACTTTAAAACAATACGCAGAGTAAACACACACAAATTTAATTTAAGTTGCGTCTAGACTTCGTCAGGCTTGTACTCGTAGGTGAAATTCTGTGTATAATATAAGTGATAAGTTTGTAATGAATTAAAGTAAATCCCATTGCATATAAAACCGGGTCTAAAAAGTTGAAAAAATACACAAGTACAGCGTGTAAATGATAACGTACAAAAAAATTGCGACATCTATCAAAAGGTTTTTATATCAAAGTCGAAAAACCCCGTTTCTACATTATGATGCTAGAGGTTTCTTCTAATGAATGGTATTGATTCCAATAGAAAATAGTGTTTGAGACACAGGTATCACATTAACGTATATTTTAAATAAATTGGCTATGACTTTATTTACAAAAAAAATCAAAAGCGTTTTCTGATTTGTTTACATCGGTGTTATCTTAACATCAGTAGTTAGTAATTTAAAATTGCACATTGCTAATTAATCAATTTGCAAAACTCCAGCAAGTCGCACGTTATAGATGAAAGCCTATTACAAATTTTAAATTAGTTAATTTTGCCATAACAAGTTTAAATTAATAAATGCAATTAGTATTTATCTAAATTAAATTGCCTGAAAGCGAACAAGTTCATTCATTTGTTCTGTCTGGTCAAATTAGAGGAAATACGATCGAATAAATCCGTTCGTGTTGGGTTCAAATTAAATGCTTCTTAGCTTTTATGTAGTATCTATATGTACAGGCAAGTGAAATAGAGAAAACTTTTGAACTGTAATAGTATGGTGACATTTTACCTCTAATCCGTTTAAGTGAATTAATAAATGCTTTTTATCATACAGTACTAGTTTAGTTTATCAAAAAATTATAGTCGTATTTTGGTAACAGAATAGATGAAATAGTAATATTGCAACTTTTAGAGAGCACATAAGATCACAAGCGTAATTGTACATTTAGCGCTGAATATACCTCATTATAGAATTGAGAGTTATTTTAAAAGTTGGATCTTTGTACATAGACAAAGATTTTTTCAACTTATTTAGTATCATAGCCTACATAATAATACGGGTTATCAAGTGCCATTACAAGCCCTATGTTGTGAGTAGATGACCTCTTAAAAAAGCATTTCTGAAAGCATAATGTTAGTATTACCTTTATTGTAGAACTTTATTTTATAATTTTTAAAACTAATTTCACTTTTTTATTTTATTAGTGTGACAACTTTGTGTTACTATTGAACATTTTAAAAATGAAATTAACAATCAAGTGTTCCTGATCCTTTATTATACTCAATTCGAGCACGAACACTTGCTTCGCTTTTAATAAGCTCCTTTAAACATTCACACTTGAGTGGGTTTCCTTTTATGCTAACAGCATCAGTCATGTTAAGTACACCATTAATGAATTTTTCGGATAAACATCTCAATGAATCACCTTCGAGATTCAGGTATTCTACGCCTGACATCTTGCCAAAAACATAGCCATCCACACGTTTTAAGTCATTCCAATCCAAAAATAAATTTCCAAAACTACCGGAGTTTTCAAAAGCTTGAGGATCTATTCTATCTATTTTATTATAGCTGAAATAAAAATTTATATCGTCGTTTGATTCAAAGTTGATAAAAGCGTGAGCTGCAAGATGATCCAAGAAATTATGTGTTATCGAGACAGTTTTTAGGGATGTACAGTTGAAAAACCATTCGCCATTCCAGTGCCCGATTTCATTAAAATCTAAAATAATTTTTTCCAAAGTTGCCATATTATCGAAAGCTTCTCCACTAATTGCTGATATTTTATTATGAGATAAATTCAGATTTATAACATCTACATAATTAAAGACACTATTTTTAATGTCTCTAATTTCATTAAACGTCAAACTAAGATCAACCAAAGGCTTCAAATCTTTAAAAGCATAAGGTTTAATTTGCTTCACCCCACAATTATCAATCATTAGAATTTCTAAATTATTAAATAAAGTAAATTTGACTTCCCATAACAGCGGTAATTTTTGATTAACTACAATTTTCCTTGTTTCCAGTAGTCCTTCAGGGAACGGTTGGCGAGCGCTGTAGTTTTGTGGTTGGTCGTTTGAGTCATACCATTTCAAATCGGCATTGTTTGTAATACAAAAAGCCCAACTAAAACAAGATAGAAAAAACAACAGAAAACGCAACATTTCAAAAGCGCTCTACACACTCTTATGATTTATTAACTGAAAAATTTAAATTTGATCTTCCCGTATGACGTGACCGAAATATAAAGACGGCTTTATGAAATTAGATGATGTAAACGAAGCATTATTGAGCAATTTTATAAATTACTTATTATTGTTTTGAAGCCTACAACTCGCAGGTTCAAAGTTTATAAAGTTCTTGACCCAATTGTTTATTTAATTATGAAATAATTTAACATACCATTTTGTCGTCGTTTTTTTTCTTTATTAATTATAAATTCAATTTTACCGACAATTTAAAAGAACAGTATGTAAACTATAATTAACTATTATAGTTTATTCCAAAAATTGGGCGGTTTACGCCAGCGCTAGGCCTGAACACGTAAATACACAAAAAATAAATAATAGAACAGTAAGAGGAGATAAACTGTCAAACAAAATTAAAATATATAACACAGAAAAAGTGAATTAAACAATGAAGAAAGTGATAAACAATGTTTGGCAAAAAAGAAGAAATGCCAAATCAATAAAGGATAAGTCTGTTATCTTTATAAATAAAAAAACTACATAAAAATAAGCTTAGTAAGCACAAAATGCAAAAAAAATTTAAGAGAAAAAGTATATTAATAGAAGCATTATCAAATGAGCAAGCTCAAAACTAAAAAATTTTTCTAGTTCAAAGAAGAAAACAATTTGAAAATTGCCTGTAGTCAAATTTGATCTAAAATTAAATTTGACTATAATTTTAATTCTGGTTTATTTGCTTAAAAAGTTGAATTTTTGATTGTTTATTTTCATTAATGCTATAAACTTTTTTGATAAAATTTGTTTATTGACGTTTTTTTTACTCAAAAAATTTTTGATCTGTTTACTAAAAATCTTTAACTTGATATTTTATGTTGAAAACAATGGCTTGAGTAATTAGGTACCTATGTATCTTGTGTTTTCTTTAATTGTGTTAACAAAGTGCTTGTTTTTTTTAATATATCAAATATTAAATCGCTTTTTTCTTTAAATTTTGGCAACAGCTGTGGAAGATAATTTTTTACTAATTCCCTCTTTATGAGTGAATTTTTTTAGAGTAAAATAATTTTTTAAATTTGACACAAAATTTGATAGGTTTTGAAAATTATTGAAAATTGCATCAATCTTATTCATATTCTGGCAAAAAATTCAAAATCAACTTTTTAATTGATTTTAAAATGATGCACAAACAACTTTGCCCGAAATTCTATAATAGATTGATCCATGCTGCCTCCTGCGTTGTATCTGTGAAATTTGTAGTTACATTGAAAAATTGATTAATTTACATATAGCTTTTTTAGTGTTAAGCATTACGCATAGCTCCGTTTTCCAATAAACCATGCGGTTTCTATTGAGACAAAG
The DNA here is from genome assembly GCA_947359425.1 of Lagria hirta. Classification (NCBI taxonomy): domain Eukaryota; kingdom Metazoa; phylum Arthropoda; class Insecta; order Coleoptera; family Tenebrionidae; genus Lagria; species Lagria hirta. The sequence continues at coordinate 32,778,268 of OX375794.1, forward strand.
AGACGTGATATTAAACGATATTAATTTTTTGTTATTGTTTAATTTTGCAGTTTTTATTTTAATAATATTTTATAATAGTTTTTACTGAATATATTCGTGTAAGTTTTTTACTGACAAATTTCCGAACACTATAAAAACAGTGGATACCAGCCAATAGCGTTACGATTATTGCAAAAACAATACGTCGTTTTCAAAACTGCGTCTGCCTGCAAAAAGTTTCTTCTTCCGGCAAAAAATTCCGTTACTGAATAATTTGTTGATATGTTGAGTGACATAGATAACTGATTAAAAAGTAAAGAAATTGACGTTTTACAAAACTAGTTCAAAATGAATCAAGAAAATCGCTTTAAAACCGAATCTGAAGGTGAGATCGGAAATTTGTCTAGATGAATATAGCTCGACTTTCTTTTTTTTACGAGAAATTTTCATTGTAATAGACTCAAAATTTGTTGCTTTAGGCAAAATTTCTTTGAAAAAATATATTGTTGCCAAGCAACAAATTTTTCGACATATGATCAAAATTTTACAAAAAAAGTCTTGTTATATTATAATATATCAAACAATTTCTACAAACATATGTAAATTTATAAAGTTATTCAATAACAATTTAGAACTATTATATTTAGGAGTGCTTATTTAAATCAATTGGTTTGAATCAAGTTTTTACCTGGAATAAAAATTTTAGGAAAACACAATAACTGCGGTCAATAATTGTCTAACTGTTTATAGTAGTCACTTTTACCTAAAACAACAAGGTCATTTTCTTTATTTCTTTGGCTTCTTTTCTAAATATATTATAATTCTAGATATGTTTTTATAATTATGTAAACATCTAAAAAAATAGTTTGTTTGTAATTCCCTCTTTTTTAGTGAATTTTATTGTAGGCAAACAATTATGTCATTTGATACAAAATTAGTTAAACTTTATACCTAATCAATATTCTAAGAAAATATTCAAAAATGTGTTTTAGATTATTTTTAAAACTCAGCTTGAAAAAGCATTATACATTGACCTTTGCTGTCGTTACTTATATTGTTTTAAAATTTGAGGTATGCGTAAATCGATCAATTAAGAAATTTATTGATTTACTCAAAACTCTGTTAAGATTATAGTACAGGAAATAGAGGATTTTGTCTTGCAAAATTCTAGGTAAGATATTTTTTTACAGATAGGTGCAGTATGACGTAATGAACTTACAAACACAAAATACTTACAAAGAAGGCGGGTGGAAATGCCGTTATTTTTCGAAACAGCGTGCACTTCAAGCATATAATTATACGAACGTTTACTATAGATATTTGAATTTCGTGTTTTTTTTTTATTAATAATTTTTATCTTATCACTCTACGATTTATAAGATTAGTACATTTTTTTTGTCTTTTTTACTGATAACTCTTCTAATAATTATTGTTTAAATAATAAATTACCGATAATTAAACTTTTGAATCGATAAATTTTTTACAACTTTTAAATCAGACTTGTTTTCCTAAATTTAATATTTTGAAGTTATTACGTCTTTAATGTTGTACTAACGAGTACAAGGTTAATAAGAACGAAGTATGCATAGCATAATAATGAAAGTTCAATAAATATTAAAAAAATTTAAATTGCATCATTTTCTTGACATAATACGTAATAAATAATTTGTTCTTACATGCAAAAAACAGTCATTATCTATTTAAATTATTTTTCACACTTAACTGAAGATTCAACATCATTTAAATCTGAATCAAATTTTGGACGATAAAATGTTCTATATGAAAAGAACAAACCATTTGATGTTGACTGTGGAGTTGTCTGGAAAGTTTTTGTGCATTTTCAAGAAATGAAAATACAAACTTCTGAAGTTTTCTTGAATGATTTACAACTTTTAGTGCGTGCGTTTTGTTTTTTAGAAATAATAAGTTTCTTTGCAGCAAGGAAAGATGATATAATTGACATTTGTCAAAAGAATTATAATTTACATTTTTACAATAGTAATTATAACCTTCATAAATACTATTAGATTAATTAATCTCATAATGAATCTCTAATTAAGCTCAACTAACTAAAGTAACAATTAAAATGTTTAAATCGTTAACAAATAGGTGTTTTATTTAGTATAGCTACATATCTATAATATGCATCAATTATAAAAAGTGAGCAAATAATTTTAAGAACTGACAATTACGCGGGACCTTATAAAATTTCAGCATTCAATCAAATTATTCTGCAAAAAAACGTAAGATTCGGTTAAGCAATCGACAATAGAATAGTTTTATTCACTATTTATTTTTCGTGCATTGCAAAAACACGCGTCAACAATATAAAAAAAACAGAGTTGTGAGTAATTATTTATAATATTTTTGAGCTTTACAAGTTTAATTTTGAGACATTTGAGTTTCTATTGTTTCAATGTTTCAATGTAAGAGATACAAACTATCTCTAACGTTTTCTCTAAACTGAAAACTATTTGTTCACTCGTTATTATGTATACAGTTGCGCGTCAAAAGTATCGAAAAAATTTATTGAAAAATAAGCGAAATTTTTTTCAAATAAAGTTTTGAACACTTTAGTTTTTATTTATAAAAACAGACATATTCATGCCAGATAAAATTCCAAGTAGTCATTTGTTTTAGAGTTATAACGTCATTGATATTTTTTTTAAATAAATATCGCTTATTTTTTTCTTGATTTTGAAAGTTACTTTAATTGTCTAAACGACACTTTTGTTATCTTAAGTGAAAAAAAGTTTCATGAAAAAAAAACTAAGTTAGAATAAATAAATTTTAAAACAATCAAAATTAATTCGAAAAATCAAGTATGTAAAACAAATGACTGCTTAGAGTTCTATTTGGCATAGCAAGATTTTTTTTAATCGTTCGATTTTTAATGAGTTTATTCCATATTTTTGACGCGCTCTGTATAAAATGTTTTTAGTTTGATAAGATTTTAATATTGTATTTTATCGTGTATGTGCAACCAAATTGGGTACGTTTGTTTGATTTAGTAAAAAAATTATTAAAATAAAATTTAAACCGGATACCGGTGTTAATTACCGATAATTGTTAATTGCAGCTTAATAAGTCATTGATTGGCAGAAATTTGAAAAAATAATGTAATATAATCAAAACATTTAAAAGTGCCCTGATCAGCAGTATTGCGTCATTCCTTAAAATATCTAAAAATAAAATCCATCATTTAGAAGTAAAATTATTTGCATATTTTCTTCATTTTCTTTTATTCAAATTAAAACAGATCAATATTTTAGCGGCACTTTTCTGTGCAGCAAACCATCTCAGTTTACCAAGCAACGAATTGCATTTAGAATTTTACTCATTAATGAGTAAAATGGGTCGTCTATTCTGACTCCAAACTCGTATTCCCAACTGTCTCTATCGAGATATGTTCTGGGAATACACGATATGTTCCAAATTAGTTAAATATCTGCTGTAAATTATCAGATGACATGATTGAGTAATCTCTAATTACAATCAAGGTTAAGCGTAGGTTTTTGGAACAAGCCACAGTAAGAGTGAGGAAAAAAACTCAGACGATGAAACTTACGTGAAAAAAGCAATCTTCTTTTCAAATGCTGCATTTGATTTTGTCTGATACTTTTTTAAACAGTGAATATGTAGCTAAAAATCACGTTTAGAAAAATTTGAAACAAAAAAAAACAATAAAGTAGAACATAGAATATTTTTAGCTACATCGCAAATTATTAGTATGTTATGTAACAAGCACAAAATGATGCACATTTTGCACGAGTTTGAAAGTTTGCGACACGAGCAAAGGCACTTTGCAAAGTGTTGTGCAATTCAAACGAGTGCAAAAAAACGTTGCATACGTTTTCTACGACAACGACAATCATAAAAACAAAAATGCAGATTGATGACATTTGTGTTATATTCTCGCGTTATATTCTCTAAGTCACCTTAATTTTTGATATCAAAAACAGGAGACAACACAAAATATGTCATATTGCATTTGTTGTCTAGCAACTTTCGTAGCAATCGATGCAAAATAAAATTCAGTACAAAATGTAGCTTCTTATGATTCAATTTACACTTTTGATATGAACATTTATCAATGTTGTCGTAGAAAAAACAAATTTCATATTATATAAATCGTTAGTCAATGATTAAAATTGTATGTGGAAAAACCAGTGTCATGTAAATGAGACTTAAACGATTTATGATGCTAGCGCGGCTAAACTACAGCATATTTTGTAATTTTGCAAACCAATAGTAACATTTTTTAGAGTTATCAGTGACAAACAACCAATTTATTGTAACTTTAATAATATTTTAACACATATTTAATTATTTTAGAAATATTATCATAAATAACTGTGCAAAGTTAACAAAGCAAAATTAAGGTAGATAAAATATTGTATGATACATATGTGAAAAGCTTTTATGCACTCTTTGGATGTGTGTGTTTACCATTAACACACGCTGGTTTGTAGTGTAGCAAAGTCCTGCTTCACTACTAGTATTATAAAAAAAACTAATTAGATGTCAGGATGAATCGACATAACATATACTAAAATAGCGTAAGTTCTACAACATTAATGAAGTAACTTTAATAAAAAATTCATTTATTATTTTTTAGGAAAATGTTACCAGCACACAAATTTTGGTAAAGTAATTTTAAAATTTTTCAAAATATTTCATTTATGTATGATTCATACACGCAAGGTATGACTAACCAAATGTAGTAATTTTATTAATTTTATGAGAGTAATCCAATAACTTCATAATTTTTCTTTATCAAAATGAGTTTGATCACTTTTTTATTGTATGTTAGGTTTAATGCAGCCATTCCATAGTTTAATACACTCATCTTTGTCATGAATTTGTCAAAGTCAATATCACATCAAGTCGCATCAAGTCCAAATCTTATTCATTATGATCACACATTTTCTATTTACATTTGTTAAAGCAAGAAGCTACTGATCCAATATTCTTTTTTTATTATAAAAATTGCCGTTTATCCTCTGGTGGATATTTTTTGCGACCATAAACATGTCACATTTCTTCAACAAGTCACAGAAAATTCACAAACCAACAGCCATCACACAAATACTTCATTACTCTTTGGCTATTAAGCATGCGGCGTTGCTGATCTATTCTAATTAGTTCAAACTTGAGCAAAAAAGACTTGAACTATTTCAATTGTAACAACAAAGTTAATATAAAAGACTATAGAGATGTATTAATAAAAAACACCTTATAAAGTTATTGATTTAATTACATTTTATTAAAATAAAAATAATATATTTCTATTCTGACCACACATTTAATTTTTAATAAGTTATTATCATAGATACACATTTTAACTGAGAATATTAATTTAATTAACCATTAATTTAATTAATATTATTATTAATTTTGATAAGGTTTGGTCAAGAAACATAAAAACTTAATTTTTAGGAGAATTATTTAAATATTAAATAAGCTTGTGTAAAATATTAATTTTGATGAAAATAATGTTTTTTTAAATACAATTTTTTTTTAATTAATAAAAAATTACCAAGTACCAGAAAGTAATCACTTTCTGGTACTTGTGTTTCTAATCTTTTGCTTATCTTGTCTTCATACTTGGTTGATCTTTTACATTCTTTTAGTTTTATTTTCGTTGTTCTTTTTTTTTACTATATATTCTAATCTCTCTTTGTCTTTTCGTACTTTTTTTAGCTTCGTTTTTTTCCACGCTCATTGTCTGCTCTATTATCACACATTTCATCAAAAAGTCAAGCAACATTATTCTTTTTTCGTAGTCTTCTATAAATATTCTTACTTAGATTTTATACGACCGCACATACTTTAATCTTATTTCTCGGCAGCTTTTTCATTTGAGATTTACTGTTACTCCTTTCCTGCACCCTTAATACTTTTGTACTTCACCTGTTTTTTTTTTCTCTCACCCATTTTTTTATTTACAGTTTTGCTAAATATTACCACTTATATATAATATTACTAAATATTACTAAAAATAAAATTTTCAAGTAAAATTAGAAAAAAAACAACTAATTAAATTTAAAAAAATTACTATCTGTTACTTACTAAATTTGTAATAAATTCCTAACGTATATTCCAAAGAACCAGAAACAAATGAGTCGTTCTCTGTACCCCAGTCAATAGAACTATTCATCCAGTTGCTTCTGACTATGTAGAAAAAAATTAACACAAATCAAACCCACACTAAACGTGTTAAAATGAGTCTGAACAGAACTTTTATTGTTTCCAAACATTTTTGAATAGAAAGGAGCTGTAATACACTACTACGTTATTACTTCTTCGGCCACAAAGTTGCTGCAATGCTCGTTTTTTTGAAGCTACAGTGCACTTTTTTCAACTTTATTACTATATTGACGCTTAACGCTGTTGCTATGCTCGTTTCTTTAAGACTTTTGAATATAGCTTCAAGTGTCAGATAATAAGTCATTATGGTATTAATTTTTTATAAGATTAGTAAAATCTTACAGTATACATTCCTACCTACAATGCTTAAAAATGTAGATGCTTAGAAATATGTTTGTTTGTATGGCGCCGAATGAAAATTATTTAAAAATTAACATTAGTGTAAAACTTCAGTTTTTTTTTCTTCAGAGAATCTTTGGTAAAAAGTTTTTATTTTTAAAAGTATTGTTTTGATTTGTGTAACATTTACATACGCTCTGCTTATCTGTTTTCAAGGAGATAAGTCAACTTAATTAAACGGTGTCTATCGGTTTAAAAAGTTGATAACCTGCTTTAAGCCGTTTTGTTGGTAAATAAATTTGCTGTAGTATCTTATGGTGTCGCTACAATATAATTATGTATGAAGAATATTTCATAACCAGTGTGTTTGTAATACAGTGCTTTTACCGTTAAACGAACAATACGCTACAAAATAGTTTATAATAGACTATAAATAACTCAATCTTGATTAAAACACTTTAAATAATAATGCGGTTCATTCTACTCAAACATCAAACCACCCACATATAAAAAAAAACAATTTCAATTACATAACTTCAAGAGTTTATATTGGCAATGTGAAAATCGTCGAAAACGTACTCAAACGTCCAATATAATCAGAAGCTCTCTAGGTATAAGAGTTTCCACCGGCGACGTGATCAAGAGTTGGCTATTTTTATTTTGCGGAAAAACAATTAACGAGATCCCAGATGAGTTCTTATTTTTGTTGAGGATTGAGTGTTTCATAAAATTGGATGATTGTTTCGTAAATTAGTAGACTACGGAGATAATTCTTCACTCAGTTCACTCGCTTAATCTAAAGCTTTCGGACGTTTTTTTAGCGGCTGATGGTCGTTTGCCAGATTGCGATCTAGAGTTTTTATGCCTACAAATTAAACAACTTTTTTTTGGGTTTTGTTTTGCTGCTTTATACCGCTTTAGGTAAACAAAAGAGCTTTACTACTTTTTCTAACTAAATTTAAATATTTCAAAATTAAACAGTAGAAAAACATACCGCCATCATCGCAAAATAGATCTTAATGTAAAAATGGATTATTTTTCCTTTGCTTTACTTATCTAGTTTTCTAGTACACATAGCAAAATTTTGTTACTTTAAATATTCTAGTATATTGCCATCAACGATATATTATGCACACTTATTATGTTCAACTCTTTCTGTTCCGGAAGCACAACAATTTTGCTAAATTCAAAAATCATTACGATCTTTGACAAATAATAATTTAAGACAATATTTTCAATAATGTTATAAACGTTTTTGAGCTTTTAATTTTTAATTTGTTTGAAAACAAACTCAAGAATTAAATTAAAAACAAAAACCACAAATTGTGTTTCAAGCCTTATATAAAACATAAGTTTGTTTTTCAAAATATCAAGCTATATCATCATCTCTTCTTGTATCTGCAATCATATTAGATTAATTTTTAGATTATTTATCTAACATTCGAACAATATGACATAAACATAATACTTTTGGTGGTTTTTTTTAAATCTAAACTTTTTCAAATATATTTTACTTTTTCATGCAAATTGATTAAATTTACATATGAATTATTTAGATGCAAAACATTAGTATTATAAATTTAATCAAAATAAAATAACTTTTTAGTTTAAGGAAAATAACGTTTCTCATCAGTAAAGTGCTAAAAATGACGTTTCTGCTTAGTAAAATAATTACCCTTTTGGTTTTAGGAGAGGAATCAAGCAGTAATACAAAATTCAATGTTGGATCACCGGAAAAATTAATTAACAAAGAAATTTTAAATTAAAATTAAAAAAAAACAAAACAATGAAATTTAAACTACTAGCAGTTACTAAATTTCTACTAAATTCTTCAAGCGCAAATTACAAACAATAAAAAAAAAAATTGTCGACGTTTCGCACTACATTGTTGAAAGCGTCATCAAGACAGGAAAATAAAAGTGAGAATAACCACGGTAACTCAACGTGTAAACCACAACTTATTTTTAGAATAAGTTCAATTTTTGAAATAGTAAAGTTTGATCGCAATATATTGGAATCATTATTTTCCAAAAAAATCTGTAGAGTATAGCTATAATATAATTCAACATTTTTCACTAAATGCTAAAATTAAATAAACTATTTTTGCAATCGCGTCACGTCATTTTTCATAATCTTTTTAGTAAATAGCAGTGATCAAAAAGATAAAATGAATTCAATTGTTTTCAACAAATTGAAACAGATTGTACAATAGTCATAATGTTTTTTTATTGTAAACTCACTATAATGTTTTGTGTTATTAACACTATCCTGATCAACAAAAATAAAACCTTCAGTTTCTGAAAACAGTTGAGATTTTTTAATCCATAAAAATTACAGTTTTTTTTATGGATTAATATATAAATAAAATAGAAAATAAAAAATAAAAATAAATCATTGATATCTTCAACTTTGTAACACTTTAAATGTGTAGCTATTAATAATTTACTTTATTTATTATAATTGATTACAATTTTGATTTTGACGTCATACCTAAATCATTTGTTTTTGCCGACCAAGGTATGCAAATCTCTATCCTAGAGTAAATAGATAAAAATGTATAAGTGGGAGAATTTAGACAAGTCTACCCAAAAATTGTGTCTTAAAGATAGAATGCGTTGATAAACTATTTAGATCTACTCTTGCGATGAAACTCCGAGCGTATGTTCAATTTTTGATTTGTTGATAAGGAGAAACGTACGGTACGATAGACGAGGTTTGACGTTTGTTTGACATTTGTTGAGACTCATACCATTAAAAACAATAAAAATCTGTCAAGTTAAAACGCCAAAGATAACCATGGACATGGTCGTCTATGGATTTACGTTACGGCGCTTTAACAAAACGCTACACTCCTTAACAAACTGAATGCGCAAAAAATCTCAAAATACTAAAATCATCAGATACGGGGTATTGCACTTAGACCATCGACATGTGAGTCTTTTTGAAAGTGCGTAGTATCTATAAATAAAAAAACCATCTTAAAATCTGTTTAACTAAGAACGCGAGAAAAACAGCGTAAACAATGTTTCAACCAAATGCAGATGAAAAAAACACCAAAACATTCGTTCAGTATAACTTTAGAAGACATAAACACCAAAAAACTAAAACCAAATATATAAATTCAATTTTTTATTTTTTTTGGCAGCCTTCTATCTACGCCGATAATAAAGTAACAATTTTTTTAATAATTTATAAATTTAAAAAACTTGTCCCCATTTAAATCCCAATAATTAAACGAGTCAAATACACAACTACTCGGTAAGATACGTTCAGTACTAACAAGAGTTAGGTACTAATGCAATATACAATTTTTGGAAGTTACGATCAAATAGTTAATATTTTATTACATATAATTTTTAAGCCGCTGCATTTTTTGTATAGAAACGTTGCAGCTGTCTGCCACAACAAATAAACCTAAGCACTGATACGCAATGCACAAAACTTTTTTTTAAATAAAAGTTTTAGAAAAGGTTTTTTGGTTAACGTATGTGATGTAAAAAAATACAATAATGTATATAATCGTTTTTTAATAAAAATTGCAGGTTGATTCAATTCAACTGTAGATTAATAATTCCCGCTATGTTTTGAAGGTACTTCAGAGTTGTTGTCATGGATGCCTTCCTGCTTTACCAACATTAAAACCTATCAGTGCCGTAAGTATACCCTGGTCGTTATGTCCGATTGTAAAAGTTTTGGCAGTAATTTTGAGTATTTTACTGATTTGTGTCTTTGTGTGTGTTGTAATTTCCCGGTAATTGTTATTAAACTTATGGTATATGCTTTTCGTTAAATAAAATATTAAAAAATCTCAATAAAGAAAAAGCATTATTATTATTATAAGGTATGCACAAAAATAACTAGCAAATCCTACTGCTAATGAGAAATAACTAGTTTTGCATTTTCAGCGTTTAAAAATTTTACATGTTTTGAGAAAAGAGCTAAATAAGAAGAAAATTGCAGCAGAAAAGAAAGTTATGAGACAAATTAAAGTCTTACTCGTAAAAACTGTATAATAAAAATACAAAAAACATAAAGTAGTTTAAAAAACAGTATGTACTATATAAGGTAAATGACTTACCCGGCTTTCCTCACAGCTCCCGTGCAATTGAAAGATGCTGCAGCAGTTCCCGTCTGCTTCGCCTTATATGGTGAGTTCATAACGCTTTCCCCATCATCTTCATCTGATACCGCTGTCGTCAATGACATACGATCATCGTCAGAAATCTGCAACACGGAAAGCAAAACTTGATCAAATTCTCTCCTAAAAGCAATTAATCAATTTCTGGATGACAAAGCGTTACCGGTCACCAGCTCTCCATCTGCCATCCATCATAATTCTGAAAAGTTTACGGGTCAAGTGGTTTCTGATACGGGTGGAAAACTCACCACAAAGCTAACGAGAAGGAAAGTGATACAAAGCGTAAATTATGTATAAATCATTATTCTTTAAATTTACAAAGCGGTTTTGAAATTATTATGTTTACAATGTTATCCCATTATTTTCACCAATATGCTTTTTAATGTATATTGACATTTGCATGTAGCAGATTTCAGGTAATAGTTTCACGCTGTCAAGGTTGTACAAAGACATTGTATAATGATAACATAAATAAATTAATTGTTAATTATCTACATAAACTGGTATTGCTTGTGGTGGTCAAAACTCGATCAATTGTGCCACTAAAATAACAAAATTCATTGGTTGATAACATATATAGCTAATTAGGCTCATTTTATTTACAAGCAAATTTTAAATAACCTCTTTAGCTCCTTTATAAGGTTCCACAAACAAAATAATCAGGTAAAATAATCAACTAACCGACATATAATAAAAAAAAAGAAATCAGTGAACTAGTAATCGTTGATAATTTTATAATAATTTACATTTAAATTTTGATTAAAATGCGTAAAAGACGGAAAACAACTTCAACGACGTTGAAGACCCCGACAAAAGATAATAATTTTCAAATTAGAGTGAAAGAAATTAGTAGGTCTTAGTCCTGAAAAAATTAAGAAACTGCTAATAAACTGAGAGAAATGATGACAATTTGTAAAACTCTCCACACGGTGTGATATGTTAGAACTGTGTATTGTTTATTAAGAGAGAAAGATAGTCAACGTGCTATGCTGTTGTTGTTGATAATGTGTTGCTTGTGACAATGGTTAAGAATTCAGTGCTAACTTTCTAAATTTGGAGGAATAATATGTAAAGTATAATTGATAAGTTGTAAAATACATTGTAAATAAAATAATATCGTCATTATTTTCTTTAATAGCAAAAAAGTATGTTTAATGTTTTTGTTTTTTTTTTTAATTGACAAATAGTCATTTGTTTTGCAAATGTGCGCGTTGTGTTTTTGTAATAACCTCTATTCTTGATGTAGTGTGAGCTCGTTTGCAGTATTATGAGAAACAATAGCACGGATGTTTTGTGCAAAATACATTTCACAAGATTTCAACTAGATCAGAAAAGATTCTATGACAATACTAGTGCTTTATTGCTCTCAATAAATTGTTTAATTGCGTAAATGCTTTAAAAATAAATTTACAAGAATGAGTGTTAAGATTTGATGTTTTCTCAAACCTAACCAATTAATTCGTCAATCACGTGACGAATTATCTTTATTTTTAATTGAATATTAAACTCAATTTTGGTATATCTACCCTGAAGGCAGTAGCACAATTAAGTATTTAACTAAAACCAAAGTTAATTCTTCACGTAACTAGTTAAAATCAACCAATTAAAGATCTTGAATTAATTAACTTAATTTTTGTTTAATTTACTTTCTGTAAACCCAGCTCAAATGTTTTATTATGTATCTTTATTAAAAACTAAAGATAGCTGCCAAAGATTTATTTTTTTCGGCCGTGTGTTTGCATTATTATTATTTATTATTACCTCACTAATAAATAATTTTATATTATTGTCAGTTTTAAATAGGAACCAAACAAATAAATGTAAAACATAGAATAAAAAAACTGTCAGTTGAGCTCTTGAACTGACTATGTTGACAAAGTATTGTCAACAAAGTTGAAAAATTTTCTACGTGACTGTTATATAGGCTTACCATGCCACTTCTATCAATGCTAAAAAAATTCTGTTCAAACATTCAAACATTCAAGTCAACTGGATATCAAACTAAAAAAATCATACACTTTTAAATTCTTGTGGGATATTTTCCTAGAAAATAAACTGTAACCAGATTTTTTATTTTCATGTAATAGTTATTTACAGAAAATTCCGGAAAATCTCACATTACTGATGAGGAGCCAAATTTAAATACGTGGGGCACTTTGTGCCGAGTATTTTAAAGCTTCAAGTCAAGTAAGAGATTTTACTGATGTGTTTTGTATTAAATTTTTTCGGTAATCGTATAAAAAGACCAAGGTTCCAAATTTTAGAAAGTTTTTTTTACACATTCTACAAAAATCAAGTTTGTCAATTTTGTTGACAACTATAGTTACAAAGTAAACAACATCAGAAAAGTTTCATCAATTTTGTGCGTGAGTTGTGAAAAAAGTGTTTATTTATAAAATAATGATAAAAAAAGACAAAAATCATTGTGAAGCCATTCCATTTGATGTGAGTGAAGCTGCGGCTGCTGCTACTGACGATCTGTTACCGTGTAAATCGAAACAGCGGTATGAAAAAGCATTCCAAGTGTTCAAAGATTGGCGTTGAGAAGCAAAAGTTACTCAAGTACCGAAGAAGTATTTCTTGCTTATTTTGCAGAAAAAGCATGTTTGCAGAAATCCTCAAGTCTTTGGAGCATTTATTCTATGTTAAAATCCGTGTTTTTATTGAAGCGGAATTTAGACATTAGCAAGTTTTATAAGCTTATTGTATACTTAAAGCAAAAATCGACTGGTTATCAATCAAAAAAATCGAAATTTTTGTTCCGGGACCAGATTGTCCGGGAGTTTTTCTTGAACTCCCGTAAAGGGATCTTTAATGGTGAAAGTAAGTGGTGACAATAGATAATGAAGTACTTCAAATTAATTTATTTTTTTCTCTTCAGATTGCGCTGATTTTCGGCGTTTCGGGAGCTTGTCGATGCAACGAATTATCAAAGATGTTACTGGACAAATTGAAGATCAAGATAACACTATAATAGTACACATTCCTGATTCTAAAACAAAAAAACCTCGTCGTTTTGTGATTATTGATAAAGGAAATCTTGCTTTGTTCAGGCATTATGTGGCATTACGCCCGGTTCTTACACCACACCGGCGCCTATTTGTAAATTACAAGCAAGGAAAAAATAAATGAACTCTTCAACCAATATCTTGAGTTACCTACACCTCTGCAATACACGAAGCATTGTATGCGCCGCAGTTCTGCGACTTTATTAGTAGACGTTAAAGGCAATATTACCCAACTTAAAAAGGCATGGATGGTGGCCAAATACAACGGTGGCTGAGGGCTATATTAAGGATTCAATCCAAAATAAGCTAGATATAGCAAGAAAAATACAATCAGAGCCAGCAAAAAACACAACTACTAGTATGGGCAATAATCCCTCTACAAGTAATGATTTTCCAAAAATTTGCTGCAATCACGCCGGCAATGAGATTTCGACTGGGACTTTTACTGAAAATTTGAAGCTCGGTCATAAATCACTATCGGATAGCAATAATTAAAACATAACCAGTTCCACAATTCATATTGATATTTCTAATTAATAGTTTTGAATAAATTGTTAATTTTTAAAATCATTTTTATTTTGCGTCTTGTAAAGTCTTTACAAGACTACTTTACGGTACTAGCCCGGAAAATTCTACTTTCCTGCGCGTAAACAAGCAGGAAAAATTTGTTTTCAAGACGATTTCCGAAAAAAAACATACAGCCGAACAAAAAATTGTGCACGGTTGACGCAAAAAATCTTATTTATAATTTTTGCATAAAATATTTATTTTATTGTACTGCAAACAAGGTCACGCTACATTTATAATAATTTTTTTATAAAAAAGCAACGTAAAAATCTGTAAGACTAAACCATCACTTGTAAATTATAAAACAGCTCAAAAAAATTTTATAAATAGGATTACTAAACATTTTTTTTCTTTCAAATAAAATGACTGCGTTTCAACTGATAAAGCATTGTTGTATTATTGTATTGAATAAAATAATTGCGCAACGAATAATTTATTGTTTAAATACTTCAAGACTGAGTTTACAAAAAGTAAATTAACCTAAAATCAATTAATTGTAATTATATTAAAAATTATTGCCTTTAAATTAAATTAGACCATGTTAATCACGTAACAAATTCTACTTTAGTTTTACTTAAATATTTAACACGGTTGCTGTATATCCACTCTAGAATGTATTTATAATAGCGTAATAAAATTTTCAACTAAAATTAAAGATAATTCGTTATACAATTGGTTGAATTTGAGGAAACAACTTATCAAACATTATAATTTTTTATTTAGTTTTATAAATTAATTTCACTTTAATTTCTTAGATGTAAACTCATCCTAACTGTTTTATTATAAATCTTTTTCTTTAAAAATTTAAAGATTGCTAAAAATACTTCTTTTTTCAACTGTGTATTTACACAGTTATATTTAATTATTACCTATTTAATAAATAATTTTCTATTAATACGCAATGTCTATTATAAACAGAAGCCAAATAAATCAAACAAAACAAATTTGTTAGGTCAATTTTTAAAAACGAAAATCAGTAAATTAAAATATTTTCTGTGTGACTGTAACAAAAACTTATCACTAACGCTAAGAAAATTTAGTAACAAACATTCAAAAAACACAGTTCTAAGCTTTGCTGTGCGACTTTTATCGAATCAAAACTGTTTTCAGTTTTTTATTTTGATTTTAATAAAAAATACGGTCGGCCAAAAAGTTTTATACGGTCAACGAAAACATTCTTATTTCATAATATACCTACTTGTTTTATAAGCAACGGTTTTATCAATGGCTCCGATAAACTTTTTTGTTTTAAATTTCCCCTATGGTGTGTTTGTTTTAAAAAAAATTTATTATGTTTTTCATCTTTTCTATAACACCACAAAATATTTTTTTCTTGTGGAAGAAAGAAATGACTACGACCTGTAGACATTCAAATAATAACATCTGTCAAACAACACCGTGTCAGAAAATTTAATGACATTGATAGACTTATTAAATTTTCGACACGTTTTTGTTTTTGAATTTTGTTATTGCTTAAGGGTGCAAATATCCAATGCATGTGCAGCTTTAAAATAATTTGTTTTTTGGTAAAGTATCAACTTTGATTTTTATTATTTTTTACAGTGAACTAAAACCAATATTTCCAAACTGTTACTTTGCAGCTTTGGCTTTGTTCCTATATACTTTTCTTTTATGCAACATAAAAAAGACTTTAAAATCTAAACCAAGCACTTTATCTTTTGTGCAGAATCAACGCACCTCATGCAAGTGCTCTTCAATCTGAAATTTTAATCCTGCATCTCACACCGGCCTAGCATAATCCGGCAAAGATTTTCATCACTAACCTTAAAAATAGAGTGCACAAAAGCTAAGAAACTGGTGCGGGTTTAGAACAGAAGTTAAGAAATAACTTATTATCAAACCTTTGTTGTCTGCAAGATGACAGGAGCTGCTGTGTCAAAGAATAATTAATGAATAGAATGTAGAACTTTATTGTGCAAAGTTCGAAATAATTCCTTGTGTCAAGGGATTGAGAAGGTTTTATAATAATAATTATTTATTTTCCAACAAACAGTGTCCATTACACGAAATAATTACGTATAATAATTATATGATTTTATAAAGCAAATAAAACATATTAAAACCTATACTACTACTACATTTAAAAGTTTCATAACAAGATTTCTACATGTTTTGATGTAAATAGGCAATAAATAGGTCGCTCTAGATAACAGACTACTAGAAGATTAGCGTGATAACTTGGTTGTCCAATCAACGATATATGCCCGTCAACTTGTAATGTAGAAATCTTGTTTCTCAACTTTTTGATGAATGGTAGATTTTAATAGATGTCGCACCTTCAATCATTTTACAGAGTAAGAGGCACTTGTAACAACATAAACCCAAATTTGACACTACAAATTTATTCAAATCTGAATCTGTTGCAATTTGCTGATGAATTCTAATAAGAACGAAACATATCCAGTAAGTGTAAGTACCGTAATCGAAATAATAAATTTATTCCATTTGTCTTTTACACATTGTATTTACACAGCAGGTCATAAATAAAAGCCTGACTAGAAGTGCGAGTTTACACAGAGCCGTATTTTGTTATACGATAAAAAATAACCATATATTGTATTTTTATTTTGTATAGCGCGTATCAATATTTTAAATGGTGGGTATCTGAAACCTAATTGATCAGTTTTAGAGTCGACAGGTTGAAATTTTCTTTTTGACGAATTTGTCCACAGCTTGCTGCCTTCAAGCATAGACTAAGTAAAGGTAAATTTAGTCAATGCTTCAAGTCAATTGTTACTGCACTGTCATAAACGCAAACCAGCATTTGAATAACTATAGATTTACCATTTCTGCTTTATAGAACGATCAAATATGCTGCTGAGTTTTTAATTACAATAAAATAAGTATTAATAAACCATAATGTTATAATACATAATATTATAATAATAGTGTTTTTTTTTAAATGTTTTTTCCGACAGCAAAATAGCGATTATACTACTTTATTAGTTGTTAAAATTCACTTGGTCAGTAAGTCATTGTTATTTAAATACTTGATTACTATGCTTGCCATCATTATTGTAGTGTGCATCTATTATGAGCCTAACTTCCAAATAGTAAGAGTCGGTTTACAGATAGTAAATTACACTAAAATTATGTTAATTGTAATTATATTCAAAATCAAGCTGTTTGTTTGGATGTTCCTGCAAATTCAACTAATCACGTAACGGATAAAATTTAATTAAATATTCAATTCGGCTACAATAAACCCACTCTGGGTTTATTTAATCATGATAAATTTATTTATCAATGATTGCTTTTTAGATAAAAACCGTTACTAAATAACTTTTTTTTATTTTAGTATCACTAACTGTTTTCTATCACACTGAAAGTAGTTGGACAATATAAGCTATTACACAACTTTTTAATCATTTTGAAAGAAAACGTTTTGAAAGGGAATTCTTCAAGTATCCTCTCTTCTAAACTACAGATCTATTTTCAAACTTCATATATCTATAGAAGAAAAAAACATAAAAATAAATTTTTTACAAACAAAAATTGATGCAAATTTAATTCAACTACATTTCTAACTTGAACAAACATGTTTTGTTCTTATTGGAATTCATCAGCAAGTTGCAACAGATTTAGATTTGACTGAATTTGGAGTGAAAAGTTTGAACCTATATTTAGCCAAGTGCTTGTTACTTTCGCAATATGGTAAAACTAGCGACATCTATTAGAAGCTACTTTGCATCAAACGTTTTTGATGTAAATAAAGTTGTGCTCTAAATGACAAATGTCAAGATTAATAGATGCAAATTAAAAAACGTGATAACTTGGTTGTCTGATCAACGATGTATGCGTTTATTGAGAAAAACTTTATGTTGATAAACTTGAGCTGAAAATAGCGTTTGAAGGATGTTCATAACGACTATTTTTGTTGCTATCCGTTTTGGATATAGCAAAACCCATTTCTGAGAAAGCATATTATACAGGTTGTTGAAAGTGGTGTAGCACTTAAGATGCGCCAAAAAAAAGTGGCGAAAGTATGTGTGAGAGTTGCAGCTAGTCCAGTCCACTGAAGTGAGACAAAGTACAATCGGAGCCACAATTTTTCGTTAAAATATTCTTCAACCCGGCAAATCTACTGCACATTCAAACGAGTTCCAAGCTGTATGTATATGTACGTCAAGTAATTTTGCTGGTTTCACAGCTGTTCCTTTAGGATAAATTGTGATTATAAAGTTTTATAGTATTAACATAGCTTCAAGATAAGTATTTTGCAATATCTACCTAATTAAAATCAGCTATTAGTTGTATCAGTTCAGTGCAATTTTATTACATATTATACCATATCCCAAAAAGTGATATTATTTGATTCAAAAACAATTGTTAAGTTAATATATTGAATTGGCGGCACACGTAAAAACTATATTCCAAAGTGCAATAAACTGTGTCAGAAACAAAAAATTTCTAATTTTGTAATTTAATTCTTTAATATATTATTTAATGAGACTGGCAGTTACCATTCTCATCAAATTAAGTTTGAAAAAAAAATTTGTTCAGTTTTCTAACTAAACTTAAAACGATATTTATTTTCAAATTATATTCAGTAATTTTTGACGTCACACACTTAATTTTGATCAGACTGAGTTTCTGGCTTGTGATAAAGTGAGTTTTGGTTTGTGATAAAGTTACCTTTATCACAATAACAATAGATCAAACTAGTCGCAGTTCTGTAAGGTGGAAAGCGCCAAACGACCCCTTCTTAATCTACAATCTACAATCTACCTTTATCACAAACTAAAATTTTACACCCATTGTTGAATTTTTATCAAAACGAGTAAATAAACCCATATTGAAGTTGTCCACTATCTGCGAAAACCACTTGCTATAACCTCACTCGAAAATGATCCGAATTAAGCACAAGAATCAACAGATAGCAACTTTAAATCAAATTAAACCAATCACGAAAAACTCGCACTAGGGATTTACTCGGATTAAATAAACACGTCAATCAATCTAAGCACAGAAAGCATTTAGTACATTTTAATCAAACGTTTTTCTTTTTTTTTACCCTTACTACCAATTTTTGCTTTATTCATCAGAAAAAAAGCTTACTTCTAGACCCAGCATCAATCTAGACAACTTTAAGTCTTGGAAGCGTATTATACAGTAAATCACATTAAGTTTTTTCAATTTTGAGCAGCAATCAACCTCAGCTGCACTATTTCATCATTCCAGTTTAGCTTTTAATAGGAAACTTTTTAAGCTTTCAGTAGCTTTTTGGTAAATCGTATTGTTAGGCGTATCATAAATTACACCAAAAGTAATTAATTATTCACAAAGTTGTCGGTTTAAAACACAGAAATTTTATAAAAAAATAAATCCTCTACAAGTATAATAATTGTCATCGTTATTCTTCTAAAGTTTATAGGCAGTAGAAATGAGTGGTGATGGCAGCGCTAAAGTTTATTGTTTCTATTGTGTTTCTAACCCATAATCGCTATAAAATATTTCAATCGTCTATAGTTTAGATACTAGAAGAGCGTAAATACTTTTGATTTTAGTAAACGCACAATACATTAAAGTTATTTTTTTTAACACAAAAACTTTACCCATTAAATCTATCTTCAATAAGATATGCAAACCAATTTATTTATTATAAAAATTATTTATACATTGTTTTCAGAATGTCGTAAATTGTCCTAATAATTAAAACCATCAAATAAATCAAAAATCTAGCATATGTTTTTATCAAAAAAGTCTTTAAAAGCTCTAATATATATATTTTTATATTTGGAAATTTTTATGATTATTTTTTTGGTTAAGTTAACTGAAGCTAGTATGAATCTAAAAAAATCTAAGAATTCTTTTGATTTATTCTGAAGAAAAATAAGTTTTAGATAACAGGGCCAAAAGAACGATAGTTAAGTCACTCTTATAAGTCAATCATGTTAAAAGTAGTCAAAAGATGTTGATTGAAATAAAGTGTACAAAGTGAAAACTAAGTGTGGAAAAATGGTTTGAGTTTGAAAGTGCTTCCTAGAATAAGGTTCTAAATAATCAGTTCAAGCAATTGAAATTTATTTCTTCTTGAAAAGGTTTACTCTCTAGAAACCAATAAGTAACTGATTCAATGTCCACCAAGGCTAAAGATTAGTCCCAATCTAATTTTCTAAAAACAAGTAAAGTGCCCTACAACATCTAGCCTATCGGCCAATGCTTCCAATAAACCAAAAAACAAGCAACTTACCAGAATCTCAAAAAATTCAAAAAGTTAAACCAGGCATTTAACGGCAAGGTCTTAATTAATTAATTACTTTAATTAGTCGTAAAATAATATTATAAGTATTTGTAAAATATTTTGGCACCAACTTGCTCTTGGCATTTGTATTTGTGTCATTCTGTTGAAACCCATCTTTAATTTATTTAATTTTATTAATTTATTAAATATGGTTCACCACTCTAAATGAGTTTAATTGTAGACGGTCATTCTTTGTTTAATTAAAGTTGTAACAAAATCTTTTACAAGCTCTTCCATTTTTTATATTTTTGCTATAGCTTGTTTTTGCTAAGCCACTTGTAACAGTGGTTGAGATATGCGTTAACTAACATTTTTTGTTACCCGATTATTACGAGCCAGTTCAATGTTTAATTCAAATCAATCGTTAATGTACTTCATTAATACACAATTTTTATAAATTACACAAATTAACAGCACTTTTCCATTGTTGTTTATAACTGGCAACTTTTTTTTTAGAGACAACTATGTGTATTAGTATAAGCGCTAATTATTTTATTACGAACTAAAAATTTAAAAGCAAATCTTTGCATAAAAATAAAAAATAAAATTAGTGAACAAAAAATGTTGTAATTAACTAGTATATTAACGAGCGATTGATAAATAATGCAGAAAATTTAAGGCTCTTGCTCTATACAGGTGCTCAAAGTTTAAACTTCTGTGCCAATTATTATTCGCTTTAATTAACACACTTGTTTATTAAATATCTGACATAATTAATATTAGTTTTTGGTTTGATTCACAAATTAGTTTTCGTAAAAATGCAAAAAATACTATTTCTAATTTAATAATAATTACGCAATATTTCATATGGATATAACAATAAAACATTTTTTAATAACTTTGTTTATTTTAAGCAAACAACAATAAAGCTCGTTTAGTTAAAATAAGCGTACCATTGTCTGCAAAATCAACTTTTTATTTCTAGTTTAATAACAAAGGACTTTTATTCAGTGTATTAATCTCTGAACAAATAAACACAAATTGATTCAAATAAAAATTGCTGTATTGTTGTCGTAATAGCGAGAACAATAGAGTTTATTGGATTTTGCTAAAATATTAGTTCCCTTGACTCATTTTTTTTATTATTGAAAAAGCTTTTGTTGATTCATGTAATAGAATTAAAAAAATATGTGGTTTTACAAATGATATTTGAATTGTTAATTAATTAGTAATAGTAATTAATCAGTAAATAATAGCATATTACAAAAAAATTCTTACGTTTCACGTTTCTAATTTATTATCATGTTTTTTTAAAAAAGAAAATATAACTAACTGTTGACAAATATTTTTTTTAAATCACCTTTCTTTTTTTTCCAAGCTATATTTGCCTAAAACTGTCTTCACAAAGACCAATTTAAGTACTCTTATTTAGAAATCCTTATCAAAAATATAATTACTGCAGTGCCTTAATCAATAAGAAGAAGTCGAATTGTTAATAAATATTTCTATATCACCCAAAATTAAATCCACGATAGCTATGAGAAAAAACATTCTGAGTGGCTGACACATATAGACCAAAGATAACCTTATTAGACACTTAAAAATTGAATTATTCATTTACCAATTATTTTATTTCTAATTTTTCAGTGAATTTTTCAATTAGAAATATCTCAAATATTATAGAATTTTTTTCTGATAATAAAAAAAAAGAAACTATCCGGCAATACATAGGAATAACAAATATAAAATTATAACTTTTTTTCTAATAATTTATAGAAATTAAATCTTTTTGCAAATCACAACTGTTAGCGCTACCTATTAGAGACTTCAGTGTATCAAACATTTTGGAAAAATATTTCTACATGTTTATGAATGCAAATAGTTTGTACTTCAAAAAATGTCAGTGTTTGATAGGTACTAAATAAAACAAAGCTTACATCGCTGATTGGACAACCAAGTTAACACGTTAGCGGCTTTGGTTCAACTATATCAAAGATTTACAAAGTAATCTATTTTTTTCGGTTAGCTACCAACTGGTAAAACAAAAAAAAACCAATGCAAATTAATTTGAATCACATTTGTAAACTTGAACATGTTTTGCTCTTATTGGCGCTCATCGACAATTGCAACTGATTCAGATTTGAATAAATTTGCACTGATACGTTTAGGCTTATATCTACACTCAAGGTCCTACCAGTTCCGCAATAAGGTAAAGCTATCGTCATCCTCCTTTTAAACCACAACTGGTTTTAACCATTCTAGAAAGCTGTGGTGCCGAATTGACCGCTTAAAAACTGAACAATAATATGAAAAACTGTACATAGAAAGTGGGTTATTGGAACAATTTGCTATACTTTTAAAGATTGTCATCTTTCAAGAATAAAAAACAATTTTGATAAATATCATCGATTTACACTTGCTGCTTTGGAATGGCTAACTACTTTAATAATGCTATAATTTCAGCTTTAGTCACGGTTTTCAAAATGGTTTTTATCTTGATTCATGCATAAAAAAGAAGGCTGAGTGACGTTTGACTGGTAAAACTTCACACAATACTTTAAATTAGCTTTATACCTGTAGCAACTAACAGCTGTAGCGTTGAATCACCGTTTCATTTTGTGTTACCGTTTTCATGAGAATATAAATCCAGTTCAATTTAATGATTAAAATTGTTTTCTTACATTGGTAAATAATATTTAAAATTTTTAACTGGCAACATATAATATCGTAGGCATTATCTTTTTCAAAATTCAACACAAATGTCTAAGAAAAACTCAAGCGTCACGGTTCTACGTATTTACTTTCGATGGTTTACTGCTGACATAATCTAAATCAAGTCTATTGACAACTGTGTCAACTGACAGGTGGCACTACCAACTTGACCAGTATTGTCAATATTTCTATTTCTTGCTTCATACATTTATAATTACTTAGAATATACGCAAAAAAAATATTTTGCCAGTTTAAGCTTGATCTTTTAATAAATCTTAATGTTGCTCTAACATTTACTAACACTCATACTTGATCAAAACTACAATATTAAGCACTGTAGTTCTGAACAGTTCTTCTTAGTGTGCAAGTTTTTTCACTAGCCACTTTTGTTAGGCCTAAAAAAGTTTTGGAAAATTTGAAAAAAACCATTAAAACAGAGCCACTTTCAATCAATTATTAATCAGTTTCAAAACTGAATTAAAGGCACGATTTCACAAACATTAACAATTTGGTTCCGATTAAGTATTAATCGGAATCTAGCCGATATTTTAACCAATCAAATGTACTAGACAATTAACAATTTGATAACAATCAAAACTTGACTGACGTTTATGCAGCCGGGCTTCACTGTATTATCACAATTTCTTAAATTAAGGCAGAAACAATAACCATTTGATTACTTGTTTGAGACATTTTAATTGTGTTGCTATTAATTGTTCATCTTGTATTTTTTTAAGAGCCCACGAGTTATAATATAAGCACGCGTAATTATAATTATGTTCAAAAAGATTTTGCGACAGCGCGAGAAAATTATTAGACATCATTACCATCGATAACTTTAGGAAAACCGGATCAAACCACAAAGCAATTTTTCTTTTTTTTGGCATTGTATCAATTAGGCTAGTTGGCGGCCAGAAATATGTTTCAGTATTAGGAAAAAAACCTATCGCCGTCTTTGCTGCAAAGCTCCATTATTTGACCGGTAATCAAGAAAATCTCATAGAAATAGAAAATGACATATCAACATTGTAAAGAAATTTAGAGCCATGCTACGTTAATAATTATATGTTTTTGTAAACCAAAGTATGCTAATGAACCGTAAAAAAAATAGGTAGAAATATATGAGTGAGAAACCTTGTAATAAGCCTACACAAAAGTTGTGTCGTAAAGATAGTTTTTTTATTATGTTTGTGCACTTTAAAAACAAACCACTATAGCTGTTTTATAATTTGTTGCTAAAATGCATAATGTAATTATACCATATTGTAATTTTTAAGGTTTGGGCTGGATCCTATATCCTAAACAGGACATTTAACGCAAATTTAATAAATACATTTTTTTTACCTTCTGCCTTCAGCAGTTTTGCCCATATTTGTATCTAGGGCTGGCGACTGAGTCTGACGGTCAATTAGTAGGTGGGGTGCCTGTTCTGTGGCGGCTGCTTCAATTATTTTTTTGACCTGGCGCTAAAGATTGATAACTCTTCTCCCAAGCTTTTTTTGAACATTTTCAATCGTAGAAGATGTTCACCTTTACGCTCTCCACAAGCTAACCAAAGCTGGAGAACAAGCAACGCCGCTGCCAAAACATGTACTGTCACCATGACCTCATTATTTCAATATTTGATATTCACTCCCGCCTTTTTACACCTCAACTTGAGAGAAGTAATATGTTTTGTAATATGTTATTATCAAAATGTTTTTTTTTTAATTTTGAATTAATTTTATGTGACCTTATTTTTTTATTAATTTTTAAAAGTTTATTTTCACACGCACAGAGGTAAATTTTGTGAAAAAATTTTTTTTTGTACAAACTAAAACTGATATTTTTAAAATTTTTCGATAACCCATTATTTTCCACAATTTAAATTTTTATTAAAAATATCCGTCAAAAGCTAATGGAACAGTAAAGTGATGAATTTAGTAATAAATCAATTATCATTATTAGCTAAAATCAAAAACTAAAATAGTTACTAGAAATTATTTGAAAATGCACTTTGTATTAAATATTCTATTGAAAACTATATTTACTGCTAATATTGCTACTGTTTTGAATTAAATTAAGCAATTGTTAATTATCCGCAAAGCAGTCATATTTTATCCAATATCACAAAACCGGATAATTATATTTACCGTGTGCATTAATTTTCCCAATGCCTAGCACAATGTATTCAAGCCCAGGTGTGAATTAAATCAACAATTCTGTGTTGTATGCGGCTTTCAAAGCAATGACATCACATCAAACATTAATCATTCATAATTTAAACGCATTTGTGTTACACTGTTATTAAAGGTTTTTGCCTCGCTCTAACTTATCTTTGATTAGCACAGAATACCCCAAACTGGAGCATAAATTCATCTGCGAAATAGCTAGTAGCACGTATAAATATAAAAAAAGAAATAAATCAGTACAAGCATTATATTAAAACCAAATATTCAGCTGAAAAACGTGAGTAAAAGGCAAGTGAAAAATTAAATTGTTTAAACTGTAAAAAGTAATAGAAAAAAATAGATTTAACTTTAGGTACCCTGTTTTGAACAAATAACAGATAAAAACAAATATGTTCAAAAACTTCCCAAGCTCAACTAAAATTTCACATTCAAATAAAATTGTTTTTTGTTTTATGAGATAACAATTAGCTCATTGGCTCAACTTTTTACAAAGCTTCACAATTTTCTACTGTTATTTTTTTTGCTATGTTTGCGGTTTTTTATTATTTATTTAATAAGATGCAAAAATTGTATTAAGAAATAAATGCTTCATTTTACTTAATATGTGCATAAAATAAATATTTGCAAGAGTTTCATAATTATAAATATATACAAAAAAACTGTTTATTGAACAGCGTCGAAACAGTTTAAGAAAGTAAGTGAAATAATAAACAACCACATTTTATATTTATATTTCAAAAAAAGCATTAGTATTCATATTATATTTTAATAGTTTGCATTATTGGTTTTGTCGTAGTATGCAACCAATTTAAAGCAAATAACCGTTTTGCACTCGTTTGAATTTTGAAAACTTGTTTTTGGCTTGTAATTTTCAAACTGGCAAAAATAAAATAAAAAACGCACACTATTACAGTTTCAATTAACTAGTGAGCAAGCAACGTTTTTAAGCATCTGTTTTTTCATTTTGCTGTGTTTTTATAGATTCCAATAAATTTGGCGGCGTGCAGATGTCTATTATATTACAAATTTTATCTGCTTAAATAATTTCAAGCTGTTATTATTAATATTATGAAAATATTGACATCTTTCGGAAAAGACCGTGTCAAAAAGTTGAATAAAACTGTCAACGTTTTGCACACCATCGATGAAAGCGTCACCAGATCAGAGAAATTAAAGTGGGTATAGGCACGGTAACTTGACGTATGAACCATGCTAGACCTCTTATTGTGGATAGACCTCGTTGCTGCTTGGAGTTATATTAGTAAGCGAGGAAAAAAAAGCGGTGAAAGAAGCAAAAGAGAAAGTAGCGGGGGCTCGGAAGAGAGAGCTGCGGAGAAAACGGAAGCGCTTTGTGTTGATGACAAAAAAGTGTTTGTGAACAAAGTCTTCTATAAAAACGTTTGAAATATAATAAGCTGAATCTCTATTAAAGTTGTTTGAGTGTTTCACAACTTCGATTGCTTATCCGATTCTTCGGTCATAGAAAAATGCCGATTGACAAATCGAAAAAGATTCATCTAGACAAATTTTGTGACCGGTGTCTAGATGATGTTCATCTAGTGATCACCGTAACGATAAACCCGATATTATGCACCTTTTATGTTCAGAAACTTTAAACTCAAAGTTTAATTGAACGTCCTGTTTCCCCAATGTAAACTTTGCTACAAGAGCAAAACTCACTTTTTTACCTCACTTTTGTCTAAGAAGATGATGATGAGATGTTGCATGAAAATAGCGATCTGTATGAGTAGGCTTTCGATATGTTGTATGATCCAAAGACCCGTTAGGAAGACGTGTTATCAAGACATCCAAATATAGAAGAGAATATTCTTTCTCAATTTCCATTGTAAATTAAATTTCTCTGTTGAAACCATTTAGATGATTTAAAAAAGCTGGCAAACTGTCTTTACCGTAGGCCAAATAATAAACGTGTCATCCACACATCGAAGCCATACATTAGGTTTTAAACCAATGTTTTAAGTGCCTTGCTTTCAAAAGATTTCATAAAAATATTAGCAATGACAGGAGACAGAGGAAAACCTGGACCTGAACTGGAGGAGTTTCTGTGACTTGTTTATAAAATTTATTATTAAATCGAAAATATGTTGAAGTTAAATCTTTTCCTGTCAGATCTCCTAGGATTTGAGAAAAGTCATCATCACATAGCAACTCTGTGACAATAGCCACTGCTTCTGGAAAAGAAACTTTTGTAAAGAGTGATACTACATCAAAACTAACCAGCAAATCTGAAGAATCCAAAGAAAACGTGGATAACATTTAAACAAAATGAGAAAAATTTAGGACATGAGACAAAGTTTCTCCACTGTTACCTTTAAAAAGTGAGGAGAATTAATTGTATTGACAATTGGTCGCAGTGGAACGTCTGGTTTATGAATTTTTGGAAGACCGTACGACTTTGGAGAAACAGAATGTTTTGGAATTAATTGGGTTTTCATATCAGGCGAGAAATCAGAGAATTTAATCAATGTTGAAAGTTTCCTTTCAGTTTTTGATGTAGGATCTTTGAATAAAGGAAGATAGGAATGATCTTGAAGAAATCCATCAAGATAAAAGAATCAGATTTTAAGGATTTGAGAGCATTTCTCTCATCCATTGAAAGATTAAATTTTGGAGGTTTCGCAGAAGACAATATCTTAGCTGCTTTAACACAAACTGTATCAGCGCTACTTTTAGGTAGAGTTTTGGCAGATGTCTCAACGGCACTGACAATGACTTATAATAAATATAACTCAACTTCGTTTTTTTCACAGAAAATGCTTTAGGCAAAATTACTCGACTCCCTTAGGGTCTCTTGATTGTTGCCAAGCAACAAACCTTTCGTCATTTTTTATAATCAAAATTTTTAAAAAAAACAAAAAAGTTTTGTTATACTAGGTATACAAAAGTTCATAAAAACCAGTTTAAATTTATAAATTTATTTACTAAGTTTTTGAAAATGTTATACGCAGGATGGTTTTTGAAACAATTGGTCAAAGTTTTCTACTTGGCTAGTACAATATAATTTTGGTACATTGAGATTATAATTTGCAATTTATACGTAAGTTCCTTGCTAATAAAATTTGTGTTACCAACTAGTCGAGTGCTTTTAACGTCGCCGATCATTTTTGGTAATGGTTTCTTAATATTTTTTAATAAGATCTATTTTTTGATAGGATTATCTACCTGTTTATAGTAGTGACTTCTATCTAATAGAAGTCTCAATAGTAGTTCTCATACAACCTTATTCAAAAAATTCTAAACTTTTTTTAAAAAAGTCCGAAATTTATCGCATAGAATGTAATAACTGCCACAAAATATTATATAGTTCAGTTCTAACCAAATGCAAAGAATAATTGGCTCACTTAAAATACGACAGATTAGACAAGCCAAGAATAGCCGATCACGCCTTTAATAGCAATTATATATAATATTAATATTAGCAACTTAAAATTAGTCAAACAAATAAATCACTATAGATATCTAGACGCCGCCAAAATTATTCAAAAAACAAAAAAAATAATCTTAACAAAAATAGCGGTTTTCTTTTCAGCTCCATTATTAGAAAAACTTTACAGACATTTCATGAACTTGAATCTAAAATTTCAATAGTGAGTAAAATCGTATCATTGCATTTTGCTACTCCTGATTTTGAACATTTTGACGTCAAAGTGAACAACAATATTAGCTTACATCAAAGAAACTCATTATTCCGTATATATATGGGTCTAAAGGGTCAGAGATAAAGTAAAATATTAAATATTCGTCAAATAGTATTACATTGTAGCTACCAAAAACATACTGTTAATAAAAGCTATAGATGCTGTGAGAGTGAGATAAAATAAAAACAAAACATAAACTAATCTTCATCGCTACCATCTCTCCACAAACTCCATCTATTCAACTATTAGCTCTATCATCATTTTAGCAACAGACGTTTTAATAGCAAAAACCCATTGTAGAATATTGTTTTATTTTTAAATTTAGTATTTTTGACGCACAAACGAGAGTATAGATGCTGTGAGAGAGAGATAAAATAAAACAAAACATAAACTAATCTTCATCGCTACCATCTCTCCACAAACTCCATCTCTTCAACTATTAGCTCTATCATCATTTTAGCAACAGACGTTTTAATAGCAAAAACCCATTGTAGAATCTTGTTTTATTTTTAAATTTAGTATTTTTGACGCACTAACGAAAGTACATTACATTTTTTGTAAATTTTTTAGGTTACCAGATGCAGCTAGCCCAGGTTGATTGTTAAAATTTTTTGTGTGGTGTTTTATTTATGCGCATTCTGTTGAATATGTAAACAATGCGCTCTAAAAGTGTCAAAAATTAATGTTTTTGTTGAATACTATTGTTGGGTTGGCTGTACTGTAACAAGAAAAAGATAGCAAAAACAACCATGTTTCAGATAGACTGATTGCTGAGAGTATAAAATCAGCAGACATTATAACCCATATTGTTAGTCCATTTTCTAAATTTTTTTCTTTATTTTTATATCTTGATAGAAAAATATTCCATTGTCGGGCGCGTTTGCAAAGTATTAAAAAGCACGTGTGACTGTTTCTAGAACCACATAACATTTTCAATTATAGAACACATTTTGGCGCTTGCTTAGGTTAAAGTGCGCGCAAAAACCATAATTAGCGTTGTAAAAAATCGAGACTAAAAATGCAGAGTTAAATTTTTTTTTTTTAAAAGCGATTAGTTTAACTCAGGATGACGTTGAACTCGAAGAACTAGAAAAAAATTAGCGCGTTGATAATGACCGATTGTTGAAAGTGGGTATCTCGATTGTAATTTGGTGGTATCTGATTTAACGTCTTTTGTGCAATGTTTGGATATTTAAAAACATCTGCTTTTAAACTTAAATAAAAACTCTAAAAAGACTTATGAACAAAATTACAGACTGTTATGTTAAAAACGTTTTTGTAAATAAACAAGAAGAATAAAAAAATGTTTGGAAATAAATAGAAAACGTTTACAAATGTTTGTGTGATTATCTGTAAACCAATAAGCTTTAAGATTAATATAACCTAATATTTTTTTTGACAGATCAGTTAGACTGAAAACAATATTTACGAGGCGACATATGCGTTTGAAGATTGACTTTAATTCACATCACACTTGATGGACAATCATTTATGGCCACCCAGCACATACTTTACCTGAATATGAATAAACCGGCCTAATTATGAATAAAATAATTACATAGTACCTACGCATCTTTACAGTAATTTTCTTATTAAAAGAAATTGATTGTCAAGCATAAAGGTGAAAACATTTAAAACGTTATTAGGAAATAGCTACAGCAAAAACCAAAGTCATAAATTAGATATCTAGATAATTGCGACTATTCGTGCAATAAATTTCTTTGACAAACCGCTTATTCGGCACATTGTTTTATTCTGAAAAAATGGTATATTTGGAAAATTTATAGCTGATAAGAGATGCTAATTACAGTAGAATTTACGACATTCTTGTAGAGAGTTTCAGCAAATGCTATTTGGAATAGCTAAACTTTGTAAACTAAAAATTTCTGAAAAAAATAATAAAAAAATTTACGAATCAAATTATTCATTCAAAAAAAAAAGACTATAAGATACCATAACAAAATTACTCATCGAAAATTTAGTTTGCTAATGAAAATGTAATTTTTGCCTGTTACTGTTATCTTATGCAAATAGTCTTATTCGAACAAGTGTAATAAGTGAGAATTGATATATTTATAATGATAATGATAAATATATTAATTATTTAAAAAAAAAGTCATATTGTGTGTGTGACATGAAGTTTAACGTGCTGCACAAAATGGTTAATTTCTTAAGATTTTTCTATAGTTTTTACTTGAGCTGGTTACCCTGAAAATTATAACTACTTTTTTCTATCTATAGAAACTGCAATTTTTATAATTCTATTATTTTTTAGATAATTTGTGAAAATAAGATTATTTTGACATACGTCAAAAAAATCAAGAAAAATTGAGAAAATCAAACAATTGTGTTGAAAAGTAAATTATGGGATCGTCTCTACATAGCATCGACTGCGCGATGATGAGAAAGGAATTTAAATAGACCTATAACATGAATTTTGTTTCACTTTTTCATAATATTATTTATAATTTCAATACAAAAATGGGTAAATAATTGCTGCTTTCGGTGGCCATTAGAGGCGATTAGAAATCTTTGGCTTTTAAAAATGATAAAAATGTTGCCTTAAGTTATTTTAAATCTGGTTGTTGATTAATAAAGAAAAATCTCAAAATTTTTGATTTGGATTTAGAAATCCTTGCAGAAATACAGAAAGCAGCATTATTATATTCATATCATATTATTTGATTTTCAAATGTTAAATCGGACAATTCTAATAATATGATCGCAGATGCGTGGGGAGATAGTAATTTAGCTTGATTTTTCAAAAAACAATCTTATGTTTTGTCTTTGGCTCAAAACACCGATTTTGGTTTTTGTTTTTAATTTAATTGTTCAATAGGTTTTTAAATTAATTGAAAACTAAAAGGTGGTTTTTCAAAAATTTGTATATTGTTGGAAAAGTATTGTCATCATTGTCATTACTTGTCAAAGACCATTATGATTTTTAAATCCAGGAAAACTGCTGTACCTCCGGGACATGGAGGGTTAAACATAATAATCTTAAATATAAATAAATCAAAAGTGTTCTATAAGAAGTCTTAACGAGCGGTATTTCTGATTATCAACTATGAAAAGCGTTATATTTAGGTAAAAAAATGTATGGCAAAAGTTATCTAAAATCAAATTTTTTTCAAAGAAGATAACGTGTTGAACGATCTCTCGGGTTGACAACTAAAAGACAACAAAACCATATTTTTTTATTTATTTATTACAAATATATACATTTTGGGCGTGATATGTTGGCGAGAGTTTGCACAGCCCAAATCTTTCTTCGGTGCAATTAAGTTGAGATCGGATTGGGAAAAGAGTAGCCTAGTTTCCGACACAATAGTAATCTTAGAGTGACACGACTGAAAGAGTAGTCCGATAGCGCTCAGTTAAATAAAAATTGCATAACACACTTCGGAACTCAGTTTTTAAAACTTTCAACTTAGTGACTATGCACTTTTTTAAAAACGTTTCTTGCCTAAACTCTTGAAAATAAGTTCATCTAGTTTTTAAAAAGATTTTTTCTTTTCATAATGAATGAAGTTTACTGCTATGTTTTTAAATCATTTTAATTTTGTGAGAAATACTTGAATAAATTAAACATTATTTAACGATCCTGATTATAAAGCATTTTCTTTTTTAAAATTGACATTATTTTCAAAAATGCAAAAAAACCATACTTGTGCACAATTTTATAAATTTTTTGTTGGTTCAGCAACAAAGAAAACTAATAACAAATGTTATCTCAAACATCTTATGAAAAAGCTACAAATAATTTGGTATAAAAAAAGTCTGCATTTAGAGCCATTCTTTAGTTAATATTGTATATCAGTTAGAATTTTTACTTTGAATAATTTCACTAATTGGATTCCTTGTTGTTGGACATTAAATTGTTTTACAGTAAAATTCAAAAGTAATCAATAATATTATTTCAAAAGCTTTAATCCACTTTTTAACAAAAATAATAGATTTGCCATAAAAAATAATACAAACCTTTAAAGTTTTAAAACTTTTGTTTTTAAACCGTGTTTAATTATTTGCAATGCAATAAAATATTACATTTTCAAAGTTGCATTTAACAAATTAAAACTCATGCACTGAATTTACCGCGACACAAATTTCTAAATAAACCACTGCGCATTTTTAATTAGTTATTTAATTTTTTTCTGTTTATTAAATTTACTCATTAAAATGTACATTTTTGTTTAAAAATTAAAGCTCCTTCATTTGAATCAATTCTTAGAAAACGTTAACTTAAGACAGTTTTCGATCAAGCCAGCCATAAAAAATGAAAACTTTCCCGCATTTTTAAAAAACTGCTTTGCAGTGAATTTAGGATAGTTTTTGAAAATCGACTAAATGCGGCAGACAATACATATTTAACAGAAAACAAGCAACAAAAAGTAATGTTTTGCCTGACAATACGCTCACCAACCAATTATGTAGGATAATGTAGTGCTTTTTGAGAAGAAAACTTTACCTACAAAAGTGCTACAGTAGATGTTTTGTGTTTATAGACTTTCTGGGATTAGATACATCAAAGAGTAGTTAGTCTCATAGAAGTAATGAGAGTAGCCGATAATCTTCAAATGTTTCTAAGCAATTAACATGAAAGATATCACAGTATGTAAAATAGTAGAAAAAAAACTTACTGTTATTGCTTATAGGAACGAATATCGCATATAGAAGAAATAATCAGTTTTACCAGAGTTTGAGCGACCAACATTCTATTTCATCATCTAGATGCATGTCAACTCTTGTTGACATATTTTTAATGACGCTTTATAAACTGCATTTATCCTACCCGACAAAATATTCAAAATATTGACATCAGTTTGTCTTTATAAATTACCCCCAATATATTTAAAACAAAATAAAAATATGTGTCATTAAGACATTAAGAGTGACCTATAGCATATATATTTAAAACAAAATAAAAATATCTGTCATTAAGACAATAAGAGGGACCTGTAGCATGATTTATAGCATGGACATGTAGAAACATAATTTCTCGACTTTGATGTAAGAAGCCTCTAATGGACGTCGCAATTTTTACCAAACATATTTACACAGGATATTGATTGCATAAGTGGGATTATTTAGCTGGTGCAGACAGACTGCAGTCAGTCAATTTGATTATTATGACATTTACTGCAAAATAACTATTTATAAAGAAAGTTTTTAAATGTGACAATCTTTAGTTTAGCTTTGACGATTTTGTAGAACAGAAAAAAGTTTTCTTTGACTCGATGACCATTTTCATCAAAGTAAATCCAGTATGTGCTACACCAAACTTCAAATTCATTAATATTTCATCAGAGTTAGGAGTGTTTAACAAGTACTATACAGGTATTAGCATAAAGCAGTAGAAGCTTGCAATCCTGCAGCCAATGCTTCATTAAATTTGACTGGAAACACATGCAACGGAAGTGAGGATTAGAGTACACCAAGAGGAAAATTAATTCTATGATATTGTATAAATTGCAAGCTGTTAGCGTGCCAATTTAATAGTTTTTTGACATTGAAAAGTTTATTTGATTTGATATTTTTAAGAAAGTTTAAAAAACTTTCTAAAAAATTTTTGTAAATTGTTGTAAGTTTTCGTGCGGAACCAAATGTCATTCTGATGCTTGGAAACATTTCAGATTTGTAGCAAATTTTAAATGTAAGCGATTTATTTTTATGCTTGACTTGACTCAATTCCAATCAAGAAAAATTAATCGAAGTTGAAAGGTCGCAATAAAAAGCATTTTTATAAATATTATATTTCAAGTGAATTAAGCATACAGTTATTGACAAAAGATGTTTATCACACGAATATGTAGTATGAGTAAATCATATTTTTGACATGACCTATATACATGCCTATGTCTTCTACTACAATTTCACCAAAAATTTAAAAAGATAAATAACAAAACACAAAACTTTTAAATAACACAAATTGCAAAATCATTTACATACAATGCAAAACCGATAATTGTAATGTTTTGCAGTTGTAGAAAATATGTCTGATATCTTTCAAGGTTGAACTGAAAACAACTCTAGCTATTCTACAAAGCTTTGAAGGCTGTACAGTTGCGCCGGCTAAATCCAAATCCTTTTAGTAACTTTACAATAAAATTCCTTTATGAATTTCTAAAAATTTGCTTTATCTTTTAGCCTAAATACCTTTCAAAAATATTGATTTTATATTTTTTATCTTTTTTTGCTTTTTGTTTTTGTCGAATGCTTTTTTCCATTTCAATATAATTTTTTTTATTCTAAATTTTTTTCTTATTAGTTTTATCCAAACATATAAATGTGTATGTTGTAGTTAGCTATTTTCCTTATTCTACAATTACTGTTTCTTTATATTTAACAAACCCATCCCAATAAATAATAAATAGAGATAATTCCGCAAAAATTCCAAAAAGAACAATACTTCTAAAAAACTATATTATATACACTGTTACTTTTTATCATTTGTACTCAAAAACGCAATTAGCACTATAAATTAATTGTTAAAAATTTTCGAACTAAAACCTACCTACAATGCGTTTGCTTTATTGCAGGTCAGGCTAGATTCTAGAGACAACTTAAGACTTTAATTGATTAAAGTCTTTATTAATCTTTAAGATTGAAACATATTTGGCGTTATGACAAGTATGGTTAAAAATAACTATTTTATATAACTTTTTAATATTCAATTTTGATTTATTCGAACTGGAACACACCAAATGATTATTGGTTGAAAAACAATTCTTGAACTATTCCGTTTTTTTGTTAAACCGTTATCCTAAATCGAAAAATCAATTTCAGCGATTAATTATTCGTCTGATCAATTTTTAATTTTTAAATTGTTCTCAACGCTCTGTCAATCACTTATTCCCAACATAAAATTATTTTTTTTAAACTGTTGTTTTGTACTATTAAACTGTATAGGTTGTACGTTTTGCAACACGTATCAACCTATTTATTCATGCGGATTTTAATTGAATGAGAGCATAACGTTTCTATTTCTCTGTGTTACATTACAACTTGTTAAGTATTGCGCAGAGCCAAAAAGCTTTAAAATTTACATTTAACGTTCTAGTGTTCTAATTTTCAATCTAAATTAAATTTTATATAAATATTTTTATAAATAATTATATAAATTTTATAATATATAATTTGTATTCATTGTAATTAGCACTAAATTCAAATTTTTGATTTTTATGACAAACATACAGTTTATTTTCCGAGGCATTGCTCCTAGGAACATAATCTGTATGAGTCAGCTAATAATAACTAACAGCTAATGCTGTGTTGTACATATAATTTTTTTTTATTTAAATCAAAAATCACATATGT
Organism: Lagria hirta; assembly: GCA_947359425.1. Classification (NCBI taxonomy): domain Eukaryota; kingdom Metazoa; phylum Arthropoda; class Insecta; order Coleoptera; family Tenebrionidae; genus Lagria; species Lagria hirta. The sequence continues at coordinate 32,814,513 of OX375794.1, forward strand.
GTAATATAAACCAAACATCTCTTCAATTGCAAAAATAGTCTCGGCCTTGCAGTTTTTCAAAAACGCGTTTTTCTCACTCTGTATTCGATTTAAAACGACAAAAAGTGAAGGACACCGTTCATAATAATATGTTCTGTATTTTCTATTAAAAATACGCATAAATTACAAACAATATGTCAAAATTAATAGATACAAATAATGGCATTGGAGTATAGAAAAGTATTAGTTTACAAACTAAAGTAGTTTACAGACTTCAAAAAACCCAACAGAAATAGTTTTATTCTACTGAATTTTGTTTTTCTGCATAAGGTGATTACTTTACATATAATAAGTGTTTTAAATATAGAAAAAACAAAATAAAAAAAAAACAGTTTCAAAATTATTGATAACTAAAAAAATTTAAACAAACATCTAAATAATTAATATTCTCTGTTGTTAAATTGTTATTATAAACGTATATAACATAACAATTTATATAACAAACGTATATAAACTGCGGGCTATATCGCAAACTTTGTTACTATACCATACCGATCACTTAGAGCGTTTTGTTTTTTCCTCTATAACATTTCGCTAGTTTTTAGGAAAATATTTTTTAATACATAATGACTAACCTACCATTCGTTTTCAGATTTATATTTCTAAAATAAAATCTTTTAAAATAATAGCCTCAATGATGTTAGCAATCACAATTCTGTTTTTTTTATTAACACATTCTTGTTGTTATCATGGTGTTGCTCCCAATATTTTTTTTTCACAAAGATTAAGTTATTACTGATTTATTGTTTTTCCAGCCGGTCCTTTTTTGCTGTTTAGCGTATGATCTACTGAAAGCAAAAACAGTTGTGACATTAAATTGGATCGCAACTTTCCATCAAGTACCCTTCCGTTTCTTTAACATTGCATTATTTTTTATTATAAATTTATTATTAATGTTAGGGTATGGATCTTTAAAACACGTTAGTAATATGGTCTAGAGAAAGTAAAAACTTTAGATTATAAAAGCGCTTAATTTCATTTAGTATGTGAAAGATCTATTTGTAATTCTATCAAGCAAAAGCCACATTATTAATAAGACGTTTTTGACGTTTTGGCGTATAGATACCCATTGTGTTTTTCAATTTAAAAATGTATGAAAAAAAATTTGTAAATCATAACAGTAAAGTAGTTTTTCCGACCTCAGTTTAAAAAAAATGTTTCTTATAAGTAAAAGTATCTTTTTATACAAATCCATTTCACGCTTTTGCAATTTATTATTATATTTTGCATGATATAAGTTGCAAAAGCATTAAATTCTTTCCATTAATTCCTTAGCCTTTTGATTTATAAATGTCAATTCCTGTGCACAGAAATAAATAAAAACAAACGCTGGGCGCCGTTTGTTTACTTGTTTAATCAATTAGCCTAAAAAAGAGTGCAAATTTAATCAATTTCTCAATTGTTAAAATATCCTTTCTATCCAGAACTTTATCGAAGTCAGCAAGTATTTTAACATAACGGATCGCCGTCATTTCAATATATTGGATACCATTTATATAATGAGTTGGCGAGGTTTAGAAACGAAGTTTTTTTGACGATTTGGCTTTTTGTAAATAGTCTGAATGGTATAGATTTTTTTCTATATGAAATTGTAAGATTATACACAAGTTTCAATTAACTTTGTATAAAAAATCATAGTTGCAAATACATTGATTAAACATCTAAATATTTAATTTCTTTATAAAAAATATTAAAAAAATTAATCTCATCATAAAACATATAAGTTTCTTGATTTACATCTTAATTTAATAAATTTTTCAAGCGATAATAATAAAATTTCACCGTCAAAATTAAAAATTTACAACAAAGTGAATAAAAATTTTCAAAGTTATATTAATTAAATACTATTACTAAAATTTCAATAAAATAATAATAATTCATTTACATAGCCTTAATTTAATTTAATAATTTATTTACATAGCCTTCATTTAATTTAATTAAGTTTGCAGTACAATTCTGTATCACTTTAAATAGCATAGAAACTTTGTGATTTGTTTAAGAAATATCAACAAATTTTTTTTTTGAAATTTGACGATGTAATTGACAAACAATTGTAAAGCGTTGGGGATATCATCAAATTAAAAATACAAAATTTATTATTCATTCAACATTTAAACTTAACTAGCCCACTTTTTGTTTAGTTAATTAAAAGATCAACACATTATGTTACATTTGAAAATTATTTCAAATTATTAAAAATTATAATATTGATTTATTTAAAATAGAAATTTTTAAAAAATGATCTTTAAATTTTCAAAAACATTTTAAAAATTAATTTTAAAGTCAAAACCACAAATTGTGTCTTAAGCTAAAAACATTACAGATATGTTTGATTTTGATCGATAAAACCAAAATTGAATAAGCTTATTTTGCAACAGTATTAAGTAATCCTAGATCTTTTATTGGTTATGATCAAATTTATAATGTTGTAGTTACTGTTCATGCTTTTATTATAATTTTTTTATAATATTTATAAAATTACACTGAATAAGAAAATAAAATATGTTCAATTGCTTCCGACGAATTAGAACACATTCTACAATTATTGATCTTTAATTATAAAGATAAAATATTTTAGTGAAAATTACCCTGTTCTATTTTATTCATTTTACTAATATTTTCTTATAATTATTGTTTAATTTTTTTTGTGAGAGAACTAAAACACGTTTAATTTTAAAATTAAACGTTTTGACAATTATTATTGGACTGATTGAAGCAGCATTGTTATTTCACGTAAAACACTGATAACACAAACTAGCAATCTCTATTTTAAGATAAATTTAAAATTAAGCCTTGAATACACAAAAATCACAAGATCGAAGGAACAAAGTGGTCAATAAAAATAACACGTGGAAGGTTTTTAGACAAATCAGGCTGCCGTTATTACAAGACGTGACTTTAGTATCAAAACGTTCTTTACCATTTTGTCGCACGGCAATCGCAGTTTATTTTAGATAACAACGGCTTTGTTTAAAGCTCAAAAATATAAGCAAATTTTAGCTATAAATATTTTTTATTCTTTTTTAACAAAAAAAAATTTAGTTTTTAATATTAATAATAGCTAAAGGGTTTTATGCTTCAATGTTTACAAACATTTGTAGTTATAATTCAAATATTTCCTATGTTTTGCTTATATTTTAGTTTTTCTACTATCATCATTTTGTATTTTTAATAATAAAAAAGCTTCAATTGAAGTCTTTACTCAAAATACCTATTAAAGTCTTTGAATTTGAAAAGAAGTACATTAACCCTTGACGTGTGAAAATTGTTTTGTACGATTTTTATATTGTGTAAAATTACGTTTTAGTAATACTATCATTAAATCTGAAATAAAAATTGTATACTCCTTAAATTCGAAACAAGCAGAAAAAGTTAAATGAAAAAAAATTTTTCATAAAAAATACAAAAATTATGTACTACATTAAATTAAAAACTTGCATCAAAAATTTTATGAAACACAAATTCTACATGTTTTAATGCATATAGGTACTCTAAATAACAGATCTTATTGTTAATAAATAAATTTGTCTGCGAATTTATTTAAATTTGAATCTGCTGCAAATTGCTGAAGAGTTCCAGTAAGAACAAAACCTATTTATTTTTACAGATATAGGTTAATCTTATTATAAAAATTCTCACTGAATTTATATTATAAAAAAAATGTTAAATTAGACTAGAGATCAGATTTGTCAAATGTTATTTTTTTTTATGTTGTTATTATTATTTTTATATTTAAATTTTATTATTTATCAAGTTAAAAATAGACCGAAATTTAATCAAAGTTGTTTTTATTCAGTTCAATTGTTTTCATTATTCATTTGTAAGAGAAAGAAACAAATTAAAAGGCAAAATTCTCCGATCAAAAACACAATATACAATAATATCTTCTAAAGCTTGTAGAAAAAAATAAAGTTTTTTTAGAATTGAGATGTTAATATTTTCTGCTATTTAGAGCTTAAATATCCGTTTATATTTTAATAAAGTACGACATTCTGTTTGTTTAAAAGTTAAGATTACATCGTAAAGTACCAATAAAAATATATACGGTTGAATTGAGAAACCTCCTCTTTTTCTGAAGTCAGTTAAAAACACAAATTTTAATTTCTACATTATAATGCTATGAAGTGCTGTTGCTATAAGAAGGGTGGTGTGAAAGACGTAATGAAATAGTTTATAACAATATTTAGAAGATACTTTAAATGACGATTAGATAACAAGCGTAATTTTGCATCCAGCGATAAATTTACCCTATTCAAAAATACAGAACTGAATTTAAAGATGGATATGTCAGCCCATAGGAAAGATTTCTTTAGTTTGGACCCAAAAATCAGCACTTTTTTAATTTTGAGATAAATAAAAATTCACAAATCAGATACTTATTAAATCTTGTATAACTACTATATTTAATAATAAAAAAATAAGTTTTAAAAATTTATGGTTTGATCATATTATGATTTGATAAATTTATATTAAAACAATTCATTTTCTTTTAACATTCTTGAAAATAGCTGTTATACTGTCCTAAAATTCGCACTTTTTGGATAACAGTTAACAAGAAGATAAAACTTTTAAAGAAAAAGATTTAGGGCATTTTAATTTATAATAATTAAATATATAATAATATATAACATTTTAATTTATAATATTTAAATATAGAGCATACGCAGAAGTCAAGGAATGTAAACTGGTTGCAGCACCGTAAAACAAAACTACAAATTATAAAACGTTAAATCAAGTGGAATTATAGCTTTTAATTTTTAGTTTATGAAACATTTCTGAAAATTTATTTGACATAATTTTTTTCTGCTTCACAAAAAATTAATAACAATTTTAAAACAACAATAATTTGTACATTCAGCAAAAATTTGTACAATCTTTTATTTAGTTTTTTTTATGTTTATTCAAAAACTGCAATTTTTAGTTCTAAAAATTTTGAGCATAATTTGGAAATTTAGAGATTTTCTTTTATTCTTCAACGATTATTATTCTTTACGTTGCAGTTTGCATTAGCTCAAAATAGTAGACTTTTTGATGCACAATATCAAAACTGAAGATTAAGCCGGATTAATTGAGAACATGGAGTTTTGAGAAAATTTAAAAATATTATCAAGAATTTATTTTAAATAAAACATTGCCTGCTTCCAAAAAGAATAATATATTCAAGTATAATCTGCAAATATATCAATAAATAAAATCTCTTAAAATTGCCACAGAAAGAACATAATGAATAGCATAGAAACAGAAAAAAAACCGCAATTACCCCAGAGCAGAGCCTTGAGAAGCTGGACGGTTCCAAATAAAGCAATGCAAATATAACATATTAATTTTAGATTTACATATATTCTCGTTTGGTAAGAATATTTTTTGCAATTTGCTTTCATTTTAATACTCTAATAGACTCATTAGAGAACGCTACGTCATAGGTTTCAATGCGGTTATAAGTTATTAGAGTACCAAACTTTTTTTTCTAAGAAATTTTTAGGTTGGCAAAACTTAATTACTTTTCACTTGTCTGTCAATAATATTTTGAATTGAAATTGCAATTTTTAAACAGCAAAATAAGGTAAACAATTAATGGAAAGTATATTTATGTAAAATACGGCATATAATGGTGTAAATAATAAGTGTACTGCTCTGAACAACCAATTCCAAATAAGCAAAAGTCACAGTTTATCTGTCACTTAACTTTAAAAGGTAGATATGTATCTTACAATAATATTAATAATGAAAACCAAAATAATTTGCGCTATTTCACAAATTTTGGAGAGCGTACATGTAAAGTTTTTCATTTTTTTAGTATGTTGTGTTGGTGACAGGACTGACATAACAGGATTAAGATTTTTGAATAAAACAAAACAAAAGACAACTAGATACAATTTTCACTTTTAAAATCAAGATATTGCCAACCTACTCTAAAAATCTCTAAATCCATCGATTTAAAAAAAAAATGCTTAAAAACAGCATAAAAAACCAAATTACAAAAAATAGTGTAAAAAAATTGTTTCATAAGTTCTAAAGTACTTCTTCTTTAAAAAAAAACTTGTGACTTTAAAAAAACTTTAAAAAAAATCGTTTCAAAAATACACTTGCTTATTAAAGAACTACTAAAAACAACAAAAAACAAAATAAGTGATTTTTTTGGTGATTTTTTTAACTTAATCTATATAACCGTAAAATCTACTATTTTTCTATTTTACTTACTTACTAATCTATTTTTTAATTTTGAGATAAATAGAAATCCACAAATCAACTGCTTATTAAATCTTTTACTATTAATTTATACAATTCTATAACAAAAAAATGAACAACGTTAGATACTTAAAAATAGAAGATTAGGTGCACAACAAAAAAGCACTGTGACCAGCCGATTTTTTATTAGACGATTAATAATTAAAACTGTTTAAAGCTAGAGAGCAACGTGAAGTCGTTTTAATAACGCACTGGTTAAACATTAAACAACTATTAAAAACCACACAAAACCGAATATTTCGATTATAATTTTTATTGCTACTAAAAAAAGACTCATTAAAAAATAGATTTAAAAATTCAAACCTTTTTCAAGAAAAGCTCATTACAACCTTCTGCATCTGGATTGGACTTCCAGTGTAAATGACGATACCGAAGGTTCCCTAAGAACCTTGTTCCGTCCAGCTTAGACACTTCACAAACTAAACGTCTGATATTCAAACGTTTTACTTTCGCACAATGTTTTTTGTATCGTCTTTTTTGCAATTCTTTTTCATCCATTTCGCTGACTTCTCCTTGAGAAGTTAGACCTTCTTCAGCAACCCAAGCACTTAAAACTGTTTCTATAAAACTAAACAGTTGTTGAACGTTAGGCTCCATATTCGAGCAAGTGACTTGAGATTGAAGATTAGCGTTTGTACACACTTGAAGAAGAAGATTATCGCCAAAGTGAACAGTTTTGTGACGACGACGTTTTGACATTAATTTTTCTGGTGACGTAACGCCGTTACATACCCGACCACATTTTGTACCACAAGAATTAGATTCCACCATGGTAAAACTCTTTAGGTAAAAATGTTAGAATTCTAGTATGTCGTGTGGTAACTTTTTGATTTTAAAATTTGGTGTTATAGTAATCAACAACAAGAAAGGCACTGTTTTTACACTGTACAATTAACAACAAATGATGCCAATATAATAAGGCAATACATATAATTTCTCATAAAATTTTGTTATTTAATCGTTTTTTTTTGCTATATCACAGCGGGTTGACGATGTTTTTAACAAATTCCGACAACTGAGCTTGTTTTAAAATTTTATTTTTTATAACATTAACTACCAACGTTATTTATTTACAACATTTTACAAACGACCCGAAAAATTGTATGTTTGTTTTAAAATTATCATCTTATATTAGTTTTTAGAGTTAGGTAAGAGAAGAAAGAAAGAACGGAACCGATGTTTCTAGAAACAAAAATTGGTTTGCTCTGTGAACGTCTATGAAACGACTACCTATAGAGCATCTCCGCAACAAACTACATAGTCTCTGCGCGAGTCATGACGTCAAACTAAACTGAAAGGAGCCAGAAGGGCCGATTACACTGCCGTTTTGTGACCAGCTCTGGAACTAAAACGGATCAATGCGTCTTGATGCCGCTATAGCGACGAAGCGGAACGTCTGTTATTCCCTTTATCTCAAAAAAATTAAAAATAATAACAAAATATTTTTTTTCAATTCTGCAACGGTTTTTCTACAAAAACAAAATATCAAATGAATTTAAACTATGCTTATTTATACTACTAAACCGCCAAGTTTTCAAATTTCTCGCCAGTGCTGTAGCTGAATTCAACACTCTTGTGCAGTTGTAATATTTGATTAATCTGGTTTAAAATTGCATAAAATTTGCCAATATTCCTTCTAGTTTCCAGTCAAATACAATCAAAAAGTTTTCAACAATTCCCGTTGTAAACAAGTAACATAGAAATTTTCAGCCGTATGTGTGTCAGAATCCATTTAATTGCTTCTAGTTGGAACGTGGCATCATACATTTATTCTGTGTTTTTTAGAAACTTTGTGATTATATTCTATTTGTGCAATGAATATTTCATTACATATTCCGGTGTAATTATAAGTTTCAAAAAAAACTAATTTAAAAATTCTCAGAATTAGAAAACATGAAATTGACACAACAATAATTAATTTAAAAATATTAAAAGTTTTTAAACAATATTTTATTGTTTATAAATAAAGGTCCAATATGCCAGAAAAAGCAAAAAAAAAAATGAGCAAAAGAAAGCATAATAACTAGAGTAAGAAAAAGAATAGAAAAAAAAGCAAAATAAATAATATATAAATTTATCGATAGAAGACAATTTTAATGCAAAAATAAAAAAAACAAAGAAAAATTATAACAAGAAGAAAAAGACAAGAAAAGAAGAGCGACAAAGAAAAAACAACAAAAGATTACGCAAATTTTTAAAAGCAGTAGAAAAAAATTATTGAACGTTTTTAAATAAATATTAAAAAAAATACGAGAAAAAAAATGAAGACATATAAAGGAATAGAGACTAAAACTGTAATACACTATGAAATAGTAAACTAGACAGCATGGGAAAATGTTCAAAGATTTGAGATAGAATAGATTCAGATCAAACCGATATAAGCATAGATGTATAAAGTGAAAAAGTTAAAGAAAGACTGAGAGAAGACTGAAAACAAAGTGTATCACAGCGCAATTATAAAAAGTTGAAAAGAGAGTGAGAAGATTGCCAGATTGGTAAGCGAGATTTAGATAAGAGAGAGATAGACAATAGACAATGTGTATGTTTTAAATGCAGTTATAGAAAGTGAGTTTAAAAAAAGGAAAAAAAAGAAAATGTAAGATGCTTGTAGATTGAAAGCAGCGTTTGAATTGACAAGGTAGATAAAAATAAAACAAGATACATAGAAAACAGATGTAGATAGAACAAAAACTTAGATGATGGCGTATGCAGATGATATAATAATGGTGGCAAGAAAAAAATGAGGGATGAGTGAAATGACAAATAACGCAGTTTACACCTCCAAATTACAATTAAATTAGTACATAAAACAAAAAAATTTACACTCATTTGAGATAAATGAGTGTAAAACATTATTACTTTTATAATCTTTAAGAAAAAAAATAAATTAAAAATAATAAAGCAAACACAGAGCAGGTTGAAAACATGATTGATAAAAAAAACAGATGTAAAACGCAGGTAAAAGACCAAATAAAAAAAAAAAATCAAAGTAGTGTGGAAAATGTAGAAAAAATGTTTGGAAAAGAGTATAAAATAGAAACCACAATGTTGAAAGTCTAAAAAAAAGTTGAAAACTTAAGAAAAAAAAAATAGAAACAAAAACAGAAATAGAAATATTGCAACAGAAATATGTGAAAAGAATGTTAAAATTAAGCAAGAGGAATTCAAAGAATATAATAACAAAAAAAAATAGAAAAAAACAAGATCAAAGACAATAAAGTTTAAAGATAAAATAAAAAAAAACAGAAATAGTATAAAATATTAATACAGAGCTAGAATGTAGTGAGTAAAAAGGTAAATAAAAGAATAAAAAAATACTATCAAATAAAAAGAAATAGTCAGCGTAAAAGCATAAAAAAATAAACGATAAATACATAAATAAAATAAAAAAAAATACACAACAAGAAAAAAAAAGAGAAAGCAGGGACAATATAAAGTACATTAGTTTAATCACAGAAGCCTGAATTCTCAAAGAGATAAAATGAGCGAGAAAAAAAAAGATGATTAGGTGCCAAAAATAAAAAAAGATAAAATAGATTTTAGATGAAAGAAAGTGAAAAAATATGCAGGATGTGTAGAAGAGACAAAGAACCGTTAGAGTTATAAAAAAACATAAAAACAAACTAAAAAAGAAAATATTTATTTTTAAATGTAAATAGAACAAAATAGCTCAATTATATATTTGTAACAAAGTAAGTGAAACAATAAACATTATTCTTCTTCAATTGATTCAAACAATTTGTGTTTTTTTTGTTTATCTAGTTTTTATTAATTAAATTCTTAGGTAACTTTTTCATTTATTTCATTAAATTAAAAGGTTACTTGAAAACATTGTTGTAGACATCAACTAGTAAATAAATTGTTTGAATGAAATTTGGAGTATTAATACAAAAAACCCATCATCATAACAGCCACTGACAGTGACAAAATTTTGCGAAATTATTTTTTCAGAATGAGATTGACCGCGAATAATTAAAAAAAGAACTTAGCAACCAAATAACAACCAAAACTTTTAAGAAAAAAACGAATGTTAGCTATGTGTTAGATTCTTTCAAAAACATTGTTTTTAACTCTTTAAGAGCAGCACGTGATGCAAAGTCATTGGCAAGCTATGCCAAAAAAAAAAGAAAAACCAGCTCTGTTGTTCTGACCTTTCAAGAACATCATAGGATTGCAAAGTCATTAAACGAAAATAAACGCCTAACGGATTTCAAAAAAAATTTCCAAAATAGTTAGTTGCATTTGATTGAGATGAAAAGTTAAACAAGCAGTAGGATGTTTAATCGAATAGTTTAACAAAATAATTGAAATTTACTAAAAGTGTTGGTAAGAAGAAGTGCTATTTGTAGATATATTACTAATGTAGATAACTAATAAACAAAACAGTTTTTTCCATAGGCAACATTTAATAATATAACCCCACGTTTACTAAAACCGAACAAGGAGAAAGTCAAAACCCAGCGAAGAATATCCAATCCAGCAGAGAAAAATCCTTTCTCTGCTCGCTTTTTAAAGGAATTAATATCTAAAAAAACCGATAGGATCAAAACAGAATAGTATATTGTGTATCTAGTGCGTGAAGTAGACTTTTTTACGCGAGTGTGGAAGTTTGTAAAACAAGCCGCAGGCGAGTTTTACAGTCCACACGAGCGTAAAAAAATCTTCACGCACGTGGTACACACTATACTTTTTCTACGACCTGACCTGACCTGACCTTTCTTCGAAATTTTATAATTAAATTGAAAACAAATTTGACTAATTCTCTTTATTGTAAAAATTATAAATTGTAATGGTACAATTATGTAAATTGTCAAAATGTACATTGACTTTTTCTTTCTTTACAAAATTGGTGCTACTTGTACTGTTGGTACTAGTGACAAAACCGTGATTTCACCGTGACCGGTGTGTGAAATTGTATTGGCTCTTATGGCAGCAGTGCGTAAAATAAAACCCATAAGAAAAACATGGCACTTCACGTACCGATTCTTGAAATAGGGCTTTACACATTTTTATCGGTGTGTGACGTTCGTAATTCACATACGGGAGTAGAAAAACACTTTTTTTGACTCTCAACCCTAACAGAAACCAAAGAACTATCCAGCAAATGGTTTAAAAATATGACGCACCCCAAGTTCCATTAAGCCCTTACTTACAAATTCATAGATAAAAATCATTTTCAGATAGTGCAGAAAAGCGAAAGCAGGACGGTAGTAAAACTCAAGAAATGTGTACATAATTTTTCATTGTTAAAAAATTAACCTGTTGTTACATAAATAATTATTATAAAAATAAGAGTTCTGAATTAAAATTTGCAAATTATGTTCTAAGAATTAATTGGTTGGTTAAATAGACACCTTGTAGATTGAGAAAGGGTCGTTTGGCGCTTTCCACCTTACATAACTGCGACCAATTTGATCTATTGTTCTTTATATTATAGACACCTTTACCGTGCTGAATTAATCCTGTGCCTTTATTAAGTGTAAAACAAATCATAATGATCTTAATTCTAAGTTTAATAGACTCCATTTGGTTGTATGGTATGAGTTGTTACTGTAAAAAGCTATGTCTGAAAACGCATTTCTGAAGATAACTTGAAAACTACTATTTACATATTGATGAAATTTATATATAACCGCCTGCTTTCAAATATCAAATGATTTACCAAAATCGGTTAAGCTAGAAAGAGTTTTTGAGCTAACACGCAGAGAAAAAAAAATAGAGTCTAATTAAAAACTTCATGTTTTTTTGAAACGTTCAAAAAGCAAAACCTTTCCTGCTGTTAAAATAATTATTTTTTTTATGCAAGACCTAAGAGAAGCCGTTCTGTCTACAACAAGGCTTATCAAAAAATACCAAATAAATGCCAACCATGTCAAAAATCTTTCAAGACCATAAGAGAGTTCAAAATTCATTTAAGTACATTGTAAGTCTCATTCATGTTCTCAGCAAAAAATTCAAAACAAAATTAGCCAATTTCTAATTAACCAGAGAGAAAAAAAGTGATATTTCAAATACAAAGTTTGATAGTGAATTTCTCTGTCCCCTCTGCTTTACTAAAACTTGAAAAATATCTTTATCTGAAAAGATTGAACACATTGAATTCGGTAGAATAAATCTAAATCATCATCATCATCATAAATAATATTGTAATAGATTCCACACATATAATAGACTTTCTATTCTTTGCTTCGTAAAAATTCCTGTATTATACGACGGATTCCTAAAGATGTTAAAATCTTAACCATTAAAAACCTTGATTATTCAATATCTGTTTGCATTTTTAAAGACGACAATGTCTTATAGAAAAATATTTTTCTATAACACATTTCTTTTTTTATTTTTCTGGTATATAAAATACACAATTCAGTTACCAATATAATTAAGAATAATATGATAGCAGTTGGCAATGTTTTCTGTCGTCTTACAGCTAAAGCTGTCCATTCAATGCTCTTATTTCTCTTCATTCAACAACAAAAAATGTTAATAAATTTTATTAAAAATTTATTATAAAAAAGCCTTAAACTTTGTTAAAAGAGATAAAATGTTAACAGCAATCCTGAGCAAATTTCCCCACCTTTATACTTTTTTTTTAATGTAATGGTTTGTCTATTAATTTATAATTTAATAAATTTGTCATACCTATTTTAGTCCGTGTTTAACAAGCTGATGTTTTCAGCTCACTAAATTCTAATTTTCCATAAAATCTTTCAATTCTTCTTTATATATTTGGAAACACAATGATGGAACGTTAAGAAACAAAACAGAAGTTATTTCAAAAGACATAACATATTTTTTTCCATTCCAATGGCAAAAAATAAGCACCTACGTTTCATATTGAATTTTTTAAAGTGTGAACGGTTTTTTTAACACTATAGATAAAGATATTCTATTAAAATTTTGAAACATTACTTCTGTATTTTCATAATGGAAAAACATAAAGAGGAATTACTCGGCTGGTCAATTTTTAAAAATACTTTAAAAATTCATTACCATCTAACTTAGAAATCTTTTTTAGAACGCAAAGAGATAGCCTTGATATCTCTAAATTAATTTATTTGGTTAGAACATCATATATCTTTACCTGGCTTTTAGATTAAATTCAAAGCGTTTCAGATGTCAAAAATGATCTGTTACCACCAAGTATTAACCAAATTTCAATTGCTATTCAACAGAAGCTTTCCAAAACAGAGCTCTAGATACTTCAATCTTTATCTTTTTAGAAGTTATTAAAAGAGTGGCTGAAATTGTTTAATAAAGTTCTAGTGTTGTTTTCAGAATATTTATGTGGTTAGATAAATTATTTGACTAATTCTTACACAACAAATTTCATAGCCAAAACTAAGCTCGGCCGTTGACTCAAATTTATTTATTAAAAAAAAACAGTTTTTAACATTTTAAAACAAAAAAGGTTAACATGTATTACATTGTTATAATAAAAATAATTTTTTTTAAAAAAGTAAAATTTTACTCTTATTGCTATTTCAAAAGCAAGTAGTCTTTGAATCTTCAAATAATTTGATAGTATCTGAAAAAAATTCAGCTAACAGATTTTTATAAATATATTTTACGCGCCACATTTTATTTAATTCTGATAAGTGGTTTTAGAAATATTTGACCGTTTCATACTTTTGGGCGATCCTGTTATTATATATATATATGTATATATATATATATATATATATATATATATATATAAATTTACAATTTACAATTAACAACAAAAATTAACAATTATATATATATATATATATATATCCTGTATTATATATATATAATAGCAAAACAACAAATTTTTAAAAATCGAATACAACAAAACCTTTAATAACCAATAATCAAAAATTGTAAAATCCAACAACCGTACAGATAAAATCTGTCAAGTAAATCCAATTTTGCAAAATTACAAAATTTTAAATAACCTACTAATGACTACAGCTAGATAGGTAGATAATTAAATAGTTTTTTCAAACTGCAGATAATAAAATGTTAAGATATTTTAGGTTTGAAAATAGTTGTAGCTATAGTTTAGTTTTTCTGGTAGCTCATAAATGTGTTTTAACAGAAACCAAAAAATTTTTTAACGTATAAAACATCAAAAAACAAGATTTTAAATTTAAGAAAGAAGAATTTACCATAAGCTCTATTTTCTAGGCCAAACGTAAAACGTATTGTTCTCTTTTGCAACTTGATGATGGTAAAAAATAGCTCTAAGCTGCAACTTCCTCAAAAAAGTAAGTCGTAACAGAAACGAAGTTTAATAAGAGCAAAACATGTTAGCTCTAGTCGTCGACATGTTTTTTGATAGCACCTGATGAGTCTTTTAATAGCACCTACGTACGATGATCATTTTAAAAAGCTGTCAAAAGATAAACTTAAAAATTTGACAGTATGTTAATAAAACTTACGGCTCCAGATTCTAAAAGAAGACTAAAAAATGGTGAAGAGAGTGGCTTGCAAAATACCAATTAAGAACTGCTTTACCATATGCATTTTGATATTGCTGGCATTTTTTGCAAAGCTTATTATAAATAAGACTCAAACTATTTTGATGAATTTTGCAAAACAAAGCTGATTCATGTATATTTGATTTTATTAAACTTAATTTCTTTAAAGGTATTCAATTTAAAAATTAACAAAAAGACCGCGCAGTAAATAATTCAGATACATTTGATCCAGGTGATGAACACAGTAACCAAGATCTTGCTAATTTCTTACTAGAGAGCAACAAACACCTTCTCCGTCTTGAAGAAATAAATTTCAAAATAAATTGTATGACTCGGGCAGGTATTTGCCCATATGTCTTATCTTCTACAAAAAATCAACAAAATAATAGTGGTAAATCGAAAAAACGCAAATTAAGACTATATCTCCATACAAAAAAGATTCCAAAAAAATTAAGAAAAAAAAAACAAAACAAAACGCCATTTTTCCATAAAAAATTAAAAAAAACATTAGCAACAAAGCAAAAACATCTACTGCGGTTACGATAAAACCTATAAATACCAAAAGTAACGAACCAGATACAGATCGTGACTTAAAAACCACAAAGCTTTCAAAAATAATTCTGTTCTAGTTTGAGTCCAGTGAGCAGCAAAATCCGTACGTCTGCTCATTCTTGTTTTGGCAAGTGATACTGTATAAGTCAACTTACTGAAGATAAACATATCAAAAAATGGGCAAAAAGTACTTAATGGAGGTCACACGGAAACTGTGCGGAGATCAGTAGTAGCTTTTTCATTTGCTCTTTTTGTAAAAGAAGAAAAGATTTTTTTAATAATAAACAGATAGACAAGGCAACCTTTTTTATCTTGATAAATATGTCATATAAAATATTAGATCACTTTGATTAAGAAAGAATGTGTTGTTTTTCATTTTTTTTCAAAAACAAAGTTTTGTACGAAAGTTGCATTAAATTTTGAAGAAAAAAATATTTACAGTTTACCCAAAAAAAATTTTTCAAATATGTTGCCTTTTCTCTACACATAGATTCGAATAAGAGTGATGTTGTCTACTAATTTTTTTGTAACTGTTTACTATTGATACGTACAAAACAGAAGTAGTGTAGGTACAAGACAAACAAATATTGTTCATTATCATAGAAAATCGTTTATTTTGATAAAATTTGACCTATAGATAATTGACCAAATCAGATTATAAATAAGAGCTGTAGAGCTTCACAAAGCAAAGATAGATTAAAACTAACTAGATTAAAATATAATCTTGCCAAAAATGTATTTCTTTTGAGTGTATTTCCCGAGGAACGTTGGATAATTATATAACCGTAAATCGTTACATGCGAATTATAAAAAGTGATATCAGGCAAACGTTCAAGAAATTTAATAACAATTAGCATCATGGCAACAGGTCATGTGCCGCAAGCATCAAATATGATATTTATTTAAACATAGACATACATTACATTTGAAATTCAATAGCCACACTTCATCAGACTGTGTTACATTGCATTACAGAGCTCGTTTTCAAATGCCATAGATTCGATGGCTCGTCAAAAAGGCTAAAATAATTGATATAATATCATGTACAGGCTATTTAGCGCCGCGTTTGACTACTTTTGATAATTTATTTTACCTCACTTGACCTCAGCTTCAGAAGCTTGAAAAATCGATTTGACAGCACAAATAATTGGATTTTTAAACCTTCTTTTTCCCTTTTAGCAGATGACATTCGATCGGTTCTTTAATCAACGAATCAAATTAAAATTTTGTTATTTTTGACACATGTTTACACATAAAAAATCATTATTCGACAAAGCTACACAAAAGTTTTTATGCTTTAGTTTATGAGTTTCGATTAACCTAGATATGAGACACGCAATGTGGAATAATCTAGTTACTTGTTGATCTCTCTTTCACGCCCCTCGTTTTTAGCCTTAATTCATGAGCGTAATAACAGAACGTAGAAGCCTTGACTTGGCGTTCCCTAATCCTGTTTTCTAAAAGATTAAATTATTTAATGTTGATTAAACTCATTTGTATATTAAGGAACCACTAAAGAGATATCTAGCCGTTTACTAACATTTATACTGTTAAGTGACTAATTAAAATTTAGCACCATCTACATTATTTGTTATTTTTGTTTATTCGTCATAGTGACAAAGTTATTATTTTTTTAGTTGTTATTAAGAAAAGTCAGAAGACGACACATTTTTGTAATTTTCAAAGGGAAAATAAATAATATTAAAACAAGGTTTAATATTTATCAGGTTATGGGCCCAGAGCGCTGTTAATAAAAGTAAAAAGTAAAAAGTAAAAAAAAAAATGTCGTTGTCGTCAAGTACAATTAAACCTCTCACAAAGGGAAATTATGATACGTGGGCTATGCAAATTGAAGCTGTAATGGTAAAAAATAGTACATGGATGTATGTAAATGGCAAGAAACCAAAACCCGCATTGGTTGAAGATGATGATGCATCGGCTCAAAGAGTTGAAAGGTGGGAAGAAGAAGATGCTAAAGCTAAGTCAGATTTAATAATTGCTATTGATCCAAGTTTATTACGAATGGTAAAAGGTTTAAATACTTCAAAACAAATTTGGGACAAGTTAAAATCAGAATATGCATCTACGGGACCAGTAAAACGAGCAAGTTTACTCAAACGTGTGACATCTTACAAGATAATAGACAACGGTGATTTTCATACTCAACTGATGGAATTTTTTGACATAATATCTAAGTTGTCAGCTATGGGAGTCGAAATGCATGATGATTTACAGTCAACGTTACTTCTTAATGCATTGCCCTCAAGTTTTGAAATGTTCAGATGTGCTATGGAGTCTCAAAATGAATTGCCTAAACCAGATATACTTAGAGAAAAGGTTATTGAAAAGTATGATGCTCAAAGTCAACGTGACATGGATAATTCAGAGGTTATGTGGGTCAAGCAAAACTTTAAAAATTTTAAACCGTCTCAAAGTAGTGGACCTCAAGGTAATAAAAATCAAGGAAATGGATATCAGAGAGGTGGATATCAAAGAGGTGGATATCAAAGAGGTGGATATCAAGGAGGGCAACGCAGAAACGATGGTAATTTAAACAAGCCATTTAAGTATAATTGTTTCATCTGTAATAAAATTGGGCACAAAGCAGCTGATTGTCCAGATAGAGCAAACGATGAAAAGCAAGAATATTCATCAAAAGTTGAAGCTCAAGTCGAAGATGCGTTTCAAGTAACGGAAGAGGCTTTTCATACGAAGCAGGTATCAAATGATAGTCGATGGTGTTTAGATAGTGGCTGTACATCTCATATGTGTAATAATGAAGCAGCATTCATCAATATGACGTCAAAAAATGAAAATGTTTTGTTAGCCAGCGATGCACAAACTGAAATTGTAGCAAAAGGAACTGCTCGTGTTTTTACTACAGATGGAAAATCAAATAGGTCGGTAAAACTTAATGATACATTATTGGTAAAAGAATTAAGAACTAATTTGTTATCTGTTGCGAGAATTACGGATCATGGAAATACTGTCAGTTTTTCTAAAACTGGTGCAACTATTTTTGGAAAAGATGGTGAAATAAAACTGTTAGCACAAAGAGTTGGAAACTTATATTATGTCTGTGGCAGTGAAGAGCAAGCAAATGCGGCAATAAATAATAATTCAGCAAGTTTGAAGTTATGGCATCATCGTCTGGGACATTTAAATAAAGAAGATCTGTTAGAAATTTCAAGAAAAGAATTAGCTAGTGGTATGAAGATAAATGAAGAAAAGAAATTGGAGGCATGTGACATATGTTTAAAAGGAAAAATGACCGTATTACCATTTCCTAAGAAGTCTGAACGATGTACAACGAAATTAGAACTAATACACACTGATGTTTGGGGACCGTCAAGAGTAGAATCATTAGGACGTGCTCGATATTTCGTAACATTTATCGATGACAGTACACGATGGTGTGATGTTAAATTTTTACGTCTTAAAAGTGATGTTCTTCAAGCTTTTAAAGAATATAAAGCACGTGTTGAAACTCAGACAAATTGTAAGATTAAATATTTGATGTCCGATAATGGAACAGAATATTGTAATAAAGAGTTTGATGAATTCCTAAAGAAAAATGGTAATTCTAGACGTCTAACTGTTCCCTATACACCACAGCAAAACGGAGTGGCAGAGCGGAAAAACAGGACATTAATTGAAATGGCGCGATGTCTTTTAATTCAATCTGGATTGAGTCATGGATTTTGGGTTGAGGCAGTAGCTACTTCTAATTATCTAAGAAACAGATGTCCAACATCTAGTTTGGATAATCATTCTCCATTTGAAGTTTGGAATAAATTAATACCTGATTTAAGTAATCTAAAAGTTTTTGGTGCAAAATCATTTGTTTTAGAAAAACAACTAGGGAAATCAAAGTTTGATCCGCGTTCAAAAGAAGGTATTTTAGTCGGTTATTCAGAAGAATCAAAAGGTTATCGAGTATGGATTCCAATTGAAAGAAAGGTTGTAGTTGCTAGAGATGTACAAATTCTTGAGGATCAGTTTTTAAATGAAATAAAAGAAGATAAAATTTTCGATAAAAATGAAGAAAATATTGAATGTGTTCATATGCCTATTCAAATTGAAACTGATGAAATTAATGAAGAAATTTGTACACCAAATCGTATTTTACGTCGAAAACCGGGAAGACCACGGATGGAGAAAACAGGTAAAAGAGGAAGACCAAGAAAAATTTATAACACTGGACAAGCAGCAAATATAAACGAAGACCAAGAGGAACATGATGATAATGAAGATATTGAAATGCAAGAAGAACCAAGTGATGATGAAATATTTGTTGATGCAACAGAACATGAAGAAGAAATAATTGAAGAAGCAAATCTTATTGATATAACCTTGAAAGAAGCGATGGCCGGAGACAAAGCACTTGAGTGGATGGAAGCAATTACTGAAGAAATTCGGGGTTTAATTAAAAATAACACGTGGGAAATAGTTGATCGTCCAAAAGACAGAGCGGTTATTACTTGTAAAATTGTACTTCGAAACAAATTTAAGCCAGATGGAACACTTGAAAGAAGAAAAGCTCGAGTTGTTGCTCGAGGGTTTACACAACGACAAGGAATAGATTTTACGGATACTTTTGCACCTGTAGCCAGGTTGGATTCTATCAGACTTTTGATGGCATTAGCTGTACGTGAAGGTTTACCAGTTTATCAAATAGATGTTGTAGCAGCTTATTTAAATGGATTTTTGGAAGAAGAAATATTTATGGAACTGCCAGAATATATCAAAGAAGCATTAAAAGAAATTATTAAAAAGGATGGTCGAAACAGTAATTTAGGAAAGATTGCTTACGAGATGCTCCAAAAATTATCACAAAATAACAAAGTTTGTAAATTAAAAAAAGCATTGTATGGTCTGCGGCAAGCTGGTCGTCAATGGAATAAAATATTGAATGAAGAATTAGAAAACCTTGGATTAACTTCAGCAGCTAGTGACACATGTTTTTACTACAATATGAGTGAGGATCAATATACAATTTTGGTTGTATACGTTGATGATATTTTATATATATCAAGAAATAAGACAAATATTGAAAGAATTAAAGCTGGACTTGCAAAAAGATTTGAAATTAAAGATCTTGGTTTAGCACGACATTGTCTGGGAATTGAAATTAATCAAGTTGATGGAAATATTGAGTTAAATCAACAAAGTTATGTAAAAGATCTTTTAAAAAGATTTTGCATGGAAGAATGTAACCCAGTACGAACTCCTAGTGAATCTCAAGCTAAGTTACCAGAAGGAAATCAGCATAGAAGAAAAGATGAAGAAAAGCCATTTCGACAGTTAATTGGATCATTAATGTACTTGGCAATTGCTACTCGTCCAGATATCACATTTACTGTCAATAGACTGTCACAATTCAACGAAAAGTACCAAGAAGTTCATTGGTCAGCAGCGAAACGTGTATTGCGCTATTTACAAGGTACCCAGAATTATGGATTAGTGTACAAGAAAGACCAGTTGGGAATCCAAGGATTTTCTGATGCTGACCATGCAAATGATGAAAATGATCGAATTTCATATACAGGATATATTTTTATGTTAAGTGGAGCTGCAATATCATGGCGTTCGAAGAAACAGCAGTCAGTTGCAATATCATCAACAGAATCAGAGTACGTGGCTTTATCAGAAACATCTCGTGAAGCACTATATCTACGAAATTTGATGTTAGAATTGAAATTAAATGATTTGTCAATGGTGAATCTTGGTACTGACAATCGTGGAGCAAAGTACATTGCAGAAAATGCTACTTGTCACTCACGTACTAAACATATTGCTACAAGATACCATTTTGTTCGTCAATTGGTGAGAAATAATGAAATAAAATTGAGGCATGTTCCATCTAAAATAATGCCTGCTGACATTCTTACGAAACCACTTCCAGGACCTTCACATTATCGTCTTGTTGATGCAATGGGACTAAAAATTTGTCAAAGTGCAAAATTTGAGAAGGGCGTGTTAAGTGACTAATTAAAATTTAGCACCATCTACATTATTTGTTTTTTTTGTTTATTCGTCATAGTGACAAAGTTATTATTTTTTTAGTTGTTATTAAGAAAAGTCAGAAGACGACACATTTTTGTAATTTTCAAAGGGAAAATAAATAATATTAAAACAAGGTTTAATATTTATCATATACTAATGCTTACCAAAATTTAAAAAAAATATGAAAATCAAAAATGAAACTCAACGTTTACAAAAATCCGATACAGTGTGATCCATAATTATGTATAAACAAAGAACCTATGAAAAACCAAATCACACACTTAGCTCAAAGCGTTAAGTTTGACATTTGTTTCTTGACTTCTGTCAAGTTTGTTGGTTAGCCATTTTCAAACAATAATAATTTTCGCAAAAAAATTTAAAACGTTTCTTATAAAAACATATTTTGGAAATATGTGCGAATAGAAATATAGCGATCACGCTTGCTAAAAAGAATTTTCGACAACGATTTCCTGGTGTGTACTTTTTGGAAACCGTTTTTTATAATAAAAATACTGTTAGAATGTTCAGGAAAACTGGAAGTGTGGGTCACAAGAAAGATGCTAGTAGGCCAACAATTAGGACATATAAAGTGATAGCAAAAATTAAACAGCGGATGAATGATGCAATCACAAAATCTTTGCGTCATTTGTCCCAAAAACAGGCTTTTGATATGATACATGTCAAAAAAAGTAATGTAAGAGCTTACTGTTAATAAAGTTATTTGAATCTAATTGCTTAAGTCAAAACGGCTTCAAATAGAATAATGCAACATAGAGGATGGTTAAGTCGAGTATGCGCAAAGCCCTTAATTAGAAAACAAAACAGTAGGCCAAGAACACATTTGAGAAGTGAGTGCAGTACTCGTAGATAGTCAAGTCAGAGCGAGAAAACAAAAGACATAAACGGCCCTTGGGCTATCAGCTCTCGTGTAGCAATTGTATACAGTTAATCAATGTTGTGTGCGAATTACGTGCGAATGTGGTGTGTTAACCTCTTTGTTTCAGTAACCTAGCCAGTGACAAATTCTACCTTCTAAACCTAGCTGCCATGGCAGTTTGTGAGTACTAAAACGACTAGCTCTAATCTTGGAAAAGAGCACATATAAGACTTTATCATATGATATTAGCTATTTTTATGCATGCCGATACATCTAGGTATGTCTACATTGACATACTGGTTTAGTGTTGCCACGGATTGACACGGTTGCTATTGTTTATTGTTGCTCTTTATGTGAGATGTTTAAAACTGAAAACCTACTACAGCGAACTTGTTCTGTACTTAAGCTTGTCTTTATTATTATTACTATTTCAACGTTACTTCATTAGGCTCTCGATGCCAATTAACACATGTTTTTCAGTTGAGATATAGCTTCATCGATTTTTTGCCAGTTGGAGAAATCTTGGAGACCGGGTCTCATGATGCCGTCAAGGACTTGTTGCTTAAAAAGGTTGCAGTGCTATCTCAATCGCGACAATAGAAGGGTGCAGTGTTCTTACCTTTTAATTCCTTCAACTTTCTTCGCCGGAAACATTGTAGCCAATGGCCATATATTTTCAATTATTTGGATGCAGGCTTAGAAAGACCTCTAGGACTTCTCTTCTGTTTTTTTCTTAGATGCCAAAAACAAAACATTCACGTAGAAAAATGAAGAATCAGATAATCATCGTCGACGTCCATAAAGTCTAGTCCTTATGATAGACACAGCGAAGGCATCGTAACAGAAGATGCCCTTCACAAGGCTGGAATAGAGAAAGATTGCCTTACGGGGACAAGGCCCCGGTGAGTTACTTGATAAGTATTATTGACAGGTACATTATTTGTGTGAATGTGCTTCATGTATGGTTATTCTTATCCGTTCAATTCGTTTGAAGCGGTTTCTTAAGGACGGCCACATAGGGGGTAAGTTGTAGTGGATCGTTGATAATGATGTAGTCTGTTAATCTTGTATTTATGCAGTATTTAAGTTGTATTTATAATCAGTAAAAGAAAATGGTAAAACAATCTGACAATTACTGTATTTTAATGCAACTAGGTAATTTAATTTTATTATTATAACTATCCCGGCGCCTTCACCATTATCCTGAGGCAAATTGCGTCAAAAAAATACCCGCTACAGCAAATAAAATAATAAGCATTACTGTTCTGGCCTGAAAATCATTATTTTAATGTTTTAAAACAGTCAACCAACAAATTTGACAAAAGTTAAAAAACGGATCTACACCTAACAGCACTGATGTCAGACATTTATTTTCGTATTTTTTTAAATTTTTATATAAAATCAGTTAATACTCGGATTATGGGGACTAAACATTCAAAAAAACAGATTCAGAAGCTTTTAAATAATATGTTACCACAAAGATTTAACCGATGCTAGATTCCCAAAAATTTCAATCAATTTAATATTAAATAAACAATAATGTAAAATCTGCCCAACAAAATTATAAATGCTCAAATTTACATATTGCTAGACACACAAATTAATTTATTTAACAATAATAACTATTAAATAAAAAAACAAACTTGTATAGTCTATTTACTTTAAAACACAATTTGTTGTTTTTGTTTCAATTCTTAAATTGGATTTTAAACTAATTGAAAATTAAAAGCTTGTTTTTCAACAATTTTTATATTATTTGATAAATATTATTGTCATTATCATTACTTTGCGAACACCGTAATGATTTTTTAATCCAGCAAAATTGCTGTGTCTCCGGTACAGAGAGGGTTGAACATTATAATAAAAATTAAAATAAAATGATCCACTAAATATTAAAGATTTACAAAATTTTTAGATTAATAATTTTAATTATAATTTTGTTAATTTGACAAAACATATTCAACCTTTTTGAATTATATTAGCTTTATAAAAAATTATAAAATATAATTATCAACCATCAAGAAAAATTTGTCAATTACAATAAAAAAATTGAAACCAACAGAAAAAAACCGAATTTATAATTTTTTGATTGAAAAATCTACTGTTTTTCACAAATATTTTTTGATCATTTTAACAAGTTCATAAAAAATTAATAAATTGTTTCAAGCATTCTTATAACCTATTTAAAACCTTAGGAAAATGCCACTAAAATCTCTCAAATTATACACACCGATAACTTGTTTGCTGAAATTATACAACCTGTTTACATTATGCATCAAAGATCTAATTTATAATCATTACATAAATAATAAAATTTAAAATATTCAACAAAAAGGCTGTGTAAGTAGTTTTTTTGAATAAAAAGAAAAATTAATTATTAATTGAGTAGTGAATTTAGGAACAAGCTTGATTAAATTAATCTAACATCTAACAGCTTTTTATCAATAATTATAGAACTTCAAAAACCAACAAACTTAAAATCAATTCAATTATTAAAACATTCTAATGCAATTTTTACAATCTTTACTTTATATTCCAATTACAAACAAATTAATAAAAACTGCATTGTTGCCAACCAAATGCAAACTACTTCAAGGAAATTCTTTAGTTCTTTAGAGTTTGGTTTTGCAATTAATCCATTATCAAATTTCCTTAATAATTTAGCTTATGGTTAAAAAACACATTAATTTTTAAACCATTACTCATCTTATCTATATGGATAACATAAAATTGTATGCAGGCAAACGCTGTTATTTTTGATAATTAACTTCATAGTGTTATAGACCAATGAGACATTTAAAACAGTGTCACATGCACCAATCACAAGTTAGAAATGATTTCTCTAACTGAAAAGAATGTATCCTAATTTTCTTGCCGCTACCTCATTGTTTCAGCATTATTTTAGCAACCATTAATATTAAAAAAACAAATATCATTTTGACAAAAGTAAAATGTCGCGCTTCGGCAACATTCCTGACGCGTCAATTAATGAAAACATTCAAAATTCCATTCCGAGAAAGACAACTCAGTGTAAAGAAAGTGTGTGGAATCAATTGGCAAAATTTTGCCAACAACGCAAATATGAATTAAGCGAATCTTTGTTCACTGATATGATTGCAAGTATTTTAAAAGATTATGTATTTAATATGTGAAAACGTAATAGAGAAGATTATAGGGAATCTTGACGTATTTATCGCTTTATTCAGTTAATTATCTAACCGAAGATCATTCGTTCTCAACTCTTGTCAGGCTAGATTCTTATATTATTTATTCGCATTGATTGCTAAAAAGCAATTAAACGAGATCAAATTAGCGAAAAGACCCAAGCGCGAAGCGCGAGGGTTCTTTTCCCAAAAATTTGATCAAGTAAAACAAAATATAGAACAAGAAAGAACAGTAGAACAATTGCCTCAAAAACGCAAAACAATTATTCAAATAACATAAAAAAGTCAGCAACTGTCAGAGAACAGATGTAAATCAACAGATTTCCAAAATGCGTACTTAATAGTTGGTGAGTGCTTTGAGACTAGCAGGAAAATAATAATAAAGCGTTTACCTATTAGTAATTTGGAAAAATAATTGTTTTTATCAATTTAGAGTTTGGAGAAACAGGAAGATAAATTTCATAGTCAGATTTTTGTGTATGATAGTCGCGTGGTTTTCATTCCCAAATCTTCATTGTGTGTGCGAATTAGACTCACTGTCTCAAGAATTAACAAACAAAGAAAATCCAAAATTTGGTACTTAAAAAAGTAATTTTGTACGGCTCTTTTTGCAATTTAAAAACAGACAAAAAAATTCTAGAAGTAGAAGCACTCAAGAAAGGTAGAGAGAGCACAGGGAGAATGGAATTCAAAGAGAGAAGAATAAGTGCTTCTGGCAATTTCTATGTTAAGTTTACTAGAACCTGAACGCAATGCAATCAAAAAATAATTTATTACATAATATGTATTACCGAGTACTTTTTGCAAGAAGAGAGTGTAAGACAAACCTTGCCCTTTATCATTTACAAGTTTCTTTAAAGATGAGACCCGTCTGCAGAACGCATATTGAAAAATATTGAATGGATTTTACTCCTACTAGTAATTTATCATCAATATACTATTATTCAAAACAAATTAATGGCTTTCAACCACGCTTTAAGAAGATTTTCTAAATGTGCACAAAATTCAAACTTTCGTCCGTAATTGATTATGACTGATACATACATATAATAAATTACAAACCCTAATTTTGATCTGAAAAAATTCACTTGTTTTTGTCTATATACATTTTTTTATATTATTGAATCTAAAATTAAAACTTGACTACAAAAACAAAGAAGAGTTATATTACTAATTTCACTCTATTTTAATCGTCTTCTAAAAAACTTGATTCATATATTCAATTAAAAAAAAATTAAAAGTCAGAGTAAACAATTTTAACATTTAAAATGTAATTATAATTTTATGCTTCGTAAATAAAGTTGCATCTTTTGACAACACTACCTTCAACGCCTAAAAATAGAACCATTTAACATCGTTTTGAGATCTTTCTCTTTCTGAACTACCACAAAATAGCCAAGATGTTTTATCAGTCAACAAATCAAAAGTTTTAAATAGCATTAATTCTTTCGCTTGTAGATTAGCAAGCACATTGATAATATGAGATCTCACTTTTTTAAGGTTTGGCTGCTGTTTCTATTGGAGAGACAGATAAACTTGTTCTTACTGCTATTGCCAATTTTTGCAATTGTATCATACCTGAAACCTGGAACCATTAAAGAAAACGTTCGATCAATCTTTTACAAAGCCACAGTCAAAAAAAGAAAAGTTCAGCTCGGAGTAGCAACCAAAAAAAGTTTTGAAAATGCAACTCATGTGAGTTGTATATATTTAGACTTGCCCGAAAAAAAATTGGAGTTGAAAATGTTTTTGCAAACGCTTTCAATTCAATAGAAAGAGATAAAGTTGATTACATGGAAATATATAACATTAGAAATAACAAATTATACGATTTTTTTAAATTAAAAAGTAATGCTATAGTATATAATTACATGTTACCTTTGTTACCATTTTTAAATACAAGACGAACACGTAAAACGTGCAGGACTTAAAAGTAGTCATATTTCTTTATACCTGTAACCTAGATGCACCAAGAAAGTATTTATACAATCAGTTACAAGAAAAGCAGGCACATTGTCTGAACCTGATACATTGTTATTTGGGATTTTTTACCTGCTATGAGTATCATTTTACTATGAATAGAAAATTGTGTCGCCTGTTTAATGTGACACTGCCCGGAGTACTAGTAAGGCTCTTGACACAAAACTCACACTATACACAGTATCATTAGCAATATCACAATGATTCCAGTTGTTTTCACAGAAAACACTTGCAAACCGATGACCAAATCCGTTTACAATATCTTGAAGCGACATCAAGCTAAAATTACCAAACTGGATGATTCTTAAAATAGTTGACAGTTTTTATTCCTATTTATAAACGACCAAAAATTGTTGCAAATGTATTTAGTTGCATTTTTAGCTATATTAGTGTCAAAATAATCAACTTTTAGAGTAACTTTAATTGATCTTCCAAGACTTATGAGTTTATCTGCATGATACTGCATACCAAACCTTGTGTATTGTTAACACGAGTTAATTTAAAAGTTGTTAAAGCAGGGTTTTTGTTTTTTAGAACAGCAGCTGGTTATAAGAAGATGATAAAATTATTTTTAAGGAACGATTTCTTAGTTGGAACTATTTGCCTACTTGCACTTGATAATATTATAAGCAGCTTTAAAGTTATCCAATAAAGGTTCAATATTATTAGCATCATCTAGCTTCAGCCTTTAGTAATTTAGATTCTAGCAAATTACAAATGATAAGATTATTCACTTTACGTTGGCGATCACCAATCTCATCAAAAACTTTTTCAGTTGACAAACAATGTCGACCAATAAAATTTGCAATGTTTTGCCCATCTTAGTTATGTAAAACAGTTATCAATTTAGAGATTACCAATTTTATAGTCATCGTCATCTCAGATTGCGTTTGGTTAACAAAGTCTACTAAATTGCATTTTTCACAAAAGTTTAATATCTTGCTGCCAATTTTTCACAGTTTACTATGCATAACATTTTTGCATAAATCACAAATCACCCGATCATTCACTTTTACTTGATTATCACAAATAGCGCACTGAAGCATATTTTCCATATCGTCAAAAACACACGCTACTAGATATGATGATTTAAAACTATACGGCTACCACAATGAATCAGACATAACTCAATTTTAAACATTAGTCTCAATACTCAATATTATTAATACAGTTTTAACACCTGTAAAAAATTTTCTTAATGAATTATGATAGCTCTTTCAACCATCATGTGGTGAAACTGTATTAAAGTAATCAATTAATACTCAATGACTTTAAGCAATCCTCCCATTTCTAAAAATAATTAAAGTATTTGGTGAATTCTCAATATTGTCATACGGTTTTTCATAACATTAGAATCTAATAGATACATTACTCCCAGCTAAAGATATTCAGTTTTTGGTCTTTCAGTTTCACTCAGTCTTTGGTCTTTCAGTTTCATTCAGTCTTAAATACAGTTATCGAGTCTTTTATAAAACCAAAATATAATGACAAGAATTATTGGTAACAAAATTTCATTACAAATATTGCAATAGCTTCTCTTAAAACTTTTTAAAAACAGGAATATAGTGTCTGGTTAAGCCTTCAAAAAATATTAACTTTTTTTTGAATAAGCCTTGCTTAATATTCGCCTCGAGTGTTACTTCTTCAATCATCATTTTTGCAGTTTCCGCATTTTAGTAAATAAAAATGGAATCTATCAGCTCAGTTAACTGAAAATCAAATGCAGATTTTAGAGACATTCCAAAGTATTATTCTACGTGCAATGTCATCAGCTCATGTTCATCTGTACTTGAGATAAAAATCTTGAAGATGGCAAGAAGCGTGATAGAACTTCTTTGATGTCTTGGTTCAAAGACCAACGTTTTGTTTAAGGTGATAAATGTGTTGACACATTAAAAAATTTATTCTTATTTTATACCACAGTATATCACACAATCCTCAAAAAAAGATCAGGTAAAGAGATCAGCAAGTAAAATGGAGTAAAAAAGTCTGGTGGGATTGATAGGATTTAATCTCCCTGAATCACAGCATGGTTTCCGGAGTGGTCTACATAATGCACAAGATCGTTTTTAGTCGATAAAACTTCAGCTTTACCATGTAGTACAAGCTGCGCAGTCTTCATAAAAAATTAAACAGTTTAAAAAAAAAATTTAAATTAGTCATATTGTTTTCTATTTGTAGAAACAAAAACATAGAAAAAACAGATATAGCTGAAAAAGCAAGGAAGATCGTGGATGTGTAAAAAGAGAATGAGACGATTAAATTTTTTATGGTAGAAGATAGCAAAGTGTAAAAAAAAGAAGTAGTATATAAATATTGCAAAAAACTAAAGTGAATAAAAATCATTTGGAAGAAAAAAACTACAATAATTTAGTATGAATAAAATTAGTATTCTGTTGTAATACTTACATATTAGTTCATATTGATTTGTATTTATTTTAATCTTATTTTACTATTTATATTTTTATTGCTATAAGAAAAAAACTATAATATATATGGAATAATTGTTGAAACAAATTGTAAAATTAAATTAAAGATTACATCATGGGTATTAGACTGCGATCTTTATGTTCTATTGTACTCCTTCCCTACTTCCAGAAGCACCCACGACTAGACAAAAGTAATATTTTGCTAAAGAAAGTCTAGTGGGTTGCTCATACGGTTTGACTCAAAAGTACCGTCTTCAGCCACCGAGCCATGAAATATGTTGTAAACAAATCTATGCCTCATTTTGGTAGTACAACGTTTTACAAGTTTTGAATAAAAATTAAATACTAGCTATTTATCATTTCATTTTATAAAAATAATTCAATTTAATGTTGCTTTTCCTTTTAATTCAAAATTAAACGTGTTTCTTATTCACTTTTAAAACGTACAGAATTACGTTTTTAGATCGCAGAAGTAAAAACAACATCCATATGCTAGTCGCAAAACTAGAAAAATCAAGAAGAAATTTATTAAATAATATATACTGACTTCTCGTTGTAATTCGAAACATGTGCCATTTTTTTTAAATCGTTTAGATTTGAGAAAATCTAAAGTTACGTTTTTTGAAAATCTAACTTCAGATACAAGATCAAATAAACTTGTTGATTAGAGGCTGCTTGATTGTTCGAGAAAGAGAAAACTAAAAATTTTGAAACTTTGAGATGTAGAAAGAAGGCACTACAGTCGATAAGATTGGTAATGATAAATAGTTAATATCCACATGTTGCTGCTCATGTGCTACAAACTAAAATCTACTACAGAAATACATACCAACTTTATAACATAATCAAAACGCTTGCGCACCATGCCGATCTGTACAAATAGATAAACAAAAGACCGTCACAGTCATTTCTAAGAAAACTTCAAAATAAAGAGCTATCTATAACTCAAACCGCTATGAACCTCTGAATCCTGCGAATGACATTGTCCTAAGCTATACAACATAAGCGGAGATGCATATTTCGCACATATTTCCGCACAGCTTATGGCTTACTGCAAGCTGACATTGAAGCAAATCATTTCTGCGCATGTCTCAAAATCTACCCGGAAACAAATTGGAACAAGGCCGTCCCGGAGCATTCGAAGTTCTTCGGTGGAGAGAATCAATTTTTGGTTAGAGACGCAATCTAGTGCATTCAACATGCAAGCCATAAAATACTAAATAGCACGCACATACGAATTGGCCACGGAAGGTGAGAAAATCTATAGAAATAATTCATTTATAACTTACCTAAGAAAGGGAAGAAAATCTAAGATAAGTGCTGTTTAAAGCGTTCAATATTCAAGCACTTTAAGCAACTTCCCTCGAGAGGTAAATATTTGCGTGCCGCTTCTTGGAAAAAGCTAATAGAAACATTTTAACAGCTTTCTAACGTTGTACTGAGTCTGGAACATTCACTTGTTAAACATATTTTCGTTTATTTCCGTTAGATTACAAAACTTTTAAAACTACAGTTACAAGAGTTTATTTTTTTTGCAAAATACTAAATTTACCCAATTAAATCTTTCGTAAAGCAGCCTCATTATCGTTAGTCTCTCGACCATTTCGCACGATAGAAAGCTTTTCAAAAAAACTATTTTGTGATACTCAAAAATTATAATTAGTTGTTTATGTATTTAGTGTGTAAAGTGAGCTTTTTTAATAAAAGCAACCCATACCAAAATGACTCTTTACACTCGAAATACATACAACTTTTTTTTATGGTCAAAGATAATAGTTAGTTACGTTATTAGTGCGGTAAGTTTTATTTTACAGCCCAAGGTTTTAATTTTGAAGCACGACGCTTTGCAGAGTGCTTTAATAAAAACTCGGGCTGTAAAATGATGAACGCACAAATAATGTATTCAACTTTTTAGCTAAGGACTGAATTTTGCCAAAATTTCGAAATTTGAATTGACTTGAGGTTGACGGTTCAAGTGTAGCTCAAAGCTTGATCAACGCTTAGCTACGTACCACATCACAATAAAGCGCCTTAAAAGTTGCACCAAAAATATTAAATTGTCTTTATTTTTAAAATCTGTAGCTCCTATTGAGTGCGGTAAATTGTTCTGGTGTTAATAAACTATATTTATGACTAATCAACACTTTTTTTGGAGGTCTTTAAAAGCAAATAATTTTCATAGCATTTTACAACACGCCAGTGAGTCAAAGTGAAAGATAGAAGCTTTGCATGTAAAGAAGTCTAGATATTATAGCAGTTGACAAGACGTAACAATGCAGTTTACAATCGACTAGGCAAAAAATGACTTTTTTGGCAAGATAGTAAATGCGCCGTCATCTAATTGCCAATAATGTTTGACAGTTCCGAATTACAATAATAATAATCAGATAACCATGGCGATGACGGTGTGTAAAGTAAAATAAAGCCACGTAATTATTTCATTTCCATATTGTTTACGTCATTGCAATGTTCAAATAGTTACCAGAAAATAAAAAGTGAAAACTTCCACAAATATTTTTCACATCATTTTAAAGAGTTAAAAAAAAAATTTCAAAATTTTTTAAAATGTCTTGCCGAAGGTATAACACATTGGAACCAAAAGAAGATAGAACAAAAATTTGTAAAATTATAGATATATAACTGGTTCGTCGACAGCTTACATACTGCATAAAATATTCAATTTATGATAATTGCATAAGTAATAATATTATAAATTTTTAAATGCAAAGAACAAAATAAATAACTATTGATTTGGTAGTGATAAAAAAAGCTTGATTGAATAAATAATCTACACTGCATTTATCGATTATCAAAAAGCTTATAATTTTGATCCTCGCTGTTAGTTAATAAAAATTTTACAGTAGTATAAAGTTAAGTATAAACTTAAGGATAATTTGACTCTCAAAATATATAGTACAAATCTGGTAAAATTCACTTTATCTTCCAATTGAAAACGAATCAATAAAAAATGCATTATTGCAAAAAAAACTTAATATAAAATATATTTTACTTTATTAAGCTTTTTATAGTTTTGTTTAACAAATAATTCATTATCAAATTATGTTAACAATCCAGATTGTACTTATGGACTGATAACAAACTACATTTATTTTTTAATTATGTGTCATCTTATCCATATAGATAACGTAACAATATATGCAGAAATAAAATTCATTCATAAGTTTTACTTGCTAAATTGTTTTCAAAAACAATTTTACATCAAATTTGTATTAATTTTGGCATTACCAAATATAAAATTTAAAGTACAAGTAAAAGTAAAAATCAACTCCACAAAACCACAGTTCACGAATATTGGTAAAAACAATGGTAATATCAATATCAAAATTTAGTCAATATTTGCTAAATTTAATAAGCATCCAAAATTTTCAATTGAACGGTTTTTAATTTTTAGGAACAACAGAAGAGGTAAAATAAATATATCAGTGTTGTTAAATAACCAAATATCTAAGCTGAAATAGTTATTTGTTTTACAAATGTTGAAAAGCGAATTTATGAAAAAAGCTTTTCACACGAGTACAACACAATGTTTCTTCTACGACCATTCAATAAACTACAACATTTAACAAAAGAACCAATTTATTACATATTAATGTACAAATAACAAAATGAATGCCATATGATTAGGTATGGCACTCATTCTATCATGTCATTTGTCAATATGTTCTTTTCACACAGATCTGTCACTTTTCACACAGAAACGTCACTTTTCATTCGAGTTTTGCGTTAGCAATGAAAAGATGAACTTTTCATAGCAACAAGGATATATATAAAGCGAGTTTAACATAGTGGTCGTAGAAAAAATTATTTGAATAGTTATAAAACAAATAATAAATTTGAAAAATTTATTGTTAACACAAATACTTTTCTTATACCACTGAATCTAAAAAGTAGTATTTTTAAAAATAAATTAAATAAGCAAGATGATAATGTTTTACCAAATTTAATTAACCGAAAAACATTACACAGTAGATTTTAAAAAAATGGTATTGAATGAGAAAGATAAAAATCTATTTATTATTAATCTATTTAGATTTTTTTAAAGATTAAAAAAAGACAACTTTTTACATTACTTAGGAAAGACCGAAAGATTTGTTATTGTTATTTAGAGAGAAATTAACACTATAAACTATAATAAATTTATAATAAAAAAACAATTAGTTGATGATATTTGTAGAATGTGTTTTAATTTGTCGAAAACTTTTGAACATGTTTCACCTTCATGTTACATAACAATGGCTTTTTAACAATTTACTGCACAGTTGTATCCAGCAAGCTTATTATTCAAAATATTAAATGTAGCAAAACAACAACACAATACTTTTTTAAATAACTTGCATGGGTTTATGTAATGACTAATATGAATATAAATTAGACAAAAATTTTGTTGCTTCAATAAATATCAAAAAAAATCAAAGACTTGAGCCGATAAAATTGTTAAAAGAAGAAAATATTGATAATTATTAATTAATAAAAAGGCAGTTAGTATGTTTTTAATAATAGTATAAGCTACCGCATTTTTTTTTATAATATAAGATTCTTGTAATTAGTTCAATGATAAGAAATAATTTGCAGGTAATCAATATAGTTCAATGTGATATTTTTTAATTGTATTGATGACTTTTATTTTGAAGATAGCTAATGACCAAAAGTAGTTAATAAAATCATAAAAAACCGAGTGAAGTAAAAATAGTTTTGAAGTAGTCAATGCTTTAAAACAAGATTAATTATTAAAGATACAGATATCAGACGTTAATGAAAAAAATTTAATATTGATTGTAGATATACTAGATTAATAATCCCTTTCAGCTTTATTTTTGCCATATTCAATAAAGATAATATGAGATTAATTAGAAAATACTAAAGTTTACACTCATCAGAAGAGTCTAGTAATTTTTTTTTTTTACATTAGAGAAAAATGCGTTCACCAAAACGTAGAAACTAACAAACTGTATAAATAATAATATAAATTTATATAAATAATTTATTTTATATAAAACTTTCATTGCTAAAAAATAATTATTTTTCAAGCGATTAAAAAGAAGATGTAAGAAAATTTTTTTTAACATTGTAACGGATGTTTTGCGAACTGTAATTAATGTGTAAACACTTCATTGTTAAACAAAATCTTTACCTTTTGTAAAACGTGGTTTTTAGACTATTGTTTTGAATTAGCGTGTTTTGGTTAATTTCATATAAATAAAACATAGTATATTACACCACAAGGGACAAAAGTTGAATTTTCGGCCCTGCGCGCCATAATGCCCGAGGTGAAGCCGAGGGCATCATGGCGCGCAGGACCGAGATTTCAACTTCTGTCCCGCGTCGTGTATACGATTTTTCTTCATACCTCGGTCGAAAGTACGTACTTTTATTTTTAATTTTATTTTTTTAACTTTAAATGCTGATAGTTTTTGATGCCTGCCGCGACATTTGCGGCACGAGCGAAGCGAGTGTTGCTGGTCATATAACATAGTTACGAGTATAAATAAACACGATGAATTCTTTCTTCCCGCTATTATAGGGAAGAAAGAATTTCATCTTACAGGGACTAAAAGTTAAACTTTCGTCTCTGTTATTAGGGACGAAAGTACGTACTTTCGACCGAGGTATGAAGAAAAAATTTTTAAGCTCTTAAATATTATGCTGCTGGCGGTTGGTAACAGCAACAAGCTATTTGATTTTTATTTCATTTTAAAACTTATATTTGACATAATTTTTTGAATTTATAAAAAAAAATAATATAAAAGAGAAAAACTTAAGTACACAACCAAAAATTATAAATATCAGAATATTATCTGATAGATCAAAAATAGCCTAGCCATTCTAACTGTAGCAAAATTTTCTTAGCAAGCCAATTTTCTTTCAAAGACGTAACAGTAATAACTTGTAAAAAAAAATTGTAAGTCAATGGTTAGGTATGACATAGACATTTACGTAATTATTTTTTAACACTTACGTAAACCAACCTTTAAAAACATATCTATATAATCCAGCTAGTGCTTTTATAAATATCTACAAAAACATCCAAATTGATTACATTAATAAGCTTATTAAAAGATAATGATAATGATAATTTAGCATTTTAATGATAATTAACACAAATTAAGTTTTATAAAATTTGTTGCAGTAGCTCATCAATTCATTCTTTTATTCCACGAACCTCTTTTAAAGTTTAAAGCAGATTTTAGATTAAAACTTTATCATATTTGAAAAACCAAATTACTACGTTCAATATCTTACCTCTTCAATGTAAAAATTTCATAAAGTTGGTAAACTTCATGCTAAAAGGTTAGAAAGATGTTTCAGAGCCACTTTATTTCACTCGAAATAACTCAATAGCATGCATACTTCAGGATTTAAGTGGTAATGTACAAAATGATAGAGTAGCATTGGAAAACTTGAATGCATTAAAAGTAAGATTTTATTCGTGAAATGCAAGGTTCTTCAACATTTCTTTATCATTTCTAAGCTTTTCCTATAAGATTAAATACAGGATCAAAAGTAAATCATATAGTAGACAATATTATTTGTGAAGAATAATAGTACATAAAAAAGTTTCAACCGAAAATAGAAACCTATGATTTTATATTGACTATATCGTCTCTGATTTTTTTCAGTCGGAAGTTGTCACTGAGACATTCTGGTCCGTCTGATCATGAAACTGTTTTGGCCAAACTCTGTATTGAATTAATATTTAAATCAAATGACCGCATGTTAAGAAGAAGTTTTTCAGATGCAAAATTTATTCATTTTAAGGATTTATGTTTAGATGTTAATTGGCGTTTTTTCAAAAAAGAAGTTGAACAAAATTTCTCTAACTTCATAAATCATATCCTAACTTTTTTTAACATTGAATTTCTACTCAAAACCATTAAACAAAAAAAAACAAAAACTTTGGATAACTATAGGCTTAAGAAATTTATCAAAAATATGCGTTCACTACTCAACTTTAGACAGTCTACTAATAACGCCGACATTTTAAGTTATATTTTCAGATACAGAACCACATATCTATTTGAAGCTTATAAAGTTTACTAAAGATCTTTACTACAATCATTGCTTATCAAATGCTAAAAATGTGTCAAAAAAGACGTGGAAAATAATTAACGAGTTGCGGAACAAACCACGCACATCTGTCCCATCAAACCTCAATTCATTCATTCAAATGAATTAAATAATTATTTTGTAAATGCTTCAAAAAAGTTATTACATAACATAATTTCTTTAGAAAACTTCTATTCTTACTTTCCATCTGCAGACATGACTAAGGCCCAGTTGTACGAACGAGAGTTAAACCAGAGTCAAACCTTGAACCTGGTTCAAGCCAAAATTTGAGTTGTACACGCTCGCTTTGAGGATCAACCACGAGTTAACTACGAGTAAACTCGAGGATCACCAACCCACCGATTTCGATGGGTTAAACCTCGAGTCAAGAAATTGTAGGCAACTCCTGTCACAACTTGTCTGTATCTAACCTAACTTTTTGTTTCCTATCAACGCGAAAATAATTATAATAGCGATTTTGTAAAAGTGATTTTTGGGTTAAAACATAATAATAAAACATGAACAATTGGAATCTCGCCGAATTGACTGATGATGAAGACTTTGTAGAGCTTATCCTACTACAGCTATTTTTAATGGTTTTTTTTTGAAGGAATAACAGTCTTTAGGTGTTGGTACATTTGGGAGTAGTATTGTATGAAAAATGTGTGATAAATCACATGTGTTTTCGTGAGATTTGAAGCTGTCAGTTTTGTGGACTTGTAGAAAAAAGTGAATTCAACTTATGAATGTGTTTTTTTTGTTACGTGATCAACCGTCCCTTCGGGACGCTTGACCACGAGCCGAAAATTTTACTTTTTTTTGAAAGAAATTACAAGTTCGGGAAGGACATTAACAACATACATAATAGAAAAAACATATCTTCCCTTAACATTCGACAAAAAAAACTTATTTAAACATACATTCCCTTAGCATTAAAGGAAAAAACTATAATTAAACATACATTCCCCTAACATTAAAGGAAAAAAACATAATTAAACATACATTCCCCTTACATTCTCTCTTGACTTTACAGAAAAAACATACATTCTCTTAACATTCGACAAAAAAAACATAATTAAACATATATTCCCCTAGCATTTAAGAAATAAAACATACATTTCGACAAAAAAAACATAATTAAGCATACATTCCCCTAACATTCTTACATTTTTCTCCCTAATTAAACATACACTCTCGTTAAATTTTTCCTCCCTTAACATGTCAGAAAAAAACATATTTAAACATACATTTTCTTAACATTTTTCCTCTCTCATTAAACATACATTCCCATAACATTTTTTCAACCCCTAAAAATTCTAGAAAAACCTAATTAAACATACACTCTCTTAACATTTTTTCTCCCTTAATTAAACATACACTCTCTTAACATTTTTCTTCCTTTATTGAACATACATTCCTTTATCATTTTTTCTCCCAAATTAAACATACATTCCCTTTACATTCTAGAGAAAAAACATAACTAAACATACCTTGACATTTTTTCTCCCTTAAAATTTCAGAAAAAAGCATAACTAAACATACACTCTCTTAACATTCCAGAAAAAAACATTACTAAACATACATTCTAGAAAAAAACAATAATTAAACATACATTTCCTTAACATTCTCTATATTAAATATCACTACACTTATATTAAAATTCAAATGAAAAATTTATGGCGTTTGACGTTGAAATTTGACAGTTAACAGTTACTTTTTTGAAATTTAGTTACTTTAAGGGATTTTCGTGTTACCAACCCTACTGAATTGCGAGTCAGCTGAACCAGCGATAGCACGACTTCGTACAACACATTTTACTTGATTCGAGGATCAATTCTTGAACCTGGTTCAGCTGAACCAAGAGTTAACTCACGTTCGTACAACTGGGCCTAAGAGCAGCTTATATTTAAGACTGATTTAATATTTAGAAGTAGTAGAAACAATAAATAGTATAAAAAGAAAATCTTCTATCAGCATTGATAGCCTATCTATTAAAATACTTTTAGTTCTCCCTGCTATAGGCTTTCATGCCTTGTGTAGCCTAATAAATGACTCTTTTAAAAACGACGTTTTTCCACAATGCTTAAAAACTTCTATAATTATTCTTTTGCATACGGGGGGGAGGGGTAGTAAAACTGATGTAGGTAACTATAGACCAATAGCACTAACACTTCTTCTGGCGCTGTCTAAAATTATAGAAAGACTGAATGCTGGATTTTCTCTCTCAACATTACATACTATACTTGTCAACAGATCTTTGCACGGACGTTATATAAAGCTGCAGTACGTTCCGACACGAAAGTGACGCGCGACTTGCAAATTGTTAAATAAGTTAAAGTAGTAGCATGATTAGGTTAGTGTTCAAAACCGTCAGGTTCTATAGTGACGTGGTTGCAAAGATTCGTTGACTGATTGACGAAATTTATTTTTTGTTATTTTGAAGCTTTGTTCATAAAATTTATAATTTTCAGTGATAATAAAGCATTTATCTATCTATCTATCTATTTAAATCTGATTCGATATGATAGCAAGATGCAATATTTTTTTACACATTTTGTAAATGCTGTCTTGTCTCAATCTATTTGTTTCAAAATGTTGAAAAAGATTTTCGGGAAACAGTTTTTTACATAATCATGTAAAAACAGAAAACAAGAATGACAGAAGAACAATAATTTACTAAGAAAGTCAATAAATTATTCAAATGGATTGAGTGAGGAGATGATTGATTTTGGGTCTATTTCCTCCAAAAAAAAAGTATGTTTTGAAAAAAAAACATGAAGCCTTTAAAGTTTTTCTGAAATTGTTGCATAATATCAAAGTTTTATCGTTTTAGAAATAGATGGAAAGTAGGATATGAATAATAAATTAATAGGCTAATAGCCTATTAATTTATGTGGTTTCTTGAGTAAGAGGTACGTTTATGTCTTTTTTTTAATCCTAGAATGCCCGCCATCCATGGTTTTTTCAATAACAATTCAAAGCTTTTGTTCTCTAGTTTTTTTATTAAATTTTTTGTATAAGCTTTTTTATAAAATTACTTGTAAAGAATGATGCAAAACTCTTTGTCAATGTCTTGTTTGAAAGCGCATATTCAAGCAATAACTTATATTTTTTAATTTAATTTTCTCTAATCTATCACATTATTAGCATCTTTCTCTCAATTTTCTCATGCTCTAAGCTAAATAATTTGTTAAACCAAGTATGCACTTTTATTTTTTTATCATAAAGGTGATGGTTGTAATTTTAAAATAGACAATACAATTTTTGAGTTTATGAACTAAGAGCCTACAGCTTCTTAATCATGATATACCTATTTCGACTATTTTTTTATTAGATCTTTTTATATGTGACTCGAATTATTAGATTTAAACTTGAGATAAAATAAATTAAAATCAGTTATCTTGATATTTTCGTCATCAAATATTCAAAAAGCTTTTTATATAATCTCAATAGTATAAACAGATATTCGACACAACAATTTTCGACCTGCTAGCAATTTCCAGACGTTTACGGCTTTAAAACTACTTCGTTTCAGTAATATGTCACATAGGTGAAATTCAATCACATTTCAAATCGTAGAAGATTTGCCGAAAGGTAACTTTTATAAAAATATTATTTCCACTTACCTCAGAAGATGTTAGATAACACAATCTCGAATCTGCACTCTCGATGGAAGCCTGCTGTACTATTCCGTATTTGGAAGACTCTCTATCACTCATGTAATCAGATCGAAGGCTATCCTGCCGGTCAAACATTCCCCTAAAATAAACGTTTTTAATAAAACATTTGCAGCACAAAATCACGTAGTAAAAATGTCACATTATAATAAAATTAGCAAAAAAAAAATTTAATAATAATTTTAAGATAATTTTTAATAAAATTAACTCTTCAGTAAATGTCTATTTATGCTTATATTTTATATTTACCCAAGAAGTGTCTATTATTTTTGTAATACAGTATTTTGCAATTCGTAAAGAACGAAACCTGTCTATTTCCACGAATGTATTTTGAATGACTTTAGGTCGACATTCTATTGTTATTTATAAAAATATTTCTATTATTAAAATTGAAAATATTTCGTACAACATAATGTTTGACTTTTTTTCTTTATTTAAAAAAAGTTGTCACAGTAGATAGCAAAGATTGCATGCGTTTCAAACAAAAGACGCGATTGTGATATCTTGGTTGTCCAATCTGCAGTATCTTATCAGGTTAAAATTATTTTCTTTAAAAATTAATATCTGTTATATAGACTGGCTTATATATTGATATGTGAAAACCATGTTTATTCACAAATAAGAAACTCACATACAAAAATTTAAAGTTTTATCTGGTTGGATAATTTTAAAGTTTCTACTGTTTCTTGAAAATTTTCAATCAAATAAACTGATACAAAAAAATCTACAATTTCTTGTGAATAAATGGCAGACAAGAAACACATTCAATAATTAGTAAGACTTTATATAAAATCAGTTTAAAAAAAAACTGTAACCATAGTTAACAAAAAGAACAACAAATGTCTTTTATGTTGAATTTGACACCTTGTCAATTGAATAACCTTGCCACAATGCAAATTTTTTTTCTTAATTCTGGAATATTTTGCTGCCGCTTGTTGTCAACAACTGTTGTTTTTGTTGTTTACACCAAGTAAATTTAAAATATTTGTTAAATATTTTTTGAGAACAGAGTTTATTTGGTAAAGACCTATCAGAAATTCTAGAAAGCGCTAAATATTCATTCAAGATACCTACGTACTATTGAGGCCACAAAATTTTAGTCGCAACACTACCCTGCCTTAAAAAAATGACGTAAACTGCTTTATGATTGTTTTATTGTCATTATAATTGCTCTTTGAACAGTTTTAGTTTAGAAATTTTTTTTTTGACAATAATTTTTTTGGGATAATACCATGCAGTTTGATTCTAATAAAACTATAACTGTGGCAATAGTTGCTTTTGAAGCTATTTCAAAAGCAACTAACAGTTTTTTTAATAACCGTAAATTTTAGTCATGGCTACTGGATTTTTGTGTTAATTTATTTGAACACGCTTACAGTAATAATTATATTGAATAAAAAATAAATATTATGATTGTGGGTAAAACAGTATAACAACCTTGACAAAAATGTTGAATTTTTAAAGAAG
Organism: Lagria hirta; assembly: GCA_947359425.1. Lineage (NCBI taxonomy): Eukaryota > Metazoa > Arthropoda > Insecta > Coleoptera > Tenebrionidae > Lagria > Lagria hirta. The sequence continues at coordinate 32,856,459 of OX375794.1, forward strand.
ACGGTTTTCACGGCTTGATGTTATTGAAATATTGACATCTTTCGGAAAAGACCGTGTCAAAAACTTTGATAAAATCGTTGACGTTTCGCACTCCATCGGTGGAGGCGTCATCAGAACAGAAAATTAAAAGTGAGAACAAGCACGGTAACTCGACGTGTGGAGAAAGCCAGAAGCAAAACTTATTCTGACTAGACCTCATTGCTGCTTGGTCTTATCTATGTAAGCTAGGAAGAAAAAGCGGTAGAAAGGGCAGAAGAGAAAGTAAAAGGGAGTGTTAAAAAGCAGCTGTGGAAAAAGCGGAAGCGCTTTGTATTGATGGCAAAAAAGTGTTTCTGAACAAGGACTTCCAAACGTTTTAGAGATAATAACCTAAATCTCTATTAAAGTTGTTTGGGTGTTCCACAATTTTGATTGCTTCTCTGATTTTGATGTCATAGAAGAACGTGTAATTTTAGTTACACAGTGTGTACTATTATTCCCCAAACCAAGGTTGTTCACTTTTGATTGAGGGTGTTATGTTCGTGTTTGTTTGTAGTGATATAGATTTTGTGTCGCCGTTTTTTATTTTTTTATGCGTGCAAAGTCGATTAACAAAAACACAGGTTACGAAAGAAGGCGGCATATTTCTAAAAACACAAAGACGGCCGAAGCTCTTACCACGGGTCTGGCTAGAAGTGCCTATTTCTCTTTTATTAGTGTCAAAGTATTGCATAGTTATATGTAAAATTAGTATATTAATAAATTATTACTATAATATTACCAAAAAGCACATACTTCAAAGTGATATAGTCGACTCCGACAAGATAGATAATAAAAATCTACAGTACCCATCAAAGCGGTGCGGTGGGTCTTAACAATTTTTCAATATTTCGCTGTGTCGTTAAAAATAACAAAGTTAATAATCATGTTTCTCAACAATAGATTTATTATTTTTCCGGATATTAATAATTAATAAGTATTATTCTCTTCACAATACTTAATGAGAATGAGCTATTCTGTACGTACGTCAATAGAAATTAGAAACTCAGCAAATAAAGCAACCGCAAATTTGATTTCTGATTCGAGAAACGTACATAGGTTTAAGAGAGACATCAAAAATGTCACTGATAATTCTTTACATGCTTATTGTAAAAAACAAAAGTCAAAAATTGCTTTGGTAGTGTATTTGATGCTAAAACCATTCTTATTAATAGTTAAAAATAACGTCGAATTACTCGGTATTTGCAATGCAATAGCAGATTCAATGAATGACCTGGAATCTGCTTTGAGACCAGAATTGAAAATGCAGTAATAGCATTGTGAATGGTAAAGTTCTAGATTTTTTTAGTTTCCAATAAAAACAAAAAAACAGTTGTTATTTCTACAAGACATTTTGTAGACATTTTAAATATGTACTTTTTTTTTTGAAGAATAAAACAATAATTTTAAAGTATGACATTTATGTCAAGTTGTCAAGTTTAATAGCCTTAAAAAGCAAATGACTCTAAATTATATTGCAAAGTAAAAAACACCAAAGTGCAGAAAAAACTATTTTAAAAGCATCGAAAACATGTAACTGGAAAAAACTGATTTGAAGATGAGTATAGCAAAATTGTGTCACATCCTAGCACAAAAAAACAAGAACCAGTTGGCAGAATACAATGAATTTTAGAAAATAATCTTTTCGAATAAGTCAGAATATTGTCCCTACAGTAAAAAATTTAGACTTATGTTTCTATACTGAGAATAATGTAAGAAGACCCATGTCATATTTGACAATGGCGCTAATATTTCTGTACATTAAAAACCAAAAAATGTGTTAGTTAATGATTTGTGTGGTTGTTATTTTGCACATCAAACAGTTCAAAGTGTTTAAACAAATTTAAAAAGAATATGAAGAACAAGAACTATATTCCTATATTAAATACCAAAAATTACTAAACATAATGGAAAAATAAAAATTGTCTTAATCTTATTCATCTAATAAATCATTCATGCTACTATCAGAATCTGTATCGCTTGTCTCTCCTATGTTTATAATAATTTCGTCAATCATCTGATCTAAAAGCTCTTTCCAAATTCATGCTTCCTTAATTTCGTACATGGTTGACATCTTTAGTCCATTGTTCAGGTGTAATTAATTCTATCGTTTCTAAAAAAAGCTTCTTTAGTGCCCTCATCCTAATTTCTTTATTATGTAAAGCCACATTTTTTTTTATTTTTGCCCAAATTAGTTCAATAGGATTAAAATGACAATGGTAAGGTGGAATACGAATAACTTTGTGACCATGTAACTCTGCCAAAACATCAATTGCATAATTTATTTCTGGTTTATGTTTCATCACTAATTCTAAAAATTTAAATTTTTTTAGAGTTTCACTGGAATTGAAATTTATGCTTTTTAACCACAAAATAATTTCATTTTATCTGTTGCTTGCATTAGGGGGATTATTTATTTGTACAAAATGATATTTTGCGTTATCAATTACTATAATAGATTTTTCCGGAAATCGTCTTGGAAACAACATTTTCCTGCTTATTTACGCGCAGGAAAATTGAGTTTTCCGGACTAGTACTGTAATAGTATTTAACGTTACTAGCCAGGTATAAGGGTTTTTACGGGCGATAGAAGGTTGATGATTGACGAGCCAAAGACGAGTCCATCATCTTCTTGTGCCAGTAAAAACCTGTTACCTGGCGTGTTTACGTTGAATGTTTTGCTTGTTCCTCACTTGTAAAATACAATTCAATTTTTGAATAATGGAATAATCCGAAAATTCTAAAATTCACGAAATCGAGTATGCTTTAATGTGTCACTTTGGTAAAGTGAAATGTCAAAACCTGGAACCCTATGTTTCAGTGGAATTCACAATTGTACGATGATATTTAATGTGTATGATAAAGATAAATCATTTTTAAATGTTAATGACAATAAATAATAGCTAAAAGTTCATTATTGTGTTTTATTGTTGATAAAAGTGACGTCCATAACTGGCTAGCCTGTTAAATGACATCTATAACTGGTTAGCCAGTTATGAGATGTTTTCAATGTGAATATAGTCACTTGATAAGTGCATGTTTACAAGTGAGGAACAAACAAAAACTTTACAAGACGCAAAATGAAAAAGATACCCTAGTAACTATAGTTGCCAACGAAATTGACAAGCTTGACTTTTGTGGAATTTGTCAAAAAAAATTCTAAAATTTGTAAATTTCGTCTTTTTTTACGATTTCCGGAAAAAGTTAATACAAAACACGTCAGTAAAATCTCTTTCTTGACTCGGAGCTTTAAAATACTCGGCACAAAGTGCCTCATATTTCAATTTAGCTCCTCTTCAGTAATGTGACATTTTTCTGACTTTTATGTAAATAACTATTTCCGGGGTGTTGGGTATAAGTTGATTCCGAAAGCATTTGTTGAAACGATTTCCATCTATCTTTTCATGGTAATCAGTGGTTTTTTTTGACTGAAAAAACAAGAAAGCGTTTGTAACAAACTCGCTAGTAGAACCTGCATGAAGAATCATTAAACGATTACCTTTCCCAAAAGGTACCTTCAGACCACACTTTTTAGAACCATCAGTCCAAATTTTAGACCGTTTGAAGTTAACATTTAACCAAGTTTTATCAAGAAATATTATTTTGTTCAAATTTTGTCTTTGAATTTGTTTTAAAAACCTGCATATTCAAGCAGCAATATCTTTTTCCATCGCAATTAGTCTACCATTAGATTTTTTAAATGTAAATCCTATTTGGTTTAAAACAGTTTTGAGAAATCCAATTGAACCATGAAAGCATTCGCTGTTTCTTACTGTAACATGTAGGTTTTTTAACGTAGGAAACTCTTTTTTTATGTAGTACGGCATATATTATCTTCTCTAATTAAATCCGCGTCAAAGACATCAGTTGCAGTAATAGGAAATATCTTATTTCTGATTTTGCTAGAACTTCGTAAAATACCGGTTTCATGTTCTTATGTCACTCTTGTCACTGTTTTTCTTGAGATTTGTAAGGTTTCAGCCACCCTCTCTGTGACTTTTATGAACGGTATTGAGGGTCCATAATCTCTTTTCCGAACAAAAAATGATCTCAAAATTAAAATAAAATCGTGCCATTGAAGTTATGGGTTGTCCTCTAAAATCACTATTTTGGAACAAAATAAATAAATTTGAAAACTTATTTACCTCTTCGACATCTTATAGAGATGAAAATTGGAAGTTAAAATTTCCAAAATAAATGACAGCACCTGACAAATAAATTTGGAGTTTAGAAAGGGCAATTTTCAATTGGATCTAAATCCAATTGAAAATGTCTGAGAGTGCTGGTGAGAAATCACAAACAACAGCAGATGATGCACAGTTGAAATAAACAGCCTGCTACAATTCTTGATGCTTGGCACTCAACCAAAATTTATGCTTATCTATGCTGGAAAAAACAACAAAATGTATTGAAATCAACAGCACAATAACAAAATATTAAATAATTTGTGTTAGTTTTTATTTGTAATGTCAATAGTTGTTTTTGATTCTAGATTGCAAAATAATACTTTTGCATTCGAGAATGCGAAAGAATTTCGCAGTCGAGTATCAAACAACTCTTTTTCGCAAACTGTAGATTCAGTTACTGAAAATTAAGTGAAAATGTTCTAATTTGTACCCAAAATGATTTCAATCAACATCTTGCTATTAAATCTAGTCTGTTCTGACCAACTAGATATGATAGCAACCACATAGCAACCAATAAACAAACATTAAAAATTTAAAATTTCGCGACGCATGTGCAAAGCTTTTATTTGAAAGTTTGTAAGAAATACTGTTAAAAGTGAAAAAAAAACCTAAGTTCTGAAAGTGATGAAAATGATCTGCCTCTGATCTAAATGTATTAGAAGACGCACGAAACGCGGTTTTTAGTATTTTTCCGGAAAAGTCTTCTAGACAATACGAATCTGCTTACAATTATTTCATAAAGTGGTGTGACTCTAAAAATTTGAAGAAGGTGTCTGAAAGTAAGATACGTCTGAAAATACAAAGCTAAGAAGATTCGACTGCCAACGCTATAGTCCATTTATTCCATGTTGAAAAAAACATTGAATGTGAAGCCAAATCTAGACATTAGAAAATATTCAAAAATGGGACGTTTTTTAAAAAATAAAAAAAAAGGCTATCGTTCAAAAAAATCAAAAGCTTTAAACAAAACAGTAATTTAAAAATTTGTGAAAGAGGCTCCATACCACAGCTCTTTATTGTTGAAGGTAAGTTCTACATTACTGCTTGTGCTTATTTAACAAAATATTGCTTCAGGTTATTTTAATACTGAGAATATATGGTGCGTGATTTCCTCAAACTGTAATGTTTTGTTTGATTAAAAATTGCTGAACATAAGTAAAAGTTTTTTTGTTCTAGATTGTAAAAGTCTTTCTTGATGAATTTCAGGATAGTTGTCCAGAACAAAAATGCCAATATTTTTTGACAGTTTTCGAAAAAAAATCTTTTGGTTTTTAAACGTTAAAGCCAAAGTAAGTTTTAAAATCGAATGCAATTTTTTTTTGTCAGTAACTATTAGTCTGTTCCGGGTTAGTGATATATCAGCATACACGTTTTTGCAAGTTAAATCTTATAAAATCATTAAGTACGTTGGTATGAAAACAATTTAACAAAATAGCATGATATCTTTTTTCACCTAAACAAGAAGGATTATTAACTTTTAGCATGTTTCATATCATAAAGTTTAAGCCCGATAAACAAGTGAAAAATAGATATTTTTTTGTAGGTGAAGATAATCCATAAAGGCCAGTGGCGCGGAAACGCTTGGAAAGGAGAAAAATACACGAGTGATGTTCGTGCAACACAGGCTTCTCCCCAATTGTTCTTTTTTCCTGTTATTGAAAGTTACATGACTTGGTAATTTATTCTACGTCATTTGAGGCGACTGCAATTTTAGAACAGAAATCATTACAACACCGTACAATGGGATTCAAGCTCTAATTAATTTTTTTGGAAAATAAGCATTATATATCCAACTAGTTACAAAAACTGTTGTCACATGAACTAGCAATAATGTAAGCTGTAAAAAAAACTTTACACTTTCAAATTCATAAGAAGTTTAACATTTAAGTTTTGTCGGTAAAACAGTTCAAAACCTCACATGTTTTTAGACTTATCTTCGACTATAATCTCTAAAGTCCTCTTTACTTTTGTAATTTGCCTTCATTTTGATACTTTAATAAACCTATTAAAGATCAAAGTCATCATGTTTTTATAGCCATTATATCACACAGTAATTTACCAAAAAATTTTAGGTTTGCAAAATCTGATAGGTAATTACAAGTATTTTGTCACTTGCCATTCAAGTCAGTTTAAATTTAAAACGTCAAGACAGAAAGTGTTTAGTAAAAAAATTTGATTTTAGCAGATACATAATTTAAATATTTAATGCTTTTTTTAGCAAACCAAGAAAATTAAATAACAGCAACTTAAAATTTAGGTCGGGACGTTGTAATAGTTATTTACCTATCGATTTTGGAAAGTGAAATTTCCTACATAAGCACTTTGTTTGCAGCACGACTGAAAAGACTGCTACGTTAGTGCAAATCAACATCATTTCAATTTCTATATCCGTAATGTTATAGCTTTGTTTTAATTATTCAAAATAAATAGAATATTATGTAAATAAAAACGTTAAGTATGTAAATGTGCAAAACAGTCCAGAGTTTAGTCTCAGACATTTTTCTATAAATATGACAAAGATCGTTAAATATTGAGTGCGCTGACCAAAGTGAAAACGTCATATTTATAATAGTAATAATCAGCAACGTAAGTAATAAATGTTGTATTGCTAACAAACAAAAAATTGTTAATTTGTCGTTTGTTGTTGTGAAAAGTACGGTAATTATATATATTACCATTAGTTTTAATTAACTTTAGAATTCACAGTGTTGACAAATTTTGTTCAAAGTTTTCGCCATGAAAAAGCTGCAATAGTGTTGCTTCCGGCCGAATTTATATCAATTTCCGGCTATGGAACAGTAAAACACTTATTTTTTAAAAAACTCAATTCGTGCTTTGAGACTTAGCCTATATAACTTGTTTCTTAATATACTTTTATTTACTTGTATTTCCGATTTACTTCAGTTAATAATTATTTTGAGTTTAACATAATGTACGTTTGGCTATAAAGAGATTATTATAAATTTACTAAAATTTAGGCTGTTAGGAATTGTACTTAAACAGAAACACTACATAAAAAGTTGAGCAGTTTGTTATCACTAGCTGCTTGCAGAACTCTATGTTCACTCACATGAGCAGGCTCTTGAGCTCCATCCACCTTGAACGTAGGGTGCGTGGTGAGTAACTAGTAGAAGACAATGGTTAGGGCATGTTGTAACACCAACTAATAATATACACCAACAAGCTTTGTTTCTTCTAAAATATCATTTTTATACAACTTTTAATCAAATTTTGAACATGATTTTAATCAAATTTTAATTTTTAAAAACAATTTAATATTTCCAAACTACGTGTTTATATAACTAGTGTTTTTTTTAATTTGACGCTACATTTGGCTATACTTATGAGATTGTGTGAATAGACCATAATATTTAAAACAATGAAGCCATTGTTTTAAAACAATGACTTCAAATGTCAAAATTATTTATAAAATTCTTAATTTCTTTATTTTTGAATTTAAAATGGTTTTTTTGCAATAACCAAAAATTTTTTACAAATAGCAGCCACCGAGTTAATGATAAATGATAAATTATTGCATCATTTTTTTTAGTGGAACACAGATTCCAGCAAAATACCAAAAGGAGATTTTACAGCCATTCTTTGCACAGTTTTATGACAATGAAATTGTGAACGAGTACTTCCAGCACTCCACATACCACTTTACGAGGTCTTGAATATGATACAAGAAATTTATAAACATTAATTTAGTAGCCGAAATACGATAAACTCAATTTAACAGCAAATGCTTTAATTTAAACATTATTTTACATTATTTGTTATAAACCTTACTTCCTCATTAAAATTATTTTTTTTGTTTGCTATAACATTACAATTGCTTTCAAGTGCTTTCAACTTAATCTCGTTAACGTGTTAAACTATCGATTTATTAAATTAAAATTAAAGCTAGGTCCAGATGTAAAATTAATAACTGTCATTTTGATCCAATTGTGAAAGTACGTTCACAGTTCAAAGTTAAACATTCATGTTGTCATTACTAAAAATTTAGATTTTTAACCAACGGATAAACACCGTTAGCAGCATCGGTTAATTTAAGCTTGATTAAGAAGCCTGGTTTTTAAATTATGTGACGCAACCATATTGCTTCTCAGCCGTTTTAGATTGAGATATATAAGTTTTGTAAAAGTACTTTTGCAAATATTTCTAACTAATGTACATGTGATTATTTAATAATGTCTTACGATAATGTCTAACTTAAGTTACGGTAAATTGTTAGAATATCAAGTTTCTAAGGATGCGATTACATTATTTTCTGATGTTTACTCCAGAGGTGGTCCCGGTTCCCGTCGAGTTTCTGAATTCGTTTCCATAAATCTTCTTAACAGCCAGTCTAACAAGGTTTTACGAGTCCCAAGTTTGAAACACATCAATCTGAAGATGGTTGATTTATTTTATTGATACTTGAATGTGAATTATATATCAAGATCAAAACATTTGCATGTTACTAGTGGAAAAAAAGTCTTAGTTGACTGTATTTACGGTTAAAACATTTATAGTTGGCGCTGCAGGTCTCACAAAAAGTATAAATAAGCTTTAAACAAAAACTATTGCATGTTTAAAATTTCTACAAATAGTAGGATCACTTCCGTATACATCTTGTAGAGTACTCTGATAATTGAAGGTGGCGCGATGTATGAACCTAAAGTGTTATCGATATTTAATCTTATGAATTTTTAATCTGATTGATTTATAATCTTGTAATTTTATGGTTAAAAATATTAGTATTGTTTATCTTAGAAATATAACAATTTACAATTTAAATAGTTCTTTAGATTATTGCATCATCTACTGGATTGATTGCTTTAGCCTTTAGGCATATTGGACTGTAAATCCAAGCAAAATCCAAGCAAATAAGTCGTCAAAACAAAAATTTTCCAATGCTCATCTTTAAAATTTTGTTTCTTAAAAAAACATTATCATGTATAAATTATACCAATTGCGATCAAATGTTATTGTACAAAAGTTTAGGTAAGGTTTCTCTTTCAAAAAATAACTGTGATGTATAAAGCAAAGAAATATATGTAGATAAGTATAAAATAGATTACTTTACAAAGAAACTTTCTTTGATTTCTAAACGTAAAATTGCTTTTAAAAAATTTCTATAAAAACGTTATTATAAACTATAATATGTTTATGGTTTAATATTATTGTATATATACAATTCTTGACTTTCCTAAATTATATTTATTTAAAAGTTCCTAGTCGATAATTCCAAGTTCAACTAAAATATTTCCGAAAAACAATTTTTTTTAAATAATTCTAATTCTATGTTTAATATCTACATTAAATTGTAAGTTTAAAATGTCCAGTTGCTAAAATTTATTTCCTACAACCTTAATAGTTAAAAATTCAAAAATTATTCAACCAGTATAAATAAATAAGTTTTTTTTTTCAATATCTATAGTTTTTTCAATATTTTGCATTACTTACAAACCCTTTGGTCATCTCTTAAAGACTAATTACTGACAAATCTAACATATTCTAAATTTGTCAATTCAAAAAATGTTTTCTTCAAATGACAGTAATCGTCTCTGTTGTGTCAAAAAAAATTAAACCAAATTTTTTTTAAACTTTGTATTAAAACATGTAGAAACCAGGTTTTTCAACATTGATGTAAGCTTCTAACAGATGTTGCTTTTTCTAAGATATTTCAGACATATTATGGAGTAAATATAAGCTCAGATTTGTTAACAATTGTAACTGCAAATATAATCCACATAAAAATCTGTTGCGACTTGGTGAAGACTTCCAATAAGAACAGAACATGTGAAAGCCTACCAATGTACTTCGAATGAATTTGCTTTAATTTAATTTCTTTATTTGGTAGTATAAGCTAAAAAGGATAGATAACATTGCGTATAGTAAGTATTTGTTTGGGACGCTTAAGCCGCTAACGCAATTGTCTAATCACTGATATATTTGTCTCAAATTGTGTCTTTCCAACATAATAATATCAGTCATTTAGAAAGACCTATATGCATTAATTATACATTATTGATTAGATATTAATAATACATTTAAAAATCTAGATAGATAACCCAAGATTAGCTTCTAATAGATGTCGCTATTTTACCATTAACATTGTTAATAAAAACATTAAAAGAACGAAAATTAACGTCAAAACAGCATTTTTTGAATCACAAATTCATTATTTGTTGCTGCAAAAAAATTTTTGTAATTATTAACATGTCCAAACCGCAGTATCTACTCCTAGGGCCAACGGACAGATGAAACAGATAAATCAAACTATCCTAAGTGCGCCAAGTTGGACTTTTATTGCCTTTGCTGTGGTCAATAGTGGTGAATGATCTACTCTGTGAATTAACGCAAAGGGGTCACTGCGTACTAGGGTATGCGGATGATCTCTCAATTCTAGTCAGAGGCAAGCATGAAGGTGTCATTTCCAGCCTATTGCAGAACGCCCTGAACACAATCAAAAGATGGTGTGATAAGAAGGAACTTTGTGTTAACCCTAAAAAGACCACCATAGTCCCATTTACCAGACGCAAAAAGCTAAACCTTAAAGCTACGCAACTGGAAGGATTATCAATTCAATTTTCCAACGAAGTGAAATATCTAGGAGTGACCCTCGATACCCTCGATACTCAAATAGAACACCTACGTCGACAAGACTCTTGCCAAAGCAACGGGCTGCTTTTGGGCATGTCGAAAGCTCTTTGGCAAGACATGGGGTCTAAAGCCAAAAATGATACACTGGTTGTACATTACGGTAATAAGACCCATCGTCACATACGCATCTCTTGCATGGTGAACGAAAACCAGAGAAACAACTACACAAAGCAAGCTGCAGAAATTGCAGCGGCTTGCGTGACTGGGCATTACAGGAGTCATGTGCACGGCTCCTACTACCGCTCTAGAGGTGCTGCTGAACTTAACGTTCCTTCACCTACAGGTGCAAAGAGAGAGTTTGCAAGCATCTCTGAGGCTGGCCCAATCAAAGAAATTCAAATTAGGAGACCGAACAGGCCACTTCAAGATACTTGACCTTCTGCAGCCGGGTTTTCTTAAACAACCAAGGGACGTCATGTCAATAATGCATGACTTCGAAACCCGGTTTAAAACAGTCATTACTGACCGTCATGCGACTTGAAGTGGAATCGCACAAATTGACGTGAACTCCTCTATCTGGTACACTGGATTAAAAACAACTAAAGGGACAACCATAGGGATCTATGGTCCAAAATACCGGGCAACAATAGCCCTAGGTAGCACACCCTCAATCATGCAAGTTGAGACACTTGCTATAGATCTAACTGCTCAAGAATGTCTGCGAAAGCGTATTAAAGGCAAAAACATCTGTATTCTGTCTGACAGTCAAGCGGCCATAAGAGCTGTCAGTGCAAATAACACTAAGTCTCAAATGATCTGGAAATGCAGACAGTCCCTCAAAAATTTGGCAATGGGCAACAAGATTGCCCTCATTTGGGTACCAAGTCATGAAGGAATTGAAGGAAACGAAATTGCCGACAAACTAGCGAGAGCAGGTTCGAAAGCTCCTCCAATAGGCCCCGAACCGTTCTGTAAACTAACGAAATTGCATGAACGGACGGAGATCCTTAGGTGGGAATTGGCAACTAAAATGCGCTACTGGAAGAATACTCCTGGGCAATGACAGGCGAAGAAATTCATCAAATATTCGCCAAAAAATGCAAAAAAGCTTCTTCTTCTATCGAAGAATGATATAAGAATCATTGCGGGCCTGTTTACTGGACACTGCTCAGCAAGGTATCACCTTAAAAAGCTGGATCTGGTAGACAATGAGAACTGCAGACTATGTGAATCGGACAGTAAAACCGCTGAGCACATACTCTGTAATTGCGGTGCGTTAGCGTCCCAAAGGCTGACCTACTTAGACAGTGCGAGACTAACGCCTGTCGAAGTCAAAAACAAGCCACTTAGGAATATACTTAGCCTTACAAAAAGTCTAGAATTTCTAGGGAAACAATGAGCGTAGGGTTCAAGAACAATAGATCAAACTGGTCGCAGTTCTGTAAGGTGGAAAGCGCTAAACGACCCCTTCTTAATCTACAATCTAATCATCCTAAGTGCGCCCGCAATTTCTAGCGATAATGAAGAAACGTGGGACCAGGCGGTAGAAAAAACTCAATTTACTGTCAATAACACCATTAATAAAACGACGAAAAACACACCAAGCGAAGTACGAATGGGGTACAAGCCAAATTTCGACGAAGGGTTCCAAATAAACAAAGAAATCAATTGTGTTGAGCATGATTTGAAAACGTTGCGTCAAGAGGTAGCGCTACGTACAAGCAAGGAACAACAAAAAGCTTATTTTGATAAAAAAGAAAACGACCTTGTCAATTTGAAAAAACCGCACAGGTGCTAATAATCTCTCTCTCTCTTTCAGATGGCACAGCCAAAAATTGAAGAAAAATAGAAAACCTTTCAGCATGTCTTCTAAAGCGCGCGTGCCTAATACAATAATATAGTTGAGTTGCGGTTGACCAAATGCGTCTTTTCAACACAGTGCATGAGATACTTACAGACACTAATTTGTCCGAAAATAGCTATTTTGTGATGAACCACTGTCTGTGGATCGTAGTTAAAAGTGTGTAACCGATTGCATCAAGTGCTAATCACTTGTGAGGATCATAATGACTGAGAATGGAATGGCTTAATCTGTTGTTTTTTGCCATGTTTAACAGTTCCAGTCTTTAGGAAGCTGAAATATCAATTTAACTTTGTGATTGTTTAAGTTTTGGGAAGACCTCGGTTTTTTCAAGAATTTGAAGTACTGAGTATCTAGGAAAGAAAATAAATACCGAACTTGCTTGAACACTATATATTTAGCATTTTGCAATTTTCCAATCAAATCATGATTATATTTTAGATAGCATTAGTAAAAAACATTGTTGTCAGGTCTAAAATGATAAAAAATAAACCATATTATCCGATTCAGAAAAAACCCGTTGTGTAAAGAAAATGAATTTAAAAATTGCTTTATTTTGTCATCTTTACATGCATAAAGAGGAAAGTATGTTGCAAAGAAATTTGAAACTCTCTGTTACAACGTGCTCAAATATCCGTGAGATCACCGTGGGCTTAATCGTGGTACCTAGTTTGTGTCATCTTTTACTCCATAGAGTCTCGGTGTCCTTAAATCTACTAGGATCTTTGAACCACAAAGACAACAACAACTTTAAACAACCAGAAGACCACAAAGTGACTACATAATTTATATACTTTGTCAAAGATGTATACGCCAAACACATAGTGCCAGAAATGTAGTAAATGTGAGGATCATCGTTCATTTAAAAATATGCTGCGTGCATTTTGCAAAGCAGAAAGTGTATGTTTGGTTTTAAAAGTTTCACTTAGAAACAACATTTGTATGTTAAACAAATGAACAACATTGATCTAATCTTAGAATCACCTTGAAAAAATATTTTTTATAATTAAAAATTATATTTCAAAAGAAGTCAATATTTCAATAAAAATTATATATTAAACCGGCCAAAACCTGTCTTAAACCAGGTTGGAAAAAGGTGAGAGGGTGGATTAACAAACTTGTTAAAAAACCAGCGTTATAGAATACTGTCGTAAATATAACTATCTGGAGGTAATATTCCACTATACTGGAAAAGACGGTGAAGAAATTAGAGTTGAAATAAATCAAGCGACGAAATCCGTCAGATGCTTTAACAGCGTATTCTGCAGTAACAAAGAAACGAAAATACATGATATATAACACCATGATCAAGAGCGGCTTTTTATATGAATCAGAGACTTGGCGAATTACAAAGGAAACGAGAAGGAGAATAAGCGCTGTAGAACTAGACGTATTCAGAAGATTTCTAGAAATAACTAGCCTAGAAAGGAAACTATATAAAGAAGTAAAACAAAGAATGGGCATAGAGGAGTCACTGACAGAGAAAGCGGACAAGAAGCAACTGATTTAGTATGAACATGTGCGCAAGATGGACAACTTTAGACCTCTCAAGAACACAATGGAGTAGATATCTCTCTTTCAGAAGAAAGCGAGAGAGGCCAAGAAAGACATATACGGAGGGCATCAGAAAGACCATGAGTACCACAGACGTAAGAGATAAACAATGCAATAACCGAAGGCAATGGAAACTGGGCATTGGAGAAGGTCGAAAGACGTTCTAAACCGATCGTATATATATAATTAAAAATTTACTTAAATCAGATTATGTTAAAATTTGTTTGATTTGTTATTGAAGGATATGAAGTATAACTTATTTTAGGTTTTTATTATTAAATTCTTAATGAACCAACTGGTTGAATTAAATTATTAACAGTGTAGAGTACATGAGCTACTTATATCTGACGACCTATGATAGAAGTTTAATTTTCTGTAATTTGCGTAATGGAGAGATGAGTGCTTTCCATAGCTATTTTAAGAAAGAGATATAAATGAATAATATTCAAGGAAGAGCTTAGAAGATTTGCCTTCATCTCATTATATATATATATATATATATATATATATATATATCATAGATTTAATACATTAGATATAGCTATGCATGCTGAACATACTTCGGTTCTTAAAAAACATATCAAAGAAATTGGTACATCTCTCCATTTCTTTCTATATTTAATGAAACACATTTTTTATCCTTTTCATCATATTTGTTGTATGTCGCACACGAGTCTATAGTGATTAAACAGACACGAATTTCTACGATTTTAGTCGACAATCAACGATGCAATGCTTTGCTGTCAACTTATTGACATTTGTCATACACAATCTAATAAAATACGAAAATTAGGTTAAAAATCAATTTTATTTTGGAATGAATAATTATTTATAAATAAAGGTTTTTTCATCAGTGCTAATGATTCTTAATTATTTTATCAAAAAACTCTATTCCAATTTCAAAATTTCACCAACTTTTAGTTGTGTCAGACCCATGTAAACTTTATTATCCGCTTCATATTTTATCAGCTTACAAACCCACAACTGCATCGTGACAATCACAATAATGAAAATAAAAAACTTCTCTCCTATGAATTTGTAAAATTGAAGTTAGGCTTTAAGAAAATAGAGAAACATTAGAAAGCTGGAAGAAAATAAAAGTTGAGGTTGAAATCTCAATAAATAAAATTACCTTCAAATTATTAAATATTTTTCTTGACAATAATTATTTTCAATTTTTAAGTGACTGAACTAAGTTTTCTGTTCAAATTATGTGATTAGAAAAATTTGAATAGAAACGTCAAAATAATTCTAGTGTCATGCTGACGTAGCGTACTCTGCGTCTACTGATTTCTGCTTTGCTATTGGTAGGAACCTCTCTAAAAGATAGCGCTATCGAATACTAATGCAGTTGAGAGTGAGAGCAATAGATGGTACGTCTTGGCGGATTATCGCAGTGCATGGCTGTATCTTGTTATAATAAATCTATGATATATATACTCAGTGACATAGAAACTGCACCACCTAGTGGTGGGAATTTTAGGATCAAAATTGGTAGGAACATTGGTCAAGTCTAAGGTAACAATTGATTCAAATTTGATAAAAAAAACTCTTCTTTTTTTTTGATTTTTCTTTAATAATGTGTTGGTTCACCCCTATTTCTGATACACTCATTAACCCGTCTTGGCATTGATTCTAACAGGTGATCAATGTCTTCTTGAGGTATGGCATCCCAAGCAGCCTGCATTTCATGCCGTAGAGCTTCTATTGTCAACGGTGGGTTTGGTAGATTCCTCAGTCTTCTACCCATCATGTCCAACACGTGCTTAATGGGCGACAAATCTAGAGATCTTGGCGGAAAAAGCAAAAGATTAACATTGGCTTCTTCAAAGAAGTTAAGAAAAACCCTTGCTACGTGAGGTCGCGCATTATCTTGCTGGAAAAGTGGGTCGTCCCGCCCTCGAAGATATGGAAGAACATGTGGTTCTACCACTTCATCAATGTAGCGTCGGGCGGTCATACTGCCCCAAATAAAGAGCAAGGGTGACCTACTGCCGTAAGCAATAGCACCTCACACCATCAACCCTACAGTCCGGTGAACATGCCTCGAAATCGACAAATCAGGATTGCGCCTTTCTCCACGTCTTCGTCTAACCCTCATCCGACCATCATGCATTGCTAAACAAAATCGCGATGCCATTCCAAGTTCCATTGAAGTCTTTCCGTGCACCAGGCCAAACGTTCCTGGCGATGTTGAGCAGTGAGGGGTAACACAATATGTGGGCGGTAAGACAGCAAGCCAAACGTTCTTATTTGACAATAAACGGTTCGCAAGCTTATCGGACGACCTTGTTCACCTAACCATTGATCAGCTATTGATCTGGTTGTAGAAAATCGGTCTCTTAAGGCCATTAGTCTTAACCGGCGATTTTGACGTTCATTGGTTCGTCTTTGAGCCCCAGTGCCTCTTCTTCGACGTTCAACCCCATGTTCAAACCACGCTTGATAAACACGCATTATTGTTGAGTGGTGGCGTCCCAAACGGTTGCCAATTTCTCTAAACGAAAAACCTGCTTCTCGTAAACCAACAATCCGCCCGCGGTCAAAGTCACTCAACTGCTGGTAAACTTGAGGTCTCCTGTCTCTAGGCATTTTTAAACACTTGAAACACTTTAAACTAAAGAACGGAATCTAAAAAAGTGGAACAAATTCGAAAAATGGCTCAATAATTGCTTGTCTATTACTACTTCTAAAAAATTACAGAAACGTCAAAAATTCCATGACTACTTGATGATTGGGTTTCAAATTTTAATCAATTGTTACCTTAGACTTGACCAATGTTCCTACCAATTTTTATCCAAAAATTCCCACCCCTTCTAGGTGGTGCAGTTTCTATGTCACTGAGTATATATATATATATATATATATATGTTCTTCCAAGCAAACGTTAGCCCCGAAAAATATACTAAATTAGCAAATTCAAGAGTAAATTCAAATCCTCAACCTATCAAAACCTCAAAAAAGATGAAGTGCGGTGTGTACATATAAACGGAAGCGCCATCAAGTCACGCTCCTCTAAAGCTCATGTTTGCTTGAAAGCACTGTATGTTAGAGCGTTGAGTGAAAAGTTCAATTAAAACTTTGGTTTAATTAAAAATTCTACTTCACTCAATGGTTAGACTCAGATGGCGAGCTCGGCCCATGGCCGGTATAATTACCCAGATAGCACAAAGTAGTCCTATGGACGTACAGTGGACGTCCCTTTATGTACGATTGGACGTCCATTGTACATCTGTTTCCGTCTTATGGACGTCCAGTGGACGTCCATTTAATGTCCTTTTGTCACAACATTGGACGTCCATAAAATGTACATTACGGGACGTCCATAGAGCGCCCGTTACCGGACATTCATAGAGCGTCCGTTACCGGACGTTTATAGAGCGTCCACTACCGGACGTTTATTTGGCGTACGCTACTCGTCATATAGCGGCGGTTACCGAACGTCCATATCGCGTTTGATAAATTAAGGCGTTCATTATCGTCGTTTTTGAAAATTATGTTCATTCTTCATTTAGTTCCAAAACCAAATTCATCAATTACAAAAAAAATATTACAAATAATTAACGCACCTCCTACCATATTACAGCACTTTGTAACAATAATAAAGAGACAACATTCAACATTTTATTTCAAACCGAAAGACTAACAATAATTGGAGAAGAAAACTTTAAATTTTCAGAAAAGACAAACGAGTAAGTGATCAGTCTATCTATAAAACTTTTTTGGTTTGTTTGAATAACTAATAGACTGAATAATTTTAGCATAATATTATATTTTCTGTTAAAATACAAGATATGTTTTGACAAAGTTATTATTTTGTCATTTATTATTTAGCTATTCTTTCTTCGTATGTTCTTCGCAGCGCCGAAACCATTTAGCTATAGCCACTTCAGCTTCCTTTTCGGAACATTGAAGAAAAACTCCAATAGCGGCTTCTAAAAAACAAAATTATATAAGAATATATAAGCACAGAACAACATTCTTACTTTTAAGCAATTCGTTTATTTTTAATAAACCATTTTTTTTTGGACGTCCAAAATAACTGTAGTTTGAGGCAAATTTATTTGTTATTCGTTTTTTGGTGGCTCTATATATTAATTCGTATGCATCTTTCCCCCCAGATGACGAAATCTCTTTTATCTGCAAAAAAGTAAATAGATTATTATAATTCTCTAAAATCTTAAAGTGAGATGAACAGTCAGATTTTATACTTACAGCAGTACTCATAGCCTCCGTACTAAGATATTTTTCCAAATTTTTAGATTAATTATCTTTTGTAAAAGTTGATTAATCGAGATAATCAGATGATTTTATTTATGTGATTAATGCAATTTTTTAATTATTTTTCTTTAATCAAACAATAAATCAACCCTTTTAACTCATGCTATAATTGAGAAATTCTGTAAGACAATGGTATTAGATATTGATATTGATTTGTATAATTAGCGTTATAAGAGACTAATAATTAGCTAAAAATTATAACACTACTACAACAGTACACAAACACTGGTAAATCATAAATCTGGAATGCCTTTTGAGTTTTGGCTTGTAGGGTCAAGTGCATTGAGGGGCGGACACATGACACATGTGGGAATGCTTATTTTCTTTTAGGGGGTTTCGAGGGTCAATACACGAAACATGGTCTAAAAATAGATTTTTTTAATGGTTTTCTTGAGTTAGGATGGCCTAGATAAGCACACTTTTACAATAGGAACAAAAATAATGAAGTAATATTTTCCAAAACATGTAAGAAATCTCTTCATTACGGAGTCTGTGACTACAAAACAAGATCCAAAAAGAGAAAAGTTTGTACCTAATAAGTAATAACGTCGTATATGGTTTCTGTTTATAAAAGTATGTTGAGACCATGAGACCCACAACTTCTACTACCAAATAAAACAATAATTAAAGTAATGAATTATGCGTACTTACCAATACAATTTACACACCAAACACTAATACACAATACACCCAGTTACACAAATAAAAGCAAAAGCAACCAGTGAAACAATTTTATTGTCACACAATTATCTTTAAATAAATTTTATTCTCACAGATAAGCACCAAATACGAGAGATTTTGCTTGTTCTTATTTTTTGATTTTTAATAATATATAAATAATAATATATATTAGGTATGCAAACCTCAGCAGTACGAAAATATTGGATTAAATTGTGTAAAAAAGTTTTACAGTTCCTAGATTATTTAATTCAAAAATACTCGTAGAAAATGTTAATAAATAAAGAGAAGACATCATATATTATGTACATTTCTAGAAAAATTTTGAGAACGTGTTGTTTAGAGCATTTGATATGTGTTTTATTGATTATTATAATTTATAAGTACAAAAATGTAAATGTCCACTACATGTTCATTTTTAGTCCGTGAACGAATGAACTAATATTGGACAGTAAATGGATGTCCATAAAACAAACTTTATAGTCGTACATAGGACGTCCATGTTTAAATGTCCATATAACGTCCACTTTTAGTCCTTGGACCAATGGACTTCTAATGGACCTATAGCGGACGTCCATCGGACGTTCGGTGCTATCTGGGTAAAGATATTTCCACATGTCTATGGTAGACATGCCAGATGCCCAAAATTTTTTTTTGACTAACCTATTTTAGTCATGTTGCAAAATGTGCATTTCTATAATACGCTGTTGCCGGTACATTTTTAATGGCAAAATATTACGTTGATTCAAGAAATAGTGGTAAATTTTTACCACCGTATTCACTACTGAGCTATATTCAAATATTTTAAGTTAGGCAAAAGATAGTATTAGAAAGAAAATATTCAATAAAAAACTGACCTGCCAAGATCATAGACGTCTAAATAGGTTTGAAATTATAAAGACAGAACAGAAAGAAAACTTTATTGTAATTCAAGTAGTTACAATTTATATGATACATTATTTGTTTAATTTGAAACAATTGCTTCGGCATCGGCTTATGGCGTTGATAAGCATTTTGGGATGTGTTCAAATTATGTTATCTAGATGCCGAATAATATCACTGTTTTGGCCTTTGGCATGTATTGACATATAAGATTATGTCCAATTATGTTAGCCATTAGCCGAATTTGCCATCTGGCTCTCATATACTAGTATAAATTATTGTTTAAATTGCACCTCACTGCCAACTCCGTGAGAGACCATTTTTCACAACGGCATAGTTTTACCTCTCTTTATTACTTTTCAACAGAACAGTAAATAATTATTATTAGGCGCTTAAATGTTATATAATTTTTTTAATAGACGGACAAGTTTACGCTTTCTACAAGTGCTACAACGTTCTTTATTTCGTATTTAGCCCTCATTATCCAACAGAACACGACAATCAGATAATCAAGCTTCCTTGGTAGTAGAAAAGCTAACTGACGTTGAGCGCTTACGTATTGCATTAATTGTGGATAATTAAAGGTCAACTAGGCCATTAGTATTGCCATGGGCAGTTCTGCAGATAATTAAGTTGTATAGCAATAATTGTAACGTGTAAGCCTATCCGGAACAGTAAAATTTCCATAAATATTTTAGTAAACATTAAGAACCATGCAACCGAATTATAAAGCTTTTTTCGGTTAAAAGAACCAAATTGCAATAAGAAAAACGTAGAACTCTCTATGTTAGAAATAACTAGATATCAATAATTTTTTAATAGAAGTTGTTATTAGTTTCCCCAACACAAATTTGAATTATCTTCTTAAAAATTTTTTATTTCAATCGTTAGCAGAGTAAAAATATAAGTTGTAATCAAGTTTTCCGTTCATTACTAAAAAGGGTCTGCCTTGAGTGCAAACTATTTTAATTATTTTTAAAAAAGTTAAGAGTTTCTACAAACTTTAACAAAACCAAATATTTTGTTTCATGTTAAATAACAGCCTTCAAAATTTATTTGAAATGTATAAAAAAATTTAGAATTGGTGTAAAATTTTATAGACATTGACATTTAACAGAAATTTTTGCGATAAAATCGTGGCTAAGAAATAAAATTTCTACATTTTGATCATTTAGAGTGGTTGACGATAAAAGTTGATAAAAATTATCGAAATTAAACTTTTTATTTCTACGCATTTTTAAAGATGGTGAAAAAATGTTCAATAGATGTTACTATCTCTGTTACATTATACGTTAATAAAAAACGTTTGACTATATATAACCCTATCAACATGATTGGAACAACTTTGATTAATTTGCTTTTTACACCAAGATTTAAATTATATTTGGTAAGCTTCACCCATGAGTGCAAATAAGCACCAAATATGTCAGAATTTAAATCTTTGTTTTGAATAAACTTGCTTCAACTTTGTTATTAGGCAACCAGTCTGCGTTTAGTAAGATCCGAATCCAGTTTTAGGTGTTGTTTTTAATCACTGGTAAATTACATAGAAAGCGAATAGAAGTGAATAGAATGTAAATTACATCTCTAAGAGATCAAAACGTATAAGTAATTCATATTCCTTAAAATTGTTTTATTTAAGAGATTCTCAGGGAAGTGTTTTAAGGAAAGAAAATGTTTTATTTGTTAAAATATGTTTTCTATTAAACATTTTCTAATGTAAACCTGCAGGTCATGTCCATGGACATGTCAAACCAAGGCGTGGCCGCGGCAAGCAACCAGGCGAGTTTAGTAAAGATTGTTGTGTTACATAATATTTTTTGGGAATGTATAATTTTTTTTTCAAACGAACAGAATGACAGCAGTCACATTTGATTTAAATTTTGTTTAAAAGTTTTGCTAAGTAAATTGTCATTATGACTTTGTATTTTCTCATTTTTATTTATCCAGGTCGTGACAATACAACAAATTTCAATGAAATCTTTCAGAAAAAAATTAAAACATTAATAACTTTATGGAAAATTTATAATTGATTGGTTTTTTATCATTAGCTAATAATGTTGTATTATTGCAATAATTGAATAATTAAAACTATTTAATAAATCATATCAAGTGATCAGGATCGTCACTGTCGTCAGGGTGACAGTTAAGTCAAATATTTTATCTGACTAGGCAGGTAATAGCTCATTTGTTCTAGTCTAATCAAGATGATAGAATAGTACTTTTGAGAGTTGTAACTGAAAAAATACATTATTTTACCAATTTGTCACTTAATTATTATTTTATGTAAATTAAATGTTATTTAAATATTAAATAGTGTAGGCAAATCTTATTTGTGTTTTTAATGAAAATTTTGGTTTGAAACAATTTTTATTAATAATAACTTCAAATTACTTATCGGATATGAATACCTGAAGTTAACAGTTCAAACTTTTCTAAAATTATTATTATAATTTGTATATATTTTTTGATTTGTAGAAAGCAAAGTGAACAAGTCATCGCTATTTTTGAATGCATTTTAAAAACTCTTACTTTGTAAGTATATATTCAAAATATAGCATATGCTCAAGCTTTGTTTTATCAAATGTCCAGCAGTTTAGAATTGACAGTACAATGTCAATATTGCCAAGAATTTATTAAACTGAGAACAAAAGTTTATTATTTATACCTAATTTTAATTTGTAAAAAAGGAAAGAATATTATAAATAAACAATTATCGCAATGGTTTTTATTCTGAAACTAATTTGTAAAAGATAAGTTTGTTAAAGAGGTTTAAAAGCTAATATTGATTAATTAACAATAATGTTTAATATTTAATTAAACCGCAACATTTTGGTCTATAATTTGACTTTGTTTAAGTCAAATTACAAAAACAATCGCAAACAATATTAAACGTATGTACGTTTACATATTTGTCAAAATTTAGAAATATAACAAATTAATAGTAAATTAAAAATCAATATCTTCCTATATTTATGGAAAGATATTTTTTTTTAATTTACTATTAATTATTACATTATATAAATAAATTAATTTCAAGAACTGAAATCAACCATAATATTCCACTTATTATAGTTGACTTATTATAATCTTAGACAAATATGTAAATGCATAATTCTTGTAACTACTTTTAAATATGATTATTACAATTGACTGCCTGAAGAAGGTTCAATTTGGAACCGAAACGTTCCAATTAAATTCAATAGTAGACATTATTATTCATCAATTGATTCTATTACTAGAACCTCTACAAAAAAAAACAAACTAGTTTTTCCAAAATAGCATACAATTTTAAAGTTAAAAATTAACAAAGCTTAAAGTTTATTGCTAGTCCTAAGAGCTCCCTGTTCTAACCTTTCTTAATAATTTAAGGTAAGATCATATAAAATTTGTTTTTCAATTTTATTAAATATCTCTTATTATTGCCATAATTGCTTAGGTTACATTTTGTTTCAATTTCTTAATTTTTATTAAATTACTATTTTTTTTAAGATTTATATTACTTATGGTAAAGTATAGCTAAGAACAAATAGCAAATACCATAAGCATAATTATTATAACTATGTTATACTACACTAGATTATTTATATACATGTCAACAAGAACTTACTTCCCAGGATTCAAACTTTTACGGAAATTACCTTCTCAATGTTGTATATAACAAAAACTTTTAAATTTAAAAGCAATTTTGAGTGCCTAAGACTGGTTGAACTTGATGTTGACAGTTGAGGTAATATTTGTCAACAATTGATTGACAGAATTTTTGTCCATGTTTAATTGAATATGCCGCCAGAAACCAAAATTAATTATTGTAAAATTCAACACTGCGCGAGAAATCAACGATTTGCATACGCTATAAGAAATTTGCTGCATTACATTTGAAAAGATATGAAATAATCGAAAGACTAACGCGAATAGTTTTCGTAATTGAAAATTGAACATTGCTTATTGAAAACCATGATAAATTTGTCTTCATAAAAAAGACGGTTTGTAGAGTTGCTGCAGATGTAGTTTAGCAAAAGTTAAAAATAACCTTATGAAAATAACAAACTATAATGAACATTTCTTTAATGATCATATTTTACAAAAAAAATAGAAAGTAAGAATTTATTTATTATTCAAATATATATTTCTCTGTGACACAACATAATCCGGTCAATCTAGACCAAAAAATTAGAGTGAAGGTGCATAAAATTTCACATTTGAAACCAACTGAAAATTAGTAACATTGTTTAAACCATAATTATAAATAAAATTTAAAAGTTCCCCATTAGTGTAAGGAAAAATTTTTATGCGAGGTCCTAGATCAAAAAAATAAGTTTTTTGCGATTTTCAGCAAAACGGTGAGTTTTATCATAGAAGTACTTGAGATAAAAAATCAGATCATAAAATTATCTATAAGAAATGTATCAATACTTTTTTTCCTACGAGCTACCGATTCTAAGATATAACGGTTCAAAAAGTTGTAAAAGTGGTTGTCGTCATGATATGCATGAGTACGCTATATATAAACATCTCTAGAATTGTTATATAATATGTTGAAATGTTTTTCTATTGGTCATTGTAACTTATACCTACTTGAATTATAAAATATACATTTTAACACAATTATAACTATAAGAATATCATTTAAAATGAAACCCACTCCCTTATTCGGCAGTGTAACTTCGAAACATCTTGTCTTTTGTTTTAGTTCAATGATACAAGATTAAGTTCAATGTGTTAAAGTTTTTAAAAAGAGTAATTCAACTCAACAAGAAGTTATAACCAACGCCATCTGCTTTCTTCATTCTATGTACAAAGCTTCTAAAAAACTACATGTTTAGATACGCATCGATACGCATGTGTCGTTAGAAATACTAAAAATTAAAAACAAGTTCAGTTAGATTGTCTTTCCCCAACCTCAGTTGCTGCTCATCAACTTTTTCGGGTATATTACCAAGTTCTAGTGTGGCTTGGTTATCAGCTAGACCCTACAGACTGGAGTTGAAAGTTGGCCAACAATATATTAAAGCCAGTTCAAGGTTTACTCCCACTTGCGCCGGAAAAACTGCTAAACACAATGTTTTGCAACTGCAAGAAGGGTGCAGTGCCAAATGTGATTGCAAAAAAATCAGACTGTTTTGTTCTCTGGCATGCACAAATTGTCTAGTCCGATTGTGCTCTAATGTTGAATCACAAATAGTGACTGATTCGTGTGTCACGCAATACATCGCTATTGACGCAATTTACTTGCATCCAAAATGAAGATAAAAAAGAAGAAAAAGAGAAACAAGAAAAAAATCAAGAAGAAGCAGAAGAAGAATTAGACAGTTACAAATCAGGCAAATAAACTTCACCACTTTTTTAAATATTCATCGCTTTTACCTTTGAAAATGTCTGTTATTTGGCAATAGGTTCAAATTAAACAGGATTACAACTGACCCGTAGAGTACGCGTACTAAGGTGGCGTGAAACGTGTGCATATGATGAAGGTAACAACTTTTTCAAACGCTATATCTCAGAAACGGCGGTATGTAGAAAAAAAAGTTTTAATTTTTTTTATAGACAATTTTATTTTCTACAATTTTTGTCAAAAAAATTTTTATGATAAAACTTACCGTTTTGCTAAAAATTGCAAAAAATTTTTTTTTTATTTTTGATCTTGGAAGATTTTTTGCCTTACACGGGAATAATGAAGAACTTTCAAATTTTATTTATATTATATTTAAACTCTCTTAAAATTTATAGTTTGTTGGGGTTTTATGTCGAATGTCTAAATTGACTAGACTAACAACTTTAGACAAGTTTTTTATAATTTTACAATAGTTATAAATAAAATAGAAAATTTTTAATCTAAACCGCTTTAACCTAAACCATTGACATGGCTTCGATATTTTTGAAATCCCATAGCCTCCAACCTAGCCAAATTTTTGACAACCTATCCACGAATCATTCCTATATTTAAAAAGTGATTCTAATTTACATGCATATGCATCTATAAATAAATAAAGAAAAAAATTATCAACTCTCACATTAGAAAGTAACAGTGTTCGACTAAAAATTATCTTTTTATGCTCTCAATCACTAAATTCTAATTTGAGAAAAATCAAATTGAATTGAAAGAGTTACATGACTGAGAAGAGCAATATTTGATTGGTTGAGACGACCTCTTAAGCTCATACTTGTTTAGCTTTATAAATCCCTAACAGACAGTCTGTCATCTTTTTACTACAAAAACAAAAGGATTAACACAATACCATCTTAATTGCCATATTGTATATAACGTGCGTGTTTGTCAGAAGCAGACACAAACTATATGTAAATAAACCGCTAATTAGAAGAAGATAGAAAGCTTAGAAACGTACCGTTGTTCAAAGCTGTCTTGTCGTGTTTTGTAACCGCTATCGTTAAGACTGTTTTCCTGGCGCAGTGAAGGAAGCGAATCCCAAGGAGATCTCTTGTGACCTTGTGGGAGAGTTTGGCCGGATCCAAAGTTTGAGCTTCCGGACCGCCAGCCATCAGAGTGTCGAAACCATTGAGCGCGACTTGAATCTCCTATGCAGGAAGCACAGCGAGAACTGAAACTAAGAAAAAATATTTTCTTAAAAATTGTGTAATTGTAGTTTTGGTTAAAATATAACAAAATTTATTTCAATCAGTGAGTTGAGACAATTATAAGTTGTTGAATCGATATCAAAGTCAAATAGTCTTCAATATTAATTAAATCAGCAATAATTGCTAAGTTTGTAATTTATGATCAAAATGTGCGCTAAATGTCACCTTATAATAATACTAATAATAAAGACTATAGCTACTACCTATAGAAACTGTTGTTTTCATATTAATTTATTATTTTTTAGATAATTTATTTATATAAGAATGTTTTGACATACGTCAAACAAATCTATTAAAATTAAAAATCATACATTGTGTTTAAAAGCAAATTATGAATTCTGTCAACATAGCATCAATTTCCTATGATGAGAAGAGAATTTAAATGAGCTTATGTCATGAATTTTGTTTAAAATCTTCATATTATTATTATTCATTATTTTAATAAAAAAATTATTAAATATTCGCTGCTTCCAGTAGCCATAAGGGATCTTTGAAATTTAAAAATGGTAAAAATTTTACCTTCAGTTATTTTAAATGTAGGTGTTGTACCCATACATTCCTCGCGGAAATACAGAAAGCAGCATTATTATGTTCATGTCATATGGTTCGAATGTTTTTGAATGTTAAATCTAACAATTCAAATAATATGATCGCAGATGGGTGGGGAGATAGTAATTTAACTTGATTTTTCAAAAAAATCAACTTGTATAGTCTATTTAGTTTAAAACACAATTTGTTGTTTTTGTTTCAATGCTTAAATTGGATTCTAAACTAATTGAAAATTAAAAGCTTGTTTTTCAACCATTTTTATATTATTTGATAAATAATATTGTCATTATCTCCTTTGCCGGGACAGGGAGGGTTAAACATAATAATAATATTAATAATGGTCTGCCAAATATAGTCATTATCACTACTTATCGAAGACCGTAATAATTTTCAGCAAAATTGCTGTGCCTCTGGGACAAGAAGGGTTAAACATAATAATAATATTAATAATAATCATGGTCTACCAAATATAGTAGATTTACAAAATTTTTGGAGTTGGTTATGGTCTAATAATTTTACATATGATTTTAATAATTTAACAAGAAATATGCAATCTTCTGAAAATAATATTAGATCTATGAAAATTATAAAATATCATTAAAAATAATGCAAAAAAATTTGTCAAATACTATTAATTAAAAGTCGCCTGGTAAAGACAAAATTCACAATGTCTCTATTGAAAAATTTACTATTTTTCACAAATATTGTTTAAAACATCTTAACGAATTTATAAAAAATTCTAAATTTTTTTAAAATTTCTTGAGGAAAGTATAACTTATTAAAACCCAAGGAAAATGACATCAAAAATCTGTCAAATTACAGGCCTATAACGTGTTTGACAACATTATATAAGCTGTTTACATCATGTATCAAAAATCTAATTTATAACTATTGCATAAACAATATGTCAAATATTGAGCAGAAAAGTTGCATGAGTGGTTCCTTTGGTTGTAAAGAACAATTAATTATTAATTCAGCAGTGATAGAGCAAGCTCGATTAAATAAAAGTAACATCTACACTGCTTTCATTGATTATAGAAAAACTTATAAATTCCCTTCCTCATTGTTGGTTCAAAAAAAATTTACAATTGTATAAGATCAATTTAAATTTAATTCAATTATTAAAATATATAATGCAATTTTGACAAACTTAACTTTATCTTTCAATTGAAAACAAATCAATAAAACTGCATTATTCCCAATCAAACGCAAAATATTTGAAAGAGATTCATTGAATTCTTTATGCTTTTGTTTAGCAATTAATCCATTGTCAAATCTTTCTGATAATTCAGGTTGTGGTTATAAGCTCATAACAAATCACATTAATTTTTCAACTATTACTCATCTCATGTACATGGATGACATAAAAATATATGCAAGCAGTAGAAGTCAAAAATTAAATTTAATAAAAATTACTGAGTTGTTTTTAAATAGTATTGGTATGCCTTGCAAATGTAAACTTCAAAGCAAAAATAAAGGTAAAAATCAAATTTTTTCTTATACAACTAAGTACAAAGAAATTATTAACAGTTTAAATGAAGAATAACTGTACAAATATCTAGTTTATAATCTAAATTCAAAAATTTCTCATAAAGATATAAAAAATAATATCAACAAAATGTTTTTCAACCGAATGTTATTACTTTTAAAAACGCAATTAAATTGTAAAAACTTTATACAAGCAATAAATTTTTATGCTGTTCTTTTATTAACTTATTCGTTGGGTGTAATCAAATAGCCCGCAACAGATATTAATAATATTAACATAAATTCTAACATCATTTACTAAATTTAATAAATATTATCCAAAATCTTCAATTGAACGATTTTTAATTACCAGAGAAAATGGAGGCTGAGGAATTTAGAACATATCAGTGTTGTTAAATATCCTAATTTCAAAGATGCAAAATTACTTTCATGATTATAAATAAAATGATAATAAATCAGTAACATTTATTGTAACACAGATACAAGTCTTACACCATTAAATTTGAAAAATAAAATTATCACAAATAAATTAGATAAACAAAATAATAAATTTTTGTTAAAAATTGAACAAAAAACATTCAGTAGATTTTCTAAAGAAATTAAATTAGATGGAATTGATAGAGAGCTGTCATTTTTATAGATCAAGAAAAGACAACTTTCTACAGAGACTGAAAATTTTGTTTTTGCTATTCAGGATAGGGTTATTAATACTAAAAATTATCGTAGGTTCATAATTAAGGAACAATTAGTTAATGACTTTTATAGAATGTGTTTTAATTGTTTATTTTCTTGTTCAGTGCTAGTCAATAGACAATATAATAAAAACATAGCGCGATTGCAAAAATAGTTTATTCAAATTTGGCTTTTAAATTTCGTTTGGTCAAAAATTTCGTATATTAGTAATAGTAGAACCGTATTATAATAATTATAATTTAGAAAATTTCTTGGAAAGTAAAAATTACAAATTATATTGATATCAAACTTTGCTAACTGCTTCAAGAAAACCAATAAGCCGGATATTGTTTTAGTATATAAGTAAGCTAAAATTGCATATTTTATATATATTATTGATAACTTTAAAACAAAAACAGCTGTTAAATAATTGCTGCTTTCAGTGGCCATTAGGAATCTTAAAAATTAAAAAATGGTAAAAGTTTTACTTTTAGTTATTTTAAATATAAGTGTTGTACCCATTTTATCAAGTAAAAATTGTAAAATTTTAGATTTGGATTTAAAAACCTTTGCGGAAATACGGAAAGCAGCATTATTATGTTAATGTCATAATGTTTGAAATATTTTATATGTTAAATCTAACAAATTTAGCTTATTTTTTTAAAAAACAAGCTTGTACAGAATATTTAGTTTGAAAGACAATTTGTGTGTGATCTTTGTTTGTAATTTGTAATTGTAATTTAATTCTTAAATTAAATTTTAAAGTAATTGAAAATTAAAAGCTGGTTTTTCAACAACTTTTATCATTATCATTACTTTGTACATAATATTAATTGACGACAAATATATCCATCATTTGATAACAATTAAAAAAAAATTATTTTATTATAGACAAATTTATTATTGAATTGCTTAAAGCAATATAAATTCTAGCTAAATAGACTCTAAATCAACCCTTTACTGTGAGTAGAAGAACAGCCACCTGGTGCTAAATAAAATGAAAACATCACATCATTAATCACTTTGTAAAACGTAAAAATATCAGAGTCTTGTGTAACGTGTAACTAAAGAGGGAATTCAAATAAAACTTATAGTTGCGTACATCTTAAATTCCATACTGCGCAGAAATAGTTTATGCACTTTTTCTAAACACCAAATATCACATTCATTAAAAAAAGTCTACACAGGAGAATTATATTGTATCTGAGATGCTGAGAGCGATCTAACGAACAGTATGGTAACTGAAATGTTTCCCACAAAAACTCACGCCAATGGTACCAAACTAAATCCCACCCGCTTAAAGTTTTTTTTAGAAATAACATTATAATGTAATTTAGATGTTAAGCTGAAATTATCATACATCTAAATCATCAACTTTGCAAAGTAATTTAAAAAATATATCACTTATGCAATAATTAAGAAAAGTTGTGTCTTAAGTTTAAAAAATTAATTGACAAACATTTATAAAGTTTAAAAAAGTCGATTGACTAAACACCACTTCAATGAATTATTTAAACCTAGTCGAAGTGATAGCGTTAACAGATTTAAAAACTTTGAAAACATCTGCATAAAAAAACAAAAATTAAGGAGTAAGCGCAATTTTATGTCAATAATAATCAAAAAAATTAAACACAACTGAGTGAGATATTTGATGAACTCCTGAGTTGAAATTGAAAGATTTTGAAAGACTTTTACCAGAGAGATTATTGAATTCAGAAACATTTAATTTAGATAATAACAACATATGACTAACTCAATCAAACGAAAAAACAGTAAACACACAGTATGTTTGACTGTGATTCTAAAATGCATGTTTAAGATGAGAATAAAACAAGTTTGTAAAACTGAATCTTTCCGGATAGAACCCCTGCTGTTGTAAAAAAATAACTGGTCGAGACACACAAAAGTTGCTGAAAAATAGTTTCATCAAAAATCTTAGAAATGATCGACTGATACTGCACACTTCGGATTATTTTTTATAATCAACTATATTATTTTGTCCGGATTTGTAAATTGAAAATAACATAACTGACTGTTCAAAATGATGGAAAAGTTGCTTCACCCAAAGAAGCTTGGAATAAATGTGTTAACGATAGAGCTAAAGAACAAACACTATGTTTTAACAAAATGCCATCAAAATAACCATCATAAACAAGTGATGTTGCGACACTGAAACCAAAATATAAAACTGAGCAATCTATAGCAAAATTCAATAAAATTTTGTATTTTTTTTATCTAGTAAGAGCGCATCAATCATTTGGGGTTATTAGCGCAGGACCTAATTCAGTTATATAAGTGTAGTGTTATAATATGCTATACCTAGATCTACTATTTCATTATTAAACAAAAAGTGTTTTACTATAATTTAATCTGAATCACCTAATATTTGTTAAAAAGTCGGCAGCCATTAATAGTGTGTTTACTGTTTTGGAAATGTTGCTTGTGGCACATGTAGATCGTTCTTTGCGTAGGAAGATTTACAAATGACTAAACCAAGAAATTTGTAAGTTTTCTATCGTTATGTTTAGATTTGTAGTTGTAGTAATGTAGATTCTTTTGCAATGTTATCTGCTTCTTTGATTGTTTTAATTTCTATGTAAAACAAATTAAAATTAATTTTGAGTGCGCTGAGAGAGTCTGCGCGTCTGTACAGTTCTCCCTATGTGTACAGCTCCTGAATCTCTTTAAAACAGTTTTGAATATGATGTGATAAGTTTACTAGATCTAGTATTATTTTTAAAAATAGTGTGGTCTTAAAATTGCTAGAATTTGGTTATACTGGTAAATGGTTGAGATGTTAAAAGATAAATTTACAATTTTTTTTTTATTTGTTTGTATAGGAAGCATTTTAAGTAATGTTTTTCTTAAAAATTAAAGATTTTGTTGAGATGTTTTGTCGCTTGGTAAGAGGTTGATTGTGGATCGCAAAGTAAGTTTTTCTCTTTTCAGCGATGGTGGAGTTTCTTGCAACAAATAGTATATGTTAAAACTTACAGCTCCAAACTATTCTTAAAACGTTATTTTGTATAGTATTTGTTTTCTAAAGAAGGCTTTTGTTGCATGTTGTATAGGCTGCTATTTCATACTCGATTCTGCAACGGATTAAAGCTCTGTAAATATTTTGCAAAACTTTGGTATCGACTCTCCATGAATGATAAGACAAAACTTTTAAAATATTTATTTTTTGATTCCATGTGCTTATTGAGTTGTTAATGCGGTTTTTCTATTTGTAAAATTGTTCCATCTTATAACTCAAAATGGGATTGTTTAAAAAAATTCAAACAAGTAAAAAACTTAAAGTCTTTAAATTATGGGAAGACTTTAAGTTTTTTACTTGTTTGAAATTTTCTATTTGATTTGAGTGTCTAGGCCTAGAAACAGGATGTTGTCAACTATTTCTATAATCTTTTCGTTTGAATGAAGTTTTGTAGTCTGTAATTCGCTTTGTAAATAAGACCATATTTCATATCGTTCTAATGCGTTGTTAAAGTTGCTCTTTAAAACAGCAACACTTTTTTCCTCTGGCGTAGATAGTGAGATCATCGGCATAAAACAAGTAGTGTACAGGGAATTTAATCTTAGTCATTTTATTGATTTCTATTAGAAATAGTGTTACACTCAAAACTAATCCCCGTAGGCAGCCGTTTTTCTGTATTTTAATAGTTTCTTATTGAGAAAAATAGCAACATCTCCTGGAATTAGCCGCTAACTTTACATCAAAGTCGGGAAACCAAGTTTTTACATGTCACTCTAAATGACAAATATCGGTTCTAATAAAAATAGTTTGAGACAAAAAGTATTTGGCTGATTGAACAACCAAGTTATCACGTTAGCGACTTTTGCCTCAAACGCTCTAATAACGTTCTAATAAGAACAAAACATATCTATTTTGAACACATTTTTATTTTTCTTATTGTTCTATTTGTTGTTTTTATTATTTTTCTATTTGTTCGTAGAAATTAAAATAGATATATAATATTGAATATCATAAGTATGCGTTTCAGACGAAAAGCGCCAACGTGATAACTTGGTTGTTCCATAAGT
This sequence comes from Lagria hirta, assembly GCA_947359425.1. Classification (NCBI taxonomy): domain Eukaryota; kingdom Metazoa; phylum Arthropoda; class Insecta; order Coleoptera; family Tenebrionidae; genus Lagria; species Lagria hirta. The sequence goes on from OX375794.1 coordinate 32,889,858, forward strand.
TATTGAACTTTTATGCTAACGTTCTATTAAAGAATAATTGTATTTTATAATAGCAATTGTCATTGTCGGTGTCAATCGTCAGGTCGCAGTTATCGTTTAAGTCAGATTCTTTTGCTGAACTTATAATTATTAGAGTTATATTTTGTGTACTGAAATTTTTCATAACTTGCCTAGTCTTTTAAAATATTTTAAGTCTGTTATATAGCCTAATTTTAAGTGTACCGATTAACAGAGGAGCTTGTAATGATTTTAGAACATTGTCTTTCTCAGTTGTCAAGCCAATGTGTTTGTTATAGTAAGTTTTCGACAGTGATGCGATTGAAGACCGTCATGTTTATGTATTTGTCAATCGATAAACATATGTTTTGTTCGTGATGTCAAAAAGTTTAGTAAAGTTCAATTATTGATTTTTTGTTTGTTTGTAGTCTAATTTTATACCATGTGTTGTTAGACGACAGTGGCATGTCGTCTTTTTGTTTACTTTTAGAAAAAAATGTGGGTAGCTTATCCCTCATCATTGAGTCATATAGAGTGTTGCTTAAAAACATCACCCATTTTCTTATAATTCTGGCTAAATTGTTTACGGTTCTACTTTATATCGTTGTTATATATTTTTATCTCATATAGAATTATAATACTACGTTTACCAGGTTGTTTTTGTAATAAAAACAATAAAATCTTAATTTTTTTCACATGGACCTATTTTCAAAAAAAAAATAAACAAAAAACTTAATCTAATCCTAAAATTAAGTAACACTGTGTCAAGCTTTACTGTACTACTTTTAGAATTAAAAGAGAAGTGTTGTGAGTTTAGACGCAGAATCAAAAAGTTTATTAGATTTACCAACCAACTGCAGTCAATTTTATTGTTAAATAAGTTATTAATAAACTTTACAGCTATAAAATAGATCTATTGCTGTGTAATAATGTCAAATTAAATCTGTCAAAAAAAACTGGTTTCTAATAACCTCCACAGGATATACAGTCGTTATATTTCCAAAAAAAAAGTCAAAATCTTTACACACTTTTCTTAGACTCCATTTGCTTTAAGTATTTGTTGTAAATTAGATGCCAAACGACAACAACTTACTCTACTTTAGATCTAATCAAAAAAACGACAATTTTAGCGTTGCTATGTTTGCTAAATTCCCAAAAGTTTCGCTAAACAACTATAACATTTGTCTAAAACATTTGAAATATGCTCGTTAGATGTAAGTTTAACATCAAATTTCAGATCTCTACAACTATCAGCTCTTTTTATAGCAAAACTATTAATATTGTATTTTGAAAAGAAATTGCAATGTTTTAGGGAGAAATAGAAACATTACATTTTCATATAAATAAACATGGTCTGTTCTTTTAACACCATATTGCAACCTTATCTAAAGCTGATAATACTTCTACAATCGTTTCTGTTAATTATATAATATAATTTTATGTCATTTGCAAGAAGTAGTTTTTGTCATTTCACAACCTCAGTAATATCGTTGACAAATAATAAAAAAGACGTCAAATTAGAGCCCTGTAGAACTTCAGATGTAGGATTCAAATAGAAGTTTCGATAACATACATTATGCTCTCTATCCGTCATATATGATTTAAACAACAAAATGAGAGGAGAAAAAGCGCAAACTATTCTAGTTTATGTAAAAGAATGATGTGATCTATTTGGTCTGTGTAAATAGTATTTATTTGGCTTCTGATATCCTAAGCTTCTGCAACGTTGTGACTAAAACACACTATATAAGCTATAGTTATAGAGTGAGAGATAGAGAAGATCTGAGAGCGATCAGACACCACTTATTTACACATGGATCAAACTTTAACTACTCAGTAGCGTCTAGTAGACTTTGAATACTTGCATGCTTGTGGAGCTTGCTCTGTGACACCTGAGCAGGTACCGGGTGAGACAGGTAACTAAAAATAAGAGTTATCTAACTTAAATTTGTATGGCTGATCTTCATATATATTTTGAAAAATATTATTCTAAACTAGTATCAAAAAGGGTCAGACACTTTCCATGAACCAGAGCTTTTGTCAGACGCTCTAAAGCTCGACAAAAAATTAATGAGCTTTATTTATTTTTTCTTGCTACTTCAGTCGAAAGTACGTGGTTCCGGCTGCAATTCCACGGCAGAAAGTGTATCTTTCATGCACTGGTAGAGCTATGCGCGCGCCTTTTTTTAGTGGGAGTAAATAGCCGAGGGCATCATGGCGCGCAGTTCAGGTCCTGCACTTGCTGCCGTGGAATCGCAGCCGACACTACGTACTGTCGACTGGAGTAGCAAGAAAACTGGTATACACTACACGGGCAGAAAGTTGAAAGCCCTTGTAGTGTAATATACTATTACATGATTAATTTTTAATTATGTTATTAAACTAACTATTACAAAGTTATATTTTATCAGTCAAACAAATTCGAGTGACGAAACATCCCCTAAACACAAAAATTATTCAACCGGGAGTGCGAGCGCGACAGCACTCGATTTTGGATTTTCTCAATAATGCTGGTATTTTGGTTTGAGTGATTTGAAACAAATAATGTGCGAAAAGAAGTTGTTCTAACAGGTAGATTATGTTTAGGGTCGGAAAAAATTTTGTCACTTTTGAAAATTTTACTAAAATCATTAACAATTTGCTCTCAAGTACACCAGAATTTATGAGAGTTTTAAATCAATTGAAGATTTAATATTATGTATTTAGTTTTATTAAACAGTTTCTATTAAATCCTTGCATTTTGAACGATTAATTTTAATCAGATGTAAATAGTATTATGTTTTATGTTTTCTAAAGCTTTTTGACGTGTGGTGTTTAGTTTGTAAAGAATTCATAATTTCAGCATTAAACCATAGCCAAGAAATATACTTTTTATTATGACTAGCGCTTTGTGAAAACGTAGCTTCAAATAACTCATCCATGAATCGGCAACAAATATAATTTGCAGCAGGCTACGTTAATATCATTATACTTCGAATTAAGTATAACAAATTAAGTATAATAATATTAATATAGCCTGCTACAAATTATATAGAATCATGCATGAATTATTTGAAGTTACTTTTTTATAGCTCATAAATTTTAAGTACTTTTGTTAGTTTGTCGGCGCACACATGACAACTCTTCGTCATTAAAAGTAGTATATTTAATACTGGGCAAGCATCAACAGCTAAATTAAAAATCTTCATAAAAGTTTTGTTTTTTTTACATACCAACGTCAACAAGGTTTTATATTTTTCATACATTTTTAATTTTGCACGTACGTCGATAAAAGAGCCTATTTCGAAATGTATATTTTTTACAAAATTCTATGCATTGCGTATTAATATTTCAGTATCTTTTTCGACTATCATGACTAAAAGCTTATAAATTATATTTAATAAAATATTATGCATTCAATCGCAACCTTTAAAAATTGCAAAAAAAATTATTGCATTAACAATTGTATTTTATCAAATAGTTGTGTTATATCATTTAGGAAAATGACAAAAGACTTCTAAATTGATAAATTATTAAAAAGGTTAATTGTTTACTTTCCGATTCTATCACTTGTGAAACTGTCAGCGTAGAAAAAAACGGTTTAAAAAGTTGAAAGTCTATCAGTTAATAAAGTTTAACGATGTCTAAAAATAACCAATTTATAAAAAAAAGTTTCTCGTACAACAGTAAAAAATTATCTTATTTTTTTAAAATTGAAATAAAAAGTTTGAATTTATTACTTGTCTAACGATAAATAAAAAACATCAGTTGGTACTAGCGGAAAAGGTAGTTTTTCAACACTATTTATTTTTGCAAAATACAAGATACGCTCCACTAATTATTGCAGATACTAGCTGCGTCCCGCGGTTTCACCCGCATAAGTCCAAATCCCGTGAAAATAACCACAAACATATTTACGCTGTCGTTGAATTCTTGTAAGTAGCTGTTAATTATTATAAAACAAAAAAAAAATTAAAAATATAAATAGGAAACCTACTTATGTAATAATTAAAAAAAAAACAAAGTATATTTTGATACGTGTATCTCTTAACTACAAAAAAAATCTGCTATCTGTTACATTACATAAGTACAGTACGTTTTTAACAAATGTTTTTTAAACTTTGCAAAACGTGGTTATAGTTTCTTAACCAAAATTTTTAGAAAACCAAAAGTCTATGCTTCTTTCAAGATCAGTATTTCTAAAGACGCCAAAGATTTGATTATGACCCCGTTTTTTTTGTCTGAAGGAATAATAATTAATCATTTTTTTTAAAAACGCACTACTGCAAAACTGGAAGACTAACATTTACGTCAACAAACAATAATGACAATAAAAGTAGGAATGAGCACGGTAACTCAACGTGCGAACCACGTAGGAGGCAAAACTTATCCTGGCTAGACTTCGTTCAGAAACTCAAAGTTTATTTGAACGTTGAAAACCGATGCTTCAAGTACCTTGCTTTCAAAGGATTCTATAAAGAGATTAGCAATGACACTTTTATTTTCCTGTCCTGATAACGCTTCCAGCGATGGAGTGCAAAACGTCAACAATTCTATCAAACCTTTCGACATGGTCTTTTCCGAAAGATGCCAATATTTCAATAACTACGGGCCGTGAAAGCCTTTCTTTTTCAAATCTAATATTGATGTGTTTTGTGCATGTGAATATTGGCTCAAAGATGTGGAAATTCAATCGACGATAATTAACAGGTACACTCTTGTAAATGCGTGGTGTAACAGCATTTTCGATGTGGCGGAGTATGATTTTTGTCAAAAATGGTTTAAATTTTGAGCCTCTTGTTGTTAACAATACCTATTGTTCAGAAAAACTATTTGAAGCTACTGTGTAATAAATTACACCCAAAAGATTATATTATATTATATAATAGCTGTATACAGATTACCTGATAGTGACTTAATGATATTTATTCACAGATTGAGGAAGCTGCTATGTGATTTAGATAAGTGTAATAATTATTGTAAAATGATAGTGTGTGGTGATGTTAATGTTAATATTTTAACTGGTAAAAAAGATTCTTGAAGGCTTTTAAACATGTTTAAAGAACTTAATCTGGAACCAGCGATTGACAAAATTTTACGCCATAATATCAATGAAGCATTGATAATATTTTTTCAATGTTAACGCTTCCAAGGCGTTAGTTTCAAATCATTACTTGACAGACCATACGTTTCAAATTGCTTCTTTTGATTTTTTGCCAATTTTACCACATCAAGTTGAGGAATATCAGCTTTGCAGAGATTTTGGGAAAGGTAAAATACATACTTTTTGTAATCTACTTTAACGGGAAACATAAAGTGAGGTATTTTACGAACAAAATTGTGAGTCGAAGGATAATTTTATTAAACCATTTTCCAAGATTTATAAGACGTTCATGTACTATTTTAATCTTTTTTTTTCTCTTAAAAAAGTTTCTTGCAAAAAACGTACACCTTGGTTTACTCCAGAAACTAAGGTGACAGACACACTCAATGTTGTGCGAAACGTAAAAAATTAGCAAAATTGTTAATAGTCCGAATTATACAAGACGTTACCTAGACTTGAAAAAAATTTATAATAGACAACTAGCTCAGCCCAAAAGTGTGTTTAATAATAAACTAATATTATCATCAACAAATATTAATAAAAAGTGTTGAAAAATAGTGGATGATTGTTTCATCCACTATTTTTTACATCCACTTTGTTGTAGCTTTCGCTACAACAAAGTTCAAACTCCTAGTGATATTGAAGACTGCTATGGTAACATAGTAGACAATATAAAAGACGTTGCTAATAAATTTAATAAGCACTTTACTGCTTTAAACATAACTCAATTTAATCACACCATCAAATACACAAAAATTTGTAGCAATTTTCTATAGTCCAGCATATACTTTTGTGAATATATTGAAAAATGTAATATACATATTATCAAATTCGCAGCACGGATTTCGTTAAGAAAAACCTACAACTGCTATCACAAATGATTTCAGTCTTATCTTCAGGGCAAAGACCAAGCTACAGTTATAAAAAACATTATATCTGACAGCGATTCTGTATGTACAAAAGTACCACAAGGGTCGATACTAGAACCATTGCTGTTTATTGACTTTGTAAATGACTTGCCGTTAAACTGTCCTTCTGCTAAAATATAATACAATATGCTAATGACACAAATTGTGTGTAATCACTTGAGATTTAGAAAGAAATGGTAATAATGCTTGCCAAAAACTAGCATTGTGGTGTTCTGCAATAGTCTTAAACTAAACAATACTAAAACTCAAATGTTAAAATTTATTTCAAAAAATATGTCTAATAAATTAAGTCTCAATATAAAGTTGGGAACAACATCTGTAAGTCAACTACAAGAAACAAAATTTCTAGGCATTTTATTAGACTGTATCTTGATATGACACTTCCATATTATTATGATTACTCAGAAACTTTCTTCAGTATGTTTCTTAATCAGGACTTTAAAAAACTCTGTGTCTGATGAGGTACTTCGTCTAGTGTATCACGCTTTATTTGAGTGTCTTAGACCGTCATACGGTCTTAGTTTCTGAGGTATGTCTTGTCACGTTTCAGAAATTTTTAAAATTCAAAAAGGAACATTACTTTATCTCGAGAGAGTAAATCAGACTTGACATTGTAAACCGTGGTTTATTAAACACAATATTTTAAGTCAACCAAGCCTTTTCATTCTCTACGTAATAACGTATGTAAAAAAAAACACCCGTGAATTTACAAAAAATTGCGAGATACATAACTATAAAGTCCGGAACGCCAGTAACATACATCAACCATTTGCCAGACTCTCTGTAACGCAAAATCATCCAAATTATATTGGGGTTGTTCTGTATAATAAGTTGTGCTGGAGTTTAGAAACAAAATTATCATTAAATGCTTTAAAAAAAGTTGATTTTTTTTCGCTCAATAAGTGCTATTACTTTGTTGAAGAGTGTCTAAAAGAAAAACCAAACTTCAAGCTATTGTATTATAAATGACTTGCCTTATAGATTCCTTTTTTTTCTTTTATTTATATGTGAAAAAAAAATTCTATGGTGAAAAAAGTATTATTATTATTATTAATATTAATATACTTCATTAATATAATTAATTATACTTAATATTAATGAGAGTAACTTGTAGCATCAAAACGTAGAAACGCGGTTTTTTAAATTTTACCTAAAGAGCTTCTAATAGATGTCGCTATTGATGATAAGACTGTTAATGCAACTTATGTCTATGCTATCTGATTATTAAAACAGAATTTCTTGCACGCTATTTAGCGTATTAACAACCCTTTGTTGCTTGCAACATAGCTCTAATGAGCAAATTAAACTATAGTAATAGTAATTTTTCTTTTAAACGGTGAGTCAAATACAAGTCAGACGCTTCTAAAACTTTAGCAAATAAAACCAGCAGAGACATTTATGGCATGACTGTGTCAGCTGTTAAATGCATTAAAAAGACAATCTTAAAATTGCTTTTGTTATTCCAATCTTTAAGAAAGGAAATGTGAATGATCCCAATAATTACCGACCAATCTCTCTGCTACCAATCTTTGAAAAACTTTTGCTGCAACAAATACTTGAATTCTTGCAGACAAACAAGATTTGAACTTCTAATCAGTTTGGTTTTAAGAAAAATTGTTCGACAGAAGCAGCTGTTTTAAAACTGGTGGAAAACATAGTGAAATCTTTTCAAACGCGCAATTGTTTAATCGCAAATTTTTTAGACTTGACCAAAGCATTCGATACAACTTCTCACAAAATTCTAATTAGGAAGATGTACTTCTACAACTTCTTATTATCTGCAGTTAGATTATTATTATCGTATTTATCGGATAGCTTAAATCTTGCCAAGAATTGGTTTTTAGCAAATAGGTTAATGTTGAACGAGGCTAAGACTGTTACTATGCAGTTTACTTTAAAAACATCAATCAAACTGTCCTAAAAGTATATTTTATTGCACTAGTTCAGTCTCATGTTCGGTATGGCATTCTAGTATAAGGGCACTCACCGCTTGCAGCGAGAGTATTTAAAATTCAACGTAGAGCTCTTTGAATTGTGGCGGGTATACGATATCGGGCGGAATGCAGAGAATATTTTCAGAAACTAGAAATTCTTACTCTACTGGGTTTATACCTTTTTGAATGCTTAAAGCATATTAAGAAAAACTACTGCCACTATAATAAACTAAATTCTTTTCATAACTACTACACTAGAACCACAAACTTATCATTAGAAATAAATCGAATTGACAGATGTAGGAACAGTACTAACTACCACGCTATCAAATTCTTTAATAAACTGCCGAATCATTACCATAATATGACATTCGACGCGTTTTCTAAAACAATTAAAATATTATTAATAAAACAGGTTTTCTATAGCTTGACAGAATTTGAAGAGCATACATTTTAGACCATCAATAAAACAGTTTCTTTTTTGTTCGACTTGTAGAAATGTGTTGCCGATAATGTTGTCTGCATCTAATCTGATATACTCACTTGCACTTAAAAAATATATAAAAATTGCAAAGCTGCAAAATTTATGTTTTTAATGTATGCGTCAGTTTTTTTTACGTATGATGTGTTAAATGTTAATGTTAGAAATGTTAAATGTATGATACTACAAAGCTTTGACGTACCAAAATGTATTTATACATAATCTGGTGAATAAATATTATTATTTATATTATTATAGAAGAATAAACATATAAACAAATTAAAAAAAACATTAGAAAAAATTTAAAACAACATTTTACAAATATAGAACTTTTATTGATGGTTTGATTTATAGAAAGATGCAATAATACAAAGAATGATTATAATTAAGCGTCTTACCTGGAGTTATGATCACTCAAATAACCACGATCTCTTTCTCTTTCTTTCTCTCGCTCTCTTAATAATTCGTTTCGATCACTATAATAACCATCTCGATCTCTATCCCGTTCTCGTATATTTGAACCTAAACGATGAGATAAAGGAAGCGTTGAAGATTTGTTCATGGAAGCACTAGATGATGGTCCTAGATAATAAATAATATAATTATTTGAACAAGAAGGTAATCAAAACTTACGTTTTCGTGACGGATAAGGACTACGTTGTGTTGATCCAGGTAAACTTTCGGCAAATTCTAAAACAAATATATAAATTTTTAGTTTTTTATAAATAATTTACAAAGTATTAAAGTTCTTCCCAATACAAGCCCAGACATTGTTGTTATGAAAATACAAAAACAAACATTCAATCCAAATGACACAATAGCGTGTATTTTATTTTATTCAAAGTACATTATACAAAGTATAAAGTAAATCATAAAAAATCCGCAAACTTTGCTAGAGATAGGTCTATGACACTATCAAAAATGTAGAAGTTGATAAGATATCGCAGCAAAAGTCGCATCCTTATTATTAATGGATGTGGCCCATAAGAAGTGAGTATTTACTTGATATGTAACAAACGTTAGGATCACCAACATTTGTTACCAAATTAAAGGAAGAAGTACTAGTTATAACAATTATTATTAGTAGTGCGACTACAAAAAATAACGTAAAACATCTGAAAGTGACAAGCAAATTATCACCGGATAATCAAGTTTGTCCTAGAGAGGCTTAACTCTTTCAAGATACTAACGTGTTATCTTGAGAAAACGAAGTAGAATTCATGTAAAACAAATCTGAAAAAAGTTTAGAACGGTTCGGCACAGATGAGATAAAGCACTGCAGATGGGATCTGGAAGATGAGGTGGAACAAATCAAAGAGATAACTATAAAAGCATACAATTGTAACTGCCCCTTAACAAAACCCAAACCAAGCAAACACACTTCCTGGTGGAACAAATCCAGTTAAATTTAAGATCTGGCCTCTGCAAGGTTTTTAACAAAACTCGGTAAAACAAGAACTGGCAGAGCTACACCAGCAAGCGAATTCAGTACAAGAAGGGGATAGATAAATAAAACCAAAAAATTACATCTTCAAACTTTTTTGTGAAAACATTACTCTTTTAGCTGCTTGCAAAGTAATGGTGAAAGAGAAAACAAATCCAACAATGGCATTGAAAAAATTTAACAGAACCAATACAAAAATGGAAAAAGAGCGTGCCGCTCTACTTGAGATACACAATCAAAGTAGTGAGCCAACTCTTACAGACCTAAGAATCTTAGCATTCGTAGCAACAGTTAACTATATCAGAAACCTTTTTAAATAACGGCTAGAATGGGCTATCAAAAGTTTCCAGCCGTACAAGTCACCAGGATTAGATAGAATACATCCAGCAAAAAACTCTAAACTACAATAGACTCAAAAAAAGAAATTATTCTACGCCTACGTCGCCTACTTAGAATTTCTCAAACCAGTTTAGCACAGATACGAATATCCAAAAACTGTCAAAAAGCCCCAGAGTCACCTTCATACCAAAAATATAAAAAAAAGATGTAACTGATTCAAAATTCTCTCAACCAATCAGCTTCACATTGTTTTTTTTGAAGACAATGAAAAAAGTATTAGATAATTATATAAAAAGTTCTCGAAATAGCCACTGCATAACTGACAACACGCATACAGGACTAAACTAGCAGATCAAATGTACCAGCTTATAGGTAGAATCTAGAAGGCTCTAAACAACATAGAAACAGCGATTTGTGTGTTCCTAAATATTTCAGGCGCATCATATGCATCTGTCAATGTCGCGCTAGAGAAAAAAAAAGTTAAAACAACTATTGTCAGATCTGATTGTGAGAAATGCTGAGAGAACAGCTGAAATAGCAACAAATAATAAAACCATTACCGTCAAAATTACTCTAAGGGCATCTCCGGAGAGAGTAATCTCTTCTTTAATGTGGAGTCTAATAGCAGATGCCTGTCCTCTACCAGCCTATTTAGTAGATGGAATACTTAATAGCCAGATAAAATCAAGAAAAAACTGCATAGAATATGCCGATGATTAAGTTATAGTAGCCAGCGTAGTTTGAAAGCACCTTTGTATGAAATAATACAGAAGGGTTCCCAATATTACCGAACAGTGATGCGAATCAGTGAGGTTAATGTATCAACTCAACAAAAACCGCGGCTGTACCATTAACTCGGAGAAGAAAACTTTACGGAATGAAACCTTTCCATTCAAAAGAAAAGATGATGAAAGAGAAGTCGGAGGTTAAATATATAGAAATTAACCTAAACAGTTTACTTCTATAAATCAATCACAGAAAAAACTACTAGCAAAGCAGTTAAAGCACTTATGATCTGCAGAAATCTATCAGGTAAAATATAAAGATACAGTTTGAGCATACTACAATGAATGTAAACCATGATTGTTAACCATCATATGCTATGAGGCAATAGCTTGGTATTCTAAAGCACAACAATTGACCACAAAAAAAATCTCTGACAAGGCACAAAAACTAGCATGTTTATGCATCACAGAAGCAATGAAAACGTGCCCTAGGCGTTATTACAGATCTGACACTTCTAAATCTACTGATAGAATTGCAAAAACAACAAACGAAACTATTCTTAGCCTGACTGGGACAACTGTAAAAAAATATAACATTAAAAAAATTAATGTAAAATCTATTAACAGAAATGATTGGAAGAAAAAACCCATTATTAGTAAGTTTTTAAGAAGAAAACATCAATAAATAATTGATTTATTTTTTTTTTTGAAAAGAAATACTATACAATAGTATACAGGCAGCTCCAAGACAGACAAAAGCACAGGAGCAGAAGTACCCAAACATTTTCAGATCAAAATACACGCAATTAGAAGACGTGCAAAAATTAACTTTTGGAAAAATATTATCCAAAAATCGAGATTGCAATTTACATCAATAGTCAAGCGACTATAAGAAAACTAAGCTCCTATATCATCAATTCTAAAATGACATAGATATGCCGAGGCAAGTTGAACAAACTGGGCAAGAAAAACGTTTTTCTCGATTGGATATCTGGATACTCGAGAATAGACAAGAGCAAGAAAGCTGATAGACTTGCAAAAAAATGTCTTAACCTTATTTGTAGGACCTGAACCGTTCTGTCATTTAGAAAAAGACACCTATAGAAAAAAAGTCTAAAATAAAAGAGACGGACAGATTAAAATTTTGATTAAATCTTCCTGGCTTAAAGTATTCTAAGAAAGCACCTGGTGTAACTTGATTTAGAGAATAATAACGAATGCAGACTTTGCAGAAAATAAAAGAAAATTCCGGAACACCTGGTAACAGAATGTGGCACTATTAGAACCTAACGTAAAAAACATTTAGAGTAGGAATACATGTTGGATAGAGACACATCTTTAACATAGAGAGTTGAATGGGAGGCTATAAACTGAAATACAACTCAAACAACTCAAGAAAAGAAAGCACAATAGACCAATAAGCCGCAGTGCATATGACCTCCTATTACTTATCTTAATCTAAAAAAACAGTTGATGCTAGGAAAATTGATCTTTAATCTAAAAGGAAATTAAACGAACATGGCGAAAACAATAAAAATTACAAACATTTCAACACACTCGTTAGAACATTCTACTTTATAAAAATTAAAAACTAATCCAATTTTCTCAAAAAAACGCCGCTGTATTTGACGTCATTTTTGTGGAGTCTTTGAAACATTTTCGGGCTTTGTAAACTAGACTCCTGTAAGCGGAGAGTTAAAGTAATAGAAACTATGCTGTTAAACAAAAACGTTAGAGTTCTTATTATTGAAAAAAATAGAGAATTCAAAATTTTAAACAATTAACAGCCATAAAATGCTGTTTAGTTTTCTTTTTGCTTTAAGTTGTATACACAGATTTTCCAAACTTAATTTCTAGCGAGTTTATTAATGTTTCATGTTAATGCTGATGATCTTGTTGTACTTTTTTATGATAATATTAACGCTCAGTTAAAATCAGTTAGCGTTTAGTTAATGACGCTTAAAAATAGTTTCTGAGAATTATAATTGAAAATTATAATTGAGAATTATAATTGAAAATTATAATTGTCTTTTATTCTTAATTCTAACAATTACCATCCACTTAGAGGAAAATATGGACAATAATAAATATCAATAATTTTTATCTAAAATATGACTTAAACCATTTCTATGTAACTTATGCCAAGATTGTGCAACAGCACGACACAAAATAAAAGATTACAGTTAAGGGGATTTTCACACTGGATAAAATGCTTGAAAACATGGGCTCAATTTCCTGAGCTTAGTTTTTACGCAAATCAAATGAAATTTTGAATATAAAAGTTTTAATGTCTTCTCTATCGACTGGTTGATTTTGATTTTTGAAATTGTTATCAGAAAGTAATAAAAAATCTTCAAAATTGATAACTCGAAAATCTAAATCAACAGTGGTCTTCGAAATGTAGTTTTAAATTTAAAATTAAGATATACGCTTTTCAAAATTTTTGTAAATAAGGGAGTAATTTGCGGATAAAAGTTGAAAATTTTAGCTTGTGAGGTGTGTCGTTTGAATGTATCTGACTCCTCCTCCAAGAGCTTTATTATCGACGTCACATTAAGAGAAATCACGGATATGGTTTCAACTTATCTGTCAGGGTGTTAAGAAGCACTTGTCGTCTCAACTTACTATACGAGGATACGATGATTGTTTTTATGTTTCACACCTAATGCTTGGCTAGATAGAAGAGAGACACTTGTATTAAAATTTGTGTTTTTCATAAAAGTAAATTATTATAAAATATATTGTTAAGTGATAATATTAGTATCAAGGTATATTTAACACACGGTCCCGCTAGCAAATTATTAAACTGTGTATCGCAATGAAAATTTCGATTTAAATTTATAATAACTAAAATTATCAACAAAATAATAGGTGATATTACATTAGTCGTTTAAAGAATATCAAAACAAACAAAAAATATAATGGGCAATAAATATATTATATTATACGAAATAGCCGGGCTGGATACAGCTGTGGAGTAAAAGCACAGGAACAACTTATCCTCAGATGGTATAGTTTAGCTAAACATTTAGTACGATTACCATTTTGCTTCCTTACATACTTTGCAACCCCTATTTGCATCAAACTGGTAGCCGACAGATGCGTTTGTAGTTCCTGTCAGCATGGACCGTAATGAAAATTTCACCGTCAGGTTGAAAAAACTGTTGTCGTTATGTAATTGAAGAACATTTCTACCGTTAAAAATAATACCAAAACTAATAATGATAGTAACAGTGATTCTGATATTTATGCAGATGATTAGATGTAAAATACTAATGTTTCCATACCCTACATAATTTTTATATTATCCAATAAATAAATCTGTGTCTTGTGAATTAATTGTAATTTCATTGTTATTTTTAGTAACATGCAGACGAAGAAAATAGAAGCAACCTGAATACAGCCTTGGCAGTATCTTCAAGATCTAAGATCTATAAAACCATGACGACAACAAGTCCGGGAAAATACACAAGGCTGTACATTGACAAAACTAAATTCAAAAGAATGTATAAATAAAAAAAAAATTTTTTTCTACAAAGACTAAAACAAGAAATACATTTTCTAGTGCAGATGCTGATTATGGAGCAGTCGATGAATTAAGCCACTACCACTCTAGAAAGTAGAAAAGAACTATTATCTCTTATTGCTACTTCTAATATCCGAGAATTAGAAATAAAAACTAGAGGACAGTCTAGCAATCCTTTGTGAAAAAGAAAGCGCATGTACAGGCTTACTGCTTCCAACTTTAGGGCAGTATGTAAATTACAAAAATCTACCGGTCCGAGGAAACTTGCCAAAAGAATTGGGAACTTAAATTTTTCCGGATCTGCTGCAAGGCGGAAGGGTGTCAATCATAGACCTATTGCCAATACAAAATTTCTCCGTAGCTCATGTTTACTTGAGCGAGCTGTAGAGGTGTTACCAAACTGGTTAGGTGAGAACGGGCGTCACCAAACAGTGTCGAGCAAAAATACTAATATTTGATATAAATGTACATTAGATTCGAGCTTATTCCGAAAGATAATAATACAAACTAAATAACGCACGGTATATATATTAATTTGTTTAATATGTGGGTTTTATGTGATTTAGTTGAACATGTTTTACACATGTTAGAACATGTTAAACATGTTGCAAATGTTTTTGATATCACATAGAAAAATTTAAAAATTTTTTAGTGTTTTAAGCTTTTATATTTTTATCTTTTGCCACACAGTACTTACACTGGATATTAAGTAGCGCTTATCGGCTTTTCTAGTTTATAAAGTTATCAGTAGCCGATGTTTAACTTAAAAGATCGTATTACAGTCCACGTGGACTTGAGGATATCTGTCATTCTTAGTTTATCCAATCAGATGCAGTTCAAAGCGATAAATCAGCATTGAACATTTTATGAACACACCCCCTAAAATTCACGGTTTCAAGTTTATTTCTAGCGTGAGGATCCCCTTAATTACCAAATTTGTGTATATATGTCAGTGTTTAACCACGAAAGCTTGATTGAGTGGCCTAATTTTTCATGAGCTCTTAAAAATCATTAAAACCCAAAGTTTTTATATCTTCAGAGAATAGTAGTAGTCTATGATTTGCTTGCCAAGTTGCTGTTGACAACAAATTTATTGTTTGCGAAAAATTCTGCAAACAAACTGTTTCGGCGCTTATAACATTGTTGGAAATGAATAGAAATACTTTTCTTCTTGGAAAAAATGTGAAAGATGTTAAAAAAGTCCCATTGAGTTTGCTACCCAAGAAATCCAGGGAAGAATTGAGTGAGTTCAATAACTGAAAACAGCAAAACAATGTTTGTGGGGTAAGTGAAGACGTGTGTTAGTCTGGTTCTTTAAGGCCAGAAAAAGATTTGCGGTTTATTTAATATAGACGAAATCCAGCATGTTAATATCGACATTAATCTAGACAAAAATACAGGTATTTTACAATATAGCAAGTTAATCACTTTTTTGAAAAAGAATAAAAAAATTACAAGTGATATTAATGCAAGTGATAAAAATTACAGGGTATCAAAAACTTTTGTAGAACATTTAATTGCAACAGTTTCTTGGAGAAGCCCCCAATAAAAAATATTTAATGTTGAAGATATGTCAATCTTTTTGATGTTCAATAAATTGTTCTATTTTCTAAAAACTGTTAAATTATATAAAAACAGTTTTATTATTGATTCATAAAACCACTTAGGTGCATTTTATAAACCCCATAATTCAATCAAAAACATCATTTTTCTAACGTCATAATAAAGAGGTGTTAGATAAAAAAATTTAAGAAGCCTCTGTAGATTTACTCATCGAATTCATTTTAAGGGTTTTTTATTTAAATTCTACCAAAGTTTTTTACCAACTAAACGTCACATTTGATGCTGCTGGGCAGTGAAAAATAATTCAAAATCATTTCACCGTATAAAGCTTAAATATGTACAACATTTTTCACCTAAATTTTCCATGCTTTGTGTAAGAAGTGCTTCAAAAGTATGGAGACTATAGCTTTCGGCGTCCATCCCTTTAGCTAGAGTATTGCGTAGATGCATTTCATATTCTAATAGTAGTCTACTAGTTGGGGAGCCAGGCGTGGGGGTGTTATTGACATTCTGAAACTAAATATCATAATTTTAAAAACGTATTAATTTGAAGTCTTTTATAGATATCTATAAAAGCATTACTGCTCTTATAAATATGTTTTTAACATAACTGTCAACCAAATAATCTCGTTAATTCTCAATGTCATTACGACTATTGAATAATTTTTTACTGATATATGCTGCGATAATTTGTTTGCTAAGAAGCTTTCGCTACATTCGATATGTTAGGCTATTTGAGATTTATAGAGTAATAAATTTTAGATTGTTGCCTCGGCTAGATCCCAAATTTCAGACGAGTTACATAAATTCTGTTTTAATTTTTAATTTTATTAATAATTTATTTATTTTTTCTTTAAAGCTAAACAAATTATGCCAAACAAAACTTTTAAATTAAATTCAAAATGTTGCTGTTACCAACCGCTACCAACAAAGTTCTCAAAACATAAAAATTTATTTTTTTTACATAAATTTGAAAAAAAAGATGCAAAGTCGACAAAACTTTTTTATAAGAAACAAGTGCCCCATAGAAAACTTATCTAAGGCTTGTTTTTGACCTTAATAGTTGTGCGCCAATTACCCTTACAAAACTAGTTCTTTAATATACTATTAAGCTACTGGTAAACAATTATAATATACCTGATGATGAATATGTCTCGCTTGTCTCCCATAGTGATGCCCCGGTTGTTCTGGGTCAGAATTACCATTACTAGAACTAGGGGTTGTTGCATAGCATTGATTATCAAAAAGAACGTTATCAGATGGTGGTGATAAATCACCGCAAGCACCTCTTTCTAATTCCAGATATAAACCTCTTCCTGGGTAACCACGACCAATTTCATGAGAAGACCTGCAATTGAAACTAACATAGCATTTAAAAAAAATAATTTTAGTTTCTAAACTAAACAGGAAGAAATTGAAAAAATAAAAAACTAACCTTGAACCCGAAAATCTTGAATTTTGCGCCATTGCTGATCTTGGATGTGGATGTCCAGACTCTGGCTCTGAATGTCTTCCATTATTATTGATGTGTCTGTGTGGGTGATTATTATAATAATTATATCTTCTTCGGCCCATTTCGGGTGAGGTTACAGGACTTTCAACACTGGGCATAGGTTTGAGCATTCTTTTTAGAGTATTACTATCCAAACTCATGCTGTTTTCTCTATTCATATCTTCAGTACTTTTTGACTTATTTCTTCGATTTGTAATGTTATTATTGAGCATGTTATGATGATGGCGTAAATCTACTTCCCTAACTACATCAATTTCTGAATAATCTACCGACTTTGTATTAGAAAGTATATGATGAGAGTTTTCGCGTAGAGGAGGTCTTGTCGAAGTTGAAGACGTTTTAGTGTTAACTTGAAGTGTTCCACCTGCCTGTGTGCCTTCTGTTTTTGTTGATTCTGTAGTTTGAGTTTGCGATTGAGTTTCGGTTTGAACAACTTGGGAGCCTACATTATTTTGAGTTCCGACTGAGGCAGTTACAGTCTTTGGTCCAGTCGCCGTATTCGAAGTCATTGTGCTAGTTTCCTGAGATTGCTGTTGAACCCCACGATCACGCATTTGTCGACTTTGGCTTCCCTCTCTTTGTGTTCCTTTAGTACCTTTAAAATGTGAATAAAGCTCAAATTGTGCAAACACTGCTGAACTACATACCTAGAGCAAGCATAGTTTTATCACAAACGTCTCCTTGTGTGGAAACAGTTTGTGTAGCACCAACATTGTCGTATAAACTAGTGGAAGAAGTAGCAGCTGTAACTTTGTCTGTTCTTCCTTCAGTATCAGTTGCTCTTGTTTGCGCCCTTGGTAAAGTCGAAGATCCTATACAAAAAAAGTGGTTTTAGTAAATTGTGGTACAAAAACTGAAAAATTAATAATTGCGAAAATGAACAATCCTACAATTTTAATCAAAAAATAATTTAATTATCAATACGTTTTTTTGGCTGCAATTTTATTAAAAAGATACGTTTGCCCTCAAATATAACAAAAGTCACTGATGATGATAAAACCGATTCAAGCATTTGAAGACAATAAACCTCAAAACGTGTTTCTGGGGTAAAATTATATATTGTTAATCAGTGATAGTTATCTCTACCCTCAAACGAATATAACGTGTTAGTGTGTGCAAATTAAGTGCAAATGTGCTGTCTTAACCTATTTGTTTCAGTAAACTAGCCTAGTGACAAATTCTACCTTCTTTTAACAATGTGAATGGTTTTGCCACAGATGATAGGTTTGTGGTTTGTAGGTACTGAGACGACTTGCTCTAATCTTGAAAAAGAGCACATACACTTTATCACATAATATTTATCATTCTTATGCATCATGCTATGTCTATATTGGCATATTTGTTTTTATTAGAGAATATGCAGATTTTTGTGTAAATATTCACACGATTGGTATTGTTTACTTTTGCTCTTTTATGTGAAATGATTAAGAAGCAAAACCTACATGAGAGAACTGTTTTGTGCTTAGACCAGTTTTTATTAATATTGTTATTTATTATTTGGCTCTCAACGCCGATTAACACAAATCGTGTTCTTTGTGTGAGATCTAGTTTCTTAGATTTCTTCAGCGTTGAAAACATAGCAATTATTAAAACTAGGTAATTTAATTGCATTATTAATTTATCCCAGCACCCATTATTTTTAATATGCAATTTGCATAAAAAAAATATTCTTTATACTAGATCTAAATAAATCTGAAAACTTATTATAATAAAATTGATTTATAATAATGCATAGGTATTGTTGAGTTCAAAGGTAAATTTTTTTAAGTTGTTATTTTATGGATGGCATTACAAAATATTCAACTCTTTATGTAACTTGAATCTTAAAATCTTATAATAATTAGTATAGAGAAACCTTAAACACACCTTAGATTTTTATTGATTATTAGCCATAAACTCTCGATGCTTTCAGATATTTTCAAGTTTTTATTATTAACGTTCAACTTAAGTGCTTTTTGCACATTTACTTGATCTAATAGCCTGACATATACTGTAATTCAAATTTCTTTGTTTAAACGCTTACTTGGCAATTATTTCCAGGTTGTCGATAATTTCGTTACAAGCTTTTTTAACAAAATTTAGGTCAAAGAAATGTAGCCAGTAAGTGCTATCAGTCTTACTTTTAGTAAAAGTTGAAAGCTTAGCAGTATAAATAATAAACATAACAAGATCTAAAATAGAGACTTATGGAACCCGCTGATGTCTGACTTTTGTTTTTATGTGATAACTTTTTGGGATCATTCGTTTATTGAAATATTGACATCTTTCGGAAAAGACCGTGTCAAAAAGTTTAATGAAATTGTTGACGTTTCGCACTCCATCGGTGAAGGCGTCATCAGGACAGGGAAATACAAATGAGCACAAGCACGTTAACTTGACGTGTAAACCACGCTAGAGGTTTACACGTAAACTTATTCTGAAACTATTTCTTCTTCAATCATTTGCTTAGATGATTAAAATGAGTGGTCTAGAGTGTCAAAACTTTTAGAAAAATCTAAAAAAAATAGTAGGCTAATTTTGACTCTTCCTTCTATCGTACATAATAAAGCTGTAGAAGTATTGTGACTGCTACATATGAACAACATTAAATTAACTTTTCAAAAATCAATCAAAATAAATTTATTATTTTAATGAGTCAATATCAATTATTAAGAAACTTAAGCAAGTAGAGCATATTTAACAGAATTTATTTTATTTTATAAAATGGTAGTTTCAATGACTTATTTAATTATAAAAATATGTAATTGATCAAAAAAAAATTCTTTATACAAAAAAAGCTGATATAATAATTTTTTTTAACGTTTTTAGATATCAAACCTGTATGTCGTCATTTTACACTTTTCTGAATAATTTATAAATATGTTTATGTTATTAATATAATTTTATTGTATAATATTTGATAATAACAAACACTAAGAAATCTTTAAGAAAACTTGCCTCTATAACGTGGATCTTGTGCTCTCAGTCTTGCATATTGTTCTGCCGTCATGCAGGTGCATTGCGGCTCTCGTGCCCTACTTGGCGAAGCAGGAGTACTTAGAGGCTTTCGTTTCGTTTTAAATTTTTGTTTATTTGGTGGTTCCAGTTTTAAAGAATATGATGAGGATGCTTTCCGGGAAAACTTGAATGACGGTGACTGCAACAAATCACACTACATTTAATAAGCATTTTAAGACATACTACGTGGGAGATTAATTGTATAGTCTCTAGGTTTTAATCCCTAAGTCACTAAACTGTCGCTTCTTAAATCAAATTTATAATCTAGACATTTTAGACATATATATGAATGTATCAATTTTGGTATTTCAACACCAACAATCGAGAACAAGATCATTAAAAAGAGTGTTTACTGACTTAGGGTAGGTAATACATAAACTATATTATCAAGTGTGAACATAAACATGCAACGTTCAATAAACTGAGTATAGAAAAATCGTTTGAGACCGTATACCCAACAGTAAATTTTATCACTTATAATGAGACAGTCAGACACCAAAGGTAAAAAACATTTACATCTAATGTGTCTCGTGCTCTGAATTTATAAATAGAACCAACAGAACTAAAAAACTAAAAAAAACTAAATAAAAAAAACGCGCTGTAATTTCTGGTTCTAAAATTCTGATAGATTTTTGCATTAAAATTTACTGCCAAATAAATTTTAAAAATGTTTACAAAACAATAAAATATTTATTAAACAACTTTTAAAAATTAATAAAGTTTGTTTCTTACAAAATATATTCAAAATTTAAATTTTCACTAAGCATTTCAAACATCGAATAGTCTATTGTTTTATAACGAAAACAGCAATCATTTGTTGTAGATGGTTGTAGTGAGCGTTTCATGTTTAGCTGCCATACGCAGGGAGGTATAAAGGTGTCACAGTTGACTTGCGTGATGCATGTAACCACACCGTATCGTATTTCATTAAAAAAATGTCATTTAGATAAAAAACAGATGTTTATCAAAACAAAAAAATTAATAAATGTTTTTTTTTTATTGTGTTTAAGTTTATTAACATCATTATTTTACATATATCATATAAAATTCGGTTACCAATTTACCTTCAAAGTTACAGACAGAAGCCTTAATTTTGTTGTAGTAATTTGTCTCTATTATGATATCTAATAGCTGTTGGAAAACGCAACATTATCATTTTTGTATAGCAATTATGTCACGTAGCATTTTACTAAGCAATTTCAGGTTGATAGAACTTGATAACCAATTATCGGCCCAGCGGTTATCCATGTCAGTTTAAATTTGACGCCTCAACACAAAAAAACGGCGACAAAATATTTTTGAAAGAAAAAAATTGGAAAAAAAGAAGAATAAAAATTAAGTATATTAAATAAAATGTAATGCAAATTTTTTTAATTAAAAAAAAAATTGTTGTTTTATTGTTGCCAAAGGCAACATTTTACAAATAAGAAAGTATGCTAAGCAAAAATATAAGAGAGTATGGTAAGCAAAAGAAGGAATAAATAAAAAATATATACATAATAAGTGAAAAAAATAATATAAAATAATAATAAATAGTAATATTATTTTTAAAAATTATAATAATAATTTTATATAAAAATGAAAAAAATAAAAAGAAAGAAAAAATAATATAATGAAGAAAATGTGATATAAAGTTTTTTAATAAAAAATAAATAAGATAGCCGAAGTCAACCGTTTACGTTTAAGAATGTAAAGTAAGTACAAAGAGAAAGAAATAAAAAAATATAATGAGAAAGAAATTAAAAACCAAAAATATAAAATAATAATGAATAGTAAAAGTATTTTTATATATAAATGATAATAGATTTATATATGTTGCAGCAGAAAACTATTACAATAAAAAAAAAATTAATAGTAATTAATAATATGTTTGCTTTATTACAACAAAAAAAAATGAGAAAGATAGAAAAACAATAAAAAAGGAATAAGTATAAATTATAAAATCTAATAACAGATTTTCAATACATACAAAATATTGTTGTTTTATGTTTGCTTTACATGTAAAAGAGTCAGGTAAGCATAAGAAAGATTAAATAAAAATACAGTAATAGAAAACACAAAATAAAAAAAAATTAATTTATTTTAAAGGTAAATAATACCAAAATGTTGCCGCAGGCAAGTCTTAATATGAGAAAGCAGAATAAGCACAAGAAAAAATAAATAACAATTTATTACAACAAAAAAATAAATTAAAAATAATCTAATAAGTGTTTGTCCTATGGTTGCCGAAGGCAACCCCTCTAGGTTTATACACGTTGCCGCAGGCAACGCTCTACTTAAGAGAGTAGGCTAAGCACCCGGAGAGTGCGCAACCATACTCTCGTTAAATCAATTTGTGTTTGTTTTTTCAAAAATCAAGCCAAGTTATCTTCTTCCGTATATGCGATCATATTATTTGAACTCTCTCTTTTTGTATTTCTGCAAAGATTTTTAAATCCAAATCAAAAATTTTGAGATTTTTACTTACTGATATGAGTACCCCATATTTGAAATAACTAAAAGCAACATTTTTACCATTTTACAATTTCAAAGGTGCCTAATGACTACCGAGGAGAGCAAATATTTAGCCACTTTTTAAAAGTTACAAAATAACATCACAAGAATGTGAAACAATAATAACTTTATTAATAACTATAATAATTTAAATACTATAACAATATCCGGCTTATTGGCTTCAATTTTTGAAGCAGTTAATAAAGTTTGATCTCAATTTTTGTAATTATCATTTGCTATAAAATGTTCTAAATTATAATTATAATATGATTCAACATTTTTTATCAAATTAAATTTAGAAGCTAAATTTGTTTTATGACTAAATAATGAATGTTTATGAATAAATTATGTTGGCAACTTTGTCCTGTTTTTTTACAATGTTTATAAGCTAGCAATAAACAAGAAAATAAAATGACATATTGACATCTTTCAGAAAAGACCTTTTAGAAAAGATAAAATAAAATATTGACCGGAAAAATTGTCTGTCATAAAATTTTTGATTCATCGCGCTTTTTTGGTTTGTCAAACATCAAGTCTTCAAACAGAATTAGACTGGTTAACAACTAGCCTAATGAATAATGGATATAAGAAGCAGGATATTCAATGTATTATAAACCACCATCGACATCCTCGCACAAAACCGAGAGAGTCGAAAAATAATACTGGAACTGCTTTTCTTCCATTTGTTCATGGGATTACAGACAGAATCGGACAAATTCTTCGTAAACAAAGATTGAGAACGGTTTTCAAATCATCTACAAAAATGATGAAAATTGTACCATCTTCTTTATAGAATTCCGTGCTCTTGTGGCCAAATTTACATTGGGAAAACAGGACGATCAATTAAACTTCGAGTTTCTGACCATAAAAGGTGCATAAACTTGCGTTTATGGTCACAGTCATCACTAGCTGAACATCATCTAGACACCGGTTACAAAATTTGTCTAGATGAATCTTCCTTGATTTATGAATCAAAATTCTTCTATCACAGAAAAATTAGAGAAGCAATCAAAATTGTAAAACACCCAAACAACTTTAGAGATCCAAGCTATTATTATTATTAACGTTTGAAAGTTTGGAAGTCCTTGTTCGTAAACACTCCTTTGCCATCAACACAAAACGCTTCCGCTTTCTCCGCAGCTTTCTCTTCCGAGCCCTCCGCCAGTTTTTCTTTTGACTTTCCCATCGCTTTGTCTTCCTCGCTTACCAATATAAGCCCAAGCAGCAACGAGGTCTAGCCAGAATAAGTTTTGCCTCTACCGTGGTGCACACGTTGAGTGACCGTGCTTGTTCTCATTTTTATTTTCCCGTCTTGATGACGCCTCCATCGATGCGAAACGTCGACAATTTCATTAAACTTTTCGACAAGATGTCATTATTTCAATGACTTCAGCCGTGAAAAGCTTTCTTCTTCAAGAAGGCAAAATGTGTTCAATTGTTTTCGGACGAATTGAAACGCATTTTACAAAATGGAACTAATTGTTCCTTAATTATAAACTTACGATAACTTTTAGTCTTAATTACCCTATCCTGAATAGCAAAAACAAAACATTCAGTCTCTGGAAATAGTTGACCTTTCTTTATCCATAAAAATGACAGCTCTTTTCCATCTAATGCAATTTCTTTAAGAAATCTGTCTATGCTTAATTTAAAAATTATTATCTTGTTTATCTCATTTATTTGTGATAATTTATCTTTTTAAATTTAATAGTGTAAGACCTGTATCTGTATTTACAATGGATTTTACTAATTTATTACCTATCCGCTTTATAATTGTGAGATATTTGGTTATTTAATAATTCTGACATGTTCAAAACTTTTCGGCTCTCGTTTTCTCTAATAATTAAAAAAAGGTTCAATGAAAGACTTTAAATGATGCTTATTATATTTAGTAAATGAAGTTTGAAATTTTATGTTAATATTATTAATATCTGTTGCGGTCTATATCATTACACAATAGAAGAACAGTTGGAAAACCTTTTGTCGATATTATTTTTAATTTCATTAAAAGAAATTTTTGAATTTTGATTGTAACCTAGGTTTTTGTACAGTTGTTTTGTACCTTGATTTAAACTGTTAATAATTTCATTGTTCTTAGTTTTATAGAATAAAATAAAATTTTCATCTTTATTTGTGTCTTGTACATTTGTTAACACCAAAATACATACCAATACTAAAAACCGTTTAGTAATTTTTATTAAGTTGAATAATTGATTTTTACTGCTTGCAGACATTTTTATGTCACCCATATATATAAGATGACTAATAGTTGAAACATTAAAGTAGTTTGTTATCAGCTTATAACCACATCCTAAAGTAATAAAAAGATTTAA
This sequence comes from Lagria hirta, assembly GCA_947359425.1. Lineage (NCBI taxonomy): Eukaryota > Metazoa > Arthropoda > Insecta > Coleoptera > Tenebrionidae > Lagria > Lagria hirta. Next base: position 32,915,215 of record OX375794.1, read on the forward strand.
TAATGGATTAATTGCTAAACAAAACCATAAAGTGCTTAATGAATCTGCTTGAAATATTCCGCGTCGTAATATAATAATGCAGTTTTTATTAATTCGTTTCCAATTGAAAGATAAAGTAAAGTTTGCCAAAAATGCATTATAAATTTTAATAATTGAATTAAATTTAAATAGATCTTATACAACAGTAAAATTTTTATTAACCAACATTGAGCAACGGTATTATAAGCTTTTTTATAATGGATAAAAGCAGTGTAAATGTTACGTTTATTTAATCGGGTTTGGTTCATTACTACTGAATCAATAATTAATTGTTCTTTACAACCAAAAAAAACCACTCAAGTAACCTTTTTGTCTAATATTCACAATACTATTATTTATGAAAGGATTATAAATTAGATTTTTGATACATGATGTAAACAGCTTATATAATGTTGGAAAAACGTTATAGGCTTATAATTTGACGGATTTTTGAGGTCATTTTCATTTTAGAAAAATTTTAAAATATTTTATAAGTTCGTTGTACTTAATTTAAATTTGAGAAAAATAGTAAATTTTTTAATTCAGAAATTGTAGATTTTGCTTTTTTTTTGGCCATTTCCAAATAATTGTATTTGACCATCTTTTGGTTATTATTTCTAATGTTTATTATTTATAATTTTTTAAAAATTTAATATTATTTGAAGAAGATTGAATATTTTTTGTCAATATATCAAAATCATAATTAAAATTATTAGACTATAACTCACCCTAGAAATTTTGTAAATCTACTTAATTTTGTAATTACTGTATTTGGTAGACCATTATTATTTTTCATTTCATTATGATTTTTTTTACAAACTTTGAAAAACCCGTTTTTCATATTTTTTTATGATCACATATTATTATTTTTCATTTCATTATGATTTTTTTACAAATTTATATAAAACTGTTTATCAATATTTGTATTTGTTTATTTTGAAGATTTCTTACAAATGTTTTTTTATAAAGTTTAAGACGTTTTGGATACAAGCATAATTTTTGTTGCTACATATATTTTACAGACTAAAAGGAAAAGTGGAATATTTTATTCATCAACGTAGGTTGATGAATAAAATAATTATTTGAAATATTATTAATGCATTTGTTTAAATAATTCCAAAATGTTCCTCTTAAATATTGAGTAATTTGGCCTAAAACACTCCTAATTGAATTATTTTTTATTTTTAACCTAACTTCCTACTTTAAATATGTATTGTTGAAGATACAGATTTAGAATTAAATTCTTTAAAACCATTGGTTCCAATTGCAGCGATGCAAGCATGATATAAAATTTCATGTAATTTATTGAAAGAAATATTTAAGTTTAAATATTTTAGAATAATGTTTGGGTTTAAAATGAAAATTAGTGCTAAATATGGGTAAATATGGCCTATCATTGGGACTGATTAATTTAAAGCTGTTAAATTTAATTTAGTCATTTAAAGCTGTTTTCCAGTTAAATTTTAAAATTTTAGATGATATGAAAACCCGTCAATCGAATTATTTGTTCCTAATCCGACAAAACTTGTAAAATTCTAATTTTATTGAATTGGTCACGTTTGAGGAAATATAATCATTTATTACAATAGCCCGTTTGCGATCACATAAATTTTGAATAAAAATATTGATATTGGAATATCTTAGCCTAAAACTATTGAAAAGCTCTATTCTTCAACCAGGAATTTTGCATCAGTTTTCTGCAATCTGCTTTTGTGCTACAAGAGAGCTGTTTTGGTTATAGTAGGCTTCAATCAGTATAATCATACTGATTGAAGGGAAGAATCCTTCCCTGAGGCAGTTTTTTACAGCATCGCTTAATTACATATCCAAACCAGCAATAAAACATTGCATATTTGTAAACAATATTCAACTGTGTGCTGTTGCACTGGTTTACTAGATTAATATCGAGTTCTGACATTCACGGCTTTAGTCATTTGCCTATTAAAATAAGAATCCATTTTTTTGATATTCTTTAATTTTGTGTGTTTTTACATAATATAGTATGACAGCATTAAAGAATACAGTATAGCAACAACCTCGTTTTTTTAAAACAGATGCTGCATCTTTTTTTTAAAAAACGAGCATAGCAACAGCTTAGTGAGTACAAACGTACAAATGTATCGCAGATGAAAAAGTTGTAAATTAACGTTGTTATTTCATAAAAACAAAAACATTAAACTTTAAATTAAGATAGCGGCGGGATTGTTCAAAAAATTTAAATTTAGACTTCCAACTAGACCCGTCAACGTTTAAAAAACGCGGCCAGACTTGCCAAGTAGTAGTCTAAACAAATTTAGTATAGTAGACTCAATCAGTATGGTTCTGCCATAAAGCGATTTGTTTTTTGGCACAGATCAATTACCTACTCAAACAAGCAATAGAACATTTCATATACGTGAACAGTAAACAGTAAAACGAGTTATAAAAAAACGATATTGTTCAACAAGTGTAATATTTGCCAATACAAGCGCGACCGAGTTTTGCAAACGAAGTTGAACAATTGCGCGTTAACGGCCTATGTTTTATCTAATTCCGTAAGTAAATCGCTTTTTCCACTAATTTTTATGCTTAAAAAATAATTCAAGATTGTCAACATCTAAAATCAAGTAAGTGTGTAAACTAAGTAACAAAAAAAATGTTCTAAATAATATATGTCATCCAAAAAATAAATCTTGATTCTGATTGCAAGATACCTTTAGATATTGAAAAAAGTGTCAATAAGCGAGCTCAAAATATAGTGATTAAAAATAGCTTTTTGAAAATCACTATTCCCTAAACAAAGACCCATGTGGTGCAAGAATTTGTAGTGACAAGCGGTGACATTTCCGAAGAAAATTTGACAGATATCATTAAAAAATATATTAATTTGTGCCCCCAAGACAATTATCGAAACAGAAAGTGTGGAATACAATTAGTAGGTATAAATCCATTTGGAAAATTGCCCCGAAAAATTTCTGAATACCTACAGTTACCACACTGCACTGAATACACCGGTTACTGCTTCAGAAGGTCGTCTGCTTTGCTACTTGCAAATTCTAAAACAGATTTTTTTAAAATTGGTGGGTGAAGATCAAGTAGCGTTGCGTAGGGATATCTAGAGTCGTTGCTTGAAAACAAGAAAAACATTGCCAATAATTTTTTTGGTGTGAAGTTAGAAACTAAGATGAACATCAACGCCGTTGCAGTTAAGAATTACATGAATAATATAAGTGTTTCCAGAGAGTAATACTTTACGGTTAGGGAGTGTAATTAATCTATACAATTGTACATGTTCCAGTTTAGTTGTTGATGTTTACAATTCTAAAGTTGAAAATTAATAGATTGCTGTTGTTAGTATAAAATTACTGTTGTTATTATGGTTGGTTTCTTTATTGATTCTTTTGCATAACTACTTATAAAAAAAGTGGCATTACATAACGTCAAAGAGTTGTCAAAATATAAACTTTTCATAGCGGAATTAGATAAATAACTATTACACCAGTAGAAAAAGGAGATTTCAACGAATAAAAACCTATTAAAACAAAATAAAGTAAAAAAATTATTGTTTTAAAGTGAAAAAAATTACAGTGTGTTTAAAACAATAAAATATAAATGTTCACTGAACTTCGTAAAAAAAATTTTTGTAAAAGTTAAAAATAAAAAGCCAAAAACATAGTTATTTAAATTTTTCACATAAATTTTGAAACTATGTAAAAAAAAGTGTAGATACAAAAGTTGTACAACTTTTAATTATCAGCAACTTTGCTATTTAAGTTTGTGCAATAGAGCTTGTAGTCTTTCCGGTTTTCTACCTTTTTAAAAACTCACCTCCGACTTCAGATTACCCACAAATTTCTTTCATTTTTGTTATATTCAATTTTTTCCCATAGGTTATATTTTACTATTTTTTTTTGGTTTTAAAAATTATCAATTCTAGTCTTATAATTTTTGACAATTTTTTTAAATTACAGTAGTCATTAAAACTGTTATTAAATCAATTTTTATATTATACAATTCCAATTTTATTTGAGAATTAAAAAGTTAGTGTAGTAACATTTATCATAATGTACTTTTTTAAACAAACAATTTTACTTGTTATGTTTAAATTAATGTGATTATATATCTTTTTTTTTCTCCTATTTCAAATAGTTTCAATTAAGGTCAATCAATTAAAATTATTACTGCCGCTGAGTGGCGCACATAACTCAAAATCTTGATATTATTTAATTAAACTAAAAACAGATAGCTTGGGCACTATAAGGCAAAAAAATATAGAGCACCTTTATGTGTCAAATATTAAAACATACGTCACAAAGGGTAGTAATTGAAACCAGCAAGCTACAAAAACTATGTTTCTTTCTGAATAAATTGTAATGCTTTTTCTTCAAACGTCAACTAAAATCTTTAAATTAAAAAAAAAATTCAATAAAAATGTTTGAAATTTTACATTTGCGAAGAATGCTATTCACACAGTTTTACCACTTGCCAAAAAGTTTGTTTAATAGACCTCTAGAGCTCTTTTGTTACTTACTATTTGCTATTGATAGGTGAAAAAAATTTGAGTAAAGTCGTAATATATTAGAACTCATCGATCAAATTTGGATAATTTTTAAGGTTTTGCATTGGTAGGTATTTGAATTTGTTTCAAACTTTTTATATATTATGCTGTTTTTACTGTTTTCAGTTTAGAAAGAACTCCAAGTAATAAGAAAAGTTTTTTTGAGTGACGCTACCGGCATACGTCTTAAAAAAAAGCAGCATTGAAAAAAAACGATCAAAGTTTTTATTCTAAATTTGAACGTTTATTAGCAAGGTATTTTTGACAAATTATCAATAATCTTTAACTTTTAGTTTTCAAAATCTATTAGAAAATGTTTTTTGACGTCTGTAGAAAAAAATCAATTTTGTAATGTAAAATTATGTACTTAGAACAAACGCCACCCAAAAGCAAAGCTTTAAAATAAAGTTGACTTTTTAAACCAATGAATGAACCAAATTAATCCAATTCGCTAGTTCAAACATAATAAATCAGAAAGCAGAGCCATTCACGCTTGGCATGTGTCCATTATCGAATAATCACTCTCTAGTAAATGCTAAAATTAATGATTGTCACCGAAATAACATTCCACATTCTATTTCTCTACAAATTTAGGTAGATGAAAATAGTCTTACATACAAAAATGTATGTTTCTATTCTAACAGCCCTTAACAAATATTAAAAAAATTGTTTTATTATCTAATTAAAAAATATTGTACTCGTATTAACACCTTCAAGTTTTTTTTGTGTATTGTATTATGAGAAAAAATGTTTTTTTCCTCATGTTTTGTGTATTGTATTATGAGAAAAAATGTTTTTTTTCTCAAGTTTTTGTACAATCATTATTTAAGGTAATTATTTATAATTTTTGATGTTGCAAATTTACCCTTTTCATTGTTAGGTATTTTCGTGGCAGGCTGTTAAAGTTTGATAGATTTGAATTCTTGCTACAAACGCAGATTTTTTAAAATGTTTTTTTTTGTAATAATATTGTTGATAGAGCTGGGACTTCACCATCCTTGTAACTTACAACATTATCCAAGTCTATATTCATTGTTGTTTGAACTGTTAATCTGTTGGCACTACTTTCCTCCTGTCAAGTAAAAATCTTATTTGATAATTTTTGATTAAAGTATTTAAAAATTTATGATAATTTTTCTTATTAGTAAAAAGATTTATGTGCTGTCATAAACTTGTTCTTCTACAATTGATTAAAGAAGAGGTGTTCAATTACAGGTATTAACAGTGCGCCAATAAAGTTCTTTACCATCGCTAAAAAAAACTTTTTATGTTCGACTGCATGATATTGATAAGGTTTTTGACATTGTTTAGTGTCCAAAATCTACCACTTTTTTGGACTAGTACCTTTTGTTTATTTTTTTGGACTCATCTGTCATTGTCAAGTATAAATGTCGAACTAAATAAATAACTTATTTTCGTCAAAAAATTACAAATATTAACAAGAAAACACACTGCTCTATGAGTGAGGATCAATTGATTAATTTATGTTCGACTGCATCATATTGATAAGGTTTTTGACATTGTTTAGTGTCCAAAATCTACCACTTTTTTGGACTAGTACCTTTTGTTTATTTTTTTGGACTCATCTGTCATTGTCAAGTATAAATGTCGAACTAAATAAATAATTTATTTTCGTCAAAAAATTACAAATATTAACAAGAAAACACAAAGCAGTCGAACATAAAGCTTTGTTTGCCACTCGTACATAATCTGACTTGTTTTGGACTCGTCTTTATTATGGCCGCGCTTCGCTTGGCCATAAACTCGACTCGTCCAAAAAAGTCATAGATTATGTACTTGTGACAAAAATAGCTATTTTTACTGCCAGTTTTTGCTAATAAAAAAATTTTTTGACACATCTAAATCTTAAATTAAACTAAGACAACACTTTAATAATGTACTTATTTATAACAGGCAAAATGTAACTATAAATTCACCAATAATTAATTGTTATTAACTATAAGTGAACGTACTTTCTTTGCTATATAAAAAATTAGCATTATATCCCAAAAAAACGTCTTCAATTCTATTAAGCAGCACATTTCGATTAAAACATTTTCCGTTGACATATTTTAAGAAAAACCGTTTGCTTGTCGCGTTTGATAGATGCAAACGTAATTTCATATTATCTTCATTGAAAGCTGTAAATTTTTTTTAATTGGTTTTTAAATCTGACTATTTTCTAAACAATTTTGAATTTTTATCTTTATTATCTGAATTATTCTTTAAATTCTGGCCTTCAACGTTATTTTTAGTACCTATAATAGATTAAAATTCATTATATACCTATAAACTCTTTGAAAGTCAGTAGTAAAGAATTTTCAAATCAGTTGCCAAAACAGTATATAATACGGTCGCTAAAATGTTGCGGTCATATGCTCAAATCAAAATTAGATTTACTCTAGATGATTATAAACTGCAACATAGAATACATCACCAGGATGGTCCTCCAGACTTTTTATGCTACACTTGATTATCTTAAGCAATATTTTTATAATAGAATAATCAACGATAATAAATAGCCTCCCAGATCACCAGATCTTTTACTATTAGATTTTATGGTTTCATTTCTATGTTTTTAGAAACTACATTGATGACGTTCATACATAAAAGACTGCCATTACTAAATTTTATCAATCTATTGCACTTGAGTGTTTGTGAAATGTTTTTGAAAATATGTAGAGAAGAGCTCGATTTTGTCTGGAGCACAATGGAAAACTATTGAAGCAGTTTTTGTGAGAATTTATTTTTTTGCCTTTGTGAGTTGTCGATCTACCAAATTGGGTAATTTATACCTTTATATTCTTCTAGATTTAGAATGTGGTTACAGAAAATAACAGCATGAAGAATTGTGAAAAATTATTTGTTTAATTTTTTGACCAAACATTACATGAATTTGATGAAATTATAATTTTTTCTTAATTATTTAAAGATAATATTTTTTCTAAACCGATTACATATTTCATGTATGTATTACAAAAAAGTATTACAATTTTAATAATATTAATTTTCTTAAGTCTTTATTGATAATATTAACAATTAATTATTGAAATATATTACTATTAATATTATTCGTTAATGACAAGTTTTCGAAAGATAGGCGAACAGTAGAGTGAGCCAAAACAACTTTTAATTTTTTTTTCTTAGTTATTATAAAAATACTGTTTAAGATAATCGAAAAAAGTCTGGAAAAGATTGGTCTCTTAATATTAAGAGGTCTGGTGACAAATTGTTATTTTAGATTTTTTTTTTGAATATCACTGAACTTTTTTTTATATTTGGAATTTTAATGCACTCGAAACAATTTTTGCTTAGTGAAAAGTAAAAACATATTCAAGAGAAATTTAAGGATCTACAAAAAAGCTCAACCTCAAATTGTAAATGATTCATTTTCTGAATTTTCATATCCTATCACAAAGTAATAGCTCAAAAACAAAAAAAATATGTTATTTGTAAAACTTGTTCCGTATGCGTATGCGTAACCTCAAACTATCGTTATACTACTTATACTCACAAAATATCGATAATTCTAAAAAAAACAATTTTTTTTTAAGTAATTTTTTAAAAATGTCTAAATTTTACTCTATCTGAGTAAAAAATTTATAAATGTAATCACTTATTATGGATAAAAATAATAAATGCTTTGTTTGCAATTGACTATTTAAAGGTAATCTAAAATAGAGAAAGCAGTATTTTAATATTATTTATTTCATCATTTAAAATTTTGGAAATTTTTTTTGGTGATTTGTAACAATTAAAATAGTGTTATAAATTTTTATATTAAGAAAATGCCAAATTTTTTTTTAAGAAAATCTGGCATTTTTTAAACGTTTTATTAGCCTGATGAATGATGTAGCAGAAAGAAAAGTTGCATTGATAAAAAAATTTAAGCAACTGTATCACTAAAAATAAAGAACAGTTTTAATATTTTTTGTTGCAAGTAGTTAAAAATTGCTGAAACATTTTTTTTAAATAAAACAAAAATCTTTAGGTTGATTTTAAAAAAATATTGAAGTACTGCTTCCATTATTTTAAATTTCCTAATACATAGTAAACAAGGCAGTTATTATTTTTATTAGAAATAATTAATTTTCTCAAGTATCTACACAAGCAAAGTAAAGTTCCGATATTTTTAAAAAATTACGTTAAAAACATTTTTTTTTTTTTAAATTATCAATGATTTGTGAGTACACATTTTATAGTTTTACGTAAGAATACGCAAAAAACTTTTCAAATACTATAATGTATATTGTGTTTATGAGCCATTACTTCGTGATAAATATAAAATTTTTGAAAAATTATAATTTACAATTTGAGGTGTTAAATTTAAAATTTTTAAAAAATTATAATTTATAATTTGAGGTTGAACTTTAACATTAAGCAACTTTTAAAAAAGTTGACTTTAAAAAAAATGTATTAGATTTTTTTTGTAGATCGTTGAATTTTCTGCAAAAATATGTTTTAATTTTTACTAGACAAAAATTCTTTCAAAAACGTTAAAAATCCAGCTAAAAAAAATTACCTGTTTTATTTAAATAGGAAATCAAAAATCAGAACTCGTCACCTCTTAATTTTAATAGGTATTAAGAGATCAAAATTTTCTAAATTTTTTTTTGTCGTCTCAAACGATATTTTCATGGTAGCTAAAAAAAAGTTAAAAGATTTTTTTGCCTCACTCGAGCGACCACTAAAACAACCCTGCCCAGCAAGCAAGTTTATCTGTATAACTCAAACAAAGACAAACTTTTTTTATAAAACAAAAGACGAGGAGACTCTTAATTTGTTTTCTTTTTTATAACTCTGTATTGCTTATAATTAAAAAAATTGTAGGTGATAGTTTAAACACAAACTGTTAGTAAACAACATTGTTATTCTCAATAACACAATAGATACTTACACAGCACTCTCTAAACTGTTTGGCATCAATTGGAGAAGTGAAATTTAAGCCCCACGTATCGTTGGTCATTGGATCTTTCCAGTAAACAAAGCATTCGGAAGCCTGCCCTATTCTTGTTCCTGCAACATCAAAAGCAGAATGAATATGCATTAGTTCAAGAGGGGCGCATCAAAAAACATATTACCAGGTTGCACCAGCCGCACATCCAAAATTTTGTCGACCTGAGAGTTGTAGGCCGTTATGTGAAACACACATTCCGGAGAGTCCTGGATACAGGTGATGTTCACAGGCACAAGATCTTCGCTGACCTGCTGCCATTTTACTGTACCGGCACCGCTTGCTGAGACGTGGAAAACTTCGGCCCATAGTCTAAAATTTTAGAATTTTGTATAAATAAAAATTGAAAGTGGCTAAATATTTCTGAGAAATTATAGACATAATAATTTAATATGCTTCCGTAGATTTTCAATGATCTATTCAAATTCTAAACTCAACCATCATTTGAGTTATTATTTACATATTACATTATTATATTACATTTTATATATTACATCACTTCTAAAATGCAGTAAAAAATTGAACAAGACACTAAACCTGACACCCTTAAGAAGTTTATCATTGTTCAAAATACAAAGAAATGTTTAGTACGACCCTACTTAATAATAAGATTTCTGAGAAATATGATGTTGTTTGGTACATAATTACTCATTATTACCTAATTACAATTATAAATAATAATAAACCAAATAATATACTTGAATTTATTTGGCAATATTTTTATTAGATTTTAATATATTTTTTTTAACAAGTAGGTAGTTTGAAAAAACTTACAATGATGAAGTGTTGAAAAGAAAATCAATACAAAATAATTCAAACTATATCTGTAAACTTGAACATGTTTTGTTCTTATTGAAACTCATTAGCAAGTCGCAACAGATTCAAATTTAAATAAATTTGCAGTAACAATTTTAGATCTATATATATCCAAGTATTTATATATATATATATATATATATATATATATATAATGAATGAAGAATGTTGGTCGGGTAATCAGTCTCGAACGTTACTCTTTATTTATAATTACTAGCTTTCGAAACATTTTGTTTCTTCATCAGGTAAATACTGAAAATAATATTACATGATAGTGACACATTCATTAAAAAACTTTGAAAAAAGAACTTACAATTTTGAGGTTAACGTTGTGGTGTTATAAAACATAAAAATGATATCATTGTACATACACTGGATAATAGATCTGAAAATAATATTACATGATAGTGACACATTCATTAAAACTTTGAAAAAAGAACTTACAATTTTGATGTTAACGTTGTGGTGTTATAAAACATAAAAATGATATCATTGTACATACACTGGATAATAGATAACAATTTAAAAAACATTCATATAAAGAGAATTATACTTAAGATGACCTGAATATGTATCGATGTTTGATTATAAATTAAAATACTATGCTTGTTGGTCGGACATTTTGAACACTAGTTGCACTCAAATGACATGCGTTGATTTTTAATGAAATAAAAACAATTGATGTTTTTTGTAACTGACTGTTGTTTCACAGGTCTGGATTGTAATGAATTTAAGTTGTTTCTGTTTTCTTTTTGTTTTAGTAGATGATTGTAAATAATGCTAAGGCCGTCTAGGTCTTTTCTTGAATTCATAGATTTGCCATTGTTAAATATATGAACCATTTCTAAAAACGTTCTTTTTTGTAAGTTGCTTTCTACGTCTAAAATTTTTACTTCTGCCCAAGACATATTATGTCCTACTTCTAACGTATGTTTAGCTAAAATACAGGATGGTTTATAGCACCTAATATCACTTTTGTGTGAAGTAATTCTATTTTTGAGGCGTCTGGAAGTTTGGCCAATATATACTTTATCACACACTGTACAAGGTATAGCATATACTACATCACTCCTGTGTTTTTCAAAGTTTTAATGAATGTGTCAACATCATGTAATATTATTTTCAGTTGTATTAAAAATTAATCTTGTCTTAATGCAAATAGCTTATGCTTAGAATGTCAGTATTGACAGATTAAATTAAAAATAAAAAGTGTATCGCTGAGTGGACAACCAAGTTATCACGTTAGCGCTTTTTGCCTCAATTGTATATCAATATTTCGTACCTAACCAAAAAGACAACGTGATCACTTGGATGTCTAATCAACAAGATACTTTTTATTTCAAATGGTATCTATCAACACTGACGTTCTATCATTTAGAGCATGAACTATTTGCATAAAAAACATGTGTAGAAGAAAATTCTTAGGTGATATTGATTAAGTATATCTATTTTTATCCAACCAAGCTCTTTAGTTTGCTATGACACATCTTCAAACTTTTTTTAACCCATGTACACAATATTTGGTAACAGCATCAAGGCAGGAATAGTACATGATAAGACGGTAAAGACTGTAGTTAAAAAATTACAGTACAAGTGATTCAAATAATTTTTACTGATGCTAAAATGTTAGATTACTAAACTACTGTACAAAAGTTTTAATGCGTAATAAGACTTTTTGACGATTTTATTTATATGTGACTTGAAACAAAAATAATCATTGTCAAATATCACACCCAAATAAATTAGGCTACTGACTAATTGCAATTGAGCTGTTTTCAATTATGATGTTGATCTTGCTTTTAAGAATGTTGTAATTTTTTCTGAGAAAAAATATTATCACAGAGCATTTTTCCTTGTTTAGCTTTAGTCTCATAGAACGTAAACTCTCAACAATGTTATCACAATCTTTGTTTACATCATTGGAGGTTTTATCAGAATTTGCGGTATCAAAATAAAGATGAAGTTGTAAATCAACTACAAAAGCACATGATTTGCACGATTTTGTAACATTAAACAAGTTAGCAATATACTTAGAGAAAAAATAACAGGGATTCTAATATACAACCCTGAGGAACCACACAGGTAATAATCTCAGCTAATGAATTTTAAATCTTCAAAACGACCTACTGTTTGCGATTATAACAATAATAATAATAATAATAATAATAAAAAAAGTGCTGTGTCTCCGGGATAGGAAGGGTTGAACATAATAATAGTAATTTAGCTTCATTTTTCAAAAACAAACTTATATATTCTTTTTAGTTTGAAACACACTTTGTGGCTTTGGTTTATAATTTAATTCTAAATTAGTTTTTAAACCAATTGAAGATGGACAGCTTGTTTTTTTACAATTTTTATATTATTGAAAAAGTAATATTGTCATTATCATTTTTGTCAAAGACCGTATTAATTTTTGAATCCAGCAAAACTGCTGTGCTTCCGGGACAAATTCTTATTATATTTATAATTTTAATACAAAGATGGCTCAGTACTCGCTGCTTTTGGTAGCCATTAGGGATCTTTGAAATCTATAAATGGTAAAAATTTTACCTTTAGTTATTTCAAATATAGATGTTGTACCCATATCATTGAGTAAAAATCTTAAAATACTAGATTTGGATTTGACAAGCTTTGCGCAAATACAGAAAGTAGCATTATTATATGTTCATGTTCGACTGTTAAATCCGATAATTCTAATATGATCGCAAATGCGTGAAGAGATGCGTAATTTAACTTAATTTTTCTAAAAACAAACTTTTGTTTTCTCTTTGGCTTTAAACACAATTAGTGGTTTTTGTTTAATTTAAATTTAATTTTTTTTAATTTAAATTTAATTTCTAAATTGATTTTTAAACTAATTGAAAACTGAAAGCATGTTTTTCAACAATTTTAATATTATTGCAAAACAGTTTTGCCATTATTATTATTACCTGTCAAAAGCCATAATGATAATTAAATCTAGCAAAATTAATCCATTAATTCTAATACACTAAGGTCTTTAGTGTAAGGTCTTTAGTGTAAACATAAAACATTGTAATAAGTATTTGATTTTATGGCATCCAAATATCTTAAAACGCAGATATTTAAAAAAATTTCGTTGAACATTTTCTAATAAACTCATATAAATGTATTTAGAAGGATTCTACACTACACAGCAATATTTCAGCTTACTTCTTATTATAATCTGAGATCCCACTATAGAACGACCTTCACCGAGCTGGTTAATGAATGAAAAGTATTCTATATTTAATTACATATTATGTTAATAAATGTATTGCAATTGGGTTGACAAAAAAATTTTTTTTTTATTTATTGCTTCGGTTTGGTTATTAGACAAACTCCATACCAATTGAAAGTACAAAGCCCATAGAATATGCAAACGTTAGGTTGACTTATTTTTTCCCGTCACAACTCTTGAGTAGGCAGGTTGAAACGGGTAACTCGAAACAGTAATTTACACCGGTCTGATTAATAAATAAAAGTTATATAAAAATAAAGATTATTTTATTACAAACACGGTGGTATAAGAGTGACTGCAAAAAATCAGTCCAGAATTCCGGTTGTCGAATTTTTAAAAAACAAATAATGCTGCGGGTGATACCCATGCAACAGTAGATTATAGCTATAGTAATAGCTACACTGAAAAACTAAAATTTAATACTTAATATTAAACTAAAAAACATAGTATCGACATAAAAAAATGCTTTTTAAATCATTTTTAATAAAAAAATCATATATCGGGTGGAATATAATTTACCTTTTTTATTTTCTATTCAAATTTAACAAATTGAAACTTAATTAAATAAAACCGTTGGCAAAATGCTCTAGCCTGAGCTAATGTAAAATGCTTTTTGACATCTATCATTTGACAGGTCATAGCTAACTTTGATTTTTTAAATTGAACTATATATATATATATTTTTTTAAATTTAATGTTGGAAAATCAAGTTATCATATTTTTTGTGAAGCAAATGTTTAAAATTGCTGCCATTTTGTACTGTAACACCTTTGACATTTTCTGCTGACATCCATAACATATGGTGCGCATGCATTCGTTTATTATTTATTATGAGTATGACTACTTGATTTTTAAAAATTAAATATTATAAGTTCTTAATTTCTCTTACGTTCTCATTTCAATTTTTTTTTTGACAATAATAATTTAATATCAATATTTGAAATGTAGTGATTTTTTTTTATTAAATAATGTATGATAATGACATATAATTATTGTTTTGGTAAAACTTTATTGTCTTCTTTCAACATTTTTAAGAAAAATTTTTGTGTAAATTACAATTACAATATTTAATAAAAAGTAGATAAAAAATGCTCATAAATATTTGTAATTTTTATTACTGTCTTGTTTTGTTAGACAATTATAATATTGAGTCTATAGAGTGCTTAAAAAATTTGATACAGCCACTTTGAATTATAGTCTTTATTTTATTTATAAAAAAAACAATATAAACATTGTGACAATTAGATATATTTTTTTTCTCTTTATCAAACAAAATTTTTTTTAAGTGTTGTTTTTAAGTCTAGGTATTTTGTTTTGTAACGAAATTTAAAACAGTAAACGTAAAAATAGAGGTTTATGATTTTCAAAATCCAGTTTTTTATCTTCTGATTATGACTATATAGTAGTCAAAACTTTTGAAATCAATCAAAAACATTTTTGAAAAGTGGTAAAACTGTGTGTATAAGGTAAATATTTCAAAGCGATTAAATGTAATATAACCTATCTAACTTAGACGAAATGGTTAAAATCAGCTCTAAATCGGCCAAAATATTATAACATACACGCAATTAAAAAACATTGTTTTATTGTTTAATATCTTTGTCAAGATTTGTAAATTATTAATTTTTGAGAAATTTTGATAGCCACCTGTAGTCTTCTTCATCAGTTTACCTTACCAAATAATATTTTCTGAATGCTTTTTAACTAAGCAATAAAGTAACAAAAGCAATTGAATTAAAGTCGGTTAAAAATTGTAACACTATAAGTTTAATATTAATAAATCAATTTAAAAATAAATGCACAATTTCCAAACTTAAAAGTCAGTATAAGCTCATTTAAAGTGAATGTATGAACTTTTATTTGTGTCTTAACAGGACATCACCGACAATATTTAATAAAAAGTAATTGAAAAATTCTTACAAGTGTTTTTATAATTCTTATCACTGTCTTGTTTAATCAGACAATATAATATAATCTGTTTTTAATCTAAAGTATTAGTTTGCAGTAATGAACTCCAAACAAAAGTGCATTTGATTCTAGTGTTAGACTATTTAATAAATTTACAAAATTAAAAGTAGATACGCTTTGAGATCGTTTAGAAGTTCTAGACTGGTTAATATTTTCCAAAAGCTTTTAAAGGCTTATGGGAAAGTTGGTAATTGCTGCAGAAAACTGATATTTATGTAAAGAGTTTTAGATGTTTAAATCAAATTTGAAAATACAATTCAAAATTTTCTTAAAATAAAACTAAAAAGCAAAAAATCTGATAACCGATTTTTAACGTTAACAAATTTTGATTGCATAGAAATAAATCAATAAAAGCATTATAAAAAATGTTTATATTTAATTTTCTACAATATGTATATTGTATCAGTTATTTTTGGAGACATAGCAATTTAAAAAAAAAAGGATTTTAATCAATTTATAGATGAATATACAATATATACCTACTTACCCAAAAGTAGATGAAAAATTTTCTAATTTTAAAAGAGAAAAGCTGTTAGATAAGCTGTTTGCATTTTTTATTACAATAATATTTTTACCCCCCATAAATTTTTTAAAATATAAATTTAGATCTAATAATCTATTTTTATTGTGTATTTTCGATTATATTTATTATGCAGATTTTTGATTAATTTTTGTCATAAGATGTTATAGCTATTTGTTCATTGCTTTCATTGTTTTTCTACTGTTATCAAAATTTGTGTTTAGTTATTTAATATAAACATTATTTTTTTGCAGATTGTTGTATTTGAAAACATCACTTTCAAACACAAATGCTAAGTATTAAATATTTAAATACAAAAAAAATTATATTTAGTTTTTACTAATCTTTTCCTATTATAATATTTTAAAAAACTTTTGTAATAAATAAATTTGGTTTTTCAATGTTTAGCTTTTTTTAAAATTGTATAATATGTCACTTTTTAGTGACAAATATGTAATGTAGCCATTTCTACTTTTTCTAATTTTTTTCATAAAGTTTAAAGAATAATAGTATTCTTCAAATAAATATATACTATTTAATAAAAAGATTTTTTTAAATCTGAATTTCTGTATTAAACTTTGCCTTAGTCACAATAAAGTCACTTCAAGAGTGCATGCAGCATTTCAATCATAAAATATATTTTTCTAACAAATTTGAGAAAATAGCTGATGCGTAATAGATCAATTACCATTCCACCATTTCGTTAAATGTTTCAAAACTTATTCTTCTTCTCAGTAAAAACAGACAGCAACTTTGTTTTAAAAACTTATTTATATTATATTTAAAAAAATTGAGAAGGTGAATCATTCCTAATTTTTTTAACCTTTAAAGACAGAATTATTTTGGTCAATTTATATAATAATAACTTTAAAGAATACATTCTTTAAATAATAAAAAAAAACTGTTAAAGTTAGACTTCTCTGTAAAAAGTTATGCCTGGGATACATACAAAAAAAGTCGAATTAAAAACCTCTTTTTTATTGTCTGCTAAAAACTATTAACCAATTTAAAAGTTAGAAACAGTACCGCAACACATTTTAAAAGATAAACTATTTTAAGAACACCAAACGGTTTTGTAGTTTTTTATATTACGATAACTTATTTTTACACAAAACATGTTGGAATGTTTATTAGAAACAATATCTCTTTAGAATATGCTTCTATAATTTAACGGTCATATTGTCCTACAAATTGTGTGGTACGTTATCATAGTAGGAGAACAGAGCCTTGGTGTAAAAATATTAACAATTTCTGAGTATAGAACCGAGATAACTTATCGTGCAATTTGTAGAACAATATAACTGTTAAATTATATAATTAACTAAGTAGAAAAAAAATCTGCTAGTTTGTAATCATTTATAAAAACCTCGTTATCAATACATGTTGGAAGGAGAGGACTCTTAGATCAAACCATAGGTTTTGTATTACAAATATTTTTTCGAATAAGTTAGATAATTGCTTCAAGATTTAACAAAAAAAAAAAATCAGTTAGTGACACATCTTTGAAAACTATCAAATCAACATATTTCATCCTTGTTACCTCTGTTAGCTACCACAACCGAACGTTTCGTATAAGAAATTGTTAGGCGTTTCATCAAAATAAAGCTCCTCACGGAAAATTGGCTTAATAGTAATCAAATACAGAAATCATCGAAAGATCCTGGACTATTAATTATTAAGAAAATAAAAAAAAAACATAGTCTGGAAATGAGGTGAAAAAAAACCAAGCCGGTGAAAGAATGAAAGTACTTTGGATACATGTTTGAAGAAAGAAATTGTAGCAAGCGCAGGTGAGAGAATTAGTGAAAAAAAGAAACCAAACGTGTGCGATAGTGTAGCAGAACGAAAAACTGGCAGAAAAAAGTTTAGAAAAGAGTATGATATAAGAGATGACGATGTTTGACAGTCTGGTAAAAAGTGTTATGTTGGATAGAGCAGAAATTTAGAAATGGAAAAAAAGAATAGATATAGAAAAAGTGCAAGAAAAATATATGAGATGAATGTTAGGTTTAAGTATTAAGAAGACTCCGGGTTATATAGTGAGAGAAGAAAGAAAAAGACAAAAAGTAAGAATAGAAAGATAGAAAGAATTTAAAGATAAATATAAAATATAAGATATAAAGATAAAATAAGAGACATAGGAGAGTGTGAGATACTAAATAAGTGCTAGAAAGTGTTGAACAGAAACACAGACAAAGAAATAAAAAAATATAGAAAACAAGACTATGAAAGAAAAGGTTTAGTGTAGAAGAGATTTAGTGGAAGAAAAAAGCGAGGCAATAAGTGGATAGAGACATAACAAACAGAGATAAAGAAACAAGAAAAGTAGGGCAAATTAAAAAAAGCATTTACAATAGAAAATACAAAAAACTTATTACAAAAAAACTACCAGACTATCTAAAAAAAATAATGAAAGAAAGAGGAAAATGATTGCAAGATTCACATGTGAGAATAAAGAGAGAGAAAACAGATTTTAGATTTCTATCTAAAATCTTTATCTTTCATCTTCTTCTAAAGGTGAAAGAAAATGCAGAATGTGTGGAAGAGAGAGAGAAACACTTAAGCACATGATAAAATAATGCGTGGAGGTAAAACAAAGTATGGTAGCGATAGAGGACATGATGAAAGAAATAAAATAGGGAATAGAATGAAAATGATAGAAAAAGAGAGAAAAAAATTTTAATTGGTGAATGAAGTGGAAAGAGCGAAGAAGAGAAAAAAGGCAGAAAAAAGCGATAAAAAATTAGAAAAAACAAGAAAACTAAAGTTTAGAAGTTTTTTTAATTTTTATATTATTCATAACACTGTAAAGTGAGAAAGTAAAAATTTTTTCCGGAAATCGTCTTGGAAACAACATTTTCCTGCTTATTTACGCGCAGGAAAATTGAGTTTTCCGGACTAGTACTGTAAAAACTTTACAAGACGCAAAATAAAAAAGATACTCTAGTAACTATAGTTGCCAACAAAATTGATTTTTGTGGGATTTGTAAAAAAAATTCTAAATTTTGTGAATTTCGTCTTTTTTACGATTTCCGGAAAAATTTAGTACAAAACATGTGAGTAAAATCTCTTACTTGACTCGGAACTTTAAAATAGTCGGCACAAAGTGCCTCGTATTTCAATTTAGCTCCTCTTCAGTAATGTGAAATTTTCCTGACTTTTATGTAAATAACTATTATTTAACTGGTTTTTAAAACTCTTAATAATTTTTAAATTTATTTTACGTTGGCTTCTGTTTAATTTGAACATTAATTAAAAAAAAAATTTTTTCAAAGATGTTTTAAAAGACGCTATTAAAACATTCTTTTGACACTATTTTGATATAGACGACCAAATTATAGGTACGCGTAAAGCACAAAACAATGAGATGAGTAGCTCCTACAATTTCAGCACTTGTCGTCTTTGCACAAAATGGGTCGTTTGGTAAATTCGACAAATTTTGACTTTTATGCTGACACGTTTGTTATACATTTTAATGCATGACCTATTATTATTTAATTTCTAATAAAACTATTATTAGATAGTGTTCAAGGTTAAGAATAGATAAAATGCTTGTGTTTTAAACGACAGGATTTATATTCAGGTTCAAACTATTCAGGATGTTTAAAAAGTTGTTTGAAGTTGTGTTGATGCTGGGAATTTGGAAGCAAAAGCTGTCTTGTGTGTAGAAAATGATAGTTTAACAATGTTTGCTTTGTGTTTAATTGAATCCTCAATGTATGACTCCATGGTTTTTTGAAAAATGTGTTAATGACCACAGAGTTAGTAGTGCCTTTATTATTTTAATAATGTAAAAAAAATTGAAGGTATTTTGTTGTGGTCTGACTGTTCTATATTGTCTAATAAATTTTAAGAATGTATTTTGATCACTATTTACAGCTGTAACAATTTGTTTCTTCTTTATTTTTGTTTTTGCTTCTAGGATAGTGATGAAAAATTTTGATTTTAGATGTACAAAATTTTTGATTTGTAAGTCCTAAAGATCTGTGTTGCCTAAAAGCTTCAACTATTTTAAAAACTGGCTGGACCTATGAAATGATTTGCGATTTCAAATTTAAATTTAAACTCTTTGCTTACCTTGGTCATAAAGTTCCAAAATGGATTTTATTTGAAGCGCAAAGAATAGATTTTCGCACCTTTTTATTTTCTAAAACTTTAAATTTTTTGAGCCTTGTCTTTAAGTTTGTCTTTTAATTTGCATTATCAATTTGTTTAATTTTTTAATGTCAATATGTTCCTTCATATAAAGTTGATTTTAACATTGAGAATTTTAGCTGAAGACTCTTTACTGTTGAAAACTTCTTTGAAATATGTCAAAACAGTATACCAAGAAGACAGGCTGTGTATAATAATTGATTATGTGCCTTTCAGTACATCAGGTATCAAACTTTTTTAAAGTTTTTTTGTAAAGATCTTGACTTTTACAGATTGAAGCATACATTATTTTTACTTGCCAACACTTGAGCAGGTAGTGCAGTAGAGTTTTCTAAAAATAACTGCACTCACTTCTGTGTTACTGTGTTACGTCATCTCGCTCGCCACATCGAGCTTTATTACTTAGAGTGTACTTTTGTAAGTTTAGTTATCATCGACTAATTGTCACAATAATATAGAATAAAATTAATAATTATTAGAAAAGCAGTCATTATTTTTAAGAAAAAATTAGTAATATTTTATTTTCTTATTAAGCCATATTTAGTTTCTGTTGAAATCTTTTCTTTACTTACGCACTTTACTTACAAAATAATTTTGGTGTTTTACATTTGATGACGGCTCAGATTTTTGTTTCTCAATGTCGACGTTTGGTTATAATATGTATATTATTTTTTTCATTGGTAATTAAGCTTTTTTAGCAAACGTGATTTTTAGATAAAATTGAAAATTGATAAGATTGCTTTTGATTTGATGTTTATTTCAAATTTTGTTTCCGAAAAAGAAAAGATTTAAAATTATCGAAAAAATATTGTAATCAACTCGCTGGTTAATAGTCTATTATAAAACTTACCTATTGATAAAAATCAAAACTTTAATAATAAATAACTGTTAACAACTATCGAAAATAAAATTTTTTTTTGCTATTGTGCTATTTTGCAAATTTACTTAAACAGTTTTTAGTAGTTTTCATTAATGTAGTAGTTGCTTGTCCAACAAGATTAATTATCGTGTCAATCTTAAACTCTTGCTTAAAAATAAGATAAACTTTTATATCTATGTAAATAAACAGGTATAATTTTAGAATCAGGGTGCGCTTACCTCAGCAGGTGTCCGTCGCGGCGCCTCGACGTCTGCCAGGGTGAATCTTCATACCGATAAGCTTTTCGAATTAAAGGAGCACAAGAACAGCTTAGCTTGTTGCCCATTGCCGCAGCTGGGCACTGGCACTGACCCCTCTGTCACCACATGTCGTTTGTAAACTCAGGCCCTCTTGAGCCCCACTGTCCACGGACGCCACGATTTAAAGACTGGGATCGCTGATGTGCAGGCTTGTGCTTATGCTGAAAATACAAGAATATGTCTTTAAGTCAACATTGCAACACGACCTTATGTTTTATTAAATTAGATTTTTATTTTTCCAGCATCTTGCATGAACTATCTGCTGCGTGGCAAATCGACGCTTTAGCAAGCCTAAGCCAAAAATAAGTCAGGAAGCTCACTACTGACATAATAATATCATTTCCTTAGTTCTCCTTCAACAGAGTGAAACACAATCGACATAATTATTGCCGAAATATATAACTTTAGTCTTAGGTAGAAATTACAAAAGGTAAACAAAATCTCTATTGATCAAGAGTGCCATTAGAATTGAGCGTAGAGTTTGGCTAATTTTGTTGAAACATAAGCTATTTGTTTTATCAGATTTACAAGGAGAAAATGTAAATTATACTAAAAACATTTGTCTGTTTCTCAACATTCCTTCAATTCCTATAACTCCTAACTGATGCATAATGCATAATACCCAGATATATTTAGTTCGAGAATACATTTAGATTTGACCAAAATACAGCCGGAACTAAACTTACATGATTGCGTCTCGTGAGCTTCATTAAACTAAATTAGTGTTTTCTGACTTCTTATAAAGAAAGCCACATACCTATGATTTGTTTTTCTGGCGATAAAAGCTTTACTTTTTCTTATACGACTGTATATAAAAGACCTACAGAAATATTTTACACTTTTTACATTATAATTCAGAATAGTCAATTGTAATTCGAAATCTATCAGTTGATTTTTAGAATAATCAAAAATAAATCAAAAATCATCAATTGAAGTTTAAAAATCCTGATTTAGAAAGTCGTTAATTCCAGATAAATAATAGTTTTAATAGACTTATATTACGTAAATATGCAAAATTAAGCAATGAGAAACTTTACAATGTATTTAATAAATTCTCCAAATAACTAAAGTTGATTTTCTTGCTGTGTTTTTGTTTAATTGGTGACAACTGAATTAATTGATAACTCATGTTATTATCTATGTTGAACAAAATGTTTTACATTATTCTTCATATCTTTAACAGTATCTGAGTTTCAATTGATGATTTCTAATTTACATTTGACTATTCTAAAAATAAATTGATACATTACAAAAAACAATTGTCCATTCTTAAAATTTATTAATACTTTCTGAATTACATTTATTTTGACTAATTTGAACACCAAATAATACTTTTTGATCTACAGTTTAGTAATTTAAAATACACCTAACCCTTCCTAGAATAAAAAAAATATTTTTAAAAGTCACGAAAAACTGAAAAAACTGAAAAAACGGAAAAAATGTCAAGAAAACAAATAAAGCTAATTTACATAAGACATTAAATGACAATTTTAAAGTTTAAAGACGTGGAAAAGTTTAGTTGTAATATTATTTATTTTAAGAAAGTATTTAAAATTAATTTATGTAGGTATTATGCAAATAATACATAATTAGCTTCCAAAATTTTTTAATTTTAGTTTTGAAAGAAAAACATCAACAAGCTTTACAAAGGTGAGAGAAAAAGATAAGTAAAAACCAGAAACAGATATAATTGACATCAACAATAAATTGGGTTGCCGAAAAAATGGCGGCGTGAGTTTGGATCTTTTCCAAGTAACAATTTTTTTCTAAAAAAAATATGGTTTTTGTCTGGTCACGGGTATTTGTAAACGTAAGGAGTACATCAGATCAGAAAAGATCGCAGTGCAATATTAATATTATCAATCTCCACGTTAACCTTGACAAAAATTTTAAAAAATTGAAAAAAGAAATAAAAAAAATTGGAATTATAAGCTCAAATTTGTAACTTTAGATTTGAAAATTTTGTCAAATCTAAATCTGTTGCGACTGGCTGAAGAGTTCCAGTAATAACAAAACATGGTATACGTTCGAGACAAAAAGCACTAACATGATAACTGGGTTGTCAACATTTTGGTAGATGTCTCTTTTAACCGCATTACGGAAGTAACAGGCATCTGGGAAAATATAAGCCTAAGTTTGTCACTACAAATTTATACAAATCTGAATCTGTTGTGACTTACTTAAAAGTTTCAATAAGAAGAAAACATGTTCAGGATGCAGTTTAAATAAATGTTCATTGATTTTCTTTAGTTTACCCGTTGGTGGTTGCTAACTAAAGAAAATAGATTACATTGTATATCATTGATATACGTTTGAGACAAAAGACGCTATTGTGATAACTTGGTTGTCCAATGAGTAATATAATTACCGTTAAACCATAAAAAGTTTGTCATTTTAAAATAAAGTTGCAGTGGTACAGAATATCATACAGTTAAATAAATATATAAAATACCTACTTTCGAATTATTTTAAAATTATTAGGAAAATGTTTATTAAGATTGTTACTTTTATTAATAAATTAATCTTTGGCCTTTGTTTAATCAGCCGTGTCGAATTTACACTAGACACCGTTTTTTGTAAAAACGTCTACTTAGAAAGTATATTTTGATTTTGAAAAGCAAAGTCAACTTGTGGAAAATATTTGTGTTAGTCTTTTGATAATAATTTCAGATTTCTTACATTTGCAAATTGCCAGCTTCTCGCTAACTGGTAGAATGTATTTACAATTTACAATTAATTTTAGTTTCTGGTGGCATATTTATTTCAACTAGCGCAAAAAATATTTTAAGTAATAGTTAACAGATAACATTGTCAACTATCAACATCAAATTTAACTAATCTTAAGCCTTCAAAATTATTTTTAAAAATCTCTGCAACATCAAAAAATGATTTTTCTAAAAGTTCTAATTCGAAGAAATAATTTCTTGCTGGCGTGCATAAAACAAACTATTGGATATACCAAAAAATACCAAGGTACAAACCATCATTGAAAATTATGAGTTCAAATGGCTATGCGGAAAGAAAGAGTCAAGTGATACTGATACGTTAATCAAATTACAAGTTATCAAGTCTGATCGGGTTAGGTCAGACCAGGATTGCAAAAAAAAGCACGATTAGTAAAGTGTAAAAATAGTCATTTGGTTCCATGTTTGAAAGTAGTTCCTAGAATAGTGTTTGTGAGATAATTTTCTTTAAACAGGAGTGTTAGTGTTTTAAAACATCTAAATCTGTCAGCAAACATTATCAATTAACCAAAAAACACCAACGTTTCCGAATCTTGAGAAATCCAATAGATCAGAAAAGACGCTTACCAGATAAGTCACAATTTATAATTTTATTACTAATTAGTTTAATTAGTTGTCTAAATAATTGTACAATATCTTACCACTTAATTTGTTTGCAATTTCTTTAAATTAATATGTAACATTTTGATAATTCAATTAATTTTTTTAATTGAAAAATATAATATCAGAGTAGCTGGTTACAATACTAACAACAACAAAATATTTTACTTAATTTGAAAATCTAACACTTTTTCATGATAACTCATGTGTTCTTTACAGTATTCTCTCTAAAAACTGCGATAAGTGTTATATAGGGCAAACAAGACAATATTTAAGAGAGAGGTTAGACCAACACTAATAAGATTGCAAGAAAGCTCTTCGAGATAAAACCGCTTTTTTCCTACATTTCTCGAACGATGGTCATAGCTTCAATTTTGACAGCACAAAAATTTTAGATAAAAAAGAAAACTTTTACAAACAAAACATTAGTGAAATGTGGCAGATTACTGCTAACAACGCAGTCAATTTTCGGACTGATACTAAAAACATGAGCAGCAGTTATAGCAATTTGATCAATATTTATAGAACATTAAAGTTTAAATTTGGCTTCTACCATTTCAATATGTGACACGTGTATTATTAAAATAATATAACAAAAAAATTAAAAGAATGAGTGTTATTATTTGAGCTCTAATCAAACGCATTATCTGCACTGTTGTATATGGTTGTTCACGTGTATTGTAATAAATGTATTTTAATTTAAATTTTAATATTTTGACTTATACATAAATGTATGAAAATAATATAAGACCATTTTAGTTTGATTACTGTTATTGACTGTAAGTGTTGATTTATATTGTAGAAAGTTGTATTTTCAAGGTGTTGTTTTCAGTCCTAAAGAAAGCCCAATTTTGAGACCAAAACGTCGCAGGTGATTAAATAGCAAACTATAAAATTGATCTTTTTTTTTTAACCCTTTAAATCTCCAAAAAAACCTGTTTCAACATTTAAATTTTAAGGGTAACAAACGATCTCAAATAATATTTATAATTCATTTTTTTATAATTATTTAATATATTTTTTATATAAATAAGACAGAAAATTAGAAAATATTTTTTATTGTTTAAGTTTTTGAGAATATATATTCGGTTATGTCATAACCAACTTTAAATATTTTATTATTCAATCTATTAGTTCTATATTAATTTTAATGCTAGCTTTGATAATAGTTTTAAATCTATTTTATATAGAACTAATTACATATATATATATAAATATGAATCTATTAATAACATTTTTTTTAATTAAGGGTTTTAAGGGATTCAAGTATGTACTTCACCAAACTCCTTTTTTTCATAAAAGTATTTATTGACAGCCTACTAGTTTCGAGAGAAGTCTCTCATCATCAGGGCGGGCTATCTACAATAATTATAAAAGTTAAGTGTAACAAAGTCTTATAAATGTAATAATCATAATTAGCACTTACTGTCTATTATTAAGTGATTCCACAAACATATACTTGTTGCTTTTTATAAGTTAAAATTGGTAATGTAGTATTTATAATATGGTAGTAAAAGTCAATAGATAAAATATTTAAAAATTATTTTATAAAATTGTTGCGGGTGTTATTGAGATCGTATGAGTTAAGTTGAGAATTAGAAGGTTACAAAAAATAACACCATATTATCAAGAAGCTGATTAAAATGTATTGTTTGCGGTTGTTTTTAATTATTTTTATTTGAAAATTAGTTTTGTTTCGAATATATATACAGAGTGAAGATTTAGATACTATTGAAAATGTGTTGTGAGTCTGTATGTGTTTGGATGTTTAAAGACTTGTATGCCTTGTTCTTAATCATCTTAGAAATTTCAAATGATTCTAAGAATTTTCGTTTTGTTAGGTCATGTTTAGGGTGCAATATTTTAATGTTGTTTTCATTGTTAGCAGTATGTTTATTATATTCTAAGTGTTTACCTAATGTTGATTTTTGGGGTTGTTTTTTGTGTTCTCCCAGTCTGATTTTTATTGACCTACAAGTTTCACCTATATATACTGCATTACAATTATCGCATTGTATTTGATAAACACCAGATGAATTCATTTTTTCTTTATCTTTCTTGGCATTACATAGTTTGTTGTAAATACAATTGCTTGAACTAAAAGCGCAGATGATGTTAAATTTCCTTAGTATTTTTGCAATATCTAAGTTAATGTCAGAATAAAATTTGAATTTTCGATATTGTGTTTCTTTATTCTTAGTGGGTTTTTTATACAAAGGATGTGTTTTTATGTAGTCATGTCTTATTAATTTGTTTATTGTTTTTATATCGAAATCGTTGTTTATAGCTAGTGTTTCTATGATGTTTATTTCTGCTTGGTAGTTTGGTTGCGTTAGTGGTATAATGTGAGCACGACGAATGTAATAACGAAATGCAGACAGTTTTTGTTAAGAATAGTGCTGTGAATCGTTTCGTATAATTGCTGAACAAGATGTAGGTTTTCGATATATGCTAAAGTTCAAGTAATTGTTAGTTTTTTCTATTGTAGTATCTAGAAAATTAAGCCTGTTATTGTTTTCAATTTCTAATGTGAATTTTAAATTTGTATTTATAGTGTTAATATACTTGTGAAATTTGAATAAATCTATTCTATTTCCATCCCATGTGCATAGAACGTCATCTACATAACGTATCCACGATTTTATATTTGTTGTAAAAGGGTTGATGTTGTTCAGAATATGTTCTTTTTCTATGTAATCTATATATATGTTTGCTAGGGTGCCTGATAGTGGCGAGCCCATAGGTAAACCATCAACTACTTTGTATACTTCATTATTAAAGGTGCAGAAGTTATTGTTGGCTACGAATTGGATCATTTGGATAATAATGTCTGCAGTGTTATTATCATATTTGTTTATAACATTGTTTTTAATAATTTCTGATGTTTTTGAGATTGGGATATTAGAATATAGATTAACGATATCGAAACTAGTAATTATTGTGTTAGAATTGATCTCTAAATTGTTGGTCTTGCAGATAAGTTCTTGTGTATTGTTGATCGTGTATTGTGGATGGTAGTCTGTAAATCTTTTGATTAGATTATCTATAAATTTTGAGAGTTCATATGTGGGTGTATTATAGAAAGTGACAATTGGTCTAATAGGTTTGTCAAGTTTATGTAGTTTTATCTGACTGTATAGTTCAGGTAAATTAGGGTTGGGTGTTATGAGAGGATTGTTAATGATATTTGTTAATGAATTCTATGTTGTTTTTTATTATTTTTTGGTGTTTAGAACTAAGTTGTTCAGTATGTTATTGTAATTTTGTTTATTTTGTTTGTAGTTGTTGTTGTTAATGAAATTTAAGGTTTTGTTTATATATTCGTCTTTATTAATAATGACTATTCCCGCGTTTTTATCTGCTTTTGTATAGATGGCATTATAAATTTTTAATTTGTGTTTTATGTTTTTAATGGTGTTTTTTAGTTTGAAACTAGTGCGATTAATTTGAGTCTCAGTAATGTTTTTAATTTTATTTTTATTTTTGTTTAGTTCTTTAATAACCTGTCTTTTAATTTCTTTTTCGTCAGGGTGATTAGATATAGCCGCTTCTGTTTCTATAGCAATGTATTTTTTATTATCGATGTTGTAGTCAGAAATTATTGCTAATTTGTGACTTTTGTTTAGTAATGTATCTTCAATTCTTCATCTTTGTTAAATGTTATATTTGTAAGATTTTTTTTTAAGTTATGTATCTTAAATTAAATTAGGGCACGCTTTTTATTTCTGGTTTCTTCGAGAATTAAATAGAAGATGTAAGATAGATGAATAAAATGTATAATATTGCTAACTTGACAAAAATCACTTTTTTTATAAAATGTAAACAACCTGACCTGACCTGAATTAATTAATAATCTTAAAAGTTTTCTCAATCAAACAAGTTTAAGAAAAACGTTTAAAGATTCTATCTATTAATGCTTTTGAATGTTTTTACTCAATTATTTGAATTATATATTTTTATATACTGTATCAAAAATTTTCTTATAACTTCTAAGTTTAATTAAAGATCACTAAATTATTTAATCAAATTTTTAATTTTACACAAAAAAAACATTTGAATTAAATTGTTTTTTGTTATAAACTTTTTATTTTTAGAAGGTTTATTTTTTTTAGTGACATCTATTAGAAGCTATGTTTCATCAAACATTTTAAAAAAAAGATTTTTTCTGCTTGTTTAAAAATGCAAATAGCTTATACTCTCTAAATAATGCCAGTGTTGATAGACACAATTCAATTTGGTTATTTTTATGTCTTTTTATTAATTTTTTTCTCTAAATTAATTGCCACACTCTAAGTTAATAAATTTTAAAGTAATATCTTTTTTATTAATTGTATTATCATCAATTACCTATATTTCAAATTAACTATTTTTGAAGATTTGAGAGTTTAAAGCCAAAATAGTGTAAAAAAAGAAATTAACTCAAATGTTGTATATTGTGTGTTTCGCCTCGTAGCAAAGCTATATAAAGTTGTTAAAACAATTTTTCATATCGCATAAAAACATATTAAAATTAAAACTGCAAAAATTAAACAATAATTTAATGCTACTACCACTCAGAAAAATGCTTGTATTCTCAAATTATTGTTAAGACTCATGTACTCCTACATTTTATATGTTTTTCTGTAAAATAAGAATTTACTCCAACCATGTAAATGATATACAACATTTAATTTTTTAATATTCTTTTTCTTTTACTATTTTGACCTTAATACTTAAAAATAGTTAAGTAACAATATCTGATTATTTTATATGCTTACATTTAATATTACCTTTATTAGAGAACTAGTTTGATAAGGGTTGATTTAGCAATCGTGTTTTCTATAAAATACGTGCGGCAATAGTCCTTATAAAAAAAATCAAATTTTTAAACTTGAATCTTTTTTTTCAATTTTATTTAAAAAAGAAATAAATTTTTAAGCTAAAAATTAATAGAATTTTATATAAAATTATATTAACTTTTTAAGTGGAAATTTTGTTGCTAACGGTTAGTAACTGTAACAAGTCATATAATTTTTGGTTTGACATAATTTGTTAAATTTTTAACAAACAAATAATGTAATAGGCAAGAACAGAATGTATGCAGCACATCTAAAACTCGACAACTAGTCGGGATAACAAATGAAAATTTATTATATAATAAATTTGAAATAGCCTACATACAGAAAACAATTCTAAAAATTGGCAAAAAGAGAACCATATGCAAAAAATTTTAGACAATATTCTTCGGACGTACTTTGAGATTCAGCGCTAGAAGTACAAACCTGTAAACAATTAGAATCAAGTTTATTGAAAATATTCAACTGCTATCATCTTATGCCCCGAAGCAAATAAATTGAGATTTTAACAAGTGTGATTGCAGTTTGAACGTTTTAAAAAAGATTACAATATTATCAGCAATTCTAAATGTAGCGGGGTCTTCTTAGCAAACAAAGTTTTGCCACTTTGTTATCTAATTTGAACCATTAAACTATTTTTTATAAAACCCTTGGCTTAAAATTTTGAAAATTATATGTTCTTCCTTAACCTTAACAAGAACAAAAAGAAACATTTTTATTTTTTCCAAATCAGTAAAAAATCTTTTTTAAAGATTTATTATGCCAATTCTTTTGTTTTTTATAACTTGAATTATAAATATAATTTAAAAATTTAAATGTAATCTAATAACCTTTAAAATTATAAATGTAATTAATTCAATCCATAGAAAATTTAAAAGCTTTTTTTTTAGATTTGTAATTTAAAATTATAATTGACTATAAAACCTCAGAAAATATTTTTTCATAAATTTTATCGAATAAGTGGCTATTTTCAACTAATCATAGAAATATTGGAGCTGAATATTATAGATCTTGAGCGTAATACTAATTATTCTATTCCAATTGCTGTTCTAAGAGTGGTAAGTTGAGGTAACTCGGCCATAAGTTGTTTCTACAAAACTTGTAAAAAGAATTTTATTTTGCACAGTTGCCAACACAAAATGACAATTAGAAGGTTCTTTCTTTAACAACTTCTATGTCTTACAATGAGAACGAATCATTTCTAAGTCTACAGATCTAGTTTGAATAAACTTGCTTTGATCTTATTATTCTATTTGCGGGTAGTAACCAAAGAAGATAGATTACATTGTAAAAGACAAACATTATGCCAAAAACAAAATTTAAAAGAAAAAAATTAATACTCATGATCAAACAAGTGAAGAAAATATAAGGTTTATAAGGTCTAGTTATCTATACGTAACAGTGACAATAATTTGAATTTTGTGTTATTCTTGTTAAGCATGAAGATAATGAATATAATAATGTTTTGTATTTCAATCTTTATTTTCAAGCAATAAAATTGATTGAAAGCAAACAAATCTTACTTTCTCAAAAAAGATGTAGTTACAAAACTGTCAAAGCCTATTAAAAGCAGCTTTGAAGGATTTATCGGCATGATACATTTATTACGGTTATGTTAACTGCTTATTTACTTTAAGTATAATGTATTAGTATGTACTTACTTAAGACATATTACTTATTATTATTTTAACAAAGCAATAACTTGACTATGGTGCAGTTCAATTAACTTAAACAATGTTTTTTATAAAGTCCATCTGTTTGCCAAGATTAATACTTTTATGGTCTAGTTGCCCTATTTTCAAGAGGTAACTGAGTTTATGAAGATGTTTTTCTCTTCAATTTTTACGTACAATAAAAATTAAATTAATTATGCATAACAACTATCTGAAACATGTGAACAATTTATTATGTACCTTTCTCAAAATTGGAAACTAGCCGAGACAACAATTAAAAATCTATTACGTTATAAATCCAAAGCGTCTGTAGACAATTGTTTTCTGTAGAAGAAACAATTGGAAAAATTTGAAGATTGAAATAAAGAGAACAAAAGCAAAAAATTTCTTATAATGTCCTTTTGGTGTACTTTAAGGTGCACCGCCAGCAGTACAGACCTTGTAGATCAATGTTACCTTTATTACGTTTATTGAAAATATTTAGCTGTTATCATCTCGTGTCTTGGAAATAAGTGTAATTGGCACTTGAACGCCTTAAAACACCTAATACAATATTGACAACACTTCTAAATATAGCAAGGCCCCTTTAGCAAACAAATTTTGCAGCCTTGCTTAAAGCAATTTTGTAAAATCATCTTTCAAAATACTTTTGGTTTAAAATAAATATAGATCTTCTTTCAAAAATTTGACACTAATAAATCTCTATTTAAAAAGCAATGATAATGACATTAACATTTGACGTAATAATTTTTTTGACAGTTATGTATACCAACTTTAAAAAAAAAGCTTCAACATCTATAAGAGCAATAGTGCTTTGATAACTATCTATAAAAGACTCTAAATTAAAAGCATTATTACGCTTATTAAAAACTTAAACTCAAATATCGCAACTCAACACACGCTACCCTTTAATTAACTGAAATAATAATAAAAAATGATCTGATAACAAAAGTTTTGCATTAGAATTTTTATAAGCTTAACAGAAGCCTTTGATTGTGTTTCTCACATAATTGTACTAAAAACATTACATATGTTTAATTAATCTGTGCATTTTACTAACTTTCTATTTAGTGATAGATTGCATATGGTACAGGTTAAAAGCTCTTATTTATATTTTACACTTATAACAAGAAGTTTGTTGATTTTTTATAGTTCTTCTTGTATACAAATATTTTTTTAATCTACATTTAGGCTTAGACAATACTTTTTGTTGAGCGTCCTGTGACGTTTATATGAACAAATCAAACACGGAGATTTTAAAGCTTCGCCATAGTAATTCCATTAATTTTTTTTCTTCACCCAACATGACAGAAATTAAAAAATAATAATTTTTCAAAACAATTAAAATCTACACTTGATGGAAAATGTGAGATTTTCCACTCATAATTCGTAAAAAAAAACTTTTTAGGTTGGCTTTGACGTTTAACTTATGATTGCTACGGTATAACAGCATAAACTTACTTAATTTCGATAATATTCAAAACTTTAAATTCTATCATTTACTTTTTTTAAACCCTCGGAAGCGTTCTGAGATTCTCTAATCGAATCTCAATATTGCATATACATATTATTTTCCGTAATTTGGTCTTGCAAATTTTAAGAAAAGGTAATTATTAATTAATCCATACAATTTTAAAATAGTCTCAAAAAATTATCAGAAATAATATAAACACTTGATGATATTATATTATGTAATCCATCTACTCTAATTTTGTCTGGTATCTATCTCAACAAAAATAAAGCTTGCTTTTTAAAAGTCTTGTGACTGGTTTCCGACTAACGAATTAACTTTTAGCATTAGCAAGCCTCTAGCAAGGTTCACACGTCATGTTATCGTGCTTAATCTCAATTTCATTTTCTGCCTTAATGAGGTCTCTACCGATTGAGAGCAAGACGTCGACATTTTCAGTAAAGTTTTCGACACGGTCTTCTCCGAAAGACGTCAATTTTTCAATGACTTCTAGCCTAAAACCTTTCTTTGTCAATAGTAATGATGAGCCCTTACTTTGCTTTTAAAAATTATGTTAACTATAACGACATCCCATGTCTCGTTCTTTAAACAAATGTTTTATATGTGGTCTCTATCCGGCACTACGTTAGAATTTTCAAGCACACAAACCTTTTTAAAAAATTTACAGAAAATATATTTCTGCTACAAAATATACATTGTTTAATTTAAAAAAAAATACGTGATTTTTATTTATTAACCTCTAACAAATAAAAATAGTGTTACAAATTTTTAGTATACTTGTGTCTTGTGTGTGTCTATCGAAATGTAGCCTCTAAAAATTTCAACCAATTTTATTACTTTATTCTAGTTTTTTTAGTTAGTGTTTTCAATGAGTTATAAAATTTAAAATTTTGTAAGACGCATACGTAACTCATGGGTTAAAGATTTTTTAAATTTGGCCGAATTGCTTATATCTCGTAAGCAGAGCCTATTCGGCTTGTAAAATCGATACTTATTTGCAAAGTATGTATTAGCGTACTAGTCACGTAATAGTTATTTACGTATCCTGTTATGATAATAATTAAAGAAATTAAAAATGTAGTGAAAACCGACTTTAACATGATTGCTTAATTATTTATTATTTTGTTTATTTAATTGACTTAAATTGCTTATAAATTAATATTTAATTATAAAATAATTAATATATTAAAAGCAGGTTTTTAAATTTTTAATTTCTTGCTTGTTTTTAAAATCAATTAATTGTAAGTATCAAAAATATATGTCAAAAAAAAAGCATTAATAAAAAAAACTTAAAAACTACTATTTAAATCTTGATCAAATTTAATGAAACCAAATGGAAAGTTTCAGCTGCCAGATAAAAGAAGAATTATCAAAATCGGAAAGTAACACACATAAAAAAAATACAGTTGAATTGAAAATCTTTTTTTTGGAGTCGGTTAAAAAGAGCGCTAATTGCGTAAATAAATTGCACTAATTTCTATGCTTACAAATAATTCGACATTCTCAAGATCTAAAATCAAGTAAGTGTGTAAGTAAGTAGCATAAAAAAAATTGTTTTGAAACATATCTGTTATCAAAAAAATTAATGTTGATTCTGATTTCGAAATACTCAGATATTGAAGAAAGTGCCATATCGGCAGGGGTGGGTTTAATACCCGGAAAGTCAAAACAGCGCTACGATCTTGCGTACAATAAATTCGAAGATTGGTGTAAACAGGAAAAAGTTAATACCGTTAATGAAAAAATGTTGTTAGCATATTTTGATGGTATGGAAACACTAAAAAGTCAAAGATTCTTACTAAAAAAAACATCAAAAAATTCTTCAAGGATGCTATCAATTAAGAATTTTTATTTGCTAAAGTAGAGCAAAAAAACCTAAATTAATAGATTACTGTTGTTAGTAATAAATTACTGTTGTTATTATGGTTGCTTTTTTTAGTTATTTCATTAAGTAACTAGTTACGTATTGCGTAACTAGTTATAAAAAAGTGACGTTTTATAACGTCAAAAAGTTGTCAAAATTTGAACCTTTCATAACGACTTTAGATAAATAACCATTACTAACTTTTTAAAAATTTGTGTAAAAACTGTATTGTTGAAGAAATTTTAGCTGTAACAAGTAAAAAGTGCAAAAATGTATCTTAACACACTACTTTTATTAGCTTTCATAAGAAAATTAATAATAATGTACCTAAAAATTTAGATAAAAACATTATAAACTGTTTACTGTCTAATATTAACTGTATAAAAAAATATTTTTACTATTGAATATGTAAATTTGGCAAGGTTGTAGAACTAGTAAAAGTTATAGAGTTCAACGCTTACGTGTTTACTTTTCAAATAGGTTAGAAAAAATGTATTTTAATACAAATTGCCATCAAACACTAATTTAAAAATATGTTACAAGTTATTCAATGTCTTAAAAATCTGAAAGTTTAATTAGAAGAAAAAAATTTTTACTTCGCATAAGCGAAGAAGACATGCTAGTAGCAATCGAATAGCTTTAGCGTTCAATCGATTACGAGGACAGAAAGGCCCCAATTAACCTGGGGTGGTTCATTTACCCTCAGCTCTATATGTAGGTTTATGGTGCAGAGAGCGGAGGCGGCCGCAACTAGAAGAGCGGGAGAGAATATCAGCATCCATGGTTGTCTGGATGCAAAGGGAGGGGCAGAGCACATCGATCGGGAGTATCCCGGCGGATGACGTCACTTTACAGGACTAAACACACTATATACACACACCATCTACTACAAACACCAGATATATGGTTAAAAACTATTATTTGTTTTCTATTTATCAATAAAAGATTCAATATAATATAAGATATTTGAAACTTATTAACTCTCTTAATAGTAGTATATCTTTGCCGGTTTGATTAACAGCACGTGATTTAAAAAAAAATCGAAGAAGCGCGCAAATTATTAATTGAAAACGGTGTTTTTGTTGCGCAATTGTGCTTTACCTCGAGGCTATTCCAATTTTGTGCATTGATTTTAGCAGCTTCAACGCTCCCTTTTGCTCCCATCTTGACCAATTATTTTTACTAAAATCTACTTGCTAAGAACTAGAATAAAATTGACACTAAAATATCGTGGCACAATTGATACAATAACACATTGAAGAAAATAAGTTCACTGGTTTATTATAATTTTTGGCACTGTTTTCACAAAAGATATGCACTTGAAAGCCCGATCGTGTGAAATAAAAAATAATTTTTAATAAATAAACACTATTTGCTAATAAATTGACCACAACTTCAAGCGCGACAGTTCAGGTCAGACTAACATTCAAAAGCTCGAATCTAGAGGGCGTTATCTCAGCGCAAGCGTTTTCCTATGTCGCCCACGATTCCTTGTTTTTTCCCTAGAGTAAATAAGGAATAATTGAAGTTTACTTCTACTAATTAATGGAATATGTTTTTCTTATTGCAAAAGTTTTTCAGTTAAAGCACTCAACTTTTTTCAAACAATGTAGATAGGCATTTTGCGGATGTGTTTGATGCTAACATGTTTTACAAAAACAAAACAACATCTTATAATAGCTACAAAAATTTAAGAAAAATTGGGATATTAGGAAACTTTATAAAACACTGCATCTGTGAGAAACTGTTGATAAGTTATCTTGTCTTCACATATAATTTTATCTACTTTTATTACTAAAACCATCCAGTAAATCGTGAATCAAAGACCTAGAATACACTTTATACATCAAAAAACTTTTTGGACGCACTCACTAAAATATCAAGATTTTCTTTTTTGTTTATTCTAGAAATCAAAAAAACTTACGATAGCCTAAAGTGATAAAAACCAAATAATAAACAAAATATTGAAAAAGCCTTAAAGGGAGGAATACATAGAAAAAAGAGTATAATAAAATGTAAAAAAAGCAATGCAAAGAAAGTCAAAGAATAAATATAAAGAACATAAAAAGTTATAAAATAAATGTGAAAATATATAAATAAGAGCAGGAAAAGAAAGAAACGTATTGATAAATCAATCGAGAGAACATTTTAAAGAGGTAATAGAAGCTGCAAAAAAACAACTAAAAAAAATTACAGATAAAAATAAAATAGAAGAAACAAAGAATACAGAAGTAAAAAAATAAAAAAACAAATAAATTAATTAAAAAAAAAAACCTTGAGTGGATGGTATAAAAAATGAAAGGCAAATCTATTGCACGGATAATGTATGAAAAGAGGAAGGATTGCTAGACAAAAAAAAAGTTGGTTTTATATACGCTATCAACATAAACAAACATTAAAAATTATAAGAAGATAAAAGATATAGCATAAAAGTTGCTGTCTGATTTACAAACCGGCTTAGGAAACGCAGGAAAGCAATGAAAAATTTATACATTCTGGAAAATGCAGCAAGTAAGCAACTAGAGAAGGAAAAGGTAAAGCTGTACACAATAATTGTCAACTTCCGCGCGGCGTTAAATAGTGTGGAAAGAGAAAAATCGTAGAAATACATAAAAACAACAAAAATAGATATTTTACTAATAAGTATAGAAAAAATACATGAAAAAAAAACAGGGTGAAAGTAATTAGTATATTAGAAAACTTTATAAAACACTGTATCTGTGAGAAACTGTAATAATTTAACTTGTCTTCACATATAGTTTTATCTACTTTTATTACTAAAACCACCCAGTAAATCGTAAATCAAAGATCTAGATACTCTTCCATACATCAAAAAAACTTTTTGGACGCACTTACTGGAATATCAATTTATTCTTTTTAGTTTATTCTAGAAATCAAAAAAACTTACGATAACTTAAAGTGAAAAAAAAAACAAATAATAATAAATATTCAAAAAATCTTAAAGAAAAGAATACATAGAAAAAAGAGTATGATAGAATGTATAAAAAAAACAATGAAAAGAGAGTCAAAGAATAAATATAAAGAACATAAATAATAATATCATAAAATATATGAAAAAAAAACAGGATAAAAGTAGGGCGAGATAAATTTGAATGTTTTTTGAACAGCAAAGTGGTTAATGCAAGAGTGCTTGCTAAACACTGTTTGTGTTATACATAGAGGATACGGATTAAGATTTATAGAGATTGAAAGTGGAGACAGTGGTAATAGCAAAAGAAAAGATATAGACGTTAGCGTATGCAGATGATATGGGGGTAATAAGAGAGGATGAGAAAAGTTTGAAGGGAATGATTGACTGTATGATACGGCAAATTTGGATCTTAGAGAGGATTGTTTGAGAAAGTTTGGAAAAAAAGTTATGCTATTCTTGACTATAGATAAGAGTGTTAATGTACGATGCGGAAATATGGAGATTAAATAGAAAAATTACAGGAGAAATACTACAAGCGAATATTGGAACTAGAAAACAGAACGCCAGGATACATAGTGATGAAAGAGTGTGAACTGGAAAAAATAAGAATTCATACTTTCTTCTAAGAAAAAACTTCATTCTAAGAAAAAATGCAAGAATAAAACCTGGAAATATAAAAGTATTTTGAGAGAAATGAATTGATTCGCGGGGAAGTAGAGACTAAAAGGTGTAGAGATGAAAGAGTATGAATCGAAGCAAACGAACGAGATATGGATGTATTTAGGCAAGAAGAAAGAAAGAAACTAAAAATACAAAATACAAAAAAATACACTTCTGGTAGTAGACTTAAAAAAAAAGTATTTGAGAGAGAAAAAAACAAGAAAGAAGAAAAAGAATACGATAGCAACGTTCCGGTCTAAAAGTGGAGTCAATAAAAATAAATATTAGTTAAAAAAGAAGACCGACTGTGTAGGATGTGCTCGGAAGAGAGACACAGAGAGAGAGTCATTAGAACATTTAGAAAATTGCAGATAGCTGAAAGAGACGAAACAAAAGTTAGAAGATTTAATTAATGAAGACGGAAGCGGAACTGAATGGATGAAAGACGTGCCAAAAAAATTACAATACAATTATTGAATTGCTTATACGCCTATTATAGATTGTGAACTAGAAATAGCAAATAATAAAATAGAATAATACTGTTATTATCCTAAGAAAAAAGCAACAAGAAATTTTACAGAGGTAGAAGAGAGATGAGATCGCTTAAAAACTGCAAAAAACTGGATTTATTAGTATGGCGAGTAAAAAATTAAATTTCTAACAATTTTGGATACAATTATTTTTGCTGTAAAGTTGTAAATTAGCGCGTTATTTTTAAAAAACAAAAAATATAACTTTAAACCAAGATGGCAGAGACCGCGGCGGAGAGATTGTCTCAAAAATCAAAACTTAGACTTAAATAAAACCACCCTTCCTAACGTCTGAAAAAAAAATGCCGCTCTTAATTTTTTCAAACAATAAATACGGACGAATGGAATAATAAAATAGGTTTGCAAGTATAATCATTATAAACGACATTATAGGATAAGATATAGGATAAGTCAATCAAGTTAGAAGTGATCAAAAAGTGTTGTTTGAAAAAAGTGTACGAAGTGAAGCGCCTGAAGTGTCAAAGTATGGCTTTGATTCAAAGTTTGAAATTGATTTCTAGAATAGAGTTTCTAAGAGTTTACTCTTGGAAAATGTGGTTATATCAAAAAATTAGGGTTTGTTTCGTTTTGAAGAGGCTTACTTTCAAGAAGACAATTATCAACTGACTCAAGGTCTATCTAAGCTAATCTTCTGAAAACAAGAGTTCTACAACATTTGAAGCTATCGGCGAACACTTTTAATAAACCAGAGAGTAAGCAGTTTTTTACAATCTTAAGAAATTTATCTAACAGCTGAGTCTTAGTTAATTAATTAATTAATTGGTCAAGTATTTGTAAAATGTTTTGGCATCTAATTTGTACTTGTGTCATTTTGTTAAAAGGCATTTTTAATTTATTTAACTTTATTAATTTATTAAAATATTGTTTTAATTAATTTGTTGAATTTGCATTATTAATCTCCTCCTAGAAAAGTTGTAAATAATTTTTATTGCAGATTGGCCGTTTAGCTAGTTTAATGGGAGTCATTATATTACACTTATTAATAAACCAAGCAGCGAGAAACTTCTCAGAATCTTAAGAAATCTAACGGATCAGAACTAACGTCTACTAGATATGTCTTAGTTCACTAATGAATTACTTTAATTAGATGTAAACTACACTTCTATGTTGTTGTAAAATATGTTGGTACCTGATTTGTATTTGTATTATTCTGTTAAGATTCGACATTAATTTAATTTTATAATTGTTTATTAAATGTTATTATTATAATTAATTTGTTTAATTAACACATCTAATCTCTCTCTAAAGATTAATTTGTGTATAATTATTATAGCCGATTAGCCGCCGTGTTGGTTCAATGGAAGTTGTTACAGTACCGAAACACCCTATCACACTAAACCTTTTATTGCTGATTTTTTCCAGCTAATAATTAGCGCAAAAGTGCTGCAGTGCACTTTTTCTACTATTACACATTGCACTTTGTTCATGTTTTTTAACAAAAAAAGTTCATACTAGGCCTAAATATTATAAAATTATTATAAATTCTTATCAGACAACTTTTAATAATTATATAACAAAATAATTCTGCTGCAAATTTGAAGAAGAATTTGAGTGTTTTGTAAATTTTAGGTGACGTTACAGCATTATTTCAAGATTATAATGTGTATCCAATATTGTATAATTATGAACATGGCGCACAGCAGTAACAGCAGTAAACATGGTCTATGTTAAACCAAATATTCATTTAAGGCAAAAAAGTGTGAAAAAAGCAAAAACCCTTGCATATTAACACAAGTTGTATAGCACTAAAATAATACTAAATCAATATTTGCAACCCGATTTGATGATGGGAATATTGTTAAATATTAAAAAAAAACAATAATTTGAAATAACTGTGTGGGTAAAATTTCAAAAGTTATGTCAACTTGACATAACTTTTTGTATTATTATATTAGGTTGTTTATAGCAATTCAATTACTACTAAGTTTGCAATTTTTTTTTGTTAAACGGAACCTTTTCGTATTGTTTTTTTTTTGCTGCAATCTTAGTTCAAAATTCTACAAATCATCTTTTTTTAACTTGTTATACTATCTCAAACTAATTAACTAACAAATTTGCATATTTTTTTTTAACATAAAAATACGTTTATTTTTAATTTTTTGACTTTTGCAGCCACATTTGAATACACACAAAAGTATGGAATTATGTTTGTGAATAATTGTCAGATCGGCAGAGAGAGTTTACGTCTGGACTTTTTTAATTATTATGGGAATGAAAAAAAT
Organism: Lagria hirta; assembly: GCA_947359425.1. Taxonomy (NCBI): domain Eukaryota; kingdom Metazoa; phylum Arthropoda; class Insecta; order Coleoptera; family Tenebrionidae; genus Lagria; species Lagria hirta. The sequence goes on from OX375794.1 coordinate 32,956,152, forward strand.
TTAATAAATATATCGAAAGTTTTGCAAAAGAGCTGCTAACTTTGAATTAGATTTGACTTATATAAATGAAAATAGTATTTTATTTGCTTAATAACCTTATAATAAACCTTGAAAAAACTTTTTCTAGTTTTATTTATTTTATATTAGTTCTACTGATATAAAACATAACAACTTTCAGTGCTTTATATTCACTTTTCCTTAAACTAACTAGTAAGATTTTTGAAAAATGAGATGTTATTTTGTACCAATTACACTTTGTAGTTTATAGTTGAATTATTTTAAAATTACTTTAAATCTTATTCACATATTATTCTAGTTAAAATTATGAATAAAAAAAACTTAGCGTCGTTACAGATTCACAAAAGACAGTGTAGTGAATGTGGGACTGCGTTCAAATTAGTGGAATTGCTAATTTTCAATTTTAATTAGATTAAAATATATGAAATTAATGATTAAAGAAGATACTGACAACTATAATATATTATATGTACAATTAGTATGTTTGTATAATAAAACGGTTAAATATGCTATTGGGTTTCCAACTACAATAAAATAAATAATAATACACAATAATATTATGATAGTCTTTTAATGACTTTTTTGACAGAAGAATAGCAATTATAATACTTTATCATTTGATAAAATTTACTTGGTCAGTAAATCACTATCATGCAAATACTTGTTTACTTTTCTTGCCATTATTATTGTCGCGTGCATCTATTATGAGTCTAGGTAAACGTAGGTTCTCAACTTCTACACAATAAGGGTGGGTTTACAGATTAAACTAAAATTATGTTAATTGCAATTATATTCAAAATTAAGATGTTTGATTGGTTATTGTCGCAAATTCAACAAATCACGTAACAGACAAGTTTTAATTGAATATTTTATTCAGATACAATAAACATAATCTATTTAATCACTAATCATTGATTTTATTAGATTTAAACCGTTATTAAAAAAAATTGTTTTGGTATAACTAACTGTTACTGATCCTGAAAGTAGATATACAATATAAAATATTATACAACTTCTTAATCATTTTAAAAAAAAAAACGTTTTTAAAAAGGAATCCGTCAAGTAGTATGCTTTTAAACTAGACTGCAGACGATACGATAAACTGATATGAAAACTCCATACATATAATAAAAAATCTTAAAAATTATTTTTTTACAAGTAGTTTTACAAAAATAACCCAAAATAATAAAAAAGTACTAAATTTTACTTGTTTAATAAAACGCATTGTCACACGCGGTTAATTAAAACCTTCCTCGTTGCATTCGTTGTGTTTTAAACACAACCGTTGTAACAACGCCAAATTTTCTTCAGATTGCAAAATAAATAATATACTTTGAAACTAAAAGAAACTATCTGATTTTAAATATTTCTTTTTGTACTGTAATAATTATTACATACCTAATTTAATTCATTTTAAACTGTTTAGTTAAAAGACGTTTTTTAATCAAGTTTTTTTAAATTATTATTGTGACTATCTTACGATAGATTTGTAAAAATACTATTTCAAAAAAACCCGGCAAAAATCATAGACCGCTGAATTCTGACGTTCTTAAACTTGAAAAAAACGCTTGAAATATGTTCATAAAACTATTTTTGTTTTCACCCGTAACGGAACTCAATTCTAAGGAAGCGATTGTGCCAAAAAAAAACTTGATATCTCTTATCAATTCCAGTGAACAAAAATAAGATGACAAAAACAAATTTTTACGTAGTTGTAAAACTGTACTTTTCATGTACACCACAAGAAAATATACAACAAGGATGTACTGCTACAAATTTGATGCGAATGGAAATTAACTCATTCGCAAAGATCAAGTATTATTTATTCAGTAATTTGTAATAAAATTATACAGCGTGAACCACGATTGTATACGACCCTGTCAATTTTTAAACGTAATCCAATATTTAAATTTTATGCAGTACCATCTTTAGGGGTTAAAGTTGATGCAACACCAGGTCGGATTAATCAAATAAGATTTTCTATTATTCGATCAAGTTTATTTTATGGACAGTGTTCTGAAATCTGTGGGGCAAATCATAGATTCATACCTATTGTAGTTGAAAGAATTTCTTATGACAAACTAGCTTTAACAAATGATAACTTCAACATTATCCTAATCATTAACATCCCGCTGACATAATTTTTAAAAAACTTAAAAATAATCTAAGAGTAAACTGGTCAAAACCAAAAGGAGATACATTCCAAAATTCCAAGATTCCAAAAGGGTGCAACAGTTAAAAATAAGATACGGATTTTAGATATTATCGTTAACAATCCTAAGTAATTAATGGCAATAAAACAATATCTTTCCATAAATGCTTTATTTCAACTTGATGTTGAATATGAAGAACTACATATTATGTTTCGGCTTTATACTGATGGTGTGTATTCATCAAAGCCCGTCGTCAGGTTCTAAAAAATATTTTAACTAGCCGACAGAAACAGGAGATTCCTATGTTATGTCTTTGAGTTTAACATATGTAGTTCTTCATATTCAACATCAAGTTGAAATAAAGCATTTATGGGAAGATATTGTTTTATTACCATTAATTAATTATTACAATTCCACTTTGAGGAAAAGATGGAACACTTTCACAAGTTAAAGATCCTAAGTAAGTCTAATTTTGTAATTTTATACAAGAAAAAATTAATTATCTAGAAAAATATAATATTATAAAACACGTTACCCTTAATACTTGAAGAAGTTCTTATTCAAATCAATAGAAATATGTTGTAACTAAAATTATAACAAGGCAAATTTTATCTGTACATTAATTGTAAACCTTAACAGAACATATCCAGCAAAGTAGATTGAAAGAGACAACTTTAACAGCCGGTTACCTCGTAGTCCAGATTTAACATCAATAATTTTTTTCTTGTGTGAAAATGTTAAAGACAAAGTTTATAAAATTCTTTTAAAATATGTGTGAGAGTTTTATAATTTTATAATAATTTATATTTATATTTGGAGTAAACCACGCTAATAAAGCTCTAAATAACTTTGACAATTAAAAAAGAACCATTTGGCATCTTAAATTAGAAAGCAAAAAATTGCTGGAAAGGTTGAATGGCAGTGAACTGAGAGGGATGAGAACGATTAGTAATAGTCGATTAGCCTGGCAGTATTATAAATAATTAAACTGTTAATTCTTTATTGAATGAGAAAGATAGTTAATCTTGTTGATCCTGTGTTGTTTTGTGCTATAATTGTGAGTTCAGTGCTGACTTACTGAATTCTGAGGAATAATGAGTGAGGTATTATTGATAAGCACATATGTATTAAATATGTTATTATAAAATATCTACAGCAGAAACTATAGTTTAATACATAGCGTACGGTTTATGTGGCATTACATTTCAAACTGAGGTTGTACTTCTATGACATCTGTAGGAATTTACAAACTGCTATCCTGGCTTTCTACTTCCTGGAAAAAACCCGAAAAAGTAGAAAGGTAGAGTAAAGCCTGTTAACCGCTATGGATAAGTTTCAGTCAGTGGATAAAAACGACTGTGGGTTTCAATTTTGCTAGCATGACATAGTATTGCGTATTGTCCTTAGGTTCTTCACTCATCAATCTTCTTTTTATACTTTTTTCTATTACGCAATACGCCTTGTCATTCTATTTCGCATAAAAAAAAATTAGCCGTTTACCATTTGTTTTTCTATAATTTAGTTTAAAGTTCACTCCATTAACAATAAATAATTAATAAAAAATATTTCATTATAGACACAACATAGAGTTTTAGTTTAAACAAAAATATTTTTTTTTGTTCTACTTTTTACAAAAAAGGTTTTTTAATTGTACATGTGCTAAAAGACATTGAGTATATTATTGACAAATTAAAAGATACTGTTGAGGTTAATATTGATAAATAAAAACTAAGACTACATTTTTTTTAATTGTAATTCAGAAAGTATAAAATGTAGTTTAGAAAGTGTAGCTTGTAATTCAAAAAGTATTACTTGTAACTCAAATTAGTAAAATATAATTCAGAGAGTATAACTTGTAATTGATAAAATAGATTGATAGAACAATAAATCTATTCTTTTGTATTTTGCATTAATTTTTTAATATATATTTTTTTATTATTGTTTGGATGAGTAAACTTCTATAAGTACAACATGTAAATGCTGTGGGCTTTCTTTTAGAGACTGGATTACTACATACTAATTTTACATAACAACCTCTTTGATATATTATAATATTATTTTAGCAGATTAGTGCGTTAAATTTAGAAATTAAATATGTATTTTACAATTAATGATTTCTGAAATACAATTCAAGGTTTCTGAGTCACATTCACTGCTTTATAAATTGCAAGTTACACTTTTTGAATGACACTTAAAAAAAGTGTAGTCTGCACAACTATAATCACAAACAATAAAGCCAAAGCAAGTAAAAATTGTTTTTTGAGAAATTTATTTAAGAGATCCAAGAAGCTTATGTGTGATCATCCGGGTCTTATGGTAACATTTTTCATTTCCTGAATATAGTAGAAACGTTTGAGACATATCGAGCAGTTAATTTTATTGCTTATAATAAAAAGACCCGGACGATAACAATTAAAAAAAATTACAACTCAAAATGTGGCGTTTTTTAGTCTAATGGATAGAATCAATAAGAGTTGTGCTAGCATTAAACAAAAAAAAAAACAAATATTGCTATTAGTATTTCAGTATATCTTATATAAAATACAGTACCATTCAAACTTACATGGTAACAATTAAATTGATTTAAATAAAAATAAAAAAGTAATAATAAATAGATTAGCTCAACTCAAAATAAAAGCAGAATAAAGCGCCAACAATTAGATTTATAATCATTTTGTTTAGTTGTTTATTTTAAAATAAGTTTTTATTAACCGACTTCAAAAAAAAAAGAAGTTCTCAATTTGACTGTAAATATTTTTTTATGTGTGTTACCTCATAACTTTTTTTGGGTAACCTGATTTTGATCATTTTTTTTTATTTGAAAGCTGGTGCGTTTTATTTGGTCATATTTAAATTTTATCAAGAGCTGACCAGTAGTTTCTAAGTTATTCTTATTAGTGCTATTTTGACATTTATTTTTGACGCTTATAATTAATTGACTATAAAATACAAGTGAGAAATTAAAAATTTAAAAAAATTACTTTTAAGGTAATTAAATATTAGTTTACAAGAAATTTAAGTCTATTAAATAAATAAAGTAATTATTAAATAATCATAATAAAGTCGATTTTTTCTTTGGATAATTATTTTTAATATATGTTTAATGCAGTTCCGCTTTTTTTCTTGTGTTATCTACCTCTTAAGATTGGGTTAAGAATACAAAAATAGAGTCTTAATTATAAAATATAATTTTTTTGTAAAAAATTTAATAACTTGTTTTTTAACCGACTTCAAGAAAGGAGGAGGTTTTCGATTCGACTGATGTTTGTTTCTTCAGAGCTTTTGACAGGGTGTACCGATTTTAATAGTTCTTTTTTTTTCAGAAACTAATGCTTTTCATGCTTTTTCTATATAAATTTAAAAAAAATCTGAGCAGTATTTTTTTAGTTATTTTTATTAATGCGTTCTTTTATATAGATTTTTAACATTTTTGACAACTCGTTAAAAAACAAATAAAAAAATAAAAAATAAAAAAACAGTTTAAATTGTTATGGAAGTATTTTTTTTCTAAAATTTTAAATAATTTAATTTACATAATGCGTTGTAAAATTTTAAGTAAGAAGCTCAGCTTGTTTTGCTAAAGCAAAAGTCATTGACGTAAAAATACAAATAATAGTTTTTTCTGAAAATATCGATGGTTGACGATCACTTTAGGAAAAACCATTAGCCATGATTTTATTTAATTAAATTTTTAGAATTCGGTAATGTATAAAACACTTGAAATTGCTTGTAAGATTTTAAAATCTATTTGAGTGTTATCCTTAACAGAGAACGGTCTCTAATAACTGATCTTTAACTTATAGCTGTGGTTTTATGTAATTGTAAATTAAAAAAACACAATATCTTCCCATAGATCCCATAGAAGATATTGTGTTTTTTAAATTACAATTAATTATTACAATCCCATTTTGTGTCAAAAAGATTGAACACCTTCACAAGTGGTTTTATGTGTCAAACTTTCTGATGAATTAGTGTGAAAATTTACTTTCTAGTATATTTAAAACATTCTTACAATACTACAGATTCAAAATAAACAAGAATTCCACGTTTTTACAATACTACAATATTCAAAACAAACAGGATTTCCACCTAAGATTAGTAAAAGGTTACAAATAAAACTGTCTGACCTATTGTATATGTTTAGGTAGCCCAGCTTCTCGTTTCGAAATGGTTTTACTAATACATATTTATTATTAAAAAAGGTTTACATCGTTAGAAAGTGATGAGTTTTTATACATCTTTTTTGGTATAACATTAGCTATTTTATCTTTTAGAGAAAGTATTTTTGAAAGCGCAATGGGCAATCCGGCATCTCCTAATCTTGGTAACCGGTTATGAACACTTTTATATCTCATTGTATAACATTGCTTCCTTTTGAATTGCCTTTGATTGTTTTGTTAACGATATTGATAGCTGTCCCAATAGGAAAAAGTAAAAGTGTTTAAGAAACTTTTAATTAATATAATTCAGTTTACAATAGAAAATAATGCTAATAAGTCAGTACAATTCTCGATTTAATAAAACTAATTATAACATAAAATAATAAATTACTTAGAGGCTTTTTAACAAAGCTTCTACACGTATTATTAACTTTAACCCTGAACATTTCTTTAAAAAAAAAATAACGGTAGTTAATACTCAAATTTAGAATGCTTATATGAAGTGATATATCATTTCATCATAAGAATGTGATAAGGTTCAAGAAAATATTAAATTTAAATAATTATTACTCTTAGAAGAGTAATAAAAGTAAGAATTATATATATTCTGTCTAAACCGATTATTCATGTATTACAAAAAAATAGCATTAATAATTATTTACAGATTTTTGAGAAGTAGGTAACTAGCAAAACGACCTTGCATAACAAGCAAGCTTATTCGTCTGACTCAAACTAAGACAAACTTTTCGAAAACATAAAAAAACCGGTTTGTTTTTTTTGACTACGCTGTATATACTGTGCGTAAAAATATTATTATATCATTTTAGTTTCATATATAAAAAGTTTAATTTGGACACAAACGCTTTATTTGACAGTTTTTTTCTTGTGATGAACTAATTTTTATAATTATTTTTTTATGGTTAAATGCTTCTTGTGTGGTGCCATATAAATTTAATCTAGACCTAAATATTAGATTTTACTTATTTTTAATAATTAGTTTTTTTCTTCATTTTTACTTATACAAGCACTTATAACACCTTATAACTTCTAAAATAAAAATTTAAAAAAAAAAATTTTAATATCTTTAATAATTAATAATTATTTGCTGTTTTGTTCAATTTGTTTAAATTAATCAATAAGATAAATTGATATCTTATCAAATTAAAGTCAATTTTATAAATTTTTGATTTTTTATAATTTGATGATGCATTCGGTTTCAAATAAAGAAAAATCCTCAAGATTAGTTTACCTAGAACAAAGTTTTGAAAACATAAGAAAGCAGACACACGTAAGAAAAAAAATCAGTCAAATTCAAAATCTCTTCTTTTTTTTGAAGTCGGTTAAAAAGGGAAACAAATTGCAAAGCAATGTGTGTTGCCTGCAAAGTTGAAAGCTTCGTGCGAAAAAGTTTATGCTTTCTTAACACACGAAAACAAAAAAAGACAAGTAACTTATGATGCCGTTTTAGTCTTCTATATTATCAGATTATAATAAAAAGGTTACAATAAAAAAATTTTACAGATTTAAATTGCAGGGGCAAGCACCGCGCTTTGCCTTACAGCACTTAATGATTAACAGCGATCGCACTCGTTTATCGGAGCTCCCGTGCGAAGGCGAAGCAGGTCGCTAATGTAACAAAACAATTTACTGCCGGGTATATCTCAAAAGTTTCCACTAAGTGTGCATCTAAATTTTTTTTTTTTTTTTGAAAAGTAATTGATATTCTTTTTACAGTAGCAAGAACTATTATCTGCTTCTTTATTAGAAGAATATTAAGTGTAATAAACCACTCTAAAAGCTAAAATATTAAAAACTAGGAAGCAACATGACAGTTCTATCTCAAGTAGTGATCTCAGATTCTATTTCAATAATTGTATTTTTACTATAAATAAACTGTTACTTGAATCCCTACTTCCATTTCAAATTCTTAGAAACCGTATTTTTAGAAGAAAAATTACAGAAAAGTCTATATGGCAATTGAAACAGTGTAAAATCATTAGTTTTAAGAGAACTAAATTAAATTTTTCTTTTATAATTTTGTAATTTAAATTTAGTTATTTAATGACTGTTCTAAGAAGGATGACTTTAGAACGAATGAAATAAATTCTAATAAATTAGAAAAATACTTACGTATTAAAATTTTTAATATACATTTTTAAAAACATTGGTTATAGTAATTTATAGTGTTGTAAAATAAACATGCATGCATATAAAAGAACAATTTGGATAGTATAATTAGCAAAAATTGACCTTTTCGGTTACCCTTTTTTATTAACAACGGGTGTGGCTAAATGGGGTATATGAGGGCGCAGCTTTCGCACGATCGACGCTTGTTTTGGTTCATTTTTGAAAATATGGGCGTGCACCCCTACATAAGCATCTAAGTAATTCCTAAGGTGTGACCCGACCAAATCGATATAACCTCAATGACAGCGCGCTAGCGCCAAAAAGACACTTACCGTTTTATAACTAATTAGGCCTAATTTCCTGTTTTTTTCTAAAAAACTTTGCACTAAAGCATAAAAGTACACTAAAAAAATATGATATTTCTTCTTCAATAATCAACAGTTTATTTAAAACAATGTTTTAAAGTTTCTTTTTATTTAAGTTTTTTTTTGTTAGTTTATAGTTATTATTTTAAACAATACACATTTATTTTCGTCCTGTGGAAAAACTATTAAAATAAAAATTGTCCTCAGCTTTAAAAAAAAATGAAAGAAAAACAACTTTGCTTTTATAGTTTATTAAAAATTAAAAATAAGATACAAAAATACAACAAAATTTGCTAACAGCATAAAAAACTCATTCAACATAAGAAAGCAGTAATCTAGCAGGCAATTTTTAATAAAAATCAATTTTTTTTAAATTTAAGTAAAAAATACGCTACATTTATCAAAATTTCAAACAACTTAAAAACAAAATATTTTGCATTCAATTGATAGGTACCTTAATGACTAATAAAATAAAAATTAATTTTTAAAAAAAAACATAATTATTTTTCACAGCACACTTGAGATAAAATCACAAACTATTATATTACAGCCATTCACAATATCGGTTAATTGAGCGATTATTAAATAACGAGTCTGTCTATTTTCTTTTAATAATGTTCTACAATAAACGGGTGTGTGCACCATCCAGAATATTGTTCGCGATTTGCTCACCAGGATACGGGGGCGCTAGACACCAATCCTGTGAAAAGATATTTGAGACGAATCAGACTAAGATCGGATCATCTCGATTCATTCCGTTATCATTTTATTGAACTATGTTCTTGCTTTCATTTAAGAAATAAACAATTAATTGTAGTTTTAAAATTAATAAAAAGTATATAGACATTGTCGATTGCAATAAATTATTGTCATAATGTCAGTAAAAAATTCCTTTAATGAAAAAAATTTAAATTTGTAATTAGATCTTGTCATTAAATAGTCAAAATATAACGTCAAATCACAGATTAGTTGTCAAATGGTGTTTACATATTATTCTTGTACAGTCTCTGTAAGCTTTCAAAAAAAGTACTACAATATTATGACAAAAACAATAAAAAAAACATTTAAACTACTTAAAGACTTATTTTGATTAATTACTTATTAAGATTGATTGATTTACAATCAATTTTTTTAAAGTTTGTCGAAAAATTGCTTTGACGACAAAGATGTATTGCAATTCACTGTCAAAATTTATTATGTACTTATAAAGTTTATTATGTACTTATAAAGTTTTGAAAAACATGGTTGAATTTTGTAGATACAAAAATTGATTTTTGTTTTATTTCTAACTGATTTTGTTTGTTTTAAATTTGTATCTAAAAACATTAATTCAAGGGTGTGATTAAATTTCTTAGCATTTAAAAATCAATTCCAATCTATTTCCATCGCTATCTATATTGAAGACTTGGCTATTAAGATTGAAAAAAAAAACGAGAAAAACTACTTAAATTTAATTACTTACACTAATAAAATTCTATTCTATTCCTAATTTTATCTAATATTGAATATATTAATTTAGCTACTAAATTTAAAATTATTAGCCTACTATTTGATTTAATTAATATATATATATATATTAATTAATTAATAACACACATCATGTATAATACTGTCGAATTATACATGTATATTTGCGGATAACTTTGTTGTTTATGAATCGATTTTGATATTTCTTTTTTTGTTAGACAGGAGATATCTCAAAGGTAGTACTATAATAGAAAAATTAGGATGTGTAAATGGCATTTTAGATAAATCAAGAGAAATCGTTGGAAATTGTAGTAGCGCTTAGTGCGTTTGTTAATGCGTGTTCGCTTTACTTCACGTGTTTACTTTTTACTTCACGGTTTCTTCTTGAAAAAACTTTTTTTTATTAAAAATATTGTTGGGTCAACTCATCCATATCAACTCAACTATATCTTGACCTCTTTTTGTAATTTTTTTTGTTAGATTTTTTTTATCTGTATTTTTTGTTTGCTATTCTGTCAAATTTTTTTTTACTCTGTTAGAACGTCATTTATGTTAATGTTTTATTATGTTTCTTTTTCAGTTAGCCCTTTCTTATTCTCCATTACTATTTTTTTAATTTTCTAATGTTTATTTTTTAATTTTATTTCTTTTTCTCTGTCTTAAATACTGTTTCTTCTTCTTATTTTTTTTTTATGTTATTTTATCTTTTTTCTTTGTTAAACCTGCTTTTTTTAAGATTCTATAACTGTTTAGCTTTATAAGGTTTTCTTCTTTAACATTACAGAAAACCGAAAATCATTGAAAACTTTTCAGCAAAAATCAAAAACATAGTTATACTTTTACAGTCTTCATACATAAAAAACTATTTTTCTTCTTTTTAAATCAACTTGTATTCTTGTCTTATGTAAATTAAATCTTAAAAATAGAAAAATGTATACGAGCTTGCCGAATTGAGCTAGAATCAAAAAGATCATGCTATCGAGTAAAACCTCGCCTTTTCTACACATGTTGTACAAGATACTTTTGCGACAACTACAAAAAAGCTGGTACTTACTTTTTTTAATTATTTTTAATAAAAATGGATACATTTTAACATACAAAACACACATCTTTTTTTAGGTGTTTTCAACTTACTGGTACAAACGTCGATTAAAAATGTTATCTGACAGAGATTAATTAAAATTAATTTTAATTCAAAAAATTGATATTAACGTTTTGTGTGTAAAATAAAAACACAGTTGGCCAATCAGATGTCTCAAATTTTTAATTTAACCTAATCATTTCCAGTTTCCAGTCTTCTAAGATTTGAGAATCTAAAGTTTTGGAAATACAGTAGGGCCTCGTTAATCCGGAGAGGCAAAAACAAAACCCTTTTCGGATTATCGAGGCGTCCGGATTATAGTATGTTATATTTAATGTTAATAAAACACATGTTTAACCTTAGTTTCTTTTATCAATTTTTTAATTATAGCATAAAAACAAAATGTACATATGTTAAAAAGTACATATGTACAACCACGTAAGGAAATCAGTATGTTAAAATTAAACATTATGTAGTTAATTCTTCTTGAAAAAGTTTGTAATACTCTTCTGTTTATAAATTTCGCACTTCATTTCGAAAGCCCGGTCTCTAAGTCGACGGAGAAACATAACTTCGTGGCTATCAAATTCGTTATCTTCAGCCTATTTTAAATTAGTGTTTAAAGCTCCTACTGCCTCTGAATTATTAATTTTTGTGCTTTCTACAATTTCAACGCTATTGCCCTCATCTTGCTCATCGTTCTCACACATAGCCGCTCGCGCCGGATTACAGCGATCACCGAATAAGCGGGAGTCCGGATTACCGAGGCCCTACTGTAGTTCCAAAGCAGTGTATGCTATTCATCTGCTATTGCAGTCAACAGTTCTACTCTATTAATAAATTTTATTAATATAATTTGTATAAATTATAATGTTGTATCAAAAAAGTTCTTTACAATAAAAGATTGATTGAACAATAGATTTTATTATCCTATGATAACACACATTTTGAAATACATTGACTTAATGTTGTATTTTACTTTACAGAACATATTACAGTATCATTATTTCACAGTTTATAATCTTATATAAGCAATTATATATTAGACATCTGTCATTTAGAGTAACCCATGAATTAACATGTAGAAAACTTAACTTTGATGTAAAGTTAGCTTCCAATGGATATTGCTAACTCGTTAGCCTTGCTGAAAATGAAAATAATATTTAATCGGTCGACAATATGTGTAAGACTTATTTATTTTAATCTAAACGTTTTTCTAAATTTTTACAACTAATATAAGTTGAATAACAGTTAACTCTATTATTACCGCCACCAGATAGCGCAAATCCGCGAAGTTTTCTCCATCTAAGTGATAAAATAAAATAATTAAAAAACAGAGTGGCGCTGAAATTGCCGTTGTGACCAACATTCTGTCAAGCTCTGTGACACTTACTTATTTTAATCTAAACGTTTTGCTAAATTTCAACGATCAATTTGAGTTAGATAATAAATTTGTCAAGCTGTCTATGTTCTACGAGTATCATCAACAATCTACTTCAACTCATCTTTTTTACTCATTGATATAGAAATGCCCAAATGGTCAGACGGATCGATTGAGCAACATATGAAATACATCATGTGTTAATAAATTTACACATAGTGTGCCTGAAAATGATACCTCTAAAGTAACTCACTAGAGACTTTTTCCTCTTCATAAAGTTTTCTTTCTTATAAACTACTAGTAGGGACATCACAAGGTCTATTGAACGACCACTCCATGAACTCGATTAATTTCTATTTACCGTACTCTTTACCCTTTTTTTTAGCGTTGTGTTCTCAATGATGTCTTCTCTGTTTTGGGACCTAATTCAGAAGCAACGTGAACGGTGTCGCCAGACCTCAGTCTCATTAAGCAAAATGAATGTCTGAAAGTAATACACAATAACATATATAAAATAATGATGAATAAATAAAGAACCTATGAACATTACGCACTCTCACATCACCAAAAAAAAATCCACTGTCTTTTAAGAACGTAATCATAGCGATTAACGGGCTCTAGCCTATTTTTAGAGAAAGTGGACAGCCAGGATAGCAATTTGTAAATGCTTATAGATGCCAAAAAAGGTCACATGTTTAAAATGCCATGTTACATAGACTCTAAGTATTGAACTATAGTTTTTGTCGTAAAAACACTAGATCCGTAAACTTGAACATTATATGATATTGTTCTTATTGAAACTCTTCAGCAAGTCGCAAAAGATTAGAGTAACCTTTATGCACTAAAACATGTAAAAACCTTGATCTCAATTTTTTTATGGAAAATGGATTCTAATAGATGTTGCTCGTTTTACTATATTACAAAAGTAGTAAGCGCCTGGGTGAATATAAGATCAAATTAGTTACTCCAAATTTATTTAAATTTAAATCTGTGGCGATTTACTGAAGAGTACCAATAAGAACAAAACACGCCTTGCTTGTCTCAATTTGTATCTATTAGAATTATCATTTGTCATTTAAAGTGACCTATATGCATGAAGCATATATGTAGAAACGTTGTTTTTTAAAATTTGATGTAACGTAGCTTCTAACAGATGCCGCTTGTTGTTTTTAATTTTTAACAATCAGTTATCAGTGCGAGCAATTGATGTCAAAAAACAGATTATTAGAATAACTTGAAAACTTCTATCTTGATCAAATTTAAAAAAAACCACACCAGCAGTCGCTTTTAGTTATAAAAAAAATAAACCAAAATTGGTTTACCACATGAAAAGTTTTAAGGTCTTAACCAGACATAAAAAAGGGTAAATTTTTTTTTATTTTATAGAAATTGGTTAAAAAAAGATTCTTAAGGAGACTTACATCCAAAAACAATTTTAATAATTAAAAAAGGGCTATTCTAAAGCTACCAGTAATATATTTAGTTTAGTATAGTGTGAGAGTTTATTTTTTATACATTTATTAATATAAATTATTTAAGTCAAAGCGGCTTTAATATAATATTGCAAGAAGGAGGAATAGCTGAGTAGAGATTGCGCAGAGCGCTTAGCTGAGGGATGATACTATTGCCGTAAGGGCAGTAGACAGCGGTCAGTGGGTAGTACTCGTAGGAGTGTCGAGTGCGGTATGCGTGCACAGTCAAATCAAGTCGAGAGAACGAGGGTGATAGTTATATTTCTACACTCGAACGAATATAACACATGCGAATGTGGTGTCTTAACATTTCTATTCTAGTAACCTAGCCAGGTGACAGATCCTACCTTCTTCTAACCATGTGGCTAGTTTGGCCATGGCAGCTAGGTTTGAGTACTGATACGACTTGCTCTAATCTTAGGAAAGAGCACATGTAAGACCTTATTACCTTATATTGATTATTATGATGCATGCAGATACATCTATGTCATTATTGGCATACTTGTTTTTATTAAAGAGCATGCAGATTATTTGTGTCAGAATTGACACGGTTTATTATTGCTCTTTCTGTGAAAAGATTAAGAATGAAAACCTACAGCAGAGAACTAGTTCTGTTCTGGAGCCGGTCTTTACTACTACTATTATTATTTATTATTTGGCTCTCGACGCCGATTAACATAATTCTTGCTTTTTCGGTTGAGAGGTTTGGTGATGCCGCCAAGGCTGGTACCTTGTCGCTGAAAAGGGTTGTAGGTGAGCTCCCTATTGTGGCAATGGAAGGTTGCAGTGTTCTTATACCTTTCAATTATCCCGTAATCTTATTTTTATTCTCCTCGCCGGAAACACTGTAGCCAATGACCATCTAGGTTCAATTACCTGGGTGCAGGCTTGAGAGTGAGATGCCTTTATAACTTCTCACATTGGTACCGAAAATAATAAATAGGTTGAAGATTAGAGAACCAGAGAGAAGCCGCCAAAGTCTATGGAGTCCGATCCATATGATAGAAACAGCAAAGTTCACATTCACCATTATGTGTGAATGTGTTTCATGTATGGTTAATCTAATCCGTTCAATTCGTTCGAGGCGGTTTCTTAACGGCGGCTACAAAGGGGGTGAGTTGTAGTAGATCGTTGATAATAATGTAGTCTGTTAATCTTGTATTTATGCAGTATTTAAGTTGTATTCATAATCAGAAAACGAATGTGGTGAAACAATATGACAATTATTGTATTTAAATGAAACTAGGTAATTTCATTAAAGGATTTTAATTATCCCGGCGCCTTCACCATCATTCTTATGCAAATTGCGTCAAAAAAAATACCCCTTACAATAGTAATTGAAAAAAACTATAAAAAAAAAGTTTTTTAATAAACCGCTGAAATGGTTTACATAGTTACAAAAAACTGAACCTTATAAATTTGATAGTAGGTTTATGAGTTTCCAAAAACAATTTTAATATTTTTATTTAAAATTTATTTTATTTTATATTTGTTAAATATGAGAAAATAGCCAGCCAATCAAAAAAATTTATTTTAAATTTATTTACAATTTACTTAATTTTAGTTAAACTTAGTATCTGTTGACACACCTTTAAAGTAACAAAGCAATCTATAAATAGAAGCAGTATTACAAAATGGGGCTGCTAATTCAGAAAACTAATTTGAGCGGATGCTTTTAAGAGGGGCGCTGGAATACATCGATGCAAAAGATGGCGCTACATACTAAAAAAACAATTTCTCGTGGATGTATACCTCGTGAAAGCATTTTTACAAAATGCCACAATATTAATCAATCTTTGCTTTATGGACTAACACAATTTAAACTTTTCTCTTAAATACTTTCCATGATACAACAAAAAATAAGAGCGACGTTTTTTGGAAAAAAGTGGCATATAATGAAATAAGGCTTCTTCGGTTCCTGCAAAAAAGACTACAAATCCAAAATATTGCAGCTGAACAATTTGTAATTACGCTGGTTTGCGTCTTTCCGTATGAAAGTTTTATGAATTAATCAAACTAGAGCTGTCGGAATTAGTTTGACTACTATGCCTCAGATAGCACAGTCTCGCAGTCGCTTTATACTGCAGTGTCCCTGTATTTAGGTAATTCTAAATGCAGAGACACTATTTTACTGTTTGCTGAAATTCTGTTTACGCTCTTGTCCTCGTCTTTTTCTCATAAAATAAATAGTCGAAGAGCTCTGTTTTTGTGTTTCCGATATCATATCGTGTTATCTATTCGGTTATTTGCAACTTAAAAGTGTATTTTTAATAATTTTGTTTGAATTTTTTTTGAAATATAATTCAGTAACTCAGTATAGTATGTCTCGTAGAAATCGCAGCTTTTTGTGGAAGCATTTTTTAAAAAATGACTAAATTCAAAAAGCTAAATGCAAGTATTGCAGCTAATTTATTAGTTTTGCTAGTGGTTCTTTGGGAAATTTAAAAAGACATATAAATACAAAACATCCTGGCCTTAATATAGATGTTTCGAAAAGTGCTACAACAATTAATCCAAATCCCAATATTGAAGAAATCTCTCCGATGGAAATGAGATCAACTGAAGATAATCCAGGCACTAGTGGACATGGAAATATTGGAATTATTGCATCAGTTAGTGGGAACAGTAAAGCTTACAATAGTGCTAGTTGTAGTTCTGCTAGTAGTGTTGGGTCTAGTGCAAAATTAAAGCTTTTAAAGAATCAAACAAAAGTTCAAGCTTTTTTAAATAGGTCAGTGTTGTTGGCAAAAAAAAGAGCTCTTGACGTTAAATTGGTCCAAATGATTACCAAAGAATATCAAAGGGTACCATCCTTTATCAATTGTGGAAGACCGAGAATTTAAAGAATTCGTGAATGTCATGCCCTGGATATTCTATGCCCTCCAGGAAAACTATTTGAAATTCTTTCATTCCACAACTTTACGAATTGACAAAAGACAATGTAAAAGAAAA
Source organism: Lagria hirta (assembly GCA_947359425.1). Classification (NCBI taxonomy): domain Eukaryota; kingdom Metazoa; phylum Arthropoda; class Insecta; order Coleoptera; family Tenebrionidae; genus Lagria; species Lagria hirta. The sequence continues at coordinate 32,973,328 of OX375794.1, forward strand.
ATGTAGAGGCTGTATGCTTAACCACAAATGCTTGGACGTCAATCAACCAAGAAAGTTTTGTTGCAGTAACAGCTCATTTTTTTGCTAATAATTTAAATATTAATTCGGTATTATTGGAATGTGGTTCATTTTCTGAGCGTGACACTGCAATAACATTTCAAAATTTTTGAAAGACGTTTTTGCTCAGTTTAACATAAAAAATAAAATAATTGCATGTGTGACGGATAATGCGGCTAACGTTCAGCAATTCAATTGTTAAATTGGCGACATGTGGGATGTTTTGCACACACCGTCAATCTTATTGTGCAAAAACCGCTTTTGGAAATTAAAGCAACAACGACAAAAGTGAAAACAATTGTAGAGTACTGAAAAAAGTACTTATGCTATGGCAAAATTGCAGCTGATGCAAGAACAAATGAATTTGCCAAAAGTGAAAATAAAGCAAGACGTTCCTACACGTTGGAATTTAACGTATGATATGTTAAAAAGATATCAAGACCTAAGAGAAGCAATTATTTCAACCTCAGTTCTTTTAAATGTTGAGCATTCTTTGAGCTCCGAAGATTGGGAAATTATTATCAGCCATAGGAATTTTAAAAGTATTCTTTGACGTAACAGTCGAAATCAGCGGTGAAAATTTTATTTCTATCTCGAAAATACTGCCTCTGGCAAAAATTATGAGGTGCAAACATATCACACATTACTACTGTAACAGAAAATAATAAAGGCATTGAAAAAATGAGTACAGTATTAAAAAGAAAGATAGAAAAACGTTTTCAGCTGTTAGAAGAGAACGAGTTAATAGGACAGGCAACAATTTTAGATCCTAGATTTAAGAAATATGGGTTCTTTGATGATAAGAAATCCAGCACCAACAACTGGATCAACAATTTATGAGAGGATTTCGATAAAGAAGTTGAGGCAGTTCGTGCGCAAATACCTTAACGAAGCATTGCTGTCAAGAAACGAAAATTCGCTTACATCATTGCTTACATGGTGGAGAGAACGAGCCAAGATTTATTCGAGAGTTTTTGCATTAGTAAATAAACGGTTATGCATTACGGCAACCTCAGTGCCATGTTAGCGAATTTTTTCCAAAACGGGATACTTACTTACCGAACGAAGAAATCAGTTGAAAAGTAAAAAAGTTACGCAAATTTTGTTTTTAAATCATAATATGTAAAATATGTATTATTAGTATTTTTTGTAATTTTAGTATTTAATAGTATTTTAATCTAGTAATTTTTGTAAATATGTGATATTAGTATTTTTTGTAATTTTATTTTGTTTTACAAAATTATAATTTTAAATAACATGTAAACTATTTTTATTTAGTATATTTTTATATTTATTTCATATTTGAATTATATTTAACTTTTTTTATATTTGTTTATAAAATATCTGTAGCAGTTATAAAAGTGCTACATACTTCAAAAGCTTTTAAGTATTTTTTTTCTTTATTGTTTTATACAACCTGATAAACTTTTTAGTGTTAACACAGTTTTACCACTTTACACATTGTATTCATTTTTGAATGCTGACTACACTACATGATAAATCATAAGTTATGGAATCTAACAGCTGAATACCGAGAGCATTACTGTTCACAGTGTGATTGGATTCTGAAGGCTTCTTCTTTTTCTTTGTTTTGATCTGCTGTTTATGTTTATGATCTAGAATTGCACCAGTAGTATAAGGAGGATCAACACATCTTTTTTTTTCAAGTTTCCTTGTATTATTTCTGGTGCTATGCAATTTTCATAAAAAGTGCATAATTTGGGAAGCATATTCTCATTTCAGAAATCATCGCATCTGTTGATGGTTTCAACAAGGATCTGCACCCTATCATTAACGTAAACGATAAAATAACATTTTTCACGTTTGGTAATGTGGAGTTAACCCTGCACCTACAATAAAAAAATATATTTTATATTTGTAAAACAGTTATTTCTAAAAGTACCTGGTAATAATATTTATATCTTTGTTTTAATTTAATCTCCCTGTCTTTCACTTCTACTATATCTTTATCACCGATAAGTCCTACATAAAGAACAAAATTAGAAATTAATAACTCACAGTTTTAGATCATTATTACACCATCAAGGGAGGCATTTAAAAATCCATATTCCTCATCAATCCATAAGCCAGAAGATTGAACTCGTAAGTTGTATTTACTTTCAAGTTTTTTTTATAGCTACTCCCTCTTTAGCGATACCATACTCTGTAGCTTCTGTAGAAAAATGAGTAGGTCGTAAACTTTTTAGAATTTTTTAAAACTTTTTAAAACTTTTTTGGAAATTTCAAAAATTTTTAAGAATTTCTTAATAAGTTGAAAAAAGTTTAATTGAACTTTTTATATATAATTTTTAAAATTTATCAATACGTTTTAAAATTACTGAAAGTAAAAATAAATTACTAAAAACTGCTTAGAAAAAATATTTGAATGTTTTGAAATGGTTTAAAAAAGTTTTAATAAGATATTTAGATTATTTCAATGATTTTCGACTTAAAAAATTTTTAAACGTTTTTAAAAACTGTTTTATCCTTTTATTTATTATAAATTTATTAATTGACTATTTTTTGATTATTTTATTTATTTTTATTTATTTTATTCACTTGATTATTTAAATTTTTTTAGAATTTTTTAGAATCTTTTAGAATTTTTTAAAATTTTTTAAAATTTTTTAAAATTTTTTTGTTTTTTTAAAATTTTTAAAATTTTTTAAAAAATTTTAAAATTTTTTAAAATTTTTAAAAATTTTTTAGAATTTTTTAGAATTTTTTAGAATTTTTTAGAATTTTATAGAATTTTTTAGAATTTTTACAGAATTTAAATGAACTTTTTTTATATAACTTTTAAAATTTGTTGAAACGTTTTAAATATATTAAAAGTAAAAGTAAATTACTAAAAACTATACTTAGAAAAAATATTCGATTGTTTTGAAATGGTTTAAAAAATTTTGAATAAGAAATATAGATTATTTTTATTAATTTTTGATTTAAAAACCTAAACGTTTGTAAATTGTTTTAACTTTTTTTAAATATTTTAATTTTTTAATGGTTTTTTTAATTTTTAAAAAAATTTTAAAAATTTTTCAAAATTTTTTAAAATTTAGAATTTTTTAGAATTTTTAAAGAATTTTTAATAATTTTTTAATATTTTTTTAATAATATTAAAAAAATTTAACTGAACTTTCTAGATATAAATTTTAAAATTTATTAATACGTTTTAAAAATTCTAAAAGTAAAAATATATTTCTAAAAACTTTTTAGAAAAAAAATTTGAATAATATTAAAATAATTTAAAATATTTTTAATAAGAAATTAAGAATATTTTCAATAATTTTTTATTTAAAAATTTTTAAAAATTGTTGCAGACATTTTAATTTTTATAGTTTTTTCCAATTTTCCAAAAATTTTTTAATCTTTAGAATTTTTTTAAAGTTTTTTAAAATTTTTTAAAATTTTCAAAGAATTTGTAATAATTTTTTAATATTTTTTTAATAATTTTTAAAAAATTTAACTGAACTTTCTATATATGAATTTTAGAATTTGTTAATACGTTTTAAAAATTCTAAAAGTAAAAATATATTTCTAAAAACTTAGAAAAAAAATTTGAATAATATTAAAATAATTTAAAATTTTTTTAACAAAAAATTAAGAATATTTTCAATAATTTTTTATTTAAAAATTTTTAAACGTTTTTAAAAATTGTTTCAAACATTTTAATTTTTTATGGTTTTTTTCAATTTTTTTACGGTTTTAATGTTAGAATTTAATGAAGACATTTTAGCAGAACATAATTTGTTGAATTTTTGGATCTGGATTTGAGAAAATTGTTGACGATAGTTTTGGGATTTTTGGTATGTGATTTTGTCAAAATGAAGCCAGTGAACCGAATCAAGAGTGTTGGAAAATTCAAGGTGAAGATAATAGAGATCACGAGCGACAAAATCCAGTTGGCAACGGTTTTACAGAATTTTTCCCCGAAGGAGCCGAAATCTGAATTTTTGTAAAAGTAGTTGAGGACAGGAAGAAAGCATAAGATGTTTAATAAAAAGATATAATAAAAAGGTTTTTGATAATAATTTATTCAGGGTATTTCTATTTGTATGTGCAATCCCCCTATGGAATGCTTTAAGAAAGGAAACGGCCCTCGGTCTCTGGCAGCTCAAACGTTCTCGGTTACGATAGCGATCGAAGAAGGCAATGAGCGAAGGGTGCTAAACAACCTCTGGGTAAAATCAGACTACCATAAACGACGACTACAAATTGCAACTTATAATGTCAGAACTATAAATTAGGAGACCATGGATTGAAGAATTAGAGAAAGAATAAGAATAGATCCATTGAGATGTGCTGAGCCTCAAGAAAGTGAGAAAAAAAGGTGAAAAACAAGTTTTTCTAAAATTGTGACATCTTCTCTGTTAAAAAGATGATGAGGAGGACTCATCTATTGGAGGTGTAGGTTTTATGATTCATCAACGACATGCTAAAAACATAGTCATTTCAAGATTGAGTCACAGATACTCTTTTAATATCATCCAAGCTTATTTACCATAATCCCCCCAACCAGCTGAGGAGGTGGAAAGTTTTTATAACGATGTTTGCCAAGAAATGAAAGAAACTAAAACGCACTACAACCTTCTAATTGGATACTTTAATGCTAAAATCTGGCTGAAGACAGACGATAGCAAACGGCAATAGGAAATTACAGATATGAACAATGAAACGACCGAGGCGCTATGCTCTTGGATTTTCTGTCACATCATGAGCTATATACAATGAACACTTTTTTCAAAAAGAAGCCCTGATGGTTTAACGAAAAACAAGATCAACATTGAAATAACAGATAAAAAAGAAATAGTTCAGAACGTAACAGCTTTAAATAGTTTTATGGCAGGTAGCGATCACACAAAGATAGTTGTAAACATCGGCAAAGAAAGAGCAAAATGATTTTCAAATCTAAAACATAAGGTTAAAGATCTCAAAAACTATAAAGATATAATATCATCAAATCTAACAGACAAATAAGGCAGTAACATCAAGGCTTTAAACAACCAGAGAAGAGCAAAAATGATGAAAAACTAAGCGAAAATACAAAACAACTCCTGGAATATAGAAGATATCGGTCTAACAGATTCACTAGTAACTATAACAGCTTAAAAGAACTAAATAAAAATATATCAAAGGTCATTAGGAAAGATATATAAAATTTCAACACAGATAAGATATTAAGAGTTATGATGATCTTTATTAACGGCAACAATACCTGTTACAATCATTTACAATAGTGACTAAAGAGACAAGATAACAGACATAAAATTACATCAAGCAATATAACTTACTAGAGACACATAATTTGTTTTAGGTGAAGTTTAAAACTAGATAACTTATCATATTTAAAAAAAAAAGGTAGCACTCCGGGAGTGCCGGCAGAAGTGAAAACTTCAATATTAACGTTGTGTTTAATTATAAGTATAAAAGTACTATCATTTATGAGGTAGAATACAATGTTTATTTATTGCGCTATCGTACACAAATATGACAATTTATATGTTGTTATTTATAATATTATATCGTTATTTATATATTACATTAAATTTTATCTCTCAGAAAAATCAACTTCCATCCATAATTTCGACGACTTTTACACCATCGTTATTATCAGAATCATCATCGCAAATTTTTACAACTGATACAATTGGTTTATGATACTGAAGTAAGAAACAAACAGTTTTGATTCGAACCTATTTAAGTGTCTAATAAAGACCGCATCAATAGTAGTTTTGTATTTCGTTGTGCTAAAATTGCGATCATTTGACATAGTTAAACCAAATTCATTATTTAAAAATTCAATTAATGATTGATTTTTATCGTCTGCAAAGTTTATATTGAAATCTCCACTTAAGAGGGTTCGATAGCCGTCGCCATGTTAGAAAATTAATTTTTCAAATAACTTTGTTAATTTTCATTAATTGTTAATTCTGCTTTTACTGACACTAACAATTCTAAAAGATGTATTTACGAAAGTCAATAATGTTTTTTTTGTAAATGAAAAAAAATATATTTTTTTTAAATAGAGTGCCAGTGTTGAGGTAAAGACTTTTAATTGACTTTCGAATATTCTTATAAATATATTAAACACTTTTGATAGTAAAAATTTTGTGATTTTTTATTAAATAACATCACAAATCGAAAAACCATTTTTCTAATTTTTGAGTTGGAGTGTGGTGCCACCTCGTACACGTTGATTTAACTTTGCTTTTAATTAGGCTTGGCAACATTGTACGGCGATTCGAAAAATCGATTAATTGAGATGGTCATGGCCAGTTCGCACGCTTCGTCAAAGGCAACTTTAGGGCTCATTTTTTCAAAAAGCTTCTACATTTAAGTTTTTGCGACTGGCATTAGAAGCGCTATAGTTTTTCTAAACAAGTATCCAAAAAAATTATAGTCGTAATTTACTTAAACCGTTAATGTAGTAACGCAATATATTATGTTGAGAAAACCCATTTTTTTTAATTAATCTTCTAGCAGGAATAAAGTCATTTTGCAAAATTCTATTTTTAGTCCTACTGAAAAAAGCTGTGAAACATTATTTTAGATAGCCAAACTTGAATTCTGCTAAAAGACTAAAATAATAATAAAATACTCGTACAAGTAAAAATGATAATTTAACAAATAAACAGAAAGATAAATGCACTTTCATAGTATTTATACATTTATTGAAGTATTAATAAATTAGTAGTTACTAGTGATAGGCCAGTAGTCGAAAACCGCTCATAAATTAAGCGCGGCCCACGGCCGCTCTCTACGGAATTCTACACACTAGAACTTATAAGCTCAAACATCCTGCTTTACCTATTTACTTTTTAAAAAATAAATTTGTGTATGAAGAGGTTGGAAGCATATGACCATTTCATTCTATAAATTTGAAAAACTCTTTTTACAGATTTTGAGGGATGATCAGTTTTGGATGGAAAAAAGCTTTCTAAAAATATTTTATTTTAATTGCATTTTGCCGAAACTAATGGATGCAAGTAGAAGCATTCGAAATTCTCCCAGGACTGAGTTGTTAGAGTATCCAATATTATGCAATTATTATTAATTTTCAGTTTTTTATCGCGACTACGGCTGCGTTTGTCTTTTCATATTTTTATCAGTTTATTTAATGAGTGTTGCCATTTTTCTATTCTATAAAAACACATTTTTTTTATTGAGATGCCATGTACCTTTTACAATGAGTGTGCAAAATTTTATGAAAATGAGGTCGATAACTGATCAAAATAATTTATCGATGAATGAGGTGAACCTAGCCCCATTTTTTTCATTTAGGTTTTGACCAAGAAACAAGCTATTTAGTAATTGAACAACAACGAGAAATAGATTTGATTATGATGAATATTCAAATAAAAATATTATTCGTATTTTACTTGTTTCTGTTAGTATCTTGTCAGGTTTTAAAGTCTTAGTTTTCTTATAAAAGAATAGAAAATACGATTTTAATTCTCTTTATGAAACGACTAACATGGTTAACGAAACATTTGTCAAGATCTAAAAACTAATTTTTCAACGATTACCTATAAAATCGACTATTAAAAGATCACCAACAAAACTTGAATTTCCAATTTATACACTTTTTTTTTAAATAAATAAGTAGTTGACAACAGTTCCATAACTAATATTGGATAAATAATTTATTTATCAAATATTTTTAAAATATATGTTCAGGTTGTTTTTTTAAGATTTTTAAATAATTTTAATAATTTTTTAAAATTTTTTTAGAATTTTCTAAGAATTTTTAAAAATTTTTAAATAATTTTTAAAGAATTTAATAGATTTAATATCTATATATATATATATATATATATCTATAAAATTTAATAACGTTTTAAAATTACTAAAAGTGAAAATAAATTACTATAAACTAGTTAGAAAAATTATTTGAATGTTTTGAAATGATTTAAAAATTTTTAAATAAGAAATTTAGATTATTTTTAATTAATTTCAAATTAAAAATTTTTAAACGTCTTTAAAAATTGTTTTAACTTATTTAAATTACATATTTTTTAAGGTTTTTTTTAATTTTTAAAATAATTTTCAAATCTTTTCAGAATTTTTTAAAATTTTCAAAAAATTTTTAAGAATTTCTTAATAACTTTTAAAAAATTTCATTAAACTTTTTATATATAATTTTTAAAATTTATTAATACGTTTTAAAATTACTGAAAGTGAAAACAAATTTCTATAAACTGGATAGAAAAAATATTTTAATGTTTTAAAATGGTTTAAATGTTTTTTAATAAGAAATAAAGATTATTTTCAATAATTTTCAATTTAAAAACTTTTAAACGCCTTTAAAGTTTATTTCAACTTTTTTAAATTAAATGTTGAGGTTTTTTTTTTAATTTTTATATTTATAATAATTTTAATAATTTTTTAGAATTTTCAAAAAAGTTTTAAGAATTTTTAAATAATTTTTAAAAAAATTAATAGATTTTTTTATCTATAATTGTAACATTTTTTTAAAACGTTTTAAAATTATTAAAAGTAAAAATAAATTACTGTAAACTAGTTAAAAAAAATATTTTAATGTTTTGAAATGGTTTAAAAGTTTTTTAATAAGAAATAAAGATTATTTTCAATACTTTTCAAATTTTGTTAAAGTTTTTTTTAAATTTTTAAATAGGTTTAAAAATTTTTTGAAATTTTTTAGAATTTTCAAAAATTTTCAAGCATTTTTTAATAATTTTAAAAAAATTTAATTAAACATTTTATATATAATTTTTAAAATTTATTAATACGTTTTAAAATTACTAAAATTGAAAACAAATTACTATAAACTAGTTAGAAAAAATTATTTGATGGTTTGAAACGTTTTTTGATATGAAATAAAGATTATTTTCAATTTAAAAATTTTTAAACGTCTTTAAAATTTGTTTTAACTTTTTTGAAATATATGCTAAGATTTTTTAAAATTTTTTAAATAATTTTAATATTTTGTCTAAATTTTTAAATAATTTTTAAAAATTTAATAGATCTTTTTATCTATAATTTTTAAGATTCATTAAAACGTTTTAAAATTATTTAAAGTGAAATTAAATTACTATAAACTATTTAGAAAAAATATTTGAATGTTTTCAAATAATGTAAAAAATTTTTAAAAAGAAATCTAGATTATTTTCAATAAATTTCTATTTGATAATTTTTAAACGTCTTTAAATTGAAAATGTGCTACGGTTTTTTCTGCTTTAAATAAGATTGACATGTAAATAATGTAATATTATTATTTATAATAGAAATCTTATATTTCAAGGCGGTGTAAAATGCTTCTGTGTGCACTGTTGCAATTTTTTCGTCTTTCCAGAATTGCTAGAGATGCGTTAGATAGTCTATCTCACTTTGGCTCGGACATTCCGACAAAGATGCAAAACTTATTGACCACTATGGGATGTAGTTTGTGCGGAGACGTAAGACGAATGTTTGTTTACGTTTGAATTCGCGCCTTGGTATCAAGCCCTCTTAAAGTCATTGGCAATTTATCAAAGCTTTTTCCAATTTTTTTTTCTTACTTACTCATTTTCTTTCACTACTTCATCATCACTTTTTTCATTAATAGATTCACTTTGTTCAATTTCCATAATTTAAACAATTCACATTTACGAATACACAACAGTGTATTTACTACACAACAGTCAAGCAATCAGCTGTCACCATCCTTGGATACGCGTGGGACGCTGTACATAAACACACACGGTCATTCGCGCAAGCGCCCTGTGCCGCCTAAACAGAGCAGCACACTCAGGCCATAGATTTAATACATTAGATATAGCTATGCATGCTGAACATACTTCGGTTCTTAAAAAACATATCAAAGAAATTAGTACATCTCTCCATTTCTTTCTATATTTAATGAAACACATTTTTTATCCTTTTTATCATATTTGTTGTATGTCGCACACGAGTCTATAGTGATTAAACAGACACGAATTTCTACGATTTTAGTCGACAATCAACGATGCAATGCTTTGCTGTCAACTTATTGACATTTGTCATACACAATCTAATAAAATACGAAAATTAGGTTAAAAATCAATTTTATTTTGGAATGAATAATTATTTATAAATAAAGGTTTTTTCATCAGTGCTAATGATTCTTAATTATTTTATCAAAAAACTCTATTCCAATTTCAAAATTTCACCAACTTTTAGTTGTGTCAGACCCATGTAAACTTTATTATCCGCTTCATATTTTATCAGCTTTCAAACCCACAACTGCATCGTGACAATCACAATAATGAAAATAAAAAACTTCTCTCCTATGAATTTGTAAAATTGAGGCTTTAAGAAAATAGAGAAACATTAGAAAGCTGGAAGAAAATAAAAGTTGAGGTTGAAATCTCAATAAATAAAATTACCTTCAAATTATTAAATATTTTTCTTGACAATAATTATTTTCAATTTTTAAGTGATTGAACTAAGTTTTCTGTTCAAATTATGTGATTAGAAAAATTTGAATAGAAACGTCAAAATAATTCTAGTGTCATGCTGACGTAGCGTACTCTGCGTCTACTGATTTCTGCTTTGCTATTTGTAGTAACCTCTCTAAAAGATAGCGCTATCGAATACTAATGCAGTTGAGAGTGAGAGCAATAGATGGTACGTCTTGGCGGACTATCGCAGTGCATGGCTGTATCTTGTTATAATAAATCTATGACTCAGGCACGGTAGAAAGAGTGGGAGATACTAGTTCCTCTCCCTTCCCCTCGATCTTACGCTTTTTCGATCAGCATCACGTGACCCTGACGCGAGTTTGAAAGTTTTTACCCATACAAAAAAAAGTGATCAGCGCCGCTAAAGAAGTTTTCACTTCAAAAATTATCTTAGAACTATATTTATTGCAAATAGAGAAGACACTATAAATAGGAGAATGCATTCCGTAGATAGTACCTACTGCTTCTAAATAGAAAATAGATATTGTTCTGACAGAATACTTTGGAATATAAAAGCGTATCTGAGACACAGTAAATCTGTTGAATCAATGTTGTTATGAAGTATATTGTATACAAAGCAGATTGCAATATAAGATCTTCTGAGTTTTAGATGGAGTAGACATAAGTAAGTTAACCCTAATTCATAATCTTTAGCAACAGGTTCAGGTAATTTCCATCTGATAAACTTATAAAATTTCCGTTGAACAGTTTTAATTCTTTCTATGTGATTGGAGTAGTACGGGGACCACACTACACTGTGGTATTCTAAAATAGACCTAACAAGACTTATGTATAACACATTTGAAGTTTGAACGTTTGAAAAGTCGTGGTCGTATCTTTTAACGAGCACTATTCCCAAGTCATTTACAGCAGCATTTATAGGAATACTCTCTTTGTTGAATTTGTAAATAGCAGCATGGTTTATATTTGCGTGAGAAACAGATGGCTTGACATTTGCTAATGTTAAGCGACATACAATACTTGTTGCACCAAATAAAAAGACTATTCAAATCATCTTGCAACGCAGCGTTGGTATTTTGAGAGAAAATCGCTGAGAAAATTTTTAGATCATCCGCAAAAATACGAAAACTGCATTTAAAATTTCACCCAACATCATTGATAAAAAGGAACGACTCTTGAGGAACGCCTGAAAGTACACTTCCGAAAAGCATCAGCCAATTTTCACATTCTGAGTACGATTCAATAAATAACTTTTAAACCAGTTGATCATCAATCTATCTGCTCCATGATTTGTATGTAGATCGTTTCTGGCAAAAACCATGCTGATTATCTATGAGTAAATTTTTAAATAGAGGGAACATGTTTTTGTGAATAATGCTTTCGAAAAGTTTACTAGGTACAGAGAGAATTGAAACTGGTCTATAATTTTCAACAAATGACCGAGAGCCTGACTTGTGAATAGGTACAATGTGAGCCTGCTTCCATAAAGAAGGAAACGTCTATTGATTTATTAAATATTATGAACAAAGGTAGAATTAACGATTGATTGCATTTCTTATAAAACATCGCAGGTAGGCCGTCAGGACCGGGACCTTTATTTGTGTTCAACTTACGGAAAGCATTCTCCACATCAGCAATTCTGATGTCTATTCGGTTGAAGTCATCGTAATTATTAAAATTGAACTTAAAATTAACATTACCACTATTATCATATACACTAACAAAATAATTATTGAAAGGGTTGGCAACTTGTTCAGTATTGTCAATGTTAGCTCCATTATACATCATGGGCAGCGGGAAGTCTCTCTTTTTAGTCTTTATAGATATAAATTTCCAGAATGATTTTGCATTAACTGTAATATTTGATTGAATTTTTTCTAAATAGTTATTATAATCATTCTGATTTTTACAATCACGTCTTAAATTATCAAACACTAATATCAAAATAGTTGGCATTCAAACAAAAAACTTTGAATTTTTTATGAGCAATTATTTTCTTGCTAATTAAACTTTTGGAAAATCAATTTGGAAATGAATTATGATAACTAAATTTGATTGGAATATACCTACGTTTCTCTAGCCATGTTCAAGTAATTGTATAGCAAATCCACAGCATCGTCAATTGACAACAAGTTTAATATGCGGTTCCAATCATTGCTTAACAAAAAATCATTAATATTATTGTGATTTCCATGCAAATGGTCATAATTGATATTTAAGTGTTTTTCCACTGCAATATGTGCGCCTAATAGTAAAGTAGCTGTAAACGCTGGATGAAATACAGTTTAGTCCGAGGCAAAGATGAAGTTAGTGAAATATTGTCATTATTAGAAAAACATAAGTCAAGAATGTTGCCCGACGCATTTACTAAGTTATTAAACTAGTTAAAGTGCGAACTTAAGGGTTTACAAATACAGGTTTCGGCAAAACTATTGGATGGTAGATAATCAGTCGCTTTGTCAGTGGCTGACCAAATAATGTTGGGTAGATTAAAATCCCCCAGAACTACAATATCGCAGTTAGAATTCTCTTCGCAGATGTTTTCAAGTGATTTAATATGATCCAAGTATTTAGAGTTTTTACAGCTTGGTGGCAAGTAGACACACCCGGCAATAACTTCATTCACTTTTACGCAATTTTTTTTTTACTTTTTAAACCTACATTTTCTTGTAGGTTGTTTTGCATTTTTTTATGTATTTTTTTATTTTTGCTGCAAACTTTTTTTTCTGTGCTCTTATTAAGTTTTTATTATATCGTTGTCTATAAATGCTTTTTTTTGCTTTCGTTTTTTTTTTATTTTCTGTTTTTCCTCTTTTCATTTATTTAATGTAACTACAATTATTTTTTTACTTTGACGTCTATTTTATCTTCCAGTTATTTTTCTATTATTTCTAAACTCTTATTCAAAATGTTTTTTTTTCATCTTTCTTTTTTTTTGTTTTTACTCCTGGTTCTTTAATGTTTTCTCCTAGCTTTTTGCTGTATTTGTCTCATTATATCTTCTCTCAGCATTTTTTTTTATTTTTGATTTTTTTATTTAATTTATTTTTCTTTTTATCTTTATTTAAATTTATTATTTTATCATTATTATTTTTTTATTTTAAATATAAATATTACCTTCAAAGTTTTCATTAATTTTAAATAAGTTTTTTTATATTCTTTTAATGGTTATATATTTTTAAGCATAATAATTATTATCTTACTCACAAAAAAGACTCACAAAAAAGCACTTTGGATATTTTTGGTGTTTTGAACCAGGCTGAATCTATATGTGTTTAAAAGCTTGTATAGTGGCTTTCACGATAATCCGATAGCTCAGAATGCCATGAAAAACAAGAAAATGAGTCGTAGATTACGTCCTATTCTCTTTTCTTGTTTTTAGATGTCATATAGGTGTCAGTAATTGTCAAAATAATTCTTGCTTCCAGAACACCACACCGATCCCAGATCAGATATCCTGCTGAAATCGTAGTTGCAGTTTTATTCGACTGATTCAAGGTAGAATACTGTAGATGCATCTCTCATTCATCTGTATTTTGAAATGAAAAAGTATTTTGACAAAAGTGACAGCTGAAAATAATCATTGTGCATGGAACGTAATCTACGACTCATTTTCTTGTTTTTCATGGCATTCTGAGCTGTCGGATTATCGTGAAAGCCACTATAAACGATTTTCCATAAAATATCATGTGATACATTTAAACGTACGCCTAGTTACTTGTTTGACTGTCAAAAACTGCTTTTTTGTTTGTCAAACATAAAAAAAATACGTTTGACAGCAACACAAACTACGATTTTACGCGTACAATGGTTTATTACGCGTATTATATGGTTTATTTTATCACATACTATGCCATTCCCTTTTACTAAATATATAAAAAAAGTACACAACTGCAGATTATTTTTTTTTTTTAATGTCAATTTAATAAGTTTTAATAAATTATTAAAAATTAATTTAGTTGCTACCATAGTACCCATATTGTACATTTTGTAATTTTAATAAATACTAATAACCTAATAAACAACAATATTGGGTTTTCTTATTTTATGTTAGCCTTGAGTGGTTCTATTCAAAAACGCAAAGTACTCGACTTTTTGGATTGTAAATATTTCTTTACATTGTAGTCTTGCTTCTATTACTATAGAGCAATAAAATTTACTGTCGGATATATCTCATACGTTTATACTATATTTGGTAGGAATTCTAGCTTTGAACAGTTACAAACCACAACAGAATTTGTCAATTATTGTTATTTTTCTTGTAATAATTAAAGTATTGTAATAAATTAGTCTTGAAAAAGCGGGCAGAAAAATTTGAGTCTGGGAAACGTGTCACACAAGATTTGTATAATTATGTAAATTTTTGAAACTATTGAATTGACAGATTGTCTGATTTTTAGGTTTAGTAAAATTCATTATTTTTGTCAAGATTGAGTTAAAAAACATTGCTTGACCGAGAAGGTTTTATAGGTCTTCAAGCGTCGGCGCTTATCTAGAACTTTTGGCAAGACGAATCAGGGAGCTTCGGAATTGCAGTTAAAATACTCCTTTTCTATTGGTTAAGGCAATGTCCCGTTTACACAGCACAATTTTATGAAAAAGCGGTGTCAGCACTGTCAGCCAAACGTGTCAATTTATCCTTACCTCACTTTTGTCCGTCAAGCAAGATTTTTCCTTAACGGCGTGCAAATCTTGTGTGGTTTGGCAACTGATGTCACATTGTTCTCTACTATTGCGAGACTTTAGAGATTTCGGTGCTTGTGTGAGGCTAAACAATTTATTGATACTGACACTATTGACAGTTAAATTGACAGCAGTTTCCTGAAAATGCACCAAAAGTTGCTATATTGTATGTCGGGGTTTTCCCGATGTGCGCGCTTCCGTCTCTGCTAAAAAAATAGAGTATAGTATTTGTGTAGGCTAAATAATAAATATGGCTTTTGACAAGAATGATATTCACAAGACAAAAGTTCATTAACAAGTTTATGACGTCCATTGACTGACTTGCTGCAGATGCAAATTAAGCTTTTATTGACCACTTTTATCAAGTTTGATTAACTAACAGTTAAAAAAAATTCTTTTACATCTAGCTTAGTCTCACAAATACAGAAGCTCTTCATCTTGTCAAACTACTTATCAACGCAACACAAAATATATAATTATTTACTAGTCTGTTTGCCAAAAACATAGTACTGTACGAATGATACACAAATATAGGTAATAATGAATATATTGCATCGGATTTTAATATACAACAAAACAAAAAGTATTTTATCGTCCTTGAACTAAAATGACGTAATGGATATTCCCTGGTTTGTTAACAGATTTTTTTAATAAATAAAAATTAACATAATCTACAAAATATACCGCGTTAATCTTAAAAAGTGATCTAAATGTCTTTTTCGAACTATGCTTTTGAAATTTAAAATTACAATCAGTTGGAATTACCACAAACTTCCGATTTAAAAAGTTTACAGCTCTTTTTTGTTTGATTTTATAATTTACATTTGCTGATCTCATCATTAATAATAATATGCATTATTGTTATTTGAAGGTAATAATGATTATAGCTTTGTGAAAAGTAGTGAAAAATTTAAATGTTTCGCATTCGTTTTTTAAAAACGGTACTATTTTTCTTCTTTTATAACTTTTCTATTTAAAACAAAATAGGTAAAAATAAGATTATAAAAAAATAAAAACAGCAAAAAAGTCAATAAACGACTAGATTACAATTGTTTGTAAAACCATTACATTATATACATTGTTTGTGTTTTTTTTTGTTTACTCAGGATTTTTTTTACTAATCGTTACCTAAATTATAATTTCAATAAAAAAAAAGTAAATTACAAAAACTCAATACACCGCGTGACGCAGAACTGTCACATAATGAATCATTTGTATTCTAAATTGTCAAAAAAGCAATTTTATATATGGGCAAAATTGATTTTTTTTTAAATTTTTAAAACATTATTTTAATAATTAAACACTGGGTGTTTTTTAAATTTAGAGTAATGATACTTCAGCATAATTTCAGAGTTCTAATGTTTTCTTAATGTTATAAAAAAGTTTCAAATTCTGTAGAAAGTTCTTACATTTATTTTCAACCAGAAAACAACTTATTTTTTAACGACTGAACCGATTTTTTTGAATTATGACTAAGAACACTCTTAATTCAGCATTTAAAAAAACTAGATAAATTTTGGTTTAGCCGTTTGGTGTCTACAGAACGACAAACACCCACACAGATATTTACACGTTTTTTTGTCAAAAGTTAAAAGGCATTTATTAACATAAGAATATATTTTTTTCAAACTACAAGCTTTGACGTTATTATATTTTTTATTAAATAACAACTTCTATCTTCTAGTTTTTTTCCTTTATAAACACAACAATTTTAACCGATAACAATATACAGAGTGTTTTGTTAAAAACAAATAAAATAACAGTTTTATACAACCAAAAAAACAAGTTTGTATCACTATGAAATATGAACTTTACATAGTGATTTAATTATTTTGTAATTATCAAAGTACCATTTTTTTAATAAAGAATATTTTTGTTTTTTTAATCAATTACTGCGTATTTGTCAACAGTTAACAATAAACATCTAATGTGTAATAATATAACATTTATATAAAAAAAAATTCTTTTCAAAATAAAAAAGTTGAAATTGTAAAAAAAGTATGATGACGATAGAGCTTAAAGGAGTAAACTGGTAATATAATAAAAAAAAAACGAGTGCGTCAGCATGAGTTTCATATGCAGTTCTGGTTTTATTAAAAAATATAATTAATTTTTTCACGACTTATATTTAATAAAACATAATATTATATTATTATCTTTAATAAAACAAATTTGTTTTGACATTATACTAAAAAATCTGACAGCATCACATCAAATTCTTACTTACTTGTTTTTATTATCAGTTTGATTGCCATGTATCTAAAGCTTTTTATGCATCTAATTGTTTTCAAAAGTCTGTGAATTATTATCATTGTTAGACAACAATTTAAACTCATAATAAATTTGATCTGTAAAACTTAAGCGGATAATTTTGCTACCCTAGCAAGTACGATATCTCTGACATTATGTAAAAAGTTTTTCAAAATTCTATTTTTAAAGCAGTTTTAGAAAAAGATGTGAAAAATTAACGTAATTTTGTGCAGAAAGAACTATAGTTTTACCTTCTGATGTGATTACAAAACTCAACGAAACTGGTTGGTAGAAGCTCTGTAGTTCAAAAAAAGAACTATTTTGGCAGTTTTTCTTAGAGTGAAGGCAAAAGCAATCGTTCAAATTTTACCATCTTTTTTATTCAGTGCACAAAGTGTAGTTCTACAAAGTATTTAACATATGCCAATTAGTGCACATTCTTAAGCATTAGTTTATCAATTTTCGATAAAACTGCACTTTGGTTAATTGAGGATAAACCCAGGTCATACGACGTCAAGGTAAAACTGGTGTTAAATCTAAGTTTCTAGATGTTGAATTTTAAGAAAATAGTATAATTTAGTGCAGCCATTGAATCTTCAGATTAATGAAGACAAATTGTGCTTTTTACATCTTCATCTGATAATTTTTATTGTATCTTCTTAAAAACGTTATTTTTAAATGTCGTGTGAGATTTCAAACACAAACTTTTTAAAAGAATGTAAGAGCTCAAATATTCACCTTTCGAAAAAGTCAAATTTTTATTCGCAAATGACATAAAAGATTCCCCATGCATTTTGGTATATGCACATGTGTAGAAATACTAAAGATTGCATAAGAAAATACAGAAGCTGCAAGAGATATGAGATTTGTCATTTTGGTTCGAAATTGAAAATCACGATAAACAGATATTTTTATCCATCTGGAAAATTTTGAGCACCTTTTAAATTTTTTTTTTTATTTTAAAATTTTTTTTTCTTTGGTATAATTTTAAAAACAAATAAAAGATCAATTTATGACTATGGTGTATTATAGAATGTAATATTTGTAACAGAAAAAAGTCCACTAAAAATTCAAAATTTTTGTAATGTCTTAGAAAATGAATTTGTTAACCGTTGAAGTTTTTGAAATTGTTATTTAATTATATATATTACAAACTTGACATTTAGAAAACTACTAAGTTTTAAATTTTTCAAATCTGAACCAGCAACTGACTCAAAAACTGAAAAATGTTAAAAATTTGAATAAATTCAGATAAAATTACCTTTATTTTAGTTTTTATTTTAGGTGAAGTCTTGCGGCTTTACGTAAAATGAAAAATCAGAACAATATCGGCCGCATTTGTTGATTACAAACGTGCGTTTGATTCTGTTAATCACCGTTTACTGTGATATAGCAAATATTGATGTCGATGATGTTTATAAAGCAATGAGAAAACTAAAGCCTAATTTAACAGTGGGTCCTGACGCTATACCGTCATTTCTAATTAAGGACTGTGCTTCTATCTTGTCGAAGCCTTTAACAACAATATTTATTTTAATATTAAAATCATCGGTTTTTCCTGAAATATGGAAAATTTCTCGAGTCACACCAATACATAAGAAAGGTTGTGTTTCCGACATTTCTAATTATCGGCCAGTTACATTAATTAACAATTTTTCTAAGGTTTTGGAAATAGTGCTCCATGACAAGATTTATCCCAATGTCAAAAATCTCTTGATTCCTGAACAGCATGGATTTGTGAAGGGTAGGTCTACAACGACCAACCTAGTCATCATGACACAATATCTATCCGAACATTTGGACAATCGAAGTCAGGTCGATTGTATATATATACTGTTTAAAAATTTAACATTATTTATTCAAATAATATTTTGTTAATATTAGTGAACTCTACATGATCTTGCCCTTCTAATGGTTTTGGTAAGAAGGCTAAAATATTAATTTCTGAAACGTTGTTATAGATTTAATTTTTTTATTTTTTTTTTATTTTTTAACAATTTTAAACTTTCGACAAGCAAGAGTACGAACATTTTTTTCTGCGGTCTATAGAAAACTGCTAGAACAAACCTATCAAGTGCATAATGGTATTTATCTTTTTGTTTTTCATGCGGTTGTTGTTCATTATTTTTGTAATTTTTTAAGTTATGGTCATAATTATGGTTTACTATATAGTTCTATTTTTTTTATTGGTTGTTGCAATATCTACAGTGGACTCAACGTTTAGTTGTTTTTTTGTACTTGTTGGCTCACTGTAATTTCTTCAAAAACGTTGTTTTTTTAAAAAAACGGTAAGAATGCTATTCAATAGATTTAATTATTTTGAGTTAAGAGGTGGAATTGACCAATAATCAATCTTATCTCATATAGGTCTACAAAGTCACCCAACAAAAAAAAGTTTTTAAGAAGCAAATATAATTTGACGTTATCAAACTTAAACCAAAAAAAAAATTTATAGTTTAAGAACAATTGAAATTGAAAACAGCAAAAACACACTTATCTTAAAATTGTGCCACGAAACTATGTGATAGTTTGACAATCAGCGTAGACAACTGCAAAAAGACCGTAGTAAAACTATTTCAGATTTTCTGCAAGCCACAGAAAAGTGTTTTGATCAAAATAACACTATTAATCAATGCAGATTGAAAGGGTCAATTTACTTGGATAAGTCTACGATAATCTAATAGTTTTTTGACAGATAAGTCAAAGTACAATTTTTAAAAATTTTTAATTTACAGCACGTTTGATACTCAAATTCTTTATAGTCACGATTACTTAATTATTAAAATTGGTAGTAACCTATCGTCAAATTAGACAAAGCCCACTCTGTTTAAGTAAACACTTCAAGTACATATTTAAAATGCTTTGTTTTAGTAGAATTTGCTTTATTATACAACAGAACAAATGCTTCAACTGAAAGGAGTAGCAATCAGTTTATTTTTAAGCATACCATTCAATATCTTTATCAGAAAAAATAATATAATTAATTGATTTAGAATATATGATTATTAATTAGTAATATTGACTGCTTATATATTCTAGAAATATTTTAAATAATTATATTGCGAACCTGGGCTGCAATTTTATTTTAAACCAGTATATAATCAAAGTCTTTGAGTTGAATAATATGTTATTTTTGTTACTAGCTTAACACAATCACAGGTTTTTAATTTTAAGTACATATGAGGTTTAATATGTGATCACAAATTACTGCTTGAATTATAGAATTTTATAGAACACATTAAAAGTTTTTTTTAAGTTGAATAAAGATACCTCAATTAATATTATATTCAAATATGTTTTATATTGTTACTGACTTTTGAAAAAAATTGGTATATTAGAGCACAGTTTAAAGTTACAAACCACGCAAAATTAAATATATAACAATTTAATGAATAGGTACTCTTATTTACTATTATTTTTATCATTAGATCAATTTCCGCTTAAACAAGCAATTCTAAATAGTTGTTCTTTACTTGTAATATTTATGATGTAATAATTAATTGTAAGAATTATTATAAACGTACTTTCAAATGTATCAAGGTACTACCATTTTGTTAAAATTTCTACGAAACTTTTCCTTCGCTTTAATTTTAAGAATTAATTTTATATTGCTGTTTTTTTCCTGTTGATACGAATAAAATTTTGTTTTCTTGAATTATAATAATAGGATCTTGGGTTTTTGTTGCGATTACATAATAATAATAATAATAATAATAAAAATAATCACAATGCTATAGACGCGAAAGATGGTACCTATATAAACCATGAAGAGCGCTAATTAGGCTCAGATCTAGCCATGCGTTTGATCATAGCACTAGCTATTGCATTAATTGCAGCGGCTGTTGCCGATGAAAAAGAAGTCTCTGAAGTTATTAGACCAGTAGGTGTTGTTTATAAAATTGAATCAATTGATGAATTTAAATGGGATCCGGACCACAACAATAAGATCCCTAAAGGCAAATCAGAACTCAATTCTGGATATTTACTTATTGAACCAATACCAGATACAGACGACTTAGAAGATGGCATCTATTTCCGACCAGCTAACGGGAAGCCTGTACCAAAAACTGAGGTATTTTAACTAGATTTCTAGTTTTAACTAGAAGTATTTTAATGTTTTTATTTTTTTATAAATTAGTTTTTGTGTTACATTTTTTCAATTTTCTTAATAACACTTGTATTATGCTTTCTTTTTTTTAGTAACTTTTGTTTTTTTATCGTGATTTTATATTTTGTTTTGTATTTAAATCCAACAATTAATTATTTTTTTTACTTTTTAGAAATTAAAAACACTTCCTAGAACTCGAAGATTTGCTGGAGAATACGGCAAAGGAAGTGGTAGCGGTGGTGGCGGAGGCGGAGGAGGAGGAGGAGGCGGCGGATATGGTGGCGGATTTGGTGCAGGTTTTGGCGGTGGTTATGGAGGAGGAGGTGGCGGCGGCGGCGGAGGTGGATTTGGAAGTGGAGGTGGTTTAGGTCTTGGAGGATTAGGAGGGTTACTTGGCAGCGGAGGAAAAGTACATGGAAATGGAGGTGGTTTTGGAAGCGGCGGAGGAAAAGGATCAGGAGGAAGTTTAGGAGCAGAAAGTGGAGGATATGGAAGCTCTAGCGGAGGCAGTTATGGTAGTGCAAGCGGAGGAGGATATGGAGGTGGCAAAGGTCTCGGAGGAGGCTATGGAAGCGGAAGCGCATCTGGTGGAGGGAATGGACTAGGAGGAGGTCATGGCAGTGGTGTTGGAGGTGGAGATGGAGGAGGGCATGCAACAGGATCTATTATTATAGTAGAAGGTGGAGGTTCTGGTTTAGGAGGAGGCCATGGAGGTGGAAGTGGTTTAGGAGGAGGCCATGGAAGTGGAAGTGACTTAGGAGGAAGCCATGGAGGTGGAAGTGGCTTTGGAGGAGGCCATGGAGGTGGAAGTGGTTTAAGTGAAGGCCATAGTAAAAGTGGTGGATTTGGAAGCAGCGGCAGCGGCAGCTTAGGAGGAGCTGGAGGTAAAAATAATTACAATAACGTAGCGTTTTTCAATCAAGTGCAAACACAGGATATGGCGGAAGCAGCTCTGGGGCCAGCGGAGGTGGAAGTGGTTTAGGGGAAGGCTATGGTAAAGGCGGTGGATTTGGAGGCGGTGGTGGCTTAGGAGGAGCTGGAGGTATAATTAACCACAAAAGCGTGTCTTTTTTATTATTAAGTGCAAATATAGGATATGGTGGAAGCAGCTCTGGAACAGGCGGGCTTAGCGGTGGCCTCGGAGGTGGTTTAGGAGGAGGTCATGGTGATGGCGCTGGATTAGGAGGTAGTGGCAGTTTTGGAAGCAGTGGCGGTAATTACAAAAACAATGTTTTACTGTTTATAATTATCTATAAGTTAAATTTTAGGATATGGAGGTGGTAGTGGTAGTAGCAGCAGTGCTAATTCAAACGCTGGTGGGTTTGGCAATGAAAAAGGTGATGGATTCGGAGGTAAATATAAATTAACATTTTTCTAAAAATTTTAAGACACAAAAATTTTAAATTAATTTACTGTTTGTCAACAATTCACAGCATTTTCCTTCTACAAGTACATCTAATAGAATTGTTATAACAACGCCGTGTTTTACCGTTATCAACTTTTTTATGCATTGTATTTGTAGGCGGTGGAAGCGGGAGTCACGGTGGAGGCAAAGGTGGAGGAAGTGGATTAGGAAGCGGAGGTAAGATCATTTATATTAAACCAAATATGTTAACTCTGTATAATTTATTTTTGGTGTTTGTACTCAGGAATATCTTTTGGTGGATCTGGCAATTTTGGCAATGGCCAAAAAGGAGGAGCTTTTGGTGGTGCTAACAGTGGCAGTTTTGGAAGTTCTGGTAGTTTTGGCGGTGGTAAAGGAGGCGGATCTGGAGGTCAAATAATTTCAACATTTTTAACAAAATAATAATAATAACTACTTTACAGGAGGAAGCGGGGGCGGTGCCAGTGGGTTAGGTGGCGGCCACGGCGGTAGCGCACACGGCGACGGAGGTAATAGTGGTGGTTATGGAGGGCATGGAAACGGTGGTTATGGCGGTGGAAAAAGTGGAAGCTTTGCATCCAGTCAGGCATCGGCATCTGCATCTGCATCTGCTTCGAGTTACAGTGGTGGAAGCGGTTACCTGTAAGTATTTGGAACATAAAATGATCTTTTTTTAATAATTTGTTTTTTAGCGGTTAACTTGTCTTATAAAACTAGTTATAAGAGAAAATTTACTTTTGTACCAGTTAAAAATAAAACATAAAATTTGCATGATGTGTTTGTTATTGACTTATTTCTGATAAAATTAACACCAAATATAATGATTAGAATGCAAAAAACAATTGAAAAAGTCAATTTCTAATCAATGTTTATCAGATTCTTATAGTAGCAATTTTAATAAAAAAAAACATTGAAAAATGTTTAAAAAATATATCATTTTTTTCTTCTCAAAAGCTTAATATTTTTCAACTATAAATGTATTTAAAGAACGTCAAAAGCTTACTTGTTATGATCACTTGTTATCCGATGGTTTCAAAAATGTTGAATTGAAATATTTAATTGATAACAAGATAAATCAATTAAAACTTTTTAGGTAATTTTTTAAATATTTTTGAAATTCTATAAATCAATGTCAATTTTCTTCAGGTAAATCAAAACTATGCTATAAAGAGATAAAGATGCTGTAAAAAATTCTGCTGTAAAATTTTTTTTTTAACTTTTTTTTTCATTCAATTAAATAGTTGTTTTTTCATATTTTTTTAGAGACAAATCTATTCTTTTAAAAATCGGCGTTCAACAAAGACATTTGTGTTTCAATGGCCTTAGCACTGCAATTCATTTAAAAGTCAATAAATGATAATCAGAATTAAACGTTCCGTTACTATTTAGACAATTCAGTCTTGGCAAACAAACTAGAAATTGGTTTAGAAGATTAATTGACACAGCAACTAAAATTAACCTTAACAAAAGCACCTCTAAATTTAACTTAGAAGCTCTTATTTTTGAACAAACATATTTTCATTGACACAAAAAAAAACTACTTATCTTCCGACTAGACCAAGGACAGATCTTATGTTGCTTATTTGTTATTAAAAAATGGCTGGTTTATTTTAAATACATACTTATTCTGCATTCTACATTATCATACATTTAGAAAATTGTATCATAACATAAGTGAAAAAAAAATTGCCTGTGAGATATCCTCTTGAATAGCTTTTTGACATTAATTAGAACGAAAACCAATTCGAAGCTTAATACGTAATACAAGCGTTTCTGCTAATTACAATCTACCAAAAACATACTGAAAGGACAAAGAATAAAAACATATAAAAAGAGTAAAAGAATAGAAAAAAAAATTATTTGCTTAGCGACAGAAATCAGAAAAAGGTGGGGAAGAAATAATAAGAACAAAAAAATTTAAGACAGGATAAAAGAATGGGTTTTTTGTTATCACAAACACTTATTTTCTTACACAATAGCTCCGGAGCATAAATGTTTAAGTATGTACTTAGGAAGATTTAAAAGAGTGACGAATACAAACTGTATGTATTGTGAAAAAAGAAAGAACAAATTGGAACATACAACTTTTGTGTAATAGGTAGCGGTAGCAGAATAGCAGAAACAGATCTGAAAAAATGTAGAAGTAGATATAAAATAAAAGATAATGATAACGTTTATAATAAAAAAAAACAATTTTAGCATAATAATAATGAAAAAAATTTTGAGTCAAAAAATATGGAAGAAAAAATATGCATCAAACGGTAAATAGGTAAAAAAACAAAAAATTTGAACAGGGGTTTGGTCGTATCTTTATATGCCTTTCTATAAGTGTATTATAGATTATTAAAAATAATACAAATTAAAAATTTGGAAAAAACCGACTTCAATATGATTAATTATTGTTTTATTTATTTATTTATTCAAATTAGTTAAATAGATAAATAAACACTATTATTTAATTATATTAAAATATTTTTTTATATTTCACAAATTTTTATAATTAATTGAAGTGACAAAAATATATATCAAAAAAAGCATTAATAAAAATAACGCAAAAACTACTGGTCAGATCTGGATCAAATTTAAATGAAACCAAATGCCACCAGCTTTCAAATAAAAGAAGAATTATCAAATTTTGTTAACCCAAAAAAAAGTCATGAAGTAACACACACAAAAAATACAGTTGAATTAAAAACCTCTTTTTTTTAAAGTCAGTTAGAAGTACGAATAGAAAATTTAAAAAGTACAAAATCTTAGATGCATGTTACCCTCCTTTTCTCATATTAGTTTTTAGTTTTCTAGATTTTCTGTCTTATGTTCTTTCTACCAAAAACAATAAAATTCTGATTAGCCTACATGACAAAGATACAAACTTGGTTCGTTTTAAGACATTGTAATCATCTAAATTTAAAACGTGATTACAAGCACTTTTTTAAAAATAATTTTTCGTGGCTTGCGTTAGCTTCAGAATTGGCTGTAATTTTTTTAAGAGATGTTACTGCAGTTGCAACTTTTTTTTAAACAAAATAAAAACGGATAATCTTAGTCATCTTAAGAATAAGGAAAAAATAAGCAAACATTATAACCTAAATAGTATTATTAAACGTTTCTGCCAATGTACCAATTTTTAATTAACTTTAAACTTTGTTGGTTTGTCGCGTGATGACTGAAACATAACAGTGCCAGTCTGATGTGTTCAAAAAACAAGACGTGAAGTTGGAACGTTTGTTGTACTTTCTCATCTTTTTCACACTACATTAAATTTAAAGCTGTACAACAGCTAAAACAGCTTACAAGAAAAAACATAAACAATATTTATATAACTCTTATATATTTTTTTGACTTTATTTTTATGGCTTTTGCAAACAAAATCTTAAAATTATAGTTCGACTTTTTTTTTTGATACCATGAAGTCTAAGTTATTTCTAGAGATTGGTGACAAAAAAACGGAAACATTTCTGAGTTAAGAAAATTAGTGCAATTTAATAAGAAAATGATGCTAATATCTTCAGTACCTTACCAGTTTGTCTCTTTTTAGATTCAGTTTTTTTTTATATTATTACATTATGTTCTGTTAATTTTTAATTTTTCAATCTTTTTTTTATTATTTTATGGTATAAATAACTCAATAAACTATGTATATATATAAGTCAATTGTTTTGGATATTGAGACAGTTTTTGTTTTTAGGAAGCTGAAAAATCAATTTTATAATAGGAGTTAGAAAACAGAGGTTGCGTAAAGAAATTGAATTTAAGAATTGCTTTATTTTGTCATCTTTACATGAAGAGAAAAGTATTATAAAAGTATATATTATATATATAATATATATATATATATATATATATATATATATATGTTAATCTTCAGGTTTCCGAGGGTGCTTGATGAAAATTCTTTGGGATTCCGGGGGTATTCATCCGCGTGGAATTCTTGGTTAGAATTTCTTGACAGTCAAGAAATTCTAACCAAGAATTCCACGCGGATGAATACCCGGAAACCCAAAGAATTTATATATATATATATTATTTAGGTTGCTAAGAAACCTGAGATTATCTCGGTTACAAAGTGCTCAAATATCCCTGAGATCACCGTGGGCTTAATTTTGGTACCTAATTTTTATCGAATTTTACTCTGTAGAGTTTCGATGTTTCTAAATTTACTAGGATCTTTTAGGTTCAAAGTGATTACCTAATTGTATAGTTTGCCAAAGGTGTACACTTGTACACGCCAGACACATACTGCCAGAAATTTAGTAAATTGAAAATCGTCGTTGATTTAAAAATATGCTGCATGCAGTAAATTTTACAGTAAGTTGTTTGGTTCTGAAAGTTTCATTTAGAAACAACATTTGTATGCTAAACAAATAAATAGCATTAATTTAATGCTATTTTTGAATTAGATTGAAAGTCTTAAAATTTAAATATGTTTGCTGCTTTTAAAGCTTAAAATCTACTCGGTGGATATTTTAAAACCAACAACGTTCGAAATTTGTTCATAGCACTCCCCGCCGGAACTGGCTAATTTTTTTTACCTAATCAGGATGCAACAGAGTCGACAATAGGTCGAGAAAAAATAGGATAGGATAGCATAACACAAGCAATACATAAATATGACAAAAAAAGCATTTGTGTTTTTGAAACAAAATTACTCTCCTCTGTTTCCCTTGCAACAGCAAGAAGGTTGTACACAAGTTTTATTGAAAGCAATCCTAACAACAATTTACTTTAAAATAAAAGCTAGATCATTATTGATATAATCAAATAGAAGAAGTGATAAATTTTAATTTAGCTTGATCTAGTAATGCCGATAATTGTATAAAATAGAATAAAAATATTTTTAATTTTAAAATATATATAAAGTGATCGTCTAACCTGTAGCGGTATCATTAGTTTTGTTTAGAGAAAGATCAACCAAGACTTCTTCAAGTTTCAAAACAAATTTCGCCAAGACTTTTATCGTATATAATGTGGGTTTTAGCTCGACTTGTTGTAGCGGCTTCATCAGTCTTAGTTTAGGAAAAAATCGGTCTCTGACATCTCTCCAAGAATTCATATTTAAAAAATGGAGGTTTGGCTCGACTTGTTGTAGCGGTTCCATCAGTTAGCTTTGGGAAAAAACAATATTTCTTTATTTCTCTGAAGTTTCCATGGCTTAGTTTAAGTGGCTCGACACTGACTGCTGTATTAAAAAATGAGATTATTTAAATGGTCTGAACAACAGAAGCCCTGAGCTCAAAGCGGCTAGGCTGCTAAGCTCGAGAGGTTGTTAATGAAACCAAAATTCGGTCAAATACTGATTTACGTAAGTTACAAAATAGAACTCAAGCGCTAAAGCTGCTCAGTTTGTATCAGACAAAATACGCAAAACAATATTTTGCTACGAGACGTCGCTAAAAAACAAAGGTTTTTAAGGTAGAAAGTCTTCGGCTTTGTCCTGGCTCCGAGATTTGGTTTTATAGAGCTCCTCTCTTCCATAATTTTGTTTTCGCGCCCGTTCCCATGGCTTTAGGTTGAATTTGATCGACTTTTTTTTTACAGAGAAGATGCAGCTGTTAGAAAATTTTTTCTAAAATTTACTTAACGTTTTATGTATAAAAAAAAACATAAAATATAGGGCTAATTTGGTGGTCTGGTTTTATTTTAGGAGTGACACATTTTATCCTTAATTTGGTTTGACAGTTTGCTTCTGAGACTGAGCTTTTGCACAGGGGGTTATACAGATAGCATTTTTATGGTAGTGATCTTAGATGAAATTTATATTTTTTTATATATTCTTAAATATAATATTTTAATAGTTTAGCAGCGCTAATTGTCTTAGTTTTAATATAATGTCCTATTTTAAGGCGGATTGTACTTAATTCTATTTGTTTATTATTTAATATAATTGTTTCTAATTGTGAAAAACACATTTTTGCTAGTTTTAATCTAAAAAGTCTTGTTTATGACAGGTACTCCAAAGGTGGTCTTTTGTCGGTTTCCAATGGCTAAAATGTGTAAATAATTTTAGCTAATTATACAAAGCATTTAAGTTATTGGTTTATAACTTTGTTTTCTATAATTTTAACAAACAAAATTTATTTGCATAATTGTTAATGTAAATTGCTGTTGTAAATAGTTGTCTTTTAGTCAATTCTGAATTTATTTTTATACATCAATGTGAACAAACAAAAAATGCTAGATTTTTTTTTAATTGGTTCTAAAATAATGGAATAAATGTTTATATAAATAAAATCGCAAGTAAAGTTTCTAGAAGTTTTTGACTCAAATGACGAAGATTTGTATTGACAACAAAACGTATGAGGAGAAATCGATTCGAGAAGAAAAATGTCTATCAATTTCATACCAACGAGTGCTATTTGGCATGAGAATTTACTTAATTTAGTCAATGAGACTCGGTGAATTCTGATTTTATTCGATAACATCTTATGAAAAACATGTGAATTGCAAATTGCCATACATAATATCACAACTACTGGGTACCAAATTGCAGACAATGCTTGACAAAAATAACAAGTTTTAAAGCGAATGAGGAGATATTGTCTTCGAAACAAAAACATACTTTCATTTTACATTTTTTTTTAAATTTTATATTGACGAGTGGTATTCGGCATGGGTCTTCACCGAATGAGTTGATCAACTCAAATCTGATAATTTTTAAGTCAGCGAGACTTGATCGATTCTGATTATCTACGATAAGAACAGCGTAAATAATTAAAAAACTTTTGCAAAATTTTTCCAACCACAAAAACCGTTGCTTTTGTTATTGAATAAATTAAAAATAATTAAGTCGTTTGATTAGTTGAAAGATTTTAAAGATAATTTTTACGAAATAGTTTTATTGTTTACTAATAAATGGTTGAATACTTGTTTATTTGCAATAAAAAAAATTTAAACTTTTTTTGTAAAATAGTTTTAAAATATTTAAAAGTTTAAAATTTAAATTCTAATATTTACCAGTTCTATAGTGCACTTCGTATTTTTATTTATAAACAAAAAGCAGAAGACAGCATTGAAATTAAATTACAAATTATTTTCAGCAATAAATAATATTTATTAAATGCACAAAATAAGAAGCTTTAAAAAAGGATGCTGTTTGTAAAGTAAATGATGACATAATTTCTATTGTATACAACTTAATATTCTGAATAATAAATGAACATTTATTTAACCTTGACTGTCACCTGGAGCTATTCCAAGAAGGTGAACAATAACTCACTAATCAATAAAGTAATATTTTATCATTATTATTTTAATTATTTACTGCTAACGGGGATTCACTTTCTTTTGAAACCAGAACTTAGTGATGTTAAATATTTACACTCAAACTCAAATGTGATTAAAACTCAACAATTATATTAAAAATAAATAAATCTTAGGATATTTTATCAAAGGAAGTACGAATCAAATGTCTGCATTTTTATTAAAATTTAAATTTTTTAGCTTCGCTTGATAGCATGAAAGTAATTATACCATTAAACTGAGAAAATCCCAAGTACGTCTCTGAATGTTTTTCAGTTTGTTCAATTATATAACAAGTACTTAAGCTTAACGACAAAAAATCGTTTAAATCGTGGTATATAAGACAAGATGTATCAATCTTCAATCAGTTTTAATGATGAAGGTTTTTATAGCAGTCGGGCTTTTAGCGATCATTTCGTTTGTTAGAGCAAACGAAAATGTCTTGCCTGAGGAAGAAGTTGAAGAGCCACAAAGAACATATCTAAGACCTGTAGGTGTTGTGTATCTTTTGCGTCTTATTACTTCTCCAAGCAATGAAAATGCAGGAACGTCCAATGAGATTTTTGAAGAAGATGCTAGCTTATCAGAAATAGAAGCAAGCCCGCTCTTGATAGCTTTAGCACCAAGAGCTTCTTCTCAAGTTGAAGCACTTTCGGAAGAATCCAATGATGATACAAGACAAAAGAGATCTCCTGGTGGTTACGGCAAAGGAGGTGGTGGATATGGCGGTGGTGGTTATAACGGAGGTGGTAACGGGTGTAGTGTCTGTGGAGGAGGAGGAGGTGGTGGTTATCCAATCGGTGGCGGCGGCGGCGGCGGACACGGAGGCGGTGGTGGAAGTAGTGGATCATGGAGCACTGCATCTGCTTCTGCGGGTAGCTACGGTAGCTCTGGAGGAGGATAGTAAGTGCTATTTTATTTTTATAGCTATTTTTTTTGATCAAATGATTTTTTTTTGCAGCAAAGGCAAATAAAAGTTTTCCTAAGGACTAAAATGTTCCAGGCAGTCTCTTACAACAACAATATTTGGTGCTTTTTTCAATAAAATAGTAAATAAATAAAAATTGTATTACTAGCTTAAAAAAAAAGTATATCAAAATATTTTTCATATACCTAAACTAAACTAAATTATATTTTCATTTACTGGTGTTGATAAATATCTACGTTTTTTTACTAACTTACTGAAATATTTTTTGTATTTAAATATATAAAAATTAAAAAGTTATTATATGAGAAAAATGATACGAAACAAATGAGATTTTATATAATTTACGAAAAAATGGCAGCAGCTTTCATAAATCCCTTCCTTAAGTTCCTTATAATTTTCTGCCACTTCTAAAGCACATATTATGAATAGAATAGCCTATTTTTACCTCAAACCAATTAATTTAGCTCTAAAAAATCTTATTATGATTACAACTTATTATCATATACTATGATTATTACGATTAATCATCTAATCATACCGTGTGATCCACAATTACTTAGACAAAAGGAAACTGTAGAAAACAAATTCAAAGTCTTAACTTGATTGAGTGCTGTAAGTTTGACTCATCTGTTCTTTGACTTATGTCAAATGTGTTGGTTAACCGTTTTATAACATTGATTTTTACAACAAAACATTTTTTTTTCTTATGAAAGCATAGTTATTTTGAAAACTAATCTGACAAAATAATTGAATACATTGACGTGTGGCTGCATGCATTCCAAGGATCTGCTCTTTGTATTTACGCAGCCTATACTGCATTTTATTATCAGCCTTTCTTGTATGCAGATGGTTTGCGACCAATGATAATTAGCGAGCATTGACCAATTCCACATCCTGCGTGCTGAGCTGGATGTGAACCATTTCCCTGAACCAACGACGTTTAAATTTTGTAGGTGCATCATGCATCCGCTGCTCAACATTTGCTAGCACGTCCTCTGTTCTAATTGTTGGTCTTCCAGCACCTTTCTTGTAACCTTGACTTTTAATTATCTTAAATACGCTAACAGATTTAACCATATTATAAACATCTGCTTCCAGAAAATCGTCATTACAAAACCGTTGTCAACAATCGTGACTCTAAATAATAACAAAACTCGTTTTTGCTGCTAAATCTGATGGTCTCTTGCAGCTTTCTTCACATCCTCTCCACACCAAAAAAGTGAACCAAAAAATTAAACGGCAAAATCTACATTTGAATCTTTGATCTTTTTTTTACTTAAATTTGTTGAGGAAATTTGGTCTTCAACATAATACCGGGCGCTAGAGGTAAGTGAGTATCTCTAGAGGCCCGGCCTTATACACTTAGACATAATATCAACAGACCTGATTTTAGCGTTTCTATCAATTGCTATTAGTCTATTAGCCATTGAAGCTCTTATATTTAACCAGAAATTGATAGTGCTGTTTAATTTTATAGAATATTCTACTCATACTTATTGCAACTATACAATACTGAAATAATTAACGAATATTTCAAAAACTACACTGGAAATCTTACGTTGCTATAGTAGTTTTACAGCAAAAACGTCAAACTCAAGTAAACAAAATCGTTTTTAGATGTCATGTCTTATTTTGCAAAAACTACCGATAAAGAAACTAACGAAAACGTGTGTAAACGCTCACTCAAAAACACTAGAAAAAGCAGAAAAAGTGCCTGAAAGCAATTTTTATTCTTTAAATATTCTTTCTAAATTTTATTCGTGCTTAAAAATTAACTAGAGAATCTTATGACGTTTACATGAACGTTATAAGATATTAAACTAGGTACTAAAATTTTAAGAGTTTTTTATAGTAACTTTAAAATTATTCCAGAAATTTTTTGTTTTCATTTAACAAGAATGAAACCCTGATTTAGAGATTAAGATCAGAATTGAAATAGCAAGATCAACAATCATAAGAATGAGAAAGCTCGTGAGCAACCACAACGTAAGCATTGGTGCCTACCCGATAGAGAACCACAAAAGATTACGTGCTCTCTACGCTGCTTTAAAACGTGCAAGCATAGACATTGAAACTAACAACAATGAAAAAATTATAGACTTTTGAAATGTGGTTATAGACGCATACAAAAAATATCATAGACTGAAAGAGTAACCTATACTAAGGTAAAGAAAAAAATGAATAAAGATCTGGAACTACTTGCAACTGTTAAGAAAAGAAAAAATCCCACCTGAGCCATGTGTTTCGTAATAACAAGTATGGTCTATCACAACTTATCAAGGGAGGAAATATATAAGGAAAGAGAGGATTGAGCAAAATAAAACATGCCTGGATAAAAAACACCCGTGAATGGTTCCAAATACCAGAAGCTTCAACTATATTTTATGCGGCGCAGAACAGAGAAACCTATCACATGATGGTCGCCAACCTTAGCTAGGCGACGGCACAGAAAGAAGAAGAATCAACATGACTAAAATTAATAAAAAATCAGGTTTTGCAACGATTGAAATCTACACTAAACAAGAATTTGGAATTTTTTTCTTTTATGATTAATGAAAAGTTTTCAGTTTGTTTTGACGTTTAATTTGTGGTTGCTACGACATAACAGCATACACTTACTCGATCTCGATAATGTGCAAAACTTTAAATTCTATGTTTTACTATAGTATATAATATTATAAATAGTTAATTCTTAAAATAATGCCAGGAAAAAGACAGAATATGGAACATAAAAATCTATGCTGAAGCAGGTTAGGACAATCAATTCTATTTCAAAGCGGCTTCTGCAAAAACCTGGCACTATGACATTGTCTTCTCCGCAGCAGACTCTCCATATCATATCTTCCATATTAAGTAAATAATCATAATTAACATTTCTTTCAAGAAAAGTGCCATCAATTTTTAACTATTAAGTTATAGGAGATATAATAAGGGTACCAAACAATTGAACAATATTTCAATTTACTGACCACATACGTAAAGAAAAGTGTTTTTAGTATCTCTATATCCGAAAAGTTTCTTGTATTGCAAATTATGAAGCTCATTATTTTAGAGCTTGACAAGTAGATCTTGTTAACATGCGGTAGATAGAACAGTTCTTTATCAAACTAGACCCATAAAGCCCAAATGATGCTTTTTTTGTAAGCATCTGCCTGCACATAGCTTGAAGGTGTAGCATTTACTTTTCGAGTGTATGAAACCCAAACACACTTTTTAACATTTAGTTCAAGTTGAAAAGTCTCGCACCATTTCACTAGTTTATCTAGATTTTCTTGAAATGCTATGATACTTTCAGGATTACTTATAGAAGAATATAGTTTTCAATCATCAGCATAGACTAGCACTTTTCAATTAAATAAAGAAAAAAAGGTGTTTTATAAACACAATAAATAGAAGTGGGACAAGGTTAGACCTCTGCGGAACACCAAAAGATGACAAGAAGAATTCAGACTTAAACCCTTTGTAAAATACTCAATTTATCCTATTGCTGAGGTAGAAAGCTATATGGCTTACAAAAGTAGGGACAAACCTAAGGGCTTTCCGTTTTATCAATAACAGTTTATGATTAGCACAGTCTAACGCACTGGAAAAATCTATATAAATCTCGTCGATCATACCACAGTTTCCCAGGAATCCAAAAAGTGCCTTTCTTCATCTTGACATATCTCCAAAGATTTAAAAGATTCGATAAAAGATCATTTTTTACATTACTTAAGTAATCATTATTTAGAAAATTTATGGATTTTAGGAAAGCCACAAGGTTTTAGATTAACTCTACACGAAAAAGAAACAAAAAGCAGGATGATGACTATCTTCTAGGAGAAAAACAAAATTGGCTTGTGCTATGTTGACATTGAGATTTTATATTTGATAATATTAAATCAAACATTCTATGATTAGAATTAGAATTATTGAGCTGTTAAAAGTTTTGAGAATTACAGAAGCTTATAAAATTATGCAGTTTAGAGAACGAAGCTGGTAAGCTATGTTCATTTTGGATTAGGAAAACTAAAATTACCAACCAGAAACATGGTGTTGCGTAATAGAAGCAAATGAGAAGTCTCAAAAAAAGTTCTAAATTATTATTTGGAAGATCAAGAAGAGTATAGAATGCAGCCAAGTAAAAAGACAACAAATTAAAGCAACATTTGTAAATTACAAAATCTATCAAAGGAACAAACGTTATCAATGTATCAGTATTGACTATGGAATAAATGATTTTATTAGAAAAAGCAAGCAATACCTTTCCACCCGCTAAAAAACTAACAGCATCTACTTTCCGGTTGCAGCGTACCACATTATAATAATTCGGATACATTTCTGAACGAAATATTTTATCGTTTAGCCATGTTTCCGTAAATATAATAATATTAAAGTGACAATCCGAGACATTTAAATAGAGAGAATCGGCTTTTGTTCGTATACCGCGTGTGTTTTGATAGTACACGTTAAGCGACAACCGATTCCTGTTAAAGTTAGTTTTCCGAGGAGACAATAGTTGGGATGCTTTTCTTATATTTTATTTTTAGGTTGTTTCACCTTTGAGTGAACATTGATTCAAATTTGCTTTAACATTCTTAAAAATTTCTACGTGCAGAAGAGTTCAATCACGAGATACAGAATATTTTTAGTTGGTGAAGTAACTTTGATTGCTCTTTTGCGATTACTCTTGCTTACATCAAATTTGCCTAACCAAAATAGTTTTAGATCATTTTCTCTATTAACACCAGGAGTTGACAAAATCAAGACCAGGAACATTCTTTATTCATATCTATATAGTAAGTTCAAATACTAAATCTGTTTTGGTATTTTAAAAATGTTTATTCTCAAAGAGATCAATAACAGTTGGTCTAATATGATCATCAATTTAATCAATTTTAGACGTTGCAAGTTTGATTCAAGTTTTTGAAATGTTTAGAAACGTTTTTTTGCAAAAATGCTATGCAATGGTTTTGATACCTAGTATTAATAGTGTAACGAAAGCAAAGATTTGAAAAGGATCCAAGCTGAGAGACGGTTTTCTAGTGGGTTCCAGACTGTTGCTACCGGATGTAATATAAGCGAGCAGCAAGCGAGAGTGAGAATCAGTTCGAATTCAAGTTCAGCAGAGTTGAGATCCAATCGAGTAAACGTCACGTGCCTGAAGCAATATAAATATAAATGTACAGAGATAAAATAGTGTAATATTGATAATTCATATAAGTTAGTGTAAAATTAGTAGTGTAATATTAGTATATAAATAAATAAGTGTGTAAATAAGTTATATGAATAATCTGTATAGCTTTCACATTACAATAGTTACAAGAAAACCTCACTTTGAATGTTTTCGAATCACACCAAAAATATTATCTATATTTTCCAACCAAAAGTAAAAGTCTGAGTCGAGTATTAATACACAAGTGTGAACAAACTCAACGAACAAAGAAATCGACTTTACTTTGCAAATACTTTTTTTTTCTACGACAAAAATGAACACAGATAACAGGTGTTCTACAATTTTTTATATTCTAATATTTATTATAGAGCTTTTGCTTCTATTTTTCTGGGCGGCGATGCCAACAATGCTGAATTTACAAGAACTGTATGAACTATGAAACTTATCGGACAATTTGAAAATGAGCGTACATTCTCAATATTTTCTTTTTTCATTTCTGAGGAATTATACATTTTTGACCTTTATTAAATTTATTTAATTAGCTCTTTTAAAGCAGATGGATTTATGGTTTGAAAAACTTTTTGTGATTATTCTTTCTCGTTTACAATAATACCATTTCCTCCAGGTAGGAACGGCAATAACAAAAAACAATGACTGACGCCATGTTGGCGATGCTGATGAGCGCAGATGTCGCGGCATCTAACCGTTTTAATTTTTCATCATTTTTATTTAAATTAAATTAATCTTAACCAATGTACCTACTTGTAATTTAAATATTCATATTTTACTAGATAGCAAAAAAATTAATCACATTTGTGTGATTAATTCAAACAAAATTTACGTACTTAAATATTTACATTTTACCGCTTTTCAGTGACTAGTTTCAGTTCTTGAGTAAAAAAATATTTTTGCCACTAGAAATGAAAATGACGTTTTCATAAAAGATGAACGATGGGAAAAGTCTTCTTTCACATAGGAGTTGAAACAAAAATTTCACTATCAAATAGGTACTACAACAGCATTCCCATAACAGAAATGTGAACGCAATCAAAGTTGCCTTAAGTCACTCCATATTGTCAAAAATTTGCAGTTAAAATGTGGATGCAGGCTAAATGTGTGAAAAATATAAGCATTCTACAAAAACTCAGGTGATATATTTTTAAAGATTTAAAAGTGAAGTATGTAGTTGAAAAAGTAGTTTGCAGCAAACATATTATAAGATCTGAATATGTACGCTTTTGTCAAGCTAAAAGCGCTAAAAATGATAGCAAAACTGAAATTAAAAGCCTAGAAGCTTGCACAATATCTGACTGCATGGTGGATCCTTGTAAACCAGAACCGAAAGTTGTCATTATTGGCGCAGGAATTGCAGGATTATCAGCAGCTCAACGATTAACGCAATGTGGAATTAACAATTTTTCTATTCTAGAAGCTACCAACAGGTAATTGACTATTATTTACTGTTTTTGAATTATTAATATATTTTAGTTTAGATTTTTTATAGTGATTATTATTGTTACTCATTTCAGTAAGTGTTTATCATACACTTACCATAGTGCAGGTCAGATAAGGTCAGGCCACGCTTAAGCCACCTAATTTAGGAGTCAAAACTAATACATAATATTAATTGTTAAAAACGCTTTTATTATTCAAAACAAAGGAGAATAAGGGCTCGAGAGTGGTATAAGGTTAATTCTGAAGAGTTGATAGAGAGTGCAAATACTATTGCGCTTTTCTGCAAAAGTTAGTTTTTAAAAGTTTACCGAAAGTAAGCCGTACTACAGACCAGTCGTTGTTTATAAAAAAATCCTACAACTTAAATAAATACAATTACAAAGAAAAAGCACACAATTACATTTCTAAAAAAAATTTGAAAAATACTATTTTTTTGCGTTTTATTTTTTATGTTTGGGAAAATATTGCAACTTTGACACAATTTTGTGAAAACATGTACTTTTGTGCTCTAAATTAGTTTTTTTTTCTGTAGGCGTTAAGAAATGTGTTTTGTAATGTAAAAGTTTAAGTTTATTGACAATTTGTACAACGCAATTGTTCTGAGAAAAAATAATGCTAAAAAAACGTAAAATGCAATTTGTTAAAATTTTTTTGTGTCTCTTAAACTTCTGCCTGTAGTGCAGCCCCTAAACCATTTTTTTACAGCAAAATATGTAATAAATTTAGAACCAAAAACAATATATTTTTGTGAAAGCACATTTTTTGTCTTTTTTTTTTAATATATATATATGCGGGTACTTCTACGACTAGTGTCGTTTCCCGCTCTTCGACTTCCACAATTGCCGGTTCCACCAGTCTTCATCTCTTAAGTTTCTCTCACGCATAGCTTCTTGTACATCATCCAGCCATGTTCTTGCTGGTCTTCCTCTTCTCCTTCTTTCTCTTGGGACCCAGCCCCATATTTTCTTGGGTATCCTTGAGTCATCCATTCTCTGAAGATGGCCGTACCATAGTAATCGCTTGGATTCTATTGTATCTAGAATTGTTCCATCTACTTCCATTTCTTCTCTTATCTGTGCATTTCTTACGTGCTCTAGACGGGAAGTTCTGTTGCTACGCCTCCAATAATCCATTTCGAGTGCAAGTAGTCTATCTTTGTTTCTCTTTGTCAGTTTCCACGTCTCCGACCCGTAGGTACAGACAGATTCAAAGATTGCGTTATACATCAGATGTTTTGTTCTTCGTGATATTCTATCGCTCCAAAGAAGAGAGTTTAGTTGCCTTATTATTCTTTTGCCTTGTCCGATCTTATTAGATATATCATCATTACTTTTACCATTTGAGGAAAGAGTTACTCCAAGGTATTTAAATTTGGTGCAGTGTTTTATTGTTGTGCCCATACCAATATCTAGATCACTGTGATCGTCGTTTCCTACAGACATGTATTCGGTTTTTTTCATGTTAATGATCAATCCAAACTCTTCAAATTCTTTCTTGAGTGCTCTTAACATGTAGCTAGCATCATCTCGGTCTCCTGTTATTAGAACCTGATCGTCTGCGAAAAAGAGTGTATAGAGCATAAAATCGTCAATTGGCAGACCCATTCCCCTACATCTTCGTTTCCACTTTTTCAAAGATTCTTCGATATAAATTTTGAAGAGTAGTGGAGCTATGGAGCATCCTTGTCTTAGGCCCTTGGAAACACCAAATTCTTCAGAAGTGTTTCCGCCTATTTTGATGTAGCTTTTACATCCACAATAAACCTTTCTGACTGCACTTATGTAGGTCTTGCTGATACGATTTTTTTCCATTGCTGGCCATAGCTTATTCAATGGCACAGTATCGTAGGCCTTTTGCAGGTCAACAAATACTAAATGTACTTCTCGTCCCCGTTCGACTCTTTTTTCTATTAAATTTTTAAGTGTAAAAACTCCATCTGTACAGGATCTGCCGGCTCTAAACCCATTCTGCTCTTCTGATTCGTCAAACTCTTTTTCTATTCTTAGTTTTAATACTCTCCCATAAATTCTAGCCACAGTACTCAAAACACTAATCCCCCTATAGTTATTGCAGTCTCTTCTCTCCCCTTTTTTAAATATGGATAAAATTTCAGCCTTTTTCCAGTCTGAAGAGGGTTCGGCGTCTTGGAGGCACTTATTAAAGATAATTGTGAGCCATTCAGTAAGAACTACAGGTCCTGCTTTTATAAGTTCAATATTAATACCTCCAGGCCCGGGGGCTTTGCCATTTTTCATTTGTGCTATAGCATCTGTCACCTCTTTCACATTTATATTCGGTACATTGTCAAAATCGTCAGTGTCGCTGTCCCCACTGGTTTCTATGAACTGTGGTCTGTCTTCAGTAAGAAGGTTCTTATAGTGATGTACCCATTGTGGCATGCTGATTAGACTTATTCCCCCTTTGTCAATATTGTTAGTCCTAATAGATTTTATAACCTTCCAAGCTTTATTTGCTCTTGTATTTCCCATGCTGCGATCTATGTTTTCACATACTTCACACCAGTATTCAGTTTGAGCTCTTTTTATTTCTTGTGTCACTATACGTCTCTTTGCTTGATACCCAGCTCGATCTGCTTGGGTTCTTGTTAGCAGCCACTTTTGGTACGCTTGCTTTTTCTGATCAACGTGTAGCTGGAGTTCTTCGTTCCACCATGGACAGTTCTTTCGGCTTTGTCTGTTTGCGAGTGTTTTTATTCCTAGTGCTTCAACTGCCGCTTTATGGATTTTAGATGTTACTGCGGTGTACATTTGTTCTGGGGTTCCATCCTGGACGGTCGCCAGTTTAGTTGCAAGACGCATTTGATAAAGAAATTTTGTTGAGTCATTGGTTAAACTTTCGATATGGTATTTTATCGGTTTTTCAACTTGTTGTTTTTCTTGTGTGGTTGTCTTTTCAGTACCGCTAGTTCTGTATGGGAGATAGACCTTTGACAAAAGAAGGAAGTGGTCAGAACCACATTCTGCTCCTCTCTTAACTCTAGTGTCAGCTATTTTTAGTTTTGTTTTTTGTTTTACGATGACATAATCTATTATGGACTGCTGGTTCTGAGATGGGCGCACCCAGGTATATTTGTGGATTTCTTTGTGTTTAAAGTAACCGTTTGTGATTTTTAGGTCAAACTGTTGGCAAAGTTCTATCAATCTTTGTCCATTGTCGTTTACAGCATTTTCCCCGTATCGGCCAACCACAGGATTGTCATTTTGACAGCCAGTTCTGCCATTTAGGTCACCTAATAAAAATATCTCCTTTCGTTGTCCGATACTATCCAGTGACTTGACTAGGTCGTGATAGAATTGGGATTTCTTTTCCGCATCCGCGTCGTCATTTGGGCTGTAAACGGCTACTATTATCAATACGTGTCCCCTAATTTCAAGTTCAAGCAGTAAAATTCTATCGTTTACTTGAGTCCATGATTTTATGTTAGATTTAAATTTTTTCCTTATGGCAATGCTCACTCCACTGCTTGCTCTTTCCTCTTTTGGGACTCCGCTATAAATATGTATATATCCATTTCTTTCCTCTGATCCTTGGCCTTTCTTTTTAGTTTCCGTAAGAGCTACTATATCCAAGCTAGACTTTTCTATTTCTTTAAAAACTTCTAATGTTTTGTTGGATAATCTTTGTACATTCCATGTTCCTATACTCAAAGTCCGTTTTCGTGCCAATTGTCGTCGTTTATTTTTCCTATCCGGTTTTACTTTGTCGAGACATTTTGCGATAAAACTTTTTTTTTGCAGATAATGGAGTGCAGGTCCATCGATCTAACCCCCATCCTTGGAGGACCAGGTAATTTTTGTGTTGGGGTTTTCTTCCCTTAGATGGTTGTCTTTCAGGACTTAAGAGACCAATCTTCCCTTTTCGTCTGTAACCCTAGATAGGGACCCTTACAGGGTGCTATCACCCGGGTCAGGTGAGCCCTGGTTTTTTTCCGAGGTT
Organism: Lagria hirta; assembly: GCA_947359425.1. Classification (NCBI taxonomy): domain Eukaryota; kingdom Metazoa; phylum Arthropoda; class Insecta; order Coleoptera; family Tenebrionidae; genus Lagria; species Lagria hirta. The sequence goes on from OX375794.1 coordinate 33,014,944, forward strand.
GGTACTCCTCCCCCTCCTCCTTTCTCATCCGGGCTTGAAACCGGCCATGGCGGAGTTTTTTTTTTTTTTTTTAATAAAATAGTAATTTTTTTTTAATAAAATAGTAATTTTTTGTATTTTGACACTTAAAGTACGTAGCAATTTTTTTTTCTATAAATGATAAGTTTTACAAACTTTTTTAGCTTTTATAGTTAGGTAAGAGTTTATTATTCTGAAAACACAATGGTTTATGTTTGTAGCATATTTTAATGACTATGATGCGAATGCCGTTAGACGTCAGGTTGTGTTGGCGTAGTTTGGAGATTTAGTTTCCACGTTTTTAGTTTTTTTGTGCTTAGTCTAGTAAAAAAGTCAAATTTGTATAAATGTGTGTATCTGAGAAAAAGTTTTTTTACTCTTTTTTAATGTACATACTTATTTTAGTTTACAAAAAACTCTAAAAATAATACTGGAAACGCTTTTCTTCTATTTGTTCATGGAGTTACAGACAGAGTCGGCAAAAATCTTCGTAAACAAGAATTAAGGCCGGCTTTCAAACTGTCTCCAAAAATTTTAAACATTTTACCATCACCAAAAAACAGATTTGTCTTGCTGTTGTCTAAAAGTTAATAAAATTCCGTGCTTCCGTAAAAAAATAACATGAAGGAAACAAGACGTTGAATTAAATTTTGGGTTTCTAAACATAAAAAATGCATAAATTGTGGTTTATGGTCGCAGTCTAGCTAAACGTTTTTTGAAATCAAAAAACTCTTCTCAAAAAAACTGAAAAGGTATCAAAACTGAAAAACACTCAAACAACTTTAATATGAATTCTCGTTATTATCTCACAAACGTTGGAAAGTTCTTGTTTACAAACACTTCTTCGTCATCAACACAGAGCGCTTCTTCTCTTTCCACCGTTTTCCTTTCCGCTCCCTCTACCACTTTCTTTTCCACCTCTTTTAACGTTTTCTATTTTTTGCATACTAATATACGCTCAAACAGCGAGAACGTCTAACGGTAGTTAGAATAAGTACACGTCGAGTTATTGTGCTTATTCTAACCCTTAGGTATTTTCTTGTCTTTATGACACCTTCACCAATAGAGTGCAAAATGTTTTCCGAAAGATGTCAATTTTTTAAAAACTTCAAGTCGTGTAGCTTTTTTTCATATGATAGTAGAGTTAAAATTATATTTAAATAAATAAGCACCTACTAACACATAATATATTAAAACAAAAATAAAAATACAGGTCAGATTAAGTCAGATCATCTCATATCAGAAATATAAGTTGCTACTTGGATTTTGCTAAAGATGGTAATGTCTAGATATACATTTCCAAAAGCGCCAAAAGATTTTTCTTTTTCTTATTACCGTTGAGGAGAAGGAGGTAGTATGTAAGTACTACACTGTAGTATGTAAGTACTACAATAGCGTGATTTATTTCTGCAAAAATATTTTTATTCTTGATGCTTAAGCAAACTATTAATTACATATAGAAAAAAAATTCTAACCAAGTTTTAGGTCTTAATATCAAAGCAAGTACTTACTATTTAAAACAAAAACAGTTTTTTTGTGTTTTTATGTGGAAAAACATTAAATTTAAGTATAAACTTTTTAAGTAGTTACAAATAGGAAATACTTAAAATTGATATCAAGAGCTCAAACTTGGTGAGATTTTTTTTCTATATGTAGATTATTATTTTGCTTGAGAAAAAATGTGCTTGGCGGAAATGAATCTTTCTATTACACAGCTTGTTACATTTGTCGTAAAACTGTTTTTTTGCTATATTCCTCACAGCACACACCGCATTCACTGTTGTGTAGACCTTCACTTTCTAAAACCATACTGGTTTTTAGAAAGTTTACCCTCTTCTTCTAATTTTTCTATTATTTTTTTATCTATTAATTTTTAACAACTTTGTTCACACATTCAGCAGACACTAATCTAAACTTTTTTATTTGTTTTATTTTTTTCCTTATCATATCACCTTTTTTCTTTTCTACACTTCAAAATATATTTTTTAAGCATCTATATATTATTACCCAGTCATTTTTTTTACTGTTTTTGTCAAATATTTTGCACACTTTTGTTGAAATCTTACACATTTCTGCTTAGTGCAAGATCCGGTATAATAGATAATATTAAATAATAATTAAATTTGTTTAATCTACTTCCCTCATTGGTTACTTAAAAAAAATGTATACGAGTTAAAATAGTATTCTCAACAGAATTAAACTAAATATAACTCAATCTTTCTTATCACATTTTAAAATTTCTTGCTTTATACATCCTTGGCCGCATCCAAAGACAGTTTATTATTTTGACTATATTTTTTCTATCTTTCAGACATTTTTTTTATTTTATCTTTTTTCTGGCCCAGTTAATACACCATTTCTTATATGTTATTGCTTTTTTTTTCGGAATATTTTCTTACAAATTTTTTGCAACAAGTCAGCACATTGAAAAATTTTATATTTTCTTGTTTCTATTACAAACGCATTTTTTTTTGTTTTTAGCAAAGTTTTTTTTGCATCAAACCATAAATAGTTTTAATAAAAAATATTTTATGTAGTTTTTTGTTTTTGTTTTAGACCTGGTGGCAGAATACATTCTTGCTTATTTGGTGAAGTAATAGTTGAAATGGGTGCACACGTTATAGAAGGTGGATGTGTTGGGAATCCTACTTATAATTTAGCTGCTCAAGAAGGATTGTTAAAACCTCCTCTGCATCGAGTGCATCAATTCAATAATATATTTTGCACTAGTGATGGTCGAGTTATTGATCAACCCATTGCAGTTCTTGCATTTCAAACTTTTAAACAAATTGAAAGTGAAGCTGTTAGTTTATTTAATATGAGTAATAAAAAACAGCATGGTTCATTGTTAAACTTTATGAATTTACGCATTCAGCAAGAATTGCAACATTTTTCAGAACAACAAAAATACGATGTTGCAAGAGTAATGTATGGATTAACAAATTGTTTAAGAACACGATGTGGAGATGACTTAAGTCAAGTTAGTGCTGACAATTATGGAAGTTATATTCAAATACCGGGAGAAAATGTTCGAGTTCCTTCAGGTTTTATTGGAGTTTTGTCACCATTAATGCGAGAGTTATCAGAAAATACTGTAAAGTTAAGTAAACCTGTCGGTAGCATTAGATGGGGAGCGGTGCAAACACGCAACAAAGAAGGTCCTCGAGCTGTAGTACAATGCTGCGACGGTGAAGAGTTTCCTGCTGACTATGTAATTTTAACAGTTTCTTTAGGAGTATTAAAAGAACATGCTGAGAAAATGTTTTGCCCAGCGCTACCATCAAGCAAAATAGAAGCAATAAAAAATTTAGGTTTTGGTAATGTTGACAAAATCTTTCTAGAGTATGATCGACCATTTTGGGTATGGGGTGAAGGCGGAATTAATTTTGCATGGTCTGCAAATGAACTATCAAATAGATCTAATTGGACTAAAGGACTTAGTGCAATAGAAGAAGTTTATGATAGCAAACAAACTCTATGCGCATATGTGTCAGGACCTGAAGCCGCCATTATGGAACACGCTACCGACGAAGACGTAGCAGAGAAAATTACAACAATTTTAAGACAATTTACTGGTGATACGTCTTTGCCGTATCCTTCAACAGTTTTAAGGTCTAAATGGGCTACTGATCCATTTTTTTGTGGATCTTACAGCTACATGAGCTTAAATTCTCATGTAGGTCACCAATGTGACTTAGGCTGTCCGGTACCTGGTAGCTGTGATCCTATTCCACCTATTTTATTATTTGCTGGAGAAGCTACATGTGCTGGACATCACTCAACGGTACACGGTGCTAGATTGAGTGGCATACGAGAAGCAGAACGAATAATTCAATTGACTAAAAGCTATGGAGGCCCTCCTCCAAACAAATAAAACTACCAAATATATAAATAAATGTTATTTTTAATGTATATTTTTTAAAGATCCGTAACCATTATTTATAAATCTTTTTTGCAACAACAGTTTTGAACAAAGCTAACAACTTAAATTTACATAGAAAAACTTTTGCAACTGTACATAAAATTCTAAAAACTATAGATCATCTAAAATAAATGGTCAACTAAATATGCGCAGCTTTCAATCTTAGTGTTTTACAATTTAAATTTAGGAATTTGCAGAGCGATCTTAAACGTCATCATTTTTTAAACGGATTTATTATCCTAAAAGTTAAGATAAATAAAACTTCATAATCATTTAAATAAAATAAATGTAGACTGTGCAGTACACAACATGCTGAGATAAAACGTTTATAACCAAGTCTTTACCAAACAGCTAGACCTGGCCAGAGGTGGGTATATTTAAAAAGTGAGGTTATTGAAAAGAACCTAGTCTTGGTTGTTCTGCTGATCTACATTTATAGGCCCAACTACAATTTCAGTCAGAGAGACAAGGGTTAAACGATTTAAATAAGAAGGCTATTTGTGTCACAATCCAACAGGAAAAATACTGAAACTAAACTCATAACAGCAGCTTAAGGTTGAAGCCTAGAGGCCGTCAAAAAACTCCATATTCAAGTAAAAGTACAATAAAGATAAATATTATTTTAGAATCAAAAATCAAAATTTACCAATTAAAAATACAAAATCGCTGATTGGGTTTATAAATTATACAGCAATAATAATGATTAATGCATCAATACCCTACAAAACTACTGCTCCCAAAAGAACGGTCTTAAGCGTCAATACGAAATTCAGCCTACCAAAGCAAATACTTAAACCTAACACACTTTCATTCATCAATTAAAATTTTATTTAGGTTACATGTGAGACACATTACAAAAACGCTTGCTTCTTGGTTCTGGTCTAGAACTATCGACCCTCGCAGCGTTTGTCTAGCAACATTTTGAGTTGTTAACAAAAAATTACAACGGGTTTGGCAATCCAGGCGCTTCACAAGCAAGAAAAAATCACCGAGTATTTTTTCAAAAATGATCACTCTATGTACTCTATCTAATTGTACTGAAAGGCAACCAACAATGAATTTTGATTTGTTTTTGTTAAGTCCTTTTATTAGTTTGCTTTCCATTTCTAAGATTTTTTTTATTTTAAACAAAAAAATCTTTTTTTATATATAATTTACTAATTTTGATTTTATTAAAAACCTTACTACATTATCCAGCAGAAGATATGTTGAAAAAATGTAACAAATGGTGTTAATTACAATATCAAAGAAAATATTTTTGCGATAAATAATAATTATAAAAACCACTTTAAAAATTCATTGAGCCGTAGCTTCTAAACCTAATGTGATAGTCTGTCTCTGTCTGTCTGAAATCTAAAATAAAAAGTTTGCAACAGTAACTTTCAACCTGTATTGAGCTTATAGTAAATTCGCGTTAAAGATGAAGCTGGAATAAACACTATCATGCACGGTTTACGTGATCTCTCACTACAACAAAACCAAACTATAACTTAAAAGTACTGACTCAGGCCCTGTCTCGTCACTCAAGCTACGCCTTTATCTGGTCCGTCCATCTAATACTTCCCATACCACCCCACCATGGATACCAAACACGAGGTGATCATGCAGTGTTGTTTGTTTATTTCATCTTCATCTTTAACTTGAATGTACTATAGTAACATTGATCAAATAATTAATTTTTTTTGATCTGCAAATATACAATGCGATCATAAAACATTACAACTACAACAAACTTGATCAGATTGCAGTAGAAAAGTTGCGCTTTTGATAAAAGATGCTAACTCGACGCTCACAAAAACAATGACGCATATCTTAGCGTCGTATACCGAGTGTTCAGCGCACATACCTTAAATAGTAAACCGTTACACGTTTTGTTTATTGAACATTGTCACAGTTAATAGATTTTAAAATCTTTTATTTAGACGTGAGATTGTCAAAAGTATTGTCAAAATCTAGCTATACTGTAGAATGTATTATAATATTATTATCTGTTAGTTAAATGTTCATTATTTCTTTAATAAATGTAGGTTTTATGTCAACATGATCTAGCAGTCAAGCCTTCTTTCGAATAGAGTTAGTTAAAGATTATAATTACAATATTTAATTTCTTTTCTCGTCTCATAACTTCTTCAGCTGACAGGGATAATTCATACTTAAAATATGTGACTATATTATTGTAATAGATAGGTTTTATCACCTACTAAATGAAAATCTTTGTTCTTAAAATGTTTTTGTAGGAAATAATTTTTTTCTGCCTTTACATATAACCTCTATTTATTAAAGATCTAAAAATAAATTAAAAAACTGCAAATTACCTCAGCAAAAAAATCGATGTTACTTACTCTATAATCATCTACTGAGTAGATAACTAGTTATATCACAAGTAAAAACATTATTCTCTGCCACAAAAGCTTGCCTCAGCTTTAATTTAATGATTATTATTATTTTTTATATAAGAGTTCTGTTTGATAAAAAATTTAAATTTTATATTATACACGTCTACTGCTGCTACTATTCTTCTAAAGTACACTTTTTTATTGAGAAATGATGAAATTGATTAAGATAAATAAGAGATAAATTTTGTTTCGAAAATTATTTTTTAGTTCGAACTTTGTCTCATACTCCGGCTAAACAATCTTTCAATGCAATCAGCTTAGGTAGCACAAATTTAGTTAAATTATTAACATTAGGCACAGCGACATTAAATTTGTCTGCTACACTGAGTTATCCTTCTTCATTTCCTAATCACCAAATTGTTATCAAAAATGCTTTTTGAACAAGAACAGGTCTTTCACTTTAAACGGTATCACATTTAGTAAGTATTTTAGAATGGCTACAACTGTAGGTATCACATTTTACAAATTCTGTTTATATTATTTGTGGTAATTTATAGAAAAAAAAAATTCAAATTAAGCTCTTAACAAGTTTACGGTAAATAAACACATATTTAATGTAATAAGCAAGCAAGTTCTTGTAAATAGTATATGTCTATTTTATAAATTATTTAATTAATACCGACTTTAAACGTATTCAATTATTTTAAATGGTTTTACGTAATTTATTTTGAATTAACGACGTTTTTTATTGTTTCTAGTTTTTTCTTTCATAATAATAGCTAGACAGCTTTTTCAAACGGTTATTCACGTCATTATTTTCTTCTTAAGACATAATTTGCTATGACTCACATAAACAGTAATTTATGTAATATTTAATTATTGATTGAATAAGTTGTTAGGTTATTTATTAAAATTATATGTTGTTTGCTAAAAGTATCCAGTGTTTTATTAATAATAAAAGTGGCAAGAAAAGATTGAGTTTTGTATTGAATCTTTAGCAACTTATGAGTTTCAATCCTAAAAGGTTGTCAAGAGTTTGTTTTTACTTGTATCTCACAGGGTTGGGTGGCGCCTAATAAGGCTTTTTTGACTATTAATCTACAATTAACATTTATTTTACGTTTTCAATACCAAATTGACAATTTTTTGTGTGTTTCTTTGATAAAGAAAAACAATTATTACGCATTTCTCTTTATTCTAAATGATTTAAAATAGTAACAAAATAAATGTCACTTTTCATTTGTTTTGATTACTTGAAAAAAAAATATTAGTTGAATACTTTTATGTGGTTGTAATTCAGAAGACTGTAGAAAAATAATATCTAAAAATAAATATTAATAACAAATAATTACATGTTTTTATTTTAAATTTTAATTTATTATTTCATATTTCTACATCTTCAATTTTGTTTGAAGAAGTTATTCAATGAAATTACTTTTGGTTCTATAATAAAAAATAACAATCCAATTAAAAAGTAATTTTAATTACCTGTTTTGCTTTATGTTTACAAATTTTTTTAAAAAAGATTTCAGAAAAAAAATGATTTTAAACAACTTAGACAATTTAATTATTAATAACATTGCTCTCTTTATCAATTTTGTTCAAGTTAACAGTTTTTAAGATAAATAATAAAACAAAAAGAAACCGATGCAGCGCATGAGTCAAAAAGAGACGACGATACTGAACAGGAAAGTAAGCGGGGCATACTTGAGAACTAAAAAATTAACTATTAAAAAACACGTATAAACAATAAAAGTTTTTCAAATTTCTATTAAGAATATTATTAAATAATGTATAAAGAATAAAGAAAACATTTTTTTATATTTTATCCTTCTTTTTATATATTTTTCATGGGTCAAATTTGAAACTTTTGAATCTTTCAAATTATTCCAAAAAATTATAACTTTATCGTCTTTATCGTAAAAAGTTATAAAACCTTCCTTATTTGAAACAAGATTCTTAAAATACATACCTAATAACTCAAATCGTTGTTTTAACAAAAAATATAAAACAAATTTGCTTGTTTAGAAAATATCAACTCTTTGCAATTGTTGAAACAATTTTGGTTTAAACAATAAAACACCGGTTTGCCCTCTGGCAACATGCATTTCTATCATCAGTAAAACAATTTAAAAAAGATCACATAAAAGATTGAGGTGGAATCGCTTTCGATACTCAAGCGCGAATTTGTACTGGACTTGCACATAAATTGCAGATTTCTAATCTTAACGTACCTAAAAAATCACAAACTAGGTACAAAAATCAGTCCAATTGTTTCTATGGTAAATAGTCCTAAGTATAATATTTCCAAATGGTTAGTGAATAAGATCAAAATTTTAAATATGTCGTTAGAAACTTTATCAGTAAAAATCTCACATGAGTGTACTAATGAAATAAAAACAGTAAAATTAAATACTAACGAAAAATTAGTGTCGTTTGATGTCACTTCATTATATCCTAGTTTTCCAATAGAAACAACAATGATGTATTTAAAAAGCTTGTTCGATAACCACAAAATTGAACAAAATGTAATTAGTAAATACATAACATTAGCGGAGGTGTGCATAAAACAATCAATTTTTTAATGTAACAATGAATTTTTCAAACAAAATGAAGGAGGCAGCATGGGTCAATGTATAATGTCATTTTTAGCTGAGTTTTTTATGCATCATTTAGAAAATAATGCAAAAGACAATTTTCAATATTTTTCTAGAATGTGGATAAGGTATTATACGTAGACGACGTCGTTGCAATTTTTAATAATTCTAAAAGTAAAACAAAATTTTTGTCAAATTTAAATAATTGTTTTCTTGCAATTAAATTTAATTATTAAAAATAAATTATTAACAAATTATCTTTTTTAGGTGTAAACGTTATTAAAAAACCAACAAGCGATTTAGAATTTCAATTATTTAAAAAAGAAACAAGCATTTTAAGAGACATACCTAAAAACTCAAATCAATTTAAGTTTTAGTTTATTAGTAAATAAAAGATTATTTACCCTTCTTTTAAATCCAAAAAATTTTAAAGAAAAAATATTTATCAAAAAAGCTACTAATATTAATAGATATACTAAAAAAATAGTAAATAAAATTATCTTTAAAAAATATTTAAAACAAATATTAAAAATTGCACAACTTTTTAAACAAATAAACAAGAATTAAAATTTATTTCATTACTCTTTGAACCTAAGATAACCAACGGACTTGACATTGTGTTTAAACATTTAGGATTTAGAGTGGTTTATCAGTCAGGATTAAAATTAAAAAATTTGTTAGGAAGTCCAAAAGACAAAACACTATGTCTAGAAAACAGTCTGTGACCAGGGCCGTAAGTAGAGGAAGCATTGTGAGACAATGCTCATAAAGCCCTATCTTAAACATACTAAAAACTAAGATAAATTATTATAATTTAATTGTTTGTTCATATTTTGAGATAATAAAAATTGCAACGATAGGTATCTAATCCATTAGCTCTGTGACAAATTATTATAGAAACTATAGTTTATAAAAACTTTAATCTATGTTACGTGAATTCCCAGTACCATAGGTTGCAATATAGCCCATATTGCAATACAACCATAGATTGCAATAGTGGTTATATTGCAATATGGGCTATATTGCAATCTACGGTACGGGTAATCCCTTTTTGAACTTAATTAAACTTAAACTGGGGATTGATTATGATTGTTTGTAGTTTGGTTAAGTAGAGTGTACGGTAAAAAGCGCTTTGAGGGCTTATCAATTATGATACATTTTGTAGTTCCGCCTTACCTGTAACCAATGCTGGCCCTACCTCAATTTCGACTATTTATTTAGCTAAAGCCCTGACTGTAAAAAAAACAACGTTATATAGGGCAAACGCGTAGATCAGTTCAAACTAGATGCAAAGAGCATTTAACTCACTTAAAGTACGGCAAAATAGACAAATCGAGTATAGCAAAGCACGCCTTTAATAGCAATCGTCATTTATTAATATTAACAGTTTAAAATTAATCAAGCAAATGAATGAATAATTATAAACATCTAAACGGCGCTAAAAATTGAAAATCATGAAAGTAAGGCAAATGCTCTTATCAAAGATAACGGTCTTCTTTTCAGCTCGTTAGTCGTATTATTAGAAAATATCTACAAAAATTCATAAAACAGGTAAATTTAAACAAATAATAATTCAGTTTTATTCATTTTCTGATAATGATCGGTGGTCGAAAGAGCTCTCGAATCTATTAAACAAACTTTCTGTTGTGAATAGTTTATTGCTAATCAATTAATTTGTAAATACTGATAAAAATAATTTAAAAGAATATATACTCATAAATTTTTGTAGTTATTGCCATCTCAAAACAATTTTAGATACAGTTGTATTGCAATTAATACCACAAACAATAAAACAAAAATAAATGTTTTATTTACAAAAATCAAAGTAGGCTCCAAAAAATTATATTTTTAATAAAACATTAAATAAATAAATTTATTTATAGAAAATAAAGTTTTTGTAGTGTAAATTAATTTTTTTAGCAAAACTTACATTAAATCGATTACCAAAGCATACGAGATACTACAAGGCTCACTCTGTAAATAAATTTTTACCATTTGTTTAGCCTCCTTAAATGATAACATAAGATCAAAGCTAACTCATTCAAGCTGAATCCGTAAACTTGAACATGTTTCGTTTTTATTAGATCTCTTCAGTAAGTTGCCACAGATTCTTATTTGAATAAACTTGCAATGACAATTTTTTGGTATATTTGCTCAAATGCCTATTACTGCCGTTATATGGTAAGATAAGCAACATCTATTGAAAGGAAGTTAACCTTACATCAAAGTTGAGAAAAGCAGTCAACAAATCAACTTTGAATGAATTTGCTTTGACAAGAAGTTTGCGGATCTAGTTTAAATAAATTTGCTTTAAGCTTTTTTCTCTTTGTTGGTAGAAATCAAAAAATAAGATAGATAACATTGCATATCATAGGTATGTGTTTGAGGCATAAAACGCAAACATGATAAATTGTTTGTTCAATAAACGATATCTCTTCAGCCTCAAATTGCGTCATCAGAATTGACATATGTTTGATTTGTCAACTTTGTTGTAAAGTTGGCTTCCAATAGTTGTTGCTATTTTTAACATTTTGCTTAAGTGATGCATTAATTAACGTCTTTAGTTATTTAACATATCTTTAAGTTTTCGGGCTTACTGGCTTAACCCAAAGGATAACTGTTAAACTTATATTGCTTAAATAGGTTTAAATAATGTAAGATTAAAAAGCTTAATTAAGATAATGATTGCTATTAAATTATTTTTATTTGCTTAGGTGCGTTCAAATTGTTTTTAATATGAAAATTGCTTAGTTTCAACTTATAATTAGCATAATTAAATTTGTTTAAATCTATTATGCAGGATAATTATTTTTTCTCACATTATTGAATTATAAAGATTTTCTTAGAAATATAATTTCATTATAATTAGAATCATAATTAGGCATATAGGTATATAATTATATATAGAAAAAAAATAAAAGCATGTTGTTTTTTCAGTATATTGCTTTAACATTTTAAACATCGAAAACAATAATATTGGTCCGTCATTGTTTGGTCTTTACGTAATACTTAACAATACTCATTAAAATAATCTACAAAAATAACAACAATCTAATAATAATACTCTGTACAACATCAATAATTACTACTAAACCTAAATTGTGCATGCTTCATTAAACATTATTTACTTTTTCAAAATTTCATCAGCCGTTTCCTTGACCTCCTTCCATGAGATATCAATATCCTCTTTCTCTGTAAACCTTGAACATATTGCTAATCTTAAGAAATAGGTATCTTTTATTTTAGAGGGAACCAAATGTATGACTCCTCGTCCATTTAACCTTTTGAGTAAAGCTTCGTTCACTTCATTAGAGTCTTTTAAACGGAAACAGACTAACCCCAATACGACATCTTCAGTTATCTCAAACCTGTCATCATCTTTTACTAACGATTCAAAATAATGGGCCAATTCCACATGTTTCCGAATAAACTTTTGAAGATTCTCAATTCCGTACAATCTCAATACAAACCATAATTTTAAAGCACGGAAACGACGACCAAGAGGAATTTGCCAATGGCGGTAGTCGGGAGCGGCGCCTTGTTGTTCATGTTTCAAATAAAGCGGATCGACATTGAAAGCATTTACCAACCAAGTCGGGTCTTTCAGCCACAAAGTTGAACAATCAAAATTCACCAAAAGCCATTTATGAGGGTTAAAATTAAAAGAATCTGCTAATTCTATTCCTTTCATTAAATAACGAAATTCTGGACAAATAAAAGCAGAGCCAGCGTAGGCAGCGTCTACGTGCAACCAGACATTGTTCGAGTTGCAAACAGGACCGAGCTCTTCGAGGTTGTCAAAAGTACAAGAAGATGTAGTACCCAGAGTAGCAACAACCTAAAAACAAAAATATCAAAAATTAATCAACACTTAAAAATATTGCTGTGTCAACATGAAATACACAATGCCAATATGAGTTTAAAAAATAATATAAAATTATATTTTTTCTCATGTAAAACAAAATAAAATCTTAGTCAATATTAAAAAAAATGTAAGCTAATCGAATTCATTTAGAGAGCTGTCCGTTGTGATCGTTCAACATAACATGACAAACAAAACACCATATTAGAGTTAACTGTGTCAATTCAATTGGCAAGCTGCTTTTAATGGCAAAGAATTTATTCCTAGCCGATTAAGCTGAAATTCAGCATACAAATAACAATCATAATTATCGAATTATTTATTTAATTAATTTAAGCTCATTAAACCAAAAAAAAATGTGTTTGAATCAATTAAAAACATAAATTAATAATTATAAATTATTTAGATCTACTCTCGCCGCGTAATTTTAGCTTGACAGATTTTTATTGTCTTTGATAGTATGATAGCCGATACATGTCAAACAAAGGGTAAAGCTCGTCTATAATATGGTACGTTTCTCCGTATCAACTATAATCAAAATAATTTAAGAACGCACTTTTTTAAAGTTTATTTTTTTCAGATTTTTAATTTGCTACAATTAATCATACAATCGGATGAGCCAAAAATCGATGTCAAAAAACAAATTATTAAGAATAACTTCAAAAACTACTGTTTAGATCTTGATCAAATTTGATCAGACCACACGAGAAACAGTGGTCATTCATATAAAATAAAATCATAAAAACCAGTTCACCTAAAAAACTGTTCTAAGATAACACACGCACAAAATTGGCGTTAATCAATAGATACAACTAATTATTAACTTACACAAATTAAACAAAAACAATTTGTTTGACCAAATTAAATAAATCAATTAATAATACAAAAACTTATTTTAAAACTTTTAATTTGTTATTTAATTTTTTATTTCTGTTCATAACATTGCATACCATAGGTAGGCGTTTAAGACGAAAAGCGCTAACGTGATAACTTGGTTGTCTAATCAGCGATATACTTTTTGTTTCAATTACAATCAAAAGAGATTAGAACTTTGGTAAGTATAAGCCCAGATATATCACTGCAAATTTATTCAAATAATAATCTGTTGCAACATGCTAAAAAACTCCAGTAAGAACAAGACATGTCAAAGCCTACGGGTCTAAGTTAAATAAATTGGCCTTGATCTTCTTTTTCAATATTACTTAAGAACTTATTTTTGTGAAATAACGTGAAAGCATTTTTGTGTATATCTTTTCTCATAAAACTTCTCATAATAGTAGTACATTGTGCATCTAGAGGAAGCGTAACATTCCCCAGGCGATGTTGCTAGGCGAGAAGTAATAGACCAGCTAAGCCAAGCAACACAAAGTTGGAAAAAGTTGCACCAGAATTTTGATCTTTTCCTGTTCAAAATTCTGTCAAAAATGTCACAAATTCTAATCGATCGGCGGAAAATTAGTTTTTTCACAAACAATAAATTTTGTAATTGAGTAGTGTGTTGCTTGGAGTACTCATTCCTTAAATTGTTAGAAAATTATCTTAAGTAAAAAAGTAAAAATTCTGAAACTTTCCATCACGTGTAAACTTTGGAGAATGCTTATTGATATAGTCTCAATAAAGTGACAACAAAAATTAGTTCAAGAAAAAAAACTGTATTGTAGCAGTTGAAAAACTTTCCACTTCTGTGAAGGTCAAAAACTGAAAATAATGTTACATTATTATTAATATTTATTCTTATTAGTATAATTATTATTAATTTACAAAATGTTTGTCAAAATAGTAATATTATTAAATAAAATTCTTAAAAAAAATAAAAATAGTACAAAAAAAAATGAAAAGCAATTGACAAAATTCGACGAAGCAAAACGCTTTGTAACATTTACATTATTTGCATCATTACTTGAAATTGTACCACAAAAATTAACTTTTTCTGATCAACAACTTAAACTAAAATTAATTTAAGCTTAATTTTTTACTGCTTATTTATTTATTAAAAATAAAAACTCTTATTCAACTGAATGATCAGACCTTGGCATCTAAAATAACATATTATATGGAATTTGCCGCTTTTCTTTTGCAAAAAAACACGTTCTTGAGTCTTTGATTAATCAAACAACATCCATGCACAATATTTTTATTTTATCAACTATTTCATTTTACTTAAAAAACCGGTGTTGCCTAATAATGCAGTTTTTGGAAAAATGAAAATTTTTTTAGACAAACAATCTAAAATTACAGACTTAAAAAAAGAAAATATAATATTAACCAAAACTAATAAGTTTTTCATCAATTTTATATTTTGATACCTACCGAGAATTGTTAAGCCAATATAAATTCGTGTTTCAAAAAATTTGCTTATCTATTATTTTGTTATGAAAAATCAACAAAATTTTATATTTTTTACCATTCTCACCCGCGAGGAAACAAGTAAATTCTTGCAAAGCGTTGTAATTGTTACTATTATTGAACTAAGCCGGTTCACAGGTCAAAACCCATTAAAACCGGTTAAAATTAATATGCCACGTTGAAAATTTATTGAAAAGTCTAAAGCATTCCTGTATTTCAAATAAATAGAAAGACAAATAAAGAGAAACCAATGCAAATTCATTCAAATCACATCTGTAAAGTTGGACATGTTTCGCTCTTATTAGAGCTCATCGGCACTGCAACTGATTCAGATTTGAAAGAATTTGCACTGATATCTACATTCAAGGTCCTATCACTTCCGCAATAAAGTAAAGATATCGGCATCTATTAGAAGCTACCTCGCATCAAACATTTTCAAAAAAAACTTTTACATATTTATAAATGCAAATAGTTTGTACTCTAAAAGAGATCGTTGATAGGTACTAATTAAAACAAAAGTTTATATCCCTGATTGAACGTTGTCACTTTAGCGTCTTTTGTTTCAGGCGTGTATCAAAGATATACAAAGTAATCTATCTTATCTATGTTCTTTGTGTTAATGCCAGAATTAACGGAGAGGTTACTAAGTTGGCTTACGATGTTATAAAAAAAACCCAAAAAAAGATTTACTAAAATAAAACAAAAAAGCATCAGCAAGACTTTATGAGAAACGTAGTTTAACATAATCTAGAAGCATGACGGTCACAAATCATTTAATTTACGTTTGTTATTGACAAAAAAGTAAAAAAAAAAAACTTAAAAAATACCCGCACCGCGGTGTTTTACTTTGCAATCAAAACTAGGAAAAATATTCAAAACAATGTTCTTTTATTTTAATAAAACCATAGCAACCAAACACTGAGACCATTTTAAATTTAAAAAAGGCGATATTTGGCAGTGGCAACGCTACCAACCGAGAAATAAGTAAAAAAACTAAATCATTTATTATGATTTAGTTTTCTACCTTTCAGTGGTGCTGCAAGTATTCTTGTAGGAAATTACACTTTCCGAACTCGTTAGGTAAATAACTATTACAAATGTCTGACTGTTTTATTAAATTCCGGTACTACAATTTTTAATCTTAATTGTTGGTAAATCTTAACATATAAAAATAAACCGCATCACTTCTTTGTCGGTGAAGAATAAACTTACGTATATATTTTTGATTCGCAGGCTAAAATGGTTTACCTTTCGCCTTTGATACGGAATCTACTATTCTCAAAAAAAAATTAAAAAACTAGTTTATTCAATCACTCGATGTTGTTTTCATTAAGAGCCTGAAAAATATTTCAACGTTTACTTTAAAATATTTATTGTTAATTTAAAATGCTGACCGATTTATCATTGTAACAGAGATTCTCAAACTCAAAAAACTCAAAAATTTACTTAAAATTTGAGAAATAGTATTTAGGCTAAAAGAGAGAATTTATATTTTAATTTTTTTTTTACAAAAAAAAAGTAAATAGACGCGAAATTTAATCATTTAAAGTTCTTTCCATAACCGCAAACTTCAACAATTCATAACAGCGTAAAAAATGTTCTTTTTTTAGACGAAATCAAACATAAAACAAGTTGTAAGCAGCCAATTAAAATTTAAAATAATTAAATTTAAAATTTCAATCAAACATCTAGTTTGTAGAATAAATAATAATATTCTTCTAATTATAAATAAAATAATTTAAAATTTTTCATTTTTATGTTTTTGACTAATAGGGTCAAATTAATGATCATTATTTATAATTAACGACTCTTGTCTGGGTGGAAATCAAACCCACGATCCCGCCAGACCAGACTCCAACATACTATCGTTGGCCATCTGATCCACCGAGTAAAAATGTATACATTCAAATAGTTTTTATAACAATAATGTATTAAATTTGAATTAAATGACATTTTTAGTCTTTTAAGTGATACCTTGAAAGTGCTATGTAATTTTTCAAATTATAGCAATGCTATAATATTATATATTATAGAAAAAATAAACAATTAAAAACAAAACAAACATTGAATATAAAATAAACAAATGCTTGTAATTTCAAATCTAAAAATAAAATATAAAATGAATAATTAAAAGTAAAACATATAATTGCAAAAAATAATACCTAAAACTTAATGTTCATTGTAGATGTATGTAATGAATATCTGAACGTAGTTTTCAACTGTAATCAACTTTTTTAAATAACCATTTCTGATGGTATTGAAAATAAATGTACAACAGGATAATTCGTATTTTTTTACAATTCTGGTATAAGGCCTAAAAAAATGTTGTCTGATCGCATTTTCGGATTAAGACCATGCAGAACTTTTTATAAAAAATAAATTTTTAGTCTAAATTTAAGAATTAATAATCTTCCTCTATGAAGAGATGTTAAACGAATACATTTATAAAAATATATTTATAAAAGTAACGAAAATAAAGCTATGTTTTACTAATTATTTCTACATATTATGCAAATTTGTATTATAAAACAGTATCGCTTTCAAGAATTCAAATGTTGAGCTATTCAATGCATTAGGACACCGTTTCATGGTAACAATCTTAAGAAAAAGTAAATTAGTCAAGGTGAGTTAATTAGAAATGGATTTTTCGCAAGTGGCCGCCAACTTACATAAAATGGAATAAGGCCGGCTTCACGGTCCTCCTTTATCGCTTGCTGCAAAGTTTCACCACGAAGTCGATTTTTTTCATCCGGTTGTAGTGCTCGCAAATGAACACCTCCCAAAAGTCCTGCACGTTCAACAGAAGAATGACTTTGACCTAAATTTTAAATCGTGAAAAAAAATGCTGTTTTTTCGTTATTAAAATATTACTTGAAGTGTATCCAACCAATTTAGAAACAATATCTGACTCTTTGAGTTTTGGATTTTCTTCTTTGGCAGCAGCAAGAATACGTGCTTTAGCCCCAAGTAAAGCGACTAAAGTAGCCTCACTAGCAGTTCCTTGAATTACGCCTCCAGCTTTTCCACCGGAACAAGCTAAGAATTGTGAAGGAAGTCCAATCATTTTTCCCAGCCAATCGAGCATTACTACTTCTAATTCTGTACAAGCAGGACTAGCAATCTATGATAAAAACAACAAAAAATATTATTAAACTTTACTAGGTATATTATTCTTTAATTATTTTGACCGTTCAACTAATGCTATTAAATTTTCGTTGCCAAATTTATTAAAAAATGAAATTGAAATAAATAGTAACTTTTCTTCCAATAAAATTATATTACGATAATCCCATTGTAAGAAATAAGATGGAACACTTTTACAAGTTAATAAAATTATATTTTAATGTATTCAGTAGTATATGTTATATACTTACTACTGTTATACCTTCAGTAAGAGAAACTAAGTAAACTTAATAAAATGTTCAAATAAACGCTTAATATTTAATGCTTCTGAATAATTGAGCAATTAAAATTTATTCTAAAAAAAGCCATATTTATAAATTTTGTTTTCATTCTTTTATAAAATTATATACATATTCAATGACTAATTAAATAATAATTTACTAAAAAGTAAAAATTAAATAAACAACATTTTTTTGACAATAAATTAGATTTTAGCTACCTGTTATACCTCCAGTAAAAAAAAGCCAAGCAAACTAAATAAAATGTTCAAATAAACGCTTAATAATTAATGCGTTTGACTTATTAAACGCTTATAATTTATTCTAAAAAAACAATGTTCATAATTTTCAGTTTCATTGTTTTTTGAAATTTTATCTTAGTTGCCAAAATAAATAATAGTGTAAAATGTAATAAATAATAGTTTTTTTCACAATTAAATAGATTTTGGCTGACAACTTGAGAGCTGTTTTACCTTCAGTAGAAAAAGCAAAGAATACTTAATAAAATGTTCAAATAAAAGTTTCCTTCATATTTAATGCTTTTGTCTTTCAAAGGATTATATTTTCTTCTAAAAAAACAAGATTTTAAAATTATATTAACATATATATTCATTGCCAAAATCCATCTAATTTACTAAAAAGTAAAAATCAAGAAAATAACAACTTTTTATTCAATAAAATGATTTCAGCTGACAACTTAAAACCTGTTATACCTTCAGTAAGAAAAACAAAGTAAACTTAATAAAATGTTTAAATAAACGCTTTGTTAGATTAGGCGATTAGATTTTATCTTTAAAGAAAACATAATTTAAAATTTTCTGGTTTATTGTTTTATGAAATTAATATTATACACTCGTTGCAAAAATTATTAATAGTTTACTTAAAAGTGAAAAGAAGATAAATAGCCTTTTTTTACAATAAAATACATCATAGGCTAACGTTATATCTTCAGTATGAAAAGCCAAGTAAATTTAACATTTAATGCTTTTGAACAATTAAGCAATTAGATTTTATTCTAAAAAAAAAACAATATTTATAATTTTCAGTTTCATTGTTTCATGAAATTAGCTGAACAAATCAAATCTTCCAACATATAGGTAGTAAATTGGTTTAGGAATGAAAACCACATCGAGATGTTGTAAATATATAGATAGTTTGAAATGTGCTTTGTAATGCAAAAATGTATATCAATTGAACCTAGATGATTAAAATACTATTTGTCAATAAAATTTTTACCAAACTAATTATTTTGTCTTCTTAAATCCGTAAAAAGATAAATCACACACTTTTATTGTATTTGATATATATATTGAGAAACTATAGTTACTCAAAACGAAAAACTCAAAAATTAATCTAAACTTAGATTTTTTTATTTTGTCTTCAAATCCGTAACTCTCAGTAGTAGTACATAAGTACTTCTGAGCATAAAAACTAACAAATAAATTTATAAAACAAAATATTTAAATTATTGATATGTTTTGACAATAAATTCGGTTTCACTTTCCATAAAATTTCTTCTTTCCATAAGATTTCGATTGATTTGCACAATAGAATAGAGCGTTTATGCATATGCCCAGGTTTATACATCAGCAACTTTTTTTTTCCGGTGACTACTATAAAATATGCCGTATTTCGTACAATATTTCTCTAGTAAAAGTGTAGAATTGCAAACAATACCAATACGAAAGCGAACAATGTGTGAAATAAAAAGCTCGAAAAATCTGATTAGCCAACAGTAGTTGTGCGTGCATCTTTATTTTGCACACAGAACGATGATTACCAATATCAGTTTTTCTGTGCTTGGTTAGAAAGCTTTGCCAAATGATATTTTAAGTTGACGTTTGCAGCAAGTTAAAGACAGCGGAAATGAAGAGAGAATTATAAAATGTTCTGCAAGTTGAAATAAACAAATTTTTGTATTGAATGATAAAAATAATTGAGTAAAAAAACTTTTACTAAAAAAGTAAATACTAACTTGCTTGGAAAATGGCCGTCGGAAAAGTATTGCTTATAACGCGTGTTAAAAACGCAAAAATAATTAAATAAAAAAATGTAATTAAAAAAGTAAATACATACTAGCTTTTTTTTGTGATCGTCAAAAAAATATCGAAAGCCACAAGTGTTGAAAATCCTATTTCACACTGGCTTGGTAAAGTCACGCAAACTAGTGTAAAGTCTTACATTTTCAACACTTTCTTATACAAACTACTATTATAAACCGTGCTGGTCAAACGTTTTGCAGAAAGCTAAAACGCACAATTTCCATCGTTTAACGTTTAAAATGCTTACTACGTTTAAAAAAACAACACATTTATATTATTTCAATTTTTTTTAGTAAACTAATATAATAGTTATTTATTTTACGAGTTCCTGTGTAAATTAATGTTTTTATAATAATTTAGTTATTTATTTTACGAGTTCCTGTGTTTTAAATTAATGTTTATTTTTATAATAATTATTCATCATTTATTAATGTGTATTATACTATATTACATTAAAAAAAAAATAGAGTATTAGAGTAAAAAAGAATAGTATATATAAAATAATCAAAAAGTGAAAAAAATAAGAGAAGAATGTTTGACAGTTTAATGTTGTACCTATGCTAAAACACAAATAAAAGCAGCTGTTTCTCGTATATCTTCCTATGTACGTATAACTATTTGATTTTATGCCGAATTTTTATTATGTTGATAGAAAAATCAAATTTACTTATAAAGTTAGATTTTTTTTAATAAGAAAATAGTTTTTGCTAAATATACAGGATGAGGTCGCTTTATAGTTTCTGCAACTATTTAATTTGACATCTTTTTAGATATTGATTAACGTCTAAACTAGAATTTTTTTTTTGTTCTTAGAATGAATAGCTAAAGATAATTCAATTATTGCTACAAAATAGTTTATAATTAATAATCCAAAGCCTTATGTAGCTACAATGGTTTTGTAATGCAATTTTCATTGTACTAAGCAGACTTTGAGCTCTATATAAAACATAGGGTTTAATTAATATCGTTCAAAAGCTTAACAAGAAGGAAATTGCACAATTTCCGCATCGAGTAAGTTTTATAAAAGAACGAACAATAGATAAGGATTCTCACCCAGCTGAAACCGATGCAAGCAATTGCTCCGCTAAGAATATCAGCAACGATAGCCGGATACGAATTAGCTGTAGGGAAATACGCGTGGAATCTGGGAGAATGCCAATGAGTAACCTGGAATAATAATAATAATACAAAATAAAAAAATAAGTCACATAATTAGATTCAAACAGTCTTTGCACGCGACGTGAACTTTCATTTATTAGGTCTCGTTAAAACTGTTCATTATAATAACTTAATAATAAAATTAACACTAATAATACAAACACTAATATAAATAATATTGATATTTTTTGTAGACTTTTAATTTCTTAGAAAATCGGAGAAAGATGTATTTTCTTTCAATACATTTTTCTTTGTCTTTCTAAGATGAACAAGTAAAATTTTTAATGATAAGTAAAATTATTAAACATAAAGTAAATAGAATAAAAAAAAATACTGAAAATTAAACAAAAAACATTCCACATTAAATGTTTTTGTTAAATTAAATTAAATGGTATAGATTAAAAGCTAAATTTAATTTTAGAATAATTAACGCTAAAAATTATTGTAAATTTATAATTAAAAAGCTATCAATTAATAAAATTTAAAGAATGTGTTTTAATTTGTGGAAAATAATAAAGCACATGACGCTGACGCAAAAATAGCTCATTCAAATTTACCTCACAAAACTGAATTCGTGTAAAATGTTAAACTATATTATTAGTACAGCTCTGAAAATTTCTTAGAAAATAATTATTATTATTTAATATATTATATTGAAATAAAATTTTGCTAACTGCTTCAAAAACTGCCAGTAAACTTGTACAAAATAAATTGTTTGTAAATTTACACAAAAAGCGTCATTTAGTATTTGTAGAAAAATACTTTTTTCTACAATTAAAAGTTCAACAAAGAACTCGGACTAAGATTAGATTTATCTGCTTTCCATTTTTAGCGTCTAAACACTATTTAAAATTTTATCACTTTACAAATAATATAATACAAAATAGCTCTTTAGAAAATTCATTATTCACACTGTTTTATCACT
The DNA here is from genome assembly GCA_947359425.1 of Lagria hirta. NCBI lineage: Eukaryota > Metazoa > Arthropoda > Insecta > Coleoptera > Tenebrionidae > Lagria > Lagria hirta. The sequence goes on from OX375794.1 coordinate 33,037,551, forward strand.
TGCCAAAAAGTTTGTTTAAAAAATCTCGAGAACTTTCTCGACCATCAAGTAGACATCATCAGGAGATGAATAAAAGTTTTATTCATTTCTTGATGTGGTAAAACTGTGTTTATTGTGCCAAAAATTCCAAAGTAATCAACTATAAAACTCATGACAAATAAAGATAAAATAAACTTTTTATTCAAATTTCAAAAAAACTTGAATAAAAAATGTGTTTTTGGGTTTCTATTATTAATTTCATATTTTTTTTTAAACATTTTTTAGACAAAGAGTTTCATCATTTAAAAATTTATTAAAAATAATATTTTACATATTTGCCAAATTATTAATAATTTTTGCACAAACCAAAAATAAAAAATTTTGCAAAAGTTATTGTACAAACTATTTCATAAAAAATAGTATCAATTTTTTTCAAGAAAAAGTAAAACAAATAAAATTGACTTTCTTTTAAAATCATTTAAAATGGCAAGTTAAAAATTTGCCCTACTGCAAAATTTTAGATGTGTTAGAGACTAAAAGACAGTTAAAATTGATATCTGTTATCTAAGGTGACTTATATGCATTAAAACATGTAAGTAAAAATCCTGTTTCATAAATATTTGATGTAAGGCACCTCCTAATAGATGTCGCTTATTTGAGAAGTATGCTTTAATAAATATTTAGAAATTGCTATTGCTGATTCCTTTAATAACGAAGTTGTTTATTGTAAAACATCATAACTGGCTAGAACTTATCAGTAAAAGTAAGTCAAATTTTATAAAATTAAAGTGTTTTGAATTAATAAGTATTTAACTTTGCTTAAAAATTTGTTATATATCTTGCTGTTTTCATAGTTTTCAGATTAGCCATGACAAAAAATAATAAGTAAAATGTTTTTGAGCCTGTACTACCGGCATACGTTTAGGAAGCAGCAAAAGAATCCGCTAACAAATTGAATTTTTATCATAAATAATTATTAAATTATAACAAATATATGATAAACAATTCAATTATTAACTTTTTTATTAAAATAGCGTAAATTAAATTCAAAGTTGCAACATATTTTACTTTTTCTGCTTAAGCAAAAAATGCATCATTTTCTGTTAGAATTCTTGTTTTTGACAAATCGTAGATAAACTTCAACTTTTACTACTACATTTAATTTGATTATATCCAAAATCTTTGAAATGTAATTAGTAACTATTAAAAAAAAATGTGTCAAATTATAGAGATATATATTGATTAAAATTTTTATACATTTACATTTAGTCTTGACAGTTTTTAAGAAATTATTTTATTCATCATTTTTTTGACCAATTTCAAGACTTTAGATTTATTTAAGACGTTTATCTCAAAATAAGCCATATTTTTAAAACGCAATTTATAGAATAATATTCCCAAATGACTTTAGAATTTTCAAAATAATTTCTTGTAATATTCAAGTTAATTAAAACGCATATTTGTGTGATTTTTTGACAAGTTATGCTGTGCTCTGTATTAGAAAATTATAATTAAGGAAATTACAAATTTTGAATAAAACCGACTTCATTCTGATTAATTGTTATTTTATATTTAATTGATTCAAATTGCTTTTTGTTAAATTTGTTTTAATTAATCTAATAAAAAAACTAGTCTACAATTATATTGAAATCATGTATTCAATATCTCACAAATTTTTATAATAAATTGTAAGTGTCAAAAATGTAAGTCAAAAAAACCGCTAATTCCCTAGAAAAAAGTTTAAACCTAACACAGATAAAATATATATATTTATCATTCAGCAGTTTAAACATCACAAAAATTAAAAGAATAATTATTAAAGATAAAATGATAGTTTTCAAAATATATGTCGTTTAACAGCTCTTTTACCGACTAACAGCTCGTATAGTTTATATCAAATTTGTACGGCTAAAACGTTTTTAATTGTGGTAAAATACCGAATCAACATGTATCTATAATGTATGAGTCAAATATTTTAGCTTGACACTTGAAATTCTCAAAGTCGAAAACACCGTAGACAACAAAGACTACGCAAGTATGAAACTGAAATACTTGACCTGTACATAAATATGTATTAATTTAAATGTATTGTTATCTCAATAGTTTGTAGAATTGAAGTCCAGGCTTTATTTTGTACAAATCTAAACCTTTATTTGAAAAACTAAAACTGAATAACAACACATAAAATCAGCTCCGACAGCTTTTGCAATTTTATCAGGATAATTCTTAAGCAATAGGTTATTCTTGCAATACGTCTGAAGTAAACCTCTTTTGTAAATATATTCAATAAAAATGTTACACATAAAACACAAAAAATAAGTTTTAATTAGCCTTTCTACAAAGTATAATTGTATATATTATTATTTCAATTGTTTTATTAATTAAGTAAACAGAAAAGAAGAATTGTTTCTAACATCACCCATTTTTCATAATAATTTCATTTATAAAAAAAAAAGTTAAAATTATTTTGTTTTGCCAACTTAAAGAAAATTATGATACATTCGATTCACACCCATAAAATATTTTGCATTGTACTATGTACGAGTATTCATGATTTTTATAACAAATAATATTAATAATAAGACTTTGTTAAAAATGTGAACATCAAATACACATTATCGGTGTGTAATGTTTTTGAAATTTCCCAATTTTCCGACCATTTTTCATATTATTTTCAGTCATTTATAAAAAAAAATTATTTTGTTTTGCAAAACTTAAAGAAAATTATGTTACATTCTATTCAAACCCATTAGCAAATTTCGTATTATACTGTATATTCAATTTTTTGTAAAAAATTTAAATGACAAATATTTCTATTTTTAATGTATAGTGATGATTAGGTTGATTAGGCTATTTTTGACGTTAAACATCTATTTATTGGAATTCTTCAGTCTTGTTTTACTAATAAGGCATTTGAAACTTCAACTCAATATTTATTTATAATTTAAATAATGTTTACTATTAAAATTTGTGTTCTATAGAAATTTCCAATTTTTTACATAAAAAAATTTAAAAAAATTGTTTGAAGACTTTGGCAATCTTGTTTAAAAAAAAACTTTTTGGAAATTGTGTTTTAATTAATGGGTCTTCAACATTTAAAACATTATATGTTTCTGATCACGTGCAAAGACTGTACTATATATATAATGACAATAATTACCCCTGGCATTATAACACGTTCAATGTCTTTCATAACATCTTCCCATTTGTCAGGCTTTTCTGGTGCAGAGTCGGGTATTAAAGGACGAAGATATCCTGGTTCCACCGTCGGTAAGACTCTCCTAAAGATGTAATCAATAAAAAATACATTTTCTACTTAAGCAAAGACTTACCTTTCCCTTATATTTTCAAGGTATCCGGAAACGTAATCTATCATTTCCTTCCCAAAATCCTTAAACTGGTTAGCTTCCATCCTGGAGAACACAAAGAAATCGACTTACACGAATCACAGCACGCAACGAACAGATTCAATTCAACAGTAGCTGAGGCCTTTAAATCAGAGACCAGAGAAGTGGGGTCAGAATGTGCTATCGATCACTAATGTTAATGGTAAACCCCTTCACCAAAATTATTGACAACAAGGGGTCTTAGTTCTTTTTATGTATTTTTTTATTATTACTGATAGCATAAGATAATCACTCGCATTTGAAGGTTATTGTTATGTAATAATAAATAGTGGTATTGATAAGATAACTCATATAAAGAAATTGAAATCAATGTTGAAATTAAGTAAAGTTTATTAATAAGTAATAGAGAAAAAGTTTTTTACGATTACTCCACGCTGCGTGAATCCCTATGACGTCAAACCATACCATGGGCTGGCCCACTCGTTATGCATAAAACGAGTTTAAAAAGTAATTAGATTATTCTGTATAAACCCCTCACTTCTGTTAATACAAGATCATGATAATATAAAATAGAAATACATAAAAAAATAAACTGCACCTTAAAGTCAAACCATAAGTTCAAAGTCCAAGCAGTTACTGTTTATGATTCATAAGTTGTACTGTTTTTTTCTTTAAATAAAAGGAAAGTGAATAATCTAGTAAAACATCTAACTTTATTAGATTCTAATTTACTAAACAATTATAATTTATAAATGTTTCAAGCTTTGCGTAAAGATAACCGCTATTCTTCAAATACTTTTATATAAAATGTTGATTTTTCAATAGTTTTATCATGAGAATATTGGTGAAGGCGCTTTATCGATTCATTACTTTTTATAATTAATAATAATTATTGTTATATTACTATTATTATAACTAAGATTATAACTATTTAGATTATACTCTACTATATGTTGATATTATACGATATATAACATTATAATAATATATAATACTCGTAAATAATATTAACAACTGTGTTATATAATTACATATTATACTTTATATATTACTAGAAGATTATAACAATTTTTGCTACATATTATTATAAAAAGTGTTATTTTCATAATTAATACAATATATTTTAGATAATTAATTTATTAAAATAAAAAAAAATTAACATACGTCAAAAAAAATCATGAAAATTAATTTTTCGCTTAAAACTAAATTATGGATTGGCTCTGCATAGCATCGAAAATGCGGTGACAAAAAAACAATTGAGATTTGACTTTGTTTGTCATTCGTGAGTATTTACAAATTACAAAAAATTAACGCTAAATTCCTGTTTATCGAGTAGAGCTTCCAATAGTTTAAAGCTAAAGTATCCCAATATTATTTATTCAATTCAAAATGTGTGTGAGCGATAACGAGATATTCTAAAAAATTGATATTTTTGCAAAATGTGATAAAATTACTAAAACTAAAGTTTTACGGATTTGACAGATTAAAATGACAAATTCGGACATTACTAAAAGTAAATAATTTGGAGCTTTTTCTTCTTAGAAGATAGTAAAATAATCAGTCTAGCCCTAAATGCTAATAAGTGTGAAACAATTGACCGATTTTCGTATTATCTAAACCTAGAAATACAACTAGATGATAAATCTATCAAAGCTTTTTATAACTTTAAATTAGCGAGTCTTTAAATAATGTCTACCCAAACAAAAACATGTCGAAAAACTGTAATGCATTAATTTTTATTTTAAACATAAACATTATTTTAAAATATTCAAACTTAAATGTTTTTAATAAATAATTACATACAATTTTATTGTGTAGTTGTATCGTTGCAGTTAGAACCAATTGTATTAAAAAACTTTATTGTAAATTTATATTCTTCTAAAAAAGATACGTTAGTTGCAACAATAATTTTGCTTGCGTTCTAAACGTTCAAAAATTTATAAAAAAGCATTATCAAGACAAGCTCAACATAAATAATTAAAAAGTAATAAAAAACATCTTTAATATAAAAATTAAAATAATAATAATTTATCAAATAATGTTGATAAACAAAACTTTTAGAGTGAGTTATGGTTTGATGATTTTAATTATTATAATTTATATAATTTGCAAAAAAAATTCAACCTTTTTTAAATTTAAACCTATGAAAAATTTTAAATATTATAAAAAATAATAATCAAAGTGTCAAACACAATCAACTGAAAATCATCAGAAAAACGCAAAAATTATAATTTATTACTTAAAAAATTTTCTATTACTGAAAATAATTTTTTGCATGATAGAACGATTTTGTTTATTTACCGCGTATGCTTCTAGATCAGTAAGAAGGGTTTACTGGCTGCTAAGATAAACAGAACTGTAACTTCCGTCTCAGAACGATAAGTAAATAATTTTAAAATAATTATTTAAAAAATTTGAAAAAAATTTTCAACGATACACTTGAAGATTTTTTTATTATATCTATTATTACACTTGAAAGAAATTATTTTTAATTTGAAATAAACGTACAATTATTATAGTTATTTTCCTAACAAGTGTTATTACGATAGATTACGAGTGCAAAGCGTAGCGAGTCAATATATTAACACGAGCATGATATTTGCACTTTTGAACGCGTTAGGAACACTATTTTTTAGGCGATCACACAAATTAAATTTAGTTTTAAAAACTGTTTTTTATAATTTATCAAAAGCTCATAATTTAATTGTACGCAAATTCATACCGCTGCTTTGATTTGGCCTGTAAAAAGTTCAAAGTATTTTCTCTTGCGGCTTCTAAAATTTCTGATAAAGAGCAATTCAAGTCTGAATTAACTTCTTTGACTAATTAAATTAAATACTTTCCATCAATTACAAATGATCTGATTCTACTCTTTTGCTTATTTTCGAATTCTTCATCATTTGCTATTATATAGTCAATTACTGTTGCCGCTCGTCTTCTTACATAAATATGTATATTTCCCTTCTTTATCTTCTACAATATTTTTATTTACTATCTTTCACCCATTCCCTTCTAACATCTCTTAGTTTTTTCTTGTTGTTTATCTTATCTTTTTGTAATTCTTTTCTTTATTATTTTTTAATTTTGTAATTTTATAACTTTCTATTTTCTCAATCTTGCATTACGAACCTTCTATATTATTAGATTTATTTTTTTTCTATTTTTTATTGCGTTGTTTTCATGTAGGTTTCATAGATTGTCAACATTTTGGACTTTTTTCTGCCTACTATAATTTTGTTTTCTATCAATTCTTTTTTTTCTTTCTTAATTCTTTTACTTTTTTTTTGTTTCTGTCTTTTCTTTTCTGTTTTTATTTTTTTTATTGTTATTATACCTTTTTTAAGTCTTTTTTTTTCTTGCGTAGTTGCATTTTTGTTTGTATTTTTTTTTATTCTATTTTTTTATTCTACCTATCCTTTCTCCTAAATTCAGGCTTCTGACATCGCTATTACGTTTAATTCTTTTACATATGCGCAGCATTATCTACATATTTTCTATCTTTATTTCTAAACATTGTTTTTAATTTTTTTTTCTTTTTTCTTATACTTTTTTTCTATCAAAAGTTTTTAGTAACTTATTTTTGCATTTTTTTTCTTTTTTTTTTGTCATACTCTTGTTTATTGATATTTATTTTTTATACTTGCGTTGTTTTTTTTTATATAACTGATATTTTTTCTAATATAACTATTTTTATATATATTATAATACTATATTTATTATAATAATTTTTTTCATTCACTTTGTATATCTTTCTAACGTTTACTACAATTTTTATTTATCGACTCTTTTTCATTCTTTACTATCTTTATTTCTCGATTCTTAAAAAGAACATATGATCCGATAAGTTTTATTAATCTCCCAATGAGAGCCACGCGGTGGTAGATTTAATAAACAAAACTTTTTGAAAAGCGGTAAAACTGTGTTAATAATTTAATGTGCCAAAGCTTCCAAAGCAATCAATTGATAGACGTAACTGCCAAAATTTTCAATATTCTAGTTACATTGTTATTTTTCTACGACTGTACTTGTCAATTGTAAAAGTAAGTTTCAAGTGTTTTTTGTGTATTATAATAGCAATAATTTATATGTAGCCGTCACAAACTGCAAGAAGCCAATTAAATGAGTTTTGTCAATTATTTTTCAAAATAGTTTGACGATTGTTTATACAGTGCGCTCATCAATTATTTAACTCTACTCTTGCCATAGAATTTTAAACGTATGTTTAATTTTTGATTAGTTTATTCGGAGAAATGTACGATATCATAGACGAGCTTTGACATTTGTTTGACATTCATCGGCAATCATTCTATTAAAAGCAATAAAACTCTGTCAAGCTAAATTACGCGGCAAGAATTAAGAAGTCTAAATAATTTATAAACAAAATTTATGAAATTATATAGCAAAACTATTACCTTTTGCTAAAAAGCTTATCTAAAAATATCTTTTAACTGCTATGTAGTTAGTCATTATCAAAAAATATAAATAAATCTTTTGTAATAAAATATATATATTTTTTATTAATAAATATTAAGTTTTATTCAACTACAATGTATTACAATCGCTTGTCACGTCAGTGATGATACTTTATTATAATCACAAGCATTTTATTTTGATAATTAATCGTAAACCAAGAATAAGGATTAAAAACCATTTATGTTATAAAATTATAGTACAAGATTTGACGACAAAATTTGAAACAAATTTGACACAAAACTGCAGTCAACATAAGATCATGATTGCTGTTCTATTAACACAATGCAGCTATTAGTAAATTTTCAATATGTAGATAAACGTTTATCTAATTTTATTTATTTACACAATGTTTTTTTTAAGTTTTACTTACGTTCCAATTTTTTTCAAAATTATAAACGGCAACGCTGTCTAGTTTTTTTTTTAACCAGATTTTATTTAAAGCACACTTTAAATAATACTATCAGTAAAAAAAATGTATTGGAAAGATATATAAGATTTTGGACACTAAATTTTCTTATATTTTTGTGTCAAGCGTTACAAATAAGCTTTCTTTAGTTTATTTTTTTAGTCTTTTTTAATACTATGCTTCTTTTTTACTTTGAAAAGTGTTTACTTTTTTTTCTTTTTTCAAAAAATAATAATTAATAGCAAATTAAAAGCCAAAATCTGTATTTATGAAAGATATTGGTGTTTAATTTTTATTGATTACTAAAATCGTATCTATAGTCAATTTTTATTACACTATTTATTACACTATTTATTTACAAATTTTGACACTTTAATGAATTATTTTAATAGCTTGCATACCATTGTAAACTCTATTTTTTCAACATCTATTTTTCCATCAGCGTTTAATTCATATAATAAGGAAATAAATTAACATTTAAATCGTTTTTAATCTTAAACAATTACAAACAGTAGTTGTTTCTAAAAGTATACCTCATTGTAGTAATAGTAACAAAAAGAGCAAGCCGTTTGGATTATGTGAATTAATTCGCAGCATTACGATATCACCGTGCGCTAGTATACGAAAACAACAACTTTCAATAGTAGGCTGCTGTCTCGATATTAATATGTAATTACTTTCGTACGTGGTCGGCTAAAAAATAAAATTTCACTGACTTCTTTAGTAGATGCATTCACAGAAACTATTTTTGAATTAATTTGTCTTGCTACATTCTTCTGTAGGCAAATTTTTGCTAGCTAAAAATACCTCATTTGGAGCTTCTTTAAAAAATTTTGTCATAGTTTTCTTCGTGAACATAGCAGGTTTTTTGACTTGTTCTCTTATAAAAAATGCTATCAAAGTCGTGAATTTTGATGTATCAATTTTATTATATACAAAAATTGGATTTTTTAACATGGAATATTAAGCCTAAAGACTTCCAGATGACTTTATATCGTCGAACCTAATGAGCCAACATAATAATATCACTAATTCTACACTTTTTATCCTCACACTAGTTTTTGAAGATTTTATATATATTTTCGTAGCGAACTCTTGACTTTTTACAAATTAATGATAAACAACCAATATTTCAGACTTTTCCAATTCCTCTATCTAAACCGTCTGACGCCATTTGTATGCAGAAAAATGTTCAAATTCTGTGACAGCGGTTTTTGCACAAGTATATTTTTTGACAGTCATCAAATTATTCTCTAGGCACCATATAATTGGTAATTTGTCCCAATAATTATTACTACAATTTTTATGCAAATCAAGCAGATACATTTCAAGGAAAAGTGCTTGGTTTTCAAATGAAACAATTTTCTATAGAGCAAAAAACGCTATACGCATCGCAAACGTTAAAGATTACCGATCTCAAACAATAATATTGTAACATGCTCTTACCCTTCTTGATACTTAATATACTATTACATGATTTTAACAAGCTTATAGAATATCCAAAAAAAAATTCAAAACTTCTTGCCGAGATACAACAACTTATTTGAAGCCTAAAAAAATAAGACTATAAAATCTATCAAATTATAAACTTAGAACTTGTTTGCCGACATCATACAAACGCTTTACGTTATGCATCAAAGATATAACTTATAAAAACTACATAACTAGACTATATTATAAATACCGAACAGAAAGATTGCATGAGTGGTTCTTTTGAATGTAGAGAACAATTAATTATTTGTTTGGTGATGATGAAACAAGCTGGGCTAAACAGACGTTACATTTACACTGCTTTCATCGATTATAAAAAAGCTTATGATTCTGTTCCTTATTGTTGGTTAATAAAAATTTTGAAGTTGCAAAAATCTAACTTGAATTAAATTCAATTATTAGAATAATGCAATTTTAGCAAACTTTACTTGATCTTTGAATTAAAGACAAATCAATAAAAACAGCATTCTTGCTAAACAAACACAAAATATTAAAAAAAAAATTAATTATATTAAGTCAAGTTGTTGTTATAAACTAACAACAGTAACAACACACCACGTTAATTTTTTAACTATCAGTAATCTTATGTATATGAATGACAAAAATATATGCAGACAATAAAAATCAATTATTCAACCTAATAAAAATTATTAATAAGTTGTTTTCAAATAGTATTGATTGTCAACAAATTAATGTATAGTCCATTGAAATGTTACATTTTTCAGGCCTTACCTTGCGTTTTTTAAAAGACGCAATTTTATTTTTTTGATGTGTTGTGGGGGTCAGTGTAAAGCTATAACTAAGTTTGTAGAGTTGCCACCCATGTCCCACGGCCGCCATCTTAAAAATAGGGGTTGAAATGGTTTTTACAATATACTTCTTAAACTATTTATTTGATAAAAAAAATTATCAACAATTTTTTGTTGCAAATTAAATTTTCTACAACTTTGGCTCCGTAACTTTTTGTCGTAGAACTATAAATAAAAAAGATATAAGCAAAAATGTTAAATTTATATTTTTCACTTATAATACCACAAGAGCTTCAAAATTATCGGGTATTTCCCGATAGGTTCGTTGCAAACAAATTTGACAGGAGTCAAGTTTTTCAGGTTAAAAAATCACGAGCGCGAAGCGCGAGTGATTTTTCCTGAAAAACTTGACGACTTTATTTGTTTGCAGGGAACCTTGAGGGAAATGCCAGATAATTTTGAAGCTCGTGTGGTATTCGGGGGATTATTTTTCCGTCCCAAATGTCGTTTTCATGCAAAATCTCCAATTTTTACAATTGAATTCAACCTGTCAGTTTGACGTAGCAACTACCAGAGAAAATAATCAAAAAATTATCAGTATAATACCATGTAGGTTGTACCACGTGACGTCGAATGGTGCAATTCTATTGATCGATATTTGGGTCGGAAAAATAATCATAATTATAGAACAGATAATAATTTAGAAAAATTCATTGACAGCAGAAATCCAAGTTTTACACCATTCAATCTAAAAAGTACAATTATTACATGTTAAAAATAAATTAAATAAACAAATTAAAAGTTGTTTATTTAACATTAATCTGAAAACATTATTCAATAAACATTGAAAAAAAATTAATTGAGATGGAACAGACAAAATAGTCCACTTATTTCAGAAATAAGTTTAAGGGCTATTTAAAGCTATATAAAGGCTAAGGGTTTTGCTTTCGCTATTTAGGAAAAAGGTCTTAACACTAAAAATTATTTTATGTTTATAATTAAAGAACACTATAGTTAGTGACATTTGTAAAATGTGTTTTAATTTGTTAGAAACAAGTCAACACATTTTATCTTCTTGTTTACTGCTTGTTAATAAAAATTATAAACTAAAAACATGACGCAGTTGCAAAAATAGTTCTTTCAAATTTGACTTCTAAATTGAATTTAGTAAAACATTTTAAACCATCTTATAATATAATAATTACAAATTACATATACTAAATTTGCACTTTACTAACTGCTTAAAAAACTAAAGCCAATAAGCTGGATATTGTTGTAATAGTATTTGAAAAAACTATAATTACGTATTTTATAGATATTGCTGTTTCAAATTTTTGTATAATATTATTATTACTTTCAATAATAAAATAATTAAATATTTGTTGCTAAAGTTCCAAGTCCCAAGACTCAAATCTTTGAACTCAGAGAACTTTAGCGCTCAAAGAAAAATTTTTACCTTTATTTATTTCAAATATGAATGTTGCACCCACACTGTTAAGTGTGGGTGTAAAACTTATTTTTATTTATTATTTTAATTAACATATTTTTATTTTTTTCAGTAGTTTATTTAGTACTCACATTATCTTAAAATTTTAAATTAAAATTTGAAAACACTTTGCAAAAATACAAAAAGCAGCATTATCATATGAATGTCATAATGTTCGACTAATTGAAAACGTTAAATCCAACAATTTAAATGATATGATCGCAGATACGTAGAAATATAGTGATTTAACTTGATTTCTTAAGAAACAAACTTGTGTTTTCTTTTTAGCTTAAAACGCAATTCATAGTTTGAGCTTTAAATTTAATTCTTAAATTAATTTTTAAAGAAATTGACAACTGAAAGCTAGTTTTTCAAAAAAATTTATTAAAACAAAACAAATGTTGCGTATAATAATGTTAGTAAATTAAACTAAATAATAATAATTATTAATAAAAATTAATGCATAACAAATAACAAAAGTCAATAACATTAATATCTTACACAAAGACAAGAGAAAATATAAACTATACATTTCAACTTTTATCGTAAAAAACAACAATATAAGTAGTACTCTTTTAAAATTAATAATTAATTATTTTGATTTTCACTAACATGGCTTAAGCAAAAAATGTACAATGACTATTGTAGTAGATTTTTTCTTTATGAAGTTGTGCTAGTTACTATTCAGAATATTAAATTTTAATAGAAAGTTTAATCATTTCTCGGGAGTTTCAACAATTATTTTTTAATTTTTTTAGTATTTAATAACTTTTGTAAAAGTTATTAAAGATAGCTAAAACTTAAAATTTACATTTTATCTTTATTGCAAAGAACAAAAAAAATTACTATACACCTAACTATAAACAGATAGAAAAGGTTAATAAGTTTAGGTATTTAAGATATTATTTCAATCGAAGAAATACCGAAAAGACTCAAAGCTAAAACAAGTTTAAAAAAAAACAAATAGGAATAAAAGATAAAAAAGATTAACTGAATGTATGAGAGAAAAAATGCACAAAAAAAACCTAAAAAGAAAAAAATATTTTGAGATAAATGGATTGAGTGAGAGGAAAAAAGAGAATAAAAGATGTAGAGGTAAAAAAATATACGTGAAAGCACCAGAAACAGATAAGAATGTTTTAAAGAGATAAGCAAAAGAAGACGAAAAAATACAAAATACAATAGAGAATACTTAAAGTGGTGAACTAAATATTTGAGAAAAAAAAAACAAAAAGAAAAAAAAATACTTTTACAAGGTTTTAAGGTGGAAGTGAAGCAAATGGGTATAAATATTAGTTGAAAGTCATTAGAGCGTTTGAAGAATTGTAGGGAGCTGAAAGAGACAGAACGAGAGTCAGAGAATTCAATGAATGAAAGAAAAAGAATTAAATATATGAAAAGAGTACTAAAGAGAAAACTGAGATGTACAGAAAGTTGCATATAAGCGTATTATAGATTGAATATCAAAAACAAAAAACCTATTTTGTAAAAATTATAAACGTACAATTATTATAATTAACAGTAGTTACATCATGGTTTTCGTCTGAGCTCAAACTTGCAAAAAAAATGCTGTTTTTCTGCTTTTAACTCTTTCAATTATGTTTTAATAATGCTCAATGATTAAACTTCAAAAAAAACTTTAGAGTCTCACTTGAAAGAATTTTTTTTCATCACTGACCGCAGATGAAAGATTATTCATCTTTATTTTCTTAACATTTAACACAATGGTCTTTGTGCCTAACTATGTTTACTTGTTTGGTTGGTTAAGACCAACTGGAGAACTTTTGTTCCAAATTCTTATGTTTGTTTACCATTTTGGATTTGGTCTTGAAAACAATCTACCTATTTAGTTTATTTTTGGTTAATTTTTTTTAGCAAATGAACTGGACACTGGTTTAACGTGTATTAGAGTAACTCTAATTTCAACTTCAATTTTCTAAAAATACAAAAAATTACGCTTTAACAATATTTTACACAACCGTGTCAATGTTAAGTTAACATTCCCTATTAAAAACCAAAGAATGTAATTACCAAAGTGTTTATTTTTACGTTTTTCTATAAAAAGTGCTGCTACAAAGCAAGTTTAGCAAAAACTAAAGACCAGTTTATAAAAATAAGAAACTTTAATACAGATATTTTTAATGAGCAAATTTTACAAAAAACTAATAAAAATTGATTTTTTTCTTTAACTACATATATGTTATTCTGTGAAACCACAACTTTATTTCAAAATAACAGACTTTTTATAATTTTACAAAAATTAAGACAATTATTTGTAACAAAAGATTGTAGTGTGGCCTAGTAGCTACTAAACGGTTAGGCCAATTTTAATATAATTCTTATCTATTGGAAAACATTTACAATTTGCACAACACTTGAACCTCTCACTAACTTGCAGCAAATGTATATTGTATGAGCTCAATGAAATAGTCTCATAATATAAAAATGTAGAAATTATACTGAACAGGTTCAATAATGTCGCGTTTTAAATTTTTAATTTCAATAAAATTAAAACAAATAATCTACGGAAACACTGCATTTCTATCCGGATAACGGCTGATAATCTAGTTTTTAAAAGCTTATTGAAAACCGTTACCAATCTATGCTTTTTAGAACCATAACACGGTGAATAATCCAAATGAATTATTTAGTGTGATTAGTTACTCATATATCTTCGAGAAATTTTACATAAAATTAAAGACAACATATTACAAAAAAAAATCATATTATTAGTTTTGGTCATATTATTTACTGTTTGGCAGCTATAAATTGGAATAGCCCTTGCCGTTGGCGCCTGATAATTAATTTCTTTTTTATGAGGAAGCAAAGATAGAACATAAGCTTTTAAGCACGCTTTCGATTGCAGTATTTCAAGTCTTTTAGAATCGGTATCTAGGCAACAGAGTGCTCCTGAAAATGCAACAAGTTGATACGAAAGGCACTCAACTCAACTAGGTCATTCCCAAAGGACGTATCGTCTTTAAAGAAAGAAATGAGCTTTTTAAATTAGAAATTTTTTATTTTAGTATTTACCTATAAATACACAAAATATTTACACAATATTTATCATTAATATTTTATTAAACAAAATAACAATATTTAAGGAAGATTTCCAAGATAAATTTAGTCAACTAGATGCTACAGAGTTGGAAATAAGTTTCTTGGGTGTATGTTCCATATCATTGAAGTGGGATTGATTTATTTCGAATGAATAATAACTACGTTGCTTCGTTGAATGCTAAAATCCGGCTTATAAAACTTAATTATGTAACCAAAATTATTTCAATAAAATTGTAGGCTTACAGAAAGTAAATTCAGCTAAAATTCAGTTAATTGCAATTAATTTCAAAATTATAATTTTTAGTGATTGTAGCATGTAACGAATTAATTTTAATTTGAATTAAATAATTTATAACAAACTATTTTCCAGGGAGCTTATACATGGCTAGGGATTAGGTATATAAAGGGAGCCAGGTGGTTAATAGAAACATATTATAGACCAGACTAAACTAAAATGACATTGCGTCATTGTTCAAGATGACGCAACAACATAGCCTTTTTCTCAGATTTAAAAAAAAGTCCTGCAATGTACGTACGTACGTACGTACGTACGTTGCAGAACCTTGAATACAACTGATAAATAAACAAATAAAAAATCACTTTATAAAATGGATTCACATAAGATCGATTTGCAACGTAGACAAATATTGCTGACCATAACGAGAGCGTGAAGTTTAAATTGTAAAGCCTTATTTACGATTTGCATTGCAATACAAAATACAATGTATTTCGTTAAATCGTCTACCTAGGTAGTAGATTTTTTTATAAATTTTGTTTTGTGGCTTTTTTGCATTACCCATAACGCGATTAACTTCGTATATGTTCTACTTTCGTGTAATGGATTTTGTTAATTTGCCCAAAACGCCTTGTAGGTATTAGAAATTTACCACAATGTGTTCTGAGCATATTGCAAGTATCAGAACCCGTTGTGTGTATAAATTTCTACAAAAACATATCTACATTATTCTAGAACTCAACTAATAAGTTTTTATTGTTTTTGCTTTTTAGTTCAGTTTATTTGTGAAAGTTTGTGATTTCTTGATAAAAAAATGTTATTTTTTATTAAAATTTTTGTGGTTGACAAATTGTTAATAAACTTTAACTTTTGTTTTTAGAATTTTTAGAAAACTGCCACACTTTTAAACATCGGAAAAAACATTTTATTCTGTCACTTTTTTACAATATATTATATATTTTTTCAATGTTTTTAACTCAAAAACTTAGTAATAATCATACAACAGAAATAAATAGAAATAAATTTCAATTTTCTTGAAAATAGAGAACCATTTAAGCATGTGTTTGTCTTTAAGAAACATAAAAATCGTAAAAGATGACAGAAGATAACAAATATTGACAAAAAAATATGTTAAATTTGCAGTAACAAATGCTTTGGAAAGTCATAATAGTAAAAGCAAACAATATAATAGTAGATTATACCACGAGTCAATAATGACAGCTGTTATTCCCGAGGAATATTTACGAACCGAGCCGCGTAGCGGCGAGGGAGTAACATGACGAGGTAATAATAGCCATTATTGCGAGTAGTATACTCTACTTTATCTACGACTAATTTATAAATTTCGGATTTTTAGTGAACAATTGAATAATTTTATTTGTCAATTACATTAAAATTAGTAATAGTACAGTTAATAAACTGAATTGGTCGTGAACTATTAATAACTTCAGAAGAGTTTTCAAAACAAATATTTGTAATTTCAGTTCTTGTAAAGGAAGAAGATGCATGATTACTATTTATCAGTTTAGCAATAGTAACTGCTGTAGTTGTTTTGTTTCTCATAGACTGATCAATGTAACCTTGAGCTACTAGATCTCCAGCCCCCATGACGCGTTAATCCAGTTATATCGCCTCCTCCATCAATGTACAGAGTGGCAGATGATCTACGATAACAATGGCCGGTGTAACTTTGAGGATTTGGCAAGTTTAAATATTTGGCAATTTGTCTACCAATGTCTGCAAATTTGTTTTTCCTATACGCTGTATTGTACATTTGGTTTTTTGATAATTTAGAAAGAACGAATTGATTGTCACATGTGACGGACGGAGATTGATGCACTTCTTTACAATATTGTAAAACGTACTGTTTATGGTGAATGATCGTAAAATTTTGGTTTTAGTCTTGGGTATTGTTATTAATAAGTGTGTTTGGAGATCCTTCACGTCTTCTATATTCATTTCATAAAGCTCGTTTGAGCGGCATGCGCCCATAATTCCAATAATTAATATAACCTGAAGCAAATAAGAACATGAGATTTTGAATAGATTAGATTAAATATGCATATTTACCTTTATCAATAAATTTCCTAATCTCTTCCGAAGTCAGAGTGGAAGACTTCTTTGCTTGAAATCCTTCAGACTTTCTTTTTAAAAACGCTCGTAGTTTGCCATATTTCTCCAGATCAACGTCATGGTTTATTCTCAACATAGGTTTAATTATTGAATAAAATGACCATAATGGAGATGGTTTGTATTTTGCACTTAATTCAGTGAAATAGGCTAGTAGAACATTTTCGGAAAATGAGTTTGCGTTTTTTCGAAGACGCCATTCGTTGAAGGTTGCGTACGTTTTATTGTAAATGGATTTCGATGTTTCCGGTATCAAGGTAGATGTTGTTGCTGCAGCTAGTTGTACAATTTCTGGAGGTGTACAAGCAAAAGACTCTTCATTTTCATTCATTTCAATACAAATACACAAACACTACGCGTTTAATAATGACACTTTTGAATTTGTGTA
This sequence comes from Lagria hirta, assembly GCA_947359425.1. Classification (NCBI taxonomy): domain Eukaryota; kingdom Metazoa; phylum Arthropoda; class Insecta; order Coleoptera; family Tenebrionidae; genus Lagria; species Lagria hirta. The sequence continues at coordinate 33,055,295 of OX375794.1, forward strand.
TTCTGTTTCCATGGTATTATTTAATTTGAGAAATTTTGTGATTGGAGGGCAAGAGGGAATAAGGACTATTAATCCCTAGTCATTATTCCCTTAAAGAATAATATATAGCATTGTACTGCAAAAACCTCAGGTATAATACTTACATTATACATTAGTCGTAGATAAAATATATTAATTGTTAAGCTGAAAACAGAGCAAAAAAAAATAAAATAATAAAAATCTTAACCAATTTTTATAAAATTAATTAAGATTTAAAATTCATTAAGATTTTTATTGTTTTCTGGAAAATTTCACATTACTGAAGAGGAGCTAAATTGAAATACGAGGCACTATTTTAAAGCTTCAAGTCAAGTAAGAAATTTTACTGACGTGTTTTGTATTAAATTTTTCCAGAAATCGTAAAAAAAGACGAAATTTACAAATTTTAGAATTTTTTTTCCAAATTCCACAAAAATCAAGTTTGTCAATTTTGTTGGCAATTATAGTTACTAGAGTATCTTTTTTATTTTGCGTCTTGTAAAGTTTTTACAGTACTAGTCCGGAAAACTCAATTTTCCTGCGCGTAAATAAGCAGGAAAATGTTGTTTCCAAGCCGATTTCCGGAAAAAAAATTTACATTTAAAACTAAGCTGTAACTACTAACTAAAGACTAACTACTCAAATGTTTTAAGTTGTGAAAAAATAAACAAGATGAAATAATAAAAAACAATGCTACAAAAACTTGACGATTACTATCATATTATAAAGAAAAATAAAAAATTTAAAAATAAATCTTGAATATTCTGTTTGTTATATGTTATATCCATTATTCATTAGGCTAGGTGTTAACCGGTCTAATTCTGTTACCAAAGATTTAATGACAGACAATTTTTGGGCAGGATGATGATGAGATGTCGCATGAAGATAGCGATCTGTATGAGTAGGCTTTCGATATATTGTGTGACCCAAAAACTCGTTAGAAAGACGTGTTACCAAGACATCCAAAAATGGAATTTTGATTCTCAATTTCCATTGTAAATTGAATATCTTTATTTAGACCATTTAGATGATTTAAAAAGTCTGGCAAACTGTTTTTACCATGAGGCCAAATAATAAACGTGTCATCCTTTATTGAATCAAAAGTATGTTAGAGTTAAACATTTTTCCGTCAGATCTCCTAGGATTTGAGGAAAGTCCTCATCACATAGCAACTCTCTGACAATAAGCCACTGTTTCTGGAACAGGAACTTTTCTAAAGAGTGATACTACATCAAAACTAACCAGCAAATCTGAAGGATTCCAAGAAAACGTGGATAACATTTGAACGAAATGAGAAGAATTTAAGACATGAAACGAAGTTTTTCCACTGTAACCTTTGAAAAGTGAGGCAAGATAACGGGCTGTTTGAAAAGTGGGAGAATTAATTGTATTGACAATTGGTCGTAGTGGAACGTCTGGTTTATGAATTTTTGAAAGACCGCACAACCTTGGAGAAACAGAATGTTTTGGAATTAATTGGGTTTTTATTCCAGGCAAGAAATCAGAGGATTTTATCAATTTTCCAAGTTCCCTTTCAATTCTTTATGTAGAATCTCTGGATAAAGGAAGAAAGGAATCATCTTGAAGAAATCCATCAATTTTTTTAATATAATCAGATTTATTCAAGATGATTGTAGCGTTGCTTTTATCCGCAGGTAGAATGAGAATGGTAGAATCGGATTTGAGAGCCTTTCTCTCATCCCTTGAAAGATTGGATTTTGGAGATTTTGCAGAAGACAATATCTTAGCTGCTTTAACACGAACTGTCTCAGCGCTACTTTTAGGTAGAGCTTTGACAGATGTCTAAACAGCACTGACAATGGCTTCTTTTAGAATTTTGTGTGGAGCAACTGCATAGTTCAAACCTTTTGACAGAATTAAAATTTCAGTTTGGGATAATGTTTTCGAAAACAGGTTAACTACGGTTTTAACGTTAGAATTCGATGAAGACATTTTAGTAGGACATAATTTGTTGAATTTTTGGATTTGGATTTGAGAAAATTGTTGACGATAGTTTAGGGATTTTTGGTATGTGATTTTGTCAAAATGAAGCCAGTGAACAGAATCAAGAGTGTTGGAAAATTCAAGGTGAAGATAATAGAGATCACGAGCGACAAAATCCAGTTGGCGATGGTTTTACAGAATTTGTCCCCGAAGGAGCCGAAATCTCAATTTTTGGAAAAGTTTAGGACAGGAAGAAAGCATAAGATGTTCAATAAAAAGAAATTTTGGATCGATGTAGCTATCGTGCCAGCGAAGTAGAAAAGTAAAGTCAGATAAAAGTTTTGAAGTTTTAAATCGAAGTTGAAAAAACTGATTGGTTTTTGAAAAAATTACCTCTCCGCAGAGGTGTTTAATTGAAGAAGAAAGGCTTTCACGGCCCGAAGTCAAACGGTGAAATATTGACATCTTTCGGAAAAGGCCGTGTCGAAAGGTTTAATGAAATTGTCAACGTTTCGCACTCTATCGGTGAAGGCGTCATCAGGACAAAAAAATAAAAATAAAAACATGCACGGTAACTCGACGTGTGAATTACGCTAGAGACAAAATTTATTCTGGCTAGACCTCGTTGCTGCTTGGGCTTATATTGGTAAGCAAGAAAGAAAAAACGGTGAGACGGGCACAAGAAAAACTGGCAGAGGGCTCGGAAGAGAGAGCTGCAGAGAAAGCGAAAACGCTTTGTGTTGATGACGAGGGAATGCACAAATCAAGGAAGATTCATCTAGACAAACTTTGTGACCGGTTCTAGATGATGTTCAGCTAGTGATGACTGTAACCATAAACCCGAATTTATTCACCTTTTATGTTCAGAAACTCAAAGTTTAATTAAACGTTCTGTTTCCTCAATGAAAACTTTGCCACAAGAGCACAGAATTTTATAAACACTTTTTGACAAAAGTGAGCCAAATCTGTCTTTTGGAGATGATAAAATTTCCAAGATTTTTGTAGGTGATTTGAAAACCGTTTTCAGTCCTTGTTTACAAAGAATTTTTTCGACTCTGTCTGTAACCTCATGAACAAATGGAAGAAAAGCAGTTCCAGTATTATTTTTTGCTTTTTTCATTTTTGTGTGAGAATCTCGATGGTGGTTTATAATACGTTAAATATCCTGTTTCTCATATCTATTATTTATTAGGCTACTTGTTAACCTGTCTAATTCTGTTGCAAAACGTCGACAATTTCATTCAACCTTTCGACACGGTCAATATTTCAATGACTTCGGCCGTAAAAGCCTTTCTTCTTTAGTTAATTATTATAACCTTAAAAAAATGGTTGTATACCTCTTCAGTTATATGTGTTGCTCAAGCTCTCGAACTGTTACAAAATATTAAAAACCAGAGTTTTTGTCAAATGTCACTATATGACAAATGACACTTTTGTAAATTGATAAATTTTAATTTTACTGTCACTTGTCACTGTCAGATGACGGCAAAATTTTTGAAAGAATCTTTTATAACTGTTTGAAAATGCGCAATTAATAAAATGTATAATATAAGAAATGTGGTTAAATCAACGTTAAGCAAAATAAATGTTTTAAAATGTGTGTCTCAACATGTGTCATCATTACCTTTGTTAAAAATACCAATGCAAGAGAAAGTGAGGTTATTTCCAAGAACAATTCCTTGGAAGTTTACTATAGGCGTTACTTTACTGGGCTGGCTTGGCTTTGAAAAGGAAGATGAGAAGAAAGAAAGTGAATTAATAATGACATTAAAGCGGGCTATTTTGTGTACATTGCGTGAGCAATATAACAAAGCCGAGCAAATGCTTCATATAGCGCTTCGCTTAGCTCAACAGCAACAAAACCATCAGGGAGTTATATACTGTTATGATTTGATGGCAAATCTAGCTTTTGATACGTTCCAGATGGACAAAGCTGAGAAATTATTTGTAGGGGTCCTCCAGATGCTTTTAGGTGATGGCATCGAGCAGAACGATTTAAAAGTGATACATATAAGTCTTAAACTTGCACGGATAGCACAATTAAAAGCAGACATGGACAAAGCAGAGTTGGGTTACCAATGGTGCCTTGAACAAATTGAACCACAAAAAAATAATAGTGTAGATGCTCAGATTTTAAGCGGCATTATTCACGATTGGTATGCACAGTTTTTGCTTGATAAGGAAGATGTTACGAAATCGTTTATACATTTAAAAGAAGCTTATGAAGTTTGTCGAAAAACTGCAGAAAGTGAACAACGTATGTTACTACTGAATGATTTAGGAATAACATGTTTTCGGGCTGGTGATCCAGAGAATGCAAAAAAGTATCTGCAAGAGGCTGTTGATATGGGAACACGTGTTGAAGATAAACGTCATGTGGGTGTCGTGCATGCTAACTTGGGACTTATTTTATTAGAAAAAGGAATCGCATCAGAAGCTCAAAAATATTGTGAAAAGGCTTGGAAATTAGGTAAAACATATAGGTATCTAACATGAGCTACACAAAATAATGTTTGTGTCATTTATTAAAGACGGCATTATTAATCAATGAGAATTACTATACTGAGAATAATGTAAGAAGTTCCATGGCATATTTGACAGCGGCGCTAATCTTTTTCTAATAAGTACATTCAAATCAAGAATTATTGTATGCCAAAGGTAAATAATTATTTTTTACTTTACCTTATTCCGCAACCTTTTCTCAAAAAATGTTTAATGCAAGGTAGCTTTTAATAGATCTTGCTAGCTTAACCTTATTGCGGAAGTGATAGAAACTTGGGGCTATATAAGCACATATGTAATAAATGTATCACTGCAAATTCAACACAACTGTTACAATGAACAAATGATTGCAACTTGCCAATGAGTTCCAATAAGAACGAAACATGTTCAAGTTCACAGATGTAGTTTGAATGAATTTGGTTTTTTTAAAAGTAAAATAAGAGTCAATTTGGCAAAAAGCAGTTTTGCCTTTAAAAAGAAAGTGGGACTTATAAAGAACCTACCGACTTTTACGTTTAAGACATAGGAACGAAGATACCCGAACAAATAAAACGACAACTGCGATGTTATTCTAAAATTAATTTTATACAGTAGCGTTTTATTAAATTGGTAAAAGTTTAAAATACAATATAAAGTCTTCTAGATGTAACACAACCAGTTATTGCTGCCTTAAAATTTTAATTCTTAGAGTTCAAAATATTTGTTTTTTTTATAAAATCAAAAATTGCAAAATTACACTTGGCGTTTTATCTAATTATCGTATAATTTTATTATTTGAGAAAAAAACTAATTTTAAAATATAAATTTTTCAACATCTGTTGGTTGCGCTTAACAGACAAGGCAGGAAGATGTCTCACCGTCACTGTCGAAAGAATCTTGGGACGAACTGATATTAGCAGTGATGATCAATGAGTGCACTTCGAGTACAACATCTGAGCCAATATTCAAATGCCACATTGTATCCCCTCTTTTGGTTACATGATCACAACACAGCGTTCATATGATTCTGATGAAACTTTATTGATAGCTTTATCTAGCAACGGTTAAATTTCATTTAATTTAGAAGTTGTTTGGATGTATAATAGTATTATACATTGGTATACTACTATATTGTTATACCGATGTAATAATATTGTATTGACGCGCAATTTTTCAACGGCATATTTTTCCATATTTGGTATTTTTTGTCTGGGTATACTTAACAATCGATCTTTTAACATTAAATCGCTGCATAAAATATTGTTTGTAAGAAGCCAATCTAGGATTTCGATTTTCACCTTGTAGCTTTTGGATTTTTTTTCAACCGTCGGCTAGTGTATGATGCGTTATTTATTCGTAAATAGTAAAACCAGAATAACTGAGCATTTTTAAATCTTTTATTTTAAGGCACAACACTAATTAGTATTTTATTTATTTATTCGCGTAACAAATAATTATTGTGTATTCAGCCAATGATTGTAATGTAAAACAAATATTTTCTTCAATATCTTTTATAATTTAAATTGGCAGATTTTATCGCTTTGAGGACATGTTCGTATGGCAATGAATATTCTTTTCGTTACGTTTTATTCTTCGCAAATGCTACCGTCATCGCAGTAAGTCACTTTCTATAATTTTGATCTTGGAGTATACAGAGTTTTAACTAGTTAACGCACACTTTGAAGAAAATACTTGTATCCTGCTTTTGTAGAAAAAGTTACAAAGGAAAGCTAATAATCCATATATTTAATTAAAGAAAAGCTAATAACTGAATAAAGCAGAATTACAAATGATAAAATAAATAAACATTTATTTTCCTTAAATACAAAAATTAATTTCCAGTTGCGACAACTAAATTGATTTAATCAGTGACTGTAATAATATTTATATTCAATGTTGCTTTTGACGGTATTACTTTAGCAAATGCAACATGCCTATATGACAGTAAACTAACAATTGACTTTGTTGACCAATAGTTAATCCATAATAATAAGTAATAAAAAATTTATATAATATGGTTTCTTCGAGTAACGTAATACGGTTGGTAAGAATATTGGTTTTACTGGTCAGATTTCGGTTTATGACTCTCTATTGTAAATACTAATAATTTCCACACAATAGACACCCTCATAAAAACAAAGTAGTTTTTGGATGACTATAGTAAATTGCGCTTTGGCGTAAAATAAATTTCAAGCCAATTAGTAGATTGTTAAATTGGAGACAAATTTTGGGTATAAGAAAACTTATCTCTACTTCCATTGCACTATAAATAATAGCAAGCTATAATCAAGAATGTAACGAGCTGATCATCGCCAAATTAAATAAATTCTTTTTCAGGTGAGAAACATGAGAACACAGAATCGATGGAACAAGCAAATTATTGTTTAGACCAGATCAAATTGGTCTTAGGAAAATAGTTTTATTGTAAATACATAGTAAATCAATAAAGTGTACCAATAAGTACATGGAACGTAAAACATTCTAAAAATTTTACTATTCATTCATACTCTGCAATCAGCACCATCATAAACACCCCCCCTAACATAGCGAGCACTTGCAAAATAGTCTGTAAAACGCTTGGTTTTTCTTCGTCTAAAAGTTCGGGAATCACAGACACCAGAGCAATGTAAATGAAACCACCAGCAGTAAATGGAAGAATCCACTGAGTGGCTAAGACTCCTGTACTGTTTTGTGCAAGCAGTGATATAGCAGTTCCGGCAACAGCACCTAACGCTGTTGTGAGTTGCAACAACATTGCATTTCTACGAGATACACCAGATTGCAACAAAATTGCAAAATCACCTATTTCGTGAGGCACTTCATGCAGTAGAATAGTTATTGTTGTAATGAACCCTACTGTACTGCCAGCTAAATATGAAGAACCGATTGCAAGGCCGTCTGTGAAGTTATGGCTAAAGTCAGCAGCGAGATTCAAATAACCGGCGACTTTAACTTCTTTTACCGATTCTTCTGTTTTCACTTTTATTGATTCTTTTTTCGGTTTTGAGGATTTGTCTTTCTTATTTGCTTCTTTTTCTTCAGATGAAATATTTTGTTTATTCTCTAATGGCTTCCCGTGCGTATGACCATGTCCACCTTTAGCAATCCGCACAGTTTTTTCTACTAGTAAAAATGAGACAATCCCTGCCAATACCCAAAGACCAACTGACATATCATGACCGTGATGTTCCTGGTCATGTGAATGTGTGTGACCCCCTTCAACTGCCATTGCAGCATGTGGAATTAAATGTAAAAACGCATCGCCAAGCAAACCACCCGATGCAAAAGCTAATAATATTTTGAGTAGAGGTTGCTGCTGGTCAGTGTTATCCAGCGGTACAAAAAATAAAATAAAAAAAGGTGCAGCACTAATCAAAATGGTTGAGCCCATAGCCTGCAACCACAAGTCTGAGGCAGATAAGTGATGTTTAGTTGGTTCTTGTCGTTTTGCTGGTTCTTCGTGATGATGATCATTTGCCGCCCGTGAATATTTAAATGCTGGGGGCTCTTCGTGTGAATGACCATGGTCGCCATGGGTGTGTCCATGTCCATAGCATAAAGATGCAAAATATAAAAATATGACTAGCTTCAACATTATGTTAATTGTCTAAACATGGAATGATGAACCGGCAGCCACGCACATCTTTATCGACGTTAAACTAAATAATGACAACTAGTGTCAACTTTGACAGCTGTCAAAAATTTTGCCTTTTTGTTAACATGTCATAATAAAGAATTGTTCTACAGTGTGATCAATAATGCTTGAATCTTTCGGTGACAATGAAAACTTCAATAACACTAATATTCCCGCAGTCTCAATTTCTGTGGCTTTTTCACAGACTTGGCAGGCAATTTTGTTAACTTTAGATGGTTTTGTGTATTTTGAATGCAATGATAAGGTATAATAAATGTTTCTTAGCACATAGCTCATAAAAACCAACAATTATAAGATTAGTAAGACTCAATTTTGGATGTTTTGGTTTTTAAACATTGAATAAAATTACCCGAAATATCTTTCCTACGTTAACAATGACTAAACGCTATTAAACGTGCAAATTAAACTAAAAACAAAATTAGGAATGTACGAGTGAGCTTTAAACAGGTAATTTTAAGCTACAAACAGTTTAACGTATTGCAGTTGAACAAAATAGAAGCAAATAGCTGTCATATATTTTGGATATAAATAACTATTATAGTAAGAATGTTTGAGATATTTTATATCCGGCAGTAAATTTTATTGCGTATAATGAGAGGGACAAGGCAACAATAGTAGAAAAGATTTGTAGCTGTGGGTTTAGGAATAGAAACAACTAGAGCCGTGTCAACATTAAACAAGAAAACTAAATATTGGTGTTTATTATTTTTTTATTAAATATTAAAATTATATGTAGGTATAATAAAAATATAGGTACCAGAAAACATGGGAAAAAGTAAAAAGATCTGAGATAGGCGAAAGGATTGAATATCAGACCATATTGCGCTAAAGATACAAATAAAAACATTATAAAAGAAAAATGAAAGAAAAAGAAACCAGAAAAATAGAAATAAAAAAAGATTAACAATACAATAGAACAAAAAATTTAAAAAAATGTGTAGGGAAAAGTTGAGTTGGAAAGGACAGGATTTAAACAAAAAAAAAAGTAAGAAAGATGGTACAAAAATTAAAAACCAAAATAAAAAAAAGCTATAGTAAAAAAACATTGTTAAAAAAAACGAATGGTAGAAGAACGCAAAATAAAATTTAGAAATACTTAAAAAGGGAAAAACAAGAAATAGAAAAGACAACAAATAAAATAGAAATGAGCAAATGGGTACAACATTTTAAAGACTACTGGAAGGAGAAGAAGAAAACGTCTGTCAAAAAAACGCAAGAAAAGAAGAAAAAAAGAAATAACAAGAGAAGAGGTAGGGAAACAGCTCATAAAGCTAAATACTACTGTTTCAAAAAAAAAAAAACTTTTACAATTTTTCTTTTTTAATTTAAATTAAACGGTTTATAAATTTTAAATAATTTGAAAAATAATTAAACAATAAGTGCAAATCCAAAAACCGAAGTTCGATATCTTTTTTGCAACAAAAGTTATAGGTGGAAGTGGAAAACTAAAAAAAGTATTATTTTTCAGTAAATGTTAGACATCATTTATTAGATGAGCTGGGTCCTGGAAACTGGATTAAAAGAAGAAGTGTATCTTTAGGGCCACCAAGATCACCAGACTTGATTTGCATAGATTTTTATTTGTGGTGAAAGGTGAGAAATTTAGTGTACTTTACTAGATCGGCAACAAAAGAAAACATGTTGCAAAAAACAAAAAATGCACTTCAAAGTATTTCACCAAACACCAAAAATAGATTTTTTGCATCCAAAATAACGAAAATCAATTTGAACATTTGACAAACCACTAGATTTAGTACTTTTGTTACGTGCATTTTGTTATTTTTGTTGTACATGTTTATTTATAGAAAGTTAAGTTGTTTATTAAAGATTTGTTTCTTAATAGAGTTAACTTTGTAAATATGTTAATCTAATATTCTCAATTTATAAAGCGTATGGCTAAAAATCTAATACTTTTGTTGCAAAAACAATTCCGACGTGCTGTTTTCAAATTTGCACTTGTTTATTTTTCTTTAACATTATTATATAAAGACTTAAAGTCTATTGTTTTTTATAAACAATTGACAACGCCATTCAAAAGTAAATGTCAAGAGCGGTTATAAAGCAGGATTCCAACATAATTTTTGACATTGACAATTGTTTATAATAAAAAACAGACTATATAAACCGTTTCATTTAAATTCTCAAAAAAACATTAGATATATGTATAAATAATATTTTAAAGTCATATCATATTTAAGGTCTCGTAAGCAGTATGTGGAGTGGCACCGTCTTGCTGAAAGTACTCGACCACAATTTTATCGTCATAAAGCTGTGCAAAGAATGGCTGTAAAATCTTTTATTGGTATCTTGCAGCTAAAAATGTTTTATTAAAAAAAATTAGCTTAATAATAATTCATCATCAACTCGGTGGTCATTACAAAAATAAAATTTTATCACAAATTTTTTTTTTGTAAGAAAACTTTTTAAAATTTTAAAAATAAAGAAACTGAAAAATTTTGTAATTATTTGGCATTTATACCAATAGTTATGGTTTATTCACACAAACTTCTGGGCATGGCCAACTATGATGACAAATTTTAAAAAACACTTCGCTGGTTATAATGTGTGGTTGGTGTCATCATCACGGTTCTTGGACCTGACTTACTCTATGGTTCATGGATGATAAGTGACGTGAGGGCGGCACATAATTTTTTTGACAGACGATTTAAATTATTTTCTAACCCAAAAAATTTTTACGGTGTTATAGAGTCGATTCTATACAATTTCAATTAAAATGAACGATGCCGGAATTTGTAAAATTAAATCAGAGTAATTAAGAAGCTTTTATGTTTTAAATTTACGATGAAACAATTTTAAATTTGTAGGTTCATTATTGTTTCGGACCATGTCCGAGAACTTGATTTAGGGTGCGTTGCGGAGAAGGATAAACCAGCGGTTGCAGAAGATGTAACAGAACCCCCTCCTGAAAAGAAACAAAGGTTATCTAAGAGTGAAAAGAAGAAATTACGAGGTCAGAATAAATCAAGGGGGCCTACCTTTCGTCGAAATAAGGAAATAGATCTATGTAACACTTTAATTACTTTAGCAAAAGGGGAAAGTGCGAAAGAATGTGAGAAAAAGAATTGTCAGTTTCTGCATGATATAGACGAGTATTTAAGAATTAAACCGACAGACCTGGGTAGGTGGGTCAAAACTTGTTAAAAATCATGTATCAATGAACTTGGTGTTGTTTATAGGTGATGTTTGCTATAATTTTGAAACATTTGGAAAATGTCCTAGAGGCTTGGGTTGCAGGTTTGGTACTAGTCACATTTCTGAAAGCCGAAATGTAACAAAATGTACTGTCGACATGGGTGAGCTTCAGACTAAAAACCAGCTTAAACATGAAGTGCAGACATCATTACGAAAACGAACGTATAATTTTGATCTAGCTGAAAGTTTAATTATGTACAATGACAAACCCGAGAAACAAGTTTGTATTAGTATATTAAAACAATTAGTTTTATAAGGGTTGATTTGCCGCACAAGTCTTAAGCGACTTTTCTATGGGACACGTGCGCCAATACCTCTTATAACACGTGTTTTTTAGCCTATTTTTTTGCATTTGCGTCTTTTTTTAAATTTTAATGTCTTACCGACGTAAGAAAATAATTTTCAATCATTAAAAGTCACCCCGTAAATATATATAAGACTCCAAATTGAAAACAATAATAAGCTTATTAATGACTCAAATTCGAAAAACTAGTGGTTAATGTTGAAAGTAGTCAACTATTGTAATTAAAGACCCAACAGTGCCGCACTTGGTTTATCTCGTATTTTTGAGACGACCATGCGAATTCGATATTATGATAACTGAGGAATGCTATTTTTTATCTATTTATTTTGTGGGAAACTTACTACAGGATTAAACGGGTAATACTGGTTTTACGAAACAGCTTTCAGATCTAATATAAAAAAACTGCTGTATTTAAAAAAATTAAAACAACTCACTTTTTTATTACTATGTTTTCTAAAACTTTTTTTTGGCGAATGCACTGTCATAAATCTCCTTCAAGTTTGTGGTCTATAATGCTTTTGTGCCGATTTACTGATAATACAAATTAAGTGTCTATAAATATCCGTCATCTCTTCAACAAAAACATCAAAACTGCTTTCTTTCAAAAGCCAATTATTATTTCGCAGCGAAAATTAACATAACAGATTGATTTCATTAAGCATTTCTAATCCATGAAAACAGGTACCATTAGGTACCTGTTTTAAAAACAGGTACCTAATGTAAATTTTGATAAAAAATACTTGGTTAATATTTAATACGTTTAAAGCCGCTGAAGGTATAACTTGAATCACCCGGTATATAAGAATAGCAAAGAATTATTTAAAAGTTTATTATTATTTTTAGCGTTTTACAAGACAAATGTTGACCACTTTTGTTATTAATATGACAAATATAACAGTATTTTTTAGGAAAAGTTTAGTGGTGCTATAACCGACGAAGATATAATAAAACTGCTTCAAAGAGAAAAGAAACAGATCGATTGGACAGATAAATTATATTTGAGTCCTTTGACAACAGTAGGAAATTTACCATTCCGACGTATTTGCAAAGAATTTGGAGTGGATATAACTTGTGGAGAAATGGCAATGTGTTCATCGATTCTTCAAGGTGCTCCACAAGAATGGGCATTGGTTAAGCGGCATCGAACTGAAGATATATTTGGCGTACAGTTGTGTGCTAATAATCCACATTTATTAACAAAATGTGGGCAACTTTTGGAACAGGAAGCTGAAATTGATTTTATAGATTTAAATTTGGGATGTCCAATTGAGTTGGTTTATAAATCAGGTGGCGGTTGTGGCCTATTAAGACGATCAAGAGCCTTGGAGTCTTGTGTTAAGAATTTAAGTCAAATTTTAACAATTCCAATGACTGTTAAAACTCGGACTGGGGTGTATTCCAATGAATCTGTAGCTCACAATTTGGTTTGTATTATTATTGATTACATATAGTATGTATGTATAGTAAATTTATATGACTGGCTTTAGATGAAATATGTTTTGCCGTATTGTCAGAAGCTCACACCTGCATTTATGTCGAATGATCAATTATTATTTGAACGTATTAAAACTGGTTTATAGTAGACTGCACACCATGTCTAACCTGACTCCGTGCCTCTTTGGACAAGACAGAATTGGTTTAATTTTTTTTAGTTTTTTTATTATACTACTTTCTTATTGGAGCCTTGCACCTACTTCTCATTAGACAAGATCCACTTACTTAACCCTCTCATTTGTTTTACATGCCGCTTTTACTACATCTACTTTATAATTGTCAAATTATGACAGTTGCATTATTATACTAAGTGGAATAGAAATACGAGTCTGCTTCGCGGGCCTTACACACTCATTAAGACGTCTAGGCATAGACCTAATGAAGTGATCAATTTCTTCCTGAGATGTTTTATCCCAGGCTATCTACACCTCGTTACAATGCTGTCTCAGACGTGCTCAACTGGTGATAGTTCGGGAGATCTTGGTGACCATGGCAACTAATTCACTTCGTTGCAATGTTGCTTCGTTCAAAACAGCTTATGTGGTTATGCATTATCCTGTAAGAATACTGGATTGAGGAGATCCCTCGAGTTAGGTAGAACATGTTCTTTTGCCACTTCTTGAACGTAACGCTGGGACACTAAAGACACCCGTATTGCATTCTTGGTCTCATTGCAGTCTTTTTTTGCACCACTGTTACGTTGATGCTCAGGAGTTGGAGTACTGAGTGTTCGATTTTCTGTTGCTTAGTACACTTATTTCATAACAATTTAATAAAATTATAAGAGATGTAACATGTGTATGACAACTTATTTAAATTATATAATTTGGGGCCGAAAATGACCTTGAAAGTATAATTTCAAATATAAACACAAAAAGAGAAGCCTTTCAAAGCTTATAATTGGTAATATTAAATTTCTAAACTGACAAACGAGACTTAAAACCAAATTTAGCTTTATACTTGAAGCAGAGCGTCAAAACTAATAATTACTTGGGGTTAATTTCCACTGTGTTCATCAACAAAATATAACAATCGTACTGTTTCTTTTAGGCCCCGAAATTTCGTGATTGGGGAGCTAGCCTCTTAACAATTCATGGCAGATCTCGAGAGCAACGCTATACAAAAATAGCTGACTGGAGCTATATTAAACAAGTGGCTCAAGCGGCGTCACCTTTGCCAGTGTTTGGAAATGGTGATATTTTAAGCTATCAAGACTATAAAACAGCTATAGAAGAAGTACCAGAACTAAAAGGTGTTATGATTGGGAGAGGAGCTTTAATAAAACCGTGGATTTTCACAGAAATCAAGGAACAAAGATTATGGGATATTCGAAGCGTTGAGCGTTTAGATATATTGAAGAAATACGCAAATTATGGGCTCGAGCACTGGGGGTCCGATACCAAGGGAGTAGAAAATACTAGAAGATTTCTGTTGGAGTGGTTATCGTTTCTGTATCGATATGTCCCAGTAGAACTTCTTGCAAATCCTCCACAAAAAATTAATGAACGTCCGCCAACATATAGTGGCAGAGATGAACTAGAAACATTGTTCGCATCAGCAGCAGCTTCTGATTGGGTTAAAATCAGCGAGATGCTACTAGGACCTGTTCCAGATGGATTTGTGTTTTTACCAAAACATAAAGCAAACTCTTATAAATAACTTAAATTCTTTATTATAAATAAATTATGTAAGTTGAGCGATATCTACTTGTCTCTGTCACTTTTCTGATGCTGCAGATAATCCAACAAATCATTTAAGCCAGTAAATTCTGTGCGTCCTTGCGATTCTTTTTTTGGTATTCTGGGCAAAACACTTCCAGCTTTATTTCTAAATTCTTCAAACTAAAAACGCATAATTTATTAAGTGTTTTAATTCTGATGTCTTGCTATTAGTCTAGTCAACAAGTACCTTTTAGGTCAAACTTTGCGAAAATTATGATTGAGGTGTCACTCGCTTCGGAGTGGCATGTAGATGTTGTTTGAGAATATTCAAGGGGCCTCTCGCAAAAACTGCACAAGTTATAATCAATTAAGTTGAAAAAAAGGGTGTTTTATTAAATCATAAATATTGGAATTATTGAATACTGATTTTTTTTAGAACATTTCCTTCGCTTTCTGTTTCAAATTTGAAAAATCACAATATGAGATTTTGGTTACTTCCTCCTTCTTTATCATTATCAATAAACAGTTTTTGAGATATTTGCAAAAAACCAAACCCTTTTTTTCACTTAATTATTTATATTTTTGCAAGCAGCTCTTGACTTTTGTCAAAATACATCTACATGCCATTTCCAATCGAATAACATCTCAATTAAAAGTTTTGGCCTAAAAAGCACTTGTCAACTAGACTACCTATATTGGATATAAAGATGAAGTTTAGAGAGGACAAGCGTTTAACCGGAAGATATAAGAAGTATCACAGATTTATAGCTTGAAACTCGCTAGGCTAAAATTAATTCAGCTAATATTAATGTTTGTTGCAAGACCTCTCAACTGCTATCTAAAATAATGCAAGGCATCACTATAAAAGGACAAATTTGTAACATTATGTGCTCCTGATAATTTCCATACTGCATAAAAAAAAACTCCGCAACCGGTGAAAGCATATAAAGTACCCCATCCGAGAGCCCTTAGTGCCAAATTAACTCCAGTTTCTTTTAAATGAATGGAGCCTTCCATTCCTTTGCCGAAATATTTAGGATCTTGTTTTTTTGCAGCAGCTAACGTAGCTCCAAAACCAATCAGTGCAGATATCCCGGAAACACCAGCCAAAAAAACCGTAGCTGTAAAACAGTAACAATAATAAATAAAAATAGAGTTGAGTTACCTTTTAATTTAAATTCCGGAGAATACCCCGTGTTTGACATATTATTATTCGACATTTTATTGAATTAATGTTCACTGGAAAAAAAAAGACTTTTCAGATTTCATTTAATAACGTTATTTGTAAATAATCTAATATATGAAAATGAAGAGAATGTAATCTGTAATGCTAACGGCCGGTAACATTCTAGTGGCGCCACCTTAAAAACGGCTTAAAGGGCTTCGGAACCATTCGGTCTCAATCGTTTACCGCTTCTTTTTTAATATTGAAAGAAAAAATTGTTTATCAAAAATATATATAATTATATTGACAAGAGTACAATAAAAAATAGTGCGTTAGCTAGATGTTAACACACCATTAACAATAATACAATACACAAAACAATATAATGCTATAATAGAGTTCGTTTTTGTAAACAATATCCCATAACAGCAATGATTCACTACGCCCTCAACATTTATTTGTAAATGTCGGGGGGTTAAATCTAAAGGAAAGAAGTGTTTACAAAAACGAACAAAATATAATATAGCCATACAGATATGCTAAGTAAAAAAGCCATTAAAATAAAGTAGTTATCAGACATAATAGAGAGTTATTGCAAAGCAGATTTTAAGTTCCTTTATTAAAGGATTCCTTTATTTTGATATGTACGCAAGCGCATAATGCACGCCGTTAAAAGTCGACCTTTATTAAAATACAGGCCGCCTGTATTTAATGTAAATACAGGAAAGGAGGTTTTTATTTAAGGCGCCTTTATTTTGACATTTAACTTTGCAAATCAGATAAGAGTGAGTGCAATTCTTTGATTGTATGCTCATTATATTGTGTTCATCTGTGTTGTTGAAATGGCTAGTGATTTGAAAAGAAAGCGTGCAGAAGTAATTGTTCAATTTCTTCCTCATTTGCACCTAACAGTATAGCAACTTGTAATTGTTCTTCCATAATAACTAATTGATTTAGGATTAGGACCCGCAGCACACAAAAAACAATGTTATTTGTTAGATTAGGTCAAGTGTCAGAAACGTCAAAATAAAGACAAATAGTCCCTAATAATATGCCACGAGCAATAAGTCTCTTTATGACACACACTTACAGGCTACTTTATTAAAGGAGCCTGTAATAAAGGACAGACTCCTAGCATGCTTGCAATAACTCTCTAATGACTCTAACACTTGAACAGCAATTGACACTTTAATGTTTTTCAACTTTCATTACCGTGAAATTCGGTCAACTTCCGCAGTGCGCTAAATTCGTACTATGGTGCCCATCTACTTCAAACACATAATCCTGTGGTTCCACACTTTTATACGTATCACAAACAAGTGCATCTAATTTATTTGTTCCTTGATCGCATATGGATGATACAACCTTCAACCAAGCTGCGTTTCCGTCCATAATTACATCAACAGTAATTGTTTTTAGCGAAAGGGCTTTCATTTAACAAGTAATTTGCAAGTAGTTGGTTCCAATTTTTAAAAGTGTCTCGTAGGCCTACAAACATTTAAACTACATAAGTTTTGAAACTTTTCGATTCATTATACCTATTACCAGAACATGATTAGCTATCTTTAGGTAGATCTTTCGTGTCGAAGATCTATAAACCCCTCAATGTGCAGATTATACTGCAAATGGAGTTCTATCGACATCTCATCAAATAGTAACGTGCAGTATGTGGTATTTTTGTTCATTTTGTTTACAGCACCTTTAACTGGTAAGGAGAATTCTTGTTGTCAACATTTTTTGTAATGTTATTCTTCCATCACAAAAATCGGTCTCCGAAGGCACACATCAGCGTCTCTAAAATTTGTTCCCATCGCTGCAATTTTGGTCTTGCCAAAACTCCAAATAGCTATGATAACTCTCCTAGTTATCCGGTGTTGGTAGCAGGATGGAATATTAATAAAACAAGATTTCACTTAACTAACTTTAATCTATCATTTGAAATCTGTGATAACATTTTGTCTGGTGTAACAACTACTCTTTATCTCTATCTCTACTCTACTTCTAAATATCTCTCTTCTGCTGGTAGGGAGTCCACCACTTTATATAGCCTACTCGTTCATTCCTCCCCTTTTGGCCTGGATACATCTTGCAATAATTATCGAGTTTATTGGCATATGAAGAATGCATGACATCGCATTCTGCATAGGCCAATTTCAATAAGTATTTCAAAATGTCCCAGATATACAATTATTTCCTGACGTTACATTTCGTCATTCATACTACAATTTATATTACCCAATATCAATAACTATAAATACAATAAATAATTACAATAATTTACAGGGTGGCTTTGTGTCACCCTTACACTCCCCCTCCAGCTGGAAAAAAAAACAATGTTTCCTTAAACGTTGTTTTTTTTTTCTTTTTTTTTTTTTTTTTACATAATTAAAACGTACATCAACTTTTAAAAAGAGAAAAAAAAACAATAAACAATAATTATCCACATTTTATCTTTGTCGTCTTCCAGCACTGAGTCCTTTCTTCGTTCACTTAAATACTTGCACATAGTCGTCTTTTATTCACTGTCCCGACATTTTCGTTTTACTATACGACACTTTTGTACCTGCTCCACTGTTTGTTACTCAGACAAAGTACGAGAATTTTCTACCTAAATCTCTACTCTTAATTAACATTTCTATCTAGTTATAACCCCAAAAAAAAAAAAAATTATTAAATACATTATTATTCCTCTTTTACATGTGGTATAACTTAATCCTATTTGCATGTACCAATTTTTTGTTTCCTTTTATTTCTAATTCTACGTTTGGTGGTACATTTCGCGTTATTTTATATGGTCCATTGAACAAACTGTCCATTTTATTTCCTAACTCATTTTTCAAAAGAACCATATCTCCTACTTTAAATTTTCTAAGTTTAGTTATATTTTTGTCAAAATCAATTTTCCGTGCGTGTTTGATATGTAATAGATTATCCCGAGCTTCAAGTTGTGCAGTTTGCAATCTAAATTTTAATTCTTGAGGATAATTGTTAAATGAATATAAAGGATCAACTGTATCGTGTGTTACGGAAGAAATCAGGCGAGCTCTTTTTCCAAAAACTAATTCGAACGGCGTATATTTAGTAGACGAATGAACAGATGTGTTGTACGCAAAACACCAAAACGGTAGCCAATGACTCCACGAGTTTTCATTTTTTGATATCTGAATTCGTAAATACGCCCCTAAATGTTTATGAGAATTTTCGAGTGAGCCTAATGTCTCATGATGGTAAGCGGTGGAACAAATTTTCTTGATTTCAAGAACCCTACACGTTTCCTTAAATACTTTTGCCATAAATTCTTTCCCTTGATCGGTTACAATCTCAGAGGGTATCCCGTACCGAAGCACAAAATTTTCTACCAATGCGCGTGCCACTGTAACTGCTTCCTTGTTTACTATCGGGTATGCTTCTATATATTTTGATAAGTCACACTGCAACGTAAGAATATACCGATTTCCTTCTTGATCTTCCTCTAAAGGACCTACCAAATCTAAAAAAATTTTTTCGAATGCCGATGTGGCTGTTGTTGTTATTTCTAATGGTTCTGTTTGAGGTCGTGAATGTTTATACCGCTGACAATCTCCACATTTTTTAACAAAATTTTTCACCTGTACGTGTATTCCTGGCCAATAATAATATCTTCTTATATTATTATACATACGACTTACACCTGCATGTCCCCCTGTAGGTAACATATGAAAATCGTTTAATATTAGTTGCTGTGTCTCCTTGTCAGTAATTGTCTCTGCTTGATTTACAATGCTTATATTTATATTAAAATCTTCTATTTCCGATGCGATTTGTTGTAGCATGTTTAAGACGAATGGCCATTCTTCATTTTTCTGCTTAAAAATCATTAAGTTAGGCAGTTCATGCTGACTGCACAATTTTTGCAAGGCTTTCAACGATAGCCGAAGCTTATACATTGATTTAGGAACCTCTTTCATAAAAATAACATTATTTTCCGCATCATACAACACCTGTTTACTGCAAGTACTTCCGTTTTGTTGCTTCACGAATGAATCAAACTTCTTGGGATTTAGAATTTGCAGTTCTACCGCATCTTTCGGCTGTTTCAAAACTTCCACCACGACAGGACGATCAATTCTGTCTTGAGGTTTCAAGTTTCCATTTCGGCTTTTTGCTTGCTTCTGAAGCTTTTGTGCCTCTTGTTTTGCACGTGCCCTTGTTATTACCTTTATAGTACCTTCGACTTGATTACTCATTTCCCGTAAATCATTAATAGATAATTCGATGCGTGACAACGCGTCCGCCGTCACATTCTCTTTACCTTTAATATATTTTACAGTAAAATCGTATTCTTCCAATATTATTCGGAACTTTGTTAGTCTACTACTGGGATTTGTCATTCCAAATAAGTACACTAAAGCTCGGTGGTCTGTCTGTATTGTAAATTTTCTTCCAAACAAATACGGTCTAAAATGTTTGACTGCCCAGACTACCGCTAATAACTCTTTTTCGGTTGTGCAATAATTTATTTGTGCCTTATTTAATGCTCTACTTGCGTAGGCAACTGGTTTGTCGTTCCTATTGCATAAGACAGCACCCAAGGCTTTTCCCGATGCGTCTGTTTTCAAAATAAATTCGTTTTCGGTTGACAGATTTGGATATTCTAGAATAGGCTGCTTTCCTAATGCCTTTTTTAAAGTATCGAACGCTTCTTGACATTCGGGCGTCCAAAGAAAAACGCTGTTTTTCCTAGTGAGCTGATTTAACGGATGTGCAATTTTAGAAAAATTTGGGATAAACCTACGATAATAGTTTGCAAAAGCTACAAAACGCTTCACTGATTTTCCATCTGTTGGAATTGGAAAATTTTCTAATGTTTTGGTCTTTTCTGGATCTGGTAAAACGCCGTGTTCGCATATCATGTGTCCCAAATATAACAACTCTTTTCTTAGAAAATTACATTTGTGTGGATTTAATTTTAAATTTACTTTACGTAAACGCTGTAATACTTTCACCAAATTTTGATTATGTTGTAATAAATTGTTTCCAAACACAATTAAATCGTCTAAATAGATGAAACAACGTTCATAGTTTAATCCCGACATAGCTAAAGTCATAGCCCTCGAAAAACTAGCGGGACTAACCTTAAGACCCATTGGCAATCTTTTCATCTGGTATTGCCCTCTATCCGTATTAAATGCCGTGTATTTTCTGCTTTCTTTCTCTAATTCTACTTGATAATAGCCTTGTGATAAGTCCAAATGCGAAAAATACATTGCTCCTGATAATGAATCTAAAATTTCTGTAATGCAAGGTAACGGAAATTTATCATCTTGCAGCTGTTTATTCAATAGCCTATAATCAATAACAATCCTCCATCTCTTCCGACCATCTTTATCTGCTTTTTTGGGTACTACTAATAGTGGTGAGGCCCATGGTGACCTTGTCGGTTCTATGATATCATCTTTCAACATCTTATCTATTTGGTTGTGTATCTCTTTTTTCTGTGAAAAAGGAAGTCTATATTGTTTCGTATATGTTGGCATAGCATTTTGCTTTAGGTGAATGGTTTGTTTGTAAACATTGTTTACTGTCAGTGGGTCATTTTCCATTTGAAAAACATCTGCAAACTTTGCACAAATTCGATCTAAACTTTCTCTTTCTTCGCTATTTAAATGTTTGTTGTCTATTATATCTAGCAATTTTATAACTCTTTCACGAGAAGCTGAATTCTCTTCTTTAAACGAGCAGACATTGTAATCTTTTGCGTTAACTATTTTTGGAATATAATTCTTTACCGCAACCTCTGTTTCGTTGGTGTTTAACATACGTACCGGTATTAAACCCTTTTCTGACCTGACTAACATCCCTGCCACGAATACTCCATTAGCAATTTCCTCGGGTAATGTAAGCATATCATCTTGGATGTTGCTTTTGTAATAGTGAATAAGTTCACTTCGCGGTGCTAATTTTACAATGTTGTCGCGATTTGATTCTAAAGGAATCTTAATAATTTTTTCATAAATACATAAAGAAATCTCATAATTTTGATAATCTATTTTTGCTTGATATTTTTCTAAAAAGTCTGTACCTATAATGCCATCTACCGAATTATCTGAACCTTCTATTAAAAGAAATTCATGACTTAAAGAATTTTCCGCTATGTAAAATATTAATTTTGTACTTTTTGTAGCCGTTATTGTACCCGCAATTCCATTTAGTTTGACGTTAGCTGTTTCTGTTTTTACATTAAAAAATCTATGCTTGCTGAAAAGTACTGAAACTGACGCTCCAGTATCAATTAATAGCTTTAAGTTTTGGCTTTTATATTTCACAACTATGTAATTTAAATTATTTAAATTAAAAACAGTGTCAGTATTTATTGCTGACCTTGTATTTGATACTATTTTGCTATGGTTTTTACTTTTATTGTGAGCCACGAAAAAACTGTCGACTTTGCTTTCTTTGAAAACTTGGCCTTTCGTTGCTCTCTGCTGACTTTGCCTGTCTTGAAAAACTCTGTTCAGTCGGTTTTTGAAAACCAGTATAATTTTGCCGCTGATAGCGCATGTTTTTATTATTGAATGATGTTCCCGACCTATCTTTACTATAAAAATCATTGCCGTCATGTATTCTGTTTTTGTTGTAATTTAAATGCGATTTGTAATTTTGCTGCTCACGCGGTTTTGTTGTTACATAAGTGTTGGAACGATAGCCCCGTCTGAACCCGTTTGCGTTTGCAAAATATGCATTCTCAATTTTTGATGACTGCGGACAATTCTTTTTTGCGACCTCTATTGCCTTACTTAATATCTCGCAATTTTGAGCCTTTAAAATTGTCTTTAATTCCTGAGATTGAAGACCTTCAATGAATATTTGAGTAACAATGGACTCGTTTATTGGCCGTAAGATTTTTTGCGTATTTACATCCCCTTTTGATTGGGACAACGTAAGTTCTACCATTAAAGCTTCCAAATCTCTTCCATAATCATCAATGCTTTTGTTCCCTTGGTTACTAGTATACAATTGTCCAAACAAAACACTCGCTTGTTTGGGCGTTAAGCAATTACATTTTAAATCTTTTATTAAGTTCGCGACTGTTGCGTAATCATCCTCTAGCCTTATTATTGCAGACTCAGATATACACGTTTTTAACACGTACTTAATAAGTAATTTCTTTCCTGCATCATCTAGAAGCTCAGAATAAAATTCAATTGCTTGAATTATTCGTTTTGTTTTGCTTTCTGATCCATCCATTACCGGAATCAATGATGACGCGGTTTTAATATCAAATTTTTCCCCCATTATACCTACGTTAATTCTACTGTCTATAATAAACTTAATCTCGTTTAATTGCCTATTTATATTTTTTAAAATTTGTTTTACTAACTGTACTTTGTCAGAGTTTTGTCGTGATTGATTAAATGTCTGTATTAAACTATCCCTTTTCTTGACAATATCATTAAATTGCAGTAACTTACGGTTCGTAACTTTGGTGTCTTCTCTTCTTCCAACGGGATCCTTGTGTAAATTTGTTAACAGCCGTGTTGTTTCACTTTCCAAAGTTTTCCATTCTTCAACTGACATTTACCCTTAAACTCGTTCGGCTGCTTCCAACATTGAACTGGATGCTGTTATTTCTCTTCTAATTTTCTTGTCTAATCTTCTTTTACACATTTTATATACATAAATTATAATACCCATTACAACCATTGCTCCAAACACCATTTCCATATAATCTCGGAATGAAAACTCATCTTCTTGTGTAGCGTTGGACACACCATTCGCCTGGGGAATTATGATTTTTTCCTCCTCCTTGGATATGGTATTCCCTGACATTATTAGCTTCTTACCGGAACGCTTTTTACTCCAAATTCTTCATCTTTAGGACACTGTCCTAATTAGCAGGATCGCCATATGATAACTCTCCTAGTTATCCGGTGTTGGTAGCAGGATGGAATATTAATAAAACAAGATTTCACTTAACTAACTTTAATCTATCATTTGAAATCTGTGATAACATTTTGTCTGGTGTAACAACTACTCTTTATCTCTATCTCTACTCTACTTCTAAATATCTCTCTTCTGCTGGTAGGGAGTCCACCACTTTATATAGCCTACTCGTTCATTCCTCCCCTTTTGGCCTGGATACATCTTGCAATAATTATCGAGTTTATTGGCATATGAAGAATGCATGACATCGCATTCTGCATAGGCCAATTTCAATAAGTATTTCAAAATGTCCCAGATATACAATTATTTCCTGACGTTACATTTCGTCATTCATACTACAATTTATATTACCCAATATCAATAACTATAAATACAATAAATAATTACAATAATTTACAGGGTGGCTTTGTGTCACCCTTACATAGCGTATATCACAAACATAACTACATTTGTTATCAATGGCGACAATACACACTTTCGCAAAATTTTAATTAATATTTTTGCAAATAAATGCAAATGGCTGCGGCTTTTCCGATATAGTATGTCAGCTGTCAATTGTCAGTCTGCAAATTGACAAGTGACACATTTATATTAGGACTACTTGATTCTGACGTCACCGTCTTAAAATCAACATGCAAAAATGGCAAAAGCAGGTAAAAGTTATTTACCTAACGACTTTGGAAAATAACCGATTCGACTTGAGCGTTTTGTTTGCAAGACGGCTGACAAGAGTTCTGCATTAGTGCGCATAAAAGCTGTTTTTTTCCGAAAAAGTTAGGTACAATTTTTTTTCTAATTATATACACAATATTTGTTTCAAACCTTCTACCATATATTCGGCAACAAAGTATAAACAGAAGTGCGGGACAATCGTATTATTTCATTAGAAACAATCAGAAAACACCGATCTTTCATTGCGATGAGTGCAAAAAAGAAATAGAAGTTGCATACGAGGTTAGTTTTTTTAACATTTTTTACTAATTGTTTTACGTATCCTGCACTGTCACAAACACTTTGTTGTTAGCAATCTTATTGTTTTTATGACGCAACATAACTTTTGTTTGTAAAAAAACTAACTTCATACGTCATCACTTAAGTAGTCTGTTGTTTTTTTTTCTGTGGTTTGTGTACGTGCATAGAGTAGGTTTGTTGTCATTGTCAAAAGTGACATATCGCTTGTCAATTTCGTTGCTTTTGGCTTAATTGGTGGGGGATGTTCTGATTGGTCAATATGACTTATGCTTCTATAGCGTTTAGAAGCATAGATTAAGCGACACTTAAAAGCGCCGGTACCTCCGCATTGTCAACCTTTTTTTTTAGGGAAAAAACGAAAAGTCACTAAATAATCAAAACGAGTTTTGAATTTGTATCACTCGCTCCACGGGCGATTGCGATTTGTAAGAAGTAGATCGGCGTCATTAACAAGTTAATTGCGAGATAACGGCTCACGTGATCCAATTAAGCATACCAGATTTTTAAATTCGAACGTTTATTCACAATTAAATATTTTGTAATCGATCTGGAATAAAATAAAACTCTTATCAAAAAACAACGTCTATTTCCACTATTATACTTTGAATTTATTTAAATTTTAGAGACATGTTTCTGGAATATAATGTTAATTTTAAATATTTTTCAATAAGATTCTAATTTTATCAATATCTTACTTTTTTGAAAATAATAAAATTATTAGACTAAAAATAAGCATGATGCTCAAAACAATTCTCTTAATTTTTTTCCTAATCTACTATTTTTCCAATTCACCTGTCAATCTAATTCAAAGAAGTTTTTAGAAATGCTAAATAATATTTATACAATTCTTTCAAATTTATTTTATTTTAAAAATGGTGTGTATTGCCTACGCGTTGATTTGGTAGAATAAAATAAAAATACTTGCAGTTACTATACATACATACTTAAATGATATAATAATTACTTACAATAAATTATACATGCCTACACAATTATATACATATAAATCATAATATTAAAACTAACACAATATTTGTTATTCTTCATGTGAATCTTATCTGTAACAGTGAGACATCAGCACAACATAATTTCAATTTGCTATTCACCTTTGCCGTTTTGCAGGATAATATTCTTGTTTCTCCATTTTTCTTTTATTCGATGCGGGAGCTCTGCTCTTTTCTTCCATGTGATGTAAACTTACCATATGTGATGGTCTTCAATGTGGTTATTTAGATCTTTAAAAGTGTCTAATAAAAGTTCTCTACAATCTTCGCTTGGACATAAAATGTGCCTTTTCTTCTCGACTGCTTGAGTACCTATTGCTTGCTGGTGGATTTTTCTTACATGCTTATTCCTTGAAGAAGTTGTACTAAACTGAAGCTGAATGAAAATTTCTATCAAGCTAGCTTGGTAAAAAAATATAACAACTGCAACAGCAAAAAATAGCGCAAAAGCTTAGAATTGACAAGCAAGGCAATCAAATTTAGTGACTTTTCGTTTTTCCCCTAAAAAAAAGGTTGGCAATGCGGAGGTACCGGCGCTTTTTAGTGTCGTCCACAGGAGTCCGAACGTAATGTTGAACGAATGGTCTCAATTTAGGGGACAGAATGTTCGCCGGTAGAGCGCTCCATTTTTCAAGAAGTACTCGTTTAAATCCTTACGCGGGAAGTTTTGCTGCTATTGACAGCTCTGGAAAAAAATATTTTGAGAAACGGGGAATTAAATCAAAGGCAATCTGCAAAGCTAAAAACATGTGGTATTAATAGATAATAATTTAAAAATTAGTAGGGATCATACAAATTTATTCAATGAAAAAAAGTAGATAAATGCTGAAAAAAAAGTTTTTAAATAAATAAAGTAAGTAATTACACAGTGACTTAAAAATTTACTAGTTAAAATATTTTAAAAAATTTCAATATTACGATAAATGTACTTTATGAAAAAAGTTAATTAACAAGTTATTATCAAACATATTTTTTATTAAAATGGTATAAGTTACAAACAAAACGAGTTTAATATTTAAAAATTAAATTATTTAAGTTAAACGTATATTCAGAATATTTCTTTGTATTTTTTATTTATATTATTTATATAATTAGAGTTAATAATTATTTTTATTATTACAAAACTTTACTGTGTGAACAACTCGATTGAGCTTTCTGCGTTGTAAAATATAGCGATGCTTAAAACTCATCCATCGAGCTTCATTATTTGTTGTTTCCATCTTACGTTTTTGGATCAAACGTCTCAATTTTCGACAAGTAATGCATCTGTATTCCACAACTTTTCTTTTATATCTTTCCTCCGGCAATAATATACCTGTGCAAGTGACTGAACATCTATAAAAATGAAATATTAAGATTCAATTACATGTTAAACACGGTACATGAGATTTTAATTACTAAGTAACAATAGCATTAGTTATTGTAAATTAATGTATCTAAATTCATGGTTACTTTTTGTCATCGTATCCAGTTCCACTACAGAAAAAGGTGTTTTCTAAAGAGCTTAATAACTGCCAAACACAATCAATTGACGAAATATTTACATCCATATCAATAAGGATATTCGTTTTGGCATTCACGATCTGTAACGTAAGAATAACTTTTTGATACCATTCAAATAATTGTTTCCAGTTAAGCTTCTTACCGTAACTTTAAGATCTTTATGAATTTTTACGTGACAAACTAATCCCAATTTTAAATTTATATATGATAATGAAATATATGAATCTTTAATCACAGTCCAGCTCCAATTTTTACGTAGTGGCTGAACTTCTAAATATTTTTCTATGGAATGAAACGAAAACTTTTCGGGCTCATTTTTGATCACCAAATTATCACTATTAATCAAAATATTTGTACCAATAGCAAAATTTGTGTTTGTAGAATTTTTATTGTCAGGCTCAATTACTTCGTTTTTAATTTCGATTATTGATTCAATAGACTCAATAGAATTTAGACTACAGTCGACAATTATATCATCGTTAATTATACCAGAGGTATTTGAACGAACATCATCTGATAATAAGCTGTAATTATTTTCATTGGTAGTCACATTGGATTTTGGTACAGCATTCTTCTTCAAATGAACTTTTTCGTATTCATAAAAATATATACTCCCATCTTTTAGAACCTCTTGCTTACTTTTAATAACATCGTTTGGATTAAAATGTAATTCGCAAATAAATTTGGTATTTTTTAATTCTTTGCCAAGAGCAGTGCTCCATTTGTTGAGCATTTCAATATCCTTTTAGAAAAAAATATTAAACTAAAATAATTACTTCTATACTACACAAAAAAAATAAAAATATAACATTTTTTAAATATTATTATTTAAAAACTACACTAATGTAATGATCAATTATTTATTAACATAAAATTTTAAATATTATTTTGAGGTTACTCACTTTTGGTGCTTTGAATAAAGCCACTTTTCCTAAATGCTCACTTGCCGTTCGGCCACTAAGACAACCATCAACGGCACAGCACTTTCCCATTTTTTTATAAAAATAATTCTAATAAAATAAATTAATATTTTATATTTAATTTAATTTATTTTTTTACATTGACGAGCCAGGTTAGCCAGTCCGTATTTACGTTTTACGTGTAATAATATCTACCTCCTGAACACTCGCGCAGCCTGTGGCAAAAAAGAGAACTATGATCTGGGTTGATTATTTGTGTACATAAATAATCCTATACCGTTAATCCTATATTCCTAAAAAAAAATCCTATACCGTTCGGACTCCTTGTATCTATACTTCGTGGTGTCGTCTTACCTTAGACTAGGACGTCTTACAAACATCATAGAAAATCACAGAATATAGAGAATTGGCAGTTTTGAAATTGGCATTGAAAAAATTACCTGAAAGCACCATATTGTTTTTGACAGATTATACCAACATGAATTTGAGAGATTTTTGACATTGTGTTTTAGTTTTAGTCATGTTTTAGTAATATGTATATAAATAGGTACATTTAGATTTTGGAATTTAAATAAACTAATTTTAATTCAATTGGTGTTTAATTAAAGTAATTTTTTTTAAACATATGTGTGCAATACTGAAATTTTACTCAAATTGTCAAAAAAATATTTTGCGCGGTGTTTTTTAGTTTTGTGTCAAATCTAAAGGAAAAACAATGTTCGAAGCAATGTTCTCTTATTTCAATAAAACTGTAGCAACAAAACAATGAGACCATTTAAAATTTAAAAAATCTATCTTCTACCAACCGAAAAATAAGTAAATAACTAAATCATTTATTATTAAAAATTTGGAGTTATGTATTATTTAAAAAATAGAGTTATTCGTTACATAAAAAATTGTACCTAACTTTTTCGAAAAGAAATTTTCTTTCAGTCGTGCTGCAAACAAAGTGCTCAGCATGCATTAGATCTACCTAAAGGAGATAATTTGTGCTAGTTTTTGCCGGAAGACACTCCGGAATTTTGCTAAACTCAGCTCGCAGCAATTGTTTTAGGCGACGCAAAAAGCCTGTTATGTTCTGATCTACAAATAAAAAGCAAGTTTTTTCGGATGATTGCTTTGTGGGTAATCAGATTCTACCCTGTTTTTTCATGTGCCTAATTTTTGGTAGTCTATAGGTAAATATTTGGATACTTTTGAAGTGAATAATAATTAATGTTTTTTGAAGAGCTTTTTTTGATTGTAGACTTTTGGGAAAACGCCTAAATTTGTAAGATTCTGCTTTGTTTTTTAAGTTTAAGTAAAAAGCATTTTTGGGGTCTGTAAAAACAAGGTATTTTGTTAGTGCTTTAGGGCGATTTTGAGATAATTTTGCATTGTTTTGGGAAATTTAAACGGTTTTTTCGCGTGCCCAATTTTTGGTGGTCTATACATATTTGGGTACATTTGAAGTGGATAACAATTAATAATGCTTTTTGGTAGATTTTAGGTCTTTTTTGGTTGTAAACTTTTGGGAAATAGGTAAGATTCTGCCTCGTTTTTTAGCCGCCAAATGTTCTGATCTACATTTTATACTCTACTGGAAATCTCAAACATAATAAGAATAGATAAATAATCGTTTTTTATTTCTCGTTAACAATGTCGATTTTGGAACACCGTTTCTAAAAAGAGTTGCTAGACGGATTTTAATTTTGTGTAATTGTTTTTAGTAAGTTTTGCTGTGGGTTGGTACGGTTAGTAGTTGTGCCGTCAATAACATTGACATTGCTGTCATTGTTATGAGTGTTATGTTATGATTGTTATGTTAAATCGAATTTTTAAAAATGATTCTAAGAACGCAGTTGGCGTAGGAAGTGTACCGCCTCTCTTTTACTTTGTGTACTCTTAATACATAGATCGTTCAAGAACACGTATCAGGGGGCCGATTCTAACCACTATCGAAAAGCTTTTCGACTCGAAATCTGTCAAATTCAACCATTTTGGATAGAAAAACAACACGTAGCCACCTGACGGCTTTCACAGAAAGGTAGCATATGACGTCATGGATTTTCGATATCGAAAAGTACTTTTCAATATTAAAAACGTGTTGAATTCAAGAATTCGAGTCGAATAGTTTGACAGTAGCACTGTATGACAGGCAGAAAAGTGACGTTCAAGCGGTTTGTTTGAGGTTAGTTTCATTTGATGTAAACAAAAACAAAGGAATTAGTAGAAGAATGGCTTTATTGTACGCGCAGTTTCTTCTTATTGAAGAATTAGAGCGAGAAGAACGGAATTGCACAAGATTGTTTCGACGGTGCGGGATGCACAAACCCCTTCAGGGCATCTAACAGGGACCCCCAACTCATGTGGGATGAAATAGATTTAGAGCCCCTGCCAGTACCCCAGATACAAGAGGGTAGAAATGATCTTCAAGAGAGGAGAAGGGGACAACAATATAGAGAAGACTATATTAATCAATATTTGTAATATAAAGTTACATCTTATCGATCAATTTTTGAAATAAATCATTGGTTCTAATCTTTTCTGTAATTAAAACATCCATTTTTGCACTCATCTCCTGCATCGTTGCACCCATCTTCTGTATTTGTGTGTTTAAAGTCGTCCCTATGACGGAAAATTGCTTTACAGGTTCAACTGCTTGGTTACCTGTACTACGCTTACGTTTCTTTCCTGCAAGGGTATCATTATATTATGCAAATTATTTTTTACTTGCACACTTACTAGTAGGTGTTTCCCCAAAGGGCTTGCTTTCGTTTGCGCCCTTCTACGCCGAGCAATTTGCCGGTGGCAAATTCGGGATGCTCCTTCATAAATGAGACCATAACTTCTTTTTGTTCCAGAGAAATTCGCGAGTCGTATTTTTCCATTATTGTGGAAGCAGCTAATTTTTGCACTACAAACGCCGGTAGATGGTGGAAATTAGAATAGGAATGAAGACTGAAGAGGCAACAGGCAAACAGCGTGCAGCGCGTGCAGTGTGCACATGTGCACATATATCCCATATATCTATGACATATATACTGCTGTTTACCAACCTTTAGGGTGCTAAACTACCAACACAACATTTATTTGTCACTGGCATTTTTTGACATTTTTTCCACTATCGAAAAAGAGTGACGTCACATGCGACATCGCACTCTTTTCGACTCGAATATTTTCGATAGTGGTTAGAATCGGCCCCCAGGGGCCCGATTCTAACCACTATCGAAAAGCTTTTCGACTCGAAATCTGTCAAATTCAACCATTTTGGATAGAAAAACAACACGTAGCCACCTGACGGCTTTCACAGAAAGGTAGCATATGACGTCATGGATTTTCGATATCGAAAAGTACTTTTCAATATTAAAAACGTGTTGAATTCAAGAATTCGAGTCGAATAGTTTGACAGTAGCACTGTATGACAGGCAGAAAAGTGACGTTCAAGCGGTTTGTTTGAGGTTAGTTTCATTTGATGTAAACAAAAACAAAGGAATTAGTAGAAGAATGGCTTTATTGTACGCGCAGTTTCTTCTTATTGAAGAATTAGAGCGAGAAGAACGGAATTGCACAAGATTGTTTCGACGGTGCGGGATGCACAAACCCCTTCAGGGCATCTAACAGGGACCCCCAACTCATGTGGGATGAAATAGATTTAGAGCCCCTGCCAGTACCCCAGATACAAGAGGGTAGAAATGATCTTCAAGAGAGGAGAAGGGGACAACAATATAGAGAAGACTATATTAATCAATATTTGTAATATAAAGTTACATCTTATCGATCAATTTTTGAAATAAATCATTGGTTCTAATCTTTTCTGTAATTAAAACATCCATTTTTGCACTCATTTCCTGCATCGTTGCACCCATCTTCTGTATTTGTGTGTTTAAAGTCGTCCCTATGACGGAAAATTGCTTTACAGGTTCAACTGCTTGGTTACCTGTACTACGCTTACGTTTCTTTCCTGCAAGGGTATCATTATATTATGCAAATTATTTTTTATTTGCACACTTACTGGTAGGTGTCGTTTCCCCAAAGGGCTTGCTTTCGTTTGCGCCCTTCTACGCCGAGCAATTTGCCGGTGGCAAATTCGGGATGCTCCTCCATAAAGGAGACCATAACTTCTTGTTGTTCCAGAGAAATTCGCGAGTCGTATTTTTCCATTATTGTGGAAGCAGCTGATTTTTGCACTACAAACGCCGGTAGATGCCGTAGATGGTAGAAATTTGAATAGGAATGAAGAGGCAATTAGGCAAACAGTGTGCACATGTGCACACACATATATACTGCTGTTTACCAACCTTTAGGGTGCAAAACTACCAACACAACATTTATTTGTCACTGCCATTTTTTGACATTTTTTCCACTATCGAAAAAGAGTGACGTCACATGCGACATCGCACTCTTTTCGACTCGAATATGTTCGATAGTGGTTAGAATCGGCCCCCAGGGGCCCGATTCTAACCACTATCGAAAAGCTTTTCGACTCGAAATCTGTCAAATTCAACCATTTTGGATAGAAAAACAACACGTAGCCACCTGACGGCTTTCACGGAAAGGTAGCATATGACGTCATGGATTTTCGATATCGAAAAGTACTTTTCAATATTAAAAACGTGTTGAATTCAAGAATTCGAGTCGAATAGTTTGACAGTAGCACTGTATGACAGGCAGAAAAGTGACGTTCAAGCGGTTTGTTTGAGGTTAGTTTCATTTACTGTAAACAAAGTAATTAGTAGAAGAATGGCTTTATTGTACGCGCAGTTTCTTCTTATTGACGAATTAGAGCGAGAAGAACGGAATCGCACAAGATTGTTTCGACGAATGGTGCGGGGTGCACAAGACCCCTTCAGGGCATCTAACAGGGACCCCCAACTCATGTGGGACGAAATAGATTTAGAGCCCCTGCCAGTACCCCAGATACAAGAGGGTAGAAATGCTGTTCAAGAGCGGAGAAGGGGACAACAATATAGAGAAGACTATATTAATCAATATTTGTAATATAAAGTTACATCTTATCAAATAAATAAATCATTGGTTCTAATCTTTTCTGTAATTAAAACATCCATTTTTGCACTCATCTCCTGCATCGTTGCACCCATCTTATGTATTTGTGTGTTTAAAGTCGTCCTTATGACGGAAAATTGCTTTACAGGTTCAACTGCTTGGTTACCTGTACTACGCTTACGTTTCTTTCCTGCAAGGGTATCATTATATTATGCAAATTCTTTTTTACTTGCACACTTACTGGTAGGTGTCGTTTCCCCAAAGGGCTTGCTTTCGTTTGCGCCCTTCTACGCCGAGCAATTTGCCGGTGGCAAATTCGGGATGCTCCTCCATAAAGGAGACCATAACTTCTTTTTGTTCCAGAGAAACTCGCGAGTCGAATTTTTCCATTATTGTGGAAACAGCTGATTTTTGCACTACAAACGCCGGTAGATGGTAGAAATTAGAATAACAGTGTGCACATGTGCAATTATATACTGCTGTTTACCAACCTTTAGGGTGCAAAACTACCAACACAACATTTATTTGTCACTGGCATTTTTTGACATTTTTTCCACTATCGAAAAAGAGTGACGTCACATGCGACATCGCACTCTTTTCGACTCGAATATTTTCGATAGTGGTTAGAATCGGCCCCCAGAGACGACTCTAATAAGTGACAAATCACATTAATGACCAGTGGAAACCATAGAATAAGCGAGAACTGTCAAATTATAGGTTTTATTTCAACAAAGCGGTATCTTCAAAATTCACAGCAAACTGTTTTTAGAATCATTAATAGAAATCTTCTACCAGCCTAAGAAAAGATCTTACTAGATGGATTCTTTACATTTTCATAATGTTAATATTAAACTATACATATTAATAAAAGCGAAATAAAAAAAATAGCATGTTACACTCGTTTTACAAGACCTGTTTGTAGCACTTATTCATTTGAACTCCAAACCCATGCGTGCTACAAACAAATGTCATCTGCAATTCGTATAACAATATATTATTATTTTGAGTTTGAGTCATCATAATAAGCTTTATAACTGTTTTAAATTTAGATTATTTTATAGAAATTTATAAAATACTAGTGCTCTTATAGATATGTTTTTAAAAGTTGGTATACTTAACTGTCAACAAAATAATTACGTCAATGTCATCATTGATTTTTAATTTTTTACATACGTATTATAACTTACACCTTTGAAAAAAAAATTTAAATTGAAAGTATTTTGAAAAGTAATTCGTCAGAGGTTCAAATTAGAAGATAAAGTGGCTTCAAGGCAAGACTGATACATAAGCAAACACCCATAGCTAAAGACAAAAACCATCATCGTTGTTGAAAAAATCGCTGGTCTGGGTAAGAATGCAACCCACGACCGCCGTTAGACCAGCTCACAAAGACACTATCGTTAGCCACCTGACTATCGAGAACTTTTTGATAACATTGACTTAACAATTTTTTTGACAGCTATGCATACCAACTTGATAACAAAACTTTAACATCTATAAAAGCACTATTGTTTTTATAAATATCTATAAAATTCTCCTGATTGAACGTATTAAGAAGCATTTTAAAGACTCAACTTCTAAAAAAGGATATTTAGTTACACTACAATAGTTAATTAGGCGAAATTTGTTTCTTGAGAGGGCAGACACCATCTAAATCAGTAGATTCGTTTTATTCTATGACATTATTCATCTATTATTCCATTTGCTAATGCCATTGAGAATGGCAGCTGTAAAATGACGCTGACAGGCTGTGGCCAACTAGATAACATTAAATTTCTAATTTTGAATTTGTTACTACCTGAAGCAACAGGTACTGGTTATTTGATTAACGGCTTTTAGGTGCAAAAGCACGTGATGTTGTTTACCTTCACTCCACCTTTAGCTTGAAAGTACTGTATGATAATTTCAAGACCACCCGATATATCGTAACATTTTTTATGTAATGTCGGACACAGTAAAAATGCATAAAAAAAATTAAAAAATTTTATTTGTTAGACTTTATAATTTTTCAATATACTTTTAATATTTATTAGATGTACTACTAATTTCCATATTTGTTTCATCGGCAACTTCTGAGACTATTTGCCCAACAGTTTCATCCATTGAGACCCCTCCTACGTCGCCTTCCGTGTCTAGTTCAGCTCTTCGCGCAGCAATATCTTTTAAAAGAGCTTTTCCTACCTCTTTTGTCTAAAATTTAGATTAAATTTTTAAGCGTCCTATTGTGACTTTTTTATTAAAAAAAAATCATAGTGTTAGCAACAACAAATCATAATAAACAAAAGTCATTTGTTTTCTTAAATTGACACAACTAGAAAACTAAGTAAGTTTAATAAATTATTTTATACCTTTTCATGTTCCATACACTTATAAGCGTAATTATAAGCTTCATCTAAGCACCCTTTCTTCAGGTGATAATTAGCTAAATATTGAAAAGCGGAATATAATTCGTTTTGTGCTTCTCCAAAACGTGTCTTATTGTCATCCTCTTTGAGACAAAATTGTGTAAAAGCAGCTGCCGCATTATCATATTCTTTTATTTTATCATACAACCTAAAAACAATTAAAACTAACAGGATCTATGCTAGGTGTATTGGTATTTATACTTTGCCATTTTAATTATTGCTTGTCCTTCAATATCGCCAACTATACATGCCTTGTCATAGCATTTGAGTGCATTCTCTGTTTTATCCAGTTTTTCATATGTTTCACCTAAAGCTATAATCATTCGACTGTCGTTCGGCTTCAACTGTTGAGCTTGTTTATAGTAATATAAGGAGTAGACATACATTTTTAAAATTTCATACGTTTGACCTAAACCATACCAAGCCCGATAGTCCCTATTATTAATTTCTAATCAATATAGTGTAGCAAATTCAAATATTTTAATTTACCAATTGCTAGTCTATAGCTTTGAATTGCAGCATTTGTATTTTTCATTTCCATATATTCATGTCCCATTAGGGTCCAAGCCGATAGAAACTGAGGATTAACTTTAAGGGCTCTCCGAAAATACAACACTGCTTTGGCATGCTCTGAGCGTAAACTATAATAATTTCCTGAAAAACATAAATCATTTCGTTGAGAAATTAACATCTTTTGGAAAAGATCGTGTTGAAAAATTTAATAGAATTGTCGACCTTTGACATTCCGTCGGTGAAGGCTTCATCAGGACAGAAAACGAAAAACTTATTCTAATTAGACCTTAATTTAAATATATGATATATATTTTGTATATTCAGAGAAGAAAAAGCGGTGGCGTCAGCAGAAGCACCTGGTTCAGACGAAAACAGTACTGTAAACAAGGCTTTCCAAACGTCAGAAAGACCATAACCCAAATCTCGATTAAAATTGTTGGAATTTTTTACAATTTCAATTGCCCTACTTTCAAAATAATGCAGATTGATTAAAACTTATAATGTAGTCGGTATTTGAACAATGTTGAACTAATGAAGACTGTGCCGAGGAGACCGATTTTATGCACATTTTATGTTTACAAATCCGATGCTTTATAATTCGTCCGGTCTCTCCAATGTAAACTTTTTCACAAAAGCATGAAATTTTATTTAGCAAAGGGTCAAATTAATCTTTAGGAAATGGAATTAATCTTGGTTTACGATAAACTTTTTCGATTCGGTTTCTATCCCTGTGAACAAATAAAGGAAAAGCAGTACCAGTATTATCTTTCACCTCTATCGCTTTTGTTAAGGGGTGTTGATGGTTGTTTATAAATAATAACAGCAACAAAGTGATTGATACCTTTTTGGCATTATCAAAAAACGAAAACAAATTCATTTTATCAACATAGAAATTCGCGAAAATACACAAAAGAAGTTATTGTTGATGCAAGGAATA
This sequence comes from Lagria hirta, assembly GCA_947359425.1. Classification (NCBI taxonomy): domain Eukaryota; kingdom Metazoa; phylum Arthropoda; class Insecta; order Coleoptera; family Tenebrionidae; genus Lagria; species Lagria hirta. The sequence goes on from OX375794.1 coordinate 33,092,393, forward strand.
TACGGTCTATTCCCCGACTGTAAAACCGGCCAATTCGTTTTTCTTAAATCGACCACATTACTCATCACAATTTGTTTACTGACTTACTCATTCAATTGTCAGCCACCAATATGGACCCAGTAGTCCAGTGCAACAGCACGCAGTAGAAAACTATTCACATGTATGCAATGTTTCATTGCTTGTTTAAATAGGTCATCGCCTCGGGGAAAGAAGTTTACGGATTGAGCCTACTATACTGGTAGAACCAAAAGGTCCATTAAAAATTATGTTCTAAACAGACAAGATGTAAAAGAATATGAGTTAAGCAACGAGATTAAATATTCAGCGACTATTTTTTGTAAAAAGCAAACACAAATGGCAACCAGAAAAAAGCAAACACAAGAAACAAAAGAGCAGAAAATTCCAATACAAAATCATATACTTTACAAGAAAGAAAATTATCTAAGAAGTTTCAAGAGTAAAAAAAAGAGGAAAAAAAAATAGCGATGCAAAAATCTAACATAGATAGAAGAACTATAAAAAAATTTTGATTTATTCTGTTAACACCATCTAGTGAAACATAGATTTATAAACAGAAGCAAAGATAAAGAAACAAAATTGGAAAAAGTATCTGCAAAATAAATCTACTGACAGTTTTACCAAAACTACAAGAAACAAAGAAAAAGAGTAAAAAGTTTGGTAAAAGCAAAAAAATAAAGCGTTAAAAAAATTTGCCAAAAAAATTGAGAAAGACAAAAAAAAAACGAGAATGAAAAAAAATGATAAGAAAAGAAGTTGAAGAAGCAGTGTTTATTTTAAAAAAAGAGAAAGCAGTAGGTTACGATAACATTAATTGTACTTTTTGATCAAAAAAGAAACAAAGCAATATGTAACAATTAATTATAGAGGCATAGCAATACTCACTGTAGTACTAAAACTGTACAAAAATTTTTAAAGAAAATAATAGACAACATAGAATAAAAAGCTCAGAGACTCAATGATTTATACTGTATTGATAAATGATCAAAATATTCAAGTAGAACCTTCTCTTGCAGCATAAACTGAACCGTTGAAACGCCATCTCGTACTTTCTTTTCGTCTTCTCTGGCACCAAGCAAAAGACGACAATAGTCACCTATAGACTGAGAAGTAGGCATAACAATACTTAGCAAAGTACTGAAGAGAAAAAGACAAAGAGGCAAAAGTGAGATACAGGATGATTCTTATAGAAGAAAAAAGATGAATATAGAATAAAGAAGAGAATAAGTTACAGGTTGTTTAAGTGATAGAAAAAGGATTGCAAAAAGCACAGAAGATGACCTATGCAAACAAAATAGAAAAACATTAAAGCTAATAAATCAAAAAAAGTTAAAGAAAGACATAAAAAAAAAGAAAGAATATTAGCAACAAACAAAGAAAAAACATACAAAACTGAAGAAAAGAAAGGAGAAAATAAAATGTGAAGATAAATATAAAAAGAGAAATAAGATGGAAGAAAAAAGATAAGAGACAAAGAAGAAAAAAGTTAAGACAAAAAAAACAGTAAAATAAGAAAAAGAAGAGAAGAGTTAAAAATTCAACAAAAAGTTAAGAACGGAAACAGAAAAAAAAAGACAAAAAATATAAAGTTGTAAATGCCGTATTTTGGAATGTGTCCAGAATTAAAAAAAAAGGTTAGAATTCTAGCCATACATAGAAAGGTTTCAAATAATAGAAATAGTAGAAACATGGGTAGATAAAAAAAACTGGAAAAAGTTGTCTGAAAAAAAAAGCCTAGGAAAAATGCAGTTGCAGACATATTGGAAGAATAAAAAAGTACATATAAAGCTCAGAAAAGCCATTAACAATAAAGAATAAAAGAAATTTGAGCCAACACCCAAGATGGGTTAAAACGTAGACACTATTATATATATTGTATTTAAACCAGTTAAATGATTCTGAGTTAAAAAACGCTGATAAACTGTCTTTGCCGTGAGGCCATAAGATTAAAATGTCATCAACATATCGAAGCCATATCTTATGGTTTGAAACTGATGTTCAAGGACCTTACTTTAAAAAAATTCCATAAAAATGTTGAAAATGATAGTCGACAAAGAGAATTCTATTGAAGTGCTTGAAACTTGACAAGATAACGAGCTGTTTGACAGATGAGAGAATTGATGATATGAACAATAAGGCTAAGAGGAACCAAATAAGGTCCAATTTATAGTTTTTTGAAAGACGGTAGAATATTGAAGGTTTAGAATATTTGGAAATTCATTGGGATTTTATTTCGGGGAGAAAACCAGAAGATTTTATCAAAGTTAAAAGATCTTTTTCAATTCTCGACGTTGGATCTTTGGACGTAATGTAGAGAAAATCGGGCTTCATCAACTGAACATTTAAATACCGGCTACAATATTATTTATTTGTCCAATCTTTCTTAACAGAAAAATCCGTGAAGCAGTAGAAATTGTGAAAGATTCCAACAACTTCAATCGAGAGTCGGGCTATTATCTCTCTCACGTTTGGAAAGCTTTGTACTACTCTTTCTCTTCTCCGCTCAGCACTATAAACCCATAAAAGCAAAGACAAAGTGTAATTTTAATAAGTTTCGCTTGTACCGCGGTTCACAGGCCAAACTACCATGCTTATTCTCATTTTTCTGTGCTAATCACGCCTTCATCGAAAGAGTGCAAAACGTCGACAATATCCTATAAATTTTTTGACACGTTTATTTCGAAAGATGTCAATTTTTCAATGCCTTTTGTTTATGAAAGCTTATCTTTTCTATACATTTCATGTATATTTTCACATTTTTTTAGCCTTCACTACTTACCAATAACACAGCAAGTTTCAACCCGATATTTGTCCACTAAAACAACTTTATGAGCCAAATTTGCCAGTTCAATTTTCATTTCTTGTACATACAGCAGATTTGAGTAAGTATCCAAATTATCCAACCTATAAGGATCTATATTTAAAATTTGTTTAAAAAAATCTATAGCTTGCACCAGTTCTGAAACCAAAAAAAAACAATGGAAATTAAGAAAAATTCATTTCAACCGAAGCCTGATCCTATTTTACTTAAATTCTATCCAGACCCTCATCCTCTAAGTGCAGAAGAACAGGCGTTTTATATAAAAATTACCGAAGGTGCATGTGGCAATCATGAACTTATCCGTAATGAAGCTTTAAAAGCTTTAGAACAAGATTACCATATTAAATATTTAGTTCCTTATTTATGTTTATTTATCCGAGACACTGTTCATACGAACATCGCATTCCCGGATTTATCCCTACTAATTTATGCAATGCGTATGACAAAAAGTTTAATGGCAAATCCATATGTTAGTTTAAAAGAACATCTTCATTTAATATTACCAGCCGTTTTGTCATGCATTCTTTCAAAAAAAATCAACAAATATCCTCATGATAAACATTGGACTCTTCGCGATTTTTCATCTCAAATTATTGCAAGTATTTGCTGCAGCCCTCTTTACTCTAATAAATATAACAAAATAAAAAGTCGAGTTCTAAAGCTTTATTTAAAAGCTGTTTACGGTTCACGAGAGCCATTAAGTACAATATATGGAGGGTTGAAAGGCCTAAGCTGCCTTGGCGAAGAAATAATAAAAAACTTTTTTATTCCGGCTATACCTCAGATAAGCAAGCGTACCTGTACTATTTTCGAAAAAGTGGCTATTTTAGGAGACACTCATGGTGAAACTAAGCAAGTTAAATACGTTGTTGACTTAATTTTAATTACTGCATGCCCTTTTCTGCTACGATATAATATAGCCGACAACCCTCTATCTTATATCAAAGAATTTGGATATATAGGCTACAGTTTATACAATCAAGTAAAAATTTTGGAAAAAAGAAAACAGGATATGATTCCAGCATTATTGACCACTTCGATTGTGTTAAGCCATTAGATCTTAGATCTTGTGAATATAAATCAAATAAATTTGTAACGCTTCATCATTACTAAATTGTTTTCTAAACTTTTATAAAAAACTTCTAATTTTCTATTCTATTAAAAATTAATTCTTATTTGTTTAAAACTGATTAAAAACAGTTATAAAATATTTAATTTTTTCTTTAATTTTTAAAAGTTTTAAAAAAAAATTTAAATTTAAAAATGATCTAAAACTTTACAAAAGTTTTTTAAATCACCTTTAAAATTGCCTGATAATATGCATTTCAAAAATCTTTTAAAATTTTTTAAAACCTTTCCTAAAAATTATTATAAGTTTTAAAAATATTAAATAAAAACTTTTTTATCAAAATAAAAAAGTTGAAAAAATCTAAATTATTTTCAGATACTTTTTGAAAATTTGAAGTGTTTTAAAAAAGTTTGAAAAATAATTTTAATACTTTTTGATAATCTTTTAGAAAATTTATAAAAAAATTTTAAAAAATAAAAAAAATTTTCAAATACATATTTATAGATAGTTTTTAGAAATTTCAGAACTGTTTTAAAAAAGTTTTTCTCCCATTTCTCTTCCGATATAACAGAGCCGACAACCCTCTATCTATATTAAAGAATTTGGATATTTAAGCTACGGTATACAATCTAGTAAAAATTTTGCAAAAAAAAACAGGATACAATTAACATTACTGCAATTGCAGTTTTTACCATTAGATTAAGTGCTGTTTTTTAAACTTTGTGAATAAAAATTTTTAAAAAAGTTTTTTAAACTCTTTTTATAATCTTCTAATAAGTTTAAAATTCTATTGAAAATTTATTCTAATTTGTTTAAAACACTTTGAAAAGACATACAAACTTGAAAAGTCTTTTTAAACTTTTCAAAAACACCTTAAAATTCTGGAAATATTTAAAAAATCTTTTGAAAATTTTTCAAAACTTTTCTAAAACATATTAAAATTCATTAAAAATAATTATTTTTTTTTAAATTATTAAAAAATTTTATCGAAAATTTGCCGAAAAATTTTTTAAAGATATTTAAAAATTCGTATAACTTTAAATTTTTTTGAAAACAATTATAATTCTTTTTTAGAAAAGATCTAAAATTTAAGAATTTTTGCAAAAAAAGCTATTCTTCTTCAATATAGTATAACCGATAAAAAAATTTGATATTTAAGCTACAGTTCATACATACAATTTAAAGTTTCAAAATTTTAAAAAATTATTTCAAAACTTTTTAAATTTTTTCAAGTCTTTTAATTATTTTTTAAAACTTCTGATCTAATATAGCCGACAACCCTCTATATTATATCAAAGAATTTGGATATTTAGGCTACAGCTTATACAATCAAATAAAAATTTTGGAAAAAATAAAACAGAATATAATTCCAACATAACTGACCTCTTCGATTATGCTGCTCAATGGTAATTTGAGCAAATAGATAACTGTCGTTTTTTAAACCTTTTGAATATAAATCAAAATAAATTTGTAACGCAAACTAAAAATTTTAAAATTATATGAAATTTATTAAAAGTATTTTGAAAACGCTCAAGCGAAAAATTTTAATAATCTTTTAGAAACGTTTCGATAATTTATAAATTTTTTTTCTAAAAACTAAAAAAGATTTAAAAAATATTTAGACAATTTTTAAATAAATAAAGAAAATTTTGAAATAAAAAAGATTTTTTAGTCCTTTTAAATATAGCCGACAACCCTCTATGGGATTTTGATTCATTACAGTTTATACAACCAAGTGAAAATTTTGGAAAAAAGAAAACAGGATATGATTCCAACTTTACTGACCTCTTCGATTATGATGTCCAATTGCGATTTGTGCCATTAGATAAGTGCTGTTTTTTAAACCTTGTGAATATAAATCAAAATAAATTTGTAACGCTTCATCGTTGTTTAATTGTTCTAAATACGTGTGCCCCAAAAAAAACAATTTCATCCAATGATCGGGTAACTGCATTGAAAAAATTTTATTTCTGTCTGGAATAATCTTGCCTAGCTCATACCACGCACACCATAGCATCGGCTCTAAATTGATCGCTTTAATAAATGCAGCTTCTGCAAGATTTTGAATTTCTAATTTTCTCAAAACTACACCGTATAAATAAATAGAAAATGCATCCAACTTGTTAGCATAAAAATCAACTTTCAGTTCTCTGTACAACTCAGTTATATCGTTGTTTTCGGTTGGATTAGGAGGGCAGTTTGTATCGGTCATGTTATCTAATTTCTTCTTTTCGATAGACAAATACCTAGCATAAAGATGAAGAAAGCGTGGCTTAGGTTTGGAGCAGTTTTTTGTAAAATGAGCGCATCGGTCATACTCCCTTAAATCAAAATAACATTTTGCCATTAGATAGGCATCAACTTCACCTTCGCAGTCTTCAAACATCAAAGGTACTTCTTCCTCGGAAGCTGATTTTATGTTCGAAAGAGTGTAGTGGAGCTCCGAAAGCCATTTTGCTGAATGATTTAAACCTCTTTGAGACGTTGCAACTGCACCGCGAAGCAAATCTTGCTTCATTTGCTTCAAATCCAACTTGATTTCATCCATTGAAAAATCTTATTTTTAAATTAAAATAACGACAATTTGTAAGGTTAAATTAAATAGAAGTGACAGACTGACGGTGACGACTGACAGATAGAAAAAGTGACAGATTAAACCATAGATTAAGAATATTGACATTACTAAAATAGAATGTTCAGCATATTTAACAACTATTTCGAGCTTGAGTCTTTAATAAGCTTATTAAATTGTTTTAATTTTATTAAAGTCTCTAATAGATGTTTTTAATTTTTAGAAATTGATGTTGATATATATAACTGTCAAAAAATAATTACGTTAATGTCATAATTTTTTTTTAAAGAAAATTCGTATTTATTTTAAACCAAAATTGTTTTGAAAAGTAATTAGTGGCTCAAATTACAAACAAAGTAGTTTCAAGCAAAGCTGCAAAAATTTGTTAATACGGAGTTCTTAGGTTATTTTGTATTTGTTAGGTAATACATTTTTAGTCGTTGTTTCGGCTAGTTCCAGAATTTTGAGTAAAGCACATTAATTCTGTTCTTTGTCTAATATTAATTTTTAGTAAAAAATCAAACAAATTATGTTCAAACAACAGTGTTTAAACTAAATTTCAAATCAAATGACTTGTTGCTTTCACCAACCGTTAACAACAAAATTGTAATAATAATAATACTTTATTCACTGATTATAATTATGATTCGAAAAAAAACTGTATGTACAGTAACCTCAGATATATACAGATAGCAAATAGGCATGTATATGACACTAACAATGAGTCAAAATATACAAAATAATAAAGAATAACACATCACAGCTATATAAACATATCAATAAAATACATGTAAATACACACATATATGTATACAAACATGTGACACAAAACAAAAAAGCACAAGTAACCAAATATCTTTTAATAGCAACAATGATTTTTGTCAAGGTACTTCTTATAAGAATAATAAGATTTATCTACAAAGGTTTAAGCACCGCAATTTTAAAAGGTTTGAATCTGCTTATATCTTTGAATTCGCTCGGTAAGTTGTTGTACATCCTTAGTGACATTATTTGAAAGCCATTGCCTTTAGATGATTTGAAAGACGTAATGTATAGATCGTTTGCGTGTATTGTTATGTAAATATTGACATCGCAGACACGTTTAAAGGTCGAAATATTTTTCTTAACATAGCACACCCATTGATAAATACGAATTGAATATTATTATTATTATTATTATTATATACCGTCAATAATTTCAATTTTTGGAAAAAAGGACAACAAGTGGCAAAGTAGTTTAAATAAACATATTGCGGAGTATACGTTTTCGTCTTATAAAATTTTTGTTGACATCTGTAGAGATACCTCAACATAAAATGCCGTAAGACAATATTGAGTCTAAACACAGCCATAATAATAAGAAATTAGAGTTGATTTACTAACTCTAGCAGCAAGCTGTCTTATGCAAAAGGTTTTAGATGCTAAAGTGTTTATTAACTGTATTATATGACAAGTCAAACCTTCATCAAAAGATCTTCTCAAAGTTTTTACAGATTTACGTTGTACAATAGAACTGTTTTCACACCTCATCAATAAACTCAGATTATTGTTTACGCAACAAGAATCAAGTTGACAACAACTAAAACAACTCAAGAAGTTGAGTTGTTTTAGAGGGGTTAAGAACTAATCGTTTTTTTTACTCCACGCTAAAACTTGTTCAACCGTAGTATTAGCTATGGAACAGAGTGGATTATATGATGCACTTTTTATAATTGTAGACGTATCGTCAGCAAACAAAGTAACAATAAAGTTGTCTACACAGAAGTTGTCTATGCTGTCAAGTAGGTCATTTATATATTTAAGAAACAATATAGGTTCTAATATACTTCTTTGAGGCACTCCGGTAGAAACTTTTCTAGTGTCTGGAAGATATCTTTTTTCTGTATTGCTAAGACGAGCACATGTTGCCTATCGAGTCTATCGAGTGTAAGGGCATTCCGCGAATTCTATATTGAAATAATTTATTCAGCAATAGGCGGTGGTCGATAGTATCGAATGCCATCGAAAAATCAAAAAATATGGCAAGAGATTTTTCTATGTTATGTAGCTCTTGATATACTCTTATTGGAGCATCGTGAGTTGGCAACACGCATAAAAGCGCCACGGGTCTACATATGTTGTTAAGACAGGCTTTTTTATTAATCGGAATAATATGAGCTATTCTTAATTTCTGAGAAAAATATCCGGTTTTAAAAGAAAGGTCTATCAGATAAGCGAAAAGCTTTGCTATATATGTAGCCGCATGATGGAAAATAAAATTGTTTCACTTTTTAAAGCTTTTTTTTTAATATTTAAAACATATAAAAGTTTTAAAACATATTTTAAAAAGCTGTCAAAAAAGTTAAATCTATCAGTGGATAAAGTATACAAACTTTCAAATATTTCAAAAACATTTTTCTTAAATCTGGTATTAAAAAGTGTTTTCTGATAAGCCGTTAGTTGTAACATTTTAAAATTTATAATTGGTAATATTATTACTTTTGACAAGTTAGGCCGTTAAAATATTTATTCACATATCAAAAAATGTGATTTAATGTGATTATAAAAATTTTCATTTGAAGTCTCAGTATTTTTAAGTACGATGATATATGTATAGTCAAATTATTTAAGCAGTTGTAGCACTTGCTAAAAAGTTATTAAATCTCGAGAGCTTTTCCGACTACCATGTGGTCATCATCAAAATGTAATTGCAAAAAATTAATGTCGGTCGTGTTTGCAAAGTACACTTAAACACATGCGTGTTTCTAGCACTGCATGATATCTTTAATTATCCGGCCTATCTGGCGTTTTAATCATCTGGGGGCGCGTGCAAAAAGCTCTAATAATGGTCGCAACGACCAGAACTCAAATGTTACAAAAAAAAAAAGAAAAGTCAATGATAGTGTGAGCCAACTCCAAGATTGCGTCGTTTCATTGCCCGATTGTAGGATTTTTTCAGTAGTAATCTAAATTATTCTAACGGTGGGTGGCTTTGTGCGTATGTTGTAGGTGTTATATACCTAAGTATTGTTTCGTATGATTGTTAATTTTGACCATTTAGAGTTTATTTAAAAAAAATGTTAATAATTCTAGTTACTTAAATAAAAGTTCTTTGCTGATCATTTTATTGCAGTAAACTACAATATATTTAGTTTTATTTTGGTTTATTACTGTTATATTTGGATTTTATCGCGAGGTCGCGCTAACTGAACCCGTTGAAAGAATATTCGTTTTTAAATAACACCCTTTATTATCTGTAAATTAACTACAAATTTGATCTATGACAGTCTTCTCGTCGTGCTATATCTCGCTTGCTCTTAAACTATTACTATACTAACTTTTAGATTTTGGGGTAAGATTTGGGGTTTCGGCATATCACCCTCTCCAAAACTGGTGGAGTGGAGATGAAGATTGAACAATATTGTTTATGTTTGTGTATTGATGTTCTTCTGTATCTATTATTTTCTTATATTGATTGTAATGTTCTTATTTATTTATTAATAATATTTAGTTTGCAAGAGAAGCGCTGGTTAAAATTCGTTATATTTGCCGGGCATTAATTGTCAGCAAAAAAGCTTGCAGATTCTTGCCTAGAATAGATAAAAGTGCGATGTTATCGTAATAAATTAATTTCTAAAAGCCGACAGTAAAATTATAAATTTCAAGCTTATTTTATCAACTTTTATAAAAGCTAAAACTTTTTTCCTCATTGTTAATGCACATTCCCACTCAAGTCTTCTGTCTATTTTCTCTTTTTTTTCATTTTCAAATTCTATAAAAACAACTTGGTCATTATTTTTAAAGCACAAATGAAATGAAAACCCTTTGGCACAAAACCCCAAAGTCTGGTCTTTGGCACTTCATGTGTTGCTGCAATTAATGACATAACAGAATGTCTTACATTTATTCTTTATTTTCATAATAATAAAATGTATACTCCGTAATAAACAAACTATTTACGACAGACAAAAATAATTACTTAGCTGATGAGTTTCTCCCCTAGTGCGTTAAACGTCTGCTAGGTAGCGTATTCGAGCGCAAAAGTCGCGGATAGACGAATAGTCGAAAAATTACTTTAAATTTCTAGCTGAAATCTGGTGTTCCCAAATTAATGAAATTTAGATAGAAATGGCTAAAACTATAAAAAACAAGGTTTTTTTAATTAATTTCGGTTAAATCTATATAATATTTTGTGTAACTGTATATAAGTCTCTTGTATTGTAAGTATATAGTTGAACAGTTGGTAGCAAGAGGAGTGATACCGTTCTGTCAATCCTGTCTTCTGAGCCAAGTGTAAAGTCTGCTGCAGATGTAGAAAACTTGGCCATTGACCTGTGATAACTATATAAGTTCTTACGTGTATTTCTTTTTTACACAGTGTGCATTTTGTGTGTGAAACATAGTTCGAAAGGTTTTTTAATATTTTTTAATTAAAATACTTCCATTTCTTCCCAAGCATTTGATGGCACTTTGCCAACCTTTAACCCACAAAATACCTATAACGTCATAGACAAACCTTTGTGTAACTATCCTTTTTCCGCTACAGAAAACAACAAAGATAGCCAGTCGCATATGTGTTGAAACACACCTTGGCTTGTAATCCTGATATCGATGTACTTAGTGCTTTTTTTCTTATTAAGATTAATCACAACATAACCTCACTTTATTTAGTAATAGATAGGACGCGTGTTTGAATAATTATATATTCAGATACGCAAAAATTGTACAATATTTTTCCTAGTGTCTCGAAGATGATTTTATACGGTTGGGTAAGTTTTTTTCGCTGATGGGAAGTATGAAGAATTTTGAATTTTCATAGCTTCTTTGTTTCTAGGGCGCCAACAGTCACGGCCAGTTAGGCTTAGGGCACAAATCAGATGCAGAACTTTCCCCTAAAGAAATTAATTTGTCAGAAGTGGGACTTGATGCTGATAATATTGTTTCTATAGCAGGAGGTGGAGGCCACACGCTTATTCTGGATAAAGATGGATTTGTCTACTGCTGCGGCTGGAACTCGAAAGGCCAATTGGGGGCTAGTGATGAGACGCAAAAGTTTACACAAATCGAAATTCTACGTGGATTCAGAATAGTGCAGATTGCTTGTGGATGGGATTTCAGTGCCGCCATTTCTGAATGTGGTAAACAATTTGTGTGGGGTAATAATGCGAACACCCAGCTGGGACTTTCGAAAAGCATTACATGCACAGGAATTCCATCGAGACTTCAAGTTTCTCAAAAGATTGCTACGGGTTTCAGGGAGGTGAGCTGTGGACTCAGGCATTCGGCTATTATAACAAAAGATGGAGGCTTGTTAGTTGCTGGTACCGGCAGTAAAGGACAATTAGGTAAAATATTTATTATACATCAGGTTTAACTCATCAGTAGATTTAAAAATTTTATAAACTAATTTTAACATGTTAAGGTTATATTTATAAATATTAACCTTTTGTTTTTATTCTTTGTGTGTCATTGGTAGATTTAATTTGAAGCTTTGTCTGAGTAGTGCAGTCAACTATATTATTCTTTGTTATGCATTGTGTAGGTATATTGGACTTTGCTAAAGGTAGGTTATTCTAGTAATTTTATTATTATTTTTAATTTATAAAGTATTAAAAAATAATTCTCCAAATATAAGAGCTACGTTTATTTAAAGAACGATTTTTGTAAATAAGTTATACCAATGTTTTATTTATTCACTTACATTTTCGGCTTTTCAACGCCTCATGAATGTTAGACATAAGCCGAAAAGAAAATGTCTTCTGGGTGGGGGAGGGGGTAATTTGATGAAATTCTTTGAACAAATACGCATGCTCAAATGCAATTGAATGACTGCAAATCATTCTTTTGTTCATCTGATTTTAAATGAACCTTCCCCGGTTGACTTTTTGGAGACAACTTTATTTTGAAATTTTAAGTTCTAAAATTGTGTATAAGACTTTCGTCTTTCTTTAACTTCCAATTCATTTAGTTCAATTTTTCGGGAGTCGTAAAAAACTGTTCCAACATGTACCAATCTTATCATTTAGAAGAAAAAAAAACGTTGCAATTAATTATGTAAAAGTTAGTTAATTATGTAAAAACTACTTTTTCGGTTGGCTTTTGATTTTAATCTTTAGATTTGTCTTGTCGGGTTCTCTAGAGCTTATATTTTGTGAATGGTATTCACATTGTTGTTAATAGATATACCGTCGTTCATTAATTATTTACATCAACTATTTGCAATTTAGCTTGACAGGCTTTTATTGTCCAGGATTTTCAAATTAGAAAAATAAGATCAAAGCAAATTTATTTGAACTAGATTCGTACACTTGGATACTTTTTGTTGTTATTGTAAATTGTAGATTGAGAAGGGGTCGTTTGGCGCTTTCCACCGTACAGAACTGCGACCAATTTGATCTATTGTTCTTGAACCCTACGCTCATTGTTTCCCTAGAAATTCTAGGCTTTTTGTGAAGTCAAGTATATTCCTAAGTGGCTTGTTTTTGACTTCGGCAGGCGTTAGGCTCGCACTGTCTAAGTAGGTCAGCCTTTGGGACGCTAACGCATCGCAATTACAGAGTATGTGCTCAGCGGTTTCACTGACCGATTCACATAGTCTGCAGTTCTCATTGTCCACCAGACCCAGCTTTTTAAGGTGATACCTTACTGAGCAGTGTCCAGTAAACAGGCCTGCAATGATTCTTATATCGTTCTTCGATAGAAGAAGAAGCTTTTTTGCATTCTCTGGCGAATATTTGATGAATTTCTTCGCCTGTCTTTGTCCAGGAGTATTCTTTTAGTGGCGCATTTTAGTTGCCAATTCCCACCTAAGGATTTCCGTCCGTTCATGCGATTTTGTTAGTCCACAGAACAGTTCGGGGTCTATTGGGGGAGCTTTCGAACCTGCCCTCGCTAGTTCGTCGGCAATTTCGTTTCCTTCATGACTTGGTACCCAAATGAGGGCAATCTTGTTACCCATTGCCAAGTTTTTGAGGGACTGTCTGCATTCCCAGACCATTCGAGACTCAGTGTTATTTGCACTGACAGCTCTTATGGCCGCTTGACAGAATGTTGTTATTGTAACTTGTCAGCAAGTTGCAGCAGATTCTTATTAGAATAAAGTTGGAGTCACCAATTTGGCTTATAATTACCCAAGCACCTATTACATACTTCCGTAATATGGTAACATAGCGACGTTTATTAGAAGCTAACTTTACATCAAGTTTAAGAAACTAGGTTTCTATATGTTTGATGCATATAGTATTATAGTCACTCTAAATTTTGATAGACACAATATGAGACAAAAAGTATATCGCTGATTAGACAGCCACAACTCATCACGTTGGCGTCTTTCATACCTATGATATGCAATGTTGTCTATTTTCTTTGATTTCTAACCACAAAATAGTTCTGTTGCGGCTTGTTGTCAATTAGAATGAAACATGTTCAAGTCTACGAATCTAGTTTGAATAAATTTTCTTTGATCTTAGTTTTCTAGTTTGTTGATCGAAATTAAAGAAGATAATGTTGGAGACGAAAGGCGTCAACGTGAGAACTTGGTGGTCCAGTACGCGATATATTCTTTATTTGTGAGGTTACATTTTCATTACTTGTCACTCAAATTACCTGAGTGAGGTTCTGAACGCACTCCTAACAGCCCTTTTCACTCACTTTGATTATTTCGGTGAGCGTAGTTTTTTTTCGCTTTAGCGCGAGCGGTTTGTGAATAACATGCGCATTAGACAACTTCCGTAATTTTTAAGAAATCCTTCTTTTTACAGTTTTTTTTGTTTGTAATTTCAAAATTCAAGGTTTGACGTTTCACTGGGCAATATGACAGACTTACAGACATGAAAAAGCTATCAGCAAACACATCTTTCTATCATTGACCGTGGGCAGTTTCCACTCTATTTGTGCGACCATTGTTTTATTCATCAAAAAAAGTAAATGATTAACAACATTATTCGAACAAATAGGAACTGTTATTATTCTTTTTTATTGAGAGTGGACGAAAAAGTTCAATTTGTGAAAATTTGAATATTCACAGTGCAATTACTGCATTCCTACACATTTAGCTGATTTAATGTCCTGGCCCTGGTATAACGCAAATTTTAATACGTTGTCTTTTACTATTAAGCATACTTTTTACATCGAGTCTACTAAGCGAATTATTGGCTCTTATTTTTCACAATTAGCAACTAAACAATTATCCGAGAACTTTATGTCTTTTTTTTTCCAATAAGTATCATTCTTGAAGAAGGAAGCATATTTGAGATTGCTACATTTGCTGACTTTTTATTTTCAAGTCGCGTACGGGTTTCTTATTTTTATAAAGTATTAAAAATAATTAACATCTAGAAAACGACATATATTTAAATTCTCAAAAATTTAGTTTGACAGTTACATATGACATGGCAAGTAGCGCTACCAATCGATCAGTAAAAAAAATGTTTAACAAAAAAAAACAAAAAATTAAAAAATGCACTAAAAAGTATAAAATAATTGCGTAGATTTGTATGCTTTAAAAACAATCAAATTATTTGGATACTATAATGTAACATTTTTGTTATTTTTGGATTCGGTGTCAGTCAAGGTGAGTTTGTATAAAGTTGTATATATTATGATATACTAATCTTAATACCTATTAGCATACACAATATATAAACTACTAAACGCGGCTCACGAGCAGACGCGGGCGCTCATCTTACCTTGATTGACACCGACTCCAAAAATAACAATAATTGTACATTATATTATCCAAACACATAATTTGATTGTATATTAAGCATACAAGTCTACGCAATTATTTTGTACTTTTTAGTGTATTTTTTATTTTTTGATGTAGACCCTCTAAACGAGCTGCTAATATGAGACAGCTCCGTTTGAATGAGACAAACGAAGAAAGGGTATTATCTCAAAATAGAAAATCTACTGTTTACTTGATATTTAATTAATTGATATTTACTTTATATGAATTTTTTTTTGGTTTGCGCTTATATAAGTGAAATTTATCAAGAGGACATTTTTCTTGATATTGTAATGCATTATCAAACACATGAAACCACATAATTAATAACATTGCTTAAATTAATTAGAAAATAATATATAAATATATTAAAATGAAAATAATAAAAATAATAAAAAAATAATATTTTTTTTAATTTTTCACAAATTTTTGTAATAAATTATTGTGTCAAAAATATATGTAAAAAAAAGCATTAATTAGAATAACTTAAAAACTACTAATCAGATCTTGATCAAATTTAAATGGGACCAATTGGAAAGCACCTGCTTCTAAATGATAGGAATATCATCAAAATCTGTTCTCCCAGACAAAAGTTCTGAGGTAACACACATAAAAAAAATACAGTCGAATTGATAACCTCCTCCTTTTTTTGAAGTCGATTAAAAAGCTAGAGAAAAATTATCTGCATTTGCACTTATGCATTACTCTCAGCGGTTGCACTGCAAACAAAGTGCATACATTTATTTTCTCTAATATTTTAAATGAATAACTATTTCCTGATCATCTTCCTTTCAAAATTTTTTTTTTCTCATGTTTGTGTAACACTTATTGTTTCTGCCGGATACATTGCCATTGGTTTAATAGCTGAGTATACATCTTTGTCTTTGTTTCTCTACTTATCTGCTCTCTTTTTATGATGAACTTGAATTTATTATATATTTTCCGTGTATCCTTTTCTCTATTTTCTTTTTTGTGGTTGTTTCAGTTGTACTTTGTGATGCTTTTTAAGCTATAATTGTTACTTCGCCTGTCTATTTTCATACATAATTGTGTTTTGTTCTTCTTTATCTCTATTCCTTGCTTCTGTCATCAGTGCATTGACTATTTCTTTGTTTTTTTTTTTAGGGTTTTAGTGATTATTGTTGTTTTAAGCTTGGGCGCTTTTTGCGTTTGATAATTCATCTTACTGTCTTTGTGTTGATTTTTAGCTCTTGTTGTCCCACTTCTTGACGCTACTGCTGCTTTTGAGTTATTCATTATTTTTATTACTCTTATCAGATTTCTTTGTATATTTAATTTTCATTTATCTACAGTTGATCTTCTTCGTCTAAAATTATATTGATATTCTTCATTTATTAAATCTGTGTTTTTTTTAGTCTATCTCATTTGCAGTATTTAGCAGTGTTATTCCTCTGAGTTTGAACGATCTTTAGATCGGCTTTCTTCAATATTATTACCATCAGTCCTACTTCTAATTATTTTAGCTGTCCATATTTCCGCATTTAAAAAGCGGACATATTATTAATAATATTTAACAAATATTGTCTAGAAGAGCCCATAACAGTTTAATAACGGCGTTTAGAAATAAAGGCATCATTGATCAGACAATGAAAAAGTGGCGAGGCACACAATTGAGAATTTTTTTAAGGGTATTCAGGTGAGCTTGTTTCAAGTGAGAATAGATATGGAATGAGTATATATTACAAACTGTCTTTATTTAATTAACTTATGTTAAAGCATTTATTTCAAGATTTAACAGTTTTTTTTTGTTTCAAGGTCTTGGTGATAATTTTGATGATAACAACTACTTGAGCATATCGAAGGTGCCCGACATGGAGGAAATAATCAGCGTAGCAAGTGGCCAGCATCATACGGTGGTTTTAAAACTCGACGGTACGGTTCTAAGTTGGGGTGAAAATAAGTTTGGTCAACTTGGTATTGATCCCAATATCTCAAATAGTTTTGTTCCTATGGAGGTTTACCGTGACTCTAACTTGGCAACGGTCTATGCAGGTTGGACTCACTCAGCTGCTTTGAGTAAGTCTGGCGAAGTCTTGACCTGGGGCAGAAATACGTATGGTCAATTAGGCGATCAACGGGATACACCTTATAAACCTGATATCGTTTCGTCTTTAAAAAACGTTAAACAATTAAGTCTTGGTTCTGAACATAACGTAGCTGTAACCAAAGAGGGTAAACTGTTTGTTTGGGGATGGAATGAACATGGAGTTTGTGGATCAGGGGACATAACCAATATGTTGAAACCAACACATATTTTAAGAGATAAAACAGTTAAACTTGCATTTGCTTGTACCGGTAGTTCATTCGCTGTAGTTGAATAGCAATAATTATGGTTCGTAAATTCTCATTATGGATTTAATTTGGATGTGCATAAATATTTTTATAAAGAATTATTATTAATTGAACTTATTGTATTCCGTATTTTTATAATAAAAATGTGTTGCATGATTTCATCTAGCTCTTTTAATCAATACTTCCAATAAAATATAATAAAAAAGTTATACAGTGTGTTTTTGTGATAGAAAACTGGGAGAGTTGCTAAGCTCTAGGAGTATTCTTAAATCTAGAGATATTCCTAGATTTGGGAGTATTCGCAATAAATTTAGTTGAGATGAGGTGTTTGATTTCTAGTAAAAAATTGTAGCCACGTCAACAATAATTTAGGTGTAGTCGGCTATTAACTACTGTTAGAAGTTTTACCATAGACTAAAAGTAAAGGTATATTTAGTCAATGGTTTACCCATGATTACCGTAAAATCATTTTTAAAAATTATTCTTTGGCTTTTGCTAAATTGTCTGTATCAACAGCATATACTGTTTTTTTATAAGCAGTGTCAACTTGCGGGAATATTTGCATTCGTTTTTTAATAATTTTAGGTCTTTTTAACGATAATGCGGTGAGTTCTTTAACACATTTACAAGTTGCTAATTGAAAGATGGTAATGATCCATAATCAGTTTTGGTTTCTAGCGGCATATTTAATAAATCTCGCCTAAAGAATCTTTCAATTAATAGTTGACAGGTAAAATGTCTACATCAAGCTCTTAACCAACCTTATTAGACATTTAAAAATGCTTTCAATAATTACTTACATGCAACATCAGAAAGCTAATTTCTCTAAGTTTGAATCTTAAGAGAATAATTTAAAATTTTCTGTTGACATGTATATAGACAAAGTATGCCAAGTGCCATATTATGCTTTACAAGCATCTCCTGTTTAAAAGAAAGGCATTTGTTATGTAAAAGCAAAAGATTAATTAGATTGCAAAAAATCTCTAGAAATTTACTAGACCAATTGTGTAATTTACTAGATATTTTACCATCTACCAGATTGAAAATCTTACACTAAATAGCTACGTGTTTTATTCCACCAGATTTAATAAAACATTTTCTAAATTGGTAACACTAGATTGCAAAAAATTATTAGAAATTTACTAGACAAATTATGTAATTTACTAGATATTTTACCAGATTGAAAATCTGTTCACTAAATACTGCCTTATTCCACTAGATTTAGTAAAAAGTTTACTAAATTGGCAACATTAGATCGCGTTGTAGGTCAAAGTCAAAAGGATTGGCAGTAGGTGGTCGCTTGTTAAATGTACTGCTGATAGTAATAAGTGACAATCTAGATAGCGTAATTCTAACTGCTAGACATAACAAAAGGTCACTTCTAAATACTAAACATTATACAAGTACAACTGCACTGTATCTGTAAACTGTAACTCAACTGACTGAATACTAAACAAGTTGTAAAAAATAAACTTTTTTCTTCAAAAATTACAACTGACTATTAACTTTGACAGCAAAGAAAGGACTATATAATGTTATACCATTTGGGAGATTTATAATATGTTGGGTGGCTCCATTGTTAGGCTACTAATTTTTGAAACCAAGAAAAGACAATATAGCGTTATAACATTTAGGCTACTATTCTTGAAGAAATATTGATTCATTGCCGGGCTTTTGACGCACGCGGTATAATTTTTTGTCGATTATAATAAATTTTATAATCTGTTAGACCTATAACAGATTTTTTTTTAACGTGTTAACAGGTGTGCTCATTTGCAATTGTTCGCATTGACAACAATTTAATATTTTTGTAGCAAACTGCAGTTTGCAAACCTATATAACCCTACCGCAGCGCTACTGTAATACGATCGTTTCGTTTCGAGCCTCATCTGCATACGCTATTTCCTATTCCTCTTTTTTTAGGTGTGTACAGAATAGGCATTGACTATTTTGGTAACTTTTTCTTCCATAATAATATTGAAAAGCAATTTAAACTTATTGTTTGTAGAGAATTGAGAATAAAAAGTCTATTCCACGTTAAATGTTGATATATTATAAGGCTAGGATCATTTTGACCTATACTCATATAACAGAGGCCATCATTAGGCTAAAGGGAAACATAACAAGATTATTATACATTGAAATCGGAAATAACAACAGTTTTTTTAACAATAATATTTACATGGAGAACCTAATTAAAGAACTAATTAAAGTTAAACTTAAACAACATTAAAATAAGGGGTATTATTACTAGCCTAGAATAGATATAATACAAAGGACTGTATTAGGAGGTAAATGACGAAAAAGTGAGGTTTTTAAATTTTGAATAATTTGGGAAAGAGTTTAGTATCGGTTTAGAAATATATTTTGGAAGAAGTGGAAATGAAAGGGATTTTTTCAAGTTATAGGAAAATTATTTAAATTTATGCGATACTTGGTGAGGAAGAGATGAAGTCGACGTTAAATTATTTTGAAAAAAGTTAGTAAAATTGCAAATAGCTTGTTCCGTTACAAAAGTTGGAAAATTGATCTGATCATTGAGTAAAAGTTCAGGTGTGACAAAATTTACTATTAAGATTTTATTTATTTTTTAATTACCACAATCAAAGAAATTATTATTGAAATGAAGAAGTTTGCTGTGACTAAAGTTATGATTGCAGGATTTTACATGGTCGGCAAAAGTGGATTTATATTGAAGATCTGAAATATCTTTGTTGTTATAAGGTTTTAAATATCTTAAATGTTCTTTTATCCTTATAGAAAAACTTCTGAGTGTTTTTCCGATGTAAAACTGACCACATGAGCAGAATAGTTGATAGATACCACTTTCTTCAATGTTTTTAATTTTTTCTTTTGTATTGACGATAAGTGGAAAAAGATAGTTAGAGTTGGAGAATTTAATATTATATTTATTAAAAAGAAGAAATAATGGGTCCTATGTAGGGTAGACTGAAATATTTCTCAAGTAATGTAGAGGTTGAACATGTTTTTCTAGGAGTATGTAGTAGAGACGTGAATTTTATTTAAAAACAAACTTCTATAATTTTAGTTTTTATTTATAAATACTTTTAGATAGAAAATTTATCATGTTTAAGCCAGAACATAATAGCTTTTTTTTAAATTGCTCAACGAGAACTATAGTATTTTAAAGTTAAAGGGAATGTGGAAAAGGAAGGAAAGACAAGGGCGCATGTAGATCACTTGTTTGGAAATATTGGCGTTTCTATTGGTTGAACCATTACATGACTCAGCATTCGTTCGTTCATTGGCTGGCTAGACAAGCTTGCGCACAAGATTTTGTTTACCTCCACTTCGTCTTTAAATTGAAAATGCTGTAAAACTAAAATGTTTGTTTTGTATGATTCTAGGTTTATTCCCAGTATCAATTGCAATTTCAATGTCAAAAATAGGGTAAAAGGCCATCATACAGGTGATTTCAAACAACAAACAAAACAAAGAGATGGAGATTCTGTGAAAGGTTCATATTCATTAATAGAGAATAGAGCCTGACGGAACTGTACGAAAAGTCGAATACATATATGTATTACTACTAATTGAAAAAAATGTTAAGTAGTATTTTAAAAGTTAAATAAGATTAAATAAATTTACAAACTCAATGCTATTACACTTATTTATATATTTTCATTTATTCTAAATTATATTAAACATGTGATTTGCAAACATTTTAAATTTTAGTATTACCATTATATTTTGTATAATAATTCATCTTAACGCTAAAGTTTGAATCATTATTAATAGAAAATGCATACAGAAAAGCTATTTTGAAATATTCTTCACGTTTGTACGCTTTACCGATCGTTGAAGTCTCCGCGCGGCCGGAACTATGAGCTAACGTTTAGTCAAAGATTAGATATTGAAAAGTTTCACTCAACGGCGCTAAGCATGAAAAAAGTGTAAGAATCTAAAAATGTGACCGTGATAAAAACCGTTAAAATGACGTAGACTCTAATATTAAAAATGCGAAAATATACTATAGACATAAAAAACTTTTGTTTTATTATTTCAGTGGGCCGATCCCGACTGTACTGCAATGTCGGGCCAACCCTTGACAGAGGTGGAGCAAGCCCCTAACCTCTATCCATTTCCAAAAATCAGTTTAATATACTGGCCCCGCATGCGGAGCGTACCAGATATTAAGCTGATAAGAACAGATACTACACTTTGATCTTAGCCATAAGGCCGAGAAGCGATGGTGAAAGTTTGTTTGCAAGGCCTTATATCTGGTTAACATTTTTCAATAGTGGTAAGACTTATACTAGGGTACCCTCTATCGCAACTTGCTCAAACTATTTAAGTATTCATTGCTTTCTAAAATAGTCATCTACAATAAAACAACGGTTAAACTTTTCTGGATTTCATAGATGATTTATCTTCTAACAAAGTAGTTCTTTTTATCCTAACTTATAATATTGATTATTAGTTTATAATTAGACATAAAATGCAATAACAAGAGTACGCTATTGCTAGTTTTCTAGATCTTACTCAACCGTTTGATTGCGTTTACCACAACATTTTAATTAAAAAAAATGCGTTTTCATAAGCTCTACCCATGTGGTACTGAATTGATTAAGTCTATTTTAAATAAATTAGTCTAAAATGTTAAAATTCAATAAAACACTATATAAAAATATTTATTAAAGAATGACGTTTTTAAAGAATATTTTTTATTCTTTACATAATTATGTTAACAATTTAGCTTTGATTTAAGTTCTTCTGTTGTCAGAAAACAAACAGTCTTACAAAAATTATTAACAACCACATTTTGAAAAAATTTATTATAATTTTAATAATTTTACATTATTTGTTGATAACCAAATTTATCTACTTTATTTACTTTTTTAGTTATATATATATTTTTGTAACGAGTGACCCCAAAGTTTTCAGATTAGAGAAAGCGTTAGAAACATTTCATGATTTTGATTAAGTAATATTATGTAATAATTAAAAACAAAATCTACTTGTTTTTTTTTAAAGCAAGAAAATAAATATCAAATTTAAAACCATATTAAATATTTTAATTGAGCACGTGAAATTTGCAAATTTGAACTTAGTTTTGCAGATGAGTTGGAACAAATTATGATTTTTTTCGCTCTTTTTTACAATAAACAAAGCCTTTGCTAACAATAGCAATTCGCAAATATTTATCATTACGTATATAATCTGCAAATGCAAAGTTTAACACTTATTAAATTTTTTGAACGTTTTACGTTTAGTTGGCGTTTGAAGAAAAAACATTTACCTATTTAGAAAAAAAACGGATTTTCTGTGGCTCGCTTGTTTAAATTGTCAGTGTTACTGCATTCGGTTGCTGAACATCACCCGTTCGCCACAAAAAAGAGTATTTTTTCTCCTTGTAAAAGTGGTCCTTTTATTACTTTATTTGCAGGACAAAATAGTACATTACATACCGTGACAGAAAAGTATTGCATTTCTGTCGAGAAATTAAGAAGTTGACTCTGACGCGTAGCGTCGAGTTTTTTTGCCCAAGAGAGGAAAGTTGCACATTACCTACCTTTTACAGGTTCTCTACAAAACAAAATAATTCTTAATTATTTGGTTTTATGAACAGCCAAAAATAACAACTTTGAAAATAAGTTCTTCGACACCAGTTAAGTAAATTTTATTTAAAAAAAATGTTAATAAAGTAAGGTATTAAAATAAATAATAAATAATAAATAATAAATAATAAATAATAAATAATAAATAATAAATAATAAATAATAAATAATAAATAATAAATAATAAATAATAAATAATAAATAATAAATAATAAATAATAAATAATAAATAATAAATAATAAATAATAAATAATAAATAATAAATAATAAATAATAAATAATAAATAATAAATAATAAATAATAAATAATAAATAATAAATAATAAATAATAAATAATAAATAATAAATAATAAATAATAAATAATAAATAATAAATAATAAATAATAAATAATAAATAATAAATAATAAATAATAAATAATAAATAATAAATAATAAATAATAAATAATAAATAATAAATAATAAATAATAAATAATAAATAATAAATAATAAATAATAAATAATAAATAATAAATAATAAATAATAAATAATAAATAATAAATAATAAATAATAAATAATAAATAATAAATAATAAATAATAAATAATAAATAATAAATAATAAATAATAAATAATAAATAATAAATAATAAATAATAAATAATAAATAATAAATAATAAATAATAAATAATAAATAATAAATAATAAATAATAAATAATAAATAATAAATAATAAATAATAAATAATAAATAATAAATAATAAAT
This sequence comes from Lagria hirta, assembly GCA_947359425.1. Taxonomy (NCBI): domain Eukaryota; kingdom Metazoa; phylum Arthropoda; class Insecta; order Coleoptera; family Tenebrionidae; genus Lagria; species Lagria hirta. The sequence goes on from OX375794.1 coordinate 33,116,218, forward strand.
AATAAATAATAAATAATAAATAATAAATAATAAATAATAAATAATAAATAATAAATAATAAATAATAAATAATAAATAATAAATAATAAATAATAAATAATAAATAATAAATAATAAATAATAAATAATAAATAATAAATAATAAATAATTAATAATATATGTTAGTCTATAAATAAAATAGATACAAATAAAATATAGTAATAGTAATAATTATGATGCAGTAATAGTAACGTAATAACAACAATATAGTAAACTACACATAAAAAAAATATATATTGAGGAAAATATGCTAAACAAAGATTATACTATCTTTTATGCGAGATTATTATACTACTTATTCTAAAAGAGAAAACTTTTAATTTTAGATAACAAATAATTTTTGTGAGAACTATAATCAAACTTAACATATGAAAGAAATCAAAAAACCTTCTTCATTCTTCATCTACCACCTGGGAAGTTGCATAACCGAAAGCAATACAATAATGGGCTATTAGAATGTTAAACCTTTTTTGAAGTCATGTAGTGTAACAGGATTGATTAGGTTGCTTTCTACTGACCACTACCAGTCTTGGTAGATTAAATTAAATTTCAACTAAGAGAACCAAGTTATCATTTTTAAAATTTTACCTCTTTTTTTTTTTAATTGCATTTATTGTATAGCTTATCAGTCGCATCGCCATTTTTGGTCACAATAAATGGGAGAATAATGGATGAACATTTTTAAGACTATACTTAGCATATAAACATTTATATGTTTTGAAAAGATGCGCTACATATTTTCTTATAATGTTTTATATCTTTGACAATGTCACGCAACAATACTTCAACTTGGATTGAATTAAAGCGTAGAATAAAAGCTTTAACAGTTGACATTTACAAAATCCTTTGTGTTACGTAATATGAAACCCCACATTTTCATCGCACCACTGCTAATATTTAAAATATTTAAAAAATATAAATACATATAAAAATTAATACCTATATAAAATAAAAATTAATACAATTATTAAAATTTTTAAATATGGGGTATAAAAGTTACTTGTGAATCCATTATCACTCCCAGGTCAATGATTTGATCACAATGTTCCAATGAATAACCATGAATGTTGTAATCCAGTGATATTGGCCTATAATTTTTAATATCAGTCTTATCTCCAGATTTGAAATATGATCACACGTGACGCTTTCTAAACATTCAAATTTATAGACGACTTAAAAATTAATTTAAAGATATAAGAGAGTGGTCTATCATACAATCGATGCAGCACGTATCAAAAATATGTACCTGAAATTTGTCAGGTGCACTAACATTATTCGCCCTGCTCGTCCTCTTCGCGACCTCATGAATGACACTCAGTGATTTGACAAAGATTTAGAAAAGATGAAGTATCGAAGTCAAAAATATCACTCACAGATGAACAACAAGATTTATAATAAACACAACATTTAATAAGTTTATCACAGTTTAGATCATAATTATTATTATGAGTATTATTATCGCATAATAATTTAGTATAATCTTCAAGAATTCGATGTTGTTTTTCTTTTCTGACTAATAAAAAATCTGAACTTTTTAGGATTAGTCTGTAAAGAATGTTTAAAATTCTGAATGAATTCTGAATTGACTATACTCATCATCACAAGTCACAGCTCCAATTTTAAGTCTTAAGTTAGAGCTTAATTTTCTTTTTAATTTTATCTAATATCGACTTTGAGAACCAGATTTTATCTGATACATCAAATATGATGTTATAGAAACTTTTACACGCTTATTCAGTACCATCAAAAAGAAAACAGGGCGCGATATCGTCCAGGACCTAGAGCGCAGATGGAGTTAAATCCGCCACTGCTTTGAGTTGTCGCTATAACGCGTTAATAGTTAAAATTGTTGTAATATCACCTATTGCTACGTTTTATACTCAACTAGTGACCCGACAGACGTTGTCCTTTCTTAACTATTTGGATTCTAATATGATACATTATTCTTAGTTTTTTTGTTGCGCGTTTTATAAACAGTTCTGTTGGTATGTCGACACGGGAACAGGCGACATATGTAAATGTAAATGGTCATGTAAATGTATCTAAAAGGATTCTCAAGATTAATGCCACAAACACTTAGCAACTGTTCTTGAGATTTATTTATCAATATTGCAAAGGCTAACTTCATTAGAAATTGCAACCGTCAAAAGTCGAATGTAATGTCGTTCGGAATCAAAAGAATCCGTAGAATCAAAACGTTTTTGCTTTTGTACTTCCTTTTTTAAATTGTGGTTTTGATGACGTTGCTTATTAATTTCGTTACTGCTAGTCGGGTATCATTACAAAGACGTGGTTAGTTTATATTCCGCAACATAATGATTACTGATCTGATTTTTAACTATAGATTATGAGGTGGTAATCTAGACAATTTCACCGAATTTAAAAATTCCGTTGAATAGTGGACAACATTATCTTGGTTAGTAACAGAATCAATCTTTCTTATGTCATTACTTTGCCAGTTACTTTATTTTAAACCTAGAAATACATTTCTTAGACATCAACATTTTTTGCAGCCAATATAACTCTTTTGCTCAACCATACATTTACTTACTCTTTGTAATTTTGAGCAACGTTTGGAAAAAATCTTCTCGATGACTTTGGTCTTAGTTTCAGTAAAGTGACAAAAATTGATAGGAAATACGATGTATCCAGACGATGAATCAATTTGCGATTACCAATATCAAGCAATTTTTTGAAAAAACTTTTCCAGGGGAGTCGTTTTGCAATTGACTACCATGTTTCTATTTAAGTTGAGCGTTTTAACGTCTTTCCATAAAATGGATGACTTTAAACATGCCTTAAGTTAGTCTGCTGGCGATAATTGTGGTATTACCAGTAGTGTTTAGCGAAAATCACCTGCCAAAATCATTGCGTCACTAAACCGGTTTTAGTTCTTTCGTAAATCTTGCAACATACGGTCTAACTCTTTCAAAAATATTTTTTTGTGTGCCATGGTGCACTTATCTCAAACTATTATTTTGCACTGCTGCAACACTTTGGCCATCGCAAAGTTTTTCAAAATATTGCCTGCTGTTTTATTTATTTGCACGTCAACTTGAGTGCGGAATGAGCTGTTTGACCGCCTTCCAGCAACGTAGCTGCAATACATGGAGCAAGTGCAAGTGCGATATCATTTTACGATCAAATCGTTGCCAAAACCAATGATATTAAAAACGTTTTTTGAGTTCCAACGAGAGCATCTAAGGAAAAAAATCCGCCTATTCTAATGTTTACTATTTTTATTAGTATACCGCATGCATACTTTTGTTGCTCATTTAAAAGTAAAACATTTTTTAGAACATTTTCTTTTAATGTCTTGGCTTCTCTTCTTAACTCTTGATTAAATGCGTCGTTCATTAGGCGATTGGGCATTGTTATTCCTTACTGTATTAATCTTTTGTTGGTAAGCATCAATCACATGTCTTCAATTAAAATTAATGCTTTGTTGTATAGTGGCTTTCACGATAATCCGATCGCTCAGAATGCCATGAAAAACAAGAAAATGAGTCGTAGATTACGTCCTATTCTCTTTTCTTATTTTTAGATGTCATATAGGTGTCAGTAATTGTCAAAATAGTTCTTGCTTCCAAAACACCACACCGATCCCAAATCAGATATCCTGCTGAAATCGTAGTTGCTGAAAATAATCATTGTGCATGGAACGTAATCTACGACTCATTTTCTTGTTTTTCATGGCATTCTGAGCTATAGGATTATCGTGAAAACCACTATAATTTCTTTGTAAATGTGCAAATTTGCATTTGATGTTCTATAAGACGTTTCTGATGTAATATAATCTTCGGTCATGTAATATTTGTATTTGTTATATAGTTCCATAAGTTAATCGGTGTTGATAAGAAGCATGTAAACCAAATTGGGGAAAACAATGTTCGTATTTGATTAGCATTTGACAAAATCAAAGCATCTTCGAGAGTGTGGTTCCATTGACTGTCATTCTCTAGCAATTACAAACGTTGTCAGGCTTCTCTGTAGCTGCCGCATAATACACTGTCAACAGTTAGCAGATGTTGGAATGATGTTGTCCAAGGCGCTAAAGTTAGATTATTTTATATGTTTGTTAAATATACTTAAATTTTTAAATTTTACAAATTTTCTAGTTTTCCCTGTTATTTTCTTAATTTTTTTTTCACAAAAACCTTTTCCTGACAATAACAAACAAAAGAAAAAAATAATTAGGTAATGACATCATCTAGTGACCAAGGGAAATATGAATACATTTTTATACATAATATATGTATATAGAATTGAGAATAAAAAGTCTGATCCATGTTCAACGTGGATTAGGCTTTTCTTCTCAATTCTAACAATTACCATCCACTTAGAAGAAAATATGGACAATTTCAAACATCTAGTATAATAGATTCAATTTAATAAAAATAAACAAGAATACATCTGACAGGTATCTGACGTGATAACAAAAAGTTTTAATGACAAGAAGAAAAAAAGTTTTATTGCAAAAGATGTTTATGATTGGATTATTTAAGAGTATGTCATTATTTACATTAATATTTAATAAAATAAAATTTTCATTTAATTTAATATTTTATCCAACACTTTTTTATTATGACGCGTTATAAAAATGATTATTTTGATTGAATTATGGGTCTATAAAACACAAGTGGTTTTATGAATCAATAATACAACTGTTTTTATATAATTCAACAGTTTACAGAAAATCGAACAATTTATTAAACATCAAAAATATGATACATAAAATTACAATTAACAGGAATCTTAGACGAAATCATTTGTTGAGATTTACGTTAACATTAAAAATAAAAGATATAAGTTTATTTGCTCATTTTTGTCACTTCAATGTTGTTTCCACGTTTATTCGATTTTTGCTTCTTAGTATTTACAATAACATTACCTTCTGTTTCCGATTTTCCCCCTAGTATCTTCTAAAAATCAGCTACTACTGATAGTATTTTGGATAGACTACTTATTCCCACTGTACTGGCTGTACTGTGCATTTCTCATTTCTATAGCAGAAAAACAACCTTTTATGAGACATATTCTTAGATCAGATACATATATTTTCTACAAATATGTGTCTCTGCACATTAACTGCAAATCCTTCTTCCATAATCGTAAAGCTACGTGTAACATATGTTTTTGTATCTGGGGGCCGATTCTAACCACTATCGAAAAGCTTTTCGACTCGAAATCTGTCAAATTCAACCATTTTGGATAGAAAACATAGATTTAATACATTAGATATAGCTATGCATGCTGAACATACTTCGGTTCTTAAAAAACATATCAAAGAAATTGGTACATCTCTCCATTTCTTTCTATATTTAATGAAACACATTTTTTATCCTTTTCATCATATTTGTTGTATGTCGCACACGAGTCTATAGTGATTAAACAGACACGAATTTCTACGATTTTAGTCGACAATCAACGATGCAATGCTTTGCTGTCAACTTATTGACATTTGTCATACACAATCTAATAAAATACGAAAATTAGGTTAAAAATCAATTTTATTTTGGAATGAATAATTATTTATAAATAAAGGTTTTTTCATCAGTGCTAATGATTCTTAATTATTTTATCAAAAAACTCTATTCCAATTTCAAAATTTCACCAACTTTTAGTTGTGTCAGACCCATGTAAACTTTATTATCCGCTTCATCTTTTATCAGCTTACAAACCCACAACTGCATCGTGACAATCACAATAATGAAAATAAAAAACTTCTCTCCTATGAATTTGTAAAATTGAAGTTAGGCTTTAAGAAAATAGAGAAACATTAGAAAGCTGGAAGAAAATAAAAGATGAGGTTGAAATCTCAATAAATAAAATTACCTTCAAATTATTAAATATTTTTCTTGACAATAATTATTTTCAATTTTTAAGTGACTGAACTAAGTTTTCTGTTCAAATTATGTGATTAGAAAAATTTGAATAGAAACGTCAAAATAATTCTAGTGTCATGCTGACGTAGCGTACTCTGCGTCTACTGATTTCTGCTTTGCTATTGGTAGGAACCTCTCTAAAAGATAGCGCTATCGAATACTAATGCAGTTGAGAGTGAGAGCAATAGATGGTACGTCTTGGCGGACTATCGCAGTGCATGGCTGTATCTTGTTATAATAAATCTATGATAGAAAAACAACACGTAGCCACCTGACGGCTTTCACAGAAAGGTAGCATATGACGTCATGGATTTTCGATATCGAAAAGTACTTTTCCACATTGAAAACGTGTTGAATTCAAGAATTCGAGTCGAATAGTTTGACAGTAGCACTGTATGACAGGCAGAAAAGTGACGTTCAAGCGGTTTGTTTGAGGTTAGTTTCATTTGATGTAAACAAAAACAAAGTAATTAGTAGAAGAATGGCTTTATTGTACGCGCAGTTTCTTCTTATTGAAGAATTAGAGCGAGAAGAACGGAATCGCACAAGATTGTTTCGACGAATGGTGCGGGATGCACAAGACCCCTTCAGGGCATCTAACAGGGACCCCCAACTCATGTGGGATGAAATAGATTTAGAGCCCCTGCCAGTACCCCAGATACAAGAGGGTAGAAATGATCTTCAAGAGCGGAGAAGGGGACAACAATATAGAGAAGACTATATTAATCAATATTTGTAATATAAAGTTACATCTTATCGATCAATTTTTGAAATCAATCATTGGTTCTAATCTTTTCTGTAATTAAAACATCCATTTTTGCACTCATCTCCTGCATCGTTGCACTCATCTCCTACATCGTTGCACCCATCTTCTGTATTTGTGTGTTTAAAGTCGTCCCTATGACGGAAAATTGCTTTACAGGTTCAACTGCTTGGTTACCTGTACTACGCTTACGTTTCTTTCCTGCAAGGGTATCATTATATTATGCAAATTATTTTTTACTTGCACACTTACTGGTAGGTGTCGTTTCCCCAAAGGGCTTGCTTTCGTTTGCGCCCTTCTACGCCGAGCAATTTGCCGGTGGCAAATTCGGGATGCTCCTCCATAAAGGAGACCATAACTTCTTGTTGTTCCAGAGAAATTCGCGAGTCGTATTTTTCCATTATTGTGGAAGCAGCTGATTTTTGCACTACAAACGCCGGTAGATGGTAGAAATTTGAATAGGAATGAAGAGGCAATTAGGCAAACAGTGTGCACATGTGCACACACATATATACTGCTGTTGTAGTTGGTAGTTTTGCACCCTAAAGGTTGGTAAACAGCAGTATGTGTGTGTGCACATGTGCACACTGTTTGCCTTTTCATTCCTATGTTCTATTGTAATTTCTACCATCTACCGGCCTGTGTAGTGCAAAAATCAGCTGCTTCCACAATAATGGCAAAATACGACTCGCGAATTTCTCTGGAACAAAAAGAAGTTATGGTCTCCTTTATGGAGGAGCATCCCGAATTTGCCACCGGCAAATTGCTCGGCGTAGAAGTGCGCAAACGAAAGCAAGCCCTTTGGGGAAACGACACCTACCAGTAAGTGTGCCAATAAAAAATAATTTGCATAATATAATGATACCCTTGCAGGAAAGAAACGTAAGCGTAGTACAGGTAACCAAGCAGGTGAACCTGTAAAGCAATTTTCCGTCATAGGGACGACTTTAAACACACAAATACAGCAGATGGGTGCAACGATGCAGGAGATGAGTGCAAAAATGGATGTTTTAATTACAGAAAAGATTAGACCCAATGATTTATTTCAAAACTTGATCGATAAGATGTAACTTTATATTACAAATATTGATTAATATAGTCTTCTCTATATTGTTGTCCCCTTCTCTCTTGAAGATCATTTCTACCCTCTTGTATCTGGGGTACTGGCAGGGGCTCTAAATCTATTTTATCCCACATGAGCTGGGGGTCCCTGTTAGATGCCCTGAAGGGGTCTTGTGCATCCCGCACCATGCGTCGAAACAATCTTGTGCGATTCCGTTCTTCTCGCTCTAATTCTTCAATAAGAAGAAACTGCGCGTACAATAAAGCCATTCTTCTACTAATTCCTTTGTTTTTGTTTACATCAAATGAAACTAACCTCAAACAAACCGCTTGAACGTCACTTTTCTGCCTGTCATACAGTGCTACTGTCAAACTATTCGACTCGAATTCTTGAATTCAACACGTTTTTAATATTGAAAAGTACTTTTCGATATCGAAAATCCATGACGTCATATGCTACCTTTCTGTGAAAGCCGTCAGGTGGCTACGTGTTGTTTTTCTATCCAAAATGGTTGAATTTGACAGATTTCGAGTCGAAAAGCTTTTCGATAGTGGTTAGAATCGGGCCCCTGGTCCAGATACCAACTTATAGGATCCTTTATTTTCTACGTTATCGATTAACATGTTCAATAATTTACAACATCGACACCCACATGACTTTTCAAAAATTAGTGCAACTTGTAAAGTAAAAAAAATAAATTTTACCTTCTAATAACAAAATCGACCTATCTTCAACTTCAAATATTATTTATTAGGTGCTTCTGCTAAAAACTGTAGAATATGCTCAATATCAAAAACTTTAGGTATTTGTACTTGTAATTTTTTAATTCGTCTTTTAAAAAAGCGATTAAATAACTTGGCATATTGTAAAATCTGTATTTTCGTGAAGTTTAATATCGATCTCAACATGCCGTATCTCGTCCACATTGAAAAAACCGCGGATCTTTTTTTGAACGTTGAAGAAGTATCCCAAAAACATCGTTTTTCTGTTTCCAGTTATTGAACCCACTTCATCCTTTTTAATAAGCGTCTCTGGATTTCTTGGGTAGCAAACTCGATGTGACTTCTTTAACATCTTTCGCAATTTTATTAGGAAGAGAACTATTTCTTTTTATTTTCAACAATGTTACTAGCCTCGAAACAGTTTGTTCCCAAGATTTTTCTCAAAAAATTTGTTGTCAACATGGAAACCAAATCATAGATTACTACTAATCTTTGCAGGGTTGGGTTTTGATAATTTTTTAAGAGCTCTCACAAAGAGAGGTGTTGTATAAAACTATGTATTGTACTCGTGTCTTAAGAGCAAATAAGTCCTTAAAAAAAAATTAGACCACTCAAGCAAGCTCTTGTGGCTAAACATTTCTTTCGTAACTTATTTGCCTTATAACACTTGTACAATAAATAGCTATAATTAAATGAAATGATAACACTTAATTCTCTAAAATAACATTCTTAGCTGGAATGAATAAATTATTTTAAATTTATTTCCTAGCTGTTTTACCTCTGAGATTCAGTAGAGTAAGGTTTCAAGTATTAGAAAAAAAAATTACCAAAGTTATTATTTTTATTAAAAAATCGATGAAATCACAGTCTTAGGGTCTCTTATAAATAACTGTTGCTTGAAATCCATTTTCAGCATCAGCTGTGTATTGAACAATTCTCAAAATGCCATCAGCTTGCAAAACTCCATACTCTCCTACTACCACATCTCCATCCCTGGTTTCCCGGTGATTGTGAGAATTCCCTGTGGATGGATCCTCGACTCCGTAGGAAAACAAATAGTCAGGTTTTGCCACATAATCAAGACGAGGTCGACCATCAGGACCAGACACCTCAACTTCCCGAATTAGTCCACTGACTGGTCCTTTGAATTTATGATACGAATAACTACCGTCGTCTTCTCCAAATGTCAATTTGAAAAACACAATCTAAAACACATTTATTTTTGAAATAATTCTTTTGCATGACAATTTGGTTCACTTACTATTATCATCTGTAAACAGAAAATAGTCTTCATGATGCACAATTTTATCTGGAACTTTGCTTCAGCCGCAAGAATTTATATAGACATGACTATTTCTTGCTTTTTTTTGCGTAATTTGAAAAACTATCTGCTTGGATGATGTATAAGTGATGTTGAATAATAATGTAATAATCAACCGCAATTTTACGTGGATGAATAGCTAACGTAACTCCACAGATACCTACTGATTCTAAAAAATAATTGAATAAACGAATTGCAGCATCTCGAGTTATTTCATGGCTGTTTAATTGTTAAAAAAAATTGATTTCAGATAATATACCAGCTTAAAAAAGACGGTCAATAATCAGTCAAATGGTGATTAATTTCAATTACAAACTCAAGAAAGAAAACGGACACAACGTGTTAATTAATATAATGTAAAATAATAATAACTTTACAGTCTATAATATGGATAAACACAATTTTAATCTTTCCTTTAGCACGCTCTGTAATACAAATATATGAATAAAAGTTAAATATAATTTGTGGAGGTTTTTGGGTTATTCAAGATAGTGTTGAAAATTAATTTATTATTTTGTTAGTCTTTTTGCTTGTTTTTTTATATTTCTTTTTTTTTCTGAACAAAGCGGTTGGATATCCCAAATCACGACACTTTGACATTGTCTTTGAAGCCCAATGGTATGCTGTGCCTATATTAACCTCATTTAATATTTATTTTAAATGAACCCATATTAGTGTCTCGTATGAGAAAATTGGTTAAAATGTGGAAAAAATGCTGTTCTTTGCGTTTTAGATAAATTTTTCTCAAAAGTTGAAACAGGTTTTTCTTTGGAGATTTACACCTTAAAAATGCAACTTTCGACAATATCCATCAACGCTTGTACTCAACTCAATAACAGTATTTTAGTCTATGATAACAGTAATGTATAAGTCAAAAAATTAAAATTTAAAATACATTTATTACAATACCCGGAAACATCCATATACGATAGTGAAGATAGTGGGTTTGATTAGAGCTCAAATGATAAGTCGTATTCTTTTAATTTTTTTTATATTATTTTAATAATATACACGTGTCATATATTTAAAAGATTAAGGCCAAATTCAGGCTTTAATTGCTCTATAAATATTGATCAAATCGAACCTATATTCATCGGTTCAGAAGTGTAGAAAAAGAGCTGCTTTATCTTAAATAGCATTCTTGCAATCATATTTGTTGATCTAACCTTTTTTTTAAGTATTGCCTTGTTTGTTAAGAATAAGAGAGGTTCTTGCATAGATTCTTACAAAATACCATATTTAGACAATATATTTTTAAACAGTGTTTTATTCAATTTAACCGTTTTCGACCGATTTGTTAAAAAAGAATTAATCAATTCAGTAGAGCTTATGCAGCTCTAATTCTGCTGTTATTTTTTTAATTAAAATGTTGTGATAAACCCAATCAAATGTTTTAATAAGATCTAGAAATCTAGCAATAGCATACTCCTGTTATGTTGCATTTTATTTAATTATAAATGAATAATAATATAAATAAACATCTTCTGATAACATGCCATATTCAAAATTTTCTATCTACTTCTGTAAAAGCTAGCTTATTCAGGTCACTTTAGCTCAAAAAATCCAAAAGTAAAATCTATTTTTCTATCATCTTTTGTGTATTGACCCTCGAAACACAAAAAGACCCTAAAAGAATAGAGATATTCCCACATCTGCCAACCCAGTACACTTGACCCTACAAGCCAAAAAGCATTTCAGATTTAGGGTTTAGCAGTGATTGTGTTTAGTGCTATTATAATAATTAATTAATTTTTAGTGCTTTATATCGCCAATTGCCCACGATTACCTACCCGCTTAAGCAAATCCACAAAAGAATCTTCTGATTATCTCGATAAACCAATTTTAGTTAGTTGTCATAATTTATTTTGTTAAATTTGCACCTTCTTGTGACAAAAATACCATTACTAATTATTAATATCTAAAGTACAGTGGCGTAGCAAGTCAATAGCGGGCCCAGGTTCAAAAAATATTTGCGGGCCCTTTAAACTTTGTAATAGGTCTTAAGCCCTTTTTTTTGTTTACAATTTTTTTATAGCACTTTTTATTAAATCTGTAATGAATTATCTAAAATTTTATGTAATAAATAAAACATTGTCATCATACATAAAAAAATACTTTTAATAATTCTGAAAGCAAACAAAAACCAATTTATTATATTTTACAATCAAATTATAACTATAAAAACGATTTTTTTCTTGATTTCATAGTAGCAAAATATGCCACTAAAGTCTAACTCTTTCGCTATAAAGTTTTCAATTGAAGTCAAGGATAAACTTGATTATCGTTTTTGGTCCATTGTATTTCGTAAGTACGTTTTTATTAACTCCAATTTAGAAAAACTGCGATTAGCAGATGCTACTGTGACCAGTGTAGTTAAAAGCAAATAACAAGATTAATTTAATTGTTTTTATAAATAGATAGCTTTTGTTTACTAATTTAAATAACATTTTTTGCGTAAGGACAACTTTTTTAAATTATTATTTTTAATAAAGAATAAGATGTTTGAGAAAAAATTATTAATAAATTTGATTTTAATTCAAGGGATCATAATAAATATTTTTTCTAGAAAAATAATAAAAATTTTTTAAAACACTTAACTTTAATAAACTTGAAGTAAAAGTTTTTGCAAAAATTTTACTCACTTTATAAAGTACATAGATGAAAAAGGCTATTTATTTATAGTATTTAAATTGTTAGTAGAATACTTTATCTAATAGTAGTATATTTTTTAAAAAGAGTTAATTATTTGTACATAATAATATCAGTAATTTGTAAAGCTCAAGTGTTTTGTGTTTTTCTTTTTCCAGTAGAAAGACATATTATAATACAAATAGATTAATAGATGTTGAACAGACTTGTCTTATGTTATACAATAGTGCATCTGGGTCGCATAAGCCAAAAAACTTGTAAATGACAGAAAAAGTCAATAAAAAGAATTTCAAGGGAAAGAGGCTCTTTACAGCTGGGTCATTTTATTGCCTGCCACCCATCTCCTATTACATTCCAGGATCGCTAGCTTAAAGCGTAACAAATTGTTTTATGTTATTTTATTTAGAAAGTTAGTAATTTTCATCATTAAAATAAACAAAATTTCCTACAAATATGACAAAACGTACAAAAAATTCTCTTTTTTTTGAAGAATAATGTGTATTATCCGGGCCTATGAAGCGACAGGCTCGGGTGCCGCAGAGCCCGCGGAACCTTGGTAGATCCGCCACTGCTAAAGTAGTCGATTGCGTTGATTAGCAAAAGTTATATTACAGTTAAGCATATGCAAAATAATTTATATACAAGGCGTTTCAGTAGAAAGTTTATATACAAGGTGTGTCAGGCATGACTTGGTGTAACAGTGATAGCTGTTAGCTGACATAACAAATTTGGTACACTAATCAAAGATTATATTCGCCTTTCGTTATTAAATATATATTACCTGAAATATTATATTATCTTAGAAATATTATGTGTATCATTGTAGTTAATAGTCACAGAGTCTAATTAGCAATCTACAGACTAGTTAAATTTAATGTATTAATACGCACTTGTTTATCCTACCTGGTCTAATAAGTGAGTGGCTCGTGTTACTGCGAAGTCTTTACAAATATATTATTATTACACTTTGAGCTGACGCTAATAGTCAGATTAGATACCGAAAGTTATTTTTCCGAGAACACGTGTTCGATGTAATCGTAGCCTCATTATTTATTGGCAGTGGTGTTTTATACACATTTCGTAAGCTAGGTTTTTCAACGGACAGAAGTTCATAGCTATCTACCCTTGTGTAGCTTTTTTTATTGTAGATGACTATTTTAGAAAACAATAAATACTTAAATAGTTTGAGCAAGTTGCGATAGAGGGTGCCCTAGTATAAGTCTTACCACTATTGAAAAATGTTAAGGAGATATAAAGCCTTGAAAACAAATTTTCACTATCGCTTCTCGGCCTTATGGCTAAGATCAAAGTGTAGTATCTGTTCTTATCAGCTTAATATCTGATACGCTCCGCATGCGGGGCCAGTATATTAAACTGATTTTTGGAAATGGATAGAGGTTAGGGGCTTGCTCCACCTCTGTCAAGGGTTGGCCTAGTTATTCTATGGGTTGGCCCGACATTGCAGTACAGTCGGGATCGGCCCACTTAATTAATTAAACATAAGTCCTTCTCTATTCCATGATTTTGATTTCACCTTCTTAAGAGATATTTTTACGTCATTTCAATAATTGTTTCTTACACTTTTGTCATGCTTAGCGCCGTTGAGTAAAACTTTTCGCTCAACGTTAGCTCTTAGTTCCAGGCGCGCGGAGACTTCAACGATCGGTAAAACAACGAATATTTTCTATAATTTTTATAATATAATATTTATAATTTTATTTTGCAGACACAGAACTTTCTGATCCGACTGATTCTACCTCATTCAAAAATAAGCATTTATAGTGCGACAAATTAAATAAGAGTTATTAAAATGTTTACGAATCTTAATACCATATAAAGCTCTTAACATTTAGAAGTGATTGATGACTGTATTGTTCGGTACCTTACAACCTTACCGAACTTTAAAGATCGGGACGAATAAGGGCCATGGCTTGCTCATAGACAGCTGTAATTTTAAGTGACGTACCAAACATAAACAGTTTTATATAGGGTATTATTAAGCTTGTAAAAATTTTACAAGCTCTTATTTGGTTTGTCGCACAATACTTTTTATCTTTGGCGTGCGCAAAATAGTTTTTTCCGCCTTCATACTCGACTAATGATTAAAACTTTCACTTTAATATAGATTGATTATTATAGATAAAATACTTAAATTCACTTAATCTACTGCCTAATACTTTTTTATACAAAAATGTTGGCAAAGTACCAACTTTCCAATTTAATCTTCAGTTTAAAATCACATGTTGGTTAATAAAAAGTACCTGGCTGACCAAGCTTTGCTAGCTTTTTTTTTAGTAAATTGGGTTTTATGAAAATTTTATTTAGATACAAATTAGTTACTAATGAAATATGATTAATATTTTTTATCTTGCCGACATAATAATAAAAAAAAAATTTTAACAAAAAAAACAACTTTAAAAAATGAAAAAGTGCACTAAAAGTATAAAATAATTGCGTGGACTTGTATGCTTAAATTAAATTATTTGGATACTATATTGTACAATTAACTTTTATATTACTATATAATCATAATATATACACCCTTATACAAACCTACCTTAACTGACACCGACTCCAAAAATAACAATAATTGTACATTATAGTATCCAAATAATTTGAGCATACAAGTCTACGTAATTATTTTATACGTTTTTGTGCATTTTTTCATTTTTTAAAATTTGTCTTTTTTTAAAATTTTTGATACTATTTTATATGAATTTTTTTATGGTTTGCACTTATTCAAGATCTTCTTGATATTGTCATGCATTATCAAACACATTAAACAACATAATTAATAATATTCAAATTGTTTAAATTAATTAAATAAATAAACTATTATTTAATTATATTAAAATTTTTTTTTTAATTTTTCACAAATTTTTGTCTAAAAAAGCATTAATAAAAATAACTTAAAAACTACTATGTAGTTAGATCTTGATTGAATTTAAATGGGACCAATTGGAAAGCACCGGCGCCACCGGTTTCCAAATAAAAGAATCATCCAAATTGTTTCAGAAAAAAGCTATGAAGTGACAGACCTAAAGAAATACTGTCTCGTTGAGAAACCTCCTTCTTTTTTCTACCTAAACTACTACCTTTTTTCTATTAAAAAATACAGACATTTAACACGAAAAATCGATTTACAACAGTGTAGCGATTCATGGGTTTTTTGTTTCAACAAATGTTTACCATTGAAATCGATTTGTAAAAATTCTCTAATTCAAATAGGAAACCGATTGACATTTAGAAGGTGCGCGTTTATATCAATACCTATTATTTGAAGTTATGCCCATAATGTACTGTACAATAAATAATGCATTAATATGTTTATTATACTGGGTGTCCCAGAAGTCGCGCACCCCATTGTAGGGATCGAAAGAGAAAAATATTCTAAGACGAAAAGTCCTGAGCCATTTTTTAATCAGACGCATAGGTAATTAATTATTAATTAATGAAAGTGACCAATCAGGAGCGCGCGACAGAAGAATAAAAAGTGAGTGAGAAGGCGGTAAGAGACGCGAGAGTGAGACGCCAGAGCTACTGCCGACTTCTTGAGCAGTAGACAGAGAGTGGGGACAGACGGCCGTGGACGGCGGACGTACGTGATGCTAGGTGAATGTGTGAGATCGTGTACTAGTGTGAGTGTATCGGTAACTGTCGCGCGCTCCTGATTGGTCACTTTCATTAATTAATAATTAATTATCTATGCGTCTGATTAAAAAATGACTCAGGACTTTTCGTCTTAGAATATTTTTCTCTTTCGATCCCTACAATGGGGTGCGCGACTTCTGGGACACCCGATATAATACAGATTGATAATTTTAGAAAAATCCGACATCAATATAATTAATTTTTATTTTATTTATCTATTAATTGATTCAAATTGCTTAAATTAAATAAATTAATACATAATAATATTATTCAATCATATTGATTTTTTTTTTAAATTTTTCACAAATTTCTATAACCAATAGAAGTGTCAAAAAATATGTTAAAAAAAGCCTTAATAAGAATAACTCAAAAACTACTGATCAGATCTTGAGTACATTCAAATGGAACCAAATGGAAAGCACCAGTTTCCAAATAAAAAAATATCAAAATCAGTTCACCCAGAAAAAAGTTATGAGGTAACACACATAAATAAAGAATACAGACGAATTGAAAACCTCCTGCTTTTTTGAAGCTGGTTACTTAAAAGTACATCGATTCGATTAAGATGACATCAATAGTTATCCATTAATAAGTATTTGTTGAACGCTCTTACAGTTTTTTTCTTTTGGTTTTCCTCTTTTGTCAAATGTTTTTCACTATTTCTCAAAAGTATTTCCCATCTCTATTAAACAGAGTGCTGTGTATGTCTAACTACTTCCCCTTTTGTCAAATCTATTTCCTTATTTGTTAAACCTAATTCACATTGTTATCACATAAGAATGAATGCTGAAAGAAGGCAAAAGAACAAAATCTCGAACGAGGTACGTGCTTTAATAATCAGAGGGATGAACGATGGTAGTTCTTCAGTCCAAATAGGACGTCAATTTAATGTTTTGCCGAACACTGTAAAAAAAATTTACAAGACGTACAAAATAACGAACGAAGTGAATAAAAGAAGTGCTGGTTATCGCCCCAAAAAATTTACTCAAGAGGAGCAAGAAGAAATCTGCAATATAATGGATGACGATTGCACATTGACACTAAAACAACTAAAAGCCAAATTGTTGGAGCAAAATCCACAACTAGAGCTTATCGACCATTGACAGAGCGACAAAGGCATTTCACTATTCTGTAAAACGCGTTTCTTTTGTGCCAGAAAGGCGTAACACACCAGATACTATTCAAAGTACGTTTGAATATGCTGTTCAATACAACAGAATAATGGTTCAAAGAGAAAAACTATTTTTTATTGATGAATTTGGGATTCAAGTGAATTCTAGAAGAGCTTATGGAAGATCACCGAAAAATACAAGAGCTAACAAAGTGAACGCCCAATTAAGAGGCCGTAATTATTCGATTGCTGCTGCAATGTGTATTAATTCATTATATTATGTATTTGTTTACCATTCAAAACAGGCCTTACAATGCAGAACACTTTGGAGAATTCTTGACATCTTTGATTGACCACTTAGCCGCAGATCATATACAAGGTGCATATTTTGTCATGGACAACGTCGGATTTCATAGAACGGATGAAATTCAACAACTTATCAGAGCCATTGAGACAGTCCTTTTTTAAACCCCAATGAAGAGCTGTTTAACCAATGGAAAACTATTATAAAAAGAAGTCAGCCTACAGATGAAGAACAACTATATGTTCAAATTCATAATGCTTCTGAAGCTATAACACAAGAACATTGCCAAAATTATGTTCGACATATGGAAGCATATTTGGGAGATTGCCTCAACAGAAATGAAATTTTAAACTAATTCTGAAACATTTTTTTTTTACAAGTATTGCGTTACATAATATTAGTAGGTATAGTTAGTAAATTGTTATATTCTTCTTTTTCTAATAAACTTTAAAAAAGAGGAAAATCATTTGCAATAACGTGAAAGAGTTTTGACAAATAGTGAATTTCATTTGATTATTTATTAATGTCAAAGCTACATATGTGGGAAATACTTTTGAGAAATAGTGAAAGACGTTTGACAAAAGAGGAAAACCAAAAGAAAAAAACTGTATTATGAACTGGTTATTCACAGGACTGGTAATAACATTACTACTTGCCAATAGATGTCAGGAATATTTTTATCTTTTATTTTCAGTAGCAGTTCGTTATTGTCTAAAAACACAGACAAACAACGTTTTTTAAAAAAACACTTAGTTACATATATTTATTGCCCCCGAAATACTAAATTTTATAAAAATCGTTAGAGCAGTTTTTGAGATTCAGATTATATACATATATATTATGTTAAAGGCAGATCGCGGATTCGGCTCATGGCCGATAAAATTAGACATATCCTCATATGTCCATACTTGACATGCCTAATGGCAAAACAGTGACACCATTCGGCATTTGGGTAACATGATTTGGACATATTCCAAAAGTCTTACAGACGTCATTAGCCGATGCCGAACAGAACAAAAGCAAATTATTTTAAATTGAACAAATAATGTATTACATAAATAGTTAACGTAAATTTAATCTCTTTTTTTAATTGCTCAAATCTTGATGTGTCTCTTTTGACTATTTAGAAGTGTGATGTTCTTGCATCCAAGAACACTTTTTCTAACTAAATTTTGCCATTAAAAACTTTACTTTTTGCGCTTTTTTTAGAAATCGATCAATTTGCTTTCTTGTAAGAAGTTTGAAATTTTTTGGCTGGTATCCAACTATTTGTTTTTTCAAAAATGAAAGTTCAAGAAATTGAAAGTTGGAAGATTTACAATGCTTCGTCTTCTCGGCAAAATACACTAACAACACACTCACATCGAGCACCAATCCTTGAAGTAGTTTTCTTAAAGTTTCCGAGATTTTTTCTGGATTACACATTTTTGCAATATTTATCAAACAAACTTAAGAAAACCGTTTAAAAAATAAGAACAAAATTTTTCGATGTTGACAAAAAGCAAGATGGCTACTTTTATTTATCGGTTGCCATGATAATTTTGAACTGACTTTTATCGTTGAGTGAGAAGTTTTAATCAAGTTTTAACTTTTCACTCAACGCTTTTATATATCATTCAGATTTTTGAGTCATGAAAATTGTTGGGTCCTGCAGAAAATAGTATATAATCCTTGAATTTAGTGCTTTTTTGCCAACTGCATTGTAGAGCTCTCAGGATTAAAAAAGCACCTCGGTTTACTATTTTAATTCAATATTTGACTATTTCAAAGTAAATTTTAAATCAAAGTTTTTTACGAGAAACATAGATATTTTTAGTTTGAGATAAATAATCTTTAAGAGTCATAAAAAATTTAATCAATGCCTTAGTGTTGAAGTGTATAGTTTGTATCACGCTAAAATAAAGTCGTAAATTACAGGTCGGCATAATGTCAAAGGTATTGAGTTTTATGCGTATCGGTTTGTTTAGATGACTCCAAAAATTTTCGGTAAGGTAAACTGATGCAAAAAAGATGGACTAACGGAAATTATAATAAGCAAAACAAAAACCGGTATAGAAACCTTCTTATTGGTTCTAATGGCTTTACATTATTGGTTATTGCAGCTTTACCACAATTATATGTCTATGTTTTATTTTTTTTATTACACATCTCTTATTCCGTTTACGTTCATTTCTTGTATGGTAGACAAAAACCAGAGAAAAAACAACACAAAGCAAGCTGCACAAATTGGCGTGAACTCTTCCATCTGGTACACAGATGGATCAAAAACAACTAAAGAGACAGACATAGGGATCTATAGTCTAAAATATCGGGCAACAATAGCCCTAGGTAACACACTCTCAATTATGCAAGCTGAGACACTTGCTATAGATTTAACTACCGAAGAATGGCTGCGAAGACGTATTAAAGGCAAAAAGATCTGTATTCTGTCTGTCAGTCAAGCGGTCATAGGAGCTGTCAGTGCAAATAACACTGAGTCTCGAATGGTCTGGGAATGCAGACAGTCCCTCAAAAACTTGGCAATGGGCAACAAGATTGTCCTCATTTAGGTACCAAGTCATAAAGGAATTGAAGGAAACGAAATTGCCGACAAACTAGCGAGAGCAGGTTCGAAAGCTCCCTTAATAGACCCCAAACCGTTTTGTGGACTAACAAATTCGCATGAACGGACGGAAATCCTTAGGTGGGAATTGGCAACTAAAATGTGCCACTGGAAGAATACTTCTTAGCAAAGACAGGCGAAGAAATTCATCGAATAGTCGCCAGAGAATGCATAAAAGCTCCTTCTGCTATCGAAGAACGATATAAGAATTATTGCAGGTCTGTTTACTGAACACTGCTCAGTAAGCTATCACCTTAAAAAGCTGGGTCTAGTGGACAATGAGAACTGCAGACTATGTGAATCGGTCAGTTAAACCGCTGAGCACATACTATGTAATTGCGATGCGTTAGCGTCTCAAAGGCTGACCTACTTATAGGGTGGGAGACTAACGCGCCTGCCGAAGTCAAAAACAAGCCACTTAGGAATATACTTGGCTTTACAAAAAGCCTAGAATTTCTAGGGAAACAATGAGCGTAGGGTTCAAGACCAATAGATCAAATTGGTCGCAGTTCTGTAAGGTGGAAAGCGCAAAACGACCCCTTCTCAATCTACAATCTATTCCGTTTACGTAGACTCGTTAAACTTTCATATCGCCCCGATAAAAGGCGTGCTTACTTTCAAACTGCAGTCGGTAGTTGCAAAAAAAAAAAATTATATCACATTGCGCTGCTTTGTGTTTATGCCGCTAGATTATTTATGACTTTATTTAAGCGTGATACAAACTATACATTAAAATTTTTCTAAAAACAAAAATTTCAATATGTATGTTAGAAATTAATTTTTAAACCTTTCTTATAATTATTTTAATGCTATTGTTTTGTTGTTTTTTTGTTGTTGTTTAATACACTTTATTGTTATTACTTTTTTTTACAAAGTATAAAGTAAATATAAGTATCTATGTATATAATATTGTTTTATAAGTAGAGCAACAGGATGTTTGTTTAACCCTCAGTCTTACTTTAAAGATACAATTAATCAAGAAGCGCTCAATGTTTAAAAATGGTCAAAAAATTCTGATAAAACGCGTCTTGTTTATTTGTATAGGTACATCAAACTTTGAATGCTTTATCCCCTGTCCAATCACGAGATTCTAACGCTTTTTACGTCTCTCACATGGTTTGAGCTTGAAAATCATCAATGATAAACAAAACAACGAAAAATGTTTAATATAAATATAATAATATAAATCAAACTCTTTTTAATTCAATTGATTGCTTTAGCATCTTTGGCACAATAAACTATTCACACAGTTTTACCACTTGCTCAAAAGACTACCAAGTGGTCATCATCAGGAAGGAGATGAATGACACTGAATTATTTTTTGCTTAAATTTATCTAGTTTGTGGGATGTTTTTGGGTAGTTTTCAATAATCCTACTAATGAGCTGAAAAAATAGTATATTGTAAACCAAGGCCGCAAATCACTTTGCGGCCGTGGTTTACACATTATTTTTTATCCTACACAAATTACCTTATAATTGAGCATTATCTTAAAAGTAGTTTGAGGTTATTACCCAATCGCCAATTCAAAATGTCAAACCTTGACAGATGTTAAAAATTTATGGATTACTTCACTGTCGTGATTTACACAATTTATCTTGCACAAAAGTAGTTTTTTAAAATAAGATTGACGTTCATAAACAGTAAATGTGATTTAATATTATAACACCCCTCATAAATAGTGAGTCGCTTAGAGTGTCTTTGGTGCGTAACGACTGTTCAACTGTCTATATAGATTTCATTTTTCTTATAACAGGGACGCCTGGCGGAGAAAAACTAATTTTCTTTTCTCGGCTAGCCGAGGAAGTACATTGTTTCTCGGCTAGCCTGGAAATAATGTACTTTCTCGGCTGTCGAGAGACGAGAAAATTTCATTTTGAGTTGGTGTAGGATAAAACATCTTTGTTAACAGTATTTCTCTTATTTTTATAAATTTCAATGAGTTCAGTGGTGTCCAGATGTCTATCGCTATTTATTTGTTTGACTAATTTTAATATGTCAATACTAATTTGATAATTGCTATTAAATGCGTGCTCTGCTTTACTGAATTTGTCCAGTTTGCCCTAATTTAGGTGAGCTAATAAGTGCTGTTTGTATCTAGTTTCAAATGATCTACGCGTTTGCCGTTTATAACATTTGTCACAATTATTATACTCTAAAATTCGTAAAAAATTAGCTGAAAATATATTTTCAATAGAAAGTCGCTAAACACTGTAGTTTCTAAAGCGCCAAAGTATGTTTGCAAATATATTTTCATGTTTATTCTATCTCAAAGAATAAAAGAGGTCCTATCATAAAACCTTAAAAAAATTTTAATTAAAAAATATTTTTGAGTAGTGTTTTATTAAATTTGACCGTTTTAGACCAATTTGATGAAAAAGAATTAAGTAGAGTTTATTGAAACGCAGCTTTTCTTTTATTAAAATGTTGGAATAAACGCCATCAAATGCTTTATTAATAGGATCTAGAAAATTAGCAATAGTTATGTTGCATTTTATTTCATCATAAATAATATAAATGAGTATAATTAAAAAAATTACTTGTTAGAAGATTAAAATTTTAAATCATCTACTACTAGCAAAGGATGTATGAAATTCAGAAAAGTTTAACCGACTTTTTGTTGTAGATAACTATTTTAGAAAGCAATGAAGACAGACTTAAATAGTTTAAGCAAGTTGCCATAGAGGGTGCCCTAGTATAAGTTTTGCCACTATTGAAAAATGCAAACCAAATATAAAGCCTTTTAAACAATCTTTTATTATCGCTTCTCGGCCTTATGGCTAAGATCAAAGTGTAGTATCTGTTCTTATCAGCTTAATATCTGATACGCTCCGCATGCGGGGCCAGTATATTAAACTGATTTTTGGAAATGGATAGAGGTTAGGGGCTTGCTCCACTTCTGTCAAGGGTTGGCCCGACATTGCAGTACAGTCGGGATCGGCCCACTTATATAAATTAAACATAGGTTTTTTAGAATATATTAATCATAACTTTTAGTTCCGGCGGCTCGTCAGACCCGACCCGGAGACTTTAACGATCGGCAAGCCGCGCGTCGTATAAAACGTTGAATATTTCTAAAATAATTTTTTCTTGCTGAGACAGATATTTCTAATTCTACCCGATGCAAAGAAGAAGCGTTTTTTATTACTTTTTTTCTTCGCTCTAACTTTCCAATATAGGCTGCAGTATAAAATCACATGTTGTTCAATGTAAATATAAATAAAAACAAATGCTAACATATAAATAAGTGTAATATTTTGTTACTTTATTTAGTCTTATTTTGCTTTTAAAATACTATTTAACATTTTTTTTTTGCATTATTAATGATAACTTTGATATATTAATTTAGATGCTGGTGCTGACGGGTGAACTGCATGACCTGTTTTTGTAACAATAGCGTTAAATCCACTGTGACCATCGTCTTGATATTCGACTTTTCGTACTGTTCCGTCAGGCTCCACCAATGAATATTCACCTTTCACAGCATCTCCGTCTCTTTGTTCTGTTTGTTGTTTGATGTCACCTGTATGGGGGTCCTTTACACCGTATTGAAACTGGTATTGGGGATAAGCCTAAAATCAGTCAAATCAGACAATTTTAGTTCCTTAGTTGATTAATATTAAAAAAAATGTTGTTGTTTAATCTTGATACATTTTTTATATAAAATTATTTATAGAGTAAAACAATAATAAAAATGTTAGAATTATACAATTTTTAGAAACTCTGAAATAATAAGTTTATAATGTTCATCAATATAATTAAAAAAAAAGTATGCCACAACTTAATTTTCGATGTTTTTTTATTTAGAAATTTATTTAGATTAGCGCTAGTGGTATATAAAGTTGCAAACTGCGATTTGCTGCAAAAATTTGAAAATGGCGAACAATTATTGTATATAGTCAAACTTGTAAAGTTGTATGAATATAATAGAAAAAAAACTATTAAAGAAGGAACGACAGAGACCGCAAATATAATTATAAGAACAATAGAGAACATAATTGAAGATGCTACGCTACTACCGCAGTTTTATTAACATCGTCAAAAACATGTTTGAAAAAAAAATGTCACAGATCTAACAAATTATAAAATTTATTATAATTGACAATGTTCACAAAACTGAACAAGCCGCATTATTATTAATGAGCCACGTAAGAAATTAATATGAGATTTTAATCTGAGTGTTTTAACATACTCTTTTAACAGAATTGTAGGATTTAAATAATTAAAAGTTTAAAATGATAGAAAATTATTAATTAAAAAACGTCACATTGATTTATAACAGATTAATTATCTAGAAAAAATAATTTATTCAAAAAGTTTAAACAAATCTATTGTGTTTTTACATTGTCTGCTTATTTTTAAAATATGGTTCAAATTATAAGAAGACAATTTATTGCTAAAATTTAAATATATTTTTTATATTTTATTGTTGTTATTAATATTGTTTTTTTAATAAAATTTCAAATCTACATAATAATACAACAAATAACCTACAAATTTTGACAATTGAATAGCTACCTGCAGACATGTGCTAATATGTCTTCCTCTTTATCATCCAGATTAAAACCCTTATAATAATTGATCTTTTTCAAATCATGAAATCAACTGATCAGCCGATAAAGCGTTCAGTAAAATATTTCATGAAAAAAACGAGCAAAATCGTTGTAAAAAAATATGCTCAAAGTTTAATTATTTATTTAAGTGATGATAGTGACAGTGATTACCGACTTTAGTGATTATAAAGTGGAAAATAGAAATGTCGAGTAATACAACAAAATATAATTTTCAATGAAATATTGGCATCTTTCGCAAAAAATTGTGTCAAAATGTTTGACAAAATAGTCGGCGTTTGCATTCCATCCGTAGAAGTGTCATCAAAATAAAAAAAATAAAAGTGAGAACAAGCGAGATAACTCGACGTGTAAACCACGCTATAGCCGAAACTTTTTCTAACTAGACTTTGTTGCTGCTTGGGCTTAGATTGGTAAGCAAAGAAGAGAAAGCGGTAGAAGAAACAAAAGAGAAAGTGGTGATCAGAAAAGAAAGCTGTGAAAAAGTGTTCGTAATCAAGGCCTTCTAAACGTTTGAGAAAATAACGTGAATCTTTATTAAAGTTGTTTGAGTGTTTTACAATTTTGATTGCGAGGATTTCAATAGTGGTTTATAATACGTTGAATAGCCCGTTTTTTATATCCATTATTCATTAGGCTAGCTGTTAATCGGTCTAATTCTGTATTTTTTATCTAATTTATTTAGATATTGTAATAATAGATATGTATTACAATATTCATAAATATTTGATAATTTTTCAAATTATATAATATCATAGACTAAGGTATATTTAGTCAATGATAATATCTAATAATTCCAGCGGCACTCAACTATACAAATGTAGGCAAGTAGTTAGACAACAGCTAGTGTGCAGCTTTTTAACTCGCCTTCTCATAGCCAAATTACTCAGTTTAAACCCCATAAAATTTTATTATACTCAAGTATAAATTAAAGGCGGCTGTGCTACTTTGACAGCAGATCTTAGATTGGTTTGTACTAAAGTCGCTTACGCAATGATGTAGAGATTTTTGTCAATTTAAATATATTAATGTAATTACTTTAAGTTATTGTTTTTAAAGGCTGTAAAATAAGAAATACATACTTTTATCCTGTTTGAAAATTTTGTGTCTTCTTTTTAAACAATTAAAAACGTATTTTACATTCAAAAAATGTTGTGGTTTCATAATCGCTTGAATAAAAATATAGCAGAAAATAATGCCTATATGGAACGAGTGTGAAAGTTTGGCGTCGTAGTTTAAACGAGTGGAAAATATACCTATTTTGTTCCAACTTTATACTTAACTTTATTCACGTTTTCGTAGAATAAAAAATAAATTGAAAAATACATTAAAAATTATGAAACTCGGCTTATTCCAAATATAATTTATTAACTAATCAATCTAGACTCTTAATGACAATTAGAGAAAAATTAATACAAAATTAATTAAATTTGAAAATTTTAATTCAAATTATTAACAAACAGTAAAATTAAAATATTTTAAATATTGTTCAACGTGATTTGACGTCAAGAAATATATAAACGCTCAAATTGTGTAAATTTGTTTAAAATTTCTACAGAAGCTAGCAATTTTATCACATCACAAAAGCCAAGAAAACGTGTTCTATTGCAACACTAGAGGTTATTATAGATCTGACACCTTTTCACCTAGTTATGGCAAAGACTGCAAAACAACTTTTAGACACTCTAGCTACCCTTAAACTGATACGAGAAGATTAGGTCAGATTAGGTCATATATGAAATAAATTTATTAAATTTTAGAAAATCTAAACATCTTCGACAGACTACGTTTTGTTACTAAATATCACAAACGGTATTCAGACAGCTTGAAGACAGACAAAAATACAGAAACAAGGTTCAAAAACCACAAACTCAAAATCAATAAAAATATTTCAATCAATAGATTTTGATTTTGACAAATACGAATTTCGAGACATTTGAACTTTGGTTGTTTTAATGCTTTAATCAAAGATATCGTGTAAAATATGTTGGTCTAATTTAAAAATTGTTTGTTCACTTTTTATATACAGCCTGTTCCTAAAAAAAAAGTCGAGTTCATAGCTCGCTTATCTATTGGTCGATTTTAATTATTTATACACCAAACCAAGTGGTTAGAAATAAACCACAAAATAGCTTAATAATGTCAAATATAGCCTTAAATACTATAAGACTAAACTATCAAAAATATTTTTTTATATTACAACTTATACTTTTTTTTGTAATTCTGATAGGGTTGTTTTATTTTGAAAACAACCATGTTTCACAACAAAACTAACAAAAAAATACGATTTAGAATTGTAAAAAAAAATAGCACTAGCTTTAGAAATAAATGAACAACTAGCTAAAATGATTCAAAATAAATGATATAATAAACTGTAATTTTTTATTTACTTCTTCTTGATCTGTTTCTTATGTAAGCCTACAGTTGATATAGAAATTACCAAAACAAGTATATGTTGTAATTTGAAAAAATATTGTTTAGTTTAGGTATAAATAATTTTTCTGCCCTCCGGCCGGAAAGTGGCAACTTTCGGGCCGCTGCGCGGCCCGAAACTTGCAACTTTCCGGCTTCGTCGAGCAGAAAAATAGTATACGCACCTTGCCCAGTAAAAAAGAAAGCCTCAGACCACATGTTTGTCATCCTCGGCTTCGCCTCGGCCAACAATTACATGTGCTCTGAGACTTTTCTTATTTTACTGGCCTAGGTATGTAATTTACTATTAATCGGCCAACTGATAAGCAAGCTATGTACTCCTCTTTTTTTTTAAGAATCTGTAAAATTATAATAGATAATGAAAATGTTTATTAAAGAAGTAAAACCATTACTTCTTAGTATGGTTTCTAAGGAGTTTTTTAAACAAAGGCTTTTAAAGTGGTCTAGCAAGGATTATCAGTTGCATGTGTTTCAAACATTGAAACACCATGTTTGGTGACTTATTACTATTTTGACAAAGCAACTTTGTTGTAAAATTAGAAGGATTTGGCTGTGTTTTATTTAGACCTAGAAGTAAAGTAGCCCACTAATTCGTTTTTTGATATAAATAGAGATAGTATCATCTGCAAACTGTGTGAAATAAGCATTAAAATCGCTTTGCTTATTAAAATTTATCTAATTAGAGTCTCAATGATCATGATAGTGTTCTTTTGTTTTCGCAAAACAAACTGCGTATCACTAAGTAAATTGTTATTGTCAAGACAAGACAGTATATAATTTGTGTATTTATAGCGCAATCAAAATCTTTCTGATATAAATTGGTTGGTAGTTTGAGACCTCATTGACACGATTACTTTTTAAAACCGACTAACTTTGACGCAATTTGAAAAAGAGCTTTTTTGAATAATTTGATTTGTGATTCAAAAATTTGATTATCTATCGTTTTAGAAAATTTGAGGTTAAACGCGTAAACATTAAACTTTAGTTTTTTAAGCTAAAAATTGTGTTTTTAATTTGTACAATTGTTACGTAATGAAAGATAAATAAAAGCGTAATAGACCTATAGATCACACTACATATGCTAACTTTTCGCTAATGTAATCTAAAGTTATAATTTAAGATCTTTTAAAAAATTATGTTTTTTAATAAATTTAATAACGGATTTTATATGTTAGTAAAATAAGAAAATATTTTTAACTTACCACCGGCTCTGCTTTAATCAAAGCAGGAGCAGGATAATGCACGTACTCGATTGGAATAGCAGAGGTTGTTGCAACCAATAGTAAAATAACGGCAGCCTGAAATAAATTCTTTTATGATCTATTTCAACAACTAAAAGTAGTTTTGATAATACCTTCATTTTGCTTAAACTACGATATGTACACACTGGCACTAAGAGAAAATTGAATGGCTTTATATTAGTCTTGGGGTAGATTCCCACTACCTACATCTTCTCCAACTTCTTTTCTCAGTAAAATATTTTAAAACCAAATTTGGCAAATTAAATTAGGCTACATTAGGTATTGAAATATTATGCAATTTTCTAAATAAGAAAAATAAATTTTGCGGTTACCAATTCTATTGTTCAATTACACGCAGCTTCCTCAAATAACATCTGCTTTTATTACCTTGAATCCCGTGCATTCAATTTAACGCTGATCGGTATCGATCTAGTTTTATCTGTGAAAGTAGAAGCATTACGTGATTCTGTAAATGACCATCTTGTTTGCAGCAGGATTGTATAATATCCGTACAAGAAAGTATATTGTCAAATGGGAATAATATGTGCATTGCTTGCGCAAGCTAGATACATTTTTGCATAAAGTCACATACATCTTCGATCAAGTTTTATGGAATTTTTTAACTTATATAACAATATTATAATGGTTATATGTTAAATCGCAACAGAATATGTGTAAGTTGAATTTAAACAATTTATTTACATTTCATAAAATAACTAAATTATTGTAAGTCTCTTTCAATGTAAATTACACTATAAGTAGTTTATTAATTACATATTTGCACACGTACTTCCATCCAGTTTAAGTATCTCACATCTACTTTGTATGAAAACTGATGTAAAACCATAAATCTACATCTTTAGAAGTTTAGTAAAGTCAAAGCAAATTCATTCAAACTAGATCCGCAGGCTAGACCGGTTTCGTTCTTATTAAAACTCTACAGCAAATTGCAAGACAGACAAAAACGCAGATGTGAGTACTTATTTGTTCTACCCGCGATATCTTTTTAATTGTATTAAATCCGTTCTGTCATTAGAAAAGACCTTTAGGATCATAATGTAAAAATGTGATTTTTTGACCCTGATTCAAAATTTTTTTAATAGATGACGATGTTTTAGAAGTATTTTAAAACAGCTTAATGTTGATAATAATAATAACTTTATTGTCTGCTATTTCTAGCTTACAATTTAAAATTTACTGTTTTATTTACATTGAGCTTTTTCTTTTGCAACTTCTTCATCCATTCAAATCCTGTTTCATCTTCATTTATTAAATCTTCTATTTCTCATTCTGTTTCTTTCAGCTCCTTACCATTCTTCAAATAATAATTAATAAACAATATAAAAAAAACATGACGCGATTGCAAAAACAGTTTATTCAAATTTGGCTTTTAGTTTGGTTTGGTAGAAAATGTAGAATTGTATTATAATAATAATTCAAAAAAATTCTTAAATAATAATAATCACAAATAGGCCGGATATTGTTATAGTATTTAAGAAAGCTAAAATTGCATATTATATATATATTGCTCCAAATTCTTGTAATATTATCGATACCTTGTAAACAAAAAAATGCCCAAATATTATAAATAAATGGCTAGATGTTTGGAATTTAAAAATGGTAAAAATTTTACCTTTAGCTACTTTAAATATAGGTGTTGTACCCATATCATTAAGTAAAAATCTCAAAATTTTAGATTTGGATTTAGAAATTCTCGCAGAAATACAGAACGCAGCCAATTCTGTTCATGTCAAATTGTTCGAATGTTTTTAAATGTTAAATCTAACCATTCAAATAATATAATCGCAGATGCGTGGGGAGATAGTAACTCAGCTTGATGTAAAAAAAACAAACTTGTATACAAGTTTGTTTTTTTAAATAGACTATAGTCTATTTAGTTTAAAACAGAATTTGTTGTCTTTGTTTGTAATTCAATTCTTAAATTAGATTTTAAAATAATTAAAAATTAGAAGCTTGTTTCTCAGCAGTTTTTATATTATTCGATATTGTCATTATCATTACTTGTCGAAGACAGTAATGATTTTTGGATCCAGCAAAATTGCTGTGCCTCAGGGACAGGGACTATTGAACAGAATAATAATATTAATAATACTAATTTATTTCCAACAGAATGAGTTCAATTACAAGAAATTAATCTTATCTTAACAAAAAAAAATTCTGACAACAAGCATTGTAGAAAAAAGTTATGAATAACTAAAAACAACAATCAAAAGAAAAATTAAACAAAGTATTGTGTACTTACGTACGGTAAGATACATATATGTGAACAGAACAACTTTGGTGCTTATACATAGAATGTATTAACTTTGGCAAAAATTTACAAATGTTTGTTAAATTTGGTCGAAGGAGTCAAAATAAATGGCAGCCCGGTTTGAAATGCGGTTGAAGCTACTACACATAATGGCAAAAAGTAATTTAATAGGAAGATTAGTTTTGGCTTGGTTACAATAATAACAAATGCAACATCGGCTATTTAATAAACGAGGTACTAAAAAGTTGATTTTGCTTAGTACCCAAGACCAGTCATAGGCAGAATGGATTGAATTATATAAAAATTTGATAGTAGACAATATTATTCTCACATTCAAAGCATCAAAATTAAATCTATTCAATAGTAGGTTGTAATTGTATCCTTGCGGTGGATAAATTTTATCATTTAAGAAAACCATATATTTTAAAAACTTTGGATACCATACATACTATAGCATAGTATTTGAGCCTTGACCTAATAAAAGCAAAATATAACAAACTGAGTGTGCTGGTATTTATAAAGTCTTTGCAATTTTGGTAAATGAGTCTAATAATTTGTATGATTTTGACACTATGTCAGCAATATGCAAATGAAAAGCTAATTTATTATCAAACGTGACACCGAGATCTTTTAAAGACTGGACTTTAGATAGTTTAACACCATTGTAATCGAATTCGGCAGGAATTTTATTTTTGTGTAAGATACTACATTAGATTAATTTGCTTTCATTTACTTGGAGGCGGTTGGCTTTGCACCAAAGTTCAAGTTTGTTCAGATCCTTTTGCAGCAGATTGCAATTAACAACGTTCTTTACTATTGAGTATATTTTTAGACCATCTGCAAATAGCAGTTTGTTGCAAAATAGAATCGAAAAAAAGATCATTTACAAAAAGAAGATATAATAAAAGTCACAAGTTAGAGTCCAAATGTACACTTAAAATTGGACCAAAAAAATTTGAGTGATATCTCACTGACTGAGTTCTGCCGCTCAGATATGACTTAAAAAGATTGACTTATGCGTCAGAAAATCCGTAAATGCGTAATTTTTTAATAATAAATAATGGTCAATATGATAGAACGTCTTTTGAATATTTGTGTATACCATATTGACTTGATGTCAGCCATCCAAAGCTTCGGTGTAAATTGTGAGGAAATAGACAAATTAGTAGTGGCAGATCTGCCAGTTCTAAAACCGTGCTGCTCAGGTGTAAGCAGACAAACGACAGCTGCATAGATTTTATTATCGATAATGAATTCAAAAACCTTTGAAAAATTACTTGATAAAGATATGTGTCTATAATTTGCTATTTCTTGAATATCTCTTGTTCTAAAAACTTTCAGATATCTGCAAAAGTAAAGTGCTTTAATATTAAATTAAACAAGTGGTGTAAGGGTGACAACAGGGCTTTGACGCAATTTTTTACAAGAAGATTGAGAATGCCATCAAATCCTGCAATCAGAGAATTTTTTAGTCTTTTATTAGCAGACAGTATTTCAGATTCAGAAAAATTAGAAATAGTTATAAAATTATTAGCAAAGTTGTCTGGAAAGCGGTTACTGTCATATATTATATTCTGATTAGATTTAATATAAACACTGTTAAAATATTCTGCGAATGCATTAACGATGTCTTCAGGGGTGTTTGAAACTTTACCGTTGTAGCTCATCAGACCTGGAATCCAAGTCTGGTCTTTTTTCTTTTGGATAAAACTCCAAAATGTGTTTAGATCATGATAAATTGAATTTTCAGCAACTGTAGCTTTTAAGCCAAAGCGATTAAATTTTTGCAAGAAGTTCTTTGATTTTTAAAATTCAAATAATGGATTTGTACTCTGTATTTTTTATATTGCTTATAACAAACATTTTTGAGTTTAATGGAACTAATAACATCGGAGGTAAACCAAGGGGGATACGTTAGACTGGTACTAAACAATTTTTGCGTAGGGATAGTGGTTGAAAACAATTTATGTAATATCTCATAAAATTTTGAACAAGCATTATTAACATTATTGCTATCAAGTAAAAGACACCAGTCTACCTGAGACAACAATTCGTTTAGTAGACAGTAATTAACTTTTCTAAAACTAAACGATTTTTTATTTGTATTATGCGGAAACTGTAGAAATATTAATAATAAATTTTAAAAAGAGGGCTAGATGATGAGTATCGTTGAGAACAAAATAGAAAGATAGATTTTTTACTATCTTTCTATCTATATTTTCTATCGTTTACTATTTATATTTAATTTTTAAATTTTATTTATACGTAGAAAAATTTCTAAAAAAAATAAATTATTAAAAACTTTTTAGCAAAAATATTTAAATGCTTTAAAATAATAAAAAAAAAAAATTGATAAGAAATTCAAATTATTGTTGATAATCTTTAATTTAAAATTTTTTAAACGTTTTTTAAAATGAACCTTTTTAAATATATTTTAAGAATTTTTTAGTAATTTATACAAAAATCTTATAAAAAAATAAAACTTTTATATTTAATTTGCAAAATATATTAATACGTTTAAAAATTATTAAAAGTAAAAAATTAAAAATATATTAAAAAGTAAAAAAAATAATATAAATATTTTTTTTGCTATATTAATATTAGATTGCTATTTTAATATATAAATATTAAATAATTTATTAAATATCATATTTGATATTTTATATTTTAATGAAAAATTAAAATTATTTCCAATAATTTTCAATTTAAAATTTTTTAAATCTTCAATAAACCTTTTTAAATATATTTTAAATTTTAACACAATTTTTTATATAATTTAAAAATTTTTTTACTAATATTTAAAAAAATTTATAAAAATAAAATTAAAATTTTTATATATAATTTTTAATAATTTTTAATTTAAAAATTTTAAACGTTTTTAAAAAGTTTTTTATACTTTTTTAAATAAATTTGAAACACTAAAATAGTTTATTAAATCTTTTTAATATTTTTAAAATGTTTTTAAAATTTTTAATTTAAAATAAAAAATTATGAAAACAAAATTTAAAATTTTATGTTTAATTTTTAAAATTTGTTAATTCGTTTAAAAATTACTAAAAAAAAGAAATTATTAAAAATTATTTAAAAAAAATATTTAAATGCATTGAAATAGTTTAAAAATTTTTTAATAAAAAATTATGTTTAATATATTTTAATTTAAATTTTTTTAAACATTTTTAAATTTAATTTATTTTTTAACAAAAACATTTAAATAATTTAAAAAAAAATTTCAAAATTTTTAACAATTTTTTGTTATTTTTAAAAAAATTTATAAAAATAAAATTGAAGTTTTAATATTTAATTTTTAAAATTTATCAATATGTTTCAAAATTACTGAAAATAAAAATAAATTATTCAAAACTACTTAAAAAGAATATTTAAATGATTTGAAATAGTTTAAAAAAATTTTAATAAAACGTCTAGATTAATTTCAATAATTTTCAATTTAAAAATTTTTTAAACGTTTTTTAAAATTGTTTTAAATATATTTTAATTTCTAACAAAATTTTTTAACCAAACATAAAATTTTTTTAAAAATTTTTAAAATTTGTTTGGAAATTTTTAAAAAAATTATTAACAAAAAATAACATTTTAATAAATACCTAATTTTAAATTATTTTTGAAAATTTCTAATTTAAAAAGTTTTAAACGTCTTTACAAAAGTGTTAAATTGTAATAGTTTCTTAAATAATTTAAAAAAATTTTTCGTAATTTTTAAAAGATTTTAATAAAAATTGAAATTTTTATATTTAATTTTTAAAATTAATTAATACGTTTAAAAAATTTTAAGCGTAAAAATAAATTATCAAAAATTACTTTTAAAAAAAAAATTATATGCCAAAAAAAAAAAAAATAAAAAAATGGCATATAAAAAAATTTTATATGCCATTTAAAATAGTTGAAAAAATTAAAAAAAAATTTATATTACTTTTGATAATTTTCAATTTAAAGATTTTCAAACGTTTTTAAAAATGGCTTTGAACTTTTTTAAATATATTTCATTTACTAACATAATTTTTTAAATAAATTTGAAATTTTTTTTAATATTTTTAAAAATTTTTTAATAATTTTTAAAAAAATTTATAAAAATAAAATTGAAAGTTTTATATTTAATTTGTAAAATTTATTAATTTGTTCTAAGATTACTAAAAATAAAAAAAATATTGACAACTATAAAAAAATATGTAAATGCTTTGAATAGTTTTAAAATTTTTTAATAAAAAATTACGTTTAATAATTTTTAATTAAAAATTTTTTAATTATTTTTAAAAGTTGTTTTAAAATTACTTTAAAATAAATAACTTGAAATAGTTTTAAAATTAAAAAAAAAAGATTAGATTCTTTTTGATAATTTTCAATTTAAAAGTTTTTAATAGTTTTTAAAAATTGTTTTCAATTTTTTTAGATATATCTTATTTTTTAGCATAATTTTTTGAATAAATTTAAAAAATTTTTAAATATTGAAAAAAAATTTTTTGTAATTTTTAAAGTAATTTCTAAAAATAAAATTTAAATATCTAACTAATATTTAATTTTTAAATATTATTAAAAACAAAAACATATTAAAAACTACTTAAAAAAAATATTTAAATGCTTTAAAATAATTTAAAATTTTTTTTATAAGAAATTATGTTTAATAATTTTTAATATACATTTTTTTAAACATTCTTAAAATGTGTTTCAAACATTTTTAAATATGTTTTAATTTTTAACAAAAATATTTAAATAATTTTAGAAATTTTTTACAAAATTTAAAAAAAAAATTTAATAATCTTAAAAAATTTTAACAAAATAAATTTGAAGTTTTTTTATGTATTTTTTAAAAAATATGTTTTAAAATATATTAAAAACAAAAATAAATTATTAAAAAATATTAATAAAAAATATTTAAATGCTTTGAAATAGTTTAAATAATTTTTAATAAGAAATTTAGATTATTTTCAATTTAAAAATTTTCAAACGTTTTTAAAAATTGTATTTGGGCTTTTTCCCACGTATCCCTATGATACCAAACGATATGCCATTCAGTTTTAAACGTTTACAGTTTCCAGTGCGGCTTGCATTTGCAATGTCAATAAATAAATCGCAAGAGCAGTCGCTAAGTGTATGTGGCATCAACCTAGAAAATCCATGTTTTTCACATGGCCAATTATATGTCGCCTGTTCCCGTGTCGGAAAACCATCAACATTATTTATTCGTCAGAACATAAAACTAAAAATATAGTTTATCAAAAAGCATTAGAATAGAGAGAAGCAGTGAAGGGTATAGAAGCTATTAGTTGGTTTCTAGAGCGCGCATGATAATGAGCTCAGTGCTTACTTCAAAATGTTCAGTTGTTCAATAGCGATTTGTAAAAATATAAGTGAAATTTTTGAACCCTACGGAATAAACACTATTATGAAAATATATATTTTGTTTTTTATTTAATAAAATTAGTAAAGTCCTTCTCAGGTATGACGAAACCAGGGAAATAGGTATTCATTTTTATATGGAGGATATTATAGATTCCAGTTCAAATTGAATAGGTACGCATACATAAGATAGGTCAGCTATACAAAATAAAGTAGTGCATCAAATTTACGCTAAGGCGGTACGAAGTTCGCCGGATCAGCTAGTAGATAATAAAAACCAACAAAAAAAACAAGAACTTTTTGTGAGAAAAAAGTAAAAACATTAATGCTAAAAAATTTTTTCTATTATTATTAATTGTGTTAACAATTAGTTTTAAGTTTGTAGTGGCTCTAACCCAAACTTATAATCCAGATCTTTTTTAATGTTGAGAGGTAAACCTTGACAATTTTATTTAACTTTTCTACACGGTCATTTCCGAAAGATGTCAATATTTCAATGACTTCGAGCCGTGAAAGCCTTTCTTCAATCTAATATTTTTATCTTCAATGATTGAGCTCGCCGAGAGCATCATCAAGCTCATAGAAAGCAATTGTGTTACTTCAAAGCAAACTAATAAAGAAAATAAAAATTTAATTAATTGTCAATCAAATAGATAGTTTTATCAATCAGATGTGAAAAAATGAACCATTAACAATTTGATCACAATCAAAATTTGTTTTGCAAGTATGCAAACGTCTCTTAATCTGACAAATTGGAGTTAATTACTTATAAACTCAAACTAAGGTTTTAGTGAAGGTACTGAAACGAATTTATACAATCTCTAAAAAAAATGCAGTTATGTAACATGTTTATCTATCGGCCGATTTTAATTATTTATACACCAAATTAAACGGTTATAAATAGACCACAAAATGGTTTAATAAAATCACGTATCAGCCCTAAAAACTTTAAAGCTAAACATTCGAAAAACTTTTAAAAAACTCTTAAATATCAAAAAAAATTGTTTAAACTATTGTAGAAATTGTGGTGCTTTTGGGAGAGAGACAACAATGGGTTTTACAGAGGCGGGAAAGAGATGAAAAAGTCCAGAGACGCAAAGCTTTGTAGATTTATTAGATAAACTAATAAGTCAATCAAGTTAAAACTGATGGAAAAGTGTTGTTTGAACGGTAGCATTTGAGTTTATATAGAGCGGTGCGGTTTGAAAGTGATTGATAAAATAGCGACTCTAGGAGTTTACTCTAGGAAGAGTGATTAATTCAAATGATTAAAGTTTCTGTTTGCTTGAATAAGTTTGGTATCTAGGAAACGAGTAAAAACTGAATTAAGCTTTATCGAGCCTACAAATTGAATTTAATTTTAAAGTTATGAAAACAAGTATAGTGTTCTAAAATATTTAAGGCTATCAGCAAACGTTCTCAATAAAACAGAGAGCTAGCAACTCTTTAGAATTTTAAGAAATCCAAACTGATCAGCACAGACATCTAACAATTTATTTTTTAGTTTATCAATAACTAATCGTAAATTGGTATTCTAAGTAATTGTAAAATAATTTGGCATCTCTACTTATGCTATTTTATTAGTATTGACATCTTTTGATTATCTAATTTCGATAATTTATTAAATTTTGTTATTTTAACTAATTTGTTTAATTAAACCTTTAATGCGCTTTTACAAAAGTGGTGAATAATGCAAATTGGCCGTCTTGCTAGTTTAATAGAAGCTGCTACATTTTTTAAGAAGGTCTAAAAAACTCTTGTTTATGCTAATGTGACGCGTTTGAGATACTTCAAAAATTTTCTCTTGCGCTATTACTATCAAGCAATAATAAAATATTCTAATAAAAGTTTTTACGTTTATTATTTTAAAAGCGAGCTACAATAAATAACTTAATTAAACACGTTGATGATAAAATCTATATCCTGGATGTTCCTGCAAGACATCTAAGTGATGAGATTTCACTCCAAGGCTATTTTCTTCAGGCAAAAAAAGCGATGTATCTAGATAGTTAAATGGCTTCAACATTGAAAGTTTTAAAGGATCTTCTTCTGTAGCACTAAAAGAGAAAATTGATTTATTACAAAATTTAAGTATTTTAAAAACATTATTACCGATATCCATTGTGATCTGCTTCGTAGTGTACAATGCGCACATTTCCTTCGGGGTCCACATAGCCGTAACTCCCGATGACCGTTCCATTGGGATGCCGCTCCTCGTTCCTGAATTGAACATTGTCGGTGGCAGGATCATCAATGTCATAGCCAAATGCGTAAGTTCCAGGACCTGAGGGTTCATGGTAAAAATAATTTGTCCAATCTGCTAAAGATAGTCGAGCGTTTGGAGCGCTGGAGGTGAGGTTAATTACAAGAATTCCAGTCAACTAAAAATTAAATTTTTAGGCATTATAATATTATTCATTAAGTTTCATAATTTTTTTAACTAATAATGCTTGCTAAACACATTTAGCATGTTATTATACAGATACTAAAAAAAATATAGTTTCCCAAAATACACGTTATAATCATGAATCAATCGGTTGTTAAATTAATTGCTTTTAAGCCAACTTCAAAAAGGAAGAAGGTTATAATGTTCCGCCGTATGTTTTTTATACATGTTGACCTATTTCTTTGTGAATGATGGACTGATATTAAAAATTCTTATTATGTGCTAAAGGGAGTACGGAGTACTTTAAGATTGTTTTAGTTGTCACCAAATATTAATAGTACAATACATACAGTAACGGAAAATTGAAGTAAAACAAGTGAAGATTAATCATAAAACCATAGATAAAGTAAGCTGAGTTTTTCTGCTTAAAAGAAGGAAGAGGCACATTACCTATATTTTACAGGTTTGTTATTATTCAATTACATCATAATAAATAAATTAAAACATATTTATTATTAAAACTATTTAATTTTTGCAACAATAAGTTGCATTACAATACTTGACAATTGTACAAATAAAAAAATGTTTCAAATTAAAGCAACATCCTTTCCACCAATTCTTTAGATCGATCAACTACTCTATATCCGAAAGGGATGAAAACAAAAATAGTCTTTATAAACATCTTTCGAATGTTTTTTCAGCTCAAGTTTACCTCCATAAGGTTTCAACGGCCTATGACTTATGCCGGGTTGTTTCTCTACTTCTGCTCTTTAAGGGTCGATCATGAAAAACACTATAAGAAACCCTGGTTTTCTTATAGTGTTTTTGTAATAGTATGTTTACTATTTTTAAATTGTCACATTTATCTTTTTTAAATAGTTTAAAAAAACTTTGTTATAAAATAATGTTTTTGAGTAAACAGTTTTGAATAAATAAAATTAAGTATGATTAAAATATAAATACAATAAATTAAAAAACTGTTAATAATTAAAAGCAGATACGCATAAAATAATAATAAAATATTGTTTATTATATGAGGTATATAAGATGTTGCATTGCTACACAAATGTCTTTAAAACACGACGAATGTAACAAGAAGAGATTTAGTAAAACAAGTATGGCAATACGTCTTATTAACCAAGTATAATATACTATTTTTTATTTATTTTAGTTTATTTATATAAAACTCTTTGTAAAAAAATATTTGATAATTTTTTATTATAATTATTTATAAAGTTTTCAAATCAGTTTATCAGTTCATCTGTAGTTGAGTAAAAACCATATTTTAAAACATTTATCAATCAACTACTTGATATTATAATAGTTTTCATATTAAATATTCAATTACAATTTTGACAAATAATATATTATATTATAATCGCTAGTCCTCTGTCGAAATACCATTTAAAAAAAGACTGTTATTATAATATTATTGTGTCTTACTATTTATTTTAATCTAATTAAAAACTTAATAGCAAATTTAATCAGTTTATTATAAAATAAAATAAATGTACTAAAAGAAACCGTTTATTTTTTATTTTTAGTTACCATGAAAATATCGTTTGAGATGACAAAATGACGAATTGTGATTTTTGATTTCCCATTTAAATATCACAGGATTTTTTTTTATTTAGAATTTTATGCAATTAAACAAAAATTTATCTAATAAAAACCAAAACATATTTTTGCAGAAAATTGAACGATCTACAAAAAAGATCTGACATAATTTTTTGGTAAGTCGATTCCTTTAAAAGTTATTTATCTTTTAAGTTCAAGCTCAAATTGTAAATATATAATTAACTAGCTGACCCGGCGAACTTCGTACCGCCTTAGCGTAAATTTGATGCACTACTTGGGTTATTGGTTATTTAACAATATTGGAAATTGGAACTCGATAAATTACGATAACTAATGTTAGATCATATTACGGTGGCGATGTTGATAACGATAAATTACAAGAACCAATATTGGAAACTTCCTGATATTGGAAAACTGACAGGTACATCAACTACTAGTGTGTTACTAGAATTTAAGAGAAAAGTACTAAAAACTGTCATTCATTTCCCGCATTCTCGATCCCGAATGACAGTTGAGGGAAATAGATAAGACTGTTAAGATAAAAGGGTAAAAGAATGTTAACGGAATGTATGTTTAGTAATTTTTTTTTTCTGGAATGTTGAAGGAATGTATGTTTAGTTATGTTTTTTCTGGAATGTCGAGGGGAGAAAAAATGTTAAAAAAATTTATGTTTAGTTATGCTTTTTTTCTGAAATATTAAGGGAATGTATGTTTAATTAGGGAGAAAAAATGATAAAGGAATGTATGTTCAATAAAGGAGGAAAAATGTTAAAAGAGTGTATGTTTAATTAAGGGAGGAAAAATGTTAAGAAAGTGTATGTTTAATTATGTTTTTTTCTGAAATGCTAAGGGAGGAAAAATGTTAAGAGAGTGTATGTTTAATTAGGGAGAAAAATGTAAGAATGTTATGGAAATGTATGTTTAATTATGCTTTTTTTTTGTTGAATGTTAAAGGAATGTATGTTTAATTATGTTTTTTTAGGGATGTTAAAGGGAAAAAATAGAAGAATGTTAAGGGAATGTATGTTTAATTTTGTTTTTTTTTGTCGAATGTTGGAGGAATGTATGTTTTTTCAGTTAAGGGGAAAAATGTAAGGGGAATAGATGTTTAATTGTGTTTTTTTGTATGGAGGGAATGTATGTTTAATTAGGTTTTGTTCTGTAATGTTAGGGTAGTGTATGTTTAATTACAGTTTTCCTTAAAGAAATGTATGTTTTTTCTATGTCAATGTCCTTCCTGAACTTGTAATTTTTTTCCAAAAAAAATTTCACTTTTTTTTGAAAGAAATTATAAGTTCAAAAAGTCTTCATTTAACAAAAATCAAGTTTTGTTAAGGGAATTAATTTTCTTGTATGTTCAATTTCTACAAGTCCAGTTCTCATTTTCACAAAAACCAATGTGATTTATTACCTTTTTTTCATACAATACTACTCTTTAATGTACTAACACCTAAAGACTTTTTCAAAACAGTTTCAATTATATACATGTATCAAACTTTACCGTTCTTCTTCTTATGGCTCTTATCAACAACATAAAATTGAGGTCCATTTTTGTACATGAATCATCTAGATAGGTAGTTCCAACC
Source organism: Lagria hirta (assembly GCA_947359425.1). Taxonomy (NCBI): domain Eukaryota; kingdom Metazoa; phylum Arthropoda; class Insecta; order Coleoptera; family Tenebrionidae; genus Lagria; species Lagria hirta. The sequence goes on from OX375794.1 coordinate 33,157,747, forward strand.
AGATTCAGATCACTTTTGTGACTTCTTAATTTAACCAATAACCAATATTATAAACTAAAAGATATTTCGGCACCATAATAAGAAAATTGGTTATTTTCCAATGATCTGAACATTTCCAAAGTAAGTTCCAAGGTTGAACATCCAATGGTCTACCGTAATAGCTTTATTAGTTATTTTCAGATAATCTGGAAATAACCAATATCTGTGTGACACGGTAATAGACCTGAATATCCTCCATATAAAAATGAATACTACTTATTTCCCTGGTCTCGTCATACCTGAGAAGGACCTTACTAATTTTATTAAATAAACAACAAAATATATATTTTCATTATAGTGTTTATTCCGGAGGGTTCCATAATTTCACTTATATTTTTACAAATCGCTATTGAACAACTGGGCATTTTGAAGTAAACACTGAGCTCAATATCACGCGCGCTCTAGAAAGCAACTAATAGCCTCTACACACTTCACTGCTTCTCTCTATTCTAATGATTTTTGATAAACTATATTTTTAGTTTTATGTTCTGGCGCGTGAATAAATAATGTTGATGATTTTCCGACACGGGAACAGGCGACATATAATGGGCCATGTGAAAAACATGAATTTTCTAGATTGATGCCACATACACTTAGCGACTGTCCTTGCGATTTATTTATTGACATTGCAAATGCAAGCCGCACTGAAAACTGTAAACGTTCAAAACTGAATGGCATATCGTTCGGTATCATAGGGATGCGTGGAATTAAAACATCTTCGCCTTCGTACTTCTCTTACAAAATGTTTGAAGGGAAGTTAAATTGTTAAAGTTAAAAGTTAAAAGTTAAAAGTTAAAATGACATTGTTATGACATGTTAAGTTGACATTTGTTAGCGCGGTTATGTCTGTGGTGTCATAGATCACCACAAGGTTTTTTGTTTTAAATTGAATGACGTTGACATTCGTAACGCGCTTTTTTTAAAATATGCAAAATTAAATGTATATTTTTCAATCTTTTTGAGAGATTTTCTTAATATTTTTTTCCGTGAGAACCTTGTACAGAGTATTAAAAAACTACAAAAAAAAAAATCAGCCAAATCGGTCAAGCCGTTTTCATGCTATGTCGTGACAACGGAAAACGGGTTTCATTTTTATATATATAGATTTCTAAAATGTTCCTAATCAACCACAAAGTAATGACTCAAAAAAATAAAATATTATATTATTTGCGTATTTTTACGTAAAACTATAAAATACTTACCAAATATCGATAGTTCTAAGAAAATTGATTTTTTTCTATGTAATTTTTAAAAGTGTCGGAATTTTACTTTAACCTAAAGTTTGTAGAAGTTCAACTTAAGATCTTTTTGAAAAATTCGTTATCAATTTGACAGTGATAGCAGTATGTTAGGAAGCCGCAAGAAAGTCTCAATGTTTTCCTGATTAAGAATTTTTTTACAATGAACAACTCAGATACACGTTTTCAACAGATTTGTGTTCCACGATCTACTTGACCTAGAGTTTTTTACAACATTACGGTATATGTGTTGCAAATTTGTTTCTGTTTTTTTATATATAATATTACTTAAAACAAAGAAATGATATTATTAAAGAATTCAAATTTGAATACTCATACTCATAACGCAGTAATTGTTAGCTTTACGGTATTGTGGGTATTTGTGACAAACTTAAAAAGTATTTAATATATAATTACGTGTAAAATATTTAGGCACGGCAACCCACTTTTTTGATTTATTTGATTTGATTTAGATAAACATCCTACATGAAAAAATTGAATAATCGATAACAAAACTACACTTGAATAATTAATTTTTTTTAGAACTAAAATTTACAGTTCAAAATATTTGTTTTTGACAATTTTTAAACTAGTTTCCTATTTAATACAAAAAAAAAATGCAAAACTAATTTAAATTTTATGATACTATTATTTTTTTTATATTACAATAATCTTTTAATTATAATGCGGAATAACATATGAATAAAATCAAAACAAAATTATTAAATAAAGAAAAAGTAATGCAAAATTAATTTAAATTTTATGATACTATTGATTTTTTTTTAAATATTAGAACCAAATTTATTTAAAAAACATGTACAAAGTAAGCTAGTTACTAAACATTATTCACGTTAGTAGATAGAGAATGAGAGAGCAGTTGCTCCCCCCACCACTTTTTGCGGTTTTACTTCCTGTCTCACGTCACGTGACCTTGTACAGATGCCCTGATTGGTCGGTTTGATTTAAACCTTCTCCCCCCACCACTTTTTCGAAAATTTTGATATCCGCTTTGGAGCATTCACTCATGAACCGCGAGCAAAGCTCGACGTGTTTAAATAAAAAATAGCGGTTCTGATCCATGCTAATCTCGGTAAGGTAGGCCACTATCGGTTAAACTATAGAGCTGCTTAGTTGTGACGTCACTAGCAATATGGCTGCTTAGTTGTGACGCTGTAATAATTTGAAAAATCACGGTTTATAGACATATTTAATAAGCTAATCTAGACAAACCTATAATCAAAAACTGTCAACACATAAACTAAAAGTATAGAGCTGCTTAGTTGTGACGTCACCAGCTTCATGCTAAGTGGGGGCGCCATATTTTAGTATAGAATTAGATTGGAGCAGTATCAATGTTTTTCTAAAGATAAAAAATGATCTAGTCTTGTCACAAGTCGCGAATCTTAGCAGGCCCCACCAGGTATTAGCTCCCACCAGCAGGTCCCCACCAGCAGGTCCAGCAGCATCCGAGAGCATCAGAGCTCCTATTGGTTGAACGAGCACATAACTTAGCACAAAGTGTGTTGATTGGCTGGCTGGACAACTCATCATTTAATGGTTTTAACAAACTTAATAGATTTAATAGATTTAATAGATTTAATAGATTTAATAGATTTAATAGATTTAATAGATTTAATAGATTTAATAGATTTAATAAATTTAATTGATTTGTAAGATTTAATAGATTTAATAGATTTAACAGATTTAATAGATTTAATAAATTTAATAGATTTAATAAATTCAATAAATTCAATAGATTTAATAGATTTAATAGATTTAATAGATTTAATAGATTTAATAGATTTAATAGATTTAATAGATTTAATAGATTTAATAGATTTAATAGATTTAATAGATTTAATAGATTTAATAGATTTAATAGATTTAATAGATTTAATAAATTTAATTGATTTGTAAGATTTAATAGATTCATTTAATGGTTTTAACAAACTTAATAGATTTTATAAATTTGGTAGATCTAATTGATTTTATAGTTCTTATAGATTTAATAAGTTTAAGAAAAATAATAGATTTAATGGTTTTAATAGATTTAATAGATTTAATAGATTTAATAGATTTAACAGATTTAATAGATTTAATAAATTTAATGGATTAAATAGATTTAATAGATTTAATAGATTTAATAGATTTAATAGATTTAATAGATTTAGTAGATTTAATAGATTTAATAGATTTAATAGATTTAATAGATTTAATAGATTTAATAGATTTAATAGATTTAATAAATTTAATTGATTTGTAAGATTTAATAGATTTAATAGATTTAACAAACTTAATAGATTTTAAAGATTTAATAAATTTAATAGATTTAATAGATTCAATAGATTTAATAGATTTAATAGATTTAATAGATTTAATAGATTTAATAGATTTAATAGATTTAATAGATTTAATAGATTTAATAAATTTAATTGATTTGTAAGATTTAATAGATTTAATAGATTTAACAAATTTAATAGATTTAATAAATTTAATAGATTTAATAAATTTAATAGATTTAATAGATTCAATAGATTTAATAGATTTAATAGATTTATAGATTTAATGGATTTAATAAATTTAATTGATTTGTAAGATTTAATAGATTTAATAGATTTAACAGATTTAATAGATTTAATAAATTTAATAGATTTAATAAATTTAATAGATTTAATAGATTTAATAGATTTAATAGAATTTAATAGATTTAACAGATTTAATAGATTTAATAAATTTAATAGATTTAATAAATTTAATAGATTTAATAGATTTAATAGATTTAATAGATTTAATAGATTTAATAGATTTAATAGATTTAATAGATTTAATAGATTTAATGGTTTTAACAAACTTAATAGATTTTAAAGATTTTATAAATTTGGTAGATCTAATTGATTTTATAGTTCTTATAGATTTAATAAGTTTAAGAAAAATAATATATTTAATGGTTTTAATAGATTTAATAGATTTAATAAATTTAATAGATTTAATAGATTTAATAGATTTAATAGATTTAATAGATTTAATAGATTTAATAGATTTAATAGATTTAATAGATTTAATAGATTTAATAGATTTAACAAACTTAATAGATTTTAAAGATTTAATAAATTTAATAGATTTAATAGATTTAATAGATTTAATAGATTTAATAGATTTAATAGATTTAATAGATTTAATAGATTTAATAGATTTAATAGATTTAATAGATTTAATAAATTCAATAAATTCAATAGATTTAATAGATTTAATAGATTTAATAGATTTAATAGATTTAATAGATTTAATAAATTTAATTGATTTGTAAGATTTAATAGATTCATTTAATGGTTTTAACAAACTTAATAGATTTTAAAAATTTTATAAATTTGGTAGATCTAATTGATTTTATAGTTCTTATAGATTTAATAAGTTTAAGAAAAATAATAGATTTAATGGTTTTAATAGATTTAATAGATTTAACAGATTTAATAGATTTAATAAATTTAATAGATTAAATAGATTTAATAGATTTAATAGATTTAATAGATTTAATAGATTTAATAGATTTAATAGATTTAATAGATTTAATAGATTTAATAGATTTAATAGATTTAATAGATTTAATAGATTTAATAGATTTAATAGATTTAATAGATTTAATAGATTTAATAGATTTAATAAATTTAATTGATTTGTAAGATTTAATAGATTTAATAGATTTAACAAACTTAATAGATTTTAAAGATTTAATAAATTTAATAGATTTAATAGATTCAATAGATTTAATAGATTTAATAGATTTAATAGATTTAATAGATTTAATAAATTTAATTGATTTGTAAGATTTAATAGATTTAATAGATTTAATAAATTTAATAGATTTAATAAATTTAATAGATTTAATAGATTCAATAGATTTAATAGATTTAATAGATTTAATAGATTTAATAGATTTAATAGATTTAATAAATTTAATTGATTTGTAAGATTTAATAGATTTAATAGATTTAACAGATTTAATAGATTTAATAAATTTAATAGATTTAATAAATTTAATAGATTTAATAGATTCATTTAATGGTTTTAACAAACTTAATAGATTTTAAAGATTTTATAAATTTGGTAGATCTAATTGATTTTATAGTTCTTATAGATTTAATAAGTTTAAGAAAAATAATATATTTAATGGTTTTAATAGATTTAATAGATTTAATAAATTTAATAGATTTAATAGATTTAATAGATTTAATAGATTTAATAGATTTAATAGATTTAATAGATTTAATAGATTTAATAGATTTAATAGATTTAATAGATTTAATAGATTTAACAAACTTAATAGATTTTAAAGATTTAATAAATTTAATAGATTTAATAGATTTAATAGATTTAATAGATTTAATAGATTTAATAGATTTAATAGATTTAATAGATTTAATAGATTTAATAGATTTAATAGATTTAATAAATTCAATAAATTCAATAGATTTAATAGATTTAATAGATTTAATAGATTTAATAGATTTAATAGATTTAATAAATTTAATTGATTTGTAAGATTTAATAGATTCATTTAATGGTTTTAACAAACTTAATAGATTTTAAAAATTTTATAAATTTGGTAGATCTAATTGATTTTATAGTTCTTATAGATTTAATAAGTTTAAGAAAAATAATAGATTTAATGGTTTTAATAGATTTAATAGATTTAACAGATTTAATAGATTTAATAAATTTAATAGATTAAATAGATTTAATAGATTTAATAGATTTAATAGATTTAATAGATTTAATAGATTTAATAGATTTAATAGATTTAATAGATTTAATAGATTTAATAGATTTAATAGATTTAATAGATTTAATAGATTTAATAGATTTAATAGATTTAATAGATTTAATAAATTTAATTGATTTGTAAGATTTAATAGATTTAATAGATTTAACAAACTTAATAGATTTTAAAGATTTAATAAATTTAATAGATTTAATAGATTCAATAGATTTAATAGATTTAATAGATTTAATAGATTTAATAGATTTAATAAATTTAATTGATTTGTAAGATTTAATAGATTTAATAGATTTAATAAATTTAATAGATTTAATAAATTTAATAGATTTAATAGATTCAATAGATTTAATAGATTTAATAGATTTATAGATTTAATGGATTTAATAGATTTAATAAATTTAATTGATTTGTAAGATTTAATAGATTTAATAGATTTAACAGATTTAATAGATTTAATAAATTTAATAGATTTAATAAATTTAATAGATTTAATAGATTTAATAGATTTAATAGATTTAATAGATTTAATAGATTTAATAAATTTAATAGATTAATAAAAAAACTATAAAAACGATAAAGTGTTTTAATTATCAGAACTTTTTTCACATTGTTTTATCTCTACTTGCTTCCTGTCCTTTTTCCTAAATGATCTAACCAAGACTTGTTACGACATGTAGAAAATTGTGGTTTTTGTAATTTAAATGAAACAAAAACTGTTATCTAAAACCGCAACATCCATTTTTTTATTTAAACATTAGTGTTATGAACTTGTAGTGTAGTATAAAAATTTAAGTTGTACCATGGCATCCGATAACAGTTTCGTTTCAAAAATAAATGAAATTGGTCAATGTGAGTTTCCACCTAAATTGAATGTTTCCGATCTTACGATAGGAAAACAATATAAAATTAAATTAATAAAAAAGGTTAAAACATGTTTTGGGGAGTGTGTTTTATGTGAAGTGGAGGATGGAGTGATTTTTCTCCCCAAACGTTTAACTTCAACTTTAACACCAGAGTGTATAGAAGAGTTATTGTGTGGCAACGGATCCTATCTAACATATGAGGGGGTGAAACCGTGTGGGCAGTTGAATCCTGCACACAAATTTACATTTAAGAAACTTTAAATTATTAATAAGGTAAGATATTTATAGTGTATTAAAAACTTTATTAAAAAACATTTTATTTTAGATTAAATTTATACTTTACATTTAAGAAACTTTAAATTATCAATAAGGTAAGATATTTATAGTACATTAAAAACTTTATTAAAAAACATTTTATTTTAGATTTTATACAAAAAATATTTAATAATAAGGTTATAGTTAAGTAATAAAACAATGGTTCCATCTTCTGTATCAAATGGATTGACCCCTTCAAGTACCAAAAAAAAAATACGATTATCTTAAATTATTTATCTTTAATTTTTTAGTTAATGTGGACTTATACAACGTGGAAAGATGGAAAAATGTACCAAAACTATCAACATCTTCCGAAGGTTGTTTCAATCACACAGAAAATATGGGGTGCTGTTGTAGCAACACAAATTATATATTGTTATATAATTGGTTAAAAGGCAATGTATTAATTTGAAAATAAATAAGTAAAAAAAAAAAATGTATGCTTTTTCCTATCTATAAACTAACAATTATTTTACTAATAACCATAGTAAGACCTAAAATCTTTTTTTTTACTTTAGTACTTTAGACCAAGATGTAAACTAAGAAAAGCGTTTTATAATAAAAATTAAGTTTTTATTTAAACCTGTGTGCACCATAAATGATTGATTTTAAAGTTGTTTATACACACAAAAATATTTACTTATAGAGTTTAAAAACATATGTAAATTAAAGGTTGTAAAATAAAAACCACTTTATTGAACATATTAATGAGTAATGAGCAACTACTTGATAAAACTATTAATGTAAGATCATTTTTTAAATATTATTTTCGTTTATTTATACTTTCAACGAAGTAGACGCTAATTTAATGCTACTTATTTAATTGTTAGGTTTAACAAGTTTTATTACTGAAACAAAAAGTAGTCAAATTAACATTATTTGCACGTGTAAAAAAATTATATTATTTCTAGGAGAAGCGCTTAAGAGACTTGTTCAGGTACAAACCTATAATTCAGATTCTATCGTTAAATAATATTATTACAATTAATATTATCATCAATAATATAGATTTGCAATAAAGTTATTTAAAATAAACAACAAAACTTTTTTTTTTAAATATTTGGTTTTTTAACAAAAATCGGTAGGCAATACTAAATTTGAACATATTTAACCAAATTTGAACATTCTAGCTACTTTACAGTAAATATGGTACAAACTAAGAGTCATTTTATCAACAACATTTTATTATCGTATTTGTAAAAACATGATAAAGTACTTTTATAAGAATATTTTACAATCTGCACACCTCATGTGTTCTTATAATGGAATGTCTATATTAGAAATTATTAAATATATTTGTAATTCTTTTAATAATATTGAAAGCTCTTGTTTAATAGAATATATGTATTATTTTCCAAAATGAAATTTTAAATGAATTCAATAAAAAATATAAAAAGTACTATGTTTTGTTTCTATATATATATATATATATATATATATGTATTTCATCGAACTTATCTAAATAAACAAAAATTAATCCACAAACATTTAAACATAAATTGAATTTATTTTGTATAAAAATGAAAAAGATAACTAAATAAAGATTCCATTATATGTGATATCATTTTTACATCATCTTTAACCACGAAAATCTTACATCATATCCATAAGAGAAAAATTATCTACTAAATGAAAGGAAATCCTCAAAGCGTTATATTTATGAAAAAAAAGATAAATTTTACATCATTTTTGACCAAACTTTTTCCACAATATCCGTATGAGAAAAATTAATATAACTAATGATCTAAGTTTTCTATAATTCTTCTCATTCTATCAAATGTTTTTTAACAATTTGGTTTATAGTCTTTTTGAAAAAATAATGTCATCATCTCTAGAACAACTCGCTATTAATACAATATTAAAAAATATTCATATTAATAAACAATTTTATAAATTTAATACATGAGATTTAATAGATTAAATATAATACTTAATAAATTTAATCTGTATTCTTTTTGTTCTTAAATCATTTTTCTTCAATTGTTTTTACATCTAGTATTCAATTGTTTTTTCATTAATTTTTTTTGTCTGAACATTTTTATTTTTTTCAACTATTCTCTTTAGATTTAGTTCTGTTTTTTCGTTTTTAATCCGTTTTTTCATTTGTTTTTTTATTTTTTTTTTTAAAAACTATCATTTTTTAATTATAAAACTAAATAATAATAGCTTTGTTGATATAGCGTGTGCCAAATTTGCAAATGGTGACAGAATGTGTGAACCAGCTGTCAGTGGTGGCAGCTTTTGTAGAAATGTATGATATGGGTGGAGGTGATGTTGTCCAACATGTATTAACTTGTTTAGTGTTGAAGTATATGTTTAGAATGTGAGATGTGTATAATAAGCGGTAAGCGAATATTTATTAATAAAACATATCTAATTTAAAGTTTACAGATATTGGAGGTGTCAACAATCTGTGTTAGAAAAAATTAATAGATTATTGAAAAATATAACAGAGTTAAAAGATGTGTTAACCATATATGCGATGACTGAAAAATTTAATTCAGTTCTCACTATATAATAATTTAAAAAGTGATAGTTAATGGTATTGTATGTATATACATATAATTCAAAAAATAATATTTTCGAGCATGAAAAGATATCAGTGCTACTCTTATCAATATTTCCTCTTAATATCATCCGAAAGATGTAATGAAAACGTATGTGAAAAGTGTTTATTAGAAGAATACAATAATGGTATGGTAATGATGTTTTCAAAGAAAAAACAACATATGATTGTAAGGAAACAGTCAATAGAAATAATGAAAAAACGATGTTCAAAAATTTTTATTAATTGTGATCGATGTGGTGACGAGTGTTTTAAAATAAATGACCTTGATAGCTGTTATCTCTGTAAATTATATTACTCTTTAAATGGAAATCAAGAATTTAAGAAAAAAATATTATTTAAAATTTAATGTATATGTGTGTGAGAGAGAGAGAGAGAGATACAATAAAAAATTTGTTTGTCTTATTTGATATCTCGATAATTTCATGTTATTGAATAAATTATAGTTTTTTACCTATTCTATTATACAAACAATATTTATTGTAAATTTATTGAATAAAGTATACATTCATAGTTTATATGTTTATCTATACACATCAAGGTAAAGGTGTTCTATTTCCAGATGGCGCCACTATCGCGGTTGGAGCCAGGCAACCCCCAAAACACATTTTCAAAATATTTAATTTAGTAGGTTGAGCGGATCTGTTTTTTTCATAGAAAAATACTATTTAATATCTAAAAAAAAAAAAATTTTAGCAAGTCGCGAATCTGTAATTAGCAGGCTCCACAGGTATTAGCGGACAGCCCCCACCAGCAGGTCCAGTCTGAATATACTGATCCAGGCACTTCACTATAGGATCGCATTTTAGTATTGAACGCATATGTATTGCACGAAGTATTATTATACACATTATCTGTATTACATGTATCATATACATCACCTCCACCCATATCATACATTTCTACAAAAGCTGCCACCACTGACAGCTGGTACTGCTGCTGGACCTGCTGGTGGGGGCTGTCCGCTAATACCTGTGGAGCCTGCTAATTACAGATTCGCGACTTGCTAAAATTTTTTTTTTTTTAGATATTAAATAGTATTTTTCTATGAAAAAAACAGATCCGCTCAACCTACTAAATTAAATATTTTGAAAATGTGTTTTGGGGGTTGCCTGGCTCCAACCGCGATAGTGGCGCCATCTGGAAATAGAACACCTTTACCTTGATGTGTATAGATAAACATATAAACTATGAATGTATACTTTATTCAATAAATTTACAATAAATATTGTTTGTATAATAGAATAGGTAAAAAACTATAATTTATTCAATAACATGAAATTATCGAGATATCAAATAAGACAAACAAATTTTTTATTGTATCTCTCTCTCTCTCTCTCACACACATATACATTAAATTTTAAATAATATTTTTTTCTTAAATTCTTGATTTCCATTTAAAGAGTAATATAATTTACAGAGATAACAGCTATCAAGGTCATTTATTTTAAAACACTCGTCACCACATCGATCACAATTAATAAAAATTTTTGAACATCGTTTTTTCATTATTTCTATTGACTGTTTCCTTACAATCATATGTTGTTTTTTCTTTGAAAACATCATTACCATACCATTATTGTATTCTTCTAATAAACACTTTTCACATACGTTTTCATTACATCTTTCGGATGATATTAAGAGGAAATATTGATAAGAGTAGCACTGATATCTTTTCATGCTCGAAAATATTATTTTTTGAATTATATGTATATACATACAATACCATTAACTATCACTTTTTAAATTATTATATAGTGAGAACTGAATTAAATTTTTCAGTCATCGCATATATGGTTAACACATCTTTTAACTCTGTTATATTTTTCAATAATCTATTAATTTTTTCTAACACAGATTGTTGACACCTCCAATATCTGTAAACTTTAAATTAGATATGTTTTATTAATAAATATTCGCTTACCGCTTATTATACACATCTCACATTCTAAACATATACTTCAACACTAAACAAGTTAATACATGTTGGACAACATCACCTCCACCCATATCATACATTTCTACAAAAGCTGCCACCACTGACAGCTGGTTCACACATTCTGTCACCATTTGCAAATTTGGCACACGCTATATCAACAAAGCTATTATTATTTAGTTTTATAATTAAAAAATGATAGTTTTTAAAAAAAAAAATAAAAAAACAAATGAAAAAACGGATTAAAAAAGAAAAAACAGAACTAAATCTAAAGAGAATAGTTGAAAAAAATAAAAATGTTCAGACAAAAAAAATTAATGAAAAAACAATTGAATACTAGATGTAAAAACAATTGAAGAAAAATGATTTAAGAACAAAAAGAATACAGATTAAATTTATTAAGTATTATATTTAATCTATTAAATCTCATGTATTAAATTTATAAAATTGTTTATTAATATGAATATTTTTTAATATTGTATTAATAGCGAGTTGTTCTAGAGATGATGACATTATTTTTTCAAAAAGACTATAAACCAAATTGTTAAAAAACATTTGATAGAATGAGAAGAATTATAGAAAACTTAGATCATTAGTTATATTAATTTTTCTCATACGGATATTGTGGAAAAAGTTTGGTCAAAAATGATGTAAAATTTATCTTTTTTTTCATAAATATAACGCTTTGAGGATTTCCTTTCATTTAGTAGATAATTTTTCTCTTATGGATATGATGTAAGATTTTCGTGGTTAAAGATGATGTAAAAATGATATCACATATAATGGAATCTTTATTTAGTTATCTTTTTCATTTTTATACAAAATAAATTCAATTTATGTTTAAATGTTTGTGGATTAATTTTTGTTTATTTAGATAAGTTCGATGAAATACATATATATATATATATATATATAGAAACAAAACATAGTACTTTTTATATTTTTTATTGAATTCATTTAAAATTTCATTTTGGAAAATAATACATATATTCTATTAAACAAGAGCTTTCAATATTATTAAAAGAATTACAAATATATTTAATAATTTCTAATATAGACATTCCATTATAAGAACACATGAGGTGTGCAGATTGTAAAATATTCTTATAAAAGTACTTTATCATGTTTTTACAAATACGATAATAAAATGTTGTTGATAAAATGACTCTTAGTTTGTACCATATTTACTGTAAAGTAGCTAGAATGTTCAAATTTGGTTAAATATGTTCAAATTTAGTATTGCCTACCGATTTTTGTTAAAAAACCAAATATTTAAAAAAAAAGTTTTGTTGTTTATTTTAAATAACTTTATTGCAAATCTATATTATTGATGATAATATTAATTGTAATAATATTATTTAACGATAGAATCTGAATTATAGGTTTGTACCTGAACAAGTCTCTTAAGCGCTTCTCCTAGAAATAATATAATTTTTTTACACGTGCAAATAATGTTAATTTGACTACTTTTTGTTTCAGTAATAAAACTTGTTAAACCTAACAATTAAATAAGTAGCATTAAATTAGCGTCTACTTCGTTGAAAGTATAAATAAACGAAAATAATATTTAAAAAATGATCTTACATTAATAGTTTTATCAAGTAGTTGCTCATTACTCATTAATATGTTCAATAAAGTGGTTTTTATTTTACAACCTTTAATTTACATATGTTTTTAAACTCTATAAGTAAATATTTTTGTGTGTATAAACAACTTTAAAATCAATCATTTATGGTGCACACAGGTTTAAATAAAAACTTAATTTTTATTATAAAACGCTTTTCTTAGTTTACATCTTGGTCTAAAGTACTAAAGTAAAAAAAAAGATTTTAGGTCTTACTATGGTTATTAGTAAAATAATTGTTAGTTTATAGATAGGAAAAAGCATACATTTTTTTTTTTACTTATTTATTTTCAAATTAATACATTGCCTTTTAACCAATTATATAACAATATATAATTTGTGTTGCTACAACAGCACCCCATATTTTCTGTGTGATTGAAACAACCTTCGGAAGATGTTGATAGTTTTGGTACATTTTTCCATCTTTCCACGTTGTATAAGTCCACATTAACTAAAAAATTAAAGATAAATAATTTAAGATAATCGTATTTTTTTTTGGTACTTGAAGGGGTCAATCCATTTGATACAGAAGATGGAACCATTGTTTTATTACTTAACTATAACCTTATTATTAAATATTTTTTGTATAAAATCTAAAATAAAATGTTTTTTAATAAAGTTTTTAATGTACTATAAATATCTTACCTTATTGATAATTTAAAGTTTCTTAAATGTAAAGTATAAATTTAATCTAAAATAAAATGTTTTTTAATAAAGTTTTTAATACACTATAAATATCTTACCTTATTAATAATTTAAAGTTTCTTAAATGTAAATTTGTGTGCAGGATTCAACTGCCCACACGGTTTCACCCCCTCATATGTTAGATAGGATCCGTTGCCACACAATAACTCTTCTATACACTCTGGTGTTAAAGTTGAAGTTAAACGTTTGGGGAGAAAAATCACTCCATCCTCCACTTCACATAAAACACACTCCCCAAAACATGTTTTAACCTTTTTTATTAATTTAATTTTATATTGTTTTCCTATCGTAAGATCGGAAACATTCAATTTAGGTGGAAACTCACATTGACCAATTTCATTTATTTTTGAAACGAAACTGTTATCGGATGCCATGGTACAACTTAAATTTTTATACTACACTACAAGTTCATAACACTAATGTTTAAATAAAAAAAAATGGATGTTGCGGTTTTAGATAACAGTTTTTGTTTCATTTAAATTACAAAAACCACAATTTTCTACATGTCGTAACAAGTCTTGGTTAGATCATTTAGGAAAAAGGACAGGAAGCAAGTAGAGATAAAACAATGTGAAAAAAGTTCTGATAATTAAAACACTTTATCGTTTTTATAGTTTTTTTATTAATCTATTAAATTTATTAAATCTATTAAATCTATTAAATCTATTAAATCTATTAAATCTATTAAATTTATTAAATCTATTAAATTTATTAAATCTATTAAATCTGTTAAATCTATTAAATCTATTAAATCTTACAAATCAATTAAATTTATTAAATCTATTAAATCCATTAAATCTATAAATCTATTAAATCTATTAAATCTATTGAATCTATTAAATCTATTAAATTTATTAAATCTATTAAATTTATTAAATCTATTAAATCTATTAAATCTTACAAATCAATTAAATTTATTAAATCTATTAAATCTATTAAATCTATTAAATCTATTAAATCTATTGAATCTATTAAATCTATTAAATTTATTAAATCTTTAAAATCTATTAAGTTTGTTAAATCTATTAAATCTATTAAATCTTACAAATCAATTAAATTTATTAAATCTATTAAATCTATTAAATCTATTAAATCTATTAAATCTATTAAATCTATTAAATCTATTAAATCTATTAAATCTATTAAATCTATTAAATCTATTAAATCTATTAAATCTATTAAATCTATTAAATCTATTAAATCTATTAAATCTATTTAATCTATTAAATTTATTAAATCTATTAAATCTGTTAAATCTATTAAATCTATTAAAACCATTAAATCTATTATTTTTCTTAAACTTATTAAATCTATAAGAACTATAAAATCAATTAGATCTACCAAATTTATAAAATTTTTAAAATCTATTAAGTTTGTTAAAACCATTAAATGAATCTATTAAATCTTACAAATCAATTAAATTTATTAAATCTATTAAATCTATTAAATCTATTAAATCTATTAAATCTATTAAATCTATTGAATTTATTGAATTTATTAAATCTATTAAATCTATTAAATCTATTAAATCTATTAAATCTATTAAATCTATTAAATCTATTAAATCTATTAAATCTATTAAATCTATTAAATCTATTAAATTTATTAAATCTTTAAAATCTATTAAGTTTGTTAAATCTATTAAATCTATTAAATCTATTAAATCTATTAAATCTATTAAATCTATTAAATCTATTAAATCTATTAAATCTATTAAATCTATTAAATCTATTAAATCTATTAAATTTATTAAATCTATTAAATCTATTAAAACCATTAAATATATTATTTTTCTTAAACTTATTAAATCTATAAGAACTATAAAATCAATTAGATCTACCAAATTTATAAAATCTTTAAAATCTATTAAGTTTGTTAAAACCATTAAATGAATCTATTAAATCTATTAAATTTATTAAATCTATTAAATTTATTAAATCTATTAAATCTGTTAAATCTATTAAATCTATTAAATCTTACAAATCAATTAAATTTATTAAATCTATTAAATCTATTAAATCTATTAAATCTATTAAATCTATTAAATCTATTGAATCTATTAAATCTATTAAATTTATTAAATCTATTAAATTTATTAAATCTATTAAATCTATTAAATCTTACAAATCAATTAAATTTATTAAATCTATTAAATCTATTAAATCTATTAAATCTATTAAATCTATTGAATCTATTAAATCTATTAAATTTATTAAATCTTTAAAATCTATTAAGTTTGTTAAATCTATTAAATCTATTAAATCTTACAAATCAATTAAATTTATTAAATCTATTAAATCTATTAAATCTATTAAATCTATTAAATCTATTAAATCTATTAAATCTATTAAATCTATTAAATCTATTAAATCTATTAAATCTATTAAATCTATTAAATCTATTAAATCTATTAAATCTATTAAATCTATTAAATCTATTAAATCTATTTAATCTATTAAATTTATTAAATCTATTAAATCTGTTAAATCTATTAAATCTATTAAAACCATTAAATCTATTATTTTTCTTAAACTTATTAAATCTATAAGAACTATAAAATCAATTAGATCTACCAAATTTATAAAATTTTTAAAATCTATTAAGTTTGTTAAAACCATTAAATGAATCTATTAAATCTTACAAATCAATTAAATTTATTAAATCTATTAAATCTATTAAATCTATTAAATCTATTAAATCTATTAAATCTATTGAATTTATTGAATTTATTAAATCTATTAAATCTATTAAATCTATTAAATCTATTAAATCTATTAAATCTATTAAATCTATTAAATCTATTAAATCTATTAAATCTATTAAATCTATTAAATTTATTAAATCTTTAAAATCTATTAAGTTTGTTAAATCTATTAAATCTATTAAATCTATTAAATCTATTAAATCTATTAAATCTATTAAATCTATTAAATCTATTAAATCTATTAAATCTATTAAATCTATTAAATTTATTAAATCTATTAAATCTATTAAAACCATTAAATATATTATTTTTCTTAAACTTATTAAATCTATAAGAACTATAAAATCAATTAGATCTACCAAATTTATAAAATCTTTAAAATCTATTAAGTTTGTTAAAACCATTAAATCTATTAAATCTATTAAATCTATTAAATCTATTAAATCTATTAAATCTATTAAATCTATTAAATCTATTAAATCTATTAAATTTATTAAATCTATTAAATTTATTAAATCTATTAAATCTGTTAAATCTATTAAATTCTATTAAATCTATTAAATCTATTAAATCTATTAAATTTATTAAATCTATTAAATTTATTAAATCTATTAAATCTGTTAAATCTATTAAATCTATTAAATCTTACAAATCAATTAAATTTATTAAATCCATTAAATCTATAAATCTATTAAATCTATTAAATCTATTGAATCTATTAAATCTATTAAATTTATTAAATCTATTAAATTTATTAAATCTATTAAATTTGTTAAATCTATTAAATCTATTAAATCTTACAAATCAATTAAATTTATTAAATCTATTAAATCTATTAAATCTATTAAATCTATTAAATCTATTAAATCTATTAAATCTATTAAATCTATTGAATCTATTAAATCTATTAAATTTATTAAATCTTTAAAATCTATTAAGTTTGTTAAATCTATTAAATCTATTAAATCTTACAAATCAATTAAATTTATTAAATCTATTAAATCTATTAAATCTATTAAATCTATTAAATCTATTAAATCTATTAAATCTATTAAATCTATTAAATCTACTAAATCTATTAAATCTATTAAATCTATTAAATCTATTAAATCTATTAAATCTATTTAATCCATTAAATTTATTAAATCTATTAAATCTGTTAAATCTATTAAATCTATTAAATCTATTAAATCTATTAAAACCATTAAATCTATTATTTTTCTTAAACTTATTAAATCTATAAGAACTATAAAATCAATTAGATCTACCAAATTTATAAAATCTATTAAGTTTGTTAAAACCATTAAATGAATCTATTAAATCTTACAAATCAATTAAATTTATTAAATCTATTAAATCTATTAAATCTATTAAATCTATTAAATCTATTAAATCTATTAAATCTATTAAATCTATTAAATCTATTAAATCTATTAAATCTATTAAATCTATTAAATCTATTAAATCTATTAAATCTATTAAATCTATTGAATTTATTGAATTTATTAAATCTATTAAATTTATTAAATCTATTAAATCTGTTAAATCTATTAAATCTATTAAATCTTACAAATCAATTAAATTTATTAAATCTATTAAATCTATTAAATCTATTAAATCTATTAAATCTATTAAATCTATTAAATCTATTAAATCTATTAAATCTATTAAATCTATTAAGTTTGTTAAAACCATTAAATGATGAGTTGTCCAGCCAGCCAATCAACACACTTTGTGCTAAGTTATGTGCTCGTTCAACCAATAGGAGCTCTGATGCTCTCGGATGCTGCTGGACCTGCTGGTGGGGACCTGCTGGTGGGAGCTAATACCTGGTGGGGCCTGCTAAGATTCGCGACTTGTGACAAGACTAGATCATTTTTTATCTTTAGAAAAACATTGATACTGCTCCAATCTAATTCTATACTAAAATATGGCGCCCCCACTTAGCATGAAGCTGGTGACGTCACAACTAAGCAGCTCTATACTTTTAGTTTATGTGTTGACAGTTTTTGATTATAGGTTTGTCTAGATTAGCTTATTAAATATGTCTATAAACCGTGATTTTTCAAATTATTACAGCGTCACAACTAAGCAGCCATATTGCTAGTGACGTCACAACTAAGCAGCTCTATAGTTTAACCGATAGTGGCCTACCTTACCGAGATTAGCATGGATCAGAACCGCTATTTTTTATTTAAACACGTCGAGCTTTGCTCGCGGTTCATGAGTGAATGCTCCAAAGCGGATATCAAAATTTTCGAAAAAGTGGTGGGGGGAGAAGGTTTAAATCAAACCGACCAATCAGGGCATCTGTACAAGGTCACGTGACGTGAGACAGGAAGTAAAACCGCAAAAAGTGGTGGGGGGAGCAACTGCTCTCTCATTCTCTATCTACTCACGTTGTTTTGGCATAGAGAAGGATATGAAAATTTAGCGTTTAACTTGATAGTGAAGCTTTCCGTTCAATTAGATATGCTGTTCTAAAATTAAGGCTAATTAATCAACAGCATATGCGCATATGTCAGTTTTACTAATTTACAATAAAAATTATTTACAGTTAACCTTGCTTAAAGCAGGAATAGTAAGTAGTAAGATTATTCATCAATTTTCACTCAATTTTATTTTTTTTTTCTATTCTATGATAATTTGATAATTAAACTTATGTATCTGCAAAAAAAGATTTGTAATGTAACATAACTAAATTTTTCTTATATTATTAAACATAAAATTTAGTACGAAAAAACAGAAAATAAAATATTTAGTAAAAATCATTCACTCCTAAAAATGTGAGGTTTTAATTCTGATAACGTTGCAATGGCAGAAAATTTCTGGTCTTATTTATGTTTAACTCTCTAACAAGAATAGACAGAAGAATAGTCACCAAGAGAATAAGTGTGAATGACGAAGTGAATCTGTACTACTACTTAAAACAAGATTCTTTAAAATTTTGAACCTACTTATTAAAACTAACTCTATTCTAACGCTATATTTATGTAGATATTTATTTATTTATCTTCTGTTTTTTAATTATTTAAATATTTACAATTTGAAACGTCTTCTGCAAACATCATCCGCAGCATGTCAAAGTAAATAAAAGCTGTAATTTAAACCAAAGTTAGAAATACGAAATACTCAGTTTAACTTGTATAGTTAGAACGTTTAATATATGCGGCAGTAAATTTTATTGTTCATAGAAAGGAAATAGACTACCACGGTAAGAAAAATTTACGACCAAAAGTGTTGCGTGCATAGTGTTTATGAATAGAACCAGCTAAAGCCGGCTAACAATAAACAAAAAAAAGCAAATACTGTTACTCATTAGTAAATGTACAATATAGGTATCACCTAAACTTACACAGTAACAATTAAATTCATTGAAATAACAATAAAAAATTAAACATATTAACTCAAATCAAAATCAGAAATCAGATTCAGATGAGTCGCTATCATTTAGATTTATAATTATTTTATTTGGTTGGGTATTTTGAAATAAAGTCTTTATTATTTATTACATGTTTAATGCAGTTTTGTAATTTTTTTTTTATTAAATATACCAGTTTTTTAATAACATTTACAACAGCTTATAAGTTTTTGAGTGACTATTGTATTTTTTTATATTTTTTTTTAAATTATTAAATTGGTAATACAAAAATAGGGTAGAAGTTTTAAAACTTTAAATTATGACTGTGTTTTTGAGTATTTAACTTTCTAAGGGATTAGTGCAATAATGTTTACTGCCAGACAAAGATTTTTACTATTATTCTAAGTGCTGTCACATTTTGAAAATTATTTTGAAATAGACTCAAGCCTTATAGATTTTTAGGATTCTTAATGATTGTGATTGAGATCAAGTTGTCTTGAAATCTTATCTGTTACATATTGCCGATTATTAACATAAGACTATCTGATCTGACCTGACAAAAATCAAAATCAAAAGTGTTTCCAAATTCGCATTTACTGTTTAATAACTTTAGTAGTTACAGAAACAAAGTTGTAGAGAATTTGCAACACCAACTGTTTTTGTGCAACCAGATCTTTTTGTGCGACAAGTAATTAATTGGTTTGACGTAAGGTAAAAACCATTTACTTTTTTTCTTTTTGTACGATCGAGATCAAATTTGCAGCCACGAAGAAATTGAAGAAGAGACAGTTTATCGGTTTTGATGTGATATTGAGGGTTTGAAGCAGACCATTGTTCTATGTCATGAAGGGCCTTTGTGCGAATTTCTTGCGTTTCGTTGAGATTTTCTTCACAATTTCTGCATTTAATGAAAATGTATATTCTACGTTACAAAATGGCGGCTGCAAGACAAGAGCTACGCTACGACTCTACAAACTTAGTTTTAACACTAACTTGCTCTTAACATAAAAAAATACACAAGGTTCTAACCTTTGTAACTTCAAAATGTAAGTGTTAACAAGGATGAATATTTTGCAGCTTTAATCTTTAAAATAAATGGGTCTACAGGTAATTATTTTGGTTTATTGGTATTTTGTAGTTTTTTTACATTTTAGCTGTTAATTTAGTACTTTATTTTATATAAATAAAGGCACGGTGATGCCGTTTCTATCATTTCTATGTTAATTTTTTTTTTCAATCCCAACTGTAAAAATTAACCTGCAAGTATAGTTTCAACAGAATAGCGCACACTGCAAAAGACACAATAGTTTTTTAGCCGACATTTTTGGTGAACGAATTATTTTTCTTACAAGCGATTTTAATGAGTTTCTACGTTCTTCGATTTTAACCGCTTTAAACTTGTTCTTTCAGGGTTATGTGAAAGAAAAAGTCTATATTAGCAAGCCTAGAACCATCCCGCAATTCAAAAACAATATACGCGACAAAAGCAAGAGCACCTAAATTTTTAAGAATAGTGCGAAAATGTTTTAAAGAGAGCACAAACATGTGAAGCAAAAAATAACTACCACTTGCAAGATATAATTTTTCATGATTATATCAAAAATTATCTTTATAAATTTACCGTTAATAAAAAATACACATATTGAATAATTATGTCTCAAATAAAAAGTTGTAAAAATCTCAAACCTTTTCGGTAATTTTCGTCTACCCTATAATGTTTAGTTGAGAAACAAAGTTTATATGAGAAAATAAATTTTAAATAAAAGTTAAGAAAACCTAAGAACACCTAATGAAACAATGTGGAGCAAATAAAAGAATGTGATAAAAAAACAGAAGTAATAAATAAAAGAGAAAACAAGAAATAGATAAAACTGTTAAAAAAATTAAGAAAAAAGTATTAAACAAGAAAAAGATTAAGAAAGAGTGAGACAAGAGTAAAATGTTGAAAAACAATAAAAAACAAAACAGATAAAAATAAATCTTTAATTTTATTTTTATTTTTCACAATATTCAACACTGCACAGTAATATTTCTGTGCAGTGTTGAATATTCTGTAAAAAATTTTGTTTCTTAGGGTGAAAGAAAGTTTGATTGATTGTTCACTTATTAGATATTTAGCTGTAAAACGATTTTGGTAAAAATTAACACAAATAAAATGTAATTCTATTGACATTATATCATCATAACCTAAACCTGAGATTTTCAAGTAGATGTTAGCTACACATAAAGTAAAAGTTTGAAAAAAAAATTTAGCAACATAAAATTAAACTTCTGGAAAAAAACTGAACGTTTGAAAAATATGTATTCACATTTTTTGAGTTTTGAGTCGGCGTCAAATTACCAAGCACTTCCTTCAAAATGTAGATAAAAGAGTACCTGATAATTGTGATTATAGCGAATTCTGACTCAGAAGATAAACATGGGATAGAGTATGTTTGTATGATATTGGTTTAACATTATTTATCAATCTACATAAGGGTGAAACTCTTTATTGCTTTTTGTTTTTTAATTTTTTTAATTTGGAAATTTTTTTTTCTATTTTTTAGTGTTCATACAGATTAAACGGTTTGCGAAGAGAAAAAATCTAATATTTTTAAATTTCTTCGCGTGGAAAAAATGTTAGCAAATATTACCTATAATAATTTAAAGGTTTATACCTAAATGTAAAATTACAATTATTTCCAACATGTATTAATTTAAATGTTTTGTAGCATAAAAAAATGACTAGTGCCGAAATATCATTGAAATAAAACTAAGATTGAATATTATTAATATGTCGCTGACTTATAAATTGCTAAATTACCTAATTGGTAAAAAAATGTAAGTAATAAAATAAAATTCGCTTAAGAATTTTACACTTACCGCAATAAAACTTGGGTATATTTCCCACATATTCACTTAAAACTGTTAATTATGAAACAACTTCGAGAAGACAAATATTGAAAATAGAAGCTTTGCCCCATCTTTATAATTCTTTAACTCCTACAGCAGGAGAGGTGGAAAACGCAAAAAAAATCTGCACAATTTTTATTAATAGTTATAGAGTTTCATAACAGCAATCTTAATAATTTTAATTGAAAATTGACAGTCTACAACATACTAACTAATTCAGCAAAATTTCAAGTAAATTGCTGATAAGGGATGAAATCTGATTACATACACTGATTTACCATATTTGTAAACTTAAATATGTTTAAATTATTCCAATTTTACTTACTTAAGCCTATTTTTGGTTGGAGGCGTTTCTTAAACCGACTATCAGAACTTCCTACATTACCTTGTAAACCTACATATCTGTATCACGTTTTTATTATGTAGAAATTAAGTATTTTCTCAGCAAGAATATAAAAAAGTCACAAATAAATAAGTATTACTACAAAATATATCTATCATTAAAATTTAACTAGCGTGGGTAACAAATACAAAATTTCAATATAATATATGATCAAATTTTCTCACCTAATACATTCCAGTGGGTCCATATTAATTATTTGATCTTTATAATAAGTGTGATTAGTGTAGCCACGTTTCTTCAACTTTTTTAGTAATAAAACCTACGGAGAGCAAACGGTGATTTTTAATTAATATTTCTGAAAACGACTTTACCAGTAATTTAAACATGTTTAAAAAATATATATTGTTTTTATAGGTAAAGATCAAACTACTCTGCATATATTATCTTTTTTTATAAAATTTTAAAAAAATTGTTAGTTAACAAATGCAGTGTTATAAAACATATTATAACACTAGTATAATATATAATAGTATGTTATGTAATGTATGTTATGTAATGTATGTTATGTAATGTATGTTATGTAATGTATGTTATGTAATGTATGTTATGTAATGTATGTTATGTAATGTATGTTATGTAATGTATGTTATGTAATGTATGTTATGTAATGTATGTTATGTAATGTATGTTATGTAATGTATGTTATGTAATGTATGTTATGTAATGTATGTTATGTAATGTATGTTATGTAATGTATGTTATGTAATGTATGTTATGTAATGTATGTTATGTAATGTATTTTATGTAATGTATGTTATGTAATGTATGTTATGTAATGTATGTTATGTAATGTATGTTATGTAATGGTGCACATTTTGCTATTTTGTGCAACTTGCATACTATACTTTTTCTACGACAACAATAATAAAAACAAATATGCAGATATTGGATATGCTGGACCATGAAACACGAAATTACCTATCCATTGGCATACCCTGGACAGCAGAAGTGTTAGCAGCAACCAATTAAGAAGAAAAATTATGCAGTATCTTACGTATTTTATTTATTGTTAAAGGTGTACAATTATTAAAAATCATTTTTGGAGAACTTGAGAAATGCTGGACATTAAAATTTTCTTGATATTGACAATTTTTGATTGTCGAAGTAGATGGCATTTCACGATTTCTTATTCCTGAAGCCGATGGTATATCTGAAATGATCTGTATTGCATTTACAATTATTTTATTAGCTGTGTCAAATTTATATTTCTCCCATGTATCAATATACATCGATACAAGCGACTGCAGTGGACTTCCAGCCACCTTGACGCTTGAAACTAGTTATGTCACCACTAGCATCAACAAGAATTGTTGCTGAAGATCGACAGTGTCCGGTGTATAATTCGTGGTTTGGCAATTTTAAATATTTAGCAATCTCTTTTTCTATGCCTCCAAGCGTATTCACGTCCAGACTTTGCACGGTACATTTTCCTTTTTGATAATTAATAAAAAACCATAGACCATTTACATTTGAATAGCGAAAATTTGCTTGTCTTTAGTAAAGTTTATAGTAAGAACTAGTTACAGCAAAACTTTGCATAATTTTGATTTTAGTGTCTGGTACAGTTACTAAAACAGCTGAATTCAAATCATTGGAATTAGTAATTTTTATACATGTACTCATAATGCCCATAACAAATGCGACCTAAAATATATACTAAATATATATTTTATTATACTAAATAAAATATATACTAAATATATATTTTATTATATAGTTATTTAAAACTTTCTTTTGTTCCTAAATATTAGTATTGTGTCTTTAATGTGTAACTTTTGAATTTTTCCGCCAAGTTGCCAAAATAAGCCATTAAAACGTTCTCACTCCAAAAATTGATTATAAGCCTTTGTGAAATTTTATTTCAATATTTTCGGCAACAAGTTTAGTGTTGTTAAATTTGCTGCTTTTATTGTATTTGGAGGTGTCAATACCAAATCATTATCACTATCACTTTTCATATTAATTATATAATTTCGTGGAAATAAGTTCAAAATTATTTGTAATGCACAAACTTTAACTAACTGATGACATTTGACGTTCGGCGTTATATTGTCTAAGCCACCTTAGTTTTTGTTATCAAAAACAGCAGACCGAACACACAATAGTTTATAATGTATTTTTTGTCTACCAACTTGCCCAGCAAGCAATGCAAAATAAAAGTCAGTACAAAATGTAGCTTTTTATGATTCAATTTACACTCTTGATATAAACATATTTCGATGTTGTCGTCGAAAATGGTATATTAATAGTATAATATAAAAACATTTTTTCTTTATTTCCTGAGTTTTTATTCATCTCCTAATCATGACTATTTGGTCGTCGAAAAAACTCTCAAGATTTATTAAACAAGCTTTTTGGAAAGTGGTAAAACTGTATGAGTTGTTACTTTTGGTTTTAATGTTGGAATGTACACTAATCGCATACCATTTCAATACGCAAGTTTTATCAATTTTTGCTTAATGATCTTAATTAACAATTGTAAAGTTTTAAAAAATATTGCAGCATTAGTACAATTTTGGTTTTGATCGCAAGCAGTATCTGAATAAAAAAATTGTTTTACTTTTATAAAGGTTTTGTAATTAAAGCGAACAAGTTGCAATTTTTAAAGTTTTTTTGATCCAACGTCTTCATATGTGGTTAATGGTTTTGGAAGCTGTTAATTTTTGGAGTATAATTTAAAAACATTGAGAAAGGTTTTAGAAGAATTTTTTACATGTTTATATTTCACAAAAAAGACTGCTATGTAGATTTTCTTTTTGTATTTTTATTTGGTTTTTGGTTTTTTGCTTTGTAATAAGATAAAGATCATACTTTTCCTATAATGCTGACTTTTTTGTTCTCTATAGAAACTAAATTGTGTGCAGAAACACAATTTCAGGCTCAAGGTAAAAGTTAGTGAATAAAAAACATTTTTCTAAAAGTTAAATTTTTCAAAAACAGCATTTCAAGATTGACAAAAATGTTTGTAGTTCTCAAAAAACCGTTTTTCAAAAAAGTCAGATATCAAATAGCTTTTTATTTAGTGATTTGGCTAGTAGTCTGACAAGACGGTAGAAATGGATTTAATGTAATCTCTGATTACTTTTTTGAGAGTGACTTACTTTACCACGCAAGTCTGCTTGTATCAGTACGTTTACTAATAATTGCAGTTCTGACTGTCTTACTTAAACTATTAAGAATAGAAAATAAAATTAATTCATTGCTAAGTTGTGTAAGGGTTTTTTTGTCGCAATTTGCATAAGAATAATGGTGAAGACGCCGGGATAATTATAAGGATAAAATTAAATTACCTAGTTTTATTAAAATACTATAATTGTCAGATTGTTTCACCACATTCTTTTTCTGATTATAAATACAACTTAAATACTGCATAAATACAAGATTAACAGAATTACATCATTATCAACGATCTACTACAACTCACCCCCTTTGTGGGCGCCGTTAAGAAACCGCCTTAAACGAATTAAACGGATTAGATTAAGAAACCGCCTCGAACGAATTGAACGGATTAGATTAACCATACATGAAACACATTCACACATAATGTACCTGTCAATAATACTTATCAAGGAACTCACCGGGGCCTTGTCCCCGCCAAGCAATCTTCTTTTATTCCAGCTTTGTGGAGAGCATCCTTCATGTTAATCGGCGACGAGAGCCAAACAATAAATAATAATTGTTGTACTAAAGACCGGCTCCCGGGCCGGAATGAAGTACCAACCCGGCGCGTCTCCAGGTGGCGGATAGGAGGGGGCCTCTGGCTGATGATTGCAAATGAAGCGGAGGTTTGCAGGCGAACATACATGAGCTCGTTGTGCGAAAATCACAACTCGTAGCCCATTAAAACGCCCGCCGCGGACCAACTTCCCCTATCCCAGCTGTAGTGTCGTGGCTAAGGGATTGCACTAGGGATAACGATGCCAGAAAGGGCTTGCACCTTTCTGATATACCCATAGCTCTTGGCTGACTGTGGTCATGTCTCGCGGGCCAATAGGCAAGTGGGGGGTCTTGGCTTTGCCGCCCGGACCAAGAGGAGACAACCTTATGAAAAACCTAAATCCAAGGTGGGGTGCCAGGCCGAAGGATGCGTAGTTAGATAGAGGACTAGCTGCCACTGGACCAACCTTGGGGCACCAGGGGGAACCCCATTGTATACACCCCTTACCCCTGCATGCAGGCTCTGCAGGGGTGGACCTTAATTTCCTAGCTACTCGTGGGATCTACCATGGAAAAAGTAAAATCTTTAAAAGAAAAAATAATAAAAAAAAACATCACCTCAAACACCGGAGGGCCAAGTGGAGTTTCTTCCTCCACAATAAAACCTCAAGGTGCCGGAGGGCAAACAAGTAGAGCAAGCCAGGCTGGGCGCAAAAAACCAGCTCGGCTACCGTTTCCTCTTCCTCAACTAGGGCAACCTGGAGGAAAGGATGATCCACTAAGGCATGGACTTAGTGGGGCAGGAGTTAGGAAGTACCTGCGTCTTCTGCATCAGGGCAGTGCACCTGAGGACGCCAGAAAGCAGGTACTCCAAGAAAAAGAGGAGAGGGCAAAAAATCCACCTCTCCAACAAAAAGGTAATGGAAAGAGGGGAGCTGAACATATCACTCCCCCTCCACAGCCAAAGTCGAAGAGGTCTAAGCCAGCAGTGGTCACAACTGGGCAAGTCACTAGTTACGCCTCTGCGGCAAAGACCTTTAGAATGGCAATTTTACCAAAGGCATACCCTGAGGTAATGTTAGATGCCAGCCAACTATCTTCTCTAGAGGAAGCTCTAGTAGAAGAAATGGTAGAGAGTTCGGAAAGCGGACTGCAGTATACCGGGATTCATTTCCGATCGGGATTAATGCTGGTAGACTGCAAAACCGCACAGACTGCGGAATGGCTGGCTCAAACAGCACCGCAGCTGAAAACTTGGAAGGGTCCGGAACTGGATGCGCGAAAGGGAGATGACATCCCTAAACCGCATACCATTTCAATCTTCTTTCCAAGAAGCAAAGAAATGCCGGTTGAGAAAATCCTCAAACTGGTTAAAGTTCAAAACCCGGAGCTTCCAACGCCGGGGTGGAAGGTCATAAACTCCAAACCAGAGGGACATGGCCAAGTTCTCACCATTGGGATTGACCCCAAATCATGTGAGATTATGAAGGCGGGAGGATGCGCAATCAATTATAGATTTGGGCAAATTCCCGTCTCAGGACTCAAAAAGGGGCAGCAAAAACCCAAACCGGAGGCAATGGAAGTAGAGACACCCACTACTTCCCAACGGACAGAGAAAGACCAAGAGGAAGTTGAAGGCATGCACCTCGACTTACTTGAGGTCCACGACGAGTCTTCTGGAACGTCTCAGAAGACAAGCGGAGAAGCGATAACAGGCAAGGACGAGGGGGACAGTAAACAAGACTAACTTGTTTGCTAACACCCCTCATATTTGTTTGTCACTATTCGTTCCAAACGGCAGTAGAATCGCCCAGGTAAACTTGCACCACGCGAAGGGAGCTTCCGCGGTAATTGCAAGGCTATTTTTAAAACAACAACTGGGATTAGTGTTGATTCAAGAGCCTTGGATTAACAAAGCAGGACAGATCCAAGGTCTGTCATGTCCAAACTCAAAGGTAATATATGACCACAGACAGGAAGCACCCCGTGTCTGTATTCTCATAAGAAATAATATTAATTACACATGTGTTTCAGAATTCATGACTCGGGACTTAACACCAATCATAATTCATTTAAATGATAAGGGCTTCAACCGAGACTTTGTAGTCGCATCCGCATACTTTGCTGGAGATGGGCCTATGACACCACCAGCGGAAGTGCAGGAGTTGATAAGATACTGTAACAAAAAACGTCTTCCTATTATTATAGGATGTGACGCCAACGCGCACAATGTAATCTGGGGAAGCACCAACACCAACAAAAGAGGTGAGTACTTATTGGATTTCATAGTTTCAACCAACCTTGAAATTTTAAATGTTGGGACTACACCAACATTTGTTACAAAATCAAGGGAGGAAGTACTAGATATAACAATTAGTAGCGCGAGTGCTAAGAACAATATTAAAAACTGGAGAGTGACAAGCGAACCGTCATTGTCAGATCACAGGATAATCGAATTTCACTTGGAGGGACTTAACCCTTCCAAGCTACTAACGCGTAATCCTAGGAAAACGGATTGGGATGTATATAAAACCAATCTGAGAAGAAATCTAGAACAGATCGACACAGGGGGGACAAACCGTCACAAATGGGATCTAGAGAAGGAAGTGACTCACATCACAGGGGCAATCATAGAGGCATACAACTCTAGCTGCCCTTTAACAAAATGCAAAACAAGCAAAGAAGCTTCCTGGTGGAACAAAAACTTGTCAAATTTAAGATCTGAAGTCCGCAAGCTTTTTAACAAAGCTAAGAAAAATAAGGACTGGCAGGGCTACACCAGCAAGCTAACTCAATACAACAAGGAGATAAGGAAGGCCAAAAAGTTACATTTTCAAACTTTTTGTGAAAACATCACTTCCACTCCGTCAGCTGCCAGAATACATAAAGTAATGGCCAAAGGGGGAACTAACCCAACAATGGCACTAAGAAAGTCTGACGGGACCTATACGGAAGGGGAAGAGGGGCGTGCCGCCCTACTCTTAGAGGTACACTTTCCAGATAGTGAACCGATTCCTACAGACGCAGAAATTGTAGCAACATCCAATCACAGCAGAAATCCTTGCAGAGAGGACTGGGACATTGCTAACAGTATATTTACTAAACAACGGCTTGAATGGGCTATTAACACCTTTGAGCCGTACAAGTCACCGGGGGTAGATGGAATACATCCAGCCTTACTACAAAAAGGACTAGGAGAAATTATGCCACACCTACTTAGAATTTCACGAAGTAGTCTAGCACGGGGACAAATACCCAACATCTGGCGAAGGGCAAAAGTAACCTTCATACCAAAAATAGGGAAAAAGGATGGGACTGATCCCAAATCTTTTCGACCTATCAGTCTCACATCGTTCCTGTTAAAGACAATGGAAAAAGTATTAGATAACTATATTAGAATAGAGACTCTGGGAAACAAGCCACTACATAACTGTCAACACGCGTACAGGGCGGGCAGATCAACAGAAACTGCCTTGTACCAGCTCACAGACAACATTCAGAGATCTCTAAATAATAAAGAAACAGCAATGTGTGCTTTTCTTGACATTTCAGGCGCGTTTGACAACGCCTCACATGCATCTGTCAAGATCGCGCTGGAGAAAAGAGGGGTTGAAAAAACTCTCGTCAGATGGATGTGGGAAATGTTGACCACAAGAACAGCTGAGATACCAACGGGTAATAAAGTCATCACCGTCAAAACTACTCGAGGTACACCTCAGGGAGGGGTAACCTCTCCTCTGATGTGGACTTTGATAGTTGATGAACTATTAAATAGATTGACAGAATCAGGAATAGACTGCATAGCTTATGCCGATGATATTGTCATAGTGGCCAGAGGCAAATTTGAAAGCACTCTATGTGAAATAATACAGAAGGGTCTCAGAATTACCGAACAGTGGTGCGAATCAGTGGGGTTGAGTATTAACTCATCAAAAACCGCGATTGTAACATTCACTCGGAAAAGAAAACTCCAGGGGATGAAACCCCTCTTCTTGAAAGGAGAGATCATCAAAGAACAGTCTGGAGTTAAATATTTAGGAATACACCTCGATAGTAAACTTCTATGGAAAAATCACGTAGAAAAAACTACCAGTAAAGCCATTAAAGCGCTTATGGTCTGCAGAAGTCTAGCAGGTAAAACATGGGGGTGCAACCCGAATATACTGCGATGGATGTATACCATGATTATTAGACCTATCATGACCTATGGGGCAATAGCCTGGCACTCTAAGGCAGAACAAGCAACCACAAGGAGAACCCTTGACAAGGTTCAAAGACTAGCATGTTTGTGTATCACAGGAGCTATGAGAACGTGCCCTACTGCGGCACTAGAGGTTATTACAGACCTGACACCTCTACATCTAGTGATAGCTAGAACAGCGAGGGAAGCTATTCTCAGACTCACAAGGGAGGGTACCGAATATGAAAAAATCAAATGTCAGAGAGCTTTGACATCTCTGACAGAGTGCATTTCATTTCCAAACCTTCCAAGTGACGAAATAGTAAGAAGACACATCTTTGAAAGAAACTTTATGGTAAGATTAAGCAACAGGGATGATTGGGGGAAAGAACCCACCACCAGTGAGTTTAAAAGAAATACTATTAAATGGTATACGGACGGCTCCGTGACAAACAAGGGCACGGGAGTAGGAGTAGTCGGTCCTAGAACCAAATACTCAGAATCAATGGGAACCTACCCAAACATCTTCCAGGCGGAAATACACGCAATCAGACGATGTGCAGAATTTAATTTAGAAAGAAACTATCAAAAATGTGAAATTGCAATTCACACTGATAGTCAAGCAGCGATAAGAGCATTAAGCTCCTATGTCACCAGTTCTAAAATGACATGGGAATGCCGAGCCAAATTGAATGAACTAGGCAAGAATAACAAAGTTTTTCTTGTTTGGATACCCGGACACTCGGGAATAGAGGGAAACGAGAAAGCTGATAAGCTAGCAAGAGAGGGCGCATTAACCCCTTTTGTAGGGCCAGAACCATTCTGCGGCTTAGGGAAACATACCTACAAGAAAAGGTTCAAAATGAAGGAAGAGAAGGACAGATCAGAACGCTGGCTAAATCTTCCTGGTTTGAGACACTCTAAGAAATTTCTTGGAAACTTCGACCATGTAAGGTCCAAAGCTTACATGAACCTCACTAAAAATAGGCTTCGCATCCTCACAGGTTTCCTTACCGGTCATTGCCGTCTAGGAAAGCACCTGATGAGACTTGGCCTAGAAGATAATGACGAATGCAGATTTTGCATGGAAGAGGAGGAAACTCCGGAACACCTAGTAACAGAATGCGTCGCCATTAGAACCCAACGTAAAGAACATCTAGGGCAGGAATACATACTGAATAGAGACATATTGTCTTTGAAGCCATCGCAGCTGCTGGAATTTATTACAGCTTTGGAACTAGATGGGGAGCTATAAACCGAGCCACTCCTCGAACAGCTCGAGAAAGGGGAGCACAATAGACCAATAGGTCGCAGTGCAGACGATACCCTATTCTAAATCAATCAATCAATCAAAGACCGGCTCAAGAACAGAACTAGTTTTCTGCTTTAGGTTTTCATTCTTAATCGCTTCACATAAAAAGCAATAATAAACAATAACAACCGTGTCAATGCTGACACAAATAATCTGCATGCTCTTTAATAAAACAACTATGTAAATAATGACATAGATGTATCTGCATGCATTATAATAATCAATATAATAAGGTGTATGTAACAAGGTCTTACATGTGCCCTTTCCTTAGATTAGAACAAGTCGTTTCAGTACTCAAACCTAGCTGCCATGGCCAAATCAGCCACATTATTATTAATTTGTTGTATAAATAAATGAGTAAGTAGAATAAATAATATAAGATCTGTAACTTTGATCAAAATTGCGTAAATGATTATAAATTCAGATAGCATTAATTTAAAATTTCTTTATTTAAGAAGTTTTGAACCGCAAAATATATAGCAAAAGGTCTTAGCTATTGCAGACTAAACTTTTTGTTTATTTATTATTTTACAAAACATAATTGCAAGACTTGTCAATAGTACATGAAAACCAAACTTTAACAATTTCAGCTAGCTTGGAGACAATACAACCAACATAATAAAATGACATCTAAAAATTGGCTTTTTTTATAAAGATTATTCTTGCCCCTTAAACAGTCTCTAAACTGATTAATACCTTCTTAAAACAAAATAACTTTTTAGAGGTTAGATGAGTGTGATCACTGTCGTACCAATAACGCATAGAAACGAAATGTTTCTTTCATTTCATGAAAGTGTAATGTATCCTGCAAATCCTGAGAACAGATCACTTTGACTTTTAGATAAATACATTAGTAATTTTCTATCTATCTAACACAACTTATTATAAAATTTAACACCCATGTACTCGGGTTTTTTTAACACGTAGGTAATCTTGAAAAAGATTGATAAATGTTTTTTAAGTTTATAAGATTGGAATAATTATTAAGGTTTTTGTTTAATGAAAACTTACTGTTGTTTTGTCTAATATGTATATATTAGCAGTTAGAAGCAGAGAGCGAATTCAGACCATAGCCGATATAATTAGACATATTCCCATTAGTCCATGCTAGGACATGTTAGATGCCAAGATTCGGCTTTGACTAACTTAATTTAACCATGTTGTAAAATATGCCGGCGTATTATGGAAAAAATTACTACGTTGGTTGAAAAAACAGAAGTAATAATTTTAGCGCTGTCTTAACTACTGTGCAATATTTAAATAATGCAAGTCAAGTAAAGGATAGCATTAGAAAAAAAAATTGAATAAAAAACTGCGCTGCCAAGATCATAGACGGTTAAATAGGTTTGAAATTATAAAGATGAAAGAGAAAAAAAAACTATTGTTATTCAAGTACTTAATCAAACAGGAGGGAAAAACAAAGACCTAACTACAATGATGGCACAACTTAGAAACTAGATGTCTTCAGTTGAGCAATCGTTGTTGGATCATTGCAGTAAACCCGACTCTTTACGTCTCTTCATAGAAAAGAGTCTACTGAAGTCAAATCTGGCTTCTGAATCAGGCTTATATCTGCTACGTAATATCATCAAAGCGCGATATAAGTTTTCTTGTATTTTGTTTACCTACGTTAAAACATCAGATGTATGACTTTTTGCGCTATCTGGTTGAAACTATCTTGCACAATTAGAGACTTCAAATTCTTGCTGTTGCGAAAATAAAAAGTTTTGTAACATGGCTATGTATTCAGTATTGGTCTGAATTCACAGTCACAGATTGCCATTGCTGATTCTCAAAGAAATGGGGATTATTGATTCCGTCTACTAAAATGGTTGTCTAAGTGGTTGGTTTTAGCACATGCAGACGCTTTTCATCCTTAAAACGTAATTTTTTTAAGGTTCAGTATAGACAATTCTGTTTATTGGCATGAAAATAGAATTCCATTTAAGTCTCATAATCTAACGTCTTTCCACCCACCTCTGCATCATGTTAAAAAGGGTGATCAAAATTACCTCTACTTTTGCATAATAAGTCTTTAAACCGTGTATTTCCTCAGCGAATATAAAAATATAGTATAGCTTTAGATATCTGGTCTACAGAGACAATGAGATTCTACTCACATCTTTCTTAAGTTAAAAAAAACTTACTCAATGTTGAAAGACTACGACATTTTGAGAATAGTATAATAGTCAGCAGATAAAAATATTCGTATAGAATTTTTAATATCATTATCAGTACTTCATTTTCATCTCGTTATAAAAAAAATTTAAAAAAAAAAATTTTTACAGTGATATAAAGATCTTTATTAGATTCAGCATTTTCTGTTATAATTGAAGTAAGACACTCGACTTATTTTAATTTCTTTAATAAAACGTGTACTACTCTAAGAGCTTAAAAATAATATTATTATAGAATTTGTTGCAAAATACAAACGTTAGATTCCAAATAAACATTTTTCTCCTTAAAAGCAAATGTGAAAAATTTAGAATAAAAAAGTCAAAATTTTTGTGACAATTTAAGATGTGTATTATTAACCCATAAACAATCTGATTTTAAAATAAATTAGATGTTGTATTTGACTACTCTCGATTTTTTAATTTTGCAAACTTTTTTTTACTTTTGAACTATAATGGTTTTTGGCAGACTTAACTGTAGATGTTTCAACAACATTTGTGTATTTCCCGTTGTATATATTATATTGTTGAATAGTTTTACCTTTAAGCATCTTTATTTTATCTTGACTTAAGAGCTTGAGAATCTCAGCGTGCACGTTATCTAGTCCCGTCGTTTTTTCGTTGTTTAATTGTCGAATGGCATATCGCAATTTATCATATAGAATTTCAAGGCCTGAATTGGTTACTTCTGTTTCATGATTTTTGAATAAATATATGATATTTTTTCTGGTTCTGGTTTAAGCGCATAAAAAAGATGTTGGGAAATAAGCAATCGTGTATCACAAGTCATTTGTGTTTTTGATTTAAAATGATTAATGACGGAACGCACAAGAGAAACCTAAGCAGGTGGTCGCGTTTCAATCAAGACGATAAACTGATATCTAAACTCAAAAACGTGCCGCAAAAGCTTCGATTGCTGTTGGGTCACCATACACTTTTTGTTCAAAAATTTGATTTTATCCAAAACGGCCGATTAACATAAGGAGAAATTTCTTTGCTAACTATCTCTATTATACAAAGTTGTCCCAATATAACCTTCCAAAAAAAATTGAATTGCGGTAACTCATACTGTACAATAAACTTCGACAGAGTTTTCAATTATATTTATCTCTACAACAAAAAAACTTTAATTAAAAAAATGTTTTTCTTATGAGTTCTATTATTTGACACTTACTACTTAATTATTTGTAACGTTGCATTACCATCACTTTCTATATAAGCCCCCTATATGTTTATCAAATTAAAATAATTTAAAAAATACTAGTAGTTAAATATACTCAAGCGCGTCAGCTTAAGATATAGTACGCCATAAAGTGCTGTTTTTTCTCTATTTGAAAATGACGTAAAAAAGTACAAAAAACACAAAATGGCAAAAAACGTAACTTTGACTTAGTTGACAGCGCTAATTTTTTTCCCACTTTGAAAAAAATGACATTAAAAAATATATAATTCGTTGATTTCCACATCCTAAAAACTGACGTTACTCTTTTTTTCTATATTTTACGCTTTCGCACTGTGTTTAGATAGTACATATATGATTATCAGATTTTAACATAATAATCTTTTTACAAGTAATGTGTTATAATTTTACATTTGTGTTTTATTTTTCTATTGCTAAAAAATTGTTTGTTTGTTTACTAATCACTTTAATAATAATGCTCAAATTTATAAGCAGGAGGAAAATTTACCAACTACACAATATCTTACATTTCTATTTTTTATATATTTTTTAGTTAAATGTTTTTGAAAATTAAGAGATTGTCTTTTGTTTGAGTACATTATTATGAATAAAGAACTTTTATAATTTTTAAATTGGATTAACAATATTATTTTATAGCTGTTTTTAATGCATCATATTTGTTTAGTTGTCATATTTGTAAAACTTACTTCTTCTAATATGAACATTTTGCTAAATTTTGCTAGTCAAAATAACTTAAATAACAGATGATTTTCTCTATAATAATATTATTATAAACAATCTACTACGGCTCAAGTAATTAAAACACAAAACAACAAATTAACAGCAACAGCACGTTTAATATTTTTTTCTTATTTATTAGACAACTATTTAAGGTAACTGTATTTAACCTTCCAGGAATGCTAAAGACAGATACTAATAAATTGTTCGATATTTTTTTTTAGCTTATTTTACTTTAAATTAAAATGTACATTTTGCTATAAATATAATCTTTTACACATTACAGAGTAAAAAATTATTAAAGAAGAATGGATTGAAGATTCACTATTGACAGTACAATAACGTATATTTTCAGAAAAAATAAAGCTACGCTTCAAAATGCATACATTTAGATTACACAATATTTGGTGAAAGATGGATTAGTATTCATGAATCAATTTTATGACTTTCCAGATCACTGGATCTAAAACTTTTTAATTTTTATATAATATAATAATTGTCAAATTTTTCTAAGTTGGAAATAAGTAGTACATTTTGGTGAACATTAATAAACCTGGTCCAA
This sequence comes from Lagria hirta, assembly GCA_947359425.1. Taxonomy (NCBI): domain Eukaryota; kingdom Metazoa; phylum Arthropoda; class Insecta; order Coleoptera; family Tenebrionidae; genus Lagria; species Lagria hirta. The sequence continues at coordinate 33,194,973 of OX375794.1, forward strand.
AACGTCATCAAAATGTTAACTCAAGGTAGATCGTTTAAATTTGATATTTATATCAACGCTTTTAGCGTTTACGAAAAAATAATTATTATTGGTGTTTTTTTGTGGTAAATTAGTGAACAAAATTGTAATTAGTTCAAAAGTCAATTTTAGTGCTTAACTTTATAATGGTAAAATTATAAAGTTACGTAGGAGATTAATATCTCGAGCAATCAACAGGTATTAAGATGTAGTTGCTACCATATCTACAATTCTGTGATCTAATCAGCCTATCTAAACAACAATTTTATGTTTCCTTAATAATACGGCATACTATCTTCAGCCTACACTCGAAAAAGATAGAAAGATAACACCGCTTTTTCCAACCAGTTCTGACCAAACTAAAGTATTGTGGGTGCCGGCTATAATTTATTTTAAAGTTAATTGTTATTCAAAATAGAGCAGCACTGAAATAATAATGTTGTAGGTTAAAAAAACGCCGTTATCTTAAAAAGCATCTAATTTCTTGTTTAAAACTGTGTAAAAAACAGCATACATATTAGTGGACTTATTTATAAGATTATATGGGTCTTCAAAATCTAATTGACCGCTGATAATCGTCCCTTTTGTTTGAAGCCTAGGGATAAATCATATTTAGAATTGTGAATGTTGACATATAATAATATACCTTCAGCGTTAATATGCAAACTATGGCTGTAAAAACTATCATAGTCATAAAAATATAAATCTCAAGATGAACAAATTAAAAAAGAGTTATAACCGTTTTAATGATTTATTTTTAAATAATTAAAATATATAATCCAAAAACATTCAAAGCTTTTCAAAATTAAAAAAACTCATATAACCCCTATCTTTTTTAAAATATTAAAAATGTTAAACTAAAAGCTTTTAAACTTTTTTAAAATTTCAATAAAAAAACTTTAAAAAATTAAAATTAAAAGTATTATAAAGCCTTAAATAAATCTTAAGATGAATGAATAAAAAAAGAGTTAAATCTTTTAAAACTTTTGAGCTCTGGAAAGTTTCTGCAAAATAATCAAACTGTCAATCCTACATCTTTCGGATTTTTTCAAAACCTTTATAAGAAAAACATGAAAAAACTGGAAAACATTTATAATTCTAGAACTATACAGTTATTATGAAGTAAATTTTTCAAAACTTGCAAATTCTTTTAAATAACCAAAATGTAAATGTCAAAAAAATAAAAATCTCAAAATGATAAAATCATAAAAAAGTTATAAATGCTTTTCACAATTTGCATATGCATACACCCATAAAATAAAACAAACTTAAAAATCTCAAAAATCTAAAGACTAAAAAACCTTAAAATATAAAAGTTTTTAAACTTTTGAATATATTTAAAAGGTTTTTTTTACATAATTAAAATATTAAAGCTCCTTACAATCTTTTTAAAATTTTCATAATAAATCAATAAAAAATTGTGAAAAGCTCAAAATCCGAGAGACTATAAAGTCATAAAAAAGCAAATGTTTAAATTTTTACCTCGAATCAGTATTATAATTGAGAATAACAGACCTGTAAAAAGTAGGTAATGTGCAACTTTCCTCTCTTGAGCAAAAAAACTAAGTCTACTGAATACACCGTTATGAAGCGCAACCTCTATAATCGCAAACAACGGTTTTATAATAACTTCAATTGTTTCAATATCTTAAAAAGGCAAATGTCAAGATAATTATATTGAATAAAAAAGAAAATATTTATATTGAATTAAAAAGGAATATTATGAGTGATTGTGGGTAAAAAAGTATACATACCTTGACGGTATGTATACCGTCGTAGGTATACACAACGTAGCATTTCTGTCGAGAAATTAAAAAGTTAACCGAGACGCGTAGGGCCGAGGTAAACTTTTTAATTTCTCGACAGAAATGCAATACTTTTCCGTCACGGTATGTAATGTACTATTAAAAACCCGATCGTCAAGTTTCCTTTTCAAAGAACTCAGTATCAACATAAATAAAGACACAAGAGTGTTAATTGTCACAAGCAAGGTTTACATACGTTTTTTTCCACGTAGTAAAAAAAATTAGACACATTGTTTGGTTAAAAAATTAAGTTGCTTATAAACTAAGACTTGAAAAATATTATCAGCATTGCGCAATAATAAAAAATTTCGTAATTAATTCGGCCAATTATAAAAGGCTTATTCCTAGGTCAATGATTAATTATTATTAGGTAAATTTTAAACTAAGATCTAGAAGTTTATACAGAACAAATACGCTTCTTGCTACTAGAAATAAAAAAAAATTGTCAGATGCAGTCAGTTGCAGTTATCTGAAAATAAAATCAATAGTTTTAAATTTTCAAAAAATTTTTGTTTTAAAAAAAAATTAACAATATTATTTTTTTAACAAAAATATTTATTGAAAATAAAATAAAATTTTTAGATTTTTTTGTTACTTTCTTCGTATTTTTTTAAACACAACTCTAGCGTTTACAACTCTTGTCAGAACTGGCATTACTTTGTAAAAAAATGTTTTTTTTTGCATTACATTTTTCTGTTGATAAACATATTAATTGTTATAAAATTTTTCTTAATATGTAGTTAAATTATTTTGAAAAATTAAAAAAATATATATATAAACTTTTTTCTGAACGTCAAAATATATTCTTTTTTTTAATATTAGTTGACGTCTGCAAACTAAACGCACCTTTTGTGGCCCATTTTTTTTTTTTTTATTTAAAATAATGTACTCATATCTTTTAGACATGTTACAGAAATTTGTATAATGAGCTTTGTTATGCAAATTATGTTTTATATACATACTTTTTTAAAATATGGCTTGGAGTTCTACAACTTGTAAGTTTTACTATTTTTAAACCAATTAAAACGCTACAATTTAAAAAAAAATAGTGTTAGCAATAATATGTCAATTTTCTAAACTTTTCTTAATATTTTTTCTAATGCTTATGCTAAATTTATTATTAACAAAATCAAAGCAAACTTATTCAAAACAATATTTGTAAACTCAGACATATTTCGATCTAATTGAATTTTTTCAGTAAGTCGCAACAGATTTTTGCTTGAAAAAAATGCAATAACAATTAGGTTTTGTATTTACACAATTACCTATTAATTTTGTAATATTAATTGATTGGTTTGAAATCTTTCGCACAATAAACGACATCAGAAGATGAATAAAGCTTTGAAGCTTTTATTTATTTCTTGATAATCACTTGGTAGTCAAAAGATCTCTCAAGATCTAATAAACAAACCTTATAATGAAAGTTACGTCCACAAAGGCTCTTTGTAACATCAAAAAATCAAGTTTTGACATTTTGATGCTTAAAGACGCTCTAAATGGCGGATTTCAATTTTGATTAAAAAATAGTTTTTAAAACATTGCAGACCGGACAACCGAGGTATCACATTACCGCCTGTTGTCTAAAACGCAGTATTTTTATTTATTTTGGCTTCTATCATTAAATAGTAAAATAAAGTTAAAGCAAGCTTACTCAAACCAATATCTGTAGATCCAGACATGTTTCGATCTTTTTGTAACTCAAAAAGATTATTTCCTAAATAAATCAAAATTATTATCTGTTATTAGTAGCGCTTTTTTGTGTAAAATATGAATCGTGTTATTTCAAGAGCGTTTCTAGATGTTGCTACTTAGTATAAATGTTGTCAAAAACTTTTTGGAACTGTGTACCTTAGAAAATAGTCAATTTGTATTCTGTTGCAAAAAGTTTTATCTTTTAATAATTATTGATTAATTGCTAAAAAACGATGTGCGATAGCTTTCATTGTGCAATTAGTTTTAGTGTTATAGTTGACAGTGTGTGCTACTAAAATAAGTCTTTTTTATATCAGTTGTTATTAGAATTGTTATAAAATATTATTTATAAAATAGTAAAGTTTTGTTAGTTTAGTTTTTATATGTGTTTACAATTTTTATTTCTACCGATCTAATATACTACAATTTTATGCTTCGTATTCTATTATTGGTTGGAAGTTAGCAGCTTAAATTTCCCTAGACTTATAATAGACGTGCGCGACAATTAATTTACTTCAACTCATCCCTTTATATTCATTGTTATAAAAACGCTTAAAAAGTCAGACGAATCGATTAAGCGACACATAAAAATTTTGTTTATGAAGTACCTGTTAATAATACTTACTCACCGGAGGGCTTTTCACCACTTATTCAGAATAAGTTTCAAAGGTTTAATAAAATGAAGAAAGTATATAGGCTATTAAGAATAAAGTAAAGGGGTCACCAGGACAGGGAAATAAAAGTGAGGATAAGCACGGTAATTCAACGAGTGAACCACGCTAGAGGCAAAACTTATTCTTATTTATTACTCATTGAGTGAGGTATCAAATAATACAATCATAAACCACTGCCAAATACTTTAAAAAGTTGACAGTTTTAAATATGCTGTTAGGCTCGTAAAAATTTTACTAGTTCTTATTCGATTTGTTTTGCTAAAAAATTCAACGCCAACAAAAACTGAATACAAATACATTTATTAATAACCTCAAAAATACATTAATTAAAGACTAATTAAGCTGGAATAGCTTTGAGAGTAGGTCCATACTGCCGACAAGTTCGAGCAAAATCGTCCTCGACCAATAGCGGTTGGCAATCTACAATAGAAAATTAAATTATTCAATTGAAAATCAATAGGAACCACTATTATTTACTTCCGGTAACGTTTCTGTTAAGAAAGCATAAGAAACCACCCGAAATTTGTTTTGGAACATGTAGGATCTATAGGTGTAGATATCACGTTGAATCACAATTTCTGGGCTGAAGGGCTAAAACATAACCTATAAATAATTATCAAAAATTAAAAAATTAAAACCTTTCGAAGCTTCTAGGCTTCGTTGATACATGCTGGTAATTGCCAATGTGAAAAACATTTGATACCAATCCGTGTCCGAGCACTTGAAACTGTTGTAATAAGAAAGCAAATTCAACAGATGAATAGATTTAGTGAGAAAATAAAAAAAAACATTTTAATGTTTTGTGACACCAAAGTTTAATTTAACTAATATAAGTGATATAATCATCACATTATTATTAAAGATATTGAAGTATCTTATTTTTGTTAAATCTATTAATATATTATTACACAGAGTCGCGCTAAAGTATGAAGACAGTCAAATCTTTTTAAAACTATTTAACAGAATTATATTATGGCAAGCAAAAAATATTAAAAAATTCTATTAGCTGTAATTTTTTCATATATAATATATCAAAACTTATCTTTTTTTTAGAAATTTTAAACAGTTGGTTGCTTGGCAAGTAATTTTGCCTAAGGCAACAAATATTTAATCTGGTCTAAAAAAATTTTTTTTTTTTTAATTCTTATTGAAAATATGATTAAAAGCTACAAAAAACATATTATGAAAATCCCATGACGTTTATATGAATCAATTAGACACTGAGATTTGAAAACTTTTCTATGGTAACAACAAAATTATCCCGGTAATTTTAAGCCGCTAGTTGTGGGTTTGCGCTTACAGACTTTTTCAAAATTTGAAGCAATAAGAATGTTTTTGCGAGTTTCTATCCACAAAAGGTTTTCACATTGTGTTATTAAAAACTCGTTTTTGGTTTTTTAAAACTCAATTTTTTTTAGAAATCAAGTTTTTTTTTCTTCATAAATATTTTGCTCTATATCTGGTTCCTGACAAAACATATCATAATCTGCGTTGGCAATATTCGTAACTGTTTTAGACTTTTCACTAGTTATATTTGGTTTTTTTCGCCACTGACAAATGTTGACAACTTTTTCAAGCTTCTATTTTCAAATTTTGTCAGCAATGTTGTTGAAAGTTTTTCTTTTATTGTTTTACAAAGAGACGTATGAGAATGTTTTGTATTAAACGATACAACAGCAGCATGACATCTAGATTGGTAAGCTTATGTAGCAGAAAAGTTTATTCTTTTTCCCCCAACAAACTTTGCAACAACAGAATTGCTCTGTAATGTTGCTATCCACGTCATGCAGAAGATTTTTAGCATTCTGTACTACACTACAAAAAAATTATTCGTTTTTCAAAAAACGCCGACTCGACTCTTTTTTTATTGGAACAAATTTGTGATCCGTAACATCTTAATTGCTAAAAATAAGAATCACAATTTGTGTGTTTACCAAAAACGTAAAACTAACGGTTTAATATGTATTTCAGTAAGAATTTTATTTTATTTTAAATATTTTTATCAAAAGTTTTTCGAAGTTTTCAAACTGATACTATCGCAGTGCGCAAAAAAAGTATGCGTTCAGATAAAAGTTTTCAAAGTTGACATTAAAATATTGTTTCAGGTGATAAATTTCGCAATTTATTGCAAACATTTTTATAATGTAATTTCTGCATTCGATTTCCTCATAAAATGTATCTCTAAAAGAATTCATGTCTAACATTCGCCTATATGTACTACTATCATCATTAGCAATTAATTTAGTATATTTTACAATTTACATTGTACATTTGTAAACACTTTCGGCAATGATAGACCACTCAGTGCTTGTTGCACTTTCATTATGGTTTTTGTAGCAAACATGCGCCGGAATTCTTTAATTTTTAGTCTGACCTGTTGAACATACAGAGCAATATCTTACTTGACTTTTACTCTACTTATATTTGCCACAAAAACCGGCGCATTTGACAGAATATAAACAGTTAGAATTGTCATTTAGTGCAACTGACAAGAGCGAACAAGCTCAAAATCGGTATTGCACAACAACGTTTGCATAGATGATTTATTATTTCACATTGATAAGTGTCTTCTCTAAACTTTTTTTTTCAAATACAAACATATTTTTCAATCTTGTCAAATTGTCTGTACAATCTTGTTTGTTTTACTTATTTTGAGTCAGTATGTTATAGACTAAACTTTAAGGCTAATCTAATAAAAATAATGTCATTTATTTTTTAGTTATTTATAATAAGCTACAATTTTTGAAATCTTTAAAAAACATGTTTTGAAAAAAAGTTTCTACAGAGAGATATTGATATAAACTATACTTATCAGTCTTGTGTCTACTGCAATGATGCTCACACTCACAATCAAATAATTGATTAAGACATTGTAATTTAGTTTAGTAGTTTATTTTCAAATTATCTGCAAACTCGTTTTCACTACTGAAAACAAATCAAAAATATCAGTAGCATGTTTTTTTTCCTTTTAGTTGAATTATTCTTCAATTTTTTGTAATAACAATAGCTTTGGTTTTAGCGGTGGACCGCTATTAAGGGGTAAGTCTGCTCTTTGGCACCTATAGTTACAAACAGATATTGCATTGATGTTGAGCTGTTAAATACAAACCTGTAATTTTTAATAATTTTGCAAATTTTGATATACATTTCTACGTCAAATAAATGCAAAATATTTATTTTTTTCTCTTATTTTAAACAATAAAATACAAAATTAGAAATATTAAATCTAATTTCACGGAAATACACGAAGTTCAAATTAGATACAACTACTAAGAGTCAGAATACAGGAAAGTTAAAGTATAATAACGTTGTCAATAGAAGAATTTTTCTTCAGACTGTCTTTTAATTAAATAGGTTTAAGGCGGTTTGTTTGAAGTATCGCTTTTAGCACCATTAGATGGCTGGAAAAGTTGATGCAGAGATTGGAATAGGAAAAATTTATTAATTTTTTATTTTTGACACTTACAAAGGCTTAAAGTACACGCTTAAGTGTTAAAATTTTGTCACATTAAATTAAAAATTGAAGCTAATTTTGAAAATTTATTATAAAAAAAAATAATAAATTTAAAAAAATCTAATACTTAATTAAACAGAGTGTATCAGACTTTAACCAACGTCTGTGCAAATTTTTAATATAATATCAATTACAGTTTGGGGTAATCGCATCTAACAACACCTTTATTCTTATATATATTTTATTAGCGTAAATCTAGAACAGACTAGCTTATTTTTAGTTTTTCATATTTTTAGTTTTTCATTTTTATATATTATATATAAATTTTTTTTTTTAGTGGTTTCTGATATATAAGCGTTACACTATGGTTTGTGAAAAATACATAAATAATACATATACTGTTGCTCACATAAATGCGCGGTCATTACTTTCTGGTTTTTTACAATTTAGGAAATTTATTAGCAAGGGTAAGATTGACATCTTTCTTATTGGAGAAAGTTGGTTAACAAATCAAGTAAATGACAATGATTTACAAGTTCCTGCCTATAATTTTGTGAAAAAGAACAGGGAAGATAAAAAAAGAGGTGGGGTGTGTGTATATATTATTAAGAATCATATTAGTTTTAATATAATCAATTCCGAACAGTATAACAGCTACGAGCAGTTGTGGATTGAGATTAAGATATCCTCGTTTAACTATAATATTGGAGTGCTATACCGACCTCCACATAGTAGTACAACTCAATTCTCTGAAGATCTTGAAGAACAATTATTTTATTTTAAGCCTCAATGTAGTGAAATAATCTGTATGGGCAACATTAATATTAACATGATGGATTTTAATAACAGATCTACCAAAAAAATATATGAAATTTTAACAGAATTAGATCTACAGCAGGTAATAACTGAACCAACTCGAATAACCACAAATAGTAGCTCTCTTATCGATGTAGTAATATGTTCAAATACGTTAAATTTAATAACTAGCGGAGTCGAGTTTAATCATCTTCTGCCAACTGATCATGAAGTTATTTTTTGTCAGTTTAAAAAACTGAAAAAGCAAATAACACCTTATCAAAGAACATATAGGGAGTTTCAAAGCATCGATCCCGATGCTTTCTACATAGATCTGCAGAATTTGCCTTTCGACAATGTTTTTTATATGCCTCACATTGAAAATAAAGTAGAGTACTTTAACACTTTGATGATCAACTTATTTGATCATCATGCGTCACTTATATCTAAAACTTTTAATAAACCATTAGCGCCTTGGATGACAGATAATGTTAAACTGTTGATTAAGATGAAAGAACAAGCACTTTAAAAATACAAACAAACTAAACAACTAAAAGACCTCAAGTATTACAAAGATCTAAGAAATTTTACTAATACAGCTATTGTGAATGAGAAAAAAGCTTATTTAAATCATAGATTCAAAAACAGTAAGCTAAAAACAATTCGGAAAGTCGTAAAATCGTTGGACATTTATAGTAAACCTAAAACGCGTAACGACCTTCCTTCCCATTTGGCAGATGTCAATGACATCAATAATTTTTTCATTAAATCAGTAAAAAATATTACTAAGCAAAACATAAATGAAACGATAGAAATCTATAAATACAACAATGACCACTGCCCCGTAGAAGAGTTTAATTTTCGGGTAGTAGATCCACAGGAGGTAAATAACATACTATGTTCTATAGCAACAAACGTTAAAGGAACTGATGGAATTACATCCAGAATGTTAAAGCTCTGTGCTTCTCGAATTATTCCACATTTGACACATATTGTTAATTCATGCATTCTCGAAAGTTATTTTCCGGCTGCGTGGAAAACGTCTCTCGTAGTTCCTGTGCCAAAAGTTCAGGAACCTAAAGAGTTTCAGCAACTAAGGCCAATTAGTATTGTACCAACTGTCTCTAAAATACTTGAGAAAGTTTTGTTTCTTCAGCTGACGGACTTTTTAAATAAATATAATATTTTACCACAAACACAATCTGGCTTTAGGAAACATCATAGCTGCACTACAGCACTCTTGCATATTGTTGATGACATATTAAAGGCTTCCGATGCCGGTAACTTAAAGGTACTGATACTATTAGACTACACCAAGGCCTTTGATTGTATCAATCATAAACTTTTGCTTTCTATCTTGAAATATATAGGTTTGAACAAAAAAGCAACAAAGTTACTAGAAAACTTTATTACAGGCAGAAAACAAATTGTATCATACAAAAATACTCTCTCTCAAGAAGCTACTTTAGACTGTGGTGTTCCTCAGGGTTCAATCCTAGGGCCTTTATTATTTTCTATATATATAAGTCAATTAAATTTAAAAATGTCTATTTGTAATGTTCACTATTATGCGGATGACACTCAACTGTATGCGTCTTTTCCCCCAGAACAATTGCAAGAAGCTAATGAAAAAATTAATATTGATTTAAATAACTTAATAGATGAGTCTACTAAACATTCTCTTTGTGTTAATCCTAAAAAAACGGTTGCTCTTCTGTTTGGACAACCAGCGGTTAAATAAAGCACGGCACTTACATCAATTAAATCTTATCATTGATAAAAGAAAAATAGGCATTGTTGAAAAAGCACGTAACTTAGGTTTATTCTTAGATTCAAATCTACGTTTTAAAACACACATTAACAACTGTATCAAAAAGCCTTCTATCATTTAAAATTAATTTTTTCACAAAAGACAGTTTTGAACAAAAGTACTATGCGCCTGATGTGTGACACCCTAGTGCTATCTCATTTTTTATTTTGTGATGTGGTTTTTGATAGATGCATCGACTCACACACTGCTAGAAAAATCCAGCGGGTCCAAAATTCTTGTACGAGGTTAATTTGCGGTGTACCTAGGAGAGATCATATCTCCCCTAAAATAAAAGAAATTGGCTGGTTGAATATGAGTAATCGCAGAAAGTTACACTCGTCTGTTCTTTATCATAAAATTATAGTCAATCAGTGTCCAACCTATTTGGCCAGAAAAATTAGATATAGGTCTGACATACATAATATTAATGTGCGACGAAAATCGTTTATAGCTATACCTGCTCACAAAACTTCACTATATAAAAGATCATTCTTATACAATCTTGCTATTACTTATAACGATATAGCTAAAACTACAAGGCTTATGAGTGTCAGACTATTTAAAATTTCTATCAGAATTAAACTTTTATGTGAGCAGTAGTTAACTACTAACGTTATCGAACTATATAATTTATAGCTCACTGTGTAACTTCCTAATATACTTTTAGTTATGTTTTATATTTTAGTTTAATAGAATTCTTGTAAATTATTTTGTTGCCTGATTATTATTATTGTTGTTATATCATTTGCCATTATTTATATTAATATTATTGAGGGGTTAAGTGGTAGAGCAGCATTTTGCTGAACTTCGCCTCTGTCCGAAGAAGATTTATTTTATTTTTTATTTTTTATTTTATTGTCTTCTTTTTTGTGACTTATTTATTTTATACTCTATGTATTTATTTTCTTTTCAATTCTTCGGTAAATAAAAGCCAGTTTATTATTATATGATAAAGATTAGTGCAAATTATATGGGAAAATTTATGTTGCTTTTTTAACATAGTCGTTAACAAATTTAATAAAAAGATTGAAAAAAAAATTGTTAAGTAAATAATTATCTTTTAAATTTTTTTTTCATTTTAATCTTACGTTTTGCTAAATTTTAACAATTAAATTGAAGTAAATAACAGTTAACTCCTTCTTTATAATAAATTGGTCAGGATGTCTATGTTCTACAATCATTATTAGCATTGAATTATTGAATATTCACTTGAAAACAGTGTACAGAATAGCAACAGCCAGCTACATTATCATCAACAAATGACTGAGAAAGTAAACAATGATGTTCAGTTATACAGCGTTTATGGGTAACAAGCTGTAGACAAATTTGTCATAAATAAAATTTGGACTAGTCAACTTAAAATTGTACAAAGCCGTCATTACGCGGTTGGCAGTACCAGGTAATACAGACGCACATTTCAAATAAAATAGATTTGTCTACAATAGACACTTTCATACACTCAAACTAGGATTTGCATAACAATGCATGACAATGGTTTAGAGTTATGCGAGTTATATGATCTCCGCCATAGCTAAATTTATGGCAACCTATTCAACGAATACCCCTAAATCTAGAGAGTAATTTATTTTGATATGCATATAGTATAGATGTGCATCTGAATGTAGTCAGCTACAGCATCGATAAACACATTTTTTTTTAAATTTATTTGTCTAAATTTTTTTGCAAATCATATAATTTTGTTTATAACGTAAGGTTAGAGAAAAGTTACGTTTTTAAGAAATCTATGTTAAAAAAATCATATGTATATTATTAAGTTTTCTTATGTTTAGCATAAAGTTAAAAAAAACACATAACTATTTTTTTAAAAACAATGTTTTTTTGCATATCAAATACTAAAAACGGTATCTACGATTTATTTGAAAAACAATATCTAATATGTTAAAAAAATACATAGATTAAACCGCAAATTGCATTTTTAAGTCAAATATTTGACTAATCAAAATGGTAGATTCAGAAAAGGTATTTTTATATATTTTAGATTTATTACTTTATATTACAGATATTTTTATAAAAACCTACCTAAAAACCTTATTTCTTGTTTATAAAAAACAAGAATTAAGAAACATTTTTATTTAAAAAAAAATAAAATAAAACTGTTTTAGCCGGTCTAATAATAGCAAATTTATTGCTTGATATTTGCTAAGGGATCAGCCACACCTTTTCTTGCTACAAAAATAATGTACGTTTAACAATTCTCCTTTGACCCATAACACTATTATCTCAGTTCAGATGATTGAGTAATAATAATAGTTTTCATAAGAGGAAGTTAATGACGTGCTCAAGGTGCTGAAACAAAGTAAGGTTTTACAAACTGTAAGATAAATTATTTTTGTTATCTTACGTACCCAAATTATAATTCTAAATTCTAAAACACGTCATTTGATTATACTTAATTTTAATGTAATTACTTTAAAATATTTGAAGGCAATTCTTTAAGGAAATGAAACCAATTCTACTTTCGGTTTTGTTTTTTACCATTGAAATGTTGCATCAATAGCAATTTGATCTTATAATTATCTCATTCAATACCAGTCAGTTTTAAAAGTGATCAAGCATTGTTCAGACAAATTATAATAATTATTTAACAAGAAAACTTGTTTAAATAGTATATAAAAATGATTAATAATTAAATTTTTAAATAATTATTGGGGCATAGTACTTAGAATTGAACAAAAAAAATGTATTTGTAAATGTTGTAAAGTGACGGCATTATAGTTAAGTTATAGATAAAAAATACACTAAATTATTAAAAAAAAACACACGCACACACACATACGCATATATACTCTTTTGTTTATTGTTAGTCAGTAGTCAAAGTGAGAATTCTATATATTAATACGTGAAGCAAATACTTTATAGCTTCGAAAATACTTCGAAAACTGCGAAGACGAAGAAGTATAGAATTTCCCACACTTACAGTTTATATACAGAAAGAATGCTGAATGCTAATATATTTTCAATTTTATATAATACCTGCATTTACGATAACAATAAATAAGTCTCAAAAACAAATAATTAGAAAACATTGGACTTTTATTAAAGCGGTCAGTTTTTACACATGAGCAATTGAATGTTGCAGCAAACAGAGTTCAAAGTTTGAGATTTTATATTTCGGAATATAACGATCAAGACAAAAAACAAAATAATTCTTTACAAAATTATTAAAATATGTACATATTTCAACTTGAATGAGCAGTATTCCCTTTATTGCATAGTTTTTGTTACCATAAAAAAATAAAAAAAAAAAACTATTTTTTATTATTCTTTATTTTTTGAAGTTTTTAAAAATCTTTATTTGATTTGTTTAAAAAAAAAATAAGCAAATTAAGAGTGTAGCCTTAGGAAAATCTGTGATTATAGAAATGCAGTTTTTGACAATAGAACTTTAATAATCTTCAAATAATTCTTATAATTTAAATTAATTATGGTAGATCTTTGGCCACTAGTATCAAACACCATATTGCGTTGAAAAATACTTTTCTTGTTCCGAACCAACAAATTGTGAAAACAATTTCTGATAAAAAATTCATTTTCAACTAAAACCGTTGAATAAATTGTACCTAAAATGAGATGGTAATTTGATTTCGCTTTTAATAATTTTAAAACGTATTAATTAATTTTAAAATAATTATATATAAAAAGTTCAATTAAATTTTTTGAAAATTATTACAAAATTTTTAAAAAATTTTTGTAAATTCTATAATGCTCTAAAAAATTAAAAAAAACTTTAGCATATATTTTAAAAAAGTTAAAACAAATTTTAAAAACATTAAAAATTTTTAAATTAAAAATTATTGAAAATAATTTTTATTTCTTATTAAAAAACTTTTAAACCATTTCAAAACATTAAAATATTTTTTCTAACTAGTTTATAGTAGTTTATTTCACATATAGTAATTTAATTTATTTAGTATTTAATTTTCCTTTTAGTAATTTTAAAACTTATCAATTAATTTTAAAAATTATATATAAAAAGTTTAATTACATTTTTTAAAAATTATTAAAAAATTTTCAAAAATTCTTTAAAAATTTTAAAAATTATTAAGTTATTAAAATTTTTTAAAAAATTATAAAAGACTTTAATATATAATTTAAAAAAATTAAAACAAATTTTAAAAACGTCTAAAAATTTTTAAATTAAAAATTATTGAAAATAATTTTTATTTCTTATTAAAAAACTTTTAATCCATTTCAAAACATTAAAATATCTTTTATAACCAGTTTATAGTAATTTGTTTTTACTTTTAGTAATTTTAAAACGTATGATTAAATTTTAAAAATTATAAAAAGTTTAATTAAATGTTTTAAAAATTTAAAAATTTTTTAAAAATTCTAAAAAGTTTTGAACAATTATTAAAATTATTTAAAAAATTAAAAAAAAATTTAGCATATATTAAAAAAAAATTAAACCAAATTTTGAAAACGTTTAAAAATTTTTAAATTGAAAATTATTGAAAATAATTTTTATTTCTTATTAAAAAACTTTTAAACCATTTCAAAACTAGCTTATAACAATTTAATTTCATTTTTAGTAATTTTAAAACGTATTAATTAATTTTATAAATTATATATAAAAAGTCCAATTAAATTTTTCAAAAATTTTAAAAAATTCTTTGAAAATTTTAAAAAATTCTAGTACAAGTGAGAGAAGTTAAAACTGTTTTTGAAATTCACGAAGAAGATTACGGGAAATAACATATGCACGGATGGCTTGCAGTTATGTTGAGTAATGAGAAAAAATTATCCGAATAATTTTGTGGTTACTATAGAAAAATTTTTAAATTTTAGTCTCATTGATTTATAAAAACGTCATATAATCTTAAATTATCTGATAGTGTATATGCATCGCTATAGGTACAATTATTGCGATTAATATTTTTTGAAATTTTTTAATATTATTTTTTAATTACTCATTTGCATCACCGCTTGTATAACAACACTTTAGATTAGTAGTAATTATGACGTTGCTTTTAACTCAAGGCAGATAACGCATTAAATAATTGTTTTAAAAATATTTAATAGCTCAAAAAATATTTTTACAATACAAAATAAGCAACGTTATTAATAGTTTTTGTAAAACATTTTTGTTTTTAGATTTTTTATTTATGCATTCAAAAATGTTCTAAACTACAATTAACAATTACAGTTTTTCTTGCTCAAGTATATAAGTGACTATTCAGTCACGTATAGTAACTATTCAGTCACTTATAGATCTAAACTTATATAAGCTTTCAATTACGTATTGGGTGAGTGAAGCGGCGCTGTCAAACGATAAAGATGTGTTCCAGAGTTTTGAAAAGACAAGTATAGTAACAGCGTTGGAAAGTCAAATATAGCAGCAAAGTTAGGAAAAACAATATAGCAACAGCACTAGTTTCAAAGACAGGATCTGGCTAGTTCTGGCTCAGATCATACAGCCATATAAGATCTACTGTGATTTTGTTTTGTGTAATCTTTTTTTTCAACTATATTTAACAAGGTGAAACAAGCTATTGCTAAGACAAATTTACTACATTCAAATTCTAAGATAAATTTTATCAGGAGCAGTACGCAAACACAAAAACTTTTCCATGATCCTCTTACATTATCAAGAGTCAAGTTGATAAAAATTTCGTCATTAGATAATGGCCGATATATTCTATCAAGACTAAGAGAACCATAAATATTAAAAACGGTAAGGTTATATCTGGCGTTTTTGCATGACCAGCCTACTTTAAGTTGTCTACTTGTGATTTAGAGGGTTTACAAAAACCATCTACATTTTATCAAGGCTAAAAGAACCATCAATATTAAAAGCGGTAAGGTTATATCTGGCGTATTTGCATGACCAGCCTACTACAATATGTCATGGTTTAGAGGGTTTACAAAACCAGCACTCGTCTTTTCTTAGCAACCGAAGGGTTTCCTGTAGAGCTAAAGTCTCTATAAAAAATATATCAAAAAATTTATGAAGCATTTGATAGTTCAAAATCTGACGTGAACGAACAGTTGTTATCTTATCAATCTTTTCTCAACTCGGAACGAATAATATATTATGTATTTGCAAAATGTCAGAGCCAGTCAATACAAATATTTTAGCACAAGCAAATGTTAACTAACAGTAATAACGTGTCGGAATCAACAAGTATGTTTGAACAAATCGCTTTTCCACAGTAAATTTTCTGAATCAATAAGCAATTTCTTTAGTATGGTTTAATAAATATACAAAAAGGTAAGAATAGAATTGATAAAATTTACTTATTTTTGGAAAGCTTGCAGTTTTTTAAGATAGTAGCTGTCGACGAGCATTGGTTGAAGGTTAACTACTATTAATAACCAATTACACAAGAGTAGCTTGAATATGACAGAATTAATTCAACACATGGAAGAATTCTAATATTGTCAAACAATATCTGAGACAAAACTCAATTTTTCACTATCCGAAAATAACTTTAAATATTCTATTGCTTATAACATATATCTTGACCTATACATTATCTGTATACATATGTAGACCGCTTAAGTCAGATACTCATTTGTTTTTAAAAAACTTAATCTGTTTGAGTTATTGCCAGAAAGAAAAAAAAATATGTGTAGATCTTAACATTGACTATACAAAAGTTTGCCCTGTGCAGAGATCTTTTTTTTCCATTTTTAAATCTTTTGACTTGACAATGCATAGAGACGCACAACAAGAATTAAAACAACACATTATCAACACCACTATTGACTACATCGTCTCTGACTTTCTTCAATCGAAAGTTGTCATTGAGAGAATTCATTCTGGTCTCTCTGATCATAAAACTGTTTTTGTAAAATTCTCTATTGATTATGAAACACCTAAATCAAATGACCGCACGTTAGAAAACATTTTTTAAAACGCAAATTTTACTCATTTGAAAGAGTTATGTTTAGGTGTTTATTGGCGTTTTTCTGAAAATTTTGTTAAGCAAAATTTCTCTAATTGCAGAAACCATATCCTAACTCTTTATAACATTGCATTTCCACTCAAAAACATCAAACATGAAAAATAAAAACTTTAATTAACTAAAGGCACAGATGTGCCATCAAAACTCAATTCAAATTAATTGAATAATTATTTTGTAAACGCTTCATAAAAGTTATTACAAAACATAACTTTTTGCAAAAACTTCTCTTCATACTTTCCATCTGCAGACATGATTAAAAACAGTTTTTATTTAAAACCGGTTTATTACTTGGAAGTTGTAGAAACAATAAATAGTAGAAAAACAAATCTTCTATCAGCACTGATGGCTTATCTATTAAAATCTTTACATATCTATAGTTAAAACTTTTGATATGTAAAGTCATGACAGACTTTTGAACAAATTGAATTTCTCGGTATTCGTGAGTTTCCGCTTAAATGGTTTGAATCTTACCTGTCACAAAGACGTCAAATAGTAAAAGCAAACAAATCTTATTCAAACTGTGGGGCAATTAACATTGGTGCACTTACTATTAAATGCAAACTTAAATAGACTAATCACATTAATTTGTTGAGAAAACAATCTTCTGCATGCTTTGCAATAAGATCTGTGATTAAAAATCTTTAACTTAAAACTGCAAAATTAACTTATTTTGCTCTATTTGAATCCCATTCTTGCTATGGAAAAAATATAAATTATAAATTGCAAAAAAGAACCATCAGATACATGTGCGGAAGGAAACAAAAAACCCATTGCAAACCCTATTTTAAAAAACACAAAATAGCTACTCTGCTGTTACTTTTCATTCTGGAAACATATCAGCAATCGTCTGACTCAAAGACATATCGGCGATTTAAAAAAAAGACCCAAGTGAGCATTTGACTCGACACTTAATTTTGAATCTTTATTTGCAAATACCTAGTTCTGAATTAGTAAAAAAGTTGGTAAGATCTTATTGACCATTGACAAATTTTTTTAATAAAACATTTTAAGTCTGATGATTATCGTAAATATGAATAACTATATATTTAGCTCTCTAGCCCTGGTAGACTTTTAATCTATTTTTCTCTATCTATACATTTATCTATGTTTTACTTTTTTGGTTGACTCCCAATAATAAGTATTATTGTCATTCAATTTGTTGTGATTTTATGTTATTTATCTATGTGTGTATTTTTTAAATTATTTATAATGAAATTTGTTATATGTTATTTCAAAGCTTTGTTCATAAAATTTGTTATTTTCAGTGACAATAAAGCATTTATCTATCTAAAGGGATTGTATGTACGAGTAGCATACAAAAGTTCTATAGTTTGTAACTTGAATTAGAATAATTTAAAAGACTAGTTACTTTGACCGATTTATTTATCGCAAAAAATGGTTCAACCAAATAAAATATTGTCTATTGTTTTTTATTTCAATTTGATTGAATAATGTTTAATTTTTTTCAATTTGTATTAAAATTTTCTCTATTTATTGCTTTTAAAATTAATTTGCTTTTTTAATAATAGTTAGTTTCTCAAATAATTGTTACTTAGTTTTTTAAAATTTATATGAATATTTTCTTAATATATTAATTTTGTTTTAATTATTTGTTTTATAATTAGGTGTTTTTGATTTTGTTTATCAATATTTGTTGGCTTCTATTATAATTTTTAATTTTTGTTTAATAAATTAAGTTTAATAAAAGAGAGAGACCTCGTTTTTCTAAGTTCTTATTTTAAATCTTATGTTCCATGAATTTATTATAAATAACTTTCTTCAAATAAATGTAAATCTTTTTATTATAAAGTTTATATGTTATAATAGGTTACACAGCTCTTTTTGCCA
Organism: Lagria hirta; assembly: GCA_947359425.1. Lineage (NCBI taxonomy): Eukaryota > Metazoa > Arthropoda > Insecta > Coleoptera > Tenebrionidae > Lagria > Lagria hirta. The sequence goes on from OX375794.1 coordinate 33,213,998, forward strand.
AGTTTGGCATATGACAAAATTTATCAGTTTTGAAAGATTTTGCAGATTAAAAGTTGAAGTTTTTCTTTTTAGCATAATTTAAACTAATTCTTAAACGGCAGTTAAGTTATTAAAAACAGTTAATTTGATTAAAAATCAAAAGAGAGATGGGAGTAGACTTGTGTGAATAGTTGATTCGGCCAAAGATTTCAAACCAATTAACCAATCAATGTGCCTCTATATATTCTGTAGTCAGACAATAATTATGTAAATATATTTTTTTGTTTTAATTTTTTAGCTTTATTTAAAATAGTTGATAGTGCTTGTTGTATTTGTTGTTGAATTTGTATTAATAAACTAGTAATATATGATAATCTTTACTTTGACGAAAGCGACCTTTATCAAATTGCTGAAAGTATAAACCTGACCTCTTCCAACTGCTATAGTTCAGCATTAAAATGTTACACAATGTTACATTATTCGATTAATTTTGAATATTACTATATTGGAATAATATATAAAAATTGCAATAATTGATATAATACATTATTACAGCGTGAGAAGTTTTCTTTAATCCGATAATTCTTCTAAGAACTTGGCAAAGTTCAGGTGATCTTAACATCATTCACGACCTATATAAAGTTTACTATAGTGACTAGATTATGGAGATGGAATGAGAATTGTATTTTTGTTTTAATGAAAGAAAAAAAAATGCAAATCCTTGAAATAAAACGTGGTGAAGGAGCTCTTTTACTATTTCTCTATAAATAAAGACTCATAAGGGAAGTGACTTCAGTTGCAAAGTACAGTTGATAAAGTGCTAACAATGGCTTTCTTGAAAGTAAGTTTAAAAAATTTAAATAATTATCGTTAAATACAAAGGGACCAATTTATTAATTTTGTTCATATTATGAGCGGCTGAAGTAATACAACAGAACTACAAAACAATCGTGACAAGGAGGAGCTGTGGGTGATATTTCACGATTGCTTCTTGTTAGCATTCAAGTCGTTTTTATTTGCAATAAATTGCAGATTACTAAACAAAGCAGTGACTTTATTTTAAAAATAAATTCATTATTGCACTAACATCTTATTTCACATACCAGGTGTTTCATATTATGCATTTTTGACATTAAAGATTTTTCTAATTGTGTGAATAAATATGAAACTTATTAAAAAGAATCTGAAATTACCAAACTACATTATAGAAAAAAACTATTCAAAAATAAGAATGTGTAAAAAAAATTGACTTGGCTAATAATCGAGATCTTTGCTCAGCCAGCAATCGTTTTTATAAGATGTTATAAACTATATAGTCATATTTTTGCCGTTGACTAAAAATTGACGATTATTTTCAAATTGTTAATTTTGAAATTTAGATTTAATGGTATTACCAATCTAATAACATACAATTTTTATTTAATTTATGTTAGCCTTTAGATGTCATTCTGCAACTCAAATAATAAAGTTAAAACAGTTATTTTGTAGCAGATTATTGATATAGATTATTGACAAAACCTCTCAACATTGTATTGACAAGCACACAAAAGTTTAATCTTAAAAATGCTATAATGTGAAACGCCTCGTATATGTACTTAGAGTAATTTCTATGAGACTAAGATCAAACTAATCAAAAACTGACCAAAGCAAAGAAAATTATTATAATAAAAAATGTCTGCTTGAGAAAAAATTATAGTAAATTTGCATAATAGATGTGTATTACAAAATCATTAAACAGTATTAATAATAATAATAATTTAATTTGTTAATTCTATTACTGTAATTTACTTTTATTAAAAAAAATATATAATTGATGTTTTTGTTGAATTTTTAATATATTTTGTTAAATACAACTGCATTATTTGTTGTACATTATTAAAAATTTGTAATAGCTGTATTATTTATACTTTTTTAACAGTTTTGATATTGAACTAATGAATTATTTAAAATATTTTTTTATTAAAGTTACAGTTTTATAAATTTTTTGATTATAGATGACTTTTAAACATCAGTTGTCAATTGGCAAATGGTAATAAAACTTTTTAAGAACTTTAAATATTCTTCTAGTATCAACGTTTTTTTTAACTAATAGACGATATTAAAACAATTATTATTTATTGGTCTAAATTTTACTTTTAATAATTTAAGCTGTATTATTTGTTATAGGATAATGCTTGAAAAATGTTAAAAAATAATTTATGTTTGTACAAAACAATGAATATACATTATATTTTTTGAAACTATCAAATATAGATGTAAAATATAAGTAACTTTAAAAGTTATAGCTTTAACGGCTCCTGCTTTATAATAACTTTTCTTAAACATTTTTTTTTCAATTTGAAGTTGAAATTTGTTAACAATTTCTCTGAAACAAGAGTTCTAACAGAAGTGAAATTTGTGGTCACCGCTCAAAATACCCAATTTTTTAACAAAAATTGAATGATTTGAATGTAAGTAGAACTGCCAATAGTTATTACTTCTAAACTTTATATTTGTTATAAAAACTTAAATTGTTGAAAGCAATTTATTAGTTTATTGCTCGTTGGTTAAAAACTTTTTTTTATTACTTCTTATAATTTCTAACCAAAAAACAATCAAAAGAAGCACATTATTACAAATTTAAGACGAAATTTAATATTTACCACTGAAGAAAACTTAAAAATTGCAAAATTTACTTCACTGATACTTCTAGCAAACTCTGATTATATACGATTTTTTTTCGCAGAAATCAAGACCGTTGCTAACAATTGCAATTCGCAAATATTTAATATACCTAGAATAAGCCTGCAAATGTAAAATTCCACACTTGTTTTTGAAAATGATTTGTTTTAGATTTTTTTTAAACTTAATTATTCAATTTGGTTTTCTTACTAAATCTTTTATTTTTAGTTACATTTATTTCTCTCTTTAAAAATAAATTTTAATATTTTTTATTCATTACCAAAAATTAACATCTAGTGATCATTGTTGGTACCGTAGTCAACATAGCTTCTCCTTAAGCTCTTCAGCTTAATTTGTAGGTTTCAAATGCTTAATAGTTTTTATAGATTTAGTGTTTGTAAATAAATTAGCTTCACTTATTTATTAATTCTCATAATACTAATCTATATTCTCAGCAAACGTGAGTCCTAACATTTGCTAAAATATTAGTTTTGTAGGTAAACAAATTGTTGCAGTTTTTAAGCCAACCATTGAAGTTAAATTTTATTTTTTTGGTCATTGTTTTAAAAAATTGCTTTAAAGGTTTTAAATTCGCAAAAAAGAGCAAAATATTGGAAAAAACGGTTGAAAATTCTTCAAAATATTTGTGATAGTCAATTTAGTCGGAATAATTAGAATAAAAAATTCTTATTTGACCTTGGTGTAATTAGCATCTGATAGATAGATGTCGCTGCATAATACATTTTATACAATTGATAAGATATTAGATAGGCAGAACAAATATGTTATAGGTATAGTATACCATCTGCAATTTTAATACCTATATAGATAAAAAAACCATGAATCAGATGAGACATGAGTTTTCATTATTATTGAATTCTAGTAAAACAATGTAAAAACAGCGCATACAATTTTAGACTAATGTGTGATAGCTTATGACAAACAATTATAAGAATCTTTTATACTCTAAATCCAAATTTACGTTTACCAAATACGGAAAGGAAGTGAAAAATCATGAGCATAAAAATAAAAACAAAAACAAGCACAAAGTTTTTTTAAAGTTAAATGAGCGCGTTTAGATGGCCAATATAGTGCTTTTTTCTCACGAGAATTAGCTAAAGACTTTATAGTAACAAAGATACTATACCGATATTTAACATTTAAAAGTCACTAACAAATAAAAATCTATAAAATCACTGTACTACTGTTGATTCTACTTTTGAAATGATAGTGGTAAATAGATCGGTGATTGGAAATGAAATATTACAGGCAAAATTTACTCTATTTGAAAAGAAATTTTTTCGTTTTGGTTTTTTCACAATACAGTGTGGTCAACAATGACGGTTTAAGCTGGCAACACTTTTTAGAGATCTAGAGATTTTAGAGAACACTTTTTTATTTGCGTACTTGCAACACTGTACCGGATACGCTTGTTTAGCAAATATTTGACTTAACATTCAAAAAAAAATTATAGGTTATTTCAAAACGACCAATTTTTTAATTGGCATCTATTAATAATGTTGTCAGTTTCAAAGATGTTACCCGTCAACAACAGAAAGTGGTTGCAGTTGTATCATTTTAAAATAAAATGTAGGATTGCCAAAACAAGCAGTCATTGTTGACCACGCTGTAGTTCGATGCGTTTGTTTTGCTTTATTAATAGTATTAATTTGCCATTTAATGTATTATTTTTCAATCTGTGACGCTAGAGGGAGGGAATTATAAGTTTGATTGTGTGTATCTTTCTGAGATTGTGTACTTTATATTATTTTAAGTTAAGAGTTTATGCTAGTACTCTTAACTATAATTTAACAAAAACTGTTCAGTTGTAAGTTCTTTTCTGGTTGTCAGGTCTGATTGAGTTGAAATTTGGTATACTGCTATTGTAATGTTCTTCTAATACCATAGAAGAGCAAGCAATTATAAGCTGACTCTAAAGCATTATTTAAAATTTGCACTTTTATCAATTTGTCTTATTTGGGCTTATTAAAATAATGTCAACCAAAGAATTTTTAAATATTTTGTTTTAATTTAGCACTTATTAAAGTGTCTATTTGAAATTTTAAATATACTAATTATGAGTCTACATTTCTGTTAAGATTGCGGATATTAAATGTACTATATACCCGCTCTGCCAACTCTATTCTGTATGGTGCTACAAACAAAAATTATTGCTATGTACTAGCTGAAAGGACAAACGGACGAACACATAAACTGCAATAATTAAACATAATAAAAAAAAAATTTTATATACATACTTTCATATACAGGACCAAATGTTTTCAAAACCACTTATCAGAATCAAATAAAATTTGGCACGTAAAAAATATTGAAAAAAGTTTATTAACTGTAATTTTCTCAAATAAATACGTTTATTTGTTTCAAAGATCCAAAGCCTACTTGCTTTTTTCTTAAATAGCAATAAAAAAATAAATTTTTTTAAATTTTAACAATGTAATACATGGTAATCTATTTTTGTTTCAAAATGTCCAAAAAAATAAATATTTTTCCAATAACTTCAAAAATTTTAAGATGAAAATTAAAAGTAGTTAGCTATAAAACTAACTGTTATTAAAATTTGACAGGTTATTAAAAGTGATAAAAATTGTTATATTTACTTTTGTTCGTTCTTTTAGATTTTGCAAAAATTACAATGACAACAAATTTTATAGCCATTTAGGCTTTGTTGTTGACTGAAATTTTAGTGTTATAAAAAAATATTTTTTTGACCTTTTGAATGTATTACATTGTTAAAATCAGAAAAAAAATGTTAAGTATTTTTATTAATTTTTTGGTTTGTAGCGTTGCTCACGCCGATAACGTGTTTTTTTAAATTTAAAATTGGTTGCTATAATTTTATTAAAAACGAATCTAAACAAAGTGCTCATGTGAGAATTGCATTAATAAATATTGCACGATCTTGTAAACAAATTTCTCAATAAAACTACACATCTCTAATGTTTGCTACTACATCATAATCTTTTTGCACTCATCGCTTAAAGATCGTTAGTTTCCGATTATTCCCAATGCATGGAAAAACGATTTTTCTACATCTCGGTGTTTTTGACTTTGCAATCAAAACAAGAAAAAAAACTTTGAAACAATTTCTTTTCAATAAAACTATAACAACCAATTTTAAATTTAAAAAATTACGTAATCGACGAGAGCAACGCTACCAACCAAGAAATAAGTAAAAAACTAAATCATTTATTATTAACAAACTACAGGATATTTGTTGCAAAGAATTGTACTTAACTTTTTTGGAAACAAATTCCTCCCATTGCACCTATGCAGCTCATGTGGGGAATTTCTATTTGCGAAATCGTTAGGTAAATAACTGATTTAACATCTCATATACTTACTGGAGCGTACTTAAGCACTTCAGTCTGTTCAAACTTAATCTCTTATGTTGCAATTTTCCATATGCTTTCATATGTTTTTTAAGCCAGAATTTTTTTTTAATCACTGCTTTTAATTTAAAATTAGCTTTTTAACTTAGAAAACCAGTAAAACTTTTATAGAAATTCTACACAGTTAAACATTTTTTTTAAGCTCAGTAAACTAAAAAAATATGATAAAAGCTAAGTTATTCAAACTAGATCCGTATGGATAAGAACATGTTTTGTTCTTATTGAAACTCTTCAGCAAGTAGCAACGTTTTCTTTTTAGAATAAATTTGCAGTTACAAATTTAGGTTTATATTTGCTCAAGTGCTTATTATTTCTGTAATATAACCAACATACATCAATTGAAAGCTGACTTTTAGATTGAATAAATTTGCTTAGACCTTATTCTTTTATTTGTTGGTTAACGTCATAACTTGGTTGTATAATCTGAGATCTACTTTATGTCTCAAATTATGTGTATCAGAACTTAGAGTGACCTATTCATTAACATGTGAAATCCTGATTTCTCGTTTTATGAAAGGTTAGCTTCTAATAGATGCCGCTATTTACTAAACAAAGATCACAGTTTTCTCTAGCGTCTGGTAATTTGATGTAATAAGCCACTTTTGAAGTGGCTCTTTGAATCTTAAAACGCATTTTGAAAATTGCTGCTAGTAAAAGAAAAAATAATTGTATGATAAATAATATATAATTGTATGATTTCAATGATTTGATACAAAACATTTTTTTGTTGAAATAAGTCGTAAAGATATATTTTATAGACAAAAAAAGTGTAATAAAGTATTTCTTACAGACACAAACCTGCAATAGAATCTTTAAGAAAATTCAAAGAATCACATATTCAAGATATACAACATCATCTATCTATTTTGGATAGAATAATTTAATCTAAACTAATTCTAAATAATTTTGAGACAAAAGGGATATCTCGAATTGAACAACCAAGCTATGATATTATTTTAATCGGACACGCATGCGATATTATCTTGCTACTTGGATTTCTTCCACTAAATAGACACATTTTTCAATTAAAGATAAATTACAATATTCACAAAAAGATTTGACATTTATTTCTTTTAGAAGAAATTAGTTTGATAAATACACAATATTTTATTCATAAAATGTATCTAATATTTGAGCGATGAATGAATTCTGAAGATTTATAATCCTATAAAATTATGCTTAAGATGTTAATAATGAGCACTAATCATAGCCATTGACAGCCAAGAATAAATAATGTTCTAAATACCTTGTCCCGTACGTTTAATAAGCTGTATGTCGAAAACTTGCAGAAATTACCTAGGATAAGGTACTAATTTTACTAAAAAAACAAAAATCTAAAAAATATTAATAATAACTTATAATGATTTAAATAAAATAAATTTTTGGGTATACATATATTTTTCTATATATATATATATATATAGTTTTTTAATAGTACATTAGATTTCTGTACCATGTTTATTCAGAACAAAACGATTTTGCAAATAAAAACATAAAAAAAACTTATCTTTAACTGAGAATACCTTATAAATAATCTAAATAGTGCCAATTTCAATATTTCTAAATATTATGACATAGTGGCCTCTATAGTTTAAAGAACCCTATTTTTTCAGTTATTATGTCTCTAATCGTCGAAATAATTTAAAATTATAAAAGCACTTCAAATGTCAACTTGATATAATGGATATAATTATCAAGTTGAAGAAAAACAACAATTTTTTCAAACATGTTTTATTTTTCAGATATTTTGGTTCGCCGTGTTTATTGCGATAACGCAAGCGGGGGTAGTGCCTTCTTACGGCGCCGTTGGTCACGGTTACGGTTTTGGTCTGGGACATGGCGCTGTGGTGGCGGCAGCTCCAGCCCACGACCCCCTTGAAGGAATTGATTACTACGTAAGTGTTCCTTAAGTTGCATTTAATACTGTACCTATAATTACTATTATTTTATGTTAGGCTCATCCAAGATACTCTTACAATTATGGAGTTGCTGATGGACTCACAGGAGATCACAAAACTCAACATGAAGTACGAGAAGGAGATGTTGTAAAAGGATCCTACTCCGTCGCTGAACCCGATGGTACTTTACGAGTTGTCGAATACGCAGCTGATGATGTTAATGGATTTAATGCTGTCGTGAAGAAGATAGGACCTGCTGTGCACGCTCACGCTGCTCCAATTGCCGTTTCTGCTGGACATGGTTTTTTAGGACATGGTCATTATTAATTTCGAAGAAATTGTAAATTATATCTTATATTTATTATTTTTATCAGTATTTTTTGTAAAATAATTTATACTATATTTTTATAATAATAAATATATAAATATTTCATTGTTAATTTACAAGTATTCATTTATAAAATACACTTAAAAGTTGTCTCTAAATCATTCCCTTTCTTTCATCATCTTTGATCTATCTGAACAGTATTGCAAAGTTTACTACCATTTGTTTTATTTTTTTTAGTGTTCATTGCTATTTCACACTTTTCTTACATCTTCATCTTTACATCTTTTTTTTCTTATATTTTACTCAATCTTTTTATCAGTTTAGCTTATTTTACCCTTTTTTTTTTTTTTTATTATATTTGTTTTCTTTATATCACTCTCTCTTAACTCTTCAACTTCTTTCATCATGTGTTCTAAGGTTTACTTTATTTTATATCTTGCGTTGTCTTTCGTCTTTATTCATTCAAAATTAATGTTTTTTTGAAATTTTTACTTTCAAATCTTGCAATTATTTTTTTTCTAAAGTAAACACTATTATTTTTGTTTTATTTTTATTTACTTTTTTTTTTTGATCCAATTCCTATTTTATTTTTTTATATTTTTTTTACTTAACTTATTACTATCGTTAACTTATTACTATCGTTAACTATCGTTATATTGGCTGCTCACAAAAGCATTCATATTTTATTACTTTCAATATTTTTTTTATTTAAATTTAAACGGATAGAATACTTAAAATACACTCTTGTCTCACGTCTCTTCTTCTTCTTCATTCCGCTTCTCAGCCTTATACCTTTCTAATTATGTCACTTTTTTTTTAGTGTATGATCCACACACATTATATACACCTTTAGCATAGTATGGAGAAAACTAGAAACATTACTCTAGTAATTGTTTATGATTCCTTCTGATTGCTTTTTCTGCAAAACTTTTTTTTATCTAAAACTAATTTAACATTTTTTTCAGGTTTCTTTTGCTTTACTTCTTTGTTCTCTCACATCCGTATCTTATCTGATTTAGTCTATTATGTTTTGTTTAAGCTGTTTCTCAATCTTCTCTAGTCATTTCTTTTCTTTGTTAATTCTTTAATATATTTTTTTATTATTATTTTTTGTCATTATATTCTGTTACATTTATAATATCTTTGTTTAAATTTTTTTTGCTTAAGTTTTTATTTTTCTTGTTTTTTTTATTGTTTTTCACATACTTTTTTGTAGTATTTTTTTTTGTAATATAATTTTTTTTTGATTGTTTATTGTATAATTTTTATGGCATTATTTATAGAATTCTGCATTTTCCATTCTATCAAGTTTTTTTAATTCTTAGTTTTTTAAATTTTTGTTTCTAATTTTGGTAATTACAGTTTAAATTATTATCTTTTTTTTTTATTATATTTTTATTTATTTACCTTAATTTTGTTGATAGGTTTTCTCTTGTTTTCTCTTGTTTTTTTTTTGTTCTTGGTGGCATACTATGCCACTCATCTGTATTTTTACAAAAACGATAAGTAATTGTTTTTATTCCATTTTTTCCATAAATTTATGTTTTTACCATTTTTATTATTGTAATTTTTTTTATGTAATTGACTGTTTTTTATTTAATTATACTGAAATTATTGTTTAAGCCATTGAAAGAAAGCCTGATAAAACTAAAGCTCTCAATTTTATTACTAAGTATTGCCTCATTCCGATCTTCTATTTTCTCATTTAATTTTCACGTACTTTTTTACTAAAAGTTGAATTGTTGAGTCAAAATATCTTCTTGTAGAAAATTGAACGTTTTTTAAAAAAAAATTAAAGGTTATTTGACTTAGAAATTCTGTAGATTTTTAACAAATAGGCAGATTGTTTAGGTCAAAACATATTGTATAAAAGATTTCTTATAATTTTTTGATAAATTCTTTAAAAGATATTCGAGTTGGAATTTGGCACTAATCTAGGATTTGACGTTTGATATAAGATATAAGATTGATTGAAAGTTTATCAAAATAGCTTTTCACCAGCACAATAACAATACAAAATGCTACTTTAAAAAAATTGAAGCATTTTTAAATTAGTGTTGGTTGAAAGTCGCTATATGCACATTATGGTAGTCCAAAAAACAAAATAAAAATTAAATTTTGTATTAAAATGTGTCAGTTTACAATGTTTTAAAAGTCCATTCTAAACGGCAAATAAAAAAAACTTTTTAAAGGTTACTTTACAATTTAAAAAAATTTTAAAACTGTTAAAAAAGTTTTTTTTTGTTTCTTAACGAGCTTCATTTACTATTTTATTTTTTTTATTAAAAAAAATGATAAAAATTCTGAACATATTAAGTCAAAATTTTAAAGGTTGCTCCAAATTTTTCAAAGTTTTTGAAATATCAATACTTAAATGACGCGTTTAACGTCAATAAATTAAACTAAAAATAATTTGATTATAACTAATAATTGACTATTGTTGTGTTTAAAACTTATAAAAATGTTATAAGAAATTATAAAAAAATACTAAATTGGCAAATCAATACATTTTATAAATTATAATTTTCTGACAATTATACTTGAACAGTGAGAAATATTCTCGTGTTTTAATTCCATTCCTTAAGTATGTCAAATTCTCATAAAAAACATCCATTTTGCGGATATTCCTGTTCAGAAGAAAAGGATCGAAAAGTTATAAAGTACTTGTCTTGGAAACATTAAAAACTTTAAAGCAATATGTATTAAAATTTTGACTTAGATTTTCAGAATGCTTATAATTTTTTTCCTAGAAAAAAATAAAATAATAAAAACAAAACTTTTTTTGAAATGAATTTTGAACACTTTTAAAATTTTCTAAAAATTAAAAGTGACTCTTAAAAAAAATTTTTTTTTTCTTGCCGTTCAGATAGAATATTTAAAAAATAAAATTCTTAGCTTTTGAGCTACTGTAAACATAATTGATTATGGAAAATGGCAGGTTAAAATAGTCAATAAACAGATAAAATATGCAGCAAAAATTTAATTTTCAAGAAACATACGGTTTTTATTATTTTAACATAAAGAAAAAAAAATTGAATTTTAAAAATGTACTTAAAAAGTGCGATCTTTAAAATTGATAACAGTTAACTAAAGAAATGTTTCAGTTAAGTTAATAAGGCTGGTAGATTAGCATAAAACCTATAAAAAATAAACTAAGTATAAAATTCAATTAAAAAAAGCAACTGAACATTTCTGTTTTTTATCAAATTAGAACAAACCCAATATTTTTAAAATGTGGTGCAAAGCTAAGTAAAATATTATTTTTAGTTTTTAGTAATAAGCAAGTTAAGAGTATTTTTTTGGAAGGTTAGGACAGTCATCATTTACCCATGTTCCTAATTAAACTTGTAATTGCATTAACAGTTATTACATTGTTTGACATTAATCTACCGTCAAAATTAAACTAGTATTATTATTAAAACTGTAAAAATTTTTGATTTGAAAATTTAGCGTAATAATGTTATAATTGAGAATAAAAAGTCTGATCCACCACTTATAGCGTGGATCAGACTTTTTATTCTTAATTTTAACAATTACCATCCACTTAGAGGAAAATATGGACAATTTCAAACATGTAATAATATTATGCTATAATTAAAAATAATTGAAGGCAACGAGAATTATGATAAGAGATCTTTAGAGTTTCTGTTTTCAGCAGTTGTCAGTAAGAAGCCACTCTAGAAAAAGCTTCTTTAGTTGTAGCTAAGCTAAAAAAAATAGATATTCTGTTGATTTTAAAAAAATATTTATAAATATATGCCAGAAGTTTCAGACATTTTTTAGCTGATTTAGAACATATTTGATAAATTTTATATTGTCTTTTTAAAACAGTTTTTTAAAATCTACAACAATTTTCAAATGTTTTTTATAAAAGTTATAAAATTATCAAGAATATAATTTAAATTCTTATTAAAAATTTTAAAAATTATTTATAAATATTTAAAAAAAATTTCTAAGGTAATAAAAACTTTTTAAAGAATTTATAATAGTATATTACACTACAAAGGCAGAAAGTTAAGATTCCTGCACTGGGCTCTCAAATTTCTGCCCGTGTAGTGTATACTAGTTTTCTTGCTACTCCAGTCGAACGTACGTGGTTTTGGCTGCGTTTCCACGGATACACTTTCTGTCGAGGAATCGCAGCCGAAACCACGTACTTTCAACTAGAGTAGCAAGAAAAAATATTTACTAAGCACTAAGTTTTACTAAAACACATTTTTAATTTAATGAATTAATAAAAACATTTCTATATCTGGAAAATGATTCACACTATGATTAGCAATATTTTTAAAAAGCTTTTAGTTTTATTTAAGTAAATATATCAAGTATTATGTTTTTTAACTGTTTTAAAACAAATTTAAATGATTTTGAACTGTTTAACATTAGTTTCATTAATTTTTAAAAGTATTAAAAATTTTAAAAGTTATAAGTAAGAATTTTTATTTTTTTAAACTGTTTTTACTTTTTTAACTATTTTTCCATATTATCGGAAAAAAGTTGTATGTTTTTTGTTATTTGTGATGGAACTTTTTAAAATTTATTAAAAAAACATTGTTAAAAGTTTTTAAAAAACTCAAGAAATTTCAAACATGTTTTACAGATTAATAAAGTTTTAATTGTTTTTTAAAAGAGAATAAATAACATTGTTAAAAATAATTTTTTAAAAGTTGTTAGGCTTATAAAACATTATAAGAAAACGCTGGTTTTATTAAAACAATGTTTTATTTTTTAACACCGTTAAATCTTATAAAAAATGTTTAAAACTGTTTTATTTTTCTATAGCAATTTTTATAAAAATTGTTACCGGTCTTAGAACAAATTAAGTAATTTTAAACTGTTTAATTTCAATTATTTTTTAGTAGTTTAAGCAATTTAAAAAATTATAAATATAAATTATTAATTGTTTTATTTTCATAAAAACGTTTTAAAATTTACTAATAAATTTAAAATTTTTCTAAAACAAATGTAATTTTCCCATTAATCTAAAAATGTTTGTAATCTTTTTTTTAAATTTATAAAAAACTTTAATTGTTTTTTAAAAATTTTATAAAATTGTTCAAATAAATTAAAATTTTTATTAAAAATTAAAAATATAAAAATTATTTTTAAGTATTTAAAAAAATGAGTTTGCTTATAAATCTAGTAAAAGAGTTTTTAAAACATTTTGATATCAAATTTTAAAATAGACTTGTCTTTAATTAAAACATTGTTTCTATTTCTCTCAAAACATTTTATCTTTAAACAGTATGTGTCAAAAATATGAAATAAATTTATTAAAAATTAAGCAAATTTTTTTTCAAAGAAATTTTTGAACACGTTAATTTTTGTCTATAAAAACACATAACTTTATGCCACATAAAATTACAAGCACTCATTTGATTATGTCAAAAATAATTGTTAAAATTTTTGAAAAAATTTAAAAATGTTTAGAACAATTTTTAAAAATTTATATAATTTTTTAATTGATTTTTAAAAAAAATTATAAATTTATTACAAATAATCTAAAATTATTAAAAATAATCTAAAATTTTTATTAAAAATTTTTAAATAATTATTTGTAAATAATTTTAATAAATATTGAGCTTTGATAAAATGTTTTTTCTTCATACCTCGGTCGAAAGTACGTACTTTCGTCCCTAATAACAGAGACGAAAGTTTAACTTTTAGTCCCTGTAAGATGAAATTCTTTCTTCCCTATAATAGCGGGAAGAAAGAATTCATCGTGTTTATTTATACTCGTAACTATGTTATATGACTAGCTACACTCGCTTCGCTCGTGCCGCAAATGTCAAATGTCGCGGCAGGCATCAAAAACTATCAGCATTTAAAGTTAAAAAAATAAAATTAAAAATAAAAGTACGTACTTTCGACCGAGGTATGAAGAAAAATCGTATACACGACGCGGGACAGAAGTTGAAATCTCGGTCCTGCGCGTCATGATGCCTTCGGCTTCGCCTCTGGCATTATGGCGCGCAGGGCCGAAAATTCAACTTTTGTCCTTTGTAGTGTAATATACTATTAAATTTTAAGTTTTTAAAAAAAATAAGTTTTATTAAAACATTGTGTCCATTTTCTAAAAATTTTTTTGAATGATATAAAAATTGTTAGAAAATAATTTAAATAATTATTATTAAACAACTTTTATAAACTTTTTGATTTATTATTAAAAGTTTAATAATTTTGTTTAAAAGTATTTAAAAAATTATATGATGTTTGTTGAAAATGAAAATGAAAATTGTTTGTTTAACTTTGATTTCAATAATAAATTTCTAAATTATTTTGAAAACAATTGTTAAATTTTTTAAATAAATTTTAAAATGTTTGAAACATTTTTTAAAGATCTATAAAAAATGTTTCATTTTTAAATTTCGAAGATTAATTGAAACTTAGATTCTTAGATTTTTATTAAAACTTTTTAAAAAATCTTAAAATTTTCAAGAATTGTTTATAAATATTACAATAAACGGCTGACCTAAAAAAAAATTTTATTTAATTTTTAAAATCTAAAAAAAAAATTAAAATATTATATGATTTGTTTCATCACATTGTTTCAACTTTTAAAACATTTTTGGATCTTACTTACCAATAAGTTCTAAACCTATTAAAACTCACTAATATCTTGTTAATTTTTAAATTAGTTTATAAACAATTATTAGAGTTTTCAATAATATTTAAAAATGTTTAAAACATTTATTAAAATCTCTAAAAGTTTTCATTGTTTTTAAAAATTTATCAAAAAATTATTAGAAATAATCTACAATTTTTATTAAAAATTGAAAAAAAAATTTTTTTATTTTTATCAGATATTTATAAATATTTTCATTTTCAGAGAGAAATTAGTAATACTTTATCTTTTTATTAAACTATATTTAGTTCCAGTGGTCATTCTAGGCAAAATAATTATTTTTTTTATTTTCATGTTTAACCTCCTCTCTTCCGGAAGCACCACAATTTTGTCAAATTTAAAAATTATTACGGTCTTTGACAAGTACTGATAACAACAATATTATTTTTTTAATAAGAAAAAAAGTTCTATTATTATTTTAAAACTTTTTTGAGGCTTTTTTACAAAAACAATTATAAAAACATGTTTTTATGAAAACTGCAGTTATATTTAGTATTGTTGCATAAATAAGAACTTAAAATCAAAATACTTTTTTCCTAATTTTTAATTTTTTTTTAAATTATAGTAAATAAAATTTTATGAAAATTGTAAATTTGATTATGATCTACAACTTCTCCGTAGAACATTTTTCATATAACGTTCCGCTTTCGCTTAAAAAGGCAGTAATTTATTTTTTAGCACATTTCAACCTTTTAACCCTATGTTGCTTATTTTTTAATCCTTTATTTTTTATGTATATTAAAAGCTATTGTCTGTAATGAAAATTCTAAAGTTAATTTTACTAGCTCTTCTGCGTCAGTTTGTCAGTAAGTTTCTCTCCAATATTTGCTTTTTTTTTTGTACAAGGCAGCTTTTTAATTGACAAATTAGAATCTAAAATTTGTGTTTGAAAAGAAATTGTTGTTCTTATCTAATTATTATGTCATGAATGTTAGCAGGTAAGTGTAGCAAGAATTTCGTGAGAATTATGTCAATTACATACTGACGGAGAAATTGTATGTTTTCATTGTAGTATCATAGCAAATGCTGAAAGTCCAAGGTCGTTAAACGTACGCATCTTAAATATAAATGCTTAAACCATTTTTTATATTATATCAATAAATTGCTTCACAATTTTCTGACTTTATTAGGAAAAATATCGATTTAAGTATGTACTAAGTTCTAGAAAGTAAGAGACAAATCAACTTCCTTTTAGATGCAACAAGAAGATTAACACAAGGATTTGCTTGTTTATGTGGTGTAATATGTAGTAGGCTCTGATTATGAGAATGTGCCACTTTTAAACAATTTAAAAATATTTCAAAGAATACTGTGTATTCATTTTAAGTGGAGTCACTTTCATCATAGTAAATTTGAATAATTTCCTACTGAGAGTAATATACTATGAATTGCAATTTTTTTAAAATCCACTTTATCTTGTCAAGCGATCGAAAAATAGTGTTTTGAGGTTTTGACAATAAGAATTGAGTGACACAATTTTGAGTATCATTATACGCCACTTAAAAATAAAATTAGACACAGAAGCATTTTGTTTTAGTATTATGCTCATATCGAAGACAATGCTAGTTTAAAGTCAAAGATTGAACATTTTTTGACTGCTCGAGAAAGTACTGCTTCACTACATACAACGGTTTATTGACAGCACTGAACATATTTTTAAAAAACCTATTATTTTCAGAGTTTAAAGGTGTTGTTTTTGCCATTCAGGATAGGGTAATTAACACTGCAATTATTGTAGAAGTAATTAAAGATCAATTAGTTAATGGCATTTCTAAAATGTGTTTCAATATGTCAAAAAAAAAAAACAATTTTTATTGTGTTGTTCAGTGCTAGTTAATAAAGATTATAAAAAAAACACAACATACTTGCAAAGATTGCTCATTCAAATTTAAATTTTAAATTTAATTTAGAGGGAAATAATAAACTATATTTTACAAAGTTTTTTAGTAAATGATAAATTAGAAACTATATTGGGATTAAATTTTGCTTCAAAAATTAAAGCCAATAGGTCGGTTGTTGTAATAGTGTTTATAAAAACAAAACAGCGTATTTTCTAGATATTAATGTTTAAAAATTTTGTATTATTTTATATTATTCATACTTTTAATACAAAAATTACTAAATATCTGCTGTTTTCGATAACCATGCTTTTATAATTTAAAAATGATAGAAGTTTCATGTTTGCTTATTTCAAATATAGGTGCTGGTTATACTCATATCATCAAGTAAACATCGAGAAATTTTAGATTTTAATATAAAAATCCTCGAAAAAATACAGAAAGCCGAATTATTATGTTAATGTCATAATGTCCAAATATGTTCTTAAATGTTAAAACCAACAATTAAAATAATATTGTTGCAGATGCGTAAAAAGGTAAGTTTTGATAATGATTAATTTTTTTATTTATTGCTCTCATTCACTCAAATCATCGTTTTTTAGGACAATTATTATTAATAATTGCAGATGGTTCGTTTATGTTCGCTGTATCGTTCTTGAATTTTTATAACGTGATCTACAGAATTCTTCTAACTATAGCCGTCTTCCTTGACCACAAGTGCCACTGCTTTTCTGCTAAACTTTAAACATTTATTTTTACGGCAAAGATAACTTTTTAGTTCGGCTCATACGAGTTCAATAGGGTTGAATACGGAGTGATATGGTGGTAGCCTTAAAACCGTATGCTCATGATCTTTTGCCAAATTATCAATTACATAGTCTTTGTCATACGAAGTACCTCCACAGTTCCAAAAATAATTTAACTAGTTTTCCTCGAATTAGGTTGTCTCTACTAAGGTAAACGAGCTTCAGCGCAGTTAGAAAAAATAAATTTAATAATACCGCTCTGGAGTGTTTTTGAAAAGGGCCTAATCGTAGAATTTAATGGGTATCCATAAGAAACGACCGCAAAAGAAGATAATGGTTGTAAAATTTAAAGAGTTGCTTTAATACATTATCCGATTATCTCTGCGCGTACTATAGCTCAAAAAGAAAGACCATAGCGAAAGACCATAACTTTTACGTTAAGTTAAGATACTGAAGGCAACTCAAAGCACGCAGAGAATAATCATTTAATTTTAATGAGATTATTAGAAATTGTAGAATTTAGAAGACTTTTATAAAAGTGAAGTATATCTAAGTAAGATATCAATAAAAGCCCTTCTGCTCTTATAGTTTTTTTTAATTGTTGGTATACATGACGGTTTCAAAAATAATTACCACAACCGTCAACGTCATTATCATTAGTTTTTAATTTTGTACTTTCGAATTGCAACTGTTATTTATATCTTAAAAAAAATGCATTATTGTTGTAAACCAATTATTTGGAAAAATGGCTGAATGATTTTAAGTCATTTCGGCAATTTTTTTTTTAATTTTGAAAAGAGTGCATGCAAAAATTAAACAAATTATGGTCAAACAAAGATTTAAATTGAACCTTGAATCAAATGGCTTATTGCTGTTACCAACCGTTGTCCACAAAAATTCGATAAGTTTAAAAAATTAGTTTATCTTATATAAGATAAAAAAAAAAATTGAAAAAATAGCCTAAAGAATACGTTTCATAACGCTGCATAGAAATCTCGCTTGTAAGATTTGTGTGACAAATCAACTCTTATTAAACTAGTTTTTTGATATACAATTATTGTCAATAAATAAGCTGATAGTACCCCTGCGTGAGAGATTAAAAATATTATCAATAAAAAGTAAATTATTAAAGATTAGAATCAAACAGAAAAACTTAAGGAACGCTTAAGTTTATAGATTGGCAATCTTAAGTGAGTGTACAATCTTAACAATTCGGCTTCTTCTAGACAAAATGATGCAAAATCACAGTTATGATTATGAGCAACAATAGAATAAACATTGAGCGGTACTAAAAAAATAAAGTCGTTTGCATTTTTGTTCTACAGAAAACCTAATTTTTGTAGATATAAAATGTTGTAGATATTAGAAAAAACATTCAAGGCGTTATGATTAGCTTTTTAATAGTTTTAGAAAAACAGGTGGCAGCGCAATAGGTCTATAATTGCCGACTCAAGTAGATATTAATGAAAAGTATCGGACTTATTGAGTATCAGAAAGTTTGGGATACACCTAAAAGATTACCACAGCATAATAAACCAATCTTCTAATTAAAATAAAACTATGTTGCCATGCTGTCACTAGTTGATATTAGTAAGTTGAATCTAGTAATAAATCCAAATCGTCAAAACACATCCAAATTAAACAGGATGAATAATAACGCCGGTTGTGCAAACGATCACTTTTCTGCAGTGGCTTGCAATTTAACCAAAACTATAAATAATGCTATAGATTTTTCTTTTATCGATAGAAACCTTTTCATTTATTTTTTTTTTAATACATTTTAATCAGAGAAATTATGTTCTTAATCGCTTTTTCTAAAAAATTTAAAATACTTTTTATGATTAACGATGAATGGTATTTAATAAACCATTGTAGAGTTTAGATTCGTTTGTGTAACAAAATAACCTCTGGCATAGAACATTCACAATAGACCAGGTTTTGTTTGATAAAACTTTTAAATTATATATTTTCTGATTATAAAATAGTTGTTTTAGCTGCAATAGTAGATTTACGGTGCATTTTTCTATATGAAGCAGTAAGAACAAAGTTTTAGAACAGAGCCGATATCACAAAATATATAAGCTTATATATTTAAGTACTTGCTGATGTGTGTAAACCTATATAGTCGTCTAAAATGTGTAATGTTTGAGCTTTATTTTTTTCAGAGAAAGGCTCTCTTTTTTAAAAGTAGCACTTTTGATTTTGTTAACAAACGATACAAAATTATTAACAATCTTGTCACGCATATATTTTTAAAAGTAGCACTTTTGATTTTGTTAACAAACGATACAAAATTATTAACAATCTTGTCACGCATATATTCCCAGTTATATGTTTTAATGTTTGAGTTTAATGTTTTTCTCTAAAAGAAAAAGATAATAATAAAAGTTGTCAGAGATGCTTGAATGAGTCCTAATAGTTTGTACTTCTGAAAGTAAAAAGTCTGAAGCACCGTAGCATTCGTCGGCGTATTTTTGAAAATCCGTGCTGGTAAAGACACGTTTATCTTGAAAATAAATAATTAACAGATTGAAAAAAATAGTGTTTGGGTAAACAGTTGTATCTTTAAAAATTTACTTGTTTTTTGGTTTGTAAAAAAACAGTGATAGTTGTGTGGATAATAGGCAAAAGAATTCCGACAAATAAACTATATAGAACAAGCTGATAAAACCAATACAAGCTAAAACTGCTGATGCTTAATTGGTTTATGCTGAAATTGTTATGAGAAACTCTTCTCCAACAAAACTTGTAAAGTTCTCCTGTAGGATTCTCCAAAATATTAATTATTGGACTTTTTCACGTGGTTTGAAAGCGATGCTTTGACTTACTGTTTTTAAAATTAAATGTGTAGATACTAAAAATTATATGTTATTGAAGAAATAGTTTTTCGGTTTTTGTATTTACATAATTATCTAACAAAATGATAATTTTTAAATAAGTGCTGCTCGTAAAAGTATTTTTTTCAATTGAAAATCTCTGCGAGAACGTGGTTTTTATTTAAATCACTAATATTTCTTACCAACTTCCAATTAAAGCTTTCAAGCTTTTATCTGACTTCACTTCTGCGCTGCTGCAATTAAATGTAACTCAATTTCCTTTTACTTAAACATCTAATGTATTTGTCACAACTCTTTCAAAAATTTAATTATTGTTTTATAAGAACGCGCTTGTCGCGACTAGCGTCAATTAGATTTTGTCGCTCATGATCTCTATTACTTTTAACCTTGAAATTTTACACTTTTAATTTTTTTCTCTAAGTACAATTTAATATAATTCTATTTTAAAACCTTAATTCTGTCGTCAACATTTTTTCCAAATCCTAAAATTTAACATATTATGTCTTAGAAAATCATCTTCACCAATCTCCATCTGTAAAATTGTAATCTTTCAATCTAGTCACTTTGCACAAAAGTTCAAGAAACGTTATTGTTATTGCTATATATGTTAAAACTTTATCAAAAATAAGCGCAAAGACAGTTTGCTTTAGAACAGCTACAATTCTGACTTTTACAAAACTTTAAAAACCTAAGCTTTCACAGAACAAGAAGAATGCTCTTAAAATCTTAAAATTTTTGTAACAAAAGTAATGCTCCAGTCATCTTGGAGAATACTAATAACTGTAAAAAAATCTGTAAATTTCTACAAGATGATGTATATGCATTTTTCTCAATTCAGAATTCCAAGGTCAATAATTGAGACAAAACTCTCAACTATTGTTGAGAGAAAACTCTCTCTAATTTTGCTCTAAGCTTTCTAGATTGTAGGGTTTTTTAAAAATCTATAAACAACACGTTCTACTTAAATTAATTGTTAATACTATCGATTCTTCTACCTTTCAAGCAGTTTGTTATCTTGCTTTATTTATAAAAGACCACAGTAAAAAATTTTTTTCTCTGTTCCATAAACTTTTTTCATTTTGACTAATTGCGGTTTACTTTTTTCTTAAACTTTTTAGATTTGTTAGTTTTGATGTAGTCTTTATAAAAAGTTTTGTTCCAGAATCAGTAGCTATTGTCAAAGAGTTATTATCATATATTATATATATTATATAATATATTATAATATATACAAATATATAATATATAATATAATACATAGTTATTTTTTTTTGACAGCAAACTTTATAAACAGGTCTCAGGCTTTCTAAACGGATCTTCTCTGTCTTCCGTTATTGCCAATATTTTTATAAACATTTTTAAAACTAAAGCTTTTGATTCAATAGTATGACTTTGGTATGCTATCAAGACCTCACAGCAAAATTTTGCAAAAACTTATAACATGTAGCTAATTAAAAACCTACTCTACTTTCAAAGTACTTTATAAACACACGCATTACCGTTCTCGAGATACAAGAAAGCTTTATTTTCATATTTTATTTTTTTTACTAAGCGTACTTTAAAAAGGAGATCAATAACTTAAATTAGAAGACAAAATGGCTTTCAGGCCAAGCTGTAAAATTTAGTTTGCTACAAAAAAAATCAAAAATTTTTAAAATAAATTATAAAATTAAAAACGGTTTTAAACGAAGCGAGGGTTTCTGTCTCCGGTACATTTAAAAGTTTTGATAATATTGTGTTTAAAGAAAAATTAAATTTATTAAAATCTTATCTTATTTGAGGACATGAAATGATTTTTAATAAACGTTGTTGTAACATTGATCCTAATTGTCCACAAGGTTTGTATTTTAAGCGCTGCACCTCAAAGTACACCAAAAATACATTATCATAAATTGTTTATGCTTTTTGTTCTCTTCCACAATTATTTGAAATTTTTTTCTTGAAATTTCAAAAATTTGGCTAAAGTGTATAAATTCTGTTTTTGCTTATTAAATCAACTTTTTGTTAAACATTCAACAAATTATGTCAAACAAAAATTTAAATTAAGTTGTAAATCAAATGACTTATTGCTGTTACCAACCGTCAGCAACATAATCTTCCAAAACTTAAAACCTTTTTTTTATTTACAATAAAAAAAATGGTAAATTGAAAAAAATAACCTAAAGTATACTTTTTATAAAGAGTATTAGCGCGCGTGTTTTTTAACCTGACTCGCCTGCAGCTCGTTCTCTACCCTAAAACTTGTGCGTCAAAACAACTCCCATAAAACTAGTTCTTTAATATACTATTTCAAAATGTAAAATTTACGTTTTTTTTATTGTGGACTTCTAATGCGTATTTATCTTTTAATGTTTTATAAAAGCATAGACTAATAAAAGTCTATTTAAAGATATGGATATACATTATGAATAAAAACAATAACAATCATTAAAGTAAACGAGAACGAAACCAGAAATGTATACAATTTAAAATTTAGTTAAATATTTATAAAGCTCTCAATGCCACAATTTCTGTATTTTTGATGTTAATCTAG
This sequence comes from Lagria hirta, assembly GCA_947359425.1. Taxonomy (NCBI): domain Eukaryota; kingdom Metazoa; phylum Arthropoda; class Insecta; order Coleoptera; family Tenebrionidae; genus Lagria; species Lagria hirta. The sequence continues at coordinate 33,236,853 of OX375794.1, forward strand.
AAAAAAATTATACGCTTGTTTAGCGCTAGCGTAATTAATTTCCATCGTGCGAAAATAACAGCTTTAGATTTCAATTTTTAAAAGAATTTATTTGTTTTGTTTTATTTTCTTGTTAACAATGATATTTCCTACTCTATTGTTTCATATTTTCTCTCTTCAAGGTTCACATCACAAGCGATAAGGTCTTTACGCTATGAATATTAAACCTTTTCTGGCTTGAACTTTTTGATTAATTATGTACTCGTATTATATGCACTAGTACCAATGGTTTGATTTTCCTAAGGAGGATGTGTGAGGTGCTGTCTATGTCAATTTCAATGATTATGTGCCTAGAACTCATACCAACAAAATATCTTTATGAATTTAAATACTTATAGCAGAATTGATAAATGTTGATAAATTAATAGTAAAAATTTTTTTTTCCAAGAATAAGATAGTTACAAAGTTTTTTATTTTAATGTATAGCCAATTTTAATAAAATTATTATTAATTAAATAAACTGTTTTATAAAATAATTAACCTATATGCTGTAGAAGAAACAAATCTTAAAAGTTTAAGAAGTAAATTTTATTTACTATTTGCATTATATAATATAATATACTAGGTAGCCATAAAAGATTGTCTATCAAAACCGCTTCTTACATATTGCGTCCAGCCTAACTGATCTGTCAAAAAATTATTAGGTTATCTAAAAAATTTGTTGGTACATATAAGCTATACAAATAATCACATAAACATTTGAAAGTGTCCTTTATACATTTTCAAGCACTTCACACGTCTTTTTAATTTTAAACATACCTTATAATAAATCTTTGTTGTCTATTGTAATTTCGTATTGTAGTTAACAGTTTAAAATTAGTCAAGCAAATAAATACTAATAGAAATCTGAACGCCGCTAAACGTATCGAAATTCATAAAAATTAAGCTTAATTAATGTTCTTAACAAAGATAACGGTTTACTGTTCCGCTTCTTAGTCAGATTATTAAAAAATATTTACAGAAATTTTATAAATCAGGTAAATTTATAAAAGCAAAGCAAATGTTCTTATCAAAGATAACGGTCCTTCTTTTAGCTCCTTAGTTGAGTTATTAGGAAATACCCACAAAAATTTCATAAGCCAGGAAAATTTAAGCAAATAATTATTTAGTTTTATTCATCTCTTGATGATAACCACTATCTTTTGAGATCTATCAAACAAACTTTTTGGCAAGTGGTAAAGTTGTGTGAATAGTTTATTGTGCCAAAAATACCAAGCCAATCAAATTAATGCATAGAAATATCTAAATTACTGTAAAATTCTGATTCTAAAAGAAGATTGATTAGTATAGAGTTATTGTTTTTGAAAATAATAATATTTCAGCAGAATTGCGGTGCCTCTGAGACAGAGAGGGTTTAATATAATAATAATAGTCTCTATTGCAGAAAACAAAATAAATTTTAAATTATCTATATAACAATTATAGTACAAAGTTAGAACTCGGCTTATGGCAGTAGTAAGTTTTGACCCTCATAATCGGTTACTTTGAAGACTTTTATAATCTTATTTTTGAGATAGGTGTCTAGTAAGTAAATTAAACTTAATTATTGCGGTTAAGAATAATAGCTTAATTTGTTCTTGTTTGATTATATTAAGCCAATTGCACATACCTAATAAATATAACTGCAAGTAAATATAAATACAAATGGATTTTAATAAAATTTTTAATTTGTTAAACCTATTTTACATGTCAGTGAAATCATTGAAAGTACAGAATTTTTAAATTACAATTTTTTTAAAACAAGAGCTTAGACTTTATTTTGTGTAAACTTTTAAAGAAAATAAATGACATTAAAAATGCGTTTTTACAATAATGTAAGTAATTTTTACAAAGTAGTTTTTGGATAAAAGAATAAAATTAAATAACTAGAGTGGGACTGCTTTTATCTATGATTAATCCGGCATTTTTATTAAATATTCACTACATAATTTTGGTGATAATAATTACATAGTATATATATTTTTTCAATTATTTCAATAATTTTGTTAAAATTTAAGGTTTATTCATAGTAAAACAATGGTACACATCTGTGCAAAAAACTTTCTGTTCACTTAAGCTTTCTATAAACACTTTTTCTAGAACAACAAAAGTCTTTGTAGGTTTATTTAATTCTTAATCAGCTCATGAATTATCACTTTCAAGAAACAAAAAGATAAATTTTGAAAAATTTGCATTAGTGAAGTGACCTTAACATCTCGGTGGCGGGTTGCAACATTTTAGGAAGGGGGCAACAATATCCATTGTGATCTGGGAGTCTCTTATATATAGCAAGTAGGCTAAACAAACTCCTAGTTAGACAATTTTTTTCTTTAAAATTCAAGAATGGTGACTTTAAATATTGTAAGTGGTAAAAATTTAAATAATGTGAATTAATATTTTGTGTTCCAGTTGATTGTAGCAGCATGTTTGTTAGTCTCGCAAGTTTTGGGTGGCTTAGTCAGAGTTCCCTCACATGCTATTGATTATTATGTAAGTAATGTACACAATATTTTAAACAACTGCGATTTAATAAGAAAAACACACACAAAAACAAGATTATCAAAAATCAGGAAAAAATGTTACAACATTTAATTAATCTCTCTTGAGAGTTTTATTTCTATCAGCACTAACACTCTTTGTATTATATAAAGGTGTTTCTATATACCCATTGTTAATATTATCTTAATTTGAATCTTTGCAAAAATTTTATCACAATAATTAGTAGTAAATTAAAAATTTTTTGATATCAAATAGTAAACATTTATTAAACAATTTCAGTTGACCTTGCTGACTTTTAATTCGGCATATAAAGTTCTCCAGTAAATTAACAGTCTTCTTGGTGATTCCGCTGCCTTATTAAAAATGTTAATTTTTATATGCAATGAACTTTGTACACAACGGTACATTTTATTTTTGCAAATTTAATAGATATTTAAATTTTAATTTGTTAACTTGAAAAACATTTATCTCAAACCACTTAGAAACTTTTATTATTTTTTTTTTTTTATTAAAATACAATATTTTTGATTATTTTACAAGCAACATGTTGTATACAAAAATTGTAGAGTAATAAAAATTCTATTCCATATTATTTTTCTTTATGGTGTAAGTGTTCAAGTGTAGAAATAACACAACAAAAAAACAAAAAAATCAACGTAAAACAGCACTAGCCATGAAAATGTCAAAATGAGAGTAAGCAAATTAATTAATTTAACAGTTGGAATTGGTTCTTTTGAAAATTTGAATATGATTTTTATTCCTCTGCAACTTTCGTATTTAACATTTTCCTGTAAAATAATTAGGGGAGTCATATTCACAAATTTTTTGTTTCCCATGTTAAATCCCTATGTCTCAAAATCAATTCTACACCCTGTATATATTATAATATATAAATCAATACTTAATTAAATTATTAGAATACTTTTAACATTATTTCGGAAGCGCAATGTTATGCTGTGCTTAAAATAATTTTGTTCAATTGATATTTCTAAATTGCTGATAAAGCCTTAATTTAAAGGCAAACCTTTATCTTAAATTTTTGATAAATTTATTGGTTTGGATTTGGTAAGAAAAAATCTGATTTTTGGCAACGTTTTGTAAACTTTGTTTTTTTATTTCTTATGTCTCAATTAATATCAATAAAGAGAACTTATGACATTTGTATGAACCAAACAGATACTGAGAGTTTACGACTTTTCCATCGTAACGACGATATCATCGGGGTAATTATTTCTCCTTACCCAACATGACTGAAATTAATAAGTGAGATCATTATTTTGATTTTCTGTTTGTTTTGACGTTTAATTTGTGGTTGCTGGTTTAACAGCATAAACACAATTTCGATAATGTTCAGAGCTTCAAATTCCAGGTTTTACATTTTTTTAAGCCCTTGGAAACGTCCTCTAATTTTTTACCCAATTACCATTTGTGTATATATTATTCCCCGTAATTTTTTTACGTGAATTTCAAAAACAGATAAATTTAGTCTCTGCGTTTTGCTTGAACTAATTAATACGTTATTAAAATACACTCAAAAAAGTTATGGGAAATAATATATGCACTTATTATGTTATATGTGAAAAGTTTTAAAACATAATATATAATTAATTAGATTAAAAATTTTTATTCATTCTTTCATCTTAAAAAAATAATAATAAACTTTTACAAAAAATCGCCAAAAATCAAATTATCTCTTATCAAACCTGTTCATGAAATAAGCAGATATCACACCAAAACTTTGAGTTTCTTTAGATGCGGTTGAATATTATAAAAGTAATGTACAAAATATTTTAAATAACTGCAACTTGATAAAAAAAAGTCACAATTTTTCTTTTTAAATTAAGACAAAATCTTACAACATTTAAGTAATCTTTCCTTAGACTTTCATTTCTATCATTACCATCAGTAAAACATTTTGTATTAGGTATACGGTTTTCCAGATACCCATTGTTAAAATTATTTTAATATGAATCTTTATAAAAAATACATTAAACAATGTCACTTAACTTTGCTTTTAATCTAGTATATAAGGTTCTGCAGTAAACAAATAGTCTTTCTGGTGATTTTGCAGCGTTATTAAAATGTTTAGTTTTTATATGCAATGAACTTTGTACACAATGCTACATTATATTTTCACAAACTTAATAATTATTTAACAGCAACACAGTTATCTTAAAAAACTTAAAATTGTTCATATTGTTTCAATCTTTTCTGTCTCAGAAACACAGCACTTCTGCTGAATTTAAAAGTTATTAGTCTTTGCCAAGTAATGATGATGACATTATTACGTTCAAACAATATAACGTGAACATAAAAATGCGGTTTTCTTATTATTGCAAAGATCTTTTAATTCAAACCTAGAATTTTGAGACTTTTGTTCAATGATATGGGTGTATAACACTCATATTTAGGTATAACACCGAAAGCGAGCAAATATTTAGCCATTTTTGTTTTAAAAGTATTCATAATAATATTACAAAAATTTATAATATATTTTATCTATAAAATATGAAATTACAGTTTTTTTAAACACTATAACAATATCCTATTGACCACTCTAACTCATTCACCAAATTTATTCTTTTTCTTTCTCTTTCTATCGTTTTCATCTATTCTATTTTCTTTTCTTTCCTTTTATCATATCCTTTCTCGCTACCATACTTTCTCTTTCCACCACGCATTTCTTTATGGTATAATATAATGTTTTTCTTTTTCTTCCACACATTCTTTTATCCAAAATCTCTTTACTCTCTCATCATTCTCACATCTAAATCTTGCAATCAGTTTCCTCTCTTTTATTAGATAGCTTAAAAGTTCTTCTGTTATTAATCTCTCATATTTTTCATTGTATCTGTTATATCTGATTTTTCCTCATTTCTTGTTTTTCTATGTCTCAATTTCTGTCTCATTTTGCCGTTCGCCCATTGCCTCGCTTCTCTTTTTTTACAATCTTCTTTACATAAAACTCATAGAATTTCTTTATCTCTTTTCTTATTCTTTTGTGTGCCATTTTTGATTTAACGCTTTTTTAGTATCTCACACTCTTCTTTTTCTTTTATTTTATCTTCAAACATTACCGCTGTCTTTTCTGTCTCTATTTTTGCTTTTCTCTGTTTTTATTTTTATTTTTGTTTTTTATACTTTCACTATATAACCTAAAGTCTTTCTACTTAACTATAGCATTCATCTCATATATTTTTTTTCGTTCTTTCTTTTTCTATCCGCTCAAATTTTTGCTCTATATAACATTACACTTTTTACCAGACTGTCAAACATTGTCATACATATTTCATACTTTCCTCTAAACTTGTTCTCTTCAATTCCCCACACTATCGCACACATTTGGTTTATTTTTTCACTAATTTTCTCTCCTGCGTCTTACTTCTTATTTTTTCTTTAAACATGTATCTTAAGTATTTTCAATCAAATTTAATTTAAAAGCTAAAATTGGAATAAACAATTTTTGCAAGTGCGTTTTTTTATCATAACTGTTAACTAGCACTGAACAAGAAAATAAAACATGTTCAATTATTTCCGACGAATTAAAACACATTCTACAAATGTCATTAATTAATTGTTCCTCAATTAAAAACTTACGATAATTTTTAGTGATAGTTACCCGATCCTGAATAGCAAAAACAAAACCTTTAGTCTCTGGAAAAAGTTGAGCTTTCTTGATTCATAAAAAATACAGCTTTTATCTATCCTATCGAATTTAATTTCTTTATGAAATCTACTGTGTAACATAGGTCAACCCATATTGAAACCAATGATAGTGATCAAATCCACTAAGAATCAAAAAATTAAAAAAAAATTTAACAACAAAAAAATTTATAAAAAAAAATTTAAAAAAATCAAAACCAATTTCATAAAATAAAAAAATGCACTAAAAAGTATAAAATAATTGCGTAGACTTGTATGCTTTAAAAACAATCATATTATTAGGATGCTATAATGTACAATTATTGTTATTTTTAAGGTCGGTGTCAGTAAAGTTCATAAATTGGTTATAGCCCAACGTTTTACAAGTAAACATTTAATACATTTTGCAAGAAAAAATTTTTTATTATGCATAAATCAACTATTATTCTCAAAAGCTTTAAGATAAAGATATAAAGTGTATCTGACTTTCAGATCAATACATAAGAAATATACAATAGGTTTTAACATAAACAAAAAAAAAGTTTCTTGTAATATGCAGTAAGAGATTACCAAATCTGAAAAAAAATTTGATGCAGACCCATGCGGCACATCAAGAATCAACTTTTTTGTCAGAGCAATAAACTGAAATTAACTACTTTCTAGGCAAATACTTACCAAATTATTACTGGTTGTTGACTTTTAAACAAACAGTTAAATCTGTAAAAATTTGTCTTATTTTTTTAATTACTAAATGTCTTGATCTAGAAGTAACACATTAGATTCTAGTAGAAAATAAAAAGACTTGTACTATTAGGTGAACCACATAACATAGCCAACATGACCAAGTAATTAAAAATTCTTTTCTAAGCTTGATACAATAATGCAATAGCTTAGCTGTCGATTATAAAACATATCAAAGTTGTTGACATTTGCTAAAGTTGACTCTAAATATGTGAAATCTTCAAATCTAAAAAAATAAACCTATGTTTTACTTCTAACAAGTAGCCTAGCCGAATAAGTATAGTCTGTTTTTCATTATTAACAATTGTCAACAGTTCTGAAATTATGTTGGAATCCTGCTTTATAACTGTAGAAATCACGCTCTTGATATTTATTTTCAAATTGTTTATAAAAAAGAATACAGCCTATTTTAGATTTACAAAAATTTCATGTAGCAATTTTCCTTCCAAGTTTGTTAGAGGGAAGAAATAACTGGTAGGTAAATTTAAAAAGTAGTAGTACCAGACTTGTTGCGGCATCTTGAATTGAGGGGTTATTTTTAATTTTACGCAAAAAAAGTTAATACAAAAGTTGTTTGAAATAAAATTTCATTCAGTTTCTTCATTTGTAAGAAATTTAATTTTAAACATCTTTTATAATAACTATTTCTTGTGTCAAATTGAAAATAAACGAGTTATTCAAGAGACAAAAAATAACTCATTAATTTAAGATGGCGCATGATGCAACAAGTCTGGTACCAATAATTTTTGAAACTTAGACTACCAGTGAACTCCCCCCCCCCCCTCAACAAAATTCGAAAAAAAATTGGTTCTTGCAATTTTTGTAAAGATCAAAAACATTTTTCATCTTCTTAGTTCTAGTAAACACAATACTATTTCTAAAATAGCCTTTTTGTTGATATTTAGTTAGAAAGTCAACAGATATGTTGTTGTTAAATGTGAAATGTTAGGTAAATTATTAAAAATTTCTTACTCAATATAATGGTACTTTTCTCTATAAAAAAAACAATTACTTTTAAGCCACGAAAAGTATGGTTTTATTTCCCAATAAAATATGCCTAATGTTTCTAGTTAATAAGACGGCAACTAAACGCTTTCGACACATTAAATGTTTACAATCTAATAATATTAATTTATTATTAATTCTGGTTAATTATTAAATTTATTAATTTAGGTTTTAATAATAAATTTAATAATTAACCAAAATTAATAATAAATTGATTAATTTAGGCATTGTTTATGTATTACTAGTTGGACAGCGTGAAGCAGTGGAAAATGCTGCTTTCTGGAAATCGTCTCTGAACTTCATCAATAGTTTGTTACTTCGCTAAGAATAAGAGATAGATATAGATTATTTCTCTTTATTTATTTATACGAGTAGTAGTTCGAACGATGAATGTAACTCAACCCGGGCACTTAATTGGTTCATATCAAATATCTTGTTACACAAGTGAGATAATTTTCGATTGCAAGTTGTATGATGAAAAATAATCAAATTTGAATATTCCAAAACGTCTTCTCGAAATATAATTCATTATAATTATATTCTTAAAATAATTTGGCGACAAGTACAAATCTGACAAACGACTTATAAAAACATTTGTTATTATACAATATACCTAGATTGTTATTATAAGTTGATACAATAATCAATAAGAATAAAAATAATATTTTATAAACAAATAGACAGTAGGTACCTTAAAATATTATAGTAATTAAAGGAGTTGGAGTACGTGCAATGGTGAAGCGTTGAAAACATAAACCATGTGTGTATACTTAAACTGACGCCATATCGAACAAATGATAATTGCAATAGTTCAAATACCCAGTAAAACACCTATTGCCAATTGCCATAGCACAAGTCATTCGAATCCTTGTACGACTTCACTTCTCAATTTTGACGCAATAAACTGACGTGCATGTTGCATGATAGTCGGTCAAAATTTAGAGAGCACTCAAAAAAGTTATAAAAGTATTTTATGGCTTCAATAGGCTCTCAATAGTAAAAATTAAAATTTTAAGAATAACTAGGAGCATCGATGCAACCATTTATTCTAAACAAAAGATTTTCTATAAACAGTAGAACATTTTAGTAGAGATTTTCAAAGTTATGAACCAAAAATGTGTTTTGTTTGTATAAAACTATGTTGCTGAAGTTGTTTTCACAAAGAACTCTACAACATATATTTAGCATCTGTAATGGGTATAACATGTGTGCTTTTATTTCAAAATTGGTTGCTGTCAAAACCGGATACTAAGTAAACTTTTTTTTGGCTAGTGCGACGGTGATCTGATACTATTGTGTATTGGAACACATTAGCTTTGACTGTTTTTTCTTATGGCAATATGGAATTTTGAACGAGAAATTAACAAATCTTATGTTTAATGCCACTGTTTATAAAGAAAAGACAATAATAAATATTTTGATGTCTTTTTGTTTATTCCGACTGATCTCCAAACCAAAATAACAAAAACAAATTGTGTAAAGCTTTTGCTAGCAGATAGCTGGTATTTTATGAAGTAGCATAGTGTGCTGTAGTTAAAAAAAATAATTTTGCTCAACAAAACTAAAACATGAAAAATTCCAATATAAATAAAACCAAGTTTACTTCTGTAGTAAGAAACTAACGGGATTATTGTTTTGTTAGGTTCCATTTTAAAGTATATAAATTTTTTGTATACATACATTAGTCGCTGAAACTGACTGAATAAAAAAAGCTCTAAATATTAGAGGTTTTATTGATCATATTAAACTAATGTTCTTATAAGCAAAGAGATTCATAAACATATGATTATTTGTAGTAATAATTATCTAATAACGAATAGATATATTATCATATATGTAGTCAGTTTTTACAGACACTCTCACACTAAGAAACTGAGCTGTACGCAAGCAAAAATATGGAAAAAACGGTAAACTACAGAAAACCAATAAAATCTAATTTATTGAGTATAATACAATAATTACCTTTTTTCTATTAAGATAGAATACAATACATCTTGATTCATTATCCACTCAAAGTTGGTTAATAAAAAAAAATTTTTAGACTAGTTAGTACATCTATGTACCCTACTGATTATGAAAAATAGAAATCTTAGCTGATGCACTTCCAGTTTTTTTGTGAAAATTTTTACATTTTTTATAGATTAAAGTTCTAATTAATAAATGAATAATAAATAGTAAATGAGAACGACACTGTCCACCCACAGAAAGCGGCATTTTAGTTTTCAGTGTTTTAATTATTTTCTTTTATTCTTAATTTTCGGAGCCACTTTGTATGATATAAACTACAACCGATGTAATCGATTTGTAATTTACATTCTGTTTTTTTTTTGTTCAATATATCTAATAATGAGTAAGGTATCTTATTTTAAAGATTATTAAAAATTTAATGTTTTTGTTTTCATAAAATTTTAAAAGATGTTTTTCTTATGTAAAAGCATTGGTAAGAGCAAATTTGTGATACATTATCGTTTTCAAAACCAACTCTTTATCTGAATGATTAAAAAAATTTCAGTTTCATTTATAAAAAGTCACTTGGACAGCTCAGCTTCAGGTATTAGAGATTTTTCTACTCCAGCTTTTGTAGCATATTTACTACGATTTCATTTGATGGATACAAAATTAAAATCCTACAATAAATACTATTGACTCTTTTTTTTTTCAAAATATTGTGAACAAGTCATATTGAACATAAAATTGTTATTTTTCCGATATTCTAAGATTTAAATTTAATTTTACTGCTGTTTACTTTGCAATGCAGAAGGTATTTGGTGATAAATAAACACTTGTGCCGTTTAAAATATCACATTTCTCCGATAAGAAATGCTCCCAGACGAGGTGTCGCCGGTTTAGCTTAGATTCCAACCTTTTCAACATCCAAACAAAAGCGACACTTCTTGGTACTCGCCATCTGTCAATCATAGTCCAACACTAAAATGGATTTTTTTGGCTGACTAACTAGTAATATAGGTTTCTGGCGGCATAACTTGTGGAAAAAATCTCTCAATTAATTGCTGACAGATGATACGTTAATTGCCAACATCAAGTTGGCATACTGTCTGTCAACATTTATTCATACGAAAAGTCTTTTTAAAAGTTCCTGTTAATTATTGCAACATTCAAAAAGGAATTTCTGTAAAAGTTTGAATTCTAGGAAGTAATTTATCGTAGGCACGCATCTATATCTGTACATTTCTAGCTTCAAAAGAAATTGTTTTGATACAATTTCTTTAACAGTTTAATTTATTTATAAATATAAATAATTATTCTTCTAATTCCAGGCTCATCCAAAATATGCTTTCAAATACGGTGTATCCGACCCACATACCGGTGACGTAAAAAGTCAACAGGAGAGTAGAGATGGAGACGTTGTAAAGGGTCAGTATTCGTTAGTGGAGCCAGATGGCTCTGTTCGCGTTGTCGATTATACTGCCGATCCTGTTAATGGGTTCAACGCCGTGGTTTCAAAGAGTTCTCCTTCTGTACACTATTCTGCTGCAAAAGCTATTGTTAGTCCACCCATTGTCAAGCAGGTGGCACCAGTTATAATCAAATCATATCCAAAATATGCCTCACCTGTTGTTAACACCGTTTATACATCAGCTATTGGTAAGAGATTATAAGTTGTATTGATTGGAATTTAGTAAAAAAAAAGACGTCTAAGGATTTTAACTGTTTTTCAGCATACACATTTTATCGCATATTGTAAACAATTTAAAACAAATTTTGAAATATTACAACTTATTAGATTTCACTTTCTTTTCAAATATCTTTTTTTTTATGAACGTTCACAATCAAAACTCATTTATTTTTATATAAAAATCTTGTTAAAAATTTGGCGGATGCGCTAATTTAAAAAGATGATTCCACAATAACTAATTAGCTCTCTAATGATTTATGTCAGCAAAACGTTTTGAATTTTTAAAATTCAATTTATATTTAAAATTAACAAAAACGTTTTTGTTACAATTGAATACTTACTCAATCCAGTCAACAAATATCAATAGATGTCGCCTGTTTTTTCTTTTGACTTTTTATCAATAAACAAATGATTTGCAATTAAATAATATTGAGAATGTAAATTGAGATGTAAGGCATCCTATCTTTTATGTAGGATCAAATAGCACGCGATGTTAAAATCAAATTTTAAAAAATAATAATAATTATCAATGTAGTGTAATCTGATTAGCAACTTTTGTCGGGCTCTTCATCCATAAGTATAAATTCTATAGTATTTAATATATATATTATCAAGCGACATATGTTCAAATGCATGTATGAATTAATTGTTTTTAATAAAAAATTGTATTTATTTTATCTATATCTTTAATTTTGTACCGTTATGAAGCGGTAGCAACATAAATGGTTCAATTATTATATTCAACATTGAAGCTAGAGCAGATGTTTCTTTGCAAAAATAATAAAATAATTTGAGATTTTTATAGAATATATATTGACATAACATTGTAATACATATCTCGTTATAAAAAAAATTGAAACAATTTTTTCTATGTATCAAAACAAAATAATTAGTAATAAAATAAGATTGCGAATGTAAATTAAGATGTAAGCTATCCTATCTTTTAAGTTGGATCAAATAGCAGACGTTGTGGAAATCTAATTTAAAATCGTTTCAGTAGTTTAGGAGTCTATCATGTTCCAACACGTACTTTTTATATGTGTTTAAATGACCACCAGCTTATTATCCCCAACAATATTTTTCATTTTGTATGCCCATTTATAGAAAACCGCTGCACTCGTCACAATACGTCTTTTTAAACTCGTGTAATAATATAAAATGTACTATTATAAAATTTTTTTTGGTTTTTTTAGTCGTCTTGGTGAATTCAGTTTCTAAAATATCTAAAACATTTAAAAACAAAAATAGTCTTTATTTTTTAGTGACATGATATTGTTGATTTTCGTCATGGATACGATATATGAAACGTATCTCATATCTCCCTTGAGACTTTGTAAAGTTTTTCACCCTCAAACACATGGTTACCATGCATTTGCAGCAATTACACATTCACGCATTCTCGGATGTTGTTATTTTTCATATAATTTTATTACGAAAGCAGTAATGAAATACTAAAAAATAAAATATTTAATGCACTACGGGAGATATTCTGTTTTTCACCCTCGGTAGACTTACAGACCGCGGGCCTCCGGCCCTTGGTCTGTAACACGTCAACCTCGGAGAAAAAACATTTATATCTCCCTTAATGCATAAATATCTATTACAAATATTTTTTTTTACCACAAGTTTTTAAAAATGTGATTTTAGCGGTCTGTGACAAGCGTCGGCTCTCTTCTCTGCTTCAACACAATATAAACAAAATAAACACACTCTTTAAGCGTTAGCCATAGAAGAACATTACACCTTCATGTTCATACTTTATTTAGGAGAGTCTTTTAAAACAAAATAGTCTTTTTTTACAAATCTATTACTAAATTGTGGCATTTAATACTTCCATTTATTGTTAAAAACTTTATAATTAAATGTTTAGAATGAATAAAAAAAATTATTTAATTATTATTGGAATATTTAATTAGTTACAGTACAAATAATTTTTTTTTGTTAAAGGTAGAAAACTATGTATACATGTTTTGATTCTATGTAATAACAATAATCTAATGTCACGCAGTTTATTCCCCCCAAAACATATTAAAAAGAATTATAAAAATTTAGTGAACACACATTATAAATAAAAAAAAACGCATTTTAGTTTAGCAAAACTGCATCAATGTAACTGTTTTTATTCTGTAAAATATTAAAAATTAGAAACAACACAAGATGATGTTTTAGAACGTGGTTGGAATAAAGAACCAAAAGAAACCATTTTGTAAATAAATAAAAAGTTAATATGTTAATAGAAAAGTCAAATAAGCCTATAATTCCAATGGAGATGCAATTACAAAAAATTAAAAAAGAGTATTAAGGAAGAGGATTACAAAAAAATATTTAATTTAATAAAAGAGTAGAGTCAGTTCTCATAAAACTGACTGACATAAAAGTGAAATAGCATAAAAAGATAAAATAAGCAAGTTGGTGCAAAAAAGTATAAAAACAGCTGAATTGAAAAGAGCATATTTTATTTTATTTTATTTTATTTATTCAAATAATGAACTCAACAGCTAAAAGCCAATGACAGAGTTCAGTTACAGAAATACATTATAAAAATGGATGAACGGTAGCAATATGTTTATTTATAAAGAGCTTAATTATTAGAGATAATATTTAGTATTGCTGTGGCAGATCTAGATTGTGAAATATCAAATGTATTGTCTAACTCATATAAAGTATTACCAGAGGACAATAGTCTGTAAACAGGTGAATTTTTAGCAAAATTTGTCCTCACTGAAGGTAAACATATTATAAAATACAAAAAAATTTTAATAAAAACCAATCCAAAACCTAACAAGTGAAAAAACTACAAAAGATAGTAAAGAAAACTGCAGTTGCAAAATAAAAATACGGTGAACAGGGATGACATAAAACAAATAGTGAGATAGAAATTGCAGAGAATAGAAAAAGCAAGTTAATAATGCGTTAAAAGACATAAAAAAAATTTAAAGGCATAAAGAATGTATAAAAAAACAATAAAATGTGATGAAAAAATTAAGAAGTGAAAAGACAGCAAATAATAAATATCAAAATTTTAAAAACTTAAAAAAAAATGTAAAAATATCTAAATAAAAGCTGAAAAAGAAAAAAAAAATTAAAACTTTAATATTAATTTAAAAAGAATGCAATTTTTTTTTAGTCATGTCTTAATTTAGATAATATTGAAAATAAAATTGACACAAATTTTACTAAATGTGAGTGAAAAAATACTCCAAAACACTTACAAGGTGACAAAAATGTGTGGCTAAAACTAACTTCAAATTTTCTGCAAAAAAAACTATATTGTTTTATTGTTATACCCAAATACCATTCGTACTTAAAAATTAACCGGAGAATTTGTATTTGATGTTGTTATTTTTTAACAAGTTTTTATGAAAATTATCGGTAATTTTTAATTACGTATTACCCCAATAATTGAATTTCTTAGATAATATTCATTTAATTATCAAAACGTTTGAACAGAAATAAATACGTAATTTTGAATATTTTAGCATTTCTGAAAAGATTAAAATGCCTCAAAATGCTTAAAATATTTGTTTTTATCTTGTAAGCGGCCACTGGTTTTATGCTTTTGCTTTAAGATTAATTGACAATTTGAAGGTGAAAAAATAAGATGTTTTATGGTGACATTGTAAATAAATTAATGATCACTTTCAATAAAGAGGAATTTTTACCGTTCAAAACGACATTTTTTGAATAATTTTAATATCGATAGCATCTTTGCAGGAGGAAAAGAAACCTTTTGCAAATTATTACCAAGAAAGTAAAAGTACTGTACTTTTGCTATAACATAATTTGCAAGTTATATTTAAAATTTATACATAAAATTTAAACAATTAGAGCGGTGTTCAATAAGCATTCAAACAAGTGAGAATGTTAATTTTTACATTTTTAATAATAGTTATCCTCTCTAAGTAGCAATATTGCAGATTATAGATAATGCTTCTTAGTTTTTTTTATTGAGGAAAAAGTATAAGAAAAAAGAATATTATTTTGCTTCAAATTTTACGCAGTTTTAAGCTATAGTCTTACATTAACTTGTCACAATGAAAAACAGTACCAATTAACGAGATTAACATCTTTGCAATGAAGCAAATATTTATGACAGCAATCAAATTGTTTATATGAATAATTAATTTCTTCACAAGATTTAATTACAATTTTGTGCGACTTTGTATCTTGCGGAAAAAGCCTATCGAACTGATATAATACAATGCACGGCAAAAGTATTTGTCCGGAAAGTAATCGAATTATTTTTTTAACTGCATTATTTTATAAATATTTGCTTCTCTACAAAGATCTACGGTTAATTAATGTTTCATAGAAAAATAGACATTTATTGACGATTCTGCATATAAGTACCGATTGTTTTTTTTTTATTTAGAAAAATATTTTGTCTAGGACATTATAAAATAATGTATAAGCCATAGCAATAAAGTCGTTTTACAGGGCTTAAACAGTAGCCAGCATCAGCCACTTATATCTTTTATTAAACTGGAAAATTATTACTTAGCCGTCTAGACATACAAAATATAGCCGGCTCACTCTGGTAGAGTCTCATAAAATTTATTTGCATGTTTTGACTTTATTAGGAAACGATTAGAGCACAAGAACAAAAATTTATGTTTTATTATAATTGTCAACTAGAAAGCAAAGTTAATACTTTGAGTAACGATGACAGACATAGCAATAGACATAGACATCATATCCAAAAAATAACCAAAATAAAAAAACAGAACGGAAGAATTAGAAGAAAGCACTTGGATGGTTGAAACTTGAAATATACCAAGATTTAATAAAAAAAAAATTGAATTAAAAAAATTATTAACACAAAGCTAGATACTCTAGAAATAGCAGAAACTAAAATAAAAAGGGGAAATAACACAAACTAAAATAAACAAAAAAAATAGAAAAAATGACAAAAAAAATTCTTTTGTAGCGGAGTACACTAAAGTCAAAGAGCAAGAGAAAGAGTAGGATGCAACACATTCAAATACTAAACACCTAAAAAATGAACTGCTATCAATAAAAACATACTAACAATCAAAATTAAGATAGATGAACCAAACAAAACAACGCTTATGGTAGTATACAAACCCAGCAAAAATGTAAAAGCACAAACAAAAAACAAGTGACAGACAAGATTAAAAAAGTATTAGGTAGAAGACACAAAAAAAATGTTTGTGTAAAACAAAACGAAGAAACAGAAGAGACAATTGGAAAACATCAAAAAGATTTAAGAAACAATTACGGAGAAAAATTAATTGGTTTCTGCACTATTTACAATCTTATAATCAGAAACACATTCTTCAAACAAAAAGAAGACACAAGTATAAGAGACAAGTCATACGCAAAAATAAAAAATTAATAAAAAAATGACATAAAAAAAAATTATAAAGACTTAAAGATTAATATTAATAATTTTTAATTTATAAATAGATTATACGTTTATAAATACAAATAATAGATACAGAGCACTGAAAAATAAGAAGAGAAGCAGAACTGTATACTGATCATTAAGTACATAGTGATCTCAAAAATAAAAATAACAACAAAACTTTTACAAAAACAAACAAAGATGGTAGACATAAGAAACACCAAAAAAAAAAAAACAAATCGAACATACAGGCCTAGCAAAAATTAAATTCAGTGCAAAAAAGCTTAAATAATATCAATTTAAAAAATCTGTAAACGTACTTTAAAATCACAATAACAAAAACGGTAGAAAAACATGCGAAGTAATTGCAGATGCTAAATTTGTTGAATAAAGAAACATAAACAAAAATCGGAAGAAAAAAAGAGCTTTGGCTCAAGTACTTAAGGACTAGTAGCCACGATAATTATAGTGCATATAAAATACAAAGGCTGAAAGTAAAAGAAATAGTTAACAAAAAAAAGCAAAAATTATGAGAGGAAAAAAATGAAAAACAACAGTTTTGATAATTAAAAGCTCTTCTACGAGGTGCTGGAAACCTTACGGAAAGCAAAGCAACACAAATTCTTACATATAACATTGAAAGACAGAAAGCACTGTCAGACCCAGCAGAAATATTGACACAATAAAAAAACATTTTTACAACTAATTAAATACAAGAAACAGAAGAACTCAACAACGGCAGACTGGAAGAGCAAAGTGAACAACAAAATTGTACACAGAAAGAAGTAACAATAACAATAAAAATGTGAAAAAAAGAAAAAACAGCAAGAAGACATTATAGAATAACTTCTAAAATGTTAAAAAATTAAGAAATAGCAGCGTCACAGTATTATCACATCGTTTCAATAAGGCTGCAAAAGAAAGCTAAATACCAACAAAATAAGAGATATGCATAGCCTTACCCATTCAAAAAAAATCTAAATCGCATTTCTAATAAAGATTGAAGTATAACACAAAGTAGATTACGACACGAAGAAGTATTAAGAATTCTTTTCAACATAATAACAGACAAAGTGATAAAAGAAGCAAAACTAAAAAACTGCTAGTTCGATATTGAAGTAATATAGAAACAGTGCACCTGACTTAATGCTTTGTTTTGCTGAAAGTGAAAAAGAATTGCAGACAAACTTAGAAAGATGATATAAATCGTTGAATAGAAAAAACCTGAAGATTAACATAGACAAATTAAAAATAATGGTACTAAGCAACAAAGATACTGAAGCAACACTGTTACTAAAGCAATAACATTAGATAGCAAAACAATTAAGCAAACAGACAATGTTTTAAGTAATACCGTAAAAATACATAGTAAAAATAAAACAAAAAACAGCAACATAATAGAAAATGTAACCAAAGTGTATTACCAACTTAACAAAGCTTTTATAAAAAAAAACAAAACTGACATTGTACAAAACAATAGTGAACCCATTTAACTGACGAATGCAAAAGATGGACTTTCACGAAACAGCAGGAAAACAAAATACAGACGGTAAACTGTTTGAAAAGCATCAAAAGCATCACAAAAAAAACCAAGATAAAGAATTTTGTAAAAAGAGAGGAGTTAGAAGTAGAACCGATAGGAAAAGACATAGAAAGGAAGGAATTAAAATGGTTTGGACACCTGGTAAGAATGAGAAACCGCAAACAAATTAAAAAAAAATGAGAAGCAGAGACAATGCTAAACCAGCAATTTGCTACCGCCAACTTTAAATACAAAAAACAAGACGTGAACGAAAGCAAAAAACATGACACAGTATAAAAAACAATGGGCAAACTTTATTTACATACATTAAACATCCGTAGATAAGATGTATTGATCTTTCACACTTTTGGGGTATAAGAAAGTTAATGATTAAGCTGCTAACTGCTGATAATCGTCTTCTTTAGACATGACTGTTTTCTATTTTTTAAGAAGTTTATTAATTATTCAAATTATATTATAAGCTCTTGAATCTGCTGTTTCAATTATTTAGTAAGATTACGGTCAAATGAAGAAAATAAATTTATTACTATAGTTATCTAGTTTTGCTTATTGTACTTGCAGACAAATAAAAACATTTTGAAGCTAGTCAATCAGTTGATCAATAATCAAATAAAAAAAATATATATATACAGCTTTTTTGACTTTGATATATGTTTTTAATAATAACGTATGTCAGAAAGAAACATAAACTTTATTAAAATAAAAAGTGGTCAATTAAATACATAACCATGTTTTTAATTATTTAATCATTGCTGGTGGTAGATTGCTTCTATTTAATGATACGCGTATTAGAACAAGAATACATACATCTACGTATTATAAACTTATAAATAAAACAAAACATAATGAATAGAAAGTATTTAAAAAAATCAATTACTAAAATTTATTTTATTTTGTTTGCTGCTGCGTTAAGAAAAATATATATACAAAATTTAAAACTATTAAAAAATAAAAAAAACACTTTAAACTTTTAAAGATTACAGCTAATTAAATCAAGTAATTAATATGGTAAATTTCCTATTATTATAAATTGCTATAATTTAAAGAGATTTTTATTTACTAACTACAAAAAAAAATTATAATACAACTTTCGTCTGTGTACATTGATTAATTAGTAAGCGTTTGTAAAACAACAGATTTAAATTTTAAATAAGAGTGCTTCGAAGTGAAGTATAAATCTGTTTCTTTCAAAATCATTTCTGTGAATAAATCTAACAGTGTGTCAAAATGTAATTAATGCAAAAATTTGCAAGGTTAACAAATACATACATTTTTATAAGTGAGCAAATAATTTTCAGATTGGAGAAGGCGCTGAAAATATTTTGATTCTAAAGCTTTGACTTTAAAATGCATTTTTTTGGTTTTTTTCTCTTAAAATTTATGCAATTATGTTTTAGGTCTCGTTTTTGAAATTCATAAAAATTATAACTATTTAATGTAAAGTTTTTCCCAAAAGTGCCATTACTTTGACAAAAGTTAATAAGTAATTTATCTCACCAAATGATTGCGGTTTCTATCATCATAATAATAATTCCTCATTTTGTAATTTGTAATTTATGTTTACAAATAAATTATTTTAATTTATCAAATTTTTATCGGAACAAAACATTAATCTTAAACTTCTAAGAATTTATTTATTTTTATCTTAAATGCCGAAACATCACTCCAGGCTTAAATATGTAAGATGTCTGTAAAGATTATATCTATTTCTTCTTTAATATAATTCTAGAAAATGTAACGATTTAAGATTTTGTCAAAAATAAAGTTCACCTAAAATCTATAAAAAAAATATATCTCAGATTTTTATATAAAAACATTTATTTTAAACCATTTGATTTTGATAATTTGTTTATAATTTACTCTAAAAAAAGCTACAATCATTAATTTTTAAATAAAAACTTTATTTAAAACTACTTTTGCGCGTTACAATAAAGGAATTTTGGCTACAAATAGACAATTTACACCTAAAAAGAATACAGGAAAACAGATATAGATCTAAACTCAAGAGATTTATAGCCAAGAAATAGTCAGTTTGTAATAATGATGGCTTTATGTTGGTTAAGAAATGAGTACAGAACACATATTTACATATCACGCTCGTAAATACCAAAGTTGAGCCGCGGCCAATAGAGATTTGGCTCTCGCTTCGCTCCACATGCGGACCCAAAAGTGAATCTTGATAACCGCCAAAAATTGGATCTTAACTAGCGCCACACAACATCAACAATAGAAGAAAAAAAAGATTGTGACTGATGCTTTATAATTGACAAATTGTAATTGCTAAATTGAAGAACAGAATACCATTGTAATTTGTGGTTGAAAATGATCAGTGCAAAGAAATTTAGGAAAAGCAATGATTGTCAAAGTGACATTTTCAGCTGTTTTGTTTTTTAATAATTATGAGGTATGTTATATATATATATATATATATATATTTTTTTTTTTTTTTTTTTTATTAAAGAGAGGAGGAAATGCATTATGCACACCAAGTAGGTAGTGTCGGACCCTCCCCGACTAAAACCTCCTCTCATGACATCTCATTTCCTGGAACCGCGTGAGCATTACTTCGGGAAAAGAGAACTGGCATTCCATTCATCTCATATCCGTGTCTTCCTGTTTCCTTTCTCGTACGATACTTTGCACAAGAGTATCCACGATGTTCCACGAGTCCTGGCTAGTAAGCATAACCTCCACGCAGTTTTGGCTAGTTAGAGTGACGCCCGCTGCATTGTGTGCTGCGTCAATTAGCAGTCTCCACTTTTCGCAGTGAAAGAACACGTGATTAGCATCTTCAACCACCATACATTTTTTGCATAAGTCACTATCATAGAGGTGAAATCGATTCCGATAACTATTGAACCACCCGTGTCCACTCAACAATTGGCAGAGGTAAAAATTCATCTCTCCGTGCTTGCGTCCTACCCATTTTGTAAGGTCCGGTATCAATATCCGTGTCCATGCCCCTTTTCCAGTTTCCGTTGCCCATTTTCGCTGCCATTCATTGAGTAAATCCCAGTCATTGCTACTTTCTATCCCTTTGGCAATTTGATATTGCAGGCATCTCTTTTTAATTTGGAGGTCGATGGGTGGAGTTCCTGCCAGTACTAATGCAGCTTCCGTAGATATAGTTCGGAAGCCGCAGCATACTCTGAGCGCCATCCTACGCTGTACCCCTACCACTAATCTTCTGTATTTCTCCCATTTGATAGCTTCGCTCCTCCATATGGGCGCTGCATACAGTATAATCGACTGTGCCACATTTGCTAGAGTCTTCCTGTTTGAGGATTTTGGTCCTCCTAGGTTTGGCATGATTCTGCTTAGTGCCACTGCAGACTTTTCTGCTTTGATACAACATGCCTTCACGTGTTCCTTCATTTCGCAGTTGTGATCGAATACTATATATATATATATATATATATATATGTATATATATTGTAACTTGCAAAATTGCAATTGAACAATATGAAAAAAAAACTTCACTATATTTTGGAAAAAATTAAAGCTAACGATAATAAACAAAAAAAAAAAGAAGAAAGGCTTTCACGGCCCGAAGTCATTGAAATATTTCATCTTTCAGAAAAGACCGTGTCGAAAAGTTTGATAAAATTGTCGACGTTTTAGGTGTGATTCACAAGATTTTTTGTGCCGCTGCCGATTTTTTATTTCAAAAAAATAAAAAAAATTTTATTAAAAAAAGTTTTTTTCATGTTGGCAACGCTAAACAAAAAATCCAGATCTCCTGTTTAATAAAAAAAAAATTGCTTTGACATTTTAAAAGTTATTTGCGATCTTAAAAAGTGAAAATGCTGTTTTCTGAAAAAAATCGATAGTCCAGCACACATAAACGGAATCCGTTAATAGTGTTACCTTTGTCTATTACTATTTTATGTTTTAAAACTGAAGAAATCATAAAGGTTATGTTTTAGAGCATATATTATAATTATTTCAATGATTGTTTATAAAAAAACTAACCTCTAAAATTTATTCTAAAAAGAAATCCATAGTAAACTGTATGAAACCATATGCTGTGTTTGGTAGTTTGGTTTATACCTACATACTAGAATGATTAACGAGAGAAAGGTTCTTGAAAGCCCGTCAGCAAGCCCCGGACCCGGACTCTTCGTAGGGCACACCAACGAATTATCACTCACGGCATCTGTGGGGCGTGGGGTTTACAAGTACGGGCTTGTGGCTTATGGCTTAGGAACTTTGGGGGGCTATAGATTAATTGTAACATTATACAATACAAACCGTTAGTTGTCTTTGATAAATGTCTGACAATTGACAATGACAGCAACTGTCATAGTAATCATTTTCTGGCCTAGGCTGGCAAAACGGCGTTGTTCGCTTAGAACACGTTGAAAGTTATGTTTTGCAGGCGCAAGGCACAAAAACTACTTTGTTTATAGTATGCTGTTAGGTAGACTTAACAATTGTTGATATTAAAAAAACAGAGCTTTTGCACATTTGAATAAAGCGGTATTTGCCCAATTGGCAAAGCTCTTTAAAAATTGTTGGTGAGATATTAGGAGTTTATTACTTTAGCTCGCCTGATCTCTAGATTTTATTGCTTGGATTTTTTTATGAAGTCGAATCAAGAAATTGGTTTAGACAAGTCCTCAAATAATTTTTTTTTGATTTTTTAATAGCTTATAACTTATCGACATTCGAAGAGCAACGCAGTCTATTTAGAAGATATTTGTAGACATCAAAGGGATACTTGTCTCAATCAAACGGTCTACACATTGGTGTTGTTATGGTTGTTTTGTTATTGTTAGCGATAGCGCAGAAACGACTTGAAATAGACATACACAATGATAGAAAAACTGCTTAAAATTCAATTTGATGCAGATTTTTGGCATCAAAGACTACGAATTTTTTAAAAATCTCTAATGCAACTTTACTTTTTAGAGAAAATAACATATGTTAAAAACTATGGCAGATGTGTGACAACTATACGTTCTGAGCTCACACCTGTGAGTGTATATTTCCAATATAGAATTAAAAAAGATTATTTTTATTTAAATTTGAAAAAAACAAAGATGCGTTGATTTTTTGTATTTTGGAAGTGGCAACATTTTAGAAATATTTTAGTTAAGTTTGCAATGATTAACTAGAGCCGTGCGCTAAATTTTAATATCATGTTTACTAGAAATTAAATATTTTCTAACAAACGGGCTATGTGTAATGTGTATATTATAAGTAATCATCCTGTAAGTATATTATTTTTAATATTTAAAGTTTTAGAAAATTTATTTTTGACTGTGTGTGGGCTGTATTGGCTCAGATATGTAGTGATTCATAAACTGGCTTCAGTTTCTCTTTCACATTAATTACTTTTAGAACAGTGACATGTTTATTTTTTAATGATTTTAAAAGCATTCTTTAAAAGCACAAAAGCATAGTCATCTACAAGTTTTTTCTGTAATTAGTGCTCAGATAATTGTTAATCATTGAAAGAAGCACAAACAAATTAGCAAAATTTTGTTCAATTTTGTATTCTGATATTTTACAATAAATACCAAATAATTGTTAAACTAGGTTTGCAAGCAGTTTTTATAATAGTAAATTAAAGTATGTTATACAATATTTAAAGAACTGTAAAAGTATAGTAAAAGATCAGACAATATAGTTGGGCCGATAGTTGTACTTGATGTATAACAGAACGGTTGGTTGCTTGTAATGTTATTGCTGTTCATGTGAAAACCTTATAATTGTAAGAAAGAGTTATTGTGTCACGTGTTTAGTGTTTGCAGATAGAACCAACCAGGGCCGTAATAACGTTAGTCAAGAAATCAAAATTTTGTAGTTAATTAGTAGTTTACTACATTTTAGATTGAAATTATAATATGTACAATACCCTTCAAATTTACATGATAAAAACTAAACTAATTTTAATAAAAATAAAATATAATAAATAAAACAAAATAACACAAATCAAAATCAGATTCAGATGAGTTGTTATCAGTTAGATTTATAGTAATTTCATCTAGTTGTGGTATTTATAAATAATTTTTTTTATTACATGTTTAATGCAACATTATACAACTGCTGATAACTATTTAAGGTTATTATTGTATTTTCTTACATTTCTTTTTAAATCGCTTTACAAGTAAACCTGATTTTATTATCAATTGAGAAAATTTGACAATGTGTAACTGTAAAGCAATGTAAGATTTTCAAATTTGTTTGAGTACTACCCTAAACAGACAACGGTATGCAGTTTGGGGTTTTAAGTGTTAAATTTTCTGAGAGATATGTGTCATAAAATTGAATTCCGAGTATATCTCAAACGTTTCTACTATACGCAACCTTTCTGTTGTAGACTCAGGTTGGTACTTAAGCCTACAATTTTAAGGTTTAACTTATAGTTCTTAATTATTTTAGCTTAATACCTCTCTAAGAATTGTGTCGCTTACTAAAAATTTGTTATTATAATCAATTTTCAAATTGTGTAAGAATTGGGTACGTATTTTCTGTTTTAAGCATGAACGAGACAAATGAGTTAAAGTTATGAAATACTGCATTTATTTGATCGGTTTTTTGATGAAGTAAATTACCAATTGGAATTGCTTGTCATCAAAATGATTAACGTCTCAGGAAAATCTCAGTTTCAAGTTAAGTACTTGCGCAAAACAGCTGCGCCCAATAAATTGTCTCAATAAATTTATAAAATACATTAATGTTCGCAATTACTACAATCGTGTTCTACTAGGATATAATATGTTCATTATTTCATATAGCAAACAGCTTGCACACTCTCACAAAATCCGGGACAAAATATTCAAATGTCATGCTTTTACCAAGAGATCATAGATATTCTAAATCAACTTACTATAATCATCAAGCTATAATTATTAATCGTAAAAGTAAAAGTGCTTGAGCAAACTTAATAAATTGTAGTAAATCATCTTTTTCATCGCCATCATCATCATCATCATCATCATAATAAAATTACAGCGTGAGATTATCAAATTTTTGTTTTGTTAAGAAACTTTCTTTACGGGCGCTTCAAATACGATAATAGAGAGCACAAATATGTTTGTTATTACTTTTTATCACTAATTGTTACAAATTTCTAACAAAATTGTAATTAATTAAATAACAGTTTCACAACATTTATTAATAGGTATATGTTTATATTTCTTGCAATGGTCGCTTCTCTGGAATTTGTTACTGACATATCTAAAACGCTTAAAAACCAAAGTGGTCTCTCTGAATACTTTTCAAGCTTTTGTGCTGAAAAAGCTTAGCACAAGTTTACTAATATGAGATTTTAGCCGTTTATGCTGGCTCGTTTCCAATATCGGCTGTGGAAAACATTACACTGTCAGACGTTATTTAATATGTCGTTTAAAACATTATTTTGACGTTTTTTTTAATTGTCATAATTTATTATGAAAAACTGTACCATAAAATATAAAATCCAATTATGATAAAAAATCTAGCTATCCACTATAATAAATAAATAGAAAAAAATAGTTAATTATTACTAGACACTATTACTAATTGTCACACTCACGTTATAAAGGAGTACCCAGACTGAACTAAAATTCAATAAGACAAAATTAGTGTTCTGATTGCAAAACATGCAATAACATAATTGCATGCAATTGCATAACTATAATTATTATATTAGTGTTATAGTTATTCTGGTGAACCCAGTTCTCGCTTTGTGTCTTTTTGGCTTTCTTAGTCCAATGTTTTACATTTTTTAAAATAACTATTTCCAATCTAATTGATTAGAGGTGAAATAAATATTGAGATATATAGAAATTAAGCTTGTTGATAGGTAAGATTTTATCTCGATTAATTAAATTATTAGCTCAGCTAGTGGACACAAAAAGAGCTTAGACAAGTTTATTTCCTCTCTAAACAATTGAAAAAAAGTATGTACCAAAAAGAATTTCGGTGACCATAAATCAATAAACGCATTTGAGTTTAGCAAAACTGCATCAAATTGGCTCTAATCTATAAAATATTACAGATGTAATTGATGAATAAATTTAAGCATATTTTATTAATATTTTTCATTTTAATTAGTTAATTAACCGCTAAGCTATGAAGTAATTTATTGATTGGTGTGGAATCTTCCTTATAACAGTGAATTAGGTAGTAAACCCAAAATCCTAAGGTTATGAGAGGTTGCAATTTGCAGAATGGGTTGGTAAAAGTACTCGTGGAGGTATTGATAATTGTGTATTATAAAATTCACAGCTCATTCGCTTAATGCGGTTATTTATAGCCATGTCTTTTCAATAAAAAACCCAAAATTTTACTACTCTGTTATGCCAATTATAACCCTTAATAATCTTAGAGTTTTGGATTTACTATATAAACTAACATGTTATTTCTCATAAATCTCAGCCGTACGTTGTTTCTTATATTTAGAGTTAATAGTGATTGGCTGACAACTAAAAGGATTTAAGTGCTAGGGCAGCAGGTCATCTGATTTGTTTAAGCTGTTTACTGCACTTTAGAAATTATAAATTTTAAATAAAAAAGAAAGGCTTTCACGGCACAAAGTCATTGAAATATTGACATCATGCAGAAATGACCGTGTAGAAAGGTTTAATAAAATTGTCGACGTTTTGCACTCCATCGGTGAAGGCGTCATCAGGACAGGGAAATAAAAGTGACAACAAGCACGGTAACTCGACGTGTGAAGCACGCTAGAAGTGAAACTTATTCTGGCTAGATCTCGTTGTTGCTTGGGCTTATATTGGTAAGCGAGGAAGACAAAGAGGTGAGAGGAGCAGAAAAGAAACTGGCGGAAAGCTCGGAAGAGAGAGCTGCAGAGAAAGCAGAAGCGCTTTGTGTTGATGGCGAAGGAGTGAACAAGGACTTCAAAACGTTTGAGAGATAAAATAACCTGAATCTCTATTAAAGTTGTTTGGGTGTTTTACAATTTCGATTGCTTCTCTAATTTTTATGTCATAGACATCTTAATAAATTTTAAATTTTTATAGACGCTTAAAATCCGATTTAACAAAAACACAGATTTCAATATAGAATGAATGCTTCTAAAACGTCAGAATCTCTGCAAACATGATTTTTAACGCAAAATACGCAAAAATTTTTTTTTCTGTAAATGATGTAAGTATCTTTTTCTTCTCAACATCAATTTTTAAAACTTTAGAATGCTATATTATACCTATTTTTTTATTTGCTCGATAATAACTTGTCAGTACGAGCAACCACAGTTTCACTTACATCAAATCAAAATAAAAGCCCTTTCAATGAGTTTTGTCTTTTTTCATTATTACTTTAATAAATTAAAACTATTTTTACATAAAGTTTATTTGCTAAAGTTGATTTTAAAAATTGACTAATTAGATTTTTGTAAAACTTGTGAAGATTTTTTTTAAATTTGCTAATTTTGTTTTTTTTGAAATTGAAAAATTTAATAACTTAAGAAAAAAATGACTAGGCACAAAGTGTCTCGTATTCCAACTAAGCTTTTCTATACAAATGTAAAATTTTTTTTAACTTATATGTAAATAATTGTTAAATGAGATCAAGTTGAGCTTCAAATATATTTCAAATAATAATGTAAATCAAGTGGTATCAGGCTCAATAACATTGAAGGTCAATTAATTTCTTATTTTAGAACTTTTAGGATTTTTTTTTAATTGCTACTGGGATAAGTAATATTTTAAAACGACCTACTTTTTGTACAAAATTTTATGTAAATATAGTGTCTTATTTATGCGGTTTTAAAAAAAAAGAATTTTTAAATTGAGAAAGTATAAAATATGCGAGAATATAATATATCCCATCTATAATAAATTTATTGTGAAAGCTGCTCGATCAATTATTAAGGTATAGCTACAAAAATTTATCAACTTTAAACAAATTAACAAATGGCATTTTTAGAAAAAAACAACATTTTCACAAATATCTTAAAGGTTTGGTTATTGAACTACATGAATGTAATCCTTATTCTAATTGTATTTTTTTTTTCAGTCATTGAATTAATACATTTTCACTAAAAATTTTACTATAATTAATTATATTAAATATATATTATAATTAATAACACTTTGAATTTTGTGTGAAAAGATTATTTATAATAAAATATTAGGCCATACTCAAATAATCTGAATAATTTATTGCTAACTTGGTTGGGTTGTAAAAATATAAATTTAGATACCAGAAGATACTAAAACACATTATTATATTAGTTTTGGAAGAGCTAATTATTTTAAATCTAATCAGATATTAGAACCAAAATGCAAATATTTTTGAAAAAAATACTATTTTTTGAAAGTTAAAATTTTTTTTCAAAAAAATTACTTGAAATATGTACATTTGTTAAAATATGCAAAAGTAAAAAATCTTTTCTACTTAATATGCGCAATGTCTTGTAGAATAAAAACAATATATAAAATAGCTAGCACTCAAAAACAAACTATTTAAGTAATTAAATGTTTCTTTTAATTTAATGTCTAGTTTGTACAAATAGTAAAAAAAACTTGTATGTAAAACCACATTATTTTGAATTCTACACGTACATAATCTAAAATAAAAATGTTTATCTTGAATAGTCCTACAAAAAAACCATCAACAACATATCTTTTATGTGTAAGCTCTTATCGACAAAATAGACTACGAGTATAAATACAAAAATTGATTATTTATTTCTGATGCAGATTTTAAAGTAACAAATTGATTATTATATTAAAACAAAATCTTTCATCGCTTTTTGTATTTAAAATAGATAAACTTTGTCTTTTACACTACATCATGTAAGCAAATATTGTAATAGTTACGACGATGACCAACCGGTGAATGCAAAAAAATGTATAATTAAATTTTAAATTATTTTAGCCCCGAAGCGTTATATGGGTGACAGTACCATGTTTTCTTGCACACATTCTCACAAAAGGCAGCAAAGCAGATGATTGACGTATGTCAAAGGTGTGCTGTTTCGAAGTAGTGTATTGTTTATTCATTTGATTAAATAAATAACACAAATAATAGCAAATTATTTTAAATAGTATACCTTATAATTTCAAACAAGAGAAAAAGACAAAACCTATGGAAAAAGAGAAGCCTGGAAGACCATCATTGTTTCTCAAATTAGTGTTAAGCCACCGACAATAACTCATCTTTGAACCAAAATCTACAGGTCAAACTATTTTTGGTTTTATTATTTGGCCTATATTAATTATTACATAGGTCTACAAATATTTAGTAATATTAATCCACAGCAATATATGGATAAACACCATTATCTTTTTTCAGAATGCTCTGACAAGTTCTAAAAGACAAATCTACTCGTTGAAGTAGTTTTCTAATCGACTTTGAAAGATGTTTTTCATAATACCTCAAAAATATTGTTGACATGTTCTCTTCAGACTTCGTCCTAGGTATCCACTGCGTAGAGGATGTTGACGCTGTCAAAGTCTTCTTAAGTAATTGCACCACGTATTGGATGGTCTTGAATAAATAATTATAATCAGGAATTATAACCTTCTTAGGATACTTTGTCTGAAAATCCGCAATTCGTATTACGGATTTACGACAATTTAGTCTCTATTTTCCAAACGAATACAGATAAGATAAAATTTTATTATAAAAAAATGTTTTTATTTGCTAGGACCGTTTTTAACAATTGAACTAATTAACTTTAAAATACTATTTTTTGTAATTTATTTTCTTACATAACTAAGAACTGTCATTGGGCATACGTTCTCTATATCATGGCCTACTTGAAAGAAAGACTTTTTGATTTCACGGTATTAAAAAGATTAAAAACTTCATAGAGCTAGAAAAAAATTGTTTTATTTTTGGCATGATATTTAGCTTTTAGAGAAAAATCAATTTTTCTGTCGGTAATATTAAAAAACAAAAAAGTACCTATTAATTGATTACTCATTGTTCTACCAAAATTTGCTAACGGTGCTTTTAAAAAAAATCAAGAAAGTCTTTTCTCAACAAAACATTGCTCAACTCAGGAGTTGCATTTGGTGCAATTTAGTTATAATAGACGCAAAAGTTAAGCGCATCTTTTCTGATATCAAATATACTAAAGTACACTTTTTGCACTCATTGCTCAAAGATCGGTAGTTTCCGATCGTTTTCAATGAATCAAAAAACCATTTTCTTACACTTTGCTGTTTTTTACTTTTCAGCTAAAGTTAAGGGTATATTTTTAAAGTAATGTTTTTTTATTAAATAAAACCAAAGCATCAAACAATTAGATTGTTTTTATTTAAAAAAATCAGGTACTCGGCGAGGGCAAAGCTTCTAACCAAAAAATAAATACGTATAAAACTAAATCATTTAGTATTTAAAAATTAGAATTACTGTTTTCAAAAAAAATCTCACTTAGCTAATTCGGAACAATAATTTTTTCATTTGCACTAATGCAGCAGTGATGCAAACAAACTACTAATGTGGGAAATTTCACTTTCCGAACTCATTAGGTAAATAACTATTTCTGTAAGTGGCTGCAGTAGAAATATTGTTTCTAGATTCTGAAAAGCTGATTGTTTTTGAAGCTATCAACAGCTGGCTGATAGCTGTTTATGCACTCTCTATTGCAATCTCCTATTTGTCAATTTTATAATTATTAAAAAAAACATGTTAGTCTATATAATTTTCTGTATTTTTTACTTAAAATGATGCAATAGTAAATTCTGGCTTTTATGACATTTTGCTATAAAAAATAACATTTAAGATTGTCCTATTATGCAAATAAAAATAATATTGATTAATTTCATTAAAGGTTAACAACTAGCTGTCAACGAAAAACAATTAATTTAGGCGTAAACTTCTTATTGTTGTCACAGGGCATGGACCCGTAGGCACCAAAACTGACATAATTCATTTTAAGATATGTAAATGAAAGCGGCTGTCACAAATCTCTTAGCCATAAACTTAACATGAAGGCCGTTATTTAAAAATTTTAAAGGACCATACTGAAGTAATCTGCATAATTCATTGCTAACCTGGTTAGGTTGCTTAAACAAAAATAATAATTTAGATAATTTATACCAAAACACATTATGTTAGCGTTGGTGGTTTGGCCCTGAAAAAACTCCTTTTATTATTTTTAACCTAATCAGATATGGAAACCAAACTATAAAAACTATAAAAACTTTATTTTTGAATATTCATTTAATTGTGAGTGCAAATATCTTTTTTTAGCATTTTAAAGTTTTAATTGAGCTAAAAATCCAAATTATTGGTAATTTGATAATTTTTTTTAGAGATGTGGTGGGAAAAGTATATTTAACCATGCAAAAGTTTATACTTTTCAAGATGTATTATATTTTAATTTGTCAGTTTTTTAAAAAAATTACATTTAAAAAACTACAATTTTTATTTCAAAAGTACTTTTACATCGATATAACTATAGTTTAAGCTTTTCTACCAGGTTTTTAGTTTTAAAATTAATAATGTGGATGTTTTTTTTCTTATACTGAGCGCCAACACTTTTATATTTTCACATTTTGAATTCTTGTCAGAGGTAAAGATTCCAAATCTTTTTGCTTGTTAACAAAAAGAGTTTAAAGGGTTTCATATTACGTCTACTACTATTCTGTCGCTATAATAATGTATTATAGATCAGGTTGAAAGTACACATTTTCCAATGTTTTCAATTTTATGAGACCAAGCTATTGATAATATTTGCGAAAAATCTTAATTGTCAAAATCATTTGTTTATTTGATTTAATTCAATAGTTAAACATACCTAATAAAACTCATAAATATAAGAAACCTAAAAACTTCTTATATAAAATAAAAAAAACAACATCAAAGGTTATTTACCATCTAACAATCAGACATTTTGAATGAATCGGATTTAACATCTAGTAACAGAACAATTCTACAAAAATAAACAAAAAATGTTTCAGAGAAAACAAGTATTAGAAAAAAATTAATTATCTTGCTATTCCTTACGAATATATAATATCTCAAATAATCTGGTTTGATGAGTTGACAGTTGTAGCAGAATTCAAAGTTTGATACAATTCTAATTTTTTGCGAAATTAATAGAATTACTAATAGAGATACTACTGCTTATAATAATAATAATCAAAACTAATAAACAGTGTACACAAATCAACTTGCAGTTTTGCGATATTACTTTCTACAAAAAAGTGTTGAAAGCTATACACGAAAGATTAGGCGTTGAACATAAACTCTTTTTAGTAAACGGATTATGTTCAATTATAAACTTTTTTAAATAAATTTGTCAAAGAGTACCAAGATATTTTGGCACCGATGCCAAGATATTTTGTAATTATTTAGAATACTAATTGATTGCTAATTAAATAAATTAATCAATGAACCAAGGCTTAGCTGTTATGCCTGTTGTGATCTATTGGATTTTTTTAGATTCTAAAAGTTGCTCGTTTTTAAATTTATTTAAAATGCTTGATATCTTTTGATGTTTCAGGACAGTACGATTTAAAAGAAAAAACTTTAATTACTTGAATTATTTTTTTAGATTAGAGTGAACTTCTAAGAAACCTATCCTAGATTTTATTGAGAACGAAACATTATTTCTACATTTAGGTTTTACTTCGTAAACTTTATTTCAATTATCACCTTCTGATTACTTTCAACTTTATTGCCTTATTAGTATCAATTAACATTTTTTCTTTTGGCAATGCTATTCAAAAACATATTTTATTAATAATGTTTTGTTTGATTTTATTAATAATACTGGTTTACTTAATAAATTCTGCAAAATTCTGCACTTCACTTATTTTCTAAGCGAGGAAAATTTTTTTTGAGTTAAACCCGTTGTTGATTTTTTCGCAGAAGCGCAACAGTTTCTAGAATAAATTAAAAGAGTTTGTAGCGTTTCTAAAAAAGTTCTCGATTGATAGAAGATACTTCTAGGTATTTAATTTATTTAGTGGTTTTAGTAATTTAACACGTTTACAATATTTCGAAAGCAATTTATGTCTTAAGTCTATGAAGAAATTTACTATATCGCACAAGTGGTTGCAATAGAAAAAGCGACATTATTGCGATTAATTAAAATAGAACAAAGGCTCACATATTAGACTAAAAATCATCCGATAGAAATTGGCTTCGAAAAACTATCGGTATTCCGAGGATCAATTATTTCAACAAAAAAAACTAAATCTACGATAACTTTGACAGAATTGGACTTACTATATTGGACTAATTGATATTTCTAATAACAATTTGCAAAGATTTTTTTTATTTCTTTATTTGTAATTTGTTCTTTAACAATACATGTTCTAAAACTTTTGGTTTAAATTTTAAAACATTTATTAGTAGACAGAATTTTAAGACATAACCTCTAAACATGAAACATTTTATACTTATTCCAATCATACTTCAATATTTGTTTAATCTTTGTACATAATTTATTAGTGATTCTTGTTAATGTAATCTATCAACTATCACTGTTCTCTGATTAAGTTTTTTTTTATCACGACAAATTATTGTACTTTTAGACAAGCAATATAGTAAATTGTTTTTATTCTTTTTTGTTCTAGGTTCAGCTTACAAAAATCCTTACTATGGTGATTACGACTATGGATATACAGGGTACGATGAAGACGCAGTATACGATCTCTCAGGCCACCATCATTATTAAATACGTATTTGTTTATGCAGCAACCCAAAAACTACTTTAAGAATTTTTCGTAATATATTTTTGTACAGTTTATTTTGCAGTTGTATCTAATAAATGAGAGCTTATCAAATAAAAACCTTCTTTAGAAACGGCTGTTTACTACATTTGGCTATCAGATTAAATAATGTATAATGTATGAGCTTCACATGCGCTTTTATATGACTTTCCCTAGAATAAAAAAGTCATAAATAATCCCAACAGCAGAGAATTTTATACGAAGAAATTGCGCAAATTTTTGGTAACTTAAACGTGAGAGAATTTATAATAAGGAACTTCGTAATTAGATATGACATTGAGAGGTGAAACGAATAATCAATTTGCATATGAAGAAGAAAGTTTTTGTAGTCGTAGCCGATTTATGTTAAAGATTTGTTTAAATGGCAAAACAATCAAAAACTCAGTCTTCACTTTCCTTTATACGATTTATGTAATCTAAATCTATTTAATTTTGCAATTTACCTTGTGCAGTTTGGTTGAATGCGGGTAGTAGTAATAACACGGATATTAAAGTGTCAGAATTGACGAGCTTAATAATTTTTATAACAGGAAACCTGCTGGAAAAATTATTAATTTCTTACTGTTTTTAATAATTTGGTTTATGTTTTTTAAGCCTTAACTTATAAAAATAATAAGTTAAGAGGCTTTTAGGGTCAGGGTCAAAAGCTAATACATACATAATCTGTTGATACAATTTGAAATAGCAGCCCTAATACTTTAAACTATGTTGTTGTACTTTTGTCACTCTTATTTCGGCAAGATACCAATTTTTACATATAAATTTATAAATTATTTAATTTTTGCATGTTTCATTAATACTTTTGAATAGAAAAAAACAATATTCTAATTTATAGTTGACCCCGTTTTTTTTGTGAAGTGATTATAATATCATATATACATTATATCAGTATAAAATCTTAAATGATACGTCATTTAAGCTGATACAACAACAACAGCTTTCAATACCCAGTATTCAAATTTATAAGTATGGATTAATATTTATTAAATAATCATAAAGTCTTTCAGTCTGAAAAACGATATGAACCGACTCCAGAACAGTCTGGAAAACTCCCATCGCCGTGCTTTATACATTATTTTTTATGATATACAAGATTACAACAAAACTTTTTCCAAAACGAAGAAATTCAATCAATCCGTGTCGCGTTAAATTCGGAGAGAGAAAGACAGTTATAGTTTGTTAAATTATAACGAATTGCGTTTTAAGTCAAACAGAAAATTTATGTTCGTTTTTAAAAATTCAAGCCAAATTTAAAATCATATTATCTGAATTGTTTGATTTAATACTTATAAGAACATTTGAATCACATAGCATAAACATATTTATGCTGTTTTCTGCATTTCTGCAATATTTTTTACACTAAAATCTAATAATTTTAATTTGTCGCGTTACTAATATAACGACAACCCCCATATCCGAAATAACTTAAAGTATTTTTTTTTAGTTTTAAAACTTTAAAGTTTGTAGTGGCTACTGAAAACAAAAATATATATATATTAAAAATTTTAGAAATATTACAAGAGTTTAGAATAGCACTGTTTATAAAATATAAAATTTGAATTTTTTTTACAATACAATAGCTTTTTGATCTTAAAACTTTTTGTTTATTCTTGTGTTTTTCAAACCTTACTGTTTCTCTTAGCAAAAGCTTCTTGTAACGATTTCTAATGTTTTTTCTCCCTTGCCGCTTTTTTCCAGTTTATACCTGCTGTGTGAGTTCGTCTTCCTATCTTTTACGCTGCCGACTTCTATTTCGTCGGCCGTCTGTGGGATACCACTTTGTCAAAATTTTGCTTCTTTTTTCTTGTAGTTCCATAAGATGACCGGTTTATCTTTATTTTATTTGGTCTATCTTAGTGAGCACGTCTCTTATTATACCTCTGATTTCTTTCCCTGTCTAGTTTTTTAATTTCTCGTATGCTCTTTTTCATAGTTCTGGGACATGTCTAGCAGGGAATCCGTGTGACATACTGCAGCTTTTTTCAAACAACATTTTGGTCAAGTTTGGCCTATTTTAACTTTTTGGAATATGTTTTTGAACACCGCAACGAATAGCTTGCAAAACAGTGAGTTTACTAGCATATTTTTTAATTTTAAAGATTTTATCATGTGTTTCCTTTTGTAATTTTGGTTTTGCAGAATTAGCATATATATTTTTATGTTCAAAAACCGCTTGATCTTTTTCTGTTTAAGATTTTTTATATTGCGTCTTGCATAATACTATCGAAAGCTTTTGTATAATAAATAAAAGCCAAATTGTTCTATTGATCGAGTTTTATTCAATGTGATGATTATTTCATCAAATATTGTCTTAGAGAAATCTTTATAAATATGTGACATCTGAGACCTTACACATATGAGACTTACTGGTTTATAGTTCAATAAAATTTTTTTAAGGCTTGTTTTTAATAAAAAACTACGTGTGAAGTATCCCATTGATCTGAGATATGTCTTGTTGTCAAAATGTTGTTGAAGATTTTAGTCGGAGCAGAGACAAGTTTTTCTAAGGTACCTTTCAGTACCTCATTTGTAATCTGGTCCGGGCTTCGAACTTAGTCCAACTTTTAACCTACTATAGCGCCGCGAAGTTTACTTTTTTGCAATATTTTCGTTTCTTTTAAGAAGTGTGTGCTTCTTATTAAGTTTTTACATATTCTTTGACCGGTGATATCTATGTTGAAGAATAGATTCTGGTAGAAGTGAGCTGCCGTTTTGATTATATTTTAGAGTCGATAATAGTATTCTGTTTTTTTTATCAGATTAGGTGCTCAAGATAGTTTTTGCAAAGTTCTTTGAAAGCGTTTCTACGGTCTCCTGTTGCAACAATGTGTTCTTTTTCTCTTGGTTTCTCTGTCCTTACAAATTCCTTTGTTGACTTCTTTACTTAACTCTGTTATTTGCTCAAGATTCTGTTTTTTTATTTCTACTGCGTTAGAAACCTTTTTTATATATCAACTACATAGTCTACTCACTCAAAATGTATTTTCTCTTTCTTTTTGTCTCAACTTTTCTAGCATCAAAATGTGTTTATGTGTTAAGTTAATTTTGGTCTTTGGTGTATTTACAATTTATATTTATTTCGTTTATTTTTATTGTTTCTCTGTTCTGACTTGCTAGTGAATGTGGTATTGGTTTGTTAGTTTCTGTATCTTACACTGTGTCGGGTACAACAGTGTACTTTAGAAATGTGTCTAAGGATGTGTCAATTTAAGTGATGATTGGTGTTTAAGTTAGTTTTAATATCACCGAAGTGATGTCAAACAGCCTTTGGTGTTTGCATCTATACAGAGTGCTCCAAAGGTATGGAATTATGGTTTTGCAGCCGTAACCGTACATTTTACTACAAAACTTTTTTGACAAAAGTTACTTGACGAAATAATTCGCACATTAGGCATATGTCAGAAATTTTGTTGTCAATTTTGAGTTAACACTTTATCGACAGTTTTTATAAATGTTAACCCTATATTTTTTCGAGATATTGACTCTTCTATTAACTATTTATAAAATGTGCAATTTTTTTTGATAGTGTATGTATTTATCTATCTTATCTAAATATTTTTTTAAGAAAAGCCACTGTGGAATAGCTTTTGCTTAATTTTTATTTGAAAACATTTATTTTAATTTTAGATTTAAAAACGTAGAACCTGGATTTGGGTTAACAACCAATTTTACTAATTTATTATTTCTTTTATAATTATGAAAATAATGATGTTTTTTAAAAATATGGTTATTAAATACAATACTGATTAATAAAACACCTCTTTCTCTGTTTTAATTTTTTATTAAATTTAGTGAATGTTGAAAATTTTGCTACAAACTTTACTAATTATGTTGCAGTTTATTTAATTATACCTAAAAAAAAAATTAACAGAAAACTAGAATAAGAATTTATGCTGGTATCAAATTATTGTTAATTAGTTTTGTTTTTAGAAATAATAGAAAACATGTTATTAATATAAATTATTGTTTTGTTATAAGACATTTTAAAATTTTAGTTATAGCCTAAATATTTGTACAGTTTTTTTTTATTTAAACTCTTAATGTTATTGTTGTCAGTTCTATGAAATTAAATTAAATTTTAATTTTTTTTGTACTCTCAAGCATTTGCTAACATCAAACTTTATAATAATATAGTTATTATAAAACAACTTATTAATTTTTAATAGGTTTAAAAAAATTATTCTATTTTGTTGTATATCTTTATGTTATTCATATACATAATATAACTAATAATATAAAAACTAGTGTGGTTTGTTACCTGTTTATAACTACAACATGTATTACAAAAAAAAATTGATAACAAATTCATTGTTAACCATAAAAAGCTTAGTGAATCTTTTAGAAAATAATGCATTTTTCAATGATTTGCTTAAAAATAGTTTTAGAAAGCTTAAAAAATATATAAATTAAAAGCTAATTTACTCAAACTACATTCACAGATTTAGACATGTTCTTTTTTATTAGAACTTTTTATTGAAAGTCGCAACAGACTTGTATTTAAATATATTTTCAGTGCCAATTTGTTTTTTACATTTATCAAGTTTCTATTAATTATGACGTAATATGGTAAAAATAACAACGTATAAGCTAACCTTACATCAAAGTCTAAATATAAGGTTTGTACATGTGGAATTAATTGTGAGCTCATAGGGACATTTCTTTCGGAACTTGACTTATATTTTATAACACTTTAATATAGATCGCTCCTTGCCACTTTGAAATTTTTACAGAATCTTTAATTAAACTAATGAATCTAATCTATATATATATATATAAATGAACCCCGCTTTCCGTTGTCACGACATAGCATGAAAACGGCTTGACCGGTTTGGCTAATTTTTTTTTGTAGTTTTCTAATACTCTGTACAAGGTTCTCACGGAAAAAAATATTAAGAAAATCTCTCAGAAAGATTGAAAAATATACATTTAATTTTGCATATTTTAAAAAAAAAGCGCGTTACGAATGTCAACGTTATTCAATTTAAACCAAAAAACTCTGTGGTGATCTATGACACCACAGACATAACCGCGCTAACAAATGTCAACGTCATTCAATTTAACTTCCTTTTCAAACATTTTGAAAGGGAAGTACGAAGGCGAAGATATTTTAATCCCACGCATCCCTATGATACCAAACGATATGTCATTCAGTTTTAAACGTTTACAGTTTCCAGTGCGGCTTGCATTTGCAATGTCAATAAAAAATCGTAAGAGCAGTCGCTAAGTGTATGTGGCATCAATCTAGAAAATCCATGTTTTTCACATGGCCGATTATATGTCGCCTGTTCCCGTGTCGGAAAACCATCAACATTATTTATTTACGCGCCAGAACATAAAACTAAAAATATAGTTTATCAAAAAGCATTAGAATAGAGAGAAGCAGTGAAGGGTATAGATGCTGTTAGTTTCTTTCTAGAGCGCGCGTGATATTGAGCTCAGTATTTACTTCAAAATGCCTAGTTGTTCAATAGCGATTTGTAAAAATATAAGTGAAATTATTGAACCCTACGGAATAAACACTATTATGAAAATATATATTTTGTTTTTTATTTAATAAAATTAGTAAAGTTCTTCTCAGGTATGGCGAGACCATGGAAATAGGTTTTCGTTTTTATATGGAGGATATTATAGATTCCAGTTCAAATTGAATAGGTACGCATACATAAGATAGGTCAGCTATACAAAATAAAGTAGTGCATCAAATTTACGCTAAGGCGGTACGAAGTTCGCCGGGTCAGCTAGTAGATTATAAAAATTAAAGTCTATTGATTGGCGGTGACTTCAACGTAAACTTTAACATTAATAATACTTTTACTAAATAAATTACTATGCAATTTGTTTTTCAGTTAGAGACTTCGGCCACTAGTTAATTTCTCACACACTATTGATAATGTATTCACTAATCTCAGCCCTGATAATGTCAAAGCCAATTGTGCAGATCTTAAATTATTCGATCACTACGCCTTAGTGACAGATGCCTTACCCAGATTTTGATAACGCTTTTAAATTCTCATTATTACATAACAATTTAAATCACCACACAAGAAATAAACTCATTGCTTGCAAGAAATTGCGCTTAAGTAAAGCACAAGATGGTGTTCACTATCTGTGCATTGAATATTTTAATGCCATCCTCAGTAAAATCACTGATTTAACCGCCAAATTTTTCTTAAAAAAAATTAAGTTATCTTTTAAAAAAGCGTTTTATGGCTATGATAAATATATAAACTGCCTAGCAAACTTTGATAAGTAACTTATTATCTGGTAATCAAAGTTTTGTGTATTTTCTGACATTTATTTTGTGACTTTATTATAAGCTTTTTTGTTTTGTTGTTCTGACGTGTGCCATGTATCATGTATACAATAGCGTAATCTACTCTATTTTATTTTAATATTGAATAGTTTTTAACATTTAAAAAAAAAACACTCATGCAACCTTTCTATTTAATATTTAATTTTTCGACGTTTTAAAAATATATTTTGCACTTATGTTTAAGTACTAAGCACTTTATTATCAGTTCAAAGTCATAATAAGCAGGTTTTTTGATCAAATTGTGTTCTCTTTTCATGAATTAAATTTTAGCGTTACTTTTACATAAACTATTCTAACAGATAATTACAATACAAGTGTCTAAAATGCGCAATAATTTATCCGGTCAATTAAATTTTTTGCAATTTGAAATAATTTCCTAAGAAGAGTTTGATGAAAGCTGCTACAAGTTTACATCATGGTTATACCGTCCAGTCCAACTACTAATAAACGCTTTAATTTATATACAATAAAAAAAATTACATAATTTAAGCAAAATACGAAAATGTCAAAGAAAGTGTTTTTAAAACTTTGAGATACATTTCTAGTTTCGAGTTGTACATCAGACATAAGATTATGTAAAAGAGCCACAGAAACCTGAACTTGTAAACAAATCTTCACATTAAAGGTGATTTTTAATAGGCACTTTCACAAAGAATTATTAATTTTTATGTGAATAGCTACAAGATATCACCTACTATACATTGAATACCTGTTTGATATTCTAAATATGCCAAAAATGGATAATATAAATGTCAATATTTTCTAACTTGATAGCTTTTACATCACAGAACTGGGTCAGCATAACGATGAAAATTAAATGTTAAATTTCATTCAAAAATATCCTAAAGCAAAATAGTATTTTATTATACAAGTTTATAAAAATTTGTATTGGTACACGATTGCGTTTAAAACACAAAGAGTTCAACAAGAAGTAATTTGATAAAACAAGTGTAACAATACGCCTTATTAAACCAATGTAATATGCTATTTTGTCTACTCTGCTTTACTAATTCTCAAAATTTTTACTGTTTGAGCTTTTTTTATTTGACTTTTTTAAAGATGTTTCAGTAATAACATTAACTTTTTACATTTTTAAAATTAAAAATAATGCAGTAGTCGTAAAACAAATTAATTTTTATTATGACAAAAACAGAAAATTTACTTCTACGTCGCCTGTTATACAAAAATAAAAAGTGGGTTAAAAAATTATTAAAAATGTGTTTGCTTACAACGTCAAAATTGTCATTTAATAAATAGTGTGGAGCTTTCAATAAATGCTGTCAGACAAAAGAAAGCGTTGAATGTCGCAGAAAACGCCGTTTTAGTAAGTTTAACATAGCTAGTGTCAGTTATCACCAATATAAAAAGGTTAAATGTTATAAAATCAGTTTAATAATACAACGTATTATTGAACTGCTTAATATGTAATAGAACCATTTATAATACAGAGCAGATAGCGTATGTTTTAGAACTGGACGAATTTACATTGAAAATAAAGTCTGAAGTAACAAACACCTTCAATTAGAACATTTTACATTTTATAAATTAAAATTTAATTAGCTGTTAATATTTATTAAAATTATATTTTTTATCGAGTGAAAAAGTTTTTGAATAAAACTAGAGTTTTTCAAAAAAAAGTCTGAACATTGAATACAAGATGTTTAACTAATTTCAAAGTACAGTCAGTAACGGCTATTAGACAACTTACAGAATGATTAGTAAGAAATCAAAAAATACTGTAGCTATACCATTTTCACCTTAAAAACGAAGTGGAAATAAACACTATCACACGCGGTTTACGTGATCTCTCAACAAAATAGGCGTGTTTGTTTTTACAGAGCTGTTTTCAATGGGTGCATGCTCTTCATGTTATGCTTCATCTAATAACGTTTCTCACAACGAAACCAAACTATAACTTAAAAGTACTTAATCAGGCTTTGTCTTGCCACTCAAGCTACGCCGTTATCTGGTCCTTTCATCCAAAACTATCTCTACCACCAGATGATGGGATGGGATGACGAGATGATCATGCAATGTTGTTTGTTTATTTTAGCTTCGTCTTTAACGTCAATTTACTATAGTTATACTTCATTTTCCAATTTTCTAAGAAAAAAGTGTCTTATATATAGCTATCTAGACAGTAAATGCGCAAAAAAGCTGCATTGCGTTTGAGATATAATTATACAATATTATATCATTGAAAAGAGAAGATCGAGCTTTTAAAATTATATTTCGAAATTTCTAGTTAGAAATATAATGTTATATCCTTTCAATATATTCTTTTAACAGTTTACCAGAAAGTTTGCGATTTGGAACTAGAATTTTATGCATCTAAATCTACGTTATAACAGCTGTTAAAAAAGACCTTATTTGGTTGGGAAAAAACGTGTGATAGACGAGTGTAGAATCCTATGACGTCTTTTCCACTCTATTTTCGTGTTCGGCAACGCATCCTACCACAACATTGTTGAAAAAAAACCTTTACAGCAACATTAAAAAATAGTATAGTTGCGCGAGAAAATTAAAAATCTTGTTTTATAAGAGTTGATTAGAGGTAGAAGTTTGCTATTAAACAAATGCGCCAATACTTTTTATATAACGTGTTTTTTAAGCTACTTTTTTAAATTTGCGTCTTGCTTTTCAATTTTAAATTCAATTTCAATTTATAATTACAATTTGTATTATAATTATAAAATTATATCTATACTAATATTATAAAGAGGAAAGATTTGTTTGTTTGTATGTTTGTAATGAATAGGCTCAAAAAGTACTGGGCCGATTTAAAAAAATTCTTTCACCAATAGAATGTTACATTTTTTCTATTTGACATCGGCTACATTTCATTTTGAAAAAAATTAGAAATCCTTGGTAAAATTTGAACAATGTAACCGAAGGTGTAGAAAAGTGAGTCTTAAAATGGCTTTCGTCGAATGCGCTGCCGAAACTATTAGCGATAGAACAAAATAATGTACAACAATATTGAAGAACATCATAATGTCTACAAAAAACAGTAGCATATGTTCAACTATTGTAGTTATGTCACTACAACAACTTTTTTCATTTTATTTCAACAACATTAATGAAAATGCTAACCAAATTCAAACCATGCTATTTATGTGTTTATATTAATCCTTATCCAAATAAATTATTTTATGGTCAAGACCATTTAACTACCTATAAAATAGTTTATAATTTATTTAAATTGGACTTTCCATTCAAAAAATATTACAAATTAAAAAATTCAAACAGTAAACAAAACCGCCGTGGCGTTGTTTGCGATGCAGTCTGAAAAGCGCGCCGAGCATCACGGCCGGCGGGGTAGAGAGTGTATAAACTCTCCTCTACTTTCTTGGCTAAGTTTTCAAACTCCTCTGTACTATTCGATAAAACAGGCTTAAGTAGTAAAGTGATAATGAAGCTAGTATTTATATCAATAAAAACATTTTATAAAGAAATCATTCTACTGTTTTGTTACACAAACTACTGTTTATTTAAAAATAACGACATCTATCAGAATTAGAAGCTTTTTACATCAAAGCCAAGGAGCCATGCTTACATGTAGATGCCATAGATCACTCCAAATTACATACGAGTTTATCAATTTTGATAGAAATAACATTAAGTCAAGGGAAATATTGCTGATTGAACAACCAAGTTAGCGCAGGCGCTTTCCGTTTCAAACGCATATCAAAGATGTACTTTTCACACAGCGTCACAACGGAAGTCAGAAGCGCTACTGCAGCAGTTTAAACGGCTTCTCCGCTGCGGTGCAAAAGTCACTACACTATCATTTCATTTTATTCAACAGGGATGAAACAAATATAACTACAGCCCTTAATCCGGGGCACCTCTTAAGCAGGAAGAAAGTGCAAAAGATTCCCCCGTTTATAAAAAGCAACAAATTACAAATATTTAAAAAAAAACAGATTTGCAACGTGAAATATACGAAGCCTATGTGTGGCAGTAAAACTCTCTAATGTAGGTGCAGAAATATATAGACTGAGAATCAAAATCTTGGAGCTAAGCGAGGTTTGATAGTCAAACACTGGGAATCAGAGAACCAAAAATAGCGTTGTCTACTACTCTAGTGACGACAACTCCAAACATCAGTATAAGGTAGCTATACTTATTTCCTCTCAACTAGAAAAATCGGTAATTGATTTTTCCGGAAATCGTCTTGGAAACAACATTTTCCTGCTTATTTACGCGCAGGAAAATTGAGTTTTCCGCACTAGTACTGTAAAAACTTTACAAGACGCAAAATAAAAAAGATACTCTAGTAACTATAGTTGCCAACAAAATTAACAAGCTTGATTTTTGTAGAATTTGTAAAAAAAATTCTAAAATTTGTAAATTTCGTCTTTTTTTACGATTTCCGGAAAAATTTAATACAAAACACGTCAGTAAAATCTCTTA
The DNA here is from genome assembly GCA_947359425.1 of Lagria hirta. Taxonomy (NCBI): domain Eukaryota; kingdom Metazoa; phylum Arthropoda; class Insecta; order Coleoptera; family Tenebrionidae; genus Lagria; species Lagria hirta. The sequence goes on from OX375794.1 coordinate 33,281,676, forward strand.
CTTGACTCGGAGCTTCAATTTAGCTCCTCTTCAGTAATGTGAAATTTTCCTGACTTTTATGTAAATAACTATTATCTCACTCGGAGATAAAAAGTGCCAAAAATTTGAAAAGGTGCTGATGGCTAGGTCTGCGGAGATTATGGCCTAAGAAAGAACACGCAAAACTAGAGGTGGATTGTCTAGTGCAATTTTGTACAGAGCAAGGCCTCTCTGCTGCCAACAATTTTTCCAAACAACACGCCAGCCTTTTATATACGTGGAAATTTCCAGCCGATTGTGATAACCACATAGTGAGAAATCAAATAGATTTCGTTTTTATCTAGAGCTATTTAGTAAAGTTTGTTAAATCAGCAACAACATACCATTGCGCCGACGTCATCTTGACTCCAAAATACGTGCCCGAGCAGCCAAGACGAGCTTGCAAACAACTATCTTTTGCAGCAACGACGACGTAGAGCCTCGGTAGACTGTCTTACAGAAGGATTTTTTAAAAACCCAAAAAGACGACATTAGATACTTGCCAGATTCTAAAAAACAACAGTAGATGGCAGACAAAATTCTCTAACTTATGATCGAGAGATGGAAATACAGACAATAACAGAGAGCTGAACAGGGTGGTAAAATCAAAATGCCATAAAGCAAAGGAAAGATGGTTAGCTGAAAACCTAATAAAACAGAAACACTACAAAGAAAGCACGATTTGTTTGATCTCCTTAATCTCCACAAAAAAATTAAGGAATTTACACACACAAAGCAAGCAGATCTACGGGGTTTTAAATTAGACATTAACAACAAGATTTTAACAAGTGTTGAGCAAAAGGCTAAAAGATGGAAAGAGTACGTTGAGGCTTTTTTAACAACACACGATTTTACCAACCATTTAGACACTACGAGGATGTCAATGAGCTCAGTTTTGTTATCACGACAAAGGAAGTGAAACGCGCTATAAAATTTTAGAAAAATTACTGTAGAACTAGACAATGTTTACGAAAAAACTTTGAAATTGATCGTCGATACAGATGACAGAAGCTTAAAACTTCTTACATCGTTGTTCAACTCAATATATAAAACTGGAAAAATTCCAACGGACTGGTTGAAGACGACGTTAAGGACTGTCAAAAAAACTAAATGTCTTTCAATGCAAAGATCACCAAATAATAAACCCGATGTCTCACGTCTTGAAGATATTTCTCCGCGTTGTACACACTCGCATATACCCCAGATGTGACAGACAAGCTGGAAAAACACAACTTCAGTTTAAGAACGTAGTGGACTCGCGCAAAGCCTTCTTTTCTCTCAACAATCTTACACAGCAATGCAAAGACATAAATGTTGATATATTCGCCTGTTTCATTGACTACATAATAGCATTCGACTGTGCCTTGCACCAGAAGCTCATTGAAATCCTAAAACACACAGGAGTCAATGCGGGAGATCTGAACATTATCACGCAGCTGTTCTACCACCAAACTGCAGAGATTAGGATAGAGGGCATAATATTCGAATAAATAAAATTAGAAATAGTGTTAGACAAAGATCGGTCCTGTCTTCTCTTTCTCTTTAATATATTAATATACTCAAAGGCAGTGTACTTTGAGGCACTAGAGCATGTGGAAAAAAACGGTAAAATAAACGGCACTCTTATTAACAATATACGATTAACAAGTGTCGTCCGTTTAAGATCTTAAAACCCTCGCCAAAAAGAACAGTAACCTTAAAATCAAAATTAGATGAAGGATAAAACTGGCCAGAAAAACATTTATTTTTATAATAACCCTCTTTACCAGTAGAGACCTAAAGCTAGACATCCGCATACGCATATTTTGCTGTTATGTCTTTTCAGTGCTACTTTATAGTTCTGAGAGCTAGACATTCTGCCAATCAATGGAGAACTACATTGATGGAATTCTTTCGCCGTATACTGCGTATATGTGGGGTAAATAGAATAACCTTCAAGAGTGTGCTAAAGAGAATAGGTAATGGTAAAGAACAGCTGACAACCATCAAAAACGAAATCTCTAGTACGTTGAGCATGTTACAAGGGGAGAGCAATACGAGCTCCTTTGACTATTTATTGAAGGAAAGATAAAAGGCAAACAATTTGTGGTCAGACGGCAGAATTCTTGGCTTAAGAATCTGTGTCGATAGTTTGGACGGACATCTACTGAGATTTTCAGAGATGGGGTTTTACGCACCATTATAGCCAGTTGAATCGCCAATCTTCGTAGAAAAAACAGCGTCTTAAAGAGAGAAGAAAATTTCCTCAAGTGGCAATTACTTCCGTAATATGATAAAAACGACGACATCTATTTGAATTAGAAGTTTCTTACAGCAAAAGCAAGAAACTAATTTTTTACATGTCAACGCTATCTGAGAGTTATCGATTCTGATAGAAAAAGTTTTGGGACAAAAGGCATATTGCCAATCGGATTACGTTAGCGTCTTTTGCCTAAAACACATACTCTTAATTTTGATAAAAAGAGCTTTTAAATTCAATAGATGTCGCTATTTATTCGAATTATATAAGTATTAGGCACTTGTGTTATAAATGGTAAAACTCAAATTGTCACTGAAAGTTTATTTAATTAACTATCTGTTGAGACGACTTCCTAAGGAATTTAAAAAAGAAGAAAACATGTTTGAACTAATGTATGTATCTAGTTGGGTAAATTTGTTAAAACTTTTTTTTTCTCAGACTGTTGAACATTTGTTTATCCGACATTAGAAGTGGTACTTACATAGTAGACAAGTAAAACACAAAACTGTTTACATTATGAAAAATTTATTTACGGTTTAAAGCTGTGAGAGTAATTAAGAATATGTTATTAGTTACAAAAGAACTTGTTTTGGCTAAAAATTGCTGTTAAGCTTATAGTTTTGAAATTGGCGATAGATTTGAATGTTAATTAGTAAATAAAGCAAAGCCGAAAATCTTTATATTCATGAATAACACAATTTTGTTTGACCATCGATGATTGTATAGATAAGCATTATTAAACTGAAAAAATTAGGCGCTAACAAGCTTACACAAGTTTACACATTTATTATACATTCGGTGTTCTAATCTACTACAGTAATAATTAAAAATTTACAAATTTTAAAAACTATTTTTGTATTAGTTAGAAGAACTTAATTGATGTTTCAGTGAATAAATAAAAATATATTAAAAACTTTTAAAATTGAGCGATGATATTTTTGAATACCTAATTTGCTTTTGTTTGGCAGCGTTACAATAAAAGAATAGTAATGTTACAAACTGTCACAATTTTTACGTAAAGTAAATTTTTAGGTTATTAGAGATAACCGTAAAATTATCTGTTTTGCCTTCTCCAGGCAATCCAAGAACTAAAATCTACTTTTATATCGCAATGAGTTTAGTCAAATTATTGGCCTACTATTATAAACTTATTAAGCAAAGCTTTTGATTGTGTATTATTTAAAATTATTCTGGCTAAACTAGAATACTATAGTTTTTGTCTAGAAAGGTACGATTTACACCGCTGTTGGTTGCTGTCTATGTAATCAAATTATTTGTCATAATTGCTAATAGTCTATTTACAGAGAACAAAAAATTATCAGTTTATCAAAATTATGTTTAAAAATATATATATATATATATATATATATATATATATATATATATAATATATATATATATTTCTGCTGTAATCTTCTGATGCGTCGATAAACTTTGGGTGTAATTTTTGGTGCTTCCACATCATTTCTACAATCTTTAATTTATACAGATTTCGCCCTTTTCTCCACCATGCCTCACATATTTTTAATTAGGTTGATCTTTGAACTATCGAATGGCAAGTAAAATTGCATGCTTATGCTCCTTAAAAAATGTGGTCTATTCTATAATCCTAAGACAAAATAGAAAGAAAAAGATTAGCACCAAAATAACAAGAGAAAGATATCATAAGGCTGTACTAAAGCTCGTCGATTATTAGACGTTTTTTTACAACCAAATCTCATCTTTTTCAGCAGCTTCCAAAGAGCAAATTTGAGTGCAGTAAATTTCAGTTTTGAATCACAGACTTTCTATAATTTATTTTTTTTGACAGAGGCGATTACATGCGCATGTTAATAGCCCCACATACAACATAGCAACTTTGTTAAATCTCGGAGAATTTTGGGTGCATTTTCAGAAAATAATTAGAAATCTTGTGCTTCAAACAAAACCGGATTTGCACGCCGTTAGGAAAAAATTTTGTTTGACAGGCAAAAGTAAGGTTAGGATAAATTAGTAAGTCCTACTGAGAGTGCTAACACTGCTTTTTCATAAAATTTTGTTGCGTCAATTAAAGCAATGCTCTGTTTGCTTTATTAATTAATTACTAATGTTGTAGATAGAAACCATTAACTAACTAGTTACCACACAAAATAGTAGCGCTTGCAAATGTCAAAAACTCAACTAAATTCGATGGAAACATCTTATGCACCAGAGAAAATGTTGTGCTGTGATTCAATTTTAACAAAATCTTTTTTGATTAATGTTGTATGAAATAGTTATAATATACTAAAAATTGATTTTTGAAAACTTGATTATTTTTACCAAAAAATGGTCTAAATAAAGCCGAAACATGTTGACAAGTATATTTGATTTATTTTCCTATAAAAAAGAAGTATTAATAAACTCCAACACATGAAAAACCACCTAGCAATGACTCACATATACCTACAATTTCATTTTTACTATTATTTCTCCTATTTTCTAAAAGAGCAAAAAATAGGAGTTAATTCTATGTCGAGTGATATTGAAAATCAACAACAAAATAATAAACAATATAAATTAACAAGTGATATTTCTTTTGAACTAAAACAAGCTAAGAAAAAACTACAAGCTGATGAAAAATTAGCGATTCTTTTGATATATTCTTAATATCGTCTCCATTGATTAAAATTTTTCCACTTTGGATGCTGAGATAAGTATTCTGAAATCACAAACAGAAAGAAATAGTGATTCAGATTCGATATTTAAAGATAAATCAGAAGCAGAAATTAGTGAGTACTATAATAAGCTAGTCTTACGTCGTGTGAGAAAACGTCTTATATTAACGTTACTGAGAAACACATTCTGTCGGTTATCAATTCTATCAATACAGATTCTGCTAGATCTTGACTCAATTAGACCTTGCCATATACAAGACTTAATTAGGTACAGTGCAGATGTTTCTGGTAAAAAACTACTTGCTTCTGTAACTTCAATTGCAAAGTTTATGCTGACTGGAAAACTAAATTCTAATAATTGTCAATTTATCTATGACGATTATTTATGTGGTTTACAAAAGAAAGAAAGATGGTGACTACTTTTTATGTGCTTTACAAAAGAAAGAAAGATGGTGAATTATCATCAGATAATTAAGTTTTTCGTAAATTGCATTTTCTGAATGCTTTTAACTTAACTGATAAATTAGGTCTATGCTTTGCGCCGTAGATAAGATTGTGCTCTTTTTTGCTTTTTTTATTTATCAGTGATCAGTTTAACACGTTTTTTAGCCTCGTCGATTGTAAGGCGCATGTTTACGCCTTGTCAACTGCAATGGTTTCTTGGTTTTTACATATGCAGCAACTGACCTGTCACTTTGACTCACTGGCATGTTGTAAAATACCTAAAAATCTGCTTTTCAAAACTACCAAAAAAACTGTTGTTTAGTCATAAATATAGTTCGTTTTTACAAAAACAAATTACCACACTTAAGAAGACTTATAGATTTGAAAAATAAAAACATTTTAGTATTTTTGGTGCAACTTTTAAGACGCCATCTTGTAATGTGATACGTAGCTAACTATCGATCGAGCTCTGAACCATAGACTAATTGCACTTGATCTGTCAACCGCAAATTTATTCAAATTTCAGAATTATTAAAACAAACAAAATTGAGTTCTCCACTAAAAAGTTGAATACATTATTTTTACGTTAGTGATTTTACAGCCCGCGGTTTTATTATAAACCTTGCGCTGTAACATAAAATTTACCCCACTAATAACATAAATAACTACTTTTGTTTATTTTATAAACTTATTAATCTTATAAAACGCGGTTGACTTTGTTAGTTTGGTATTGTTTTGTCGTAAAATCAAGTAAGATCTCTTCCAAGTAATTCTTACAGCTGGTACCTTGATGATAAATATTATTAACAACTTTTTAGAAAATTTTAGTGATATTTTGGTTTTAGTATAAAAATATTAGGCAAAACGGAAATATGCTCCTTAGACATTTGTATTGTCTCAATTTTTCTCTTTACCTTCTTACATTTCATATTTCCATCAGCGTCCTTTTTTAGTTTTTTTTTTAATTTGTTTTTATTCTTAGAACTTCATCATGTTGGTTTTTCAATTCTAATCTTTACAGTTTTAATATTTATTAAAAAATTTGTTAAAAGTCTGTCTTTAATAATTTTTTAAAAAGATTATGGGTTTTAAACTGTTTTATCTGTATATTTGGGTCTTTAGGTAGTTTAAAAACAAAATGTCTTTTTTTTATTCCAGATTGGTTTTTTACATTTTATTAGTCTTTTATTTCTACTTTACTTTTACTATATTGTTTAATCTTTTTTTTTAATAATTTTTATTTTTTTTTATTGTGATTTTTTTTTGTTTTACTTTCTTTTACCTTCATAAGTTCTATTATCATATTTTCTTTTTTTCCACAAAATCTATTTCCATCCTACTTTATTTCTTACTTTTTTACTAAACCTTATCATCTCTGTTTTACTTTTATTCAACTAACATTTTTTTTCTCCTGTTTCTTTTGTGTTTTCTATTATTTCACTTATCTTCTCTTTTTCTCTTGCTACCATTACTATATAATCTGCATACGACAGCAAACTTTTGTTCGATCAACTACCATTTTTCTCTCTTGTCCTTTTGCTAGTATTTTTTTTTATATATATTTAAACACTGGTGGAGTCAGAAAACACCAATCACTTTGTCTACAACCATTCCTTTCTCTCTTATTCACACTCATTTTACACTTTGACATAAAAATCGTTCTCTTCTCGACTTGACACTGGATAATTTGTTTGAAGTCGAATTTATCAATTTAGAATTCAAAGCACACTTTTGTGCTTCTTTTGATGTTAATTCGGGAATTGGGCTGATCACTTTACCATAATCATCTCGTAGTACTTTCTTAATCAATGATTTCATTACAACTACTGTTAGTGTTAGTCTTGGAACAGATTATTTTACTAATAAAAATGTTTGAGTTTATAGAGCTCAAGTTAAGGAGAATGGTCTTAATAGTTAAAGTTTGGATGGTGGATTTAGCTCAGGGCAATTTTCCCGTTATCACAAAAATAATAGTTAATTCCTATGACAGCAAAATCAGAAAAGCAATCGAAATTGTAAAACACCTAAACATCTTTAATAGAGATTCATTATCTTGCAAACGTTTGGAAGTCCTTGTTCACAAACACTTCTTTGTCATCAACACAAAGCGCATCCGTTTTCTAAGTAGCTCTCTTTTTTGAACCCCCTGCCAGTTTCTCTTCTGCTCCTCTCATCGCTTTCTCTTCTTCGCTTACCAATATAAGCCCAAGTAGCAACAAAGTCCAGCCAGAAAAAATTTCGCATCTAGCGTGATTCACACGTCGAGTTACCGTGCTTGTTCTCACTTTTATTTCTCTCCTCTTAACCATTCGACACGGTTTTTTCCGAAAGATGTCAATATTTCAATGACTTCGGGTCCTGAAAGCCTTTCTTCTTCACAAAGATAATAATTTAATAGAAAGAGTTTTGAATTAATCTGAAGACTCTTTCTTCCGATTTGCAACTTTCTGGAATTTATCGCAATAATAGTAAACGTCCTGACGGAGTCACAATAATTTATTGGAACCGAGGCAAAGCTGCTTTTTAGGACTTTGCATGGCTGTGGCTCCTTCATTTAAGAATTTTATTAAAGATATCCGGTTCAGCTGCATTAAAAAATGTTTTGATGAAAATTAGCAAATATACAAATATTTTTTTTTAATAATTACTAATTTTTTCTAAAGCAAGTGAGACTTTTTTGGTTAAAGTCAGCACAGTTTTAATTTCTATTAAAAAAATAACAAAGTTCAGTTTCTGCTGAACGGAAATGAAAAGTCATGTTCTTTCTTTACAGCAAATTTCTATAACATTTTTAAAAATAATATAAAGGGGGTTTTTTAAAATTTGAATTTGTAATCGGCTATGTCTATGAATTTTTGTAAACAAACCACAGTTTTTAAAACATTTTTTTCAAATAATAAAATAATTTCTAAATTTTTTAATTTCTTCATGTTTAAATTTAAAATGATTTTTTGACAACAAAAATTTTTTGAGATGGAATCTTATTATCGAAACGGTCACCGGATGATGAATGATAAATTAATGGTCAAGTTTTTTTAATGAAACAATTGACTACTGCAAGATATCGAAAGGGTATTTTAAAGCAATTCTTTGCACAGCTTTATGACGATAAAATTATAATCGTGTACTTTTAGCAAAACACTCTACGTAGCACTTACAAGACCTTGAATATAATACAAGAAATTTATGCTCGTCGATTTATCAGCGTTGATATGCTCAATCTTCAGTAACCTCAATTAATTGCGTGAGATCAGTAACGCATTGGTCAAAGAATCCGCAAATGCCTTGAAGTCAATAAACAATATTTTAATTATTTGTTCTAATCTTTTTTTCTTATTGAAATTAGTTTTTTTTTTTTGTTAGTTTTATTAATGTGTTGAACTATCGATTCATTAAATTAAAAGTGAGGTTAGGTTCAGATGTCAAATTAATAATTTGGAGTACTGTCACTTGGATTTGATGGTAAAGATACGTTCACAGTTCAAAGATAAACATTCGTGACAATCTTTAACGCCAAATTTCAAAAAACCCTCATATTTTTTATTATGTTTTATATAGAACAAGCTGACCCGGCGAACTTTGTTCCGCCTTAGTTTGTTATTTTATTTTTTATTTTTATTTTTTTTTGTCATTTGTTTGGTTATTATATGTCAGATGCGTTTACGTTGTATATTGTATGTCACGTCACACGGAATGGGATAAAAAATATTCTTTGTTGGGCTACTGGTTCTAAACAACCACTCTACCAATTTTCAGCCAAATCGGTCATAAATAGATATAGATTTTTAAAATAAACGACCCCAAAAACTATAAAAATGATACCCAAATTAATTATTCACATTTATTACCTTTATCACATTCATTTTACAACCCTCATTCATTTAACTTAAATATCATTTTCAAAATCAACGACCTGAAATTTCTCGCAAATAATACCCATATCGTTTTCTTACATTTTTATCCCTAGAACACTCTCTTTTCATCCTCCTAAGAGTAATTTTTTAGAAAGCAGGAAACATACCTATTTATTTTTTTTTGAGAACTTAGGCAATTTATGGGAAAAATTATGAAAGCGACATCAATCTATAGACATTTTGCCCTCTTTCCGCCCTATCAAGGAATGATAATATTTTACTTCTAAAATTTCGGATTTAAACATAGATATTATATTTAAAATAAACAATCCAAAATTTTTTAAAATCATACTAATATTGATACTTGTCATTTTTTGTTCCTATCCCACCTCTTTTTATCTCTTTGTTAATAAAAAATATTCTATTCTTTTCATTCAAATCCAGTCATCATAATTTTCCATACAAACTTTCACCCAAAGTTGTTATATGGGAAGTTGTCTCATGGTTTACGATTAAAGACGGCCACTGACGATCCAAGATCCAACGCCACAGTCGGACTGCGGCGTTGGATCGTCAGTGGCCGGCTTTACATGTAAACGCACGGTCCGACTTTGGTTGGTGGTGGTGGAGTGGATCGATTTATTTGGAACGGTAATTTGCCGAACTTCACCGAACGTTTCCGACATCGCAATCCTAATTTTGATTTAACCCTTCTTTTAAAGGGTGGTTCCTGGAATAAAAAGTATCCTATAGCATTCTCCTGGCTCTAAACTACCACCTCACCAATTTTCAACCATATCGGTAAAGCCGTTCTTGAGTTATAAGTGAAGTAACTAACAGACTTTTTTTTATATATATAGATTAACTAAAATTTCACTTAAAATATTTTTACAGAAAATTAATAGTTTATTATTAAAGTTTACATTCAATAAAAAGTTGTTATAATTTGTTTTTCCCATATAACACGTATTTTTTAAAAATTTTTACAAGAGAATGTAGACAGGCGAATGCACGATTTGAGTCGATAATGAATTTTTGTGAAACGCTTTTTAAAATATGTTTCTAAAAATAATTAGATATATGTAAAAAAAGTACTATTATCTGGCAGTTTGTAATGATTGCTAAAAAGTACAATATAATTTTACAAGTTTAATTATAAAAGAGTAACTGATGTTAAGAAAATAATATACTTTTCTTTGTGATTTCTCCTATCCATATTTATAATTCAAAGAAACCAAATTTAATAAAAGTGCTAAGCAGGTTTTGTAATAAACTGTAATTTTGGTCAATTCAATCAACAAAGAAAAAAAATCTATTAAAAAAACATATTCTGTTCGCTGGAGGCATGCATCATCCTTCAGATGGCCGTCGAGCAACTTTGTGTTTTGTTCTTGATCAGAGCGTGTAACACTATACCAAAAGAAACATTTGTAACGTTGTCAAGGTCAATTACTGTCATAAAACCATAAGATCTTTTAAGGTCATATCAAGATCCAATTAATACAGCAAAACAAGAAATTGTAAATTTCACATATCAGCATACAACTTTTTACCAACTATAGACTGATTATTATGCAAGCAGATTTGTGCATTCTTCTGCAATAAGCTGATTTAATGTTTTAATGGTGAATTGAAAGGCTCGAGATTAACATTTTGTTTGTAGAATTTGCATAGATTATTTTGTTATTTAATCTTACAATACAAATATCAATAAATTAGTGTATAAACATAATTATTCATGTTTTCATTATTTGTAAATTACATTATTGTGCAAATAAGTTTTATGTTAAATTGAAATTCTGTTTGATGGCGATTTAAATTAAGGTAAAGAAAAGTTTTATAAATTACGTCACTCTGTAAAGAAGAAATGAATTTATTAGTTTCTAGTTTGGTAAAAATATGCCAGAATTCACAAAATATCTCTGCACAATTGGATTTGTTGAGAGTGTTTAAAGTCAGTAGAACAAAAACAAAAAAAAATATTCATAAAAAACCTGGCTGTTATTATTTAGCAACCAAATTGCTTAATAATTTGAGCTTAATAGTTGACAACTGCTCACATTAATACAAAATGAAAAAAATTTTCTCAAAGAAATAAGTGATTTTTTTGTAACATTAAATGTTTTAAAGAAACACACCTAAATAATATATATCTTGGAAAAAACAATACCTCATTTGAGCACTACTTATCAAAATGTTAACCATATAGTTAGATTTGTTTTGAAAATACCAGAGAAATGTGGGATTTGTAGGAATACGACCTCGCAAAAACAAAATCAAAAATAGTTTTTTATTTTGTGAAAAAGTCTGGTCTTCAGTTTTTACACTTTTTATATTACTTTAATCAGCAAGAACATTTTATATTTATTGTTATGGTTTTCATTGTCTTATTGTTATGAATAAATTCTAAAATTTTGTAGCAGCTATTAAAGAAAATCTTTTTTTGATCTTGAAGAGCAAGATAAATAATTTTTTTATGGCAAATAGTAAAACTGTATTAGTAGTTTATAGTGTCAAAAACTCTAAATCAATTAATTAATTTAGAGCAGCTGTCAATTATAAAATTGAATATTGTGTTGCGTTTTCAATTTGGTAGGATCGTACCCCTACGTGGTCTTTCCTGTATATATAAACATCAAAAAAAGTTCTTCATATTTGCAAAACAAAAAAAACTATTTAAGATAATCTATATATTCTCAATTCCAGTTCTTATTTTTTTTTCTAATTCATTGCTTGTTTTGAGCTTGTATTAATTAAAATTTATCGTAACAATACACGCATAATTTCTTCCTTCTATTATAGAATTAAACAAAGCTTACTTTGTAACGATTCTGTTATATAATTACAGAAAATACAATATACAACGCTACAATGATAATGTAATTATAATCACTTTCTTTAAGTATTCTATTAATTAATACATTGTGATACAGTATTACTCAATTTTCTCATCATTATAATTATAGAAGTGTAGTGATTTCTAATAGTCCTAAAATTGTGCTCAAACAGAAAAAATCATATTTTCTATTTTTATGTTTTTACATTTCAATTTATGTTTAAACATTCCGCAAATAGGATAAAAACTCAAACAACTGAAAAAAAATAATGAAAAACAAAAATGAATAAATAATTAAAGCAAGTAAATTTTTTTTCTAGACGACTTATGTAATTTTTTTTGTAGATGAATAATGTAATATAGTTTTAAAAAATATATTTATTAGATACCAAAAAAGACCTTTAAAAATTAAATTTAAAATTTTGACAAGTTTATCTATAAAACTATTCACATTTTTGCTTTAGGGTTTTATAGTTTTAATTGCAAACTTAGAAGATGAACATAACATAGGTACGGTTTATATGAAATTTTTGTTCGTTACAACAGTTGTTTTGAGGCTTCAGAGCTCGTAACTTGAAAGATGTTTAGTAGATGTTGAAGCACATTTTATTGTCAAAATACAACATTTTGCCTAAAATCTAAGATGGTTTTATTAGGTCTAAATCAAATAAATATAAAACAGTAACAAGCAACAAGTTATGCAGGTAGAAAATAATCACTTACATTGTCAATAGATGTTTTGAAACTTTTTTTAAATTAAGCTGGAATAAAATAGGATATTTCATGACAATAGTAAAACTATAAGCTAAAAATTCAAAAAAAAACTTACAAAAAATGATAAGAAAATTGTGTATTCTAATCTGAGATCAAAACCGTTATTTGCAAAGTACGTTATTTTTCTTATAATATCAATGTTTTTAAATCAAATAAACATACAAAAGAAAACACAAGGATATTCTATAATAAGTAAAGAAAAAACACAAAATAAATCATAAATTTGTGAAAAAAACACAAACTCTAAAGCAAGCATACTTGACAAAATTGAAAACTTTTTTTAATATATTATGTTCATTAAATAGGATGATATACAGAGTTTTTATAAATGTTTCTAAGAGCGCAGTTGGCGTAGGAAATGTGCCGCTTCTTCTACTTTGTGTACTCTTAATGGATAGTTTAAGGACACGTATCAGACGCACGACAAACTCGGTACGAACGTGCAAAGTTGATTGCCAAACAATTAAATGCTTTTTGTATTTTAAAAATTATATTGAAAAATAAGATTACTTTATGACAGGTGCTTACGGGAACTCTTGACTGGTGAGACAATCTCGTCAAAGATGTTTGTGGGTTCTGCTACAACCACTCTCCGTTGTTGAATATTGTCCCATTGCGACAATAAGACATTACAATAAAAGTCCCTTGTTCAACAGAATAAACTATTTTTACAGTATTCGCTTCAAGATAGCACAACTTGAGTTTGGATTAACGCAAATTATCGTGTTATACAATTGAAAAACGTTAAAACGATAAAACTTTAAGTGACAGGTGACAAATCGCATTAATGACTAGCGGGAACTCAAATTATAGGTATCATTTTAACATAGGCGATATTTTTAAATTCACAGTCAACTGCGTTCTTAGAATCATTGATAGGAACCCTGTTGCAATTATTACTATCAATGGCGGATCTAAAATTTATAAAGTTACTAGCTGGCCCGGCGAACTTCGTACCGCCTTAGCGTAAATTTGATGCACTACTTTATTTTGTATAGCTGACCTATCTTATGTATGCGTACCTGTTCAATTTGAACTGGAATCTATAATATCCTCCATATAAAAATGAATACCTATTTCCCTGGTCTCGTCATATCTGAGAAAGATTTTACTAATTTTATTAAATAAAAAACAAAATATATATTTCCATAATAGTGTTTATTCCGTAGGGTTCAATAATTTCCCTTATATTTTTACAAATCGCTATTGAACAACTGGGCATTTTGAAGTAAACACTGAGCTCAATATCACGCGCGCTCTAGAAAGCAACTAATAGTCTCTATACCCTTCACTGTTTCTCTCTATTGTAATGCTTTTTGATAAACTATATTTTTAGTTTTATGTTCTGGCGCGTAAATAAATAATGTTGATGGTTTTCCGACACTGGAACAGGCGACATATAATTGGCCATGTGAAAAACATGGATTTTTTAGGTTGACGCCACATACACTTAGCGACTGCTTTTGCGATTTTTGTATTGACATTGCAAATGCAAGCTGCACTGGAAACTGTAAACGTTTAAAACTGAATGGCATATCGTTCGGTATCATAGGGATGCGTGGGATTAAAACATCTTCGCCTTCGTACTTCCCTTTCAAAATGTTTGAAAGGGAAGTTAAATTCAATGACGTTGACATTTGCTAGCGCGGTTATGTTTGTGGTGTCATAGATCACCACAGAGTTTTTGTTTTAAATTGAATGACGTTGACATTTGTAACGCGCTTTTTTTAAAATATGCAAAATTAAATGTATGTTTTTTAATCTTTTTGAGAGATTTTCTTAATATTTTTTCGTAAGAACCTTGTACAGAGTATTAGAAAACTACAAAAAAAAATTTGTCAAATTGGTCAAGCCGTTTTCATGCTATGTCGTGACAACGGAAAACGGGTTTTATTTTTATATATATAGATTTATTAGTTCTAATTTGTACAATTTTACTGATGTAAATTTTAAGTTTCTAAAATAAAGGCATAATAAGTTTTAGTTTATGTTCTAGACCAGAGATTATTATACATAAATTATAAAATCTATAAAAGAATAAAATACCTCGGTATAATATCAATATTCTAAAAAAATTTCATCAAACTAAAAGACAATACAAAATGATTAAGCACTTCATGCGTTGTATGAAGTGCACCTATAGATTTGGAATATTGTTCAATCAGTATAGTTTTACGATGAGCACCACACAAGTTTCTGTTGATGACAATTGTTCGTTGTTAAACAGCCTTGATATGTCAATAAACGTTACTTTCAAAATTCTTAAAAAACATGTCACATACATTAGAAAAAGCATTTGCAGCCCTGCTGGACAGTTGGCGAAACGTAAAATTCTAAATATTTTCGAAAAAATAATATCTGCAAATCAACATAAATCTGAACAAAATATACTGATTAACAAAAAATTAGGACGCCCTTAACATCTAATAGTGAAGTTTGTGAAAACAGAGTGGTTGAAAGTGCCAGAGAACTCAGCGAAAACTGGCAAAAAGATATTGTGTCAAATGCTACTATACAAAAACACTTAAAAGAAGAATCTTAAAATAGTGCAATAGACAAAAATGCTCAAAATACACGCAAAAGCAATTACAGAAAGTTTGCCGCAGGGCGCTACGACAAACCCAAACAACAAACCGTTTATTTTAGATGACCGAAAATATTTCACTCTTTCTAACTTCGAAAAAAAAACAACGGTTTTTACACTGACAATAATAAATATAATGTCTTCATAAGGTTGCTACAAAAGCATATAAAAAGTTTGATGATAAAGTTTTAGTTTGAGCTGCTATTTCGGATAGATGTATTTTTAGATCGTATGTTGGGCGGGTAAGAATGGAAGCACTTGATGCTAACATGTCTTCCAAAATTAGTTGATTTTAAGGTACCACATGGTTGGAAAGCGGCAGACGAGCAAATTTTGCGCCGTAAAATTTATCAAAAAATTTGTGAAGGAAATACAAATAACATTTGTCCAGAGTCATATGCAATCAGTTTCAACAAACGTTTGCCAAATTAAATACGTTGGCAGTTCGTTAATAAATAAAACGAAACAAAATACCGCACTTATATTTTTTTTAACACTTGCTAACAATGCAATTATTTACTACATGTATAATTTGTTACTGTTCTATATTTTTTATTAGATTTTATACCTGATAAAACCATCTCAGATCTAACGCAAAACGTTGCATTTGAAAATAAATGTGCTTTGAAATTTGTACTAACCATTTATGTTGCTAACCTTAAAATCTTAAAACATTTTTTTATTTATAATGTAGTTTGTTTGTATAGCGCCGACTCAAAATTATTTACAAATTTACATCAGTGAAGAACTTGAATTAAGAGGTTATTTTCATGCCTTTTTATAACTTTTGTTTTTTAATTGCGTATCTTTTACAAAAGTTTAATTTTTTGTTAATAAGTTATTCTCATAAATAATTTATTTTTTCAATATTAAATAGAATAATTTTTTATAATAAAAAATAAAGATGTAATGCATGTAATTTTTGTATAAATTATCTTTTTACTTAAATTATCGAAGAAGTTTAAATCTCTTTTATATTTTTAAAGCAGTACACAATTAAATAACGTGCTAAAATTGTTAAACTTTAACGGTTTATGTCTTTGACTTTTAGCATGCATATCCTCTCTATTTTAATGTGCTAGTTGAACACTCAACAATACAACAACAGACCGCCTGGTGCCCGGCGTCGGCAGACGACAAACAATGGATGACAATATTAAATGGGTACAGGAAAGTATTTTATGAAGATAAAGAAACATCAACCAGAAGACGTTTGACACAACTTGGCGTCTCACGAGAGCCGCTGCAGAAAATTTTACATACAATAAGAATGTTTCCATACAAAATTCAACTTGTTTGAGAATTGAAACCGACAGATTACCAGCAACAAATGGATTATATAATATATTTAAGGCAAAGAACAGAAAAAAAATCATAATTATTTTCATAATTTAATTATGATCGACAAAGCTTATTTCTAATTAAATAGGTTTGTTAATAGGGAGAACTGCAGAATATGAGCTACAAAAAATCTAAGAATATTTTAACAGCGACCATTTAAGTGTATTGTTTCGTGCGGTGTCTTGGCGAAAAAGATAATAAGTAACCCATATTTTTTTTGAAAATGAGCACGGTGTTGCTGTCTCCGTCACTAGTGCTCAATATCAAACAATGTTCAAATTTTTTTTAAAAAAAGCTCTGGAAAACTTTATGCAAATATGGTTTCACCGTATTGAATCGCTGCAGGTTTTTTATTTGGAGAAAAGAAAACTTTATATTAATAAGCCTAGAACCATCCAGCAATTAAAAACAATATACGTAACAAAATCAACAACATAGCATCAAAAGTTTTGCATAAAGTTATGGTAGAACTTCTGAAAAGAGCACATGCAAATTATTGTTTCGTTCCGGCTTCTTTTAAGTCATTTTGAATTATGAAGTTAAACAAATACAAGCATAATAATAACAAAATAAAAAAAATTTAAGTTTTTATTTGATCTGTGTGTTTTATTCAGAAAATAATGGTTTTATTGTATTCTCCAACATAATTTGACTGATTATTTTATTAACTTTTTTGAATTCTGCTAATTATTTTGTCGATTTAAGACGGTATTATAATTATTGCTAACATTTAGGCTTTAAACAACAGTTAAATAGAAGAATTTGTATAGAAAAATACGGCCATAGCTTTGAAGAAACACTTATCTGTTCTATCTTTGTTTACTATAATACGAGTATAAAGCTTGTTTGCTTTATAAAATATGAGGAACATATCTATTAGCAGCTGGATAATATTATATACACTTGAAAAACATATATGTTGTGAGTAAAATAAATATTATATCATTTTCCATTTCTATATAAAGCTTAAATTTGTCACAAACAACGTCTCAGAATTTTATTTATTGAATAAAAAATTATAAAAAGCTCCAGTCCTTTCGGTAATTTTGAGCCACTCTACTACATCAATCTGTCTAATGAGTTGTTGACCACTCACATTGAATTTCAACACCTATTTAGAGTTTTTTTTTTATAATTATTAGCATAACATAGACAGACCTTTTAAATAAATTGTCATAGCAATCGCTTGAAGAAACAGATTTGGGCATAAATAACTTAACCTTTTAAAATTAGCGCGCTTGCAAATGTTTCTTGCATGACATTTAATGAAAAAACAATAATCTTTTAATTATTATCATATAATTGTAAACCATAATTATAATATAAAATGTAAGCTATATAACACCGATATAATATTAGGACAGCGCGGCGCATTCACCAAATGTAACAAAGAAATTATAATAATAATAAATGCTCATTCTAAAGCTATTCAAAACATAATGTAATTTACATTTTATTATTTATTACTTTATTATAGCATTTACACGTAGTAATGATTGTATCACATTGTTTGATTTAGAAGCTGTCAAATTCAATAACAGTACCGTTATTTAATAAAACGATTATGACTAGACACCTAACCGGAAGAATTCCTTGAATGAGATTCACTTTCTTTGCTCAAAGTCTGCCCAAACTTTCGGAATTGTCAATGAATACGAGAGAATAATACTCATTATATTACATAGTCGTGCAAAATTTGAAAGAAAAAAATTTCTTATGCAGTTTTTTTTTTATACACCAGACCGGAGTTTTGACCCCACCTCCGGACTTGCCGCAAGAAACGATGATCGCTGAGAATAATGAAGCAGCGATTCGCTGAACGTATTTAGTATATTTGGTAACTTCACGCGATGCACACGCATTTCGACCAAAGTCTTTGATTAAAGTGATTTTGTGCAAAAACTGCAAACTTTTGTTAGTGCTGTGTGCATGTGCTGCTGCAATGGCTTATCTGCCAGTTACGGTAATACTACACTAATTAGAAAGTGAAGATGCGAGATTATTATTGTTGTTAAATAATAAGCGAGTAATAAGTGGCAAAGTGAACCGAATAAATATACACAATTGTGTATAAAAAAAGGTTAAAGTTTATAATATCAGGATTTTTAAGATTTATAAGATCAAGAACAAATCTTAATAAAAAATTTAAACTAAATGTCACGTACGAAATGTTAGCCAATTATTAACCTCGACAATTATATGGAAATTGTAAAATTTTATCGTTTCTATTTTTTTATTAATACTCGCACATTAAATTTCCGATAAAATTTTGATTTTGCAAATGAGAAAAAAAATTGAAATATAGGCATTGCCAATTGTAGGTAATAGCTTAACTTGAAAATCATAAGCAAAGATTTCTTATTGAATAGTGTTATAAGCCTGGGACGACTATAATATTCAAGAAAAAAATTAATCTAAATTATTACCTTTTTGAAGAATGTAGGTACTTAGAAAATTATTTTAAATTAGTTATTTTGTAATTGATCAAAATTTATTAGTAGCGCAGTAAATTTGTTTCAATAGTTTTTATTACCAATGTTAAAAATATAATTATATCAATCAAATATTATATTTAATATAAATAGGTATTATTGAATAATTATGTTAAATATAAATTTATGTTTCCGGACTATTAAAACGACTGTATTTATAATCATCCAGAAAAAATAAACATAAATTATTATCTTTTTTTTGAGTAATAAAGATAATTGAAGAAGCTGATCAAAAAAGTGTAAAACTGTTTTAATAGTTAAAAGTATTAATGTAAAAAAAAATATTTTAACCAGATATCATTGTTTAGAGATTAGATTATTAATATTTAGAAACTTGTTAGAAAAAAAAATATTTTGCATGATCACTTTATTGAATAAATAAATAAATTTTGGCAATTTTTTAATTATCTCATTATTATATGCGTAACTACAGAAACAGATACATAATCTACCTTATATTACATAAAATCATTTTATACAACTCTTCGAATTTTTTTTAATTATTATCTTTACAGGCTGTAAAAATACGTACAGTATAGTTTATTTTCATTTTCTTTTGTATCCATTTTGTCTGAAATTAGCTGTACTTTAACTGACTTTTTAATTAATTTTTCTGCCCTCCGGCCGGAAAGTGGCAACTTTCGGGCCGCTGCGCGGCCCGAAACTTGCAACTTTCCGGCTTCGTCGAGCAGAAAAATAGTATACGCACCTTGCCCAGTAAAAAAGAAAGCCTCAGACCACATGTTTGTCATCCTCGGCTTCGCCTCGGCCAACAATTACATGTGCTCTGAGACTTTTCTTATTTTACTGGCCTAGGTATGTAATTTACTATTTAAAATGAATTTGTTTTTTTTTGACAATAAAAGCAGCTTACTTTGACAAAACGTTTTATCTGAATATTCAATTAACATAAATAATAATATACATGTTAGTGTACAAAATGATGTCTAAAACTTTATTGAGAGAATTTTAAAACATGCCTTGCTAAAGAACGAGTTACAGATAAAGAAATATTTTTTTTTAAATTGTACCACACATTTTTCAATAGTTTTCCTAGCCACATGATGTTTTTTTTTTATTCTTGTACTCTGTTTCTTATTCTATTATACCATCAAGATTTTGGATTAACAAATTAGTTAGTCTAAAAAAAAAGCTCAACACCGAAATTTTTTACTTGAATGTCTTTTAATTCAAATATTTTTCTCAAAAAAAGTTTTTATTTAATTTTTTATTGAAACAAATTTATTTGTTCAATTGATAATTTTTAATAACAATATGTAACTTCTCAAGACTGCAGTGGTCGGATTTATTTTCAATATTTTGTTCTAACTGAAGATGTAAACTGTTCGTAATTTTTTAATACCTTTAAATTTTAGTAAATGAGCTTTTCATGTTGCTTTGAAAAATTTAAGATCTTTAACTTTCAATTGAACTGTATAAAAAGCCATCAAACAGAAGTACCAGAACTTTATTCAAGAAAAGAATCTGTTAATTTGACTTTGTTCATACTTATAAATTTTTACTTGTTCGTGATTAATGTAAGTCTTATCTGTTCAAGCCTGTAAAATAATTAAAAGTGCTGTTTTCAACTTGATTTCAAAAATCAGTTATATCAAAGAATGAAGTTATATTGTTATCCAAAAGTTGATTTTTCAAATCAATTATATCAAAGTTATATTTACATTTTTAATTAAATTTGTTTAGTTTATGAATTTATATCTGGGTCTATGTTAAGAAGAGCCTCGAGCTATAGCTCGGCTATTTATAGTCCGACTTCAATAATTCAAAAATCATTTTAAATCGCTAAAGAATGAATCTAAATTAATTTTATTCTTACGAAAATTTATTGTAAAGCAACTGTCAGCTTTTTTTTAATTTAAAAACTCTATTTTTTTGATAGAGAATTTGTTAGTGAACAACTTAATTTTTTAAACTTATTATTTGCTGAACAAAATAGTTACTATTATAAAGCAAAAGATTTTGAGTTTGAAGGTATTGATGTCAAGTGGTTAAACACATTTGAAAGCTCAGAAAAACAGCTTTGTGTAGGTAATATAAACCAGGTTTTACAATTGAACGATTTTACTAAGCAAGTATTTAATAACTTGCTAACAGAAAACCAATTGACAAGCGGAAGAACATTGCATTCATACACAACTTTTTCAAAAGTCGCTTTAAATACAGATAGTAATGTTAGTTGGTTTTTTTGTATCTGACTTTGTTTAATTAAATTATCTCTAAATACACAAACCAAATTAAATAGCAACGTTATTAATAGCGTTCTACTTACTAATAAAACTTAATTCGTAAACTACCTGACTTCAATCTTTTCGGTTCCATCAGCAAAAATATAGGTAAACTTTACTAGGTATACAACTTTAGGTAACCAGTAGAAGTAGACAGCTTTTACGAAAGTTTAATAAAAAAGTGTTTTTATAGCAGTTTAAATAAACATTTCACCCTAAGAATAAAAATATAATAAAAATATTTGCATAATAGCACAAAAGTTTAAGAAGCGGATGAAAAATCAAGTTACATAACCGAAAAAACTACATAAAACAAGAAACATAAGATAAAGATTTAGATAAAAAAAACATATAAAACTATTATTAAAGAAAACAATTTAAGACAGAAATATATAGAAAGTCTTAAAAATATTAAAAATATATAAAAAATAAAAAAAATAACAATAAGTAAGAAAGAATGAAAAAAGATGAAATTAAAAAGAGCAAAATAATGTAAAAATTAAGTAATTTCTATAATTTCTTAATTAGGTACTCGTTGATTATATACATATATATCAACAAATACTGACGGTTTATAATGTAAACGTGATATAGCGGACAGCTTTGAGAATATAACAAAATAATAAAGAACGTAAAAATAAAAAAAAAATTAACTAAAACAAAAAAAAACACCGATAAGAATGTTAAAACAACCAGAAAAAAAAAATTTATTATTTTTTTTTTTTTGACAATTTTTTTACCTAAAATTACATTTTAACAAATAACTGATAAAAAAAGTCTGAGATTTATAAGAAAAATGTTAAAAAAAACTGTTTTAAAATTAAGATAATAGAGATAAAACAGCTGAAAAAGCATGTAATAATATGTTGTATCTCTGGCCTATTATTGAGTGGAGTATAGTAACTTTTTTAATTAAAATGTTTTGACAAATTTTGACAAATTATAGTGTTACGGCGTATAGCTAACCTACACTTTTACAGAAAATAAAAAAAAACATAATAATACAAAAAATTAATGGAAAAAATTAAAATACTAAAAAATTATAATTAAAGATTGATATAGTTTAGTTTTACCTATAATATAAAAAAAAACTACAAAATAATAACAAAATGTAAACATGAAAAAAAAAACCAAAACGTAACAAAAGCTAAATAAAGTATGACAACTCAAAGAACGCATACACATAAATACATATGTACATATATGTAATTTGTAATTTTTTGATTATTATTTTGACAATAGCTTATCTATATCTTAACAAAAAGTCATTGTTGTACATGTAGCCATTACTAATCTAAAACTTTATTAATAAAAATTTGTTATTATTTACTTTAAGTTATTAGATTTATAATTTGTAAAATATGCTTCTATAGTTAATCTATTTTTGTGTGTTTTTTTAATTTTTTTTTTATTGTTTGTATAATATGTAATATTACAGTAATTTTTGTTATTCTTGTAATTAGGTGAATTGCACATGTTCAAAATATATTATTATTTTTATTATAAAAACAGCCACGAAATACCTAAATGTTAAATTTAAAAAATGAATAGTTACCAATAATCGTATCCAATCAGTTTTAAAAAGCTTTAGCAGTTTTAAATGACAATAACTTTCTATTAATTAAGGTATAGCTTAAAGCAAATTTTTTAAATCTTGTAGAGTGTCATAATTTCTGGGGTCGTTAGTGCTTTTAAGGCAAATTGAATTAATAAACATAGCAAATTTTACCATTTCTAATAAAGATAATATAAAATTAATTAAATATAAAATTTATTTAACGTGTTCAGTGAAGCGTTTTTGTTTAAAAATACGTTGCAAAAAAAATTATTTAATTAGACTGTGTGGTTTAATAATTAATATTGAAGTAATTTTTTTCTAGCAAAATAAATGTGTTTACTTATGTATTTGCCTCTTATAACTACAGCGTGATCAACAATGACTGTTTGAGTAGGCAACACTTTTTAGACACTTTTTTATTTGCCTAGTTGCAACACTGTAACCGGATACGCTTGTTTGACAAATATTTGACATAACACTCACACTTCAAAAAAATTTAAGGTTATGTAACTTTTTAATGGGCATCTGTCAATGATGTTGTGAGTGTCAAATATGTTACCCGTCAACAACAGGAAGTGGTTACAATTGTACCATTTTAGAATAAAATGTAGGATTTTCAACTTAACCAATCCTATTTGATCACGCTGTATATTAATAAAGTTTTGGTCTTAATTTGTTTTGAATTTTAGAAAAGTCGGACCATTTTTTTCTTACAAAAAAATAAAGCTCTGAAAATTTTGTGTAACTGTCAAAAAAAACACATTTGTTTTGCGCACTGTGATTCATGCGTAAACATCTGTTTTTTAAACTATTGTAGCAAAACAAATTTTAAGTTCTGAAGAACAATGGAAGCATCTGAAACTATAAAAGTCATTAGAACGTCTATGGTGTTCCATATTTATGTCAATTATTATTGTTCTGGTTATATTGAAAACTGAAAGTGAATTAATTGTGTCAAAGTTTAATCCAATATTTTTACAATTTATTAAATTTAGTTTAGAATAGCAAAAAGTTTGCTACGGTAGTAAAATTAGCACTTTTATATAAAATGCGTATGTGAAGATTCCGGGTGCAGATAAATTTAAAACTTTTATAATTACTGCAAGACTTTTTAAAGAACTGTGTTTAAAAACAGATTATATAATAGTAGAAACACAAGTTGTAACTGAAGCAAATCTTATCTAAATCATTACATACGCGGGTTAGATCTAAAAGTTTAATTTTTCAGCAAAAAAATACAACTATTTTTTTTAAATTGGAGCAACAGTATGCAATGATACAAAATATTTCCTCATTTTTTAAGTGAACATTCATATACTAATACCAGCACCTTGACTACTTGTTTAAATTTAAAACATATATTGAGCATATAAATTAATTAATTAAAACAAAAAAATTTCTACATCAAGACGTACGTACAACTTGTTTATTCACAGTGAGTAACTCTTCTGTTTTCACTTTTAAATTACAATATTATTTTATAGTTAATAAAAAAGTGGATAAAGTTGGTTAAAAACAAAAACAATGTGTTGCTATCAAGTTGAAAAATTATATTTATGTTATTTTGTTTAATCAGGTCTTATCTAAAAGTGTTAATAACTCTATCACAAAAATATTGCGTTTGTATAAAATTATAATTTTGTAATAATTATAGTTTATTTGCGCTTAAAATTGTGCGATTCGTAACCGTGTCCAATGGGATTTTTATTATTGAACTAACTTAATTAAACCTGACGTATACGTTTTAGTTAAATCAAATTATTTCAATGTTAAGTTAATATCGTATTCTAAAATTATTGCTGCAATATATTAATAGTTTAGCATAAATTTAAACAAAATTTTAATTTGGTAGTTAATAAAAATAATAATAATAAAAAACAAAAACCCAACAAACCCAAAGTTAATTATTTTATACACAATTTGTTCGGCTTGAAATCGTTAGCATACATTGAATGAACAACAAATGTTTACCGCTATTAATAAAAACTAAATTTTATTCTGTAATATAATACTGTGTGTTTTATAAAAAGGCAAACATCCAGTAAGAGTATATTGATTTTAATAAAATTTATGTCTAACGTGTTTCAAACTTTTTGACATATTGACTTTTTTGCATAGTAATTATGAAAGTTAAATTTTCATCGACATTAATTGTCTAGAAAATTATACTTTTTTAAACAATTTTATTAAACAATTATTAATTACAACAATTTTCTAACATCAACTGCCGTTATGGTTTTCGATCTTTTTTTGCTTTGTAACGAGCTGTTTTTGGCGTCAAACGTGTCTTTTTCGGATTTGAGTCTTCAATAAGCTTATTAATGTATAATTTGTAGTATTTTATAGATATGTATTTATAAAAGAACTGGTGCTCTTATCGATATGTTTTTAAAAGTTGGTATACATAACTGTCAAAAACATAGTTACGTTAAATGTCATTATCTTTTTTATTATTTCTCGATAAAATACGCATTATTACTGTTATATCTTCAAAAAAAACTTATTTTTAAACAAAAGTATGTAGAAAAGTGATTCAACGGTTCAAATTAGAAGACAAAATGGCTTAAAGGAGGGCTGCAAAAATTAGTTTGTTAGAGAGACCTTGTTAAGATCAGAGTTGTTAGTTTTTTTCGAATTTATTTATTTATTATTAATAAATTTGTAAACGTTGCTTCGGTTAGTTTAGGAGTTTCGGGTGAGGTACACCGATTTTGTTTTTCCCTATCATACTAATTTTGTTTTAAAAATTAAACAATTTATGTCAAACGAGACATTTGAATTTGATTTGAAATCAAATCGCTTTGTTACTCTTACCAACCGTTAGTTACCAACAAATTTTTTCAAGACAAAAAATACCAATGTTTTCTCATCTGAAATTTAAAAAAAAGTTGAAAGTCAGCAAAAAATAGCAAAAAGAAGACGTTTTATAAGGGGAATTGCGCATGAGTTCTATAGAAAACGCGCCAAATCAACCGTAGTTAATAAAACTAGTTTTTAAATATAATAAAATTTTACGTACTTTGATATTTTTTTATAATTTTTGATGTTTATTACGGTCTGGAGCAAGTACCTACACCGACTACAACGTGGAAAACTTGTTCTAATAGAATTTGCTATAAAATTGATTTAGCTTTTTAAATTGAGTCATTTTGGTATTTAACGTTTATGAGTTATGGTTTTAAAACTTTTTTCCTATTTATTTGCTTGTTTAACTTAGACAGAGCTACCGTTAATCATCTGCAAGTTTGTAGAAAATTTGGAGATGATTGACGAGAAAAAGACTTTAAAGTTTAGTAGATTTTATACACGGTTTTTCTACACAATGATCACATTTGCTGCACATAATTGTAAAGCTTATTCTGCTTCTAAGGTAATTTATTTAAGGCGAATCTGGACGGCCTTTTAGTGAGATTCAAGATCCATAGATGGCGCTGAATTTAGATTCCTTTTTATGACCATATCAGTCTGATTTTTGAAAATTAGAAACAAGGAATGGTTTTAGACCAATAGTAAAAAACTCTGCAACGTTTTAAAAAAGTTATTTTATTGTTTTTCTAGAATTTACTTACTGTAACTTTTTCAAAATAAAAAGTAATAAAAAAGTGGTCAATGGCGACTATAAATCTTTGTCTACTGATATGAAAACAATTTTTGTTTAAATTTTTTGGTCAAAAATAACGTCCGAAATAGTAAAATACCTATTCCCTTTGATCCGACCGACAGCGCGCCACCGTGGGTATCAGTACACCGTGCCCGTATTTGTAGAAGGCAATGCACGTTTAAAAGGAAATTTCTGAACTAGCAAAACCCTATTTTTATTATTAACAATTTTATTAATACCTATTTTTTTGTTTGACAAAATCGATTTTATTATCAGATAACTCGATGTTCTGAGAATGTATCGAGTTGCATCAGTGGCGTAGTTTTTTTGGCTTTTTACCATCAGGTGTCTTCCGCAAATTCACCCCCTCCCCTCATTATTTAAATTGATGAGAAAACAAAAAACTTAAATAGAAGCTTAACTAAACAAAATTAAAAAAATAAATTAACAATAATTTATTTTTATTTACAATTTTTATTTAGATATTTTATTAACAATAATATATTTAATAAACAATTTTTTCCACTCATCATTTTATTACTTTTATTTTTAATATCATAAAATTTAAAAAAAGAAACTCTTAACTGCATTTGAGATTAACTTAGATAGAATCAAACTTACATGTTACAGGGGGCCTAGTATTGTTATATAGTTTAGTAAATATTAGTCTAAAAAAATATAGTTAAAAAATAAGCTTTTGTGATTTTTCCAAAGCAAATTCTTTTACGCAACTGTCAATATTAAACTGAATACTTCTTATGCTCAATTACCAGAATAGCTAGATTTGATAGTCTCAATGAAGACAAAGAGTACATCCTAGATAATTTTTTTTTAACATTATTTTAAAGAAATTTTCTCTTCAACTGGCATTACTAACAGCAGATGTTAAAAAAATTCTCAACATTATAACAAAATTCGGTAAACCATTTCCAAGCTTAGACTTAACGGTACTGGTATAGTCGTATAGAAACTGTTTTGTTTTTATGACCATCATCAGGTCATAAATAAATGTATCACCAGAGATCCAGCCGTATACAGAACCGTATTTTGTTAGTCGAAGAAACAGTTGCAATGTGATTTATGACGGATTTGTCCACAGCTTACAACCTTTAAGTCAATTGTTCACTGTCATACAAGCAAGTAGTTTTTAACAGTAGTAACTGGTAGACTCCTAGACTGGTACGTAGACTCCTAGACTGGTACAGTCTGACGCTTTACGACCGCCCTCCATTAATTATTCTTTTTATAGTTCTGAATCTTACGTCTAGAGTATGTAAAGTCTATAATTAAATCTGCCTTTATTGCTTGATATGTTTTATATAAAATTACTTAAACCTTGCGTTAGTTTTCAGTGCTTCAGCTGCTTAATAGTATGGAATGCTGCTGATGATTAATTTTGTGTTTTTAAGTGTCATTCGTTTTGAATTAACATTTCTTGTTGTGTGCTATTCGACTTTTCTAAAAACGTATTTATTGCTGTTAGTTCACTAAAATTGCAATAAACTTCTACTTTGAGTGTTTATATGTTTATAGTTTCTATAGTGTAGTGGTAGTGTATATTTATAGTGTTGTCCATAGTACTCACTGTTAACTGTATAGTGTTGTATCTATACATATTTGCCTAGTCGCATAGCTACAAGTGTAGTCATCTGAGTATGAACCGCAGACGTTCAACAAAAGGGATGAACAAACTTCGTCTAAGCTCTAAAACAAAAACCTCTTCAAAAATTAAAATTTTCTTAGAGAAAATATATGGTCGTTCACACCATGGTGATAAAAATCAGCAACTTTTTAGAAACGTTTCCGAAACGCGGTATGCATTTGCAATATGTTTTGTTTCCTATAAAAAATTTTGAGTCTGAGATAAAATTTCCAAAACTGCTTTTTGAAGATTTTTACAAGTTTTTTTTACATGCTTTTCTGTTCTTAATTTACCAAAGTATTTTTTAGACAAGATTTGGCGTTATTAGCATCCGTTACAAGTACTTCTCAAAATGTGGCTTTATTGGAGCCCTTATCTCATGTTGAACCACTGTCCTCACAGAACGCAACATTTCCTTGGTAATCACTACCACTTCTATTCACATAAATTTATAATTTTTTTTGAACTAATTGACGAATCTGTTGAGAAATCACTTATTCTCTTGGGTTGCGTTGATTCTTCTGTCAGCAATAAGTTTCCTGTCACAATTGTAATAAGCTGGCATTTTATCAATCACGTTTTTGACAAAGCCTATTGCTTAAATTTATTATGCAATTTCTAATAAACAAAAGTTTCTGGTAAATATTTCATACATCTACAGCTTACCCAAAAAGCGAAAACTGACTCTTTTATCAAAACGCAAGAAAGCAGTTGTAAACACTGGCTTGATAAAGTGGAAAATTGATAATCAGTGCCGCAAACATATAAAAACTATTAGTGAGTTGATACATACGTGTACATAAGGAAATAAATCTATATAATATTTACATTTTTTTAATACCAATACAGAAAAAGATGACCACAGCATAGTATGGTATTACATATTTAAAAATTTTTTAATTTTTTTTATTACAGTTATTGTTTTTTCTTTTAAAAGTACTTACCAAGAAAATTTTTAAGCATACAATTTTGAAGAAACTAGAACACTAGGAAGAACGAACTTCATGGAAAGAAATAACTCTATCCCTATCATACTCAGCTATAAACCACAACCGATTTTTCAATTTTTCAATAAGATACCTCTACGTAGGTATTATCCTCTATACCTAATAAATAATAATTTTTAAATTTATATATTATCTATAGTCAACAAAATATTAAACCTCAAAAAGTAGTCTATAGTTGTAGTCTAAGTCGTACGTACACTAATAAAAATAATGTTTTGAATTTAAAACATTTATTCATTTCTTATTTTGTTCTCTTTGGAAATCAAATTTTTTGTCAAATTTATATGGTACAAACTTTGAAGTATACCTTATTCAGTAAAAAAAAATTGTTGTGAAAAGTTATGCGGCAGTATCGTGTCACAGCGTAAAAGGTAATAGTCGAATTGAAAACATTTTTTTTTTCGTCTTTAATAATATAAAATAATGTGGCGATATGTTCTACAAACAAATTCATAACAATTAAATTTCTCATATCTTATAGATCCAAAATATGTTACAATTGTACCAAACAAAAATAATGGATTGGTGAGTAATTATTTGAAATCGTGTAACGTGAAACCAGATCGTCTTACATTAATTATTCTCTTATCAGTTCCCACCGCGCGGAATGTCGGCATTATGCGTGTCAAAAAAAAGTTAATTTTACTGTTTCGGCCGTTATTTTTTGACAAAATTTAAAAATAAAAAAAGATTTATTGTCAGGAGATCAGTCTTCAAATGCCTCCTTGAGCCGATTTTTAATTTCTTTTCTTTAAACATAAATTAAACAAATAATTTCATTTTTTAGAAGAAAAATAAAAAAAATGAAACGTTGCAGAAACTTAAAATGATATTTAAAAACCCCTTGCAAAAAAAAAATTAAAATTAGTTGAGCACTTTTTGAATAAATCGAGAAGTACTTTTCCGATAACTTTGTCTCTCTTGCACACTTGACCGTCCAGATTCGCCTTAAGGCAATACCTTTCACTTAGCCGTACCGGGTTATCGCTTAGTTCTTCAACTCTTTTGTTTCTTTTTTTTCTTCATTTCTATACTTTTTAAGAATTTGGCAAATCAATTCAATCAAAATTAGCATAAATGTGGAATTTTTTTCAAGGCAATTTTACACAAAATCAATACATTTCTGACATCAACATCCACTCAATAATAAAAACTTTTCTATACTATTTTATTGTCTTTTATTCAGATGATGTAAAGCTTATCTGCTCATTGGATCCGTCATCGATTTCACTTCCTTAAAACGTTCTTTCAAAATATTTAATTTGTTATTATTTTTACTATCACTATCTTTATTAAACTCACAAAATTGACAACTTGCAAATACGACGCACTAGTATCGATACCAGTTTTCAAAAAATTGCTTAAAAAACTAAAATAATTATATAGAAACACTTATATGCCTTCATATAAATTACTACTAAGTTTTGAGTTCAGAACAAATAAATAACGCCACGTTTTCCAGCACAGCCAATTAGAGTCAAGTCAACTTTTTTACACGCATTTTTAGGCTAGAACGGATTTACATCATTAGGATACTTTTTTTAGAAACTGACAGTTGCTATTTCTAAGCGGTAACAAAAGCTAGCCCCTAATTAAAAATCAAATGGGACATCAACTTATTTTCGATATAGTTTTAATATACATCAATATACTTTCATATTTAAAAAATAAGTACAATAAACAGCATATTGTATAAAATGGCTATCAAAGTAAATTAAAAAAAAACAAACTTTGAATTGCATTGATTAATGTGGCTAATAAAAGCCAAAAATAAACTGCGAAACTAATAAAAAACTGACTTTTTGTTAAAATGTTTAAAAAAAATACAAAAAATGTTTTTTCAAATATTTGTCATGGAAATAAATCTTATAATAGTATAAAAAAATTAATGCTATTAGTTGCTTTTTACTGAATATTTGGGTTTTTAGCAATAAAAAAAATAGTTAATTATTAATAATTTCTTTTTTGTTGTCACATGTAAGTTGGTAAAATTTTTAAGCTAAAAAATAAACTTTGATTTTAGGAAAAAGTATGCTTGCAATCACTCGTATGCAGTTTAATAGAACTATATAAAAAAATATAAACATTAAAAAATGTTGTAGGCATAAATACTATAATGTAAAAACTGACAAAAAAATAGTAAAAATTCACATTAAAAATGTTTTTTAATTTTTCTAACTTGTTTATTGTTAGAGACAATTTTATTTTTATATGAATAAATACAGCAATGAATTTATTATTATGAAATCAAATAAAGTTAGCTCTAACTTTGCAACCAGATTATTGTTTGTTGTTTTGATAACAAAGAAATAGTCTTAAAAATTAAAAATGATAGGTTCTATCAGTTGTTCGTCATGTAAAATAAAGTTGGCATATGCAAAAAACATCTTTTTGTCAATAAAATTGTAGTCAATAAAATATTTTTCTGTTGTTGAGTTTTGCTGCACATTTTCAAGCAATTGTAAAATTTTCTTAATCAAGAAAAAACAGTGAAGATATAATTTTTCGTAATTTAAACTACCCAAAACACTTTTTGAAAACTAAAAACCGCACCGTAATCTACCCTGATATAAGGGTGCTGCTTTTAAAGTTACACATACCATAATTATATTTTAAATTTATATTTTATTTTTGTGAATTTTTGTATGAAATATTTACTGATTAAGTGATATGTCTATTGCCTGATGAAGATTACAACAGTAATCGAAACGTTGCAACAATTGACATAAACTTTTAACGAGTGTTTTAATTTTGGCACTCTAAAATCACGAGATTAGCTCTGATTATATAATAATTAAGGGTAACAACCAAATAGTAACATTTAATTATTCTTGATTTTGAACTTAATGCCCTAAATTAACCTAAAATGTTTCATACACTTGCAAATGACGTCATTTTGAAAAACACGCTAAGTGCAAAAACGATTTCAAATGTGTTTTTGTAAAAAGAATAGTCTAAGGTTAAAGCATTGACCTACTGCATCAACATGAAGAAACCTGGTTTCTTAATTTTGATTTAAGTGGCTCTTAACTCTAATAGACGTTGCTACAAAAAGTAAGACAAAAAGACTTATTATCGCAACATTGTTCAACTTGGCTCTTGACTAAACTATTAAAAAATATTTTAAGATTGACTAGATAGCGTTTTATTGTTTGTCTTTTGGTGTTAAGAATTTTGAAGCTTGGCGTTTGTCGCTGACGTTAGCCGAATAGTATATTAAAAAACAAGTTCTATAAGACATCTCTTAAAGCACGCAGTTAAGTTTATAAAAAGAGTGGCGAAGCCATTATGAGTCTTATGAAACGAGTTTTTTATACTGTTTTTGTAATTTGCCCTTTTGATACTGTTTTTAAGCATTTTTTGTTAATTTGATTAATTTAGGGATTGATTTTGAAGTATAATGAAGTACAACAGTCTTGATTTTAAAAGTGAAATTTTTATCTAGTTGTCAGTTCGGTCACAAACACAAAATACAAAAATGGAAGAAAATTTTACACGTATGCTTTCCAAAATCCGTAAAATATCGAAAATTATTTTGATTTTTATTATTATTATTGTAAGATACATACCTAAGTAACAGATAAACTGTGACTTTTGCTTTATTGGAATCGGTTGTTCTTCCCAGACTAGTGCATTTATTATTTACACTATTATATGTCATATTTTACATACATATACATATTTACCGTTAATTGTGAACTTCATTTTGCTGTTCAAAATTTGCAATTTTAATTTATGTATTGACAGACAGGTAAAAAGTCATGTTAAGTTTTGACTAAAAATTTTTTAGGAAAAAAAATTTGGTATTCTATTGGCTTATAACCTCACGGAAACCTATGACGTAGCGTTCTCTAATGAGCCTATTAGACTATCAAAATGGAAGCAAATTGCAAAAACATTTTTAAAGTAACAAGAGTAATTTTATCATCTAAGTTTTAAAGAAAACGATTTAGTCTAGAATATCGAAAAAGCAACGCAGTATAAATATAAATTTTTTTTGACAAGTATTTGTTATTTTCAGTTAATTTGAAAATTGAATATTATATTTTTGAGTTATTACTTCAAAAACTTGCTCAACTATATTTGAGCTTTAATCGAATGTTTGAGATGTAGAAAAATTGATTCAGTTTTAATTTGATGCCTAAACAAAAATAAATGCTATTTTTTAAAATTATTTCATTGAACTGAAAGTTAGAGAAACTTGATATTTGTACATGAAAACCTTATGAAATCTACTAAAATGATAATATATGTAAAAAAAATAGAGTTAAGTCAAAAAGTGACAAATCAATTGTTTCTATTATTTACTTGTAGTGGAGAAAATAGAATTTTTCGTAAAGAAATTCTTGGATTAAAATTATAATGTATAATAATTTAGAAAAAATAAAACATTCTTCTATCAAAATAAAAGGTTACGAGTAGGTCAATATTTTTTTTAAGCTTAAGACAGCAATTTAAAAATACTAATTACGTATTTGCTTATTGGATAATTGGCAAACAATTTTTATATTTGACATTTAGTGTATGCTCAAAGTGTGAAATACCTGTGAAATGTGGTATATCGTGGTCAGTTGAGTAAAAATTTCGACAATGAAGAAAATACAAGATTAATTGAACATGTTTGAACATTCACAAAAGACATGCATTCTTCATTCTTTTTAACAATGTAAATTATTTTATCATGACGCTGTCTAGACGCTCTTCAAATAGTTTTCCGATTGTTTGTTAAAACGATAGCGAAAGCCTTTCTCTTATGTAAGAAAGCTAATAATTGTGTAGCATTACAGTGCACCAAGAACACAAGAAATCGTGTGGACGTTCACTAAATTATCTAACGCTGTTAAAGTATAATAATTCTTCCTGAGATCTGGACCTTCAGGTGAAAGTTCTCATTTTCTGCTTTATACAAAAGCTAGAAAATTTAAAATGGACATAATTTTGGGTCGTCTGTGGCCTATGGCCACGAGTAAAATTTCTCCCTGTTGAAATTCGTCATTGACTTATTACCCACTTGACAAGTTGCCGCAAATGTGCACTTGACACTGTTGTGCGCTGATTACACCAAGAAAAATTATTTTAATATGCAAATTTTTATTATTTTTTTTTAAATATTAATTAAATTGTCGTATTATTCAGTATAATGTTATACTGAATACAACAAAGTTAACATAATATAATGCATTATTTTTTGAACAATAAATTTTTTATAACAAACAAACCTCTCCATAAAACAACAGAAAAATCTGTTGTAAGCTTTATTATTTTAATAAAAATATTATACTCAACATTATAATTTGTGAAATACTAATAATTTACAAGTTGTAGTTTCTTTATTATTGTAATTTGTTCGGAACAATACGGGAGCTGGATATTTATATATATGATTTGCGTCATATTTTACAAAATGCGGTCAATAAGAACAAATTGTACCTCGGTAGGTACTACATTAAGTATGAGATTCGAAAACTTTCTCAAGTTTTTTTATAAATGCATTTTAAATTGCAATTTTCCAAAAAAATATTTTGAAATTTACAACAATAAATCTGTCAGATTTGCAAATTAAAAAAAAAATGTTTTAAAAATAAATAATGGTTATTTATTATTTTGTAATTAATTTTAATTTATTGTTTTTACTAAAAATAAACCGATTTCACTTTTTTAGTGAGAGACCAAGAAGGATTACTGCTTTTTTCAAGTGGCATGCTCAAGTTTACAAATGTTAAGTTCTAATAAATTTCAAACTTTATAAAGTGAGTTTATACTGACCAAACTAAAAATTTAATTAAAATTAAAGTAAATTTGTACGCGATTGGTGGAGTTTGTTAGAATAGCCAATCAAATCACTTGATTTTAAATTTAATTGAAATCAACTTAATTTTGATTTTGCTTTTGTCACCTTGGCTTTAGGGTGAATAAAGCAAGGATGGATTTATAAATTAAACTATTTTATAAATCCACTTCTAGGCTGGATTTTTAAAAACAATTTAATATTTGATTAATATGAAAGTTAATTCGTCTCGTGATTGGTTAAATTTGACAAGTACGAATCAAAAATTTTGATTTTAATTTTAATTGCGATTAAATTGATTTTAGTTTAATTTTGTTTTTGTAACCTATCCTATGCAATGGCTTATAGAAATCAAATAACATTTTTAGTTAAAATTAAAGAATATTTGTTACGTGTTTGGATTTGCCAGAACAACTAATAGAAACATATTTATAACTCTAATTTAATAAAAAACAAAAGCATAAGAAACCAATCTTACACTAGTGACAATAGGACAACAATTTCGTACACAATTCTAGCTAAGTATAATGTTAACATTAATGAAGAGTGGCTTTGGAAAATAAAACAATTGTTTTGGTTTGATTTAGCTATTTTATTACATTATCTGGTAAGCGGTAAGTACATGTAAGCTAAGCATGTATTACAGGTGTCTATTCACAAATGACAATAACAGTTTAGAGCACAGTGCCGTGCACAAATGAATGCCGCAGGCACTTGCGCTATTTTCTGAATGTAAAATGAGTTTTTAGTTATTGATAAAAATAAGAAATATTCTGAAACAGGATGAAAATATGTATTTCTTGTGCGCTACAGCTTTTATAATTAAATTAAAAAATTCAAACCCGCATAAATCTCTACGCTATTGCGTAAGCGATTTTATGTTTACATATTGTTACCGGTTTTAGTACGAACCGATTTAAGACCTGCTGCCAAAAAAGCATAGCCACCCTTGATTAATGTTAATAATACACACTCTGTGCATAAAACTGTAACTCACCATTTGTTTTACCAATTTTGATTTTTAAGCTATGCTGCTTTATTTGTTTATTTTAATATTCAGCAAACTAATTGTTTGTTAAACGTAATGTACATTCCATCATAAGTCATATGGTTTTAAAATAATTTATCTACAAATAGGTGATATTTTCATGCGGTATAGGTTGATACTTTGAAAAAAAATTATAGAAATAGATACAAAAAATTTATGAAAGCATTATTTTTACATCAATAATATCCTGCTTATTCAAATAAACATTATGTATACAGGCCATACAATTTACTTGTCTTCCTAACGTTACTTTAGCCACCTAGAACGTCTCAAAGAGCTTTTCACTTAAAACGAATTTTATAACAGAGTAAAAGACAAAATGTAAATTAGAATAAGAATTAAACAATTTATTATTTTTATTAAAATATGAAATCAAATTTGAATCTGCCATTGTCAAACCAATAAACTGACTTTTCGCTGCAGTTTTTCTAATGAAAACACTTTATTTGAATGCAAAAAATTTTTTTTCTCAGAGGCTAAATAATTAGATTTTATCTAAAACCAAATATAGTTTTTTGTCACCGTAAATTTGTTATATAATTTTTGATAATAGATATTAATTTTTTATTTAATCTGTGTAAATTGTAGTATTTAACATAATTTATAATTTTGTAGAATCATATTATTTGTTTAAAGTTGTAATTTTTTTTTTCTTTTTACAGGTTTTTATTATTATTTTGGCGACTTTTACGTCTTCGACACCAATTATGGTAAAATTTGGAACTAGTGGCGGTCCAATTACGCCTAAAGAAGCCGTCTCTCCACGAACATATCGTCATGTAGGTCCGCCAGCTCCAGTTTCTGAAGTTGCTGAAGATGTACCTAATCCAGATGTATACGAGCCTATCAAGCCGCATCAGTATCGTACTAAAATATATGCAAAAAAACCAGTTACAACAATGGTTTTGGGAACACCTTTAGATATTGTATATACCCCATACATTCCAAAATCGGAAAGAAAGAGTGATCTGAGCCTTGGAGTAAAATATACAGGCCCTCACGTTTTTGAAAAACAAGCTTATGAATTTGAAGTGGAAAGATTTAAATATATTAAGCCACATTATGTAAAAGTTACAAAAAAAAGTTTGGGAAAAATGGTGCCGGAAATTGGCGTTATTTATTCTTCGGGAGTAAGATACTATGTTCCTCAACTCGCTTATGAAAATAAGCCGGACGAGGACTTTGAGAATTCTGTATACGATCATCCGGACGAAAAACGACAGCATCGGCAGCAAAAATCACAGTGAAGTGTTAAAAACAGTCAGTGCCAATGCCATATTTTCTTTATTTGTATTACACAAGTGATTGCAAAATTTAAGTCAAAAACATTTTTGTGTCATACTTTTATGATACCAAATATGTACATATTATTTTAATAAATTTATACATATTATTTAGTTTTACAAAAACTGCTTTTTAATTTATATAGTCACAATAACTTATATTCACTTCAACAATGTTGATGTGAACCATAAATAAAAAAAAATAAAGCAACAAAACCACAAGTATTTTTTGGGTATAACAAAATAAAACAGACCTAGAAAACAGCTTCATGTTGATGATACAGTTATACAAAAATAATATAATCACAATTATTTAGAGAACAATTAAAATTTGTTGACGTGCTTGTTGCTGCAATCAAATTGCAGCAACATCATGAGTCTACTTTTCTAATAATATTCATCTAATATCTAATTGATTGAATAACAATGTTAAAGAGACAAGCAAATTATAAAGCAAGAAAAACCATAGAAAAATTTTCTTTAAGGTTCAAAAATAGAATTAGAAAACACGTGTGTTCACGTTGATGATAGGGTTAAGATTAACAGAGATTAACAGAACAACACTGCGACTTTATTGATCTCTTGTGCTCCCTACATTACAAACAATTATAGCCGTACAAAAACCATTTATTTAAAAAAAAAAGATTTCTTCCTGGGTGAAAGTTGAACACACTCCAGTTATTCGGCCAGGCTTTGAAAGCACTATATTTAGCCTACTAGCCACCGAGCGACTTATGTTGATTATTGTACTTCAGTGTATTCATTTTCAAGAAAGAGTGCATGAAAACTAATGCATGCATGCAGGCTCCACGTGCTCATATCCACGTGCTCATATTTATGAAGGGGGAGATGGTTGAGAATTTTTCAAACAGGGCAGGCCACAGAACAAATTGTTTATTCTATTGTAAACCAATTTGTTTTCAATTCAGCTTAAATATATTCAAATTTATATTATTTTCACTAGTATTTAAGTGGTTACGCTTAGCCCTTTTTCTGGAAGGACTGAGAGTTCTGGGATCAACCTCAGTCTCTGTCTTCGTAGCAGCACACAGAAACAGCAACAAAACAAATGCACAATGAACCCCTGAGCTTTCGGTTGCTAGCTTCGCCCACATTGGAAGAAATCGGTATCACTTAGTTTTTATCAATGGATCACGCACTAATCACGCCCTACACTTTTACTATTACTCGTTCTTGAATCTGAACAGACTATACACAGTTGTATAAAATTAAAATTTTGTAGATTAGTTTTCAGGAGTGAGGTTTGTATTTTGAGCAAGATGGTATAAAAACACCTAAAAACTAAAGCAGATTTAACTAATTTAACTAAAGAGGTATTTAATTTGAGTTTTTGAGAAAAATTGGTCTATAAATTCTTCAGTGGTATAAAAAGATTTCTCGGTAAGTATATTTTTGATATCCGCTTTAAAAAACCTGAAATCGATGCTTTTTACTTCGCTGGATAGAAGTTTGTAAAGTTTAAATGTGATAATGAGCAGTGCTATTTCCGGTTTGTAATAGTCTTAAAAAAATTGCATTAAGTAAATTACAGTTTTTGGTAGGGTAGGTCTGATCAAATGAATCATATTTCTGTAAATTTGCATAAAATGAATTCTAAAAGCTGCTAATAGTTCAAAATACTGAAATACATGCTTTTAATCACTGCGTAAGTCACATCTTAAAATTATTCTATTAAACTTCAAAGACTTTAACCGCATAAGCAAAATGGCTTACTGAAAAATAAAATATTGTTGTATTATTCAAAAAATGTCTAGAGTGGCTGAGTTCAGATTGCTCTATGTTAATGATTAGCTGATTACGCTTGCATTTAAACTAGAGACGTTAAAAAATTCTAGTGCATTGAAACTAAATATAAATTACTGTAAAACTGTTAAACTATAAACTATAAAAAAAAATTACAAATTATTGAACCGTAAACATGTAACTACTACAAAAAAAATTTCTGTTAGAAAATTAGCAGAGAGTTGCTAAGTCAAGCTATAATTTAATAGTACCCTTGCTAGGTTTTGCTGTATCTGAAGTTTCTAGCGTAGTATAGACGTTGACACTGTACAACGTTGTACAAGTAGTGAGAAGTTAGTGTCATAAATAGTGTACAGTAGATCACTTACAGATACTGCAGATTATCAGAGATGTGGTCAATCTCTAGAATTTTTGAAAAAAAAAATTTTGTCTTTACTTATTTTAATATGGTTGCTGTACTCATATCATCAAGTAAAAATCTCAATTTTAAATTTTTGTTTAAAATTTTTAGCCAGAATTCAGAAAAAAACATTATTATGTTTATGTCATATTGTGCAAATGTTTTTAAATCGTAAATCCGACAATTCAGATAAGATGGTCGCATTTCTGTAGGGAATGGTAATTTATCTTGATTTTTAGATAAGCTTGTGTTTTCTATTTAGAGTAAAACCCGATTTGTAGCTTTTAATTTTATTTTAATGTTTAAAAAAGTGTTTAAAGTAATTGAAAGATAAAAGCTTGTTTTTTAGCAATTTTTATATAACCTTACCCGTCAAAAGCCGCAATAATTTTTGAATTTAGCAAAATCGCTGTTTCTTTAAGACAGGGAAGGTTAAACAATTAAACATAATAATAAGCAAAAATTAATTAAAACTTTATGTTTTTATAATTTAATGAATTAATTTAAATTTTAAACCCAAACATTATTACAAAATTTTAATCTCAAATCTTTTTTTTAATGAATTACATATATTTTTATACTGTAGCTGTTTTGCTAAAATTAAATAAACCGTTTTAAAAATGTTTATTGTTAATCTGCATCTGACAGAGCAAATCTACGTTGCAAAAATAAGTTAAATACAAAAATTAATTAAAGTATGAAAAAATTTAGGTCAATTACTCAATATTTAAGACACCATGTTTAAACTAGTTCAACTAATGCATTGATGATATTTCGAATAAATATTTTATCTATCAACATACATCAGAAATACAGTTTTTCTTATCAGGCTATAAAAAGTACACTGTAAGAAGTTTTTGGTAGTATTCTAAACAGTTAAAAGTTTCTAAAAAGAAAGTTTAGAAACTTAGAAAATAATGATAATAAAAATGAAAATAATAATGATGTATGAAATATTGTAGATATACAAATCTTTTGAGGCATCTAGTAATTTTAATTATAATGTTGATAACATATCAACAAAAAATATTCAAACTTTTTTAAACAAGATTATATGTGTAGAAAAATATTAAACATCAATGGAAATACTAAACAAAATTTGTCAAAAACATCTTATTAGAAATCACCAAAAAAAGACAAAATCATTCATAACTTTTAGCTTAAAAAATTTATTATTTTTTACAAATACTTTTTTCCGGAAATTGTTTTAAAAACAACATTTTCCTGCTTATTTACGCGCAGAAAAGTTGAGTTTTCCGGACTAGTACTGTAAAAACTTTACAAGACGCAAAATATAAAAGATACTCTAGTAACTATAGTTGCCAACAAAATTGACAAACTTGATTTTTGTGGAATTTGTAAAAAAATTCTAAAATTTGTAAATTTCGTCTTTTTTACGATTTCCGGAAAAATTTAATACAAAACACGTCAGTAAAATCTCTTACTTGACTCGGAGCTTTAAAATACTCGAGGCACGAAATGCCTCGTATTTCAATTTAGCTCCTCTTCAGTAATGTGAAATTTTTCTGACTTTTATGTAAATAACTATTACATTATTCTAACAAGCTTATAAAAATCTAGAAAATCCTTTAAAATTTTGTTTTCAATATAACAAACCTACTTAAATCTTTATGAAAATGACAGCAGTAATCGATCCAAATAGACCTATAACTTGTTTGCCAACATTGTACATCAAAGATTTAATTTATGATCATTGCATAAATAATATATAATAAATATTGAACCGAAAGATTGCATGAGTGGTTCTTTTAAATGTAAAAACAATTAATTATTGATTTAGTACATAGACTAAGTTCAATTAAATAAACGTAACATGTATCGATTAAAAGACAGCTGCTACTCATTGTTGGTTAATAAAATTTTACAGTTGAATAAGTTTAATAAAAATTAATTTGATTACTAAAACATATAATGCAATTTTAACAAACTTTGCTTTCAATTTTAACCGGAAACAAATCAATCAAAACTGCGTTATTGCCAATCAAACAAAGAATATTTTTGAGAAATTTATTAAGCATTTTATGGATTTGTTTAGCCATTATTTTTTTACTAAATTTTCTTATTAATTTAGGTTCTGCTAATAAATTGATAACAAATCACATTAATTTTTCAACTATTAGTCATCTTATCCATATGGATAACATAAAAATATATGCAAGCAATAAAAACCAATTATTAATTTAATTTTATCTTCAAGATTTTTCCTAATAAAATAATATTTTTTATTAACAAATTATTTCTAAAATTTTTTTTATTACATTAACAATTGCAACTAAATAGTAAAATTTTATACAAGCAATAAATATTAATAATGTTTCTCTATAAGTTGTTATTTATTACTTTTGGTTTAATTAAATAATCCGCAACATTTATTAATAATATCCATATCAAAATTTGATCAACATTTTTTACTAAATTTAGTAAACATAATCCAAAATCTTGTATTGTGAGAGTAAACAAAAAAAAAGTATTTTGAATAAATCACTTTTGTTAAAAAATCAAACATCGAAACTGAAAAATAAAATTTATAATAATGTTGTAGTAAAATAGTTATAATTTAGTCAAATTTATTGTTAACAACGGTATAGTCGTTCAAAAATTTATTTGTTTTCATGAGGGTGTCTATTGTGTAGAAGTATTCACAATAAGGACTTACTGCTAACCATCATCAGGTCATAAATAAAAGTCAATAGAAATAAAATATGATTTATGTTTATCATGTTTATCAACATGATAAACATTTTTTATCAAAAATTGAAATAAAAACATTTTATAATAGGTTGAACAAAAAAATAGTTTAGAAGGAATAGATAAAATGCTGTAATTTTTTTAGATGGAAAAAGGTTAGCTTTTTTTAGAGGCTAAAGGATATTGAAAGTTTTGCTATTGTAGGATAAGATAATTACACTAAAAATTAGAGTTATTGATAAAAAACCATTAGTTTATGACATTTGTTAGAATGTGATTCAATCAAGACTTCAAGATTTCATTTTAAATTTAATTTAATGAAAATTGTTGAGTTATATTCTTTAACATTTTTTAGAAAATAATAATTGCAAATTGAATTAACACTAAGTTTTACTATTTGCTTCAAAAATTGTTGCCAATAAGCTAAATATACTAGTGATAAAAAAAAACAAAAACTGCGTATTTTATGGATTTATAAAATTATATTTCAAATTCTTGCAATATTATTCGTACTCTTATTACAAAAATGGTTAAATATTTGCTGCTTTCAGTAGCCATTTGAGGTTAAAAATTTGGAATGATAAAAATTTTATTTTTATTTCTTCGAAATATGGGTAACAATTTTAAAATTTTAGATTTAGATTTAAAAATATTTGCAAAAATACAATTAGTATTTTTTACTTACTTTAGAACACATTTAGTGTTTTATGCTTTTGATTTAATTCTTAAATTAGTTTTCAAACTAGTAAAAATTTGAAAACTTGTTTTTCAACATTTTTTATATTATTGAAAAAACAATATTGTTATTATTATCTCTTCTCAAATACCGTAATGATTTTTGAATGCAGCGAAACTACTGCTTTGGGAACAGAAAAGGTTAAATAGAATTCTAATAATATTCTTTGTTTTTCTATTAAAAAAAATTCTTTATTATTAAGTTATATTTTTTTTTTGTTAACTTAAGCTGCACAACACTACATCAAATAAAAATAATATTTTTTATAACATAACAAAAGAATCAGAAGTTAACTTAATCTTTATTTAGCCGACGATAATAACAAATTAATGAAATTATTTATCTGTACATCTGTTTCAAAACAAATTTTAAACAAACCTTTTGCTTTTAAAATAAATAATTAATTTTAATTATTTTAATAAAACTATTATTTCTAAAACTTTAGGACATCCATTACTTTAAATAACAAAACACTTAAGATTCAGATGTCAAACACGGCATATTTTTGTTAAAAGAATAGTTCTTGTAGGTAATGAAATCTATGGGTTTACTGTATTTTATAGCAAACAATCAATTTCATGCAAAAAAAAATAAAAAAAAAATTTTTTTTTTCTAAAAAATTATTTTTATATATTTTTATTTAATTGTAGAATTAACATCTGAAGTTCAGTGTTCTTTTACATTAAATTTATCTTTTGAATCTATACCATCTTAACAAATACTAAAACCAGTTTTAAGTAATAACATTGGCATTTATAGTTTTCTTTTCATAAATTGGTAATTTACAGCAATGAACCTTTATAATCAGATTGACATCGTTAGCGTAATCAATAGAATTAAGCCATTCTTATAAAAAATAAAGAAAAGATTAATTAATTTTGATTTTGTTGAAAAATTTCTATGTTGATGTAAAATTAGTAAATTACTAAACATTATGTAATTTTAAATATAATCTAAAATTTTTAATTTTCTGAATGTTTGCCTGTTTTTATAATTTCTTGATTGAACCAACTATTAAATTTCATCTTAATAAATTGGCTGCCTGCTAAAGAACACAACACGATGTATTTCTGTGCCCAGGATCTCAAACTTAATATTTTTTAAACGTTTATTATTTTTGTTATAGTTTATAGAAATGATTTGTTAATAAAAGTACGG
Source organism: Lagria hirta (assembly GCA_947359425.1). Taxonomy (NCBI): domain Eukaryota; kingdom Metazoa; phylum Arthropoda; class Insecta; order Coleoptera; family Tenebrionidae; genus Lagria; species Lagria hirta. Next base: position 33,325,834 of record OX375794.1, read on the forward strand.
TATAAATTATTTATATCTTATAAATTATTTAGATCTACTATTGCTGTGTAACTCTGCTGTAGCTCTGCTGTAGCTTGACAGATTTTTATTGTCTTTGAGAGTATGATTGCGAACAAATGTCAAACAAACGTCAAAGCTTGACTATAATATTATAGACAAGCTTTGACGTTTGTTTGACATGTACAGTTACGGCCCCTACAAACTCAGACACCGACTTTTGACACATTCTGCCAAATTCTAAAATTTGTAATGTGTAAATTTGACTTTTTTATGTATGGCAATCTCAGTGTCAATTTTGTAAAAGTCAGAAGCGTACAGAATTTTTAAAATGCCTCAATTAAATGAACTGCAAAAAGCGATAATTAGAACTAGGCTGGAGGAGGGCATGAGCATTAGGGACATTGCAAATGAAATAAATGTGAACAAAAATACGGTACTTTTGGCAAAACAAAAAATTCAGGAAATTGGAACTATTAAAAGAAAGCGACAACGTATGAATTTTACTAATCTTACCAGATTATTTTCAAACGTTGTTGTTTCAGAACGACAGAGAATATCCACCCCTGATGAAGATATGCGGATAGTCAATTTTCTAAGGGAGCATCCTTTTAGTACCGCTATAAGAGCAAAAGCGGAAACCAATTTTCCTGGTTCTGTAAGAGCTAGCCGAAAAAGAATAAAAGAAAATGAACTACGAAATCGAAGTGCGGCCAACAAGTTGTTTTTGTCGGAAGAAAATAAAGAGGAAAGACTGCGTTTTGCCGTTTATCATATAAACAATAATGTCAATTTTTGGGAAAATGTAGTCTTTTCCGATGAAAAAACTTTCCAATCATGCAGTAATGTACGTGTTTGTGTTTATAGACCAGTTGGTGAACGATTTTCTGAACAACATGTTCATAAAATTAAACGTAGTGGACGTTTTTCTGTGAATGTTTGGGGCTGGGTGAGTTCCAGTAGAACAGCAATGTGTGTTATAGTAGAAGAACGATTGACAGCATTAGTTTATCGAGATATTCTGCAGCAAGCAATGTTACCTTCAGTTATGCCCGTTTTTGGAAATAATTTTGTATTCCAACAGGATAATTGCCCAATTCGTAAAGCGAACCTAATAAGAGATTTTTTGCAAGCTAATGAAGTAACTACGTTAGAGTGGCCAGCGCGAAGCCCAGACCTCAATCCTATTGAGAACATTTGGGCAATCATGGTCAAAGAAATTAATAATAAAATCTTGCCTCAAAATCGTCAAGAATTGATTCAAAGTATCTCGGATACATGGAGGCAAATATCTGTGGAGTGTGTCCAACGCACAGTTCTGTCCATGCCAAGGAGAGTCCAAATGGTCATAGATGCTAACGGGGCTACAATAAAATATTAACTATTAAATTTGAATTTTTGCATTTTTCTAAATTTTTATTCCACGCTACTGATTTTCTTTCAGTTGGGTGACATTTTATAAACTTCAATTTTAAGATTATGTTACAAAGCAAATATTTTTTAATTGTCACACTGTCTGAGTTTGTAGGGGCCGCAACTGTACGTTCTTCCTTATAAACTATTTAAAAATTAAACATCAGTTCAAAATTTTATTGCAAGAATAGATCTACATAATTTATGAACGCACTGTATATAATCTTTAAAATCAAAAAAAAAATTTTAAATTATTTAAATACATTATATGAGTATTTATTAATTAATTATGCATAAAAAATTTAAAACGTATCATTGTACTAAATCATGCAAGTTTATTATTATTGTATTACTCGCATGCAACAAATCGCAGGATGTTGTTAGTTGAAGAAGTTTATTTATTCAAGGAAGTATGCCTGTATGTTTTCTGCTTAAATGATTTCTGTGTTTAACATTTTGACCTTATAAGCAATTGTGTTTAACATGTAAATTATTACCGCATAAACAAATATTATTGGCATTTAAAATGTATATGATTAATAAAAAAATTGTAACCGGTAGTGTTAAATGTGTAGGCACAACTGTTTTCAGCTAAGAATTTTGTACGTCTAAAAAATTTTGAATTAGGCCAAATGGTATACAAACATTTATAAAAACTAACAAAATAAGTAAATAGCACAATTTCAAAACATTGTATTAAGCTCTATGTAGGAAATTTTTATGTTATAACTTATAAATGCTTTATAGCCTGTGCTAAAAATTGTGCTTTTATAAAAAAACGTTTACCATTTTTATAACGTTAGTTTGGCCACCTAAAGTTGAAGATTAAAATTTTGACAAAACGTCAAGAAGCTCCTTACTTAAAATAGGCTTTACAACATAGCAAAAGACAGAATTATCATAGTGTTATTTTTAAAAAGAGTCATATTTTGTAATGTTTGCCAGTATTTTATTTCTAAATGCTTTACTTATTATTTTTGGCAGAAATACTCCGCTTTAAACCCTGACTACAACAAATTTTACAATGTAGTGATAAAATCGTTCAATTTAAATGAATTATAATTATGTATGGCCACAAATAATAAATTTAAGATGTTTTGTAAGTTTTGATAAAAACCTAGAAGAAAGAACTACGTTAACAAATCAGTATGGTTAAACGCAAATGAACAGTATTTATAACAGTTTTGTTACATTTTGTGTAAAAATAAATTGTGTTAAGACTTTTTGTGATTAACTTTTTTTAAGTCAAATTGAATAAATAATACAAAAAACTTTTTACGATAATATTAAATTTTTGAAAAGCCCCTTCTAAAAAACAACAATTAAAAAAAATTATTTTGGCCAAGTTCTACGCTATAATGTAAATATTTGAATAGTTTTCAATCAACGTCAAACAAAAAATTTTTATGTTGCAATAATTTATCTTCTAAGTTAGTGTTCTTTAAAGCAACAACAATTTAAAAAAATAAGCTTTTAGTTTATATTTTATACAAGTTATACTAAACTCAAACACGTGTTTGTTGCAAAATCTCATAACGTTAATATGAACCAAAACACACTTAGATTTCAAGACTTTAAAAGTATAAAAAAATAGATTTAGATAATGTTCTTTTTTCATTTAACATTATGTATCAAATAAAAGGAAATGACACACAATAACAATTCTTTTCGACAATAAATCATCGTTTGTTGTAAAAAATTAGCACGTTTTAGTAAGTGTTACCTCCTCTTGCATTTATTACCGTTTTCATACGTCCAAGCATGCGTTCTATCTAGGTTTGCTATCGTAATTTGAAAAATATGTCTCAAGCCTCAAGCAGAAGGTTGCAAATGTCTTGGGCATTACGTGGAGTTGATATATGGCGTAGTACTTTGCGTCTTATCTTGTCCCATGGGTGCTGCGCCGGATTGAGATTTAGACTTCGAGGTTGAACTCTATTAAAATATGCAAGAACAATTTGCGTAATGTGCGGCCTTGCATTTTTACTGCTGGATTTTCTAAAAATGATCTTAAAAAACTTCTTCAATAAATGTCAAAGAGATGGAAACCTATAGTGAAGAACGAGTTCGAAGCCGTGTTGTGCAAATACAGCTTATCAGAATAAAGTTTTATTCAAACAGTCTATTTGTTAATCTTAAATATTTTTATTCTAGAAAAATGATTTCAAATGACAGCTGCCTCTAATGTACGATTTTACAACAAAGTTAAGAAAATAAACATATTATGTTTTTCTGTAGTGGTTTTCTTACGTTCAAATTATGCTTTCTTTGCTAATAACCTGTCTCTTGATAATTTAGGTAAGTTTTTTGCCCAGTAAAAATACTTAAATTAGGCCTTCTAAAAGTCGCACGCTGCTCATCCCCGTTTTCTACAGTTGCCATAATCTAGCTGAGGGCATGAAATTGATAAGTATTGAAATTCGCTGAATTGACAAACTATGTGCTTACAAAATCTATAAAAATTAAGCAACAGTAACTGCATTGAAAAAACCACAAAAAATGCTAATGTTGGATGTTTTATGCTCATTAGAGTTTATAAAATGCATTTTCTACAATCGATACAAAAAGCTACATTTGACAACGCAAAAGTGAACTTTTCCGACAAATGTTTTTTTGTCGCTCACGCGCAACAGATGGCACCTAACTTCCTAACCTTAAAATTCTATAGTTTTAACCGACACCAAAAATACTCTAAACGAATGTCCGAAAAGCACTAAGAAAAATCAAAACTAAGGAAACAGCAGACCCAGATGATTCAATAATTTTTTATAAAAAATTAATCTCTAAAGATAAAATTCACTTACCTCGACTGAAAAGCTTCAAAAATATTACAAGTTTTTTTAGCATTGTTCTAAAGTTATTCTAGTTCTAAAAAGAGTAAACTGTTTAAAACTATATACAAGGTTCGATAGTTTGGTTTATACATACTAGAAAAGTTAACGGAAGAATGGTTTCTAAAAGCTCGTCAGCAAACTCCGGGTCTAGACCATTTGTAGAGCACTCTAACGAACTGTCACTCACAGCTTCTGTGGGGTGTGTTAGGCTTGGGGGGCATGCAGTACAAACCGTTATTTGTCGTTGATAAATTGATAATAACAGCAAATGATGCCATCGCCCCGAAATAATTAACATAATATTCCTAGTCATTTTGCCGGTCTAGACTGGCAAAAAAGCGAGGTGCCGGCTGATTAAAACACGCAGAAAGTTATGTTTTGCAAACGCAAGACACAAAAAAGTTATTGCCCATTTTAAAACATTGCATTTTTTTTTAATTGACAATATATTATTTTGCGTTCTTGATACACAAATTGTAAGTGTCTAATAAGTAATTTGCGTGTGTCAATTTTAGAAAAAAACTATAGACAACAGCTTTCATAGTTTTATTTTTGAGTTATTTTTATAACATTAACAAATTTTAAATAATATTATATACAACCGTTGTTATATAAAACATTTGTTGACAATCTATTTAGTATCTTTAAAATTACAATTTCAATTAAAATGTTTTGATCATTGGTTGCTTTCATTAATTCGCAGGCTTATTACATAACGAAGAAATTCTAACGAACAATGAGATATTGTTTTGTGACAATCCGTTATGTGTATTAAAGATTTGGTTAGTATTGTTTTGTTGTGTGATAGTTTTTATCTAATTCAATGTTTAGCATAGGTGTTTTTTAGAGGTGTAACTAGTTTTAAAACCCTGCGCCCAACATTGAAATTAAACCGTTAAAAAAAAATAAGAAAAGAATAAACAAGCAATACCATTAATCAATTAAGAGCAGTCTCTGATAACACACAATATCTTACGTTTTAATTTCACCTTTGTCTATTATGAGACAGATTTGATAATGATATTTTATAATTATCAGACAATTAACATTCAAATATTCTACTGCAGATAATATTTGAACGCACAAAAAATAAACGTTATCAATAAAAATATGATAACATGACTGCAAGTGACACAAGCAAGATTTAATAAATAAAAACTGTAGCATCTTTAAATAAAATAGTTTAGTTAAATATATTTTTTTGTTTTGTTTAATGTAATGACTGTTTAAAATTTTTTGAAATTAAACTTTTTAGCGACTTGAAAGTTGGCAATTTGACTGTTGATTTTTGTTTATGTTTGTCACCTTGACAATTAATAATTTTTTTTATATTTAAAAGTTATTGCTTTTTATGTGATTTTATATAATTTTTATCAAGATCAAAATTGTAGTTTTTAAGTTATTTTTATTAATCGCTGTTTGATGTAGGTTTTTGCCAATTACAAATGATTATATAAACAAGAAAGAAATTAAGCATTTAAAAAATGTATTTTAATTTAATCAAAAATTAGTTTATTATTTAATTAATTTAAATCCATTAAATAAATAAAATAATAATTAATCATAAAAAAATGTTTTTTTTTGTTTAATTTTTATTTAATTGATTATTTTTGTGTCTACTTTTGCTTTGAGCACTAAGCAACTGTTTTTGTTGCTTATGCTTTGGTCATATGTATAGAATAAATACCTCATAATAAAATTCCATAGCTGTGTAAATTAAATTAGCATAATGATTAATAATTTTATTTTTAAGATTACATTTTTTATAGATTTCTAACATTTTTTAAAAAATAAATGTTTTAAATGCTAATCTTAAGAGATATCACTTGGTAAAAGAATAATTAATACCTAACTTTTTTGATTTTATTGACCGTATTTAATAATTATTTAATTATTACCTATTTAATTATTAATGAAACCTAGTTGATGATGGTACATTATCAGACTTTAAAAAAATATAATTTATAATTATAAAGAAGTAAATCAAAAATCATAAATTTTTTTTTATTTAATTTTTAACATTGTAATTTTTTTATTAATACTAACGAACATTATAAAAACAGGATTATTTTAAGACATAAATTTTACCTTACTTCGGGGTGTTTAGAATGTAGTAAGATAATTTAATTTTGTTTTTGCTTTTTTAGATTGTGAACATAGCTTTTAGACACTTGGCAGTGGCGAAAAGGCAGTTTCACACATAAGCTGTTGTTTACTACATAGAGCGCAGTAAAGAACGCATTTGCATTTTTTTGTAAAGCTTTTAGGAATTGTTAACCAAAATATTTACTTTTTAGTTGAACTTTATTTTTAAGAAATAAAAAATTTAAATTTTTTATAACTTAGAAGACCATAATAAAAACGGCAATCGTTTTTTTTTGACATTACAGTATGTATTGTTGTGTGTTGGTGAAATTATGAAGCTGGTTTTTATTATGCCCACAAATAGGAAAACTTTAAAAACTGAACATAAAAGGTGCATAAATTCGGGTTTATGGACACAGTCGGGGCTAACTGAACATCATTTAGACACCAGTCACAAAATTTGTCTTGATGAATTTTCTTTGATTTGTAAATCTGGATTTTTCTATGACGGAAAAATCAGAGCAGCAATCGAAACTGTAAAACACCCAAACAACGTTAACACAGATTCAGGTTATTATTTCTCAAACGTTTAGAAGTCCTTGTTCACAAACACTCTTTCGTCATCAACACAAAGCGCTTTCTCTTCCTTGCTTACCGATACAACCCCAAGCAGCAATGAGGTCTAGCCAGAATAAGTTTCTCCTCTAACCTGGTTCCCAAGTTAAATTACCGTGCTTATTCTCATTTTTATTTCCCTGTCCTGATGACGCTTTCACCGATGGAGTGCGAAACGCCGACAATTTTATTAAACTTTTTGACACGGTCTTTTCCAAAAGATGTCAATATTTCAATGACTTTGGGCGGTGAAAGTCTTTAGTACAGTAATGAATGTTTTTGTGTTTTTGCTTTTTTTTTCCAATATTGCCTTTTTTCAAAACTTTTTGTTAATTTTTAAAATTGCCAAAATTTAAAATTTTGTTGCTAGTTTATATTCTGATAATTTTATATAAAAACTACTTTGCGTTGATATGTTTTATCGTGCGTTCATAAATTATTTAGATCAACTTCTGCTGGAGAATTTAGTTTAACACATTTTTATTGTCGCAGTATGGTTGCACTGTCAGACATCAAGGCTCATCCAACAATACACGACACGCCTCTATCTGCGTATAAACTAATCAAAAAATGAACTTCTGTCCAAACTTTTCTAGCAAAAATTGATGTAAATAATTTATAAACAATCTATTCAAATAACATTAAACTTTTTTTAAGTCTATTTAAAAAGTTTTTAAATTTTGTATTTTAAAAGTTTATCATATATAAATATTGGAATGACTATTTTATAAATGAAATAAGACGTCTGATACATTATTATAACGAGAGATTAGTAGTAGACGTCACATCAAGCTCTTCAAATTGTCTTCACATTATTTTTGGTCTTTTGTTAAAAAGCACTCTCTCTGCCTCAATCGAGAAACTTTAGATTTTTAGCATTGGCGTTTATATTAATTATATTTTATTGTAAAACTAAAAACATTATCAAACACTCTAAATTGTATATTGTAGTAGACACAAATATTAAGTTTAATTTTGCTGCCTTATTTACCAAGTTTATCGTTTATTTTCTAATAACTTACGACAAGTATCAAAATTATATTCACAAACTCATTTAGTAACACAACAAAAATTGCAAATCAAAATACGTATACATAATAAGCAGCTGTTATTTAAAGAAATGAAGTCGTCTTTTTCAGAAAACGTTAGAGGTAAATCAATCTTTTTATCTTGCTTCTGAATATTTATAACTTTGCACTTGCCCAAGTGGTTTAAGTTGTTGTTCAGTCATTAAAAATAAAAAAAATTTCGAACTTCATTGTTTGCAATTAGAATCAGGTTATCCAAAAGTTTTAAAATTTTTCTTAAATTTTTAATAATTTTGCCGAAGAATCAACCATTTAAACTAGTAATTTAAGTTCTAAAATTTTTACAATGATATGATAAATTAATGAATTAAAAAGAACGAAAGTGAATGGGTGCACCTTGCATTACTTTGCAATTTAAAATAATAGATTTTATTTTCTCTCTTCCAGTTTCAATTCTGTGTACTTTTTCTATTGACAATGATAAAGATCAAATAGATGCAATCAAATGTGAAAGAGCAACATTGTTAGAAGCTTTGCTTTTATCTAAAGAAATTATAGCAGCATCAAACTTTTTTTTTGGTGGTTTTATTTTTGCATAATTGTTTTAATTTTAACATTTTTTTAGTATGCGTTGAAATTCGATTCAAAGTTGAAGTGCTAACTTGGCAAACAGGAGTTTTGCTACTTTGCGTTGATATGTTTTACCGTGCGTTTATAACTTGGCAAACAGGAGTTGATGTAAATCTTTGACTGAGATGAAATGTTAAATAAATCGCGTCAATAAGCACAAGTGTACAAAATTTGCATTTAGGTCAAAGTTGATAGAATTGTTCAAAACACCATGATAAAAAAAGTTAAAAAAATAAATTCTCATTGATACGATACCTGGAAAAAAATTACTCTAAATTAAAAATTACAAAAATAATTTTTTTGCGATTCTTAACAAAAAACGGTAAGCTTTATCATAAAATTAGTTCAGGCAAAAGTTGTAGATCAATACAAATGTTTATATACATTGTTCTTAAGAGCCACCGGTTCTGAGATTTAACGATTCAAAAAATTTAAAGAATTGTAATTATCTTAACTTTACGTATAAATCGAAGCTGTAATATAAGAAAACAAATTATTATGTCGGTCAGTGTAACTAACACATATAAAATATTTAAAAATAAGAATGTCAACTAATAAGAAACTCAATTCTTTTATACTCGTGTTACTCACTGCTCCAATTCAAATCAAAAATAATATTTTTTTAGGCTCAAAAAAGCCCTACATCAATTTATCAAAAAAATTCTCTACTTTTGCAAGATGTCAAAATTATGTTACGACTTCTGCTTTTTTCAGGAAGGGTAAAACAACAGTTCATAAAATGTTTGTAAAACAAGTTTAAGTTTAACGTGCTAGACTTTTTTAAAAGAATAAAGAGTTATATCTATCGAAATTTGATTTCTCTTCTATGCATAAACCACCTTACAAACGACGTACTTAGATAAATTTTAGCATGCATTTTTTGTTATAAAAGCTCGAAATAAAAAACAAGTGCAATTAGCTTGTTTTCCTTCAATCTCAGCGGCAGATTATCAACATTTTTAATGAGTATATTATCAAGTTTAAGTGCAGCTTAGTTATCAACTAGACTCAAATGACTGAGATTGGAAGTTGGTCGACAAAACATTAGAACCAGTTTAGACTTTATTCTCACTTGCGCTGGAAAAAGTGCTTAACACAATTTTTTGCAATTGGAAAAAAAGATGTAGGACGAGGTAAGACTGTTTGGTTCTTTAGCAAGTACTGATTGTCATGGCCGGTTGTGCTTTAATGTTGAATCACCAGAGGCTTCGTTTGGTATCGATGCAATAAAAAAAACAAAGAGAATAAGAATAACAAAAAGAACAACCAGAAGAAAAAGCAAAAAAATAAATCGGACATACATATTAATTTTGTTTTCTTTAATTTACACCGCTTTTATCATTTGTAACTTCAAGAGTTTCAAGCTAAACAGACTTACAAGAGATTTGTAAAATAAGCCTACCGAGAAAATTTTTCGAATCGATATATGCCAGAATTAAAAAGAAAAGAAGTATTTTGACATTTTTCATAGATAATTATCTGATGTACAATTTTTGTTTGAACTAAGGTTATGACGAAGCTTACCGTTTTGCTAAAAGTCGCAAATAGCAGGTTCTTGTGACCTTTGACTCTTTATTCTAAAGTCTTTATTTTTATAAAGACTTTATTTTAATAAAGTCTTTTAGAACTTATTTATGCTAGTGTTTAGCATAAATATAATAAACATCTTCCCAATTTTAAGCTGAATGCATTTTTTTTTAACCTTTACGCTAATTTTTTCGTTTCATTTGACCGACTAAATACGGTCTTACTCAATGACCAAACATTATTTTCAATATTCTTTTAAATACTAAACAAATACATATTAGTTTTTAGTTATTCAGAGAGTTCTTGTCTCTACTTTACTTTTAAATATCTAGGCAGTTATTCTTTTTTTAATGTAGGGTGGTACTCACCCTGTTTCTGAAATGATTGCCTAAAATAATTTTTGCAAACATTTCTTTTTAAAACTCTCACGGTTTTTTTACATAAACTGGTTCCAGCATTAACTTTAATTTTTAATACAATTTTAAATTTTTGAAATAAAAATAGAAGCAATGTAGTCACTACCTACATACTTTGTTAAATTAATTCAAAAATTTGTTAACTTCTTTGAATAATTGTCTTGGGATAGTTTTTCTTTTCTGCATCTATCAGAAAAATATTTGAAGGCGCTGTCACAATTACTATTACAAGATTTAAATTTAATTCCAATAATTATCTAAATTTTTTTAATTGTAGAATAAAATAAATATTGTGACAAATCATTCAAATATATTAATTTTTTTGAAGTGGAAACTTCTTTAGCGGCGTTGAGCACTTTTTTTTGTATGAGTAAAAACTTTCAAACTCGCGTCAGGGTCACGTGATGCTGATCGAAAAAGCGTAAGATCGAGGGGAAGGGAGAGGAACTAGTATCTCCCACTCTTTCTACCGTGCCTGAGTGTGCTGCTCTGTTTAGGCGGCACAGGGCGCTTGCGCGAATGACCGTGTGTGTTTATGTACAGCGTCCCACGCGTATCCAAGGATGGTGACAGCTGATTGCTTGACTGTTGTGTAGTAAATACGAGGGCGGAGTGATAAATCCGGTAAAAATTAAACTCAGAATATCACAATCGCAAAATTCAATTGGCATGTGTCAAAATCATCCTTCAGTAGGCTACATTCAATTTTTTAAATAGATCTGTCGTTTAGTCCAGTTTTAAGAACGGTTGAAAACAGACTATCTTCCTCATTTTTGCAAACATGAAAAAAAATGAATTTCGAGTGTTAATTAAACATTATTTTTTGCGTGGAAAAACCATCACACAAACCAAAACAAAGCTTGATAAATATTATGGGAATTCTTCACCATCGATTAAAATGGTTCACAAGTGGTTTACAGATTTTCGTTGTGGTCGTACCAGCACAATAGACGCCGAACGTCCAGGACGCCCTATTGAGGTAACCACGCCAGAAATGGTCAATAAAATCCACGATATCGTGTTGCAAGACCGACGAGTAAAAGTACGCGAGATAGCTGAGATGGTACGCATTTCAGATGAACGGGTACGAAATATTTTGCATCAACATTTAAACATGAGAAAGCTATCCGCACGATGGGTGCCGCGCTTGCTGACAATTGATCAAAAACGCGTCCGAGTGACAACTTCAAAGGCAAATTTGGCGATGTTTAATCGCAATAGACACGAGTTTTTGCGTCGTTTTATAACGGTTGATGAAACATGGATTCATCACCATACCCCGGAGACCAAAGAACAGTCTAAACAGTGGATTGCTAGTGGTGAACCCGTTCCGAAAAAAGCTAAGGCGGTTTTATCGGCCAACAAGGTGATGGCTACAGTTTTTTGAGATGCACGCGGCATAATCCACATCGACTACCTTCAAAAAAGAAAAACAATAAATGGCGAATACTATTGTAACTTATTGGACCATTTCAACAAAGTTTTGAAAGAAAAACGACCACATTTAGCAAAAAAAAAAGTTCTCTTTCATCAAAATAACGCACGGGTGCACACATGTGTTCTTGCAATGACTAAAATTCATGAATTAGGCTACGAATTGCTCCCTCATCCACCCTATTCTCCAGACTTAGCTCCCTGCGATTATTTTTTGTTTCCAAACTTGAAGAAATGGCTGGGTGGAAAAAAATTCGGCTCAAATGAAGAAATAATCTCCTCAACAAACGCATATTTTGAAGGGTTCAAAAAATCATATTTTTCGGAAGGGATTGAAAAATTGGAGAAACGCTGGACTAAATGTATAGACCTAAAAGGAGACTACGTTGAAAAATAAATTGATTTTTTGCTGAAAAATTTGTTCCTTGTTTCATTTTTACCGGATTTATCACTCCGCCCTCGTACACTGTTGTGTATTCGTAAATGTGAATTGTTTAAATTATGGAAATCGAACAAAGTGAATCTATTAATGAAAAAAGTGATGATGAAGTAGTGAAAGAAAATGAGTAAGTAAGAAAAAAAAATTGGAAAAAGCTTTGATAAATTGCCAATGATTTTAAGTGGAGATTTCAATATAAACTTTGCAGACGATAAAAATCAATCATTAATTGAATTTTTAAATAATGAATTTAGTTTAACTATGTCAAATGATCGCAATTTTAGCACAACGAAATACAAAACTACTATTGATGCGGTCTTTATTAGACACTTAAATAGGTTCGAATCAAAACTGTTTGTTTCTTACTTCAGTATCATAAACCAATTGTATCAGTTGTGAAAATTTGCGATGATGATTCTGATAATAACGATGGTGTTAAAGTCGTCGAAATTATGGATGGAAGTTGATTTTTCTGAGAGATAAAATTTAATGTAATATATAAATAACGATATAATATTATAAATAACAACATATAAATTGTCATATTTGTGTACGATAGCGCAATAAATAAACATTGTATTCTACCTCATAAATGATAGTACTTTTATACTTATAATTAAACACAACGTTAATATTGAAGTTTTCACTTCTGCCGGCACTCCCGGAGTGCTACCTTTTTTTTTGATTACAACTTTTGTCTGATGTTTTTTTCCGGATTTTGAGCATAATTGTAAGTTCTATCAAAAAACCTTTCTTTCGTTATCTTATTAACACATATAATTTATTCGAAGGATATCTAGGTTTCGATAAATTTGGCATAACACAATTTGCAACCATATTCATAAACTGTAATATATCATCAAAATATAATTTCCTATCTCTTTGCTGTTTTCAATATTATTGAACTCTTTAGCAGTTCTATCGCAATTATGTTCTATAATTTCATCATTGATGGTAACGTTTGCTGTAACATATTGACTAACAATTTGATTACGATATTCTTCTCTATAAGTTTGTAGGTTTTTGTGAAATTGATCACAAAAATTCTATTAAAATTGTGCATGAGCCACTTGTTTCTTTAGAACTAGTTGCATCAATTTTAGTGACACGGTTCTGTCGTTTGTACATTGTAGGCGAACGAATCTTCCGTTTATTGCAGAATATTTTAAAAGCACATAGTTAATTTGAATTTCCATTTGTTTAATGTTTTTAGACATTTTATTCCAGAGATTTCATTTGAATTTATTGTTCTTATACATACAACCAGAATCGTTATTAGGAGAAAATTTGTGTGAAAACACTGATAATGATCTAATCCATTAAACATTAAGCTTTGCAAATTAAAATTTGAATTTGCAATTACTAATAGAGTAATTCTTTAGAGCACATATTTCACAATTTTTTATTGTTTATAAACTGGTTTAAAAAATTTACATTTGTTGCATTGTAGCAGAGCACTTAATATTAACAGTCTGCTCAACACTATTTGTCAAGCAATTGAGTAATCTCACAATAGAAATTAAAATCCTTAAGTGTGGTAAATCATATAAAACTGAAAAATTCTAATTTCAAATAACTAAAATTTGTTTAGTGCTTCTTTAATGCATTACGCAGTATTGCATTTTTGCATTCCATTAATATGCCATCGCGGTCAAGACAAAAGCATGTTATTTAAATGGCATTTCATAACAGAGAAGTTTTCTAAACTGGAAGGAATGTATGTATTATGCAGTTGATGTAATCTTCAGTAATTGGGTAATTTGCTAAAGAATTGTGCTGACCATTTTTGGTGATGGTTTGTATAATTAAAATTATAAGGTTGTGAGGCTTTGATGATAATGGGTAGTAGCCTGAAGAATCTATATATTAAAACTTCCGTCAGATATTAGGCGTGAATCAAGCACGCCTTGCATAATTACGCTATAATTACATGCCTTATATAAACAATAAAATATCACAAGAAACAGTATACTCTATAAAAATACGTCTACATACGCTATTTCCTTCTAATGAACTTTCATTGATCACATTTTTTATAATAAGTGGCTTAAAATTACCAAGATGGTGTTAGTTCATTATAATATTTTATTTAAGACTTTTTATATTTCTTTTTTTTAAATACAGTACTTTTATATTAAACATTTTATCTCGCATGTAGTGGCTATTTTCTGCTTTAGATATCCATGCTCTTCTCAAAACATTTTCTATAACATTAAGCAAAACTTCAGGTGATATGTCTTTGATTTTGTCGCGTATATTGGTTTTATTTGCTAGATGATGCTAGGCTTATCAATTTAAACTTTTCTTTTTCAATAACTCCAAAGAAGGAAATTTGGAGCGTTGAAATTTTTTGAATTTTGGCTAATTAAAATCGCTTGTACGCAAAATAATTCGATTATCAAATTTGTCGCGTAAAAAAGCTATTGTGTCTATGGCAATGTGCGCTGTAGCTCTATTCTGTTGAAACCATACTTGCAAAAGGTTTTCCGCGACTAATCTTAAAAACTTTTTCAACATTATCTAATATCGAACCATAGTGGTGAAAACGGTGACACCGTGTTTATTTATAAAAATAAAATCTAATTATCTTTTTCGACACAACAGCTCACCAAACAGCACACTTAAGTGGATGTAATTGTCACTGTAGAACTATTCTTAAATTTTTCGTAGTCTTTATTTTCCAGTTTTGTCTATTATTTAACCCATTTAATTTGAAATAGTCACTGTTCCTTATAATAAAATTATGAATAAAATCTTGAACCTCTTTTGAATTATGCCGTAAAGAAATTGAATAGATCTGACTATTTCAGTTCTTGAAAAAGTTGATTTTTGTGTGAAAACATTCTTCTTGTTTGCAAATTAGGCCTTCGATGAACGCCAAGATGTGTCAAACGTGCCCTGGTTGATGTTTTCTATTTTTCTAAATACTCTTCTGTACTCGTTCAATCTTGTCATACGTGTGCTCCGTTCATCGTCTGAAGCCCCAAAGATTCGTTACTGCCCCCATTGTCAGAAATTTGCAACCAGACAGAGTCTTCTTGATTCTGAGAGTTTAAAGCGCACATTAAAATAGCGATGATATGCACGCTGAGCTAAAACAATAAATCGTTGATTTGAAAAATAAAGTTTAACAATAATTTGAGAACTTTGTTCTTTATTTTGTACTGTTCTTCTTTAAATTTTTTTGATTTTTACTGGTCTTTTTTTTAATTAAAAGTAAGAAACATTGATAAAAATTTTTTATGGAAATTATAAAATAATTATTTTATTTTTATGTTTTTTCAGAGAGTTAATTATATTTTTTAACAAAATTGTGAGCACTTGGCAATATACACTATATAATGCAATAGTTAGTTACAGTTATGAAAACCAAATTAACTCTAAATTGTTAGTGTTTTTTTAGTTGAAGAATTCAACTAAAGATCACTTTTTTTATTTATTCATAACATTTTGATAATTCTATATTAGAATAATTTCTCTAAATTTTTTTTTGTTTGATTTTTTTTTACTATTCAGTATAGTAGAGTGAAAAGAAACTCTACGTGTCACCCTGTCACGCCGTTTGCAATGTGTTGCTAAAAGCTACGATTTATTTTTGCATATTTTTAATTTTTAATTTTTAACACGTCATCTTTATGGTTATGTAATATTATGCATATGCGTCAATAAAAAAATTTTTTTTAATTATTTAATATTGTCGCATAAATTGTAAAATTACCATAGTTCGAGAACGCGACAATTTATCAAAAAAATCTCAAAAAATTAATTGATTTTAGGTTAGCAAAAGTTAACTTGACTTTTTTTTACCTGTCTGTCAATAATATTGTAAATTAGAATTACAATTTTTGAACAGCAAAGTAAAGTGAACAATTATAAAAAATATAATTATGTAAATAATAAGTGCACTGGTCAGCGCTGTTCTTACATTTTAGTTTTGTAATGTAAAACTTATCCTAATCATAAACCAAAATAATTGTCTGGTGTTTTCTTGAAGTACGTTTGCGTAAATGTTTTGACCTATTCTATGAGTGGCAATAATTATTTTTAAAAATGTACATTTTATAATAGTTATTTACGCTATTAGTGCGCTAAGTTTTATTTTACAGCGCAAGGTTTTAGTTTTGAAGCACGACGCTTTGCAGAGTGTTTTAATAAAACCGCAGGCTGTAAAATCATTAATTAACAAATAATGTATTCAACTTTTTAGCCGAGGATTCAATTTTGTCTGTTTTAAAAATTTTAAAATTTGAATTGACTTGAGGTTGACAGCTCAAGTGCAATTAGTCTGTGGCTCAGAGCTTAGTCGATGGTTACCTACGTACCACACTACAAGATGGCGCCTTAAAAGTTGCATCAACAATATTAAATTGTCTTTATTTTTGACATAAGTAGGTCTTATTGAGTGTATGTTTTGGTATAACCAAACTATATTTATGATTAAACAACACATTTTTGGAGGTCTTTAAAAGCAGATAGTTTTTATGGTATTTTACAACAAGCCAGTGAATCAAAGTGATAGTTGAACGCTCTGCATGTAAACTATACTAAAAAGTCTAGATACCATAGCAGTTGACAAGATGTAAATTATAATAACTAATTAAAAATTTTTTTTTTAATTAGTTATTTGAAACATGTTTAACA
Source organism: Lagria hirta (assembly GCA_947359425.1). Taxonomy (NCBI): domain Eukaryota; kingdom Metazoa; phylum Arthropoda; class Insecta; order Coleoptera; family Tenebrionidae; genus Lagria; species Lagria hirta. The sequence goes on from OX375794.1 coordinate 33,342,893, forward strand.
TTCTTCTTAAGTACACGTCATTTATTCTCACGATTGAGTTACGCAATACTGGTAGAAATAGATTAAACATAAGCTGGGTTTTAAATTTGCAAACTTAAGCAGCACTAGTAACATAAACCAGTTAGTAAATTCTTAAAGATTCATAATTTTTCAACTATTAGAAAATATGGGAAGGTAAATGATAATAAGTGCCTGGTAAAAGCAATACTATTTCACAATTTAATTTTTTCATATTGCTGGAAAATAGTTAGAATTACTTTGTTGCTTAGTACTAAGTACGTGTTTTACTGATAAAAGTAAAATAACAGCTCATAAAAAAAAATCACAAGAGTCTCTTAGGTAACTTTTTTTGCAAAAATTTGATTTTATGTTAATTATCGAAATATTAAAATACAAATTTAGAACAAAACATCTATATTATAGAAGCATTGAGACTACACAATTAAAAACAATACATTATTTATTAAAAAAAAGTCACTTTGTGACTAGCTTATTATGCTTAGTAGCTGGAAGGATTAATTTTAACTGTATAGTTCAATGCAAAATTAAAACAAATAACAATAAAAAAAAAATAAACACGCGCATAAAAGATACAAGAATAACAGCAGTGAAACAAATGTATACGTATTTTTGTAAACTTAGGAAATTGTGCAAACTACTCAGCAGATATATAAACAAAGTTAATAAAATCTTTTTAAAAAAAGAATTAAACTTTAAAAAAAAAACAAAATTAAAACAGATACAATTAAAAAATCTTTCTTTCAGTCTAAACCAATTTTACATTAATGTATATGTATTGTATATACATTAATGTAAAATTTGTTTAGATCCTAGTAGGATACCTGGACTCCTGTAGGGTGCCCCAATAGTATAGAATAATAGTTCTGCAACTGAAACCGTACATTTTATCACAAAACTTTCTGGACAAAACTTGTTTGGCAAAATAATTTGCACATTCGCATAACAACACTTTATTATTTTACAAACGGCAGTGGTTTGGCAGTTGATTGACAATGACAGTAATGTCTATTGTCAATGTTGTTGACGTCACAAGTACTAATCATACCAATCCAGTCATGACCATCATAAATTTTTTTAGTATTTTTTTAAGCACCTTTATTTTTAAGCATTAAGGTACATTTATATACAAAAGTCTAATACCTGCTTGTTTGTATATTTTGGCGCCGACTTAAAATTATTTAGATATTTACATTAGTGTGGAATTCAATCTAAAAGAAACAAAGTTTATTTTTTGTTTTTAAGTTTGGTTTGTTTTTAGAGTTTTAATTTTTATTGAAAAGATCTTTTTTCAGTTTTTTAGATTTGGTTTTTATCTGTAGTTTTTTTTTTGTTAAAAAACGATTATTCTTTATGTTTCTGTACCTAAAATTTACTACACATTTTTGTATTATTTTATATTAGGTCATTATTTTTTTTGTCTGTTCTAAAAGCTTACAATGTACTTTTTTTTCTTGTTTAATTATTTTAATAATTAGTGTAATGACATTGAAACATGTATACACTGAATTTAATATAAATTGCAGAAATACATTTTATGATAAAAAAATAAATAATTACATAAAAAAAAGTGTGGATAGAAGGAACTAGAAGCATGTACACATGTCCAATAATTTATAATTAGCACAAATCTACCATACTGGCCTTCCAGTAATAAAATATAGAAAGTTTTTTAAATATAATTGAGATTAATAGGTAGTACAAGCTGATCAACCAGTGCATAAATGCTATGATCAATTTTCTAAACATGTACGTGTTTAATTCTTTCTATACTCATCTATAATAATTAATTAGTAAACTGATAATCTTATATTTATTTTTCCTATTCTAATTATAGATTTGTTTTAGTTTACTATAAATTGGTAAACCATACGTATTTTCAATGATCTGTAGCGCTCTAGATATTTTTTATGTTCAATAGACTATTAGTGACCTTTAACGAAAAATTAATTTGTGCAAATATTAATTCACATCTATACCTATAAATATTTATTAATCTTGAACTTTACGGCTTTCGAAATGTATGCGTATTTATCGCGGATAGTAAAGTATGTTACGACATATTGCCAAACCAAATACAATAAAAAAATTATTGGTAATAAAAGGTAGATTGTCAAAGAACATAAAGCGGATCTAATGCTCATAATAATCATAATACGCATAACACGGAAGCTTAAAACGTAAATTGGTACCCATGGTTCACTGCAAGCGAAAGTGGAAGCATACACTAAATCAAAAAATTCCAATAACAAAACATCAAATTCCGAATGTAGAAAACGTACAATTATACAGATTAAACTTAACAATAGCCTAAAGAATAAGAATTTTTTTAAATAAAGTTTCACTGAGATACTCATCAATTTATTGACATTTATTTGTTTCACACTCTCTAATTATTATTCATTTTTTCCTGTCTAAAACTTATAATAATAAGAAAAAAAATTTACGAATAAAACTTGTAGGATTTACGGTACGTAATTTTGACGATTATCTGAAGATGATATGATATTAAAAACACATGCATAACCTTTGCTGGACTTATGATTACCCAACAGTGTCAAATCCTTGATATGCTGCGTTGAGAATGAATCATATAAAACCTTTTGTTTGTAAAATATTTTTATAGTTTTTTTCTTGCCAATAGTAATAAAAGTTAATGTTTAATAATAATATTTAATCAATATATATATTTAATCAAGTTATTGCAAAATAAATCCTTGAAAGTCTTCAGTGTAGCCATAATTCAAGTTAAATTTTTACAAGTATTGAAATATTTAATTAAGCATCACTTGATAACACATATATTACATCTTTTACAACTGTAACTCAAAAGTATTAATTTAATTTCAGAAAACGTCAACTGTATTTGACGTTTGCTAACTATAGTTATCTGTATTTTGAAAAAAATCATTTTAATTTACAGATAGTCATTGTAATTTAGAAATTATTAATTAAAATTAAAGAATCGTCAAATGCAATTGAGAATAACATAAAACAGATTTTCAATAATAGACAATAACTTGAATACACAAATTATTCAGTTTTTAATCATACAGTTTCAATTTGCAATTTTTATTTGGTAGATAATTGATTAGATTGTTTTACTTTGCATATTTATGTAATACTAATACACTTTTCCTAACAGTAACTCCAAAAACATCAATTCCATTTCACATTAGTCAAATGTGCTCAAATGAATTTGAAATTAGTTAAATGTAATTCAGAAGAAATCAATTGCATTTTAAAAAACTTAGCTGTTAATCAGAAAGTAGTAATAATAGTTCAAAATAGTCAACTGTAATTTAGAATGTATCAATTAATTTTCAAAATAGTCGTATGCAAAATAGATCAAACTCATCAATTGAGTTTGATCTATTGAAATTAAGAAACCGTCAAATATAGTTCCGAATGATTTAATTATTGTATTGTAATTTCCTATAAATAATACTTGTAATGGAGTTGTATTGCATAAATACGTAAATAAAGCAAGAGAAACTTTAGAATCTTTGCAAATAACAAAATTGTTTTTAAAATTTACTTTTTTTACTGTGCTGCTGTTTTATTTTTTAATTGCTGTTTTATTCAATTAATAAAAACAGAATTAATCGTTTACTTAGGTTATTATTTATAACTACAATATGCTTTATATAACTCTTAAGTAATTACATTTAACAATTTTTTCCTTTTTAAACTAATAAGTTCTGATTAACATTTGACTATTGTAAAATTCCAGTAATAGTTTCCTAATTACAATAAAAAATATTTAAATTCAATTGACATTTTTCAAATTACATTAGACTAATCAAATCCTTAAATTTAACTTTTGGAAATACAGTTAAGTGATCTGAAATACAGTTGACGCTTTCTGAAATTAAATTGGTATTGTTACAATATTATAAATATAATTACAATACAATCAATACATTGTGAATTACATTTGACAGATTCTTGAGTTTAATTAATAATTTATTATTTACATTTGGCTATTTTTCAAGGCAATTAAGTTCAAAGTTCTGACTATTCTTAATTACAATTAATACTTTCTGATTAACAGTTGACTTTTCTGAAATACAACCAATTCTTTGTGAATTAGAACTGTTTAATTTGAAATTTAATTTAGACTTTTTAAATTACATCTGACTAATTTGAAATGCAATTAATGATTTCTGATTTACAATTGCTAAAGTAGACCCAAACGTTTTTGTTAAACTTCTCATAGATAGATTTAACGTAAATATTAAAATAGTGGATTACATTCTACCAATGTTGTCCCACTATTATTAGAGATCAAATCAAACATATCAAAGTAAGATGTTAATAATTATTTTAACAGCTGAGGCATAAAAAAGTACTTTTAGTTTACCCAATAGTGAACAAAATATTGTTATAATTATCATCGATAATACAACGAGCTAAAACCTATAAAAAATTACCGACTGCGCAGCACGAGCTTAATTTTCCATAGGTTTTAACGGTCAATATAAACGACTATTAATGATACCACGTGCTTATACTTTGATCACCTGTAGATGCTCATTGCTGATGTAGTCTCCGGCTACAGAGGTTTTTTACATTACTCATCACAACTTGTTTAGTGATTATTATATAATAAGGTATAATATTCTATATTATTAAATGATATAACGTGCGTTCATGGATTATTTAGATCAACTCTTGCTATGACATTTTGAGCACATGTAAACTTTTTGATTAGTTCATACGCAGATAAAAGCGTGTTCTGTATTATTGGATGAGCATTTTGACAACGCGATCATACGATCAACGACAATAAAAATGTATTTAACAAAATTGTGCAGCAAGAGTCAATCTACATAATTTTTAATCGCATGAAATGATATTGTAAAAATGTAGAAAGTAAAAACTAATAAATACGTATTAAACATAAAAATAAAATAGCTCTTATGTAAAATAACAAAATAGAACGCTTCTGTAATCTGATTTAAGAGTTTTGAAACTGCTGAAACCCAGCTAAAACCACAAAGAAGTATAAGCAGGTCTTGCCAAAACTTAAAAAACTACTATTTTTATTTTTCGAAAACTATCAAGTCAAAGGTTAAAATACATGCTAAAATAAATATAGCATCTACTACAGAAAAAAAATGTTATTTTTTTTATAAAGTGCAAGTAATTTAAATAAAAATAATATTTTATACTTTTTGTCATATCATTCGTATTCCATCAAATGTTATTGTTAGTGGTTGTCATCTGCTTAAACAAACAAGAATATATTTTTCTAATTTATCTTGGAGCTTCAGCCAGACGTTTGCAGTACTTTCTTTTGACAATATTTGGCATCAGTTTTAGATACTTGAATCATTACTTATTAGTTTACGACCTTTTTGTAAAACTTTAGAAAAACATGTTTCTTTGTAACCATTTGTTTTAATTTGTTTTATATTAGCTCAATTAGGCTAAAAACACAAAATAGTGGTGTTAATTTTACAACCACATAATTATGTTCTTTTGCTACTCTACCAACAGCATACTTTTGGTCGTAAGCTGTTGTTTGTGTAGTGTAGCTAAACATTTAGTGCAATTACAACTTTGCCTCCTCAAAGACTTTACAACAGACTAACCCTTAATTTTCATAAAACTGGAAGCCAGGTTCCATAAAACAGATGCGTTTGGGAATCTGGTCAGAATGAACCGTAATGAAAATATTCTACATTTTTTGACCACAAAGAGTATTCGAGTAGAATACAGTATTCGAATAGAATACTCTACAGACAACAACAAAAATTTTAACTTGTATGGGTAAAAGTTACGTAGCAATTAATACCAATACCGCATTAGCAGGTAGCGATACCGTTCTAGGTTTAAAACTTAACTTGGCTCTGTTGGGTAAATGTAGAAGAAATTATTATTAGTTCTTTCTTATTTAGCTGAACTGGGAGTTTTGCCATTTTTGTTAGTTTTAAAACCGCTGCTGCTCCGCTAGTTAAAGTTCTTTTCTTCTCTTTTTCTTGCTTATATCAATATTTGTAGTTAAAAATAGTTCTTTTCAAAACTCAGATTTTGTTCTAATTGTGAATAAGTAAACTTAAACGGTTTAACTATTTATTTGCCATATTAAAATGATCATTTAAGTTAATATTAATAGCGACAGTGATTCTGATTTCTATGCGAATGATTAGATGAAAATTACTGATGAGCAGACATAATTTTTATACTATCCAATAATTAATAAATATGTGTTCAAATATTAATTGTAATTTAATTGTTATCTTCAGTAACATGCAGGCAAAGAAAGTAAAAACACCTTGAATAGGGTCTTGGCGTACTACCTTTATGATTCTGCCACAGACAAAGTGAATCCTCATAAAACTTAGAAGAAGTTAAATAGCAATAAAACTATATTTGCACAAAATTTTTAGGCAGACTATACAGTTTTTAATAGTTGTTTGTTTAGCTCTTTATTGAAAGAATTTAAGTTTAGATTTTTTGTTATTTGTCTTGACTAGTAGGGAGCATCATGCACTGTTTTGTAGAAAATTGAAAAAAATACTATTTTAAAACCAGGTTTTAAAAAAATTAGCAGTTAAATTTAACACTGTTACATTTTTTCCTTGCTAGAACATCAAACCATTTTTTTCCCACATAAATACAATGCAAGATTAACAGCTATGTTTCTTTATGTGATGTAAAGCTGTTCATTGTCAATTTTGGTTTTCATCACTTCATCTTTTATGTATCGTGCTTGATCTACTACGATTGAATTGATACTGAGATTTCATTCTCAGTACCAATTATGTATGAAAAAAGTCCATTTGTTTCGCGATTATTTTTTATGGTTTATAAATATAAGCAACGTCATTCAACAATTGCTTCGCTTCGCACTGTTTGCCAACGCTTAGTAACCTGTAAGTTAAATCTTCTAGCTAGTATTTTTAACAAAACAGTCAGTAATTAACTGACAAAAAAGTATTATAGATATGTATCATTAAGTTTATGTTTTTATTAGAATTAAAACTAAATGTCCAATTATAAAATAATATATATTGCAATTTTTGATATTCAATGACAAAGAACTATTTTGCTTTTTTTTGTATTAGAAAAAATGTTGCGCAAGAAATAGTGCCAGATTACAGCGATAATATACCACCAAAATTGTCGCAAAATGTCTGCCAAGTTAAAAAAAAATTCTGCAACTAATCTTTTGAAATCTCTCATATCGTGTCAGTTTCAAAACATCGCCATTAATTAAATTTTAAAATTTTACATATGTGCAGTTTTGAACGACCAACTTTTAGTTATATATTTTTTTCTATAACTTGGTTTCTACATTTACGATTGTAGAAAGCCAAAATAAAAAGTTTAGCATTACAAAATCTAAGTGTTGAACATACTTCCGGAAAATATTTAAATAAATTATTTTCTTATCTTGTTGACTTACGAGCATAAAAATTTTTAGACATGGTGGTGAAACAAACCACATCTATTAGAACCTTTAAATCAAACATTTTTTAAGAAATTTCAACGTTTTTTTGAAGCTTATATTAGTCATGCTCTAAATGACAAATGATGTTAATAGATTTAATTTCAAACAAAAAATTCAAATAATTAAAACATAAAAACGTTAACAAACGATCAGAATTTCGGATAAAATAATGTTTTATATCAAAGATTGATATTTTTTCTCCAAAAATCTGAATCCGTCGAGGAAAATAGAGGTTGCAGTTTAAAATTTCTAAGTCACTTCCCGTAAATGAGTGATAGGGTGAAAAATGGTTTAGTTATCAAAAAATGGTAACTTGTAACCAAGCCACTTTTGTACTAAACTTTTTTTTAAAATGTTTTTTTAAAGAAATATTGACGTGTTGCCGGACTTTTTGCGCACTCGGTATATAAAACAAAAAGTTTATTAGTGATTGGAAAAGCAAGATATTATTTAAATGTCATTTGTCTCAAACGTGTATCAATGATGATACATTGATACAATGTAATCTATCTGTAACTGGTGGGTAAACCCTAGAAACAAGTCTTGTTACTGTGCAAAATATTTGTCTTTGAAAGTTGACTTACAAAGCAAGTATTGCAAAATTATTATTTTTTTGTTAAATTAAGTTTTTTCTAATAAATGCTTTGCTAGCTCTTGTTTTAAAATTTAATTTTTTAAGTAAGTTGAGTTTTGTTTAAAAATAATAAGCTTTATTTCAAGATCAAACTTATTACCAATATTTCTTAGATATCATGTACAGTACAAAAAAATCACTAGATCTGAATAAATATATGAACTTATTTTTATTTCAAATTAATTAAAACGTTCTTACCATTCTTAACACTTAATGCATTATAAATGACCTATGAGCGTTGAGCCTTTTCCTAAGAACAGCTTTAAGCCTTTTTCGTAAACAAGATTTTATTGTGTAATTAAATGTCAGGTGCAACATTAATGGTTATAAAGAAATCCTATAATCAAAAGCGGCAACTTTACATTTTTCACTTTTTTTACCTGTGCGAAGTCAGGCTGGGTTGGTAGTAATTAATAAATTGGTAAGTGATGTCTATTGCCATCACTTTGATTACTAGCTTGCTTTTTTATTACCTTTCCCATGAATGAATGACTTAAGCATAGTTGCGTTGATTAAGAAACTATTGTTCCTATTCTAATCATTTCTTAAATATCAAATTAAAAAACAATAAAAAAGTTGACTCATATAAAATTTAAAGCGTCATAATGATACATCATTTAGATACTAGCTGCTGATTTATCAAAAGGAAAGTAAAAGTCTTCAGTTTTAACAAAGCATTAATTATTTATTTATTAATTTGGCGTTTTTACACAATTGATTGCTTACTAGTAATTTACATAAGCAATTGAGCACCGCCCCTCAGAAAAACAGTTGTAATCAATAGTATCACAGCAATCTAAAATCGATTTAACTTTCATTCATTCAAAGCTTTCCAAACTGCATTTATTATTACCTATACCTTCTTGGCCTAATTATATGCTAAATGCTATACTTGTTAACTAATTGCACGCATTCGGGATTTATTTATTATTAAATTATGCGTGGGTCCTACTTTCTTTTTCTTGATTGCTGGGTTTTAAGAAAAATACTGCAAAATTATTACACTTAAAACGGCTGTCAATCAACAATTGTTGCTAATTTTTTTTAAATTAGAATGCAATTATAAAAAGCTTATGAAATTGCTAAACTAGATTGAAAAGCTGATTTGAGCAGTAACAGAATTGTGACAAGAAACTAAATGAGAAAATAAACAAAAATATCTGTTTCCGTTTTATTTTTTAAAATAAGTGCTTTATTAATAAAAAGATTAAATTTCTAAAGTAATAGTATTTTATGCAACATTATAAAACATTTATTATTATGTAAAATACTAATGTTAGTATAATTTTACGTATTAATTTACCTCGTAGGTAAATGCATTGTGATTTATGTTTAAATTAAGACAAACAAGGAAACAAGTAATTTTAAAATTAATTTCATTGGTTGCAGAATCGTTTTTATTAGCCTCAAAATTTTTTTGACAGCCATGTTCAGTAAAAAAAACTTTAAGCAAGAAATGAATTGAAAATAATGACTAATCTGTGTTAGTAGTTTCTAATGCTAAAAATTCTAAATTAACCAATTTATCAACATTTATAAATAAAATAAAATTTGCACAGATTGTATTTCGTTTGAGGTGTATTTTGTATCATGCCAGCAGGTTTTGTTAACATTTCTCCTCTACTTTCAGCATTTTTAAACTGCTCAAATAACTTAGAAACTTGAAGACTTTTTTTACAGTAAACGCTTTTCTCTCATAGTAATTCTTTTTTTATTTTTCTATTTATCTCTTGTTTACTATTTTCCAGCATTTTTACAATATATATATATATATTTCTTTTTCTCATTTTATCTTTAAACTTTACCGTTTCTTTACTGCCTCTATTTTTGTACTGTATATTTTGAAAACATTTGCTTCAATCGTAGCATTCATTTTACATTTTTTTGCACTTTTTAAATTTATACCCTCTTTGTGATTGACGTGCTGCAGTGCTTATATTTCCTAGTATTACCTAATTAATGATCGGTTATATTTAGCTAATACATTTGCCATCAGATATTTGTTATTTCAAAATCGTTTTTCAAATAATCAATTTGAAAATAATTATGGTGGCAATAAGAAACTTTTGTGGTGGGACGCTGTTCCTACAATATTTGCACAAAAAAAAACAGATTTCAAATCTAAGAAAGCAACTAAAAGTTAGGGTCAACAATGATGAAGTATGTAAGTATTTATAGTTTTCTGAATGTAAAAGTTTATTAAAGCAACTGTGTCAGAAACGTGTAAAACCTATAAAACATTAAAAAATCAAATAGCAGTCGTAGTTGAGAATACGGTACTCTTTTTTTCTCACTAAACAAAAAATCATATCTGACGTTAATTGCCGTCGGCTTAAAGCCTTGTTTCTTATCGTCAAATGTGACCTGCGTCGAAATGAGAGATAAATTAAGCCTTGACGGTCCATCAGTAGGTAGAGTGCTTGCTCTGTGGTGGTCGCATCGGATATCTACAGGTTGTATAAAATAACTCGTAGGTAAAGAGAGTAGTAAAATTTCTACCGTTATAGTTTTTGAAACACATTTACAAAAAAATTAATTTTGAACAAGTTATTTACCTATCGTTTTGATTCTATCGTATTACTTTCCAAATACTAATTGGAAATTTAATATACAAATAGTAGTTGAAGACCTGCAAATGTCAAATTTTAACTTAATTATTTATTAAAACAGATATATAAAAATTTTACATTAATCTAAAAGATAAGAAGACAGTGATTTCAATCGCTAAAATAATAATAATATTATTAGAAATATCATTTTCTCCCACTGTGAACACTGCGGCGAAAGAAAGGAGTTTTTGAGGTTAGGGCGGTTTAAAGAAGGTAGAAAAATTTTGTAGTGTTTATATTAATACGTATTTAATCTATATCCAGTCTAAAAGCTAGTTTGTTAAGACCTGGAGGAAAGAAAAAAAGGTATTGTTGATGGTTTTGGCTGTTTTTTTTTAGCATGGATTTGACAGACTTGCAGGGCATATCAGATAATATGCAGTTATCTCCGGAGGGCCAACAATATTTAAGAAAATCTATTTATATTATGTTTGCAAATGCAAATAAGCTAGATAAGTTATACGCAGATGTTCTAGCCAGACTCAAGAACTACATCAGTACAAACCTGCTACAAGACAAATATGATAAAGATATATTACATTTCTTCTTGAAAAGTAAGAAATATGCATCTATCAGCAATATGAAGGAAAACGATAAAATTAATGTACATATTGAAATACGGTCACGTCCACTTTTGCCTGCAATAAGCATTGCCCCTTCCAGATTTCAGGTCAAATTCTTACAAAAATGAATGAAATTGGTTACCAGCACTTACATCTACTAGCAGAAACGACAGATAGCTCAGAGTCATCCAATACTAATACATCTGATTCAGATTTAGGTTCAGGTGATTGTGTCCCATTGAAAACAAAGCTTAAAACATGTCAAAAAGCCATAGAAGTTAATTGTAATTCAATGTTGGAAGTTCATATTAAAAATACAACAAAACTTTTGGGTACAACTGTAAATGTTGATATATCAATATTTATAGACAAGGAATTTTCTACCAAATTGTGTGATTATTTAGGTTTAATATATGTTGAATCAGTATTGGCAGAAGCAGCAGAAAAAGATATTAATTCTGTCATATATCGTTTGAATAACAAAACTGCAAAGTTATATAGACTTATTCAAACCTATATAAATAAATATCTTATCAATGGATATAACAATATATGTGTAGTAAACCACGTATCATTGTGGAAAAACTTTAATGCCAATGTAAGAGCTGTGATTAGCACTGGTACTAGAAACTTAAGTTTTGTTGAAGCTGTTAAAACATCAAATTTCCATCTTAATTTAGGTGAGGATAATATATCACTCTTAGATTATGTAGAATCGATTGCTGTCATCATTAATGAGGCATTAAATTTTGAAAGCCATGTTGCTGCAAAATACGATTGCGGAGAAAATTGTTATCGGAACGTTAAATTACCTATAATATCTATTATACCTTTATACATATTACGATATTTTAAGCATTGCAAAATTTTGGAGGAAAATATTGATTTAGTCTAAATAAAATATTCGTTTTGCGTTATATGTTTAAGTTGTGTTAAATTAATTGAATAAACAAATATTAAAATTGTGTATCACTCTCCTTTTATTTATATATAAAAAATAATTAAACTTTTAGGAGGTAAATTACTAAAAACTCTGTTTTACTTCAGTTCATTTATTCAACAGATAATCTCAAATTTTTTTCTAATATTTTTCTAGTAGGACAAAAAACATCAAACATGTTCAATGGGTTGATTTCTAGAATCATTAAATTTGTGCTGAACAGATTCTACCTCTTACGACTTAGCATGAAGCTGGCTGCTTAAACAAACCAGGAGGCGTCAAAGCTTCTTCAGTAGTTTCTTTAGCTGTTAAAACAATATTGTAGATGAATAAAGATACATTTTATACTGATTCTAAGAAAAAATTATAAACGCAGTTGAAATCGTATAAAATTTTTTACTTCTTATATTAGAATTGTATTACTTACAGTACTGTTTATAAAAGTGTACAAAGCTTTTGCTTTGTTTTTGGATCTTAGTAGAACAATGTTGTAATATTTCCTTTTGATCAAAAAGCATTTTTCTGTATTTGTCCTTTAGATAGATTTTTAAACTCTAAATATTCAATTAACTTGCTGGTTAATAGCTGCAATATTGTCACTTTGCAATTTTAATTAATTATGTGCGCAAGCATGTAATTTCTGTACAAGAAAGTTTCAATTATAATAGTGTTTTATTTTCTTTATATAAATTTAAAGATTTGTCGGTAGTATTTTTAAAATAATTATATTTTTTAAGTAACATTGTTGCTAGATGTAAACTATTCACACAGTTTTACCACTTGCCAAAAAAGTTGTTTCATTAATCTTAAGAGCTTTTTCGACCACAAAGTGGTCATCATCAGGAGATGACTAAAACTGAATTATTATTTGCCTAAAGTTACTTGGTTGGTAGAAATTTTTTGGGTATTTTCTAATAATTCTATTAAGGGGCTGAAAAGAAGACTGTGATCTTTGTTAAGAACATTTGCCTTATTTTTATAAATTTTATTCTTTATAAGTTCCAAAGTAAAATATTTGTTTTTTTATTATATTGTCAAATTTGTTGTTGCAGGTCTTTGCAAAACATGAAATTTTGTAAGAACATTGCTTTTTTTGCGTTTGCCAGAAAATGCTACTTGTAAATTTTTAGTTTTTGTATCTAAAATAGGTCGGTTCATCACAAACATTTTCAAATTTTAAAAACAAATAAATCACTTTATTTTCACGTACAGAAATGATATTTTCCAGTTTTGATATCAATTTGTATTGCTCTATTCTTTTTAAACTGCCAGTAGCAGCGACTGTTTGAAACTTTTTTTGCAACAGGATTTGTTTCGGCATTTTGATTAATTATTTGATAGGAATAATGAGAATTATTTCTACGTACTGGACATCATTTATTTGAGTTACAAAAATTAAAAAAGTGAAGCAGTAAATTTAGCAATGTGGTAGAAAGCAAATGTCTAATAGGCACCGACACAAAACCAAATTACCGCTGCGTCATCACTGCATCAGTTTGTCCAGCATGACAAAAAGCAAAACGTATTATTATAATATTAAAATATTATTATTATCATTTCATTGCCAAAAAAAACAGCAAGAAGGCGATAACTTTCTTCAAAAGCAAATCATATTTATATACGTGTTTCACCACTATGAAAAAACGTAGTAAAAAAATAAGACTAAATAAAAAAAGTATGTAAGCTAGACAAAATAACTAATTAAAATAAATAAATGTTGGATCGAACTCTAGAATAATTTCAATTTATGATAATGATACTTATTTTTAACTCACAATTCTTAACTTTTGTTTGGTGATTTAAAACATGCACGTATTTACGATAATAAAAAATATATATTAATTGTATGTTACCAAAAATGGCAAATCTTTATTATTAGCCTTGAGCAATAATAATAAACGTTTTATTAGAACTTTAGTTAAAAGCAAATGTCTTTTTATAGCCTAAAGAATGAAGAAGAATTGACTATATTTCCAATAAAAGTCTACAAATTAAACACCTAAGTCACAAAAAATAGTACGTATTTTTAATAGTAGTAAAGAAAATATGTTATTTTCATGTAGAAGCATTCATTTTTGCTTATGAATAGCAGTACAAGGACATATTACTAAATTGTTTTGAGGATCTATATAATTACTGTAAGTTTGCGTAATTTATAACAACTGGCGATGTACCATATAAGAACATCTTTAATTAACATAATTAAGTAGATAGCAGCAATTAAAAAATAACTTGTTTATTTTAAATTGTTATTAAATGAGACACTCATTTCAGATAGTCAGTATATAGTATATAAAATTATTGAAAATTAACTAAGAATATCTCCTAATATTTCTTCATCTGAACGTTTGTTAATTAATAGTGATTAATGTATTATCCATATTATAATTAACGTTATTCAATAGGATAGGTTTTTCAAAATTTATAATTGCAAACTTTCTAGTTAGTAAAATAAATAAAATCTAATGATCAAATGTATCGCTATTTTAGTGAATAATTTTATAAAACTTTTAAAAAAGTATATGTATGTACTGCGTGTCCTTTGATAGTCCTCACATAGTATAATTTTTTCTAAACATTTTTTTTTGAAGAAGGGTATTTAACAAATTTTGCTCATCTTATATAACTGTAAAAAATTGAGACAAATTAGAATTTACAATTTTTTTTTTTAAATTTTGAAAGCTTGTTTTTTATTTTTCTCAACTAAAGATAATGTTTTTTGTTACAACTTAGCAATCTGGTTACAAAACCAGTCAGAAATGTTTATGATTAATGAAATGATTATGTTTTTTTCATAATTTTGTAAAAGCAAAACCTGCCTAGACCTAAAATAACCTTCAAACTAATGTTTAAGAAACTCCCTTTACGTCTACTTCATCTAAGTGCACACTGTATAGGTATAGCCAAATCACTTAGCTTCGACCTCATTAAATTTAAATTCATTTTTAGAACAAATAGCATAAGTTTTGAGCAAAATAAATTGCTTATAAATTATAAATCACTAGAGTTGAAATCGGGTAACGCAATACTCTCTTGTATTTGAAGAAGTTTTTTACCCTATCATCACATAAAATGCAACAATAAAAACAAATTGATAAAATCAAATTAACACAAGTAAAACATAACAATTAACAAATTAGAAACAGCATTTTGAAAATTAAAAGAAATAGATAAAATTTATAATTTATTAATAAATTATAATTCTTGTTCTTACAAGTAGTTCCAAAAAATATTTTTACTGTTACTTTACAGTGATGGAAGATACATGTCAAAATACATATGTGGCAATGTATCAAAGCATTCATTTTTATTAATCACAAACATTTTTGTATTTTCAAATGTAAAAGTTTTAAAAATATAGTTTTAAAGAACAAAAACAATATGTTTTAACTCATTGTTGCTGACCTAATATAATAATTATTCAAGCCTAAGATAATTGTTAATGATCGAAAAGTACAAAATAAAAGAAATCATAATAATGAAAACTATAAATATTACACATCCAAAATTAAAATATTTTTGTATTTTTTTGATGAATGTCTGTTTAACATTCTTATTTGGTAACTTTAGATGCTAGAATCTGACGCAAAAATTACTTGAGCGTGCTAATTCATGAAGATTATAAATTCTATCAAATTTTCAGAAGACTTTCGTTTCGCTCTTCAAAGAACTTCCTTTCACACTATCTTGCGAATTACGTTACCTCGTTAATTTCGAATTCATTTCTTCTAGTCAGATATCAAACAACACTTGTTCTTAAAATTAATCTTTTTAAGTGTTTTGTGTAAAATTCAATATCCATCAATTATATCAATGCTGAAAAATGTTTTTGTTATATAATTATTCAATTGCATCTGTTTCTAAAAGTTTGAGCACATTTTTTTGATGGAGAAATAAATTCAGTGCTAACAAAGTTATTTATTTATCTATCAGTTTACCAAGATAGTTTTTCGGCCATTTTAAAAAAAATCTATCAAAGTCGGTATTGGTGTAGCGTTCTCTGTTCTTAGAAAAAGTTAATAGCTCAATTATTTTTTATCTGACCCTTGTATTTAAATGTTTTGTGCACAATATTAATTTTAGAAGTAAACGATCCATTCAATTTATTTTAACACTTATTAGATTTTGTAAATATTAGTATTTGATATTTATTCTATGATTTTTTTAAATTATTATTAACCTTAGTTCAAATCAACATATTTAAATTAATCAGAATATCTTTTTTAGTTTGCTTCAACAGTAGCATAGACTAAGTACAGTGTTGTATTTAGTCAATGATATAAGCAAATTTCGGTCTAATCAAGTAATTTTTATAATGTAAAATAACAGTAATAGATGCTTAATTAATTATAGATAATTAAATTTTAAATTTGCAAAATCGCTGTTATTGCATTAATTAATAATCTCTTCAAGTTATATACTCACTTTGCATTCAGAATTGAAATAGCTTTAGATAAAAAGTTTATGAATTTGAAAGCCTTTACTTATATGTAATAATATTCCAAATGATTATTTTTAACATTAAATATGAATATTTTTATTAAATCAATATTTTATTCTTTCTTGTTTGATTAGAACTAATCAGGATAGATAACTTTGTATGACGTCAAAGTCATGTATCATTCCTAAGATTATAAAATCTTTTAGAAATTAAATGTTGATAATACAGCGACTGCGTCTAAGAATGAACTATATTGCAGAACAAAAAAGTGATAATGTATTAGATGTATTGCAGATACCTGTTGTTAAAAAATTTGCACTTTTCTGTCATTTCTTCAAAAACAATGCAACTAAAGAAAAATGGCTCATTTTAGAAGATTTAATGCAGTTTTCTTTATTTTTACTTAGATAACTAAATTCAACAAGTTGGATGGTTGTGTCAATATAGGTATATTGGTAAAAATCGTCTTATGTTTGCTGATCTGCAACTTTTTATTTTTAATAATACGCAACTTAGATTTGAAGACATTAAAATTAAATGTCGCTCAAGTCTTTTTTTTAAATTTTTAAAAACGTAAGATGTTGCTAAAACGTCTTATAATCTGCAACTTAGATACTTACATATAAATAACGTGAAATGTTTACTCTAGTTTGACCAATATTAGATGTTTAAAACAGCAGAATTTAAGTGTCAAAATGATTGTCTAAACAATACTTCCTTTGCTTGGTTAGATAGTCTTTTTTTTTAACTAGAAAAACCTTTTTGTTCCAATATTTAGTGTAAAATAAATTTGTTTTTTATAACAATATCAATAAATGTTAGTTATTATTATTATTTCTAATTTATTTAAATACATTTTTTAATAAATTTATTTTGGTTTTATGATTTTTTAAAAATTGATTTTTTTAAATTTTTTAAGAAAAATTAATTAATCTCTGATTTAAATTTTTTTTTGTTTTCTATGTAATATTGTTATTAATCAATGAGTTTTATTTTCTATTCTAATAACCAATTACCATCTATTCTAAAATCTCATGTTCTATGTTTGTATTAAAAACAACTAAATCTAAATAAATATCTGAGGTTATTTTATTATACTGGCAAATCTCATATCATTTGTAGTGACTTTTAGCATCCAAATGTAGACACCGAGTTGCTCAATTTTGATTAGGAGCTACAGATACGAAGACACACGTTGTCTCATTTTAGGTACATTTTACAACAATAACAGACTCGTGAGTAAATTAAAAACCTATGCGCAACGCAAGATTTATCCAAACATAAAATTTTAAAAATTTACAATGGTCTTACGAAAGAGTTCTATTAAGACTAAAACAAAAACTCTTGTGTAAAATGTTTGATTAAACAATAATTTAAATAAATTTTAGACCATTAATCTTTTAAAATTGTTTTTTGTTATGGGTTTGCTTTTTATCTAGTTTTTCAGGCATAATTTATGTGTATATGTCTTGTTCTTAGAAGCTGTTGATTATAGCAAAATCTACTAGAGCTTTTTACAGCTACAACAAGAAACTACGTTTCGACATTTTGAAGGTAGAATTTGAATCTAATAACAGATGTCAATTTTTGACAAAAATTAATTTTAAGACAAATAATATTGTTGATTGGACACACAAGTTGTCGCATAAACGCGTTTTGTGTAAAACGCAAAAATTTGTTGCTACGAAAATAAAAATATAACATGGATGAGTCTACAAATTTTAGTTTGAATAAATTTGGCTTAGCTTTATTGAATTCATTTATGGTTACATATTTAGCAACACAAAAAGTGTGTTGCTGAAAAAATATATACTTATATAATTGCTCAAAAGTTCATGATTGGTATCAGTTGCTATTTTTTTTTATTTTATGGTACTGTCTTAAATAGGTATCAATAATTATTTTTTTATTTTATGATACTTTCTTTTCCTAAAATGTCAGATGATGTGTACATTCACACAATACCTAACACCATTAAGAAAACTAGGAGAACGTTGTGTTTTACATTAAATACAGCATTTTCTGATAATGAGGATAATCTAGACTTCCTTTTCCCAGATAATGCGGAAGCTATTGTGATCTGATTATTGAATTAAGCTAAGTGAATACTACAAATGTTTGATTATTTTATTAAAAAACTAAATTTGTACCTAAGTTATTAATGGTAAAAGCGCCAAGATAATTATAGTTACATCAATAAGTTTTTAGAGTGCAGTAATTATAATCACAATGTTTTATTTGGTTATCTATCTTTCTTTAATAAAATACAGCGTCAATAACATAACAAGCAGGAAACTTTATCGTTTACTATTCGAAATCTTTAGAAAACACAAATGTTTTTTTAATAAAACAAATGTCTCTTAAAATTATTGAACGAAAATTAGAATCCGGGAGCTTCTTCCATTGGTAGAAGGTTGCAATTCTGACTTTATTAAATCAAATAATTATTTGACAACCTGTTGAAATAAAAATTACAATAACAAAGATTAATTTTTAGCATAATTTATTTTCCTAATTTTATATTTCTTGTCGTTCTCAACCAAGAACGATTTTTCATAGTAATTTCTCATTTGTCTAAATGATGCAGAACAATCTCTGAGTATTCAAAATTTTCTACATGCACTCTTGATAATACATAACCTTCCATCTAAACCACCTTTTTTATTAAAAATTTTGCTCAATATACCTAACAAATTATACTATAGAAATAAAAACTATATCATTTCCTAGAAATTTTAAAACAGAGTTACGCTATGTCAACATCACGTTGGAAGGTCTGCGGACCATAAGAGCGGTTTTGAGCAAGTATAACATTAAGAACTTGTTTGTTTCCTTGACATTTGAGCTTTTGTTTTAGTATTAATTAAAACCAAATATGTATTCAAATTTATATCTTAATTAATTACTTTCAAATATATAAAAAGCATTAATTTAAAATAATTATATGTTACAACCAAGTTTGCGTCAAATATTACCAAACTCTCACTAAAATACTCATCAATAATAAATATTTTTTATCGTCAATACAATAGTTTATGCTAATTAGTTTTTACGCCGCACAATTAAAAAAATCAAACGACGATAATTATTGGAAAAACCTTTTTTTTTTTTGAGTTTAAATGTATAAGAATAATAAAAATAGCGCTGAAATAATTATATTATTTAAATTTATTTAAAATACAATAATGATAACTGTCATACTTTTTTGACATATTCTCTTACTGATGAAAATGCAACTTACATATTTCACTGATAAAAAAATTATTAGACTACATTATTATCTATCAACCATCTACTACACCACACTTTCTTATCGTAGTGTATTTGACAATAATACGTATTGTTAAAAAACTGACAAGATGCCTTTTTCCACAAAACAATGTTTTTCAATTTTTGGTTTGTAACTGGCATTTTCTGTCATAAATAAACTCTATTGTTTCTACCGTTACTTTTATTACTATGTTTTTTGTACTTTTATTATATGTATATTATTATTTTGTTTAGTTTTCACTACTAGCAAATGTTCTACATTCTTTCTTTAATATTTTTTTGGTATGAACTTAATTTATAATATTAATTTAAAAAATGAAATAAATACTTTAAAACATCAAGATCAGAGTGTGACTTTGATCAAGGATCTTGAAAGAAGTAAGCAGCAAATCTTCGACAACAATATGTAATGACTTTTATTTTTCTTAAAAAAAAATACAAACCATTTGATAATTTTAAAAACGCATAAAATTTACAAAAATATAAAATTTTTAGAAATATACTTACATAAATAGTATAATTACCAAATAAACAAAGATTTTTCAAATTTTTAAGCACTTAGTGTAATTAAAGAAATAAAAAGATTTAAGAACTAGAATTATGTGCAAATTAGAAATATGTGTAAAACGTCAACTTGTTAGACATTTAGTAAAAACTGAACAAACTAAATTTAAAAGTGACGTCTCTTAGTTAACTATAATATTGTACTTTAAACTGAAAATTTCAGCCCAGGCAAGTAGGGTGATATCGGTTTGTAATAAGAATTCTACATAAACTTTTTAATCTTCTGTGATGTTTTTATTGCTATCATATCAAATTAAAAAAATATATCTTAAGTCTTCTATCATAAAAAAAGCTTCAATTTATATTTATTAAATTTAAAGAGATTCGAGATGATTTATCTGTATGAAAACCTTGTGCTCTGTTATTCAAAGAATTTCAAACAATGTCTTCACCCTTTCACTGAAGATTCATTCGAGCCGCACTGCTCTAAAATAAATTTAAAAACCAA
This sequence comes from Lagria hirta, assembly GCA_947359425.1. Taxonomy (NCBI): domain Eukaryota; kingdom Metazoa; phylum Arthropoda; class Insecta; order Coleoptera; family Tenebrionidae; genus Lagria; species Lagria hirta. The sequence continues at coordinate 33,363,839 of OX375794.1, forward strand.
TTAATCACCTTTATACGAACCTATAGGAAATATCATCTTGGTCACGATTTTTCTAAACCCGGATTGTAACATCACATTTATTGATTCGTTTTGGAGAAGTTCAATAGTTTATAAAGCTACACACCTGTGACATAAAATGTCCATTTCAAAGGAAATCTCAGGGTAACAAATTATGGCATGCTTTGCTTCAAACCTTGCACAACTGAATCCCCTTCTCTCAGCCTCATCTTTGTTCTGGATGAATTCACCGTACTATCACTATTAAACCATGTATGTTTGTTGTGAGAATCAGATTAATATTCTTGAATTAATATGAATTCCATCTTTAAGTGTCACTATGTGGTAAGCGTTGTACATTTTTTGCATTTGTATGAAGTTGTTATGGCCTTAAATGTCATTTTAATGATTATGTATTCAAAAAAACAGTTCTTTTTTATAACTAAAACATTGTTTATCAGTTAATAACATTCATTACAATTTATATTTATAAGTCATTTATTTTAAATACATTATATACCTATACACATGTCAACAATTACTCATATTACGTTGCCATAAACTTAAGTTGTAGGCTATAATATTTCTGGTGGAAAACCAAAATATCGTAACTATGTCAATAATTTAGGTTAGATCAGTTTATATTAAAACTATTATTATTAAATTCTACTAACAATTATCGTAAAAATTTAAACCTTTATTTGTTTGTTATTTTGAAGGGAAATTGTTGTGCCACGGAATATATAGATAAATAAATAAATAAATTCTTTCTTCTTAGTTTTTTGCAAAATTTCTAATTGTTAAAAAATTTGTTTTAAGGTCATTTTGTTATTATTATAAATTAGTTTTTGGTCTTTGATAAAACTAGCGTTGGAGCAGCACTAAAGATCACTTTTTTCATAGAGACCTAAAATTAGTTTGGCAATGTCAATTTACGGAAAATATTTGCGTTAGTTTTTCAATAATTTCAGATCTTTTCAAATGTAATGAAGTGAATTCTTTATGACTGCTTTTAATTGTAGAATGAATTATGTCCTCTGGCGGCGTTTTAAATTAAACTTGAGCAAAACATATCTCAGTTATTTGTTAACAGATCAAGTCACAGGTCAACATCAAGTTTACTCAAGTTTAAACATTCAAAATTACTTTTAAAAATCTTTAAAATATGCAACATTGAAAAGGTAAATTTATAAGTTTGATATCTAGAGAATTATTTGTTCTTAGCATGCATATGATGTTTTGTGTATAATAGAAAAGAAATGTATTGTATTTGATAATATATTATCATTTTTGTCTCAAAACCTCAATGTTTTTTTATCCACAAGTTTTGCTAATGGTTCTGAGTCTTTTAAGAATGTTCAAGCTTAAGACATAAATCTACAAAAAAAATAAAAAAACAAAAAATTGCTTAAGTAAATTGGTTTATAAACGTCGTGCCATTTTTAATTATTAATAGTTTATTATTTCAGAATCTTTTGCTATTTTATTTATTCGAAGTTGTATGTTTTACCTTTTTACAAAAGCTTAATACAACTCGAAGAAGATCGGTAAATATCTCATTTATCATTAGAAAATGACGTGTATTACTGGTGTGATACACGGTTTTATGTTTTCCGACACAATCGTCAGGTCCACCACTTGTTGTTTTAGTTCAATTCAGTTCGCAAAAAATAGCCTATTTTTAAATGGAAAAAATATCAAAAATTTTTTAGAAGCTTATCTTACATCAAAATTGACAAACCAGTTCTCTACATTTTAAGGCATGGGTTAAAATGTATAATGGCTACATGACAGATATTTGTAAAACTAAAGAGGGATTTGGCTGTCATCGAAGCTGTGAAATGACCAGTATATAAGCTTACTATTGTTCTTAAATTTGAACATTTATTAAAGATTGTTTTCCAAGACATAATTAAAAATATATTAAATTACATTAAAATGTTATCTACTTATAGATAATTTCAACAAGTTTTTAATTTTTTTCCAAATGTTTTTAAAAGAAATGCAGCAAATTCCGTCTGGTATTTGCAAATTGCTGATGTTTTGCTAACTGTAGATGTTTTTAATTTTACGATTAATTTTGGTTTCTGACGGTTAATTCATGAAATTTGCTCAAAATAATTCTCAATTATTTGTTGACAGATGATACTTCAACTGTCAAGATCAAGTTTGATCAACTTAAAACATTTAAAATTGCTGTCACATTAAAAAATAAATGTCTCTAATAATAAATCTATGTCTCTAATGAAAGCTCAGAGTCATCTATTGATAAAATGCATATAATCAGTTTAAAAAAAAATTGAAGAGCTTTTGATATTATATTGTATTTTTATATATTTAATAATACCATAATACCGTGTTTCACCTAAGAGTACGTGTCTGACAAAACCTCAGCGCAACTCAAAATACGTTAGACAAAACCATTTTTTTACAGAAAATTTTTATTGAAAATTTTAAAAATTTCTCATTGTATTCGCAAATTTGTGTGCTTTCTCTTTGCTTTGAAAAAGGAAACTGGTAATATATATTACGGCTTTACGTTTGTAATTGACTGTATTATTATTTTTGTGTATAATTGTATAATTTATTATATAATATACATTTTGTCATTTTATACATATTTACCTGTCTATTTACTTGTTTTCAGTTTCTTTTTGTTGCTCATTAGTTTTAAAATTTTTTTTTATTATTTCAATCAAATAAATTAAAGGCATAGAATATTTACTCTTCTCTTGTAAGCCGTTTTATTAAAGTTTTAGCCTGTCAAATACATATTTAAAATAAAAGCTAATATCTTATCTTATGTTCAAATATAGGTCCCACATCATTATCTACATGAATTTTTTTTTCTATTTTCAACTTTCAGATCGGTTGTTTTGTCTTTATTTTCCTAATACTGGTGTATAATTTTCCTTTCCGTAAAAACGAACAGAACGATAAAGTTCTATTCGTTGTTTTTGAGTTTATTATACACAACAATAGTGATTTGCAAACTTTTATAATTGATCTTTTAGATTCTCAATAAAAGTTTTGAAACAAGAGCTAAAATTTTCCTACCTTAATTAGATTTTAAAATTAAAGTTATGTCTATAATAAACATCTATAATAAAAATTTGTAAATTTAAAGTGTAGAAAGCACACCATATAAGCTCAGAAACTGTTATTTTGTTTACTACTTCCCAACTTGAGCTTTTAGAAATATTACAATAAAGTTGAATAGGTCTTAGCCCTAGATGTGTCTTAAAGTTTGCAACAGCGATACTTTGCAAATATTAGCAGCTAAACGTTTTTAAGCTTTAAAAAAAGCAGTAAAAAAAACGACGCATACAATAATTTTGTTTGTTAGGGTGAGTTTACAAAACCACTGCCATTGGATATTAGTTAAAAAAAAGTCATCATTGACAGTAGATAATCTGTAACAGTAGATACACTCTCTACTGTTTTTGTAACATGTCTCTAATTTTTTGTCAAAACTACGGTCCTCAAGAGGTACTAGTAATGTTGCACACTACTAAATCGATATTAGAATGGTTTAACAATACTGCCAAAGCATCTCAACAGCGGTATTTAAAGAATGCTGTAAAATTTGCTGACATCACCGCTTTAGAACAATGGCCTTTATAAAAAATCACAAGACAAAAAATGTGAGAGATGCTTTTGCACTGTCATAACTTATCTACTATTGTCAGTATGTAAGAATTCAATCTCTTGCTGCAGCTTAAATTTGGTACATTTACATGATTCTACACTGTTTGACCTTCAAGAAGCAAAAAACAATCTGATAAGTGACAACAAACTGTCAAAAAAATTTCAAAAATGTTTGAAATACGCGTTAAAAATTTTTAGGAGTTATTATAGACTCTTTAGTAATAGTAGTATTTAAAGTTCTTTTTCTCACTGTACAGTGTTTATGTATAACAATTAAAATTAAAATTAAATTTAAAAATAAAAAAAAAATCTAGTTTAATCTGTCTTAGTTTTCCTTTTTTTTTTCTAAGTTTTCTTTTTCTGTTTTCGGCCTTTCTATTTTTTTTTCTCATTCTAACTCATTCACCAAGTTTAATATTTTTCTTTCTATTTCTATAATTTTTATCCATTCTATTGCCTCTTTCTTTCTTTTCATTTTGTCTTTTCTCGCTACCATACTTTCTTTTACCTCCACGCATTCCTCTATTATGTGCTCTTGTGTTTCTCTTTCTCTCTCTCTCTTCCACATATTCTGCATTTTTTTTTCTTATTCAAAATCTGTTTCCTCTCTCTTCATTCTCACATCTGAATCTTGCAATAAAATACAATAAGTTATTTTCTTTTTCTTTAATTTTTTCTTTTTAGATATCTAGGTTGTTCTTCTAATACCAGTCTCTCATATTTTGCGTTATCTCTGCTTCCTCTAATTCCTCCCTTCTTTTCTTGTTTCTCTATGTTTCTATTTCTGTCTTTTGTTTTTTCCATTGCCTCGCTTCTCTTTTTCTCTCAATTTCTTCTACACTAAACTATTTTTTTATAGTATTTTTTTTTTATTTTTTTTATGCCTTTTTGTTTATAACTTTCTAGCATTCTTAGTATCTCACTCTATTTTTCTCTCATATAAACTCTATAAATACATTTAGATTTTGACCGGCTTGTAATATTAGGTAAAACCCGCAGTATAAACATATAAAGTGTTTATTATTTATCGGAAAGAAAACATACATTAATATTCTCAAGCACAAACAGTTTTTAGAAATTATCAAATTTAATGTTTTTTTATATTCTTCAAACTTTTGTCTTTAATAAAAAAAAATGACTGCACTTAAATTAATTACTACAGGTAATGTCTTTTTTGCAACTTTGCAAATCTCTTGTTTCTCTTTGTCACGCTTAAATCGTCAAATTATTAAAGTGTAAACTCTTGAGCATAAAGTTAACTTATCTTAATCTAACTTGTTGGAGTTAATTATCAATTTTTTCTTCTGTGGATGTTATATTAAAGACTAATTTTTGGTCATGGTACTTGGTCAAGGTCTAAGAAACCCCTGTAATATGTTAATTTGACGCACTCGAGTTTTTCATCAAATTGTTTCTCAGTTTCTATTTTATTTGACATATAGAGGAGCGAGAAATTGGGAGGAAGAAAAAGGAGATGGGAAAAGGAAAACCAAAGACACAAAAGAAAATATGGAGGGAAAAAAGTTGATGGAATGGTTAGAAGAAAAGGGATGGGAGATACTGAATGGTAATAAACAAGGGGATGAAGAAGGAGAGTGGACGTATGTAGATAGTAGGGGGGAGTCGGTGATAGACTACGGAATAACAAATAAAGAGGCGTGGGGAAAAGTAGAGAACTTTAAAATAGGGGACAGAATAGAGTCAGACCACCTCCCAATAGAAATAAGCCTAGAAGGAAGAAATAGCCAAACAGAGGAAAAAAAGAAGACAAAAGTAGAGCAGAAGAAGGTAATAATTAAAGTGTGGAACGAGCAAGGCGTGAAAGAATACAGGAAAAAGCTGAAAAACGTCAAATTCGAAGGGCAAGAGACAGAGAAGATGGAAGTGGAATTAAAAGAAATACTAGAAAAGGCAACGACTACAACAGAAGTAAGCAGTAAAAGAAAAAAAGCAGAAAAGAGAAATGAATGGTGGGATAAAGAATGCTACCAGCTAAAGAAAAAAGCTACAAAAGCGCTAAGGGAATTCAAAAGAAAGCAAGTAAATAGAAGAGTCTTCTTAGAAGCAAAAAGAAAATATAGAAAAAGATGTATAGAAAAAAAGAGAGAGAAAAGAGAAGAAGAAGATAAAGAAATAAAAGCTATTAAAACAGAAAGAGAGGTGTGGAAGTACATAAACAGAGAAAGATTAAGAAAAGAAGCGGCGAGTGAAGAGATAACAATAAAGGAATGGGAAGAGTTTTTCAAAGATCTTCTGGAAGGAGAAAGAGAAGTAGATATAGAAGACACAGCGATGCAAACGAACCAGACAGCATCATTAGGAACAGAAATTACAAGGGAGGAAGTAGAGAGACAGATAAAGAAGCTGAAGAAGAAGAAGGCACCGGGGAGGGATGGAATACAGAATGAACACTGGATGTATGGGACGAAAGGTGTGATAGACAGATTGGTAGAGGTTATGAATGGAGTGTGGAGAGGAGAGGGATTCCCGACAGGTTGGAGAGAAGGCATAATCTGCCCTATCCACAAAAAAGGAGACAAAAATAGAGTAGAAAACTACAGAGGAATAACTCTTCTTAACACAGGGTATAAATTGTATGCGTCAGTACTGAATGAAAGGCTGAGAAAAGAGATAGAGGAAAAGAAGGCAATACCAGACAACCAAGCGGGATTTAGAGAAGGAAGGGGAACTATGGATAATGTATACATCCTGGACCACTTAGCGAATAACGAGATGAAAAAAAAGGGAGGAAGGCTGTATACACTTTTCATAGATTTTAGAGCAGCGTTTGATAAAGGTCGACAGAAAGAAAATGTGTGAGAATATGAGAAAAACAGGAGTAAACGAGTGGCTGGTGAGAAAGGTAGAAGAAATCTATGTAAAAACAAAAAGCAAAGTTAGAGCAGGGGAGAAAGAGAGTGAGTGGTTTGAAACGTCAAAAGGGGTGAGACAAGGGTGTCCTCTCAGCCCCTTGTTGTTTACAACCTACATGGCGGATATGGAAGAAATGTTTAGAAAGGCGCAAGCTGGGGGATGTGTGATTGGAAGAGAAAAAGTGTGGAGTCTAGCGTTTGCAGATGATGTGGTATTAATAGCAAAAAGCGAAAGGGAGATGGGAGAAATGATGACAAACCTAAAAAAGTATGTGAGGAAAAAAAAGCTAGAAGTGAATGTAAATAAAACAAAGATGCTGGTGTTCAACAAAAAAAAGAGGAAAGAAGAAAAGAATGATTGGGAATGGGAGGGAGAGAAAATAGAGAGAGTAAAAGAGTTCAAGTATTTAGGGTATACGTTTAATGAAAGAGCTACGAACAAAGCGCATGTCAGAGAGTTGGCAAGGAAAGCAAACAAGATAGTGGGATGTGTATGGGGAATAGGAGAGAGGAAGTGGGGAGGGGATTTTAAAAGGAGAATAATGATGTTTGAGAGCTTGGTGGAGAGCGTATTGATGTATGGGGCAGAAATTTGGGGGTGGAAAGAACAAGAGGAAATAGAGAGAATACAAGTGAAGTATTTGAGGTGGGTCCTTGGGGTGGACAGAGAAACCCCTGGGTATATAGTAAGAGAAGAATGTAAGAGAAACAAGCTGAGAGTGATAGAGGGGAAAAGAGCGACTAAGTTTGAGGATAGGATGAATGGAAGGCAAGAATGTAGAATATTGAACGAATGTTGGAGAGAAAAGAAAAAAAATTTGGAGATAAACGAAAGAGAAAAATATTACAGAAGAAATGGGTATGCAAGTAAAGAAGTGGAAAGATTAAGAACAGAAGGCAAGTGGATGAACGCAGAAACGAGCGAAAGAGACAGGGATGTAGATAAGCAAGAAAGAAGGGAAAAAATCAAAGAGTCCAGGTACAACAGGAATTATGAGAAATGTATGACAGAGGAGATCCCGGTGTACCTGGGAAGAGAAAGTGCGAAAGAGAGGAAAATAATGGCGAGGTTCAGGTGCGGAAATGAGGAGAGAGAGAATAGGTATTGAATGGAAAAGGAAGAGAGACTGTGCAGAATCTGTTATGAGGAAAGAGAGACAATAGAGCACATGTGGAATGAATGCAGTGATATGAGGGAGAGAGAAAGAGCAGAAAGAAGAGAAATACTGAAAGAAAATAGAGCGGAGATAAAGTGGATGAAAGAAGTATGGGAGAGAAGGAAAATGAAGGACAAAGGAAGAACAGGGAGGGTAGAATAGAAAATGAAATAAATTGTAGATAGAGTATGTAAGCCGGTATAGGCAACAATAAAGCTTATTATATATATTTGACATTGATTTAAAGAAAAAAAGCTTTAGACTATCTCAAGTTTTAATTTTTTTTTTTAAATAAACTTTCAAGAATTTATGAAAATTTCAAAACACACTACTAATTACTTGAATAATTGTCTATAATTAGTGCAGTCACGAAAAATAGTAGGTACGTGGCGTGGGTTGTATTGTTCTCTTGTAATTGAAGGTCAGTGACTATGTGACATATTTTAGTAAGCTAAATCTGGAAGCAGCGAGGCAAGATTTTGTAATTTCTCAGTCACGAAACTAGATCTTACAGATGGTAATCTTGAAAGTGCTGATGCAGAAACTTTTGATTTGGGACATTGCAATGAAATTCTTGTGCATATTGCACATTAAGAAAGATCTTTTATAAACAATAATATTGTGTTTTAAACGAAAATTATAAATTTAATAATTAAAGTAGACTCAAATTTGATTATTCATCATTGAACATGTTAAATTATAAAAGTCTACTGAGTTGTCCCTGAGCTTAAAACATTTTATTAATTATACGAGTACGGATCGCTTTCAAATCAAAATACCTACTTAGTTCCACCAGATCTGAATAATAATTATTAGAGTTTTTATACCTTTTTACCAGTTAGTATTATCTGTACCTAAGCATCTATAGTTGTGAAAAAAGTCGCACAAACTGACATTTGATAGACGTGTATAAATCAAGTTCAATCTTTGTTCTTTTGCAATTTAGCGCAGATGCTTCAGTTTACCTGGATTAAAAAAAGAATGTAGCACTAACTAATTTTTGGAAACAGCTTATAGTTTTTTTTTATCAAGGCTCATAATAAGAGCTTTTTTTTTAATTTTTCTGTTTAGAGATTACTGATTACATTTATAAGATTTTACATAACTATCGCACTTTTGATTTTCTGTCTTTATTGAGTAAATTGGATTTTGACTAATTACTGCATCATTCGTTGCTTGGATTTTTTTATCTAAACATTTAATTATAAAGTGTTCATTAGTTACATACAATGTAAAAAATCGGAAATTAAATTAATATAAAATAAATATATTTATTTATTGAAATTTTGTGCCGAAGTTTTTCACTAAAAGAATACAAGTTGTAGAAGGTGTATAATATTAACATGAATAAAAGGCGCTGTTATTTTTGTAGCAGGAAGTCTTAGATAGGTTTGTACTAAAATTAGGTAACATAACATGAAAACACTGATACACTTTTTGGTAATCAAGATCGATAAGTTGTGGATACTCAGCCTGCATTTCTTAAAGACTTTATCGAATAGTCTCATTCTTTATTTTCTTGTCTTATTCTATTTTAAATTAGTATATTACGACCCTAGGCCAGAAAGTTGGATTTCCTGGCCGATGTGATAGAAGTGCCGAGGCGAAGCCGAGGCTCTTCTATCACATCGGCCAGGTTATCCAACTTTATGGTCGTGGGTTGTATACTATTTTTCTTGATCCTACGCCGAAAGTTAATTAAAATAATTTATATTAAAGTAGTAGCACGTTCCGAGGCGAAGCCGAGGTGGGGTAGAGGGGGCGGGCCCGCCCGACTTTTGCAAAACTGAGGCGAAGCCGAAGTTTTTGCTGGTCGGGGCGGGCATTCAAAAAAAATATATTAATAACTAAAATGAAAAATTGATAAAATGGCATTGACAATTACAAATTTTCAAAAACTAACAAATACATGCAAACTTTATTGTATTATTTAACTTTAAATATTATAATTAAAAAAATAATCATAATTCATATAAAATGAATTCAATAGTACATTTTTTCTTATCAAACAATTAAATTGTTTTCTTCTGAGGAGGACAATGAACTTTTATTATCCTCTCGCCACTTTTTATAAGTATTATAAACCAAAAGATAACGATCACCAGATTTTTTTGGAGTAGCTTCACTTCGAACAATTATTTTAGCCTCTGTATCGAAATTTCTTATCGTTGCGCATACGAAACAGCGCACTCTAGTGAGAACGCCTCGTACCTCGAGCCGTCCACAAAAGTCCTTCTTTCTGGACGTTGCGCATACGAAACAGCGCACTCTAGTGAGAACGCCTCGTACCTCCAGCCGGCCACAAAAGTCCTTCTTTCTGGAGTGAACTGCGGCCCGGAAGACCGTACTTTCGGCGGGAGGAGCAAGAAAAATAACATTGGCTTATTATAGCTAATTATTACTGCCAGTAAGCTATGCCGGTATGGCAGGTGTTGATTCACAACTAATATTGTGCATAAATGCCGGGCCGCAGGCAATTGAGCCATTTTATAAATGTAAAATAAATTTTTAATTTATTCGAAAAAAAATAGAAAATTTGCAAACAGAATAAAAATATGTATTTATTGTTTTACAGCGCTCAAAAACAATAACGCTAACCAATTAAATTGATATATTCAAATCCATTGTTACCGGCTCAGTACAAACCGATCTAAAACCTGCTGCTACAAAAGCACAGCCGCTCTTAATTCATGTTAATATTACACTCTTTACAATATTTAGCTTACCTAAAAGAAAAGCGGACTTAAAAAACAAATTATCAGCTCTTTTAAGTTATTACCGTTTAATACATGTAGCTTTTCTATTGCAGTCTATTACGTTTTTTTTTTATTTTACATATGATACCAACATATACAAAATTTAATTATATTATATCAAAGAAAAAAAATGTTTTTCTATCATGCTTTATAACATACAACTAAATAGAAAATAATTCTTTCAAATAATTTCTTCATTTTTTATCCGACTTTTTTAAAAAAGAAAGAAATTCTCAATTTGACCTTTGTGTGTTAGTTCCCTCATAACTTTTTTTTTTGGTAAACAGAATTTGATGATTCTTTTCTTATTTGAAAGGTAGTGCTTTTTATTTAGTTTTATTTGAATTTAATCAAGATCTGACCAGTAGTTTTTGAGTTATTCTTATTAATGCGTTTTTTGACATCATTCTATTCTTGAGACTTCAATTGGTTAAAACAATTTGTATAAAAATAAAAAAAATATTTTATATTAATTAAATAATAGTCTATTTATTTAATTATTTAAACAATTTAAATCAATTATTAAATAAAATAATCATATTGAAGTTGGTATTTGTTCAAATTTCTAATTTGTATTATTATTTATCATGCTTTCAGTTTTGATAAATAAAAAAAAATTAAAAGCTTAAAATAAACATAATAATAATTAAACAACATTGATTTTAACAAGCTGCACACTCTAGTTTTTTTAGTGAGATAAATAAATAACAAAAAAATAAAGCAACAGGTTTATCATAACATAGGATATAGGAACATATAGGAACACTAAGAATTTTTTAACACAATGTATCTAAAAAAGCAATTTACTTAATTATCGACTATAATGCACTACCGCTCTAATTAATGAATTATTAAGATTGAAGATACAAAAAAAATAATGTAAAAATTGTACAATGTGCAGTTTGTAATGTACATTATGCATAAAAATTATTTTTTTTAAATATGTCGCAAGCAAATAAATATAAAAAAGCATAAAAATCAACAACAAAATGATAAAAAACCAATGTCTAAAACCAAAAAACCAAAACCAACCAAAAATCGTTTTACTTTAAAAACAAAAACAAAAAAAAATAAAAATGTGCAATAAGCAAAAAAAAAGTAGAAAAAACTAATGAAAGAAAAATAATGAAAGCAAGAAAAATATGAAAAAAAAATAAAAGAAAGAAAAAATAGATAAAACAATTGAAGCAAAAACTAAATAAAACAAAACAAAGCATAAGATAGAATTTGAAAAACAGAGATTAAGACATATAAAATAATTTAAGTAAAAGCTTTTTTAAAAAAAATTTAAAAAAATTAAAAAGCAGAATATTTCATCATAAGAAAATTTTATATATAGAATATTTATATATAAATATATAGAATTTTATATATATTTTTATATAAAATTTTATAATAGAATACAATGAATAAGATTATAGTATAAATAAAAACGAATCGAGATAGAGAAGGAGACAAAAACCAATAAATACATAGAAAATAGTAATTTCAAAAACTTAAAAAAACGAGAAAAAAAAATGAAAATATAAGAAGATAAGCAAAAAAAATAAATGACAAAGCTAGAAGTAGATAAGGGTAAATTTAATAATAGAACAAAAAACGGAACATGCAAACAAAACAAGTCTAACTAAAACTAAGCCAGACACAGAAAAAAAATAAAACAGAATAAGAAAAACGTTTAATTTAAAAAAACAAAGACAACATTTTATTTGAAAAAACCAAAACAAAAAAAATAAAAATGTGCAATAAGCAAAAAAAAGGAAAAAAAAATTAAAGCAAAAAAAATATGAAAAAAATTAAAGAAAAAACTAATGTTAAAAAAAAGTTGTAGCAAAAACTAAATAAAATAGCATAAAATAGAATTCGAAAAACAGAGATTGTTTGAACACGTCTCAAATTATCAAAAAAAAAACATTTTGAAAAGAAAACAATTATTGAGCACATAGAAGCTTGGTTGTCCAATCAGCAGTGTACTTTTAATTTTGAATTTTATCTATAAACACTGACATTTTAACATTTAGAGATTTTAACAATCTATGATACAAACTCATAATAATTTAGAATTAAAATAAATACGAGAAGATAAATTTAAACAAACGTTCTTAACGAAAGATAATCTGATAATACAATACAAAAAAACAAAACATTGATATTTGGTTTTGAATTTAAATTTTTTGGTTATAATATTTACATCTTCATAGTTTTTTGCAAAAAAAAGAAATAATTTTGCTAATGATGTAATTTGTGTTGTATTTTAAATTTTGCAAGATTTTGTTTAACATTTTTATGAAAATAGCAAGTACCAAGGAGAGGTAACATAACTTTTCCCGGAGCTACGTTGATTGAGAAACCAGGAATGATTTTAACGTGAGGTCAAGCGAGAAACTTAAATAAGTTAAAATTTGAAAAATATATTTTACTATTTGCAGGCTTACGACTATAGTAAAATGATTAACAAAATTACAGATTATATAAAGAAATGACAAGCACAAGTTTGGTCACTAATGAGTTGAAATTTTAAGAATATTTTCAACTATTTGTCAGCGTATACCTTTCCTAAAACGATTAAATTAAGCAAACTGCAATTTTTATTTAAAAAAATGACAAATGCATGTTAAGACAATAACAAGAATTAAAATTTTGAAAATATTTATTGCTGTTTGTTAGCTTAAAACTTTCTTAAATTGATTAGTCTAAACAAAGCACAGAAAATATATGTTAATAATAGATTGCAGATTATTAAAATCTCTATTGAAAAACTGTCTTCAAGACGTATTGAAGATCAGATTAATATTTATCATGTTTGCACAACAGATAATTACTTAAACTAAACTGCAATTCATTGTTCGATAATTTCACATCGACCCACTGTTGACAGAAGCTACGCCCAGATTAAAAAAGTTATTGACTCGCCCAAACTTACAAAATAAATAAGTAGTATCTCTCGTCAATCTTTAAAAATAAAAGTTGATTGCCAATAAATATGCATCAAGTCAACTTTTTATTGATCGTTGTAAATTACATTTAGTAGAAATTGATCTTAATATAAACCATAAAAAACCATGATATTATGAAACAGTTTTGAAAACATACCTGATGAAACATAGTATGGCATTTTCTAGAAAAATTATACTTCTAATTACATATTTAAAAAACTTGAATCTTATTCTGAATATTCTGAAAAGAACTTGAACATAGATCGTTCATTTTTTCAAATAGTCGCTTTGAACAGCGTCGGAACGTTAACAACTGGAAGTATTAAATTAAATATTTTCTCTAGCAAGTTTTTATATTTAAAATGTCAGAGATATTAAATACAATAAGAAAGTCACTTAAATCTAATTATTGGCATTTAATAGTTTTGTGAACAACATTTTGAATAATTTATTGCAACAGCTTTTGATTTTGGTTGACAACACTACCAATTTATCAAGTTATTGTATGAATTTAATTGCCAACTTTTGGGTAATCAGAATCGTCATTGTCATAAAAGTAACTTTGTAAAAAAAAATTATTCATAACTTAATATAATATAATATAATATAATATAATATAATATAATATAATATAATATAATATAATATAATATAATATAATATAATATAATATAATATAATATAATATAATATAATATAATATAATATAATATAATATAATATAATATAATATAATATAATATAATATAATATAATATAATATAATATAATATAATATAATATAATATAATATAATATAATATAATATAATATAATATAATATAATATAATATAATATAATATAATATAATATAATATAATATAATATAATATAATATAATATAATATAATAAAAATAATTCACATTTTTTTATAACTTTGATAATAAAACGTTATCAAAAACAAATTTCAATACAAATGTTATTGTATAATAAATGAGACGGATATTTTGTAGAAAGAAAACATAGACTTGTGTTTTCGTTTCGTTTCACAACTATACAATATATGTGGAGTCTAATGCTTGTCGCAATTAGTTTTTAATAGTTTTTTCTAATATAACACTGCTTTAACTTAAAAACACTTAAATACGGACATCTTTCTGAAAAGACCGTGTCGAAAGGTTTAATAAAATTGTCGAGTTATTCTAGAGAGGAGAATAATTTTCGCCTCTAGCGTGGTTTACGCGTCGAGTTACCGTGTTTGCTCTCACTTTTATTTCCCTGTCCCGATGACGCCTCCACCGATGGAGTGCCAAACGTCGACAATTTTATAAAGCTTTTTGACACGGTCTTTTCCGAAAGATTTCAATATTTCAATGACTTTGAGCCGAGAAAGCCTTTCTTCTTCACTTAAATACTGATTATTATTATTATTATACAAATAATTAAATATTTATCAACCAATCTAAAAGCTAAATAGCTATTCACACCAATTTTAGCTTCTCATTGCAACATTTAGATTGCATGAGGCTGCTAATAATAACACTTTTTTATAAAAAAATGTTTTGCAAAAAAAACATGTGCTAAATATTTGTATAGCTAAATATTACTCAGACTTTAATGAGTTTGCACTATACATTACTTTGTTAATCATCTACCATGACAGGAATCAATATACTCATTTAACAAATTAACTTTATCAATTTATCTCAAGCCGCTAATTACATTTAACAAAAAACACATTTAAAATAAATACAATCTTGCGGATATAAATTTTAAATGTCAGTTTCTCGGCTTTCAGTCATTACCGGTGAGGAAATCCTTTTCTAATTAGCATTTAAATGAAACATCTTTAGAGGTGAAAATCTAGACATTTATAATTTTTAAAAATAATCACAAGAAACATCTTTAAAGTATAAACCCGACTTTTTAACTAATCATAATTGTTAATTATAATATACTTTTATATAGAACCTGCTTATTTTGTATAAATAACTAACACATTATCTATTTAAATCTAGAGCCGCAAAACGTGGTGGCTAGTAGCGTTGAGTGGCTTTATGTGAGATAGAAAAGCAGTAAACTATTTTCGCGACATTTAAGAGCAATCGTCGTATTGTATTTTTAAAATGTTTGCCAGTCTAGAAAAATAGATAAAGTCTAATGTCTATTAATTTCTAAGATATAGAAATGTAAACAAATAAGGTATTGCTAAAGCAAGGAATATACAGCTTGGGTATTATCCGGATATAAAAGTGGTCAGATTTTTTTTTTATATCAACCACAATCACTTATTACAATTCGTTTACTGACTAGCTCGTTAATTTGGTCTTACCAATATTAACCGAGTGAATCAGTGCAACCGCTTGCAGTCGAATACTGTTTGCTTATATGCAATGTTCTATTGCTTGTTAGAAAAGATGAACACCTGGATGCTAAAAAAACTATCGTCTCAGGGAAGTTTTATATACATTAGGTTTGCAGGTACACATGATCAAACTGTTATCTATGATAACAGTGAATCAAAAGATATTAAAGTATTAAAGATAATAAAGTAAATCAAAATATTAAAAAATAACATATTAAACATTTTTTGTAAGTGAGATCAGACTTTGTAAAGTACAAAAAAAATTGTCAGTCGTATGCTACATTGTTGAAAGCTATTAAGCATTAGCAAAAAAGCATTCAATCGTCCAAATCTTCTAAAAAATAATGAGTTTTTGGAGTTTTAATAATTCTATTTAGAGCATTTTACAAATAAGCCAACAAACGCCAACATTACGTTTTATTGTTCCGTTTTTATTGGGTGTAGTATTCGTATTTTGTATAGTTTGCAAAAATAAAATATATTTTTGGTTTCTTGACTTCTGAATAGGGAATTATTTTTTAGGTAATTTTTTTTTTAATAGAACATTGACTGCTGCAAAATACCGAGAGGAGATTTTACAGTCATTCTTTACACAGCTTTACGACAATGAAATTGTGAACAAATAATCTTGCAGCCAGACAGTAACGCTAAAATTATCTCGATGAATTGCGTCAGCTCTAGATCAGTAACATACTATTTTAAGAAATCCGCAGTTAACGGTCTTAAGTTACGTTCACAGTTCAGACTTAAACATTCCTGACCAGGTTTGACGCCAAAATTTAAGAAACACCCATTTCTTGTTATTTGGTGTTTATCTAATATTACTCACTTAAAATATTGCGGTTTTGATCTTCTTAGTAATTTGTTCAATTTCATGTTCCACGTATGAATAGAAAATTTCCAAAATCTTTTTATTGTCATTCACCATAAACTAAATTTGTAGAAAACCATCTATTTCTATAATTTAATAGCACCTCACACCGAAGTGGCATTTTTGGTGATAGCAATTTGTGTTATTTTAAGTTGTTACCGTTTCAACTACTCTATTATATTAAACTATTTCAATTATTTTTATATCTTAGGTTTATTTGTTTTGCAATTAATATTTCTTTTAATTAATTACTAAGAATGTTTTATTGATCGGGTGACAATCTAATGAAAATACATGTGGGTTTTTATGTTTTTCTTCAATTATTAAAAAATGGTCAGTAATATGATAAAAGAGTGCTAGTTGATGTTGAAGTGGATGGAAATAATTATGTCAAATAATATTGTTTTTATAACAAATTTAAATTTACTATAGCCACATTGAAAAAAACAAGAACTTTAAACCATAAGAAAAAGAGTTATAAAATCTGATCGTTTAGACTTGATAAAAACCAAGGTTTGTCGAATTGGACTCAAACGCAATCAATTAATACTTATTACTCATTGTTTTTATCTCTGTCACTGAATATAACATCTGAAAAGAAAATCAGTCGCACTGTAGTAGAAAGCATACAAATTGTATTGAAGAACCTATAAATTTGTACTTTTTGAACATAATTTTTCCTTGAAATTTAAAACTAACAAAGACCGGTTCTTTCATAAATTTTCACGTGTTAATTGTTAGAAAGTACGATTCCAATAATGTCATAATTACATCTTCTAATTCATAATTTTAATTGCATAATATTTAAGTACGCTTAATTGAATGTTTGTTTGAATATCGGCTTCTTATTCTAATTTATACATTGACTTGTGTAACATTATTTGTTTACATGCGGCTGCCTATTATGTCGCAGTTTAGGTCAGCAAACTCTAATTGCTTGTAAACCAGCAAGATCACGGTCAAGTTATTTTCAGTCAGAACTAAACTTCTTATGTGTGTGTATTATGTCATAAGTTTCTAATTGCATCGTAATAAGTTTGTTTTAGAATTTTAATTGATTTGTATTAATAGTTGTTGAAGTAAATGACACTGACATACTAATGACATAATGTTTTGTTCATCAGTGAAAGCTTGTAAATAATAGCAATTCACTACTAGTAGGCTACCTCGTACCATAATCTCTAAAAATTATATCAGATGTCAAAAATTATTGTTAAAAAAAGTTGCGTTATATCAAGGTATGTACTTATATTATTAACAAAGGTCAATCACGTCCGACGCAAGATTGTAATAATTGAGTTTTCCAAGTGCTGTGCTGTGTACACGTTAATGATTTTTAAATAAGTAGTTTACACGATTTATTAAAAATTTTATTAATAATTTATTGTTGCACGTCAACAATAAATTACTGCCTACATTTGATAGGTTCGTTGATAGGTTGCCATAAATTTTAGGTTGGCTGGTTTATATCAAAACTAATATTTTTAAACTTTACTCATAATCACTATGAAATCGTAAAAAGTTCTTCATTCTGAAATAAAGTTGTTGTGTCACGAAATATCATATAGTTAGACAAATAAATAGATTTCTACTTCCTGATGTCTTAAATCTTTATAAAATATGATCATTAAGAAAAGCTGTATAAAGGTTTGCTATTTTTATAAATTGAACTTTGGTGTTTGCTAAATTAGCCTTGTAGCAACACTAAGCACTTCTTTTTTTTTATAAAAACGTTAAACCAAATATATTTTAGTTTTCAATAAGCAATGACAGCTTACAAAACATAAAGCGTTGGTCTTTTGATAATTTCAGATCTTTTTATTTATCATGCAGCAAATTTGTTATGATATGTCCAAATAGCTAATTTTTTGCCAAGCGGTAGATGTTTCTGATTTTACAATAAATTTTGCGTCATATTTAATTAAACTTGCTCAAAAAGTGTTTCATCTAATAATTGACAGCTAATACGTCAACTGTCATAAAGTTTAACCAGCCAAGCATTCAAAACTACATTAAAAAATTTTTGTTAAAAAAAACTAAAAAAAAAAGTTAAAATCTTAGGAAGTAATGTTTTGTTGACGTGCTTATCATTATAAATTATATTGTTGGTGGATTAATAAATTTCAAAGCCTAGTTGCACAAACGTCGATTAACAATTTGATGACGACTAAGCGTTAATCGGCAATTAAATTGATATTTTGGCCAATCAAATGAGAAAAAATAAACAATTAAGAAGTTGATAACAATTAAAATTTGATTTTTGTTATGCAACCGGTTCTAACAGTCTTCAAAAGATTTAAAAGACCTTTCGAAACCCTTTAAAAACATAACTACAATAGCTAGACATATATGTTCTTGCAAAGTTTTTTGTAAATATTTATATGTTTATTAATATTTTACCACATTTTTGAAGTGAAAACTTCTTTAGCGGCGCTGAGCACTTTTTTTGTATGGGTAAAAACTTTCAAACTCGCGTCAGGGTCACGTGATGCTGATCGAAAAAGCGTAAGATCAAGGGGAAGGGAGAGGAACTCCCCTATCTCCCACTCTTTCTACCGTGCCTGAGTGCATAGATTTATTATAATGCACTGCGATAGTCCGCCAAGACGTACCATCTATTGCTCTCACTCTCAACTGCATTAGTATTCGATAGCGCTATCTTTTAGAGAGGTTCCTACCAATAGCAAAGCAGAAATCAGTAGACGCAGAGTACACTACGTCAGCATGACACTAGAATTATTTTGACGTTTCTATTAAAATTTTTCTAATCACATAATTTGAACAGAAAACTTAGTTCAGTCACTTAAAAATTGAAAATAATTATTGTCAAGAAAAATATTTAATAATTTGAAGGTAATTTTATTTATTGAGATTTCAACCTCAACTTTTATTTTCTTCCAGCTTTCTAATGTTTCTCTATTTTCTTAAAGCCTAACTTCAATTTTACAAATTCATAGGAGAGAAGTTTTTTATTTTCATTATTGTGATTGTCACGATGCAGTTGTGGGTTTGTAAGCTGATAAAATATGAAGCGGATAATAAAGTTTACATGGGTCTGACACAACTAAAAGTTGGTGAAATTTTGAAATTGGAATAGAGTTTTTTGATAAAATAATTAAGAATCATTAGCACTGATGAAAAAACCTTTATTTATAAATAATTATTCATTCCAAAATAAAATTGATTTTTAACCTAATTTTCGTATTTTATTAGATTGTGTAAATGTCAAATGTCAATAAGTTGACAGCAAAGCATTGCATCGTTGATTGTCGACTAAAATCGTAGAAATTCGTGTCTGTTTAATCACTATAGACTCGTGTGCGACATACAACAAATATGATGAAAAGGATAAAAAATGTGTTTCATTAAATATAGAAAGAAATGGAGAGATGTACCAATTTCTTTGATATGTTTTTTAAGAACCGAAGTATATTCAGCATGCATAGCTATATCTAATGTATTAAATCTATGGCCTGAGTGTGCTGCTCTGTTTAGGCGGCACAGGGCGCTTGCGCGAATGACCGTGTGTGTTTATGTACAGCGTCCCACGCGTATCCAAGGATGGTGACAGCTGATTGCTTGACTGTTGTGTAGTAAATACACTGTTGTGTATTCGTAAATGTGAATTGTTTAAATTATGGAAATTGAACAAAGTGAATCTATTAATGAAAAAAGTGATGATGAAGTAGTGAAAGAAAATGAGTAAGTAAGAAAAAAAAATTGGAAAAAGCTTTGATAAATTGCCAATGATTTTAAGTGGAGATTTCAATATAAACTTTGCAGACGATAAAAATCAATGATTAATTGAATTTTTAAATAATGAATTTGGTTTAACTATGTCAAATGATCGCAGTTTTAGCACAACGAAATACAAAACTACTATTGATGCGGTCTTTATTAGACACTTAAATAGGTTCGAATCAAAACTGTTTGTTTCTTACTTCAGTTATCATAAACCAATTGTATCAGTTGTAAAAATTTGCGATCATGATTCTGATAATAACGATGGTGTAAAAGTCGTCGAAATTATGGATGGAAGTTGATTTTTGTGAGAGATAAAATTTAATGTAATATATAAATAACGATATAATATTATAAATAACAACATATAAATTGTCATATTTGTGTACGATAGCGCAATAAATAAACATTGTATTCTACCTCATAAATGATAGTACTTTTATACTTATAATTAAACACAACGTTAATATTGAAGTTTTCACTTCTGCCGGCACTCCCGGAGTGCTACCTTTTTTTTTTTGTTCTATCATCAGTATTTTCCGCAGCGCACGCGATGAAAGACATTTTATGGCTAATCTTTTTAGACCTTTGGTTGGTATTAGTAACAATTTCTAAGAACTTCAGATTTTACTCAGAAGTTTACTCTATTCCAGAGTAACCACTCTCAATCTTGAGACCAAATTGGCAAAATACACTTAAGCTTCACACTGTACACTTTTATTTTCAACAATTTTTATTTCAACCTTTTGATCACTTTTAACTTGATTGACTTATTAATGATTTAAAACTAAAGTTGAAACAAATCAGAAAACTCAGTGGGAACTAACTTTCTTTTCTTCGTTTTCCCGTATTTTACCCAATAAATTTCTTAATAGGTTCAGAGAACAAAAACATTCTCTCTAAACCTTCCAGCTTTTTCCGGTATCTCGTATCTCTCTCTCACCTCTGCAAAACTTGTGGTTTTCTCTCTCTCAAAAGCGCAACAGTTTCCAGAATAAACCAAATAAGTATCTAGATATTCCAGCGCTTCTAGAAGCTTTTTGATTGATAGATGGAATATTCTAGATATCTTTAAAAAATTAAAAATTAATTATAAAAGTTGTAATTTGTAATATATGTAAGACATGCAACATATTATCAAAAGAAGTCATTCTAGTAATGTCTATAAGTGCTCTAATAGCATTTATTAATGACCATTAAAACCATCAGTGTTGGACACATTAAAAAATTCAAAAACAACAATTTGAAAAATCTTTAAGTAATTGCAGTTCTGTCAGATAAATTATTATAGCTTTTAACCTTCAGCAAAAAAAATATTAGAAGATTGAAGTGTGTATTGGTCTGTTGTCCTGCAGCCACTAAACGGTTTAATCGATTTTGATTTATTTTTTTTATTTGAAAGCTGAGGCACTTGATAGTGTTCTCAAGTAGTCAAAAAATCTGTTGTGCTGATTAAAAATCAAAATTGTTTTTTTGATAAAAAAACCCGATCAAAATATTTTTCACAGGTCTGATCTAGTCAAAATTTGGTGTTATATTTTTTTAATAATATTGTAAAATCAGTGTAACTTTAAACTGATGTTAAAAAACATTCCCAGAATTTAAAAAACACTCAATTCTTTTACTAACTTGCAACAGAACTATTTTGTTTCAACCCATTGCAACGGTAACACTTGAAAATTTTTTAAATTTGGATCTACGTCCGATTGAAAAATATGGTTGAATAAATCATTATAATATTTTCAATATTTTACTGAAAAAGAAATCTTTAAAAACTATAAACTTGTAAAACCGCTTGGTTTTAAGTACATCTTTTATCTGCTTAAATTATAGTGTGTAAATTTAAAAAAAATATCTTGTAAAAAAAAATTTTTGACAAAAACGTTTGGACGGGTAAATTTGGTTCTTAAATAATGCGTCTTTTTCTTTTTCTATAATGGATATTTTATATTATTTTATAATGGATATTTATAATTGTCACTTTTGAGTTATAACAGCATTACAAATATAGGGTACTATTTTTGTTAAATAGTGCCCTATATTTTCATTTTATTATATTGTAGACCTATCAATTTTCTTTATAGCTACATCAATTTTGTTTCCCGAAGCATGTCAGTTCAAATTAAAAAAGAAAACTGAAACCAAAAATAAACAAAAATTAATAGATTATGCTTAATTATCAAATTTTAATGTTAACGTTTATCATTATTGTGGACGCTTTTATGAATTGTCAATTGTACAAGCTCTTACTTGAAAGAATAAAATTTAAACGTAGAG
The DNA here is from genome assembly GCA_947359425.1 of Lagria hirta. Lineage (NCBI taxonomy): Eukaryota > Metazoa > Arthropoda > Insecta > Coleoptera > Tenebrionidae > Lagria > Lagria hirta. Next base: position 33,386,441 of record OX375794.1, read on the forward strand.
AAATTTGTTTTCTTTTATTGATTAATATTTCAACACAAAAGTGCAGTTTATTAAAAAAATATCTAAACAATCCTCGCATTTTTTTATCAACAGTGAGTAAAACCTGGAACAAATTCAGACAGATATATTATGTCAAAATGTGCCAGCTAAGAGTTCTTTTTTGATAGAAGAATCGAAACTAATCAATTTCTCATTCACACACCAAACAAATTCTTTAAAATTAATATTTGTTGTATCAATAAAAATTAAAAAAAAAACATTAACAAAAAACTCTTAACGCAAATGTTTGACCTAGTAGCTATATACATAGTCTGTTTATGATAGAAGATCAAAAAAAAACTCAATTTACACTTAAGCATCAAACCAATTTTTCAAAAATATCATTTTTCTTCAAACGTCAGAGAAGTACGTCATTTTTGAATTAGGTTGCCATAGTTTAAGTTTCACTTCTCCGCCGGCGGCAGAAAAAGTACTTTTTCTGCCGCTACAAATTTTTTTGCGTTTTTGTTATTTTCCTGTAAATAAATAACTAAACATTAAATTAATATCATGAATTTATTAACGAATTATAAAAAAACAACTTAATTATTTGCCACCATAGTAAAAATTAAATGTGCAATTACTAACATTTTTAAAATGAGAACCGTTTGATGCAACTGATGACCCCGAATCACAAGAAACGTGAACGCTAGTTGCTGAAACATTGCTTGCGACGGACTCTGAAGGTAAAACTAGTGGCGAAGAGGTGCCAGCGATCAAAATTTTTCCAGCGGTTTCATTTTTGTTGCTGATGGAGTCTGCAATATAACCTTCGGCACACGATGTGCTCTTCCATCCGCCTAGACGTTTCAGACCGGTGATATCTCCCCCAGAATCTACAAATATTGTGGCTGACGTTCGCCTTAAGGAGTGTTCAGTAAATAATTTCCAATTTGGCAACTTCAAAAATAAAGCTACATCTTTTGCTACGCTTCCAATTTTATGAATGCCCATAACTGACTTATAGCATTTCCCGTTATGAAATTTCACAAAAAGACGATCCTCCTTCATGTCTTTTGGTCTCAAATTAACATATTTCCTGTATATGTTAATATTACGTTCTCCGACAATAGCAAAAGACCGTGGTTTCTCTGTTTTATTAAAGGGAATCTTCACATGTATCAACGAGCCTAGGTCTTCGACGTCCTCAACTCTCATATTCACAAGTTCGTCGCATCGGCACGCCCCTGCTACTCCAAACAAGAAAACAGTCTGTAAAACATAATTTATAATAACAATGTTTATAATATATATATATTATTGCAAAATACCTTAATTGCTAAATATTGTTCGTTGGGTGCATTCTCTAGAAACTCCTCAAATTGTATTTTTGTGAAGACATCAGCTTTCTTCGGAATGTAGCCTTTATTTTGCTGTTTTAAATAAGCACGAAGCTTCAAGTACTTGGCCAAGTCTGCACCATCTTTGATACTTAGCATGGTTCGTAACATCGAATATTGTGACCACAAAGTCGAACTCTTCATTTTCATATCTACTGATAAATGCAAGAAGTACGCCAGCAACACATCTTCTGAGTAATCCATCACATTACTCTTAGCGCACCAATTAGTAAATTTCTTGTATGCTAGTTCATAAAGTTTTTTGGACTTTCGTGGAACGAGGTTTTCTGTTGCCTTCTGAGCTGCCTTTGCGATTTCACTTACCAATAATTACTTACCAATTATTGTTAAAACGTGCAAAATGTGAAATTTTTTCGCTGTTGTTTGGAGCGTTGTCAAGGAAACTTCAGTTTAAATTCAAAGCACTCTTTTTGAAACTAACAAATTAAAGTAAAGCGTTGTAATTATTATATTGTTGTTCTTTACGTTTGAAGAAAAAATAGCGTTCTTTATACGTCGGCGAAGTCTTACTTTTTGTGCTTCATCTGTAGTAGTTTCATGCCGGACTCACTACGTTCGTCCGTCACACTGAAACTACTACAGATTCAGCACAAAAAGTATGACTTCTCCGCCTAATAAAGAAATATACTATTGCTGTACCAACAAAAATCAATAAAAAAAACCGGAAACATATGATATAAATAAAGTTTTAAAGTAATTATTCAAAGTGATTGCCTTTTACCATTAAGCAATATCTCAAGCCAAAATAAATACTTGTTAAACCCTGCTAATAACATGTTGTGTGAAATACCTTATTTGGTATTAAATTCTTTTTTTAGATTTTCTAAATTATTCTGATACATTTTGCTTCTTAAATTACTCCACTGAAATAAAAAGTCTACAAAATGAGCGGAAAAAATTATTGAGTTTTATTTAACAAACATGAAAATGACGCCATACACAAAAAAAAAACTGTACAAAAAAAATATGCGTCACATTAGAACAAAATTGACCTGTCTCGACGTTTTTCTTAAACATTTCGCGTTACGTATTTATCAAATTTAATTGTTGCTTAATCCACACACTGTTTATTTTGGTAATTGTAAATTTAGTTTTGATACTACTGGTGTATATTTTTTGAAAACTTTGCGTCAAAGCTTGCTATGAATGTTTAACTTTGTACTGTGAACGTACCCGTATTGATGTGACAGTTATTAGTTTTATATATAAACTTCACTCTTAATTTGATAAATCGTTAATTTAACACAGTTGTGAAATTAAATTAAAAGCACTTGTAATGTCAAACAAAAAAAAAATAAACCTGCTGAAAGTACCCGTCCAGAACTTCTCACATAGCTGAGCAAAAAATTACTGTAAAGTTTTCCTTAGGTATCTTGCAGCAGTTGATGTTTTATTAAAAAAAATTGAACCATCAAATTTACTATTCACTATCAACTCGGTGGCCGTTACAAAAATAAGATTCTAGCACAAACATTTTTTGTTCTTGTGAGAAAACTATTTTAAATTCAAAAATCAACTTGAGAAATATAGTAATTATTTTGAAATTTAAAGCAATTGTTCTAAAAATTATAGCCCGTTTACATAAACTCATAGATACGGCCAACAATGACACCAAATTTCAAAAAACTCCTGTTATATCATTGTGCTTGAAAAATATGTTTGCGTCAAAACACATTGTGAGACTTATTTTAATAATTTAAAATTAATTTTGTCTTATTGATTTTTCTGTAATATTCTAAATACATTTGAAAAAAGACACTGTAATAAATAAATGACATAATATTATGCAAGATTTTCAACGTTAATAAAACAAAAACAGTTTGTTGGCAAACGCTTAAAGTACTTAAAAGTTATTAATTTTCGAGCAAATTAAAGGTTCTACTTATGAGACTTATTCAATATGCAATTACTCTATTCTAGTGATATTTAGAACATTTGGTTAAGAAATATACTTGTTTGCTAGGTGATATTTTAAATGTTTCAGGGTATTATGCTGTTAGCATTTCTATCGCGAAATCAACAATTCTGCAAAGCAACTGATGAGGTAACCTGCCTAACTGACAAGCTACCTAATTAAATCGGTTCTGTTTCAGATAGCCTCCTACACTTTTAGATATTCCATCAACAATCATCAAATCATTACCCAACACTGGGAACAGCGTAAATCCGATATAGTTCTAGGCTCTTACAGTTTCTTGGGATCCGATGGAAAAGTTAGAATTGTTGAATACCAGGTCAACGGTTCATCGGGCTTTAGAGCAGTTGTTACTTATAGGAACCCACCAGGTATTTAAAAAATAAACTGGATTCTACTTATTTGACATTTAAATTAAAAATAATTAAGCTTATAGAATTACGTATAGGTTTCAGAAGGGAACTAGTGACCTTTCAGAGATATTAAGCAACCGAATTGGTTTCAGATTATTAATATTTAGTACAGGGTCAGATTTGTTGTTAAACTTTTTTAAAACTTTAAACATTATTAGAAATCAAGAAGAAAATAATATGAACTGTGTAGAAAATAACGTCTAGTGTTTAATGAAACTATCTTTACGGTTTTTCTAACTTCTGGTATAAATTTTAAATCGACAACAAATTTGTGATCGGTTATATCTGCTAAAGGTAGTTATACTGCAAATAATTTCTTGAAACACCATCGTCTCTAGATCAAAATTGTAGAAATATCATACGATCATTAATCTAAAGTAGAGCTAAATGCCTTGTTTAGCATACAGGTATGAACCATTTTTCCCAATCTTTTGCAACAAAAACCTATGTTTTTCTCAACTATATAAACAAAAAAGTAAATAAATGTAATAGTTATTTACCTAACGAGTTCAGAAAATAGATTTTCTCAAATAAACGAGCACGAATTTAGAAAAAGCTTTCCCGAAACAGTTAGATACAATATTTTTGTGATAAATATATGACAAAAATTTCAATATTATAATAATTTGCTATACTACTGATAATGGGTGTTTTTTTAACATTAGCGTCAAAGCTTGCTATGAATATTTAACAATGAACTGTAAACATAACTTTATCATCAAATCAAAGTGACAGTTATTAATTTGACACCAGAACCTTACCTTAGTTTTTTCAATCAATTGATAGTTTAACACTTAACGAGATCAAATTAAAATTACTTGAAAGCACTTGTAGTGTTATAACAGCCGAAAAAATAAACTTTAATAACAAAATTAAATTTATAACAATTAATCAACACGTCGTTCATCGATTTTAAGGCATTTGCTGACTTTTTGAACAATTGCGTTACTGACCTAATCTAACTCATCAAAGTTATTTAAACCTTGGAAAATGTCACATAAAGTGAGTTTGCAGGATCTTGAAGGGTAAATTATATCAGTATTTTGGCTTATAAATCCACGATCATAATTTTCAACGAATCAAATTTAAGGTCTTGTAAGTAGTATGTGAAGAACTCATTCAAACTTCAATCAGTTGCAACTTGCCGATGAGTTTCAATAAAAACAAGACATGTCCAAGTTTTCAGATGTAGTTTGAATGAATTTGCATTGGTTTTTTTTATTAAATTTATACTTAATTTAAATTGAATATTTAAGTTTATTTATTACAAGATTGAACTGCGCGAAGAACCGACCATCTTAATTTTAAATTTAATTAAAATTATATTTAAATTTAGTTAAATGCATTTTGTGTACATTACGTAATTTGTTGAATTTTGGTGAACAAGCAATCACAAAAATTTTTATATTTAGTTGCAATTAACTTAATATCTCTTTAATTTACCATTTGTAAATCCACCCCCAGTGTTTCAAAATTTAAAAAGATAAAAACATAAAATTATTTTAAAAACAATATGGATATTACTGTTATTAACTATTAATAAAGACTCAAAACAAATCTGCATTGAAGATTATAATGTACAATTATTATTAATTATAAGTATGTATTATCATTGACTAAATATATCTTTTACTTAGTCTATGGTATTATAGAGCATAAGGATTGCTACCGATATTTTACAAAAATTTAATTTAGACAAATGTATAAGCTTAATAATGCTGTTATGTTTGTGCTACAAAATCCAATTGACTGATGTTCTATATAGACGCTAAACCAAGTAAAAATCCAAATTTTAGAAAAATTACAAATGTCACGCTTTTGTTACATAATGGTTTAAATTTTGATTGCTGAAACAAGTTTTGTAACTTCACATAAAAATTGATTGCTTTTTTTTGTGTGCTCCTCCCAATTATTCTAAATTCGCGTCTGACTTTTATGTAAAAATAATAAAAAATGTTGTAGAATCCAAATTGTTCAAAATCTTTTACAACAATAAAATTATTAATTTTTTTCAAGATTCTTGTGTGCATCAAAATTAAGACATGTTTCTTGTTTTTACCATTTTATATATAAATTGGTTTTTAATCATTACTTATTATTTTGTGATTCTGTGTTTTGTGATTGATTATATTATTACTTTACAAATTTACATTACTAATGTTTATAATTGAACTTAAAGTTAAACGAAAGTTTAAAATTTTAATGTGTAACGTAAAACAAGCATTGAACGTTTTAGTAAGTAGCTCAAATGTCAAAATTTATCTTAAATTATTTAATTTTGTAGGCTCTCCACTTCTGGGACCCTTGAAATATCCTAGCTACTACAAGCACCCTATTATTCTAGTTCAGCCTGTAAGCTTCATCACAGAAGATTTATTGAAGATTAAGAAAATCAGTCCTTATCTTCCAGAATAAATTATTATAAAAATAAATTACGTGAGTTTTTTTTTTTTTGATCGTCTTATGATTTATTTTATATAGGTGACAAATTATGTGTCTAATTATCCAATAACCTTTGCGTGCAGAAAGATAATAGCCCAAAAAACGGTGTCCTATTGTTTGCTGACCTTGCAGGGGCTACTGGAGTGGTCGCACCTAAAATGACTTACGGTTTCTAAGCCTTACCAAATTGCGATGATATGCATTATTCATGAGACAATAACAATTAATATGTCTAAAACAGGAAAAGTGAAATATATCAAATCAGAACGATTTACTTTATAATTCAACGATTAATCTTACTTTCATAATGCTTTCAGCGCAATCACTTCAATCAAATCCTGGGTGTTTTTAAATGTTAAAACTATCATAGATATCTTTAAGTGTTGTATTTAATTTTATGTTGTAGTTGTTCATAATCTACAAATTTATGGAATAATTTTTATTATTTGCTACATAAGTCAGCATTATTTCACATTCATTGTTTTTAAATTGAAAATAAGAAATATTTGGTTTTCTGATAATGCCATTATTAAAAACAATTTATTTTTTAAGAAACTATATTATTTCTATAGACGTTTTGAAATTACAAGAATGTTTAAGGAATAAAATTACAAATGCTTTTAACAATTATTATTAAGAACAGAAAACTGTTATATTTTCTATAATACACATAAGAAAAAATACCTAAAGAAAAAAAGTTTTTGTCTGGACACCTGGCACATCTGTGCTGGCACATCAATAAACTGAAAACAGCTACTTCTTAGACGAATGCTCTGTTAAAGTTTTAATTTTATTAGTTTTATTGACTTTCACTGCATAGTACAAGAACGTACTGAACTCAAATTGCGCAATAACGCTAGCTATAGTAATACTTTTTGTAAGTACAAGAGTAAATTGGATGATTAAGCTTGAGACAAATTATCAAAACATTTGCTTTTTTTCTTTTAGACTGCTGACGAGCGATAACTAGGAATGCTGAAATGTTGCTTTATTTTTGGTATTATGATCGTGGTCTGTTTGATCCTGGTCTTGGTGCTCAGGCAATAAAAAAAACTTTTTTTAGGGTTTTATTTTAATTTTGTTTTTTGTTTTATTAAAAAAAATGTAGATTTCGGACAACATGTAATACAGACTAAAGTAATAAGGGTTCTAATTGTTTGTGAGTGAAAAAACCAAATACGTAAAAATAAAAAATAGAAATATAAAATATAAAATAAAAGAAACAAAAAAGAATAGACAAGAAACTATTAAAAACAAAAAAAAAACGCTAGACGAATTATATGAACTAGTAAAAAAAATGAGAATATTAAAAATAAAAGACAAAATAGTAAAAAATGAATCAAAAGATGTAGTTAACAACAAAAATTAAAAAAGTAAAAAAAAATGATAAATGTAGTTAGTGATCAAGATAAAAATAATAACAAAAAAAAATTGATAAAATTAGTAAAAGAACAGATGGGTGAAATAAAAATTATAAATTAATAAGAAAATTTGATGACAGATATAAAAGATTGGAAAAAAATTATTATTAAAAAAAAACACAGGCTTAAAAATATAGAAACTGTTAGTAATATTCATTTAAAAAAAAATTGAGTTACAAAAAAAAAGCTGAGGGACGATTAAAGAAAAAAGTGAACAAGATTTAGAGTGAAATAGAATATAGAAGACTTTCATAGAGGAAAAAATAAAAACGAGTCACTTAAAAACCATTCTTAAGTGATTTAAAATTTAAGCAAAAAATGACATAAACAAACAAAATAGAAAAAGATTATAATTAAAAAATAAGATGAAAAATACAACAAATAGAAAATATAGGAAACATAAGAGAAAAAAGTTAGACAGTAAAACAAAAATAAAAGTAGAATAACGCTAAAAATACAACTGAAAACTAAAAAAAAAACAGTAAAAACAGAGACGTACAAGATAAAGTTTTAAATGTCGTATCTTAAAATGTGAAAAAAACAAAAAAAAAACCTAATTTTGTAAATACGTAGAAAGGTTTGATATAATAAAAATGTTGAAAACAAAAAAACATTAGAAATACTGAAGAAAATAAAAAAATTGCCTAAAAAACATAGAAGAAAGAAGCAGTATGTCACAAAAAATAAGAATTAGCTAAGGGCAAAAAATTAAACAAGAATAAAAAATCAAATGCAAAAAAAATAAAAACAAGCAACAAACGAAGAGAAAAAGACAAAAAAAGCTAGAAATTGAAGGTGGTAACTGGTAAACAAAAGAGAGAATACATAAATTTATTGATAAAAGATAATTTTATTGCAAAAAAAAAATTAAAAGAGAGGAACAACAAAATTAGAGTGAAAAAACAACGTGCAATATATTAGTCTTAAAAAATTTATCTTGAAAAATTATTTAGATCTACTCGTGCCATTGAATTTGAGAACTTGCCATTGAATTTAGAACGTATGTTCAATTTTTGATTAGTTCTTCTAGAGAAACGTACGATATTATAGAGAAGCTTTGACGTTTGTTTGACATTTGTAGGCTATCATACCGCAATCAATACAATGGATCATCAAAGACAATAAAAAGATGTCAAGCTAAATTAGAGGATCCAGAGTAGATCTAATTATTTTATGAACGCACGTTATTACACATATTGAATTTTTTTATTTAAAAAAACATTTGTTTTTTGTAATTTGATTGAAACAAAAATTTGTATTTATGCAATAGGTACTTTAACAATTAATACTTCAAATTAATCAAATACTTATTTGTACTTATCTTTGGTCTTTAATTAAACTGCTATTTATCTGCTATTGCTATTATTACTGCTCTAATTAAACTACCGTTTTTAATTTATTTTAATAATTAACACTCCAGCAACACTTTTGATGATTTTAAACACTTCTTTTAATAATGAGGACAATTAAAACAGTCACAGAGCTCACATAAACATTTCAAGGTTAAAAGGAATTCTTCTATTGTTAAGGCATAACAATAAGAATAGATCTTATACAATATTTGCCACTAGAGCTTAGAAACAATAGCAAATAATTTATTTATTTAGTTGAATTCTATTTAGACAGCAAAATTGCTGCATCAAATAATTAAAGCATTTACGTAAGAAGGAACATTACTTGTAAATTATAGAACATTTGGTTTTGAAAGTGAATAAATAATGTAAATACATTTTAAATTTGTATTTCAATCGCACACTATAGTAGGTATTTAATTATTTTTGTAATTCAAATCTATTGATTTAATTAGACTGTTAATTGCGCAATATTTTGAATCTTCAGTTGACATTAATTTATTAGGAAAAACTAAAAATGACAATTAAACATTACAATTCTCTTAAGTACAAAAATATTCAATTATTTTCTGATTTTTGTTTTAACAAATTAGCAACTTTACACGTTTTTCTGTTATCCTAACTGGTTTGAAATGATTAAATAAACTCATGAAATGTGGATTTTCAGAAAAAAAAAATTAAAGTAGAATTACAATTAGATTCAAATCAAAGATGTTTGATTGGTAAGCAATTAACTTAAATTTTAGATAAATATTTAATTTGATGACTATAAACCTACCCTACGTTTCCGTTTTTTTTGTGTCATGTTTGAAAACATTAACTAAGGTATTCATTCTGTTAACAATACCTAATAAACACTAATAAAAATGGAACAAGCTTAATCAAATTTCTTAGATTTAACAAAATTAATTATAAAAAACAATTATTCAAATAAAATATAGATGCGTTGGTGACAACAACTTAATTACATTTACTCGAAAGATTGAATTTCTCTACAGTTTCTTACTTTCCTGCGATATGTACTAGTCCGTCAACTAATTAAAATCAAATCAGACATGCTTTTAACAAACATTGAGCCATCTATGAATTGGCGCCTGAACTTAATTTTATCTTCTATCACAAATAACAGAAATATGTATAGCCGATTAATGTAAACTGTATTTTTAAAATCATTCTGAAATACTGAAAATATTTGCTTTGATATGCTATAAAAAGTTATCTGTTAAAAGATAATATATTTTTTACATTACTAGTTAGTCAACCATAAAAATCTATTTTAGTTTTGGACTATGATTGACAGATGGCGAGAACCAAGAAGTGTCGCTTTGTTTAGATTTTGAAAAGGTTGAAATCTGGGCTAAACAGACGACACCTGTGGGAGACACCTTGTCTGGGAGCATTTGTTATCGGAGAAATGTGATATTTTGAATGGCACAAGTGTTTATTTATTAACAAATACCTTCTGCAGTGCAAAGTGAGCAGCAGTAAAATTAAATTTAAACCTTAATAACAAAAAAATAATGATAATTACATGTTCAATATGAGTTGTTTACAATATTGTGAAAAAAAGAGTCAATAGTACTTAATGTAGGAATTTAATTATGTATACATCAAATGAAATGGTAGTAAATATGCTACAAAAGCTGGACTTGAAAAATCTCTAACTGCTTTGAAGCTGAGGTGTCAAAGTGATTTTTTTTAAATTAAACTAAAATTTTTTTACTCATTCAGATAAAGAGTTTTTTTTAAAAACGATAATGTATTGTAAGGGGTATTTTTTGACGCAATTTGCATAAGAATAATGGTGAAGGCGCCGGGATAATTAAATTCATATAATTAAATTACCTAGTTTGATCAAAATACAACAATAGTCAGATTGTTTCACCACATTCTTTTTCTGATTATGAATACAACTTAAATACTGCATAAATACAAGATTAACAGACTACATCATTATCAACGATCTATTACAACTCACCCTCTTTGTGGGCGCCGTTAAGAAACCGCCTCGAACGAATTGAACGGATTAGATTAACCATACATGAAACACATTCACACATAATGTACCTGTCAATAATACTTATCAAGGAACTCACCGGAGGCTTGTTCCCGCCGGACAATCTTCCTCCATTCCAGTCCTGTGAAGGGAATCCTCTGCTACGGTGGCTTCGCTGTTTCTATCATATGGACCGGATTCTATAGATTTCCTTCTGCTTCGTCATTCTTCAACCTATTTATTATTTTCGGTACCAATGTTGAGAAGTCAATAGAGGCCTTCTCACGAGTGCCTGCACCCAGGTATTAAACCTAGATGGCCATTGGCTACAGTGTTTCCAGAGAGGAAAAATTAAACAAGATTAAAAAAATAATTGAAAGGTATAAGAACACTGCACCCTTCGATTGCCACATAGAGAACCCACCTACAACTCTTTTCAGCGACAAGGTACTAGCCTTGACGGCAGCATCAAACCCGGCCTCAAAGATCTGTCCAATCTTGTCTTGACCGTGTCAATTCTGACACAAACAATCTGCATGCTCTCCAATAAAAACAAGTATGCCAATAATGACATATATGTATCTGCGTGCATTATAATAATCAATATAATGTAATAAGGTTTTACATGTGCTCTTTTCTAAGATTAGAGCAAGTCGTTTCAGTAGTCAAACCTAGCTGCTATGACCAAACCAGCCATTTGTCAGAAAGAGGTAGGATCTGTCACCTGGCTAGGTTACTAGAACAGAAATGTTAAGACACCAGATTCGCACTTAATTTGCACACAATAATAAGTTATATTCGTTCGAGTGTAAAGATAACTATCACTCTCGTTCTCTCAACTTGACTTGATTATGCACGAGTACCGCACTCGACACTCCTGCGAGTACTACCCACTGACCGCTGTCTACTGCCCTTACAGCAATAGCATCATCTCAGCTAAGCGCTCTGCGCAATCTCCACTCAACTGTCCCTTCTTCTTGCAATATTATATTAAAGCCGTTTTGACTTAAATAATTTTTAATAATAAATGTACAAAAAGTAAACTCTCACAGTATTATAAATATGTTCTAAGATAAAGAGAACATATTTTAAAATTTTATGAAAACAAGAACATTAAATTTTTAATAATCATTTAAAATAAGATACCTTATTCAATATTAAATATATTAAACAAAAAAAAAAAATGTAAACTACAAATTGATTACATCGTTTGTAGTTTATTTTATACAAAGTATCTCCAAAAAATTAAGAATAAAAGAAAAATTGACCTAATCGATGATAGGTCACAGAACTTTATCAATTATGATTATACCCGAAAATCCCAAAAGCAGGATTTTACAAACATGAACAAAAGAATTGAATCTTTCTAATGGTCGGCACTTTAAGGTGTATAAATAAATGGTTGGGTAAATCCAGTAAACATTATTGGATATAAAGCAAAAAAGGCCAAATTAGACATGTTGTCGAAAGATTTGATAATGGGGCCCATTTTGCAAAATACTCTTAATTTTCTTAAAAAGAAACTAATAAGTGCTAAAGCTATTGCTTTTTATCAGTTCTCTTTATATACTTACTTACACTCATTGCTATCAGTGTAAGTTTTTTAGCCACAATTAAAGCGTTTCGATATGTATGTTTTAGTTTTTGATATGCTTTAGTTTTATGTATGTTTTAGATATGTATGTATGTTTTAGTGTGACTGTATTTAACTATTATTATATATTTGCTTATTTATTTCTATTATGGAATAATTTTTTGTTATAATAAAATAAGACAAAGTCTTCTTTCGAGCTCTTAGAACCAGTAAAGATTTGTATTGTTTGCCTTCACAGAAGCCCTTATCTTATTTTAAAAATTAGCATAAGCAAATTGCTTCAATTCTCAATATATTATCCAAAAAAAGAAAACTCATTATAGCTTTAACATTTATCAAATGTCTGTATTGGACTTTACAAGTTCTATTTTTGTTGAGCAAAATTAATTTTTTTTTCACAATAGTGTAAACAAGTCATATTGAACATGTAATTTTCATTATTTTTCCGATATTCTAAGATTTAAATTTAATTTTGCTGCTGCTCTCTTTGCACTGCAGAAGGTATTTGTTGATAATAAACACTTGTGCCGTTCAAAATATCACATTTCTCCGATAACAAATATTTCCAGACAAGGTGTCGCCTGTTTAGCCAAGATTCCAGTCTTTTCAAAATCCAAACAAAGCGACATTTCTTGGTCCTCGCTATCTGTCAATCATAGTCCAAAACTAAAATAGATTTTCTTGGTTGACTAACTATGCCAAAAGTATGAAAGTATTCGAGCTACAACTATCTGGTGTTATTGTTTGTTTGGCTACTGTACCACAGATGACGCTGTTTAAAAAAATGGTAATTAACGCGTTTTTTTAGGTACAATTTTTCTGCTGGGTAGCCTCTAGGTACCGTACGTAAAGATTCTTTAGATTCTGGTCTTTGACAGAGCAATAACAATTTACTTCAAACTCATTGACATTATTTTCATAAGGCTTTATGTACCCACATTTAAAATTTTTATCAGGCTATACTTACCCACAATATTGATATGCTCTATATAAAATAAAAATACAAAATAGGACTAAATCTTTATCGAATTACAAATTACGGTTATTTATAAGACTGAACCACTTTTATTTACGAGCTGTTAGTTTTTAGTCGATTGTTACCGGTAAGACCTTATTGTGAATACTAATAAGTAATATCTTATATACAATGGACACCATCCATCATAAAGCTATTCAAACCAGTATCTAGATAACTATACAGCCAAAACGATTTCTATCTTTTAAAATGTTTTATGTTTCACTTGGAAAAAACTTTGTATTAAAAAAGTTCATTTTGAATACCGATATTATTCTGACAGAATAATAGAATAGAAATCTAAAATATCTATTGCAAGACACTGTCAAGATTTCAAACATAAAACGTCAAATTGTTTTTAAAGATTTTGAACATGTTGGAACTTAGGAGGAATCGTGTCGTGCAATAAAACGGTGTATTTCACTCGTTTTTGGGTAAATTGGGCGTTTTACTACTCTTGTGAGCCGTACAGTTATAGTGGCTCACTAGTGATATAAAACGTCAATTTACACAAGAACTCGTAAAATAAGTAACTATAGTCATACTAATTTATTTATATAATTAAAAATTTCATTGAAATTAGAACAACTTAACTATTAAAACTATTTCTTCTACAGGTAAGATTAGAGAAAAAAAATTAAACTGCAGTTAAGTTTAATTTAAAGTTGCGATTAGTTGTTTTTGCTAATTCAACAAATCATGTAACAGATAACTTTGATATTAATTAAATATTTAATTCGGCTGCTATAAACCTTTATCAAAATAAGTTTACAGAAAGTAAAGTAAACCTAATACACATTAATTAAAATTAAATTTAAAATCAAGATGTTTGTTGGTTGTTTTTGCAAGCTCAACCAATCACGTAACATATTAAGTTTTGTTTTAATTAACTATTCAACTTTGCTACTACCACTTTTATAATTTAAAAATGTGTTTTTTAAAACTAATTTTGTTGTTATAATTTTATTAGGTATTATATTATATCTAGATTATTTTTAATTATGTTTATTTAGATAAGCGTGTTTTTTGTCTTAAATATTTTTATTAATCAATAATATTAATTATATACAGGGTGTGCTATAACACCCTATAAATAAGAAGAACGAAAGATTTAAATAGGTGAAAATATTGTAATATGTGCTTAGAACCAATTTGGTTCTACAAAGATTGAAAGTTTTTAATATTGGAAGCTTGTTGTATGTTTTTCAGTTAATTTAATTAAAAGTTATTCTATATAAAAGTTTAATTAAAAATCTAACAAGTCGCTAACAAACTGTTACTCTTTCTTAACTGAGCAATAGCATTTCTCAATTCAAAAACAAAACACTGCATTTTCTAAAAATTTTAGACTATTTAATAATTAAAAGTTTTATAATCTAAATATAATAATTGTATGATAAACTATTTTAGTTTAAATAAACTCATTTCAATAAAAATTTGCAATCTTTAGGCTTGATTTTACAAACGCCAATTAACAATTTGATGACGATTGAATTTTCATTTACAAGCAAATCAATATTTTGATCAATCCAGGTCTCAAGAAATGAGCAATTAACAATTTCATGTTGATTTTCGTTTATACACCCAATTCAAAAGGTAAATAGTTTATAGTAGCCGAGTTAAATATGTAATTAAAATTAATGTTTATCTGTTATGTGATTAGATGAACTTTTGAGAACAACCAGTCAAACATCTTGAATTTAAATTTAATTAAAACTTTAATACTTTACCTAAACTTTATTTAAACTTAATGAAAGTTTAAACAGTTTGATTTCTTTTTTTTTAAATTCATCTAGTTTAATCTTTACTATATTAGCTATTTTATCAGCCGCATCTGCTTTTAAACCCGAAAACAAATACAGTTTAACAACAAGTTATAATTTTTCAAATTATATACTTTTCCAGAAATAGTATATTACGTTCTACAATTTAGATTTCCTGGCGTATGGAAATTTCCTTCGCCTTGGCCATCATATCACATACGCCAGGGCATTCAACTTTCTGGCCGTAGGTCGTATACTATTTTTCTTTTAGTTTACCGAATTTCTTTTAGTTTAACGTTTAACAGTTCTGTCATTAAATGACTTTTGTGGTTGCGTTGCTATGGTAGCGGCTAGAAAATTCAGGTCATGAAAAGTCGCTCATTCTGGCGTAAAATGCGGCCAGAAAGAGCGTACATTCGGCGGGTAAAGAAAGAAAATTTTTTTTTTCTGAAAAAAAAAATTTGTTTTTTTATCTCTTTTTGTAATGATAAATGCGACGCTTTACATCAATTTTGACATAACACAACTGCATTGACTCAGTTGCAACTACTTATTCCAACTGGTAAACACAGATCATAAAGTTCTTTTAACACATATTCAAAAACAAGTTTGACATATTCACTTTGTTCTTATCGATTTAATCCAATTCTTGTTATTTTTTTACTTTCAAAGCAAACTAAAACTTGTATATAAAAAATTGATGTCTTTTTAGCTAATTTGCCAATTTTTGCGTCTTTTGGATAATAATAAAAAGCAGAATGGTTAATTTCTTTTACTAGCGAATACAAAAAATGTAAGTTACTGTTATTTAAAGCAGATGATAGCTTATTTAATTCTATTTAATCTCACCACACATTTATTTTAAATATGTAAGATTATTATTTTATCCTAATTTTGATTGATTTTTGGATGTCTTAAAAAAGCTTTTAACAACTTAATTAAATAAGTTTCTTCCTCGAAAAGCAACATTTCAATAACTACTATTATTGATAAGGAATAAGTTTTTGTAAAAAATTTGCTTAATTGATACATTATTGCTCTACTTTAATTTAAATTATCATTTTCAAAAAAACATTTTTTTTTCGTTAATTTATTGTTTTAGCATTTTTGTGGTCTTTAGCATACTACAATATTGTTCTTACATCTCCTCTAATTCTGTGTCTTTTGTACCAAAAAAAAAAATTTTCAAATCAATTAATGTGAGTATTCATAAATAAAAGTTCACCATAAATACAAGAAAACCTCACAAGTTAAAACAATAAAAATGCAGCTTCTTACACGCAAATTATACATCTTTATAATACAGGATAGCCCAAAATTACCAAATACATAATTATAATTTTATATTAATTTTTTTTTATTTCTTTCTAGCATTTTGTAAAAAAGACTACAGCGCGCACTGCAAAGAACACAAAGGTTTTTTTACGCGACATATTTAGACACCAATTTATTTTGAGTACAAGCGAATTTAATTGTTCTTTTGCGTTCACCAGATTTAGCCTGCTACAAACTCTTTTCGGTAGGGTCATTTTAAAAGAAAACTCTATAAACCTAGCACCATCTAGCAATTAAAAAAACAATAACAATCCGAAATCTATAACATAACACCTAAAGTTTTACGAATAATTATGTGAAATGTTTTAGAAAAGTGCAGCAGAAAATGACCACCACTTGCCAGATAAATAATTTTTCATAATTAAATTGAAGATATTTTCTCTTAATATCTATATAAAAACAAAATTATTAAGAATGTTTTAAATAAAAATTTATATTGATCTCAAAACCCTTCGGCAATTTTAGATTATCTTGTAGTATTATTATAAGCATAAAACAAAGCTGAACAAACTACATTATGTAAATATAATCAATCGGGGCTTATTTTCGAAATTTTTTAATTAATAAAACAGTGTTGTGCATAAATTTACATGTGTTCCTAATTGTAATCTTAATAATATCTGCATTATCTAAATATGTAGAAACCAACCTTCCGTATCTAGCATGTGTTATAATTTTGGTAACTCATTAAAATTAAAATAGTTAGAAAGTGTCAATGTTATGTGATGCTAAAATTAGATAATTTTATCAAAATTACAACCCATAAATAGTGTAATAAATTTTTATGTTTAAAACAGCTTTACTTGTCAAAATTATTGTAATTGTAACTTTTGTTAAGATACTAGAGAAATTCTTTCGCCTGTCTACTTTAATTTAATTAGAAAATAATGGATAAAAATTTTTTATTACATTATGTTTTTTTTTGCTTAAAGGAATAATAGTATAACAGTTATATCCAAAAACTGATTCTGCAGGCCAAGTAATTGAGACCAAAAACAAAAAATTTGCAGTTACAAAGTTTTGCAAACTAGTTTCTGAACTTAGAATACACAAGATTTTTGTGACGATCTAACAATAAATTGTTTAAATTTTTGATTGCAACTTTTTATTTAGTGGTTTCTTATGTTGACCACATTACACACACAAAATAATTTTAATATCAAGCATTTGGTTTTCTAAGACATTTTAGTTAACGTCTTTGTGCTAAGCAGCGTTCTCTAGATAGAACATTAATAATTACTAATAATAATAATAATTTAAATACGGAGTTTCGTCTCATTGACAAAAAAATCGCCAAGCGCAGGGCTGAGCCCCAACAGATCGCAGCGTGAAAACTGCTCTACCGAGTACTACGTAAGTCGTTGACAGACAGACAATTACGAGCTTTATTGAGTTTTATTTAAAATCAAACTAAAGTGGGATAATTTTTGTTTCATATTGTTTCTATTAACATAGACATTTGTCATTTAGAACATAACCAATATATGCATCAAAGACATGTATAAATTTTTTTCTCAAAAATGTTTGACGCAAGGTAGCTCCGAAAAGATTTAGCTTATTTTATTTTAATTTAAATCTTGATCCTGATTTTTATGATACATAGTTGATAAAAATTGAGTGACTAATTTTGGGTAATATCTCGGCATTGATTAAAGTGTTAGTTTATTATTTCATGAAAAAATATGGGGCTGATACAAATTGGGATTTCAAAAGGGTTTTTAAATTATCAGTATAATTCGAATTTGGTAAAAATATTTTTGCCGCTAAAGTATACTAACATTAAAGAAGTTTAAAATTTTTAGCATAATAGATTTGACCTCTTTAGAGGTGTCTGTTTCTAAGATCAATAATTTATTGAACCAAAAAAGTATATATATCCGACCAAAAATGTTTTGAAAGCTTATTTCTTGTAGGAGTCACGCAATTCTATCTTCAACACTTAAAATCTTTGCTGGAGACGACACTATTTTGCATTTGGGTAAAAAAATCTTCAATTCTTTGAACAAACTAGAGAATCTTGTTTAATTTTTGAATTCATAATAATAATAACAGTAGCCTTTATTGCTCAGCGGACATCCATTTACTAAACCAGTATATAAAAAAGAATGTACATATTAATATACAAAATCAAAAATCTTGCATGCATCAGAAATCTTGTTAGCGTTTGCACTCATGACGTAGATAAATAATAAAATCGCGTAATAAACCTTCGGTATTACGACAATCACCAAAGTGCCCTCTCAAAATACCGAATGTCGTTTCAATTATAACCCTAAATTCAATCCATGTTTCGGTCTTGTGAAAAACGGGAAACCAAAATGCGATTGAAATCTCGTGATTGGACAGGGAATAAATGATTCAAGCTTTAATAAGTACAAGTAAACAAAAAGCACCCTACCTTTAAAACTGAAGGCTGAAGAACTAATAAACATTCTAGTTTTATAAAATAATATTAAAATAATTATAGTAAAGTTTAAATTTTTATACATACGAGTTCATAGTTTATTCCATTCTAAAAAAAAATATTTTTTATTAGAAGGGCAATTGCTCTTAGAATATTGCAATATTCAATAGCTAAAAAGTTAAAAAAAATTAATTTTTTTTTTGTTTTTTTTTTATTGAAGATTCAATTTGAAAGTTTTGCTGACGACTCATACAAAGCTAGTTACGTACGGCTCTTAATTAATAAAATGATCTCACGATACAAAAACAAAACTTTTACCTATTATAATTATCAACTTGGCGAAAAAATGTTTTAAAAAATGATCAGATATCAATTGTTGAAGTTATTGTTACTTATTTGGTATCTTTGAAAACATAAGTTTTACTATAATAGAATTCGGGAAGGAAAGCTGCTTGAGAAATCTTAATGATCTCGTTAGGCATTTCAATGGATAAACCAATAATATTTTAATTATCATTGGGGTGTGCCCCAAGTTTGCTAACCAGAACGGAAGTTGGCAGATGGGTTCCGAGATTCACTTTGGAAGGGATTTTCAATGAAGATGTTATTTATAAATGAAATGCGGGATTCACCTCGAGTAGTTTGTGAAAGTATTTTGCAAACACGTTTCTCCGACGCACTTGAACTTGAACGCGATGTTTACTCGACAGGTGGGTGTGTGTTTATAAGTTTTTATTAATAGAATAATAATAATAATAATATTAATCGTACCGTCAATCAACTTTTTCTTCGTATGTTAATTATGATTTAAGTGCTTGTAATTTAAATTAATTTGCATTTATCTAGTTGATTAAGAACACTCACTTTTTTCGCTACGTTTGTTTGAATAATGTCAAAGTCAGGGCTTTTTTTACAGAAATTTCCGCTTCTTTTACTTGTGATTGCCAGTACAGGAGGCCGACCCATAGGTTTACATAATTACGCCCCGGCACACGAATACGTAAGTACGATTTTATAATTATTAATCTAATGACATAACACTAGGGCGATAATTGCAAAATTGTATGCTCTGGTTGTTACAATGAAAGAATCCTTGATAGTTGCATTTCTTGCATCTATCAAGCATTTAATTTTCTCCCGAAAATAGTTATTATCTGGTAATAAACTTGACCTAAAAAGCCATATGTTTAACTTTCTAGAAATCGATCTTAATACAATTCGATTTTCCTTTATAGAAATCTCCGGTGGACTATAGTTTTAGTTATGGCGTGAAAGACCCGCATACTGGCGACGTTAAGCACCAATGGGAGAAGAAAGCTGGAGACATTGTAACAGGCCATTATTCAGTTGTCGAACCTGATGGTTCTATAAGGACTGTCGATTATACAGCAGATGACAAAAATGGATTTAATGCCGTAGTTAAGCACAGTGCACCTTCAATTCATCCGGTTCATAAAACTGTGAAAGCCCCCATAGCAGGACATCATCAAAGCATTACCAGCCACAAAGAAGTACTTGTAGTACCCGTTTCAGAAGATATAAAAAATTCCCTCCAAAGCAGTGATGCTGCTCACCAATCGTACTATACTCAAGACGAGCATGAATCTTCCGATGACATAAAACAAACTCATTCTGTAGAATTGCCCATTGACTTAAGTCTTATAAAATCAACCCAAGAAAACATTGTTGCTTTAGACGTTACTCAATTAAAACCAATGGAATTGAATTTAAATCATCAATCGGAAGAAGATAATATCGATCACTATTTACTTGACTATTACCAGTCGCATAGATTAGAAAATGTTCATAAACCTCAACTGGAATCTGGATTTAAACCAATCAAACCAACTAATTCTCAGACATTTAGATCTAACAAAAAACCGGTGTCGACCCCGGGCTTGAGAAATTTTGCATCTAAAGGCAGACCTTTGTCGAATCAAATACGACGACATAAAGATGCAAACACGGGAAATAATCGTAGTTAGTTATGGTTTTAAATGTATTTATTATGTGGCAGTGTGCAATATTGTTATTTTGTTATTGTTATAAATTGTTATACTCAATTTTGTTTTATAATAAAAGCATAAAAGTAAATTTACAATTTTTTTCTAAACAAATTTTTGGTCTTTAGCTTAAAATTTGAGTACTAATCAAATATATTGTTTAATATTAAAATCGTATTGACAACCTAAATTTAGACATATCAAAATTATTTTTGTTTCTTTCAATTTGTTCTGAGGGTAATAAACTCGTTTAGCGTTTTTTTTTGCCTGACGGAATTGACAATAAAATTATTTTATAATTACATTGTTAACTATAATCTAATATAATTATTTAGTCAAATATATAAAATAATTATATTATCAATTAGAATCATATTGTCAATAATTATATTTTATAATTATTTTGTTTATTTGATATTAAAATTGTATTGACAAGCTAAATATTGCAATTTAATTTATTAATCTTTTAATTAAAAATTTAATTAAAATACAGACACTGCTTATTTTACACCATGAAACCAATGTATCAAATACTGACTGTAATTTCTTAATTGAAAAAAAGTTTAATATAAAATTTGTTTGGTTTATTATCGTGCATGATGTGACTTTTTTCAGCTTCTTTCTATCTTCCTTTCTTTTGCTGCTATGAGATCCTGTGTTTTTTCCAGTTGTACCTAAATTTTTTTATAATTATAAATTTGAAAACAAATAAAAGAATTAAAAAAAACGATAGAAGAAGAAAAATAGAATGCTATAAAATTTGACGTCAGTTATACAAAATATATTAAATTAAATTAATAATAAATATAAGAATCAGTATTTACTTGTATATTCTTATTAAAACGAAATTGTTTTGACATGATTTTAATTTTAATTTTTTTTATAATCGCAAAAATGTATACTGTTATTAAATACCAAAAAAAACGCTTTTTTCAAAGTAATGAAAAAAAATACTTTTGAAAAAAGTTAGTTGCTATAGCAACAACACAAGAGACAGCACGCACAAACTGTATAGATCAATACATGTCTAGGAATACACCCAACAATTTTTGTCTTAAAAAATTTTTCATATCTTTAAATTAAAAAGTTAGAACAATTATTTGACACTTTTGTATCACTTTGTCCATCATATTGTATCTCATATGAACTTTACAAGAATATCAGGCTTCTAATTTTTTCAGTAAAATTTATTTAGATTAGAGATGGATAGATAATTTTAAAGTTGTAAAACATTTGACCAAGAAAGCTTAAAAAGAGACTAAAGCGTAAGAATATTATTGCACAAAATTGGTTCACTATAAAATTTTCAAGTGAATAATAAATGATTAAATATTTTGATTATAATTGATTAAATATTTTGCTACATTCAAAAGAAGCATTTATCACAAAATCGAAAAATTGATACATAAAACTCTAACACTTTTACTGCTAATTAGCGTCTCTTCAATGCTAATTGGCGTCTCTACGTCGCTAGATTTATTGGAAAAACTAAACAAAAAAATTAAAATAATTATTATATAATAATTATCCGATTATAGAAGAAAACAAACATGTATATATCATGCGAAAAAAAAATCTTAGATAGATAATATCAGATAAAAAAATCAAAAGATAAGATAAAATTTGTAAAAAAAAATTTAAAATTAGAAGTTGATTCTCTAATTTAAGACATTAAAAAATTGAAGAAAATACAGAATATTATAAATAAGCACAAAATATACAAAAAATAAATACAAAAAAATAACTGAAGCAAAGAACAGGTACAAAAACAAAAAATAGCAAAAGAAAAAAGGAAACAATAAGAAAAAAGGAATAAAAAGAAATAGACAATAGAGACAATATATTATAAACCCAGTTAAAAAAAAAAACTAAATAAAAAATTTTGTAAAAAAAAGCTTACTTTAAAAAAAGTTTAAAGAGTTTGATAATAGAAAAAACATCAAACAAAGACAACATCAAAAATGGAATAAAAAATAAAAAAAAAGATTAAAAATATGAATAATAAAAAAAAGATACAAAAAATATTAAATTGTTTTATATGCAATAAAAATGAACTAAAAAACAAAAAAATTTAAAATATGTCAAATAAACAAAAATTAGATAATTAAGGTAGAAACTAAATAGAAAAAACTAGCATAAAATGAACATCTTTCAATGAGAATCACTCTAATTAAAAAAAAAGCACAAAAAAATAAAGTGTTAGGAAAAAGACTCCAGCTGAGTAAGACGAAAAAGGAAAATAACATAAGTAAACAAGAAATGTTAAGATTGAAAACTTGGATTAGAAATGAAAAAAAAGCACAAAAGTAAAAAAGCTAAACAAAAAAAAATTAAAAATTAATAAAAAAGGTAGTGTTAGATGAAACAAGATAGATAATATAGACAATTTTTATATGTTTATAAAAATTAAGTAAAAACTAAAATAAATAAACCTAAGTAAAACAAAAACCAAACATACAATAAAATATACAGAAAAACGTGTTAAGATTTAAAATTTTGATGTAAGTTCTGAGACAGAAAAGAAAAAATATCTAAAAAATAATATAGATGCTTAAATACGCAATTAAAACAAATTAAATCTAAATTTAAAAAAATGTATGATAAAAAACAAAAAAAAGTTAATATTAAAATTAAAAAGTAAATACATAGAATAAAAATTTAAAAACAAAAAAGTGTTGATTAGAAATAAATAAATGCAAAAATGTTGAATTTCAAGAAGAAGATAGGTAAAGTCAAATAAGATAGAAGATACATATTATATTATATACACATTACGTTAAAATTAAAATTTTTAATTAAAAAAACAATAAAAATTGAGAAAATACAAAACAGTAAAGCAAAAAAAATTGCAAAAAAAACTAAAAAAAAAAAAAGTCACAAAAACAAAATAAACAAAGTTATAAAAGGTAATGTTAAATGAAACAAGATAAACTATAAAAACAATTTATGGTAAAAGTATATATGCAATTCAAATAAAAAGTTTAAAAATTAAAATTAAAAAAAAAGATAAGTTAATTCGCAAATTTTTATCATAAAATAAAGATAGTTTTAAAAAAATCTAAAGAGAAAACGAGATATATTAAAAGATAAGATTAGATCAAAATTAAGATCAATAATCTAATAAAGTTTAGATTAAAGATAAATGCAAAAAAAGCAAAAAAATTAAATGCACATTCAAGGAAAAAAACCAAGCAAAATAAAAGAGATAAAATTATTAAAACAAAATCTATATAAAAAGTTAATTTTAGACAAAAACATAAATATTAAAAAACAACTTTAATAGAGTCAAGTAAAATAATAATTAAAGAATTGACAATGTTTAAAAAGCTTAAATAAAAAAAAGCACAAAAAAATAAAAATAATTCAAAAAAGAATAAACAAAAAAAGCATCAAAAAAGATTACAAACACAGTGATAGAGACAATTAATAGTAATAGTATAAAATTGTAAACATATATAGTTACAAAATTGTTAATATATAATTATGTAATTTATGTAATAACTAAACACCTTAATAAAAAAATACAAAAAGAAAAAACTAAAAAGAGAAAAAAAAAACAAAATTACAAAATGCAACTTTCAAAAATGTTAAATAAAACAAAAACTAAATATGGGCATATCAGTATAGTATCATAAGTATGAGGCATACCATTGAGAAATTTTAGAGAAGAGTATGGAATAGGAATGATAATGTTTGACAGTCTGGTAAAAAGTGTGATGATGTATGGAGCTGAAATTTGAGGGTGGAAACAATAAGTGAAAATGGTAAAAGTGCAAGAAAGGTATGCAAGATGGATGTTAGGGCTAAGCAGAGAGAGGATATATAGTGAGAGAGGAAGGAAAGAGAGAAAAATTAAGAATAAAAGCAAGAAAGAGAGCCGTGAAGTTCAAGATAGGATGAAAGATAGGAAAGGGTGCGACATATTGAAAGAGAGTTGGAAAGTGATGAGTAGAAAAGCAGAAAGAGGAATGAAAAAGAAAGGAAAAAATATTACGAAAAGAATAGATTCAGCGTAGAGGAGATCGGAAAAAAAAGAGAAGCGAATCAATGGGTGCATGGAGAATTGAAAGACAGAGACAGAAACATAGACAAGCAAGAAAGGAGGGGAGAAATTAGAGAAGCAAGATACAATAAAGAATACATGAGGTTGATAACAGAAGAGGGACCGGAATATGTAAAAAAAGAAAGTAAGAGAGAGAGAAAGATGATTGCAAGATTTAGATGTGGGAATGAAGAGAGAGATAACAGATATTGGATGGAAGAAAACGAAAGAAAATGCAGAATATGTGGAAGAGAGAAAGAAACATTGGAGCATATGATGAAAGAGTGCACCGAAATAAAAGAAAGTATGCTAGAGAGAGAGGATGTAATCAAAGGAAATAAAAAAGGAATAGATGGGATGAAAATGATAATGAGAGAGAGAGAAAGATTAAATCAAAAATTGAATAAAAAATAAATAAAAAAAAAAAGAAAGAGATGATAGAAGGGAAAGCGGGAGACAGAAGTATGCAAAAAGAGTAAATGAAGACAGGAGAAGAGAACACAAAGAAAGAAAACGAAAGATAGGATAGAAAAAATTTGTGTAAAAATGTATGATTGGGTATTAATGTATATATTTAAGCCTGTATAGGTAATAATAAACATGTTTACTACTAAAAACAAAAACTAAATATAAAATAAGATATAAAAAAAAATGTTTAGATTAAAGATTTCGCTATAAAAAAAAATTAAAATTAAAATATGTAAAAATAAAAGATAAAATATATATAAAAAATAGCAAAAACAACAAAAATAAGAAAAAGGATAAAATCAGTATAGAGAAAATAAAATAATAAAAAAGCAAATAAATTTGTTTTTTGTAGAAATTTTATACAATTTTCTGAAAACAGCCCTCTACCGACGACATCACGGCAACCCCCTGCCATAATAGTGTGTTTTCTATCAGAAACGTAAATGATACCCAAATTAAAAGCTGATTATTACAACTTTATTATTTTTAACTTTATTATTTTAAGATTCAGTTGTTTTTGTTTGATAGCTGAATTAATAACAATCTTACTGAATTTAGTTTTTAATTCTATACTATACATAATTATTAATAGTTATATAATATAATATGATAGTTAATCTTTATTTTTGAGCGCAATTTATGGCAGTTTTAAAGCCTCGGTAGATATATTATGCCGAAGTGTGTTCTAGAGATTTATTTACAAGCTTTATATAATATCACCTACACCACTTTAGATTACATCATCTAGATCACTATTACGCCTCAATAAATCAGTCACAAAACTACAATTTTAAATTAATTTTTATATGGTTAGGTTACCAGCAATTAACATTTTTCTCCTTTACCCGCTGAGTCATAATAAATATAATAGCATTATTCACTTCTAATAGGTGAATTGTGACATTGCACGGTATGTGTTATAATAATATCAAAAACCCATTCTCTTTAAGCAATAACATACTTTAATACTTGAAAAAAAAAAAAGAAAAAATCGCACAGATACCTATATTAAGAAATACGGTATGTAACTGGTGTAATACAATTTAATTCGACTTTAGAATAAGTAGGTCGACTTGTAATTAGGTTTAGTTTGTAGACGAAATGCTGGTTACAGTTGGCTAACTTGTCAATGTTGATTGCTGGTAAAATTTGTCGTGTTGTGGTTATGGGTTAGTAGCTTGATCTAGCATTGAATGCTTCATAATCATAACATATCTGGCTAGTGGGTATAACTAAAGAGTTATGTAAAAAGATAGAAAATTTTAACATATGTTTATAGAAATTTCAAAATTAGAAACTCTAATTATAAAACTTTAAAGTTCTAGAGAAATCACTAATTAAATGAAAACATTTTTTTTTAGTTTTATCTAATAGTTATTTACTTATAAAAGTTTATAAGATTTTATAAATAATATCCTAACTAAATACATGCCATAAAAGTCTGTATTTGCTTGTATTGATGTAATTGCTACTTCAAAATAATGTCCAAACTGTAAAGCTCTCACTAATAAAGTTATTTTAATTTGGTTGACCTCAAATTAAGTGATTATAAGGAGACTGGAAATTGAACTGAAAACATCAAAGCTGTCACCGTCAAAAAAATTTTTTTTAATCTCAACAGGGCTTGTTTTTCTCATAACAACAACGTAATTTGTGTTATGCTTCTACCTTAAAGTTTTACTCAGGAAACAAGCCATTTAAAAAAATGATGTAAAAAAGAAGTTTTTGAAGACAATTTTTGTTTAAAATCTGCTAATTTTATTTTAATTGTACCGTGCTGTAATAGTTATATACGCTATTAGTGCGGTAACTTTTATTTTACAGCGCAATTTCTTAATTTTGAAACACGACGCTCTGTGGAGTGTTTTAATAGAACCGCGGACTAGAAAATGACTAACGCACGACATGAATAATGTATTAAACTTTATAGGCGAGGACTCTATTTTGCCTGTTTTAAAAACTTTCAAATTTGAATTGACTTGAACTTAACAGCTTATGTGCAATTAGTCAGTTCGATCAATGGTTAGCTAAGTACTACACCACAATATGACGCTGATTGCGATTTAAAAGTTTAAAATATTAAATTGTCTTTGTTTTTAAAATCTTATTAAGTGCGGTAAATGGTCCTAGTATAAACAAACTACATTTATGACAAAACAACCTTTTTTTGGAGGTCTCTAATAGCAAATAGTTTTTATAGCATTTCACAACACGCCAGGGAGTTAAAGTAACAGATGGAAGCTTTGCATGTAAAAAAGTCTAGATACCATAGCAGTTGACAATACGTAAAATATACGGTTTACAATTGATGAGGCTAAAAAGTAATATTTTTTTAGTAATTTATTTTTTTACTAAGATATACTGTTCAGGTCTATTTCGCTCTGTTTATCTGAAACAGAAAGAGATTAAATTTACAACGTAAACTAAAAACAAATAAAATACCAAATAAGGCACAGGTGTATAGAAATTTATAGTAATTTGTTTTTATTACCAATAAGAAATTGATTTATTTTTTTAAGACAATTTTTTCTGTTGTTTATTGGTTTGTTTGTTTGTAACTTTTGTAGTTGATCTAATGTAAATTAAAACAATCTGTTTCTCATTTCTTTCGCTTGATAAAGAAATGTTGCAATAATTTTTTTTGTGGTAATGATGATGTGTGATGTCGATTATATCGACAGATTCTTGTTCACATATTTTCAATAAGAGATTTAATTTTTACTACTAAATTAAGTTTAAAGTCATTGAACATTTGTATTTACTATTTGTTCTAATATAAAATAACAATTTTTAATGTCATCAACTCAAGGTGACGTCAATAAACTTAAAATTATAACAAGATTTTATTAAGCTTTATTACAAGCTTTACTGACAAAAAATATAATTTATGTTTCTACAGGTAATTTGTAAAATATAATATAACAGTAATATTATACATAATTAAATATAGATGATTTTAGAATAAGTAATGTTTATTATCTCATTCTTAAATAAACTCTATAATGTTATATAATTATTGATTTTCTTTTGAATTAAAATTGTGCAAATAACCATACATTGTTTTCTTTAGTTATATTTTAAATTATTGTTTTTTTCAAGTTGTAATCTTTTTTTTTTCTATCGGAAGATGCGCAATAAAAAAATGCATTAAACTATACCCTCTACATAATTCTTATTAATATACACATATATATATATATATATATATATATATATATATATATATATATATATATATATAAATATATATATATATAACGTTTTGTAGTTTTTGACCGGAAATTTAGATTTGGGAACATGCGGGAACTGTGAAGCGGTATATATAGGACAAACATCAAGAAGCCTCAAAGGCCGTATCACAACCCATAAAAGCAATTGCAAAATAAAGAAAAACACTTGTGCACTGGCCGACCATCACATAACAACAAAACACGTAATAGAATATGATAAAGCAGAGGTGTTAGAAAAAGAAAATAACCAACAAAAGAGGGAATTTAAAGAAATGTTGAGGATCAGAGAAGAACCATACCTGTAGCATATATACCTACCTACTACATCTAAACAAATAACAAGCGGCCTTGTTTGTGACAACCACTATACAATATACAAAAATAACAGTAATCTTCAATTAATTTAATTTTTATGGTTGCTTGCTTATCAACGCACTATCAGGTCGAAGCAAGAAAAACAACAATAATCAGACATACTGGATCTCTTTAAGCATTCTGAAAACCACACTGACAATGTTTTGTTAAAACAATTTTAAATGTTTTTAAATTCCAATTTTTAATGTGTCTCCTAGTTTATAAAAAAATGCAATATTTAAAAATTACAAAATCTCACCATTAAGTAAGACATAGGCATTAAGTAATTCTACAATTATTATGACTGACTTTGTTTTGTAGTTGTCCTGAAGATGGAAGCGATGAAGTTTCCGAAAGCTTGACAAAATTTAATAAAGAGTATTACAAGGCGTAAATATCTAGCCCAATTATAGACCGCATCCCCAATAAACAGTTTCCCAAATATATATATATATATATATATATATATATATATATTTATATAAAAGAAAAACATCTTAAAAAAAGAAATAATGAAAAAATAAATAAATATGATAAAATAAATGAAAATGATAAAAAATTAAAGAAAATGAATTAAAGGATATTACAATATTAATCGTCACTATGTGACGGACTGTGCTTTACTCTTACTCTAAAATATTCTATTGTTATCAAAAAAATAATAATTTCGAGTTAAGACAGAAACTAAATGTGCTTCTCTGTGAACTTTCTCTAAATTATTATTACAAATATTTTCTAATAAATGTATGACTTTAAGCTCAAAGCTTTAATTGTAAATTTTTAAACAGAATTATTGAAACTAAAGTTAAAATCAGAAAAAAGTATTGTTTTGGCACATTGTTTTTGATCAATATTAGATAATAATAACCAATAAATTATAAAAAATTTAAAAAAAAACATTAAATTATTAGTACCTCACACTTAATCTTTAAATAAAGTTATTTTAGTTTGTACTGTAGTTATTCAGTGTAAATTGCTACAAAAAATAGATAATTGCGTTATGAATTATAATTTCTAATTGATTCAATTTATTTAATAAGTAAAGACAAGTATTAAGTAAGAGATCTCCCTAATTATTCACCTTGACCAATTTCTTTTATAATTTATGCAACACTATCAATAATATTACACAAATAGTTAACGATCACTTTTTTTTCTTTTTAACTAGATCGCAGTTAGATTTAATTGCTTTCCTGCAAAATTTTATACATAATTCATGAACCAACACTTTGAAAGAAAGCTGAAAGACCTACATTCTCCGAATAGAGATAAATTCACGTGTAATGCATAAAATTGTCAAACTGCCGCCGATTTGGACATTTAGGGAAACGACTTCCTGAAAATTTCTATTGTTGATAATATCGTGATTGCGCAAAGAGCAAGAGCTGGAGCTGCTGGCTTACATGACGGGCGAACGGCCTTGCATAAAATGCGGAGTCGCTGAACTGTAGATTATGTTTTGTGTTTTTATAATAAATAGTTCATCAAGGCCGGTCCGGAACAAAAAAGAAAAAGATTAAGATGTTGTAAGGAGCGTGCAAGAGTAATTGCCGTAAATTTAACCACAATGGCATTGTATTGCGTGCTTTTACAGAATAATGCAAAGTGAAAGAAGTGTGTTAGATTTAACGTGACAAATTAAGAACATTAATTAAATCGGTTAATGACAAAGTCTCACATTGACAAAATATATGTATACATACATATATATTTTTCATTTGCTAAAAATGGCTAAAATACAGTAAGAAAGACGATAAAAATAAAATTGATAACTATAGCCCAATAGCAACCCACTCAAATACTTTTTTAAAAAATATTGATTAAACTGCTGCAGATATTGAAGAAATTAATATTTACTGACATTTAATATTTTAAATTTTAACCAGCACGACTTTATTACGAAAACATTTACTGTTCGATTTTTTGAACATAGTCTATCAAGAATAAAATATAAATAAAAATGATGTTAGTTTTTTTTAGATCTGAACAGAGCCTTCGACTTTGTAAACCATAAAATTTTTCTTATTAATTATATTCTATTAGCGTTCGAAGATAACGTGGTTAAAAAGTTGGTTAAATTGTTTGAAAGCAAATTGGTGAATTAGAACTATTTTCAGTAGACAAGGGCGTTTGAAAAGATTCCGTGCTAGAACTGTTGCTATATCTCATCTATGTGAATAATTGTTGAAGATTATGACAAAAAAAAAACATTTTATGATAAAAACAAACTACATCTTAATATAAAAAAGCCACTTCAGTTAATTTTAATATCATACCAAAATGACGAACAGCTAGTTAACTTGTAAATATAAACACGGATACCATGATACAAAGCGACTCTACAAATAAAGTTTTCAACAGTTAAATTAGATCACAGCATAAATATGTATAGAATATGCAAAAAACAATTCAATTTAAGGTGTTTTTTGACGTTGAAGCGGATTTGCTTGCGTTTTCAAAACAGTTTTGTTACTGACGTTATTGTAAAAATAAATATTTTTAAAACAATAATTAGCTGTAATTAAAAATGAGGTTTTGTTTACTTGTTCAGATTATTGTTGCAAACAAGAAAAACATTTTTATGTTTTTTGTAATTTGTTTTAGTACACAAATTATAATTTGTATGTTATAGATCTTAAGTGTTGTTAAGAGGACAGTGATGCAAAATACGTATATGTAATTTAAAAAACACATTTGATAACGATAACAAGCATAATTGTTCACTTCGCAATAAATATACAATAGAAAATTAAAAATTATGTTAAAAGTTATATCGGTCGGTACATAAACAAAGAATTTTTCAGTTTATTTTAAATTTTTAGCATATTGATAAAAGTTTGAATTTAGCGTTTCTAATAACAATTTGGTGACTTAAAAAATAATAATTATTGGTCGTTGTGGCTCACATAGTTAAAGTAGCTGGGTCACTTTTAATAATGTCACAAATTTGTGTTAGCTAAACTGATTCCATTTAAAAAACTATATATTGTTTCTTTGAAGCATAAAAAAATTTAGAAATGGTAGATAATTATTGACAAAAACTTAGATACCTGGTTTTTTCTAATCAAAATAATTATTGTTTAATTAGGCTGAAAACTGCTGTACAATATAATACAGTTTTCCTGGTATTTTAGCTAGTTATTTTTGCTTGATACATGATAGCAAAGTAACTAACGTTAATTTTTTTGATAGAATAATTTACATATAATATCTTAATTTTTTAAATTTTTTTTGGTGCTAGTGTTTTGGATTTATTTAATTTTTACTTTAATTCTTCTATTCTTTTTTAAGCAACATTAGGTTGCTTTTTATTATTTTGCTTTTATACTATTTTTTACTTTTGTTACTTTTTTTCTTTTTCTCGCATATTGTAATAAGTTAAAATTAATTTTTTTGTTGTATTATTAATTTAAACATGTTTTGTGTTTTGTCTTATCTTTCGCTTTTGTCTTATCTTATATCAATAATTTTTTTTTAGTTTTTTAAATTGAAGCTGAACCGATAAGCTCTAATAAAAGTCAATCATATTATATTTGCTTGTTTGACATTTGAGATTACACACAATTTGTTAATTCGTGTGTCTTGATTTAGAATAT
The DNA here is from genome assembly GCA_947359425.1 of Lagria hirta. Taxonomy (NCBI): domain Eukaryota; kingdom Metazoa; phylum Arthropoda; class Insecta; order Coleoptera; family Tenebrionidae; genus Lagria; species Lagria hirta. The sequence goes on from OX375794.1 coordinate 33,419,184, forward strand.
TATCATTTATTATTTATACATAGTTCTACTTAGCCAACTTTGAACTTAGAATGTTTCTATTGTAATTATTAGTCTTCAATGCTGAATAAATAAATTGCAATTTTGCAATTGCAAACAAAGATTTTCAATTATACTATTAACGCTTCTCATTTACTTGTGCGCAACTTGCTTAAGGATAATGAAAAAATACTATATGTATGAGACTAATAAGCCCAAATCAGAGCATCAATTTTACATTATTTGGTTTAATCATACAAGAAATATTGTTACACTGTTATTTTTAATTATATTTAATTTTTTATAATTTTAATAATTTCATTTCAAAATTCAGTTTCCGCTTACAAAATTCAAAATGCTTTATAATTATTAGATTTAATTACTTTGTAGTGATTATATTTTTATAATAATAAACACTGTTTATTGCAATGGTTACACAAATTGAAAAGTGACCGTATACTTTTTGAAATGATATACATGTGATTACTTAAGTTTTTGTCGACAAATCTATAATGAATCAGTAATTTAAAGCAATTTGGTAACAGGCAAATTGCCACCCGATAAAATTATGTTTACTATTTAAAGAATAATTTATACTGTAAAGTTAATTAATATACAGATTTAATCATAGCATCAGCATACTAATAAATTCCGTCCCAGTAATCAAAATGATCATATTGTCAGATCACTGAAAAGGGTGTGCCTGAAACATTATACAATACTCTATTTAACTTTCACTCTCTTGCATCTCTAAAGTGCATTATGCTTTTTACATAAATTAAACAAAAGAATTACTTATTTTTTACAATAATTATATATTTTAACATTTTTGCCAGATGATAGATAAATTGCTCTAATTTTAATATTTTTACAACAAGTAATAATTAATTATTCATTTATGTGACAAATGATCTCTAATTTACATATTAACCGTTCAGTCTTGTGCAAAATTTTAATTTCCTCAATAGTTTTGCAACACTGATCTAGTTTGAATTACTTTTTTCCTGCAAAGTAAAAGATAAGTTAGTAGGCGTGGTACAAAAAAAAATTAAATTTATAGTTTAAGCTGGTTAACGTAAGACTTTTAACGAGATATTGTATTTAACAATATACCAGTGTTGCACATGACCGGACTCTAGTGTATTGCATTTACGACTTTTATTGAAATTGAAACAGTTTATTTATAAAACGCTTTCCTATTCTGACGACCCAAATCACAGTATTCGTTTTGTCTCTTTTCTCTTTCTTTGGAATTACTATTGATGCTTTAGTAATTTACTGTGAGATATATATATATATATTTTCTTCATTAACATACATTTTTAGAGTGTTTTATACTTTTATTGTTTTAAAATAAAAGAAACGCTTTTTTAAACAACTATTATTTTTTTCATGTTTTAAATGTAGTAATTATTTTTTGTTCTTCTAAATTACAATGAATTAATAATGAGAAATACACAATTTCTCTAGAAAAAATTTTAATTTTTGCTATCATTAAACGTATTTTATGATTTAGTTATATTAAAGTTTTAACAATAGAAAAGAAAACGAGTTTAATTATATGTCGCTATTATGTTTAAGTTTTTAAAAATGTGATTATAGTTTGTTTGAGAAATTTTGTTTCGAAAAAAAGAAGTAATAGGGTACTCAATACTGACTGCAGTACAGACTCATTACTGCATAACAGCCTGTAAAAAAAGACTTTATTATGGCACGGCCACACTAGCATGACTTCAATGGCATATTAGTTATATCAAGTACTAATTTAATAACTTGAAAAATACTCTTACAACATATGCTTTTTTTTTTGTTCAAACTTCAAACTATTATAAATTGTGTATAAACAAAAAAATTTTTGACAATTTATGAAAAAACTACAGCGAAGACAACAAAATAGTTTCTAATACCTTATACTAGTTTTTTGTTAAGTACATAACGTTTAATAAAAGACGGTACTAAAAACTAAAAGTTCTCTTAATTGCATTACAGTGCGCGTCAAAAATATGGAATAAATTTATTAAAACATATATTTTTAAAAAAAGTTCCTATTGCTACACTTAATAGTTACGGAGGAGTTTAATAAAATCTATGAGAATCCATCATACTTACAAGAATACTTTATAGAAGGAAACACATTCCTACTGCATAAAAAAGGCAGAAATAAAAACCCATAAAACTTTAGACCTATTACGTGTTTGTCTGTGTTGTATGAGCTTTTTACATCTGTTATAGCTGATCAAATTTCCAAACACTGCAAGAACAATAATATTATTTACACTAAGCAGAAAGGATGCATTAGAAAATCACTAGGGTGCAAGAAACAGCTGACAATTGATAACACACCTAATGAGAAACTAAGATGCTTGCTATATGGACAATGCCAGAGCGTTTGATTCTGTTCCCCATGACTGGGTGCTAAAAATACTGGAGATAAACAAAGTTAATCCTGTGATAATCAACACACTTTGCCATTTAATAAAAAATTAGAGAACTAAAGTTTGTATGCTAAACGTACAAATCGGTCAAATTAGCATCCGTGAAGGCATCCTTCATTATCACCGTTCTGGTTTTGTATGGCTTTAAATCTAGTGTCAGTGTTACTTCGAGAAACCAATCAAGGGTTACAATCTAGACTTAAAGCTAAAAACCAAGATCTCTTAATAGCTATTTATTGACGATCTAAAACTGTACTCAAAAACCAAAAATCATTTAAACCAATTTGTAGAAGTAGTACAGATGTTTAGTAAAGACATCAAAATGTCGTTTAGCCTATATAAATGCGTTCTTATCAAAATAAAAAAAGGTGAGCTTAAAAGAACTACACAAAAGGATAAATAATATTATGCAAACGTTAGAACCAAAACTGACGTATAAATACCTGGAAATTGAACAAGACTATTATATCAATTATACAAAATAAAAAACAAATTTAAACAAATTTACACTGAACGAATCACAAAAATCTTAAACAGCAATTTTTATCTGGCGCTATAAACACCTAGGTACCTTTTCTTACTCACTTATTTGGTATCTTTAAATAAAGTGATGCTGATTAAAATCAATTGGACAAGTAAAATAGAGTGATGCCGATTTAAATCAATTGAATAGGCTTACGCGAATGTTGCTGAAGAAGTTTCACCCTGAAGCTGCGAGTTAGTTAGAGCGAGTTTATGTGCCACGTAAATTAACAAAAACTAATTAACATATATCAATTGTGCCAAATGATAGAACTTTAAATAAAAGAACATTTTCTAAATTCACAATGCAAGGCAACAAACTTTTGTACAATCTGAAAAATTTTACCACTTGTGATATCATATAAGAAAAAACTTTGACGTACGTCAAAAGAAAAACAAGAAATATTTTAAAAATTAAGCCTATGCGTTTGAAATCAAATTATAAGATTGTCTCAGTATAGCATTAAAAATGTAATAAAAAAGCGATTGAAATCAACAATTAAATTTCTTTTTGATTCGGAAGTATTTACCCGATTACAGAAAACGAGTTTAAAGCTATACTATATTACTCCCTTTCTACTTGTTAAAGCAATGTCCTGTTTACACAGCACAATTTTATGGAAAAACGATGTAGGCACTGTCAGCGAAACGTGTCATTTTATCCTAACCTTACTTTTGTCCGTCAAACAAGATTTTTCCTTAACGGCACGCCAATACTGTGTCGTTTAGAGCGCAAAGCTTTGTTCCATAGCACATTTTTTTCCATTATTGTGAGTCTTTAGAGATTCCGGTGCTTGTGTGAGGTTATGTAAACTTAAACAATTTATTGACACTGACACTATTGACAGTTAAATTTGTAGCAGTGTCCTGAAAATACACCGAAAGTAAGCTATAGAGTATATAGGGCTTTTTCCAATGCGCGAGCTTCCGCCTCTGCCAAAAAAATTGAGTATTGAACATCTAATATGAATATTTTAATTCAAACTTTTTGTGATTAAAAACAGGCTATTGTAAAAGATTAATATATATTTTGCAAAATCCAATAAAGTTACTAAAACTAGAGTTTGACGAGTACCGAACAAATAATTTAAACTTTAACAGAAGTAAAATTATAGTAAATGATTTACAGGATTTGCCGGAGAGTGGAGATAAAGCTTCTTCTCTTATAGAATAGAATAATCAGTCAAGCCCTAGATGCTGATTAATTTAAAATAACTAGCAATACTACTAAAGCACAAATTTATCAAAGCTTTAGACGACTTTGAATGAGTCAATCTTGACGATAGGCTATATCTAAACAAAAATATGCCAAAAAATTAAATGCATTTATTTTTATTTTAAATACAATTATTATATCATAATATTTATTCTCAAATCTTTTATTCAATAAATTACATAAAATCTTATACTACAGTTGTATCGCTGCAAGTAGACCTAATAATTAAAAAAAAAAATTCACATCTGTATGTGAAAATGCAAATCCAATGTCTGAATTAGAATAAATAAAAAAATTAATTTAATTAGGAAAGATTTAAGCCAAATTACATAATAATTAAGAGGAACACGTTTGTTTAATTTAACGTTTGTTAAATTAACTGCCCAAGTCCATTTAATCGACAAATAGGTAATGCCAATTGTGGTTGGTAAAACGTCATATTTAATCCCAGATTAGCGCTAACAAATCTGTTTGTTAAATTAAAGGTGAATTCTAATTTGAGTGTTATTTTAAGACCTAAATCTAATCGCCCAGGTGCTGACAACATTAATGCAAAAATTATTAAATTGCGTTATTGCCAAATACATAATCCATATACATAATCAACTTTTTCCTTGAAACAAATTATTTTCCCTATCAATTAAAAATCGCGCTCATAACACCGTTACCTAAAATGGCAGAAAAAGACATTAGCAATTTTAGACCTATAAGCATACACCGACAAAGTCAAAAATATTTAAAAAAATACTTTTCAGACAAGTATTTTGAATATATTAATAATTACAATGTTTTATCACTTTCTCAATCAAGTTTACAGCACAATTTCAAAACTAATACGTTATTAGTTTAATCTCAGATAATGTAATTTCTGGTAGAGATTAAGATTGAAATAGTTTTCCAGTATTTGTAGATTTTTTCAAATTATTTAATGCCACCAATCGCCAATAATTTTTATGTACAAAATTAACATATCTGAGTTTTCAAGAAACAAGTAATTTTGAGCTTATTTGTAAACAGATAATATTTATATAATGTTTAACCCTCCCTGTCACGGAAGTACAGCAGTTTTGCTGGATTTAAAAATTATTACGGTCTTTGACAAGTAATGATAAATGTCAATATTATTTTTCTAATAATATAAAAATTGTTGGAAGCAAGCTTTCAATTTTCAATTAGTTTAAAAACCAATTCAAGAATTAAAATAGAAACCAAAACCACAAATTGTATTTTAATCTAAATAGAATATATAAGTTTGTTTTTTGAGAATTCAAGCTAAATTACTATCTCTCCACGCATCTGCAATTATATTAATTGAATTGTCGGATTTAAAATATAAAATTTAAGCAATATGACATAAATGCTGCTTTTCTTATTTCCGCAAAAATTTTTAAATCTAAATCTAAAATTTTGAGATCTTTACTTAATGATGTAGGAACAACATTTATATTTCAAAAAAACTAAAGAAAAGTTTTCACTATTTTTAAATTCAAAAGATCCATAATGACTACTAAAAGCAGCAAATATTTAGCCATTTCTGTATTAAATTTATGAATAATATTTTAGAACTTGGAACAAAATTTATGTCATAGGTCCATTTGAATCTTTTTTCATCATCGCCCTATTGATGCCATGTTTCACTAATGCACCCAACACAAATGCTTCATTTTCATAATTTTTCTTGATTTTGTTCGACGCTTGTCAAAATATTTATAATTTAATAAAATATCTAAAAAATAATAGATTATTTGTAAAAATAACACTTTTCCTACGTAGAAAAAGAAGCTATAATCTTCAGGCTAACCAGCTCAAGTAAAAACTATTGAAAAATTAACCAATTTAATTAATTATATTCATATTGAATTATCTATTAATTTATTTTTTATAATAAAAACATTTAAATCTTTATCTTTTAGAAGCGACATAATTGTACTGCAAAATATAATTATGTAATATTAATTTTATAATAAAATGTTCAAAAGTTATGTATTTTACGACTTTTTCTGTAAATTGGTGTTTTATATCCCTAGTGAGCTATAAACGAGACGTTTAAGGCTTAAAAGTGAAGTAACACGCACAATTTACACAAAAACAACTAGAATACAAAGTTTAATTGCATAGCACGACACTTTCCAAGTTCCAAAAGGTTTAAAACCTGTAAAAATTATTTGAATTTTTTGACAGAAATTTTTTTTTATGTTTTTAAGTCTACACACACAGAAAAATTATGACAGTGTCTTGCAATAATAATTTCTAAAAACATTATTTATGTCATAATACCGTGCGATAAAAAAGTCCTTCTATCAAGTAGGCATTGAAATACAGAACGTATGTCTATGATAAACTGACCAAAAATATTTACATATATGTTATAATTTTAAAAATAAAAATACAAAATAATGTTTTTTCCGAATTGTTACATATAAGTGACGGCCTCATTCTTTCTTGCGCACATCCGAAATGAATCTGCACAAAATTTTATTTACTGTCGATTGCCAAGGTGTGCTGTTTTAAAGTTATCAGTTAAGATCGTGTTGTTTATTTCTTTGATAACGCAATTCAAGTCATTTCAAACAGTATATTTTATAAATTTAAGCAAGTAAGAAAAATAAAAGTTTATGACAAATGTTGAAGATGTTGGCTACCATTCTCTAAACAAATTGCAACACGCTTTTTTTTATGTTATAAACAACATTAACAAGTGTTTGTAGAGTTATTTCTCTACAAGCGGCGGTAATAGCGTCTTATAGCTCGTCAATAGTATTAATAGACTCCTTTTACAGTGTTTTTTAAGTAAGTTTGGCAACCTCGCCGGCCACAAATTTTTGTTGATAACTTTGTTATCATAAAACTCACGAATAAAATTTATTGAAAATCTAGCATAATGTAACGTTGCCTAGCCGTACAAAAAATATTTATACTAAAGTTCATCATTATGCAATTGCTTTATGAATTGGGTTAAAACAAACATAAACACGAGCATTAAGGTTTTCGTTGAAAAAATAGAACTAATAAATCTTCTTAGAGAAATGACTACTCAAACCCAAGTGCCCTCATTTTTAAAAAATGACTCTCGATAAAACTATGAGATTTGTTTGTAGTTCACCACCTCATGTTCTGCGAATTAATAACTCCTTCCACGTGAAACGATGCCTCATCTGTGAATAAAGTGAAATCAAAAAAACTTCAAAATGGTGTTAGACCCCCGGCATAAGCACACTCTTGAAACAAAAACTACAGCTAAAATGTTATGCACAGCATGCACCTTATATGGATAAATACTAATGTTTTTTTTAGGATGCTTTGACAAATTTCAAAAGTCAAATTCACTTGTTGAGATTGACTTTGAAGGATATTCTTCAAATATTTTTGATGTTTTTTTTAGACTTTACACTAGGTTTGCCACTGCGTAGACAATGTTAGACGCTCTCAGTTTTATTAAATAAATTCATCCGGTTTTAGATGGTCTTGAAGAAATAATTAAAATCACGAATTATAGCCTGCTCAGAATTCGCTGTCTAAAAATTTGCAATGCTTGCAGATATAAAGTATGTTCATTCTCCACTTTTCAAACAAACACAGTTGGAGTAGTAAAGCTTTATTAAAAAAAATTTGTGCTGGCTTAGAATTATTTTCAACAATTAAAACAATTTTAAACTTTAAAATACTACTTCTTTTACTAATTTATTTTTTACCACAAGTAAAAACTGTCATTTGACATACGTTCTCTATAACATAGCCTACCTGATAGAGAGACTTTTTGATCTCTCGGTAATTTAAACGGTCAAGTTTATTAATAATATTATAATTTTTTAAACCAATTATTTTTAGAACACAATTTCTTTATATTGATATTTGCTGCTTCAGCTTAATTCTTCTTTAGACTTTGTTTTATTTTTAAGATAAATGATTAAGTAGAAGTAGTTGTTAGCTAAACTTTTCTGTATTATCATTAAAAACAATTAATTTTTAACTCTTCCAGTCCAAAAAGCACAGCTATTCTGCTTGATTCAAAAATTATTACAGACTTTAACAAGTTAGTAGTGATAATATAGTTATTTTCGTAACAAGTGACAAAACTAACAAATATTGTGCGAGTGTTTATAATAGATGTACGAATGAGAAGCGAAGCGTGGATCTATCGATTAAACAGGACCGTAGATATTTGACTTTCAAATGATTTACGAACACTATTTTTTAGACGACTGTAGGCACCATAAAAAATTAAAAAGTTACTAATATTATATTTCCATAGTTCATACATAACTTGTAGCGTTGAAATTGTCTGTTTCATAAACAGTCGCTTAAAATAGTTATTTACCTACCTACTTAACTCTTTAAAATAATAATTGCCTACATAAACGCGTCTGAGGAAAGCTGTGGCTAAAGCGTATCTGACGTGATAAAAATTTACTAATATGATAAAAAATTTTTAAGTTTTTAATATAATATTCGCAACTTTCACACATAACTTATAGTGCTGAAATTGTCTGTATCATAAACAGTCGTTTAAAAACAATAATAATTTGTCAATAATATAATAATTGTTAAAAAAAAGCTTTCAATTAGTTTAAAAGCTAATTTAAAAATTATATTAAAAGCAAGAACCACAAAATCTGTTTCAAGCTAAACAAAAAATATAAATTTGTGTTTAAAAAAAATAAATTAAATTACTTCTCTCTACACATTTGCAAATTTGAAGGGTAGAATTTAACATTTAAAAACATTTGAACAATATGACAAAACTTTAATAGTGCTTCTTTCTGTATTTCAGAAAAAAAATTTAGACCTACGTCTAAAATTTTAGAATTGTAACTTAATGATATAAGTACAACACTCATAATTCAAATAACAGTAGATAAAACTTCTACCATTTGTAAACTTTAAAGATTTTTTATTAATAAAGACTAAAAGCAGCCAGACTTTTTTCGTATTAAAATTATGATCAATAAGATTCCAAGAATTTTAAACAGCAATATTTATAAAATAAGCAATTTTAGTTTGCTTAAATATCATTACAAATATCTGTTTATTGAATTTAATTTTTAAAGCAAATTGTAAAGTTTGAATCTAATATAATTTGTAATTATTATTTTTAAAACATTTTAAAAAGAAAATTTATAATACGGTTAAAATTTTTTTATTAGACTAAAAAAAATTGAGTATAATCTTTTTGCAGCTATCTAATTTTTTTATATATTTTTATTTATCTAATCTAATTTAATTTCTTTAAAAAAATCGAATGTGTAATATTTTTTTATTATCTTGTTTATATAATTTGTTTTTGATATTTTGGTTTAGACACAATAGTGTGAGACCTGTATCTAAGTTAACTGATTTATTATCAGTTTTGTAATGAAATTATAAAATAATTTTTGAAATTTATTTAGATATTAAAAATCCAAAACACCTCACTTTTTGATTTTTTCTGAAAATTAAAAATGGTTCAATTAAAAATTTTATTTGATGTTTATTAAAATTTCTAAACATTATTTGAATTTTAATACTGACATTTCTCTCATATCTGTTGCGGTTTATTTGAGTACATAAAATATTTTGTGAATTTAAATTTTTATTTAGTTACAAACAATTTTTGAATTTTGTTTATACCACAGATATTTCTACAGTTATTTAAACTGTTAAGTTTTTATTAATGTTTGTTTTACAAGATAAAATAAGATTTTTATCTTTTATTTTCGCTTCGAAATTTTTTTTTTACGTTAAAATCCATACCAGCCTTTTTAAAATAACTGTTTTTTAATCTAAATTTTTGTCAATTTGATTGACTATTGAATTTTAATTGCCTTCATAAATTTTTACCATATAACTATTAGTTATAAAATAAATGTTATCAGTTAAAAAAAACGATTAATTGTTAAAAAAAACTATAAAAAACTTATTGAATTTTTTGAAGTATTTTGCGCTTGATGAGCAATATTGGTTTGTTTCTCCGTTGAATCCAATTAACTGTTTTTTACATCCAAAGAACCACTCATGCAACCTTTTGTTCAATATTTATAATATTATTATTTATGTAATAATTTTAATCAGATGATTAGATTTTTGATATATATTGTAAACAGTTTGTGTTTGTGAAACAATAATTCAAAAATTATTTAGATCTACCTTTGCTGTGTAATTTAGGTTGACAAATTTTTTTTATTGTTTTTGATAGTAGTAGTAGATTGCCGAGAAATGTCTAACAAACGTCAAAGCTTGTCTTTAATATCGTACGTTTCTCCGTGTAAACTAACCAAAAATTGATCATACGTTTGAAATTTTATGGCAAGAGTAGATCTAAATATCTTATGAGCTCACTGTTAAATGTCAGCAGTCAAGTAATTTGAGAGATTTTTAGCCTAATTTAAATTCCTCTAAGGTTTTGATAAATTTATTATCTAGTTGTATTTCTAAATTTAAATAATACAAAAATTTGTTAATTGTTTTAAATTCTTTTGCATCTGAGACTAGATTGATTATTTTATTAACTTCTATAAGACAAAAAAAGCTATTGCTATTTTGACAAAATTTGTATATTATTTACTGTAATTTGTCTTTTGTTAATGTACGAATCAATTGTTTCTAATCGGTCAAATCTGTCAAATTTAAATTTTAAATTAAAATAATTATATTTTAATTATTATTATCATTTATATTGATATTATATGAATTTATTTTAATTGTTTTTGGTTTTAAGAGCTGTTGAAACTTCACTAAACTTCATGTTGAATGCTTGCTCAAATTATTTTTACCTCACATATATTATGATTGTATAACTTACCTAGAAGAACAATTGCTTGGATCATAATTAACACAATTAGCAGAATTAGTTTTTTTGTTAGGTTTCCTATGCCAAATTTAAATTTAGGTTGCCAAGTTTAAAAATCTTCAAAACTTTTTCTACGTTACAGTTTATTACGAATTGTTGCTAAAGAATTCATGCTTATGAACTGCAACTTCTTGAGAACAATACCTACTTTTTTAACATTTCTAAAATAACTTACCATTATATATATTTTTTTAATCTCAACTCTTTGATCTCTTACACAACACAATTATTTATAGATTACATATTTAGTATCATTTAAATTACAAATTCAATTGTTATACTCTACCATCCATGAAAATGATAAAAATTATTTAATAGCTTTAATTAGCAACCTAGATACCATCGATGGTATCGTAGGTATTCAAGGAATCTTCAATTGAACAGCCCTATGTCTTAATTACGACACAATGAAAGTGCTTTACCAAACATAAACGACACACCCATAAGGCTTCCCCGCTGGTAAAACTAACCTTGCTACTATTTTCCAATGTGTACTTTCGATCGGACTTTTTGACGATGATTTTTTTTTCTTGCTTTTCATAGATCCCATGGGTGAACGTTTAGGTATAAAAGATGTTTGCTGTAATAGGGGATTAGTGCAGTTGACTTCTTCGATCAGTGCAGTGCAATTATATAATAATGTACAGTCAAGTAAGTTCATAATTATTACAAATGCGCAAAGTCATTATCATTATTGAATTATTAATTAGCAAGCAAACATACTTATAACTAGGTCAATTACAAATCAAATTAAAGTTTATTATCAAGTAATATTCATTTAATATTATTCATAAAACATAAAATAAACATAAAATGTACACAATCTATTTATAATAATACGTGATACGGTGTTTGAAGAGCCATAACATGAAAATCGCACTTTCAGTGACTGTTTTATTTAGGAATAAGAACTCTTCCTTTCTCTAATAGTCTTAAGCACCGACCATCAGTCAAATTCTATTGCTCTTTAAATACCAGATCACGTACTATAATTGGTTTCTTTGTTGTAGATCTTAAAAATTATAATTTAAAAAAAAAATAGATGTCGTTTTTCAGTAACAATATTATTGATCTTTGACAATTTTTAAAAATTTGTAAAAAAATGTTATTTTTTAATTTCGAGATACGCAAATTAATGGTATTGTAGCATACAATTAACCCAAGTGGTTTGAAAAAAACAAATTTCAATTTAAATTTTGCTTATATGTTTAAATTATATGAGATCAGGAGCAATTTTGACTAAAGAGTAAATTATCAAGATAATTTTCTTTAAATAATTTCAATACACTATTTAAATTTATTGCCTTTTTGTTGTGCAGTTTTACTCAAAAAAAGAACGCAATATAAACTAAAACACTGATTTTTTCCCTCAGTAGTCGATTGATTTTGTAACTACGATTTGCAAAGTAATACAAATTGAAGATATATAAAACCTATATATGCTTTTTAAAATTTGCTTGCCTATTATTGAAAAATGATTTACAATTTAAGTCAAAAAGTTTTATAGTCAAATCACTGGGATAAGACCCCATACAATTTTATTGCATATTTTGGCTTTATTAGTAAACGATTAGGGTACAATAACGTATACCTGTTTGTTGATCAGCGTTTTCTGCTGACAGACTATTACAAATAATTTTGCTTCTCAGTTAAGCCATTTGACATAAAAATGCTAATAATAATTTTATGAGGTCGTAGCTGAGTGATTTGAGTATATAATTTGACGACGACAAAAATTCATTATAAGTTTAAAACTTTAAGACAATTATTTCATAATCGTAGTTTAACCATTGCTAAATAATAAAACGTTGCTGTTATAAAGCTACTTAAATAAGGATTTTATACTATTCTGTTTATCTAAAATAAATGTTTTTCAGATTTTAGCTATTGCCTGTTTGGCAGCTTACGCAGAAGGTGGACTTCTTGCTCCTGCTTATTCCACACAAGGTATTACTTTAGGAGCAGCGTATGCTGCACCAGCGATAGGGCACGGATCTCTTATCAGCGCACCCGTACTCGCTCATGCCCCAGCTTTAGTAAAAGCAGCCCCTTCTGTTGATTATGTAGTAAGTGCTCATTGTAGATAAAAATTAAGTACTAGACATTGTATACTTAAAAGATAGTAAATAACATATCAAGGAATAACATTTTTCTTGCGTCAAAAATATATATACACATAATTTTATCCTTAACGAACAAAAGTGTTACGATTTATATGTAAAAATTGTCCAACTATTAATATTAACAATCATAATACCAAAACTTGACAAAAGCGAGGTGGATTTTTGTAGCAAACATACTGCTTTGCAAAAATTTACTTTTATGCTCTTAGCTGAGAGTGGTTTACTTTCCGCCTACACATGCGTGCAGGAACTGGTTATTTTGTGCATTAATTTAGAAATTTCGTCAAATAATTATGAATTTTACCAAAGCTGTTGTCTACAATTGATTTTATGAATAGTGTTTAATATTAAAGATAATTAGATAACACAAATTTTTGTTATTAAATTATTTTATTTAAAAGTAACTACAATACATTTTTTCAGGCTTATCCTAAATACGAATTCAAATATGGAGTAGCTGACGGACATACCGGCGATCAAAAAAGTCAATCTGAAATCCGCGATGGAGATGTCGTCAAAGGTTCGTACTCATTAGTAGAGCCTGATGGTACTATCAGAACCGTTTCCTACACCGCCGACGATCACAATGGTTTCAACGCGGTTGTAACCCGCTCTGGCCATGCTGTCCATCCGGCTACTCCCATTGTCGCTCAAAAAGTAATTGCTGCTCCCATTGCCGCTCATGGATACGCCTCACCTTTGCTGGCTCATGGCATTGCCACACCATTAGCTTATGGAGGTTTAATTAAGGGTTAAATCACTTCTCCTATAATGGCTCTGCCGCAATTAGATTAATTAATCCTTATTATCTATCTAATTGCGTTGCTCTCGATGACCAAAACTTATCGAGTGCAAAGCGCAGATTGTCAAAAGATTAGTTATCAGTTTCTTGCAATTGTGCCACACTTATTTATTAATTATTTTATTGCAATTTACTGAAAACCTATCTGGATATCATCCGCTATGCCAAATCGTTAATTCTGGTTTAAGATTTTTTTAAATCATTATTTTTCTTATTTTTTGCTTAATAATAAGCTATGTAAATATTGTAGTATCGTGCAGTATTGTCATTTTTATATAAAAAACAATATATATAAATTTTTGTTCATCAACTATTATTTTATTTTTACCTTTAAAGTTACAAAAAAAATATGACGTAAAAAGTGAAATTGATAAGCATCATTCAAGAATATGTTTGATCAATTGCAAAAGCTGTTCAAAAACATTTAAACACTAGATAGACACTAAAGTTCAATATCGGTTCCAGACTTGTTAAGTTATGTCAGCCCCAGCTCCGACCATAGTTGATGCTAATGCTAATGAGTGGCTGTTGCCTCTTTCACTGCTTTATTTAATTTTATCAATTTATCTTCTCTAATTTACTAGATTTTATTTTATCTAACTTTTTTTAAATTGTAGTATGTTTGTTTCTCAATTATCTTTTTCGATTTTTTTCTTTAATTTTTATTTTAGTATTCTTTTTATCACTTAAAGCAAATAATCTGACTTTATTCTAGCTTGCACATCTATTCTTTTAATATTTTAAAAGTTTTTCATTTGTTACAATGTAATCTTAATAGATTACAGTAATCTACAGTAAATCTATTACAGTAAAAGTACAGAAATCTGTTGTCTCTTTTTCTAGAAACATAATCCAACTAATTTTTTCTAATATTTATATAATTTTTTTTTATTATAAATATTTTAGTCTTTTGTATCTTTTTTCTTATGTTTTTATTGCTTTCTATTCTTTCAGTATTGCGTTAAAATTTGATCTTATTATTACCATTTTTAAGTTTTTTTTTATCTTTTTTCATTTTCATTATGTCTACTGCAAATACTTAAAATTTTTTATTGTGTATTATTTAAATTGCTTTTATAATTTTTGTTTGCTTTATCGTCTTTTAGGTTTTCTTTTTTTATTAGTTTTTTTGTGCTGTCACTTACCTTTTCGGTTGTTTTTTTTGTGTTCTTTTATTGGCTAAAAGCATTTCCATTTACATCTCGTATTGTCAATTTTTTCACTTTTTTCTCAACAAGGTTTTTGTAAGCGCTATCACCTTAAAACTCTGCAAAAATTTTGAGAAAAAATTATACTTGCTTTTTATCCCTGCCAAAAAAAACATTCTAATTTTTCCCACCTCTCTCTATATTTATTTATTTATTATAATTTTTGGTTTTGCTGTTTTTTTTATATTTTCTTTTCACTTTTCAATTAAACATTTGAATTTTAGATATTTAAATATTGAAGTATCGTGCATTATTGTCATTTTTATATATAAACAAAATATATAATAATTTTTTTATCAACTTTTATCTTAGTTTTACTTTTAACAATTAAAAAAAAAAGCTGATTCATTGCAACAACTTATCATAAAAAACATATTTGAAATAGTAAAAGCATCTCATTCAAACAAACCCTATAGCACCATATTGGTCTTAGACTCTTAGACTATCGTTAGTTGCACATGACAAATACTTTGAGCAAACAACCTATCCCCTCTATCATTGCTGCCAGGTTTGTATAATAATATGAACAGAAAAGAGCGTGATACTTGTAATCTGCAGTGAGATACTACCAAATGTCAAAAGTTAACATTTTTAGAAGACCAGCTAAACGGTAATGTTTACTGTGAGAAAAATCGAAAAATGTTTTAATTTGTTGAAACTTTTCGGAAAAGCTATGTCAAATTTTGCATTTTTTAAATGTTTAACATTGATAAGTAAATAATTTAATTTAGAAATTAAATTATTTACTTATCTTTACTTATAATAATGATTATTTTTTTTAAATCTATTAAATTTAATATTTTTTATTGCTTTTAAGTTAGAAATAACGACAAGTAATAGAAAATGAGTTTTTTTTAGAATCGCTCTACCGGCAAGCGTCCTAGATGAAACAAAAAAAACCACCAACAAATCGCTTCTAAAAATTAAAACTTTTAAAGTAAAATTAATATTTAGCAGTACATTATACTTATTGCTAGTTTAACTAAAATTCAAAATATTAAATTTTGTATTATAAACTGTGTTTCAAAAAAATTGATGTGTTTTTTTAGAACTATTTTTGATGTGAAACATTTACAGCCGCGGGTAAATCTACTGTATTCTGTAACGACGCATTTCTTAGGTTACTTGGTTTGGCTTCAACGTTATCTCGCTCGCAACACCAATCTTGAACATTGCTTTGGATACTTTGGTCTTTGAGTCACTAATTAAAATAATAATTGTTCCAACTAGAAATTAAATGTTTATATTTTATATTAATAAAAATAAATCATTATCAAATAAGCAATTATTATTTTCAGAAAAAAATTAGTAAAACTTTATTTCTTTATTAAGCGTCACATCTGCCAAGCGTACTGTGACGGCTCACATTTTTTTTAATCAATTGATTAGAAAATCAAATTTTCTTATTTAAGTTATCTGTAGACTTAAAATTTTAAGACTTTTAACAGATTGTAAAAAAACTATAAATAAATAAAAAAAAAATTAAAAACAAAATTAAATATAATGAATTAGTTTGTTTATAAAATAATTTAAAGACATTTAAATTTAAGAAAAGCAGCTCGATTATATTTTAGAATTTCAATATGTTATAAGAATTTTATAATGGATAAATTGTTTTTCCTAGTAATTAATTAAAACATACCTACAGTTTCAATTTTTTTTTGGTTGTTTTAATTTATGCAAATTTTTGACATTTAAATTACTATATACTTGTAAATTTTTTTTTTATTTTAAATGTTCAGCATCCTTTTGCCTTAAGGGGGTTTTGAACCGGTGATGAATCCAGTGTTTTAGAGGTTTAGTAGAAATCATCCCATTGCGTCAATTGTCACCAAAATGTAACTAAATTTTAATACTGTCTTCATGAAAGATGTCTTCATGGACGTAGCTCGTTTTTTTTCGTGTTAAAAACTTTAAAATGGGTTTAAAAGCAGTTTATTTATGACCTTAATTAAAATGATTATTTTATTCATTTAGAATTTGATAAATACAAAATAAACGAGTTACGGCGGTGTATTCAAGTGTTTTCAACAATTGGCTTTTTTAATTTTTAAAAAATATACAAAAATATGGAAATGGCATGTATTCTACACAACCTCTGTCAAGTCGAATTTTTCTGAATTTTCATTAATTTTGTCGGCTGGCCCAGAGTGGTAGACGTGCGGTCAAAAACATAACATCCAATGGATTTTCGGAAACGACACCGTCTACCGATCGTAAAGTTTATGACTTTCTTTTACAATCGAGTAACTAGTGGATCTACAGAAGTTGATATTTATGGAGATATGAATTTTAAAAATTTGAAAAATCCTAAAATTGGGAACTTTTGATCAATGAAAAATATAAAACAATAAAAACAAAGAATAAATTATAAAAAAAAATTTTTTTTTGATTATTTATACAATAGTTAATAATACTACTTAATAAAAATTTAAAAATGTTTTATTGGTTATATCTTTTTTCTGATTTTAACTCGCGCGCTTCCAAGTAGGTACTTTTTAGTATCGTATGAGTCTTTCTGACTTATATGCGGCACTGATCCTCTTGGTTTTAAATAATTATTTATCTTTTAGGTCCATATATTCTTCATTTGTAGTTGAAAAACGAAAACAAATTAGAGTACGTTTTGAAAATTGTCAATTGTGCCGTAGAATTATATCGGCGTAAACGTAAAGTAGAGGTTGAATTCTGCTGCGATTGCAATTCAACACGTTTTGGTAAAGCAAAAGTCAGCTAGCACTTTTGTGTTTTATCACTGTGTATGAATTTTAAAATATTTTGGTAGCTGGTAGCTTCTGATCTATTTATTCTGATATATTTTTTTTCCAAAACCAAATGGTATTGTGTATTTTTTGGGCAATAGAAGCAACAACAGGAACTGTGTAGAAGAAATGACCATCACCGGCTTATTTCAAGATTTAGAAGTAGTTTTGAATCGCTTAGTTCGGCATGCTGATAGTCTATTATTAGATATGGGCAGCAGTTCGGCAGAATGTTATAATTCCGTTGTAGCAAAATTTGTGGGAGGAAAAGAATTAATTTTTCGGCAAAAGAATCGTACCAGCTCAAGTGCCATGCAGCTGGTATCAGTTTTAGTGTGGGATCTCATGATTATCCGCGTTTAATTCATCACGAGATCGCAAATTTCTAAGAAATTATATAACAAAAAAAGAAAAACAATATGTCAACCAAAATGTGCGACGACGTCTTTTCCCTAAAAAAGAAAACGCTACGCTAAATCTGATAGAGAATACGACATAGAAGCGGCATTGCCAGAGGAGAAAAAAAAATCAGAACCGCTTCCAGAATCATTTGAGGCAGCTGAAGACGATTTAATTAAATCGTTAAAAAAAACAACATCTGAAATTGCACAACTAGAGAAAAACACTATTGAACAAAGCAGTAGTCGATTGTAAAAAGATGAAAGATATAAAAGGCTAACGGCGTCTTCATTTGGAAAAATTTGCAAAATGCAATGTTCCACTTCTTGTGCTGCAGTCTGTTTTATATAATAAATTTACTGGTAGTACTGCTACTGATTGGGGGTAAAACTCATGAACGCGTCGCTGTACAAGCGTTTGAGCAACTTCTTGTTCTTGAGGTTACAACTTCTGAGGCTTGTTTGTTGACCAAATGTTTGGCTTTCTCGGGGCATCTCCAGATGGTCTAGTTGGAAATGATGCCATAATTGAAACTAAATGCCCTCGATGCGAAATTTTACACCGCATGAGTGTATAAAAAAGGTTCTAAAAAAAAGTGATACATTATACAATAGACAGAGAAGAGAATATAAACTTAAAAACAAATGCCGTCTACTTTTACCAAATACAAGGGCAGCTACATATAGCCAAGACAGAAATTTGCTATTTTGTTATTTGGACTCCAGAAGGAATGTCTATTGAAAAGGTATGAGTTTTAAAATGCAGTAATTGTGTTTAAATCAGTTTTCCGTGATTAATTTGTTGTTCTTTTGTCAGATTTATGAAGATGATACTTTTTGGAAAGAAAAAATGTAAACACATCTGATAGAATTTTACCATAAATATATTGTGCCGGAGTTATTATATTCCCAGCATCCTATCAGAGATTTGCGGAACAGAAAGACCTCAAGAAGAACCAATTGTAAATGATTACTTTATAAAGCAATCAATATTTTTTACTATTGAGATTATTATTATTTATTTTTATTTTTTTATTGTACTTTATTTTTATTTGTTCCTTCTTGTGCTTATTCTACTCTCTCATATGGAAGGTTACCTGCGGCAACATATATAATAAAGCAAACCTATTATTATTTATTTGTAAAATTAAGTTTACTATTTATTTTTTCATATTATTTTAAAAATAAACTTTAATCAATTTTTATTACATAATTATACTTCTTTTTCTTCACCCACAATATTTTTTTATCATCATCACTTTGTATGATTTTTTTTCTTCACTCACAATATTTCATATCATTATCACTTTGTATGATTTTAATATGTCTTTTCTGTCTATATTATAATTGCTCAGATTTTTCAAACAAATCATTTAATAGTTGTAGATGTATATTAGAGCTCAATACATGAAGGATAATATTTAACTCAGATAAATAATTACACCACTCGCTTTCAGCTCGTGTTGCAAATTTTATCTTTGAGGGTAATAGTTTTCATCATGCGCATGTTGAATAATTTACTGTTTTAACTGCAATAAACACATTATTATTACACAAAAAATTGGTTATTGTTTATAAAACGTATCGTAAAATACCTACTTCAATATCCAATTTGTATTAAGTACTTGTTTCAGTCAGCAATGAACAAGAAGAAGCTTTTTTTTGCGGCAATAAAATTATGTTTTTCCGTGCAGTTCTTATTTGAGTGAATGGTAATATTTACTGTTGAACCTTAGCATTACGCAATGGATATATCAGAAAGTATTTTTATGATATCATTTCCAAGGGTTGGCTATCTTCAGGTAGACAGGGTGACGAGAAAAAGACGAGTAAATGACTGAGATAAAACATTTAAGCTCCGCCCCTCAGCTGACGTAGAAAAACACGGGGGATAGCAAGAACCGAATTGAGTTTGTCTTTAAAACGCTCTTAACGTAATTTTTTTTCTATCAATTATTTGCTAATTTTGACCTTTTTTCTCAAATAATAATTTTCGTTTGATTACGATTTTAAGTGAAAAAGTTTCAAATATCTAATATTTTGATAAAACGTGCAAAACTGTATAGCATTTGTAAGGAATATAATAAACAATTTTGTTTAATATTGCTACCAACAACACATTTATGACATTCCATAATTATAAATACTTTATTGATATTTGAAATAAAATTGTGTTGCATTTTTCTATTGCTGTATAATGCTGACATAGTTATATGCAACTTTCATTAAACCTTGATTACCAGTCAGAAAAGCAGTTTAATGAATCTAAAAAAATTAGATAAAACTCTTAAACAAACCAAAAACTTGATTTCTAATACTTTTTTTACCACGATTTTTATCACAACAGCAAAAAATAAGTATTAACAAAACTGCGGTGAAAAACTTAAAAATTAAAATTGATTTTTTTTAACGGTTTTGCATACTTCCTATTGAAGCAGCTGTATAGTCTGGCTAAACATCATGTGCGAATATGCTTTTATTGCTACTTAACTTTTTCTAAGCTTTATGAGAGTTTACCGCAGAAAAAAACAAAATTACATAAAAGTTAATAATATCACTAGTTGAATGCTAGCGTTTATAATTGAGAGACGAGTCATGTAAAATACTGCCAGAAAAGTAGTGCTCTTAAGATAGATAAAAAACTTTATCTATCTTATATAAGACTTTATGAATAATTTTTAATTATTTTTGTCATTGTTTTTTTTAACTGGAGTATATTTAATAATTTACACGCATTTTAAAAAAAAATTTTGTAGTTATATAAGTATAATAAAAAAAATTTTTGTAAAAAACGGTATAGAAATTTTTTTAGAGAAAGTCCCGAAAACGTCATTAACCGAAAGTGACGAGTAATAAATAGTAGATTGCAATTAGGTATTATATATATTTATATATTAGTTTTTTTTAAGTCTCGAATGAAAAAATATTAGTTTTGATGTTTTAAGAATCCTCTCCAAAGGACAGCTCAAAAAAAAATTTTTAAAAAATTGCTCCAAATTTTTTTAAATTTCAAAAATCGTCCAAAACCGAATCTTATTTTTTATTTTTTTTTGTTACGGTATAATTTTATAGATAAGTTTCTATAAAAAAATAAGTTTCTGAAAGTTTCAGTTAAAAATTTTAATTTTAAAAGGTCGCTCATAATTTTTTTAAATTTATTAGTAAATGGCTTTAGATTTTTTCGAGCGATCTTTTAATATTAAAATTAAAATTTCAGCAATTTTTTTTCTTTTATTTAGTACAATAATCTATAAAACACACGCCACAAGATGAACTAAAAATCAAAGACAACAGAAAAAACATAATTTTTGTTTAAATTTTATAATTTCGCTGCGTCGGTAATTAAAATTTCTGTCTCAATGAAATAAAACAGCGGTAATTGTAAATTATTTAATACAAAATTAATCATAATTAAACGAAATATTAGGAAAAAACAATCAAATGTAATAATACATTTTACTTGTAAAATTATAAAACTAGAAAAAAAATTGTGTTATATATATATAAACCTAATGACGCTTTAATCCGGTTATATCGCTTTCTCCATCAATGTACCAAGAGGCAGAGGATCTTGACAATTTGTTTTTTTATACGTTTTCTTGTAGATTTGGATTTTTGATAATTTATAAAGAATGAATGGATTCTTACATGATCCGACGGACGAAAATCGGTGTACTTCTTTACTCCGTTGTAAAACGATTATTTACTGTAAGTATTCAAATAATTTTTGTTTTAGTTTTGAGTATTGCTATAAATAGCTATGTTTGGAGATCCTTCACGTCTTCTCTTTCCACTTTGTATAACTCGTTTGAACGGCATGCGCTCATCGTTTCAATAATTAATATAATCTGAAGCAATAATTAGAATATCAATTTAAGAATACGTATGAATATGAAAAATTGATCAGACGCTTTGTCAATAATATTCCTAATTTGTTCCCGAGTTAAAATAAAAGACTTCTTCACTTGAAATTTAGATTTTATTTTTAAAAACGCTTGAATTTGCTATATTTTTTTAAATATCAACAGTATTTCAAATCAAGGTTGATGTTTGTTGCATCTAATTCTACAATTTGTAGAGGTGTACCAAAAAAGACACATTTTCATTCATTTCAGTACATTTTCCCAAACACTACGCGTTAACAATGACACTTTTGTGTTTGTGTATTTTGTTGCCATGATATTATTTGATTAGAAAAATTTTCTAATTGGTAAGGTAAAGGGAATAATGACTAAAAATCTCTCATTATTATTCCCTAAAAGAATATTTCATAGCATTATTTTTTAAAAACCACACATATAATACTTCTATTATATAATAGGTATTTATTTAACGAGTTTCTGTGTAAATTGACGATTTATATTAGTAGTGAGTTTAAGACTTACGAGTGAAAAAAAACGCACAATTTACACAAAACCGAGTAAAATATAACGTTTTATAGCACGACACGACACCATTCAAGTTCCAAAATGTTCAAAAATAATTTGACGTTTTGTTTGACAATTTTTTTTGAACATTCTAAATCTGATTACACAGGAGAATTTAATCTCACAATAAAAATTTTTAACAATAAATGATATAATTAAACAAATTGAAAACTTGAAAAAAAAATTGTTTATTATGATTAATTAGCTGGCCCGGCGAACTTTGTTCCGCCTTAGTTTTGTTATTTTATTTTTTATTTTTATTTTTTTTTGTCATTTGTTTTGTTATTATATGTCAGATGCGTTTACGTTTTATATTGTATGTCACGTCACACGGAATGGGATAAAAAATATTCTTTGTTAGGCTACTGGTTCTAAACAACCACTCCACCAATTTTCAGCCAAATCGGTCATAAATAGATATAGATTTTTAAAATAAATGACCCCAAAAACTATAAAAATAATACCCAAATTAATTATTCACATTTATTACCTTTATCACATTCATTTTACAACCCTCTTTAACTTAAATATCATTTTCAAAATCAACGACCTGAAATTCCTCGAAAATACCCATATCGTTTTCTTACATTTTTATCCCTAGAACACTCTCTTTTCATCCTCCTAAGAGTAATTTTTTAGAAAGCAGGAAACATACCTATTTATTTTTTTTTGAGAACTTAGACAATTTATGGGAAAAATTATGAAAACGACATCAATCTTTAGACATTTTGCCCTCTTTTTGCCCTATCAAGGAATGATAATATTTTACTTCTAAAATTTCGGATTTAAACATAGATATTATTTTTAAAATAAACAATCCAAAATTTTTGAAAATCATACTAATATTGGTACTTGTCATTTTTTGTTCCTATCCCACCTCTTTTTATCTCTTTGTTAATAAAAAGTATTCTATTCTTTTCATTCAAATCCAGTCATCATAATTTTCCATACAAACTTTCACCCAAAGTTGTTATATGGGAAGTTGTCTCATGGAAGACGATTAAAGACGGCCACTGACGATCCAAGATTCAACGCCGCAGTACGACTGCGGTCAGTGGCCGGCTTTACATGTAAACGAACGGTCCAACTTTGGTTGGTGGTGGGAGAGTGGATCGATTTATTTGGAACGGCAATTTGCCGAGCCTCACCGAACGTTTCCGACATTGCAATTCTAATTTTGATTTAACCCTTCTTTTAGAGGGTGGTTTCTGGATAAAAAGTATCCTATAGCAATCTCCTGGATCTAAGCTACCACCTCACCAAATTTCAACCATATCGGTAAAGCCGTTCTTGACTTATAAGTGGTGTAACTAACAGACTTTCTTTTATATATATAGATTATTATTTTATGTATTTAATTGATATAAATTGCTTCTTGTTTAATTTGCTTAAACTAAGTAAATAAATTAACTTAAATTTAATTATATTAAAGTCAGCGTTGTTAATTTCTCACAAATTTGTTTAACCAACTGTAAGTGTCAAAAATATATGTCAAAAAACATTTATAAAAATAACTTAAAACCTATTTAGATTTTAATCAAATCGATCTGGGGTCACATAGAAAGCATCAGCTCTCAACTAAAGAAACAATCACCAAAATTGGTTCACCCAATCAAAAGTTTGGAGGTAACACAAAAATAAATGAAAAATACAGTCGAATTAAAAATTTCCTCTTTTTTTGAAACCGGTTTAAAAAAAGTGTTATCAAAACTTTTTTATTTTTGTGAGCTTCTTATTATAATTAATTTTTGTAATTCATTCTATCATTTTTGACAAAAAAGTTTGTAGTTAAAAGGTGAAATAAAAAGTTTATAAAAGACAAATAGTTATTTGAATCACAAGGCCGGAAACAGGCATTTTGCAAGGCGGGTGATTTTGGGGACCAAGGCCGAAGACCGAGGCCCCCAAACTACGAGCTCTTGCAAAAGCGTTTTCGGAGGTGTGATTCACAAAATTTTTTGTGCCGCTGCCGATTTTTTATTTTAAAAAATAAAAAGAATTTTTATTAAAAATAGGTTTTTCTACGTTATGGCAACGCTAAGTAAAAACTCCAGATGTCCTTTTTATTAAAAAAAATATATATTTGCTTTGACATTTCAAAACTTACCTATTTGCGTTCTGAAAAAGCGAAATTGCTGTTTTATGAAAAAATTGATACTCCAGCACACATTACGGCTTGGGAACTTTGGGGAGCTACACATTAATTGTAACATTATACAATACAAACCGTTAGTTGTCGTTAATAAATGTCTGACAATGACAGCAAATGTCATAGTAATCATTTTCTAGCCTAGGCTGGCACGACGGCGTTGCGGGTCGCTTAGGACACGTTAAAAGTTATGTTTTGTAGGCGCAAGGCTCAAAAAAGTTATTAATATAACAAAAACACCGATGGAGTCAATACTCAAAAGTGTTAGGTACTACAATAACAATAATAGTACTAAAATACTACGAAAATAAAATATGAAGAAAGATACGATTTTTAAAACAAAATTAGCTTGTTTAACCGCTTCTACCAAAAATTTCTTGCTACGAGATTATTGAATTTATCTTACTTAATCCACACATTATATAAAAACAGTTTTTTAAATTAATGTTTAAATCATCTATTATGTTTGAAACACAAAGGTACTCATTATGATAATTATTTTCTATAATTTATTCTATATTCTAATCGTGAAAGTTATAAGTGATGCATTTTGAGCAAGCGAGAAGTATTACACATTTATTTTTATTTATACTATTTACAGGACGTATGATCACCCGACAAAGCATGCTAAAGTATAAGTCAAAAAAAAGTTGTAAACTTAATTAATCGAATATGTAATAAACTAATCTTACTTATTAGAGACACAGAGCTCGACCTGCGTCCATCCGGAAATACGTGCAATCGCAATGCTTGGCTGATCATTATTACATAGAAACTCATATATTTTCTTTATGCAACGACGTTATTTAGTTACAATAGCAGCCAGCAACCCCGGAAAAAACTGCAATTAGGATCAAATTATACCAGTTTCACACGCCATCAGACATAAACTAGGTTTGTATACAATATAATATCTTCAGAATTTGCCGGTACGACCCTATTACGTAAAGCTTGGCTAGGGTCGGAGCTTTCCTAACATCAAGGTTATCAATTGGACCGCTTCCCCTGCTTATTATTATGAGAATGTTGCGGTTAGTGAATTAGGAAGTGTCGAAAACAAAACGCACATGCTCTACATAAACTGCATTGTCGCAATAATGATTGTAGTAGTTTGGGGATATTTTCGTCTTAGGAGGTAGAATATTATGTATATAAAAGGTGCACGGCTATTGTTAAATATCAGTATTGTGAATTAATTTAAGTTACAAACATGTTCAAAGTCTGTGTTGTTGCCACTTTAGCAATCGTTGCTACTTTAGCTGAGGCTGGTCTAATTGCTGGACCAGGACTTGCTCTTGGCGGATATGAAGGCGGATATGGAGGCGGCTATGGGGGTGCATATGGAGGTCATGGGGTAGATTACTATGTGAGTACTTTAATGTTTGCTAATTTTTTGCATACTATGACGTGGTCATAAAATAATATAAATTAAAATTTAAAAAAAACATATTATTATTATTACTATTATTATATATTCCACTAGGCTTATCCCAAATATGAGTTTAATTATGGAGTCCAAGATGCACACACTGGTGATCACAAAACTCAACATGAGGTTCGCGACGGTGATGTAGTCAAAGGTGCTTATTCTTTAGTAGAACCTGATGGTACTATTCGTACTGTTCATTACACTGCTGATGATCATAACGGATTCAACGCTGTTGTTAGCCGATCTGGACATGCTGTGCATCCTTCTGTCGCTCTTGGGCATGGTGTTCACTACTGATTGATGATCTCATACCAAACTTATTGTGTATATACATACATACCTCATTCATTTTCCTTTACTTTATTGCATTTTTTATACGTAAAAGCCATATTTATTTTTGATAAATAAAAAAATTATGATGATTTTTGACGTTTGATTTATTCCTCCTACAATAAGTAAATAGTCTTAAAAGATTAAATAAGATACTTTTTCTGCTAGATTATAAAAGAGCTTTGCAACACCGGGTGATGCAGCTGCGTCAGGTAAAGGCTACTATGTCTAATATTACTAAAAATTACGTTTCATTTATGTGCGGTGATAACTTACATTTTACAACGCAAAATAATTTTAAAGCTGAATGTTTCAATGGTTGAGCATTGTAAACTGATTAACGCACAAGCTTTGTATTTAACTTTTTAGCCAACAATTTTTTTAAATTTTATTAACTATAGTTTATAAACTTAATAATAATAGTTCATTAATCTCTAGTATTTGTCTTCTCAACCTAAAATTAAAGTAGAAAAGATAAAGAATTAGATTGCTACAAGAATACGCTGAATGCAGCTTATTTGTTTTAATAGAAAGTGCATCTTAATTATATAATTTATAAATCAAACAAAATTAAATAAATTAATTCATGTCCGATATGTCAAACGTCAATACAGGTTACCACCACTATTGATTTTGCATTGATCTGTAATGAGAATAGCACTCAAAAATTTTAAAAAAATATAATTTTTTACCGTTTAACAATAAAAAAGTTATGCGTGTTTAAGTGTTTTAATAGGTATGCTTTTTGTTGTGAAAGGAGATTTTAATTTATAAACGTGCCTCAAAAGTAAGCAATTTGGCTAATTTTTACGCACGGCGGGTGGTTGAAATCAAAGCCGACTAACATTTGAATGTGAGTTAGACGTTTACATGTCAGGGAGCCAAAATAATAAGAACCATTTTGATCTACAGTAGATTCTCGTTAAAGATGAAGCTGAAATAAACACTATCACGTGCGGTTTACGTGATCTTTCACTAAAATAGGCGTGTCTGTTCTTACAGGGTTGTCTTCAAAGAGTGCATGCTCTTCATGTTATGCGTCATCTGATAACGTTTCTCACAACAAAACCGAACTATAAATTAAAAGTACTTACTCAGGTCTTGTCTCGTCACTTGAGCTACGCCTTTATCTGGTCCTTCCATCCAAAAATTTCTATACCACCCTACCATGAAACACTAAACACGAGATGGTCATGCAGTGTTATTTGTTTATTTCAGCTTCATCTTTAACGTGAATCTACTATAGTAACAAATCCCAAAAAATAAAGCATTTTAAATGCACATTTAAAGTATCTTGTTGATTTTGTTAGGGGTTGAAAATTAATTGTAAATAAACATAAGAAGAGTAAACACTGATGTTTTATTTTATATTTTATATCCATATTCATATTCTATGTTATCGTATATTTTAATGAATTATGACCATATTTGTCAAGAAATTTTATGAATTTTTCAATATTTAGTGAATTATGAATTCTTATATTTTATCTTTTTTCTAGTAAATTATGTACATAAAACTTCATATTATGGTTGTATTGCTGCAATTAGAGGCAAAACTTGAAACAATATTTCAAAGCTGTATCTGACAGAACAAATCTAAATTGAAAAATAAAACTAAAAACAAAAACTCATCCAATTAAGAAAGGTTTGAGCTAATTTACTCAATATTTAAAATACAATCTTTAAATAATCTTAACAAATGCATTGACAATATTTTTAATACACTTTCTAATCATTAGAAAACATATCACGAATACAGCTTTTTTTTAGGCTGTAAAATATACGAGTACATTGCAACAAAACATTGCTTGTATTCTAAACGATCAAAAGTTTAAAAAAAGACAATTTCAAGAAAACTTTAAAATGAACAATTTGAAAATAATAAAAAATATTTTTATTAAAATACAAACATTAATTACAATAAAAATAAAACAATAGTAATAAAATAGCCTAATCTAATTTTCAGATGAGTGTGTGGCCTAGTAATTTTAATTAAAGATTTTTATATTTTGCTTAAATTATTATTAGAAATTATAAATAATAATATTATTTGAAATAATAAAAAAAATGTTAAAAAATATAATTAATTGCAAATTACTGTATAAAACCTAAAATTAATAATTTTTTAGTTTAGAAGTTCACTATTTTTTATAGCATTTTAATAAGTAAAAAAACATTAGTTTTTTTTGCCGAAAAGTTTATAACCTTTTAAATCGTAAAAAAATAACACCAGAGATCAATTAAATAATAGACTTATAACTTGACTGCAAACATTATACAAACTGTTCTAATCAAGCATCAAAGATCTAATTTATGGCCAATGCATAAACAACAATGTTATAAACATTAAACAAAAAAGCTCTCTTGAATGTAATTATTAATTGAGTTTTAATTTGATGATGATAAAACAAGTCATCACAAGATAAACTAACATCAACACTGCTTTTATAAGCTTTATAAAAAAGCTTATGATTCGGTTCCTCATTGTTGATTAATACAATTTTTATAATTGTCAACTTAAATTTAATACGATTATTAAAACAAATAAAGCATTTATAACCTTACTGACTGCTTTAAAAATTAATGTAATAGTATTTAAAAACACTTAAACTTAGTACTTCACAACAGAAAATTTTAATATATTTTTTATACTTATCGTTAAGAACATTAGAATTTAAAAATAGAAAAATTTAGCAAACTTACAAAAACAACATTATTTGTTTTGATTGTTAAAATGTTCTTAGATTTTAAATCTAACAATTCAAAAAATACGATTACGAATACGTGAGAAAAATGTAATTTGGCTTGAGCTTTTAAAAACAGACTTTTTTTCCTGTGTGGTTTAAAACACAATATAAAACACAAGATAATTTAATTTTTCAATTAGTTTTTAAGTTAATTGAAATTTAAAATTATATATTTTTTAATTATTGAAAAGATAATATTATTATTACCTACTTGTCAAAGATTAGAATAATTTTTAAATTTAGCAAAAATTACTGTGTTTCTTGAACTGAAAGAGTTAGTTAAACAAAATAGTATAAAAAAATTCAACAACATAATTAACGTAATTTTAAAGATTATTTAAGACAATCAATTTTGTTTCCAAGAACATAGAAGAACAAATTGCAATAAAGAACAAAATAAATGTTCGGATATAAAATATAAAAAAAACTTTTAAAAAGAAATATAAAAACTTAAAAGCTCTTGCAAATCGATTACAAAAGGATGAAAAACCATTGCTTTGATATAAAATTTGTAGCAAGACAAAATGGAAATTTTATTTTCAGATTAGAGAGGCAAAAATAATGACACAATGCCAGACAAAACGAGAATGTACTATTTGTTGACAGTTTTGCTGCAATATATTATATAACCAATTTTCTAAACCAAGTTGCGGTCAATTTTGATGATTTAATTTAGTAGTAACAAAATCAAAATCGTCCTATAACCAAATGCTTCATGAGCTGGTCTTTTTTGAAAGCATTTTTTTTTAATAAATAAATCATAAACGCTGTTTTATTTAGAAACAAAATTTAGAAATTATTATGACGTAATAAATAGCACCAGTTTTTAAAACTGGCTTTATGGTCAATTAATTTCAAGTTGGCTATCTCATTTTATGTTTGGTGTTAGAGTTTAATAATATTTTTATTGTTTGCTATTTCTACCTTACAATCTATATTATGCTTATATACAATTATTCCATATATACATTTAAATCATTATTTTTTAGCATTTTTTTCATCTATTCAATTCCTCTCTTGTCTTTATTCATTAGATCTTCTAACTTTTATTCAGCCTCTTTCAACCCCTTACTATTTTTTATATGTTTTGACTGTCGTTTTTCTCAGCACATCTTACACAATTGATCTTCTTTTTTTTTCTTACCTACATTTATCTCTATTTTCTGCTTCCATTAATACTTTTTATTTTTAAACTGCTTTTATTCTCCACTTTCTTCTTACTCAATTTATTTCTCTCAAAATACTTTTTTTCTAAGTTCTTTCTCTTGCATCTTTTTTCTTATATTCAATAAACCTATATTTATCTGTTTTTTCTATTTGTTTTTGTTTTAACTTACGTGTTTTTTTACTTGCGTCTACTCTTATTTTTTTCCGACAACATTCTCCAATTACTATGTATCCCAGCGTTTTTCTATGTACTCTCAACACCCACTTGTTGTACTTTTCTTAAGCTTTTTTTATTTTTGTAAACAGTCTTTTGTTAAAAGTCCAAATTTATCTAACCGTTGCTTTTTTTTAGCAAGTTTTTTTATTTGAGTTATTTCTGTGTATTTTGCATTGAAATAATCTTTTGAAGACTAACCTATTGATCTTTTCTATCTGTTCTTTTCTCTATCTTTGTTTATCTAAATATTATAATTTTTGTGTTATCAGAGTTGACCTCTAGCTTTTACTTTCTTATGTATTTCTCTATATACCTAAACATTTTCTCCACACATTTTTCTACGCTCACATCGTTTCTTTTCCTATCATCTTTCCCCACTTGCTCTTTTTTTATAGTCTCTCCAACGCAAAGCTTGTAAAAAAATATTTATTTAATTCTCTTATCTACATTTACTCTGTTTTTTGTTTTTTTATATATTTTCTCTATCTATACTTTTTATTAGTCTTTCACCTACTTTTCTTGTTTTCATGCACTTCTACAACTTCTTTCTATCCACACTATCAAACGCTGTTTTCCTGATTTTTCTAAGCTCCGCTTATATGTCTGGTTATGCTGTATTTATCAACTGTAGTTTCTTATAATTTTCTATTTTTTTTTTGTTGATAAAGCATATGAGACCCACTCTCCATTCACCCAATAAATTAAAATGTGCGTGTTAAAAAAATTAAAATAGAAAGAAAGTAGCAGAATTATCAGACTAGGAGGCGGAAAAAAAACAAAAGCTATTAGATAATGTATATATTTTAAATGCGCTAATTAAAAGTGAGTTGAAAAAAAAGAGAGAGTATGTGAAGTATTTGTAGATCTAAAAGCAGCGTTTAATAGGGTAGATAGAAATAAGTGCACAAGAATGTATGCATGAATAGTGAAAGCAGTAATAGAGAAAGCAAAAGAGATATACAAGAAAACAAAGAACAAAGTGAGAGTGAATAAGATAGAGGCAAAGGACAAAAAGAAGCCTAGGACCAAGATGCTCTCTGAGCTCGCTATTGTTCACAATTTATATGAGTAATATAGATGATGTTTTAGCAAAAGGCAAAAAAAAGTGGTAATAAAGAAAAAGAAAATTTGGATGTTACTCTATGCGGACGATATAGCAATGGTGGCGAGAGAAGAATGAAAGATGAGTAGAATGATAAAAATTACAGACAGATATATAAAAAAGAAGAGACTAGAGATGAGAAAAACACAAAAGCACATGACGAAAAAATGCGTGGAGTTAAAACACAGTATGGTAACGAGTAAAGACATAATCAAAAGAAAGGAAAGAGGAGTAGAAGATAAGCATAATAGAAAGAAAAAAAAATATTAAAAAAAAGAATGAGGTAGAATGACAAAAGAAAAAAAAATTGTAGGAAAAAAACAAGACCGATTAGATTAGAGTTTTTTTATTTTAAGTTTTTGTTTATTATTTATTTTATAATATATATTAAAACATCATACAGTGAAGAAATAAAGATTAGAATTTTTTTTGTTTTTTCATACTTGTTTTTTCAGCTCCAGCTGTTTTTCTCTGCTTTTCTGCATTTTTCTAGTTCTCTTTTCTCTGCTATTATTGCTTTCATTGCCACTATTATAGATTAAGATTAAGAAGGGGTCGTTTGGCGCTTTCCACCTTACAGAACTGCGACCAATTTGATCTATTGCCACTATCATAAGAAGACGGTTTAATTTTACCCTTTCGTCTACATTTAGTCCAGAGTCTAATCCTATTGAAAATTAACTCGTCTCCTTGTACTTCTTGATTTACAGTTTATGTTATAATTGATTAGTTTTAGTTTTATAGCCGGAACCAAAACCTATTGAGTGTGTAAATTTCAGTAGGAGCATCCTGTTTATCTTAATTCCAATAGAGTATGAATTTATTCCAGCAACTTTTTGTTAAAAACTAAGCAATAAGTTTTTTTTATAGTGAGAATTTATATATTAAAAGTAAAAAATATATACATATATAATAAAAATTAATAGTATGAATGCTCTTCTTTTCCATAAACTTGAGGATGTACGGCATGGCCAGATCGATGTACGACAGCATTAAATCCGTTGTGTTTATCAGCTGTGTAGTGGACGGTCCTAATAGTACCATCAGCCTCTGCTAATGAATAAGAACCTTTTACAACATCACCATCACGAGTCTCTTCTTGATGTTTGTTATCTCCTGTACGAGCATCTTCAACACCATAAGAGAATTTGTACTTTGGGTATGCCTAAAATATTTAAATAAAATACTTTATGTAAAAAAAAAATTAAAATTACGTAATAATCCTTGTCATGGTTATACTGTTCAATGGAATGGCTTGCATCTAAATTATTGTTTGCATATGAAGTTGCACCATGTCCAGATAAGACTCCTGCATACGCCACTGTCATGAAAGCGGACAGAATAAGCACCTATTATAAAAAAGACTTATTTGTTTATTTTTAAAGATAATAAATTCTACTTACTGAGGTAAACATTGTTCTTCAGTTGATGGTATTGGGTTTTCTGATGTTTCAGCAGCTCTTCCTTCAAGCTTTATATATTTGCGGAACAAATTGCTTCATAAAGCAATTGCTATATAATTAAAGAGCACGTAAAATTTATATGATAATTTCTAACGTAATATTGAAAGTGTTGCTATTCTAACAATTACTTGTAGAATTACTTGTTACAGATTAATTAAACATAGAAAAGGATTATCAAACATTAAGGAATTCTTATATAAAACCACATTCTTATGAATATTCAATAATGTACTACTCAACAAACAAATAATATGTTAATATATTCAAAATTATTTTGACTGTTCCTAATAATAAAAGCGAAAACAAAAAACGGCCTGTGTCGGTCTACGCACGCAGAAGTGAAACTTTTTGCTTATTAAGATAAACGATTAAAAATACTACTTTAAAGCATGAGACATAATTTTCAGCTCACGACGTCAGCTGCGGGTATAAGAAAGCAAATTTAACCCGTAATACATATAGCAGTTGATCCAAACCATATACAGCTGGCGTATTTTACGGTTTTACAACCGCCCAGTTTGTTTATCTTATATCGACCACATTACTCATTACAATTATTAGTTTAATGACTAACGCGGTTACGTATTAGCCTCAGATAATGACTTAGTCGATCAGTGCAACCGCGCTGTCGAATACTAATTACGTATATCCAACGTGACATTGCTTGTTTAGATAGATAATTAAGCAGACCTCTAGCTTTGCATCTCTCTATTACTACAAGTAAACACTGTAGCCATTTTGCTTAAAAGTATAATTTTTTTTTGTCAGGTGATTGTAATTGAAGTTAGGTAGAAACTGTAGCTAATATCGAAAAAAAATTAAGGAAGTGTAAAGAAAAGCTCATATTCAATAACACAAATAATACGCTATAAAGAAAGATTTGATAAAAGACTGTTACTGTAAAAAGTCTTTTGAATTATATAAGGTATGTATCAAAAAACAGAAAATCTTTTTCTTTCTGGCGTGCTTAAAGCAATTATAAAGACCGATTACAACATAGATATAGTAGAGCGGTTGTACCTTCAAATATGAATAAAAATAATTATTTATATTAAGTTGTTAACGTATGTTATCAAAAATAAATTTCGAAAAAATGTAAAATTTTTTATTATTAATACAAAAAGTTATTGTGAAAGCGTAGCAAAATGAAACCATACTAGTTCGGTCGCCAAATGAGAAAATCGGCCATGACCAGGAAGTTGGATACAACAAAAATTTTATGATTGATTCTAGTACTATTTGATATATTGAATCATAATATGACAGGTAAAATAGAGGCATTTCTAGACAACTCCGAAAAATTCCAAAAATTGTTTAAGAAAATGTATTTTTTTCGCTACTTGTCAATAACTATTAAACGGTTAGTTCTACATTAAGGATTGTTCAGTGCATTTTTGTAGAAAACAAAATTTCCAAAAAAAGAACATTTTAAACGTCTTTTTGATTTACGGTTTCTGATATACACGTGTTCAAAATTTTTTTTAATTTTGTGAAGATCTGAAAAGTTTTTTATTACCATTCTACTAATAGCCTGGTTTATTATATGTACTTGCTTCTCGGATCAACAAAACTTTCTGCTCAATTCAGAAGTAAAAATTGTAGCAAAAAATGTAAACTGTAAAAAAAAGTAACTGTTAAAAAACTGTACCTACTACTACTACTAATAAGATTTATTGTTGCCTATACCGGCTTAAATATTCTATCTACAACTTATTTTATTTCATTTTCTATTCTACCCTCTCTGTTCTTCTTTTGTTCTTCATTATCTTTTTCTCCCATACTTCTTTCATCCACTTTATCTCCACTCCATTTTCTTTCAGTATTTCTTTTCTTTCTGCTCTTTCTCTCTCTCTCATCTCACTGCATTCATTCCACATGATTGTGCTCTATTGTCTCTCTTTCCTCATAACAGATTCTGCACAGTCTCTCTTCCTTTTCCATCCAATACCTATTCTCTCTCTCCTCATTTCCGCACCTGAACCTCGCCATTATTTTTCTCTCTTTCGCACTTTCTCTTCCCAGGTACACCGGGATCTTCTCTGTCATACATTTCTCATAATTCCTGTTGTACCTGGATTCTTTGATTTTTTCTCTTCTTTCTTGCTTTTCTACATCCCTGTCTCTTTCACTCGTTTTTGCGTTCATCCAGTTGCCTTCTGTTCTTAATCTTTCCACTTCTTTACTTGCATACCCATTTTTTCTGTAATATTTTTCTCTCTCGTTTATCTCCAAATTTTTTTTCTTTTCTCTCCAGAATATTGAACAGTAGAATATTGAACATTCGTTCAATATTCTACTTTTTCTATTTTTGCCCCATACATCAATACGCTCTCTACCAAGCTCTCAAACATCATTATTCTCTTTTTAAAATCCCCTCTCCACTTCCTCTCTCCTGTTCCCCATACACATCCTACTATCTTGTTTGCTTTCCTTGCCAATTCTCTGACATGCGCTTTGTTCGTAGCTCTTTCATTAAACGTATACCCTAAATACTTGAACTCTTTTACTCTCTCTATTTTCTCTCCCTCCCATTCCGAATCATTTTTTTCTTCTTTTTTCTTCTTTTTGTTGAACACCAGCATCTTTGTTTTATTTACATTCACTTTTAGCTTTTTTTTTCCTCACATATTTTTTTAGGTTTGTCATCATTTCTCCCATCTCCCTTTCGCTTTTTGCTATTAATACCACATCATCTGCAAACGCTAGACTCCACACTTTTTCTCTTCCAATCACACATCCCCCAGCTTGCGCTTTTCTAAACATTTCTTCCATATCCGCCATGTAGGTTGTAAACAACAAGGAGCTAAGAGGACACCCTTGTCTCACCCCTTTTGACGTTACAAACCACTCACTCTCTTTCTCCCCTGCTCTAACTTTGCTTCTTGTTTTTACATAGATCTCTTCTACCTTTCTCACCAGCCACTCGCTTACTCCTCTTTTTCTCATACTCTCACACATTTTCTTTCTATCGACCTTATCAAACGCTGCTCTAAAATCTATGAAAAGTATATACAGCCTTCTTCCCTTTTTTTTCATTTCGTTATTCGCTAAGTGGTCTAGGATATATACATTATCCATAGTTCCCCTTCCTTCTCTAAATCTCGCTTGGTTGTCTGGTATTGCCTTCTTTTCTTCTATCTCTTTTCTCAGCCTTTCATTCAGTACTGACGCATACAATTTATACCCTGTGTCAAGGAGAGTTATTCCTCTGTAGTTTTCTACTCTATTTTTATCTCCTTTTTTGTGGATAGGGCAGATTATGCTTTTTCTCCAACCTGTCAGAAATCCCTCTCCTTTCCACACTCCATTCATAACCTCTACCAATCTATCACACCTTTCGTCCCATACATCCAGTGTTCATTCTGTATTCTATCTCTCCCCGGTGCCTTCTTCTTCTTCAGCTTCTTTATCTGTCTCTCTACCTCCTCCCGTGTAATTTCTGTTCTTAATGGTGCTGTCTGGTCCGTTTGCATCGCTGGTTCTTCTATATCTACTTCTCTTTCTCCTTCCAGCAGTTCTTTGAAAAACTCTTCCCATTCCTTTATTGTTATCTCTTCACTCGCCGCTTCTTTTCTTAATCTTTCCCTGTTTATGTACATCCACACCTCTCTTTCTGTTTTAATAGCTTTTATTTCTTTATCTTCTTCTTCTCTTTTCTGTCTCTTATTTTCTATACATTTTTTTCTATATTTTCTTTTTGCTTCTAAGAAGACTCTTCTATTTACTTGCTTTCTTTTAAATTCCCTTAGCGCTTTTGTGGCTTTTTTCTTTAGCTGGTAGCATTCTTTATCCCACCATTCATTTCTCTTTTCTGCTTTTATTCTTTTACTGCTTACTTCTGTTGTTGTCGTTGCCTTTTCTAGTATTTTTTTTAATTCCCCTTCCATCTTCTCTATCTCTTGCTTTTCGAATTTGACGTTTTTCAGCTTTTTCCTGTATTTTTTCACGCCTTGCTCGTTCCACACTTTAATTATTACCTTCTTCTGCTTTACTTTTGTCTTCTTTTTTTCTTCTGTTTGGTTATTTTTGCCTTCTAGGCTTATTTCTATTAGAAGGTGGTCTGACTCTATTCTGTCCCCTATTTTAAAGTTCTCTACTTTTCCCCACGCCTCTTCATTTGTTATTCTGTAGTCTATCACCGACTCCCCTCTACTGTCTACATACGTCTACTCTCCTTCTTCATCCCCTTGTTTATTACCATTCAGTATCTCCCATCCCTTTTCTTCTAACCATTCCACCAACTTTTTTCCGTCCACATTTTCTTTTTTGTCTTTGGTTTTCCTTTTCCCATCTCCTTTTTCTTTCTCCCAGTTTCTCGCTCCTCTTTCCCCAATTCTCCCGTTAAAATTTCCTCCCATAAGTATGCATTCTTCTGTGTTTTCTTTCACTGTTTCATCTATGTTGAAAAAACTGTACCTAAAGCCTAGACATCATCCAAGAGATCAAAGTGAGTAAACCAGGATAGGCACGTACACAGAAGCCAGAATACAAGACTGATAAAATCTTTATACTAGACAGACCAAAACTGAGATGGAGAGATAACATACGAAAGATCCTCTTGGAAGTCGACCTTGACACGTGGCAAGCAAAAAACCGGATGAGATAGAGCTCAATAGAAAAGCAGCTAAAACCTACCCAGAGTTGTAGTGTTCTGTGTAGTCTACTGAGAGAAAAAGAGAGAGAAAAAGATTTCGATCTCTAAAAACGGACCTATTATACAATTCAGTAAGTTTTAATTTTCTTTGTCTTTCTTTCTATTAAATAGATTATATTATTAGATATCTGCTAATACAGCTGTCAATTAACTGTTAATACTTTTAGGTTTGACGATTTTGTTAAGACAACTTAATTTGCGTATATTTTTAGATTAAAATTAATTTTTTTTTAAGAATTGGTCAAACAAATTATCAAATTATTATACTGTTAATTTAAAAAAAATATTGGCTATATTAAAAAAATTAGTTAATTGAGTAGTTTTTATTATGTTTCTAAAAAATTTAAAACAGTAAAATTTTAGACTAAGTCGTTTATATATATATATATATATATATATATATATATATAATTGCCTTCTAAAAACCTTCTATGATGTGAGCATTATTGCACGTCACAGCCTTATAGATTGCAGAAAATTGCAATTGCCTGGCGTCAGACGCGGCTTGAGTTACTTTATTATTTTTAATCTATTTGCACAGTCTATTTGTACCGCCCAAACTGTCAGATTAATAAATTTCTATTGTAGTTTTAATTTCTGACGCGTTTGACTTAATACTTCATATTTGACATTTTCCTACCGCTAGATCAAAAAAGTTTAAGATTAGTTATTTCTTAAATTTATCTAAATTACAAAATCTAATAGGTCTTAACCATGCTCGATTATTACACATTTGACATCGTTGCCTCTTTTCTTATAATATTTGTACTGTATTTTTTATGACTATCTTGTCTAGCTGAGTGTCTAATCATCATAGATATATCTTAGTCTGCCAAAGTTATTAAATTATTATTATTTGTTAATACAACTATTTATTCAATATTAAAAATTTCAACCAAAAACACAAGCAATGCTAAAAACCATCCAGCTAGTAATGTTATAAAAGCAGAATATATATGAAAGAAATTCAAAGATACTATGTTTTCTTCATTTTCGACCAGTGATATTTTTTTTGTGCTAATTGTTGCATCTTGCATCCATTTTGTAATCATACCAGTTTGTTTTATGATTAAAATCCATTTGTTTAATAATACAAGAAATGGAAAACCTCGCCGAACGCCAAAAGATATATAAATAATATTAATCTAAAAAAATATATCTACTAATTTTAACAAACGGCGTATATACAAGGGTACTTCAGTAGGTCCTTAGAAAGTTTAACATAGCACGCTTATAGCTTAAAAAAATGTTTGCTTTTAGTGAACCTTTTTATTCACTCGACAACTGTCAAAATTTCAGCCACATGGATCAGGTAGTTTCCGATTGAAGCAAAAAACTTTTTTGATTTGAAAACATAGACAAAAGTCAGTTTCGAGCGGTCATTAAACCTATGTAACTTTATTGTAACCTATAACCTATGTAAAATTAATAAGAAATGGCTTTTTAGAAAACGGTTTACATCAAACAAAAAAGCCGCTTAAACAAAAGTTTTTTTAACACTTTTTAAAAGTTGAAGTAACGTTTGAAAAAATG
Organism: Lagria hirta; assembly: GCA_947359425.1. NCBI lineage: Eukaryota > Metazoa > Arthropoda > Insecta > Coleoptera > Tenebrionidae > Lagria > Lagria hirta. Next base: position 33,458,691 of record OX375794.1, read on the forward strand.
TCTGCAGTTAAAATAAGAACACTTTAAAAACTAGATAAATATTCACCTTAAATAATTTTTTTTAAGAATTTATTGAACTACCCTTGTATTTATGTGAAAATCTTACTTTATCGGACGATAATCTTTGTAATGATTCTGAAGTGTATGCATTAGCAAGTACGTCAGGCATTATTATTCCAAAGTTTTTCTTTGCAGAAAATTCTTCTACTAGTTCAATCGGATTTAATATCGATGAGTCTGGTAATTGCTGTTTCATTAATCTAGCAAAAGTTTCGTTACCATAAACCAGTAAGTGATTTTTATCTAAGTTAGAAAGTTTAATTTTTTTATTATATTTTATTATATCACTTATTCGCTTGATGTGTGGCTCATAAGATGGTTGTGTTAAAATGCTACTCATTTGGCTTACATAGGTCCAGCTTAGAATCATGCTGCACATCACGAAAACTGATAAAATCAACCGAACTATATCCTTTTTTGGAAGTTGCTTTACAATACCTTGTAAAAAAAGTTGCAAAACAACAAAAACCGATGTTATTAATTTCTCATTTGTACTAAATTTCCAAAAAAGAATCATTATTGAAATTGATATGAAAATTAATAATATTGTTAATAGAGAAAATAACTGCAACAATTTTTGACCAAAAAAAATTTTTTTTCTTGGTGGAAAAACTAATATTCTATCATATTGTATTATTGGGTTGGAATATTCAAGCTCCTTGTAAGAAAAATCACTGTTAACTATAAACATTATACTTAAATCAATTTTCCTTGTAGTCATGTCTTCAACTAAGTCAAGATAGTTGCCTTTTATATAATTTAAATTGAGATAATCTATGTTCTTATTTAAAAACAACAGTTTAGCATTGATTTTTTTTGCAATTTCTTTAAGACAAACTATAGCAAACCCCGGTTGTTTGTCTGTTGGTTTTTTAATTGCTTTATGAAAAGAACACCACGTTACAATTACTGTACAGCCAAAAGCCTGCTCTAAAAGTTTGTTGTCAAATGGTTTGGCATTATTCTTGACAAGTTGAACATGTTGGCCACATTTATTCTTTGAATGGAAAGGATACCATGTGACAAATGAGCCGTTATTAAAAGCTACAACATTGTAAACGTAGTAACTCCATAGTGTTGCAAAAATCATTCGCAAACTTGTGTCTGAGTGATGGTCATTAAATATTAATAGAAAACGACCACCACTATTAATTCTATAATTAAATTTATCAAATATATGTTTTATAGCTTCTAATTGATCTTCTACAATAATATAATTGTCAAAAAGTAAATTTGTTCCTGTAAAATTTGCCGTCACAATAATTTTAGTTTGGAAATTTTTAAATAAAACGTTTAGATTAGAACTGAAATTTCGAAAATTTAATAAATTTATGATAACATAAGATGTCTTAAATTGTTGTTGTAGAAAAATATTTAATAAATTTACCGACGCTATTCTCAAAATAACAAGACAAACTAACTCAACTTTCATAGTGCTACGCATTAAGAAAACTGTTATAATATAAATAGTCAAATAACAGCCATTACACTAATTTCACAAATTGTTCCAGCTATCATGCTAGTCAGTTAAAGTAAGTCTAAACTGTCTTACTTTTTTAAAAACAAATTTATTATGTTTCTTAAAGAAAACAAAGTATTAAGTGATTAAAAAAAATAGACAAGCTTTTATTTAAATAGAATGTTGCTTAATTTGATTAGATTATAAATCAATGTTTATTATTTATCTAATCTTAAAATTTCAATAACACATCAATAAATGTGAAACACAAAATATATACAATTTATTTTTCATTAAAAATAAGTTAAAATTATACTAATGTACCAGGTTTTCTGCTTAGCTTTTTGAAACCATGTTTAATTATTTATTAAATTTGGTACACTATGCATTTAATATGAAGGAATAAAAAGCAAGCAATTTAAAAATTACAAAAATTGTATGTGTCAAAATCAAAAATAAAAATTTTAATTACGCACAAGTTTTGTTTTCTTTTTATCACTCATTTACAATAATGTAGTAATTATTCTTAATCCATATAGTTTTCAAGGATTTAGAGCTAAAATAGTAAAACTGTAGTGCTGTTTTAAAAATTCTTTATTGTTTATATCAACAACGTTTTTCCTCGGATTATTGAAGCTTTATCAATCAGGTTGTTAAAACAAGCTTTTATTTTACATAAAAACATATTATAATTGAAAATTTACAGGTCCAACAATAATTTGATGTTTTGAGCAGTTTTCTTTACTGTACAATCCAAAAAAAAATTAGAATTCACAAATATAAATATTAATAAACTAACATTTTACTGCTTGAAATGATAGCATTATCACTGGTGTATTTCCAATTTTAGAAGTTTTTGATGTAAAATGTGAAATAGTTTTAATAGCCTGATGAAGCTTTGATAAGGTCGAAATTAAGCGCAAAGTTAACTTTTTTTACAATAGGCCTTAAGCTGAATAAACATAAAAAAAATACACACTCTAACCGCTTTTTAGTGAACCAAAATTTGTTCCTGATAAACCATTCAATTTGCTGGGATGACATTACCATGCGAGAGACCGTCAAAATTGACACTTAAAAATTCAAATTCGTGCAACACGGTTTATTTTTTAAATATTGCAAGAAATTTGTCAAATCGTTTGTTTGAAATAAAAAATTAAAAACTTGATGACAATCGTAAAATTGAAAGTGAAATAAATAGTTTTTGTTTTTGTGTTACATCAAAAAAGCAGTTAAACGCAGTATAGATAATAACAAAAAAAATGCTAAATTAGTCAAATTAGTATAATTAGAACAAATGTTAATAATTTGTTTTCTAATTTACGCGACTTAACCACTAATTATTAGATACACACATCACATAAAATAACAAATTTCCAAAAACCTTAACGGCTGCAGACGTGTCTTCTCAGACTTGTCTTGTTTTATAATAACATAGATCAAGTGTATGTACTAATAAACTTAAAACCTTTTCGTTTTACAAAGAAATTTTTAGTTTAATTTGTTGAATTTTTCTAACTTTTCTTGCCTATTAACGAGCAAGTCATTTAATTAAAAATAAGTTTGGTTGCTCATAATTAAATTATGAATAAAAAGTTGTTAAACTTTTTTCTGCTTTCCAGAAATAAATTGCTTAATCAAGTCATTGCTGGTAATTTTTCGGTTTCAAAACTTAAACAAATTGAATTTTTTATAGAAAACTTTTATTGTATGCAAAATTTTCTGCAGCATTTGTGATATGCCAAGCTGTGTCAAACGTCTTCTGGTTGATCTTTCTGGATACGCTTCTGTACCCGTTTAGTATTATAATTGTCATTTGTGCGCACCGTTTGTCGATTGCTGGCACCAGAAAGGTTTTTACAGCTTTGTGTTGTCGAAAATGTTCAACCAGACGGTTTATTGTTTACTTTAAGAGTTCAACCCGCACATTAAAATAACAAAAATATGCACAATAACAAGCAGAACTATGAACAGTTAGTTTGAAAAATACAGTGCAAAAAGATTTAAACACGATGTTAACTTGTGTGCTGTATTATTTTAAATTGCTAAAGCCTCCTTAACAAAATACTGAAAAGAGATGAAAATAAAATGTTAAATTAAAAAATTATATTAGATTTAAACTTTTATATTTTTTAATTATTTTGTTTCCTAATTAATAAATACAAAAACTTCTAAAAGTTGACATACTATTTCTTATGTGTATTTTGTGTATCCTAGTCGTAACTTTATTATGCCTACTAGTTATTAGCATAGTTTATTAGTAGACCAAATAGAGACTATGTTTGCACTCTATCCTAAACCTTGTTGCAAATTGTTGAAAGAAAAGTAGTTTATTTGTCAACGTGCTTTCTTGTAGTTGCAGTGGTTAACTTTAATTTAGTTTTGTAGTCACATTTATGTATCATCCTACGTTATGACATATCTAATCACTTTAGTTTAAATAGCATAATATCATCAAGCCTTAAAATTAACCCAATAAATATGTTAAAAAACGAAGGAACAACTTGGAAGCGTCAAAACCAATTTTGTAAAATTAAGATAATGACTATTGTTAGAGTATTGATTCAACAATTTTCGATGAGTAGCAGTTTTATGATAATAGGGACACTTTATGCTATCGAAAACAAAATGAAACTTGAGTATTTTTATTTTATTACTTTTAAAATAGTAGTTGTGCGTTCACTAAATGATTTTTTACAACAACATTTTGGCTCATCTTATACTATAATAAAGTCTAATTTCCAAGAATTGAGTCCCACTCTTAGTTGTATTTTTAATAATTATCAAGCTAGAATCATTGTGACGCCTAATTTTACAGCGTCGCTATTACATTTTGAAAATTACATTATAGTAGAAAGCAAAATAGAAACCATAAAGTTCTTATTTGACAAATTCAACTACAGATTTAATAGTCGAGGTCGGTTTTTAATAATTTTTGAAGAGCATAAGCCACATACATTTCTGCAAAAAGTTTTTTCAACTTTGTGGAGTTATTATATTTACAATGCTGTAGTTTTCAACAACGGATCATTTATCACTTGGTATCCATTTCATTCAAGAAACAAATGTGGCAAATTTGTAAAACTAGTTAAAAATATTGAACGTCCTTTCGACAACAAACTTCCAGAAAATGCTTCTGGTTGTTTAATTAATGTAACTTGGTGTTTATTTCGTGGAATGATTAACAAACCTACAGATAAGCAGCCTGGATTTGCTGTAGTCTATTTAAATGAGATTGCAAAAAAATTGAAGATGAAATTGTTGTTTTTAAATAATAATATCGAGTATCTTAATTTAAACTATATAAAAGGCAGTTATAGTGACTTAATTGAAGACATGACGACAAGAAATATTGATTTAAGTTTTATGTTTATAGGTAATACTGACCTTCCTTACAAAGAACTTGAATATTCAAACCCGGCAAGCGAAAATAATAGATTATTAGTTTTTCCAGCAAGGGAAAAAATTTTTTTTGGTCAAAAACTACTTCGTATATTTTCTCCAATAACTATGTCATTAATTTGTGTATCTATTTTAACAATGACTACTTTCTGGAGATTTAATACAACCGAAAATCTAATAACATCACTATTTATTATTCTTCAACTATTTCTACAAGGTATCGTAGGACAAATTCCAAAGAAAAATTTAGTTCGAATAACTCTATCAGTTTTTGCACTGTGCAGCATGATTCTAAACTGGATCTATATAAGCCAAATGAGTAGCATTTTAACACAACCAAATTATGAACCACACATCAAGCGAATAAGTGATATAATAAAATATAATAAAAAAATTTTGCTTTCCAGTTTAGATAAAAATCACCTTCTGGTTTATGGTAACGAAACTTTTGCTAAATTGATGAAACAGCACGTACCCAACCCGCCTGATTTAAACCCTATTGAACTTGTAATGGAATTTTCTACAAAAAAAAAGTTTGGTGTTGTGATGACTGAAAGCCTTGCTGATGGATTCACTTCAGATTCAATACAAAAGCTCTCGTACGATAAAGTACTTTCTCTATACATTTATATAAAAATTGTAAAATTAGTTTTTAATTTTTTCTAGATCGATACAGTTTACGTTTGTTTTGGCGTTCGCCGAGGCTTTCCATTTCTTAAATTAATGAACCAATGGATTCTTGTCATAACACAAGCAGGTATTACTAAAAAATGGTTTCAAGATGTAAAAGTCAGTACACAAAAAGTCTCCCTCTCTGAAAATGAAAAAGAGATGATACCTTTAAATTTGTCTCATATGTTTTCAGCTTGGACAGTTTTACTAATTGGGTGGGTTTCTGCACTTTTTGTGTTTCTAATTGAAGTATTTGTAATAAAGTTGACTATATTTTAAGAAATATTAAACTTTGGTTAAATAGAAACCTAATTGTGCACTTAGCATTAAACTGACTTTTGTTAAAAAATGTTAATTTATTTTTAAATCAAGAATGATTTGTTGTATATAGACAACAATTAATCTAAAACGTTTTGCTAAATCTAAGCGTTTAAAAATCGCACTGCATAGTGGCAGGCAGCAGATGGAAATGATCATGGTGTTCAAAATTTACAAATTTTTTATTAGTTTTAAGTTACTAGTCAGTGTCATTTGAATATTAATCCAAGCTATATAACACAAACCCAGTTTTTTTCTACAAATTTGTGCCCGATCATTTGCTAAGGCGGTGTGTTTTTTTGCATCCGTTTTCTACGGCGGTGCTTTCATGGTTTAGCTAAATGCGATCTTTTCTAATCCTCCTTGGCTGCTTTCTTGCTGCTGGAGTTTGCTATATCTGTTCTTGTAGTAGTAGTCTTAGCTTTTGTTTAAGGTGGTTGTTGTGATTAAACTAGTTGCTTGGCTTCTGTGTAAGAATTTTTTGTGTTTTTTTAGAACTAATTAGTGTTAGCTTAAGTGATTTATGTGTTGTACTCGTACGTCTATTCGTCCGCTTATGACTGATTATCTTCTACTACTGCTGCATATAGGTCCACTCAGTGTTACACATCATAATCAAGAGCTATCTTAGGTATGTACATACTACTAAATTCCTATCTGTAATATTAAATATTTAGTTACTAGCTATGTAAATAATTAGCTTTTTTTTTAATAAAAAATGATTGATATCAATCACAATGATTGTAACGGTCTCAGACGGCATAAAATAAACGATTAATTTAGTTTGGTAATTATGCCGCTTTTACTTGATTAAAAAAAGTTTTTTTTCAGTCTTAGTATTTGAAGTACTAAGTATCTAGGAAAGAAATAAAAGCTGAGCTTGTTTGAACACTATATATTTGACATATTGCATTTTAAAATTAATGCAAAACTACTGTTGCCAGATCTGGCATTTTAAAACTTGAACCTAGTCATATTTACTCAAAACGCTGTGTAACTGAATTAATATTTATAAAAGTTTCTTTATTTGTCATCCTTACAAACATACTGTTGCAACTTAAATATCCCTGAGATAACCGTGGGATTGGTTTGGTACTTACATTTTGCTGTTTTTTACTCTGCAGAGTTTGTGTGTAATTAACTAGAACTTTTTATGTAGCAAAAAAAACTATTTGATATTTTGTTGCAAGTAGAAAACGCTAAACGCATACTGCTTGAAAAATTTAGTAAATATAAAGATTTAAAGATTAAAGACTTGTTTTTGATTTAATAAAATGCTGTAAGCCTGTATGTTGTACTGTAACTTGTCCAGTAAGTGGTTTATTTATAAAAGTTTTATTTAGAAACAGCGTTGTAGGTTAGACAAATGAAAAAACATTTGTGTAATCTGCAAAAACTTTTAGTCTTAGAGATAATAATGTAAGTCTATTACTCTTTAGAGTAAGTTTTGTTCTATTCAGTAGAGGTTCAAAAAACAGCAACAATTAATTTTGTTCACTCCCTGCAAAAACTGGCTTTTTTTATGAAAATGCAGCAGAGGTGACAACAGGTTGTGCAAAATAGAACAGTAGAGCATAGCCCTAAGAAATACATGTAATATGATAAAATAGCATTAGTATTATCTGAACAAAAAGATTGGTACAACAGTGTTATTGGAAGTAAATATACTACCAATTTATTCTTAAATTAAAGTTAAATTATTATTTATTTAACTAACAATTGGTTAAATAAAGAAATGTGATTATTTGTGGTTTAGATCGCTAATATTTGGTAATGTCAATAATCAAAAGAAATAAAAAGTAATGCCGATTAGGTTGGCAGCAGTACCATAAGTTTTAGTTTAGAAAAAATTGACATTTTTTGAAGCTTCTATAGTCTTCAATCACAGCGGTATCATTATTCTTGGCTTAAGAAAACATCGGTCTACAAAGTTTAGTGGTCAATTAAGTAAGACACAAAAAAGAGTTTAAGCCACTAGGCAGCTGAAGATACTAATTTACGTAAGTTCCACAATTAACGTATTAAGCAAAATACGCAAAACATCACAACTTTGCAAATACTGTGAGAATTGACTAGTATTTTAAACTCAACGAGCTAGCTAGGTTGCAAAGCCTGAGAAGTTGATAAAACCAATATACAGTAAGATAATCATTTATAAAAATTAGTACATAGATCTCAAGCGGCTAGACTGTTAAACTAGTAATAACATCAAAACTATACATCTAAAAAGTGACAAAAAATTTTGAGCTTATGAAAGCAAGGCTGCTAAACTTAAAAAGTCGTAAATAAAAACTGCTTGTAAAAAGTTACTGATTTACGCAAGGAACTCGTATTGCAAGACAAAGTCATTCTGCTACACGTCGTTAAATAACGAAAGCTTGTAGGATAAAAAGTTTTGTGTCTTTGCGCAACAAAATAAATAATTATAGTTCTTTTTCATTCCGACTTGCAACTTTAAACGAGATTGCACCGAAATTTTTAGGTTAAAGACAAATGCAGCCGGCGTTGATGGAATTAGTGCAAAATTTCTTAAGCTTTGCTGCCCTTATATCGTCAAGCCTATCACTCACATTATCAACTTATGTCTTGAAAACGGGTACTTTCCGCCACAATGGAAAACGTCACTAGTTATCCCTTTGCCAAAAGTCTCTAAAGTTAATAGTTTCAATGACCTCCGACCAATCAGCTTGATACCTGTCATATCAAAAATATTGGAGAAACTTGTTTACGCGCAAATTAGTCATTATGTAAATGTTAACAATTTTCTGCCATCACAGCAATCAGGTTTTAGAAAAGGGCATAGCACCACTTCTTCATTGAGTGAGTTACTTGATTGCATTATTTCTGCTACAGATAAAAAACTTAATACAGTGTTGGTCATGCTAGACTTCTCAAAAGCTTTTGACACAATTAGTCATAAATTACTCTGTGCCAAGTTGCACTATCTTGGGTTCGATAATGTTTCTGTTCGTTGGTTTGAGTCTTATCTTGGCTCCCGCTCCCAAAGAGTAGCTTACGATGGACATCTGTCTGAGCCGGGTTCTGTCTCCTCAGGTGTGCCTCAGGGCTCAGTACTCGGCCCACTATTATATCTGATCTACACCTTTGATCTGCCCACTTGCGTCAAACACACTTCTTTTCGGGCTTTTGCAGATGACTCGCAGCTGACCTTCTCATTCGACAGTAGCCATATTACACAAGCGCAACACAAAGTAAATCACGATCTAAACGAAATTGCTGTCTATTCAACAAACCATAATCTTAAGCTAAATGCTGACAAGTGTTGTGTTATGTATTTTTGTCCAGAAAAGATGCTTGCTCATATATCACATAACTTCAACGTATTAGAAAATTCCGTTCAACTAAAAGTTGTAGAAAATGCTAAGATTTTAGGGGTCACTTTTGACAAGAATTTACGTTTTACAACACATACTTCGAACGTAGTAAGAAGATGTTACATGAGATTAAGAACTATGTACCAAAACTATCATATTATTAACTTTAAATTAAGAAAAAAACTATGTGAAGCCTTAATCTTGCCGATAATTAACTACTGCTTCACAGTTTATTATCCTTGTTTGGACTCAACTCAAAAGCGTCGTCTGCAAAAAATTCAAAATATGTGTTGTAGATTTATTTTTAAATTAAAAAAATATGACCATGTCTCATCAAAGATAATAGAACTAAGGTGGTTCAAAATGGATATTCAATTTCAGTACTCTATGGCTATCTTCGTTCACACTATATTACTGTTTTCTGCTCCTTCCTACTTGTGTGGACGACTTACGCAAAGATGTAAACACCATCCGCTGGATCTTCGCCATGCGTCTATGTTGACCTTGCCTCGATTCCGTACTACTTTATTCACCCGCTGCTTTACTTATAATGCCGTTAAGGTTTATAACTCGCTTTCAGCTTCACTTAAAGCATCAAAATCAGTTAAATCCTTTCGTAGGGCTTTTAAATCTGAATTTTTGCAAAAATGTGATTAGAATTTAGATTAATTATTGTTATTATTATTATGTTGCTAATCATTTTCTTTTAAGCATATAGTTACGTAACCATATTAATTTTGTTTGTTATATTATTATATTACCATATTAATTTATTTTTGTTTTGTGTTAGTTTTGTTTTGTTTTGTGGTTGATTCAATGGTTAAGTAGGAGTAGCTTAAGCTAGACTTCGCCTCTGAATCGATAGCCACGTTGTTCTTTTCTTTTTTAAATAAAGGCTTATTATTATTATTATTATTATTATTATTATATTTTCTTGGTTTTATAGAGCTTTTTTCCTGTTCTAGCGTTTCTATGTTATAGAACGTTTTCTATCGATGGTTTTATTTTGCGCACATTTTTTTTTGAATTTTGCAGCTTGGTTTTGATTAGAAAAATATGCCTGTTATTTCATCCTAAAATTTGTTTTGCGGCAAAGTTTTTGTGTTTATTGGATCAAACACTTAGACTTATTTTTGAGAATAATATTCTAATAGTTGAATAAACTCATTTTATCAATTTTAATCTAGAATTCCAATTTAAAAAGAAATATTATTAAATCTCATTTGTTAAAGAGTATTGAGCTTGAAAAAATTTACTAGTTTTTATTTGGTTTGTGGCACAATACTCAAAAGGTGGTGAGCGAATTTGCATAAACATTTTTAACAAAAATTTAATATTTTTATTAATAATTTTGTATCTTTTAATGGTTATAAATAAAACTTATTAGTATAACAACAATTTATTCAATTTAAAGCTATTACTATACAATAATATGTCTAAAAAATCTGTTATAATAGATCAAGTAAACAATCACAAAATAAATTAAATAAGAACTTACAGTAGCAATAATTTAATATCTAATCAAACAAATTAGATAACACAACACAGACCGAAACTGTTGGTTATTTATTGTACCAAGGACTGAAGCAACATTACAATATAGAATAGCAATGTTAATTTTTTGTTGATAAATAAATTAAAATTACTAGATAGTTTTTGTGTTGATTTTTTTAATAGTCAAATACTATTTTGTAATATTAAATAATAAAATGTTGACTTAAATTTATACATAACAGTAAACCCGGCCCTAGAAAAGTATTAAAAAGTTTTAATTTATTTTTATTGCACTTGACATTTTGAGAAGAATATCGCAAGTTATTTTGCAAACATGTCGTAAAAGATTTAAATTTTTGCCTGACCATAAAATCATAATCAATAAAGATTTTGTTTAGAAACAATAACTCATTGTCATGTCAAGTGGTGTCAAAAAACTGATTTGTTTCTTTCAAATTTAAATGCAATTATCGAATCTGAAATAATACTCAATTTTTTTGTGTGCACATATCACGAGATCAAAATTTTTACTATACCTATTATCAAATTATTTTCAAAAAAATTTAGATCTAACAATATAACTTAACAATAGTACCTATTATTGTATTAGTTTTTTTTATTGTGTATACTAATTATTCATGATTCAACGGATTTTTGAAAATACAAGAGAAAACATTTTATATTTTCCGAACATATTTTTAATGCTTAGTTCAAATTGAAATTGTGTAGTTAGTTCAGTTAGTTCGAAGCAAATCTAATGTTTTATAACACACATCCAGGAAATGAGTTATTAATTTATCATTGTTCTGTTGACAACTTTATTAGGTTTAGACACCTGTGTATTGCCAATAATAATATGTATTAACAAATCTTTCAAGCAATAAAAATCAGGTCAATAGATTAATAATACTTTCGTTGTTACGATAACACATATTGTACCTCACGATCTTATTGTCAGTGAATGTTTTTTGGTAAGTATATAAGCTGGTCACTTCGAGTTTTAAATCAGTTCATAATTTACAACGGTTCTTGAAATCAAAAATTAAACATGTTTATTAAGGTAACAAAATGTGTCTTGAAAGTGTTAGTTTTACTTTATGATAAAAAAATTGCAGGTTTTAGTGTTTTCGGTCGTCGCTGCTGCAGCAAACGCTCTTATCTCTGACGTTCTTCAAGGACATGGACAATATGGACTTGCTACATCCTATGCTAGTGTGTCTTCTCCTGTGATTTCCCATGGTTATGGCGCGCCTGTTCTTGCTCAGGCTGCTCCTTTACTTTCTCGTGCTGGTCCAGTATTTGCTCATGGCGCTTCTTCCAATGGACATAGTGTCGATTATTATGTATAAAAGTAGTATTTTGAAGAAAAAAAACATTAATTCCATAATTTTTTCAGGCTCATCCTAAATACGAATTTAATTACGGAATTCAAGATGCACATACCGGTGATCAGAAAACGCAGCAGGAAGTTCGTGATGGAGATGTCGTCAAAGGTTCTTATTCTTTAGTGGAACCTGATGGTACTATTCGTACTGTTCATTATACTGCTGACGATCATAACGGTTTTAATGCTGTTGTACAAAGAAGTGGACATGCAGTACATCCTCAAGTTGTTAAAACTGTTGTAGCCGCACCTTCTTACTATCACCACTAAATGTGATAATTATTTTATTGTGTGATGTTTCTATTGTTTCTATTGAAATTGTGGTTGCTGTACATAATTTCTTATTTTTAAATATTTTTATAAATAAATAAATTTTATTTTATTAGTATACGTTTTTTAATTTAATTTTTTTGTTGACCAATTATTAGGAGCTACTTTAGCGTTTAATGTTAACTTACAAATTATTTGTTAAAAGGTTTTATTAATGTATGGTTTTACAGTAGCATGCTTTTAGATTAATGATAACAATTTGGTACTATCGCTTAAAAATTATCGTTTGTGGAATTCATTGCTGCTTGTAGTAGATGCCATAAACTTAACAAACGACACCTTATTTACTATTGCTTATTACTTTCTATTTACTATTGCTGGAAGAATTGTTGGTTTTACAAACTGGCCCTACTTCAAGCAACAAAGCAATGTGTAGCATTTTGTTAACTATTGTTTGTATTTAAATTTTTGTCACCTAGTGTGTATAGTTTTTTGTAACCATTAAACTTTTTTCGTGTTGTAATTTTTTTGTGTGTAATAAGTATGTTTTTGCTAATAAACACAGGCGTAAATAAAGGTTGAGAAGGAGTTAAGGGCAGACTGGTAGCTGAAACATTGCTAGTTCAGCGCCAACTTAAAAAAATATGTTAGTATTTTTTTAAAAACTCTCACTTCTCAGCTGAGTTTTATTAAAAACAGGAGTCAAGAAAAAACGTTCTCAAAATAATAAAACTAATTAATTAAACTTTCATAGTGCTACATTAAGAAAACTGTTTATTAATTAATTATTATATTAATCTTACAAACTGTTTTAGCGTTCATTTTAGTCACTTTAAGCGATTTATTCCTGCTTTTCTTTTAATATTATGCTTTTTAAAGAAAGTGTTAAAAGATTAAAAAACAACTTTACACGCTTTCAATTGAATAGAATAATGCTGCTTAATTTAATTAGGTGTATTCTAATCTAGTAGCTTAGGGTAAACGAAATCGAGCAAAGCGAGACAAAAACTTTCCGTTGTCATTTTTTTTAAAGGGGCGCGCAGTTACGTAGATAGACTTGCATGACAAAATTGACAAATACAAAGTTTGTTACAAATTATAAAAAAATATTGATATAACCATAATAGATAATAATTACTATATTACAACGACTTAAATGAATTTAAATATGTCATGGATAATAATTAAATTCAATTAAAATAATATGTTTATATAATTTGATAAGTATAAATTTTTATTTTCACGATTCACATTTATTTAGGATAGAACCGTATTAGTGTTCCCGGTTAAATATTTTTTTATAGTTTTTTGAAAGACGACTGAAAACTGAAAGTACTGTTATCGAAGAAATATTTTATACCTATTATTCACAAATTAGGGGTTTTTTAAACAACATCCAATCGAATTTATATTTTTATTGTTAAAATTGTTTAAACTCACCATTTTTTAAAAAACATTAAAAAACAATTTTAATAATAACTATATATTTTATACCCGTCGGTGTTAAAAGCCTTGTAATTGCCGCAAATTTAAAATAACTATTTTTAAGACGAGTGAGTAAAGTAGCGCATTTAATCACAAATCCAGTCGTTAGGCGTCCGAGCCGCAGACGAAAGCCCCAATTAGATGAGTGACTAAATGCACGTTTGCTCACGAGGGTAAAATCTTATTTTTTTCACAATCAAAATACAAAATATTATCAAATCAAATAATTGTTCGTTTTCAACATTTATTGATCAACTTTTTTTATTTGTAAATACAAATTAATTGTATAGTTATTAAGTGTACCAAAATGTACGTAAGGAATATTTGTTGTGATATGCTTGTTTTCCTGCATATTTATTTTACACATAGTTGCATTACTACGATGCATCTCATATCTGAGTTGAACCACATTTACACTTACAGAACATGCTTTATTATTCGTTTCATATTAGGTACTACCTTCATCTTCTTCACTGAAGTTAAGAGCATTTGCATGTGTCGAAGTTGAACTAATAGACCTTTGTTCGTTTAATGAATTGGGATGGATTTCTCCAAGAATTTTCTTGGCAACATTTATTTTGTTAGATATAGCATCATTGACATAACCTTCAGCGATGGCACTTGAGCGTCATCCTCTAGGGCACTTTAAACATAGTATATCACCTCCTTCATTTATCAAAATTAAAGCTAATCTTCATCGGAAGGAATGTCCAGTGAATAGTTTCACTTCACTACAATCAAGCTGGGTATCTTTGGAATTGTGTTTAGGCCCACGGCTTGAATTGTATATTTGCCTGATTTGTAGTTTACAAATAAACGATTATATGGAGTTGAAAGTGACTGTAACTATAAATATTTTTAGTAGATACCAATATTATTTGTGCTTTGATTGGTAATTGAAAAATTTTTTTCTATTTTTGTTTTTTGTGTTAGGAAGTGTAACAATGATTACAGAATTTTTATCTCTAATGTCACCTAGTGTTATTTTACAGTTGTATACATCAACATCTACATAGTTGTATACATCAATATCTACAACATTAATTGAATAAGTATCATTACTTTAAACGTTGAGTATTTTTCAGCGGGCGCACTCCTAAGAAACTTTTGTATTTCTTTTTTCGTTAACGTTTTTAACTTCTTTGATATAAACCCTGCCTCTACCTTTTGGTTTTTTTTTAAATGGTAATAATTTTGCAAACGAGTTAATAAGAATGGTGACTTTTTTGCTAAAGAGTAGCCCTGAACATTGAATACTGCGGCCAGATTGTAGAGGGTTTTAAAGATCTACTTTTTTCTGCAGAAAATGCAAGTAGAACAGTTTTGCTAATTTTACCAGCTTTGTGGCTTTTTATTCACTGCATAAAAACGATGTTTTGTTTTTTACATTGCACTCCGGACTTGCCTGGTAGGAAATTCAAAGTTGCATTTCTTGTAGTTTTTGTAGTATTTTGTTCTGTAGTTCAGGTGAAGTATTTTGTTCATAATCAAATTTGATACCACTATTTTCCATCACTTTTAAATGTGAATGCGCTGTCATCTAATTGCCAATAACTTTTGACAGTTTCGAATTACAATAATAATTAGGTAACTATAGCGATGACAGAGTGTAAAGCCAAATAAAGTCACTTGATTTCTTATTTTGATAGTGTTTATGTGGTTGCGATGTTTAAATCGTTACCAGGGATAAAATGTGTAAACTGCTAAAATTTTTGCAATGATACTAAGCTTTAAAGAGTCAGTTTTGATCGTAGGAAAACAACTATTATTTATCAACTACTAAACCAGGACACAATTTTAATTGATAAATGAAAATTGTCTTATTACATTTTTAATTTATTTATAGCAACTAGGTTAAACAATATGAACAACAAATAATGTGAGAATTAAATCAATTCGCCTGTGCTTTTGCAAAATGATCAATAAATTGGTTAAATGCGCACTCAAGTTATTATATCTATTTTTATCGAAATTTGGCTGAGAATATTTAGCCAGGATTGATCTTTCGTGTTGCGAGTCTAATTTTTGATTTGTTTCAAAGCGGAAAAACATCTATCTACCGACGCAGAGGTAGCTGAAATTGATAAGATTAAACGTAAGTATCTCTAGAATATACTTCTGCTGAAAATTGTGAGTCTTAAATTTAAGTTTTTCTTAAAAATGTAGCTTTAAATTTCTGAGTCAGAATATAAAACGCGCAACTCATTTTCATTTAGCAAGTTTAAATATTTTGCCATTTTTCTATCAATGTTTGTTGATTTGTTTTTTCTGAACGTTGTATTGTACATTTGGATTTTTAATAATTTAGAAAAAATTAATTGTTTTTTAAAAAACGATGTTATTTTTTACTGCGCTGTAATTCGTACTATTTATGGTAAATGTTTTTACAAATTTGCTTTTAATCTTAAGGATTGTTATTAATAACTGTGTTTGGAAATTCATTATGTCTTTTTATTCTTTTCATAAAGCTCATTTAAGCGGCATGCGTTCATAATTTCAATAATTAATATAACCTAAAGCAATAATAAAAATATGAGTTCTGGAATAGATCGAAAAAACCTCAACTCGAAAAAAACTAGTCAAGCGTTTTGTCAATAAATTGTCAAAAAATAATTTTTTTTGTTTTTTTTTAGGTTTTATTTTCAGAAGTGCTCGTAATTTGCTTTATTTTTCTAAATCAACGCATTGTTTATAAATACTTAAGTATAAATACATTTTGATGTTTCCTGTATTAAGGTAGATGTTATTACTGTTTTAATTGTAGAATTTGTGGAGATGTAAAAGTAAATAACTTATCATTTTGAGGAATTTTGTAAATGGTGATAATAAGAGGGAAAAATGACTATTAATGCCTCCTCATTATTTCCTTACAAAATATTGCATGGCAGTAATAATTGAAAACCACATATACAACTTCCACAATATTTTGGTCGGAAATAACAAATTTTCGTTAACCTTGACGGCTGCAAAGCTGTTGCTTGTCCGTACTTCTCTTTTGTTTTAGTTAAATACATAAAACAGGCTTGGATTTTTTTTTGTTCTGAAATGTTCACTTTAATTTGGTAGTCTTATGTGGATTTTGCAAACTTACTAAAACTAGTTTTATTAAGATTCGCTTCATAAACAATTCCAAATATAATAAATGTGCATTTTAAAAGTTTTGTAAAAACGGTTACACTAAAAGTAGCGTTACCTAGGATTAGTAATTGAGAGCTAGAACGTTATTTTGGCTTGATAAAATTTACAAAAAGATTCAATTGTTGGCATATCATTTTTTATATATCTTCTGGGTATAAGCAATAATTACTCACGAGATATTAGTATGCTTTATTAGTAAAAAGAAGAAAATAAAACTAAGTAATATTGATCGACAATCACGTTTTTCAGTAGTTATAATGAATAACTTAAATTTACTTTTGTTGGCACATTTTTATCGTATGTTTTGACATATCTAATCAGTCACTTAAGATTAAATAACAAAATATTTTTAAAAACGATCATAATATATTTGTTGAAAAACGGCAACTTAAAATCATCAAAACCAATTTTGTAAAATAAAGATAATGATTATTGTCAGAGTATTGATTCAAAAATATTTCATGAGTAGCAAGCAGTTGTACGATAACACGAACAGTTTATTATACTATCCAAAACAAAATGAAACTTCAGTATTTTTATATTATTAGCTTTAAAATTATAACTGTGCGTTTATTGAGCGTTTTTTTACAACATCATTTCCGCACATCTTATACTATAATAAAATCTAATTTTCAAGATATAAGTTCTACTGTTAGTTCTATTTTGAATAATCATCAATCTAAAATGATTGTGACGTCTAATTTCACAACGTCGCTATTACATTTCGATAATTACATTATAGTAGAAAGTCAAATAGAAACCATAAAGTTTTTATTTGACAAATTCAACTACAGATTTAATAGTCGAGGTCGGTTTCTAATAATTTTTGAAGAGCATAAACCAAATAGTTTTCTGCAAATGGTATTTGCAACTTTGTGGAGTTATTACATTTACAATGCTGTAGCTTTCAACAATGGATCATTCATCACGTGGTATCCATTTGATTCAAGAAACAAATGTGGCAAATTTGTAAAGCTAGTTAAAAATATTGAACGTCCTTTTGACAACAAACTTCCACATAATGCCTCTGGTTGCTCAATCAATGTAACCTGGTGTATTTTTCCAGGAATGATTAATAAACCTACAGAGAAGCAGCCTGGATTTGCTATAACTTTTTTAAATGAGATTGCAAGAAAACTGAACGTTGAGCTGTTGTTTTTAGAGAACAATACAGATTACCTTAATTTAAATTACATGAAAGGCAGTTATAGTGACCTAATTGAAGACATGACGACAAGAAAAATTGATTTAAGTTTTATGTTTGTAGTTAACACTGAACTTCCTTACAAAGAACTTGAATATTCAAATCCGGCTACGATAAATGATAGATTATTAGTTTTTCCACCTAGAACAAAAATTGTTTTTGGTCAAAAACTACTTCGTATATTTTCTCTAACGACTCTGTCATTAATTTGTGTATCTATTTTGACAATGACTGTTTTTTGGAGATGTAACACAAGCGAGAATCTAATAACATCTGTTTTTATTATTCTTCAACTATATCTACAAGGTATTGTAAAACAAGTTCCAAAGAAAAATTTAGTTCGTATCGCTTTATCAGTTTTTGCATTGTGCAGCATGATTTTAAACTGGACCTATATAAGTCAAATGAGTAGCATATTAACACAACCAATTTATGAGCCACAAATCAAACGAATAAGTGATATAATAAAATACAATAAAAAAATTAAACTTTCTAGTTTAGATAAAAATCACCTTCTTGTATATGGTAACAAAACTTTTTCTAAATTGATGAAACAGCACCTACCCGACAAATCTGATTTAAACCCATTCGATCTTGTAATAAAGTTTACAACCAAAAAAACCTTTGGTATTGTGATGACTGAAAATTTGGCCGATGCATTCACTTCAGACTCAATACAAAAAGTTTCGTACGATAAAGTACTCTCTATACATATACATAAAAATTGTTAAATTAACATTTATTTTTTTTAAGATCAATACAATTTACTTACTCTTCGGCGTCCGCCGAGGTTTACCATTTCTCAAATTAATGAACCAATGGATTTTAATCATAACACAAGCAGGTATTACTAAAAAATGGATGCAAGATGTAACAGCCAGTGGGCGAAAATTCTCTCTCTTAGAAATTGAAAAAGGGATGATACCTCTAAATTTTTCTCATATGTTTTCAGCTTGGACAATTCTACTAATTGGGTGGGTTTCTGCACTTTTTGTGTTTCTAATTGAAGTATTTGTAATAAAGATGACTATATTGTAAAAATATTGTGTTTGGTTAAATTAGAACCTAATGGTACACTAAACATAAAATCTGACCTTTATAATATATTAATTTACTATGATTTTTTGTCTTTAATAAACAACAATATTAAGCTAAAACGTTCTGTTAAAAGAAAATGTTCAAAATTTGCACTGTCTTAATAGCATGCGGTAGTTGAAAATAATCAGTATTAATTTTTTTAATTCTTAATTTCTTGTGAATTATATCCACATATTGAAACAAATTATATAAAACAGAAAAACGACATTTTGGGACACTTTTGCTTTGTTTAGGTAAAAGATCTTATGTTGTTCTTCACCAGTTCATGTTCTACTATTTGTAGGAGCTGTTTGCTTGCACTCACTTCTTGCAGCAATGCTCTTTGGTCTAACGCTTATTATTGTTTTTTTTTTCTACTAAAGTGTAATCTATTTGTTTTTGTGGCGGTCTTTGCTTTTGTTGAAGCTGTTTGCTGCAGCAACTAGGCAATCTTTTAATCCTGATTAGACAAAGCTCGTTAGTAATCTTTAATAATTAATGTTTTATGTTCACGCAAGTGCTGCTACATATGTTCACTAACCAAAAACTATTTTAGATAATATTTACTATTTAATCTCTGTTTATAATTTTAGATTTTATGTTATGTAATATTTTATTTTGCAAGGTAATGTTAATTGTTTAAATGTAAATATTGTATCGACTTCAACGTTTATTCGTCCATACTTAAAACATCTTAAAAAAAACCAAATACAATAATATGCAACCAGCATAGGTTATACATTTTTCACTCTAAATTAGGTTATTTAACAGTCAAATTTATTCTCCAAACAACAAGCTATGTAAATAAGTTAAAAAAAAATAATTTTAAAAAATTGTTAATTTTATTTACAAGTATTATGTTTAGTTTTTAAAAGACTAATAATTTAGTTTTGTAATTGCTCAGTTTTTAAAAAACTTTCTTGATTCACTTATGTATCTGAGTTCTAAATATTAAAAAAATAATAAGAACTTAACTGGTATCAAATTTTATAGGAATTATTTTATTTAATATAGGAATATATTAAAATAGGAATAACTTTTAGTTTTATAGATTTATATGTATAAAAAAAACATAGCTTGCAGCAACACCATTAGTTCTAATTTTCCAAGAATATAGATTATTTTAAAGCTTGTATAGTATTTGAATAATTTTGAACGTTTAGAATATCGCTTGTTGTAGCAAAACCAGCAGTCTTGACTTAGAGAAGAATCGGTCTCTAACATCTCTCTGAAAGTTTATCATCTCTTTAATAAAAATTTTGCTTGATCCACTGTAGCAAGAAATAAAATTAGTCAAATGTTGCAATCAACAGTAGTTCTGAGCTTAAGCGGCTAGGTTGCTAAGCTCAAAAAGTTCTTGATAATACATCCTATAGTTTAATGCTGAATTACAATAGACGCAATAAGAAACTCAAACATCTAGGCTTCTAAGTTTAAAGATTGTTAAAGAACACGATTTGCAAGAGAATACTTATTTAAATAAGTACAAAATAAAACTCAAACGGCTAGGCTGCTAAGCTCAAAACATTTTTAATAAAAATTGTTAACAATAGGATACTGGTTAACGTAAGTTACAAAATAAAGCTCAAGAGCTTAGGTTGCTTAACTCGTATTGTGCTAAATACGCAAACAATATCTCCGCAAGCCAGTCTACTACTGTGCAAATCAACACAAATACTGAGCTTAAACAAATAGACTGCTAATCTTAAGAAGTTGTTTTTAGAAACAGTATACAGTAAGATAATTATTTATCACAGTTAGAAAATAAAGCTCAAGCAACTAGACTACGAGAATCGTATTAGGTAAGATACGCTAAACAGCACAACTATAAAGTAGAAATTTAACTGAAATTCTAAACGTAAGCGACTAACAGCTAAGCTCAAAAAGTTGTTGATAAAAACAGTTTGCGGTGAGGTACTGATTAACATTAGTCGAAAAATAGAGCTTACACGGCTAGGTTGCTGAGTTTGTTTTAAGCAAATTACGCAAACAATACATCTGTAAAATTGACGTCTTTTAAGAAGGAGCGTCTCAACAAACTTAATAAGGATGTACATTTTACACGGTATCAGCAAAAGCATTATCAAAACAAAAATATTAACATTAAAATAAGCACGGTAACTTAACGTAAATCACGCTAGAAGCCAAACTATAGAAGAAGTCTATAGTAGACAAAAAAAAGTGCTAAGTGACAAACCAAATCAAAAAATTTAACAGTTTGTTGTCTAAAAATGTGTATAAAATTTTGTGCTTTTGTGAAAAAGTTAACATTTAAGACATTAAACGTACCATAAATCTTTGAATTCCTGATCAGAAAAAACTAAATCGGGCTTATAAACGCAATTCTTAATAGAGTTCAAACGGTTAGGCTGCCAAGCTTAAACAAGCTACGCAAAACCACATTACTCTCAACTAGACGCTGCTAAATAACGAATTCTTCTAGATAAAAGTTTTTATTTTACAGATTTTTGTTATGATTCAATTTTGCGCATAAGTTTCTAGTGCATAAGTTTTTTTTATTAGTTTTGACTGATGCAAATTTTTCAAATATTTCTAGATATCTTTACAAAAAAATGAATATTTCTGTTTCTTATAATTGTGTTAAACAAAATTTATTTGAATAAGGACTATGCATTACAAAGCTATTATTACACAGTGTGTCTCAAAAAAAAATTAAGCTTGTTAGTTCAAATAAATTATCACAAAATAACTACATTCAATAAAATATCAGATAAAATAATTAAATATTACAAGTTGTTAGCTATTGTAGTCAGAACTGAAGCAACATTACCACGTTAACTTTTTCAATGTTAATTAACTACTTAGATTAAATTATTTTAGGCACAAATAAAACATAGTATTTAAAAATATATACAGCTTAAGAAGTCAGCACTAAATCAGTTGAAGTAATCAAATATAAAGTAGGCAGATTTTTTACAAAAATGTTTAAATTGTAATTTAAAAAGAAGGTAGATATCTATAGGAAACAAATTGTTGCATTTTTTATAATTATAAACATAAATGAGAATTCTTCTAGTAATGACAGTATTTTTTTTTTGTAGATAAATAAATAAAAAAAACTTGATATTGCGTTTTTGATTTTTTAAAGAAATGATGGTAGGAGTTTAAATTTTAAAATTTGTTTCTTGTTTTTTTGATGGTCTAATGCTACTTTGATATATTTATATATATATAACTAGTCTTGGGTAAGTGATAAAAAACTATCTGGTTTACGGTTTTTATAGCACTCTGGGATTACTAGGCAGATTACTTGAGAATATGCATAGCGACTCTTTAAGGTTCTATTGTACTTCTTACATTTACAAACATACACACACATACACATAAGCCAGAAAAAACCTAAAAACGACTCTTGCTGGGTGAAAATCGAACCCACACCTCGTCAGACTAGTCTCCAACGTACTTTTGTTTGGCAACTAATCCACCAAAATCCAGACGCACTCTGAGGTTAAAGACTGAAGTACCGCAAAACATTTACAATTATTTGTAAATGTGCTAGATGTTTCAACAGACTATAACATTTCATGTGCAATAAAGACCTTCTTTCAAGAAATTAAATAAATTTCAAATTATGTAGTGTAAAACAAATTGATTTGATGCTTTCAATTTTAAATCTAACTAGCGAATCTAAAACGTTGCTTATTTATTTTCTGTGCACTTAATTAGAAAATTACATTTTTTCTATCTTATCAAACTAGTTTAAAAAAAGTAGATATTTAACTTACTCTAACGATTATATTGTATCAATTCCTAAAATCCTTCACGATTTAACAAATTTTTGAAAAAAAAAAACAAATGAGATCATATTATTTCACTACCTTTTACATATATTTTTTCAATGTTTTTATTGCTTAGTTCAAATAAAAATTGTGTAGTTTAGCTAATTTGAGACGAATCAAATCTAATGTCTTATAACATACATCCAGGAAATGAGTTATTAATTTATCATTGTTCTGTTGACCACTTTATTAGGTTTAGACACCTGTGTATTGCCAATAATAATATGTATTAACAAATCTTTCAAGCAATAAAAATCAGGTCAATAGATTAATAATACTTTCGTTGTTACGATAACACATATTGTACCTCACAATCTTATTGTCAGTGAATGTTTTTTGGTAAGTATATAAGCTGGTCACTTTGAATTTTGAATCAGTTCATAATTTACAACGGTTCTAGAAATCGAAAGTTAAACATGTTTATTAAGGTAACACAATGTGGCTTGAAAGTGTTAGTTTTATTTTAGGATAAAAAAATTGCAGGTTGTAGTGTTTTCGGTCTTCGCTGCTGCAGCAAACGCTCTTATCTCTGACGTTCTTCAAGGACATGGACAATATGGACTTGCTACCTCCTATGCTAGTGTGTCTTCTCCTGTGATTTCCCATGGTTATGGTGCGCCTGTTCTTGCTCAGACTGCTCCTTTACTTTCTCGTGCTGGTCCAGTATTTGCTCATGGCGCTTCTTCTAATGGACATAGTGTTGATTATTATGTATAAAAGCAGT
This sequence comes from Lagria hirta, assembly GCA_947359425.1. Taxonomy (NCBI): domain Eukaryota; kingdom Metazoa; phylum Arthropoda; class Insecta; order Coleoptera; family Tenebrionidae; genus Lagria; species Lagria hirta. Next base: position 33,482,513 of record OX375794.1, read on the forward strand.
ATTATGAAGAAAAAAAACATTAATTTTACATTTTTTTTAGGCTCATCCTAAATACGAATTCAATTACGGAATTCAAGATGCACATACCGGTGATCAGAAGACGCAGCAGGAAGTTCGCGATGGAGATGTCGTCAAAGGTTCTTATTCTCTAGTAGAACCTGATGGTACTACCCGTACTGTTCATTATACTGCTGACGATCATAACGGTTTTAATGCTGTTGTACAAAGAAGTGGACATGCAGTACATCCTCAAGTTGTTAAAACTGTTGTAGCCGCACCTTCTTACTATCACCACTGAATGTGATAACTATACTATTTCTGTTCGAATTGTGATTGCTATACATAATGTTTTATTTATATTTATTTTTATAAATAAACTTATTTTAATTTTAATAACATACGTTTCTTAATTTTTTTGTCAACGGGTTATTAAAAGCTACTCTAATGTTTGATTTTGACTAACAAATCAAAGCTCGATTCTACAGTTTAATTATAATAAATTTTATTAACGGAAAATACATGCATTTTATAATAAAAATTTAAAAAAAACTTTTTTGGAAACTGTTAAAAAATGTTGACATTTTTGTTGTGATTTTAGAACGCAAAATCAAACATTTCTAGAACTCACCAAAAAATACTTTTTTAGCCTCGTTGATTGTAAACGGCATATTTCCGTCTTGTCAACTTCTATGGTAACTAGACTTTTTTACATGCAGAGCTTTCATGTGTCACTTTGACTCATTGGCGTGTTGTAAAATATCTGAATTGAAAATTATTGAAAATTATCTGCTCTTAGAGACCTTCAAAAAAAGTGTTGTTTGGTCATAAATATAGTTTGTCTAGACCAGGACAATTTACCACACTTAATAAGACCTCTAGATTTCAAAAATAAAGACAATTTAATATTGTTAGAATTCACCATCTGGGACCTCTTTTATAAATTTTTTAATTACTGTTTTGTTTAAAATTTTTGATTTTTTTTAACGATAGCCTTCATTTTTATTTTTTAAATAGAGTACTAGGTTTGAAAATTTTTCAATGTCTAGATTTTAGATCTCTAAATTATTATACGCAGATTCGTTTTGTCTAGAAGACTTTTTCCGAGATAAGACTAGAAACCGCGTTTCGTGCGTCTTCTAATACATTCGAAGGCAGATCATTTTCATCACTTTTAGAATTCATGTTTTTTTTTTCATTTCAAAGTCTTACAAAATTTTAAATCAAAGCCTTGCACAGGCGTTGCGAAATTTTAAATTGAAATGTTTGTTTGTTGGTTGCTAGGTGGTTGCTATTATAACTAGTTTGAACAAACTAGATTTAACAATCAAATCAGCATTTGCTTTACAGCTATTAATTTAACATCTAAAATATAATATTTTTTTTAATTTAATAAATTGTTACTTCAACACGTTAATGAAATTATATTAAAAGCACTTAAAGTGTTATAACAAACAAAAAATAAACTTCATTATAGAAAGAAAGTTTATAACTGATAACTAAAATGTTGTTCATCGACTTCAAGGCAATTGCGGACTCTTTGAACAATTATGTTACTGACATTTGCTAACATTTGAGGATAATTATTAATTTCTTCAAATTTGGCAAATATTGACTGACGCAACTCTTTGAGGTTATTTAAGCATTGCTAAAAAATCAAGTTCTTTAAATAGAGATACAACAGAAAAGTCTATAGAGTGACGTCGCAGGATCTTGAAAAGTAAGTTATGGGTGTATTTTGACTGAAAACTTGACGATTATGAATCATATAATTCTTGTATTATCTTTAAGATATTATAAGTGGTATGTGAAGTAGCCCCGTTTTGCTGAAGGTACCCGTTTACAGTTTTATCGTGATGAACTGTGCAAGAATGGCTATAAAATCTTCTCTCGATATCTTGCAGCAGTCAATGTTTCATTAATAAAAATGAGCTTTATAATTGCGCTTTAAAATAGCGGTTTTTACTTTGACTTTTTCCGAATGCAGTGAAACCTCTTCAGTACAATTTTGTTTTTCTAAATTCCACATTTGCATATTTTTTGAGTTCACACAAAGAAACTTAAGTTTAACATTTCATTCACGTGAAACGGAATCCTTTTCTATTAAAAATGTTAATAAATCAACAACAGTATTGGACACGTACGAGATAATCAAGAGGAAGGAGTTGATGTACTGCTTGCCGACAATACCAGTCAATTTCCTTTTTTCAAATTTTGTGGCAACTAGTATTGATAATTGAAATTGCTGTGAAAAGCGACGTAGAGATGTTGGTGGCGCGTCTTCGATGATTTACCATACATTTTTGATATCTTCTTCTGTTCTCTTTTTATGGGAACCACTACACTTTTTAAAATCACTCTTTTTTAAAAGAGTTGAATAGAATAGGTTACATTCTGATAAAAAGTGTTAGATGTCAACACTACATCAGGAAATTTAATATTGACATTCACCATCAACTTGGTAGCCGTTACAAAAATTAGATTTCACAACAAGATATTTCTGTTCTTGTGAGAAAGTCATTTTAAAATCAAAAATAAAAAAATTAAGAGATTTTGTAATTTTTTAGACGTTTAAAGCAATTGTTTTAATAATTTTGGTCTGTTCACACAAACTCAATGGCATTTGTTTTATATTTTTGTTTATTTATAATTTTATTTACAATTTCTTTATTCTATTCATTGATATTAACAGCTTTCTTTTTAGATATTTTTTCTTTATTAAAGAGTTTTTGGTTTAAGGGAAAGTTAAATCATCAGTCTACTAAACAACTTAAACGTGTTATTTATGTTGAAAACTATAGTCTGAGTCATTAGGTATGTATCTTAACTGAATGTTTATGTTTGAAAAAATGCTTCAAACTTCCTGAGTTTATTTTTTGCGCAAAAAAGATGGAATTTTTGATATATTCTTTGAATATATACCTTCCATCGATCTGTTGTTTTAATTTTTTTTAAATTGTTAGCAACAGCTAATCAAAAAGTTAATAGTTGCATAATACATCAAAATATCAAAACAACAATAATTTTCCAAATGTAGCATTAAAGTAAAAATTAGAATATAATTTTTTCAAAATTTAATAAAATACCGGAGCAATTTTTATACAAAACATTAAAATTTAACTATACTATATGCTTCGGCTGTTGGCAAGACGAATCGGGCATCTTTGAAATTGCATTTAAAACACTGCCTTCCTGTTGGTTAAAGCAATGTCATGTTTACACAATACATTATAATAGAACAGAGGTGTCCGCACGGTCAGCAAGACTTATCAATTTATCCTAGCTTTACTTTTGAATGTCAATGAAGATTTTTTCTCAAAGGCGTGCAAATTCTATTTTGTTTGAAGCGCAAAGCTTGGTTTCCATGGCAATTGATGTCACAATTTCCTTCACTATTGCGACTCTTTAGACATTCCGGTGCTTGTGTGAGATTATGTAAACTTAAACATATTGCTTACTCTGAGACTATTGACAGTTAAACTGGCGGCAGATTTTTAGTTATTTCCTGAAAATGCACAAAAAATTTTGCGAGATTTAACAAAGTTGCTATATTGTGTGTAGGGTTTTTCTAAATGCGCGCGCATCTGCCTCTGCCGAAAAAATAGAGTATAGCAAAAAGTGTATGTCTATTTTTAGCATAAACTGTCTTATATTGCATGCTTTTTCTGAAGTGTATCGCAATCGGTCTTTTTTTATCTACGCAAGTATCTAAGAAGGATAATTTGTATTAAATTCTTCTTTATGAGTAAATTTTATTAAAAGAGAACAACTATATAAATTATACACAAAATTTGTTAAGCTTTCAGAATTATTAAAAGTCGCAAAGACATCGTCTACGTACTTTATCCATATTCTAGATTGTTTTACGCATAGCTTTGTTTATGTTATGTAGTTAATTAGAATTAATTAGAATTATTAGCTGAGTTTTTTCTCTGTTTATAGAAGTCACTTTTATTTAATACAAGAAACATTAGACAATACATCAACATTTTTAAACATTAATAGATATAATGAAGAAATGGTAAATAATAGCTATGTTCAAAGCCCGACAAAGGAAAGCTTTAAATCTCTCGAGGGTCATAATTTTGATAATGTTCGTACAACTTACATACAACGTTTTATTTTATTTTGCTTCTTAGAAAAGATAATACAGCTTTTTGGAGAGATAGATTTCAATATTAGTGTTTTGGCGGGAAGTTTTGTTGTACTATGTATTGTTGCTATCGGTAAGTTTTTTGTTTGTAAACAATTTTATTGAAAAAAAGGAAAAAAGCGGTGCTCGTTAATGCTACAGTTTAGTTCTAGACAAATTTGAGACCGCTCAGCAAAAGTTAATTTCGGTTGAAGGAGCTGCACGAGAAGGAATACGAGAAGTCTTGTGATTTGCGGTGTAAGAAAAATATAAGCAGCTGCAATGAAAAAGTGAGTATGAGTCTAAGTCAAAAATTTACAAGCCTCTTTAGTGCATCTATTCTAAACTCAAAAAAGTGGTCAAGGTTAAGAAAAGAATTTATTTGTTGAGATTTCTTTTGCTTATAAAGTTTATAAAAACTAATTCTGTATGTAACTAAGCTCAGAAATCTTAGGTATTGCAACAAGGTCTTATTCAAGAATTCAGGTTAAAAGCACCTGATTTGACGTATTTGTTAATTATCGTTTGACAGGTCTACCTAATAATCGCTTCATGTTTTGTATTGCTTATTGCTGTTTGCAGGTGGTTACAGCATTTGGAATTTTTGAAGCATGTCGACGTGAGGAGCTTTACGATTTAAGAATTCAGAATGTGACAGTTGAGAAATTAGCTTTATTTGTGAAAATTCTTTGAGCTTACATCTACACTCCAAGACAGTTAACAATTGTTCCAGACAATGGTATCGTTGATTACGTGGCTTTGTACAATAAATATGTAAGCTTCCAAACTATTCAAGCCAAAATCAACAGCCTGTTTTAACCTTATCATAGTGAAAAGTGCTCTTGGCAGGTTACTTTGCACTGCAATTACTGATATATATGTACTGCGACTCTTTAAGATTCTATTGTACTCCCTACATTCACAAAACTTACGCACACACACCCCGATAGGCCAAACAGAGCCAAAACAGAACTCTTGTTTAGCTAGGTATCAAACCCACACTTTGTGTGATCGGTCTCCAACGTACTTTCGTATGGCCAACTGATCCACCAAAGTAAGTGCTCTTCTCAACCAGTGAGGAAAACACGTTAGGAAAAATATCCCAGATGATTGTTGAATTCCTAAAACAATCAAATGCAAGCAAATTTTTGCCGTAGAAGGGCAGCTATTATATATGCTGGTCGAGAACGGCGGTGGTACAAAAAGTTTAAAACAATTGGGTGGTATAAGATAGCCGAGTCATACGTTGAGAATTCTTTACAGAACAAAATAAAAACTGTTAAACTTATCTCAGGTGAAAGATTAATAAACATACCTAAAGCATATAAAAGACGTGTTAGTTTTGGACTTAGTTACTATTTCAAGTATAAGCAATCGCATATTCAATTTTGAAAACATGTAAAAACTGTATTTATTTATTAAAATGGTAACTTTAGAAATGTTTTCATTATTTATTTATATCTTAGCAACTTTATACGGTTTTGAGCTATAAAAGTCAAATTACGTCCTTTTTTAAATTAAAATAAAATTTTAAATAATCAGAAATTTAAAACAAATGACAAAAATGAGACAAATTTTCAAACAAATAAAGAAGAATTAAAATTTATCTCAATACTTTTTGAACCTGAGATTACTAAAAGACTTGATATTTTGCTTTAACATTTAAGATTTAGAGCGGTTTATCAGTCAGGAACTAAATTGAAAGATTTTTTACGAGGTCTAAAAGATTAGTTCATCATTTTTAGAAAAGATTGTAATTTACCACATGGGTTCAATAGCTGTGACAAACGCGTAGGTCATCACAGATTAGATACCAAAAATACAATTCCCTTGAAACAAAGTTTTCCGACTTTTATGTAAAAAAGTGTAAACAGATGTAGCTATTATTACTATATTACGGAAGTAATAAGTATGGTCACTAGAAATTTATTCATACAAGAATCAGTTGCAAATTACTGAAAAGTTCTAATAAGAACAAAACATGTCTGAGCCTACAAATATTGGCTTGAATGAAATTGCTTTGACTTTATTTTTATTGTTTTTTTATTATTTGGCTTTTAACAAAGATACACAAAGTTTTTTTTTGTCTGAGATCTAGCTTTTTAGATTTCTCAATCATTAGAAACGTTTTTGAGACAAGATTTTATGCCGCTAAAGCTAATGCTTTGTTGCTATAAATAATTAAAAGCTTATTGTCAACTGCAAAAACGGTAGCTTATAATGTTTTTCATCTTCTAATTCTTTCAACCTTCTACTGTAGCTTTAGTTATCGATATTTTTATTTTTATATCTGAGAGTGGTTTTGAATGGCTGTTAACTGCTTCATACCTACAAAAAAAAAATGGCTAAAGTTAGAAAATTATAGAGAAGCATATGGTAATGCTGGTAAGTCAATGAAGGCTGTGCGTTTTCAGCAGTAGGTCTTAGATCGGTTTGTTCTAAAATTAAGTTAAATAACTTGAAAACAACTGATACACTTTCAATGGTCAAGATCAATACGCTGTGGATACTCAGCCTGCATTTTTTAAAAACACATATTAATTGTTTTTATTCACCATTTTCTTGCCGTATTCTATTATCTCAAAAATAACATTAATTAATTATAATTAATTATTAGTGCCGGTAAACTAAGCCAGTATTGCAGGTGTTTATTTACAACTAATATTGACATTTGAGCACAGTGCTATGCATAAATGCCGGTTGGCTCATTTTCTTCATTTTTAATAATTTAAAAAAAACGGAAAATTTTTAAACTAAATAAAAAAAAGCCATTCTTTTTTTACAGTGCTTAAAAACTATGACGAAAACTAATTAAAATATACATTCAAATTCAAAAAAATTTCTACGCCATTGCGTAGGCGACTTTATATTTACAGAGATTGTTACCGGTTTTTGTACAAACCACTCTAAAACCTACTGCCAATAAAAACACAGTCTTTGATTCATCTAAGTAGTATATAAAGTTATTTTTATAAAATCGTATTTAAATGAAGCCACTTATAATATGATTTGTAGACGCAATTGATGCCCGGAAGCCTAAAGTAAGTTTTTTCTTGATTTTCGTTTTCGAAACATATTTTTATCACAAATTTAAGTTTTTATCAGTAACCAGTGTTAAGGATTTTTTATTTTTTGTTTATTTGCATCACATAGACAACCAACAGCATGACTTGATTTTTGAGATTAAATTGTAGCATTTTTCTTTTCAAAACTTTCTGTTTGCCTTTTAAGCGTGAAAGACGACTATGTTTTTATTTGTCTAATAATACAGCCATTTAGACCTCAAGCACATAATTTCCGTAAGTTTAAACCGCCCCCTTCACGCCCTCAAAGCGAGTTTATTCGTTTTATTTTCAAGCGATTTGTAACAATTTTTTTAACAAAACTACAGCAATGTTATTTGATGTAATAAATTTATTTTCTGACAGCAGAAGTAAAAATAATTTTTCCGGAAATCGTCTTGGAAACAATATTTTCTTGCTTATTTACGTCCAGGAAAATAGAATTTTCTGGACTTGTATCGTAAAGTAGTCTGTCTAAGTAATGTTTCAGCATCAGTTTAAAGTAACATTGCATTTCTAATATTATAATTATAATTAAATATTAGAAAAGTAATGTAATCGACTAAATTAGACTGGAAAATAATTACAGTTTTCAACCGTTCACACCAATTTTATTTAAATTATGACTAAAAACACTCTTGATTACCTCAACTTAATAAAAATAGATCAAAAATGGTCAAGCTCTTTAGTAGCTAAGATACAGGCACTTAGATACACCGATACAAACTAAAATTTATAACAGTTTGTTACTTTTTTCTATTGCATGCAAAGTACATTATTTTTAAGTAAAAATTCTAAAGATTTTACAAAAAAATTGTCAAACAAAGAAAAACAAATTTTATTTGATTATTTTTCCGACCCAAATATCGACCAATAGAATTGCACCATTCGACGTCACGTGGTACAACCTACATGGTATTATACTGATAATTTTTTGATTATTTTCTCTGGTAGTTGCTATATATAAAAAACAAAACATGATCCAGTCAAATTAACCACACGTCAAACTGACAGGTTGAATTCAATTGTGAAAATTGGAGATTTTGCATGAAAATGAGTCGATTTGGAGTTTGTTCTCTGTACACCATTGATAAAAAAGTCAAAGGAAATGTTCTCATTAATACGGAGAAGGCAAAAAAAACAGTTTGGAACCAATTTACTACTTTTTGGGACGGCAAAATAATCCCCCGAATACCACACGAGCTTCAAAATTATCTGGCATTTCCCTCAAGGTTCCCTGCAAACAAATAAAGTCGTCAAGTTTTTCAGGAAAAATCACTGAAAAACTTGACTCTTTCATTTGTTTGCAACGAACCTATCGGGAAATACCCGATAATTTTGAAGCTCTTGTGGTATTATAAGTGATTATTATATTTTTTCAATAATATTATTATCTTTTTTTTATTATTTCGGTTATATTCTAGTATTTGTCCAATTTAATTCTCTTATGTTCAGCATATTTTATTTATTCACATGCTTTCTTTAATTTCTAATGCTTTTTAATTTGATACAAATTGTTACTATTTTATGTTAATTTAAATTTTTCTTTTATTTTCAAAAAGCTTTTAATTGTTTTTTTGTTATTTTTTTCTTTGCTTGAATTTTTATATGTCTATTTTTTAAAGGCTTTTTTCTATGCTTCCCTCTATGCTACATAAAGCAACTCAACGATACAAAACTCTTAATATAATTAAAAATAGATAAACTTGAGGATTCATTAAAGCTCGCTTGGTCATAAATGTATGTTTGACGAGTGGATGGTAGTAGATTGCTGGTAATGATAATAGTGTTTTAATATTATTACAATCCTAGGTTGAAAAGAGAATATGGTGAAACAATCTGACAATGAATGAATTTTAAATAGAATTAAATAACCTTATTATATTATCATAATAATCCAGACGCCTTCACCATTATTCTTATGCAAATTGCGTCAACTTTTTTACAAGATATTTTATTTATTTGAATAATAAAACTGTAGCAGAATCGTCTTTTAACAATTAGATTAATTAATATCTTCTTAGAGTCTTGTGATCATAATAATGAATTTATTATTTTTACTTGTTATTTTATATGATAAATAAATTATTTATATATGTATGACGTACTACAAAATAATTTTCTGCTACTTATTTGTAATACCATTAAATTAATGATTTAATTGTAAAGTGTTTACAAACATTATGAGCAATATTGTTAACAATACAATTAAGAAACCACTAGAATTAAGAGCAGAAAATTGCACAATTTAACAAAAATTTCACAATTAATTAGCTCCAACTATCAATGCAAATTGTTATATAAACGTAAACTATTATGATTTGAAGATTTCCCACAACTTTTAGGAATATTCTCTCAGCTAAAGAGACTACATTTCTTCATGTTTGTTCATCTTAATAATTGAATAAAGATATTGCAATTCTGCGATAAGCCTATTGTGCATTTCTTAATTCAAGTAGATATAAAAAGGTAACATCATTTTAAGATCTTCAGTGATGTGCTAGCTTCAATCATGTACAAAGTGTTTCATAGTTTAGTGTTTGCGACATGTGGAATAATTAGTGCTTACGCTGGTAATTTAGGAACCTTTAATAGGGAGTTTTCTACTTATGACTTTCGAGGTCATAATTCGGCATTTTTGCACAATAATAATTTTTATAAGCAGAGATCTTATGACTTTCCTGCTCCTGGTCTAAGTTATCAAAAATATAGTGAAAGACTCTTTTCTGGATTTAATCGAAAATATCCAATTAGATCCAATAATCAATACATACCACCAGGAAATAAGTACATTTCACCTTTACTGCCACATCTAAATCAATATATTCCGCCTAAATATATAACTCCACAGTCAATACCGCCACTAATTCCAAGCAATAAATACCTTTCAACAAACCTTCCTGACCTTCCCAAGCCCAATTTTTTGCGCTATGGGTCACCACTGTTAAAAGCTAAAGTTCCAGAAAAGAAATATATACCACCTAACAATTTAAGATCTAAAATTCCTATCAACACTTATCTTCAACCGCCACCACTAGCCAATCCTAACAGGTACCTACCTAATAAAAATGCACATCATAGATTGGATCACTCCAATGAAGATTTGAAAAGGCATGATAATGAAGAAACATTTGTAAGAACTTAGCTTAACACACCGTATTTATTTTTTAACGTTTATATGTTTTGCTAGGAACATCCAAATTACGAGTTTAAATATGGCGTTGAAGACGTTGAAACTGGCGACAAAAAAACTCAATACGAAATTCGCGAAGGAGATGTTGTTAAGGGACAATATTCGTTAGTAGAGCCCGATGGCTCGGTTCGCACAGTGGAATATACAGCTGATCCGAAGAATGGTTTCAGTGCTATCGTTCACAAATCGGGCCAAGAACCAGAAGTTTTTGGTCAAAAATCGTGACATAATTTTTATTTTTCTATTATTTATATAAAATAATAAAACAAATAAACAAAAAAAATGTAAAGTCTATGAATTTCTCTTAAACAGATTGATAGAACTAGTTGTATCGATAACTTCCGGGAAGAGTATAATTGTCAACATAAATCGAACTCTATTAAGATGGGATCAACAAGATGTTCCTACTAAAATTTAATGTTTTTAGAGTTTTTTGAATTAAAATTGTAAAGACAGCTTTATCAAGAAGTAACCAAAAAAAAATTTAAAAATTTGCAAAAAAAATAAAAGAGATAGTCAATCTATGGGTGAAATTTTTATACACAAATTGTTGGAAAACTAAACAAGGAATTTTAAAACCGTCAATTTAAAAAATAAAGTATATGTTATCAAAAAAAAGAATAACAATTAGCCTGCTAATTGATTGAATATTTTTAAACCTAAACAGTCTAAAGAGGCAAGTCCAACATTGCCACGTCTGAAAGGTATTTTTAGAAAATGTTGAGATGCCTAGTATTAATGCTGTGATTTGTACTTACTTTTGGAAAAAAAAAATTGTTGTTGAATATATAACATGCTAACTCAAATATATACAGAGAAGTCAATGTTCAAATCTTTTAGTATTTAAAAGCGTGCCTGCATGTTTCTGATTGTATAATTTCTGCAATTACTTTAATTATTTGCTTCTGGCATCTAAAAGCTTGATAGTTTTTAGATGATCTACCCTACACGCATATACCGTATCGCAATCTGGAATTGATCTTGACATGATGTACATTGGGCAGTTGGGGAATAGTAAGAGTTGTCTTTAAGCATCTGAATAAATAATTTTACAAATTTACATTTCGTAACATACTCTGACAATGTTCACTAAAATTTAGGTGTTTGTCTCAATAGATTTCCAAAAACTTCGTACTCTCGAACAAAATACGTAGTTCCTGTTCTAGAATTTCCCACTTCATGTTGCTGCAATGTTTTTGGCGATTACGAAACTAAAGCACTCTGGTTTTTTCTATAATTAAAATTCATCTGATTTGGAGAAACCCATTTGTGTAAGTTATTCAGCGTTTCGTTAATTTTATGCTCAAAGCTCAGGTTGTCTGCTTCTGATAGAACTATTGACGTATCTTTGGCATACAATATAAACGCATCTTCTAGTAAAATAGACAAAATATGGTTAATATAAAATAAGAAAAGAGTTAGACCAAGTACAAAGCTTTGAGGTACTCTTATGTTGATTTTCAATCTTTCTAAATACACTTTACGTTTTACGTTTTTTTTAGTAAAGAGTATTGAAACAAACTACATGATTAAAATGGATCTACGAATCTCGGTTGAGTGACTTAATTTCAACATTGTTTTTCTATTTTGTTTGTGTTAAACTTTGTAATGTTTTTCTGTAATATAGTATGTCTTGCAGTTTTATAACATGCTAGGATCTATTATTTTAAAATGACGCTTTATGATATTATTTCTTTGTTAACTTGTCTGAGAAATGAGTCCTTATAATTCAATAAAAAACTGACACATTAATATTGAAAAAATAATGTTGCTGTAATAGAATTAGAATTCTCGGTTTTGTAAGTAACACATTATCCAGCTCCAGGAGTTACCTCTAACATCATATTTTATAAGTTTACCCAATAGTAACTTATGGTCAACATTGTTAACATAGTCGAAAACCCTGCTGAGATCGCAAAACATTTTTGCAAAACATTTCTTTTCTTCAATTTCCCTAACAATTTTTTGAACCAAACTAATCGTAGCCGCGGTGGTTGAAAAGTTATCTCGGAAACCATGTTGATTATCGTTCAAAATGTTGTCCTCTTTAATAAAATCTGTACAACTGTGTTGAAAATGCATGTTCAAAATTTTTTGAAATCCCTGAGCTGACCTGACCGCAATCGGTCTGGAATTTCCTAATAAATGTTTATAATTTTTCTTGTGCAATGATATTACTTTTGATGTTTTAAGTTGCTTTTTTAAGTTTAAGTTTTAAACTGCAGTGAACGAGGTTCCATCAATCACTTTGTCTCAAAATTAAGTTCTTTTTTCAAATTTTAATTTCAAATTTTATTAGCAAGGTTAATGGCATTTTGCTAAACATCCGGTATGTTCAAATTTTCTAAGGTGTTAATCTTTTCAAATTTTTTAATTTATATGAGACATTGTAAGATTCTAACCAGTTCTAAACTATGCTCCAAATATTTTTAGTTGGGTTGAGCTCTGGACTATAGGGTAGCACCTCAAAATTGTATGACTATGAGCTTTAAAAATTAATTTTGTATATTCGTTAATTTAGAAACTTGTTTCTATAAATTTTCGCTTTGAAAGTGTTCCTGCAAGGTTTTTTTGTCAACAATGTTGTGGTAGAATACATAGAATGAAGAGGATTGGAATGCAAGAATTGGACGCTACGAAACGAGTTTTTAAAACTGGTGTTTTTTAATTTATTATAATAGTCTCCAAATTTTAATGCTAATAAATTTGTTTGTATAGAGCGTCTCCATAAAAAAACTGATTTATAAAATAAACATCTTTTTTTTTAAGCCGATTTTAATTTTGTTTATAGCAAATTAAAAAATTACAAATAGACCACAGCCTAGGCTACAAAAATATGTAGTTATAATTATTATAATGACAACACGGCTAAGTTATAAAAAAATACAGTTTTTTCTAATGTAATTCCAATAAAAAAAAATTGTCAACAATAACTTAATGCATCTAATAATAATGAATTAGAAAGTTTTAAAAAATGTTTAAGTTTTTTTTTATAATAAACTATTTGTTTTGTGAAAATTTTCTAATGTAAGAGCATATTTATCGAATTTAACAATTCGAACTCATTTAAAAATTACAAAACAAAATTTTATAATTTTATTTAAAAATAACATGTTTTATATAATCTAATAAGTGCCTGCATTTCTACTCAAAACGACTAGTGACGATTTTTACGCAAAAAAAACGAGCCATGGAGAACTATTGATTTCCCGGAAATCAAAGTAACGCACAAATTAAATTCAACTAGAAAATCGCCCAAATAAATTAATTTAAAAATAAAAACAAAAGTTTTCCCTGGGTCTTAATTTTTCATAAAACAAAAACTACTATTTTTAGAGAAAAATGGTTAGAGTTTATTTATAATCATTTAATTTAGGGTAAACATAGTTGATTTTATTATTAAAGACTTTATTTTTTTAACACAATTTATTTAACACAGTAAACAGTTTTTGATACAACCAACTTGATCTCTAGCATATGGTCAGTTTCTGTTCTTTATTAAGTGTTTTTGTTTGTTTATTGTTTGTCGTCAACTCAATTATTCAATAGAATGTAAAAACTTTTTTTGTAATTAAAAAACAAAGATTTTTAATTACGTAAACTTTATTCAGAAACAGCCAAAAAGCAGTACCTTTTTGAGAGGGGTTAACCACAATAATGTTCCAAAACTGACACTTTTTTCCAAGAAACTATGCCTACTACATTTTCTACTACTTCTATGCCTTTGCTTATGCTTCAATCGTGTTTCTCTTTGTGTCTCTACTATTGCATTCTCGCCATTTGCGTTCAATTAGCCTGCCTATCTTCTAAGTAATAGAAATCTTTAACATTCTTTATACGCTTTGATTAAGCTCTTTCACTTTTTTTCCTCTTGTTTCTTTATTCTTCATTTTTGTCAAATTTGTGTCAATGTTTCAACTATTCAAAAAATTGTTTTGGTAACATTATGTTTATCATACGTTTTCTCATTACTGTCTCTCTTATTTTCAGTTTCTTTCTTACTTTTTCTTAGTTCTACCTATCACACACAAAAATTGTGTGTTCTACAGTTTTACTCTTGGTATCACAATATTATACAATTTGCATCTGCCATTTTAATGCTTTTCTGGCATCTTCTATTACCTAACATCGCGTATCAGTTCTTACGCCTACGCTTGTTTGTATTAACATCTCATCACTGTTGCCAGAGACAAAGCCTTTCTCCTCTTTCTTTATTCTCTCATTAATCTTTTTATTGAGCTATCGTTTTCACCTTTGCGCCTCTGCATCTTTGTACTCCCATCATCTTTTCTTTATAAACTTTTAACCAAAATGCTTCTCTCATACGATATTATAGAATGTCTAACCGTCCATAGAATCTTCTTAACAAACTCTTTTGACTTTTCAATAATTTACAGAATTTTAGACAGTGCTCCTGTTTTTGCTTTTGCTTTTTTTACATTTTGCTCACTTGAACTGCTACGTGTAAACTTTGCTGCAAGAGTACTTTAAAGTACCTCACGATTTCAAAACTTTGCAAAGTTAATCTTCAATCTAAATCTCGATATTTTGCAACTTTCTTCTTATTATAAATGTGTAAGCTAATAATGTATGTTTTTATCGTGAAATACAATAAACAAACGGCGTATGCCTTCAAAAATTTGGCAATGGATTAGACATACTAGATGCGCTTTAGTCGTACGTCATAGAATTCTACCAAAACACGACGACTATAAGACGTTTTTTTTCAATCAAATCTTATCTTTTTTAAACGTTTCTATTGCAAAAGTCTAAAAATTCTAACACTATTGGTTGATTTTCTAATATTTCTTTGAGCAACCTGGTTTGAAAAATATTATTATTAATCCTTCTCAGAAACTTCTCTTATTGTAAAAACAGTTGCAATTTTATTAAGTTTGTAAATACATTTTATGTGACTGTTTTAATTGAAGTAATGTGTTTAAATTTTAACAATTAATTTAATTTAGTTATGGTTTATTTAACTTACAATTAAGTCTTAAATACTAAAATATATGCTTATATAGCGCCAGTTTTATAAAGATAGAAAAACATTTTGTAAAAGTGTAGCAAAGTTTCACATATTTTTTAATGCATAATATTAAAACATAAATAGTTTTTCAAAACACACTATAAGTCAATTGTTAAATTGATTCGGTATTAAACTAAAATCAAATAGCTTTAGTATTAAAACTAAAATTTTTGATAGATTATTAAAATATTCAAAAATAATTTGGTCAATGTTAATATATCAAATAATCAGTTTTTTTTGTTAAAACCATTCAAATATATTCAAGACTTATATAATTGCTATCACCCAAAACCAATATTCTCCCGTAAAACTACATCATTAGTGAATGTGCACATTGTTATATAAAAGAACGTACCGAAAAACCTACAATCAGTTCACCTCAACTCTGTCAGAAGCAAAAATGTTTACTAAAGTAAATAAATGACAAAACTTTTATTAGTATTTGTTTTTACTAATTTTTTTTCTAGATTGCATTCACAGCTTTAATTGTCGCATATGTGCATGGTCAAGGTCAACATGGCGATGCAAATTCTTATGTCTCCATAACTCAAGACTTAGGTCATGGGTTATCTGCTGGTGGTTTAGGTAGTCTGGGAAGTCTTGGAGGAAGTCTTGGTGGAAGTATTTTGGGTGATTCTGTTTCTGGACTGGGAAGCAGCCTATTATCGAGTGGAAAAGCAAATTCTTATGTTTCTCTTAATCAACATAATGTTGGATCTTCTATTGGTTTACTAGGAGGTGGACAAAGTATAGAAAGTTTATCGGGATCTTCGGGATCTTCTTATGAACAAAACGAAAAATATGTAACTATAAAGCTTAATTTAAAATTATATGTTTTCTAACTAATTAAATTACAGAGCCATCCTAAATACTCTTTCAAATATGGAGTCGAGGATAAGCACACAGGTGATATCAAATCTCAAGAAGAAACTCGCGATGGAGATGTTGTGAAAGGATTTTATTCTCTTCACGAACCCGACGGTACTATTCTTACTGTTCACTATACTGCCAGCAAACACAGTGGATTTAATGCCGTTGTTGATAGAAAAGGTCATGCTGCCCACCCACAAATTGTTTCAAAAGGACATTATTAATCTTGTTTTACAGCAATAATTGTTGTTTTAAATCTAAATTTTATTTTTTTTAATACAATATATATTTTTTATATAAAAAGTGTTTTTTTATATACAGGGTGTCTAATATTAACATGAAGCAAAGGTAGCGGTGCTTTTTTAGCTTGAGGTCTTAGATCAGTTCAAACTAACAGTTAGGTAAAATAACATGAAAACACTGATACGCTTTTTAGTAATCAAAACCAATGCGCTGTAGATACTTAGCCTGCATTTCTTAAAGAGAAGTTAATCGAATATTTTCATTTTTTATTTTTGTGTTTTATTTTATGTCAAAAATAATATTGATTAATAATAATTAATTATTAGTGCCGGTAATCTAAGCTGGTATTGCAGGTGTTTATTCACAACTGATATTGACATTTGAGCACAGTGCCGTGCATACATGCCAAACGGCACGCATTTGCGCCATTTTCTAAATGTGAAATAAACTTTTAATTATTTAAAAAGCAACCAAAAAATTCTCAAACAAAATAAAAATGTTTACGCAAACAAATTAAATTGATATAACCAAATTCACAAAAACCTCTGCACCATTGCGTATAAACGACTTGTTTACAAATTGTTACCGGCTTTAGTACCATCCGATCTAACACCTGCTAATACCTGCTGCAAAAAAGCATAGCCACGGTTAATATTATACATATTCATGTTAATATTATACACTCTGTAGTATACAATACGGGTTACTTTTAACCTTTGTTGATCACCAAATACTTTCAAATAATCAGTATTTTACAAACTATAAGATATGAGTATGCACTCCTCTAAAGTCAGATTTACATATTATTTGTTAATTAAAGCTACATAATTATTCTACATAAACTAGATACTTTTTTTAATATAATTAACCGTACCTGCGTCAAAACATTTAAAAATTATTATCGCGGAAGACTATTACATGGTACACATCTAATATCATAAAAAAGTCAAAAAAACAATAATAACTCATAAATATTTTTGAAAATAACAATATTTAATATTAATAATATACCTATATAGGATTAACATTTTTTTAATAGAATAGTATTTTATACCGTTAATAATTAAAAAATAATAATAATTCATTTATCAACACAGCTTAGAGTTTTATTTAAAACCAAATATTATACTTTTGAGAATGATAATTTTCTTTAATTTTCTTTAATTTGAGTATTTTCAAAATTGAAAAAATTAAGTATATATGGTAGGATCAATCGGTAAGGTTCTCCATAATGCGATTGTTTTTAAGCACCGTTCAATTACCTATTCAATAAACAATGGAATGTTCAATCCTTATACGTATATGTCTTCCATCAACAATATAAAAACAATCAGTTACTTTTTTGTTTATTTTATAACTCACTAATAATGATTGGTATTTAAAGCAAATTTCAAAATTAAAAAACGACACTACACCAAACATTAAAACCTCCAATGCAAGAATGTGTTCGCGAATCATTGGTTTATATCTTATCTCTATGGTAATTATACATGAAAAGAAGTATCTAATTGCTATCCAACATTATTAAAGTACAAGTTACACAATAAAATTATTAAATTGCATTTTTATTATTAAAAAAAGTATCGTCAAAGTTTAAACAATATTTATTTTATGACAAAATCCTATTTGAACTAAAAACTTCACAAGTTATTTTTACTCATTTGTTTAATAGGGTTATTTGAGAAATAGACAAATTAAGACGACTGCGCTTAAATTTTTAATATCTGTTCTACTATATTTATATCCTTTTATATAAACATTATCTTAAGTAATTTTTTTATCTAATAATTTTTTTTATTAAGAAAAGTCGATCAGAAAACTATTCCAACAAGTTGATTTGTCTTATGAAACTTTCAAAGCATTCTAAAAACAGATAACGATGTTTATTCATGTAAGGTGCATGCTGTGCATGAAATATTATGTGTAGATTTTGGTCCAAAGATGCCGGTGGTTCATCACTAATTGGAAGAACAATGATAGTCTGGTTGGCCTTCACAGATAAGACATATGAGAAGAGTTTATTAATTCTCATAATATAAGGTAGAGGGTTACAGAAAATTCTCATAGTATCAAGATGCCACTTCATTCTCTAAAAATTGGGATTTAGGAATCTATTTCCAGAAGAACAATTATTGGTTCTATTTTTTCCAACAAAAACGTAAATGCTGATGTTTATGTCGATGTTTTAACTTAATTTATAGAGCGATTGCATGACGATGAAATTCAGTATAGATATTTCTAGCAGGACAGAACACGTTACAGAAGCGCTAGACTTTCAATAAATTTCATTTGAAAATTTTATGATAACAGGACTGACTATCAGCACAAATTTGTGGCCGGCGAGGTTGCCGGATTTGACTTCTAGTTCTACAGATTTTCTCCTGTTTGGTCACTTAAAGAACACCATGTACAAGGAGCCTAGATCTATAAATACCATTGATGAGCTAAAAGACGCTATTACCGCCGCTTGAATTAGACTCTACAAACACTTGTAGATGTTGCTAATAACATAAAAGAGCGTGTTGCAATTTGTTTAGAGAATGGTAACCAACTATTTCAACATTTGTTAAAAAACTTTTATCTTTTTCACTTGTTTAAATTTATGAAATATACTGTTAAAAATAATTTGCTATTAATTGCATTATTAATTTATCAAATAAAGAACAACAGGATGTTAACTGTTAACTGTTAATATGAAATCATTTTTGCAACCTGCAGTTCGTTAGATCTTTTGCTGGCTTATTTTGGATATGTGCAAGAAAGAATGGTGCTGTGACCCACATAACACTTTGGGGCAAAAATAATTTGAAATTTATTACAAATAATAAGCCCGATATAATATGCTAAGGAAAATATTTAGATATATAAACTAGCAATTAAACCCTTGACAACGTGATATAACTGTTTTGGTCATTTGCAGGGTCCTACATTTAAAAATATTTAATCAAGTGTCTTTTAATGATTATGAAAATCGTTGACACAGCAATGTGGTTGACACAAGTGAAGCGTTTTGGAAGAATCTCGAATGACGAAATTAGTGACAAAATTCTGAAATTTAACACCAATAAATACAATATAAAACACAAACATCCGTTTGGAGGCAGTTTATAAAGTTTTGTGACGATCGGAAGTATGAGCTAAATCAACAATCTTTGAATAAAGACTTAGCTGTCATTCTAAAAGACTGGGCTTTTAACATTAAGAAAGTAGATGGTAGCGAATATACAGAAAGAGTGGTATATGCAGCAAATCAGACACAGCTGACTATTGCTTTTCTCTGCATTTTGAGAACGCCATATGTTGCATTCGGTGTTGTCAAATAGGTAAATCTAAGCTCTATGTGACAAACGAGATAAAATGACGGCGAACCAGTGGGAAAAAAATCGCCAAGTGACCCGTCGCCAAAAAATGCGTTACCAGTCGCCTGTTACTAATCAGTTTTATTCGCGGCTATATGTTTCACATTATAAGAAACCTAAAACATATTATCGACACCTGCGATCCTAATAGCTAGACGGCTATTACACTATCACAGTAACAAAAAATAAATAATAACCAGTCTAACGACTTAACTCTTCTTAAAATGCGACTAATAAATAAATATTGTACAGTGCTTCAAAAACACGCAACAGCAACAAAAACACATATACCACTACTTAATTACGCCAACAATTTGCCAAAGCAGAATTAAAAAACTTACAAAAAAAAACGCGGTTGCCGGATACTTTACGCTACATTCTTAGACATTTTAAACTATAAACACAATATTTTTACATTAAATCTGTTTTCTTCTACTTGCTTACATTTTAACTACGTTTAGACATTTTCTTAAACTGCGTTGCGTCTTAAAAGACCATTGAAAAAACTGTATGTAAATAATAAATAAACTTCAAAGAAAAAAAATCTTTTGGTCTTACACTAATATATATATGTAGATAATCTTAAGTCGGCGCCATACAAACATAGCTATGTCTTGTTCATCTTCTGAAGTAAATTTTTTAGTGGTCACATCTATCAAGTACTTTTCTGTTTATAATTCTAGGCATCATTATTTTCAAGCATTTGAAGGTAATTATATACAAGAGCTTAATATGTGCTTATTTTCATATTTACATTAGTGTACAATATTTGATAAAAAACAATTTAATTTGTTGCTTTATGATTCCGTTTCTTATTTTATCTTTTTGGTGACTAAAATTACTATACATTGTTTGATTTTTGCTATGTTATAGTGACATTAGATTTACGAATCATTAGCGGTGTTAATTTTTAGCAGAATCGATTCACAGTTGAAACTTTTGTGGTTAAACATTTTTAAATTTTTTTTGTCTTTAAAAACAAATTTTTTTGTTATCTAATTTTGTATGCTGCTAACTTCAAATACTACCATATTTATTTAAAAAGACTTGTTACAATCAGACTTTTCTGTAAAAAGTTATGCGTGATCATCCATATGAAAAAAAATATATGCGAGTCGAAATCAGGACCTCATTTTTTTCATCACTTTGAAAATATATTTTTTACATTTCTAGAATTTTTATTTATGAAAACGAAAATAATTGAATAAACATGGTAAATAAATAATGACCCGCCTACAACACTATTACTTGATTACTTGTTTTCGAATCGCCCCTAGAGCGCAAAGACGTTGTCATCTTAAGAAATAAGATTATTTAATCCATCTGGCTTATCTTTTTATTTAAATAGATTTTTTATTACAAATTGCAAAAGTAGAGCAGATGCGGTTTTATCAAGTTTGAAAGTATGCTTTATAAAGTAAATGTTCTAATTATAGTAATTTGATCTAATTTTAATATTACCCATATCTAAATTTTAAATGCTAAAACTGCTAAAAACAAAACTGAGCTATTATAAAGCCATCTGTACAGAGGTAATAAAACATTTTGTAGAAGTATAGCACATTTTCACAAAAGAAAGAAAGTGTGCTTTATTGCTTTAGATGTATAATATATATAGTCCGGTCAATTTAGACATCCAAGGTTACAAAAATTCCCACTTGACAGAAAAATGGTATGATTGTTTAAAACACTATTATAAATAAAATGTGAGAAGTCCTCATCGATCTGACACCTGGACAAAAAAATACTCGAGGTCAAAGGCTACAAAAACCGGTTTTTCGCAATTTTCAGCAAAACGGTAAGTTTTATTGTAAAATCAGTTCAAAAATTGTAGATCAGATTATAATCTATAAAAAAGTTCCAAACACTTTATTCCGAAGTGCAACCGTTTTAAAGATACATCGATTCAAAGTGCTGAAAGAGATTTAATGATCATAATATGCAAAATGCACACTTTTCTACGCCACCTAACGCTTTTTATTTAATGTGGTTTTTTTGGTTTAGTTTGAAACTATTGCATAATTAAAAATATTGGCAAGGCTTGGAAATGAAAGAAGAGTGGTAAATCAAATGTTTCCAAATTTGAGAAAATTTATCCATCGGAATCATAATTATTCAAAACTTCTGTTTCCTCTTCTCTTTCTTCTTCTTCTTTTTCTTGCTTATCTTCTTTATCTTGAAAGCAAGTAAATTGTCTCAATAATGACACATCGCATGTCTCTTCGTTATCATCATATGAGTCTTTAATTGTTGGTGGTTCAACATTGGAGAATGACCAGTTTTGACAATTTGTACATGATACAGAACAAAACAACGACATTTCTTAGAATAAATATGTGTAAGTTACACTAAGATGTTTACTTATATTATAGCTTCAGTGATGTATACCTAGGTATACGTGGTGCTTATACATATTATGGCGATTGCAGTTCCTTCAGCATTTTGAATCTTTTATCTTAAAAACGGTAGCTTTAAAAAATATATACATATATAGTTATTTTTTATAGATAATTATTTGATCTACAATTTTTGTTTGAGCTAATTTTATGATAAAATTTACCGGTTTGCAGAAAATCGCAAAAAACCCGTTTTTGTAACTTTTGAACTTGAGTAAGCTTTCTTCCAGGTGTCGGATTGCTGAGAAATTTTTGCATTTTATTTACAATATTGTTTTGAACAATCCTACTAATTTTCAGCTTCTGCCAAGTAGAAATTTTTGTAATCTTACCCTTATTTTTTAGTTTAATTTGACCGGACTTAGAGACATGAATAGTTTTTAAAAAAGCCCATTATATAGGTCAGTTAAAGAATAATTTTTCTTTGTTTAAATTAAAATTATTTCAGTTGTTTAAGTTGTCAGCAAATTGATTTGGTATTAAACACGGAAAATCGGATAACTTTTGTAAAAAAAAGACGATATACTATTTCGATAGATTATTAAAATATTCAAAAACAATTTGATCAATGTCAATATATTAAATAATCTTTTTTTTAAATATGCAAATATATTTAAAACTTATATAATTGTTATCACCAGAAGCATAAACTAAGATATATTAAGTCAATGCCAGAAGCCAATATTCTCCCATAAAACATCATTAGTGAATGTGCACATTTTTATATAAAAGAAAGCACCGAAATACCTATAATCAGTTTAGTTCAACACTGTCATCAGTAAAAATGTTTACTAAAGTGAGTAAATTACAAAACGTAGTTTTCGATTTAATAACTTTTTCTTCTAGATTGCACTCACAGCTTTAATTGTCGCATACGTGCATAGTCAAGGTCAACATGGCGGTGCAAATTCATATGTTTCTATAACTCAAGACTTAGGTCATGGGTTATCTGTTGGCAGTTTAGGTAGCTTGGGAAGTCTAGGTGGTTCTGTTTCTGGACTGGGAAGCAGCCTCTTATCGAGTGGAAAATCGAACTCTTATGTTTCTCTTAATCAACATATTGTTGGATCTTCTATTGGTTTATTAGGAGGTGGACAAAGTTTAGGAAGTTCATCAGGTTCTTCAGGATCTTCTTATGAACAAGACGAGAAATATGTAACTATAAAGCTTAATATAAATTTTATCTTTTATAACTAATTGAATTACAGAGCCATCCTAAATATTCTTTTAAATATGGAGTCGAAGATAAGCACACAGGTGATATCAAATCTCAAGAAGAAACTCGCGATGGTGATGTTGTTAAAGGATCATATTCTCTCCACGAACCCGATGGTACTATTCTTACTGTTCACTATACTGCCAGCAAACACAGTGGATTTAACGCTGTTGTTGACAGGAAAGGCCATGCTGCTCACCCACAAATAGTTTCAAAAGGACGTTATTAAGCTTCTGATATAACGATAATTGTTGTTGATTATGTAAATTTTATTTTTTTAATATAATATATATATATTTACTTTTTTATATAAAAAGATTTTATGTAGTATACATCAGTATTTTTAAAAGAGTTATTTTTAAAATAACTTGAAAATACCAATTGCACGATAAAGTATAACTGATTTTTAAGATACTTTGAACGATGATATTAGACCATCCACAATGTTCAATTATTCCAAATTTATTTTTGGTTCAAAAAGTAAATAACTTTGTTATTCAGTGTTATGTGACTGTTGGAATAAATTTCTCAATTTGCGTGGATCAAGCGTAAGCAACAAACTGAGAAAATGAGATTAAAAAATTAGATTATACTGTCCAACTAGCGCCGGTTAACTGACTTTTGGCAGTGGCTCTAATAACACACAGTTAAAACACATGATAAAAATAAGATTTATTGTTCTAAATATTCACAAAAATTTATAAACAACGCGATAGTGAATGCTACAAATAAATAAAAAATTATTAAAATAAATAACAAAATACTATTCAAAAAAACAAATCAATGACTAAAAATTTTAACAGTAGCAGAGATAAAAGTATTTAAAATAGGTTCTGGTATTAACAACAAGATTTTTTACTGACAATTTTCAGATATAGAATTTCAGAAGTTTATCAAGTAAATGAAATTTAACTATATTGTACAAAAAATAGTAAGGCAAAGTGAAATTTAATTTCCAAAAAACTAAGTTTTTTTGCTTTTTAAAAAATGATATCAAATCTCAAGAAGAAACTCGCGATGGAGATGTTGTTAAAGGATCATATTCTCTCCACGAACCTGATGGTACTATTCTTACTGTTCACTATACTGCCAGCAAACACAGTGGATTTAATGCCGTTGTTGATAGGAAAGCCATGCTGCCCATCCCCAAATTGTTTCTAAAGAACATTATTAAGCTTGTGATATGTCGCCAATAATTGTTGTTTTTTTTTAAATTTATTTTCGTTTAATATAATAATACATACTTTTTTAATTAATTTTTTTATAGTATACATCATGAGTATTTGAAAAAAAGCAGAAAAAGGTTAAATTTAGAGTTTGACTTAATTGCCACTTGAAAGTAGCAACTGCACGTTAAAGTATAACTGATTTTTCAGACAATAACATTGGAACAACTAAAATGGTTATTTTTTATAGTTGAAAATATAAATAAGAGTACTATTTGGTGTTATGTTATGTTATTGTTGAACAAAATTCGTCAATTTGCGTGGCTAAAGTGTAAGCGACAAATGTTAAAAAATTAGGTTAACCCGTCAAACCACCAGTCGGTCATCTAACTTTTGGCTGTAACTCTAATAACATGCTATTATAAGCTTTATTGTTTTAAGAATTTACAAAAAATGTATAGACAAAACTATACTAAATTCTACAGATAAATTATAAATTAAAAACAAAGTATGTTGAAAGAAAACAAAAATCAAATAATGAATAAATGACTGAACAACAATTATAAAAAACTAAAATAAACTAGTATAAACTAAGTATAAAAAATAATTTATTAAAATATGAATTCAACTAGTGACTTTATTATTGAAACACAATTTTTACTGTCGATTTTCAGTTAAAAGATATGAATAATAAATAGAATAAAGAGGTTTATCAAGTAAATCAAATTTAACTAATTTTGCAAAATGAGTAAGACAGGCTAGACTTTATCCAGAAAGAAAATTGTAAGATTATATGGAAGATCAAACCATATTGTAGACGTAATTAAAAAAAAAAGCAAAATAAGTAGCTATTTAGGTACTCACTTTTCTACAAACAGATCGTAGAGTATAACCAGCAGTTGGTAATTTATTAACTAGTATGTCTGTATAAGTTCACTATACAAAATATTGACAGGCAGGAATGACACGTTAACTTTTATATTCTTGCAAACTTTACTGATCTCGGTTCATTAGTTTTTTAAAAATTTTCTAACCCTACAGAAGGTTTTTCAACTTTTTACAACTTTACCAGCACTACTGAAAAAAATATTTGTATCTAATTAACAGTTGCAATTTGCTCTATAAAAATCCACCAATTTCTACGACTTTTAAAGATAGTGTATACACAGTTAAAAAATTCTAACCTTCATAACGCTTTAACATAAGAATATATACTTTGGCTTCAACCTGTAGCGAAAGCTAAACTTTTTCGAAAAACATACCCTGTATAACTACCGTCATATGTAAGCTGCAAAAGTTGTTATTTATATTAATTTTGTCTTAAATGTCGCTACTCCAAAGATTTTCGTGCAACATTTTCTATTGCAATAGTTGATGAAAACAGTTTTGAGTTTGTATACGATAGTTGTAGGACTAAATTGTTAGAGAACACTTGTGTCTTTAGCAAATTTGTCGTAAATGGTAAAAATTTATTTTTTAACAATTCTAGTTGGTGAGATAGCGATGACAAGCATGTTACCTTAGTCCTCAAAACATTGTTCTCAATTCTTTCCTCCGTTTACATGTCATAGTTAGAGCAATTATCATAAAAAACCTAAACAAATGATAAAAACAAAGCAAAGTTATGATTAATTAATTTATTGAGATTATTTTTTGTCAACAAAATTTCAATCTATTAGCACTAAAGCCGTGCAAACTGACGGATTTTGTTTTCAGTAATAAAATAACATTGAGCTGCGGTTCCTTGCAATTTAACCAATATATTAAACTGGCTTGAAAACCAGCTATATTTCATCGTGAAATTGCTATTTTCATGTGGTAAGTAAATCAAATTCTAGATTTAGCTTTCCTCTGACCTCTTTTGAATATACTGATAGTGTATAATGTATAAAAATTAAAAAATATATACACTTAATTAATGTACTTTGTGGCATCAATTTATATATATTTAAAATACGTTGTGGTACCAAAATTACTTACCGTCTCAGAATAGC
This sequence comes from Lagria hirta, assembly GCA_947359425.1. NCBI lineage: Eukaryota > Metazoa > Arthropoda > Insecta > Coleoptera > Tenebrionidae > Lagria > Lagria hirta. The sequence goes on from OX375794.1 coordinate 33,509,170, forward strand.
AAGTTAAAAATTTTAAACTAAATAATTATTTAAAAAATTTGCAAATGATTTTTATATGTAATTCCGCTGGGTTCTCTAGTAGATGCAAAATGCATTCACTTAATTAGTTCGTCTTGCTACATTCTCCCTGTAGATAAATTTTGGTAGTCAAAAATACCTTTTACATAAAAAAATCCTCAATAAGGCTTTTTAAAAAAAAATCATTATATGTTTTTTCATTAAAATGTTGACTTTGTAGAAATTATTAATAACCAGTAAATATTTCAGGCTTTTTCCATTTTACTATCTAAACCGTCTATGAAGGAAAATGTTCAAATTTTCTAACAGCTGATTTTTTACATTATGCAATTTTTAACAATCAACAAACTAGTTTCTAGGCAACATATGATTGATTTATAACAATAATTAATACTGCAATCTATATGCAAAAATAACTAATTGAATATTGTAAATATTTAAACTACAATAAGTTTATTTGATGATTCGATATGATTTCTCTTGTGTAATAAAAATAGTATGTTTTAATTTTCAATAAAATTCGATTATACATTTTTAATTAGACTTATTTTACTAAAATTGTATTAATACATACTATTATAACCAAAATTGAAAAATTAGTGAATGTGATCAAAGGCCTTTTAATTATGCATAAAAATATAACAGCAATTATAAATAATCTATTATAAACAATAATTAATACTGCAATCTATATGCAAAAATAACTAATTGAATATTGTAAATATTTAAACTACAATAAGTTTATTTGATGATTTGATATGATTTCTCTTGTGTAATAAAAATAGTATGTTTTAATTTTTAATAAAATTCGATTAAACATTTTTAATTAGATTTATTTTACTAAAATTGTATTAATACATACTATTATAAACAAAATTGAAAAAATTAGTGAATGTGATCAAAGGCCTCTTAATTATGCATAAAAATATAACAGCAATTATAAATAATCTATTATAAAAATGTTCAAACATAAATTGGTCAATGTCAAAATATTGAATAATTTTTTCGTCAAAGTCACACCAATATATTTAACACTTATATAACTGTTATCACCAGAAGCCAATAATTTCCCGCTAAACCATATCATTAGTGAATGTTCACATTTTTATATAAAAGAAAGCAACGAAATACCTATAATCAGTTCACTTTAACACTGTTACCAGTAAAAATGTTTACTAAAGTAAATAAATAACAAAACATAGTATTGGTTTTTAGTAATTTTTTCTTCTAGATTGCACTCACAGCTTTAATTGTCGCATACGTGCATGGTCAAGGTCAACATGGCGGTGCAAGCTCTTATGTTTCTATAACTCAAGACTTAGGTCATGGGTTATCTGCTAGTGGTTTAGGTAGTCTTAGTGGAAGAAGTGGAAGTATTTTAGGTGGTTCGGTTTCTGGACTGGGAAGCAGCCTGATATCGAGTGGAAAAGCCAATTCTTATGTTTCTCTTAATCAACATAATGTTGGATCTTCTATTGGTTTATTAGGAGGTGCACAAAGTTTAGGAAGTTTATCAGGCTCTTCAGGATCTTCTTATGAACAAGACGAGAAATATGTAACTATAAAGCTTAATTTAAACTTATATGTTTTCTAACTAATTGAATTACAGAGCCATCCTAAATATTCTTTTAAATATGGAGTCGAAGATAAGCACACAGGTGATATCAAATCTCAAGAAGAAACTCGCGATGGAGATGTTGTTAAAGGATCATATTCTCTCCACGAACCTGATGGTACTATTCTTACTGTTCACTACACTGCCAGCAAACACAGTGGATTTAATGCCGTTGTTGATAGGAGAGGCCATGCTGCCCACCCCCAAATTGTTTCAAAAGGACATTATTAAGCTTGTGATATGCCAATGATTGTTGTTTTTTATGTAAATTTTATTTTTGTTTAATAAATAGTTTTTTAATGAAAAGATGTTTTTTTTGCAATATCACTATTAATAAATTCAAAAGTGTCAGAAGAAGGTTTAACGTAATTTCCACTTAAAAATAACAATTGCTTTTCAAGCTAATTTAGACGATGAGATCGGACCACCACAGGGTATAATTATTCAAAATTTTCTTCGACTCTAAAAGTAAATAACGGTACTGTTTACTGAAAACCAAATATGACAGATTTTCAAAAAAACAGAGTATATTTAAGCTTATAAACAATTTTTTTTGCTTATTAAAAAATCATTTTTTTTTCATATAAAAAAATTAATATTGTGGAATACAAATAATTGATAAAAGACTAAAAAAAAATTAACCAATTACTTAATCGAACCTTCTAAAAGAATCTACAACGCTTTGACATCTATTAAAATCTAATCTTATATTAAAGTTGAGAAACCAGTTTTCTACATGTTCAATGCATAGGTCACTCTAAATAACAGACATCAATGCTGCCACACTTTGAGACAAAAGAAATACATACCGTTTATTGGAAAACCAAGTTATCACGTTAGCGTTTTTGATCTCAAACGCATGCCTATAATATGCAATGTTATCTATCTTTTTTAGTTTCTATTAACACAGTTTTACCACTTGCCAAAAAGTTTAATTATTGAATTTTTACAAGAGATAATAATAATTTATTGTTTAACAGAATAAATATCTAATTACAGAACAATTTTAACATAATAAATACAAAATACAAGAAGTAGATACATTTAAATATGTTTACATAAGAACACAGCACATATATTAACATATAATAAAAATATAAATACAGATACAAATCATGACTTAGTACTAACCTAGTTTAAAATTAAATCAATGATATCACTTAAATTTGAAAAGTAGATGTCACAACTCGTGGCAATTTTATTAAAATTTGCAGACATTATAATATATGTATATAGGAGAAGTCAAAAGTAGATTTGTTTTTGCTTTTAAAACGGAAAATGTTAAACACCTTCTTGAGTTAAGACGAGGAACTGCAAAATTAAGGTGTGATAATAACTCTTGACAGTCAATTTTCCCATGTACTAGGTAGTATAGGAATTTAATGCATAATATATGACGTATTTGCTCAAGTGAATGTAAGTTAAACTCGCTGAGCAGTAAATCGTTATCAAACCCTCTACAAGGATACGTAAAGTTTTTTCTCAAGTATAAGAACTTTAAAAAGTTTCTCTGTATTCTTTCAATCACAGATATCTGAATTTTATAGAATGGAAACCATACTAGGCTGGCATATTCCAGCTTAGATCTGACATAAGAATAATATAGTAATTTTAATGCATGTAGATTTTTAAATTCAGAACATATTCGTAAAATAAATCCAAGCATTTTAATAGAGGCATTTGCAACATGTGTTATATGATCGTTGAATTTTAGGGAATGATCAAATACCACACCCAAGTCAATAATAGTGTTACAACGCTCCAGCTCCATACCATCTAAGTTATAATTGTAAACAACACAGGATTTTTTTCTTGTGTAGGTAACAATTCTGCATTTAGCAACATGAGAAAGAGCTTATTTATTGAGCACCAATCTTTGATGCAAATAAGGTGATTTTGCAAATCTAAGCAGTTTTTAACATTATTAATTTTCTATTCTAAAGCATGAAAGGTTATATCACTTAGCATTTCGTGAAAGTGTAATGTCTTATGCAAACCTGACTACAGCGCTGTTTCGTTCTTATTGAAACTCATCAGGCCAGGGCATTGCAGAAACCAGTACACTTCCACAAGCTCGATCTCTCCTATATGTACGAATGTGACATCGTACATAGTAGGTGAGATGGTGGTTCTAACCTTTCATGCATTGTGTGTATAGTGAGCATTAAGGGCATATTTGTACTAACAGTTTATCAAAGTCATGCTTTAGCATGCACTACTTGATAAACCGGTACTACCCACTAATCTTAATTATATTTAAGAAAGTCCTCTACACATTCAACCAGTGTTCGCCGGTAACAATGAATCATATCAGTAAACATATCAATGATCAATGTGATCATTGTAACTTCCAGTCTTCATGGAATAGCTTGAAATATTCTAAAGCATGAAAGGTTATATCACTTAGCATTTTGTGAAAGTGTAATGTCTTATGCAAACCTGACTACAGCGCTGTTTCGTTCTTATTGAAACTCATCAGGCCAGGGCATTGCAGTAGTCAGGTTTGCATAAGACATTACACTTTCACGAAATGCTAAGTGATATAACCTTTCATGCTTTAGAATATTTCAAGCTATTCCATGAAGACTGGAAGTTACAATGATCACATTGATCATTGATATGTTTACTGATATGATTCATTGTTACCGGCGAACACTGGTTGAATGTGTAGAGGACTTTCTTAAATATAATTCAGATTAGTGGGTAGTACCGGTTTATCAAGTAGTGCATGCTAAAGCATGACTTTGATAAACTGTTAGTACAAATATGCCCTTAATGCTCACTATACACACAATGCATGAAAGGTTAGAACCACCATCTCACCTACTATGTACGATGTCACATTCGTACATATAGGAGAGATCGAGCTTGTGGAAGTGTACTGGTTTCTGCAATGCCCTGGCCTGATGAGTTTCAATAAGAACGAAACAGCGCTGTAGTCAGGTTTGCATAAGACATTACACTTTCACGAAATGCTAAGTGATATAACCTTTCATGCTTTAGAATATTTCAAGCTATTCCATGAAGACTGGAAGTTACAATGATCACATTGATCATTGATATGTTTACTGATATGATTATTAATTTTGCTAAATATTTTAACGTCGTCAGCAGAGATAAAATAAGATTAAAAAAAAATCAAATTTGGTCAGCAGACATAAACATGTTTTGTTGTTATTAGAACTCTTCAGCAAGCTACAACAGATTCTTATTAGGATAAATTTGCAGTGACAAATTGGGGCATATTTATTCAAGTGGCTATTACTTACTTACGTGATATGGTAAAAATAACCACATCTACTACAACATAAGTAACCTTCTATAAAAGTTGAAATACTAAATTTCTACATTTTGAATGCATAGGTTACTTTTAATCTCATAATCAGCATCTATTAGAAGCTAACTCTCCTTACATAAAAGATGAGATACTAGGTTTCTACATTTTAAATGCATAGGTCATTTTAAATGACTTTTATCAATTCTGACACAATTTGTAACAAAAGAAATTGTACCGTTTTTTTATTTAGCTTATTTACACACTTATTTATTTACCTAAATACTAATATTAAGCTACTAATTTTACACTAATTTATATGACATATCAATATTTCACTATTTTATATAAAGTTTGTTAAAACACTTTATACATATTTAATTTATTTTTATTATTAAAATACTATTAAAAAAATTCAAATTTATTATTAAATACTAATATTAACCTACTAATTTTACACTAATTTATATGACATATCAATATTTCACTATTTTATATAAAGTTTGTTAAAACACTTTATACATATTTAATTTATTTTTATTTCAATACACTGATGACGCCCGTCTTTGGATTGTATCTGAACTCTATTGGACTTTAACTCGAACTGACTCTCACTCTCGCTTGCTGCTCGCTTATATGGTATCCGGTACCGACAGTCTGGATCCCCATGGAAAACCGTCTTGATCTTTCTCAAATCTTTGTTTCCGTTACAGTATATTACCAATTGAACAACCAAGTTATCACGTTAGTTTCTTTTGTCTCAAATGCATACCTATAATATGCAATGTTATCTGTCTTTGAATTTTGAAAAACAAAATTGAAAAATATAATCAAAGCCAATTTATCCTACATTGTTATATTTCTATATTGTTTTATCACTACTTACTATTAACGAAGATATCCTACGTGCAGTTTAAGAAATAGACGCTACCCTTAGATGTCGAAGCAAATGTTTGGATGTTTTCAGCAAATTGCAACTGTTAATTACAACAAGCTTATTTTCAGTAGTGCTGGTGATGTTAGTTAAACAAGAAAACGTTGAAAACCAGTAGGATCACCAAAATCAAAAGAAATAGTGCCTCAAATAAGTAAAATTTGCAAGGATATGAAAAGTCAGAACGCTATCTTTGCCAGTCAGAATCTTGTATTTTACTCAGCAATGAGTCGTTAATGTATTTTTTAGTCACGGTTGTAGATTTAAACCTTCACGAACTTTAATATACGAATATCTGTTCCAACTTTAATCAGTAATAAAACTAAACTTGTATGATTAACTGAACGCATGTCTTGTATAGCTACCAGTATATATTAATTTTATCACACCAAATGTATGTGCTGCACTGCCTGCGTAGAACAGGTTCCATTGCGATAGTTTATTAAACCAATTTTTTCAAGCGTATACGATAGTTGTGGGACTTAGTGGTGAGAAGATACTTGTGCTTGTAAAAACTTTGTTCGACAGTTTAGCATGTTCGATGTCAAATATAGACAATGTTCTTATTTTTTTACGCTAGCATGTTTTAGCTAGCGCACTTATCAAGCACACTTGCACACATTAGAAAAGCAAATCAAAGTTACATTTAATTAAGTTAATAAAATTATTTTTCTCAACAATCTTTTTAAATGATTACTTATAAAATTTTATATACACTGATTGTTAATAACACAAATTGTTTATAAAAAAACAATTATTGGCAAGTGTGATAAAAGTAATAATTTAGTGAGCTAATTTTAATTATTATTAATCAATCTGTTTCCATTAAAAACGAGGAAATTGACGGATTTTTTTTCAATATTTATATAACATAAAGTTATGATTGGACTAATATCATCGATTAATGTGGCTTAAAAATCAGCTATATTTTTTCGTGCAATTGCTATTTTCAAGTGTTAATTAAAGCAAAACCTCGATTTAACCTTCTCCTGACCTCGTTTGAAAATGCTGTATAGTATATGCTAGTGTATACTGTATAAAAATGCCTTTTATTTAACAAACTATATATAATATCAAACAAAAATAAAATTTACATAAAAAACAACAATCATTGGCGTAACACAAGCTTAATAATGTCCTTTTGAAACAATTTGGGGGTGGGCAGCATGGCCTCTCCTATCAACAACGGCATTAAATCCACTGTGTTTGCTGGCAGTGTAGTGAACAGTAAGAATAGTACCATCAGGTTCGTGGAGAGAATATGATCCTTTAACAACATCTCCATCGCGAGTTTCTTCTTGAGATTTGATATCACCTGTGTGCTTATCTTCGACTCCATATTTAAAAGAATATTTAGGATGGCTCTGTAATTCAATTAGTTAGAAAACATATAAGTTTAAATTAAGCTTTATAGTTACATATTTCTCGTCTTGTTCATAAGAAGATCCTGAAGAGCCTGATAAACTTCCTAAACTTTGTGCACCTCCTAATAAACCAATAGAAGATCCAACATTATGTTGATTAAGAGAAACATAAGAATTGGCTTTTCCACTCGATATCAGGCTGCTTCCCAGTCCAGAAACCGAACCACCTAAAATACTTCCACTTCTTCCACTAAGACTACCTAAACCACTAGCAGATAACCCATGACCTAAGTCTTGAGTTATAGAAACATAAGAATTTGCGCCGCCATGTTGACCTTGACAATGCACGTATGCGACAATTAAAGCTGTGAGTGCAATCTAGAAGAAAAAATTACTAAAAACCAATACTATGTTTTGTTATTTATTTACTTTAGTAAACATTTTTACTGGTGACAGTGTTGAGGGAAACTGATTATAGGTATTTCGGTGCTATCTTTTATATAAAAATGTGCACATTCACTAATGATATGGTTTAGCGGGAGATTATTGGCTTCTGGTGATAGCAGTTATATAAGTCTTAAACATATGAGTGTGACTTTGCCAAAAAAAAATTATTTAATATCTTGACATTGACCAATTTATACTTGAACATTTTTATAATAGAGTGTTTACAATAAGAAAACAATTTTACTGCTTTTATGTTCAACATTAAGCATTAAAAAAGCTTTTGAACACATTTTGTGCGCTTTTAGCAATTATTCTCAAATTTGTGTTTACTACAGTTAGAACAAAATAGCTTTTATTAAAAACTTAAAATCACTTTTAACTGAAAATTTAAATAAAATTAATAGTATTTTAACATTTACAATATTTAATCAGATTTTATTGAAAACGTTGTTAGTCAAAGAAATATATTTTTAATTCATTTATAAATGATAAGTTAGTAATATAAAAAATTATATTTCGATAAATAATTTAATAATATATTTTGAATATTTAATATTGTACGATATTATCTAATTTATACATTACACATATAAAAATTTTAAATCAAATTTTTAACTTCAGTTTTTTTTTGGCTAGCACCGTTTTTAAAAATAAGAAATTTAATAGATAACGATAACAACAAATCGATACTGTCAAAAAATGTTGACGTTTTTGTTCTGATTTTGAACGCAAAATCAAACATTCATGAAACTCACCAAAAAAGACTTTTACAATCTAGAACAAAAAAAACTTTAACTTACGTTCAGCAACTTTTAATTAAACAAAACATTACAATTTGAGGAAATCTATTTATTATTAATAATATTTTTTAAACTAGTAGTGTGTGCAGGACGTAAGCCACAATATTTTCGATATAATTCAATGTGAGACAAATTAGAAATGACAAATATTCTTTGACTGTGTGTGTTCGAGTCTTCAATTTTTACCAAAACAACTGAATATTTATCTTTCAATTAAATTTTTCAATTTCTGTTTTGTTTAAAATTTCTGACGTTTTTATGGACGATAGTTTACGCTTTTATTTTTTAAATAGGGTATCAGTTTTGAAAATATTTTAATGTCTAGATTTTGCTTCACGTTCAATGTTTTTTTCAACATAAAATAAAAGGACCAAAGTGTTGGCGGCTGAATCTTATTAGCTTTATATTCCAGATATGCCATTATCACACTTTCAGACACCTTTTTCAAATTTACATCATTAGAGCCACACTACTTTATGAAATCATTGTACGCAGACTCGTACAATGATTTCAATAATTTTGAAAGAAATTTTCGATCATTATAAAACATTAAGAGTAACTGGCATTATGTATACTGCATAAAAATACTTGTTAATTAAAATATTTTTATATTTTAAAAATAAATTTTACAATTGAAACAACAATTACTGGAATAAAACAAACTGATGTGATAAAACTAATAACTTAGTAAACTAACTCCAATTACTGTTAATTAATCTATCAGCAGAAATCCGTGCATTGAGCCGTGGTACATTGTAATCGGACCGCTATTATCAATTGAAGTAGCTTGAAAATCAGCTAAGTTTTATCGTGCAATTGAATATTTTCAGGTGGTAATTAAATCAAATCCAACAAGATTACTTCATACAACACCAGCAATCTAAAAAGATGTTTTACTAGTCTGAAATATCCTACCCCTATAGGAGTTTAATCATATGCAGAAGAATACGATTGTAGCACAGCTAAATATGACAAAACAGCTCTAGCTCTACAATATTGAAACACAGGTTTAAATTTTAAAACACACAAATTTCAAATCAAGAAACAAAGTTTTACAAATGGAAGATTTCTGAAATAGTGTACATTACAACAAATAGATTGCTAAACCTAAAGTCTGATACCGAAAATTTTAGCAAATCCTATATCAATCTATTAAACCAGTCTAAGCAAATAGATATTATCACACTTTCACATTGTTTTTGAAGCGCAATTGTATACTGTGCCTATAATAACCTCTTTTAAATGTTACTTCAAATTTGTTAATAAAGCCCTTAATTAAGAGCGAAACATTCAAAATAAGGAAATAATAAATTAATTTTTAACATCATCTCCAATAACTCAAAAATTTTTACAATTGTGAAAATATTTTCAATTGTAAAGATTTTTAGGTTAATAAAGATATTTAATATTAAATCAAATCTTAGATTGAACATTCCTGGGCTTTCTTTTAAAAATACTAATAATGTATACAACATAGAAAAAAAATCTTATAAATAAAAAACTATATATTATATTGAACAAAAATAAAATTTACATAGAAAACAACAATAATTAGCATATCACAAGCCTAGTAATGTTTTTTTGAGACAATTTGTGGATGGGCAGCATGACCTTTCCTATCAACAACGGCATTAAATCCACTGTGTTTGCTGGCAGTATAGTGAACAGTAAGAATAGTACCATCGGGTTCGTGGAGAGAATATGATCCTTTAACAACATCTCCATCGCGGGTTTCTTTTTGAGATTTGATATCACCTGTGTGCTTATCTTCGACTCCATATTTAAAAGAATATTTAGGATGGCTCTGTAATTCAATTAGTTATAAAAATAAAATTTATATTAAGCTTTATAGTTACATATTTTTCGTCTTGTTCATAAGAAGATCCTGAAGAACCTGATGAACTTCCTAAACTTTGTCCACCTCCTAATAAACCAATAGAAGATCCAACATTGTGTTGATTAAGAGAAACATAAGAATTTGCTTTTCCACTCGATAGCAGGTTGCTTCCCAAACCAGAAACAGAACTTCTTAAAATATTTCCACCAAGACTTCCAAGGCTACCAACACCACCAGCAGATAACCCATGTCCTTGAGTTATAGAAACATATGAATTTGCACCGCCATGTTGGCCTTGACCATGCACGTATGCGACAATTAAAGCTGTGAGTGCAATCTGGAAGAAAATGTTAGAAACAAATACTATGCTCTGTGATTTACTTACTTTAGTAAACATTTTTACTGGTGACAGTGTTCAAACTGATTATTGGTTATTCGACACTTTCTTTTATATGAAAATGTAAACATTCACTAATGATTTTATTAGTTTTACGGGAGAATATCTGCTTCTGGTGATAAGAATTATAATAATTATATAAGCTCTAAATATATATATTTGCGTAGCTTTAGTCAAGAAAAAGGCTAGCTAATTTTTTGACATTGACTAATTTATTGTTGAATATGTTTATAACTTTTTCAAATTTTTTGTACCAATAAAAATAATATTCAACACCAAGTAAATTTATAAATGACTTAAAAAACTTGTAAAACAATAAAAGTAAGTTTAGTTTAAACAAAAATAACCTACTCAACCAATTAAATAAAGCTTGCTTCATAAAAACCTGTTGCGCTTCTACAAAAATATTTTAACACTAATTACAAATTTTGTGCTATCTAATGTACTTATTAGATTTTATAATTTATTGCTGTAATAGATTTTAAGAAATAATGATTGAAGTTAAAATCTATTAACTTTTTCAAAAATTATTAAGTGGTCAGGTCAGCTAGGTTTGGCTACGCCTTACGTGTTGATCGTATAGGTATATAAAATAATATTTCACATTACAAAATTTGGTCAATTATTTTGAAATGTTTCTGGTATAACACTTTTTTAAACATAGTGTTTGTGTTGTAAAAATAAAATTTTACAAAAAAAAAGTGAAAAGTATTTCTAAATCACTTATTTATTGCTGAATAATAAAAAAATAAATAATTCAAAAAAATCAACTTTGACTAAAAATTTAAAAATATTTTTATTGTATAGGAGAAAATAAAATAAAACGTATAAAGAATAAAATATGAATCGATTTTCTGTCAATTTTAAAACATGTTTTTTTTTAAACTTGATATATTATTATATATTAGGGTAATTCATTTCCGCAAAATTTTTTTTTTTTTTGGTGCTTATGAAAAATATTAATCTACATATAGAAAAAAAAATGCCTACCAAGTTTGAGCTCTTAATATTCATTTTAAGTACTTACAATAAAAATTTAAAGTTTTACCAGTTAAAATGCATGTAAAAAAATCTTTTTTTTTTCAAATTTCTAATGCTTAGCCGGCTTTTACAATATTGCAAATCGGTTTGATGGACCTTGTGGGGAATTTCACGCTTTTCGAAAAAGCCTTAAAGTTTTTTTGTGTAACTCGCACTGGTTCACCGGTAGGAGTCGTCAAAGTACAATTTTTGAAAAAAATATAATTTCTTTTAATTTTTCGAGCAAATCACCAATGGTAGGAAGAAAAAAAAGACTGACTTATAAAAAAAAGTTACCCAACCAATATTTAATGAATTTACAGTCATTTTTATACCGGAAAACGTAAGAAATTGATAAATACTAACTCATAATGTTATTTAGATTCATTTTTTCTATTTATTACCATTATATTTCCCTACACTAAGAACTTTTTTAAAATTAGTATGATTTTTTACTCATAAGGCTTTTTTGAAGAGCGTGAAATTCCCCACAAGGTCCATCAAACCGATTTGCAATATTGTAAAAGCCGGCTAAGCATTAGAAATTTGAAAAAAAAAAGATTTTTTTACATGCATTTTAAATGGTAAATGTTTAAATTTTTATTGTAAGTACTTAAAATTAATATTAAGAGCTCAAACTTGGTAGGAATTTTTTTTTCTATATGTAGATTAATATTTTTCATGAGCACCAAAAAAAAAAAAAATTTTGCGGAAATGAATCACCCTAATATATATATATGTATAACTAAAATATAAATAATTTTTATAGATTTTTTTTAGATCATTTAAATTATTATGAGATTTTATTATTTATATTCTAATTTTAATAAAAATTATTATTATTATAGTAATAAAATTAATATGAATATCAATAAAATTAAAAGAAAGAAACAAAAAGAAGAATGAAAGAATAAAAAATAGAAAATAAAAAGATAAAAGAATTATAAAAAAGTATAATAAATGAATAAAATTGTAATACACAATTTTTTAATACTAACAAAATATTGTTGTTTTATTGTTGCCGAAGGCAACCTTTTACATATAACAGAGTATGGTAGACACAAGAAGGAATAAATAACAAATATATACATAATGATTAAAAAAAATAATAAAACAAATAATAATAAATAGTCATAAAGTTAATATACAAATTAAAAAAAAACAGAAAAAGAAAAAAATATAATAAAGTAATTGTATAATAAAAATTTTTAATAAAAATCGAATATGGTTGCCAAAGGCAACTTTTTATGTATAAGAGAGTCAAATCAGCACAAGGAGGAAAACATATAAAATGAAAAAAATAAAAAAGAAATAATAATAAATAATAAAATTAATTTTAAAAATAAATAGTAGGTTTTGTTTATTATATAGGTTTATAAATGTTGCCTCAGGCAACCTTCGATATGAGAGAGTAGAATAAGCAGACGAAGGATTAAATAATAATATATTACAATGGAAAAATATATAAAAAAGAATAATTGAATGGAAAAAAAAATTAAAAATATTAATTTTAATAGTAAAAAAAATATGTTTGCTTTATAAAAAAAAATTATTGAAAAAAAAGAAAAGAGATAGAAAAAAGAAAAAAATATAATAAAATTTTTGAATAATAATAAATAATATGCTTGCTTTAATTTCAAAGCGTTTAAATAAAAAAGAAAAAAGTAAATATAATCTTTGTTTCTCTCTATGTGTTTGTTCTGTGGTTGCCGAAGGCAACCTCTCTAGGTTCATACACGTTGCCGCAGGCAACCGTCTACTCAAGAGAGTAGGGTAAGCACCCGGAGAGTGCGCAACCATACTCTCGTACGTTTACAATGATAACTGACTAAATATTGTAAATTCTAAAATACTATTAATTTTAATTGATTATTTAACATGATTGCTTCTATGTTTTAAAAATATTGTTTAAATTTTCAGTTAAAATCGTTTTAAATTTTTTAATAAAAGTTATTTTATTCTCACTATTAAATTCATTATTTTTAAAAACGGTGCTAGTCAAAAAAAACTGAAGTTAAAAATTTGATTTAAAATTTTTATATGTGTAATGTATAAATTAGATAATATCGTACAACATTAAATACTCAAAATAAATTATTAAATTATTTATCGAAATATAGTTATCATTTATAAATGGATTAAAAATATATTTCTTTGACTAACAACGTTTTCAATAATATCTGATTATTGAAAATATTGTAAATTTTAAAATACTATTAATTTTATTTAAATTTTCAGTTAAAAGTGATTTTAAGTTTTTAATAAAAGCTATTTTGTTCTAACTGTAGTAAACACAAATTTGAGAATAATTGCTAAAAGCGCACAAAATGTGTTCAAAAGCTTTTTTTATGCTTAATGTTGAACATAAAAGCAGTAAAATTGTTTTCTTATTGTAAACACTCTATTATAAAAATGTCCAAGTATAAATCGGTCAATGTCAAGATATTGAATAATTTTTTTTTGCCAAAGTCAGACTCATATGTTTAAGACTTATATAACTGCTATCACCAGAAGCCAATAATCTCCCGCTAAACCATATCATTAGTGAATGTGCACATTTTTATATAAAAGAAAGCACCGAAATACCTATAATCAGTTCACCTCAACACTGTCACCAGTAAAAATGTTTACTAAAGTAAGTAAATTACAAAACGTAGCTTTCGTTTTAATAACTTTTTCTTCTAGATTGTACTCACCGCTTTAATTGTCGCATACGTGCATGGTCAAGGTCAACATGGCGGTGCAAGCTCTTATGTTTCTATAACTCAAGACTTAGGTCATGGGTTATCTGTTGGTGGATTAGGTAGCCTGGGAAGCCTAGGTGGCTCTGTTTCTGGACTGGGAAGCCGCCTCTTATCGAGTGGAAAATCAAACTCTTATGTTTCCCTTAATCAACATATTGTTGGATCTTCTATTGGTTTATTAGGAGGTGGACAAAGTTTAGGAAGTTTATCAGGTTCTTCAGGATCTTCTTATGAACAAGACGAGAAATATGTAACTATAAAGCTTAATATAAATTTTATTTTTTATAACTAATTGAATTACAGAGCCATCCTAAATATTCTTTTAAATATGGAGTCGAAGATAAGCACACAGGTGATATCAAATCTCAAGAAGAAACTCGCGATGGTGATGTTGTTAAAGGATCATATTCTCTCCACGAACCCGATGGTACTATTCTTACTGTTCACTATACTGCTAGCAAACACAGTGGTTTTAATGCCGTTGTTGATAGAAAAGGTCATGCTGCCCATCCCCAAATTGTTTCAAAAGGACATTATTAAGCCTGTGATATGCCAATAATTGTTGTTTTTTATTTGTGTAAATTTTATTTTTGATTAATATATATAATTTTTTAATTAAGAGGAATTGTTTATGCTGTATATATACTACACCCTCAAAAAGAAACTTAAATCTAGAGCTTGACTTAATTATGATCCGAAACTAAGCAATTGCCTGATATAGAATAAAAGATTTTTTAGCTGTAAACAATGATATGGGTCAAACACAATGTACAAGTTAATGTTATCTTATTAGTAAAAGAAAAGGCCCTTATTTGTGCGGATTTGATGCTGATAATTCAATTAGTAAAAATTAAAAACAATTCACTAAATTTAATTATCAAGCTAACTTTATTAAGTTTTAAGTGAGAATATAGCTTATAATCGCACAATTAAACAAGATTTTTTATGTTTTGTGGTGTTTTTTTTATTATTTATTAGAATTAGTTTTTGTATCATTGTTTTAAATGACTGTCAATAACCTGTCAATAACTTTTGTTTAAATGACTTTTTTTAGTAGTTTTCTATCCAATAACAAGCACAGTATTTCATATTCCTATTATTATATCGGTAAATGGCTGGCGTATCTGATCTAATTTGAAAGTTTAAGAAAGCTGACTTTTCTTTAAAAAGAGCTGGACAAAGCAAACGACGAACTGAAAATAAAACACAAAATTGATTTTTTTGACTTCAGGTCCTACGATAATGGTTATTTTAAAAGGGCTATAAATAAAAACCTGACAGTTGCTCATGATACTCTAATTTTATCTAATACGGTACCATAAATATGCAATACTATGAATGTTAAAATAATACTATTTATGTTCGACTGCATCATATTGATAAGGTTTTTGACATTGTTTAGTGTCCAAAATCTACCACTTTTTTGGACTAGTACCTTTTGTTTATTTTTTTGGACTCATCTGTCATTGTCAAGTATAAATGTCGAACTAAATAAATAATTTATTTTCGTCAAAAAATTACAAATATTAACAAGAAAACACACTGCTCTATGAGTGAGGATCAATTAATTAATTATTGTTATAGAAATTAATGTTTAAAACACAATTTATGTTCGACTGCATCATATTGATAAGGTTTTTGACATTGTTTAGTGTCCAAAATCTACCACTTTTTTGGACTAGTACCTTTTGTTTATTTTTTTGGACTCATCTGTCATTGTCAAGTATAAATGTCGAACTAAATAAATAATTTATTATTTATTATTTCTTCAAAGCAGTCGAACATAAAGCTTTGTTTGCCACTCGTACATAATCTGACTTGTTTTGGACTCGTCTTTATTATGGCCGCGCTTCGCTTGGCCATAAACTCGACTCGTCCAAAAAAGTCATAGATTATGTACTTGTGACAAAAATAGCTATTAACATTAATTGAGTTATTTTTTGTAACCTTAAATTAATTTTTTTTTGCTTGTTATTTTTTCTTCCTTTTCTTTCATTATGTTTTTTTTCCAGCTTACTTTCTTTCTTTTACTTTCACGCATTCATGCATCATGTTCTCTAATGTGTTTGTCTCTCTTCCAATACACCTCCTCTTTTTTCAATTTTTTTTCATCTTAAAATTTATTTTATCTTTTTTCATTTTCGCACTCAAATCTTGCTACTATTTTTCTCAATCTCTCATTTTCTCTATTCAAGAATCTAAAGAACTCTTCTGTGACTAGAATATTGTATCTTTTTTTGTAGCTGCCTTCACTTGTTTTTCATTTTCTTTCTTGTTTGTTTGTATTTCTGTCTCTATCCTTTATTCCACTATGCACACATTGTCTCGTTTTCTTTTTTCTTTAATCTTTTTTACTCTAAACTCTTTCTTTTCATACTACTTCTTTCTCTTTTTCTGTTTCTCTACTCACTACCTTCCAGCTCTCTTTTAATATCCCACACCCTTCTCGTTTTCTTATTTTGTCTTTAACATTTACTGCTTTTCTTATTTACTTGATAATTATAGTAATGAGCACTCACAATGAATTGCTTATATATTTAATTGTATTTCATTTTAATAAAACTAAATTTTTATAATTGTACATGATGCTTAAAAAACAGCTTTAATTAATTTTTGTCATCCAGCCTTGATAAAGGGGTAATGTATTATAGAACCCTAAAACGTTGGCATTTGTTAATATGAAATATTGTCAAAGGTACAATTTTAATTTACAAATACCTTGCTGTCTACTATTTACGATTTTATTGCATTTCTCCATGTTTTTATTCTTATTTTTTTTCTTTTTTTTTCTTTTCTTACTATATATCCCAAAGCCTTTTTGCTCAATCCTAACATCTATCTCACATATTTCTCTTGCACGCTTTCTATCTTTTCTCTTTATTTCCATTTCCAAATTACCACATCATACAACATAACACTTTTTACTACACTTTTAAACATTGTTATTCCTATTTTATACTTTTCTCTAAATTTTTCCCCACACTATTGTACACGCTTGATTTCTCGTTTTCACTAATTCTCGCACCTGCGCTTTACATTTGTTCCGTCCTTCAAACATATATCCTAAATACTTCCATTTAACCTACACTTTTTCTATATTTTTAACTTTCTTTTTTCTTTATTCTCTTATTAAACACTATTATCTTTGCTTTACATTTATTTTCTTTAAATTCTTTTATTCATGTACATTCCTAAATTTTTTCTATTTTTTTTATTATTTTTTTTTTGTTATTATTATTATGTCATGTGCTTAAGCCAGCATTCACACTTTCTTTCTATTCACTATTACTTCTCTATCTTGTCTTGTTTTTTAGCCTAGCATTTTTTCTATATTACTCATATATATAACTCAAAAAACATCTTTGTCTAAAGCTCTTCTTTGTTTACAACCATTCGTTTTCTATTTCATTCAACCTCATTTCACACTTTGTCACCTCATATATTTTTTTCACTCTTTCTAGTATTTTTTTGCTAACCCGTTCTTTCACATATACTACTGTCTTTCTTTTCTAATTCTTTCTTTATTACACGATAAAAACATACACAATACACAAAACGTACATTATTAGCCTTCTCCTCTCTCTAAATCCTGCTTGCTAATCCAGTAATCGTCCCACTCTCTCTATATTTTTTTAATTTTTCTGCCACACACATTGCATACACTTTGTACATCGTATTAAAAAGAGTTACTTTTGTTGCTTTTGAGGATTGGTATAATTATTTCTTTTGTCTAAATGAAAAAACTTTTTTCTTTTCTAGACTTTGCTCAGCAGATCTATAACTCTCTCGTTTCATTTATATATTTCTAAACTTCATATTTCATTTTGTGTTTTTAATGCCTTTATTTTTTATTTTTTATTTTTTCTGTTATCTTTTTTTTGCCTTATGTTTTTGTTTGCACATGTACATGCACATGTTTTCCTGTATTCTTTTTATCTATAAAAATTGTTTGATTCTTTTTTCTGTCTTCTTGGCTATGAACCCTTGCGCTGCTTTTACTCATTGATCTTCTTTACTCACAGACAAATAGACATCTTATTACTCTAGCTTGTCTCAGAATTTGCTTGTAAGTCTTTTTAACGCAAGAGAAGACAGACAGCGGTCCAAGTACCAACAAGATATGTGCTCGGTAGCTCGATTTATCGCTCTGCAGCGAAAAAAAAAGTTGAATGTGGCTTGATAATGCTTTATCACAAGCTGATACGTCCAAACCCTTTAAACAATTTAACTCAACCAGTAATTTTAGGTGGTATACAACAACAAAAATTTTTTTGATAGTTATTGCGGTCTATGAGTAACATCAACGCAGATAATAGGAAAACTGTCTAGAAAAGCACGTAATATATTTTGATAAATCACGTTTTAATCTAATGCAAGATAAGGCACAATTGCACATAGCACAAATTATACATCGATGCTAGAAAGTGCTAAAATAGTCTCTTGTAAGTACTGACTTACACCCGCTTGAGCATATATGCGAGAACCTAGCCAGAAAGATTATAAAAACTTTTAAAGAGTTTCATACAATAGCCTGATTAGGAAACGATCTCTCAAGTCTAGAATGCTGCTTTGTTAGGAAGTATGCCACAACCAATAAAAGCAGTTATTCAGTTTTTTAATTTAAAAAAAATTTTTTTTTTTTGTTTTTTGTTTGAAAATCTTGGTGTCACATTCATTCTGCGGCTGAGTTTAAACTGATTCAATTAATTTTTTAAATGTATTAGACTGTCTTCTGCCTACCTACCGCTGACTAAGGTTTTATAAAAGTTGTATATAGCTATGTTGACATATACAACAGTAAAGAAAATTCAACAATATTTTGTATTAGATATCAATAAAGTATATAGAATGTTATAAATAATTACGTTAAAACACGTTTGCTACCGTGGCAAAGTCTGGGGTTTCTCCCAGTAACCCAAGCGGAATTGTTAGTGGTAGATTTTTTTTACCATTTTATTATGCTGTCTATAGTATTGTAAAAACAAGCTTTGTTATTTGTTTTTGTTTATAGCGTTGACTAGTAAACTAGTCCTTGGGGTGTGGCGTTGTTTTGGGTAACTGAAGCTAATAGACTAGTTTACTTATCATTTATGTTTATACATATTTCAAACGTAAAAAAAGGCTATTAAAATTTAAAACATTTTAATTTGCCAAAATAAGTAATTTTATTTGAAAAAAAAAACTTAGTAACTAACAAACCATAACAAAGAAAACACAACAAATATACAAAACTATATAAAAGACAAAAAACTAAAAACTACAATACGATGAAATAATATTTAGTTCTTATGCCATTCTTTGAAACAAAGTGTAGGAGACCCACACATAGTGACCACATGTAGCGAGATTGTTTTCGCATCTTGTTATTTATGCAGTTTCTACATCTTCTAATTACACATTTATATTTGTCTGTATCAGCAATAGGCTCTAAGTAATGTTGGACCAACTGTTGTTTTGTATACAAAATATTGGTTGGGTTTAAATGATCCTCAGATATACCCAAAAAAGAGTTTACCATTTCTTTTCTAAAAGACAGAATCAATTTTGTTTTGCCAAGCAGTTGGTGGTTGTTCTGCCAGTTCATCATCACCAGATGATAAATTTTCTACCAATGCTACATCCTCATTTTCATAATTCTTAAATTTATTGCTCAAATCGCTATCATAGTTTGAAAGCTATTTAGCTATTTTTGATCTCAGAATCTTTACTACATCTTAAAAATTCATTTCACCTGTTAGATTATTATAACAACTTTGTTGTATAATCAATATAATAAAATATGAAGATTATTATGTTTTTGTTACAAACAATTGTTTATGGCACTGTATTCACTAATTTACCGCTTTCACAATAGTAGAGTTGCTGCTGCGAGTAACATTCAAAATAAATAAAGAAGATCACTCGATTTAAGTGGTAGTTGGAACGTTACAACTTTCGCATAATTAGGGGCTTTCCCTGAATCTACCGACTAGTTTACAAGTCTTAAATTCCGCATGTTGCTAGCTACTAAAACTACTTTGTAAACTATAGCATTGATTTAGAAACCACATTAAAAATAAAGTTTAAACTCAAATACAAATTTTGACTAGTATACTAGTCTTGGGGTATAAGGCAAGACCGTTTAGACTAGTTAACTGGTCCTTGGTAGTGAACGTGTTAAACGTCATTGTTTTATTTGCGAGTCATTACTGTTATCTGTTTGAAAGAAAAATACGTATTTATTTCAAGCCGCGAGTATTTTAAAAAGTGATTTAATGATTCAAATTAGAATACAAAATGACTTTGAGCGAAACTGCAGAAATTTTTGTGCTAAACAGACCTCGCTAGATTTAAAGTTGTTGATTATATTGTGTAATATGTTTTAAAACGTTCAAATGGCAATTGCACTTATTAAAGTTTAAACTTCTTTGCTTTATAACATAAAATAATAACAGCTAAATATGTTAAATAAAATATGTTAAATAAATAATAATCCTATTGTAATTGTACACAGGGTTTGTACTTCTAAGTATTTTAGATATTTAAAATAATAAATTTTTAGCCGTGGTTTTAACAAGTTTTAGAAATTCGAATAGAATACATAGTTTTTGTTCTTGTTTTTATATTATTTTTATGTTGAAAATTGAATATAAAATTAAATACTGGTGACTTGCTGTGAAAAAAAGTCCAGTCAGTGGGCGGAGCAAGACTGAGAACGTTGGCCAGAAGGTCTTTGAGCGGTCAGACGGGCAGTATTATGAATATTGAAACTGTTAATTGTTTAATGAAAAAAAAAGATAGTTAGTTAACGTGTTAATGTTGTTGATCATGTGTTGTTTTGTGGTATAATTGTAAATTCAGTGCTGACTTCCTAAATTCGGTGGAATAATGAGCAAAGTATTACTGTTAAGCATAAATATGTTAATATGAAATATTCACGGCAGAAACTATAGTTAAATACCTAGGGTACGGTCTATGTGATATTACATTTCAAACTGAGGTGGTACTCCCATATATAACGCAATGATTATGTGACGTCACTTTTTTTTACATATAACAATGATTTATATATTCAATCAAGTCTACAACTTCTATGCTAAAGTTTAGATATAAATACCTGGAGTCATTCGATAAGTTACCAACTATTGTCACAAGAGGAACTACGATGTCGCCTTTATTTCAATAGCAAATATCTCACATTTAACAATGGTTACTGAAACTAAAAGAAACAGACTGAATTTGCTGTTTTCACCTATCCGTAACTAAACGTAAATGACTTATTACCTTTGATCAGTACCTGACTTAAAAGCTTTAACTTTACAACTAGTGTAGAACTATATAATAAAATCAAATCCTATTGACCAGTTACAATCTCATAAGCACATGAAAATCCTATAAGTAGTTATGTGATTTTATAATCTAATTAGAATGCTGTAATAAGTAATTTGGACTTGTAATGATTGAGTCAGAACTTTACACAAACTGGAATCTTATAATAAAACTAGAATGCTGTAAGTAAATTAGAATGGCACCACTTTACAAACAAACCGAAATTCTGTAACCCAATTAGATTTTTTTAATAAATTGGCGTTTACTGAATTACTTTGACTTTTACAAACAATTCAAAAATCTATTAATAAACTCAATTTTAGAACTCATTGCAACTGCTACAACAAACAACTCATGAAATTAATCTCAGTTAATTCACAATTGAAAGTCATTTGTTTTTTCTTAAAAGTAGAAAGAACTGTAAATCACTGTATAAAGCAATCATAATATAAATCGCGCTCTAACGCTTATTAAACTATTGTGTAGTACGTGTATGCACTTTAACATTCTCATGACTATCAAATTATCAAACTATAGACTTTTATATGGCTAAGAACTTCACAAACAAACTCAAATTCTATTATCAACATAGAATTTCTTTAATAGAATTGCCAGTCTTCAAAAGGCCTAGAACTTTAAAAACACACTAAGAGTTTACTGATTGAAACTTTATTTTAATTTTTATTAAAATTAAACTAAAGTTTAATACCCACCGCAGCTGCTCCAACAAACTGCACGACAATTGATTTAAATCACAAATAAAATGTCAACCGCAATAAAATAAAATGTCAAACCCGCAAGAGCGGGACGTGGCAAGAGTAGCTGTAAGATCACTTTGTAAAGCAATAATACTGTAATTAAGGCTGTAACGCTAACCACGCTAAGTGCGCTGTACGTAGACGCACCTCTAACGTTTGACTGATAGATAACTCATCAAAACCATTAATACGGAAAGTGTTAAACAAATTCTGTGAGGTCAAATACTCACAGTTACTTCTGAGTTGCACTTGATTTGCACAAGTGAATTTGGACCGCTTTTCTCAAAGCTACCCAAACTAACATTGACTCCCGATTTTAGTTATTTAGTGATTATTTTTTTCTCTCTCCCAAAATTTAAAATCCTGGAATTCTTTTTTAGTTTTACTTTGTATATAATTCTCAGAATGAGAATTTGAAAAATTTGGGCGTTTGCCTAAACGTGCTCGTACAATCAAAAACCTTTATGCCTCTATTTAGTACCAACTTACAATAAGGCGCCTTTTTGCTTTTAATCTCATTTACAACAACTAAAAATTTACCCGCTTATAGAATTTCTTTTAAAAATTTTACGAAATGGTTCATAGCTGGGACCGACCCGACTGATTTATTTCATTACTGCTTTTTGCCTGTGATTAACATATTTTTTTGACTAATGTATATTTAATATTACTTATTTACTTCAAAATTTCCCAATATTATTTTGTTTACGATTTTAATTATTATAAATTTGAATCGAAATTTTATTGCATTACACATGACGTCTTTAGGCAATTACAGAATTCTGTCTTAGCTCTTTACTTCTTTGAACAGAGGCGAAAAGATAGAGGGGTGGGCTGGAGCCCGTTAACCGCTATGGTTATGTTCCTGTCAGTGTATAAGAAAGTTGTAAATTTTTTTTTGCTGGTATGACAGAATATTGCGTAATGTCCTTAGGCTCTTCACTTATTAATCTTTATTTTATATCTTTTCCTATTACGCATTATTCCTGGCCAATCTATTTCGTATAATTTGACTGAGGCTTAGCGACACCGTCTACGTGCTCCCGAGCAAGGTACCGAAACAATAAAGACATCATTGAGAACACGAAGCTAAAGAAAAATAGTGAAGATTGGGTCAATCGAGTCCATGGAGTGGTTGTCAAAGTCCAATGAGCCTAGTCATGTCTTCCACTATCAGTTCGAGAAGAAGAGAATCTTGCGAGGGGTAGAAAAGCCTCCGGCGAGTTACTAGGTATTATTGACAGGTACATTATGTGTAAATATGTTTCATGTGTCGCCCAATCGATCCGTCTGCCTGCTCAAGCGTTTCTCTAACAATGAATATAGAGGGGTGAGTTGAAGTAGATTGTTGATGATAATGTAGCTGGCTGTTGCTATTCTGTACACTGTTTTTGAGCGAATAATTAAGGCTCATGATCGTAGGACATAGACATCCTAACAAATTTATTATAAAGCAATTAAGTGTTATTTACTTCAATTTAATTGTTAAAATTTAGCAAAACGTAAGATTAAAATAAAAAAGTCTTACAATATTAATCATATAAATTTGATAAAAATGTCGCAAGTTCAGAAAATAAAGGGCATTGGTACGTGTTGGATTTACAACTTGCATGTGGCTTTTTTCTACTCTGGAACTTGTGCGCCAAATCAATCATTATGAAACTGGTTTTTCAAACAATTTCAATCAAAATGTGTCATTTACTTTGCCTACCAATGCTATACAGCTCTGTATGCTTTATCAACATATTAAATGCTTAACAATTTTTCACATGATACAGTTATTAGACATTAATAATTATTATTTGTTGCACATTACGATACAAATAACGTACCACGTTTTATCTGTTTTCACCAGTGAACAAATATTTTTTTTCAGTTTGAAATATTATTTTAATTTTCTTTCCGTTTTATCAAATAGGCCTATGAGAATCTGCGTCTACACCACCGCAGTTACAAAGTTGTTTACTTTTTTTAAAGTGCCAGCAAAATTTTGTGCAAAAATGAGTAATTCAGAGGAAAGTTTGCCTTATATAGAAGTAGCTGCTCAATCTGCCATAAATTCATTAATTCCCGCTAGACTAAAGAGCGGTACGAGTTGCTCTTTTACACCCTATATTGCTTCTACTCCATCCCAGTTTTGTAGAGGGCCTTCTCTGCTACCGTGGCTTTGATAAAAGTTGTCACTAGGTTAGTTTACTGAAACAAAAACATTAACCACCACATTCGCACATAATCCGCACACAAAAACAAGCACTCAAACAAAGTAAAAAATTTAAGAAAATTTAATTTCAATAAAGAAATTTCTCCCAATGCTAGTATGAGCAGCATAGGGTCTAAATAAAATTTTTGTAACTTAGGCAAAAATTTTTCTCTCCAAATTTCTGAATCTTTTTTTATAACAAAAAAGGTCAAACCTTTCTTGCTCCTAACAATAAAATCACGAAATTTTTTTTTGATTATATTTCGCTGCCCCTGTACATGAGCAGGGTTAAGCGTGATTCTTATTTAATGTTACTGAATTTTCTTTTATAAGGTAAGATAAAGCTTTTGTTTCAACTCCTTCTCGTGGGCTGATGTCCAAGTGGGCGGAACTTAATTTGTAAGGACACTTTATTTCTGCAATACTCTCTTGACCAATGACACCATCCGGACTAGTTCCTAAATATGAAAATGCCCCACATATAAATATACATACCACAATAAGTATTAGTCTTAGCAAATTCTTCTTTAGCAGTGTTTTTATGATCTCTACCCCATTGTATAGCAGTGCTGTTAATTATTCTGCCTGTAATAAGTTTATTTGCTAGCTTCCTGGAATTAGTTGTAGGTTTTTATCTGCAAACTTTTAGAAAGTGTGAAACCGTTAACCGGTTGTTTCTGTATTGATGCCAAAGTGGATTAATATTTTGACCGGCTGTAGATCTTTCAATATCAATAATTTGCTCTCGTGCTATTTGTAACCTCTGCAAAAGCTGATCTTTTTTTGTTTGTAATAAATTAGGTTTTTACATGTCGATGCTTTAGATCTACTCCAAATAACAGATATTAATTCTGTTAGAAATAATTTTGAGACAAAAGAGATATCGCTAATCAAACAAGCTAAACGATAAATAACATCAGCGTTTTTTGTCTAGAACGCATTATGTGATTTCAGAAAACAAAAGCTACAACAAGTTTATTAATCTTTTAAAAGTACTCTCTTATGTTTTTGATATCGACTTATTTTCTTTTTTCTGTAAATTGTTGTGCTACTTACACGTTTACCTTAAAGAAAATTAGTTTACGTTATCATCTATGTTGTTTACACATGAACTCATCAGCAAGTAAAAGATAAAAATACTAGCGCTATCTTATTTTTCTGGTTGATTTAAATTAGCTAAGCAGGTTATTAATTTTGTTAAATTTAAATGTAAAAAGTTATTATGTACTTTTAACATTACATTGACTTAATGAGCTAATAGAAAATGTTTTATGAATTTGCGTATAAAATTTTAGACAAAATGAAACATTAAATGGTTTTCCAATAAAAAAAGTTTTGCTGTAACTTTGTATGTGATAAAAAAACAATGTGTAAACCACGGCGGTAAAGGGATTTTTCAAAAATCATTAAGTGGTCAGTTCAGCTAGGTTTAGCTACGCCTTGCGTGTTGAAGCTTTTTTTTGCCTAGAAGACTAGCAGTTTATCGAATAGGTATATAATATAATATTTAAGATTACAAAATCTGGTCAATTATTTTAAAATGTTTCTCGTATTACACTTTTTAAACATCATGTTTGTCTTGTCGAAATGAAATTTTTCAAAAAAAAAGTGGAAAGTATTTCTAAATCATTTATTTATTGCTGAATAATCAAAAACTAAATAATTAAAAAAAATCAACTTTAACTAAAAATTAAAAAATATTTTTTATTGTATAGAACAAAATAAAATAAAACGTTATATAAAATTGTTGTTATCGTTATCCACATCGTTACAAAATTGAGTTCATTATTTCTGAAAAAAAAACTGAAGTCTACAAATTTGACCTAAAATTTTTATATTTGTAATGTATAAACTGGATAATATCCTATATTATATATAATATTAAATTATTTATCAAAATATAGTTTAATATATTATTAATTAATAATTTATAAATGGATTAAAATATATTTTTTTGACTTATCGTTTTCAATAATAACTGATTAAATATTGTAAATTTTAAAATACCAATAATTTTAATTAATTATCTAATATGATTGGTTCTATGTTAAAAAAATATTATTTAAATTTTCAGTTAAAATCGGTTACAAGTTTTTAATAAAAGTTATTTTATTCTCACTGTAGTAAACACAAATTTAAGAATAATTGCTAAAAACGCACAAAATGTAATCAAAAGCTTTTTTTAATGCGTAAAGTTGAACATAAAAGCAATAAAATTGTTTTCTTATTGTAAACACTCTGCTATAAAAATGTTCAAGTCTAAATTGGTCAATGTCAAGATATTGAATAAATTTTTTTTGCCAAAGTCACACTCATATGTTTAAGACTTATATAACTGCTATCACCAGAAGGCAATAATCTCCCGCTAAACTATATTATTAGTGAATGTGCACATTTTTATATAAAAGAAAGCACCGAAATACCTATAATCAGTTCAGTTTAACACTGTCACCAGTAAAAATGTTTACTAAAGTAAGTAAATTACAAAACGTAGTATTAGTTTTTAGTAATTTTTTCTTCTAGATTGCACTCACAGCTTTAATTGTCGCATACGTGCATGGTCAAGGTCAACATGGCGGTGCAAGCTCTTATGTTTCTATAACTCAAGACTTGGGTCATGGGTTATCTGTTGGTGGTTTAGGTAGCCTGGGAAGTCTAGGTGGCTCTGTTTCTGGACTGGGAAGCAGCCTCTTATCGAGTGGAAAATCGAACTCGTATGTTTCCCTTAATCAACATATTGTTGGATCTTCTATTGGTTTATTAAGAAGTGGACAAAGTTTAGGAAGTTCATCAGGTTCTTCAGGATCTTCTTATGAACAAGACGAAAAATATGTAACTATAAAGCTTAATATAAATTTTATTTTTATAACTAATTGAATTACAGAGCCATCCTAAATATTCTTTTAAATATGGAGTCGAAGATAAGCACACAGGTGATATCAAATCTCAAGAAGAAACTCGCGATGGAGATGTTGTTAAAGGATCATATTCTCTCCACGAACCCGATGGTACTATTCTTACTGTTCACTATACTGCTAGCAAACACAGTGGTTTTAATGCCGTTGTTGATAGAAAAGGTCATGCTGCCCATCCCCAAATTGTTTCAAAAGGACACTATTAAGCCTGTGATATGCCAATAATTGTTGTTTTTTATTTGTGTAAATTTTATTTTTGATTAATATATATAATTTTTTAATTAAGAGGAATTGTTTATGCTGTATATATACTACACCCTCAAAAAGAAACTTAAATCTAGAGCTTGACTTCATTATGATCCGAAACTAGCAATTGCCTGATATAGAATAAAAGATTTTTTAGCTGTAAACAATGATATAGGTCAAACACAATGTACAAGTTAATGTTATCTTATTAGTAAAAGAAAAGGCCTTTATTTGTGCGGATTTGATGCTGATAATTCAATTAGTAAAAATTAAAAACAATTCACTAAATTTAATTATCAAGCTAACTTTATTAAGTTTTAAGTGAGAATATAAAGTTGAACTTATAATAGCACAATTAAACAAGATTTTTTATGTTTTGTGGTCTTTTCTTAATTATTTATTAGAATTAGTTTTTGTATCATCTTTTTAAATGACTGTCAATAACTTTTGTTTAAATGACTTTTTTGATAGTCATCAAAGCTACTTTGATAAGTGTTTCTCATAGGTTGATAATAGTTTTTAAAAATTAATAATTGTTGATAAAGCGTTTTATTTTGCAATAAATATCAAAGAAGCCGTTAAAGGTAGTTTTCTATTCAATAACAAGCGCAGTATTCCATATTCCTATTATTATATCGGTAAATGGCTGGCTAGGCATGCCTAGAAGCGCGGTATCTAATCCAATTTAAAAGTTTAAGAAAGCTGACTTTTCTTTAAAAGGAGCTGAGCAAAGCAAACGAGAAACTAAAAATAAAACAAAAAATCGATTTTTTTGACTTTAGGTTCTACGATAACGGTTATTTTAAAACGGCTGTAAATAAAAACCTGACAGATGCTTGTGATACACTAATTTCATCCAATACAGTACCATAAATATATACGAATGCAATACTATGAATGTTAAAAGAATACTATTTAACATTAATTGAGTTATTTTTTAAAACATCAAATTAACTTTTTTCTTGCTTGTTATTGTTTCTTCCTTTTCTTTCATTATGTTTTTTTACTCCAGCTTACTTTCCTTCTTTTACTCTCACGCATTCATGCATCATGTTCTCTAATGTTCTTGTTTATTTTCTATACACCCTTTTTATAAGTTTTTTTTTATCTAAAATTTATTTTATCTTTTTTCATTTTCGCACCCAAATCTTGCAATCTCTCATTTTCTCTATTAAAGAATCTATAGAACTCGTCTGTGAGTAGAATATTGTATTCTTTTTTGTAGCTGCTTTCACTTATTTTTCATTTTTTTTTTTTGCTAACCCGCTCTTTCTTATATACTTCTGTCTTTCTTTTCTAATTCTTTCTTTATTACAGCATTTAAAACATACACAATACACAAAACGTACATTGTTAGCTTTCTCGCCTCTCTAAATCCCGCTTGCTAATCTAGTAATCGTCTCACTCTCTCTATATCTTTTTAATTTCTCTGCCACACACATTGCATACTCTTTGTACATCGTATTAAAAAGAGTTACTTTCCAGTAGTTACTTTTGTTATTTTTTTCTCTTTTTTTGAGAATTGATATAATTATTTCTCTTGTCTAATTAAAAAAATTTTTTTTCTTTTCTACACTTTGTTCAGCAGATCTATAACTCTTTCGTTTTATTTATATATTTTCTTGTATTCTTATTATTTATAAAAATTGCTTGTTTCTTTTTGGCTATAAACCCTTGCGCTGCTTTTACTCATTCATCTTTTATACTCACAGACAACTAGACCTCTTATTACTCCAGTATGTCTCAGAATTTGCTTGTAAGTCTTTTTAACGCAAGAGAAGACAGACAGCGGTCCAAGTACCAACAAGATATGTGCTCGGTAGCTCGATTTATCGCTCTGCAGCGAAAAAAAAAGTTGAATGTGGCTTGATAATGCTTTATCACAAGCTGATGCGTCCAAACCCTTTAAATAATCTAACTCAACCAGTAATTTTATGTGGTATAAGCAGACATTTTTTTGATAGTTATTCCGGTCTATGAGTAACATGAACGCAGATGATAGAAAAACTGTCTAGAAAATCACGTAATATATTTTGATAAAGCACATTTTAATCTAATGCAAGATAATGCACAATTGCACATAGCACAAATTATACATAATAGTCTCTTGTAAGTACTGACTTACACCCGCTTGAGCATATATGCGAGAACCTAGCCAGAAAGATTATAGCAAGTTTTAAAGAGTTTCATACAATAGCTTGATTAGGAAACGATATCTCAAGACTAGAATGCTACTTTGTTAGGAAGTATGCCACAATCAATAAAAGCTGTTATTCAGTTTTTTAATTTAAAAAATTTTAGTTTTTTTTGGTTTTTGTCTGAAAATCTTGGTGTCACATTAATTCTGCGGCTGAGTTTAAACTGATTTAATTAATTTTTTAAATGGATTAGACTGTCTTCTGCCTACCTCTCGCTGCCTAAGGTTTTATGAAAGTTGTATATAACTATGTTGACATATACAACAGTAAAGAAAATTCAACAATATTTTGTTTTAGATATCAATAAAGTATATAGAATGTTATAAATAATTACGTTAAACGTCATTGTTTTATTTGCGGGTCATTACTGTTAACTGTTTGAAAAAAAAATACGTATTTATTTCAAGCCAAGAGTATTTTGAAAAGTGATTTAATGATTCAAATTAGAATACAAATTGGCTTTGAGCGAAACTGCCGAAATTTTTGTGCTAAACAGACCTCGCTAGATTTAAAGTTGTTGATTATATTGTGCAATATGTTTTAAAACGATCAAATGACAATTACACTTATTAAAGTTTAAACTTGTTGGTTTTATAACATGAAATGATAACAGCTAAATATATTAAATAAAATATGTTAAATAAATATTGATCCTATAGTAATTGTCCACAGAGTTGTACTTCTGACGCTGTATGTCTAATTACACAATAAACATTTTCCAAAAAGGTTTGTTTGCTGTTTGCCAATCCTCAAATTTTGAGAATTGCTTTTTGTATGCTATTTTAGATTTTTAAAATAATACATTTTTAGCCGTTGTTTCAACAAGTTTGAGAAATTCGAATGAAAAACATAACTTTTCTTTTTTTTTTTATATTATTTTTTTGTTGAAAATTGAATATAAAATCAAATACTGTTGACTTGCTGTCAACAAAAGATAGAAACACAATTTTCACAAACATCAATTTTTTTTAATATAATGTGAGACTTTTGGATTTTATAATAATTTATAGTTATTTTTAAAGTAAAATATGCTAATAAGGCGTTAAATAGCTTGTATAATTAAATGATCTCGGTGAGGGTCATATGGCATCTTAAGTTAAAGCGGGAGAACATGGGTTTAGCATGCCTGGAAAGGTAGAGTCTAGTCAGTAAACTGAGCGGAGCAAGACTGAGAACGATAGCCAAAAGGTCTTTGAGCGGTCGGACGGGCAGTATTATGAATATTTAAACTGTTAATTGTTTAATGAAAGAGAAAGATAGTTAGTTAACGTGTTAATCTTGTTGATCATGCGTTGTTTTGTGGTATAATTGTAAATTCAGTGCTGACTCCCTAAATTCGGAGGAATAATGAGTCAAGTATTACTGATAAGCATAAATATGTTAATATGAAATATCCACGGCAGAAACTATAGGGTACGGTCTATGTGGTATTACATTTCAGACGGAGGTGCTACTCCCATGACGTCTGTAAGCATTTACAGATTGCTCTCCTAGCTCTCTACTTCCTTGAACAGTGGCGAAAGGGTAGAGGGGTGAGCTGGAGTCCATTAACCGCTATGGTTATGGTTTTAATATAGAAGTAGCTGCTCTATCTGCCATAAATTTATTAATTTCCGCTAGACTAAAAAGCGGTACGAGTTGCTCTTTTACACCCTATATTGCTTCTACTCTATCTCAGTTTTGTAGAAGGCTTTCTCTGCTACCGTAGCTTTGTTAAGAATTGTCACTAGGCTAGTTTACTGAAACAAAAACATTAACCCACTACATTCGCACTTAATCCGCACACAAAAACAAGCACACAATCAAAGTAAAAAAATTAAGAAAACTTAATTTCTATAAATAATTTTCTCCCAATGCTAGTATGAGCAGCATAGGGTCTTAATAAAGTTTTTGTAACTTGAGCAACATTTATTCTCTCCAAATTTCTAAATCTTTTTTTATAACTAAAGATGTCAAACCTTTCTTGCTTCTAACAATAAAATAACAAATTTTTTTTGTGTTATATTTAGCTGCCCTTGCACTTGATAATAATAAGCGTGATTTTTATTTAATGTTACTGAATTTTTTTTATAAGGTAAGATAAAGCTTTGGTTTCAACTCCTTCTCGTGGGCTGATGTTCAAGTAGGCGCAACATAGTTTGTAAGGACACTTTATTTCTGCAATACTCTCTTTACCAATAGTTCTTAAATATGAAAATTCCTCACATATAAATAGACCACAATTAGTATTAGTCTTAGCAAAGTTTTCTTTAGCAGTATTTTTATGATCCCTACCTCATTGTATAGCAGTGCTGTTAATTATTCCGCTTGTAATAATTCTATTTGCTAGCTTCCTCGGATTAGATGTACCACAACACAATTTTATAAAACAACGGTGTCAGCACTGTCAGCAAGACTTGTCAATTTATCCTTACTTTACTTTTGTCTATCACATAAGAGTTTTCCTTAACGGCGTGCAAATCCAGGCTGGTTTGAAGAGCAAAGCTTGGTTTTCATTGCAACTGATTTTCTTTCACTATTGCGACTCTTTAGAGATTCCAGTGCTTGTGTGAAGTTGTGTAAACATAAACAATTTATTGACTGTTAAATTGGCAGCAGATTCCTGAAAATGCATGGAGAATGATGCGAGATTTAACAAAGTTGCTACATTGTATGTAGGGTTTTCTCCGATACGCGCGCATCCGCTTCTGCCAAAAAAATAGAATATAGTGACGATATTTTATGTAAATTTTATGCAAGAATCAAATTATGAATTTGAAACACCGACTTGAAATAATATTAAAATAATTATTGATAAAAATTAATTAATAATTTCTACCACTTGAGCAAAAAATATATTAACGTCTGTTATTTGATAGAAGATTACTTAGAAAGTCTTAGAAATACCTTTCATTGACATCTAAGCTTCTAGGTTTCAATAGCACTTGATTATTCAATCTTTTTGCGCTTTTAACACTAGAACATATAATTATTTTAGAATAGTACTGCATGCTCTTAACTTTAATAAGATTAATAATAAAAAATAATAACAGCAACTAACAGTAAGTTGCTAAAGATATTTTAAAAATTTAATTTTTGTCACTTAAATTTACAAATGAATAAATACTTACTTCTTCATTTTATTACGTACACTTTCTACTCTATAAGGCCGTCTTTGTTTATCATTCAGTGTAACAATGTGTCGAAAACGTACGGATGAGTCCCAAATTACAGCCAAAAATAAAATTAACAATTAAAAGTTAAAAATCGAAGTTTTCTTCTCAATTTTCTCAACAAATGTGTTGCTTGTCTTATTTAAGCTTACTATCACTCACTCAACTTCTTAACGCTATCCACGCTCTTTTAAAAGTTTTCACAAAGCCCTTTGCACAATTATTACTATAAAATACTTTTTTAGTTTTATTTTGCATTATTGCAATGCTGAAAATAAGATTTTCATTTACAACATTTTATTTAATACTAGCTGGCCCGGCGAACTTTGTTTCGTCTAAACATAGATATTATTTTTAAAATAAACAAACCAAAATTTTTGAAAATTATACTAATATTGATACTTGTCATTTTTTATTCTTATACCACCCTTTTCATTCAAATCCAGTCATCAGTTTGTAATTTTCCATACAAACTTTCACTCAAAGTTGGTATATGGGAAGTTGTCTCATGCAAGACGATTAACATGTAAACGCACGGTTCGACTTCGGTTCGTGGTGAGGGAGTGGATCGATTTATTGCAACAGAATTTATTGCAAAAAATCCAAGTTTGAGAGAATTTCTTGAGCCACGTCAAATAAATTTTAATGTAAACGCTTCTTCGTGGTTGCGTCAAATTTCTTACGGTAGTATAATTGAACCGTCCGATGACTTATTCCAAGCTATTCTTAAATACGACTATTACTTCAAAATATTTCATAAAGGCAAAATAAATTTGGAGCAAAACGTTGTTAAAAGATTATCTGCTAAAATTTATAAAAAAGTGAAAGATTTTAACTTGGACATTGTTACAGCCTACGTGAAACAAAGGACATTTGTTAGAATGAATTACCTCAATCAAATAAACGCTAATAAACATTTCAGAAAAGTAAATTCAGCGAGAAGTACATCGGGAATTTCAATTATGACTTTTTTGTTTTTGGAATAAAAAGTATCCTATGCCCGCCTCCTGGCTCTAAGCTACCTCTTCACCAATTTTTAGCTATATCGGTAAAGCCGTTCTTGAGTTATAAATAGTGTAACTAACACGACTTTCTTTTATATATATATATATATATATATAGATTTAAAAATTGTTTAAACTTAAAACTGTGAAAACGTTCTAAGCAATTAGAATTTATCACACTTTGACATTGTTTTTGAAGCGCAATTGTATACTGTGTCTATAATAATCTCTTTTAATTGTTATTTTGCATTTGCTAATGGAGCCCTTAATTAAGAGCGAAACATTCATAATAAGAAAATAATAAATTAATTTTTAGTACCATCTCCAATAACCTAGAAATCTTTACAATTGTAAACATTTTCAGGTTAACAAACATATTTAGTATTAAATCAAATCTTAGATTGAACCTTCCTCGGCCTTCTTTTAAAAATACTAATAATTTATACTACATAAAAAACCCTTATAAATAAAAAACTATATATTATATTAAACAAAAATAAAATTTACATAGAAAACAACAATTATTGGCATCACACAAGCTTAGTAATGTTTTTTTGAGACAATTTGTGGATGGGCAGCATGACCTTTCCTATCAACAACGGCATTAAATCCACTGTGTTTGCTGGCAGTGTAGTGAACAGTAAGAATAGTACCATCGGGTTCGTGGAGAGAATATGATCCTTTAACAACATCTCCATCGCGGGTTTCTTCTTGAGATTTGATATCACCTGTGTGCTTATCTTCGACTCCATATTTAAAAGAATATTTAGGTTGGCTCTGTAATTCAATTAGTTATAAAAATTAAATTTATATTAAGCTTTATAGTTACATATTTCTCGTCTTGTTCATAAGAAGATCCTGAAGAGCCTGATAAACTTCCTAAACTTTGTCCACCTCCTAATAAACCAATAGAAGATCCAAGATTATGTTGATTAAGAGAAACATAAGAATTGGCTTTTCCACTCGATATCAGGCTGCTTCCCAGTCCAGAAACCGAACCACCTAAAATACTTCCACTTCTTCCACTAAGACTTCCCAGGCTATCTAAACCACTAGCAGATAACCCATGACCTAAGTCTTGAGTTATAGAAACATAAGAATTTGCATGTCCATATTGACCTTGACCATGTGCGTATGCAATAATCAAAGCTACGAATGCAATCTAGAAAAAAATATTATTAGCAACAAAAATTTTTTTTTATTATTTATTTACTCTAGTAAACATTTTTACTGGTGGCAGTATCGATCTAAACTGATTATAGGTTTTTCGGTACTTTCTTTTATATGAAAATGTGTACGTTCACTAATGATATGTTTCACGGGAGAATATTAGCTCCTGGTGATAACAGTTATATAAGTCTTGAATACATTAGTGTAATTTTGGCAAAAATAGATTATTTAATATCTTGACATTGACTGATTTATAATGCACATTTTTGAACAAAACTTTTTTTAATAAAAAAAATAATTTTATTAGCTTTATGTTCAAGATACAACATTAAAAAAGCTTTAAATTTAATTTAAGTTAATGTAATTAATTTTTATTTCATTACGTAATTAGTGTATTTTTATTTTTTTAATCAACTATAAAAATTAAATAATTCAACTTAATTTTAAATTATTAAAGATTTAAATCTAACAACATTTTGTTATTTAAATAATAGAAACATACTCTAAAGATTTTGATTCTAGAGATGTACAGCTAGAAAACCTAGAATAGTTATTTATGTAAAATAAATAAATAACTGTTTAAGCTTAAAATTTAAAATATTATAGTCTAAGCTTTGTCATGACATGGAATACATAGAAGACAAAAAAATAATAAAAACTAAACTAAGACCTCTATACGTATTATAAAAATTTTCAATTAGTTAAAAACTCACAATTAACTAATTTTTGATTTTCAAGTTGTTAATTTAAAAAAAAATGTTTGGAACACAAGAATTCACCTTGTCTGACCGATTGTAAGCAAATAATTAGATACCAATAAATTTTAAACAATTGGCAAGTTTTCTCACAATTTAAACCTACAAAAGCAATTAAAAGCAAAGTTTATTAATGCTTTAAATGACTTTCAAATCGTCAGTTCTGATAAAAAAAAGCTACAGAAAAATGCGACAAAAAAAAAGTATGAATGAATTTTTATTTAAACACAAATATTATTCTCAAATAAGTGAATTCAAATCATTTTTTACAAGGATTACATTAGGTTTTATACTATAGCTGTTTGCTGTATTTAAAATCAATGGATTTGAAAAAACGTATTGTAAAGCTCTATCTGACAAAGCCAATTCAAGCTGAGAAATTAAGTTAAATAGCTATAAGAATTAAATAATGACAACTGCATTGATAATATTTCAAATAAAATTATGATTCATAAAAAAATTATCTCAAGAATACAACTTTTCGCTTCAAACTGTAGTAGATATATACATTGCAACAAAAACTTTTCTTGTATTCTAAACGTTTAAGAATTTATAAAAAAATAATTTCACTAAACATTAAAACTCTAAAACAGTAAAAAACTTTTTTATCTAATTTATAAAAATAATGTTGGTCTTAAATTATTGTAGAATTATGATCCAATAGTTTTAATTATAATTTTAATAATTTGTCAAAATACAATAAATTCTTTAGATATTATAAAAAAAATTGTTTTCTTTTATTATTTTCTTTTTATTTATTTTTAAATTAAGTTCTTTTATATGTTGTTATGATGGGTATTTATTCACTGGCTCTCAAAAAATTATATAGAATTATATATAACTTTATTTACAACATATACAACAAGGAAAAGTGAAATAAGTAAGCTCCACTTAAAGAACTTTCTCTATTACTCTTATTCTAGTAGTCTAGTCTAGTCTTTGGTCTAGTCTTTACAGTGACACTTATCATTATATCACTAACATAGGATGTAGGGTGCCTACAAGTGCAAAGTGAAAAGCATGCTATAGCGCATGTCGTAACATATGTAAAGAACACTTAATTATTAGTGTAGTGGGGATGAAACACAATAAATTGTTCAAATAAATTATTTAAATTGTTTAAATAAACGTAAAATTTACAATTTTTTAATCGATTATTAAAAAGATTATAATCCTGTTTTTGTTGTTTGTTAAAAAAAATTATAGTTGTATAGAGTCAACTTTAATTTAATTCGTTTATTAAAGCGTATAACGAAAGTTTGACAAACTTTACTTCATCTTTCAATTGAAAACCAATCAATTAAAAATACATTCAATCATTTTTGATTGAAGTAGTAAACTGAAAACAAACCATTATGAATATTTCAACTATTAGTCATCTTTATGTATAAACAAAAATTAAAAGTTTGTTGTATAAAACTACCAAAAAGAAATTTATTAACTATTTAATTTAAAAAAAGTGTGCAAATATGTAAGAGACAAAAAAGTTTCTAAATTTTTTTATAAATAAATAAAAATTAATATAGAATTTTTTTAAAAAGCTAAATTTTTTCTAACAATACAATTAAATAATAAAAATTGGACGCTAGCAATAAATGCCTATTCTGTTCTTTTATTAATTTATTTTCTTTCTTTAGTATTGAATTCAAATATTATAAATTAAATTTGACTAAATGTAAATTAGTAAATGACTATTAATAAATCACAGTATCTAAAATCTTCAATTAAAAGATTTTTAATTTCTAAAATAATTAAAAAGAGATTATAATTCAGAACAAAAAAAAAACTTCCTCTGGAACTGAGCTTTTGACATCAGTGCCCAAGACACTATCAGCATTTCCTTTTTTATTAGCAATTCTAATTTTTTGCTGAAAATAAATAGAGGACTGGGAAACACCAGATTTTTCCAAAAGCAACTTTTGTAGATCTTTGGCTCTATGGACCAACCGTTTCTACGACAAAAGCAACAAATATATGGCTATCTTTAATTCTGGAGTACTTGAAATGTTTTAATTTTTCTGCAGAAATAGCAGCGAAATCAGATCTTCTTAAACAACCATCTAAATGTGTCGCAGACATGGTATTCACACATGTTGCATCCCAAACTAGTGTTTTACCTCGTTTTCAAAAGATTAAAGTACTACCATCTGGTCTTTTACCATCTTCACGAAGCAAGCCATTTGGTTCAATGATACAAAGAATGTTAACTAAGAAAAAGGTACGCTTTAAAATATCATTCAAGGCAATGTGGCGCGCGAATGTGCCAGCACTTTTTCAACACGAAAGACCGTGATGACTTTATTTATCCACCTGAAAACCACAAATACAAATATGAGAATGACAGATTTCAGATCCAATTCTGAGAGCAGCAGCTATATGGAGTATCTGACTGTCTACTAAAATATCAAGGTTAGCAGAGGGCATGGCTTTTAAGCTTTTTTAAGCTTTTCTGTTAAGCTCTAGATTCAAATTTGAAATCGCTTAAAAGTCTAGCTTTATTGCAATAATCAGAAAAGTCTAAAATGTAATAAAATTTCTTGTTGATAATTAGAGCATCTCAAAGTGTTTGCAGATGAGGTGAGTCGGGTATCTGAATGCCAAGACAGAGTAGCAGCTTCCAACAATCAAAAGCTTCTAAAAAATATTTGATCTCAAAGGTATTGTGTAGAGGGGAGAGTATACACCCAATGAAAGCAAGTGAAGAATGTATAGAAGCAAGGAATGCAACTGAAGATAAATCAGTCACTGAACGAATACCCAAGCCACTAAAGTCCATTAGAAGAGATGCTTGATTCTAACAATTTGAACAAAATATAATGTTAAAAATTTGTTTCTAAAGCTAAATAATTTTTTTTATCAAAAGATTTACAAAAATTTTGGAATTCCCAGAAAGAACAACAACAGAGAAAAGAGCTAATTTCGAAAGCTATAAGTAATGACGCATTAGAGAAAAAGCCATATAAGATTTTAGATTTTCAATATTTTTAACGATTATGTCAAATTTTCCCAAAAGTGTTAAAAAAAATTAAACATTGCATCTTCAAATAATAACAAACTAAAAAAAAAACTAACTTTTTTAACGATGATAATTCACCTGCCAGAAGGTGAAGAGATTCAAATTTCTTTAAAATTTCGGCTTTTTCTTCAGGAATATGAGAAGATAGAAATAATTCACATTTGAAGAAATTCATAGATAATTCAACATTTTTGAAATGAGCTATGATGAACAAGTCTTTTAAAACACTTTCAGGTGATCTACCTAAAGCACCATTATTTAAATACCAAACATTAAAATGCGACAAAAGTTTTTCAATAATAGGGTAAATGGATAAGCTCAAAATAGCAGGACTAAAGGAGTCACCTTGTTGACAACCAGCTTGAGAATAAATTAAACTTCCATTGTAAATTGAATATGAAGGAAAAGTGTGACATTGTCACAAATAAGAATAAATCAGGAAAATCCCGTTGACAACCGTTGTTAGAATGCTCAACAAAATTAAAAGCGTTTTTGACGTCAATCTTTAAAAAAAACATCGGCTGGAGACGTACTATTGGTTAAGTAGGATCTTACGGAACTTACAGCAGCTTCGCAACCGCTTCTGATACCAAAACCAAATTATTTTGGTTTAAGGTGATTTGATATCTTTCCAGAAAGATAATGGCATTCTAATTTCAATACAAGGCATTTAAAAGTGGATTTAATAGCAATTGGGCGTATTGCATCATCTTTCTTAAAAAGAGCGCATAAACAAGCACCATAAATAAAAGACGTAAAATTCGAAATTATTTCTCCAGAAAACATATAATTGCAATCTAATACAGCAAGCGTTGACTAGCATTACATAGACTTTTACTAAGTAAATCCTTTAGATGTTGCGGTCTTTTTCCATCTAAACCAGCTGATGAATCATTCGGAAACAACATTATATATTTGACATTTTTGTTCTGATTTTAGATCGTAAAATCAAACATTTTTGGAACTCACCAAAAAAAACTTTTGCAATCTAGAATAAAAAAAACTTTTACGCACAGCAATTTTTAATTAAATGGAACATTACAGTTTGAAGAAATATATTTGTTATTAATAATATTTAATTGTAAATTTGATATGGTACACCTTTGTAAAGATCAACCCGCTTGACGACGATTGCTGCTTTAATGAAATTGTAGGTTCTTGAACCTCCATTTCCGTTGAAAAGTTTGGTACTTCCGTTGAAGAGCTTAGTGCTACTACAAGTGTTTGGCCCGATTGAAAGTTTTCTGTAGCAGTTTCAGCTTGTAGAACATCTAGCATTTGTTTTGAAACTTTAATTTGTCTTCCGATAGATTGTTCGAAATAACCCTCGACAACTGGCGATGATCGCCAACTCCCAAGTTTTTTCACACTGACAAAATCAGCTTTGAAGTCAGCTGCAAAGGTTGCGGAAGATCGTCGAAAACAATGGCCTGGGTAGCACTTTACCTCCGGTAATTTTAAATATGTGGCTATTTCTATCAAAACGTTTCTATTTTTATTTATACCAAAAACTTGATTTGCACATTTTCCGTTAGCGTATTTAATAAAAAATCTTGAATTAGTAGTGTGTGCAGGACGTAAGCCACGATATTTTTGATATAATTCAATGTGGGACAAGTTATAAATGACAAATGTTCTTTGACTGTGTGTTTTCGAATCCTCAATTTTTACCAAAACAACTAAACCTTTATTTTCAATGTGGTTAATATTTAAATTTAGCAGCTCCACTCTTTTACACGTACCATATATTCCCATTATTAAAATAACCTAAAGCAATATTTTGTTAAATAAGCACAAACAGTAATGTAGAACCTCAGTAATAAAAAGCTGTGATCTGAGGCCTCTTCTATAAATTTTTCAATAACTGTTTGGTTAAAAAAGTTTTATTTTTTTGGACAATAGTCTACATTTTTATTTTGTAAAAAGAGTACTAGTTTTCAAAAGTGTCCAATGTCTAAATTTTGCTTCACGTTCAATATTTTTTTCAACATGGAATAAATGAACCATAGCGTTGGCGGCAGAATCTTTTTAGCTTTGTATTCCAAATATGCCAGTATCACACTTTATGAAATCATTGTGCACAGATTCGTATTGTATAGAAGACTTTTCCGCGATAAGACTAGAAACCGCGTTTCGTGCGTCTTCTAATACATTTAGAGCAGAGGCAGATCATTTTCACCACTTTCAAAACTCATGTTTTTTTTTCATTTTAAACGCTATTTTTACAAATTTTTAAATAAAAGCGTTGCACACGCGTCGCGAAATTTTAAATTGTAATGTTTGTTTGTAGGTTGCTAGATATGTGGTTGCTATCATAACTAGTTCGTCGGAACAGACTAGATTTAACAGCAAACTGTTGATTAGAATCATGTTGGGTAAGAATCAGAACATTTTTTTGTAATTTTTAGTAACTGAAGCTACAGTTTTCGGAAAAAAGTTGTTAGATACTCGACTGCGAAATTCTTTTGCATTTTCGAATGCAATAGTATTATTTCGCAATCTAGAATCAAAAATAACTATTTTGACAATTTTTAGAACTTAACACTGACATTTTATTTTACATTTAAAATTATATTATTACTTTATAATATATTGTTTTCAATAATAATGCTTTAAACATTTGTTTTTCTTTTACAATTTGATTTTACAACTTCGAAATTTTGTAATTTATGTAGAAGATATTATCGACACGAAATATTATAAGTATTCTACGGTAACTAAGCCATCGTGTGTGTGTGACGTGAATTTTAAGTGCTCCACAATATAGTTAATTTCTCAAAAAATTTTAATCTTTACGTTACCTGATTATCCTGAAGATTATAATTACTTTATCTATAGAAAATGATTTTTTCATAACTAATTTATTGTTGATAAGATAATTTATTAAAATAAGAACATTTTGACATACGTCAAAAAAATCGAGAAAAATGGAAAAATCAAAATTAGTATTGTTCTAAATTCTTGTATGAAAAAGACCAAATAGTATTATAGCTTTCGATTGCCATTAGAAATCTTTAGAATTTAAAAATGATTTAAATTTAAAAATCTTTGCAAAAATACAGAAAGCCGGATTATTATGTTCATAACATATTGTTCGAATGTTTTTAAATGCTAATTCCGACAATTCAAATAATATAGTTTTAGCAAGATTGTTTAAAAAAAAATTATGTTTTTTGTATTTGGTTTGAAACACAATTTGTAGTTTTTGTCTTTAATTTGGTTTTTAAACTAATTGAAAATAAAAAGTTTGTTTTTCAAAATTTTTTATATTTTTGAAAACAATATTGTTTTTATCATTACTTGTCAAAAACCGTAATGATTTTTAAATCCAGCAAAACTGCTGTGTTTCTGTTAACAAAATTATAATAATCTAGAATAACTTTCGAAGAAGTGAGTTTAGCCAATACTGTTAATACAGTTTTTGAAGAAATTTTACTAATTATTTTTGAGATAATTAATTTTTACGTTAATTAAATAAACTCAAGTTTAAAAAATTCAATTGTAAAATGATTTTATTGTGAAAAACATATTTATAAGAAAAATATTTATTTGACTTGAAATATAATTAAATCCTTTTTGTAAGGTTTTGAATTTCTTACAAGAAACTCTTCCAACTTCATTCTAAGTTTATCTTGTTGATGTGAGAGTTATAAGACAAAACCTCTCTCGATATCATTTTTACAGTAATTTTTTTGCGATTTTAAATAATATCGTCAATATACTTCAAGAATAAAAATTTGCATTTTGTGACTCAGTCAGCTACTTTCATTCATTATAAATCCCACAAATGTAACTATGTAATCATAGTAATCGCAATCAATCAATCAGTATATAATTACCTACATGTTAGATGTAATTTTAAAAATTTGAATTAAATTTTACTTGTTTGTCTATACAAAAAAAAACAGTTGTTTTATATTTATTTTGTATGGTAATTATTTATTAGATTAGCATTTTCATTAATTTGAAATTCATCTGGTTTATTATAGATTATTTATAAATAGATTTATTTAATTATTGTGTGATTTTTTAATTGGAAAGAAATAAGAAGTTATTGGGTTTATAAACAAGCTCAAACTAATAAATGTAATTTAGCATGTTTTGCCTTATGGCTTCAGTTCCGTAACATAGAGCCACTAAATTCACAAAAAAAAATAATTATATCCACCTGCCTATTATAAAAACGCTGATTAATAAATTTGGTCAATGTCACTGTATTAGATAACAACTCTTTTGCAATTTATTATATTTGAGTCTTACATAATCGTTATCACCAGTAGCTAATAATTATCTCCTGTAAAACTATTTCTTTAGAGAATGTTTAAATTTTTATATAAAAGAAACTTTCAAAAAAATCAATAATCAGTTTAACAAATATTGTCATATAGTAAAAATGTTTGCTAAAGTAATTAAATAATTTAACTCGAACTGAAATTTTATTATAAAATCTTTTCTAGGTAGTACTGTCAGCTTTAATTATTGCATTAGGGCATGCTCAAAATCAACATGGACAAGCAAGCTCTTATGTCTCCTTATCTCAAAACTTGGGTCATGGCTCATCTCTTGGTGGTATTGGTGGCCTAGGGGGCAATTTAGGAAGCTCTCTTGGGGTTCTTGGAAGTGGTTCGGTAACAAGTGGATATAGAAATTCTTATGTTTCTCTCAATCAGCACAATATTGGATCTTCGGGTAGTTTATTGGGAGGTGGCCAAAGTCTTGGAGGTCTATCAGATCTTTCTGGGTCTTTAGGATCTTCTTATAAACAAGATGAACCTTATGTAAATATAAATTTTACTCAAAAAAATATGTTCCATAACTCTATTTAAATTACAGAGCCATCCAAAATATTCTTTTAAATATGGAGTTGAAGATAAGCACACAGGAGATATCAAATCTCAAGAAGAAACTCGCGATGGAGATGTTGTTAAAGGATCATATTCTCTCCACGAACCGGATGGTACTATTCTTACTGTTCACTATACTGCCAGCAAACACAGTGGATTTAATGCCGTTGTTGACAGGAAAGGCCATGCTACCCACCCACAAATTGTTTCTAAAAAACACTATTAAGCTGTGATATAAGAATGAGTGTTGTTGGATATGTAAATTATATATTTTTTCAATAAAATTTTTTCAACAAACAATTGTTTATAACTAAGTATAATAATTGTTTTGTAACGTAGCGTTGCTTTTAATTTTTGCTTTTAAACTTGTCATCTAAAACAAACAAACTTTAAAATAAGAAAAAAAAATTAAACTTTGAAGCAAATTGCATAAAACTTACCTAAATAATATTGATTTTCAAAACATTGTATAATATTGAAATATTGAAACAACAGCAATAATTTGCAAAAACTATTTAAACAAAGTTTTAGAATCACCTAAGTAAGCTAAGCTGATTAAATTTTATCAAAAAGAACTATG
Organism: Lagria hirta; assembly: GCA_947359425.1. Taxonomy (NCBI): domain Eukaryota; kingdom Metazoa; phylum Arthropoda; class Insecta; order Coleoptera; family Tenebrionidae; genus Lagria; species Lagria hirta. The sequence goes on from OX375794.1 coordinate 33,553,766, forward strand.
GTTAAATGTTCAAGTAAAAATTAAACTTAAAGATAAGTAAAAATAATAAAACTACACTTTTTCAGGTTTTTTACTTTATGTGTCTGATAATAAATTTACCAATTTTTATTTCAATTATTGATTTTACATGTTAGAAAAAGTGATTTTTTATCATTTATTACAAACTAGCGGCCCGCTCCGGCTTCGCACGGGTATAAAATCGATCCAGTAGTTTTAATTTATTCATTACTGTCCGTGGCCCGCACGCGTTAAATTTAGAGTAAAACAATTCTTCTTTCCCTAAGCCATGAAGATTTCCTGCTATCTTTGGAATATCCAAATTCATACACTACATTTTTACTTATTTACTTTTTACGTTTTTACCTATTTATTTTATTTTTACAACAATTAATATATTGCAGAATGTCTTTGTATACAACTTTCACAGCTTTCTTGTTATTAGACAATACAAACATGTTTTCTCTACTAAATTCAAAGTGCTACAGGGATAGGGAGAACCGCGGCCTCTGACACGCTATTTATAGGCACGTTCCCGCCGCCCCTGCCGGTTTGATCCGCTACGTCCCGCAATTTTTAAATCTATAATATCTTCGAAAATATTCACTTAAATCATACGGTGTAAAGGGCCATATAGATCTATATTAAATGAACAATGTATTCAAGATATTTAATTGGTTAAGGGTTAATGCTGTATTGATTAAAATCGCTTCGAAAATTAGCCATTATTTGTCGTAAAAAGTAAATGACAAAAAAAAGTTATTGTGGGTTATCCATAAGAGATAGACATATACCATCACGGACTTTTCTGTAGACCTTTTCAATGTGTACAATACTTAGTATATTATTTTGTTAAAACTCGTAGGGTTCAGCCTGCGTTTGCAGTAAGCGGAAAAAATGTAATTATTTACGACATCACATTAGAAACCTCAAAAATAACAGTACTTCTCTACTATTTATTAGATGTTATTATACATATAAACTTTCCTCTTGAATCACTCTATCTATTAAAAAAAAACCGCATCAAAATCCGTTGCGTAGTTTTAAAGATTTAAGCATACAAAGGGACATAGGGACAGAGAAAGCGACTTTGTTTTATACTATGTAGTGATAACTGATTAGGGAAAACAATTAGACATTTTTAAGTGTTATTCTTGACCATACAGAATAAAATAGAATAAAAAAATTATTTAGTATAGACGTGATTTGTCAGTGAAATTGTGGCATTTCATTCCAAATGATATTTTGCAACATAAAAAATAATTAATTTTGTTTTTAAATATGGTTCAAAACCAACTTGTGATAAATTGTTGTGTGCTTATCTCGACTGTTTCAATATTTTAAAGAAATGTATTCTTTTATTGGCTTAAAGACCATCTGTGAATCTAGCTACAAACCATCATGAATTGTCACTACCGTAAGAATAAGATAAAAATTGTTTTCTAAAGCTAACAAATTATTTTTTGCAACTATTAACGTTGTTTTCACAAGTTCATTGATACTTTTACTGTGTGTATCACAAAAAAAAACAAATAAAAAAGCTTGTTAAGTTGTATCTTTTAAACAAAGAAAAAGCTGCTGAAAGATGTTTCAGTACGAGTTCTTTCATTTACTGCCGATGCCGTTTAGGTTTAGACAACATTACATATTTTTGCTTTAAGAAATTACCAAATAAATAGTTTTGTGGTGAGAATTATTAAAGTTAAGAGTTGATTTGGGTGTTGAATTTTGTCTTTTAATTATAATATACATCAATTGAAGATAATCAATCATCTTTAAATTGGTTAGGTTATTTTGCAAGATGTACCTAACGCGGTTTATGCTTTTGCATAAACGTTTTATTTATTTTAATTTTATATTTTTTATCGTGTTTGGTATCTACAGACTGTAAATTAGTTATTTCTTTGTTTAATAATTTTATTAATTGGTAGATTTGAGCAATAGCTATTACAAATAATTAAATGTAGCAAAATTACAACTTTATTGTATAAGATAAGCAATAACTATTATAAATATTTAAATGTAGCAAAATTACAATTTACTGTACAAGACATGCGTCTTATACAAGCCTATAATTATTAGCAAGATGAAAAAGAAGAACAAGGAGATGAAAAGAACAAAACGAGCAAGCAGAAGTAATAGAGAATAGAAAATCAATCAAATAAATCAAATCAAATTAACTACTTTTTTTACACGTTTTTAACCCTTACCAATATTATTTATTATTCAATAGTTTCAAATTAAGCAGATAAAAAAAAACGTTACACTACTGCTGACTACACTACCTCAAAGGCGGCGTAAAAACGTGCTGTGTATATTGTGAGTATTACAACTTTTCCAAGTCTTTGAATTGTTATATCTTGGAAACTCTTATATAATTATCTGATATACATTTTTAGTCAAAACAAATTTTATGATATAAACTTACCGTTTTTCTACTTAAATCAAAAAACCTTAAATTGAAAAATTTTAAGCTAGGTACGAAATTTTGTACTTTCACTCTTACTAGTCGGACTAGTATTTATATAATAAAACTAATGCAAATTTATTCAAACTGTATCCGTAAACTGCTAAGATGTTTTGTTCTTATTAAATCTCTTTAGCAAGTCAGATCTATTAGAAGCTACCATATATCCAAAATTTTAGAATCAAGCTTTCTACATGTTTTAATCGATATATGACAGATGTTAATTTAAATAGATACAAATTGAGTAATTGTTGTTAGTGGGCAAAGAAGATTAATATGCATTTGAGACAAAAGACGCTAACGTTATAACTTAGTTGACCAATCAGAGATATACGTTTTATCTCAATTTGTATCTATTAAAATTTAAATGTGCCATTTAGAGTGTCTGATATGCATTAAAACATGTAGAAATCTTAGTTTTCAAATTTTTTATGTAAGGTAGTTTTCAATAGATGTTGCTTGTGTTACCATAGTATTTATATGTAAGTGAAATTATTTAATATGTTCTTTCATTTATGAATAAATTTAAGATTTTTTATAACTGGCAAAGTTTTAAAAATAACTGGATAAATATTGTAAACATCTAAATAACAATAATTTTATTTGATGATTTAATTAAAATGCTAAGTAATATAACCTTTCATTGCAATATTTCAATTATGTTTTAGTTTTTAGTTAAAGCTTTTAGTTATTGTTTTCGTATGATAAATACTATTATAAAAATGTTCAAAAATATATTGGTCAATGTCAATATATTAAATAACTTTTTTTGGCAAAGTCACGCCAACATGTTTAAGACTTATATAACTGTTATATTATTTTCCCATTAAACATTCAATTGTGAATGTTCACATTTTTATATAAAAGAAAGTACTGAAAAGCCTATAATCAGTTCAGCACAACACTGTCACCAGTAAAAATGTTTACTAAAGTAAGTAAATCACAGAGCATAGTATTTGTTTCTAACATTTTCTTCTAGATTGCACTCACAGCTTTAATTGTGGCATACGTGCATGGTCAAGGTCAACATGGCGGTGCAAATTCATATGTTTCTATAACTCAAGACTTAGGGCATGGGTTATCCGCTGGTGGTGTTGGTAGCCTGGGAAGTTTTGGTGAAAGTATTTTAGGAGGGTCTGTTTCTGGATTGGGAAGCAGCCTGTTATCGAGTGGAAAAGCAAATTCTTATGTTTCTCTTAATCAACACAATGTTGGATCTTCTATTGGTTTATTAGGAGGTGGACAAAACTTAGGGGGTTCATCGGGATCTTCTTATGAACAAGACGAGAAATATGTAAAATAAAGTTTAATTTAAATTATATGTTTTCTAACTAATTGAATTACAGAGCCATCCTAAATATTCTTTTAAATATGGAGTCGAAGATAAGCACACAGGTGATATCAAATCTCAAGAAGAAACCCGCGATGGAGATGTTGTTAAAGGATCATATTCTCTCCACGAACCCGATGGTACTATTCTTACTGTTCACTATACTGCCAGCAAACACAGTGGATTTAATGCCGTTGTTGATAGGAAAGGTCATGCTGCCCATCCACAAATTGTCTCAAAAGAACATTATTAAGCTTGTATTGTGCCAATGACTGTTAATTTATATGTAAATTTTATTTTTGTTTGATATAATATATAGTTTTTTATTTGAAAGGTATTTTTATGCAGTATTTTCAAAAAACGTCAGAAAAAATTAAATCTAGAGTTTGACTTATCTACCATCTGAAAATAGCAATTTCACAAAAAAGTGGAACTGATTATCAAGCTACTTTAAAGGATGATATCGGTCCAATCACAATGCATCACAACATAGTGTGTAATACATTGTATATAACTGGTACTGGTGTTTTTAAAATTTAGCGTCGTAGTTGGTCATGCCTATGAGATTGTATGAGCGGACCATAATTTTTAAAACAATAGCTAAATGTCAAAATAATTACTAAATTTTTTAATTTTTTTATTTTTTAATTTAAAATGGTTTTCTCACAAAAGAACAGTTTTGTAGTAGAATTTTATTGTTGTAACGGCCACCAAGTTGATGGTGAATGGTAAATTACTGTGTAGTATTTTTAATGGGCCATTGACTGCTGCTTACTGAGAGGAGATTTTACAGCCATTCTTTGTGCACAGCTTTATGACAATACATTTGTGGACGAGTACTTTCAGCAAGACACTTCACATATCCCTTACAAAACTTTGAATATGGTATAAAAAATGTTTGCTTGTCGATTCATCAGCTAAAATGCAGCCATAACTTACACTTTAAGATCCTGCTACCGCACTGAATATGTGGCCCGATTTAAAACGTTCAATTTTTAGCAACGCTTAAAAATTTTGATGAACTACGTCGGCTGAGTAACACAATTGTTTAAAGAGTCCGCAAATGCTTTCACGACAATAAACGACATTTTGATTATTGGTTATAATCTTGTTTCTTCATTAAAGATTTTTTTTTTGTTTGTTACAACACTACAAGTTCTTTTGATTTAATCTCATTAGCGTGTTAAACTATTAATATATTAAATTAAAAGTGAGGTCAAGTTTAGACGTCAAATGGTAAACGTACGTTTACAGTCTAAAGTAAAAGCTTTGCCGCCAAATTTAAAAAAAAAAACACCCATTAGAACATTAGTAAAGAAAAATGCTCTAACCTACGTGGTTTTGATTCTAATCAGTAATTAATAATATTTGATATTAGTTCACATACTTCAATTATCAAGTTACATTGTACATTAGTAATAGACTAAGCTCGATAATTTACTACTAAATAATAGTAAGCCAAAACCTTTTAGAAAAAGAAGAGAATATAACAAAAATAAAAAAACAATAATTTTCAAACAATTTAAAAGACAAAAAAACAGTTTGATTCATTTCCTTATTTACAAGTCTTAAAAAAATTGATAGCAACGTTATAGGTAATAAAAAGTTCTATTACAACTTTTGTATTTTTCTTTTATTACATTTACTATCTCAAAATTTATGTGAAAAATGTACCAAGTTTTTGTTTTACAAACAATTTTTTTTTTGAACAGACAGAGTTTTATTATATAAAATATATTTTTTTTTACTTTATTTAGAGTTATTATCAAAAAAGCACACTATTTTGTAATTAAAAATTCTCGCGTCAAAATATCTGCTTCTTTGAAAAAGTCGCTAAACTTTTTGTTTATATAATATAACAAATTAAATATTTGAAATAAAGCGATTTTAATATATATTAGAATATATAGAATAGATAAATTAGTAACTACTTATATTAAAATCAAATTTTAAAATTTTGAATTTTTTACTGGTTTTTCATTCGACCATTATGTATTTTGATGTATGACCACGCATAACTTTTCACAGAAAAGTGCAATTTTAAAAAACTTGTTTTTACTAGATAAAATATTTTTCAAATTTGTTGTCATATAAGTTTGACAAATTTTGTTTTTAAGAATACAAAAAAAGCAATAATTGATAGTTCACGCACAAATGTTTTAGATGTAGATCGATTCTGCTAAAAATCGATCGATACACATAATCATTTGTAAATCAATCTTTTACACTATAACATACCAAACTCTAATTTTCTCTAACTCAAATTTTGCCATAAAAAAATAAAAAATTTAAAAATTTTTTTTTAATTAAAATTATCTTAGAAGTTATTTTTATTTAAATTATCTTAGAAATTCTTAAAGAAAAAAGGTATTTGACAGTTGCGACTATAGAGAACTCTGGTTCAGAAAATCATGACATAGAGTTTGTTTGTATAGTGCCGACTCAAAATTATTTACATATTTACATTAGTGTAATTTATTACTATGTATTTGGTTATTTATTTTGTGGTTTTCAAAATAGTTTTCTTCTGAATTTTTTTTATTAAAAAGTTTTTGTTATATTTAGTTCCCAGTGTCAAAACTTGATGTCAAAAAACCAATTATAAAAAATATCTTGAAAATTTTTATCTAAGTTTTGATTCAATTTATATAATACTACACAAAAACCATCAGCTCTTAAATCAAAAAAAAAAATTAAAACTAGGTGATTTAGAAAAGTTTTCTAAGATGAGCGAGATAAAAATAAATACAGTCAAATTAAAATTTTTTGTTTTTTATGTAGTCGATTAAAAATACCTTTTTAATATACTTTACTCAATTTTTAAAGTTAAACACAATGTTTGTTTTATTTTGTAAATAAAAGGTAGCAAATAAAGTGTTATGACCACAGATTATGAGAGTGAAGAATCATAAAATACGTTTACTTGTTTTTGAAAATCAGTGTTAGAACAAAACACACAAGCATCTTTAAACTAAATAAATGAAAGATTAATTTTAATAGTTTTTAGAAAATATTGAAGTCGTCCACCTTTTGCACTCCATCGGTGGAGACGTTATAAAGACAAAAAATTAAAGTAATAATAACGCTTCTCGCCTGATTTACACGTCAAAATACTGTGCTTATTTTTATCTGCATTTTTTTTTCTTAATGACGTCTCTACCAATGGAGTGCAAAACGTTGACAGTTTTTACAAATATTTTGCCACGGCCTATCCTCTTCAATATTGAAGTTTTCATACAATACTTCTCTATTATGTATATGAAGGTATTCTATTCACGTTAAAGATAGAGCTAAAATAAACAAACAACACTGCATGATCACCACGTTTTTGGTATTCTGTGGTGGGGTGGTATAGAAATTATGAGATGGAAGGACCAGATAGACAAAAGCGTAGTTTGAGTGACGAGACAGGGCTTGAGTAAGTACTTTGAACATGAAGAGCATGCACTCTTTGAAGACAACCCTGTAAGAACCGACACGCCTATTGTGGTGGGAGATCACGTAAACCGCGCGTGATAGTGTTTATTTCAGCTTCATCTTTAACGTGAATCTACTATAGTAAGCTTAGCAAGTTATATAAAAAAATACTAACATCGGCGTTAAGGAATCTACAAACACAAATTTAATAAGAAAAACAATTTTCAGCTTGTTTTAGGTTAGACAAAATTTTATCTCCCAAGTGTTAGTTTTTTGTTGGTTCTTAAAAGACCGTTGGTAACAGAAAGAATTGTAACGTCAACAGAAAAGTTTATATAAATCCTTATAATATTTATTTATTATTGAAATCAGAACAATTTAGAAAAATGACAATTAAATTATCTATTTCGAGGTATAGATTAGGCATCTATTACTGCTATATTACATTTTTCAAATTACTTCTATTAAATTGAAGTCACAGTAAATAAGATATTGTAATTATTTTGAGCTCACTTTAATTTGATCTCAAGACGATGATATTAAAGACATCTTTAGGAGTTGTTAGAATAAATATCAAACAATAATAATTATTAAATTTTAATTTTAAACTAAATTAAGTTAGTAATTTACTACGAAAAATAAATGTTGACTTAAAAACATATAAATACAAAAGTCAGATGATAAACAATAAGGTTACTAATCTTTGTATAAAAACCGTCGAATATTACAATTGCAAAAATAAACTATTGTTAGTCTCTATTAATGATATAAATTCCATAAATGTAGATTGTTATTATAACAACTTGATATGGTATATATGAAAATAAAACCAAGCATTTTATAAAATAGATTTTATTTTTTCGTAGGTGTAATTTATTATTGCGTCAGACGCTAGTCATATCATTATTTCACTTTATCGACTTTACTAAAAACATAAGTAAAACGATAAATAATTGTAGACATAATATAAAAAATAGTTTTACTGTAAACTTACGGCAATTATCATTGCTTGTAGGTAAAACCAATCAAATATGTTAGTTGTTTTTGAAAATACAGACACAGCTATAATTTTATTACATATAATTATAAAAGTTTTTATTGCTAAATTAATCAAGATAATAGTTTCATTAAATAACTAAACCTATTTATATAATTGCTATCGCGACAGTTAGAAACTCCCATAAACTTTAACAAATATACATTTTCATATAAAAAAAGCTGGAAAAATTCCGTAATCAGTTAAGTTCAACATAATGAATTAAAAAAAATGTTTACTTTATAGTTTGCTTACAGACAACGTAACTTAATGTGTAATTTTTTCTAAGTTATACTTGGAGCTTTTATTTTTGCATGTAAAAGAGTAGATTCAAAATTTATCTGACTGCATTTATCTCAATTGATAAATTATTTTTTATTAAAACTTGTTTATTATAATGGTTTACTGAACTGCACACCTAACTTGAGCTTTTTTAAACCAAGCAGTATTGGTTAAATTCTTTCAAGCACTTCTTACCAATAATATCTTTTTGAACTCATTGCTTAAGATCGGTAACTTCCGATCGTTCTCAATGCATCGAAAAACGCATTTTTTCACACCCCTGTGTTTTTTACTTTGCAACCAAAACTAAAATAAAAATTAAAACAATGTTTTTTATTTTAATAAAACCATAGCAACCAAAAACAATGAGATTATTTAAAATTTAAAAAATTAGACAATTGACGATCGCAACGCTACCGAACAAAAAAAAAACTATATCATTTATTATTAAAAAAACTTTTAAAGAAAAAATAGGAGATTTGAATAGAACATGAGATAACAAAAACTAAAAAAAAAACAAATAAAAAAGCAGAGAAAGACAGAAAAGTAAAGAAAAAAAAACTTAAAAAAAATTAAACAACTTGAAAAAAAGATACAGAGAAAAGAGATAAAAAACCACATAGCACTTAAAAGTCTGGAGATAAAAAAGTAAAACATAGCTTTTGAAAAAAATAGAAGTGGTAGTGAATATTATAAAGATAAAGATAAGATTGATAACGGTTCAATTAAACAAGTGAAACAAAATGCGGTAATAGAAAAAAAAAGCTATTAAAATAAAGAAGAAAAACTATTTCAACAATATAACGAGAAAAAAAAATGTAAAAAAATTAAAAAAGTTAGCAACAGAAGAAATAATTTAAAAAAATTGATAATGTGTAAGACTCTTTTATTCTAATCTTACGTTTTGCCAAATTTTTACAATTAAATTGAATTAAATAACAGTTAACTCTTTCTCCATAATAAATTTGTCAGGATGTCTATGTTCTACAATTATTAGCTTTAATTATTCACTCGAAAACAGTGTACAGAATAGCAACAGCCAGCTACATTATCATCAACAATCTACTTCAACTCACCCCTCTATCTTCATTGTTAGAGAAACGCTTGAGCAGTCAGACGGATCGATTGGGCGACACATGAAACATATTTACACATAATGTACCTGTCAATAATACCTGTAAAGTAACTCACCGGGGGCTTTTCTCCCCCTCGCAGAATTTTCTTCCTCTCGAACTGATTGTGGAAGACATCACAAGACTCATTGGAATTGGACAACCACTCTATGGACTCGATTGACTCATTCTTCACCCCTTTTCTTTAACATCGTGTTCTCAATGATGTCTTCATTGTTTCGGTACCTCATTATTCCTCCGAATTCAGGGAGACAGCACTGAATTCACATTATTCCTCCGAATTCAGGGAGACAGCACTGAATTTACATTAATCCACCGAATTCAGGGAGACAGCACTGAATTCACATTATTCCTCCAAATTCAGGGAAACAGCACTGAATTTACATTAATCCACCGAATTCAGAGAGACAGCACTGAATTCACATTATTCCTCCAAATTCAGGGAGACAGCACTGAATTTACATTAATCCACCGAATTCAGAGAGACAGCACTGAATTCACATTATTCCTCCAAATTCAGGGAGACAGCACTGAATTTACATTAATCCACCGAATTCAGGGAGACAGCACTGAATTCACATTATTCCTTCAAATTCAGGGAGACAGCACTGAATTTACATTAATCCACCGAATTCAGGGAGACAGCACTGAATTCACATTATTCCTCCAAATTCAGGGAGACAGCACTGAATTTACATTAATCCACCGAATTCAGGGAGACAGCACTGAATTCACATTATTCCACCGAATGCAGGGAGACAGCATCAGCACTGAATTCACATTATTACCACAAAACAACATATGATCAAAAGATCAACACGTTAACTATCTCTCTCTTTCAATAAACAATTAACAGTTTAAATACTCATAATACTGCCCGTCCGACCGCTCTGACCTTTCTTTGATCTACTTTCTCAGCTGACTGACTGGCCTCTACCACCACCTTTCCAGGGATGCTAAGCCGATGTTCTCCCTCTTTTACTTAAGATGCCATATGGCTCTCATTGAGATGATTTAATTAATTATACAAGCGATTTAGCGCCTTATTGGCTTATTTTTACTTTAGAAAATAACTATAAATTATTATAAAATCAAAAACTCTCACAAATGTAATAAAAAAATTATAGAAGAATTAAAAATATAAGTAAAAAAATTTTTAAAATAAAAACTTGAAAGAAAAAAGCAAAAGCAATAAAGATAATGTTTTAGAACGTAGCTAGAACAAAAAACAAAAATAAAAATTTAAGAAATATGTAGAAAAAGTAGACATAATAAAAATGACAAAAATCTGGATTCATTAGAAAAAATAGATAGAATACAAATGATATTGCAGTTACGCAAGAAAAGAAACCAAAAAGAAAGACTAAAAAAAAGATAATGTTGTTCATAGCAACAAAAAAATAGTAAACACAAAAAAGTAAAATAAAAAACATAAAAAAAAAAAATAATAGAAAGTAAAATAATAATAGGCAAAGAACAGTAAGTAAGTATATTTGTGTTCCACTATGTACATAGACAATCCATCAAAAACGAAAAAAAAAAATTACAATAGAAAAAATAGATAGAATACAAATGATATTGCAGTTACGCAAGAAAAGAAACCAAAAAGAAAGACTAAAAAAAAGATAATGTTGTTCATAGCAACAAAAAAATAGTAAACACAAAAAAGTAAAATAAAAAACATAAAAAAAAAAATAATAGAAAGTAAAATAATAATAGGCAAAGAACAGTAAGTAAGTATATTTGTGTTCCACTATGTACATAGACAATCAATCAAAAACGAAAAAAAAAAATTACAAGTTTTGACAATGCAACTTAAGATAGTAGTTAGTAACTAGACAATAACCGGTGTTCTGTTGAAAAATTCTTCAAAAGAGTAAACTGGATTTTCTAAAAGAAACTGTTTAGTATGTGTTTTTAGGTTTGCTGAAGGAAGTTCTTTAATATTGGGTGCTAACATGTTGAAGAAACAGACGCCGTAGTATCCTGTCGTTTTGCGCGTTATTGGACCTATTTCTGGTATTGTGTTGATGGTCGCTTGTGGTATATGTATTTTCATTCTCTTTAAGATACATAATACTCGATAAAATGTATAAACTCGGCACTGTTAAGATTTTTAATTCTAGAAATCTATGTTTGCAGTCTGCACGAAACGGCCGACCGGTCAACACCCGAATACATCGTCTTTGTAGTCCAAAGACTTTTTTAGCATGTACAGAATGACTCCAACACCAGATTGAATAGGACATTTTACTGTGGAAAATGCCAAAGTAGGCAGTTCTAAGAACTGAAATTGATACTAAGGTTTTAAGCTGTCTCAAGATGAAAACTGATTTTGATAGAGCTTTACATAGATCAGTGCAGTGCGGCAGCCAGGTAACCCCTGTGTCTAGTTGCATGCCTAAAAATTTTACAGGTTTGCGTTATAAGATGTTGCAACGTCTTAACAAAAATACAATTTGTTGCTGTTTATTGTTGTTAAGCAGTAACTTGTTAGCCCAAAACCAATTTTCTAGAGTTTCATGATTTGATTAAGATAATCGAATTAATTCATCAAAGTTGACTAAAAAAAAAAGAGCTAAAACTGATCCCTGTCTAATCGAAATATTCCTACAACTAAATGTTTTGCAAGAGACATATTGCGATTTATTGATCTTGATAGACTTAGACTGCTCTTATTACATCCATATAGTTCTAATTTATGCAAAAGAATTTTGTGATTTACACAGACAAAAGCTTTAGTCAGGTCGTACAAGTTCAGATGTAAGAATTCGTTCCTTTCGAAACACATTGATACTTCCTAACACAATTTTGCAATTGCTAAGCTTGTTGATCTGTTGTTGCGGAAACTAAATTGAGACGGATTAAATAAATTATTTGTTTCAAAATATTTATACAGCTGTCTTTCTAAGAGCTTTTCAAAAACTTTCCTTAGAATTGGTACTTTCAGACCGCTAGGAAAAACAGATTGTCGAATACATTGGTTGAATAAATCTGTAAAGGGATAGAAAATAATAATGATAATTGATTTCAGTGTTTTGGAAATTAAGTTATATGTATCTAGACTGCCACTGTTTTTTAACGCTGTTATGGTGCCTAATTACTTGATTAAAATAATTAAAGTTCTGTTCAGCTTAAGTAGCGTCACCGTTTTTTGTGAAAGTCTAGTCGACTTTGATTATTAATATTGTAGAGCCGAAAAATACCTAAGTTGGTGGTTGGTCGATAGGTTAAATCCTTATTATGCGACTTTACTTTAATTGGATGAGTTTATATATTGATTAATAAATTAGCATGATCAGAAATGAAATGTTCCTCAACCTTCACAGAAAAGAGATTTTTTTTAATATTAGTGAACGCGTTATCCAAACAGTTTTGCTTTCTCGTGTTTTTAAAACTTTGTTGAGAGAGACCGTATGTTAGGAAGAGATTAACTAAATCAGTTTTGTTTTTTCCACGCTTGTTGAAGTGTAGATTAAAATCTTCGGTGATAACAATGCCGAATCTGTAGAAATTAGTCAAAAGTTTGTTAAGTTTCCTCAGAAAAACTAAGAAGTTTTTCAGGGAGAAACGGTATAAGATGAAAAAATATATGCTATCAAGAATGAATCCACACCTCACAGTTATATTCATTCATCTCCAAAAATTGAAACATTGCCAGACTTGATTCTGTTCTCCATTTTGAATTTATTTTCTCCAAAAGCGCAGGAGCCACCACGGCTCCCATCTTCTCTACAGAATTGAGTCAGTAAGAGTATTCGTAAGATCAACCGCCGCCAGCTCACTAATAGACATCCAGTGATCCACTAAAAAAAGAAGATTAAAATGTTTGTCTTGTCTTAGCAATTGTAAATCAGCTAATTTATTTCTGAGACATTAAATGTTTAAAAAAAATATCCTAATTTCCTCACAATATTGATTTTTAATTTTTTGTAAACTTGGGGCTTTATTTCCGTTTTCTATCCTTTGAGTTTCCATAGATCGTCTTTTTGGCTTGTTGTAAGTTTGAGTTGTTACGCTCTTCTTTAGGGCAAAACTTTCCGACCAAAATGTACTACTAATTTTTGTTCGAAGGGTCTTATAACCGGGTTACGTGGCCATAAATCAACTGCCATGGCATTTTTAGCTGACGATCTACTTACCTTCACTTGTTTCGTAATTTAACCACTTTCAGAAGAGTCATGTCTGTCTTATAAAGAAATGATATTATTTGATCTGCAGTAGTTGTGAGACGAAGTCTGGATACAAATATAAAAGTACGTCCTTCTACCTCTTCGATTTTCGCATCTTCACTTGGCCCAATCCGGCCATTTTCTTCCTCCTTGCTTGATCTTTGATGTAGCCGTTTTTATCTTATACGACTTTTTTTAGGCGTATAAGATGGTCTATCTGCCTAAGTAAGTAAAGAGTGAAAACAATTTATAAAACAAAAATAAAAACATCGAGAAAAAAAATTGAGAAAAAAACAATAATAAGAAAAAAAAATAATAATAAAAAGAAATTTTAGTGCAAGATTGAGAAAATAAATAACCTGAAATCAAAAAAAAAAGTAACAAAAAAGAATACAAAAGACAAGAACAATAACAAGAACAAGAAAAGATTGAGAAAGATTTTGGAAAAAAGTGATATGAACTTACTTGAAGCTATAATCATGTGTGCATAACAAACATGCACACGTTATTTCAAATCCTTTAAAATCACTGAGCGGTTTTGTAAGCCGGACTTCTTAATAGATATATGTTAACATGTAAATAAAACACACATTTATAAATAATAAATTTAACTTTTAACAAAAAAAACTAGCACAAAATTAGACACTAGCACAAAATGCTTCGTAAACCCACTGTTAACCTTTTGATTAGAATAATCAAAAGATCTTTTCTAAACGGTTTGAAAAGACAAACAGATGGCCTAAATAGAAACAAAAAAATTTTCAATATAGTTTCTTAGGCATTACTAACAAAAGATAATTTGATTTAAGTAACCGTTTCAAAAGATTCTCCAGGTAAAAAGAGTAGAGGTAGACCGTTTACATCTAGGGATGAAGAAATTACAAGAGCAGCCGGCTCAAACTAAAAACAACATTAGAAGAGATCGCATTGCTGCTGTAGCACGCAATATTATTAACACTCCAAGTATTAACATAGCACGAAAACCTAAATGTCTATCTAAAAGAGAAACTTTCTACAAAAGATTAACCGGTAACACAAAATAAGCTCGGTGTTTGCATGACTTCGAATGAGTATTTACAAAAAAATGTCGTAAAAAAATGCTGCACAAAATTTAAACAGAATAGATTTGATGGGTTTAAGAAAATTTAAACCAACTATATCTGATGATTACATAACCGTCATTTTTTTTAAATAACAAAAAAATGTTTTAAAGAAAAAAATCAAGGAATAGAAAGGGTTCAGAAACAAGAGATTGTTAAACATTTTAAAAAACATGATACGGAAACGATTGAATTATTACAATAATTGATATAGTAATGATCCTTGATGGTATGATCCTTCTCACCAAGGGTCATGGTAGGGAACCAGAAAAGATTACCAATATGCGATAATTTATTTGGTACACCATACTACATTACTACTCTACGGATACGTTCTTTCCACTATGCTATTACTATCTCTGGTTATAATTTCTACCATCTTCTTTCGGATTCCACGCACCTGGGTATGTTGGGCATAGCATGTTTTCTTTTGTGACAATTGATCCCTATTGGTAAATCTAATACAGAATACTCTTAATAAATATCCATCAGTGGTCTTAACATCAGCAGAAGCTTCAATCAAGGTCTGCCACTTCTTAACCATTGATCGAAGTTTATCAGTGGTCAAGTCCATTCCATGGAAGTTTGTAAGAACGTTTCTTCCTTGAACGTCTTCAGCAATAAGTCTGAACTTCCTGAACGACCTTTCAGCATCATTATTGTTTTGTAAATCCGCCAAAGACACTTCAAAAACTCTGGCTTTTAGACCCTCAGAAGCAACTTTTGTGCCCTTAGTACGATTTACCAATGTTTTTCCCACTTGCCTTGTGGCAAACATAGACGGTGCCTTCACATCGTACCAATCTTTTCGTGTAAAAGGGTTCACAATCTTCTTCTTAACTCCTTTCTTGCCACCCTTCGAGAGACCTTTATTTTTACCAACTGCCATATTGAGCCACTACACAATATTAAGATTTGTAAAACTATGTTGGACGATAAAATAACATTATGAGAAATATGATAAGCAACAGAATATTACAAGAAGAAAAACAAATCATGCTGAACTACTTATAAATAAAAGAGCGAGTAGTTCTGTAGTTAATAAAGATTTATGTAAGCAGTTTGAAAAAACTAGTTGTAAGGGTTTACAGTTATCAGACTTGTTAGGTTAATCTGCTGATGAATTCAACCCAAATCTCTCTACCAAAAGTTTTAAAAACAAGAACCTATCAAAACAATGATAACTCAAATCAGAAAGTCTTATTACATAATCAAAGTAAACTCGGTAGAAGCAAAGCCTTACAAAATTACAATAATTTTTAGATTTTTAATTTTTCGAGACAGCTAAGCAAAATTTTCAACAAAATGAAGAATTAAACCAGAACTATAGAAAGCTTTCCAATTTAATGAAAGATAAAATTCATAATTGTGCTGTGTTATTGGCAGCTTTTTGAAACAAAGCAAAAGATACAAAGCTTAGAGTATTACATGATATTTTAATATTAATAGTGTCAATTTAGATGTAAGTGGCAAAAAATATATATATATATATATGTATTGTTTTATATTGATTGTATGAAGACGTATTAAATAAAATAGTGTTCTTTAAATCAATTTTTTATTTTAAGTTAATGACAACAACAGTAGAAACTAGTTTTTATGAAAAACATGATCTAATTTATTTATTTATATATCGTTTTTTTCGACTGTTTCGACTATCAAGATTTTTCTAAAGACATTCCGTGGTCTAAATAGTTTATTTACTCAATGCTCTTTACTGCCAGTACTACATAACTGCATATTGTTAAAACATTGTCTTTCAAACAAATTTTAGAAAATTTCAATTTGCATTAACAACAAAATGTTCTGTATCAACTCAATTTTTAATTTTTTTAGAAAACTTTTAATTTGTTCTAAAATTGTCAGTTCTATCGACAGAAACCGATAAAATCTTAAACATACCGCGAATGTAACAAATGTCATACCTGCCAGAGATGTTTTAAAATCTTCGCTCGGATTTCAAACAAACATCTACGGCTGTTATTTATTACATCCTAGAATTCCTAGATATGTTAATAGCTATTATCCAACACCTTTTTATTATGACGTTATAAAAATGATGTTTTTGATTAAATTATGGGGTCTATAAAACACCAGTGGTTTTATGAGTCAAAAATAAAACTGTTTTTATATAATTCAACAGTTTACAGAAAATAGAACATATTACAATTACTATTAGAATAGTACAATTTATTGAACATCAAAAAATACGATACATAAAATTACATTTGTTGAGATTTACGTTAACATTTTTACATTAAAAGATAAACAAAAATAATAACAAAATTGACCTACCTTCAACATCAAATATTTTTTATTAGGAGCTTCTGGGTTTTGATCAATATTTAAGAACTCTTACAGAAAGAGGTGTTGAATAAAACTATATATTGTACTCGTGTCTTAACAGCAAATAAGTCACTCAACAAAAATTAGGCCACTCAAGCAAGCTCTCGTTAAACATTTCTTTCGTGACTTACTTGCCTTATAAAACACTTGTATAATAAATAGCTATTATACGCCGATAATATACTAACAATAGGAACAAGTGATAGATTTTCGACAGAAAGTGAATAAAAAAACATAACTATTTAAACATTTACGAATTACAAAAACTTTCGTGCCATGGTCAACTCTCTAAATGATATAACGACTCAAATACACACACACTACTCGAAAATATGCATAAATTGAAAAATGATTTATTAATTTTATATATATTTTTTAATTTCTACCCGGTTTCAAAGGTACTACTTTAATGACGGAGGATTGTGTCATGTGTGCCAACCTACTTTAATAAAAGTAAAATCTATCAGTTTATAAAGTATAGCAATCTTCTGCGATATGCGTCTTTATATGCATCTTTGCTATTAATGGTGTAATATCCAGTAAAGCATGAAGGTTATTTCAGTAATCTTTAAACGAATTATTTTTTGTTAAATAGGTACTGTAACATTAAAAGATTATAATTGTTATTACACGGCGTAAAATTAATCAGACTGGCGTGACAAAATTACCGAAGAAAGTCCACCACAACCTTAACGGTTGTGGGTCAATTTACAGAATAATTGAGTAATATCAAGCACTTGGCAATGATACTTAAAATAAAACACAAAAACGCAAGGGCTGTCTTAAATAGTGTATAAATAGCGTTTGCAAGCAAAAATAATTTATAGTATCAGAAACAATGTTGTTTGATAAGGTAATATCAATCAGCTATTAATTAAAATAAAATAAAAAAGTACATTTATTTCAGGTTATTGTTGTATTGAGCTTGATTTATGGTAGTAAAGCTGTGTATATAAAATATCCATACGCTTCCGGCATTTACGACAAAGCTGCTCCGATATTAAATTATGGACTTTACAATAAAGCTGCTCCTGTGTATGAGGTGCCAGTATATCAACAAAATATTGGTTATCCTAAATTTGTAGAGCAAGGATATCCTAAATATAGTTATGGTGGCCAAGATTATTATGTAAGTATTTAGCAAAAGCTGTATATTATTATTTTATTAAGCAATTACTTTATACAGGCATATCCCAAATATCAGTTTAGTTATGGTGTGAACGATCCCCATACTGGGGATCAAAAATCTCAAGAAGAAGTACGAGATGGAGACGTAGTTAAGGGCTCTTATTCTTTAGTAGAACCTGATGGTACCATTAGAACAGTTCATTACACAGCTGATGATCATAATGGATTTAACGCAATAGTAAGCAAATCCGGACATGCGATTCATCCGGTGCCAGTAATCTATGACAAAGCTTATATTGCCACTCCTAAAGAATACATACCAGAACCTACATACAATGGTTATTATTAGAAAAATGTTTTAGATAATATTTATCGCAAAACTTTTCCTGTTGTGCAAAAATAAAACTGTATTTATCAATGTTCTTATGTTTTCTTCCATTATAGTTTTTTAAGCTATAAAACACTGACCAAGTAGGAGTGAGTAGAGAGAAAAAAATGACTCTAAACTAAAATAAGTGTCGTGATGAACGTTAGAAAAATATACGAAATTAAAAAGAAAAAAATTATTTTAGTTGAATTAGACAAGTAAAGAAATAAAAAGTAATGAAAAAAAAACATTTGAAAGAAATAAAAAATTAAAAAAAGTATTTATTTATAAAGTTTAGACAATGATAAGACAAAAAAAAATGCAAATAAAATTAAGAGAATTAACCGCAGAAGAAAGAAGTAAAGAAAAGAACGCAATAATACTTTACTAGAAAATCTGGGTAGAAGAAAAACTTAGAAAACGAAAAAAAATCTATAAAATTAACAAAAGCGCAAAAAACATTTAATAAAATTATTAGATAAGATAAAAAAAAATTTAAAAAAATAAGTGAAAAAAACGTGTAATAACCGCATCTAATAAAAAACTAAACCAAAAGAAAAGTAATAATGTGTTGGAAAAAATACTAAAAAAATTGAAGATAAGTGTTAAAGACAAAAAAAAATTGAAAAAAAAATAAAGAAAAAACCTAAAACAAGAAATAAAGATGGTGTTTTGAAACGTAGCTGGAATGAAAAACCAAAAATTTTAAAAATATGTAAAACAATATGACGTAATAGCAATGACAGAAATTTATATTCAATAGAAAGAATAGACAGCATAAAAAAGTATAAAAAAAATACAAATAAAAATGCAGTTATCCAGAAAAAGAAAACAAAAAAAGACCATAGAGAGTATAATAACAACAATAAAAAATGACTTTGTTGACGGAAACAAAAAGAGAAAAAAAATTATAAAAATATAAAGAGAAAAGTGTAATAAAAACAGAACTGAATGTTCTTATATATTCTCAAATATGCTAGGAAAAAATAGATAAAAGATAGTAAAATAAAATACTAAAAAAGATAAAGAAAAAGAATACACATACAAAGAAAGAGAAGCGGCAACAGTAATTGACTGTATAGTAGCTAATGATAAAGCGTTTGAAGATAAAAACAAAACAAAAATCAGATTACTTCCCCATGATAGTGACAATAAAATAAAGAATAACAGAAAAAAACAAAAAAGTGCAAGAAAATAGAAAAAGACGCTAGGCTAAAAAAAATATAAAAAGATATAAAAAAAATTTAACAACAAAGACAAACCCAAAAGAATAAAAAACAAAAAATAGTAGAAAAAACTATAAAAAACAATAAAAAAATCAGTTAAAGAAAAGTAAAAAGATATACAATAAATGAAAGTGACAGAAGAACAAATAGTAAGATAAGGATAGCAAACGACTGCAGATCGAGAGGTCTTCGGTTCAAACTCGGTCCCCGGTGAGAACTGCAGACGCTGGACAGTGCGAGACCAACGCCTGCCGAAGTCAAAAACAAGCCTAGAATTTCTAGGGAAAATGAGCGTAGTGTTCAAATACAACAATAGATCAAATTAGTCGCATTTCTGTAAGGTGGAAAGCGCCAAACGACCCCTTCTCAATATACAATCTACAAAGGATAGCAAAAAAAATGCTACATTAAAGAAAGAATATAAGTATAAAAAAAATTTGAA
Organism: Lagria hirta; assembly: GCA_947359425.1. Classification (NCBI taxonomy): domain Eukaryota; kingdom Metazoa; phylum Arthropoda; class Insecta; order Coleoptera; family Tenebrionidae; genus Lagria; species Lagria hirta. Next base: position 33,574,209 of record OX375794.1, read on the forward strand.
GAAGAAAAAAAGAAGTAAGAAAAAAGTTAAGAAAAAAATATAAAAAACATAAAATGTCAAAAAAAATAAATTTTAGCAAAAATAACAACTTTAAAAAATAAAAAAATGCTCTAAAAAGAATAAAATAATTGCGTAGATTTGTATGCTTAAAAAATAATCAAATTATTTAGATACTATAATGTACAATTATTGTTATTTTTGAAGTCGGTGTCAGCCACGGTAGGTTTGTATAAAGTTGTATATATTATGATATACTAATCTTAATATTAGCATTTACAATTTTTAAACTAACTACACGCGACGCACAGGCGCGTAGTTAATTACACATCCCTTCTTAACTGACACCGACTCCAAAATAACAATAATTGTACATTATGGTGTCTAAATAAATTGATTGTTTTTAAAACATACAAATCTACGCAATTATTTTACACTTTTTAGTGCATTTTTTTATTTTATAAAGTTGGTTTTTTTTTTGTTAAAATTTTTTTTTGTTTTTTTATTTTTGTGGATTCGATTACTATTATTTGTTTTAATATGAGTAAACCTACTAAATGCACTGCTGAATATGAGACAACGCTTTTGAATGAAACCAACGAAGAAAAGGAGAAACATTTATTTCAAAATAGAAAATCTACTGTTTACTTAATATTTAATTAACTGATACTTTTTTATGATTTGCGCTTATATAAGTAAAATTTAACATTTTTACAAATTTTTATAATAAATTATTGTAAGTGTCAAAAATTTATGTAAAAAAAAAGCATCAATTAGAATAACTTAAAAACTACTGATCAAATCTTGATCAAATTTAAATAAGATTAATTGAAAAGCACCAGCTTCCAAATGAAAAAAAATCAAAATCTGTTTTCTCAGGAAAAAGTTCTAAGATAACACACATAAAAAAAAATACAGTCGAATTGATAACCTCCTCTTTTTTTTTAAGTCGGTTGAAATATATATATATATATATATATGATTTATATATATATATATATATATATATATATATAAAAATCATCTTGAAATATATATCTAAATATATCTAAACAGAAAAAAATACATTTAAAAAATTAATAAAAATAGAATGGCAAAAACATTTTGAGGAGGTAATACAGAATACAGAAAAAGCAATTGGAAGAAAAACCATAACAATAAAATAAAATAAAAAGAATATGGCATTAGAAGAAATGAAAAAACCAATAAATAAACTAATATAAGAAAGAGCACTTTATATAAATATATAAATAAATAAATAAGGTAGGTGAGAGGTTGACCAAAGTAATAAACGATATATGAAAACATAACTTGTTATTATGTGCAAATTAAGTGCGAATGTAGTGTGTCAGCTATTTTTGTTTCAGTAAACTAGCCGAGTGACAGATTTTACTTTTTTCGAATGAAATGGCTGGCTGGTCATAGAATTAGAAGCTAAGTTTGTGAGTCTTGGAAAAAAGCACATATAAGATTTCATCACAAAATATTAGTTAGTCTTATGCTTGCAGATCCATTTATGTATACATTGTTACATTGGCATATCAGTTTTATGAAAAAACATGCAGATTTTTTTTGTTAGCATTGACACAATTGCTATTGTTTATTATTGCTTTTTATGTAAAATGATTAAAATTGAAAACCTCCGGCAAAAACCTTGTTTTGTGCTTAGCCAGGTCTTACTCTTGAGTTGACATAATAATAAACTAAATAATAAACTACTAGTACTACTAGTTTATTATACCACTACTAGTGGTTTATTATAATAAACTACTAGTGGTAGTTTATTATTTAGTACAAGTAATACTAATAAACTACTAGTATTTATTAGAGCCAAATACTACTATTTTAAAAGAATCGTAGTGTTATCTCAATTGCAACAATGAATTGCAATTGCATTGTTTTCAACCATTAAATTCTTTCAACTTTTCTCGCCGCAAACACTGTAGCCAATGATCATCTAGATTTTTATATCTAAACTGCGGGCTTCTTGAGAAGGCTACTAATTTCTCCTAAACTACATATAGTACATATAGTAATGGCAGAAGTTATGATAAAGCAAATGGTAATGGTAAAAGTTGTGGAGAAGCAGATGAAAATGGTCGAAGTCAGAGCAGAGAATGCCCTCCGCAAAGCTGCGATAGAGAAACAATCCTTGCGGGGACAATCTTCCTGTGAGTTACTTGATAATTATTATTGACAAGTACATTATGTGTTAACGTGTTTTATCTTTGGCTAATATAACCTGTTCAATTCGTTCAAGACGGTAATCTTAACGACGGTCACACAGGGAGTGTAGATGTAGAGATCGTTGATAATGATGTAGTCTGTTAACATTGCATTTAAGGTGTATTCATATCTGAAAGCAAATACAGTAAAACAATCTGAAATCAATTGTATTTTAAATAAAATTAGGTAATGTAATTATTATCCCGGCGCCTTCACCATTATTCTTATGTAAATTCCATCAAAAAACTACCCCCCATAATAAAAAACAACAAAAATATAAATTGTAAGACTATGTTTTAAAAAAAATAGTTGCTAAATTTCTAAAACTACCTTGCGATGTACTGTCATCAAGAATAAGCATTGCATCATTCTCTAAGAACGCCTATCAAATGATTTAGGTTTAGATTTTAGCAGGAAATGATCTCCATGCAAGTATTGCACTTTCAAATTGCAAATATTTTGAACGGCAATTAATAATGTAGCACCTAATGTTTGTGTATTTTTTAACTATAAAGTGAACGTGTTGAATATAGTATAAAAGAAGGAAGAGATTTGTAAATAAACAGTGTCTAACAAACAGTGCTTTAGGACAAACCATGATCTCTCAAGTAGAACTACGATAGAAACCTATTTAACTTGATTTAATTAATATTTTTTTAGTTTTTTGGTTTAATTTTCGTTGTTGGGTTTGTCAGTGCAGGTTTATCTTACGCCGGAATTGGAGGATATGATAGTATTGCTCTAGGCTTGCCCATCAAAAATACTGTTCTGAACTATTATGTATGAAATAGCATAAAATTTGTCACGATTTTGACAATAATTAATATTTTGTAATTTTTGCGTTCCAGACACCGGCACAATACGAATTCAAGTATGGAGTAGCAGACCCAAAAACTGGTGATAATAAGCAACAGTCAGAAGTTCGCATTGGTGATACTGTAAAAGGACAATACTCATTGACTGAGCCCGATGGTACAATTCGGGTTGTAAAATATACAGCTGATGGGCACAATGGTTTCAATGCCGTAGTATCTCGAATTGGTCATGCAGTACATCCACAGCTATATACACAGAAAACTATTGGAATCCCTCTTGGAAATCTGGGTCTACAAGGTATTCCAATTTGATTCCAAACTTGGCCTGTCTTGGATATTTCAAGATAGTTTTTATAATTTATATTTTTAAGTTTTGAACAGTGCTTTTTTATGCTTTTTTGTATAACAAACTCAGAGACAGTAATAAAGATAAATCATGACTTGAATTTGAACTATTGTGCACTCTTTACAATACACCTAATAGTCTACACTTTTTTATTTCTTAATTTTAGCCGCTACAAGTTTTAAAGCACAACAGTTTCTAGCGGCACAAAAAGTACACTCCCCGTTATAAAACTTCATAAAAATTAATTGATAACTTTGAAATCTTTAGCACTATAAACTATTCACACAGGCTTAACCTTTGTCAAAAAGCTTTTTTAGTAACTCTAGAGAGCTTTTTCTATCACTATGTGGTCATCATCAGAAGATAAATAAAACGAAATTATTGTTTACTTGCTTTGTTTTTATGAATTCGACCGCGTTCAGATAGACATAGCTATTTATTTGCTTGACTAATTTTAAACTGTTAATAATAATATTATGATTACTATTGAAAGCGTGCTTGGCTATACTCGGCTTATTCAATTGGCCGTGTTTTAAGTAAACTAAGTGCACTTTGTATCTGGTATCAACTTATTTATGCGTTTGCCCTATATAACATTATTACACTTTTTGTAGACAATTTCAGATTTTTCTAGAAATGAAGTTTTGCCTTTCCGGCTTCCTAGCAATTTTTTTGATTTTAATCCTGACTTATAAACCGCTTTCAATCCTAAATGTTTTACACTATTCAGTCCGTTAGTTATTTTAAGTTCAAAAGATATTAAATAAATTTTAATTTTGTTTATTTGTTTGAAAAGTTATGCAATTTTTGACATTTTCTTAAAACTTTTGTTTATCTATAATTTTATTAACTACTTCTTTATTATATCTATTAATATTAGCAACTTTTTTTATAAGTGATTTTTTATTGTAAAACATTTTTTGATTTAAAGAAAGGTGCAATAATCTGTTTTGTTAATCTTAAGCAGTGGTTTAAGTCATTAGGTATGTATCTTAAGATACTTGTTTTTTTTTATAAATACATCAAATTATAAATCGACGGTTGCTTTTTTAATTACGTTTACATCATAAGAAAATATATACATTGTTATTAATTTCTTCGCTATGATTGAATTTTAATTAAGAAAAACAATTTTTAAATTTAAGACAAAATTGGAGGCGTTTTACGAATTATTAAAAATTGCAAAAACCTTATATCTATTCTAGGAAAACATTCAAAACGTTTGAATTATTATCAAAATGATATCAAATGATTATCATCAACACTATACTTTTTTTGGCAAAGGCGGAAGCGCGCGCATCGAAAAAAACCCTACATACAATATAACAACTTTCGGTGCATTTTCAAGAAACTGCTGCTAATTTAACTGTCAATAATGACAGTGTCAATAAATTGTTTAGGTTTATATGACCTCACACAAGCACCGGAATCTCTAAAGACTTGCAATAGTGGATAAAAATGTGACACAAGTTGCCATGAAAACCAAGCTTTGCGCTCTAAACCACACAGGATTTGCACGCCGTCTTGTTTGACAGACAAAAGTGAGGTTAGGATAAATTGACACGTCTGGCTGACAGTGCTGACACCGCTTTTTCATAAAATTGTGCTGTGCTGCTGTGTAAACAGGACGTTGCTTTAACCAATAGAAAGGGAGTATTTTAAGAGCAATTCCAAAGATGCCCGATTCGTCTTGCCAATAGCCGAAGAATATAGTATAGTCACAAATGACATTATACATTGACCCATCTTGTCTACTTAATTTGGATGTAAAATTTTGCCGTTTCATTGAAAAATTGATTGTTTTACAACAACTCTGTTAATCTTATGTGTATGAGATTAGACAAAACCCTGAAAATGCAGTTATTTTTCCAAAAGTAAACAATCAAAAAAAGCCTAAACCCTTTAAAAAGCATTAATTTTTCTACACTCTAAAAGTATAAATTTTTTTAAAATAATGTAAAGTTACCTTAAGCACTATCTAAAACACTAGCAAAAAATCTTGTTTTACACTTTTGGGTGTGTAAAATAATAGCTTTTTTACTTCAAACTAAAACATTTAGCGTCTTAAAAATTAAGGTTAAATCTTACAAATATAACTGCTTTTTTAATAGTCAACAACCAAAAAAACCTAAAACTCTTCAAAAATCATTAATTTTTCTTCAGTCTAAAACTACTCATACTCAAATATCTGTAGACCAACAAAAAATGAGCACACGAGAAAATAGGGTAGAATCTTGCAAATTTAGTGTTTTCTCAAAAGTAAACATTATACAAACAATAACTAAAAAATCTTACAAAATGACTTATTTTTAAGCACCCCATAATGGCTTTTTATTTCGAAACAAGAACGTTTGGCGTTGTAAAAAACAAGATAGAATCTTACAAATTTAGCTGTTTTTTTAAAGGTCCACAACCAAAAAGGCCTAAAACCTCTCAAAATTAATTTGTTTTACCCCAAAAATAAATACTTACAAAAATTATGGAGATAATCAAAAATTGAGCATACAAAAAAACCGTTGAAAATCGCCTAACATCATGTCAAATTATCTCACAAGCACTCTGACATACTGTGTTTTTTAATACTCTAAAATGTCTTTCTATTTTTGGACCACACTAATGGCGATGCAAAAAAAAGAGACAAACAACATCAAATGAAAGAGGTATGTTTGGCGTATTAAAAATATTGTAAACACGTTTTACTGGCGTAGTTTTTTGATTTGCGTTCTAAACAGACGCCCCACAACAGATTTTTCCTCACTTATAAAAGTAACAAATGCGCAGTCAAGTCAGTTGAAATTCGTACTTTTGAAAGTGTACCAAGCAGAATTGCTAATTATTTAGATGTACCGGAACCATCACTTTATACGGGGCATTTTTTCGCCAATCGTTAGCACTCGCTTTGCTATCACAGCCGGCAGTAAGAACAATTTAAAACACCACAAAGGGTAGAAAAGCGACACGATTGCAATATCGTGTCTGTGTTAAATAATCTGTGCCAAATAAAAAGAAAATCGCAAAAACAATTTTAGGTAAAGAGCAAACTCCGAATACTTGCTGATACTAACGATAATGCTACTAAAGACGTACAAATTGTTAAAATTGACAATAATTGTCAAACATTTTCAATTTTAGGTTCTTGGAATTTAGGAATTGATTTTTATAATGCGTCAGAGTTCACGTTTAATATAACAAAATATTAGCAAATCTGTTTTGCATTCCCTGTTCTTTTTTTAAATGTGAATTTTCTCAGAATAAAATGTCATAAGTTAAAAAATCTTAACTTTTTTTAATTTTTACGGTTGGCGATAAAATTTTGTTACTTACCTGTTACTCGCTTAGCTCGCTTTTTTCACTCGGCTCATAAACTCAGACTTGTTCGATAAAGAATAACTTTACTGACTTGGTGACTTGGTTCATATAAAACAATTTTATTATACAGTCGTTTTCGGATTAAATATATAAAGATAAACCCGGACGTAATACGATCGACTAGCGCTTAAATTTAATAACGAATAATGCATTTTGACGTTTTTATTAGACAGAAGACGGTCGATGGTCGAGCTTTGGTATAGTCTATAAACATTCTTTAAAAATACGCTGACACATCGGCCTACTCGTTTAAAATAACGGATTTACTATAAAAACATTTTTATTTTCCGTTAGTTTACAGTGACAACAAACAATGAAAGTTGTCTTTATAAAAAACCATCTAGAAGCATTATTTTAAACTTTTTTAAAACTTTAGTTTGAGTTTATTATAAATTGTAATATATTTTAAAAGAGTTAAAACAAATTTTAAAGACGTTAAATTTTTTTTAAAAATGTCAGTTATAGTTTTCTTCATGAAAAACCATCTAGAAGCATTATTTTAAACATTTTTAAAACTCTAGTTTGAGTTTATCATAAACTGTAATATATTGTAATAAAGTTAAAACAAATTTTAAAGACGTTTAAATTTTTTTAAATTGAAAATTATGGAAAATAATTTTTGTTTCTAATTAAAAAACTTTTAAACTATTTCAAAACATTAAAACATTTTTTGTAATTAGTTTATAGTAATTTGTTTTCACTTTTAGTAATTTTAAAACGTAAAAATAAATTTTAAAAATTATATATAATAAGATCAATTAGATTTATTTTATATTATTAAAAAATTCTTAAAAATTCTTAAAAATTCTTAAAAATTCTTAAAAATTCTTAAAAATTCTTAAAAATTCTTAAAAATTCTTAAAAATTCTTAAAAATTCTTAAAAATTCTTAAAAATTCTTAAAAATTCTTAAAAATTCTTTAAAAATTCTAAAAAATTTTGAAAAATTATTAAAATTATTTAAAACATTAAAAAAATTTTAACATATCTTTAAAAAAAGTTGAAAACAAATTTGTTTTCACTTTTAGTAATTTTAAAACGTAAAAATAAATTTAAAAAATTATACATAATAAGTTCAATTAGATTTTTTTTAAATTATTAAAAAATTTTTCAAAATTCTTTGAAAATTCTAAAAAGTTTTGAAAAATTATTAAAATTATTTAAAAAATTAAAAATCTTTAACCTATCTTTAAAAAAAGTTGAAAAAAAATTTTAAAGACGTTTAAAAAATTTTAAATTAAAAATTATTGAAAATAATCTTTATTTCTTATTAAAAAACTTTTAAACCATTTCAAAACATTAAAATATTTTTTTTAACTAGTAATTTATTTTTACTTTTAGTAATTTTAAAACGTATTAATAATTTTTTAAAATTATATATAAAAGTTTAATTAAATTTTTTAAAAATTATTAAAAAATTCTTAAAAATTTTTTGAAAATTCTAAAAAATTTTAATAAATTATTAAAATTATTTAAAAAATTAAGAAAAACTTTAACATATATTGAAAATTATTGAAAATAATCTTTATTTTTTCTTAAAAACTTTTTAAACTATTTCAAAACAATAAAATATTTTTTCTAACTAGTTTATATTAATTTGTTTTTATTTTTAGTAATTTTAAAACGTATTAATAAATTTTAAAAATTATATATAAAAAGTTCAATTAATTTTTTTTTAAATTATTAAAAAATTCTTAAAAATTTTTAAAAATTCTTAAAAATTCTTAAAAATTCTTGAAAATTCTTAAAAATTTTTAAAAATTCTTAAAAAGTCTTAAAAATTCTTAAAAATTCTTAAAAAATTTTAAAAATTTTTAAAAACTCTTAAAAATTCTTTGATAATTCTAAATAATTTTGAAAAATAAATAAAATTATTTAAAAAATCAAAAAAAAACTTTAACATAACTTTAAAAAAGCTAAAACAAATTTTAAAACGTTTAAAAATTTTTAAATTAAAAATTATTAAAAATAATCTTTATTTCTTATTAAAAAACTTTTAAAACATTTTAAAACATTAAAATATTTTTTTCAAATAATTTATAGTAATTTATTTTTACTTTTAGCAATTTTAAAACGTATTAATAATTTTTAAAAATTATATATAAAAAGTTCAATTAATTTTTTTTAAAATTATTAAAAAATTCTTAAAAATTTTTTGAAAATTTTAAAAAACTGAAAAATTATTAAAATGTTTTAAAAATTAAAAAAAACTTTTACATATATTTTAAAGAAGTTAAAACAAATTTGAAAGACGTTTACAAATTTTTAAACTAAAAATTATTGAAAATAATCTTTATTTCTTATTAAAAAACTTTTAAACGATTTCAAAACATTAAAATATTTTTTCTAACTAGTTTATAGTAATTTGTTGTCACTTCAAGTAATTTTAAACCGTATTAATAAATTTTAAAAATTATATATAAAAAGTTCTATTATATTTTTTAAAAATTTTTAAAAAATTCTTAAAAATTTTTTAAAACTTTTAAAAAATTTTGAAAAATTATTAAATTTATTTAAAAAATTAAAAAAAAGCTTAACATATATTTTAAAAACTTAAAACAAATTTTGAAGGCGTTTAAAAATTTTTAAATTAAAAATTATTGAAAATAATCTTTATTTTTTATTAAAAAACTTTCAAACCATTTCAAAACAATAAAATATTTTTTCTAACTAGTTAATAGTAATTTGTTTTTACTTTTACTAATTTTAAAACGTATTAATAAGTTTTAAAATTTATAAATAAAAGTTCAATTAAATTTTTTTTAGAATTATTAAGAATTTTTTTAAAAATTCTAAAAAATTTTGAAAAATTATTAAAATTATTTAAAAAATTAAAAAAAACTTAAACATATCTTTTAAAAAAGTTTAAACAAATTTTAAAAACGTTTAAAAATTTTTAAATTAAAAATTATTGAAAATAATCTTTATTTTTTATTAAAAAACTTTTAAACCATTTCAAAACATTAAAATATTTTTTCTAACTAGTTTATTTGTTGACCTATATAAAATTAGTATATAAAATATAGGAATAGTAGAATTTACGAGTTTGTTAAACAAATTGGAATATGAACAGCTAGCTACTTCCGGATTTTGTTGTTCTTTACAACAACCCAGTTTGTTTATCTTACATCAACCAAATTACACATCACAATTTGTGTACTGACTAACTTGGTTACGTATCGGCCTCAGATAATGACTCAGTCGACAAATACAACAGCGCAGTCGATTACTGTTTACGTAATGGACTTTGGATAGGTAAATCTTTGGATAGGTAATTAAGCGGTGTAGAGAAACACTAATCGTCTCAGGGTGATCTTGTACCGATCGAGTTAACTATATATGCGCAAAATTGAAGATTGGAATTTGGCGCACAAGTCCCAAGTTTTCTATGAAACACGTGCGCCCCTTATGAAACGTGTTCTTTAGACTATTTTATCAAATTTGCGTTTTTTTTAAATTTTATATACAAAGTTCTGGAAAGCCATTGTATAACAAATTCGCGTGTTTTTTTTTAAGTTTATATAGACGCTTTGGAAATTTGTATTGCTAACGATTAAACATAGCATCAAGCCATTTGATTTCAAATAAAACTTTTGTTTGATATAACATGTAATTTCTTTAGATCTTTAGTTTTTAGCCTTAAATATAGGGCACTTTTTGTTTATGTGTATTTATCAAACTTTGGATTGTTTATCCCCGGTCCAATCACGAGGTTGCAACGCTTTTTGGTTACACGTCTCTCACATAGATTGAGTTTTAGATTCCACGTTTTACACTAAATTGCAAAGTTATTATTAAAAAACAATAGAAAAATCAAGAAACAGAAGAGAGTCAGTTGTCGATTAGTCCGTATCTAAATTATGTCACTTTGCTTCAGAAGCTGTTAAACTACCTACGTAACTTCTGCGTAAAACTTCGTAAAAATATTAAATCAGTGTTGCAAATAAGTATTATATACCTAAGTAGCTTATAAAATTTTGTAAAAAAATTATTTTTTCTTCAAATAAGTATATGTGTACTTATTGAAAACATTGATAATTAAATTAGTTTTTGAGGTTTTTTTCTATAAAAATCTAAAACTCGGTTGTAATTTAAAAGTTTGTTTATAAATCGTTTTAATAGTTTCTTGCTTCAAAAAAGAGCAGTTTCATAAAAATTTTGTAAAATTAAATCAGTGTTACAACTTGTTATTTGTGGGAACATTTGCAGCGATTGGTGTTAAATATATGGTTGCAATAAGTTTAGCTTCCAACGTGCTTCACACGTCGAGTTACCGTGCTTATTCTCACTTTTATTTCATGTGTTGGTAACGCCTCTACCAATAGAATGCAAAACGTCAACAATTTTATCAACTATGTCAACACGGTCTTTGCTAATAGATGTCAAATTTTCAATAACCTTTGGGTCGCAAAAGTCTTTTCTCTATAATATTGTTGTTTTAACTCTACTGGCGTAAGTACTTACGCCAAGCAAAGGTACTTACACGATAGTACTCATTGGGAAGGTATCTATTTTGACCCTTGCCAATTTGGGCCACAACGTTTGTCAGAAGTCGCAAAAAAGTTAGGTATAATACTGTTTCAAAACAATAATATAGTAACATAAAAAAATCCGAAGATAGGTGGCAATGAATAATATGATAAAAAAATAAAAACAGAAAAATAGAAAAAGTATCTCAAAAAATAAAATCTGGGATGGAAAAGACGGCAAAAGATGCTGTATAAAAACTCGCTATGTGTAGGCAAAGTTTATTTATATTGTGTTCAAAAAACATAAAACTATCTACTAAGGTTGTTAAAATCTCTTACCACTCTTTACAGTTTCTAGCCATAAAATATATGAGTTAAACAAAAAACACTTGCTGTTCCACATCTAATTAAAAATGGTACTCTTTTAACATAAAATATCTACCGCCGACGATTGAAATGTAAACAAATAAAAAATCCTAAAAGTTATTACAATGATTGAGTATAATTTTTTTTGCTATGTTTTATTGATGATGCTTTAGTAGTTTCATTAAAAATACAATAACAATTTTACCATAATTACTTTCTGATATAAATACACCTTTAATGCAATGTAAACAAACTACATCATTATCAACAATCTACTACAACTCACCTCTTTTGTGACCGTCGCTAAAAACCGTCTTGAACGAATTGAACAGGTTATATTAGCCAAACATGAAACACATTCACACATAGTGTACCTGTTAATAATACTTATCAAGTGCGCTCTTTGATGTTCTTAAGAACTAACCTATATCTTTATTTCTGCCTCAAGCAGCTAGATAGTGATGAGAATTGCTTATATTAATATTAGATCTATATTCTCAGTTTTCCATGATTTTGTTCTTACTATCAAGTCGGAAGAGTTTGATGCAATAGTTGTAACTGAAACATGGCTGAATGACAACGTAGATGGATGATGAAGTTGTTATTATTTCTGGCTATTACCTGGTTCGTTTAGACAGAATAGTTGGCAGAGGAGGTGGTGTTACAGCGTGTACAACATAAAAACTCATCTACACTTCAAAACATGAAAATTTGACTTTGAGGTCAGTCCACTGCTAAAACATCTTTTTGCAAAAATAAAGGTAAAAAGTAAAAAAACAATAATAATAATAATAATAAGGTGCATTTTACAGACCCCCACAAACCAGTATCAGCAATTTTGTGAAGGATTTTGAGCACATATTTTTATTTATCTGTCCTATTGCACATGATATCATATATCATAATTTAGACTCTTGTTTTCAAACTTATACATTCATCTTAATCGATCCCACCATTGTCAGTAGCAGTGAAAACATATTGACCTGTGGTACATTGTATGGGTAATATCACAGATCATAAATTAGTTTATTGTAATTTGCAAATTGCAAAAAAGAAATTTTTGTCTAAGTTTGTACTCGCTGTTTTAGCAATTTTAATGACAGTAATTTTTTGGATAAATTAGAGACTTTGTTTAAGTTTCTTCTGATCCAAGAACCAAACATTGATAAAAAAATTGAATTGTTTGGTATTTTCATACTGTCTCTCTTTAACAATCATGCCCCTATTAAGACGGTTAAAGTTACTAAACTTAAAACTCTTTGACTCACTTATAATTTAAAACAAATTTTGACAGAGAGAGGCAAAGCTCTACAGAAGTATCATCAAACGCGGTCAGCCGATGATTGGAAAATGTTTGAGAAATTTTGCTCATCTTTGCTCAACTTTGGTTCTTTCTTACAAAATACATCTCCTAACTGGGATCGCTTTACCAATTTTTATAACAATAATTATCTTGATATTGATTGTAACTTTAGTTTTTACATGACTTCTTGTGAAGAAATTTATACCATTCTTTCTAACTTAAAATCTAACGCAGCTTAATTAGATAAAATCTCTCTCTAAATTTTAACCTACTGCAGTCCCTTTATTGACAAATACATTGGGTACCTTATTTATTTATCAATATTTGTATTGAAAATAGTTATGTTTCTAAACTTTGGAAAAAAGCTACAGAATTACACCTAGCTAAAAAAAACAAACCTGTAACTTTTTCGAATCTTTGCATTATTAGTATTCTGCCTATTGTTTCAAAAATTTTTGAAAAAGTCTTATACTATTGCATTGATGTATACCTAAGTAATATTGAATATTTGCCTAATTGCCAATGTGGTTTTAAAAAAAATCTTAGCACCACTACTGCCTTAGCTAGTGTAACTAATGACATTCTTTCTATTTTCGACAAAGGTCTATGTACTGCCACCAGTTGCTATTAGCAAAACTTAAACATATTGGCTTTAACTGTTGTGCCTTGTCTCTTATCGATCGTACTTAAGCAGTCGCTCTCAAATTATTTTTTACAAAAACACACGTTTAACAGAACTACTAATAAAAAGTGCTGTGCCACAAGGATCTATTTTAGGATTTCCATGTTTTATAATATATCCGGCTGATATACTAAAACATATTAAACTCTGTAAGTGTCAAGCTTTTGCCGATGACATCTAAATAACTTACTGTTTTCCACCTAACGATTACTTGACAAGCATAAGAATAATAAATCAGGAATTGAACAACATAAACAGCTTTTCGACGCAGCACAATTCAACACTTAATGCTGATAAATGCAAAATCTTAATTTTTGGTAAATGAGCGACGCCTTCTTCATATTGCAACTTTTCTCCACAAATTGCCCGACAATCCTGTACCTTACCAACTATAAATTTATTTCTAGAGTTTCTATTCACGGTAGAAACGTTAGATCTGGTCAAAACATCGGACTGTCATATTTTAGCGTTCTTTCATTTACAACGCAGCCATGATACATAACAATTTTCGAGAAGAATTTAAAATACTAAACATTAGAAAGTTTAAATATAAAACAAAATTACAGCTACTTCACCGATTACTCTAAACCAAATTTTGCGCTTAACATTATCATCATTACCTATTTCTTTTCTTGAAATATGTGTATTTTAGTTTAGATAAATTATCTTGATACCATAAACTATATAAAAATTTTATTTTATTTATATATATTTTATTGTCGTTTTTTCTTTTTCTTTTCTTTTCATTTTTTTTTATGTATTAATTTGTTTAGTCGTTTCTTGTGGTGTTTGAGTAGAGTGGCGAAAATGCTAGACTTTGCCACCTCAAATAGTATAATATAAAAAAACTATTATTGTTATTTATAAAGACCTTCTCAAAAAGCCTGCACCTAGATAATAGAATCTAGGTGACCATTGGCTACAGTGTTTGCGACGGAGAAAATGAAAGGATAGAGAAGTAACAATACTGCAACTTTCTATTGTCACAAGAAGAATCCAACCCAGAACCCCGTTTCAGTGACAAGATGCTAATCTTAGCGGCACAACCATTCCCAGTTTCAAAAATCTCTCTAACGGTCAAGAAATCTAAGAAGAAAGATCTCAACTAAAGAACACAATTTGTGTTAATCGGCGTAGATTTTCTCTCATATTGGCTTTCATTCTTGATCATTTCACATAGAGAGCAATAATAAATAATATCGATTCGTGTCAATGTTGACACAAAATGATCTGCATGCTCTCTAATAAATTCAAGTATGTCAATGAAGACATGGATGTATCGGCATGCATAAGAATAATTAATATTATGTGATAAAGTCTTACATGTGACTTTTTCCAAGATTAGAGCAAGTCATCTCAGTACCCACAAACCTAGATTCTGTGGCAAAACCACCCACATTGTTAATAGAAGGTAGGATCTGTCACAAAAACCGAAACAAAAAGGTTGTTAACACACCATATTTGCACTTAATCTGCACACAATAACAAGTTATATTCGTTTCAGGATAGAGACAACTAGCACTGACTAACATTATAAAATAGCTACATGATAGCGGATAACCTGATAACCATTTATGTCTCTTGTTCTCTCGACCTGACTTGACTATGCATGAGTATCGTCCTCACTTTCAGTATTAGCTACCGATCACCGTTGACTGCTTTTTTCGGCAAATGATCCCTCAGCTAAAGGCTCGGTTCCATCTCTATTCAACTTATGTTTTTACATTATATCATATTAAAGTAGTTTTAACTTAAATAACTAATTTTAATAATTTACTAAAAAGTGACCTCTTATTACAGAATTATTGTAGATAGTAATAATTAAAACAAAATATTGCAATAAATAAATCCCTAATAAAATCAGTTAAAATATTTATTAGTAAATAAAATATAAATTATTTAAATAAATAATTACAGAGTTAGTCTTTAATAAATAACATCAATCTGTAGTATTTAGTGTATGACCGACCAGTCTTAAATTGTTCTTCGTAAGTACTGCAGTTATTCAAAATTGACTATTTTTGTTATTGGCAATGACGGCTTTCCCACGATCTCCTTCCATAATTCACTATGCCTATCAATTTCAATTTTTCCTACAACCACTTTCTTCCCAAGAAAATTTCGACAAATGAGTCTAACTAAAATCTTGACCTGATCGAGATTATAATTATTAACAGTAGCTCGCAGTGTAGCGGTATTAGCTTCAAGCTTAAGGGCAATTGTCGGTTCGAAACGGTCACTCTTCATTTTTTGAATTAAATCTTCGTTCTCAAAAGCTGTAATTTTTAGGTATAATTGTCCGCCAATTTTTTCATGCTGTTGCATGGTCTGCAGGCTGCAGCGAAATCTCGTTATAGTAATTTCAACAACATCGTTTTTGCGGTCTTCGCTAATTGCATAAGTGAGAGTCATTTCCACGCTACCATTTTTGCCCTCACGCTGAAAAAATAATAAAAACAATTTGTAAATACTCTTTTGTTACAATAAAAACTGTAAACATTAACCACAAACATTGTAAAAGTTTATTTTTTGTTTAATAATCGGTTTCACAATAAAACCTTGTGAGAGATTTTTTTATTTATATATTACAAAGTCAATATTTATAAATAACAGACGAGAGTATGGTTTCGCACCCTCCGGGTGCTTACCTACTCTCTTGAGTAGAGGGTTGCCTACGGCAACGTGTATGAACCTAGAGGGGTTGCCTTCGGCAACCGTAAAATAGACGCACTTTTTTTTTATTATATTACTGTTTATTTATTTTTTTATTGTAATATATTTTTATTTATTTCTTTTTGTACTTTTTCTACTTTTTCATATCATGGTTTGCCTTTGAAAACATTTATATAAACCTAGCCCATTATTATTTATCTTGAAATTTATTATTATTTATTTAAAAAAAATTAATTTTATTAATTATACTTGTTTTTTTTTTTTTTCTTATCTTTTTTTATAATAAAGCAAGAATATTAGCATTTACTAATATTTTTTTATTTTTTTTTTTTGTACTCACTCGTATTGAATGTTGCCTGCGGCAACATATATAAATCTATTATTATTTATTTTTAAAAATACTTTTACTATTCATTATTTTAAATTTTTTTCTCATTATTTAGGTGGCGGACAGTCATTTTCTGTTATAAAAATTCTCGTTATAACATTTGAGATCAGATTTTGACATAACGTTTTCATATTAATATTACTTTAATATTTAAAAATAGTATTACTATCTATCATTGTTTTATATTATTTTTTTCAATCATTATGTATATACTTTTTTTTATTCCTTCTTGTTCTTACCATACTCTCTTATATGTAAAAAGTTGCCAATTTTGGAAGACCTATTAACCCAAAGCTTTTCTTTTCGCTCCAAAATACTCTTTAAACGTCGTTTCATTTAAATATTCATTCTAATTTCTATTATATTCGCTTCATCCCTTCGACATTTCCGGAGGCATGCTCTATCAATATAAGATTTTAGTATTTAATAAAAAAAAGTCAACAGACATACCCAGGACTTTTCTTTCTATTATTTCCTCTCTCTTTTCCAATATAAAAAAGCATTTTAATTAATTTAAGGCTCAATGTTAAAAGATCTATTACCCAAAGAGCTTTTCTTTCAGCCATAATAACCTTCTCGACTTTTTAATCTTTACATCTAACTTTTAAGGTTATGTTTTCTTATATTTCTTCTATCTTTTCCAATATAAAAAAGCATTTCAATTAATTTGGGGCTCAATTTTGGAAGACCTATTAACCCAAAGCTTTTCTTTTCGCTCCAAAATACTCTTTAAACGTCGTTTCATTTAAATATTCATTCTAATTTCTATTATATTCGCTTCATCCCTTCGACATTTCCGGGGGCATGCTCTATCAATATAAGATTTTAGTATTTAATAAAAAAAAGTCAACAAACATACCCAGGACTTTTCTTTCTATTATTTCCTCTCTCTTTTCCAATATAAAAAAGCATTTTAATTAATTTAAGGCTCAATGTTAGAAGATCTATTACCCAAAGAGCTTTTCTTTCAGCCATAATAACCTTCTCGACTTTTTAATCTTTACATCTAACTTTTAAGGTTATGTTTTCTTATATTTCTTCTATCTTTTCCAATATAAAAAAGCATTTCAATTAATTTGGGGCTCAATTTTGGAAGACCTATTAACCCAAAGCTTTTCTTTTCGCTCCAAAATACTCTTTAAACGTCGTTTCATTTAAATATTCATTGTAATTTCTATTATATTCGCTTCATCCCTTCGACATTTCCGGGGGCATGCTCTATCAATATAAGATTTTAGTATTTAATAAAAAAAAGTCAACAAACATACCCAGGACTTTTCTTTCTATTATTTCCTCTCTCTTTTCCAATATAAAAAAGCATTTTAATTAATTTAAGGCTCAATGTTAGAAGATCTATTACCCAAAGAGCTTTTCTTTCAGCCATAATAACCTTCTCAACTTTTTAATCTTTACATCTAACTTTTAAGGTTATGTTTTCTTATATTTCTTCTATCTTTTCCAATATAAAAAAGCATTTCAATTAATTTGGGGCTTAATTTTGGAAGACCTATTAACCCAAAGCTTTTCTTTTCGCTCCAAAATACTCTTTAAACGTCGTTTCATTTAAATATTCATTGTAATTTCTATTATATTCGCTTCATCCCTTCGACATTTCCGGGGGCATGCTCTATCAATATAAGATTTTAGTATTTAATAAAAAAAAGTCAACAAACATACCCAGGACTTTTCTTTCTATTATTTCCTCTCTCTTTTCCAATATAAAAAAGCATTTTAATTAATTTAAGGCTCAATGTTAGAAGATCTATTACCCAAAGAGCTTTTCTTTCAGCCATAATAACCTTCTCAACTTTTTAATCTTTACATCTAACTTTTAAGGTTATGTTTTCTTATATTTCTTCTATCTTTTCCAATATAAAAAAGCATTTCAATTAATTTGGGGCTTAATTTTGGAAGACCTATTAACCCAAAGCTTTTCTTTTCGCTCCAAAATACTCTTTAAACCACGTTTCATTTAAATATTCATTGTAATTTCTATTATATTCGCTTCATCCCTTCGACATTTCCGGGGGCATGCTCTATCAATATAAGATTTTAGTATTTAATAAAAAAAAGTCAACAGACATACCCAGAACTTTTCTTTCTATTATTTCCTCTCTCTTTTCCAATATAAAAAAGCATTTTAATTAATTTAAGGCTCAATGTTAGAAGATCTATTACCCAAAGAGCTTTTCTTTCAGCCATAATAACCTTCTCGACTTTTTAATCTTTACATCTAACTTTTAAGGTTATGTTTTCTTATATTTCTTCTATCTTTTCCAATATAAAAAAGCATTTCAATTAATTTGGGGCTCAATTTTGGAAGACCTATTAACCCAAAGCTTTTCTTTTCGCTCCAAAATACTCTTTAAACGTCGTTTCATTTAAATATTCATTGTAATTTCTATTATATTCGCTTCATCCCTTCGACATTTCCGGGGGCATGCTCTATCAATATAAGATTTTAGTATTTAATAAAAAAAAGTCAACAAACATACCCAGGACTTTTCTTTCTATTATTTCCTCTCTCTTTTCCAATATAAAAAAGCATTTTAATTAATTTAAGGCTCAATGTTAGAAGATCTATTACCCAAAGAGCTTTTCTTTTCAATAAATTTTAGAAAATTTGTAAATCAATAACATTTATGACACATGTCAATTTTTTTTTGACATTTGACATTATTGATTTTTTAATTCTAAAAATTCAAGTGGTACAGAATTTAAAGAATTAGGTCAAAAGGTCATTGACCTTAATACTTTAAATTTATATTACATTAATGTTAATTCGTTATTCCATTTCAAAACCCTAAAACAAAATATTATTTATATATTATATCTCATTGTTATTTGTATCAATCAATACGCAGATTTGAGTGTACACTTATCACATTCAAGCCATTTGACTTAAAAAGATTAAGCGTTTAGTTTTACAAATCATTTATATTCAAAGTAAAAATAATATAGATTATAATAATAATCTATATACCTACATATCTCTTCCAAAAAAGCCTCTACTTTAGATTCTTAATCGCTGTTGAAAAATTTTAGCCTCACTTTTATTTTTCATTAAAATTGAAAGGGCTTTCGTCTTTATTTTATTATACAATATTTCGCATAGCATTTCATAATCATTTTCATTGAAAAACCATTTAAAAAAATGTACATATCCTTTCCAATCTTGTAAAGATTTGTAAAATTCTGGAAAGTCAATTTTTCTAGAAAAACTTTTTAAATAAACCATCAAAACACTTTTCCATTTATCTGAGTAGCATTGGGATGTTCAAAAAATCGATTTCCATCTCATAGGTCTTATTTATTATATTGCAGCTTTATTTAGTTATGACTCGTGAAAAAGCCCCATCGAAAAAATGTTGTCGACAATACGATGCACTTTTTCATCAAGAAAACAAAACAAATCACTACTCCATCATATCCCATCGACATTTTAGCCACATTAAAAGCTTTATTTTCATTATTTTTCACAATTATAAATATAAATATTTTCTGGACATAACCTAACCTATTCTGGAAGGTCAATTTTTCTAGAAAAACTTTCTAAATAAACCATCAAAACACTTTTCCATTTATCTGAGTAGCATTGGGATGTTCAAAAAATCGATTTCCATCTCATAGGTCTTATTTATTATATTGCAGCTTTATTTAGTTATGACTCGTGAAAGAGCCTCATCGAAAAAATTTTGTCGACAATACGATGCACTTTCCCATCAAGAAAACTAAACAAATCACTACTCCATCATATCCCATCAACATTTTAGCCACATTAAAAGCTTTCGTTTCATTATTTTTCACAATTTTATAAAGATAAATATTTAAAATGACATAAACATAACCAAACAACTTGGAACTGTCACAATTTAGACAGTAAAATGACGAAGTGTCACAAAAAGCCCAGCTTTCAAAGTTTTCTATCTAGAGTGGTTTTTTGGCGAAATGTCCTATCCGTTTACTCTTTTTATCGGACATTTTTTTGAAAAATTTTTTTTACTAAAAATCCCTCCTGTCCCTTTATCCTAGCACAAAAAAATCCAATTCTTATCTCAAAACATCACACCGAAACTCTATTGATGCCGTTTTTTATCAAATTTCTTACAACATTTAACAATTTGTCATAATTAATAAATCTTTTTTACGCCGCACTTTTGCAAGAAAGAGACGCCGCTATCGCGTTTTATTTATATGTAATAATAAATTAAAATTACTGAAAACAAACATAACAGTAGTTTGAGCATTTGATCAAACAGTAAAACAAAGCATAGAAGACAGTTTATTATTTACTAATTTTATTGTGTGAAAAAAAAATGCAACGTGTCAATAAAAAATTAATTTGAGATAACCTACCTATGTAACATAAGTTTTGAGAAAATCTAATAACACAAACTAATAATTATTTTATTAAAACTTAAATTACAGAAAATTTACCAATAATTATAATTATAACAGCTTAATTTTCTTAAATTTTATTTAAAAAAAAATTGCTTTTTTTATCATTTTTTCAAAACTTATGTTACATACTGTAATAGGTATTTTATTGCTGATGCAAAACATAAAATCACTGGGATGTTTTACGACTTTACAACAACTTAATTCGTTTTTCTTATATCGACCACATTACTCATCACAATTAGTTTACTGACAAACTCGTTCGTGGACCAGTGCAACTCACGCAACCAAATTCTGTTAACATATATCCAACGTTCCATTGCTTGTTTGGATAGGTAATTAAGCGGTGCTAAGAAAAAACAATCGCCTCAGGGCAGCCTTTTACCGATTAAGCCTACCATACAAAGCATGCTATTGAAAATCGATGGTAAAAATTCCGTTGACCAAATATGCCTTAAAACATTATTTTCTTCATACCTCGGTCGAAAGTACGTACTTTCGTCCCTAATAACAGAGACGAAAGTTTAACTTTTAGTCCCTGTAAGATGAAATTCTTTCTTCCCTATAATAGCGGGAAAAAATTCATCGTGTTTATTTATACTCGTAACTATGTTATATGACCAGCAACACTCGCTTCGCTCGTGCCGCAAATGTCGCGGCAGCCATCAAAAACTATCAGCATTTAAAGTTAAAAAAATAAAATTAAAAATAAAAGTACGTACTTTCGACCGAGGTATGAAGAAAAATCGTATACACGACGCGGGACAGAAGTTGAAATCTCGGTCCTGCGCGCCATGATGCCCTCGGCTTCACCTCGGGCATTATGGCGCGCAGGGCCGAAAATTCAACTTTTGTCCCTTGTAGTGTAATATACTATTTTTACATCCTATAAAAAAAAGGATTATATGAGTTTATAGTATATCTGTGTATCTAAATAGCTGAACCGATTTTAATCTAATTTTTATTATTGAAAAACTGAGGTAATCGAGAGTGTTTTAAACCACAAACCAATAAAACCGGTTAAATTATTTTCAAAAATTAGTTATTTTCTGGTTGGTAAATAAATTTAAACATCTTTCAAACGTCTGAACTATTCAAAATTTGGTATTTTGAACATTTATAATATTAGAAAAAATGTTTAGGTTTGCAATAATGCTGAAACATCGCCCAAAATTTGCGAAACCCTCAAATCTTTCAACAATTTGCAGCAGAAGTATTTTGTTTAAGTTTATTAAAATAGTTTCAATAAAAATGCTCTTAAATTTTTAATTATCTAATTAAATAAATTCAACAGTTATTATACCAAATGAACTACTAATAATGAAATATATTGCAGTAAACTGAAAGAAGTAAGATAACGCAAAAAAGTGTGTGCAAATTCTTTGGCAAAACACTTTTTAAAACAAACTCTTTTTTTAATTTTAGCCATGATAGAAAAAACTGAATATTTTTTAAAGACAAACATAATTCCAAGTTTCCTCTCTACAAAATAAAAAAATAATATTTTATTTAATATAATTTACGTAACTTTGAGAAAAAATCAAGATTTTTGTTCACATTTTTGCCTTTATGACATTGTAGATTTAAATTACAAAAAAGTTGGAGTTTAAATCCAAATAATCCAAAGAATTAATTAATACTATTGTCAAAAGCTGGTTAGTAATTTTTTTAGTTTTTAGCATCCTGACGCCGCTTAGAACGTTTTTTAAAAATAAGAAGTCTTTTTGTATTACTTTTACTGTAAAATATTGAGTGCGCCATTCCAGTTTCTGAAATACTGCAAGCAGTATTTTAATAAGAGAAGTGTACCAATGCGTTTTATTAAACAAATGTAACATAATAATGTATCTACTTTGCATTACTAATTTTTAAAATTCTAACTGCTTGAGTTTTTGTATAGGATTGGTAACTTTTACGTAAGTTGTCTTTAACTGCCTAACTTTCGAAATATAACGTGTGACATCTGCGATATAACAAAGATAAAGGCTACCAAGACTAGTTTAATAATAATTATGATACATAACTAAACTACTTTCAATTTAATAAGAAGTTACATTTGAAACGCAAGGTAAATAAAAACTAATAACAATAAAGTGAGCTACTAAAATTAAATATATTGCAGTCAGATGGCACATTCGACCCATGGCCGATATAATTGGATATATTCCCATATGTCTATGCTAGACAAGCCAGATTCCAAAACAGTGATATAATTCGGCATCTGTATAAAATAATTTAGACCCATCCCAAAATTCTTATAAACGCCATATATGTATATAATTAGTTAATGTAACATTTGTTTTATTAATTATGGCGGCTTTTGACTAACTTAATTTGGCCATGTCGCAAAATGTGCATCTCCACAATACGCCATTGTCGGTATATTTAAAAAAAACTCATTACGTTGATTGAAAGAAAAAGTGGTTACCGTATTGGCTTCTGAGCAATATTTAAATATTTTAAGTCAAGTACAAGATAGCATAAGAAAGAAAAAATTTAATAAAGAACTGAACTACCAAGATTATAAATGACTATAATCTTGGCAGATCATAATCGAATGTCTATAATAAAACTTCTTTGGACAAATAGATTTAAAACTGTAAAGATAGAAGAAAAAGAAAACTTTGTTGTTATTCAAATACATCTCGTTGCAGTAAATAATAAAACAAATGTTACGTGAACTATTTATGTAATACATTACTTGTTCAATTTAAAATAACTGCTGTTTCGCATCGGCTTATAACGTTTATAAGCATTTCAAGAAGTGTTCAAATTATATTATCCAGATGCCGAATTCTTTCACTGTTTTGGCATCTGGTATTTTGTAGTTTTTTTCGGGCGTTCTTTAAGTAGTTTTAAGTTTTTTCCGTGTGCCCAATTTTTGAAAGTCTACAGATATTGGGTACTTTTAGGGTACATAAAAGTTAATGCTTTCTGAAGGGTTTTAGATCTTTTTCGGTTGTTTATTAACCTTTGAGAGAAAAGCTGAATTTGTAAGATTCTGTCTTGTTTTTTGAAGACGCCAAATGTCCTGGTTCAGCAATAAAAAGCCATTTTGCTGTGTTCAAAAACAAGACATTTTGTATGTTTATTAGATTAATTTCTAATGTTTACTTTTGGGAAAACACTAAATTTGTAGGATTATGAAGACGCCAAATGTTCTAGTTCAGAAAAAAATACTATTTTGGAGTGTGTAAAAACAAGGTATTTTGTTGGTTTTATAAGGCGTTCTTGAGGTAATTTTCCATTATTTTGAGAGATTTTAACGGTTTTTTTGTGTGCCCAATTTTTGATGGTCTACACGTATTTGGGAACTTTTGAGGTAGATAAAAATTAATGATTATTGAGACTTTTTGGGCTCTTTTCAGTTGTTTGCTTTTGGTTTTGCTTAACATTTTTTATACTACTATGTAAGCGTTTAAAGAAATTAAATTCTAATTAACATTATTGAAAATTAGTTTAAGTATTTGTTTTTAATTTTCAGACAAACTGTGTCATGTACGTTTTAATTACCGTACGTTTTATTAAATTTAATTTAATTTTACTTACGTATAAATTAAAGTATGTCTATTTAATGTTAATATTAAATTATCTTTATTTATCCCAAAATGTTTAAGAAAAAAACTTTACCCGTGTAAACCCGGAACGGGACGCTAGTTGAAAATATAGGTAAATGATTTTTTTTTTACTTGTATTATATATTTAATAATTTCCTTCAATAGCAAACCCTACAATTATCCAATCGGAAGCGTTTTTGACGATAAAACTTGTTCTCCTCCTGTCACTTTTTTATAAAAAAATTTTCTTTCTTGACACTAAATTTAAAGTAATAATGTTTTTTGTTTTTACGTCAAATAACTTTCAGTTAAATTTTTGTTCTTTTGCATCTTGGGTGTAAATTTAGCAAAATGAGATTACATGATCTTTTGATCACAAACAATTACATGATAATTGTTTGTGCGTTAGAACAACGGCCTAAAAACCTTTCAAATAATTTTTCCTCTTGAAATTTAAAATTTATATTCAAACGATGTTTTTTTTGTTTTATTCGTTTCAAATACAGACTGACCTCTGAATTATCATCTATTACCTACTAGATTTGTTTTGCAGAGTTATATCGAGACCACTTTGTATATTTGTTTCAAACGATTACTTCAGAATCAAACAAGTGTTTAGATTATGTTCAACTTTTGTTGTCCCGGAGACACAGTTTGCTAGATTCAAAAATCATTACTGCTTTTAACAAGTAATAATAATGACAAAATTACTATTTCAATAATAAAACAATCAAACCCACCATCTGCACTGTCGTATAGGATTGTTTCCGCTTATTGTAATAAATGTAGTTTATTCAAATTTTTATTTTTTGACTAATGTAATACAATTTCAATTTGTTTACTGATATGGACTGCCTGAAGAAGGTTCAATTGTAAGACCAAAGCATGGCAGATGATTAAATAGCAAACAATAAAATTGATCATTATTCTTAAACCTTTAAATCTTCAAAAAAAAACAGTTTCATCCGTATTAATACTATTATTATTATAGCTTATAATATAAAATTTGTTTATTCTAACAAAAAAATCAAGCCTTAGGTTGGAAAACCTGTCAGGGTGTCGTTTCTTGAATCTTGAAAAACTAATGTCGCTTACCTACGACTTCTGTTAAAAGATATTGTATTGTTTATTGTTTATAAAGTCAGTTTATTTAAATTAGAACTTAGGCAATAATTTTGTAAAAAATTATTTTGAGCTTATTTGAGTTTAAAGACAAATGAACATAGTTTTCAACAAATAATCAAAATGTCGTCCATTAAGTTCAAGACGTTTGCAGACTCGTTGATCAATTGTGTTACTGACGGTAAATAAGGCCTCAAAAAAAAGTCGCATAAAGTAAGATCTTGAAGAGTAAGTTATAGATGTATTTCGACTGATAACTTGACGATCATAAAATTCTTGTATCATATTCAAGGTCTTATAAATGGTAGCACCGTCTTGCTGAAAAAACCTATTCACAAATGCTTCGTCATAAAGCCTTACAAAGAATGACTGTAAAATCTTCTCTCGGTATCTTGCAATGTTCCATTAAAAAAATTGTTACAACGTCTTCAAAGAACGGCCCATACCTTACATTTTTGTGATGTAGTAGAACATTTTCAATAAAATTACATTCGTAAATTCTGTAAGTTCACATGACTAAATGAAACCAGGCCTCATTTGTAAAAAATATAAGTAAATATTTTTCTTTTAATTTTGTGGCAAGTGGTAGTTGATAATTGAACTGAATTAATAACTTTTGTTTGTTTTCTATTTTATTAAAATACGTTGAGCGGTAAAGATCGAAACCGTTATTAGGTATATAAAACAATTTGCTTTTATAATTAGATGAGAAAGCTTACACAATTTGTTTAATGTATTGTAGATATTTTTTTTAAATGTTTTTTTTAAGCAGCTGTATACTTGATTTTGTTATATTATCTGCAATATACATATAATTTGTCATTTTTGGTAATGGCATTTGGAAGCTTAAACTTAATTAATTGGAGGTCAATGGTGAGTTCTGTCACAATAAAGCGTTTGCGTTTTTCAAAAATGTGCCCAGCAATCGAGAGAAGATGGTGAAATATATAGCAAATTCAGCAAGATGTTGATAACAACGTTACTTTTAGCGCCACCCTGGCTTTATTTATTTTATTCCACCACTAGGATGGACGAACACTACGCTGATTTGCATTATCTAATAGCAAGAAATTGTTTTCATGTTAAATTATAATATACACTATGTCTGAAAAAGTTTTAATAATGTACATATTTACATGTTAAATTATAATATACAGTATGTCTGAAAAAGTTGGCAACATGTAGAAAACATTTTTATTGAAGTTATACGACAAAAAAAACTTTTTATAAAAATCCCTGCTTTCAAAAACAATAATATTTAGGTATTTGACATGAGTTAATAGCATTTGACATGACATGTAGAGAGTGTCAATAAATTGCAAAAGACCAATGGGAATCTTTTCACCATTTCTTTTAACTTAAATTTGGAAATTTTAATTGTAAAACACGTAAGATTTTATCTTATTTAGCAAGTAAACACACCTTAAATGTTGTTTGTTAATTTAAAATATTTTAGCAATAAACTTAAATCTGTAATAAATATTAAATTAATATTTCCAGAACAATTTGTAAAAATAACGTAATGTTTTTAAGTAATATGATTTAATTGCATATTAAAACCTAGTTTTCTATTTCGAACAACTTTTCATAATCAAAGTTTTCGATATTGTAAAAAATAAAAATAGTTTCTTCTTGTATCAAATTAATATATTTTTGACCAACCTCGCATATGATTTGAAAAAATGACATCTGTCATTTGCATTTTACTTTATAATGCAGAACTTTTTAAAAAGAACAATTTTTATTCGTAACATAAAAAAAGTTTTTCATATGTTGGCTACTTTTTCAGACATACTGTGTGCAACAAAAAAATTAAAGAAAATCTCTGATGACATACAAAAAATTATCATAATATCATCAAAAGTTTTGTAGTTTCAAATAAACCATAAACCAATCAAATCATCAATTTTTGGATTGATAAGTTTTTATACATTTGATCGCGACTACAAAGAACCAAATCTCCAACAGTAATTTGTCACACAAAACTCAAAGCTGCATCATTGAAATAACAGTCTATGGTAATATGTCTACTTTTACCTACATGCATACTGCCTCATGTACTTATAATGTTGTGTTTCTGATAGCTGTCTTCTGACTCCAAAGTTAATTAAAATGGTGCTTTGGTGCGTTTAGGTAAACAGAAAATTGGCAATAGTGAGTTAAATACGAAAGCCAACATAAAAGATAAACGATATACAATAAATAATAAGCCGTAAACGTTAAATCCTAAAATTTAACTTACTTTAACCTCAAAATAATTTGCAAAAAAACATACTTTTCTCTAATAATTGTCTTTTTTAAATCACTAAAAACTAATGTTTGTTTTTATTGTGCTATATATAGTTTAATATCTTTTGCAATACAAACAGTTTAATTGTTTTAATATCCCTTATATAAGAACGAATTTATAATGAGCAAAGCAATAGACAGCTATCTTTTTCAAAAGAAAACGTAAAAAACTTTTTTTTTCTGCATTTATGTCAATCTAAACTTGGCTTGACTCCTAATTGAATTTGAATATAAACGCTTTTTGGCAAGCTTCTACTTATTCAACCGCCATTACATCTTTAAACCGCAACATAGTCTGTGAAATTGTATACTACGATGCAAAAAACCGTCAAAGACTTTGCAACAGGTTGACACTATATTTATCGACATATTAGAAGCTGCCTTGCATCAAAAATTTCTGCAAATGTTTTTATGCAAATTGTTTATACTCTAAATTATAGAATGTCAATGTTGATTAACACAATTTTAAATTAAACAAATATTGCTAAATAGACAACCAAGTTATCACGTTAGCGTCTTCTGTCTCAAACGTATACCAATTATATACAATGTAATACAAGTAAAATAAAAAAAAACAATGCAGGTTCATTCACACAAAGTTTGCAAGATTGAACATGCGGTGTTCCTATTAGAACTCTACAGCAAGTCGCAACAGATTCAGATAATAAATTTGCAGCGACAAATTTGAGCTCACACTTATTCAAGTGCTTGTTATTTCCGTAATGTAGTAAAATGAGCGACATCTATAAGGAGTCATCTTGCATCAAACATGTTTTTGAGAAAAAATTTCTGAAGAGTTCCAATAAGAACGAAACGCAGATATAGTTTGAATAAATTTGCACTTGATTTTTTTAATTTTATCTACAATAAATTCTACTCTATTTACTAATATAAAAATTGTGAAATTCGACGTAGAAAACTTCCTGCTCTGTTTTAAGGGAAACCACTACTCTTTTTAAGATCACACGAGCCAGTCTTACGAAAGAGTTGAATACAATAAACTCCACATTATGATGAAAAGTGTTGAAAGTTCACACTGCATCGCAAAATTTTTAGCGGAAGTTTTGAAAACAAGCTTGAATTGAGTATTGCCATTCATCATCAACTCAGTGGCCGTTACAAAAATAAAATTTCACCACAAAAATGTTCTGTTCTTGTGAGAAAACCATTTTAAACTCAAAAATTAAAAGATTTAGTAATTATTTTGACATGTTTTAAAAATTATGGTCTCTTTACACAAACTCATAGGCATGGGCAACTATAACGCCAAATTAAAAAAAAACCGTTATAATTATCGTGGATGTGAAAATTATTATTGTCTTATCTCCTTAATTTCTTTCAAAGCCGCATCTCTCGAAAAGTGAATTAAAACCATGAATAAAATAAAGATCATAATTATTATAGGAACTGTAACAGGTAAATGCGATAAACCTCAATTTTAGTAAATAATTTACAATATACTTACTATTAGTTAGTACCGAATGAGCTTGTGTCTAATTAACAATGTCATAAAGTTGCCTAAACCTAATTTTAGAAAAAAACTGTTTAACCAACCATTTTTATTAAAAATGCATTGAATGTTTTAAAACAAATAACAAAATTTCAATTAATGTTTAAAGAAAATATCTGTTATCTGTAGTTTACGTACTATGCTTTGTTTACTTTATTGCATCATTTTCCCAAAAACAAAATGTTTGTATGAGTCAAATTGTTTAATTATAAATTAACAATTATCAACAATAGATTATAATTTTCATCATATAAAAAATTATCAGAATTTTTTTATAGTAAACTTGTAATGAGCAAGATTTCTACCCTTTTTAAATATGTTCAATTATATCATAAATATAGCTAAGAGAACATTTAGTGCAAATAAAAGTTAAGCCTTAATTAACTTCAACTATTGCACTTTTAATAAAACAATGCCATCAATTTTAGAAATTTATTTCTGAAATTGTTCTAATGTTTGATTGCAGAAGCTAAACAATTTATTTTGACAACATAATAATTAAAGTTGTAATAGCAATTGTAAGATGCACGCAATAGATAAAAACAAATTATTATAAAATTACTTTTCTTGTTAAAAAGTGCTTAGAGTTCAGTCTCAGTTAGCTCCCTAATTTATCGGTAAATATTCAAAACACTGACTGGCTACAAAACGACACACTGTGAATTTTAAGTACATCATTTGCTTCAACTTTTAATTAAGCATAAATTAAGCAAACAATTAAAGAAAACAAACAAAATCTACCTAGAATCAATTGTTATTAAATTCAAAATTTGAAAAAACAATCAAACACAAAACTTCATCGGTTTTACTTTTACGTCGTGAAATTGACTATTGACTTGATAAGCAATTAGAGGCTATTCCTAGGGCGGTAACACAAAGCAGGTGTGGTTTATAACTTAGACAGTGATAAACCACACATGTTCAATAGCACTCAAGTTCCGACTTCTAGGAAGTTCGCTCGTTCACCTGACCTGGCCTGACTAAAGTCATTGAAAAAATTGATAATAACCCTAGCGATGTGTGGTTTAGCATTAGCACAGCATTACCGTCAATAAATAATGCAAAAAATACGAGTGGAAAAAAAATTATCGTCAGAACTATCCAGAATACCAAAGAAAAATAAACATAAATTAAAATTATTGTCAAAATTCCACGAATGTATTCAGAATAATAATTATTATGATAATTTTATGCGCCTGCATTCATATTATCTTTAATTTTTTTTATATTAATTCTAGTTTAATCTGGATCAAGCATTCAGAAAATGTAAACATACCGATTCTATTTGTATTCCACTTGTTATCTCTTTAATTCCTCGCCAAATATCAGGAGTACAAATGATGTCGTCCCCAAATTTTTGGGTGAAAATGTTCTTATCTAAATTATAGGTGACCGCCCCAACAGTTCTTCGACTATTCAAGCTATGTCGAAAACTTCTTCGAAAGTTTTTTGGAGTCTCGCCAAATCCACTAAATGAAAAAAATCGTCTTAATTTCGACGTCGATGGATTTTTCATTTTCGATTCTGTTATATTTTCTAAAACTGCGTAAACAGTGAAAGAAACAAATTTTCCTTTTAAGTAGTCTGCGAAGTATTTAGAGGACGAATGCAACGTAAAGGGAAATTCTTCGTTAAAAGTCGGCCACGATTCTTTCACCA
Source organism: Lagria hirta (assembly GCA_947359425.1). Taxonomy (NCBI): domain Eukaryota; kingdom Metazoa; phylum Arthropoda; class Insecta; order Coleoptera; family Tenebrionidae; genus Lagria; species Lagria hirta. The sequence continues at coordinate 33,605,377 of OX375794.1, forward strand.
CAGATGTTTCATATTTTTCTTTTTCGGGAAATACTGTAATCTTTTATTTATTTATTTAGTAATTATTTTATTTGTTAGTCATTATACTGTAGTTCCTACCTTTACTGAGTATCCACGAGGTTTTACGTTTCCATAGTTCACAGGTAAATGTCTGGCACTTATAACTTTAACTTTTAGTTGCTTAGAGCTTTTCGAAAAAGTTAGTTTAAAACCGATTTCAGGTTCTGAACTATTTGAAGATAAATTGGGTCGGAAGAGACTTTTTATGTTGCTAAGTTGCTCCATATCGGTCAGTCACTGGTATGTTGTCCACATGATGTTGGGTGTTAACAAGTGTACAATCATAAACAATTTAACTAGCTTAAGCTGAATAATTGAAAAGGCCGCAATGAGAACCGCGCATTTGTTAGCATATGAAGGTAATTGGATTACTGCTAAATTAGGAGTATGTCATTATTATCACTTTGCTTTTGATAAAAGATAGTTAATCTATACTTACTGTTATCTATTTGATAAGAATTACATTTCTACACAAATCAAATTTTATATTTGTAATTACATTATGACTTATGTCAGTAATAATATTCTATATTAGGCATCTACTTTAGAAAAATGCTTTTTTACATCCGAGCCTAACTGACCAATATTATTGTTACATAACAGTTTAATGAAACGTGGGTGCGTAATTAGAAAATGCAAATCTTTGCATAAAAATAATATAATACTACAAGTATAACTATTAGAAACAAAAAGTTTTAGAAAGAAAAATTTTAGACAAACTGTAAGATTTACTTATTTTAATCTTACGTTTTGCTAAATTTTAACAATTAAATTGAAGTAAATAACAACTCCTTCTTTATAATAAACTTGTCAGGATGTCTATGTTCTACAATTATTAGCATTAAAGATTCACAACAGTGTCCAGAAAAGCAACAGCCAGCTACATTATCATCAACAATATACTTCAACTCACCCCTTTATATTCATTGTTATAGAAACGCTCGAACGCTCAGACGGATCGATTGGGCAACACATGAAACATATTTACACATAATGTACTTGCCAATAATACCTGTAAAGTAACTGACCGGGGGCTTTTCTTTCCTTCGCAGGATTCTCTTACTTTCGAACTGCTAGTGGGAGACATCAGGGCACCAGGTCTATTAGACTTTTACCACTACTCCATGGACTCGATTGACTTAATCGTCACCCCTTTTCTTTAGCCTCGTGTTCTCAATGATGTCTTCATTGTTTCGATACCTCGTTCGGGAGCAACGTGGACGGTGTCGCTTGACCTCAGTCAAATTATACGAAATAGAATAGCCAGGAATAATGCGCAATAGGCAAAGGTGTAAAATAAAGATTAAAAACTGAAAAACCTAAGGACATTACGCATCACTCTGTTCATTTTTATCCACCGACAGGTACAAAACCATAGCGGTTAACAGGCTCTAGCCCACCCCTCCACCCCTTCACCACTTTTCAGGGAAGTAAAGAGCCAGGATAGCAATCTGTAAATACGTACAGACGTCATGAAAGTACAACCAAACACGCAAAGATGCAACACCGCATAGACCGTAACCCAGGTATTAAACTATAGTTCTTGCCGTGAATTTTTATATTAACTTTTTTAATACATAGTTATGCTACCGGCACCTTATAACATAACTCATCAATAATACTTTACTCATTATTCTATCGAACCCAAAGAAACGGCACTAATTTCATATTTCTTCTGTAACCATATCATGAACCAACATATTATCATTAACAACGACAACGTTGTCTATCTTTATAAACAATTCACAATTCAACAATATACACAACGTTTGACGGTGGTTTGAGGACCTTTTCTACTTTCCTTCTCGGTGCACTACACTAACTGCTACCTTTTTTTTTTTGTGAGAGGGCTGGAAAATTTTTAGAAAGACACCGGCCGATTTTGTTTGTCCGGTAGTGTAGTATTCTTACCCACTAAAAACCACCTCTGCTCTATCTGACATTACAGTGGATCGAGGCCTAGCCTCATATCACCGAGAATGATTTGCGATACATCGAGGAATGTATCGACTTATGTTGAAGACATCGAAAAAGCAGTAAATGCTAAAGCGATGCCTTCGGTTTTAGTTTTGGGACTTTATTTAAACTTACTGCCTGTCACTAGAGAATTGTAAACCTTTGTTGTAGGTACAACTGGAATACCTATCTCTATATCCTAAGACTCTTCTGACTCCTGGCTGGTCTTCTTACCATCAATTTTCCTTGGTTCCCAGTCGACTTCCATAAGGAGTGCTGTCTTGGGCTTCTTGGGTGGTGATTTCCTCATCGTAGTCTAGTGCAGTCCTCAGCAATGACTTTGGATGGTCCTTAGCCTTCTGATAGTAGGAGGTGAGAAGATTCTTGACAAATTTTCTCATTGATGGAGTTCCTGACTCGGAGTGAAGTTGATCGTTTTGAATGAACTAAGGGGCGTCAAAGGCTCTTCTAATGGCTCGACTTTGGACGACCTAAAGTTTCTTCATTTGAGTTTTTGATACTGTTGCCCATGCCGGGATGGCATAGGTAAGTATCGGTCGGATGCACACATCTTATAGAGAAGGAATTTGTTCCTTATGCTTAATTTGCTTTTTTGGCAAATTAGCGGGGACACACAAGCCATTGCTCTTTTTGCTTTTGAAACTGCATAGTTCACGTGAGGGATGAACGAGAGCCTGGAATCAAAAATTACACCTAGATAAGTTACCTTCTTTTGTCATTGGATATTTTCCTCAAACATCTGAATGTGACCTCAAGGTTTCTTCAATCTGCGAGTCACGAAAAGTGCAGAGCTTTTTTCAGGGTTGACTTTGATAAGTCAGTTAAAACACCATTCCTCTATAGCTGTTGCTGCTTCCTGTAGGTACCTGCTCAAGAAAACGGGACTTTTGGAGCGGGCAAGGATAGCCGTAACGTTCGCATACACGGCGATTTAGAAGCGAGGAACTTTGGGTAAATCTCTGCAACACCAACTTTGGAGAGTGCACAATTGCGGTCTTTTTAGACATCGAGAGGGCATTCGACAAAGTCTGGCACAATGGTCTCATCCAAAAACTTGTCAATCTCCAAATCCACTCATCCTTCATTTTCCTTATCCACAGCTTCCTCAAAGACCGACACCATCAGGTGAAAGTCAAAAATTTCCTTTCTCAATCTTTTTCCCCACAAGCGGGAGTGCCTCAGGGATCGGCACTCTCACCAATCTTGTATCTTGTATACTGCCGGGATTTACCTATTTCAGATTCCATCAGGACCAAAACCAGGCTCTTCGCAGACGACACCGCCATTTGGACTAGCCACAAGAAACCCGGAAAAGCCCAAGAAGCCATGCAGCAGCGCCTAGATGCCATCACCGCCTGGAGCAACAAATGGAGAATCAGTATCCACCCCAACAAATCCCAATTCCTCAAAATAACCCATCCAAATGCCGTATCCCTCAAAAAAGCTAACATAAACCTTCAAATTAACAACACAATCATTCCAAATGCCGAGACAGTCACCTATCTCAGCATAACCTTCAACAAACATGGCTCCCTATCCTCTGACCTAGAACTCACTCTTAAAAAAGTGAGGAACAGGACAAACCTCCTAAAACGTGTTGCTGGATACTTTCAGGACTGCCATCCCAAAACTCTTCTCCACACCTATAAAACCTTCATTAGACCCATTGTAGACTATAGAGCGTGTATTTATACCACTCTAACTAACAAAGAATTAACACGACTAACAGCATGTGAACGTAGAATCCTTAGAATAACACACCACCTTCACTATAAACACCCCTCTAACGAAATCTATCCTCTAACGAAAATCACCCCAATCACCGACCGAATAACACAATTAACTCAAAAATATACCCTTAGAACGCTAAACAATAACAACAATCTTTTAGCTAAACAAACCTTTCAAACCACCCACAGACACCCTGAAAGAAATTATTCAGTAACCCCCCATCCCAAAAGAAAGCGCAAACATGTTCCCACTGCAATTCTCTCCACAGCTTTCGAATTCCTTCCAGAGGAGTATATCGATCTAATCGAGAACACCCCTCTCATCCTCAGGTACCACGGTCAACCCACTTTCCAACCCAATCCAAACAACTGACACCAACATCTGCAACAACTTTTTTTTTCTTTTTTCTTTTAGACCTTTGAAACCACAAAATGTATTCATATTTAAGTATTTTTTTTATTTTTTTTTGTCACTAAACATTAGGAATTGTCTGTCAACTGTGCTGAAATAGCGCTATCGCTACAGCAGCACACTATATTGTTAACTAGATTTAAGTGTTCTTTTAAAAAAAAACAAAATGTATCTAAGAGTTATTTGAATAAATGAATGAACCGTGAACCGAACCGGTAAATCTCTGCTGAAAAGAGAATAAAGAATTGGAGAGAAAACTGAGCTCTGTGGAACACCGGCTTTTAATAAGCGCTCTGTAGAAAGGGTGTTTTGGATTTTTGCTTAGAATTTGCGATTTACCAGAAATCATTTACTTGTTGTCACTAGCGGGCGAGATAAGCCAGCACGAAGTAACTTATAAATAAGTTCATCATGCCAGACAGTATCAAAAGCCTTGGAGACATCAAGAAAGACTGCATCACCAAACTCTTAGAAGTTGAGGCCAGCTGAGAAGTATTCAGTGACTCGAACAACTTGGTCTGTAGTTGAGTGATTGGGACGAAAACCAAACTGCTCATCAGGCAGTAAGTTGAGATCTGAAACATTTTGAGCCAGGCGGCTTTAGATTACCCTTTCTGCAATTTTTCCAATTGCGGATAAAAAACTGATTGGTCTATAGTTCTGCAGAAATTTGAGAGATTTTTCTAGCTTTTGGAAGAAAATAACGTTTGCAGATTTCCATCGACTTGGGAAGATTTGAAAAGTGAAAATGACATTGATGATAGTGACAATGTAAACGATTGCTTTGGTTGAAAGATTTTTCAAAGCCTTATTGGATACATTGTCGGGACCTGGTAACTGCTACCCTACCGCTACTAAGCCTTTCCAGATATGCCAAGATCAAGTCCTCCCTCTCTAACTTAAGATGTTATATAGCCCTCATCAAAGTTGTTCTATTGTACAAGTCTCTATTGTACAAGTCATTTAGCGTCTTGTTGGCGTATTTTACTTTAAATATATCTCTAAATTATCATAAAACTAAAAACTCTATATGAGAAAAAATATTATTGGAACCTTTATCAACGCAAATAGCACCCAAAACCATAATTTTTTTCTGTTTGTGCGTTTGTGTACGCTAATCTCACCAACGGCTTATGCGATTTAGATGTGGTTTTCACTAATATATTGTGGTAAGCTCCACTTAACATTTAATGCTTGTTTTATGTCAATCGGCTCATAAATAAAACGTTTGTAAATTGTATACACCTGAGCGGGTCTATAAAGCATGTCGAAAGCCGCGCTGCTGCCTACAGCATTCAATTATTTGCAGCAAACACACGTATTCCAAAGACGCATAACGTAATCGTTGCATTCAATAACGCTGACTTTTTGCATACTTTATTTATTTATATTTTAGGGTCTATAGAGTTTGTAAATAGATTTTGTATGTATTTATTATAGTTCAGTTTTTATTGAGCCTATGTTTTGCGATGGCAATTAATAAAAATCAAGGTCATACGCTAAAAGTTGTGGCTGTGGATCCAAGTATTAGCTGTTTTTGGCACAGATAGTTTTATATGGCTCTGTTACGTGATAACAATCCTAGCAGGCAAAACTCTGAACAAACTATTTTTTTCAGAAACATACATAAAATAATTATAATTTTATTTACAACATAGGCATTCAAAGAATGTTCTACCACTTTTGATTTTGTTTACAAAATTCTAATTTTTTGTTCATAGCAAAACAAAAAATAGAAGTGTTTTACCAAAAAAAAAAGATTTATGTAGCTTATTATAATATAATAACCATTACATTACTTATTGTTAGTTTTTTATCAAGCATTTCACCTATAATTATTGTACGCTATACAGATTTTTGTCATGCGTACGGTAAGTTACATTTTACAGCGCGAAATAAATTTGAAGCACGACGCGTAGCGGCTTAAGCGTTGTAAAATAGTTAACGCCCAAGATGTGTATTTAAATTTTTTGCCTACAATTTTTTAAAACTATTAATTCTATTTTCCATCAAATATAATTCATTAACCTCCAATATTTGTATTCTCGACCTAAAATTAAATTGGAAAAAATAAAATATTAGATTACTACAAGATACGTTTAATTAAACAATACCTTTTTCGTTTTGATTACACATTCACATTCTATAATTTTAATCTAAATTTTAAAATAAATTTTTTCTATAATTTTAATTTAAAAATCAAACAAAATTTAATAAATTAATTCAAGTTCGATTAATACAAGCCGTCACCACTATCAATTTTGCAGTGATCTGGCACTCAAAATATTCAAAATCATATCATTTTTAATGTATATCTGACGTTTCAGTAGGTATAAATGTATAATGATATTTTACGCACAGGGGGTGGTAGAAATTAGGACGACTATAAATATAAATATGATGTTTTCAGAGATATCATTTGAATTTGAATGTTAATTTGACGTTTAAATTTCAGAAGGTCAAAATAAAATCTTGATACTACAAGAAAAACAAGCCACACATTGACGGCTAGAATTCAACAAGCCTTTATAGACAATCGAGTAGATTCAGTCAAGTTTGTGTTCAAAAATGAGTTCCGTGTTATGACAAAAAAAAATCTGAAAATTGGAAAAAAAAGTACTGTTCAAATTAAAAAAAAAATAAATTAGGATTAAAATTAAAATAAAATTGCAATAAATTATAAAAAAAAGATTATAAACTCAAGATCTTAGAATCAAAATTCGTAAAAAAAATTCTACTAAATTTGAAATCAAAATTTGAAAACTTAGAGCAACATATAGATATATGACTAAAAAAAATAAAAAAAAAGATTTAATAGAAAATTAAAAGTTACTGCAGATAAATTATAAGCAAAATTAGAAAAAAGCTTGATAGAAAGATAAGCCTACTTTTTTTTTCACATGCCATTTAAATTTTTGGAGGTTTAAGTTTATTAAGATGACTACGAAATGATCATTTTAAAAATTTTAAAATAAAAATTTTTTTAATTGAACATAAATTTTAATTTTTTAATTTTAATGAGTAATTAAATTCTATAAAAACTACTTTGTTATTAAATTGTAAACGTTTTGAATTTATAACGGGTGATTTTTAAAATTTGGCGTCATAGTTACATAGTTAGCCATGCTTATGAGGGTGGCAGATCCTTCAGGGGTTTGCGACACCCGGGCCCGAGGCTACATAGGCCTGAATAGTACACATTATTCTTACAAAAAAAAAATTCTGTACATTTTGTCATATTTGTAGAAAATTTTGTTTATTTTAATGTCGAAAGATAGATAAGTCACTTTCGAAACAACATAAAATTAAACAATTTGTTACGCTTTAAGCTAGCGATCCTGGAAGGTAATAGAAGATAGGCGGCAGGCAATAAAAATGACCCAGCTGTAAAAAAGACTCTTTTCCTTGAAATTCTTTTTATTAATCTTTTTTGTCATTTACAAGTTTTTTGACTTATGCGACCCAATTGTAAAACATAAGACCAGTCTGGTCAATAGCTATTAATCTATTTGTATTAAAATATGTTCTTTTACTGAAAAAAAAACCACTTGAGTTTTACAAATTACTGATATTATTATGTACAAACAATTAACACTTTTTAAAAAATATGCTACTATTAGATAAAGTAAACTACTTACAAACTAAATACTATAAATAAATAGAGAATAAATTCTTCTTTTTGATCCACTTTATGAAGTGAGTCAAGTTATTGCAAAAACTTTTATTTCAACTTTATTGAAATTGTTTGATTTAACAAAAACACTTTATTATTTTTTTAGAAAAAATATTTATTATGATGCCTTGAATTAAAGTAGACTTTATTAATACATTTTTCTCAAACAACTTGTTCTTTATTAAAAATAATAATTTAAAAATGTTGTCCTTACGCAAAAAATGTTATTTAAATTAGTAAAACAAAAAATGAATCTAAATTTATATTTAGATTTATTTTTTATCAATCTAAGATGTTCCAAAATTCTAATTTTCAGAGGGCGTAATTTAGTTTAGATAAACTCAAATATAAAAGTAGTTTTCCAGAACATGTGATTTCGATGAATCCCAAATTCTTCCATTATGAATTACTTCACATATCAACCAAATTTAAAGAAAGAGCCATTCTAAAAGTTTTAAAAACTCTGAAATTAAAAGAGAGATCATCTGACTATTTTGAACGATCAAACCAATTTTTCCATCCAAATTATAAAACCTTACATACAGACTTTTAATACCCAAACAATGACACCTTACTAGATATTTTTACTTTTTACTGTGTAATTTTTTACTGTTTATTTATTTATTTTTTTAGTTCATGTCTTTTAACTCATTATATTTTCAAAAAATTGTTTAAACCGTTACATCTCCACTAACTGGCTTGCCCACCCTCAACATTTATAATTTTTATTTTGTGTAGTCTTAGTTAAAGCTTCGGTTATAACACACCACTCAACATATATATACTTAGTAATAATATTTTTAAAGTATGTATATATACTCAAAGTATATATATATACTTTGAAATAATATTTTTAAAATTTAGAAAATCAATCTGGATATTTCTGACCTTCTAAATGTTCTTCAAAGTCAATCTAGTAAAACTCGCACATTTTCAGATAACGTTGAAATTAATAAATTTTTCTTGGAGAACAACAAATCCCTGAGTGTTTTCCATGTAAATATTTGCAGTTTAAATAAGAATTTTGATGAGCTGTGTGTTACATTGTCGAGCCTTGATATTGTTTTTGACTTAATTATTTTAACTGAGACTTGGTTTTCCTATGAAGCGGGCTTTGATATTCCTAACTACAGCAAAATTGTTAAGCCTTGTAAACTTAGTAAATGTGATGGGATTGTTGTGTATGTAAAAAAGTCTTTGGAATTTTTAGTTATTGATCATGAAATTGACAATACAAATTCATTAAGTTTTTTATTAAAGCATAAAGATATAAATTTATTTTGTACAGCGATTTACAGATCACCATCAAAAACTGAGGCTGACAAATTTGTTGAGGGACTTGAAACTTTTTTGGAGCAATTGGGGCAGTCGTATGACCATCATATGATTGTTGGTGACACAAATGTTAATATTTTGGACAAAAACATAGGTGGTTTGGGGCATAGGTATCTGGACATTCTTCATGAGGGTGGATTTGTGCAATATCTTAGTGGTTGTACAAGGCGTACGCCCACAAGTGAGTCATGTGTAGATCACATGTTTTTAAAAAGTCGTATCTGTACAATGAATTCCGCTATTTATACTTGTTCACTAACTGATCATTACTGTACTCTATGCCGCATTAACTTTGAACAAAAAAAGGGAGGGTGTTCTAGAAATGCTGTAAAAGCTACGAGCAAGTTTTTACATTCTGAAAATTTTAATAAAAGAATAGAAAATATATCTTGGGATTTTGTTTATAGTGTTAGGGGTATATTTTTAATAATACATATAATAATAAGTGATTATAACATAAAATAAGTAAGATCTTCATTCGACCTCGCGCTGTCGCTAGAAATGAATGAATCCCCTTCAGCTCCACCGTCTTGCTCGTCCGTGCGCTTATCAACATTCCAAGCTTATATAAATAAACAAGACTAATGGATCTCTTCGATAACAATAGTGAAAAGGATGCAAAAAAAGCATTTGCCAATTTTTATGAGAAACTTTTGGAGGTTACTAATAGTTGTATGAGCAGTGGAATAAAGACATCAAATAAGCTGACCAAAATAAAGCAGTGGATCACAACAGGTCTAATAAAATGCATTAGAAAAAAGGAAAAAATGGCCATGGCGGTTCACAGGGAACCGTTTAATTCTTCCTTGGTAGCGAATTTTAAAAGATATAGAAATATTTTGAAATCTGCTATTCGCACATCAAAACAAATGTTTTTTAGGCAAAAGTTTGCAGATTGTGGCACTGATCTAAAAAAAATGTGGCAAACTATTAATTTAGCAACAGATACTGAAAATAACAGTCGCCAACTCATCAATAAAATAGTGACTGCTGATAATCGTACTCTTGGTGCCTCGCAGGAGGGGGAGATGGCAGAGGAATTTAATAATTATTTTACAAATATTGGAAGAGAAATTTCAGATACAATCAAGAATAAAAATAAAAATATGTTACCAAGATACAGGCAGTCTGATGAATTCAGACTGAATAAATCTTTCTTTTTTAAGCCTGTATCGGAGAAAGAAGTCTCAAATTTAATTTCTAAACTAAAAAAAAACGTAGCTCCTGGACAAGATGGATTAACTTCTAAAGCTATCATTGATAATTCCTCAGTCATCTCCCCACCTCTAACATACATAGTTAACTTGTGTTTCCAGCAGGGATACTTTCCCGGGGAACTAAGACTGGCTACAGTGCTTCCGCTTTTCAAGGCGGGAAATAGGGAATTGCCAGGTAACTACCGCCCTATCTCCCTCCTCTCTTGTATTTCAAAAGATTTTGAAAAATGTGTAAAATCTCGTATAGTAAACTTCTTAGATAAACATAACATCATCTCTAATCATCAGTATGGGTTTCGTAAAAATATAGGTACATCTGACGCAATTTACAATTTCACTAAAACAGTCTTGGGTCATCTTGACAGCGGCAGAAGATGTCTGGGAGTCTTTCTTGACTTGCAGAAGGCTTTTGACACTGTCAATCACGACTTACTTCTTGCAAAGATGGAACGGATCGGGTTCAGAGGTGTTGTTAATAAATTTTTTGAATCCTACTTGAGAGGGGGGAGACAGGTGGTCCGAGTGGGTGAGGCAGTTAGTGGCGATCAAAATGTAACCACTGGCGTTCCGCAGGGATCTGTCTTAGGGCCGATTCTTTTTTTAATATACATTGATGGTTTACTTAAACTTAAAGTGCCACATTGCACCTTATATTCATTTGCAGATGACACGGTAGCCATCTTCTCGACGGTAGCCATCTTCTCGGGTACTTCTTGGTAAAAGGTATTTGATGTGGCTAACTCTGGGATGGATGTGGTCAAGTCTTGGCTTGACCACAACCTTCTAGGGGTTAATATCAGCAAAACCGTAGCCATACCGTTCTCCCTGACTGTGGTTGGTCAGCCCCCAGATGGTGCTCATCAACTTATCATCCATTTCACGGATTGTGATCGGGCCAAATGCTCGTGTGAACCACTAAAGTTGAGTGTTTCAACTAAATACCTGGGTATTGTGGTGGACTGGCACCTGCGCTGGGAGCACCACATCTCGTATTTGTGTACGAGGATTAGAAAATTAATCTACAAGTTTGTTTTACTAAGGTCTGTTCTTCCCTTGGATCAACTGAGAATGGTGTACCTGGCTCTGGTCCAGTCCATCATAGAGTACGGCATGGTGGGTTGGGGCCACTGCGGATCATCCTTACTGCAGCCTTTGATTTTACTTCATAAAAAAATAATTAAGATTTGCTTAAATAAAACCATATATTATCCATCAAATTTATTATACAGTGAATTTAATGTCTTACCCATTAACAGAATATACAAACTCTCATTACTTAAATTTGTCCGATCTCACCCTAAAGACTTCCCGGTGGCCCCTGCCCATCAACACTCTACGAGGAGACAGGAAAGAGAGCTCTTGGTAGAGCCTAGAGCCTGCACTGTTGCTGCTGCTTCCCATGCTGCCTTCTATGGGTCCCGCCTGTATAACAGCTTGCCCAAAGAAGTTTCAAGTACCAAACAATTTCATGTTTTTGCTAGGAAGACAAGGAATTGGCTGGCTGAGGAAAGATGTTGAGCACAATTTTTTGTTATTAGTTGTATAAGTCACAATATACTTTTACTTTAAAGAAAAAAAAAAAGAAAAAAAAAAAATAAAAAAGAACTTTAATTTTACTTAATGTGTATATATATATTTCTCTCTATTCTGTTCTCCCAGTAAACAGTAATAGAGAATAGGAATTAGAGAAAAAGAAAAAAAAAGGAAAAAGAAAAAAAAAATGAATTAGAAGAATGAAAAAAAAAGGTAAAATAAAAAGAAAAAAATGAATTAAAAGAAATAATAAAAAAAAGAAAAAAAAAAAAAAAAAGAAACAATTTCAGTTTATAATTACTTAAGATAGTTTATAAGTGCAAAAAGAGACTTTTATTTTATATAATTTTATTAATATAGAAGGTTTTTGAGCCTGACACCCCTTCAACACGAGCATGGCTCATAGAAGGGGTGGATCTACAGTATTAAATAATCATTGTAATGTCTCAAAACTGTAATGAATCCAATAAAATTATTATTATTATTATTATTATTAACAACCTGACGATAGCTCATGCATTCGATTGCTAAGTTGAAAGCCGAAACATATTATGTCGTGTTTAAATTTTTTATTTTATTGAAAAATAAATTTATATGGAAAGACTTAAATGTTTTTTATTTGTTGGAAATTGATAGAATGGAGTCAGGATGTAGGAAGTTTGTTTTGATGCAAAAAAAAAGCATTTTAAGCGCGGAGTATGTACGTTGCCACACGCTCTTTGTTTACAAGGTACGTGGCTACAAAGCTAAAGCGTGCAGTATAAAAGTTTGTTGTTTTTGAAAAAAATCGCAACGGCCGGCAACGTCAGATCTAAGCTTTGTTTACTATCTGCTTTGTGGGGGTCTGCTTATATCATTTTTAATTGCAAAAAAACTAGTGTTTTGTGAATGAACTCAACAAATTTTTTTAGCAAATAACAATAGAAGTGTTAATAAAAGCCTTAAGACAATGGTTCGATTAGTATGTAGTGTGTGGATACAAAAAGTGTTCATATAAAAATATGTGACTGCTCAAGGTTGATCATCGTTGTATTTACATCAACAGGGGCGTAAAAGTTTATATTTTGTTACAGCTTTATGAATTTTTTTCTGACAAAGTCTATAAGGCTAATAAGTGTCTTTCATTATTACATGTATCAATTGCATTAATAAATACTCATAACAATATTGTTAATTTATACACAACCGCTAAATAACGTATTAGTTTATAGATAACATCCATCTTAAAGCATCGTAAACAACAAAGGATTAATTCCAGAACTTCTGACAGTCATCCATTTCATACAAATTCATTATATACATGTAGTTTTGAACATATTTAACTTTTCTCTGAATATCTGCGCCGCTACTGCTTTTCCATTCTAAATGTTTGCCTCCACAAATCGCTGAAGCACCCCGCTCCCCGTAATTTTGCATCACAACAAACGCAAACTGTAGCGATGCATCTTCATTCTATTCTATTATAGCTTTATGATATGTACAGTTGTCTACGCTGCGCGCGCATTTGCTTCTGCTGGGAAAATAGAGTTTCATCACTAAAAGTGTCAATGTGTCAATTGTCAAATAAAATACATGTGGTCATAGATGTGGGATGTGGTATTGGTATTTGATTTGACGCATAGATAACGTTAACCTATGTTTTGCACTTTGTTTAGTTTTATTTGAATATTTGGCAAATAAGAAAATTTTATAAATTAAACTCTATAGAAAGTTTAACAAAAGTGTGCACATATTTGTAAAGAGTGAATAAATAATATTACAATGGATAAGATATTAAGCAGTAATATTAAAACGGTATGATTCTTATTAGTCTTTGAACAACAGCTTTAAATTATTTAAAATTTCTAGGCAGTCCAGCTGTTAAGTTCAACTAATATTACCAGCAAAGATCTTATAAAAGCTTCATTGAACAAAGCAAAGAAGTGCAACAAGTATAACGCATTTATTACGGTAGCTGAAGATGAGGCTGAAAAAAACTCACAGAAGTCTTTTGAGAGATACAGTGCAAAGCAGCCTTTATCTGAAATTGACGGAGTTCCATTTGCAATAAAAGACAATTTTTGCTCACAAAATATTCCTACAACTTGTGCTTCAAATATGTTGAAGAATTTTGTGCCTGCATATAATGCTACAGTTTGTGAGCGTCTACTACATGCTGGAGCGATTTTAATTGGAAAAACAAATTTGGATCAATTTGCAATGGGCTCCGGCACTGTTGACTCGATTTTTGGACCGTGCAAGAACCCTTGGGGGTTGGATGATGATAATTTTAACATTGCAGGGGGAAGTAGTGGCGGTAGTGCTATTGCAGTTGCAACTGGAGTTTGTTTTGCGTAAGACTACGATAAAATATCTAGCTTTTAAAATAAATCATATTTTAGAGGAATTGGGTCAGATACTGGGGGTTCTACACGCAATCCCGCTGCTTACTGTGGTTTAGTTGGTTTGAAACCTTCTTATGGTCTAGTATCTAGATTTGGCCTTATTCCATTGGTTAATTCTATGGATGTGCCTGGAATTCTTACAAGAAGTGTTACTGACTGTGCTACAATTTTGAATCATATAGCGGGATTTGATGACAAGGATTCTACATCTCTTACAAAACCATATAGACGAATAAGGTAGAGTTATGTTAAATCATTGTTTTTTTGAGAAGCAAAATAGTTTCTACGTTAAATTTATCAAAAACGTGTACATATTTCCGATAAAAAATACTCGAAATGTTGCTGGGGATTTGTAATTCAACATTCTTAAAAATAGTAAAATATTCTTCTGTCGGTTCTGTTTTTACATGCATTACTTATTAATGTTTACAAAACCATTCATTATCCTCTAGTAAAAACTACTCTTTTTTTTTATTACCAAATCAACTAAACAATTTACCTACCTAATAAAACATCTACCTACCTAAACTCCCAGGCGCAAATTGTCATTTGAATGTGATCATTGTATTTCTATTACGTCAAACGGCAGGGATTGATTAATTAGATCTCTATTCGATTCTAGGATCGACGGAAAAATATTGTAACCAATTCTTGCATTAAAATGCCGTTGAATATCTCAATATCTAATGCACTCGCGTAAAATTATCTCAAATTATCAATCGCTTTTAACAATGTCTTTGTTGGTTAAATGACTATTACAGCAAACTAATACGTGACTTGATTTTGTCTTTTCTGTTAAATTAAACACATGCAATCATGACTATTATTGACATCCAAAGATTTCACGTTTAAATTTTTTGCTTTGGAATCTGATTTGCTTTAGAAAAAAATTTTAGGTTACCACCTGCTGATAAATTAAGTATAAAAGATTTAAAAATTGGAATTCCCAAGGAATACCATTGTGAACACTTAAGCCCAGAGATTCTCGAAAATTGGAATGATGTTGCCAAATTACTACAAGCAGGTGGTGCCCATATTGAGGAGGTTTCTTAATGTATTAGCACTTTCAATAAACTATTTCTTATTTAGTAGGTCTCAATGCCTAACACAGAATATAGTATTGCATGTTATTCAATATTAAACCAGTGTGAAGTTGCAAGCAACATGGCTCGATATGATGGTATTGAATATGGATTACGCATTGATGAAAACTCGTCAACAGAAAAGTTATTCGCTATTAATAGAAGTCATGGATTTAACGAAGTTGTAAGAAATCGAATTTTAACTGGAAATTATTTTCTGCTAACTAGGTAATACTTTAATTGTGAACTTTAATAGTTAGTTATATCATAAGACAAAAAACTGGAATGTTGCGGAGCTAGTGATTTTAGGGCTGAAGGCCGAAGCCCCTAAACTACGAGCTCTTGCACGCAAAACGTTTCCAGACGTGTGATGGACAAGATTTTATAATTGTTTCAATTTTTTTATTGTAAATTCTGAAGCTATGGGATCACTGACTTTACCAAGAATTCACTTTTAGTAATATATTTTATTCAATGGTTTGCAGAAATTACGAAAAATATTTTAATCAAGCGCTTAAAGTACGCCGTTTAATTTTGGAAGATTTTGATCACGTTTGGGAGAAAGTACAGCTACTGCTAACACCAACAACTCTCACTACTGCCCCTTCATACAAAGAATTTGTTCAAAAAACAAATCGAGACCAATGCGCAATACAAGACTATTGTACCCAACCTGCCAATATGGCTGGTAAATAAAACAACTTTCAATTGAACATTTAATATATTTACAATTACAGGTGTGCCGGCTATTACAATACCAACGGCTTTATCAAAAAAAGGAATGCCAATCGGTCTGCAAATTATAGGCAGACATTTAAGTGAGCCAATGCTCTTAGCGTTGGCAAAATATATTGAAAACCTGGTTCAGTTCCCTCAATTTAGCTTGAAACATTCATAACTTTTTAATGTTACATAAAGTAGATTTAATCTTCTCCAGCAGGCATGGCATCCTCCAAACGTCGAATAAATTTTACTCGTATTTCTGTGTTTTGATCGCCCTTTAGCTGATCCTAAAATCATGTTATTATTTACGATGAAAATTTTCTATAAATCGCATAGCATCCCAATAAATAATAAAACTAATAGAGTTCGACAAAATATTTTTTTGATCCCAACACTTTTATTTAATAAAACGAGAAAACATAAATTATATCAATAATATATAGTAGTCTTAGTGAAATAACGTTATATCGTCGGCATAATATGCAAATGTCATAAGTCCATTTTATTCAAAAATCACATTTTGATGCCATCTACTAGTAAATAAATCGGGCTATCAGCTAAGAAATAGTTAAAACTCTAGAAAAAATCAGCAACCTTATAATAATCAAAATGATTTAGTTGTAAGTCCAACTACTATAGAAAAATAAACGTTTTTTGTCTCTCCTGAAAAGTTTACATTTTGGGACTTACGACCATTGCATATTAAACCGACGATATGACCCTACTTAAAATTCTACTTTTATAATACATACACTTCAGAATGAACCAAATTCCCCGAACACTCAAAATATTGCAAATAACCTTTGAACAGGTGGCTACAGATTATCCCGAAGCAAAGATCCGGAGTATCAGACTTCGTTCTAACAGATCTCCCGACAAAAATGTTCCAATTGATTAAAGAAGTGTTTGTTGCCTCATGTAATTAATATTAAAAATGGACCTGCCGTGTTTACAACAATTACTGCTATTATTCACACAGTTTTACCACTTGCCAAAAAGATTCTTTATTAGATCTCAAAAGCTCTTTCGATCACAATGTGGTCATCATGTGAGATTAATAAAACTGTGTGAATCCGTTTATTGTGCCACAGATTCCATACCAATCAATGAAAATTAATGTTAATTTTGGTTATTAAGTTAACTAAGTTGTGATACAACCCCACTGTGATAATTAAATAGACGCATAAGGGAATGCGTTTATGCAAGCGGGGACTAGATTACATCATAAACAAAAGGTGTGAAGCTTTCTGTCTGAATTTTGAAACAAATCAAATATCACTGTTGTGAGACAGCAAAACAACCAAAAAATATTAAGCCAAAGTGAAATTATTATTTAACTTGTCTGTTGATGAAGGCTCATGAACCCGAGTTTATAGATAGATGTTTATTCTGTCAAAATTTATTTTTTAAATAATGTGTACATCAATTTGATTAATTAATTTTGGATGTTGACAATGAAAAAAAATAATTTTAATATACGGCAATAGGTTTTTTCTGTTGTCTATGTTTGTGTTCCTGGCATTTTTGTGTTTTTTTTTATTATAAAGAGTAATCTAATTATTGGCTTCAGTTTCTCTTAAAAATCTACACTTTTTAGAGCAAAAAAAAAGGTAAAGTTGTTAAATTTATTCAGATATGTGAAGAGATGGGCATTACTTTTGATCATTACGTTAGCAAGTGTATTATTTATGTTTATTAGCAAAGGCAACACGCCTTCAAATAGAAAATAGGAATTTCTGGAAAAATTATTCATACTCAAGACAGAAAGATAATCTCTAAAGTTTTATGAAAAAAGAGGTTGCAGAAAGGGTTACGATTTTACTAACCAATATTAAGTAGTATCTTATTCGAGCCACAGAGATCCCCGACAAAACATATCGTAATATAATAAATACTTTAGACAGTTTGCTCTTTTTTTAAGCTCTCAAAACAATATTTTCATAAAAGACGTTACATATAATTTTTATAAAACTCACAAAAAAACATAATTATGTAAAACTATTTTTTAAAAGTGATAAACCTGAACTGCTCAATCTCGACTTTACAAAAATTACTAAAGCAAATAAAAGAGGACCACTGATAATTGTATATGTTGGAGTCAGATAGCGAATTCAGCCTATGGCCGATACATATTCTCATATGTCCAAACTAGACATGCCAAATGCCGAGACAGTGATATAATTCGGCATCTAGATAACATGATTTGGACACATCCCGAAATGCTTATAAGCCAATGCCGAACAGAACGAAAGCTATTTTTTTAATTTAAATTAATCAAATGTATTATATAAATAGTTGACGTAACATTATTGTTTTACTTTTTATTGCGACAAAAAATACTTGATTGACGACAAACGGTTTTCTTTCTCTCTTATCTTTAAAACTTCAAACCTATTTTTCTGTGATCTTGGTAGCTCAGTTTTACCTTGAATTCTTTTTATCTTATGCTGTCTTAAAATATTTAAATATTGCTCAGTAGTCAATACGGTGGTAAAATTATTACCACTATTTTTTCAGTTAACGTAATAAGTTTTTCATCAAAAATATACCGGCAGCAACGTATTATAGAAATACACATCTCGCGACATGGCTAAATTAAGATAGTCAAAAGCCGAATTTCTGCAACTGGCATGTCTAGCATGGACATATGTCCCATTATAGCGGCCATGGGCCGAATTCGCCATCTGCCTCCAACATAATATACCCTGATAGTGTACTGGTAAAATCATAATAGCGTCTATTAATAGTTCATACTGGCAGTCAAATCAGGTTTTTGTTGAAAAGATCTCGCTCATATTTAAATCCGGTAGTTAGATTTATAGCTACCTACCATTTCGTACCTAAAGTACGAAATGAAAGAATTTTCATTGTGAAATAAATTATTTAAATATCCATAAGTGATTACGTCATCAGCTAATTCCATAGTATTTAGTATTAGTTCTAAGCAATGTTTTATGCAGAAGAAATTTTCAATGAAAAAACCTTATAAAGAAAAAAATCTAACATATTTTGACACTACGACCGAACCAAAGATGTGCAATGTGGTAAAGTCTTTAAAAGAAAATAAAACCATAAGCCAAATTACGATTTAAATAAAAATATCGCCATGAAGTGTTGGCCTGTCTTTGTATAGTCCTAAATTAAACCCGATTAAGAAAATAGAGGCCAAATGATCCATTATTTTTTTAAATGTCCATTATCTGTTGATTTATGTGTAATTGACATTTAAAAAAAAAAGTTGTAATTAAAAACTGGGTGAAGCTGGAAGCGCCACATTCAGAGTAGAAGACATCAGACAATTAGCAAAATAAAAATTGGTTGAAATAAGTCCAGACCCATAGTTTTGACTTCCTACTTAGATTATTTAGAAAACAAAAACTTAATCCCACAGAACACATTTTAGATGCCTTAAAACTAAAATAGCAACTTTGTTAAATCTCGCGGGATTTGGAAGGACCGGAAACTCTGAAGAGTCGCAATAGTGGAGAAAAATGTGACATGAGTTGCGATGGAAACTAGCCTTTGCGCTCGAAACGAAACAGGATTGGCACGCCGCTGAGGAACAATCCTGTTTTACAGGCAAAAGTGAGATTTGAATAAATTGATTAAAGTCCTACTGACACCGTTGTTTCATAAAATTGTGGTATGTAAACGGAACATTGCTTCAACGAATTTCTGAAATAGAGTGTTTTAAATGTCTTGCCAATAGCCGAAGCATATAGTATAGGCTTCCCTTTTCAATATTTTACCAATTTTGCTCGGCCCTACCTATGTAGTATAGTGTTAATGTTATATGTACTGCCTAGACACTACATATTGTCCGACAGGATAACCTACCTGTACAATCCAACTTTGAATATCCAACTGTACCATTTCTAATGCCCCTCTGATTACTCCACAAATAATATTACAGTACTTCAAACCTTTTAGATCATCGGGTAATTCAACTAAATCAGTTAGTGGATTATTGTCGAGAATAAATGAAAACTCATCCCCAGCAGCACTCCAATTAGCAACATTAGGCTGCACGCCCAAATACATTCTAAACGCACTTTGAATTTTATCTGCTGTGTCTTTTAAATCTAAGCAACGGCCAGTTCCTGTCTTAGCAAGAAAGTCTTCTATTAAGCGAACACCCATGTTATAACCTAAACGTTCCAACTGCTTACTAACATCATCAGTATGCTCCAAGTCTTTTATCATTTGGGCCACCAAAGCCCCATATGTTAAGGTCACTAGCTCTGAATTCTATTCAGAAAATCAGTTGTATGAGAAAACCTCTTAAATAAAATGGAAATACATTACCACTTTTTTAGTGTCGAAACGTGTTGAAGCTCGCGACATTTTCAATAAGATTAAAAGGATTAAAACCAATTTAAAATCAACGTAATTACAGCAGAAACCTTTTGAACAATCAATTTAGAATTATTGTCAATGTTTCTTTCCATGAAACACTTTTTGACGTTATGAATGACAGATTCTCTATGACTGAGCGCCTGAGCGGTGATTGACAGTTGTCAACAAGACAAGAAATATTGAAAAACTGTCATTCTACGTCATAGACCACCGAAAATAGAAATATCATAGAATCCATACACTTTTACCGTGATGTTCAGATTCTGTGATGTTCAGTGTCCGAAGAACACACGATTATATGCGATTATTACATTTTACATTATTACTGTCCAGCTCTTAACAAGCGTAATTTAATAACCTTATACTATATGCTTCGGCTATTGGCAAGACAAATCGGGCATCTTTGGAATCACATTTAAAATACTCATTTTCTATTGGTTAAAGCAATGTCCCGTTTACACACCACAAATTTCTGAAACAGCGGTGTCAGCTGCACTGTCAGCAGGACTTGTCAATTTATTTAAACCTCACTTTTTCTTGTCAAACAAAATTGTTTCTCAACCACGTGCAAATCTTGTTTTGTTTGAAGCGCAAAGCTTAGTTTCTGTAGCAACTGATGTCACATGTTCCACCACTATTGCGACTTTTCAGAGATTCCGGTGCTTGTGTGAAGTTATGTAAACATAAACAATTTATTGACACTGACATTATTGACATCTGATTCCTGAAAATGGACCAAAAATCCTGCGAGATTTAACAAAGTTATTATATTTATGTAGGGCTTTTCACAATGCGCGAGCATTTGCCTCTGTCGAAAAAATAAAGTTTAGTTTGATATTGCTTTATTTCAAACTACATGTTGCGTCAAAAAATTGATGGCTGTAATTTTAACACTGCAACTGTATTTTTCGTAATGTGGACGTCAATGTCAAATAATGTTAAACGCTGAATTCTTTGTAACATTAAAAACAACACTTTATTTAATAAAAAGTGCACAACATAACTGTTATATTTATTAACTAAATTCGATTTATAAAAGTTAAAACCAAGCGTTGCTATAAATTGAAGAAAATTTGGTAAAAACCAATTCTCTTAAATTAGTGAGTCGCAACAGAAAAAGTGTTTCAATAAGAACAAAATATGTCAAAAAATTACGTTTGGGTTAGTCTCAATGTATGGTATTTCAACAATTTGAAGAACTTCAGCTATGTACCGTTGAGCTCTTAAACTACTTCTAATAAACACCCTACTTCCAAGATATATAGACTCTAGAATTTTTGTTTCACAGCAAAATTGTCAAATACGTCTACGTTTAGTATAAAACTCTAAATAGAATACAAACTCATCACTAAAGAGATAAAGTTCCACTCTGCATTCCAGATTCCAGTTAAATCTGACTTGACACCATTCTAAGCGATGAACTCTGTGCAGCAAGTTCAGCGGTAGCCCAAAACAGGCTGCATGCATGAATGCCCAATTTGCAAGAACTCTGCAAATGATTTCGACTGTTAATCCTAAATACCGTTCTCGACCAACCTGTATAATCCTGAGTCAACTAGAACGTCTTTGCTGCTAATTATCGTTTTCTTCAGACCATTTTCTCTAAGCTCGCATACAGTGGAGAATATAATTTTCAGTCTTCGGGCCATTCTTCTTAAACTAAAACTCGCCATTTTCATGTCAATAATGCTACTCCTTAAAAAACACTTAATTGATGAAATCTACGAAGTTTACAAATTCTAGGCATTTTAAAAATGTTTTCGAGAACATTGAATAGCTTTCGAATGATCAGGATAGAACCAAGTGACTAATTTTTAACATTATTAAGCCTGACTAATTTTTCTGACAAACGTGGAAATCGTACACAAAAAAATGAGATAAAGCAGTAAAAACTTTATTGCTGATTTTTTTTTAAATAAATAGAACCTGCCTATTTGCTGCTGAATTATACCACATCTATAAAATGTTGCAATACTTTTTGGAACTCCAGTATAAGTATCTTCTCCAAAAACCACTATTTTACAAAAATAGTGACTTAATTACTTAAATTAATAGATAGTGGAATAATAAAACAAAACAATTTGTAATCAAAATTATGCTTTATCTACAATAGCAATACTTTCGTAAATGCGGTAATTCGTTTTCCACGCATCTTGCTTGTTGTCCATACATGTTCACTCTACTAATATCACTAATTTTTACATTAAATCGATCTCCCTGTAGCTCATGACGTACACTAGCTTCAAATATTGAATTGCCAGGAAAAACAGTTATTTTAATTTGGTACAAATTATATTCTAACTTCATATTCGCAGTCATGTCCGCCACAAATCCATCTAAGTCAGCATTTTTGTTATATTTAATTAAATTTTCATTTGGCGACATTTTAGTCACCCAATGCGTCTTTGAAAGCGATAAAACTTCACATAAATTCCGTTGGGGTTTAGTATAATTATTTATTGCTGTCACCAGGCTATTTGCTACACGTTGGGTGATAGGCGACTCTAAAAGTATTTTTGTCCACTCCAAACATGCACACCAATGAGGTTCTATATAAGCATGTGCACAGCTTCTTTCTTGGGGTATCTAAAACACACAAATACATTTTAAACCTTGTTTACTAATGTATTTACAACTTACTCTTGTGAAAAGAGATACTGATCGATGATTTAAATTAGCTTCTCCAACATTGGTCAGCTCTAATATACTCCTCAAAGTAGAATATATGTCAAAAGGAGTTGTTAACTTGTCAACATTTTCTTCAAAATTCTCATAGGCCTTTTTAAAATGTGTTTTAAAAGTCTCTGGAAATGTAAAAGAAAAGAAAGGTAATCTCTCTTCTTGCTTGCCTTGTATTGTATTTCTTATCTCTGCAAAACTATCAGAAAGAATTAAGGAATGTTTATAGTTAAACTTAAGCATACCGATGACCATGATCAGCCATAAATATCAAAATGGTATTTTCCAGTACTCCTGATTCCTTTAAGTCTTTTAAAAAATCGTAAACATCGTTATCAGCAGCTCCAATCAAATTATAAGCATCATGTGACAATTCAGCGTGAAAACCAAATAGAAATTTTGGTTTCGATTTGTAGACCGCAAAAAACTACAACAAAAAGTTGATTTGTTCAAAAGCATTATTTATGATAATACGTTATAAATCTGTAAAATTCTAATCAGGAAGTTTCCATTTCAGTTTTGTGTAATTATACATGCTTGAAGTTTTAAAACTGTGACGTCACAAGACAGCTCAAATAGTGAAGATTAAGGTATTAACAACTAATTGCTTAGAACGGGTTTTATACTGACTATAACCATAGACTATAACACATCTTCTCCGTATAAAATTACATAAAATATAGAAACATAATTGAGCATTTTCGAAGGTAATCTTTTATGTGTCATATCTTGCATAAAACACTACAGGGTTTTAAAAAACAATATTGTTTTATGATAAAACATTTCAAAAATGCAAGCTATTATAGTAACCAAGCCGACTAGATTAACACACTACAGGTAACGCCATTACATTCCTTGCTAGGATTTGTCGTTAACAAAGGATGAAAAATGGAAATGTCATGAGACGAGGAAGTTTCCAATTTTAGAAAATTGTGTTTTGTAGAATATCAGAAATATTTTAACGTCAAAAAAATTGGTTATGCCTATATGACACTTTGACAGCAAATATTTTTACAAATTAACAATAATCTTTGACATATAGACTTAAAACTCGAAATTCAACGATAACATTATTTTTGAAGCCAAAGAAAATACGAAATCAACAAAGATTTAACGAGACAACTAGAGAATTGAGATACAATATGAAAAAAATATCACTGACATTTAATGATACTTCGAGTTTTTAAACGTCAACAAGGTTTCTACCAACAAAATAAAAAAAATAGATAAAAGCAAATTTATTCAAAGTAGATCCGTAATCCGTAGACTTAAGCATGTTTAGTTTTTATTAAAACTCTTCAGCATGTCGTGTCGCAACACATTCTTATTTGAATAAATTTGCTGTGACAAATTTGGACTTCTATATACCCAAGTGCCTATAACTTCCAGAATTACATACAAACACAAATTCTTGATACTGACAAAGAGTCTTTGTCAGTATCTTTTTATCATTATTGCAATGTTATAAATTTTAAATGTAAGAGAAATTAGATTTTTGATGTTTTTTTGTAAATATCTTCCGCTATTTGGTATTAGCATTATTCTTATACTTACAATTATAATTTATGTGTTAAAATTTTCTTTTTTTGAAAGAAATAAAATTATTGAAAACAAATTTTTGAATTTTAAAATTGTTACTTGTTTATATTGTCTGTTTTTTATATAAACAATTGTCAGTGTTACAAGTTTCCGAAATTATGTTGAAATCCTGCTTTATAAACGTAGAAATCACGCTCTTGACATTTACTTTTAATAAATGGCGTTACCAACATTAAAACTGTTTGACAATTGTTTATAAAAAATAGCCTTTATAATAAGTAATTGTCAGTGTCAAAAGTCAAAGTCAATTAAATTTACATTATTAAGACTATAGTTTAGCTAAACTTTTAGCGCGATTACAACTTTGCCTCTTTAAATACTTTCCAACAGGCCAACCCCCAATTTGCATAAAACTGGTAGCCAACAGATACTCTGCGATTCTACTCAGTATGAAGCGTAATAAAAATTTTAGTCGGACTAAATTTCACCGCCTGGAAAAACTGTGTTAGTTAATTGTTAGGAAAGAACATTTCTACCGCTTGACAAATGGGACCAGAACTAATCATTCAAGTTAATAATGATGGTAACAGTGATTCTGATATCGGATGATGAGAGATGAAAACTACTAAATGTCTCTATACCCATTACCCACCTACATATTTTTTTATTTTCCAACAATAAATAAATCTGTGTAATTATTTAATTGTTATCTTTAGTAAAATGCAGGCGAACAAGTAGAAGCAACCTGAATACAGCAATGACGCAGTATCTTCAAGATTCTGCACAGACAAGAAACCCTGCGGTAAACCCTCATAAAGATTAGTGAAGGTTAAGTAGCAATGTAACCATATTCGCACAAAATGTTTAGACAAACTATAACTCAAAAACTACTGGTAAGTTCTTGACTAAATTTATATGAGATCAAACGACAAACCCAAGCTTTTAAATAAAAAAAAACGCCAAAAGTGGTTCTCCAACAAAAATGTTCTGACTCAACCCAAATAAAAATAAATACAGTCAAATTAAAAACGTCCTCTTTTTTTAAATCAACTATAATTAAAAAGTGTATGTATATATTAAAATATTTAAAAATTATTTGTTTTAAAAGAAACAATACAGTTTATAATATAATCGAGCACATATAATCGGGCATTATCTTAAAATTGGTTAGAGGTGATTACCACCAATTGAGAATCTCAAACCTCGACAGATGTCAAAAATTCATGGATTACTTTACTGTCGTGATTTACACAAATTATCTTGCACAAAGTATTATTTTTAAATAAGATTAACGTTTATAAACAGTAAATGTGATTTAAATTTTTACACCGGCCATGAGTAGTGAGACGTTTAGAGTGTCCTTGGTTCGTGACGACTGTTCAACCGTCTAGATTTCACTTGCTTTTGGCTTATAGCAGCGACGTCTAGCGGAGAAAATCTGTTTTTTTTCGGCTAATCCAAAAATCGTCAACTTTCTTGGCTGTCGAGATATGAGAAAATTTCATTTTGAGTTAAGAGTAAGTGTAGGATAAAAAATAAACTAAAAAATGTTTAATTTTATGTTAAAAAAATTATGGAAAACTCTATCATCTATTTGCTTTGCTAACACTTGAAAACATACAACCCGTAAAAGATTTCTTATGCAAAGTCAGTAATAAGCAGATTATCCATTACAAGTTCATCATACCATCACAATCTATCATGTCATTAAAATCATCACGAGATTTTTAATGTTGTCCGTGCTTATTATTTTTAAAAAAATTGTGCGATGAAAACTTCCCAATTTTAATTGAGCCACAATGTCTGAAAATGTATAGCTCTTTTTGTTAGTAAGCATATTTAAAATGTAAGACAAATACAAATAAATCATGCAAAATAAATTGATTTCATATAGACAATAGTAATATGTACATCTTTTTATATTTCTGCCATATGAACAACAACACTTTTATATTATCTAGATTAAATACCTACATATAAATGTCGTCATTGTCCATTTAAAATAAAGAAGTCAAGCCCAACTCTCGAAAAGTAAAGCGCCTTTATACAACTCTACATACTTTTAAGAAAAAAAAATTCTGTAGTGTAAATTTATTCGGTCAACCAAAATTACATTAACAAAATCATTAAAATAACAAAAACATGAAAGACCGATCTCACACTAATGACTGTATGATAGAATATGCCTCTTTTTAGGCATATTCTACTCGTCCATTTTCTTTTCTATTTGCAGAACATTGAAAGTTTTATTTAATGTAACACAAAAACACTTTATTCAAAGTTTAGTTCTTCTGGTGCGTATTTACTTCCAAAGTGTAAAAATTTTATAGCTGATCTATTTTAACTAAGTCTATTAAACAGCAAACACTTTTTAATTATAAATAAAGCTCAGGAAGCAAATTAGTTACATATTTGCAGGCAACGCAGTTGTTATTTGAAGAATAATTAAAAATAAATAAAAAAGTTAATAAATGTGCTTGAAGTTACTAGATATTGTAAAGTGGTACATTTTCTTAAGTATATCATAGGTATAAAAATCCAAACCAAATATTTTTGCATTTTATCCTTTAAACTAAATAATTAACTAAACCTTTTCTGTTACCAATAAACAATGATATTACTAAAGTTGTTTTTATTTACTATTATTAATTCACTATTACTATTGTTGCTTAGCTAGCCATAAGTTTATTTTGACTGATAAGAATAAATTAATGTTTATAATAAGTATTTTCTTATTTTTTCAATAATATTTTATTTCTTGTCTAATCTAATGAATACAACCCTTAAAAACCGTATTTAATGGTAATCGCAAAGTTGAGATACTGAACATGGAATAAAAATCAATTCACAAGTCCAGCAAGTCAAAGAAATTAATTTTTTGATAACATGTTTTGTATCAACACGCGTGACTACCACTCATCACATTCACTCGTGCTGATATACAGGATGAAACAAAAGTATAATGCAATTTCTTAATTAGAAAAGTTATAAAAAAATGTAATATAAAGTTTCTTTGGTTTATTGCCGTGCATGATGTGACCTTTTCAGTTTGTTCCTATCTTTTTTTGTTTTGCTGGTATTATAACAAACCGCGCTGTTTTCAATGGTAGTATTTTTTTGTTAATTTTGGAAGAAACGTGCTTTTATCTATTCTGTTGTGCAATCTTATAATTATTTGCAAACAAATATAAAAATTTTTTTAAATAAAAAGGAAAAAGCACGGAACAATATAAAACATTGTTCCTTCCTACATAATATAATATATAAAATCAATTCAGCTAGTTGCATTGATAGCACTGAACAAAGTTTACAAAGTTATTGCAAATTTAAAATGCTCGGGTTTTGTGCTCCTGACCTTTATTCATTGGCATAATAACCAAATATTTAACGTTCAAGTTAATAGCTGGTTTGCCACTCTTTACGATCTAGTAGCTAGTAGCTTAAGAGTATTTTAGCAACAACGCCACTTATCAGCAATGTACAATATATGCTGCTCTAAGCAACAAATAAAAATTTTTGTGTAAATAATTAAAGCAAAAAAAAAATTAATATACTGTTTTGAAGCACAAATCATAATGGAAGCAATCTCATTTCATACAACCTTTTTGTCTACTTCAAAAACAAAGCTATGTTAATAAACTAGAAAGATAGAGACTGCTTGGATTATATATTTGTTCATTAAAAAAAAACGATTAGCGAGTAGGTATAAAAAAGAAAAGTTAGATTTTGTTTAAGAGTTAAAAAATTTTCAACAGCCATAAAATAATTTACATGTTATTGAGAATAGATTTACAAAATACGTCAACTTCTGTAAATACTTACAATTAAGACAAATTTTAGAAAAAAAAAACCTCCAAAGGAAACAGCGACACTTCCCTAAAGAAAATCGAAATAAACGTGCTGCCTCTTCTTCATCTATATTATGCAATTCAAATAAAGTAAACTTGAATCAATCACAATTAATTATAGAACATCATAATAAGCAAAAAATTAAAACCCACAGCAGAGACCAATAAACTTGAAATTTATAAAGTACTAAGTAGTAAGATAAAAAACTTTTGTAAGAATTGAATAGATAAAAATGTATGGATAGATAGAATTGTAGCCTCAACCTCTGCATTCTAAATCTGCAATTCGTCAAAAACTCGTATGGTGCTTTTGCATTATTAAAAAAAGCATTAATAAATATATTTAACTTATAATATATATTATAAAAAAGCATTATTGAAAAAAACATTATTATAAAAATATAAAATAGAAAACATAAGTTAGTCCATAATTGGATTAAGTTGGATTATAGACTTGTGCACTATTTCTTATTAATATCGAAAATACACGTAAATCCTGTAAGATAAAATTGTCAACGTTTTCGCTTTCTAAGCGAATTTCTCGGTTCGACAAGTTAGTGTTGAGATTGCAATTAAATAAGTTTTAGTTTTGCTTTACAACGTTGTTTCTTGTAAACGCAAGCATTTCGGTAAAAATTAAATTCTTAAGAAATTATTAGCTACATTTATCGCAAAAACCGTAGTGTTTTTAATTTATAATTCCTTCTTTGCCGCACTATGCCCTTCACCTACTACGTACGATGCGAAATTAAACCAATTTATTTATCCATTCAAGTCCAGGTTTTTAAACCAGGATCCATATAAAACAGAATTTATTTTTATTTTAATGTTATTTTCTGCAATTGTTTCGATATTTCTAAAATGATTTCTGATTAATTTTCCGAAAGTTATTTTGAGGCAATAAATAGATTATTTTATGATATAAGTATTTCTATACCAACTTGTAAAGTTTCATTGTTCTTGCAAAATAAACATATATTCTTAGATACAATAAGTCAAATCACTTCATTTCTGTACTGCTTTTACACAAAAATATCTACAGTAAAATCTCCTTTGGATGGACACCAACGAGATCAACCGAAAGTGTCCGTTCAGAAGAGATGTCCGTTTAAAAGAAATAAAAAGATTGTGTTTTTTATGAAAATTTAATATGTATATTGTATATTGAAAAAGTGGTTCATTCAAAACGTGTTTGTATATAAATATTTCTATAACAAACAAAAATTTTAAACTTAA
This sequence comes from Lagria hirta, assembly GCA_947359425.1. Taxonomy (NCBI): domain Eukaryota; kingdom Metazoa; phylum Arthropoda; class Insecta; order Coleoptera; family Tenebrionidae; genus Lagria; species Lagria hirta. Next base: position 33,635,161 of record OX375794.1, read on the forward strand.
AAAAATCTTTGTTACCTTTAGATAATTTAAGTATATTACGTACATATTAAAAGTACATACATACATTATGTTCTATGTATGTATAAAATTATGTATCTAAAATATGTTTGTATGTAGTAGGTATGTAGTTAGGTACATACATTTAGCACAAAACAATGAAATAGAAAGTCACTTTAAAAACACAAAAACTCAAATATTTTAGCTTGTCTCCTCTTTTAATTCAAAATGGCATCTTTAAATCGTAGTTAAGTTCAACAATCTCAATTTTTTGTTTAAGCGTAAGAATTTGGAGTCAATACTACATTAAATGTGTCGCACGCTGTGTTTTTTCCGCATAGAAGTCAGAATAATGTACCAAATAAAAATTTAATCTAAAGCGTGTACTCAAAGAATAAGAACGGTAAATCCCCGACTAAGTCGAAAAAGCCCCTAATTTACACCGTGCAGAAATGCATCACGTAGGCTGCGTTTATACCGAAAGGTTAATGTCGGTGAATCCCTGGTTTGCTCGAGAAAGTCAAAGCAACGTTGGCGCGCGGCGCAAAAAAAAACCAACAAAACAAGACACTACTTTTCTTTATTGTTCGGTTAAGAGAACATTTTCTCGTGTCCGCGTTTGTTCAAAAGAATGTCCGCTCAAGAGAGAGTTAACACAATGCCAATTATATAAGAATTGGTCGAGACCATGGAACACTGTGCGTTTAAGGGAGGTGTCCGTGTAAGAGAGGTGTCCGCAAAAGAAGAATTTCACTGTACTTTAATGTGAATACAGAAATAAATTTAGATCGTCATTAAACTTTCTAACGTAGTAGATGAGAGGCATGTGCGGCAAAGAAGAAGACGCGAGTGCATATGATAGGAAGTGGTGTGCGGCTTGAATGTTTTCTTATATTTTGTTAAATATCTCACTGAAAATGAAACAAAAAATTATAAATCAAAAACCGTAGTAGCAAGTTGTTTTTTTAATAATGCCTTTTTGCATCATACAATTTTTTGACGAATTAAAGTTTTAAAATTCCCAGGATCTAATTCAATTTTATCTAATCCATACATCCACACATAATAATTCAAGGCATTTGGCACTCTACTATTAACAGTACTTAATAAATATCTAAAGAGTTTCCCCAACATCTCTTACGAAATCTGTCTAATCTTGGACCACTAAGACCCAAACTGTATCAAAATTCTGTAAATTTCTTACCTATTAAAGTTATCTTACTAATTGAAAAACCCACAAAATAGTATATAAAATATTACAAATTGTTAAATACTTAAATGACTTACATTTCGAATTTGGTTTAGCATCACTTTATGTTTTGGAATATCTCCTGCACATAACTTTAGCCATTTATTAATTTCTCCATGAGATGCAAGGTAATAAGGTCTCATGTAATGATCGGTCGGTGGTTCCTAAAATTATTTGCTTAAATTATAAAATGTCAAACGCGTACTATTATTGCATAAATACGTTAAAACCATTTAGACGGTATGTAAAGGTGCCAATTTCTGGAGCATCCTCAAAATATGCAGTGACATACCCATTTTCTTTATAATTGTTCCAAACAAAAGGATATAAATTAACAAACTGAGTATTTGCCAAACGTTTTCTAGTATCTGGCAGTTCAAGTTCGGTTCTACCTGTTAAAATCGGAATTAAAGCTTGTGGCGTCCCATCGCCTATAATGTTGTAACTGAAAATAACATGAATGTCTATTATTATTACTCCTACATTATTATGTATATTATATAAAACAATTATTTGCAGCAATCAACAATGCTTATATATAAACAATTATTATCAAACGTTTTACAAAACAGAATGTTATCTTATTCTTGTTACCCACCCTTTCAGAACCAAAGCGTGTAGTTCTTTAGTTAAGTATTCATAACTCTTTGGAAGCTTTCGAATAAACGAATTTCGTGACATCGAGTCAAAACCAAACATTAACACATTATATTTTGTAGCGGTTTCAGGCAGTTTACTCCAGCTTGTTCTTGACCACACATCCTTATCAATGCGAATTCCAGTTAAAGTAGAAGACCAAACTTTTGATAAAGATTTGCATGAAACCTTTACCTAAAAAAAACCTTTTACAAACAATTTTTTTTCAGCAATATCTAAAACAACCTAATTATGTTAGTCGTTTGTTTGCACAATAATAATTTCAAATTTCTAATTTAATTAAATCAAACTAACAAGACTATGTTTTTATTGATACTGGAACGTGCCAAAAAAATTTATTATTGTCAGAATTTAAATTAAATTGCGTATACAATATGTACTTAGCATTTGCACATTATAAAAATAAAAAACTGCAAGAGATGTAAAGTAGACCAGTGAAATAGCCTACCAACTCTCGCTTTGGCTGATTTAGTATTTATCCGGTCCATTCAAATTAAAGATGTTCTAGATCTAGAAGCTTCTTAGAACATCCAGACAACACTCTACTTCTCCCCTCTCTATCTGAAACCGTTTAAAACAAAACCGTGATTCAAATCTAAAAATCAGTACAACCTCGATAAGTTGCGTCAGGCAATAGTTGCAAAAAATTGATAAAAATTATAATAATCCTCAAATGTTGGCGAATGTCAGTAACGCAATGGTTAAAAGCCCGCAAATGCCTTGAAGTCGATGAACGACATTTTGATTATTGTTTCCTCATTAAAGTTTATTTTTTTGTTTGTTATATATCACCCTACAAGTGCTTTTAATTTAATCTCAATAACGTGTTGAACTATCGATTCTTTAAATATAAAGTGAGGTTAAGTTCAGATGTCAAATTAATAGCTGTCACTTCAATTCGATAGTAAACGTACCTTTACAGTTCAAAGTTAAACATTCGATAATTTTGGAGAATATAGATTATGCTGTTAGCTCAAAACACTTTTTTTTAATTGTGTGTAATTTATGTAGGAGACGATATTGTGCACTCAAAAATTGTGCAAATTGGTATTAAAGAATAAAAAACATTTTTACATTCCTTCATAGAGCACGGTAAGTTTCGTAATATAATAAATAAATTGGAATAATTAATATATAAATTATTGGTGATTAGAAACTATTGACTTGTCTTCTAGGGCAAGAAAAATCAACTAGAATGGTTTGCAAATGTTGACATTTTAGCAGTGCCGTAGCAACTCAATAGCGGGTTCGGGTTCAAAAAATATTTGCAAGCCCTTTAAACTTTGTGATAAGTTTTACACCCTTTTTTTGTTTTCAATTTTTTTATGACACTTTTTATTAAAACTGTAATAAATTATCTAGAATTTTATGTAATAGATAAAACATTGTCATCATACATAAAAAAATAGTTTTCATAATTCTGAAAGCAAACAAAAACAAGTTCATAATATTTTACAATGAAATTATAACAATAAAAACGATTTTTCTCTTGCTTTCATAGTAGCAAATGTCACTAATTTCGATTAGTCTAAATCTTTCGCTATAAAGTTTTCAATTGAAATCAAGGACAAATTTGATAATCTTTCTTGGTCCATAGTATTTTGCAAGTACGTTTTCATTATTTTCAGTTTAGAAAAACTGCGTTCAGCAGATGCTACTGTGACCGGTGGAGTTAAAAAACAAAGAACAACTTTTATTTAATTGTTTTTATAAATAAATAGCTTTTGCTTACTAAATTAAATAACATTTTTTGCGTAAGGACAACATTTTTAAATTATTATTTTTAATAAAGCAATAAGATGTTTGACAAAAATTAATTAATGAAGGCTACTTTCAATCAAGGCATCATAATAAATATTTTTTCTAAAGAAATAATAAAAAGTTTTTGCTAAATCAATTAATTTTAATAAACTTGACATAAAAGTTTTTGCAAAAATTTTATTTCTATTTATTTATAGTATTTAGTTTATTAGTAAGAATACTTCATCTAATAGTAGTATATTTTTTAAAAAGAGTTAATTATTTGTACATAATAGTATCAGTAATTTGTAAAAAGTGTTTTTCTTTTTTCAGTAAAAAGACATCTTGTAATACAAATAGACCAGACTATTACTATATACAGAATATTAATAGATATAGACCAGACTTGTCTTATGTTATGCAATTGTACATCTTGGTCGCATAAGTCAAAAAACTTGTAAATGACAAAAAAGATCAATAAAAAGAATTTCAAGAGAAAGAGGCTCTTTACCGCTCAAAACCCTGGTAGATCCACCTCTGCATTTTAGGCCCCTGTCGATGTAGGCGCAACAGCAGCCATTAAACTGTGACGTAGCTGAACAGGAAAACACACCAATATACAACACAATCGCACAAATAAAAGCAATCAGGAAATTACACAACATCTAGCAACCGTTAATAAACACAATTATTAATATAAATTAGTAAAAAGCAACAACACAATTATTTGTAAATGCAGCGCTATAAATCTCACGTTCCCAGCAACAAGTCACAGTTCTCAGCCTCCTATTTTTGTATTTTTCCTTGTATGATCCAAATTAATTATTCCATTGGTTGAAAGCAATCACATGATAAGCAAAACATGGTGATGTCATTGTATGATGACATCATTTTCTTTGCATTTCCCGCAAAATTTGAAATTATTGGTGAAATGTAAAATTTTTTTTAACAACTATGAGTGCACAATATCGTTTCCTTCATATATTACACATATTCAAAAAAAAATGTTTGAGCCAACAGCATAATCCATATTCTGCAAAATGACCAAAAATGTGAAATTACAAACAAACGTTGAAAGAAATGTCTCCATCCAAAAATAATGAAAAAATTTCACTGTCACGCACGGCCTGCTTGATGATGTGTGAGCGGCCTTCACGACCTGAAATAACTAATGTCACAATGACAGTCTCAATCATAGGTCTCAATTGTTAAACTATTTAAATACGTCAAACTGACGACAGGAAATTATTCTCAGTAGCGATCATATGGAGAAAATTGGCAACAACTGAAAAACAGTGAAATCTAATGACTACTTGACTAGGCTCTAGGTTGCTTCAAAATCAAAATTTTATCATATAATAGCATATATCCGTTTGGTATTAATAGAATTTTTTTTAACCTCAATTAAGTATCTGCTTTAATATAATGCCTAAAAGTGTATAGCATAAAAATTCACCTACAACATCACTGGCTTCTAGTTTATAGCTTGAATCAGAGTATGTCGTTTCACCATTTGTCAATTCAAAATCGTTTATTCTTAGAACATCTGTAAACGCACATTTAATTACACCAAATCGATTTTTAATCTCCTCTCGAATTCTACATTCAGAGCCCTAAAATTCGAATTAAAACTATTTATCCTCTTTTGAGTATATTTTCACACACTTCACAAACCACCCAATCGATACCAGCTCCATCGCAGGTAATAGGAGGCACTTCATGTACAAATTTCATAACTTCTGGAGAAAATACGGGCAAATCTGGCTGTTTACAAGCTACATTACTAGCTTTAGTTTTAATCATCTCATCAATTTTTTTGCTAAAACAAATTACTTTCTATAATTCAGTGTTTCAAAATATTGGAAAACACTTACAGACGGGCGTTCCGATCAATATCATCAATAGTTGAACTTCGTAACATCATAACAATAATAATTGAGCAAAATATCAATAACACAAATGCTATAGGCCTCCGCAATTGCAGTTTACCGTAAATCAGTCGCATTGTGATGAAATATGATTCTCTACGCCCCTTTTATTCCAATTTAACGACACATATCGACATAAACCTTTACACTTATTATAAAAAAGAAGAACTTTGAAACAATTATGATAACAAATTTAATATTACAAAAACAAAAATATATTTATTATAGATAAAGAGAATTAAATTTGTTTTGAAACACAATTTTGACAATTATTGATTTTAATTGTAATGACATTATTAAAGAAACATTAAGGCATTTTTAACACATTATTCACAAGTGGCGCGATTTTTTAATCTTAGCATTTTAAAATCTTATCTTTGAGCAGTTTGATTATTTTGACATTTTGACATTTGTAATTTCTTGACTTTAAAATAAATATAAGGGGCGTTTACCATGCGTTTACGCGTTTATTTCGGCCGTTCTTTGGTTTATCATTGACCATCAATTCAACGTTGCCAGATAAACTTTATAATTTACTGCTTTGGAAACCCAAAATTGAACAAATTTTGCGCTGTAAATTTTTTTTAAACTACAATAGTTTTTACATTTGAAGAAAAATCTTTTATATACTCTATTGATTGAGCAGAGGCGAATGCGCGCGCTTTGTGAAAAACCCTACATACAAGATAGCAACTTTCGGTGCAATTTCATATAATAATTACGAATCTTCTGCTAATTTAATTGTCAATAGTGTCAGTGCCAGTAAACAATAAATTGTTTATCACTTAATTAGAATAACTAGAAGCGGTCTGGAATTGCATTGTTTGCATCCAACATAACCTCTACGTTTGTTTACTGCAGAGACAGAATGATGTCTTTTCCTGTTTTGTAAACAAAGCTTTACTTTATTCCTGTTTGGCAAGAACATATATTGTTTGAATTATTTGAATTATGGAACCCATAAAGACGAGACGCCACTGGCGCTGTGCGCTGTGTACGACGTAAACAAATGAAAGAGATTATGTTGGCACGGTATCTTTATTATTGATACCGGTTCTAGTTATTTCAATTCAGTGTTGTTTATGTTTACAAAACCACACAAGCACCGGAATCGCTAAAAAGCCGCAATAGTAAAGCTAAATGTGACATTAATTGCCATGGAAACCATGCTTTGCGCTTCAAACGAAACTGCAAGATTTGCACGCCGCTGGGAAAACATCTTGTTTGACAATCAAAAGTAAGGTTAGGATAAATTAATAAGTCTTGCTGGCAGTACTGGAACCATAGAATAAGCGAAAACTGTCAAATTATAAAATTCATTTCCACAAAGCGGTATCTTTAAAATTTACAGACAACTGCGTTCCTAAAATCATTAATTGAAACCTTGTACATCAAAAGCTTTTCGATTGGTGATTTTTTTGTTTATATAAAAGTTATTTTCAAATTTTACAGGTTGAAGTCTTGCCCTGTGGTCACAAGACAAAATAACAAACTGACTGAGAGTTGCAGCATACTCAATCAACGTTAACATCGGAAGAGTGGGTAAAATACAGCGTGATCAACAATGAATGTTTGAGTTGGCAACACTTTTTAGAAACTTTTTTATTTGCGTAGTTGCAACACTGCAACTGGATAAGCTTGTTTGACAAATATTTGACATAACACTTATAAACAAAATTGTAGGTTATGTCAGAGCGACTATTTTTTTAATTGGCATCTGTCAATGATATTGTCAGTGTCAAAGATGTTACGGGTCAACAACAGAAAGTGGGTGCCATTTTAAAATGAAATGTAGGACTGCTAACTCAAACAGTTCTATTTGACCACGCTGTAATTATGTCAATTAATAGCTTAGGTTAGGTCGCTTTATATAAAACCATAAGAAGTTTGTCATTTTAAAATAAAGGTGAGTGTGTCACAGAATAAAATATAGTTGGATAAATAAATAAATTCTTACTTTCTACTTTTATGTAAAATTGGGTCTTAAAGAAAATTTGTATTAAAGCTTGTTATTTTTAATTTTTATAAACTAGTTTTTAGCTTTTTGTAAACTAGTCTTGTAGCTGCACTAAACATGGCTTTTTTTATAAAGACTGAAAATTAAAAGGTATGATTTGGTTTTTAATAAGTGATGTCAACCTACAAAAAATGTTCTACAATTATGTTACAATCTATTTTAGTTTCTGATGACAAATTTAATTTAATTTGTACAAAACATCTCTCAAATAATTGTTGACAGATAATACGTCAACTGTTAACATCAAGTACAATCAAATCTTAAGCATTTAAAATTATTATTACATGCAACATGGGAAGAGTAATTTTCCTAAATGTTCGAGTCTTATTAGAGACTAATTTATTCTTGACATGCATGTTAAATAAAAAATCTTTCAAAACTTTGAAGCTAGTGCTTTTAAGGTTCTGAGGGTGGCACTTTTGTGTACCTGGGGTCTTCTTTTCTTTGAACGAACGTCAACGTTTCATCGTCAAACCAAAGATCAAAGATGGGTTTTGTATGATTACTAAAATTAGTATAGTCAATGCATAGTCTATGGTTTAATGCTTATTCTTTTATTAATTCAGCTTTGGTCAAACTATTAAAATGTTTGGCGAAAATTACAAAATCTCGAAAAATTCAATTTGGTCAAAAATATTTTGAAATTTGTAGTTTCAAAAATTTGAGATATGCCAAAATTGGTGTCTAGTCTGTTAACTATTTTTTTAGTGAATGGAATTTGTGGTTGTGATAGGTAGTTTTATTCTGTAAATTGGATTTAAGCCAAATATATCTTGTGACGAAGCGAGAGATTGATTTAGTAACGATGTGTGAACCAAAAGCATTTTTTTCTGAAAATTTAGAAACAGACTCTAAATTTTATTCAAATGCCGTTCAATACTGGTCAGAGATTCCTCCAACGATTGATGGTATGTTGGGAGGATTTGGATTCATTTCGCAAATAGATGTGCGGGATTCAAAGTTATTGCTGAAACAACTGTTCAATTCGAAAAGTCCTCCTGGGAAGAACTATGTTTTAGATTGTGGAGCTGGTATTGGAAGGATAACCAAGCATTTATTGGTCGATTTTTTTGACAAAGTAGATTTAGTTGAGCAGAACCCATCGTTTTTGAAACAAGCTAATGAATATTTGGGCTCTAAATTAGAAGGAAAAATAGGAACTTGTTATTCAGTGGGTTTACAATCATTTAAACCTGAAGAAAAAAAGTATGACGTCATCTGGATTCAGTGGGTACTGGGTCACTTAACTGATTCGGATCTCATAACATTCTTAAAGTCTTGCCAGTAATAATACTATTAGTTGAAATATGCAAGTAGAAAATTCTAATTCATAATTTGTAGAGATGGACTTAAAAACGACGGCATCATAATAATTAAAGAAAATGTGTCCTCAACAGATGAAGTGGATAAAGATCATCAGGATTCATCAATCACCCGACCCTTCTCTCTATACCGCAAAATCTTTGAACTTTCAAATTTAGATTGCTACCGCCAAGTTAAACAAAGGAATTTCCCAAAGGGCCTCTATACAGTTTACATGTTTGTTTTAAAACCATTTCCGAATGAAAATAGGACATCATGTTGAAACTTATTAATAAAACTAATTTTTCTTAGATAAGATTTTTATTGTTTTCTAGCTTCACTTAACATTACGCTTTCAAAGCAAATTTCCTCTGGGGGTACACAGACCTCTTGTGTAATTCCTTAGGTGTCTTCAAACTGCGCTCATGTTTTGTGAGGGCCCGACGGATTGCTCTGGTCTTCTTGGGCCTCAAGTCTAGAGGCTTGTACTTCTTGTTCTTGTACAGTTTCCTCAAATTTTCCTTTTGCTTTTGGTGCATAACAATGTACACACGAGCAATTGCCTTGCGTACTACACGACTGTAACAATAACATGCTGTTTTTAAACAAGAATAATATATCATACAAACTTACATTTTTGACAATTTGGAGGGAGCACCTCCAGTAACTTTTGCCACCCTAAGGCTTGTCAGCTCTGTCTTCAACTCATCCAGCTGCTTTGTAAGCTCCTTCTTGTCCCGCAGTCGCAAATCCGAACACTTAACTTTGCCCTATAACAAGACATAACCTATAAAAACGTATCAAACAATAAGCAAAAATATCATTATATAATAAAAATAGCAAAAGCCTTAAACATCAATTTTTAAACCAATTCATCGGATGATTGTAAATAAATATAGGATAAAATAGATCATTTAGCTCACCATGATTGTTGACCGATGAAAACAACTGTCAAAAGAATGGCCGCTGCTTGCTGTGGCTTCGACGACGACTACTCAAGGACAATAATTTTCAAAAATGTAGCACTAGAAAAGAAAAAGTCCCTAGATGAAAAAAAAACTATATCTCTTAAGCCTATAAGTTGTAAGTGTTTGCAATTTCATTTGATGGAAATAGTTAAACATTCAACCCTAGAATGTGATTATTGTCTAATTAACAAATTAAATAATTGTTAGCTAAACTATTAATTAACACAGTTTTATCACTTGTCAAAAAGTTTTTTAATAGCAAATATTTCTATAAACAAAATGAAGAAGGCAGCATGGGCTCATGTATGGTCCTTTATTGCTGAGTTATTTATTTATCGTTTTAAAAATAATGTAAAAACAGTTTTGAATATTTTTTTAGAATAAAGATAAGATACGTAGACGACGTCTTTGCAATTTTTAATAATTTTGAAAGCTTAACAAATTTTGTATCAAATATAAATAATGGTTTTTCTGCAATAAAATTCACTCATAATTGGAAAATTAACAACAAATTATCTTTTTTATATGCAAACTTAATTAAAAAGTAACAGACTATTTAAAATTTGATATAATTATAAAAAAAAAACATTACTATGCATACCTAATAACTTCAATCATCGTTTTTAACATAAAATAGCATGTTTAAATTTCTTAGCAAACACATCACTTATATCTTTAAGTCAAATAAACTATAACAAAAATTACCATTTATTAAAAAAATGCTAACATTAATAGATTTAATAAAAAAATAATAAATAAAAACATGAATAAACAAAAATTTTAAACACATGTTAAAATTGCACAATTTTTTACATAAATAAACAAAAGTCAATATTTATTTTAATATTCTCTAAACCTAAGATAACAAAAAACTAAATATTGTGCTTAAACATTTAAGATTAAAAGCGGTTTAACAATCATATAAAAATTAAGAAAAAGTTTAAGGAAGTTAGAGAAACAAAACACTATTTCTAATAAAGAAATTTATTGAACTGACTGTAATAAGTGTGACAAATGTTATATAAGGCAAACACGTAGATAAGTTCAAACCAGATACAAAAATCACTTGTTCGTTATTAGTTATGAGTTCATTTAAAACACAGCCCATTGGATAAGTCGAGTACAACCATAGTTAATATTAGTTTTAATATGATTTTAATAGCTTAAAATAAGTCGAACAAATAAATAATCTATAGACATCTGAACGCGGTCAAATTTATTAAAATCTACAGCAATAAGGCAAATATTAAAAAAAATAGCGGTTATCTTTACATCAGGTAAAATTAAGAATATAATAATTTAATTTTATTTATTTTTTGATGATGATCATATAATGGTCATCATCAAAGAGATTTAATAAAATATATTTTTTTAAATGTGTAAACTGTGATAATAAATTTCTGCATAAGCAGTAATTGTTAAAAAATTTAAATACTTTTTTAGAATGTTAATTTTGAGTATTGACATTTATTAACCAATAAAGCTTTAAGCCAAGTACGGCGTGGTTAACAATGACTGTTGAAGTTGACAACACTTTTTAGACATTTTTTTGTTTGTCTGGTTGCAACACTGTACAGAAAAATTGCAGGTTATGTTACAACGCTTAATTTTTTAATTGGCAACTGTGATTTATATTGTCAGTGTTAAAAATGTCGCCTGTCAACAACAGGAAGTGGCTGATGTTGTACCATTTTAAAATAAAATTTATTTATTTTATTTAAAATTTGCTAACTTATTAAAGATTTACTATATTACAACTATTAATTTTTAAAATACACGTGGCAACGTTGCCTAATTAAAAAAAAAACTATGAGCTACAAATTAGTTAATTATTGAAATACAAATACATTTATATATTATTTATGAACGCGGCTAACGTCATTTTAAAGCGTTTTGATATTTCTTGTTAGTTTTGACATATAAGATTTTGTGGTTAGGTTTGTCATTTTAACGTCAAAATTTGAAGTTTTGTTGGGGCGGAACTTTTTATGACTAAATTTTCGTATTTTTGAATTAAAAAAGGTGCTAGTTTGATCAATTTAAATATTAAATCTAAATTGTAATGTATTGTAGCAATGGCAAAAAATACTTTAAGTTCAGCCTTTAGAAAAATTGACATCGATCAGTATTGCGAAGATAATTTTAAGGAGGATGATGGTGATCAAGGGGGTCCTGCAGGCCCTGATGAAGGCGAAGTCAATGGCTTTCTTCAAAAATATCCTTTTGCTGCTATCATTACGTTATTGAAAACCCGAAGCTATTTATTGTTTTCCTTAATTTTTTAGCACAGGTAAACATTTAGATGCTTTAAAAACCGTTCTTTTGAATGCCCCATTAGGTAGTAAAAATCAACAAATAAAGGTATATTTTACTGGTTTTGATAGAGATTGCGTATTAATAGAAAATATTACAGGAAAACGCAGTTAGCTTGACGCTGCGAGTTCTGTTAACCATTAAACCATCGCAAATAGAAGAAGCTGTGAACTCGTTAGATCTTGATCTAATTGATGTTTTGATGAAATATATTTATCGAGGATTTGAATTTCCTTCTGAAGGCAGTAGTGGACATTTATTGGTTTGGCATGAAAAGGTTTTTAACATTGGTGGAGTTGGTTGCATTGTCAGGGTTTTATCAGACACACGACGTGCATAAACCAAAGTGAAACTACAGTTTGAGTTAACTATAAAACAATTTTTATTATACAAAAGTCTTAGAATAACAAACACGATAAAATATTGCTTTTTTGGAAGACTGTTTTTCAAAAATCCTGAATCACAATTTCGCTTTTTGACTCTTTGCTAAAATATTATGCATGTCTTGTAAACATTCCTCTAAAGACTTCCTGAACTGAGCTGCCGTTGTATCTGGGTGTTCCACAAATGCACTTACAGCAAAATTAATATCGTTATTACGCGGATTATAGCAACAACCATAACCATCAGGAACCAATGGAGCGTAGCACATAAAACCGTCACATTTCGTAGCTACTTGACTAGTAGATAGCCTCATATGCGCACTGCGTGTAATTGCTGGATCTTGGAATAAATCTGGTACAGGCAGACAGTTTTCAATTGCTGACAGTTTCAAGCCTAAGAGATGTCTATCAACACCAAAACCATTAACTGCCTATAAATATTAAAAACTTACACCTGACAATTATAACTAAACTTAAACTTTACCTCTATTGAGTATTTCTTGTGAGCATCAACAGCATTTTTCAGTGCAGACATTTTTTCATTATCAGATTTAGAGGAATCTAACATGGCTTTTGCAAAAGCTATAGATTCGTTGGAACAGGATCTGATAGTTTCAGTTCTACCATGAATATACTTTCTGGTGGCTGCAGATTCATAATGAGCTCCAGGCACTCTGTGAATCCTGTACAAACAATAATTGAATTTCAGCAACTAGACTCTTAAAATTATATAAAGAATCACATATGGCTTATGCACTGCAAACAGAGTAACCTAAATATGAAGTTAGTTCAAAAAGCTTTATCTAAAAAAAGTTTTACTTCATATTTTAAGGAGGTTTGTCTGTTTTCGATTATTTCTTGTTTTGGTTTATTATCAAAGTGTATTTTCATGGTACGAGTAGATAATTTGGTTTTCGAAACCCGTATAATGAAGTAATAATTCCATGTTTTAAATAAGTCTTTTTTTTATAAATGTACGGGTTTTAAAATTACATATATTCAAATTAAGATAAATTTGGAACAGTATTATCAACCGCCACTGGTCCCCCCACCCCACTCGTTCTAAGACGTTAAGACTGACCTGTGCTCACGTCACTGATGTTTCCTTCGTATCCTTCCAACGAAAGATAGTATTCGACAACTGATAAAACAAAACTGCTATCCGAGAAATACTTTTATCAATGTTTTCTATCACAATTAATATCTATTTTAAAGACGTAAAAAACTAAGGTTTTGTGTACCGGTTTTAGTCTAAATTATCATGATGCTTGTTACCTGTAAAAAGCATATTGCATAGCAATCTGTATAAAACTATCAGGACTCATTTTCTGTGATTTAACAAATTCCTTCCCATACTGTTTAAATTGAAAAGAATCTAAGTCAAGATTGTCTGCTAGCCTAAAATAATAAATTAAATACGTTAGTATTACTCTAAAAGATACCCTACTTGTCAATGTGTTTCCCAGCTGCATCCAAAGCTTTTTGAAGTTTTTCGTCTATGTTAAAATAAAGCTTTTCGGGTTCTCCTTCAAATCGTACATCTGGTTGATTTACAGAGGTATCATTTTTGCTAAAAGGGTAAACATTTAAGGTCGAAAACAAAAAATCAGTAAATTTACATATAGTCTACAATATAATCCGTCATTACAGCAATTGGCTGACCTTCACTCGGGGAGTGCTCATACGTCAATCCTACGGTACCATCCAAGCCTACAATAAACTAAAAAACGATCAGTTTTAGACAATGGATTTATTTATTTAAACCAATACCTGAACAGTTTTGTCATACCAACGATTGGCGGAATTCCCAGAAGAACCACCTCCATGGATTAATTGCTTGCTGACGACTGATCTACTATTCCCATTATGTTTTGGCATAGGATGATCCAAACATACCAAAAATAAAGATGTTTGAATTTCTCTTATAGATTTTAAATTGGTCACATCTGTAATCAATCAATAATAGTCTACAAATTAATTTTTCTATATAAATTAAGAACATTGTAAATAGGACCATTATTTTTTAGTGAAGTTATGTTGTAACGGTAATGTATAAAAAGTAATTTTAATTGTTGGTTTAAACTGGTAGACCCAATATTCGACTGCTTTCATTAAAAAATAAATTTTGAAACAAATATGTAATTACAAAAACGAATATTATTCATATTAAAAGTAAATTGGAACAAATCAAAAACTTGGTGCATACTCACAAATTCGGTTTTAATAATATCAAATTGAAAGTGTTAAAAGTAACGCAGTTTTTACTTGGACAATGATATTTACACTTTTACGGTAACAATAACGTGCACGTTTTCGTTTTACAGCGTTCGAACTCTTAACAAGTCATCAGATAATTTTTAATTTAATGTAATATTGCAAAATGCAAGAGAAACAAAAAAACATCAAACCTAGTATCAAATCCTGATAGACTTTTCCCCAATTATTACGGTTCTCTGTAGTCAATAAGCCTATGGGTGGCCCAACTTCATGAGTCTCATTAACAATATCTTGTAAGCAGCTAATTAGTTCAGCGATATTTAGTAAATGTCCAGAATTATTGATGACTTGTAATTTAAAATACTAAAATATTAAATTATTTTATTGGTTAAACAAAAACAATTTTCTTACGTTATTATTTCTAGCCACAACAATATGTTTTGATTGTGGATTATATTCCAACGCATCCCTTTTGATTCCTGGAATTCTACAGGTTCCAAAAATTTTTTTATATTGGTTCATGTCCAGAGGATCTTTACCCATCATATCAATTGGCATTTTACCACTGCAAAACATTTAAAAGTGTAGTTCTATTTTTATAATTAAAAAGCTAACGTTTCAGCTCTTGTTTTTATAAGATATTTATCCATCCAATCCGCGGTAAATAGAGATTAAAAAAACTTAAAACGGTAACCTCAATCACTTTACAGCTAGCTCTACCAAATTCAAGGCGCTGTTTGTGAGATAATTAGCAAGAACCACGCCATTGTAGCGCACCATTTTGGAAGTCCGATTTACGGAGACACTGTGGGCGAGCATTGCAAGCTCTTCCGAAAAAATAGAGTACAACTTTTCTTTAATAGATGTTTCTACTCTACTAAGTTTTTTACGGTTTTAACGACTGGTGCTATCACCGATCATTAGAGGTTTATTTAAGTGCACAATAAACAATGTCAAAACAGTTTGCCTTGAATTTTTATTGAAATATTTCAATGCATAGCTGAAGAACTAGGACATATTTTAATAATTGCGTAAATCGCAAAGAATACTAAAGAAAAAGTGGAAAAATCAACGTTTGATTTTAATAATTATATTATAAAATTGAGTCATTTTCATATTCCAAGAAATACATACATAATAATATAGTAATAAAGATTTAATCTTAATTTGTGTGCATTTAAAATATTAAAGTAGTATAAAGTTGCGGAAAATAATCCGTTTTATTATTGTGCAAACAAAACTTCCTCACAATACAATTAATCTTCTTTTTTTACAGAGCGTTTAATTTTCTTTAAAAATTTCTTCCAATCATTCTCCTGAGCCTAATCCGATCACAAGTTGTAAATGCCCAAAAATGAGATTTCCAACATAAATAGTAAATCACAAAGCGAAATTAAATCTTTTGGTGTTGACGATTAAAACCCTAAATTTAATTCGGCATTGTGAACCGTAATTTCTATATAATTTAGAAAAATGGGCGATGTTAAAAATTGGCCGAATATCCAAATTTTGTTTCATCTGAAATTATTATTTTTCTCACCTGTCAATTACATTTTTGTAGCTCAGAGCTCCCAGAATTAGTTTGGCCGTATATTCCAGCCTCTGCTCTTCATTGTTAAAATTTTCAAATGGAAAAGCGAGTCCAGGACTTGAATACACCACAACCGGATCCCTATATTCAAGATAAGCAACATTAATCCACCAATCAGCAAGCCAGTTATCTGTCCCCTGTGCTTTTTCTACTAGCAGTCTTTGCAATGTGGTACCATCGCCTCTTTCAAACTGACTCAGCAAATTTTTGGTGTTTTTTAATTCTAAATCATTCAAAAAAGGTTCGGCCGATTTCAGGAACTTTTCTAATGTTTGGTTCAATTTTGGTACCGGTAGAGAAGGTAAATTTTGAGTTTGAATTTTGGCAGCGACTTTGTTCATATTAAATGCTTGATTATGAAAGTAATTAAATAATCCAAGAATGTTTCTATTGGAACTTAACTGAAATTAATAAAGTTAGACAAATTTCGATAACATACGTTTGTTTAAAACACACCATACGGCTTCTAGCTGAGATCATCTTACTGCTTGGTGGAACTTGTCTAAAACACACAATCAAATAATGTTTGATAAAAACAGCAACGTAAGTACCTGTTGGAGTGTGCGGACATATCAATGTGGCTGAAGTCAAGGTAAAAGTACAAAATAATTGTACTTAGCCAAATAATGTAGGAAAAGGAAACGAAAAGTGAAAGTAGTCTCGAGGTTTTTTAATTTACCTGTTGGTTGCTGTTGACCTTTATCGAACCAGTTTGTCCAAGCAAACGGCATTCACAGGATATTTGTGTAAATTTGGTCTATTTTGATGCACTTTGGAATGCAGATTTAAATAAATAACAATAAAAGATAAATTTTAAATTATCGGTTTGAGAGAAACAAGTCGCAGGCAGTCAAGAGAAATTATGTACTATGTACTAAGGTATCAAAATAATTGATCAATGAAATGCAATGGTTGATTCGTAAATAAAGCCGGAATAAAACGACATAATAAAAACTAAAATAACCTCAAAATAATTGTCAGGCGTCATATTTATTTGTAAAAACAAAAAAATATCAAGTCCGAAAGCGCACGATTCTGTGGTATGACGTCAGTTCAGTTGCCATAGAAACCAAGGCTTGCGCTCCAATCCAAATATAAAAGGTATAAAGATAAGGAGCACCAACTCTGTTACAAAAGTGTCCCCTAAAAGGCCTTTATAAAAATTATTGAAAATGGTGTTGCTGTACCAAAAACCCTAGGAGGGTATGATCTAAAACTTCAGATTATACGCTCCTCTACAGCAGCTTTAAAAAGCGCCGGCACAGCGCCGGTGCCTCCGCATTGCCAATGAAACTTTTAGGGAGGGAAAATGAAAAGTCACTAAATTTGGTCACTTTGCTTGTCAATTCTAAGCTTTCGCGCTATTTTTTGCTGTTGCAGTTGTTATATTTTTTTACCAAGCTAGCTTGATAGAAATTTTCATACAGCTATTATTGCGATTTATTAGAATTTATTTCTGCCTAAACTGTTATTTATTTTAGATAACTTTTAAACTCTGTTCGTTGGAACAAAACAGTGTTTTGTTGTGGATATTGTTTATAATTTTATTTCAATATTTGTAAGTTGTAGGTTGGAACAGGTATGGATTTATCGCAGGCTTCCACATCTCAAGTTCCAGAAAATTTAGATGATAAGCAACGATGTCTGCATTGTGGCAAACGGTTCTACAACTTCTTCAAGGAATAGGCATGTAAGAAAAATCCACCAGCAAGCAATAGGTACGCAAGCAGTCGAGAAGAAAAGGCACATTTTATGTCCAAGCGAAGATTGTAGAGAACTTTTATTGGACACTTTTAAAGATCTAAACAACCACATTGAAGAGCATCACATGGTAAGTTTACAAAAGTCGGTATTTTCTTTTTCCAACAGGGATCAATTTGAAGAGTGGATGCAATTGGAGAGAATTAGTAGCAATTATGCAACGGGAAGGACTAGACAGAATAAAAATTACAAACAAAAGGAGTACAATTGCAACAGAAGTGATATGAAAGGTATTGGTAAATATGAAAAATGTATTTTCTGGTTTTTTATTCTTACTTATATTAAAAGGATATCAAAAACTTTACACCAAGAGAACAGAAAAATCAGGAGGAACAGTTAAAATGTGTGGTGTCTGCCCGTCACAATTGATAGTAGGATTGTTTGACAATGGTAATAAAAGTAGTGACATAAAATAGATGACATTTGATATTAAGAATTTTTTGTCTATAAACAATGCTATAGGTGAAGTTACAGTAACTTACCAAAAAACACATTTTGGTCATAAAGAGGAAGTACGAGCGCAACACTTAACTAACATAGAAAAAGAAAAAATTGTGAAGAAGTTGAGATGTGGTATTCCAACGGACAGGATAGATGCAAGACAATGTGCGAGGAATTATCAAGATAGGATGGTTATTAAAGCTCATAAAGCTGCAGAAGCAATGATGAGCACAGCAGCTATAATTGAAGAAAATTTTGGACAGTTTAAAGTAAAGTCATCCAAAGGTAATCAATTTTATCAAGTATTTTACAATGAGATATGTGAAAATGAGTGCAGGACTCTATTTTGTGGAGTCTGCAAAGTATGCACGCATCGATACCGATGTGACTGTCCGGGGCATGCAGTGAGAAATACCATGTGTAAACACATACACATGGTATGTATGTATGAGCAGAGAAGAGGTACTAACTATGTTACAGAGACTGTGGTAGAGATGTTGAAGAAAGAACCATCCCAAATTAGGGGTTATCATCAGGAGGAAATTAAGACGTTTGTCGAAGAAAAGATTGCGACTGAAGAACATCTACCAATTGATGAAGAAACAAAAAGAAACATTGAGGATGACAGCATAATGCATTTTTTAAAAGGATTGGACCAGGAAGCCCACACTAGAGTAGTCGAAAAAATTAAACTAATAATGAACGCAGAAGAAAAGAGCAGAGCTCCCGCATCGAATAAAAGAAAAATGGAGAAACAAGAATATTATCCTGCAAAACGGCAAAGGTGACTAGCAAATTGAAATTACGTTGTGCTGATGTCTCAGTGTTACAGATAAGATTCACATAAAGAATAACAAATATTGTGTTAGTTTTAATATTTTGATTTATATGTATATAATTGTGTAGACATGTATTATTGTAAGTAATTATTATATCATTTATGTATGTATAGTAACTGCAAGTATTTTTATTTTATTCTACCAAATCAACGCATAGGCAATACACATCATTTTTAAAATAAATTTGAAAGAATTGTATAAATATTATTTAGCATTTCTAAAAACTTTTTTGAATTGGATTGACAGGTGAATTGGAAAAATAGAAGATTAAGAAAAAAATATAGAGAATTGTTTTGAGCATCATGCTTATTTTTAGTCTAATAATTTTATCATTTATTATTTACAAAAAAGTAAGATATTGCCAAATTAGAATCTTATTGAAAAATATTTAAAATTAACATTATATTCCAGAAACATGTCTCTAAAATTTAAATAAATTCAAAGTATAATAGTGGAAATAGACATTGTGAGTTTTATTTTATTCCGCTTTGAGATCGATTACAAAATATTTAATTAATGATTTAGTGAATAAAAGTTCGAATTTAAAAATCTGATAAGCTTAATTGGATCACGTGAGCCGTTATCTCGCAATTAACTTGTTAATGACGCCGATCTACTTACAAATTGCAATCGCCCGTGGAGCGAGTGATAGAAATTCAAAACTCGTTTTGATTATTTAGTGACTTTTCGTTTTTCCCCTAAAAAAAAAAGGTTGGCAATGCGGACGTACCGGCGCTTTTTAGTGTCGTCCATAGATGTCGTCTCTTATTTCTAGCCTTCATAGCTCCAAACAAAATATGGAGAGTCGACCTGACCTGACCTAGTCATTCTGTGACTTGTATCATGACTAAACTATGACCATTTAATACTGTAAACATTAAACTCTAATTAGAACTATTTTAGTATTAATTATAGATTAGCTATTTTTTTTACATTTTTCTTAAATTTGCAGATTATTACTTTTACGACTTGCACGGAAACCAAATTTTTTCAAGCTGCGTTACAGACTTATTTCAATGTTTAACAGATTGAAATATTGACATCTTTCGGAAAAGACCGTGTCGAAATGTTTGATAAAATTGTCGACGTTTTGCACTTCATCGGTGGAGGCGTCATCAGGACAAGGAAATGAAAATGAGAATAAGCACGGTAGCTCAACGTGTGAACCACCTTAGAGGCGAAACTTATTCATACTTAACAGATTATTTGCTTCTACTCAAACGTCGTCAGTCGCCCCATCTTCTAAAAGTTAGAAGAGCGATGTGAGACAGAATATAACACAAATTAATTAAATTTAAGAGTTTCGAAAACCGTTTTATGAGATTGTGCACGTTAGACCAATTGCCATAATTAGATTTAAATTCAGTTTTCTGTACTTTTTCCCTATCAAATTTCACACTTCTCAATCGCATAAAAAATACGGAGTATTATAACTTCTCGTAACGTGACGTAAGCATAAAACTTTTTCAAAAAAAAAAATCTTCGAATCACTCGTAGAAACACGAATTATCCTTAATTCGTATAAACCAATTCCCAGCAATGATTTTTAGTTCACAATTTTAACTTCAACCTGATTCAATGTTGAAGCTTGATTGACCTCATGATTGAACAATAAAAACATTTTGGCAAAAAGTACAAAGTGAATTGTCAAAACAGCTTTATTTAAAGTTATTAATTTAAAACATGTGAGCAATTATTCTCAACTCATTTACAAAACGCTTGTTTTTCTTATGTATTTCTTTCCTGAGGGTAATACAACAACTGTTACATGTGTGAACAAAGTCTTTGTTTCCTCATCAGTAACTGATGGCTGTATCATTACTTCTTCATTGGGCTGCAAAAAAACATTATAATTTATATCACACATAAAATAATTTTACCTTCCAATCAACTGGAGTAGCAACTTTATGCTTATCAGTCAGTTGCAAAGAGTCAACAACTCTTAAAATTTCACTGCAAACCAAAAAAAGATAGGATAATATAAAAAAAAAAACACCAACTTACTCAAAATTTCGACCCGTTGTTGCAGGGTATAAAATTGAAAGACGCATACGCTTTTTAGGATCAATTACAAAAACAGCTCTTGCAGTTACAGGAATTCCATCAGGTCCAATTTCGTCGGGATCAATCATTCCTAGCAGTGTTGCTAAATCTCGATCTTCATCCGCAATTATTGGATATGGAAATCCTTCTTGTAAATATCCTGCATACATTTTTATGTCGTCTAACCATCTTTTGTGAGAGTCCACAGAGTCACAAGACAAGGCAATAACTTTTACATCACGCTTTGAAAATTCACTGTATAGTTGAACAACTCGTGCTAATTCTGTAGTACACACAGGAGTAAAATCAGCAGGGTGTGAGAATAAAATACCCCATCTAAAAGCAAACCATTAAAAAAACATGTAAAATTAAATTTAACTCAATTACGAATCTCCAAGCCAATCATGTAACTTAATTTCACCTATGGTAGTATCTGCTGTAAAGTTTGGAAAAATATCCCCCAAATTTACCATTTTACGTAGTAATGAATATCTAATAAATGTCTCAAAGTTTAAAGAAATTATTATTTACTACACACTTTTAAGACTATGCTAGCTAAAGTTGCAAAAGTAATTTCACAAACAAAGCTATACTTTCTTGAAACCAAAACCTTTTTTCAAATAACAATTTTGAGGTTATAGTTGTTTACGCCGGTACACAGAAATCATAAGAATCACAGATTACTTAAGTAACCGGTATTCATATTTCACAGAATTGACACTTCTAAAAACATCAATTATTTTCACACCTGAACTGAGCGAGAAATTCTATCCATAAAATACAAAAGTATTGTTTAACAAAGTGTTTTTTTTTTAACAATTACTTATCAACTGATGATCATCTGTCATAAACTTTTGTTGGTGTCAATAAATTGTTTATGTTTACAAGCATCTAAAAAGCCGTAATAGTGGAGGAAAATGTGTCATCAGTTGATATAGAAATCAAGCTTTGCGCTTCAAGCTAAACAAAATTTGCACGCCGTTGAGAAAAAAATTTGTTTGACAGGCAAAAGTAAGGTTGGGATAAATTGATAAGTCTGGTTAACACTGCTGTTTTATAAAATTGTGTTGTGTAACCGGGACATTGCTTTAACCAAAGGAAAAAAAGAATTTTAAATGTGCTTTAAAAAATTTTCGAAAATGCCCAATTCGACTTGCCAAAAACCAAAGTTTATAGTATAGCGTGCCATTTTAACAATTGACAGTGCAAATGTGTAAGCAAATTTAAATTATTTCCAGAAATATTTTTCAATCGACGATGCAATCGTACTTTTATGTTTAATATAAATAATTTTCTTATTTTTCAAAACTATTTCCAAAAAACCATCTTTAAACGCAATGTGTCAAAATTACAATTTAAGACAATTCTAAATAACTGGCTATTGCCACTCATTTAAGAACCAACTGTTATTAGTTATTTAGTGCTACTGTTGCTGAAAAACCATTATTACATCACTAAAAACTTAGAGTAACACTGTTATTACTCTAATATGCATGAGCATAAATTTATACAACCGCAAAACTTATCTATTATGTTTCACGAATTAAATCGTTATATAAATATTCATCAAATAGTCTTCATTCACGCTATTTTTCCACAATCTGCTAGATACTATAGTTTAGCACTTTAGTCCATTTATTGTATGTATAAGGCAATAGTCTTAAGTGATCAGGTTTTTATAGTGAAGTTGTCATATACTAGTTCTTTTTTAAATAAGGCTGATTTTTTTAATATGACATGATTCATAAAAACGATAAGAACACTAAAATACCAATGGCATTAAAAGAAATGTATATATAACACATATATTAGTCTAGTCAATTCTTTATGGCACAATAGACAAATAACAATGGTATTCAAGTTAAAAATAAATAAAAGTAATTACAAAAAAAGATGAAATACTAAAACATGTACACCGTAAAATGACACATATACACATTACAATAAAATTGGCAAAGTATCACAATTCATCTTCAAAATGATGAATATTATGTAAATGATCACCATAATCTGTTGCTTCACTTCCTACAAATGTGTCGTGGTGTTCTAAAACTTCTTCAAAAGTAAGTAGATCGTCATGGTCATCATCACTTGAAGCAAATAAATGTTGTACCTCCTCTTCAGCAATTTCTCTAAAACAAATTTTAATTAGCACATAATTCATTTATTATACATAATTATCTAAAAATTTTAAACCGTTCTAGAGATTACAACCATCTACATTTCCCGCTGCCATAAAAAATAAATTACAGATCTTAGGTCCAAAGTGATAAAAATTGACATCTTTAGTAGTAAAACAACTCCTAAACTATCTTTTATCTGCCACTGTGTTTTTGCTCAATGTTTTTCAATTTATGATTAGAATTCATACATCATAGTGGGTTTTTCAAAAATGCTGTTAAAAAAGAATTTATGTCCATTGATGCTCAAGCACATGTAGCCGTATGTTACATGTCATTTTTTTTAAATGTTTTGCCCCAAAAAATGTTAAATGATACCGATGCAAAGCCCAGTACCTCCCTAATGTTATCAACATAATTTTATTGTTAGCTTATTGAAAAACAGTCTGTTAGTAAACTGTTCAAAGTAAATAGCATATTTTGATAAAACCCTGATACAAATAAAGCTTCAGCAAAATCACAGATATTTAGTTTTCATGACTTTAGCCGGAGATTATATTTTGTAAAGTAATTTACAAAAACAAGATTTGATACCCAAAAATTTAGTTGTTTTTTTTTCAAATTATATTATAACGGAAAAACATAGTACAGATAAATGATAGATAGTATTTAATTTTTAAAGAAATAGTACAGTTTCTAATAGTATATTACATTCTAAGGCCAGAAAGTTGGATTTCCTGTATTGTATGTAGCTAGAAAATCTCATCATAAGCAACTTGGAAGAGTAAAAATCATATTCTTCAATATATTTTAGACAAACTATAGAAAAACAAATGCCATAAAAAAGTCTTACTCATTGCTAGGTACCACCCATGACAAAATTTCGTTTTTATCCAATTTTCCATCACCATCTTTGTCGAGGTCATGATCAAATTTATCCTTTTCAACTTTTAGCCATTCTTTGTCATGTTCTTGCGCTTTATCCCCAACAAACTCTTGAAAGCTAATAAATGTATCACCATCTACATCTTTTTCTCTTAGTGTTTGTTCTAGAATAACTGGTAACATTGAAGGGTGTTCTTCAGGATGAGAAAAAGCTATCCATTCTCCCGCATTTAAAGTTTGGTCATTATTAAAGTCTGCGGCTTCCCACATTTCTTTGTCATCTTTGATTAGCTGAAATAGAACAAATCAAAAAAAAATCGTAAAGTTTTACCATATTCAATATACATGCTCATTTTCCTCACTTATAGAAATTTGGTTTTCATCCTCGACCCCATAAGCATCTGATAAATATTCTGACCAAGTTACAATTCCATCGCCATTCTCATCAGCGTCTTCCAATCGCTCATTAGCCTCTTCCTCGGAAAGCATCCTAATAAATATTAAATTAGTGTTTTTACACTATATCATTGCAAGTATTCCAAAGCTCACTTAAAAGAACGTAAAATCCAAGCCTTAAGTTCATTCCTATCAATTTTTTCATCCCCGTCCAGATCCATTTTCTTTAGTAAAACTAAGAGGCGCTGTTTAGCTTCTTCTGGGGACAAGTGATCGTATTCTTCTGCCTCCTTATGACTACCTAAAATTGCTTCATGATCAAATTCACTGTGATGTTCCCCACTTTCAGAAAAATGAGAATAGTCCCTCGGACTGTAAGCCCCGTCCTCCTCACGCTCTTTATGGTCATTCGAGTGACTATGCATTACTCCAGCACGGTTAATCTTCAAAATGCCCATAAATATCACAAACAAAGTGATAAAGCGAAGGCAGATCATTTTTATTATAATTCGAGATTCTAAAAAGCTAGAATAACACGTTCACAAACACATTTTTGAATATTCAATTGCCGCAATTATCACCGTTGATTGACGGACGATAAGCAGTGCAAATTGTCAAAAAAATGTCACACACAGCTGACTGTTGATGGCATTATAAAACCACAGAAAAAAACAAAAACTATAGTATGAAAGGCACTGAATTAAAATAACTAGCAGCGGTCTGAACTGAAATAGCACTGTTTGCATCCAACATAACCTCTACGTTTGTTTACTGCATACACAGGCTGTTATGTTGTGTTCGCGTTTTTATAAATTCAGACGAAAGATACTCATTTAGGTCGTCAACTTGATTTAGCCACAATGGTAAATTGTTGTATCGTCTGAGGTACTAGTTATGTAAAAAAAAATATTTTTTTTTTGATAGGTAAATGTTTCGTGAACAAAGCAGAAGCGTCTTATGCATTACAACGTCAATATTTTTCAAAAATTAAAAAAAATTATTTTTA
This sequence comes from Lagria hirta, assembly GCA_947359425.1. Classification (NCBI taxonomy): domain Eukaryota; kingdom Metazoa; phylum Arthropoda; class Insecta; order Coleoptera; family Tenebrionidae; genus Lagria; species Lagria hirta. The sequence goes on from OX375794.1 coordinate 33,661,014, forward strand.
TATGATTAACTACGTATCAAACACGTTACGTAATTAACAATGTTTTGTAAATAAAAAACCAAAAATAAATTTCTTTATTTTTAGTTAGAAAGAACATATTATATTGTTTAAATTATTTGCATTATGGAATCCATACAGACGTTACGCCACTGGCGCTGTTTACGACGTAAACTGTCTGTTGTTTGTTCTGTTCTGTCATCTCTGTGTCTTGTCAAAAAAGTGTAAAAATGTACCCCAAATATTTTATTTAGACACATGTAAAATCTGTGGTGAATTGAGTTGTCAACTATCATAGATAACCTACAACCATATTAAATCATAATATAATAATATAACTCGAGTTTCTGCATGAACTAAATTTTGCTGCATAATCTAATAAATCTATTTAAATTTTGTTAAAATGTGGGCTGACACGCTACTTATTGTTTTTATTTCTATCTGCACTGCCCTTCTAGGCGAGGGTTTAACATGGTTAATGGTGTACCGAACAGAAAAATATCAAAAATTAAAAACAGAAGTGGAAAAGCAAAGCAAAAGACGTAAAAACATCTGTTAAAACTCTTGTTAAATATTTGTGGTAATATCGACCCATATTTTAGTTGAAAAGCGCAAAGAAGCTCATGGAGACTCGTTAGACAAGCAACATAAAAAGAAAATCGAAAGGGAAGAAGAGCGTTTAAAAAATAATAACAGGGATTTGTCTTTAGTGAAAATGAAGTCAATGTTTGCCATAGGGTTTGCATTTACTGCGTTGTTGAGCATGTTTAATAGCATGTAAGTATGGCAGGTTTTGAAATATGCACTAGGCAACGCAAACTTTCTTCGCTTTATAAGACTAGACTGGAAAAACATTTGGTCAGTTGTGGGTTTATAACCCAGAGTATTTATCTGAACAGCTGTAACATTGTGACAATTTTTCTTAAAAGCGATATCAGTCGATTTTGGGGTGAGGAAGATTTTAAAATAGGTTTTTGGATTCATACATTCTATCTTAGAACAAAGCAATTCTAACATTATATAGTAAATTAATAAGAAGCGCTTATGACAATGCGTGAATCGAGATAAAATTCTTGATTAATTCTTAAATTGGTCTCTTAATATTCTTGGCTTTTGCTAGTCTGGAGTGCATATAACTATAATCATAGTATATAGCTATCGCAGTATTTTTGGATTGCATCCTTATGTATTATCTGCTTCTAGATATTGGAAGGTTTTCTGTAGCCTTAAATTTTATAAGGACATTCTATGTGAAAACAAGTGCCATCACAGCAGCATTAAGTTTGATTTTGACATTATAGCCTCCGGTTGACTTGAATAGTTATACCATTTTATCAAAAATAATCTGGATCGAAGTTGCCATGGAATGAATAGCTTATGTCATCAATTATTATCTGGTCATGTCACCTTTTGACAATTTGCTGACATTAATAATAATTTTTTTATCCTACACCAATCAAAATGGTATTTTCTCGTCTCTCGACAGCCGAGAAAGTACATTTATTCCAGGCTAGCCGAGAAAAAAAAATCTGATTTTCTCCGCCAGGCGTCGCTGTTATAAGAAAAATAAAATCTATATAAAACGGTTGAACAGTCGTCACGCCTAAAGGTCCCATTATTCATGAGCTGTGTTAAAATTTTAAATCACATTTACTGTTTATGAATGTCAACCTTATTTTAAAAAACTACTTTTGTGCAAGATAAATTGTGTAAATCATGACAGTAAAGTAATTCATGAATTTTTAACATCTGTCAAGGTTTGACATTTTGAATTTGCGATTGGCGGTAACAACTTCAAATCAATTTTAAGATAATGCTCTATTATAAGGTAATTTGTGTAGGATAAAAAATAATGTGTAAACCACGGCCGCAAAGTGATTACTATAATATACTAGGTTTACAATATACTATTTTTCTCATACAAATAGAAATAGTATATTGTAATCCTAGGCGGCAAAGTGGTATTTTTCCAGGCCGAGAGAAGATATGGACAGGCGAGCCTGGCCACTTCTCAAGGCCTGTTAGTTAGTTACAGTTTGTGCATTACAAATAATTTCGTACTTATTTCTAAGAAATCAGATAATTAATATGGAAAGTGATAATGATTTGGAATTGCCACCTCCAAATATAACAGAAGCAGCAAATTTAACAACACTAAATTTGTTGCCGGAAACGTCAAAGAAAATGTACACACGGGCTTATAACCAATTTTTGGGGTGGAAAAGAGATCGAACACGGCTGTCCAGGCTCTGCTAATAATAGATAATTTCGGATTTTCATGGTTCAGCATATCCAATATCTACATATTTGTTTTAATAATTGTGGTTGTCGTAGAAAAAGTATAGTATGAAACTTGCACAAAATAGCAATTTTGCACTCGTTTGAATTTCAAACTCGTAAATGTGCATCATTTTGTGCTTGTTACATAATATACTATTTTAATGCACTCGTTATGAACACGATCTACGCTAATTCGTTTAATAACGACTAGTTGTAGAATAACATTGAATGATACATTAAAGGCAACTAATTTTCTCGCTTTGGAGATAAATTTACAGTTATAAAAATCGATAAAAGAAAGTGTGCGTTGTTATTTAGTAAAATTGCTTTTTAATTTCTCATTTGTAGTTTTGATGGAAGAGTTGTAGCCCGTCTTCCTTTTCTTCCTCTAACGTGGATTCAGGGATTAAGCCACAGAAATTTGCCGGGAGATGATTATTATGATTGCTCATTTATTTTTTTGTATATATTGTGTACAATGTCCATTAGGCAAAACATTCAAAAATTGCTTGGTTTTGCACCTTCCAGAGCAGCTTCCAAGCAGGGTAACAGCATATTTGGTCCAACGCCAGGACAGTTCAAATAAAACTTAGCTTTTTTTTAATGGAATAATTTATTGTTAACATGTAGATAAATAAATAACAATATACTTGGAAAAAACTGTAGTTGCTTTGCAATCAAATCATCAGCTAAAATTATCTTAAATTGTTATATAATAAATACGCCCTTTGTTCGCTTTTACAAAGGCATTTCGAAATTTATATCTAAATGCGCGTCACGTGCCAAACTGACAATACTTGATAACTTTACTACTAACCGGGCGGCCTCGTCTAAATTATCAACAGGAAGAATTTTTAATCCAGAGGCTGCTATCAAAACTTTGGCATCATCTACATTAGTACCTTGTAAGCGACAAACAATCGGGGTTTTTAGATTAAGTTCTTTGGCCGCTGCAATAATCCCTTCCGCTATTACATCGCACCGCATAATTCCTCCAAAAATATTTACGAGAATGGCATGAACTTTGGGATCAGCTGTTATGATTTTAAACGCTTCTTTAACGGCCTGTGCAGTCGCACCACCTCCAACATCTAAAAAGTTTGCAGGAGCTCCACCGTGCAAAGAAATAATATCCATAGTTGCCATTGCTAAGCCAGCGCCATTGACAAGACAGCCGATGTTGCCATCTAAAGCAATGTAATTAAGATCGAATCTCGCTGCTGATACTTCTTTCTCGTCCTCTTGTGTCCAATCACGAAGTTCAAAAAGATCTTTTTGCCTAAAGGCCGCATTGTCATCAAAACGAAACTTCGCATCTAGAGAGAAATCTACAAAAGAAAGCCATAACGTACATTCAAACGTAATTGCTTTAATCTTTTTAATACATACACTCTTCACCTGCATCTTCAGCATAAGGATTAATTTCAATTAGCAAAGCGTCTTTTTTGCAAAATAAATCATACATTCGCAAAAGCATATCGGCAGTTTTTTCTTTCTGACTGGCAAGTCCGACTTTTACAGCTACTTTCTCTGCTTGTTCTTTGTTTAAGCCTTTGCTTATGTCAATTGGCTCATATAATATCGCATCTGGATTTTCGGCAGCTACTTCTTCAATATTGATACCACCTTGTGACGATGCGATTATAACTGGTCCCTGAAACCAAATTAATTATGTCAAATATTATGTTTATTAAATACTTGGAAAAATATCATGTGAAAAGGGAACAAATGTAAAACGTCTACTAATCGTGGGGCGAATTAACCATGCCCAGTTTTCCAACATACGAATCGTTTTATGATTTCCTATAAACGTTTTTTGCCGCTTCAGCACCAGACTGATCGTTTTTAGCCTCAGCAGTCCTGAGAGAACATTAATAAATGATTTTAAATCGAAAATAATAAAAAAAGGATTAAACAAAATGTTTCTTAGCGATTAGTGCCACCAATTCGATGCGTCAGATTCGCGGATCTTAAAAAAAGAAAGATTGTCGGCGTCTAATGCAAATGAAACTATGCTTCTCAGAGAGGAGAGCGCTCTGTAATCTCCATTAAATTTCATCAGAAACTTTCTAATGTACGGCTATAGATTTAATAAATCTATGGGTACGGCATGCGTTGCAATGCCTCTTTCAATAATTTACAATAAAATAAATATCCTACTCAATGTACCATTGAAATGGTCGTCCAGTATTAAAGCTTATGGTCCGAACGAATCGTAGTAAACAATGTGTAGGACGTGATCAGTGCGTGATCCATTGATAAAGCCTAAGTGATACCGATTTCCTGAAATTTCAGCCAGGCTGGCAGCCGAAAGCACAGGGGTGCATTGTGCATTTGTTTCGTTGCTGTTTCTGTGTGCTGCTACGGAGACAGAACCTGAGGTTAATCCCAAAACACCAGCCTCTCAGCAAAGGGGCTTAACGTAACCACTTAAATACTAGTAAAAATAATATAATTTTGAATGTATTTAAGCCGAATTGAAAACAAATAGGTCTAAAATGGAATAAACGATTTTTTCTGCGGCCTGTCCTGTTTGAAAAAACGTCGACTATCTCCCACTTCACAGATATGACCACGTGGAGCCTGCATGCATTTGTTTTCATGCACTCTTTCTTGAAAATTAATACAGTATAGATACTCTTAAAAAATTTAAAAAAGGAGTGACATCTAATTGGCAAAAAAAATGTTAATTTTGAGTTAAAAGCCGGCACAAATTTGCTAGAGAGCTCTAATGAAGTCAATTGTGGAACTGTATATCTTAAAGCAAGCACCAATGTGCTTATTTTAGAAATCAAAAGCATTAACTAATCTTAAATAAACGTGATTTTATAATGTAGAAAACACATACGGCAAAAGCTCGTTCCATCATAATCGCAAAATAAAACTCCTTTCGAGGAAATTTTCTTTCAGCAACCATCACAGCGTTGCAGATTCGGCCTTTTTCGCCGGTTTGCTTGGTTACAAGATGTTGACCTAGCATTTGTCCTGCAATATCTGCCGCTTCTTCAGGGCTAAAAATGTTTCGTTTATTCTAGAAGAATAATTAATGTTATGTTTTTTACGAGTAAACCATGCGAACACCCCCTTTAAGTCCATTTTTGAAATGACCTTTACCACGCCCCCCCGCCAAGACCTGTGCTTTGAGGACTATGTCTTTTGTGTCCAAATCTGTTGCAATCTTTTTGGCTTCTTCTTTAGTCTTAGCAACACCAAATTTAGGAACTTGTATTCCAGCATCCTTTAATAAAGTATAACTGATATGTTCGTGTACGTTTAGGTTTCTTCGTTGCTGGCTTTGCGGCTGCCAATTGGACGGGCTCACCGCCAGGATCTGCAATTACACATTAATAGGGTCGTTTCAATTTTATATAACAATTTAAGCAGGATCATGGGATATTAAGTGTTTTATTCTATTTATATAAAGCCTCCAAGGTCAAAAACTTGTGCCTATCACGATATTGTTATGTGCTCTACTAACCTTTGAGCCATTTTTCAAAAGATTTTCTGTTAGGAAAATGCTTCGTAGCATAGTGGCCATTTCAGGATATTATTAGACCCCCCCAATATTATTATTGATGAACACTGCACTTCCACCGCACTCAAATGAATGTCAAACTGACAGTTCTTTGGCGGCCTCTGTTTACTTTTGCAATGTTGGTATTGAAATAATACGAACTCACACGAGTGTAATTAAGAGCACGAATCAATATTGATTGCTAGAGATAGCGCAAAGTCTAAAGTTCTATCAGAAAAAGTTCAAACCACCGGTTCAAACTATGAAACTATTTTTTTAATTGTCCAAATAATGCGATTTAAATAAAGATTGTGTTGTGTTTTGACCCAATATAAAATACTAATCTAAAACGGAACCATAACAGAGGAAAAAATAAGAAATATTTTAGTAATCTTTTACATGACGTTCATCTCAATTTTTTACACAAATTTAGCAGAAAGTTTCAAATAAATAGTAAAGTTTTAATCAAATTTTAAATTTCACCCACGTGTCTTAAACACTAAAAATATTAAATTAAATAATAATTATCTTAATATCCTAAATCTTAGTTTGAAATTTGCACCTTCTTTTTCACTACTCTCAAAATCAAAGTTCCTAGACAATTTTATAGCAAAAACAGAACCATTAATTCAATCTACTAATTTTACCAACCCAAAACAAATTGCTTATAAATTATTAAATTTTCCTAAACAAAACACTTTCAACAAAATTAAAAATAATATAAATTTCTCCACATTGAAAAGTCTCTTGGAATTAATAAAAAATAACAATTTAATTATACCTAGAGCAGATAAAGGTAATTGCACAATAATAATGTCTAGAACCGAATATATAAATAAAACTTTAAAATTTTTAAACACAACCGACTTTACGGTTCTTCAAAATAATCCACTCCCAAAGTTCAATACAGAACTAAAAAACGTAATCAAACAGTGTCAAAACATCTTCTTAAATCATAAAACTTACTATTCAAATTTTATCGAAAAAAAGCCATCTATTCCACTCTTATACAGCCTCCCCAAAATTCATAAACCAAACATACCAATCAGACCTATTGTTTCATTTGTCAATTCTCCAACCCACAAACTCAGCACGTTTATTAACAAATTTCTACACAATAATATCAATTTTTCTTTCCACCACAGCATTAAAAATTCCCTAGAATTAATTAATCAAATTTCAACATTCCCTATTCCTCAAAATAGTTTGCTTGTTTCGTTTGATATTGTTAATCTTTTCCCCAGCGTTCCTACAAACGAATGCCTCAATTTTTTAAAAGAACATCTATATAACTCATCACTAGACAATGAAACATGTCAGAATATTTTTAACTTAACTGAAATATGCCTTTAGCAAAACTTTTTCCAATTTAATAATACAATATTCAAACAACTTTCTGGATTAAGCATGGGCAACCCTCTTTCACCCTTAGCAGCCCAAATATTTTTGAATAATATGGAAGAAAACTTCATCATCAACCAAAAAAATCTTTTTAAAAAAAATCTTTGCTACTGGTACAGATATGTCGATGATGTCATTTGTCTTTTTCAAGGTTCTACCGATTATCTAAATAATTTTCTCTCTTTCCTAAACTCCTTAAACAAAAACATTAAATTCACTCATGAAATAAGCATCAATAATTCCATTAATTTTCTAGACCTCAATATTAAAATACGTAACAACAAACACCATCTTTCCATCTATCGAAAAAACACAACAACTGATTTTCTAATCCCTTACAATTCTTTTCATCCTCTCTTCCAAAAACTAGCTAGCTTTCACTTTCTCTTCAATAGACTATTTTCCTTACCTCTTAACAACTCCAACTTTAACATAGAACTCAACATTATCAAACAATTAGCTATAACAACTTCTACCCCCTCGACTTAATTAATAAACCCTTCCAGAAAACACAACACAAATTCTATCTTAACAAATTCACTTCTCTAAACTCAAATCTCAAGTTTCCTACTGAACCTATCAAATATTTCACTTTACCATACATAGGTCCAACGTCCAATTAAATTTCAAAATTCTTTTCAAAATTTAACATTAATATAGCTTTTCATTTTCAAAAACTTAAAATTGTTCTTGTATCGAACAAAGACACTATTGATAAAAACAAAAAAAGCGGAGTCTATCAACTTTTTTGTCCTTGTGGTAACTCCCATATAGGCCGTACACTGCGGTCTTTTAAAACTAGGATGTCTGAACAACTAAGATATCTTAAAAACAACCACAAAAACAAAAACATAACAGATTTTGAAGAACTGAAAAACAAAAGTACCTTTGCCGAACATATTCTATCTAAAAACCACGACTTCTCACATTCAAAATTTTTACATTATTCTAACAATTTTTTTGAAAGTGCTAACTTAGAAATACTAGAAATTTTAAAACTGAAAAAAGCATCACCCAATTTAATCCTAAACGACCAAATTGAATTTAATACTCAGATTATCAAACCGTACATAAATAATCTTTGTTGAAAAGCTTGTCAAAAATATTTATCTCCACATCTCGATTTGTCTCTTTTACACATTAATTCCTCTACAATTCAAAAATACCTACTCTTCTTCAAAAAAGTGTTTAATCTCTTTAAGTACTGCCGCCTTCCCAAAAATGTTCAACCACCTTCACCACCTTTACTACTTACCTTGTGTCTTCCTTTAGTTTACTCTGAGACCTACCATAGTAATCTCCTGTTTTTGTCGGCGAGTTAAAATATTTTCTGGAACCTGACGATAGCCTATGATGAATACACACCATCAGTATAAAGCCGAAACATATAAAGTTTATATTCATCATTAAGTTGAAATAAAGCATTTATGGGAAGATATTACTATTAATTAATTATTACAATCCCATTTTGAGGAAAGGATAGAGCACTTTCACAAGTTAAATAGTAACATGTTGTTTAATAACATGAAAACGTTGGGCAAAGCCTAAATGTGGGAATGTAGTAACTCTAATAACACACATTTGGGACAAAGAATGAAACGGGATGCGGAGTAGGCTTAATACATATTATTATAATAAAGTACCTACTGCAATATAAAACAGTAATAGATATACCTACAAATCGTTAATGTTATGAAAAAAAAAGTTGACTTAATATGAAACAATGAAAAAAAAGTGCATACAATAGTCACTTATTTCGGAATAAACAAAAAATTGTGGATTTTAGTCGTAACAGATATAAAAGTGCGTACAAAAATGTATGTAGTACCTATTAGGAATATTCTCCAATCATAGTCCAAATCATGACACATTCGAGTAAAAAATTAAATTACATTAGGGTAAAAGTTGCATGTAAACAAATTACTACCTATAATTATAGTCTATAATAATTAGACTAAACAGATTTCAATTTAATTATTATACTAGATTAATTACTCACTTATTACACTCACATAAGCTATAGCTTTTAATAAGGTATATTATATATAATACTTATATAAGGTATGTATACTAATTAATCTATACTTAATTGACTCATTAGACAAAACTACACTAAACATTTGGATTAGACTAGATTGAATTAAGACTAAACTACAAATGCCTAGATTAACTATTTAAATTGAAAAAGTAGACTAATCAATCAAATAAACCAAAAAGCTTCCAATTATCCTAATTAAACTAAATCACTCTACATAATTATGTCTTTTCATCAAAAACAAACATGATCAAATTAACTAAATTATACAAAACTACAATAACTTAACTAGGCAACATAATAGTAGTTTCAACGACGGATTTTTCAATAGTACGTTACGTTAGTAGACTAGAAAAATAGTCTGCAGTCAACCATATAAATTTCATAGCGTTTGACGCGGATGAAGAGGCTTATAATAAATTCCTCGTTATGATTCTGTAAAAAAAATTCGGTATTACATTTGATAGCAGTTTTCGTTTTAATCTACAATGTGAGAATGTAATTTCAGCATCCTGTGCTATGGTTGGTTGTATATGCGTAACAGTAAATCTTTTAATGATATTTATTGCTTGTTAGCTTTATATAGGTCTTTAGTGCTAAGTACACTTCAATATGGCTCTTTTATATGGTATCCCATTTATAACACTTACAATAATCTGATTGAAAGTGTTCAACGAAGATTTCTTAAATATCTATATGACGTCTCATCATGTTTATCCTCCTCGAGGATATAATCCCGGTCTATTGCTAGATGAATTTGGAGTCCCTCTACTCACACTGAGAAGAAAACTAAAAGTTTTGCTGACTCTATATAAGATAATCCACTTTCAAATAGATATTCCACAGCTACTCGAAAAATTCCGCTTCCTAGTTCCTCGTCTAGATAATAGATACCAGAACACCTTTTACTACAACTCTCTCAGAACCAATTTCATTCTGCGATCTCCGGTGTGTCTTATGTCCCAAGGTTACAACTGCATCTGCCACGAGCTTGATATATTTTATTTAGATTATTATTTATTTAAGCGATTTGTAACTGAGCTGCTGTCTGTCACTGATTCTGATTTGTAATTTTGGTGCAATATTTAATTTGTAACAATAATTTTATTTACTTTGTTAGTATAAGTACTATTGTATACTATTTCTTTTGTTTTGTCCTGTAATTGGTGCTTCTGCACTGCACATATAGAATAACTTACAAAAACTTTTTAGAACATAAAATATCATACAAATCTTGTAAATTCGAGCGTCAGTCAAGCGTTAAAGTTGTAAAAAATCACTGTCGTGCAAGAAATTTCTAAAATTTGAAATTTAGTATATATTAGGTAAGGAATATTATTTCAATCACAAAACGTATGGTGAGTCAGCATATTTCTGTAACAGAAATTCCCACTACCAACATCATCAAAAGTTGGCATCTGGACCTTCTTTACAATTTACAATTGTCATCCACAAAAATTTCAGCTGTGAACCGATACTACAACGCATAACGTCTTACAGAGGAATTCTGCTTTAACAAAGTTTTTTTTAGTGGAAAATTCTTTAAACTTATTCCTAAACAGATTTGAAATTTTACAAAAAAATTGCTTTTAACAGTAAAAAAATTAGGAATAGATTGTTTACCCACAAAATTTTCAGCGGTACATCAATTATTATGCTAAAAATTGTCATAAGTTTTTGAACTAAAGTCTCAAATTTAGTTCAAAATTTTAGTAGTATGCAGTGAAATCAAGACATCATTTGAATTGAAACAAAAATTTGTAGACTCAAACAGACATGTTTGGTCCTCATTAGCGCTTATCAGTAAGACTGTTAACAATTACGATTAAATTAGCTTCGCATTTGAATGAACCGATATTGTTTCAATAAATTTGATCTGATTAGGATAGCTAGGCTTATATATTAATTATATTACTCTAAAAATCTAATACGTAGCAGTAGCTATGGATCTATCAAAAACTTCTTAAATTGAAGTTGGATCTCTAAAAACATGTCTGAGCTACTACATATTAATAATTTTTCACTGGCGTCTCGTTTAAAATTAATAAGTCGTTATAAATTGCGATAACGACTTATTATTAAAGACTTCGCTGCACTTTTGCAAAAATTTTTCAATAAAATGAACGTCGAAAGATAGTTCGTATACCATTTATTAGATGCGCTGTCGACAGATGCTGATTTGACCAAAAAATTTAATCAGGCAAAAAAGAAATAATCTCTGGTCATAATTAATGTACAAAAAACACACTTTTTTAGATAAAATACTGATCTTTTTGCATATAAAAACCGCTCCTTCTGACAGTGGCAGAACGTAAGTTTGATTATAAGTATTTTGTAGTGAAAGAAAATGATGACTTATTAAGTGAAAATTTGAAAAAACGTTAATGGCTCAGCACTTTTTCATATTTATAATTTTGCTCTTAGGAATACCTGCGAACACTTTAAAAAAAATTGTAAATTAATACTGTCTGCAACACGTTTATTTTGAATATCATGTTTTTATGGTTCACGGTCACGGTCTCTCTTCAATTTAATCCAAAGTAATATGGTTTGAGTTTAATTTTTAATTTCACCTCCTCCTCCCACCAGAAACACACAACTGAATAAACGATGTTGTCTTATCTTATCATGTGTATTGTAATTTGATAACTTAAAACTCTAACCATTTGACCACTGTTCTGTCCTAGAGCAGTGTATAGCTTCATCTCTAAATATTGTAGTGTACTGAATAAGTAAAATGATGAAAAATTCAAAATCTAGTGTAATAATTCGACAAGCAAAAAAAGAAGATATGGGACAGGTTCATAAACTAATCAAGGTGGAAATTAGAAAATATATATATACATATATATAAATTAATGTTCTTTATATGAATTTAAGGAATTGGCTGAATTTGAAAAGCTCGAAGATCAAGTAAAAACTAATGAAAAGGTTCTTATTAAAGACGGTTTCGAGACTGATCATCCAGCTTTCACTTGTTTGGTTGCTGAAGCCTCGGATGGGTATATAATGGGTTTCGCACTTTATTTTACCTGTTATTCAACATGGCTGGGAAAGTCAATATTTTTGGAAGATTTATATGTTCAACCCGCTTACCGTCAACACGGGATAGGCAAACAATTATTTATGTCAGTAGCTAAAGTTGCACATGGATTAAAAAGCAAACGTATGGATTTCCATGTGCTGTCTTGGAACCCCGCTAGTGATTTCTATAAAAGTTTAGGAGCAGTTAATATATCGAATACGGAAAAATGGGAACTGTTTCGCTTAAATGATACAGCGTTAAATAAAATGTTTATAAATCAATAATTTTAATATTTTGAATAGCAAAGTAATAAAATTAATAAATAACTACTTATTAAATTTGCTCATCATATCAATTTTCTAATCCTCTAACGATTGAACAGTCTGATGCTGAGTCAATAAGTGCTTCTTTAGTTTAGTTCGATGGCGATAAACATTATCACATAGTTGACACCTGTAAAGCAATTAAAAGATGGTTTTTAGATGTCTACAACAAATTATTGTCGACAAAATATGGGTAAAATTTGTCTGAAAACACAAAAGAAACTTTATTTAGAAACAAATATGTTTTTGTTATATTTTAAAACTCTTTAATATATTTTGCAAATAGTTTTTAACAAAGTACTCTTTTTGGTTTAAAACTTACTTATGCTTTTTCTGTTCGCTTTGACCTAAGTGTAATCTTTCATGTACAACCAAGTTGTAGCGTTCCGCAAATTTCTTTCCACATGTACAACATCCATATTTTTTTTCTCCCGTGTGAACACGCATATGTCTCTTGAGGTGAGATCCTGACATTAAAAGCAAGCCACAGCGTTCACATTTAAAAGATTTTTCTCCACTGTGAGTTAGCTTGTGCATATTAAAAGAAGTATGATGAACAAAACGTTTGCCACATAAATCACATTGAAAAGGCAAATCCCCTGCAATAAAAAGGGTTTAATAAAATAATTTCTTATATTTAAAACTGCAACAGGAGCCTTAACAGCCTGTTTTTAATATATTATCAGCAACCTTCTGATTACTACTATATAGTATTTTATTACAGTCTTCCAAGCAGAACTTGGAAGAAGTCTAAATACGTCAAAACCTTCTAAATACGTCAAACTTGGTTTAGAAGAACATCAAGTTTGGTTTTTGACTCCAAACTTGAATTTTATGCCTGTGACCCCGCGTAAAAATGTTAAATAAGACGAGAAGCCAAACACATATCAATTCAAGCCGCCGTTTTTTGCATTTTTTAATTAAAAAAAAAAAAAATCTGTTTTAATTATAATTGTCTTTTAACATTATTAAAGACATTCGGTTATGGCATTCTTCCATGATACGTTGGCACAACACTTCATAAGTGTTTCAAGCAGATCCACGGGAAAAACTTTGAGTAAGTTCCTTTTTGATAATAATGTGCCCACGGTTCAGGTATTTTCGCATGTCAGAAAATATTCCTGTTTCTGAATGGCTTATTAACAAGTTTTATACCGCAGCTGATAAAAGTGTATTAAATATGGATATCAAAAGCACGTTTTTTAGGGATTTGCGTGCTAAAATTCATAATCCAAACACTTTTCTATCAATTTTCATTGCTTAAATGGCATAAAAGTGAATTTTTTTTAAGTTGAACTAATTAAATTTGATTGACGAAATCAATGCAACAATTTTTGTTTGCTTCATGACAACCGGAATGAAAAGAAACTTTACCTGCATACTTGCCGAACGAGTAGCGATGGAAAGACATGCATATAAATTATTATCAAGTTTTCTACCCCATCACCAACAGTATCACAAATTTATAATAAATTTCAAAGCAGTGAAAAATAACATTTTAGAATTATTTTATAGACAGAAAATCGTATCAAAAGAAATATTTAAGCTTTCTTCAAATCGAAGTAATCAAAGATTTGTGACTTTACCCGTATGAATCGGCATGTGCCGCACTAGGGCTCCTTTTTGTGTGAATGATTTTTGGCAGTAAACGCAAGTAAAAGGATTAATGCCTTTATGCATTCCAATATGAACCGTTAGAGCCTGCTGTCGTTTGTATGACTGACCACAAATCTCGCAAACAAATGGTCGGTCTTGACTATGTGACAGTAGATGATTTTTTAGTTCGGTAGAAGTTTTCCAAGTTTTAGAACATTCTGAACAGTGAAAAGGTTTTCCGTTAATGAATTTATGTTCCTTAGTCCTTGCTTCATTTTTTTCAACATTTATGGAAGGATTCAAAATAGGTAAGATAGAATGTTGGTTAAATATTGGAATAATCTGTAGCTCCAAATTATCGCCAATTTCATTTGTGTCTTCATTGTTGTTTGCCTTTAAGTTAGATTTAACTTCTTTTAAATGCCTTTCTTCATTGCATATATTATTTTCATCCTTTATATTGAATCCATCCACAGACACGGTTGTCTGTTTGTGAGTAACATATTTACCCAAATACTCATTTAATTGATCTTCGATTTCTTGAGACCTTACTTTCAATCTATCTAATTCATTAACCAATAAATAACATATTTTACAAATTAAATAATTACTAATTAACACCTCTTCTTTAACACATTTTTGTAGAAATAATGATAGAAGGGATTTGGAGTACAAAGTGTATGCTTTTTCTAAATAAATCTCGGGTCTTTCAATTTCACTGCCGCACAAACTACAAATATCCATCATCTTAAAAAAGCAATAAAGCTTACTAATTTTGATATAAAGATGTTAAAAAACGATAAAAAAAATTTAATGATTCCAAAAAAAATATATAAAAATATTTTTAGGTTATCGTCCAAATTAAGTCAACAAAACTCATTCAAATCTGACATTTTACAAATCACTAAACCAAACCGTTTATTTTCATTAAAAATCCCTAAATCTTCAAAAAATCCAAAAAAAAATAATATAGAAAAAAAAAAGAAACAATAAATTCTAAAGTAGAATAACATTTAATATATTATTTGTTAAGAATAACATTTTACATAACCTCACTATGTTTATAATTCTTTAAATATTACATTTTATACAAAATGAAAATATTTTCTGTAAGTTTACGTTGCTCTTTAAAAACCAAAATATATAGTTTGTTTTTTATTATAAACAATTGTCAGTGTCAAAAATTAATTGCTTACAAAAAAGAATAAACTTTACCTACTTTTTAATTTTACGCCCTTAAAAAAAAAACGGTTTTGGCTTGCTACAAGAGCAGTCTAGTGAAGGTCAATTCAATAACTAATGACCCAGCTTAATATGTAAAAAAATTTTTATAAAACAAATATTTCAAGAACCTAGGAAGTGAAAATTTATTTATTTATAATAGGGGTTTTTAAAAAATTGGCATCATAGTTGACTATGCCTATCAGTTTGTGTGAACGGACCATATCTTTTAAAACAATTGCTGCAATGTAAAAATAATTACAAAATTTCTCAATCTCTTTATTTTTGAATTTAAAGTGATTTTCTCACAAGAACAGAAAATCTCTGTGGTAGAATCATACGTTGGTAAAGGCCACGGAGTTAATAGTGGATTATTAGACCAATTTTTTTTAATAGAACATTGAATGCTGCTAGATATCGAGAGGAGATTTTGCAGTCATTCTTTGACATGACTGCAATTTATGACAATAGAATTGTAGACGGGTACTTTCAGCAAGACGGTGCTGACGGCGCTCTACATACCACTTACAAGACCTTGGATATAATACGAGAATTTTATGATTGTCAAGTTATCAGCCAAAATAGAGCCGTACTTACTCTTCAAGATTCTGCAACTTCACTCCATGTGACTTCTTTTTGTGACCCTATTTGAAAAACTCGATTTTATTTTTTTGTTTGTTATAATACTAAAAGTACGTTTAATTTAATCTCATTAACATGTTCAACTATCGTAGTAATTTTTTGTTGACATGTTTTTCTCACACTATCATTTAGTTTGAACATGTAAATATAACTGATATTTACGACAACCTTGAGCTTTGTCAGAAGCCCAAGCCTATAACTTCCAGTTAATCGATTGTTGGAAATGCTTCTTATATAAAACATTAAGCAGCGATGCCACTTATAATTTTGTAAAAAATGGCAGCGTTAGTAAGTATTAAAAAAATTATATGGCGTTTTAAAGTCATTAATTACCAACTGAATAAATTATACAAAATTCCATTTTAATTTAGCAATCATAAACAATGTTATGTCAACACTATTTCAAAAAGTAATATGTTTAAAAAAAACAACTTTAATATTATAAAGTTGCATACCAGCACAGCCGTCTCCACTTAAAAAGCCGTGAACATCAACTTGGCAACAGCGTTAGCCGGTCTATTGTGGTAGTGGGCTCAGCTAAAACCCTAGTAAAAGTCGATGGGTACGTATGACCATCTTTCAAATCACATTAACTATTTTTTAACTTACTTAAGTCACTGTATAAGTTCTGTAATTCCGCTTACACTACAAAAAATTTGGACACACCACATTTGTGTTTAGTTTAATAACTGTATAACCAAAAGAACTATGTTAGTGTTTCACAAATTATCTTTGTCAAAATCATAAAAACATAATCTTGTTCAATGAAACATACCAAAATAAAGCGTCTTACTAATTATATTAATGTTCTTAATAACAACAGTTACAACTATTTATTTAAATCTAAAATAAAGTTGTTAAATTAAAAAAATTAAGACAATTACATTAATTTAGATTAAGAAAAAAATATAAAAATAACTGTTAAGTTTAGGTATAGGATATTGTATATGGAAAATACTTAGAATTCAATACAGAATTCCCAAATTAAATAAAAAACAAATGTTTTCATTTGAAAAAATAAAGCAATTTATTTCTGGCCCAGCCTGTATAAATAAGTTCAACATCAAAAAAACCGCAGTTCAAAAAAAAGTCCACGTGTTTAAGCGTTTTACTAAAAAACCAGCACCAGAATTTTGAATAAATTTGTTCTAACCCACGCGGCCTTACTGTATATTATCTATAATACAGAATACAGTGACTGAGCTAGCAATACTTTTTAGAGACTTTTTTTATTTGTCTAGCTGCAACACTGTAACCGGATAGGTTTGTTTGACAAATATTTGACATAACACTCACCACGGAGATAGAGAAGAAGGAGATGGTACTGTGTAGTTTGGCGTGTGCCGCTAAGCTTCCCATGCGCTAGCGGTCAAATACTCAAATTTAATACAGTATTGGTCTTTAATTTAATATTTTGAGTGTTGAGATGTATGTAATCAACATATATTATATGGAAATATACTCCAAAGTTTTCTGCATTACTCAGTGAGTAAATGCATGTATGTCGTGATTTATTTGTCATGATATTAATGTATTAGTTTAATTGTAACCATGTAAATCAGATTTTTTGGTATTATAATGCAAGTCAATGTTCAATGCTTTACTTTTTTGGTCTTAATAGTCAAATAAAAAAAAATTTACACCTTAACTTTTAAATTCGCATAAAATTTACATTAATAGCTCCATGAGATTAAGCGCAGTTGAATGTACAGTGCCTCTTCCTTCTTCTCTACTTCCATGCACTGTGCACTCATAAAAAAAGCGTAGTTTATGTTACAGATATTGTCAGTGTCAAAGATGCCACCCGTCAACAACAGGAAGTAGTTGCTTTAAATGTAGGATTGCCAACTCAAATAGTCAATTTTGACCATACTGTATATGGATAGAATAGTGTATTGTGTACTGCCTACATTGGTTAAAAATTTTGCGGGTTTTTGATTCAGCCAATGAAATTAATCCACATGTTTGAGATGGGAGATGGGAGAGTACGTTGTCAGTTCTTTGTAAAGTGTACATAATTTAATCGGTTTTTATAATATGTGAAGTGAATCGAATAGTGAATTAAACATTATCAAAATGAACACAAACTATTGGTCTATTTTAGTTTTAATACTTGTGGTTTCATTAAAAACTATTTCAGCCGGCCGGGACTTTTATAAAATACTAGGGGTGTCAAAGTCTGCAAGTTTACACGATATCAAAAAGGCATATCGTAGATTAGCCAAAGAATTACATCCAGATAAGAATAAAGATGACCCAGAGTCTTCACAAAAATTTCAAGACTTAGGGGCAGCGTATGAAGTATTGTCAGACGATGAAAAGCGTAAGAAATATGATAGGTGTGGGGAGGATTGCCTCCAGAGGGATGGTATGATGGATGGTGGTATGGACCCGTTTGCTAGCTTCTTTGGAGACTTTGGATTTCATTTTGGCGGTGGCGAACAAAAACACGAGACTCCTAGAGGTGCTGATGTGGTAATGGACATGCCAGTGACGTTGGAGGATTTGTATACTGGAACTTTTATTGAAATTACCAGGAATAAACCCGTGATGAAAGCAGCTAAAGGTACAAGAAAATGCAATTGTCGACAAGAAATGATAACTAGAAATTTGGGACCCGGGAGGTTCCAAATGATGCAACAAACTGTCTGTGATGAATGTCCAAATGTAAAGCTAGTTAATGAAGAACGAGTATTAGAAATGGAAGTTGAACCAGGCATGGTTGATGGACAGGAAACTAGATTTACTGCAGAGGGTGAACCTCATCTAGATGGAGATCCTGGTGATTTAATATTAAAAGTCAAAACTCAACCTCATTCAGTTTTTGAACGTAAAGGAGATGACCTGTATACTAATATTACAATCAGTTTGCAAGTACGTTGATTTTCCTCTATAGATATTTCAATTCTAAAATACACAAAATGTAGTTTAATGGCAAATTTGGAAACTTTATTCCTCGATCTTGATTCATTTTAGTAAAAATCTTGTAATGCCTGGTCTATTATATTTTACGTCAATAGCAAGCTTATTTAAAACCAGCTCATTTTAATATTATTTGCTAAGTCTTACTGATGAGAGCGGATGAGCTTAACGTGCCTGAATCTGCCAACTGTGTATATGATAATTTTATATTTAGTAATTTTCTTAATGGCCCACAGAGTAAAAAAATATCCTCTAACGTATATATTATGAAAAATGTCAAAAACATTATTTTGAACCAAATTGTGGTGCCGCCTTCTGTTGAATATTTTTTATGTATTTTTTTTTTTGCAAAATAATTTTAACTAACATCATAGATCTAGGGAAAATACTAAAATGAAATCTTAATGATTTATATGATATATGCACACTTACCATCTTATGATTAGCATCAATTACAAACAACGTTTTGTAAAATTCTAGGATGCCCTTGTTGGTTTTACAATGGAGCTTCAGCACCTAGATGGTCACATGGTGTCTATAACGAGAGATAAAATCACTTGGCCCAATGCAAGAATTCGTAAGAAAGGTGAAGGAATGCCAAATTATGATAATAATAACCTTCATGGTATTTTGTACATAACATTTGATGTGGAATTTCCCAAACAAGAATTATCGGAATCTGATAAAGAGGGTATGTTAAACGAATTGAAAACCATTTATAATCTTAACAATTTTTATTTGCTTTTCAGCCATAAAGAAAATTTTGAATCAGAAGTCAAATAACAATGTCTATAATGGATTAAGAGGATTTTGAGCTTAATTAGAAAACATTTATTTTGTATATACTTTGTCAAAGACTTGTGTGATATGTGATTGAGTGTACTGTGACATAATTTATTAGACTTTTTGTTCAACGTGTGCATTTCCTTGCCTGTTGTAACAATTTTCTACAATTTTACAACAATTTCCTGTCATATTTTTGTCAAATAGGCAATTTTGTAATATATCGTATTACCGGTGTGAGTATTTTATTCTGCTTTTGATGGGTTTTGGGTGACAGAATCATTGGGAAATATACGTAATTCTCATCACTTTTATTGCTTTACCTACTAAGGATTATAAAATAAAATGCTTGCCAAGGGCCAAGACTATTTGTAATAAATATTTATGGCGCTTACTTAACAGAGATGCGTCTGTGGTTCTAGTCAGAATGAACCGTAATGAAAATTTTAGTCGAACTAAATTTTACCGTCAAGTTGGAAAAACTGGAAGAGGAACATTTCTACCGCTTGAAAATGGTACCACAACTAATCATATAATAGTAACAGTGATTCTGATATCTATGCCGATGATTAGATGAAAATTACTAATGTTTCTATACTCACCTACATATTATCCAATAATAAATAAATCTGTGTCTAGATATTAAATTGATATCTTTTTAGTATCATGCAGGCGAAGAAAGTAGAAAGCAAAAGTAGATACAGCTCTGGCGCAATATCTTTAAGATTCTGTACAGGCAAAAAACCCTGCGGCCACCCCTCATAAAGATTAGTGACAGTTAAGTAGCAATAAAAATATAATTGCACAAAATGTTTAACTAAACTATACGTAATTAAGAAACGTGCAAAATATTCCAAAAATATAAAAACGAGATCATAACATTAATTCCTGACAAAAATTAAAGGTAACAATTATTTATATATGTAAATAGCAAAACAATACAAAAATCTTCAGTTTCACTACAGCTATCACTTAAGTTACTGTCGTTTCGTTTCTAGAGACTACAGTGTCACAATTTCATCATTTTCTTCTGACGGTACCCTGGATTCTTACAACTCTCCGAGTAGTCAGAGTAGAGATTTTCGTGGCGTCAGAAGTTTTTTTTTTATAATCTTCAGAAGCTCTTCTTTTCTAGCTGAAAAATATTGAAACACGTTATACACCACTTAACACTTTCCGAGGACTAGCCATCTCAGAAAACTTGGAACAAGATAAAATGTTTGCCAACGGCCCAGAGTATTTATAAAGATTAGAAAGTACTACTTTCTAATGGTCATAAGCCTTTTATCAATAATATTAAGCCGTTTATTTACCTACTGTTTCGAGAACAAACACAAAATTTCATAATTTACGTTAACATCTTGATCTCTTTTTCATTTATATTACAATTTTTCGCCCTAAAAATACTAATATGCATAGAAAACAGTATTCTAAATACACCATGAACGCCGCTGAACTCCTGGAAATTTATAAAAATAAGGCAAATGCTCTTAACAAAGTTAACAATCTTCTTTTCAGCTCCTTAGTCGGATTATTAGCAAATACCCACAAAAACTCTATAAACCAGGTAAATTTAAGCAAACAATAATTCAGTTTTATTCATCTCCTGATGATGACTACTTGGTGGTCGAAAGAGCTCTCGAGATCTATTTAGTTTATTTTCCACATATTTTCAATCTAACGGAAAAACAAAGTTACGTATATTGGAAAAATACCTAAAAACAATGCTAATACCACTAATACATAATGCTATTGTGTTAATTCTATGAAAATAAAAGATCGGAAAGAGTTTTTAACTTGGCCTAAACAAAACAAATATATATGTTTTATTTAAAAAAAGAACTTTATGAATGTTGTAGTTCTGATATAGATATATCAAGAAGAAGATGGCTTGATTTAAGGAAACATTTTCAAGAAATTGCTAATATAGATCCTATTAGATACATTACAATAATTGTTGGTGTTTGTATGGCTATATTTAGATCAAAATATATTAAGAAAGATACAATTACATTTTTTGATAATCTGAAAAAAGATTACTATTCTCCACAATCAATTTCTTGGTTGAATAGTTTGTATAATCCAAATAAAAAGCATGCATTAAATGACAGTGAAGTAAAAATAAAAAGAGTTAAAATTGACGGATTTGATAGAAAAACTAATACAGCCTATCAATATCACGGTTTGTTTCTAGCATGGATGTAAAAAGTGTAATAAATAATTAAATTTTTATTAATATTAACAATAAAACAATTATGGAAGATCTTTATGAACAAACGATAGAAAAAAGTAAGTAAACTACAGAGGCCAGTTATAATTTAATAGAAATGTAAGTGGACAAAGTCAAAAGAATAAAAAAAAAAATTGGAAACCTTTAATCCTAGAAACGCATTCTTTGGAGGAAGAACAAAATGCAGCAAAATTGAAAGTTGAAGGAAAGAAAATGCAATATCTAGTATAGATATTTATAATTTATATTCAAAAGTACAGTATGTTATGATGATTATCCAGTTGGACATCCCACTAAAATATTCAAACCTCGTACGTATAATTTGGTATGGTTTAATAAAATGAGATCTGTATCACCTCGTGTTACCTGTTAAATCGAAATCTGATGATAAAAAACTAGCATTTCCGTTATGCCAATCTTAAAAAAATGCTTAAAAAACAATCAAACTATTGGGATACTAAAATGTACAACTATTGTTATTTTTGGAAACGGTTTCAGTTAAAGAATGGTTAAAGTATAATATGAGCGCTTGCGCGCCGTCACTTTAAATATTGTGTATGCTAATATTATGATTAGTATATCATAATATATTATACTATATTATCATCAGTATGTATATATATATATATATATATATATATATATATTTATATAATAGTATATATATACCGCTCATAATATTAGCTTATACAAACCTACCGTGACTGACAAATAATTTGATTGTTTTTCAAGCATACAAGTCTACGCAAGTATTTTATACTTTTTAATGCTAAATAAATAATGCTTCTAAATAATTTAATTTTTTGAAGTTGGTTTTTTTTTGATAATTTTTTTTTTATTTCTTGATTTTTATTGGATTCGATCACTTTATTATTTGTTTTAATATGGGTAGACCTACTAAACGTGCTGCTAATATAAGACAGCGTTTTTTGAATAAGACCAACGAAGAAAGGGAGAAACATTTATCTCAAAATAGAAATAAATCTACTGTTTACTTAATATTTAATTAATTGACACTAATTATTATATAATTTTTTTTATGTTTTGCGCTTATATAAGTTAAATTTATCAAAAGGACATTTTTCTTGATATTGTAATGCATTAAAAAACATAATTAATAATATTAAAATTGTTTAAATTAAATCAATAGACTATTATTTAATTATAACAAAATATTTTTAATTTTAATTAATTTCTCACAAATTTTTATAATCAATTGAAGTGCCAAAAAGATATGTCAAAAAAAAACATTAATAAAATAACTTAAAAACTACTGGTCGGATCTTGATTAAATTTAAATGGGATCAATTAGAAAGCACCAGCTTTCAAATAAAAGAAGAATCATCAAAATCGGTTTTCCCAGAAAAAAGTTATAAGGTAACACACATAAAAAAAACACAGTCGAATTGATAATCTCCTGCTTTTTTTTTGACGTCTAAAAAATTAATTGCGATAGTATAGATAATATTTTACAAAAAAATCAGTATGTAATTCAATCGAATTACCAGACACTATACTAAAACTTTTAAATAAAATAGAAACAAAAGATTTGGTTTTGTTTATGAAAAGAGAGTTTTTCTAGAAAACTTACAACATCATTTGGATATTAATTAGATAAAAAAAGTAATGAGTAAAAGTTATCTTCGGAAGAATGATAAAGTATGTGCATAAATTCGTGAACGTAGTCCACTGATGACCGTCCCGTCCAAATTTGAATAAAAACTTTTAAATCTTTTATAATATTTTTAAATAAATTTCACCTTCGACATCTTATCTGGGGTGGCTCTGCCAGTCTTCATCTGTTTCTGTCATAATTTGTTCTGTGATTATGCTAATCTATTAATTAATAGATCGTCCAAGTTAATTCGCGAAACGAATTAACTTTGACAAAACCATATTAATTTTTGTGCTCAAGTGACCCAAGAGAAAAGCCGGGCAAAATCTTTAAAAAATATATTAATTTTAGAGATTTTTTAGAGATTTAAAATATCTCTTTAAACGGGGGTGTTATTTCGATTTTATCTGCTTTTCTGTTTATCCACGAAAACCGGGTTGTTTCCCTTAAAAAGTGTCTGTGTGCACTAGGGTCCTCTTACTACTGATAAACATATAATAATAAATTTGAAAGTTTGCTTTTGCTTTCTTTTAGTGTTTGAGACACATTTATTCGTTATTGTAAACTATGAATCCAAAAAAAAAAAAAATAAATCTTAAAGTATGATTCACAATTTTGAATTTATGTAGCATAATTGGGTGTGAAATTATTGTTTGTTGCTTAAGATAAATCAAGAATTTTACAAATTAAAACTTGGTAAATAGAAGCTACCACTCGGTTAAAAATCTAATGATAGTTTCCGATTTATAAAAATTATGCAAGCAGACTTGCTTAATATATCTACTCCATTATTGCAGTGCAATCCGTGCTCTCTTACAATGGACAGATTTTTTTATTCTGTAATTATTGTTTGATTTGTGTTAAATTCTAAGCAGTAGTTAAAGACACAATAGAACGATTTTTGAATGCGTATCTTTTGAAGAGCGTATGCAGATAAACGTTTCCACAGTCATGTGGGTGCAACATATCTCGTTACATTTGACTAATAAACATTAATTATTATTGTATCCCAAAATCATTGTATACAATCATTAAATTACGTGTTTTGCATGCTGATTAGCGTTTGGATGGCTTTCCAGATTTTCATATAGTGGGTGGAGGAAACTGCGATAAAATCTTTTGACGTTAGAATAGTGTTCTGGTTCTGTGAGATAGTATCTACTTATTGAATTACAACAGTAAGTTTGATTATTATTTTAAACATGCAATATAAATCTTAAAAGCTATCTTTTTGTTACTGATATAGTTTATAATGAGGCGCTCAGAAGCAGAAGGTCCTAAGTCAAAACAAATAGGGTCTTATGAAATAAATAACCATAAAAAATTAACGCCAAAAAAAACATAACTTTGCTAGTTCAAGATATAAGGTTCAGTAATTTTAAATGTAATTTACAAAAATAAACAAGTCTATAACAAGTCTAAAATAAACATATTTGTCATTACGAATTATATCAGGTAAAAATTATAATACAACGGTTGGGTTAGCCAACGATAGACGACTGCCTCTATATTGGCTTTCAAATTAATTCAAATTCGTATAGAATTGATGAGTAATGAGAGGTCTGTACGGAGGAAGACTCTAGAAGTCATATTTTAGTTTTTCAATTGGTAGTTTTTTTAAATTGTCTGTCTTCATTGCTACAGCTTCTGTTGTTTTTGTTATATTTTCATTAAGAAGTTTCCACCTCGCAAAAGCTACATTTCCACATTTTCCTGAAAACCCAGTGAGCAGTTTTGAAAGAAAGAAAATTTATCTTTTTAGGTGAAATTTGTAATGAGGTGGCAAGTTTTGCAAGTTTTACATCATGCTTCTGCTTTCTTAAAACATGAAAATGTTTTTCTAATATTTCAATATTTCAATTTCAAACGGTTGGGTTGAACCAATTTTCTTTTAATTATCTCTCAATTGCTTCAGCTTACCAATAAAGAAAAACAAAATCCAAAACCGGTTGAACAGTTTGGTAGCTACAAAGCGACAGACAGATACACACTACAAATTCATAACGTTTTTATTTACCAAAGATTAAAAATATAAAAATCAAACCTTTATACTAAAGTATATGTATATTACTCTGTATAGTATAAAAAAACAAGAACAATGGTTTTCCATTAATATAATTCAAATATTGATTGCACTTGCATACAATACAAATATTTGTAAATAATTTTTGATATTAACCCGAAGTCAACTTGCTGTAAAGGTAAGACATTTTCATTTTAACATGTTGCGCTTATTAGATAGATTTGTGTAAAATAATTTAGTATAATTTAATTATAAAGTGCCATACAGTGCCATAAATACTAGTTTCTTGAAAAATTAATAGACGTTTTTTGGTAGAGTGGTCGTGTGAGTGTTTTCAAACACTATTCAAAATAAATATGTTTAGCCAATTGAAAATTACCAGTTCATTTCAACGTTGAAAGCATCTTTTACATACCTAATCAAGACGAAATTTACCGTTACGCTCTTTTAATAATATTACAGAAATACAGTAACTCTCAACAGGTATTAAAACACCACCCGGAACTTACAAAACACTCAACTCCTCTACTAATTTACATTTACAGCAAAAATATTTTGTTTGAGCTTCATTGAATACCGTCTTTTTTTTAATTTTGAATACCAACATTTAACAATTAAAGATTTTATCCAACACCTCTATATTATGACGTTATAAAAATGATGTTTTTGATTGAATCATGGGGTCTATAAAACACAAATGGTATTATGAATCAATAATACAACTGTTTTTATATAATTCAACAGTTTACAGAAAATAGAACAATTTATTGAACATCAAAAAATACAATACATAAAAGTACAATTAACAGGAATCTCAGATGAAACCATTTGTTGAGATTCACGTCAACATTTATATTAAAAGATATAACTTTATTTGCTTCATTTTTTGTCACTTCAATGTTGTTTCCACATTCATTCAATTTTTGCTTCTTAGTATTCACAATGACTTTACCTTCTGTTTGCAACTTTCTACCCAGTATCTTCTTAGCAATGTCTATTTTGCTCCAATTTAACTCTTCGACATACGTTTCTGCCACGGTTGTCGATTTCCATCGGCCATGACGTTAGATAATACCAAGATCGGCTCCAGCGTTGAACAATAAACTTGGTGATGTGCACCACATGCTGTGTCCTGTGCAAGACTTTAATTCTAGTAATTTCAAAAAATCAGCTACTACTGATGATATTTTGGATAGACTATTTATTTCCACTGGCTGTACGGTGCATTTCTTATTTCTATAGCAGAAAAACAACCTGTTATGAGAAATATTCTTAGATCAGAGACATATATTTTTTGCAAATATCCAGCACATTAACTGCAAATCCTTCTTCCATAATCGTAAACCTACGTGTAACATATGTTTTTGTGTCTGGTACAATTACCAACTTATAGCATCCTTTATCTTCTACATTATCAATTGACATCTTGAATAATTCAAAACATCGACACCCCAAAAAGTAGTGCGACCTGTAATGTAAAAAAATTAGATTACATTCTGTAATAACAAAATCCACCTACCTCCAATATTAAATATTTTTTATTAAGTGCTTCTGCTAGAAACTGTTGAATATGCTCAATATCAAAACTAGATTTTTGCACTTGTAATTTTTTAATTTGTTTTTCAAAAAAGCGATTAAATAACTTGCTATAATATAAAATATTTTTATTTTCGTAAAGTTTAATGTCGATCTTAAAATGCTGTATTTCGTCCACATTGAAAAAACTGCAAATCTTTTTATGGGGTTGAAGAAATAACACAACAGCTCTTCACTTACCTCACAAACATCGCTTTTCTGTTTCCAGTTATTGAATTTACTTAATTCTTTGTAAAAAAGCGTCCCGAACATTAAATTTGTTGTCAACAACAACATGGTAACCAAATCATAGATTACTAGGTACTAATCTTTGCAGATTTAAAATTTTTGGGTTTTGAAGATTTTTTAAGAAGTCTTACAAAGAGAGGTGTTGGGTAAAATTATGTATTGTTCTCGTGTCTTACGAGCAAATAAGTCACTCAAAAAAAAAAGACCACTCAAGCAAGCTCTCGTAGCTTAAACATTTCTTTCGTGACTTATTTGCCTTATAAGATACTTGTATAATAAATAGCTATAAAACACTTGAATTTATTATAATTTATTATAAATTGAGCTCTTGATTTCTATATATTATTAAAAAAAAACTTTTATAATTTTGTTTAATATGTTTTTATGAACAAGTTTTCTTGTTTGTGTGATTTTGCAATAGACATGGTGTAAATGCTCATGACACATTAGCTCGTTAGAAGCTTTGTGTTAAAAAAAAATCTCTATTAGAATATAACTTGACATTGAAATTTATGTCACAAAAAAATTAATTTACGTTTTTTTACTTATCAAACTACTCTAGAAAACTAAAACACTAGACAGCGTTGCTGCTTTCAATTTTGTAAAAAAATGTGACGTTAACAAATATTAAGATAAATTAACTACATATACCTATATTAGAACATATAAAAAAAATTGCAAAAATCGTCTTAAAAATATTGTTCTTTACTATGGCAAAAAAATCTGTTAAAGTTAGTCTATCATCGCAATTTTTAAGTGGTTTTTCGCTCAAGTGCGCTTCTTCTTGGCTATTTTCTTTGACGAATAACTTAAAACGTGTGTATCTTAATATGCAAAAACTATACCTACCAAAGTTTTCGTCTAAAAATTTAATGTCACCTTTTAAATCCGTGCGGAATTTTTGAAATAATTTATATTTAAACTTGCATTTAAAACATTAGATTTTTAATTTTGTATCTTTAGAAAAAACTGTTTCTTAAAATTTAACTATCATCGTTTTATTGCATATAATAACTATTGATGCAAATAATTAATTTTACTGCTATAGGTACATAGCTTAATTTGGGTAGCTAGCGTCAGTTTTGTTACAAAACCGCACTTAATCATAAGTATTATTGTTACTATTTGAACTCATCGCAAATACATTTATCAATTTTTTAATAGATTTGTAATACTTTCAGATACCTTATAAAATAAACACTTAAAATAGATTAAAATTTAATTTTGGCAGAAAATTGAAAATATAGATAAAATCAGTTATTTTAAGCGAATGAAATAATAAGTAGTATACTTGAAAGTCATCAATGGTGCTTCAACAATCTTTACTACTATAATTAGATACAAATTAAAAAACGATAATAGCAATTTTAAAAAGAAAAATTCTGTTTACAAACATAGAAATAAAAACAATTTTTTAAATTATTTACATTAAAGTCGATTTTTTAAATTTTTAATTTCTTCAATTATTGTTTTCTGCTTTAATTGGTTTATTAAGTTCGATAATAAGTTGGTATTAAGTTCGAAATTTTCAAATGTGGAAAAAATAGACCCTGAACATTTTTGAATCAAGTTTGTAACTATGTATGTATTTATAAATTTATTTTTCAAGCAAGATTTGTCTCCAACTGTTTCCTGGCTTACAAAAATATTTTGTGCTAAATATAAACTTGTGTTTTAAATAGGATTGTTTATCGGGTCGTATTAAATTTTTGCTGCCAGTTTTATGTCGAAATTTAGATTTTTAAAAAGATATGCAGATATATTGTATATTATAAAGTTAGTGGTACTTAACGTAGGAACTTAGGTACAAGTTACTTAATTATTTAAGGAACTTAACGCTTATTGAGCTTTTTATTTATCGATTGCTTGTAATCCCCCAATTTTAAAAAGAGATAACCAATAAATAGAAAGAGCGTGATAAGATTAAAACTATATTTTATCTTTGAAATCTCTATTTACTCAATTTTTCCAATATAACTGACAAACATCATAGCAGAATTGTCGTATAATTGCCAGTAAATCAAGTATCCTTGTTTTAGTATGACGGAAGTTGAAAGGTATTCAATTTTTTTTTTCAAAACTTGTATACGGTAATATTTGAAAATAGCGCCAAGCGTCGCGACGGGTTTGACGCTTTATCGAACGACAGTTTCATGATATTCCACCTGTTTCGAGTTTTGTACTTGAGCTATGTTAATGCAAAGTGCTTTAAATTATTTGATTCTAAGTTACGGCAAGCTGACATCATGTAAATTAGCTGCAGATTGAACAAATTCTCGGTAATGTATGAAAACAAAACGTTTTATTTTTTTTATATTAATACATTAACGTTTAACCAAAAAATTAAAGATATTGACGCAAAAAAATTGTGTAATATTGAGATTTATATAAGCGTTTATTATTAAAAAAGTTTAGTAATAATATTGTTAAGATAAAATTGTAATTGGTCTTTCAGTGTAATCCACTTTGTATAATTTATTTCACATTTCTCTCTATTTTTAATTTATGCCATATGACTTGTCACATAGTTTTCATAAAATCAAAAACATTTTGACCATTATATGCGACATTCCGCAAAAAATCAATAGAAAGGAGTAGTCTCCTAAATAGAAAACGCTGCAAATAAATTCACACTTTTTTAAATCACAAAAGCAGCAAATCATGGGTTTTAAGATATTGTATACAAAAAGCTAAAATACAAATGACTATAATATTTAATTAATAAATACGCACTATTTATTCAAAGATTATTGTTATTATTTCTTTATAAAATGAGCTTATTTACTTTGAAATATTTTTGTGAAAGTCTAAACTGAATTAATATTTAGCGGCTATTAGAAAAACTAAAAAATTTTATTTAATAATATTAAATAAAATTCTTAAATTAATATGAAAAATGAAAAAGGAAAATATATTATTCGCTATATATTTAAATGCATATAATGTAAAGGTTATCGTTCATTGCTTCATTCATCTATTATTGTATGATTTTATATCAATAAAGGATAAAGGATTATTGTTATGACCACAACGGCCAACCAAATAAAACATCAAATCAAAACGCTTTTACTTTCAGCCTCTAAGAAAATTTTCAATAGATTTCTATCACCGCTGAAAAAAATTCTGTGATAACTGTGAAAAGTCGGAAGGTAAACTTATACAATTGTAAATTTAAATTCAGTTCTAATAATAATTGTACTATTTCTAATATTAGTATAAATCATTAAGTATTAAAATGATACTGGATTAATGATTGTTAGTAGGTGGTACGAAAAATGTCTAGATACAGTTGACTTCCTCTAAATAGAATTGACGTAAGGTATAGTACGTGACACTATATTTGAAAATTCTTAAAAGTTAGCTCATATTGCTAATAATGAGCACTAATCACAGTCATAAAAGATTAAGGGATTTTCACAAGTCGAGTTCTTTCTAAAAATATTTGGCCGGCACTTGAGATGCACTCAACCTTTTTATTGTAGAATTAAGCACCGACAATCGGTCAAACATTATGGCTCTTCAAATATCTTTCTATGTACTATAATTTCTTTAATTTAAAAAAAAATATCAAATTACAAAATGAAATAAAAAAAATTATTGAAATTGTAAAATGCAATGTAAAAATGCACTTGCTAGGTTTAAAAAACTCTAAATTATTATGTGCCCCTGTCTGAGCGTTTTTAAATTGTTTTAGGAAAGTCTCTACTGTTTTCTCTAATATTTTTTATTCTTTTACAGTATTTGATTATTTTCTTTTTGACAAAAGTATAACTTTCGCACGCTATTCAGCTGGTTAAATTTTGATAGTTTGTCATATTCGTCAAACTAGATTTAGTTTTTGAACAGACCATTTTTTATATAGTGCGTTTTTAATTTTTGTTAAATTCCTATGCTTATTCGTTGTAGTTTTGATTTTGCATTAGAACGATAATACTCTATGGTATGGACTTCACACATGATGATCTTTTAAATAACTAGAATCTAAAGATCACAAACTTAAAAAGCTGCTTTTTAAAAACGTTAGTTGTTATTGATGTCTTTTTGCTACTAAAAGAATTCAAGCTTAATAAACACATGTACTCTTTGTTTACCGTTCTTCTCAATGCTCTCCATCAATGGTAATATTTTATTAGGTAATCATTAAAAAACTAATATTGATTCATTAGCATTAAACATATTGCTGAGACTGTACATTTCTACAAGGCTAGCTTGAATTTAATTGTCAGTTAAATGAACTAATAAAAGCAGATTCCTCACAGAGGAACAATTTTCTAACAATAATGTTTTGTCTGTTAAATCATCCCTAACTGGCACTAAAATCTTTGTGACCCAAAGCTCCTAAATTCTGCATACCAAAATTAAAGCTTTTGCTTTATCATGGGACCAGTGAGATCCAAATTTTGAGCTTGAACATTGTTAAACCATTTATAATCTGTCAAGTCAAACTTTTTCATTATATTAAAAACACATTCTTTTGGCTTAAGAGTTTTTATTTCTCTTATATTATTAAGATATTTTGTTCTGTACCAAACTATTTCTTTTATAAACTCTTCTAGAAACTGGGTAGCTTTAAATAAACCACGCGTTTAAAAGATAAATTTATTAATTACACATTCGATTTGTGATAATGCAATATAATATGTACTGGCATTCCTATAAGTATGGCCATGTGTGTTGAACAGGATTGAGGAATTTTTAAGATAAAATATATTGTTTTTACCAGCCTTTGCAAATTAATGAAATGTAATTAGTGTAAAAAATAATTTTAATTTTCATGCAATATCAATGTAACCTTATCATTCATGCGCTACAACCAAAATAATAAGTAATCTTAAACTTGTAGAATATTTCTTGTTTTTTTTAGATATATTATTAAAAAGATTCATAAAACTGTAAAAAAAATTTAATGTTCAAACCTCATTTCTTATCACATGCAAATTTATTGACTTGATTCTAAGTTAATAATAGATCTTTAATGCAATAGTACAAAACAATAGAAAATAAAACTTATCCTAAGTACCTAATTAAAAATAAAATCTATTGTAAAATTTTAATGCTAAATAAATTATTACATATAAGTAATAACAAACAACGTATTACCTAAATAGTTCATATAATTTTCAATATTATAATCCTAAATAATACTTGTCATATCAAAATTTTTAAAGTTTCTAGGCAGTGTACACATGCTATACATAAGGTAACTAAAAAATGTTTTCAATGAAACGAACAAATTTCAAAATCTAGTAATGTTTTTATCTAACATGACCTAAAATCCATGGATTACTAAATCAATTTGTCAATTGAATAATACCTATTGACAATTCGATGAAATGATATTAAAAAATTTATTAAGACAAAAATTTAATCGTATGTATTATTTTGGCACAAGTTTTTCAATGTTAACATTATTAATGTTAGTTATTATTAATAAGTATTGTCAATTGACGAATATTGACAATTCGATGAAATAATATTGCTCAATAGTTGTGTCAAAATCATGTGCATTAACATTAAATTCATATTGTATTATAACTTAATTACAAATAAAAATTTAGTTTTAGATTCTTTTCCTTAACAAAAATAGCGAAA
Organism: Lagria hirta; assembly: GCA_947359425.1. Lineage (NCBI taxonomy): Eukaryota > Metazoa > Arthropoda > Insecta > Coleoptera > Tenebrionidae > Lagria > Lagria hirta. Next base: position 33,694,037 of record OX375794.1, read on the forward strand.
AACTGTTTTTTTATTAATTTTTAAATAATTGATGGTAAACAACTAAATACTACTCTCCAGATTAAAACCTTTAGCTGAATAAACAATAATAAAACATCGTTTTACCGCTTTATTAAAAATTAAATTTAAACTTTGTCAAAATTATTATAAAGGTAATATATAAATATATTAAAACTAATTAATTTTTAACAAATATTAAGTTTTATAAAAATGTTGTCAACAATAGAAGAATTTGTCAAAAACAGATAACTTTTTCTAAGATTTATAAATCAATAATATTAAATCATATTTATTAGTGCTAGACTTCTATCTAGTCGCATTAGACAAAAATAGTTAAGACGCTTCATATTATAATGATGCTTTTAACCACTAAATTCGTGCAACTAGTATCAAGATAAAAGGAATTATTATAATTACTGCAAGTGGTATAAATGTATAAATAACAAGCAAAAACTTTCAAAAAGTTATTAAGATGAAGTAGTATGGATAGATAAATAAATAGAAAAATCGATAGGTTTGAAGATGCAAGGAATATACGGTCCGTGCATTCTCCGGCGATAGAACCGGTCAATTCGTTTTTCTTATATCAACCACATTATTCATTATACTGGCTAGCTGGTTCAATTGTCGCCCACTAATATTGACCCAGTGCAAGAGCACGCAGTCAAATACTGTTCACGTATATGCAATGTTTCATTGCTTGCGTGGATATGTATTAAGTGGTGTTAAAAAAACAATCGCCTCAGGGTAGAAACTTACACTATATAATTATAAATAATTATATATATATAAATCGATATTATTTGCATTACAAACATTTACACACGTCTTAACAGAGCATATAAATATACAAATATGTATCTAGCAAAAAAAACAAAAATTACTTTTTCCGCAATACTATTGCTTATAAAAACCAATAAATACCTAATTAAACAAACTGGATTTGACGCAATAGATTACAGTTATTCGTTTATATAGATAATATTATACAGTTTACTGAAAACACGTGTCCATCATGTTTTTACAGTCTATTAATTTTACTCATAAACGTTTTCAGTTGGTCCTACTTAATAATTCAAAAAATTTATTGATTGTAAGAATACGAATTATTGTTCATATTCAACTAGAACACAGTAGACGCTTGCTTGTTTTTGAAAAAAATCGGCATCGGTCTTTTTGATAGCAATAACATGCTTATTCATAATCATAAGATAAGCGCCCGCGTCTGCTCGCCTGCGCGTGGTTAGTTTAAATATTGTGTATTAGAGGTGGGCAAATACGCAATTTTTACAGCCCGGACTCGGGCTTTAAATGGCCCAAAAATGAAGAAAAAACTGAAGCCCGGCCCGGCCCGAGATGTTTTTGCTAAGCCTGACAGCCCAAAAAGCTTGTTATTTTACAGGCCCGACTTGTGCTTCACTATAAGTAATTAGTAACTATAAGAAAAATATAGCTGAAATAACTTTTTTTAATAGTTTTTTATATAATTTGAGAATTAATTTTTAGAAATTTAATTAAACAGGCCCGGTCTAGCCCAGCCCGGGCTTTAATTTCGGCCCGGCTCGATTCAATCTTTAAGTTAGTCAGCCCGAGCCCGGTTATTCTGGCCGGGCTGCCCACCTCTATTGTGTATGCTAATTAGGGTGATTCATTTCCGCAAAATTTTTTTTTTCGGTGCTTATGAAAAATATTAATCTACATATAGAAAAAAAAATTCCTACCAAGTTTGAGCTCTTAATATTAATTTTAAGTACTTACAATAAAAATTTAAAGTTTTACCATTTAAAATGCATGTAAAAAAAATCTTTTTTTTTTCAAATTTCTAATGCTTAGCCGGCTTTTACAATATTGCAAATCGGTTTGATGGACCTTGTGGGGAATTTCACGCTCTTCAAAAAAGCCTTAAAGTTTTTTTGTGTAACTCGCACTGGTTCACCGGTAGGAGTCGTCAAAGTACAATTTTTGAAAAAAATATAATTTCTTTTAATTTTTCGAGCAAATCACCAATGGTAGGAAGAAAAAAAAGACTGACTCATAAAAAAAAAGTTATCCAACCAATATTTAATGAATTTACAGCCATTTTTATACCGGAAAACGTAACAAATTGATAAATACTAACTCATAATGTTATTTAGATTCATTTTTTCTATTTATTACCATTATATTTCCCTACAGTCCCTACACTAAGAACTTTTTTAAAATTAGTATGATTTTTTACTCATAATGAATATAAAAACAACACATAAATTCATAAAAAAGCAACAAAAATTTAATCAAAATGTACAGAAGGTTACATTCTTATGTAAAATGCTTCAAATGTGATAAACATCTAAATAGTCATGAAAAACAAGTTAATTAATTTTGCGAGTTACACAAAAAAACTTTTTGTGTAACTTTGGCTTTTTTGAAGAGCGTGAAATTCCCCACAAGGTCCATCAAACCGATTTGCAATATTGTAAAAGCCGACTAAGCATTAGAAATTTGAAAAAAATAGATATTTATGCATTAAGGGAGATATGAATGTTTTTTCTCCGAGGTTGACGTGTTACAGACCAAGGGCCGGAGGCCCGCGGTCTGTAAGTCTACGAGGGTGAAAAACAGAATATCTCCCGTAGTGCATTAAATATTTTATTTTTTAGTATTTCATTACTGCTTTCTTAATAAAATTATATGAAAAATAACAACATCCGAGACTGCATGAATGTATAATTGCTGCAAATGCATGGTAACCATGTGTTTGAGGGTGAAAAACTTTACAAAGTCCCAAGGGAGATATGAGATACGTTTCATATATCGTATCCATGACGAAAATCAACAATATCATGTCACTAAAAAATAAAAGATTTTTTTACATGCATTTTAAATAGTAAAACTTTAAATTTTTATTGTAAGTACTTAAAATTAATATTAAGAGCTCAAACTTGGTAGGAATTTTTTTTTCTATATGTAGATTAATATTTTTCATAAGCACCGAAAAAAAAAAAATTTGCGGAAATGAATCACCCTAATGCTAATATTATGATTAGTATATCATAATATATTATAATCAGTATGTATGTATGTATATATATATATATATATATAACGTTTTGTAGTTTTTGACCGGAAATTTAGATTTGGGAAACTGTTTATTGGGGATGCGGTCTATAATTGGGCTAGATATTTACGCCTTGTAATACTCTTTATTAAATTTTGTCAAGCTTTCGGAAACTTCATCGCTTCCATCTTCAGGACAATTAATGGTGAGATTTTGTAATTTTTAAATATTGCATTTTTTTATAAACTAGGAGACACATTAAAAATTGGAATTTAAAAACATTTAAAATTGTTTTAACAAAACATTGTCAGTGTGGTTTTCAGAATATATATAATATATATATATATATATATATAGGAAATTGTACGTTCAGGCACCAAATTTGGGTATATATAGTCGAAGTGGCACCTATATATACGTTGTGGCACCACTTTGTGGTGCCAGAACGTTTGAAGGCATATTTGAGCTGCTTAACACCTTGGGAGCCTGCAGTCCAAGTTTCCCAATGGTGCTGCATGGACCCCTAGTGTATAAAAACAAGATTTTAGTGAAGCCATATAGTATGCAGAGGGCGCTTGTGGCAACTCGCGGGTGGCAGAAGTATAATTGTTCTATCAGGCACCAGATATTCATACAATATGGCTGAGACGTAGTGGCACCTCCAAGGGCAGGCATGTAGTATAATGACAGAGCCCCAATTTCGAGCTATCAGGCAGTTTTTATCGTGAAGAAAATATTAGAATATTTTGATTTTATTATAAACGAACAATAAATAGTATTCAAAAGAACAAATCAATTATACTACACAAAGCTTTTATTAAATTTAACCAATTTACCGAATTTATTTGATTATTGAATTTATTTAAGGCAAAACCATAAAAATAATTTTTAATAAAATATTAATTTTTTTTTAAAGATAAAATACTTTTTAGCAGGATGTGACCTTAGAACGTAAGCATTCGAGAAACATACAATTTGAGGTAATTTACTTGTTAAATAGTCTTAGCGTGGATTATTTACGAATTTAACTATTTATTGAACATTGTACATAAGAAATAACTGAAACTGAAATAAGTTAAATACATCAAAAGAGTAATGTTGAAAATGCAAGTTTAAAACCGAATCCTTAAAAAACAAGAAAATCTCTTTGAAAATTCTTGAGCACGAATATTATTATATTGAATTAAAATTGAAAAATTTGCAAAAAGCAAGTTAGTGATTATATCTAGTTTAAATTTATATCAAGCTTATTTAAAGAAAAAGTTTTAGTTTAAAATTAAAATTTTTTTTCTTATTTTTTTAAGAGTGGAAAAATTATCATGTCATAAAATCAATTTTATTTCAATAGTTTTATTATGTTAACAATACATGACAGAAACTGAGAACAAATGTTTCAAAAAATATGTTTTTAAACTTCAATTGTCAGTTACTTTTGAAATGAGTTTTTATACTTTTGATGATGGATATAGACTTGCTTTAAAGGTAATTTTTATACCAATACCACAAATTTCATACAAATAAAATTAAAACAGAAAACCGTGCCTAAAAGTAGGTTATTTAAGGCACAAAATCTTACAATATCGAACACATTTTTTCAATACAAATCAATTTATTAAATATTAATTTAAAAAAAAAAAAATGCGTATTGGTTTGAAACAATCTTCCAAAAAAAAAGGTTTTTTTAATTTATGGTTTTGTTAATAAAGTATTTTTAACACTTTTTATGTCAATAAACATCTACAGCATTTACGGCCTTTTCTATACAATAATTTCTGAGTTTCATAACATCTTCGGTAAGGGGAAGTAGTTTTTTAGAGTAATTTGTTGATTTACTTGTATTCAGGTTTTTTAGAGCAAGACTGCCAACTAAACGTCCCCAATTTTGCTGAATTATTTTACGTAGCAGTTTAAGTTCATCTAATAAACCTTTAGAATTTTTTAAAGATTCTTTTTCAAGAATTTCATCTTCTTTACATATCAAATAAATAATAAGGTCTATTAAATCCTTGAGTGTTTTTCCTTGATGTAAAGCATATGATGCAGCTCCAAACGATCGTTCATTTTCAGAATAATTGCTTTTTGCAAAATGAAATAAATTTAAAAAATTGTTAAAACGCAAAAATGTAAAAAAGTCAAATCAAAATACTAAATAAAGTGGGGCTGATACTATTTGTGGGTGTAGTAAATTGTTTCATGTTGTAAGTACCGGTGTCAACGAAGTTATTTATAATCTATTGACACTTTTTTGTTTCAAAAAATGACCATGTTTTTGTCGGCAAAAATCAAATTCAACAACAACTGGTCCTTGCATTTTATAAATTTTATGTCTGCTTTACATAACATCCTTAGTGTATTCTATGCATCTGCAAATGTGCGAAACATCTGTGATAAGATAGCCGTGGTCGATTGTATTTGTTCATAAAAGCTTTTAAAAAAGTTGGGTGAAAGCTGAGATTATGGTAGGAAAGATTCTAATTTTATAGGACATGCCAGCTTTTTCCTTTTGTCAATTATCAAAATGACTGACTTTTATTATACAATACAATAGACGTGGTCCGAGTGCCCGCCTGGTGGGCCCGTTTCCCGATCTTAAATTTCTTGCAGTTGGGATGTTGGGTGAAAACTGAGATAAAAGCAGACATAAAATTTATAAAATGCAAGGACCAGTTGTTGTTGGATTTGATTTTTGCCGACAAAAACATGCACATTTTTTGAAACGGAAAAGTGTCAATTGGCTATAAATAAGTTAAAAAAAGCGTTGAAGCCGGTACCTACAACATAAAAAAAATTTACTACTCTCACAAATAGTCTCAACCCCACCTTATTTAGTATTTTAATTTGATTTTTTTTTATTTTACATTTTTTTAGACTTATTTCATTTTGCAAAAAGTCTCTTGATACGAACGACACACATGTTGGCCCGCTACGAGCACGGACCGAAATCTCTCGAAATAGCACACTTTTCGCATAGGTTAGGCAAAAAAGTTGTTTATTAAAAAATATTTAAAAACTTTGCAAAGTGTAGCTCAAATAAAAAGCAAAATTCAACATTTGAAACGGCACGTAAAATAAAGACAATGTGAAAAATGTACTATTACTAACTAATTATTTTTAAATTATTGTTTGTATTACAAAAAATTAAAACTAATGAAAAATAAGAAAACTTATTGATTGATACATGAATGATAATTTTTTCCTCTCTCAAAAAAGCAACTGACAAAAAAAAAGTTGTACAAAGCTCAAATTTTGAAAAAATAAGCTTTGAAACTGGTAAACATTTTAAAGTTTTAGTTTCATTGATATAAAAATTGTTAAAAATACTTTATTTACAAAACCATAAGTTAAAAAGCTTTTCTTAAGAGATTATTTTAAGACAATAAGCATTATTTTTTCCTAAAATTAAGATTAAATAAAATGATTTGTATTAAAAAAAAAGTTGGATATTGTAAGATTTTCTGCTCTGTTCATATTGCTAGAAAGACCTACATGACCTAATATTTTTTTCTCTTTTGAAAAAAATAAGAAAAACAATTTTAATTTAAAATTGAATCTAAAAATTGAAATAAATGGATTATTGATAAATTGACAATTTTTTTTGTAAGGATTTCTTTAATTTAATTTGTAAATTCGTGTTTGCTCTGCAATACAATTTCTTTAATAAATTTTGTAACTTTTCTTTTAAGCCGAAGGAAACTTAATCTTCAAAGAAAGCACGCTGCAATTTGCAAGAAAAGTCAATTGACCAATGCAGTATTGCAATATATAATTTTTAAATTGTAATTTTCAGTTATAGTTATAAATAATCAACATAAAAGACTTCATATTAAATAAATCATTTCAGGTTTAATGTTCACTTCCTACCGTCACCTCTTGCTAAAAATCATGTTTTAAACAAAAGCTTTAATAACTGTATATTTATACATTGACATGAATAAATCGTAAAAACAGTTTTAGAACAATTTTTACAAATAATTAAATTTTATTTTCTGTCATATTTAGTTTGAAAAACTAATTAAGTTTTATAAAACGTTTAATTTTTTCATTATATTTATTGTTTGTTTATGATAAAAGAAAAATACTTTACAGACACAGATCCATAAATTATGAAAAGCTGTGTTTTCTAGTTTGTTATGTTTATCATGAAAATATTTTATTGTTTCTATTTGAAACAATGCCAAATAGCAGACCTAAATTGCTAATGTAACATTAAATGTTCAACACATTGAACATTAAATTCTTGAAACTAACGGTATTTACAATGGAAACGGCTAAATAAGGGTCTGAAAAAAACAGTGCTACTTGACCATTTTCTCTCTTTGAATTTCTGGGTGCCAAGACGTTCAATTAGTTTTTGGTGCTACTACAAGTGTATTCAGATTCAAGAAGGAGTGCGCGTAAATAAAGTGTAGGACGTGATCAGCACGTGATTCATTGATAAAGTCTCAGTTGGAGCACATGCTAGTTTTTTCTTGGAATCCTGGCAGAGCTCGCATTAGAATGCACAGGGGCGCATTTATCTCATTTAATATTTGTCAATTTCAGTTTACATTTACACAAATGGTATTATAATTGTCAAAGGTTATAATTGTCAAAGGTATGGTAAATAAACCAATTAATAAAATTTATACAATTTATTATTGATAATAAAAGTAACAATAATAACGGATGATTGATATAAAATTGTATATTCAAAAACCAGCAACATAACCTTTACAAATGAAAAATCAAAAACCCAAACTAATATACAATATACATATATATATATAATAAATAAAATCGTAAACAAAATAAAATTTTAAAAATTTCGATGCAAAGAAGTAATAGTGAAAAATTCATTAGTCTACCTAAAGAAATTCAAAACCAAAACAATGACAAAATCAGTCGGGCGTCAATTGTGAACCATGTTGCGAAAGCTTTGAAAAGCGTTCCATTGTCAACGCTGGTAAATCCCATAAACAGGTAGATTTTTAGTCGTTGTAAATGAGATGAGGAGCAACGAGGCGGCTTATCGTAAGATGGTACTGTATAGGGCAAAAAGGTTCTAATTTTATCAAAAATATTGAGCATGAGGAAAATCTATTAAAAGTAGAACTTTTAGCAATTGTAAAAAATAATAAAAGTAATTATACAAAACATATTATAGACGAAATGGCAAAAGCACAGGGTAAAGAAATTTCGAGACTTCCTCCATATCACTGTGAGTTGAACCCGATTGAATTAATGTGGGCTCAGATTAAAAACTATATAGCGGCAAGAAATTCTACTTTTAAAGTTAGTGATTTAAAAAATCTTTTTCATGAAGCAGTTGCGACAATAACTGCAGAAAAATGGAAAACTGTTGTTAATCATGTCAAAACTGAGGTAGAACAAAAAATGTGGCAGTTAGATAATATAATTGAAGCTCAAATTGAGCCAATTATTATTAATTTTGACAACGAAAGTTCTTCTGATCTATCAGAATAATACTTTTTTTGTATTATTGAACAGGTATTGTAAATTTATTAGTTTAATTTGTGTTTGGTTTATTTTTATCTAAATGTCAATTCACGTATGTGAATTTTGAATTTATTTATGTTGTTGACATCTTTCGGAAGATGTCAATCTTTTCTTTTCAAATAATTAAGTTTTATTCTTAACGTTAACATTTTAATAAATCTTTAAATATGTTTTCACGCAAGCTTTTTATTTACATATTTTTATTTTCTTAATTGACGTTTTTTTAATTATAACTTTAATTGTACACAATTTAACATGTAAAAGGAGGTACCTATAAACCCGTCTCAAATGAAATGGATAAATAAAAATTTTCTATTGCGATAATAACGTGTGTTTTGTCGAGTTGGTATCAAAGGAGCAATATATAATAATAATTAACTAATTAATAAATAATTAGTGAAATTTTACAGTTGATATGAATATACATAATAGTAATCATACTCAGATTTGACAATACCAGTGTTTTTATTTAGACGTCAACCAAAGTAAGTTTTTCAAATAAAAAGAATGTAACATTTAATAAACGATTTTTTCTGCGGCCTGCCCTGTTGGAAAAATCGTCGACCTTCTCCCACTCCTTAGATGTGTTCACGTGAAGCCTGCATGCATTTATTTTGATGCACTCCTTCTTGAATCTGAATACACAGGTCGTTTCAACGATATATATATATATATATATATATATATATATATATATATATATGATTAGAATATCGTAATATATATAATAGGGTGCTTCATTTTTAGGCGATATTTTTTTTTCTCTGTGCTCCCCGTAAATCTGATACTTTATAAAAAATAAAAAATTATGCCGCCAGGTAAAAGGCTTTAAGTACAACAGCGGCTTAGCTCATTTAAAAATTCAATTTCCTATTTAAATAACACAGAAAAATTTTTTTTCGGTCTCAACTTAATTTCAGAAAATATGTTTCTAAAAATCTTAAAAAATATTATTTGGCATCAATTTCTTCTACAAAATTATCCCAAATTTAGTAATTTCCGGAGTTGGCACTCTCGGAAACAGCAACTGTTTTAGTGCGCTCAATCTAGTAACTTTTTCTAGTAATTAAATTAAGTATTTTTTCTCAATCAAGTACTTTGTAGTAATTTCTCCTAATTTTTGTACTGAAAGTTATTAGCTCCATTGTATGAATTAGATAGCGATTAAATTCCTCGGATTTATAAAAATGAGCACTTTTTACGCTGTAAAACTAATACTGATCCTTCTTGTCACTATACTGTCCGAGCATTTCTTCTATGAATCAGAAATTTATATTTCGACTTAGACTTTTTAATTTATCGCGTCTTATACTTTTAACCGCAACTATAAGAAATGATACTTTTTTTACTGTTAACCGATTAGCATTAGGTACCTAATGTCATGGCATATGATGGCATTCGAGATCTAATAAACAAATTTTTTGGCAAGTGGTAAGACTGTGTTAAAAGTTTCTTGTGCCAAAGATTCCAAAAACAATCAATTAATAAATATCGACACAATGGTTATACTCTTATTTTATTGTATTTTAAAGTATTCTTACTATTTATAGTTAATAATAATGACGCGCAACAAAAACTTTTTCAAGAAGATCTATAAATGTATAGACGTTTAAAAAAACTGCTGACAATAACAAAAACAATTTTAAGTGTATACACTTAAAATTATTTGAGATATTTACTTTTCTTATATGAAACGTCTCATTATCCTTAAACATTTTTAGTTAAAAACTTATTAAGCCAAACTTCTAAATAAAATGGTTTATTATCGAACATGTTTAAATAATAGGTAATACAATTTCATTTTTAATAATTGCCTAATAAATGCTCTGATTGATAAACGCCAAAAAATTTAGTGTCGTTTCATTTTTGATTCCAGTGTAATCAATCTACAAAATATATACATTATTTTTTTGTATACATATATATTCATATATATATATATATTGTTTATTTTAATTTGACCTTGTCTTCAAAGAAAAACATCAACCACAATAAAGTTAACCATTGATCGACTGCGCTAAGCATCAAAACCATTCCATAACCTAATAGATTATACACAAAAAAGATAACATTATTTTGCTAGAACAAGATGCAGTTATCGTCTTTAATTCTATTTAAAAAAAAGATTATAAAAGTTATTATTTTAAAGTTATAACCTTCTAATTGAAAAACCCTTTGGCTTTAATTTTGCAATAGCTATGTCTTCAAAAATGTGCTTTTATTTTGAGTACCGTTAAGTTTTTCAAAGCAGTTCATGGGACATCCAAACAACATGTTTTTTTACTAGATTTTCAAATCACTAAATCAAAAGTGCCTATGAAGAGCATCCTGTCCCTAGCCAAAATTGTGCATTCACTAATATATTAACATACTCTGAGCCCTCAACAGTGGACTTCTTAAAACATCTTTAGATTGTCATCATCATTTGCTGTCATTTCGCTTGCAAATTATGTTGCAACAACGTCGAAATTTGATTGCTTGATGATCAAGATCCGCAAAAATTGCATTCTTTACAAGTTACAATATATTTTCCGTGTAGCTAGTATTGTAAAAATATTTTGAAAAATTGAAAACACTTTTTCTAGGAAAACTGCAATCTGAAACGTCTTGTCCGTGACCCAAAGCAGACATCCTTCTTTGGATTGCTTTAGAGCTACTAATTTAGAATAAGATGTACCTATTAATTCAAATAGCAATTCATTTATTTTTTACTTTTTAACCGACTTAAAATGTATAAATTAAATTATTAATAAAAAATGAGGAGGTTCTCAATTCGACTGTATTTATTTTTTTTTATGTGTGTTATCTCATAACTTTTTTTAGGAGAACAGATTTTGATAATTTTTCTTTTATGTGGAAGCTGGTGCTTTACATTTGGTCCTATTTAAATTGATCAAGATCTGATCAGTAGTTTTTAAACTACTGATCAGATCGTGATCAATTTAAATTAATAAGAATAACTTAAAAGTTATTCTTATTAATGCTTTTTTTGACATGTATATTTTTGACACTTACAATTAATCTATATATATAAAAGAAAGTCGTGTTTGTTACAACACTTATAACTCGAGAACGGCTGGACCGATTGCCATGGTTTTTAATTTGTTGGATTTGTTTCCGTCCCGAATAGCAGAATACATCTTAAAAACAATGAAAACTCGATATGTGTAATGAATACTTAATCATTTCAATAGATGCTGATTTGTTTATTACATGTCAAACATTTGTTGTCCAATCCTGTCAAATAGTGTAACAACTATTTTTATTTTTTTTGGAGCTTATGGCCTGGTTGCTGAGACCTTTAAGCCACAACTTTATTTTTTTCTGAAAACATCATGTGTGCGTTCAGAAATTTATTTTTTGTAAAATATCTACAAAGTTCAGGTACTGTTATATTTGTTTTTAATTCCCGAAAATAATACCTAAGATTTATTCTACAGTAAAAACATAAAATCATCGGAAAGGAACGGAATTTAAGGAATAAAAAATCAGTTGGTAAAGGTTATAAGATTAAGAAATAAAAATCTACAGGTTAACAAAAGTGTAAATGTCTTTTTATAGGTTGTCTATGATTTTTCTTGATAAGCTATTCATACGTAGTGGTTATATACTCTTTGAGCTATTGTCTATGTCTCGAAAGTTCAGGCACTGTTATTATATTTGGTGGTTTTATGCGAGTGCACATTTTAATAACAATGCCGCGTCGTAGAAAATCTAATCTTTCCCAGCGAAGCCGTAATGCAATTAGGCAACGGAATATCGCGAGTCAATTATCTGCGAGAAATTGCACGCGTCGATACTTAAAGGAAAATGTAAAGATGAGGAAGTTCTTATTCCAAGGATTCCGATGATCCCAACGGATATGCACTTTGAGTTTAAACGAATTCAATTCCCGATTCGTCTTGCCTTCGCCATGACGATCAACAAATCACAGGGCCAATCCTTAACTATTTGTGGCCTCAATCTAGAAAATGCATGTTTTTCTCATGGTCAATTGTACGTGGCATGCTCACGTGTCGGCAAACCATCCGCTTTATTTGTTCTTGCGCCTGACCAAAAAGCAAAGAATGTCGTTTACCACAAAGTGCTTGAATGAAAACCTTATTAATGAATTAATCAGAGTTTTATTTTTTTTCCAATCTGCACAACATAGTTTCTAATCATTTTTTTCTGACATGAGTTTGAAGTACTTAATTATTATTTTTTATTTTTTTTAATTTTTATTCTCATTCTGTATGTATGTTTTCATCATCATTCATCATAATAAAATACTTTTTTGTTTCTATCTATATAAATATATTATTTTGTATCATTGTTTTACGTTCATCAAAGCCTAAATTAGTTCAGCTAAAAAGTAACACGACATTCATTGACTGTTAGACGGTACGAAGTTCGCCGGGTCAGCTAGTTGATTATAAAAACAAGTGTGAAATTAAAAATTTTCTTTCAATATAATTAAATATTAGTTTATAAGCAATTTCAATCAATTAAATAAATAAAATAATATTAAGTAATCAATTGAAGTAGATTTTTTCAAAATTTTTAATTTGTTTAATTATTAATCATAAAACCTACACACCATTCTGACAATTTTTTTATTTCAATATTGATTTTTATTTCATATCCAGCACAATTACATAAAGCTATTTTTTTCTCTTAAAAAAAGTTTATTTTGATGTTTATTACAATCGGATGGTAGAATCAACTATTTTTTTGTTTTTATTATCATTTTTTGTTCCTGGTTTTGTGGATATACTACTATTATTGAGGCGTTTATTTTTTCTTTAGCACCGCTGAATTATCTATCCAAAGAAGCAATGGAACGTTGGATATACGTTAACAGTATTCGACTTCATGCGTTGTACTGGTCCATTCAGTCAATATTGGTAGCGGACAATTGAACGAGTTAGAACTAGTTAGTAAAGTCTGCCAGCCGTATATGTATTGGATCAACTATACAGTCCTTTATCATATCAATCATTTAGATTTTAGAGCATGTCTAAATATTGAAAAACCAACATCTTTAAATCTTGCTTGAAGTGACTTGCTGTCGTCACTAGATGTTACTAGATGTCTATTTGAGACAACTTATTTGGTAGACTAATCTGTACTACGTCTAACAAAACAAAATTTTAAAAATGTTCGGTAAAAGTGACTTAAATTTTTATTAAATTTGACTCAAAAATTTGAGAAATTATTTATATGTAGGTACAAATCGACGTGCGAATTCAATAACATCGTAACTCAATTTTTTTCAATTTTGAGATTTATATATCATTGCATTTGCTAGACTTGGCTCTTTTAATAGCACAATTTAAAAAAAAAAAATTCCCAAAAATAAAAATATTAATCCAAAAAATCATAACGTCGTAACTAATTTTAGGTAAACAATTTAATCGTAACTAATTTTTGTGCATCCATTATAACCGTAACTTTTCTAGATGTTTTGAAATACGAGCGTAACTCAAGCTACGTTATTATTACAGATCTTAGCAAATAATGCAGTAACATCGTAACTCAAGTTGGGATTTTATAAACCAGCTATGCAACGAGTTACGATGTAATTGCAGCCGCATTTGTTACCACTGACCCTGGCTTTCGCGGGTTTAATGTGGTCTGATTTTCTAGCAAATGGTACAAAATTATTGATTTCGCGCCTAATTAGCCGTTTATTCTCTATTACATTTTGTTCTGTAGACTCGATTGGCATTGCGATTTTACTTCATTCAATTTAACTTCCCTTTCAAACATTTTGAAAGGGAAGCACGAAGGCGAAGATGTTTTAATCCCACGCATTCCTTTGATACCGAACGATATGCCATTCAGTTTTAAACGTTTACAGTTTCCAGTGCGGCTTGCATTTGCAATGTCAATAAATAAATCGCAAGGGCAGTCGGTAAGTGTACGTGGCATCAACCTAGAAAATCCATGTTTTTCACATGGCCAATTATATGTCGCCTGTTCCCGTGTCGGAAAACCATCAACAGTATTTATTTACGCGCTAGAACATAAAACTAAAAATATAGTTTATCAAAAAGCATTAGAATAGAGACAAGCAGTGAAGGGTATAGAGGCTATTAGTTGCTTTCTAGAGCACACGTGATGTTGAGCTTAGTGCTTACTTCAAAATGCCCAGTTGTTCAATAGCGATTTGTAAAAATATATGTGAAATTATTGAACCCTACGGAATATACACTATTATAAAAATATATAATTTATTTTTTATTTATTTAAATTAGTAAAGTCCTTCTCAGGTATGACGAGACCAGGAAAATAGGTATTTATTTTTATATAGAGTATATTATAGATTCCAGTTCAAATTGAATAGGTACGCATACATAAAATAGGTCAGCTATACAAAATAAAGTAGTGCATCAAATTTACGCTAAGGCGGTACGAAGTTTGCCGGGTCAGCTAGTCTATAATAAAAATTTAAAAAAAAATGTTTTTATTGATAATATAATAAAATATAATATAATATAGTAAAATATAGAAGCACGTATGTATTACATTAAGAGAAGTTACGATATAAACGCACTTACTTATTTTGAAACTTAATATCGCAACATGATTTACAATGCTATTGCACTAACAAGCTAGGATTTTTTAATCGTAACTCTGCTTAAAATTTGCTTCTGCTGTTTCTAATTTTATTTTGCATCAATAGTATTCAAGTACATGCTAAACAATAAACAAAGCCAAAAAATTATTATTGTATGATCCATAGTTTGAAAGCAATTAAGTCTTGAACTTTATGAAAATTTTGTTTCGCCTGTCCTGTAAAGTTAAGATTTCAGAGTTACGATGTTATTGAATTCGCACGTCGAAATATAAATTACTATTATCCAAAGAAGAAAATAAAATATCAAAAAATCTGCAGAAGTAAAAAGCTTTAACTGAACAAAATAGAAAACTGGATGTTAAAATGCTTTATTAACAGTAACAGCTTTATTATAGATAAAAATAACGGTCTACTGTTCAATTAGTCAATACTTCCTAAGTTCTTGCAGTATTTTCCCGAGTTCTTGGTTCTTGTTGATTGACAGAAAAACGGAAAACTGTTTCAAGATCTTTTTCTATCCTGTTCTAGATGTGGTGGATAGAGTTAAAAGCTTGTGACTTCTACAAAGACATATAAAAAATTATCGGATAACTTATTGTCATTTACGAATTTTGCTATGACTGAGCATTAAACTTTTATCTTTAAATTAACCATCAAACAACATAACTACTACAACTTCTAATAACTAGCCAAGAAACTTCAGAAAATAATATTTTTTTTAAACTGATGTTACCGCTTTTTCAGATTATCTTCGAATGGAATGGAAACTAAAGACCGCCGATGGAGGATACATCCGCTATTTTGGATTCCAGTTATTATTTGTGGCAGCTTACTTTTTGTAGCAGACGTTTTCCAAGCACAATATACAACATCTGACCCTTCAGTAAACTCAATTTTTGAAATTGATTCAAATTCGTTAAAAGGATTTTTAATAAAAACTTCCGGGTGTCGTATACCTTTTATGGAACCTTACGATGAGAGCATAACTGCATTTATATATAAAGAAAAACAGCCTATATGTAATGGAGGTCGTCCTCCACTGTTTGATTCAAACTTGACTTCAATTTATTTGCTTCATGCATCCCTAGACAATTACACTGATCAGGATGTAACAGCGCTACACTGTTGTTATCGTCCTTTTCATCGTGGAATTCCTGGAGAGAATGAATCTGATAATAAAATAGTTTTTGATGCAACTTGTACATCATTTAACATTAGCGCTAAAATAACTGATGAGTTTATTACAGTACAATGCAATATTGACAATACCACAATTTATACGGATTACTTTGCGTTTATACCCACTGAAAATAAATCTGTAGGAATATTTGAGCAAAAGCCACTGAATGTTTTAATTATCGGAATCGATGCCGTATCTAGATTAAATTTTCATCGACAAATGCCAACAACGTTAGAATTTTTGAAAAATATTTCAGCAGTAGAGCTGTTAGGATATAACAAAGTTGGGGATAATACATTCCCAAATTTAATTCCAGTTCTAACCGGATATTCAGAAGAGGAATTGTCGCAACAATGCTGGAAAAATGAGGGACATTTTGACAACTGTTCCTTCATTTGGAATAATTACAAAGACAGAGGATTTATAACATCTTTTGGTGAAGATTCAGCTTGGATGGGAATTTTTAACTATGTACGCAAAGGTTTTATGAAACAGCCTACTGATTACATGTGGGGTCCATTTAATCGAATATCGGAATCAAAGATAGGAAATTCTCACAATATGAATGTTAACGAATGTGTAGGGTCGCGTGAAGTGTATAAAGTGTTTTTAGACTACATAGAAAGTTTTGTTAAAAAAATGTCATTAGAAAATCTCCCGTACTTTGGTTTTTATTGGGGTGCAAGTCTAAGCCACGACTACTTGAATAAACCAAATTTAGGTGATCATAATTATTATAAATTATTACAAAATCTCAAAGAAAATTATTTAAATGATACTGTGATGATTGTTATGAGTGATCACGGCATTAGATGGGGTGATATTCGACAAACATATCAAGGGCGACTAGAAGAAAGACTTCCTTTTGTATTTATGGTGCTACCAGAATGGTATAAACGACAATATCAAGATGCCTACAACAATCTTGTAAGAAATAGACGACGCCTCACTACTCCTTATGATTTGCACGAAACATTAAAAGACTTCTTATATCCTTACAAGTTAACGCAGAATTTTCTTCAAGCAAGATACAATCCAGATAACCGAGGTATTAGTTTGTTTAATGAAATTCCTCAAAAAAGAACATGTACCTCTGCTGGAATTTCAGAGCATTGGTGTACGTGCCAGCAAAGTGTAGAAGTCGCAACAAATGCTAGTAATGTTGTGGAAGCTGCAAACTTTGCTGTAGGCCACATGAACAATCAGCTAGCGGGATATGCGCAATGTTCTGAGCTAAAATTATTTAATGTTACTAACGCTCGTATTATGATGCATAGTGATAAGATTTTAGAAGGAAATGATGTTAAAGATTATATGCTTATTCTGCAAACTTTACCAGGTGAAGCCATATTTGAAATAACTTTAAGAAGTACGTACAATAAAACATATCCATTTGAAGTGATGGGCACAATCAGCAGATTAAATTTATACGGAAAACAAAGTGCTTGTATTACAGACTTTCATTTAAAATTATATTGTTATTGCAAAAGTCTTTTAGGTTTTTAAAACATCTTATCAAGTTTACCTGTGATGCAATGTGGTGAATTACTTTCAACATTATTTGTCTAACTTACATAGTACTGTATGTTACATGTTAAATTAAATAAGCATTTTAAAAGTTTCCAATCAAGTCTTCGAAAACAGCTAATTTATTATTTTTCACTTTTAAAATGCTTTTCTACTCAATAGTAGACAAAATATAAATAATCTAAACTTACTACCTTAATCCCTAGTAAATAAGAGTCGACCATGTGATATAGAATTCTAAGTTGTTTTTTATGCTGTGTACAACACTTATAGAATATTGTTAAAACTATAGTCATTTTTTATAAAATGTTTTTAATAAAATTTTCTTTTCAGTAAGTTTATTTTCTAAAGTATGTAAATATATGTAGACATCTCTATAAGTGAAACAACAATTCTGTAAACAATGATAGACATACATTGAAAAAAAATCCCAGAGCAAATAACGGATCTAGTACTAATTGTCATTAAAATAAATTATAATATAAATTAATTTTGACACTCCATTGCCATTAAACTAATGAACCTATGAAGCCAAGTCACTAAGCTGATATTATAAGAATATAACACGACTCCAAAAAAAAATCGATCTTTGACCTACAGTTTATTTTATAATTTTCCGGTTAATTATAGAAAAAACCGTTTCTAATATAAAATTGGTTTTTGTCATAGTTATAGTAGTAATAAGTAATATCTATAATATCAAGTTTTTATAAAAATTTGAACTAATTCTAATTTATTCAAAAAAATTAACATTCCTGTGCCTCCAAACGATACTCGAGTGAAAAAAAAACAATCAGGTGTTTGATAAAAGCCTATTCCAAGTTGAAATATTGTCAAAAAAATAATAATTCGTATACAAACTGTCTTAAAAAAAGACGAGCCTGTAGCTCGCTTATCTATTAGCCAATTTTAATAATTTATCACCAAATTTATATAAACAGGCCATAAAATGGTCTAATAAAATCACATATAGCCTTAAATAGACCTTAAGGCTAAACTGTCAAAAAATATTTTCTCAAATTACAACATATATAACACATTTACTTTTGGTAGGTAATTCTGATAGGGATGTTTATTCTGAAAACAACAACTATAAGTTTACATAAAAAGAAGATAAAAAAAAACTTATGGTCTGTTCAAACTGTGCTCCATTTTGCGCTAGACATTGACGGCATCTTTGCGCAACCGTTACACTAGACAACACTTCAGCAGGAAGTATTCGACAAGCCTCGATATTTTTGGCACGTAATTGAGCTTCTTTTTCGAAGCATGTCTAAACAACGTTCGTTCATTTTAGAAATGTCTTAAGTTCGACTTAACAAGTTTTGCGATTATCATATCTAATTTCACCAGATAACTTGATTTAGTTGTTACATTGGCACAAAATGCATTTATTGCAGTTTCCAGTCGTTCCCAATGCATAGAAAAACGATTTTCCCCCACCTCGGTGTTTTTAATTTTGCGAAAATTAAATACGTTTTAAATTTTCAAAACAACGTTGTTTTATTTCAATAAAACTAATAAACTATAGCCACCAAACAAAATGACTATTTAAAATTTAAAAATTATGGAATCATCGGCGAGGACAACGCTACCAATCGAAAAATAAGTGAAAGACTAAATCATTTATTATCAAAAAATTATTTATATAAAAGAGTTATTCCTTTGCAAAGAATTGTATCTAGCTTTTTCGGAAAAAAAATTCCCTCTTTCGCACTAGTGCCGCAATCCTTTCAGCCGTGCTGCAAACAAAGTGCTCATCTGAAAAACTTCACTTTTCGAACTTGTTAGGTAAATAACTATTGATAGCTGGTCGGTCATTTATTTCCAAAGCTAGTGCTACTTTTTTCAGAATGCTAAATAGTATTTTTTCAAATTTTTTTTATGTAAGCCTATAGTTGTAAAATATTGTTGTTTTTATAATTTTTTAAATTATAAAAACAAATCAGAATTACTTAATATATATATATATATATATATATATTAATCTTCAGGTTTCAGCGGGTGCTTGATGAAAATTCTTTGAGTTTCGGGGTATTCATCCGCGTGGAATTTTTGATTAGAATTTCTTGACGACGTTTCGGCAAAATCTCATTTGCCATCTTCAGGTCGGAGGGTTCTTGCTTGACTGCGAGTCACGCGTGAACTGCAGTCAAGCAAGAACCCTCCGACCTGAAGGTGGCAAATGAGATTTTGCCGAAACGTCGTCAAGAAATAAATAATCAAAATCGGCCAATAAGTCAAGGAGCTATGGACTCGTCTATTATTTAAAGACAGTCTGTATAATGTGATAAATATCATATTTATTAAAGTGTGAGATGCAGAATTAGATTTGAAAACATGTAATTAATGTTCTCTCTGCAGCCTATAAGCCTAGTGTAATTAACCTGTTTGAAACCAAAACAAGTTATGATTATGAGCTTTACATGTAAACTACTTGTTGCATGAATAGGTATCGTAGAACGAATGTGTGGTCTTGCTGCACAAATTGCAGGATGTTATAAGTACATATTTTATGCTCTACGCGCTTTTAGATAAAGTTAAGAACAAAATGAAGGCGTACTCAGTAGAGCAAGGAGGACGTTTCCATCAAGCTATCATAAACTTGAAACAATGTTATTAAGGTGTATACAATGAAAATATGATGGAAGACATTATTTAACCATAACATTAAAATCACAAATTTTTAGATTAGAAAAACTCTGCCGTACAAAAGCAATCTTTTTTATGCCATATAATTTTTTTTGTTCTATAATCCAATTTACCAACATTGCATACCTTAAGGTCAAGCTAAAATTTATTTGGTATAATTTGCTAATTATGCGAACAAATTTTCATATGTTTTATCAAGAAAGTATGAAGATTATTCTATGTTATATGAATGACTATTTCACTCATGGAATACTTAACCAATCACATACCATCAATTACTAAATCAGCGGTAATAAAATTTCAACAGAAAAAAATCCAGACAATTCTACTACTTCTTAAAACTAAGAGAAAAATATCTAACTTTTTTTTTTCAAAGACATTTGTACTTACTACAACATGTTTGTTAAAAATAAAAAAAATATTATTTGAATAAGTATAAAGCATTTGAAAGTATATAGTACCGAATAAAATCTAAATTATTTATCTTATGTCTTATTAAAGACACCTACATTGTTCGTCTCGCGGCAGCGATATATACATGATATACCATGATCTATTAATAGAATAAATTAATGATGTAAAAAGAGGGCTTGATAGTTGTATGTGTCTGACATATGCTTAAGTTTATTCAGCAAATTTAACATATTTCTTCGCTAAAAAAATAGAAGTCACCTACATTGTTAGTTCCGTGGCAGCGATGTATGCATGATCCATTAATTGAGAAAATTACTGCTGTGAGATTGCTGGCATTGCTAGCTGTATGTGTCTGACAAGTATTAAAAGTCAAAAAACTGGATCTGGTCTCACATTTGCTAGCAATTAGATTTTCACTTTTATTAACTTTTTCAATAGTCAACACATGTTTATTGTTTTTTAAGTTTATAGTAAACATCCACCAATCAGCTATAAAGCTAAAGTTTTTTAATCACGATTGAACATTATTTTAGATAATTTAGGGTTTCAATTTATATAAAAAAAACAGTTTCGTATATAAAATATGTACTAAATGTTATAGCATAGCTAAATTTTGCTCTTATATTGTAAGGTCTTCTTTTTCGTTTGTAAATTATTCTTTCTCATAAAAATAAAAGTTTTTTTCAATTAAATCAGTACAAATTTTTTAATCAAACAAGCTAAAATATTTATATCATTGTACCTGGCAAAAAAAAACACTTAATAATAATTAATTTTTGTCTATTGTTAATACATTATCGATACAGATCACTTAGCCTCTTGAAATGCTATGGAGGGTTCACTAAACTCGTGAACCTCTTTATCAAAAATGTTTTCTGCCAGATCTTCTTCTCCCCCAAAATATGAAGGAAATGGTACTGGTTCAGTAGGTAGTCGACTTCTAACTTTCGAATCATAAATGTAAACAATTGAGTTTGTTTCCCCAGGGATTCCTTGTCCCGAAACATACAAAACATTATATTTAGTATTAATTCTCCAAATTTTTAAAGCTCTTGAATATCGATACCGGTTACCCATATGTCCAGGCATTTTTGTGCCTGGCCAAACACGACCCTTTTCACCTCCACCTCCTATATTTCCCCCTCTACGGTGAGTTTTTGTAACTCCATGTGAAGCAGGCATTCCCTTAAAACCATGACGTTTCATAACTCCTTGAAAACCCCGATCAATCCTAAAAAAATTTTGTTCAAGTTTGTTCGTTCATTAAGCACTAAAAGTTTACTATAAAAACACAGAAGAAGCCTTGCAAAATCTCATAATCGAGTGGTGTTTTAATAGCTAAACTAAAAACCTCAAGCGCAAAAATGTTTTTAGAAAATTTGTTAGCTTCAGCTTCTGTAAATACGTCAACCATGAGATTTTGCAACACCTCTTAACTTACCTCCGTATAATCCCAACCTCAAAAAAGTTAATTTTTACAAACAAACAACTTTGTAACACGACCAAAAAGCTAAGTTAAGCAGAGTTTGCAGTACTTACAAAAGCAAATTAAGTTAAAAAAAAGGTTGGTTCTATTCACGTCAAACAAAAATGTAGGAAACAATTTATAACACAAGTTTAGATGAGTGAAACCACGAAAGAAGTAGATTTTAACATAATTATTCGACATGCCGAAACAAGTAGAAAAGATCCGCATCTGTCGTCAGTGATTTTGCTTGGCTTTACATTTACTGCCTTAAATAGGTATCACTACGTGTCAAATTTGTAAGTTAATAGGCACTAGAGTAACTATAAGCCCATCTCAGTCAGAGCAATTTTTTTCAAAACATCAATGTTGTTGTTCACCAAAAAACTCATAAATAACCAATAAGAAGTGAACGAAAAGAAAGTGCAGTTTCCACAAGTGGTCTTGCTACAATTCTGTTATAGCAAGATGCAAGTAACGTATTCATCAGATTGCTTTGCACTTTGCAATTTTTAGAACAAAATATTCAAGATGTCAAAATATTCAGTCGCACTTAAATTAATAATGTCAAAAACTTACAAGAAAAGCGGAATATACGGGTTCAACAAAATGCTTTAGCACCTCGAAAAACGATTTTTGGAGAAAAAATGCCATTCACGATGGTTACCTTCAAAAAAACTTCGTTTATCTAAGCTTATACAGATCTTTGAGCCTTCAAATCTCAGTAGGGTTTGAGGGCTCCAAACTGGATTCCTTACTGTGTAGACAAAAACATCAGTATAAAGAAGACGCATAAAAGAAAATAAATAGCTACACATATTGTTAAAGTCTTTTTATATTTCCATTTAAAAATATTTAAAATTAGAACCTTTAACTTAATAAAATTAATGTTTATTTTATGTATTCTTTTATTATCAAAAACAAATTTAGAGCAATGAGTATTAAAATTAATTGTTATTCTATATTGTCCTATATTTATTTAAATTATCCGAAGTTACTTTCAACCAATAACAGAGACGGTGTTTATAAGTCCCGTAAATTAATGAAAATTACAAAATTAAATTAAATTTAATGGTTTTTCGGTGTTGATAAATTGACAGTCAATAAGTGGTGTTTCACTAGAAATAAAAGTCTATGTAGTCCTTGCCATTTCTATTAAAATACTTCATTTCTATGCCACTAATCGCAATTTTCGATTTAATAGAAAATAAAGAACTTTTTCAAATTAATCAGTTTCAAAAAGGTATATTCAATTAAGTCGGTATCCGTTATTAGTGTCTTTTAGCATCTAAATGTAGAAGCATGACCTCTCAACCTCGATATAACCAGCTTCTGATACATAGACAAATGTCTCTACGTAATAATAATGTGTCGCCTTCATAACACGTTTCTCGAGAGATATGTGCACTGTAGGTAAATCTCAATCTTGATTTATGCAACAGTTTAGCGTATTTAAGTTATTATGCTTTCCAACTAATTACCGCTGGATTCAAAATGCTTTTAATCATTGTTGAAAAGCAAATCTTTAATTTAGAGAAATAGATTCAAATTATTATTAAAAATTATTTCTGATAATCAGTCTTCATTACAAAAGTTATTATTAGGTACATAAAACAAAGATAATGAATTGTAGGCAAATGCTCAAACATAGCTAAATACTTACGTTTTTCCTCGCACATCTACATAATTGCCGACTCGAAAATGCAAAGCAGATAGAAGAGTACCTACAGGCAATGTGGCGTCTGGGCTTACAAAAAACCTTGCCAGTGTCCTTTTCGGTATAACACCTGAATCTTTAAAAATCCCGCAATACTCTTTGGTAAACTCAGAAGGATCAGTAGCTTCTGCTCCAAGAAGTAAGCATCCTTTCCTATTATAAATATTTCCTACTCGCTTTCTTGGAGGATTGTACGTTTCAGGAGGATAATATTTAATGACATGATTATCCAGAATTTGCAAGAGCGTAGTAGATATCTTTTTGCCGCTTTTCAACCACAGTGGATACACTCCAATTTTTCGCGCAATAAGACCAGTACGTTGCAATTTGGGTGTCCATTCCACATTAGTTATTAGTTCTTGAGAAACGTCAGACTTGTTCGAGTAACGATCTTCTACGACTTCTTTCAAAAATTCTCTATTATCTGCTGTTATTATTTCCGGTGTCTAAAATTATAAATGAAAATAAAAATTTGTTAAAATTAAATAAAAACGTACATTGCGATGTTTTTGCGTGAACCACGTGGGATTACGAAGTCGAGGCGTCTGAGGTCTTGTTTTCTTATCCCGAACTGATACATATGAAATGCTAAAATTAAAAAAATCTGTGAGCCCATTTGCCTTATCAAATAACACCTCTTCACTTACGTTAGGTTTAAAAGTCTCTCTTCCAATAATTTGATACTGGATTTAGTAATTAAACTTGACAATGCAAATGCCATACTATACAATAACTAAAAACTTAATAAATTCCGAAAACAATTGTTTGCATTTAAATCTAATAATTAATATGAAAATTGAATAAAACCTGCAGAAAACTGAGGTTATGTTCGGTTTCGGTTTTCCATTTTTTTTATTTATTTTAATATTTGACAAAAAAATGACAGTTGGCTGACAGATAATTGACAAATTACGTAATATTCTACAGATTACCACTATATACGTAATTCATAGATTTATATAAGTAGAAAAATTACTTGATTAAAATAATTATTTATGAAGCTATAATAAAATGAAGTCAGGATGTAGGCAATTTGTTTTGATGCAAAAAAAAAGAGCATTCTAAGCACGGAGTATATACGTTGCTACACGCCTTCTGTTTGCAAGGTACGTGGCTGCGTGTTCTGTGGCTGCGTAAACAATTATTTTATTAGTGTCATACAAAGCTAAAGCATAGTGCAGTATAAAAATTCGTTGTTTAAAAAAAAAATTGCAACGGCCGGCAACGTCGGATCCAAGATTTGTTTACTATCTGGTGTTGTGGGGTACTACTTATATTATTTTTAACTGCGAGAAAAGTAGTGTTTTGTGAATGAACTCAACAAAATTTTTTAGCAAATTATAATAGAGGTGTTAATAAGAGCTTTAAAACAATGGTTCGATTGAAATGTGGTATGTGGATCCAAAAAGCGTCCAGATGAAAATATTTTTCTTGCTCAAGGCCAATCATTGTTGTATTTACATCAACAAAAGCGTAGAAGTTTATATTTTGTCACAGCTTCATGAATTTTTTTCTGTCGAAGTCGAAGTCTATAAGTCTAATAAATGTCTTTGATTATTACATGTATCAATTGCATCAATAAATACTCAAAGCAATATTGTTAATTTATACACAACCGCTAAATAACGTATTAGTTTA
Source organism: Lagria hirta (assembly GCA_947359425.1). Taxonomy (NCBI): domain Eukaryota; kingdom Metazoa; phylum Arthropoda; class Insecta; order Coleoptera; family Tenebrionidae; genus Lagria; species Lagria hirta. Next base: position 33,719,725 of record OX375794.1, read on the forward strand.
TAGATAGCCTCCAACTTAAAGCATCGTAGACAACAAATGACTAATTCCACAACATGTGACAGTCATCCATTTTATACAAGTTACAGATTCATTATGTGCATGTAGTTTTAAAGATATTTGGCTTTTCTCTAAACATCTGCGCCGCTACTGCTTTTGCTCCTTTTATCGCACCAGTCACATTTCTATTGTCGACCCCCACAAACCGCTGAAGCACCCCGCTCCCCGTAATTTTGCATTACAACCAACGCAAATTGTAGTGGGGAATCCTGACTTCATTGTATTATAGCTCCATGTTACTCAGTAATCACTCTTGCACAAATTAAATGAACAGATGGTCTACATAGTTTACAACAAATAAAAAAACAGTTAAAATTAAGATAATTTTGGAGAACATAGACTACGCTAGTACAAGTCATTTTTTTTAGAATGTGTGTAATATAACGTAGTCAACAATGAGTGTTTGAATTAGATTTTAAAATGGTACAACTACAACCACCTTCTGTTGTTGACAGAGGTGACACTTTTGGCACTGACAACATTATTGACAAATGCCAATTAAAAAGTTAGTCGCTGTGACGTAATCTACATTTTTTTTTATGAATATTATGCAAACAAGCGTCTCCAGTTACAGTGTTGCAACTAAGCAAAAAAAAATTTTAAAAACTATTTTCAACTCGCACTATTATTGTTGAACACGCTGTTTATGTAGGAAACAATATTTTGCACTCAAAGTTTGAGCAAATTAGTATTAAAAAATTAAAAAAAAATGTACATATGAAATACCTTTATAGAATGCGGTTTTAAAATTAGAATTCTTGCAAGCGTAAGAAACATATTTGTCATTTTCTGCACTTAATTTGCGTGTTAAAATGTTTAATTTAACAACGACTAAATAAACATTAGTCACTGATGCTTAATACATAAACGTTTTTTAAAATATATTTAAATGCTAAAAAAAATTTTTAAATAAGTTTTTGAAATATGTAGTAAAATTATTTATGTTTTTCTATGTAAAGTCAAAGCTTGATTACTGCCAAACAATAAAATTAGAAAAAGTCTTATATATTTCTTTAAATTAAAGAAAATTATTTATAAGTCTAAATAAATAAATTTATCTTCGTAATTTTGTTTTATAACTGTTATTGTAGTCTGTTAAACAAAAAAACTTTATTTTGAAAGAAAGAAAAGCCAAAACCGACTGTATTACACTCAAAATATGCATGCCTTTATTTGATTTTAACATTTGTCTGTATACATGAAATTCCAAGACTATAAAATCTTAAAACTAGCCAATATTATTTACTTTAAAGTTTGATCTGATTAAATTTTACATTTTTGTCTAATTACATGATTAAAAAATTCTATCTAAATATATTTAAATTTAAGGTGTAAACGTTGTAATTGTGTAAATTTAACAAAGTAAATAGTTTTTTTCAGTGCGTAATTGACTTTCAGTAGAAAGTTAAAGTATTGAGATTTATAGTTCGTTAAAAGTTGAAGATATATACCAAGATTAAAGCAAAATCATTGATAGAAGTCAAACGTAATAATCAGTAAAATGTAATATAAACTGATTTCACTGTTATTGAAATTTATTATCAAAACAAAAATAACATATTAACAAAAAAGTATCAAATTTTTTATTTTATTTAAAATTTTTAACAAATTATAACTAACAGCACTACTGACAAAAAAATACTAATTTAACAAAAAAGTTAAATTACTCAGTTTTTCTAACTTTGCTTTATTAAAATATTTTTATTTGGCAACCTCGGTATAGTCCGGCTGAATAAAAATGAAAAGTATTGAAAGTGTCAAACTGTCAAAAATAGTGTCAAATGTCATTGATCTTTTAAACGTCACTTCAAAAAACGGTTTACTTTTTGAAAACATGTTGAATTTATAAACAAATAATGAATAAATAATATAATTTAAAAAAGTTTTGCGAGAATGGTGGGGTCTTTACAGAATACACCGGCAAGAAATTGCAATTTTATTACACCAAAAAAATCGCGGCCAATTCGCACGCCGAAAGCTGTGGAGAATCATGAGCAATTGCCAGCTCCTTCAACCCCCAGAAGTCAATTTACAACACCAAAATCGGTGCCGAGATTACCATCAGCGGGAAGCACTCCGGATTGTTTTAATACGGTAAATTTTGAAACACCAAATGCAGGATTCAAAAACCTTAGATCAAGTAGGGACAAGAATGATCAAGTTAGTAATTTAACAGTGGCGGTTCGTGTCCGTCCGATGAATTCACGGGAGCTTACATATGCTGCTGTGTCAGACGTAGTTCGGATTTACAAACAAGATCTTATAATACGATCTAATCCTAATGGAAACTCTACGATGAGTTTAGATCATATTTTTCAGTATGATCACATTTTTTGGTCATGCGATGAGGCAAGTTCTATTTATTATAGCCAAGAAGATGTTTACATGACGGTTGGAAGACCATTACTAAATAGTGCGTTTAGGGGCTACAATGCTTGCCTTTTTGCTTATGGCCAAACTGGCTCTGGGAAAAGCTTTAGCATGATGGGTCCTAATGCTTGCGAAGCAGTTGATATTGATTCTGAAGAATTTTCAGGAATAACCCCCAGATTTTGTCGTGATTTATTTGATAGTTTATCAAAGCTAGACGCTAGTTCCACCGCTTCAGTTGAAGTTAGTTACTTTGAAATATACAATGAAAAGATACATGATTTGTTAGCAGCATCGAATACTCAAAATAAAATTCCTTTAAAAGTGCGAGAACATCCAGAATGGGGACCACATGTTGTGGATTTAAGTGTACAAGTAGTAAAATCTTATAAAGAATTGAGAAATTGGTTGCTCATAGGCAACAAAAACAGGGCAACTGCAGCTACTACAATGAATGAAAAGTCTTCTAGATCACATAGCATATTTTCTATTGAGTTATGTTTAACCAGTGGTTCTTCCGAAGATCAGAACAGTAGACGAAGTAAAGTAAGCCTAGTTGATTTGGCGGGCAGTGAACGAATTGGGGGATCACACAATAGTGACGAAAAAATACGACAAGGTGTTAGCATCAACAAATCATTACTTACTTTGGGCAAAGTTATATCAGCGTTAGCTGATCAGAAGAAAAGTCAATTTGTTCCGTATAGGGATTCAGTATTAACGTGGCTACTAAAAGTAAGTTTTACATATCTATCTTTACATACAGTGATGAAAGGTTTATGCAAGCCAACTCTCGCGTAGGTAATCCATATATATCCTGGTACAAAGTTTTACGGATTTTAAAGTCAATTTTGGTTTTATTCGATAGCAATGGCGTATCAAACAAATTTCGAAAATTTTCTTCATGATAATTTTCCGCTTAACACTTCTGTGATTGGATGAATTTAAATTAATAAAGTCGTTTGATTGGTTTAAAAAATATAAGGTAAATTCTCACTATAATACCCAGAGTGTGTTGATCATTTCCGGGAATTGTTTCGACGAGTTGTCAAAACCGATTATTTTGTTTGAGCAGAACGCAAGAACTAATTACACGTTTTTGACAGTCGCCAAAACAAAATGACCGGATTCAATCAACATACGAGTGGTATTTGGTAAGAAAATTGCTGATTCAATAATTGTTAATTTTTGCTGAATATATACTAAACTTTCAATTTCCATTGAATATTCTTTTAAATTAATAAGACCAGGCAATTTTCAGTAAAATAAAACATGCCATTTAATGACAGAAAATTTGCCTTAGTGCAAAAAAGCTAATAAACAAGTTTTTGTAATTAAAAAAAATAATGAAAAGATATTTATTAATACATAATTGTATTTCTTAAGGGAATTCAAAATTGTCGAAAACTGTTAGACTTTGCCCTAGGTACATATGACTTGGTCTTAATGGTCTGTCTACCTTATGATCTCCCCAAGACTTTGCATCGACCGTTCAAACACTCTGATTGTTTCTTTTATAATGATTACTTAAGCAATTGTTTTATTTACATCATTACTAACTTGACTGTTTAAAAGTTTCAATATTAATTATCGTTTTTATAATATTATGATAATTAAACTGGTCTAAATCTAAAGAGATCTAAAAGTGAGCACAGGCAAACATAACTTGCAGTTGGTTTTCTTGTTCAAATCTTAAATATTTTTGTATTTTAAAACTAATCTAGGTATTGACAACTCATTATTTAAAACTTTTCACTAATTGTTAATTTTCAGGAAAGTTTAGGAGGCAACTCTCTGACCTGTATGCTCGCTACAATATCGCCATCTAGTACAAACTTGGATGAAACATTAGCTACATTGAGGTATGCCTGTCAGGCACGCTCAATTGTAAATAGAGCCAGAATCAATGAAAATCCTCATGATCGTTTAATTCGCGAACTAAAGTTAGAAGTTGAAAGATTAAAGGCGTTGAAAAAGGACTATGAAAGAAACTCAATAATCAATAATTTATCATGTACTCATATAGACGAAAGTTCGAATATTGAAGAGCTCGACGAGTTGCGCAGTAGACTGTTGGATGCAGAGGATAAATTACATACGGAAGAAAGTGCATGGAAGAAAAAATTCATTGAAAGTACGAAACTTCAAATGAAAGAGTTAGCAGAGTCTGAGAAACGACGTGAGGAATTGGAGTCTAAAATGCGAATCTTGAAAACAGTGGACATCAACTTAGACTTGTCGCTGTACAAAACTAATTTTTTGGAAGAACTACAACATGTGCTGACAGAAGAAGATCATAATTTAGCTTTAAGCGACAAACAAATTATGGATCACATTGTACAATGGTGTTTTGAAAACAATTTGCAATGTGTATTTTGTTCAACAATGGTAACAATACTAGACGATTTTAACCAAAGACAAACTTTTATATTTTTAAACGATCTTGCCAAGATGAATAATTTTGAAAATTGTGGGGATTTTATCAATAGTTTAACCTGGACTGATATGAAGAAAAAAACTAAAAAAATAACAAAAAGTGAAATAATGTCATCGCTTAAGCAAATTTATGAGGCCCTAAACATCTTAAATCCTACCGATAATAACGACAACCATTTAAACTTACTTTATGCTCGAGTGAATAAGTCTTTGCAGAGTTTTGAAGCTGCTCTGTTGACTAATTTAAATAAGCATAATACAAAAACTGTGAGTTTTAATGTGTAGAAATAACTTTCTACGGTACTTAATTTGGACATTTATTAATAAACTGTTTTTACAAAATGTATACTCTTGGTTATTCTTACCTGTTGTTGTAGAACTAATAGTTGTTTTACACTTTGAAACGATTTCAAGTGTAATTCAATTCAGTTCGTTCAATTTCAATTGATTGAGAAAATTTGCCTAAAGGATGCACTATATGTAGCGGTATGCTCAATAGACATTTTGCACATTATGTAATTTTCCCGGAACTGTACGCTTTGCGTAGGTGGCAGCTTCCCGTATAATAACCAATAAATCATTCAGTCAGATGTTGACGAAATGCTTGACCTCTAAGATTCATGTATCAGAAAATCTCGCATTTAATGATTAGCTCGCGAACAGTGTAACTTGTAGGTGCCGACCCTTCCGTCTAAATTAAAGTCCTGATATATAGGAAATACAAATCAATCACCATAAAAATGAACCTCGGAACACAAAAATGAAGTGTCGAGTTAAATTTTGATTGCAAATGTAGATCTATACTTACAAACAAAAATTACGGATTGGTTTATTGACATTGTTTTGTAGCAAACGCACATATGGTTCCAATAGATCATCAAAAATCAACTTTTCTTTAATCTTACGTGGCCTGGGTGAATCACCGTATTTTTCTGTTTACTATTAAAATTAATAATAAATTGCATTAAAATGAAGGGTTAGGAATATTAACATAACATTTCATTTAGCAGATGCCGTCGACTTGTACAGATACCTGTGTTCAACGGCTATATTGATCAAAATGAAAAAAAAAACTGTTATTCTTATTATTAAAATATTCTTATTATCTATAAAAAGTAACTACACAAAAACAAAATTTCTATATTAAAAACTAAACTTATTCGATTTATTTTATTAATCTTCACCTCAGTCGTTATTACATTTGACGTATCAGAAAAAGGCTTTAAAGACGCTTGTAGACATTTACACAATATAAATTATTCACACATAAAGTGCAACGTCACTAAACAATTTGAATTACCTATATCACAGACAAAGATTAGAAATACACAAATTTATCTAATAATCCGGTTCATCGGCTCGTTTTTGATAGTTTTCTCCAAATTTTGCCATATATTTTCTAATGTACTCCTTTGCTTTGCCCTTAACATTTTCGGTGCAAACTAAATCCTCAATTCTCTCTATATGTTTCATTTCTTTAAGCATCACAAAGTGAGTCAACTACAATTGAAAAAATAATGTTCTAAATTATTTGTTTTATTATAATCATAGAAACAAACCTTTCGAGCTAAATGTTTGAAATCTTCTGTATTAGTGATACGACCTTCCTTGCAATCTGATTTTCTGTAACCATTCAAAACATTCACCACCACAGTTGCCATACTAGATCTAAATGTTTCCTTTATTTTCTTTGCACTTTCAGTATTGCAATCAGCCATTTCGCGCAATTTTAATTTAACAGTAGTCTTTGAACGTTTTTCTTTTGTGTGTTTTTTGCTTTGTTGGAGAATCAATTCTTTTTCTTTTCGTAGTTTTTCTTTATTCAACTTATAACGTTTGAGGTCTTCTCTGAATTGTAGGCGATCTTCTTCAGTTCGCGGCTGCAATCAAACTTTTAGTATATACACCTTCTTCTTTTATATTATCTAAATAGAAACCTTACGCACAACCCCGACCACCAAAATAGTGGAATATAGAAATTCCAAATTAAATTATATCAATAGAAAAATGTATAAGAAAAGAAGATAAAACGAATCATATAATGTTGGTAAAGTATCACATATCTAGGTTTTAAAAAAAATTATGGAGATATAAAGACAAAATTTAAATTTAAGACTTTGATTGTTAAGAAAGGAAGCTTATAGTAGCACTAAAATAATAAAGCACTAACTATTATGTCATCCTGTTTGCAATGTGTAAAAGACTACAATTTTTTTAGAGATTTTCTATCGAGAAAGAAAAAAAATTGGCTTGACCAAGCCAAATCTTTTTCGGTAAGAAATCTCTAAAAAAAATTGTAGCTTTTGGCAACACCTTGCAAACCAAAATCGTTTTTAGATGACTTAGGGAGATTTTTAAACTCTACTATAACTTATGACGCATAACTAATACATTTGTAAACGCTAAAAATTTTAATTAATGTCATCATAAAAAATAATCAATGAAAGCATTAGCGCCGCCAATATTTGTTCAATAACTGTTTCAAGTGAACAATAATTTGCATTCATATTTTTATTCAAAAACAAAAAAATATGCAAGTTTGAAATTACATAAAAAAATTTCACTATGTAACTCGTATTTTTTTAATAAATGGGACTTTTTTGATATTAGAAAAAAGTACAGACTTGCTGTAATTAATACTTTCAAAAATGTTATATTGAATATGCGCTGACAATATCTGCTAATATTACTGAACCATTTTTGTTGTTCTTCAAAATCAAAAACCAGGTGAGAGTAAATAAACTTCTTAAAATGTCATTTTTTGAATTTAATACTTACACTAATTATAATTTCCGACACTAATCCCGCTCTACGTTTCCTGCTAGTTGAGATTTCCTCTTTGAAAATATCCTTAAGTCGTTCCTCTACGGTGACTGCTTTTTCGCTGCTGTCGTCTTCGCTCATAGATTCATCAGCTTTCATATCATCTTCTTCATCAGGTGGACTCATTTGTGGCAATTCTATTATAGGACTTTCAGTTTTTTTAGGAATTGTTTTAGGAAATGATAGTTTTACAGGTTTTTCCATACGTTTACGTACTTCTAACAATAATTTAGTATCGTCCAGTTCATCATCGTTTTCGGATTCTTCTGAGCTTGAATCCGAAGTTAAACTACTGGTATCTGAACTAGATGTAGTAGATGATGCTGTAAAACCAATATTTCACATCAGGTCAAAATAATCACAATGACTGGTTAACGACTTATTTGTACAGTACAGACCAAATCTGTATTTATTTTATTTGTCGATGTTTTGGCTTCAATTGAGTATTTTTCAAAACTTTTAAATCAAAGCACCTTCGTAAATGTTGAATTATGAAACATACTATTTAATTTAAAATACAGTGCATTACTTTATTTTTAATTAGATAAAGTATTTTTATATATATAACATTTCTATTCAAATAAATCATTAATTTTTGTTTTTCAAAAAACAAGTCAAAATTAATAAGTTTTTAGATATATGAAGGTAATTAAACCATTTCAAAGATTAATGTCACTATTACTAAATAGAGAAAACATTGTGGTTGAAGAATTAGAAACTTTCTTTAAATATTGCTCTAATATTATTACAGAAAAGGCCAGGCCGAATAAAACCACTATGATACCACAACTTAGATCCCCGTTAACAAACTTTGATCGTTGCCAAGCAATCGAAACAAACAGCGCTTTAACTCTATTATTAGTGCGATCCACTAAAAACGGCAGTTGTTGCCAAGCTTTTACGCTCTCTTTCCATGAGAAAAAAAATTTCTTTTTTTTAGAAAACTTTAATATTATTTTCATAATTTTTAATACAAAATAATAGTAACCCTTCCTTCGTACTCTTAACCACATTACGCGGCTCATAGATGTTGGCCTAACGAATTTGAAAAAAAATAATTTTTTTATTATAATATTCTAAATAGTTTTTACGGTACAAAGCATAATAAAAATCGGAAAAGCCTAAAAATATGAATTTTCTTATGCGACATTTAAAGAGGTGAGACTAAACTTTTACTAAATAACGGTTTATCCGCCGTATTTTGCAAACCTTAATTAGTCACTAAAATACTTCATATATTAAAAAAAATAGGTGAAATACGTTACTCCTTAATATTTTTTACAAAGAGACAACTGAAAACCGTTTAAAATAATAACTATAAATCTTACAATCTTCATGTTCTTCCTGGACGGGAGGCGGTGGTGGCGGCAACGGAGGTGGCTCCCACTGACTTTTCCTAATTTTTATATGGTAATAATAAGGTCTACTATATTTATCTTTTGCACATTTCCATTTTGGTGGCAATATAGCGGGTGGAGGAATAGGACCCATAAATTTTACTTGAGAACAATCTTCCTCTTTTTTGACTTCTTCTTGATATGAAAGAGAAGGTAAAGAATGGATGGAATTAGGCGGTGGAGGTAGCATTGGCGGGGGCAAACTTGGTTGCATATAAGGGTAGTTTGGGTTAACGTTAGGTGGTGGTATATTCAATGGAGGCAAAGTTGGAACGTTTTGTGGCTGTGGTGAAAAAATCATATTAGGATTCTGAATAGGATAGTTCTGCCATTGACCAATTTGGGGATTCCATATACACTGATAACCACGATTTGGATCAAAAGGAGCAGTCAATCGTGGATCAGTTCCTAATAGAATACAATGCTGTTCATGTTGTCGCCACATTTCTCGTTGTTTTCTTCGTCGCTCTTCCTCTCTGTGTTCTACTTGTAGAGCAAACATTCTACGTCTTTCAAATTTACCCAATTTAGAATAGGAGCCCATATATCGGTCGTCTTTAGGATGTTTACGTCCTGAAGAATTATCCGACGACCGATAACGTTTAAAGAAACGATAACGATGATCGCTTTTCCTTTCTATATCTTGTTCTAAGCCAATTCCAGCTATATAACCTCGATTAGCTTCTCTTTCGTGCTCTTTCATCTGTTCAATGCGTTCTTTTTTCGGTATTTTAAAAACTTCTTTTAAATTAGACCACTCTTCTAGTAATTTCGACGCTAACGCCGTTATTTCTTCTTGATAGTTCAGCTCTTCCAACTTACTATCAGATTTTGTAACCGATACATCTGCCATCTCTACATCAAGTGACTCTGAATCGTTTGGTGACTCTTTATTAGTAATTTCTAAACCCGAGAGATTTAAAGCTTCATTCTCAATCCCGGTTTTTAATTCTAATATCTCAGTTTTTACAACATTTGGCATTTCTTCTTTCTTTTCATGTTCCTGAGATGTTTGTTGAAGATCGTGCTCTGTTTGTGGAGATGAACTGTCCGAATCTAATGGCAAATCCGCAGTAGATGTTGTTGCCCATGTTTGAACAGTTGATAAAACTTTACTGTCTTGCAGCATTGTTTTGTTTGGAATTGGTAACGTTGCTAAAGTTTGCAATAATTCCAATCGTGAAGATTCAAATTTTTTGTCACTTTTAATTAAACACTGTGAATCTACCATGTAACCATGGATTAACCTCAAACCATGATAATCTAAGAATAATCGGCGACACGGCAGCTCTCCACGACGCAGAACTCTCAACAACTTGGCACGTTGGCTTGATTCTTTTGCTCTTACCATTAATCGACTCAACTTTAATGTATGTGCTTGATTCTTTAAACCTGTAGTAATTAACATCTCAATTTCCTCATCCAATTGCTGAAAATAAACATTAAGCGATAAAAACGGAAGTTTAATAATATCATAAACAGCAAATGTTTACACAAATATTTGTCCAAAAAATTAATACCATAAATAAACTTACATCTAAATCTTCAAATTTATCTTTACGAATTTTTCTTTTAGGCGATTTTTTCTTTTCCTTTTTAGGAGTTTCTGGAATACGTTCTGAAGCAATTGGTTCTACTGTCGCTGTTATTTCAGTTTCTTCTAAGGTTCCCGCAATAACAGGTTCCAAAAGTTTCTCTTGCACTTGCTCCTCTTTAAGAATTTCAGGAATTTTACTTTTTTCTACTTGTTCTTTATGCGGTTGCGTTAGCTCTTCTTCTTCCTCCTCCTCTTCTTCTTCGCTGCCTTCCTCATCGTCATCCTCATCTTCTGGCTCCTCACCTAACCAGCCCCGACAAGTTGGAGCCTCGCAAAAGCACTTTTGTGCTTCCTTACTACAATGTTCGATTTAACAAATAGCACCAATTGAAAACTTTAAGACTATATTACCCATATCGCTCAAATCTATAATCAAATGTTATTTCTTCTCCTGCAAGAATTGTTCTAGTACTAAAAAATCCAATTCGCAATTCTCCATTGACCGTCCATTTTTGTGTTTCAGCATTAGGTTCGCAAGAATGGTTAATAAACCTTGATATGTTTCCTGCAAATTCTTGTTTGATACTATTTAACATAAGAGTAAATTTTACCTTTCGCAGTGGCGTCTATTATTGCGTCGGCTCGTAAAGCCATAAAATAATAATGTCTATTATTGTCCGTTGAATACTCATCAGCTCTATTATTAAATTCTTCATGATCAAGCACTTCACCAACATATTCAATAATAAATTCACCACTAAAATCAGATTGTAAGTTTATACATCCGTCAAATATAAGTATAAATTAGTAAGTGTAATAAATTTGTTTGGCATTGTAATAATTAGCATTGAGACGATTCTCAAAATCTTGTTTATGAATAAGAATATGTATTATTATAGCATACAGGCAAACCGCAAACTTATCATACAATGCATTGGTAAGCAATTAAGAGAACCGATCAGTGAAAAAGTCTAAAACATCTGCAAAAATTAATTTTTGCCATTAAAAGTGGCAATACAGCTGATTCACAGAACGGGTGGTATTTTTCCAAACAACATAAATAGTAGCAACTCTATTAAAAATTTGAATTATTATAACATTTATTCATTCTATACATTGTGTTCTAGAAGATTATTTCACACCTAAAATGATAACTTGCCGCTTTTACAATCGAGCGTAGAATGTGACACCACATCATGTTAAATAATTTTATACCGTGAATCTGATACTCACTAATCAGTATTAATGTTAGCCAAGATGAAAAAAACGATTTTAAAACCGATGAGTAAGCTAAGTCAGCAGAACAGCAGAGTGATAAACCTAAGTTGACTATGCATTGCGATCGGTTGTTAAACTATTGGCAACTCTTTTCGCCTATGAGGGCGCCACCAGCGGTTGGATCAGCTGAGGAGCAAAAGAGTTGATTCATCTGTTGTCATTCGACATTTTTTTAAGGAACAAATGAAAACTTAAGTCTGGTCTTCTGCACGCAACACTGCTGCAGTTAACGACACAACATGTCTTACATTTTTTCTTCACTTTTAGAATAATAAACTTTAAACTAATAGAAAATAAGCCGTAATAAACAAATTAAATACGACAGACACGTGTAATTACTTCGCGGGTGTTATTTTCCTTTAGTGCGTCAAACGTCTGTTAAGTGGCGTATTCAATCGCAAGAATAATCATTATCAAAATCTAGCGCATCTGCAATGCCGCAACTGTTCTCTTCAAACTCTACATTACTAATTAATCGACTATTCAACTCCCAGAGCTAAATAATCCAGTATATGAAAACCAAACTTACTAAGGAATGTTGGCAGCAGCTCTCAATCCCAAACCTTTTTTGTCAGTTTTAAAAACTTCGACAGGAGCGAATTGTAATTTTTGAAACTTCTTATTTGTGCATCGGTCAGCCACAGGACATAAGCTTCCACTGTAATTTAAAAAATGTTTAAAGAATGAAAACAATTTAAAAACGTTTTACCATTCAATCATCAGCAAGCGATTGAGACAATCCTCTCCACAACCTCTCTCCCCTCTTTCAATCTCTTCAGACATAAGAAAACAATCACAACTCATTTTCTTAGCTTCTTTGCAAGTCATACGATCGGTTTTATATTGATTCTCCTTCAAGTGTATGAACTGTTTTAATCTTGAAGCTACTTCTTCTTCATCAGCAACCGTTTTCGGTTTATTAACTAGCATTTCGTTGATTTCAGCAATTTTATCACTATCTCCGCAACTTTCTGTAACCATCGCAGCAGGAGTTAAGATATTCATTTCTAATTCACTGGACTTTCTCCAGCGAGATTTGACTTTAACGGGCTTATTAGTTTCCGATTCGATAGACGTAGCTGTAGTCAAAAAATCGATAGATTTTTCAATATCTGGTGTTGAAGCATTAGAGTTATCATTGCTTTCAATATCTGATGATTTTTGTTGCTTTACTAAACCATGTCCTTTACTTCTTTGCTTCAAAACATTGATAGATTTAATACGACTTGACCTCCTAACTTCATCTGTTTTGTCGGGAGAATTTTTAGCAGCAGGAGCTTCTTTCTTCAGTGGTTTTGGTTTTGCTATTTTCTTTTTTGCTAACGCTTTCTTTACTTGTTTATTATCTTTTTTTAAAGGTTTCTTTTTGGTTTTTTTAAGCCCTGTGTCTGATTCGTTTTCTTCTACATTGGACTCAAGTTGCAACGGATCTTCAGTTATGTCTGCTTCTACACTTTCGCTTAAGTTAATTTTTTCAAAATCCATTTCAATTTGTTCTGAGTATTCATTCGAGTCGGTTTCTTCAATAACCACTTCAGCGTTTGCAGCAACTGGAACAAACTCTTCACTAACACATTCAACTGTAATAAACTCTGAAAAATTCTCAATCTCCACAACTTCGTGAATTTCTGCATCTTCTTCTTCATTAATGTAACTGCCTTCTTCTATAACATTTAGGTTTTCAAGCTGTTCAACGATTTCATTATTCAGTGGATCCACAATCTCGCAATCAGCCTCTTGGGGGTCCGGAGTTTGGCCTTCTTCTAAAAAAATTATATCATCTTCAGGAGAGTTTTCCTCCCGTTCTTTGTCATCATCATTTTCTAATACATTCAATAAATCTTTAACGTCTTCCTCAGTGCTTGTTTGGGGTTCGTTTAGTTGTTTCGACTTAACCTCACTTTTTTTCTTCCTAGCAGCTTGGGTTCTTCTTGGCCTAGTTTTTTTTGTAGGACTTTTTCCTGTTTGTTTAGGCATTGAAGGGGAGGCTTTTTTCCCTTTTTGTGGTGGTTTATTTGCTGTCGGTTTTTTGGTTTGCTTTGCTTTTGGTGTCGGCTTTTTTCTGGACGTCACCGCCGCCAACACTTTAACCTGATTTTGTAATTTAGATTGCCCCCCGCTTCTTTTCCTTTTCGGAGGCATTGTGCTCAACACAATTAGCTTTAAATACACAAAAAAGTCTTCTTTTTCTTCTCGATAGGATACTAAAGCCCCAAACTATATTAGATCCAGACAAAATCACTACCAAACAGAAATAATACAATGCACTGTTCGGTGAAACTGACGATTTTTTAACTAAACATGATTCCCAAGTGAAATATTAAATTGTGCTAGCATTTTCAACAAGAATTTATTAAACTCAGGTTAAAAATCATTATTAATCTTCTATTTATCACAAATATTTAAACTTAGTAGCGTAAGCAAAACATAGTAGGTATGTATACGATACGGAACGAAATATCAGTTTTCTACAGGTCTATAGTTTATAGTTATACTTTTTTATTTTTATAAACGCTGGAATATAAATCAGGACCGGGATCAGAGGAGAGGAATAAATGATAAAATATGAATAAAAGGGCATATGTGAGGGAGAGAGGGAATAGACAATCATTCACCACCGTTCAACACAACTAATAGGGTGGCAGGACCGGACTTGATTAGACAAAGAGGCATTGCTGGATTTTATGAAAATTAATTGATTATACTTTAGTAGCATAAAAGAAAGATTTTATTTGATGTTTTCCCAAAATTGTTTTTTATTTTATTAGTGATAATAATTAACATTTGTGAATAAATTTCTAAAATTAAAAGGCATTTGCCAACTTTTCGAACTAAAAAAATCATTTGACTGAAGAAGTTTTAATTTGTGACGAGTTTAATAATTTTTCTTACTCAGTTTGAAGCTGAGAATTGAACGCATGTCAATAAGAAATTACTCCCCAGAATTCGAATTTTCAGAAACATTATACCTTTTTAATGTATAACAAGAATTCTCAAAAGTAATTTTAAATGCTTAAGGTTGGTTAAGCTTTAAGTTGACACTTGACGTATTATCTGTCAAAAATCAATTGGAAAACTCGGCGAAAGTTTAATTCAATATGCCACTAGAAACTAAAACTGATTGTAAAATTAAAAACATATACCAGTTAGCGAGAAGTGTTATTAGAAATTTGTTGCATTACATTTAAAAAGATTTAAAATTATCGACTTTTTTAATGAGAATATTTTTCGGAAGGTAAGATTGCTTATTAAAAACCAAAATATACCTTTCAAGATTACGTATTTACAAAAAGGTGTTTCTACAAGAATAGCTTATCAGAAACCAAAAACTAATTTATGAAAATAACAAACTTTAATACTCTTTATTAATAAATAAATTTTACAAAAACTAGAAAGTTGGAATTTATACATTTATCAAACTATAATATGCATGTCAACAAAAAAATACTCCCTAGATTTAGAAACATTTGTTACCAGGTTACTATAAATATAGTTTGGTTGAAGACTATGGTTTCTGCTGTAAAACAAAACATATCGGAATCATGTCAATAATTTAGGTTGTCAGCTTGTATTATTATTTTTAAATCTTACTCATATTATTTACAGTAAAATCATAAATGTTCGACATTCTGAACTGAAGTTGGTGTGTCACAAAACTACAAATAGTTAGATAAATGAATAAACTCCCTATCTGCTAGCTTTTTATAAAACTTTATCATTAAGGAAATCTTTATTAATTTTTTTTTATAAATTATTCTTATCTACCTTTGTGGCAACACTGATCACTTTTTTTATTAATAAGTCCATCCAGTGTCCAGCACCTTCCACTCATTTTGAGTACATTTTTTTCTCAGCCGCATTTTATTTATAACATTATTTCTCAGGCATAAGTACATAATGATTGATTTTAACGAAAACTCTCGGTTTCTGCCAGCCTTTGATAGAAGAGTAGAGTACAAGCGTAAATTCTCATATCAATTTGTCTCAAATGTTTTACAAAAAAAAACAATAAACAACGTTTATTGGCAATATTATTTTGCAAAAAATTGCACATTTAAAAAAATATGAACCTTACCTATGTGCTTGTAAATTTTCTTTCACAGAAGTTTTCAGAGACACTTTCTTTGCAGAAGTACGTTAATAAATATTCCAAAGCCAAGATGGGAAGTAATGGTGAGGTTAGTTTAGTCTAGTTCTTTCACCATTTAAGATATAAATTTTTGCCAGTTCTTGACATTCTTGCTTTTCATTTTTTATATAATACATGAAAGGTTGTACTTCATATGTCTGATAAATTTTTTTGTGTGTGTTGCAAGTAAGGATGCAGTTTTTATATATGTTACAAGATGCATGAAACTTTCCATAAGACATTTGTGATACAATTTTTCATGTATAATAAAGAATAAAAATTATTTATAATTCTTACATTTCGATAAACTTACAAATAAAAAATTAAAAATGTTGTACAATAATTGTTGCTATTCAACTGATTCAAAAAAAAAAAGGATAATAATTTAAAATCGGTGTTTGTTATCTCAGTTTCGTTTATAAACAATAACACTAATTATTGGTATTAACAATGATACAATTTATTTTTCAAATGCTCAAACTAGATTTAAAAAACTAATATACTAATCAAAATAGTCCTCAATGTCAATGTCGGAGTTTAAAATATCATCACCATAAGGTGAGAGATCTAGTTGATTTAGAATTAAATTTTCACACGTTTCTTCCAGATCCGTCTCTCCAATAAGTATCGCCCCTTGCAATTTATTGTCTTCCAAAACAAACTTAATATATTCTTTATTTTTTGTCATCCTCAACAAAATTTCGTAATTGCTACCTAGTTTTTGTCCGTTATACAATCCCAACAAAATTACTTTGTACCCAAAAAGTTTTGTAGAATGTCCAAACATTTCGAAACAAAAATCTTGTAAAACAACTTCTTTCTTTAAATGCCCCACCATAGACTTAGCAGCGTAACAACCCATTTGCCTAGCTTGCGTCCATAATTTCATAGAAAACCAGTGTTTAGCTAAAGGCCAATTTACAGTACATATATCACCAGCAGCAAAGATGCGGTCAACTGATGTTTGAAGAAATTCATCAACTTTGATGCCACCATCGTCTGATCGATTAATTAAAGTTTTTGTCGTAAAATCTGATCTTGGAAGAACGCCTGTCGCTGAAATAACAAGATCACAACAAATTTTTATTCCATTTGACAACAAGACTTCTATTGGAAATTCTTCGTTCTGATGTGAGCTGTTAATCTGCATTATTTCATTGTTGTAATGTATTTTTATATAAGACGAATCACTAGTATTTTTACAACCTTTAATTACTAGATTTTTGTACCAATCCGGTCCAAGAGCGGCACCTGATTTTCTATAACTGTCCTCACTATAGCGCAATCGTTTGCTAACCGGTGCTGCAGAACTTTCAGGATTAAATAAAGCCGGTTGGAAAAATTCAGCAGCACCAGGATCTACAAAAGTGGCAGAAATATGTTTGTCTTTTACGATCCAATCTACTTCCACATCTCTTATTTTAAACACCACCTCCGAAGCAATGCCTCCATTTCCCACTACGATAACTCTTCTGGATTTACTAAGTCTTTCTACAAAATTATCGACTGAATCTGTATCTCGAATACCAATAACCTGTAAAAACAAAAATATAGATAATTTATGTTCTGAAATAAAGAATAAGATGATAATTTAACGGCTATAACATGGCTATATCCTATAATTATAGTCATCACATGCTCAATACCGTTGGCTATGCTTATCAAAACCCGATTTCTATTCTTTCCTAATTTTTCCAAATTCCCTAATTCGGAAATTTTGCCGAATATGCTCTTTTCTGTCTTTCAAAAACGTTTTCACAAATATCAATAAAACATTATTAAGAAACATTTAAGAGTAGTAAAAGTTTGTGCAATCAACAACTAACAACCGGGATATGGAATAAAATGACTGTTAGTAAATTCTTAAGCTTACCTCCGGGTGTTGTTCCGCTTGTGAAATTAAATTCGGTTGAGCCCCCATACACAAACATAGATACTTATACTTTACTTGGTGATTTACAGTCAATATATGGTGTTCAACATCATTGATTTCTACTAGTTTGTCATGAAGTACGGTGATATTTAAATATTTGCTGCTCAAATAATCAGATGTGGTTTCTTTGATCTCAAACTCGGTCAGCGTGCGTGTAATCGCATGTAAGTTTGTAACCGTTTTGATGAGAGATGATTCACTAATTAAGATAATAGGTTCCTCTGGTTCAAGAAATGCTAAGGTTTCTACACAACTAATCCCTGCAATTCCACCTCCGACAACGACAAAAGTTGCTTCCATCACTAATTAGAATTAGAGGGATAGTATTCAGAATAGTCGTAATGGCGATGAGTGACGTCAAACGAGATTATTCCGAAATCATAAGCTCGTTTAACACTAACTAACAGTTCCTGATGCTTTTTCTGACAAAGCCCGGTTTTGGAGTAGCTCAAAATGCTTCCAGTATGAGGACAAATAAATTGTTTAATTAATTCTATATTATGTTCACTTAAAACTAAATATTCATCTCTGCAAATAGGACAAGGATTTCCACATGAAATTTTTCCTTGCCGAATGCAAGTTCTTCGTGTTTTTCTTGGTGGAAAAAGACCTTTATGATTTCTCCTATAGGGTACCCACACAGGTTGATTCCCATATGTTTCTTGAAACGCTGCACTCTTCAAATAGCGTACACTTGTTTCCACTGGAATTTCCTTAGTGCGGTCTTTAGTAATTTCTCGAAATTCCAAGTGACGGACAGCGTCTTGGCTTGACGCAGGGTTATCGGCTAAAATTGCAGTTCTGGATAGACCCCTTGTCCAAAGATATGACTTTTGAAAAATGCCTTTTGCTAAAAAAGCACACATTATATCGTTTAGGCGCAGTTTCTACGCATGAGTTTTAGGTTAAATAAATTAATTAGTTAATTTTAGTCACTTTGCGTTTCAATCGTTTTCAGTTATCTATGAACTTCAGACAGCGGCGTGGCGCTAGCAGCTGATAGCCGAAAGCCGACAGATTATTCTATGGCTGACAGGCTGGCGGACTGGCACGACAGCAGAACACAGACCAAAATAGCGTATTTAACCTATTTTCTCAATTCTCAAACGCACTGTTTTCTTTTTTTACAGTTTTAGGTTTTAGCTACTGCTGATTCGAACTTGACATAACTCGAATCGACAAGATGACAAGAAACAAAATACACAAAGTCAAATGTTATTTTCAGGTATGCGTGTTTTATGCAAACATTTACAGTTTATTTTTAAACTAGTTACAAATTTATCACATAGAGACATCTTAAGCCGCTGGTAAACCCAGTACAATGCATACCGTAGCAAAAATTCTCAAGTTTACTCCGTTTGGCTTTGGGTTATCTCACTCGCGACACCGAGCTTTGAAATTGCTTTGGATACTGTAGTTGTTCAGATATCATGAAACAAGTGATACTGTAATACTGTCAAATATAACTATTATATTACTGAGTCATTATTTAAAACAATTGAGTTGTCTCAATTAGAAATATTTTTTTTATTTTTAAGTTTTAATTTTTAAGTTTATTATTTAATAAAAATAAATTATTTTTAAATAAAACCGTTCTCCTTATTTTCAAAAAATCTAAATCTTATTTAATTTTTTTATTAAGTTCTATTTAATTCTGTCGCATATTACTTGTACAAAATAATTATGATGTTTCACATCTATCAGGCGTCTCATAAAAACGCACATTTCTTAAAAAAATTATTTCAGATTTGTTTATTTTATGATTTGGACTGGTATAAATTGATAATGAATATTTAAAGTATTTGCTATTTCAACCCCTACATATATGCATGTTAACAATAAATTACTTTCTAAATTTAAAAATATTTGTTAAAAGGTTGTTATATATTTGATTAGGTTGGATTGTGATAGAAAACAAAAAACATTGTAAGTATCTCAATAATTTAAGTTAGGTTAGGTTAACTTTTATTAAAACTAATATGATTATTATTAATTTTTTTAGAATTGCTGTAAAATCATAAAAAGTTTGTTATTCCGATATAAAAATGATGTGTTACGCAATAATAAAATACGTTAGATAAACGAATAAACTTTTACTTTTTTGTTTTTTGCAAAATTAATTAAAGAAATATGAAGTAAAAACTGTTATTTTTATAAATAAGCTTTAAACTTTTGGTTATTGCTAAACTAGTTTTTTCAATATAATATAATACATCGTAGTCACACGTAGACAGTTTGAGTAGGCTACACTTTTTAAAAAATTTTTAAATTTGCCTAGCTGCAACACTACAACGCTTGTTTGACAAATATTTGACATAATACATATAAAAAAATTGTAGGTTATTTCACAGCGACTAACTTTTAATTGGCATTTGTCAATAATGTTATCAATGTCAAAGGTGTCACCCGTCAACAACAGAAATTGGTTGCAGTTGTATCATTTTAAATTAAAATGTAAGATTGCTAACTCAAACAGTCATTGTTAATCACGCTGTATAATTGCAAAAATCAAAAAATGTTTTTTAATTGGTCTACGTTATTTTATTTGAAAATTAGTTTGTACCACTAGAAGAACACAGATTTTTATAAGACAAAAACTTTTCACGCCCAAACTCTATATTATAATATTTATTAATATTATGGTTTATCTATGGTCTAAATCCACGAATAAAGTTGAAAGGTGTCGACAAATTTTGACATTGTTTCCGCTTAAAAATACAAAAATAACCAATAAGCTAAAAGAAAATACACTAGGATTTGCGCTTCAAACTTATTATGCTTCTAGGGAGTTTGATTTTGTTTGGTTTCTTATAAACTTTGAGCTTTCTATTTTATTTATTTTTGTAGATACAGCTTAATATAATACTTTTTAAACAAATATTTAATTAAAATAATATTTATATGTAAAACTACGTTATTCTAGTGTACTTTTTTAATGCTGAAAAGAGTTAATTAGAAGAAGCATGCGCTGGTTTGACTTCCGCCATGTTGTCCCTGTTGAAATTCCAGATTTAATCGACCTATTCATTTCCGCTGAATATATGGTGGAAACTGTACTGCTTGCATCTTAAAAGTGCAAAAATTCAAGATAATTTTAAAGAAATTGTTGTAATTTGTATTTCATTATTTAGAAACGTTTGCAAATAATAATTTAAATAATCTGAAAAGGTATTTCTTAAAATAACTTGATAGATAAGTATAGAGCGCAGAGTTTTGTTACGACGTATGGTATTTGTAATGGAGGACAGGGCGTTGTCAGCGTTAGGGTAGCTTTCTACATTAGTTTCTTAGTTAATCCTAACTTTATTTACTGTGCAATTTGTAAATAATTTAAGAAGACATGAACTTTCAAATTCACAAAGTGAGGGAATTAATTTTCTAGTGCGACAGTTTTGGAAAGAAAAATGGTAAGATGTTACATATTGCAATTTGAATATAATAAATTGTGTTCGTCTATAAGTTCTACTTTTTTTTTTGATAGTATTAAGTTATGAGCCCAAAGTGCAAACAATTTTTTTTTAAACTTATTTTTTTATAAAATGAAAGTCTGAAGCCGCCATTTTGTCTGTCAGTTGTCATAATCTTGTATTGACATTTTTGACTACGATCTAACCTTACTTTTTATTTTGAACATTTCTAAACGAGACGTCGAGACAATTATTCATTCAATTTTCAGCCACGCATCGATCCAAAACAGCTGTTAACCTGTCTATCGATTCTCCTCAGTACTGAAGGAGGAATTCTTTCGCAAGACGAAGTACCCCGCCTTGTCAAGTAAGTATTTTTTGAATGTCTGTAAAGATTGGGAAATATTAATTATTCTTACAGCTTAATGACTAAATTTTCTAAAAAACTGGTCAGTAAATGTGTGTACATTTTAATTTTAAAACAAACTGACCAAGTATTAGTTGATTTATTTATGGCAGAAGGCGGTTGGAATTTAATACATACGTGGCTTCAAGACGCAATAAGTTGTTCCAACTGGAGTCTTGTTTACGAAATTTTGAGTTTGCTTCTTGTGACACCAGTTGATGTTGAACGATTAAAACTAAATAATATTCCTAAGTTAGTAAAGCAATTGTCCAGACATGATGATGTTAAAGGTGAGTCATTTTTCTTTCTTTTCGTAATCAGTTTGATTATTTTTTTGTATTTTTACTTGGTAGTTCAAGAATTATCATTACAACTTGTACACGATTGGTTAGTCATTGTCAAAGGAAAAGTGAGACCAGATGAACCTAAACATCAATCCATTGTGATTGATCCTCCACAAACTGTTCAAGTCAATGAAGTTGCTGCAGTTGCAGTAACCCACGAAAGTATAAATAACAAATCAGATTGTGGATCTACAGAAATTGATGTGAATATCCGACCTGAGCAAGCCGCATTAGCCAATAGATTTTATAAAGTGACACTTCGAGACGGCAAACAAATTATCAGCAGAACAGCTTCTGTTGAAGATTCTGCGAAGGAGGACCTCGTCTGTAAGAGGAGTGAAGAAGCTCCTCCTGCAGAGGCTTCATCGGCTGTTGTTTTGGATCCTGATCCACACAAAAGCTTGAATGATGATAAGGCTAAAGAGGAAAAAACAAAATCCAGCGATAAAATAAGCGAAAAAAGCAAATCTAAAGAACGTTCGAGTTCCAGTTCTTCAAAACATAGTTCGAGTAAACATCGGAGCTCCAGTAGTAGTCATAAAAGCAGTAGCCGCGATAAAGATAAAGACAGGCATAAAAGTAGTAGCTCGAGAAGCAGCAGCAGCAGCAAACACAAGAAGGATAGGGATAAACACAGAGAAAATGGATCTAGTAGTTCAAGCGGTAAAGATAAAGCTGAATCAAAGGAGCGACAAGTTGAATCCAAGGAGAAGCAAGCTGAAAAAGACAAAGATACTCTTGCAAAACTCAAACCACAAAGTATTGATAGGCTGGGGAGAATTCCAAAAAAGACTGATGATAAAGATAAAAACAAAGAGGCTAAAGAGCCTAAGAAGCCTACAATGTCAATTGAAGTTCGTAAAAATTCAGAAGACAGACCCAAGACTGTTAAGGTTTTCAATTCCAAACGTCGGTCTACAGGTCTTGAAGAAGAACCAAAACCTCCACCTCCGCGGGTTTTAAAGAAACCCCCACCTGTACTACCGACATTGCCACAAAAACGTTCATCCCCAACTAGGGATCTGCAGCCACCACCACCTCCAGAAAAGAAATTAAAAATGGAAATACCAGAGCGTCCTGGCTCTATAAAATTAATTCCACCTAAACCAAAACGTAAGTGTTTAGTATTGCAGTTATTTACGATGTTTTATTTTACAGGTATTGGACAAATGAAATGGGAGAGGCGTCAACCACATAAA
Organism: Lagria hirta; assembly: GCA_947359425.1. Taxonomy (NCBI): domain Eukaryota; kingdom Metazoa; phylum Arthropoda; class Insecta; order Coleoptera; family Tenebrionidae; genus Lagria; species Lagria hirta. The sequence goes on from OX375794.1 coordinate 33,743,041, forward strand.
ATTCTTCTTTGCTGACAGCGAACAAGATCTCTCACAAAGATTGTATCGTTTTGTTATACTGCAGCTGACAAAATTCAACGTGTTAAAAATGCACGAAAAAATACTTGTTTCAATTCGGGCATTAGGTAGTTTTTGCGTGCATTTTTCCCAGAATCAGTTATTAAATTGTGTAATTTTATATAGATTTATTTTTATCTATTTAGAAATCACTTGTCAGAGGTGCAATTCACTCCATTCTTCAATTGTAGAAAGTATTTATTTTTATTCTATTAATAGGCCTGCGGTATGGTAAGTTAGACTTGTAATTTCAACTGTAAAAAACTTAAAGAATAAATAAATAGACCTATCAAATAACAAGGTATATAGGACAGGCCCTTTCCTTCCTACAATAGCGCGAATAAAAACAGCTGCATCAGAATTTAACGACAGTGAAGTGCCGAATAACATGCGCCAGGACGTCACATCACAAGATTTCAAATGTATTTTAAGCAAAGGGCATAAAGTGTGTTGAATGTATTACGAAAATAAAATGAAAGAAAATTAAGAGCGTCCTACTATTCGATAAAATATGATTTTACAATAGACCAAAACAAATTGATAGGTCACAAGTTGAATGCGTCTGCAGTTACAGAATATAAATATTGCTTTTGTCTGTTTTTATTACATTTTTAAGAGACTTGTTGCAGCTAAAATGAACCTGATCGTCTCTTGAAGTTTACGCAGTTCAGCGCAACGCCAGGTAAATCTCTTCAGACAACGTGGTTTTACGTAAGTATGGAACTTTGTAAACTTCAAGATATTATCAGATTTCTTTTGAACTATTATTGAATTATTTTATTTATAGGCTGTACTAACGATTTTTTCAGATGCTTTTAGCTTACCAATTCCATTTTTGGCCTATGCCTCAAAAATGAAACAAGTCTCAATATTTAATAATCTTTACACTTAACAATTCAAGAATGGGTCCCAGGTGATGGCGATAGTAGCAGTCTTTTTCTCGCGATTTTAAACGTCCCAAAAATAGAAATGAATCATTTTATTAAGCAAAAGAAAAGAACGATTTCGATAAACAGATAAAATCTATATTTTTATTAGATAGCCTATTTACGAATAAACTCCATATAAGTAAAAATAAGAATCAAATTTATTAGATTGGTTTCGTCCCATATTCCAAAACCAAAAAAAAACAACATTACAAACATTATTTGGGTAAATACTTGTTTATAATTTTGTTCACACGAGTTTTATGGAGTGTTTACTTCTTTTGCACCGGTGCAATATCAAAAATATAAAGCTAAGCTAGTTGTGACATATCAGTGCTTCTAAACTCAAAGTAATTAATGTAAACAGGTTTTTTTTGGTTATCTTAGTTTTTGTGAACGTTTTCAGTTCTTATAATTATGTATTATTTTCGGTAGTAAAAAAAAAAGTCTAGTAATCTTTGATCTTATAATTATATTGGAATAATATTTTTATAAAACAAATTTAGGTGCTTTTTTTTGCTTAGGTATAACAATTGATAACCTGATCTTCAAACAGTGCTGGTTACTGGAAGGCGAGCTTTTTTCGTAGTTACGTTGGAATTAAAATTTGACTAAGAGTTAAATCTATTATCATTTTATGCTTCTCAGGCTCTAAAAATGTTAAGAAATAAGTAAAATTACTAATTAATCACTAGAGTCGTGAGCACTAAACAGCGACATCATCTCAAATATGGTTTTGCAACTTCTGATAAAAACTTATTTGATCTTTAAAGCTGTGTCGGCTACTGCTGTATTTATTCTCTGTTGATGACTACATAGTAGTCAAAAAAAGCTAGTCTAGATCAAATAAAAATCCCGGCAAGTAATAAAACTGTTAATGCAGAATTACTATGGTACATTTCAGCTATATTGGCACATAATTGGAGTACATTTAGTGAAGTTCTTAAAAGTTTGTTTATACAATCACTATTAAAAAGCATATTTTGTACATGATTCTTGAAAATCACGCAAAAAACTTTTCAAAAATTTCACATGCCAAAATATCTGAAATGCAGTAAACACTTGATATATATATATATATATATATTTTAATTTAAGTGTTTAAATAAATTAAATACCACATGAAATCCATATTCGTAAACAAAACGAGAAATCGTGAAAATGTATCAAATAAAATCTGCTATTAAAGAGTGAATAATGTCTAGGCCTGGTTATCAGATTTGTAAAGAAACCCTTCAATTTGATGTTACTGAAAGATACAGGCTAGTTACATAATTTTCCAAAAAGTTTGGTTGCTTGGTAATCTAATTTTTTAGTTCTCATTTTTATCTTCTTTAGATTCAACAAAAATTTATATTGTTAACGTTGGAGTTAACATACTTTTAGAAAAAGCGATTACTTTTTAACAGCGAAGTTAACAAAGTAAAAAAACATTATATAGATGGATCTTCACAGCGACATGCTCTTAAAAATTCACGCCTTCATATTGATGATCAATGAAATGAAAAACCTGTCTATAAGTTCTTCGTTAAATTTTCAGCTAAAAATTGAAAAAGTTGATATGTAGATTCCATTGCTTAAAATAAAAACAGAAGCAAAAATCTTTATAAACAAAAATATATAAAGTGTTTTGCAACTATTTTTCAGTTGGCTGTCAGCATCGAGTGAATATTTATGTATTTTTTATAGTACTATTGTTTTATGTTTCTTAAAGTGAAACTTATATTGGGTATTTCTTTTTCTAGCTCCAGTTTTGCAAGAAAGTGATATATTCATGGATGCATTAACAGCTGCAACTGCAAAGAAAGAACCGAAAAAACGAAAACGAAGACCAAGTGTGACAAAAGATGTGCCAGAATCCCCTACAGCTGCATCAGAACCACAAACTCCAACTTCTCCAGTGAGTTCGCCAATTGGACTCAAAAATATTGCAGCACCTAATTTCTATCAGGACACATTAGAGACTGAAGATGCAACAGAAAAAGAAGATTCAAAAGAAGAAACAGCAGAGAGGGCCACAACGCCTATTGAAAATCAAGAAGTAGAAAAAATGCAGATAGATGGTGGTTTAAAAGGAGTTCTACTATACTCTAAGAAAAAAGGTCCTAAAAAATCTGTCAAATTTAATGATGGAAATCTCACCCAAATTAAATATTTCGAATTAGATGAAACAGAACGAGTAAATGTTACAAGAACCTTTGTGGACATGGCAAAAATGGAAATGAGCGGAGAGCGACATGCTTTACAAATGTCAAGAAAATTACCAACAGAAGACACAATGGAACCTCAAACGATGTGGAGAATACCTTATATAATCGATCAAAATGATCCTTTAATTATGTATGGTTGTAAGAGTAAAGAACGGGATGTACAATTTGCACGAGAAAAAGATGTTCCTCAGGTGTTTTATTATGACAGGCGGCTGGTTCCGGATAGTCCGCAAGAACCCATAATGGAAAATCATCCAATGAAAGACCCAATAAATATACCCTTGGAAGATTCTGAAACTCAAGAATTTGACAAAAGAACTAGTCCGTGGCCAGAACCTAAAGGTTCCCCGCCTCATGTTGAAGAGAGTTTGCCACCACAAATTTTTCCCACTATGCCAATGCCATTCCAAAACTTTCAACATGGAGCTCCACCAACTTTCCACCAAAATATGGGTCCCAGGTTTGGACCGCCCAGTGGTCCTGGGCCTGGGGTATTTGGTGGTCCTCCCAATATGATGGGACCACCCAATGGCAATATGATGGGCCCACCTCCAAACATGATTCCTCCAGCGGAAATGATGCATCAGGGACCTCCTGCCAACCCACATCCGTATGGTCCTCCAGATAATTTCAATCCGATGATGAACGACAATAATAATTATCAAATGCCGTATAATCCACCGCCAAATATGGGAATGTACCCACCAAATAATTTTAATATGAATCGTGGAGGAAACAGAGGTGGATTTAGAAGAGGAGGTAATAATAACAGTGGTCCATGGATACGAATGAATGGGCCAGGCCCTGGACCTGGAAATTGGAATGGTAGAGGAGGGGGTGGAAATCGAGGTGGTAGATTATGTAAAAATGTTAAAAATCATGGATTTTGCCGAAATATGGATAAATGCCCTTTCATTCACCCTAAATAATTAGAGTCCGGCAAATTTTCTATAACTTGTGATAATTGATGATTGTGAACAATGGTGCGCCAACAGATCGTAAATATGTTTCAAAAACTGAAGTTAGTTAATGAATTTTTAGTGTTTGACTAACGTATGTAATATACCGGTGTAAAAATCTTCGGGCAAAATAGTATATTTGAAAAAAGTTGTAAATGACTTTTTGACGTTATCTTTTTCAACATATTTAAAAGTGCGTTATTATTGGAGAATTTGTAAATTTCGTTTTAAATGTTATTTTTTAAGAGACGATTATTTAATTTTGTAAATAAAACAGAAAAGTTTTTTTAAAGAGTTCATTGGTTTCATTGCGATTTAAAGTACACAATCTCTCCAATGTTTATTATCATTCGTTTAACTGACCTACTCTAAACAGTTTATTGTCAAATGATTAGGGAGTTTATTTTTGAACTCTCAAAGCTATGTTGCAATATGTATTTACTTCTAAAGACGCAAGTCATTGATTTAAATAAATTAATTTATCAAGTTTTTCAACAATTTAGTATGTTTATTGTAAACTTGATTGTACAAAGATATTATTAATAGGAAGTTTTAAACAAAGAAGTTATTACCCTTTAACTCAGACAGCACATTTTCTTCTTATGTATGAACCATACAAAACCCTGATATGAACATACAAAACCATACAAAACCCTATCTTCGATAGAACATAATCTCAATGGTACCAACCGGTAACAGTCTAGCGCATGTCTAGTGGCGTTACCTGCATTTTGGCTCAGCTTCGGAACCATTCGGTCGTATTCGGCCCCAAGCGTTTACCGCTTGTTTTTGAATATTGAAAGGAATAATGCGTTCATCAAAAAAATATATATATTGACAAAAGTACAATAAAAAATAGTGCGTTAGCTAGATGTTAACACACCATTAACAATAATACAATACACAAAACAATATAAGCTATAATAGCGTTAATTTTTGTAAACAATAGCCCATCACAGCAATAACTCACTACGCCCTCGACATCTATTTGTAAATGTCGAGGGGTTAAATCTAAAGTAAAGAAGTGTTTACATAATCGAATACAATTATAGCCATACAGATAAAAGTACAGAAATGCTAATTAAAAAATAAAGTAGTTATCAGGCACAAATATAAATGCTAAAAGTACATAATCAAAATGTTAAGTAAAACCCTAATAGATATAAATGGTGAAAGCAAATTCAATAACAAAAACATAAATAAAAAACTATAAAAATACAATGTATACATAGTATTAACGGCACAGATGTATGCTATAATTTTATAAAAATCGAAAAAAGTAGTTGTTTCCAAAAAAAAAATTATAAATACAAATAGCATAGCCTCACAAATATAATTGGCAGGTTAAAATACAATAAACATTTATACAGATAAGCAATATACAATTGCAACATATAGTATTAACGGCACGCTAGAATTATGCAATAAAACTGAAAAAATATATAGTGTTATGTATTGCCTTCGCACTGTTTCCTCAGGGTCTTCTCATCTCGCAAGTACACTCCGTTGTAACATGTAATGTGGCACCCGTTCTAGATAATAAAAACATTCACGAAAGCAAAAAAAAGAGTTAGTCTTACAAGCACGTCAATGATCTAAGTGTAAAAGCCAAAAAGAAGTTTAGTAGTATAGTATAGAAATACTGTCCTTAGAGGTATGCAAAGTAGTTGCTGCCTTTCTTTTCGTTTTTCCCTTTGGTCGAAGTGGTCTCCCAATGGAGTTGCTGGCTTGCTCTTCTTTTCCCTTTGGTCGAAGTAGTCTCCGCTTTCCGTTCTAAGTTCTAGATAAGTTGTTTCGCTTCTCTAGAAACTCTACAGTGCCTGAAGCTTGTGGTTCAAGGGCGTCTACAAAAGAAAAAAAAAACAAAAGTGTACAACATGTAAAAAAATGCCTTTCACTTACTTGAAGTATGAAGTAGCTTTAGGACAACAGCTACAGAATGACTTAACACTTGAGCAGCAATCGACACCACGGGGGTGAAGCCTACATACAAAACATGGAAACAACTATAATTCTTACTGCACACCAGCCACGCTTACAAAGAGCGCAATGGTAAATATATGACCCAAAGTGAGATAGCTATATGGTGAGCGTGCAGATACGAAAACGCGCTATAGCATCGTCATACTTTATGACATTTTGTTGCTATTGTACTGTCATTGCGCTTTCATTTTGCTGTCATGTGTCATTTGTCAAGTAATTTTACCGCGATTTAAGCACGTTTTTTACTAATGTAGGTTATTTTTATTTTACAGTTTTCGCGTCGCGTACACGTTTCGTTTTTCGTTTAAGCAAATTCGTGGGGGCTGCCTCTGAAGCCTAATTTATCAGGTGAAACGTTTTGAGATTCTTAATTCGGTGTTTGTTTCTTTTTACACGTTTTAGGTAAAGAATGGTAATGGAAAATCAATCTCCCATTAAATATTCCTGCAAATATCCAGGATGCAACAATAAATACTATAGGCATCTTTCTGAAGGGTTGAAAAGAAACAAGCATTTTTTTCACTTTCCCAAAGGTTTCACGGATGCATGGAAAAGCTGCTGCAATATCCCGGTTGATACTTGCGTGAGACATTTTCTTGTTTGCGAAGACCATTTTGAAGAGGCTCAGTTTATACGAGGCAATAGACTACGTTTAGTACATGGGGCTTTACCAAAAATTTTTCGAACAGGTACAAATAAATCGCCACTTCAAGTAAGTGAATTAACGTGTCAAAAATTATTAGCGAGCATTGATTTTGTTTTCGTGTGACGTTAAAATCGATTATTGAATATGTTCAATCTTTTTTATTTCAGTTGTGTCTATATTGTGAATTCTAGTCTTAAGTTCAAATGTTATGTGAAGATTATGTGTTTAACTTATTAAATGTGTTATTACTGGGACTTAATTGTTGTATAAAATGTTTTTAATATCTAATATGTTTGACTGTGTAAGGTATTACTATGGTTTAATGTTGAAAAAATTTGTTAGTATCTATTTTTTGTAACGCTTTAATACTTGTACTTTTTGACTTTTTCTATTTAGCGTAAAAGCTTTGTAGGTATAATTCTAAAGTGGTATTCTAATTTGTAAACTGACAACATTGAAATTTTTTAGTTTCTGACTGTTAAAATACAAGTATGTATGTATTATACAAATGTTGTTTTATTTGTGTTTGCTGTCTGTATTTTAATATAATTATGATGTATTTGTAATGTTTGTTAACTTTCAATGAAATCTTACAGTAAATATTTTGTTTACTGTAATTTTTTATTGTAGTTAAACAAATATTGCATTTACATCAAAGTTCATTAAATTTTGCTTTTGATGCGCAGCCGCAGCATTAGGCGGTGATATCAACCTTAAATTACAAGATCTGTATTAGTAATAACATGTGCGCTTTGGCGGCCATAAATAGAACTACTTAATTTTGGAACACTCCACCGGGGGCAGTGCAGATCTTTGTTTCTAGTGATTACTTGGGGGATTTCATTTCTACCTGACTTAGTTATTCTATGATCGACACTTTCATTTTTTTCATTCTGCTTTTATTAACGTGAAATTCGGTCAGCCTCGGTAGATTTCTGAATTCGGGACTCACATAATCAAGTTCCCAAACTTTTTCAATGTCTTTCCATCTGGCTACTTTAGCAACACCTTCTGCATTTGTAAAGTGGATGTCTCGCGACAACAGTGTGTTTCGCATAGTTTTTAGAAGGTGTGGCACATCATACAGAGGAATGATACGTTGCCCATCTACTTCAAACACATAATCCTGTGTTCCCACAAGGTTCTGCGTATCACGCACAAGTGCATCAATAGCACTTTTATTATTTGTTCCTTGATCACATACGGTTGATACAACCGTCAACCCAGCTTCTTTTGCTTTTCTTATTACATCGATAATAATTTTTTGCAGTCTAAACGCTTTCATAGCGCCATTTACAAAATAATATGCAACTGGTTGTTTCCAATTTTTATAAACGCCTCGTAACATAAACACCTGCAAACATATTAACTACATTAGTTGTACCATTTATCGTTTTATCATACTTATTACCTGAACATGATTAGCAATTTTTAACGATTTTTCGTGTCCAACCTCTTCAAACCCCTCAACATAATCTTTGTGCTGATTATAGTGCAAATGGGGTTCTATAGACATCTCATCAAATAATAACGTGCAATATGTGCTGTCATTCTTCATTGTTTTTACAGCACCTTTAAGAGCACCAAACCACAACAAGACCCACGTGTTGTGGCAAAACTTATAGTGTCATGTGTAACTTACACAGACAAGTAACTTTGCTGGCTTTTGCAACAAAACACAAACCGCGTAATAGTTACAAAAACACAACTCAATTTATCGTCTATTGTAAAAAGAACACAAACAATTTCAAAGCTTTCAATTTGTACTTGCACAAATCAAAATGGCGTGTAGCCGTGTGGGTGGCGCGCATGTGGCGCGCGCTTTTCATCAGTCGACTTATTGACAAGTGACAGTTGCCACGTCATTGCGATTAGTAGTACAACATTTAGACGTCACAGTTTTAAAAGCAACATGCAAAAGCAGGTAACAGGTAATAGTTATTTACCTAACGACTTCGAAAAATAAACGTTTCTACTTGAGCGCTTTGTTTGCAAGCAGGCTTAAAAAAGTACTGCATAATGAAGTAAATGTTTTTCCGCAAAGATAAAATATTTTTTTTAAATGCTATGAAATAGATTTGTTTCAAACAGTTGACCATAGATGCGGCAGCAAAGTAAAAACCAGGTGCAGACCGATTGTTTTTATTTTATTGGAAACGATCGGAAAACAACGCTCTGTAAGCAATGAATGCTAAAAAGAAATGATAGTTACATACGGGGCTAGTTTTTTTAACATTCTTTAGTAATTGTTTTACGTATCCTGTACTATTCCAAACACTTTGTTGTTAAAAATCTTATTGTTTTTATGACGTAAAATACCTTGTGTATGTGTAAACATTGACCTTATACGTCATCACTTAAGTAGTCTATTTCTTTTTTTCTGTGGTTTGTGTACGTGCATAGAGTAGGTTTGTTGTCATTGTCAAAAGTGACATATCGCTTGTCAATCTTGTCAATCTTGTGGTTTTTGGCTCAGTTGGTAGTGGGGGATGTTCTGATTGGGCTATATTAGTAATGCTTCTATAGCGTAGCTATTAGGTTATCTATGTACAAAACCCTTGTATGAAAGAAATTTATCTATGAAGAAATCTTTTTTTTTACAGCTGATTCAAGGACAATAGTCACACGCAGTGCGGCAAACCTGAGAAAGTAAATTCACTAAAACATTGAATAAAACCATAGACTAGTCTATAGTATGTTTAGTCAATGATAAAATTTCAAAAAATTTAAATCATGAAGCTATAATAGAATGAAGTCAGGATGTAGGCAATTTGTTTTGATGCAAAAAAAAAAGAGAATTCTAAGCGCGTAATATATACACCACACGCTCTCTGTTTACAAGGTACGTGGCTACAAAGCTAAAGCGAGATGCAGTATAAAAGTTTGTTGTTTTTGAAAAAAATTGCAACGGCCGGCAACGTCGGATCCAAGTTTTGTTTACCATATGGTATTGTGGGGTACTGCTTATATTATTTTTAATTGCGGGAAAACTAGTGTTTTGTGAATGAACTCAAAAAAATTTTTTAGCAAATAATAATAGAGGTGTTAATAAAAGCCTTAAGACAATGGTACGATTGAGATGTGGTGGATGGATCAAAAAAGTGTCCAAATAAAAATATGTGACTGCTCAAGGCCGATCATCGTTGTATTTACATCAACAGGGGCGTAGAAGTTTATATTTTGTCACAGTTTTATGAATTTTTTTCTGACGAAGTCTATAAGGCTAATAAGTTACTTTCATTATTACATGTATCAATTGCATCAATATTTATTAATAGCAATATTGTTAATTTATACACAACCGCTAAATAACATATTAGTTTAGGGATAACATCTAACTTAAAGCATCGTAAACAACAAAGGAATAATTCCAGAACTTGTGACAGTCATCCATTTGATACAAATTACAGATTCATTTTATATACATGTAGTTTTAAACATATTTGGCTTTTTTCTGAACATCTGCGCCGCTACTGTTTTTGCTTTTTTAATTGGACCAGTCACAGTTTAAGTGTTGGCCCCCACAAACCGCTGAAGCACCTCGCTCTCCGTAATTTTGCATCACAACAAACGCAAATTGTAGTGAGGAATCCTGACTCCATCTTATTATAGCTCCATGATTTAATCAATACAAACATCTATTTATAATAATCAATTAAAATGTTTATCAAGTTAGTAGTCTTTAAACATCTATAGTAACAATTGCGTATTATTAATATTTCATATTCTACAGTATACAGTTGCGGTCACAAAATTTTAACAGTCACTTTTAAATGTCAATTAAAAAAATGATCTATTTAGTTTTTTTTTAATGTATAAGCAACGTTGCAATTTTCTTCAAAATTATAAGCGGCGATGCTGTATAGTGTCTCTGTTTTGAAAAGCACTTGAGTAAGTAAACAAATTAATTAAAATTTAGGTGTAAACTTGCCTGCTGCTGTCAAAAAGTGATATATAGTTGCGCCGGAATAATAATGCAAATGAAGGAAAAAAAAATATTAAAAATAAGTGGCAATTCTTAGGTACTGAAGTTATTCAAATTTTTAGGTCAATAGTCGCAAATGAGATTTCTCCACATTTTAAGACCAAAGCTAATTATTGTTTCAACCCACAAATTTATTGCTCAATTCTTATCGTCTATCAATATATTTTAGTTTTTGTTATAACATTGCTTGCTATCAGTTTAAAAGCCAATTTATTAAAAAAAAAATTAATTTAATAATATTGAAAGTGACATTTGAAGAAAAACTTTGACAACATTCAAAAATTATCATAGACTTATTACGAAAGATGCGTTGCGGTAGTTTCTAAGGTCACTAGAATTAACACACTACCTGTTCAGTTTGCAGTTAACGCCATTGTATTCCATGCTGGAATTTGTCGTTAACAAAGGATGAAAAATGCAAATGTCATAAGTAGATGTTCCGAATCTCACTAGTGCAATCTTCCATATTCCTAGTATGCATACCCGGCATTGCAAATGTATTTATTTTTACTTTTTTCTGTTTGTAGAAAACGGTCCTTCTTATATTTTGGCACAATGTAACGTGCAAACAGACGCCCGATACGTTGGTAATTTGCAGTTGCAGCCTCGTCATTTTAATAGTCCTCGTACAGCAAAGCGCCATATAAATATGGTAACAAATTTTATTGATGAACAAAAACAAAAAATAAAGAAATTAAAAGATAAAAACACCGTATTAATGACAAAGATAAATAGTTTAAATAAAATGTTAGATCGCCTTGTCGAAAAAAATTTATTAGCGGAAGAAAGGCAAGAAATTGTGATGGTATAGATTATTAAGATTTTTTATTAACAGTATATTTTAATTATTACATTTAAACTTTAGGTACCTGATTGCGTGAAAAATATTTTGAATAGACATTTGGCATCAAAAAATGCAAAATTTACGTCAGAACTGCAAGCATTTGCTCTAACTCTAAATTTTTATTCGCCCAAAGCTTATAGTTATGTGAGAGCTACTTTTAAATAAGCTTTTACCTCATCCTGTTACTCAGCAGTCAATGGTAACCCAGGATTTACAGAAGACGCTTTTGAGGTTATTCAACTTAGAGTTGCTAACTTGCTAATTGCAATAACTCAAAAACAATTGTGGTCAATCTGGTGCTTGATGAAATGTCAATCAGACAAAAAGTCGAATACAGTGGCGGGAAATTTCATGGATATGTTGAAGTAGGTATTGAAAATGATCCCGATTGCATTAACACTACGGAAGCCACAAATGCCTTATTAGTGATAATGGCAGTTGCTCTCAATGAACATTGGAAAGTACCAGTTTCTGATTAAAAGTTTTAGACCCGAGGAAAGAGCTGACAATTTAAACCGCTGTTAAAACGACTACAAGATACTGGTGCAAAATGTCATTCTATCACTTTTTACGGAGGGAGCATCGGTTAATATATCCATGTGTAAAATATTGGGTGCTAATTACACTTTTGAAAATTTCAAACCCTATTTTCCACACCCGGTTACGAATAAACCTGTGTACACATTCTATGACCCATGCTTAAATTGTGCAGAAACACTTTTTGTGGCAAGAAAGTATTATATGATTCAAATAAATTTCCAATTGAGTGGAAATATATAAAGCATTTAGTAGATCTACAAGCAGAGGGTTTAAGAGCTGCAAATAAATTGGCAAAGAGGCATGTTCATTATCACAATGAGATCATGAAAGTGTTCCTAGCTGCACAGACTATAAGCGCAAGTGTTGCGAGTAGCTTATGCTTTTGCAAAACAGTAGCAAATGGATTTGAAAACTGCGAGGCTACTGCAAACTTTTGTTTAATAATTAATAATTTATTTGATATTTTAAATTGCAAAAACAAATATTCAAAAGGACAATTTACTCAAGCCATAAACGAGGCAAATTACAAACTTATAGATGAAAAAATTCAGATCTATTTAAACTATCTCAAAACAAATAGTGGAAAATTACTAATTGAAAGTAACAGAAAAACCAGATTTTTAGGACTTATAATTGATTGTAACAACTTGCTAAATTTATCCACAGATTTAAAATTGCACTATAACTCTGAATACATTTTAAGCTTCAAGTTAAGTCAAGACCACCTAGAAACATTTTTTAGTGCAGTCAGGAGTCGTTCTGGATATAACAATAACCCATCTCGTCTCCAATTTAAAGCTGCCTACAAAAGACTTATAGTGAAACATGAAATTAGTGTTTCAAAATACGGTAATTGTAGTATATTAGATGCTCCCAGCATTTTACGTGTTTCTAGCGGTGCAAAATCTAAAACAACCGATATAATTCTTGAGGATGATCTTGCTGACTTTGAAATGAAACTAAATTTGGAAAATGATGGTATATTTTTCCATCAATTGGATCTTTCGCAATTTATCGAAGATGTGGTAGTTTATGTAGCAGGTTTTGTTATTAAAAAAGTAAACCAAAAATCATTTGCCAGATTTGCTGCTCTACGTTAACTTATAGTGAATTAAGTAAATGTTTGCATTTACTTGCAATTAGAACGTGCTATCAGAATTACCGACAAAGCCAAATTATTAACAAAAAAGCATCTTAAACAATTACTTAAACTACAAGCTGTCCGAAACTTAGCAGACTTATTTGGCGATAAAATAATGGTAAACCACATCAAAAATCAACCGATAATGGACAATCATCGTATTCAAATGATGAAACTAATACCTAAACTTAACAAAAATGATAGAATTAGGCAAAAGTACGTTATAAATTAATTTTATTTCGGAATGAATAATTAGTTGAAAATATTTTGAGAAATAAATGTCTTGTCACCAGTGTTAATGTTTCTTAATTTTAACATTTCACCAACTTCTAAGACTTACTAAAATTCACGATAAGCAAGCTTTAAGAAAATAGAGAATCATTGGAAAGCTGAAAGAAAATAAAAGTTGAGGATCAAATCTTAACAAATAAAATTACTTTCAAGTTATTAAATATTTTTCTTGACAATAAGATCAGCTGTTTCCAAGCTTGGAGGTAAATCAAATTGATTTTGAGGTTAGAAACTATTGTATTTTTAGGTATTTTTTTAGTGTCAAAGCGTTAATGCTGTTTATTTAGTTTTTTTTTAGTATATTAGATTTGGTATAGCGAGAAAAGGTGTGGATTTATTAGAAACTTTACCATAAAGTGTAAATGTTGTCTTCAATTGGAAACAATTTCAACTGAGCCTAAAAACCATGCAATAGATATTAATAAAGCTGTGGTTATAGGTGCAATTTCTACGGGCTCAGCCTACGATCACATACAAGTCTTTTGGTTATTGTGATTTACCTGTAATGAGCTCACGTCATCTATTTGTAAATGATTTATTGAGGGATTGACTTTGCTGATTAAAAGAAAGTTTATCGTAGTATCAAAAAACATTTTAGAGCTTTTATTAAAATTATTTTAAAAATCGTCATACAAAGGGGTGTTTCAGACATCAGTCGTTATTCATGAAACTCCAAGTTATTAAAATTAACTTATGTCATTTATTTAGCTTTAAATACAATTAAAACTTACAATAATGTTTAAAAATTTTGTACTTATAAGTATAACAAATAAAAATTGTTTTATAAAATACAATAGTAACTTTAAATTTAGATATTTAAAACCCTGTTTTTCAAAATAAATGAAATAAAAATAAACGTGAACTCTTCTTAATTCTAAAACAGGAACATTAACTCTTAAAAGGAAATGTAAGTAAAATAAATCATTTATTTTACAACCCCTCATAATATTGTCGATGATAGTTTGGAATTATATTTTTGTTAACTAAATCTACTAGTCCTTTTTTCTTATTTTCTGAGATTCCGTTCTTTTTTTGTAAGCAGATTGCAATCTGTAATTTTTGTCCAAAGGTTTTGATGCATGGCTAGTAACTTTCACACATTTTAAATTCATTTTCACCGTAAGATGTTTTATAGAAAAATAACACTTTGTGGTCAGCCTCTACTTTTAAAATCTTTACATCTGCCATTTTCACACTCTCATTATCAGTATTTTTATTAAAATTTCTACCCACGTCAGAAGCTAACTACTTTAATTCGTAAAAACTTCTATGATCCATTTCTATGACTTTGTAAGGAGATCCTTTCTTTTTTGCAGTGCGAATAATTGAAATGTACTGATCCGGTGTATAGATAGGGCCCAACTTTAAAGTCTTTTTCATGCTTCTTTCAATGACAGAATGCACACTGTCACCTTCGTTTTGTGTGTGCCCTTTTATCAGAAATTTATGAGTGATACTATTAATATGAGCAAAAGTAGAAACAGCGTACATGTACATACTAATAATAAATTTATTCTTTTGCTGTCCGCAGCAGTTATCAGAATACAAAATTATATTTAGTTTGGCTTCAGTTGTTAGATCTCTGCCAAGACTTTTTAAATATTCTAAAACACAGGTCCTTATTTCTATAGCTCCTCTATTAGCTTCCCCTTCATGCCACACGTAGCAGAACGCATTTTTATTTTTCAGCTCATAGACCGTAAAGTTTAAAGTATTCACTTTTGAAACATAGTAAAAATTAGACACATCTCCCCTAGGACATGGCATCACAGCTTGTAAGTCGTATACTGCTACAATAGTTGATTCTTTATCTTCTGCTTCTTTCTTGTCCTTAAGCTTCTCCATTCTTGAAAGCTCTTTTTCTTTTAGATGGTTCTCATATTTAGACTTCAGTCGATTTTTATCTTCTGCAGTTGCGTTATTGTAGGCAACACAATCCTCGCACTGATCTTTCTTAGGTTGATAAAATGCTATATTAAATTCTCCATTGAATATTCTATTAAACATGATATAATTAGCACTTTTTTTTCTTTTTTCGTCACACTGTTTTACATAATCTCTATAAATTTCTGCAATAGTCTTACTCCCATCAATATATTCTTTCTGTGAATCTGCTCGACAGTAATGGCTTTCTATTTTTGGTATCGCTAACAAATTCTGTTAAGAAATATGTGTAACAAACTGCGAGAACTTTGTAAAAAAAAACTGTAAGTTCAAAAACGAGAAAAGTGCCTTTGCAGGAGCGAAATGTGCTCAACAACTCCATCAAAAGATTACAATACGGTATCACATCGGCCGTAAAATATGTAACAACTGACTGTCCTTCTCTAAGTTACGCTGAAAAAGTTCGTCATTTAAGAAATGATATA
Organism: Lagria hirta; assembly: GCA_947359425.1. Taxonomy (NCBI): domain Eukaryota; kingdom Metazoa; phylum Arthropoda; class Insecta; order Coleoptera; family Tenebrionidae; genus Lagria; species Lagria hirta. The sequence continues at coordinate 33,758,992 of OX375794.1, forward strand.
TTAAATGGCCCATATCATGTTTTCGGGCAACATAAAAATTGTCGCGTTTACTTTTGCAAAGAAGGAACTACATCAAACCAAACTAATGAAGGAGTCGAGATTATTTTATGATATTTTATCGGTAATCCAAAGAATAGTGAACAATGCTGAAAGCCTCGTTCTAAATATGACGAATAATGCCGCAGAATTGTATAACGCCATTTTGGCAAAGTATATTGGTGGTAAAAGGTTGAATTTTACCATGAGAAACAGTTACCAAATACGATGTGAAGCTGCGGCCGTTTCGTATAATTCTGGACCTGGTGAGTTGGCAAAACATCTGCACCATAAAATGAACAACTCTTCTCCTCTTACTTATGTGAAAAAAATTATTACTGCACGAAGAAAACAGGCATTGGATTCAAAGCAAAAAACGGCTATTTCCACATTTATATAATCTAAGTTAATTAAATGTTTATTTAGTTTTTTTTTAGTATATAGTTTATAGTGTTCTTTATAAGTTAGTTTAAAGTGTTGTTTAAGTGATTAATTTGTTAAGAGAAACTTCTAAAACCGAAGCGAAGAATTAACCTGTGTAAGTTAGTCGTTTGCCCTTGTACATTTTATTTTTAATTACATTACCTATTTATTTAGAAAAATGAATCTGAGCAGATATTTTGGTGTTGGGTAAATTATTTTTGAAGATCGTCTTTAAGTAATATTGTCTGAAAGCTTAGGAAAAGCTTTTACTAGAACTGTTCCAAATGAGAGAAATGAACCAGAAGGTGATGAAGCTGCAGAACAAACATATAATGTTCTTGCAGATATTAATGTTGACGAACACGAATATATAGTACAAGCTACTGACCAGGAAGAATATATTCCGGATCTAATTGAGAAGGAAGAAAATTGCAAAATTTGTAGCTATATGCAAATATGAGTATACTCAACGTCATGACACGCATAAAAGGCCCTTTTTAGGACCACAAGGTACTCGCATAATGAACTTTTTGAATACTAGATTACTTGAAAAGCTTTAGAGAGAAACTAAAATTGGATCTTATTCACAGAAACCTTCCATAAATAGTCAGTTGCGAACATTATTTTTAGAAAAAATAAAGCTTAAGGGCAGCTCATCCAAGAATAAATTGTATGTTTGTCTTTGAAGTGTTGAAATTAACAATTGAGCACATTGTGGTTAAAGTTATTTATAATAAATGGAATCTAAAACTGGAATCTTTTTTTTAACTGGAAAAGTTGGAACACTCTTTGGAAGATACTGTACTTCCGCTTCAAAAGTCCTATTATCCGTTCTACATAGATTCTGACATGCGCTAATTTTCGAGTTTCCTCGAGATCTATTCCACTCAACTGTTTTTTCCCTCGTGTAAATGCAATGTATTTTACCTGGGCACAGTAAAGTTGCACAGAATCATCTATCGCAAATCCTCGGTCAGCTATTACCAAATCATATGGCTGTAAATTATCTAAGAAGCTACTATTTTCTGTTATAAATTTGTAGCTTGCACGCCCACCATAAGCTGGGGAAATATACATTATGACACTATGTGTGACATTCCTATGAGAAATTTCATGGTATGGTGGTGCTTATAATTGGACCATGTTATAGCGGCGGCTTTCAAGTTAGATGGTTTTTCGATAAAAACTTCAAAGCAGTCGATAACTACAGTGGTTTTATCACCAAATGTGCGCCTAAAACATGCTGGTATGTTTAATTGTAACTCATCCCTTGTTGGCCAATAAACAAAACATTTGAATCGTTGAAATAAAATTAAAATGACTCTTTCAAATGTCCTACTTGCAGTTGTACTGTGAATTTGGAAAATTTTTGCTAAATAGGTAAAATGGAAATTTAAACGGAGTTTTATTAAAGTGAGCAGTAATTGTTGGAATTTGGATCATTTTGGTGCTTGCGGTAAATATGGCTCAATTGATGATAGAACTTTTTTTAAATATAGTAATTCAGGAAATCCTGTAAAATATGCCACATCTTTGTTATTATTTTCAAAATATTCTTCGTCTAATCTGTACTGCTGCAATTGTTTTTTCAAAGACGCTATTGTTTCGCATTGGCCAAAGCTTGTTCTAATTGCTCATATGTAGGTGGGTCTTGACATGCTGGTTCATAATCAAATTCAACATACAACATTACAATTGCTTCAGCTTGGGGTGCTTGTTCCCAATTCGACTTGACGAATAGAATCATCCATTGAAAACATGACAGCACAAACATGAGTACAAACTTCACCTAAACCAGCTGTTCAATCACAATGGGCCGATAACACAACTCCTAACCAAAATCTTGTCTTGAAACTGTTTGACACAAATATTTTTGACCCAGCCACAAGCCGCCTGATTGTATGCTTCCATCCCCTTATAAGCACACATTTGTTCATTGGTAAAAGCACTTTTCGTGCTTACCAAATAATTACAAATGTTTGGGTATAAAATATTGGGAAAATCTTTGATTTTGGTTGAGCACTCCTCCAAAGTCAACAGATACGATTCTTGGTATTGGATCTAAGAAATCATTTCCAAATATCGCAGTTTGTGCTTTCCATCCAAAGTTTCGTAATAACTGCTCAGATTCATTATTCTAAATGAATAGGTACCGGCATTAAACATAAAATGTAAAGTGCACAACCGACAAACTTACACAGATTAACTCTTCGCTTCACTTCACTTTTAAAAGTTTGTCTTAAAAAATTAATAACTTAAACAACACTTTAAACTAACTTATAAAGAAGTTAAGATAAACTATATTTATACTCAAAAAACCAACTAAATAAACAGAATTAACGATTTGAAACTGCTGAAATACAATAGTTTCTAACCTCAAAATCACTTTGTTTTACCTCCTTTACCTACCCGGAAACAGATCAGCTGTTTCCGACTATCCCAGTGCATGAGCATGGCTGTATCTTGTTATAGTAAATCTATGTAGAAACATTACCCTATTGCGACATCTATTACAATTAGAAGCTCTTTATATCAAAATTAAGAAACCAGGTTTCCACATGTCAATGTATAGGTAGGTCACTTAAAATAACAGAAATTAATTCTGATAATAGTTATTTACATAAAAGTCAGGAAAATGTCACATTACTGAAGAGGAGCTAAATTGAAATACGAGGCACTTTGTGCCGAGTATTTTAAAGCTCCGAGTCAAGTAAGAGATTTTACTGACGTATTTTGTATTAAATTTTATCGAAAATCGTAAAAAAGACGAAATTTACAAATTTTTCCGGGTTTTCTTGAACAACCAAGGGACGTCATGTCAATAATGCATGACTTCGAAACCCCGTTTGAAACAGTCATTACTGACCGTCATGCGGCTCGAAGTCGAATCGCACAAATTGGCGTGAACTCCTCTATCTGGTACACAGATGGATCAAAAACAACTAAAGGGACAGGTATAGGAATCTATGGTCCAAAATACCGAGCAACAATAGCCCTAGGTAGCACACCCTCAATTATGCAAGCTGAGACACTTGCTATAGATCTAACTGCCCAAGAATGTCTGCGAAGGCGTATTAAAGGCAAAAAGATCTGCATTCTGTCTGACAGTCAAGCGGCCATAAGAGCTGTCAGTGCAAATAACACTAAGTCTCGAATGGTCTGGGAATGCAAACAGTCCCTCAAAAACTTGGCAATGGGCAACAAGATTGCCCTTATGTGGGTACCAAGTCATGAAGGAATTGAAGGAAACGAAATTGCCGACGAATTAGCGAAAGCAGGTTCGAAAGCTCCTCCAATAGGCCCCGAACCGTTCTGTGGACTAACGAAATCGCATGAACGGACGGAGATCCTTAGGTGGGAATTGGCAACTAAAATGCGCCACTGGAAGAATACTCCTGGGCAAAGACAGGCGAAGATATTCATCGAATATTCGCCAGAGAATGCAAAAAAGCTTCTTCTTCTATCGAAGAATGATATAAGAATCATTGCAGGCTTATTTACTGGACACTGCTCAGTAAGGTATCACCTTAAAAAGCTGGTTCTGGTGGACAATGAGAACTGCAGACTATGTGAATCGGAAAGTGAAACCGCTGAGCACATACTCTGTAATTTCGGTGCGCTAGCGTCCCAAAGGCTGACCTACTTAGACAGTGCGAGACTAACGCCTGTCGAAGTCAAAAACAAGCCACTTAGGAATATACTTGGCTTTACAAAAAGTCTAGAATTCCTGGGGAAACAATGAGCGTAGGGTTCAAGAACAATAGATCAAATTGGTCGCAGTTCTGTAAGGTGAAAAGCGCCAAACGACCCCTTCTCAATCTACAATCTACAATCTATTTACATAAAAGTCAGGAAAATGTCACATTACTGAAGAGGAGCTAAATTGAAATACGAGGCACTTTGTGCCGAGTATTTTAAAGCTCCGAGTCAAGTAAGAGATTTTACTGACGTATTTTGTATTAAATTTTACCGAAAATCGTAAAAAAGACGAAATTTACAAATTTTAGATTTTTTTTTTGACAAATTCCACAAAAGTCAAGTTTGTCAATTTTGTTGGCAACTATAGTTACTAGAGTATTTTTTTTATATTGCGTCTTGTAAAGTTTTTACAGTACTAGTCCGGAAAACTCAATTTTCCTGCGCGTAAATAAGCAGGAAAATGTTGTTTCCAAGACGATTTCCGGAAAAAATAATTTCAAAAAAAAAGAACATCGCTGATTAGACAACCTTAAAACGCCTTTCGTCTGAAACGCAAACCTATGATATGCAACATTATCTATCAACTTGTTTGTATCAGCAGTAGAAAAATAAAGTCAAAGCAAATTTATTCAAACTAGATCCGTAGGTAAACTTGAACATGTTTTGTTTTTATTTTAAATTTTAAGCAAGTCACAGCAGATTCTTATTCGAAAAAATTTCTAATGACAATTTGGGTTTATATTTACCCAAGTGCATATTACTTTCGTAGTATAGTGAACATTTTTACAATATATTTATTACCATTATAAAAAGTAAAATTCAATAATAATAGTTAATACAAGCTGCCTTAACTATAACTATTGACATAAATACGATATTTTTTGTTTTTTACTAGAAACTAGAAGCCAGAAAAAGTAATTTCTTGTTGACATGCAGAGTTAGATACATAAACAAACTCCAACTTCTTAGTTTCTAATAGCTTTTTGTAAAATTTGATAAAGTATTAAAGTTTGTTCTTTTCATAAATTAGTTTTTGCAAGCTACCTTTGTAGCAACACAAAGTACCACCTTTTTTTAAAAAAACTTAAAAAATTAAAAAGAATTGTTTTTCTTTTAATAATCAATGTCAATTTACGAAAAATATTCGCATTAGTCTTTTAATAATTTCACATCTTTTAAATGTAATAGAGCGTCTTTTTTTTAACATTTGCCAATGGCTAATTTTTCGCTTACTGGTAGTTGTTTTGGTTTTTATAATCAATTTTGGTTTCTGATAGCATATTTAATTAAACTTGTGCAAGATGTCTGTTAATTATTAGTCTCAAATCTCAATAAAATTAATAGTTGGTTGACAGACAATATCTACGTCAACTGTCAACATCAAGTTTAATCAAATTTAAATTAATTAAGTTTGAATCTTTGAGAGTAATTTATTGTTGACATAATACATAATATAATACATTGAGTAATATGTATTATTCAATGTAAAGTCTGTTTTTTTTAACATGGATAATATTAGAAATATTTCATTATGCAATTATTGGTATAGTTTTTGCCACTTCTATTAAAACGTCTAAGTAATCATTTTTATTAAATTTTAGGTGTAGGTAACAGTTTTTTAAGCTGTTTACCATTTTGATAACGGCTATTAGAAAAAAGTTAAAATTATGACATTTCTAGTTCGTAACATGTCAGAGTTATGTATAGTTAACTCAATCGGTACAAGACCACTCTGAAACAATTGTTTTTTTTCGCTTAATTGTCTATCCAGACAGGCAATAGAACGTTGGATATACGTGAACAGTATTTGACTGCCCTGTTGAACTGGTAGACTGAGTCATTATCTGAGGCCGATACGTAACCGAGTTAGTCAGTAAACAAATTGTGTTGAGTAATGTGGTCGATATAAGAAAAACGAACTGGGCTGTTGTAAACCCGTATTATAATACGCCAGCCGTATAATAATATGTCTTGGATCAATTATACTAAGATTGGGTATCTTGCAGCTAAATTATTAAGATAAAAGTGCGTAAAAGTAAAATTAAAAAAAAAGTGCGGCAAAATATGATATACATTGTGATATTACACAAAATGATTATTATTATTATTTAAATTAAAATTTTTGATGCATAAATAAATAAATGACAACTGTCAAAAGTCAAAAAGTAACAACAGTAAACAACAGTAAAGTCAACAAATTGCTAGCTGAAATCTTAGTCAAAATCTGAAATTTCAGACTGAAAACAATAGTCTTTGCCCTGACCTGACTCAGTAGTGTTTTAATTGAAATAGCAAAAACTTAGCTTATATATATTATTATTATTAGTGTACTTAGCCGAAAAAGCTGTTACCACTGAAGCTAACAGTTGCTGCTGTTTGTCTGACACGCATTTTTTTGGAGCCGAGACTTATTGCCAATGACTCTTGTAGAAACTAAATAAATCTCTACATTTACATTAAATCCCGGAATCAGTAAGAGTAATAAACTCAAAAAAACATGTTGGCACATTATATCTTTAATTGGTTTTCGTGACGAACTTTTTTTACTATTAACAGAAACTTCTAAATGTGACGTGACTCATCATACATAATTAATAATAAACATATTTGGAAAAAACCAACTTCAATAATTATGATTAATTATTATTTTATTTATTTTTTATTTGATTGAAATTGCTCAAATAATTAAATAAATAGAGTATTATTTAATTTATTTAAATTTATTTTGAAATATTTTTTTTTTAATTTTTTACAAATTTTTATGATCAATAATAATTGTGTCAAAATTATTTGCCAAAAAAAGCATTAATAAAAATAACTCAAAAACTACTGGTCAGATCTTAATCAAATTCAAGTGGGACCAAATGAAAAGCACCAGCTTCCAAATAAAAAAAGAATTATTATTTTACCCAAAAAAAAGTTATGAGGTAGCACACATAAAAAAACACAGTCGAATTGAAAACCTCCTCTTTTTTTCGAGTCGGTTAATAAAATATAAATTCAAATAAGTCGTAACGTTTTTCTAACTAATTTCGAGAATTTAGAACTAACGACCAACCATTGCATACGCGTTAATTTCAATTAGAATTAATCTTTTAATCTATAAAAATTCCAATTGAAAATACTCTTATTAATTTATTTTGATTGTACCGAAGCTTTGATGATTAGAACTGATTTTACACTTGCGGATGTTAACGACGAGGATGTTTTCATCCATTCTAATTTATTCAATTGTAATTTCAAAGCAGTGATTGTTCTTCGTTTTGAAAATTGCCTAAGGTAAGTACGTAAAATGGAGATAGTGCGTAGTAATGATACTAAGGGTGGTTTTACAAAGACTTATTTAAATACTTAATTAAAATTAATGCTAGATTGGTAAAATTTGAACGACTAATCAAAAATCTTAATTTTGAATTAAGATTTTCTTGCAATTAAATTTTATTAACAAACTTTAAAAAAGAAGAAAGTTACCCAATTCGAATGTAAAGCTACTTTTCTGTTGGCTTGCGAATAACTGTTTTGCTCATAACCCTAATTTAAATGATTAATTTTTTATGTGATAAAGAATATCTTCATAAAAATTAACTGAAAACAAAACAATAATTTTCAAAGTGACAAGCGCAATTTTACATACGTGTGCAACAAATTGCTCAGTTTTTAATTTTTATCAAAACAAATGTTTGCGCATCACTTTTTGTTTTGATATTAAAATATTTAAAAATCTTCTGGGTTTGGAATTGGAATTATACTACCACAGTGCAAATTTGTGATAATTAGTGAAATCGTTTCATATCTATTGCAATTTAGAGAAAATACTATAGATATCAATCAAAATCAGTTTGCGGAATTAGAAAGTTCTTTTTGCACAATTTGTTTTCAGTTTATGATTTGTAGTTATTTAGTTTTAGCAGCTAATTAGCTATTTTAGATAAAGTAGGTAGTGTTACAAAAAAAAAAAAATTCACTTGAAAAGTACGTATTTTTATTAGCTGTTAAAAACGGTTAGGATTATATTAGCACATTTTGCATCATTTTTATTCAATTGTCATCCACAGTCTATTTTTCCAGAATATTATTATTTATTAAAAATAAGCGATATCTAAAAAAAACTCAACTACTGTAACTTCGCATTAAATAAACAAACTTTTCATTAATATTATTTTGTGAAATTTGAGTTCGAATTTACTTTTTGTATCTATTGTTCTATTTTATACTCACTAAAATTCTGCTGGAAACACTTCTGTCTTTATCGGAGTTATTAATTAGGTAAACCAATCTAAAACATTTTTTGTAAATAGTTGACTCAGCGTAACTATTTTTTCATTTTTTGACTAAGTACAATAGAAAATTGTGGAGGAAAACCCCGAAAAAAGAAACTAAATTTAGTATCGTTTACGCAAATTGCTGTTGTGCTGGGTGTTGGTACGGAAGTAGTTTAATTCGCAGGTTGATTTCGTTTGAGCGAAAAAAAGTACGCTGTAAAAGCAATGGTAAAAGTAAAAGTACAAAAGACTCCACGACGGGTTAGCAAACAGCAGATCCGAATTTATAAAAGATCTAACACAGTGACGTAACGCAAAAGCCAGTCGTGGTGTATTTAAAACACTTTTTTAGCCTCCTCGATTGCAAACTGCATATTTACGTCTTGTCAACTGCTATGGTATCTAAATGTTTCCACATGCAAAGCTTCCATCTGTCGCTTTGACTCACTGGCGTGTTGTAAAATACTATGAAAATTATCTGTTATTAGGGATCTCCAAAAAAAGTGTTTTTTAGTCATAACTACAGTTTGTTTAAACCATGACAATTTACCGCACTTAATAAAACCAATAAATTTAAAAAATAAAGACAGTTTAATATTTTATGTGCAACTTTTAAGGCGCCGTCGGCGCCATCTTGTGGTGTAGTACTTAGCAAACCATCAATCAAGCTCTGAACCACAGACTAATTGCACTTGAGCTGTCAACCTCAAGTCAATTCAAATTTCGGAATTTTTAAAAAAGACAAAATTGAGTCCTCGGCTAAAAAGTTGAATACATTATTTGCGCGTTAGTCATTTTACAGCGCAAGATTTTAATTCGGAAGCACGACGCTCTACGGAATGCTTTGATAAAACCTTAAATAAAAATAAAAAATTGATCAAAAATGAGACTAAATGGAAAGCACCCGCTTCCAAATAAAAAAAGAATCATTAAAATCAGTTCGACCAGAAAAATGTTTTGAAGTACCCAAAAAAATATATATAATTTATAAGGTCTCATCTTTGTTGATGCGATAAAGAAATAAAATTGGTTTTAATTTGGCATTAATTTGAACTTTTTTCACCAGAACAAAAGAGTTTGCAGTCAACGAAAAAAGGTCGTAATCTAACTCATTTGTTAATGAGCGATTAATAATCTCAACTTTTAAAAACAATCACTTGCTATTGATTCCATTAAAACACTAGTGTTTTGCTCAAAAACAAAAAGTATTGCCTGGTGTTTTCCAAAATTGTAATAAAAAGATGAGCCCGAGCTCTGATCTGTCATTCCATGGTCTGTATGTGTAAATCTTACTCATATCAATAAATTCATGTTTATTCAATAGTAACAATTTTTGAAGTTTTTAATAGTTTAGTAAATTTTAGCTAAAAAGACAAGCAGCAAGCAGATGTTGATAGTTGCATAATATATTGTTCAGTTAACGCCAACTGGGAACAGTAGTAATTGGTAAACGAGCTCAGTATATTAATTTTTAAGAATTGGTTTTTAAAAACTTCTTGAAAATATGTTTTTCTAATGATAGTTAACTTCATAGTGTTGTAGACCAATGAGACATTAAAAACAGTGCTACATGTACCAATCACAAGTTAGAAATGATTTCTCTAACTGAAAAGAATGTATGTTCATTTTCTTGCCGCTACCTCATTGTTTTAGCATTATTTTAGCATTTTGACAAAAGTTAAAATGTCGCGCTTCGGCAACATTCCTGACGCTTCAATTAATGAAAACATTCAAAATTCGATTCCGAGAAAGACAACTCAGTGTAGAAAAAGTGTGTGGAATCAATTTGCAGAATTTTGGCAACAACGCAAATATGAATTAAACGAATCTTTGTCAGTAAGTTGTTTAAAATTTGACGTATTTAACGCTTCATTCAGTTAATTCTCCAACCGAAGATCATTCGTTCTCAACTCTTGTCAAGCAAGATTTTTATTTTTTTTATTTGTATTGATTGTTAAAAGGCAATTAAACTCGATCAAATTTTTGAGAAAAAACCCAAGCGCAGAGCGTTTTTTCGTCAATTTGATCTTGTTTAATTGCCAAGCAACTAATGCTCATAAAAAATTAAAATCTTGCGGACAAGAGTTGAGCCCTTATGATCTTACTGTTGATAAATTAACTCCTATCATTGCTCCTTTATAAAATGTACTACTAACGATGACATTTTTGTCAGTTTTACAGCGATAAAAAAAATGCTTTTTTTTATCACCGACAAATACACCTGTTCCTCCTAGTGACGCCTAGTAGCCGTGGATGTCACTTTAGTATTTTTTCTGTGGTAATAAATAGTCCGTGGTGATTGTTTAACTTTTTTAATTTTAATTATTGTTGTTGTTCATCTATATATTCTGGCGTTGATTTATCTTGCCAAAAAGCACTCGAATTTTTCTTTTATAAGATAAATTTTTCTTCAACTTAAAAGTTTTGCCAATCACTAAATTTACTCGAAAAACTGACATTAGATAAAATGGCTCCCACCTTCGATGTCGCGATTTTTTCATATCAGTTTTTCTCGTAAAATTAGTATTGGCAAAACTATTTCGCTACAAAGAGAAATTTATCCAATAAAAAAAAAGCTCTTTTGTTTTTACTGTTGACTAAATTATATGTCAAAAGCATGATTTCCAGAGCATTCAAATTGTAAATCTATTTAAGTCCTAATTGTAAGACCACACACTTTTAAAATGAATATCCCTCCCATGTGATGTATGTGTCAAGCACCTTTTAGCTATTTTATTAACCTGATATGTAATAAACTAGTTAAATGTTTATAAAAGATTACAAATAATAAAAATAATATTTATCTAACAAGATTAGAAGATCACGCAAAGCTAATCGGTCATTTTAAGTATTATGATTTACAGATAAATTTATTAACAAACATCTGATAAACAACAATATGTAAGCACCATCAACGTTTCTATAATCTACAGGCAAATATGTTTTTCTCATTGGCAGACAATAATAGGCTATTTTTTATAGTTTCTAAAGCAGTCTAATATAATATTATATTTTTTATATAAATGGTTTAAAATAAATAAAAGATTTAATTAACTTTAGCATTGACAAAGGTTAAGCTACCAATCCAGATTCAAGCTTGAAAGCAACTAATTAGAGCTTGATCGTACTTTGATTGCAATTAATGCAAAAGCTCCTAAGTTTTTTGCAGTCAATTTTTGTGTACATCTTAAATTTTTTATAAATTATAAAGTTCGTTCCACCAAAAAAAGTTCTGATTTAAAATGTAAACGTTTCTGCAGACACTGTTTTTACCGAGTAGCTTTTGATTATAGTCTTTATTAATAATTTTTTTGCAATTTGCCTCCATTTTGATCCTCTAATAGACTCATTAGAGAACGCTTCGTCAGAGGTTTCTCTAATTTTCAGATAAATCTCAGAGATTTTTTGGTTGGTAAAACTTAAATTGACTTTTTACCTGTCTGTCAATAATATTGTGAATTAAAATTTGAAATTACAATTTTCGAACAACAAAGTGAACAATTAATGAAAAGTATATTTATGTGAAATATTGCATATAATGGTGTAAAAATAATAAGTGCACTGGTCTGGGAAGAACAACCGATTCTAGTAAAGCAAAAGTCACAGTTTATCTGTCACTTAATCTAAAAAAGTAGGTTTCTTACAATGATAATAATAAAAACCAAAATAATTTTCTCTATCTTACGGATTTTGGGAGGCCTACATGTAAAGTTTTTTTCATTTACATATTTTGGGGCTGACAGGATTAGAATTTTTGGATAAAACAAAAAAAAAGACAAACAGATAAGATTTTCACTTTTAAAATAAATAAATTGACAACCCACTTCAAAAATACCTAAATCAATCAAATTAAAAAAAAAAGCTCAAAAACAGCATAAAAAGAGCAAATTACAAAAAATAGTATAAAAAGCTCGTTTCATAAGACCTTAAAGCACTTATTCTGTAAAAAAACTCGTGGCTTTGCCACTCGTTTTTTAAACTTGAATACGTGCTTTAAGACATGTCTTATAAAACTTGTTTTTTAAAATATTATTATAGCCATTATGAGTGAATTTGAAATAAATACTTATTTTGTTTACATATTTGAGCTGATCATAACTCTTTAGAACAATTTTAACTTTGTGATAAACTTGTTATGCTCATGCATTTATTTTGCATTAAATGTTAAAGGTTGCTTTTATCTACTTATAGATTAAACAAGTGTTTTATTGTAATGAATAAAAAGATTTTTATATATTTGTTTATTAATTCTTTAACAAAACACATTATGCTTAAAACAACTGCAAAAATTATATTTTTTTTCCTGAATGAAAAATTGATGCAACCATAGGTTCAATCCAGTCGAAATTTAATGTTGTTTTTTGTTTTAATAATTTTAGCAGAACAATGTAACCATGAACTGACGTTATAGTAACAGTAGATCTTATTAGATAATTAAATGATGTATTTTAGAAATCATACAAGCTCTATATAGTTTAATGACAGAAACAACCTGTTTCTTCTTTTTTTGTTACACTTTGTTTGTTATTTCATTATGTTTGTTCTGTTTTCTCTAGTAAATCATCTTCTATCTTATTCTATGTAGCATTTTTAAATGTCTTTTGTTTTATCAATGCACACTTTCTTATTTTCACTATTATCTATTATCTATTACTCTTATTTTTAACGTAATATAATAATATAAACATTGTTGAGTGTACCTTAACGGGTATTAGTTTATTCAGGTATAACACAATTTTTTAGTAAAAGTGACTAAATGTCTAACAAAGGTTAGATTTTATTTTGTCATTAATGATGATCACATAGATGCAAGCAGGTAGATCAAGATTTTACTTTAAAAATATTTTTTTCAAACGAGACACATAAGTTTTTATAATAATGATAAACTATCTACAAAAAAAAATTTGTTGTTTTTTACTAATGCTCTTTTAACTATCAAAAAGTAACAGGTACAGTTTTAAAACTGCTAATAAAATAATTATCAATATTTTTTCTAAACCATTAAGCCACTGTAACTGTTTCAATAATCTCTTGTTTAACCAGCCTACAAACACTTGAACATATCAGGAGTTTTATAAATCTGCAATATAGTTGTGTATGTATAGTAAACCCAAAATTCTAAGATTATTAGAGGTTATAATTTGAACAACAGAGTAGTAAAATTGTAAGTTTCTCATTGAAAAAACATGGTCATAAATAACAGCATCGTTTAAATTTTATGATACTATGTTGAGGTACACAATAGCTCCAAAGGGTTTTTAAGTAATTTCACCAACTCATTGTGTAAATTACAACCCCCAATAATGAGTTTTGGAGTATTAGTGTAGCCAAAAATAATATTGTATGTTTTGATTACTAATTTCCCTAATTCTTGTGAATAAAATTTAAAAAAGCAGACTTCAAAGAAAAACTTAATATTTATTTTTTATCTTGCTTTATGTATAACACTCACTAACCCAAACAAAACAACATAATAAAGGAGCGTCGAGCGTCAGTATTATTTTTTACCCCCAATCAGTATTATAATTGAATAATAACAAACCTGTAAAAGGTAGGAAATGTGTATCTTTTCTCTCTTAGGCAAAAAAACGTAGCCTACTTAACTACACTGTACGACGTTGTTATGTAGCAAACCGCAAGCAACGATCTTTGGTTTTATGATTAATATTCAATTGTTTTACTTCAATTTAATACTTAGAAATATCAATTTTCTTCTTTAAATTTAGTGTACATTGGAACATCGAATACATAGTTGAAGTCGAATACCATGTCTTGGTTTTTTTATTTAGAAAGACCATGCAAATATGCCAATAAAACATTTTCGGATGAATGGTTTGATTTGTGTTGTTTGGTCCAGTTCATATAAGTCTTATAAGTCTTTTCATACCGCTCTCGACTTTTTTCTGGTATTAGATGGTTTGTAGCTTTTGCTGCAGCTTGCAATATAACTCTAGGGGATTTAATTGTGTCTCACTAGAGTCACTTTTAGACATTTTTAAGCTATTTCAAGTTTTCAAAAGCAAGCACAACACTAACAATTTTTATAATAACTGTCAATTTCGGTCATGGCAACTTGATTTTGTTGTAATTTATTTGAACACGTTTACAGTAATAATTATATATTAAACTAAAAATGAATATTATGAGTGATTTGTTGGTAAAACAGTATACAACCCTTGACAAAATGTTGCATTTCCGTCTCGGTATGTAATGTACTACTATTGCCCAAAACAATGACCGTAATATCTCAATTTAAACCCATTAAATATTATTTTTTAAGATAGTTAAAACATACATTGTAAAAGTTTTTTCTCAATTTAGATTGAGAGTTCTATGTTCATGTTTGCTTGCAATTTTAATAAACTTCGTGTCGGCGGTTTTTGTTTTTTAGTGCAAAGTCGATTAACAAAAACACAGGTTACAAGAGAGAGCGTTTTTCTCAAAACAGCAAAACGGCCGAAGGTCTTAGCACGGGCCTAACTCTGTAGTAATTCGTATCTACATATATCTATTATTGGCATTGGCAAGCAAAAAATCAAATTGTCATGATGACCGACGTTTATACTTAAAATTTTTATGTATCCCAATTTACTTCAACAAAATTTTGCTGTATTAGTTTTTTTTTGACTGCGATATTAATAGGTACTTTCAATTTGGTTGAAAAAGCAAATGTTTAAAAATTGTAATGACGGTTCAGAGAGAGTTTTCCTGTTGTTTTTATGTGCTATAAAAAATAACACTGTTATGCTCGTTGGGTGATATAATTATCTAATTATTTAATCAAAGATCTGCGGTCTATAATAGAATTATTACAGTCAGACTTTTTAATTTTGGGCGGTTGTTCAACTAATAATGAAAACCCACACAAAATAGAAAAAATTTTAAATGCTAGTATTAGTGTTCTATCTATAAAAATAAATATCTAATCGCATTAGAGCCGTTTGCATAGAAGCAAAACAAATTTTCAATCAACTGATTGTCATCAATTATAGAACTATGAACACGCATTTTTGTTGATGATTGTTAACTAGACTTGGCCATCATCAAACATTTATGCAAGCAGATCAGGTCAGGTCATTCTTTTTAAAGACTAGACATGTTTGTATACCTAGTAGAAACGTTTGAGATATACCCGGTAGTAAATTTTATTGCACCAATTACTCAGAAAGTTAGCCTCCCGAAACCGCAGTTATAAATTAAAAAACATTTATTGTAGACCGTTTTCTGTTCAGGGTAGTACTCAAATAATTTCCAAAATCTTATGAGTAAGATATATTGCCTTGCAATGTCGAATACTTTAAATTGTATCTCAATTTTCTAAATTGAGCTTTTACTCTATTTTTGTATTTCAAGTAGAGGGATTTACAAAGAAATATAGAAAAATATTAGAAAATACAATAATTACAGTAATCATCTTTCTATACAGAATACCAGATACGCAAGACTTTGTGTTGTAAATTTTTCTTACTATTGTTTCCCTGCCTCATATTATAAGCAATAAGATTTAATGCCGGGTATATCTCCAACTCTCAAACGTTTTCACTAGAAATACTCCTGTAAATATGGTGGCTGAAAAAAAGACACACATAAATATAATATCTATAAAATTTTAATAAATTAAAAAAAAATAGTGTCTAGAAAAAAAGAAAATTAAAACAATAGAAATACACGTTTTATGATTGATAAAGTTGTGATTAAAAAGTAACACGATGTTTCCGTGTCTCGACCAAAAACGCTAGTTTCTCAATTTTTAACATCCTACCTAATTTATTTAAATAAAGTTAGTCATTGTGTGTTTGAATGATCAAATAACACTTTAGCACTATAATGTCAAACTATGTTGAACAAAGTGAAGTGTAATGTTGTGTACCTCAGTGTAAATTGACATATAGTACTAATGTATCATTTGTTTTCCAATGCAGAATTTTTTCTACAAAATAACGTCGTTTTCTAAATTTGATAATAGAATGTAGCAAACGTCAGAGGAGACACTGCATGTCTAGTAAATAGTAAAACTGTTGTAAAATTATTTTTTTTAAAGATTTGGGCATTTCTACAAATTTGTTTAGAGTGACGTGCAATAATTAGAAAAAGTCTTAAAGTAACAGAAATCTTAGCTCATACAGAAGACAAAAGTTTTGTAAACAATGGTCAAAAAAATATTGCTGGCGAGCAATATTGTGTTACTGTCACTGTTGTATCCGTAAGTGTAAAATCTTAATTTTGAAAAAAATGTCAGATACGACTTTCTTGCTTAGGACGGCAGTTTTGGTTCCTGGTAGCACATTCAGCGTAAAATCTCTCAATTAATTGTGGGCAGATAACACGTCAACTCTCAGTGTCAAGTTTAACCAGTCTTAAGTAGTCAAAATTTGTTTTAAAAACTGCTGTTAATAATTGCAACATTAAAAAGGTAATTTCTCTAAAAGTTTGAATCTCAGGAAGTAATTTATTGTTGACACGTGTTTAGAGACATCACTGAAAACAATCACAGGGTTGGATTAAGCGATTAGAGCATGATTAGACTGTGATTACTACAGATTACCTTATCAGTCTTTATGTATCACCATTGTTTATGTATCACCATTGGAAGAGTTAAAACACTGCTTGTGCTAAATTTGAAGCTCTTGGCGCTAAACAATCAAACAGCCTACGGTCCCGAGATCAACACACTACGCGTCATTAGTGATTTTTTTATATCTACCCTTATTAACAAAGTTGACGTTTGAAAATTTAAAGTGTCGTTAAATGTCAGTAATTTTTGCATATTGCTTTTCAAGCTCTAATTCACTAGTTGTCACGTTAATAGTTATTTATCTTATTAGTGGGATAAGCGCATTATTAACATATGAATGCGGTGAGTTGCATGAATATGTTAATATGCCTTATCACACGAATTAAGGTACAAAATTTTATCTACGACTACCCTAAAATTGAAAAAAATTTAATAAGTCGGAATTTTTTGACGAGTCTAATACGAATGTTTCATTCAATATCAAAGTTGTCTAAGCTTTCGAAGTCATGGTAATATGTCAACAACACTGAAATTTTTGTTTTGTTTTGCAATTTCTCTTTGTTTTGTGGTGAGAATTTGTGAAAATATTGTTGAAAGCAAGCAAATATAATCATGAGCGAGTCTGAAAGTCTTCCCTCGGACATTGAAGAATCTGCAACAAATGTAATTTTCTTCACTGATACCTGAAAAATCGTTATAACAATGAGTTTGATCTTGATTTCATTACGTAACTAGTGAGGTAATAAGTTTCATTACCTAACTCAAATAAATTTAATAACAGGTTCTTATCCAAGTAGTCGTAGATAAATCGTATTTTGTTTATTTTAAAATAGTTATTTTTTTTACGAGTTTCTGTAGACATTGACGTTTTACATAACTATTGAGCCATTATTGAATGCCGATTGAAACGAGGCGTTTGAGACTCCCGAGTAAAATAAAACGCACACTTTACACAAGAACGAGTGAAATACAACGTTTTATTGCACAACAAGTACAACAACATCTTCCAAGTTGCAAAATGTTTGAAACTCTTAAAAATAATTTGACGCTTTGACAAATTTTTTTCAAGTTGCTAAATCCGCTTGCACAGGAGAATTATCTGAAATCTTGGATTTGTTTTGTAATAAAATAATTTCATACTTAAACTTCTGGTTTTAATTGAATCACGTATTTTTTTATTTCAGTAAGTTTTTCAAGTTGGGCTAAGCGTAGTTGGGAATTGTTTCATGTGGCGAGCTGTAGGTACGATATTTTATATTTTTAAGTCTTTATGCGGTAAACAAACACCAAATATATAAAACGAAACCAATAGTAGCTACGCGTCCACAGACTTGTTTAATTGCTAAACGTAAAATGAAAATCTGCTCTGTAAGCATAGCTAATCATTTTTACTCTGCTCTGTAAGCATAGCTTAATTAATTTTATGGTTGGGATTTTTATCTTTTAAAAACATATTTGAGTTTATTAAAACATTTTAATAGAGAAAATATGTTAAAAATTTAGATTGCTATTATGACAACCCAGAAATAAATCTGTCTTAAAGGGGGCTATTCAGTAACATGTCGTTAAGAAACGATGTCGTTGAATAAACGACTATCTGGTCAACAACCACGTAACGATAATCATGTAAAACCTATTCCAGACTTTTTCCTTATTAATATTCCAGAGGAGGCTGAAGGGATGAGGATGAGATTATGAGGACACTTTGTACAAATCAACCAAAAATATCGGACGTTTACTTATTAATCATTTTCTAAATAAATAATTTTGTTAAGCTGCTTTGAAATTTAATTATTATGACAACTTCAGAATACAATTAGTCCATTGAAATGTTACAATTTTAAGGCCTTACCTTGCGTTTTTTAGAAGACGCAATTTTATTTTTTTGGTGTGTATGGGTGGTCAGTGTAAAACTAAAACCAAGTTTGTGGGGTCGCCACTTTTGTCCCACGACCGCCATCTTAAAAATAAAGGTTAAAATGGTTTTTACAATATATCTAATAAACTATTATTTTATTTAATGAAAACATTTTTTGTTGAAAACTAAATTTTCTACAACTTTGTTTAAGTAAATTTTTGTCGTAGAACTATAAATAAAAAAATTATCAGCAAATATGTTCAGAAATTTAGAAAAATTTAATTTTACGATATAACTTTTTTTTATTATTTTATAAAAAAATGATATTAGATTTTTCATTAAGTCAATAGCTAAGGTTTTACAGCGCTCCGAAGTGAGTACTATTTTTCACTTCTTTTAACTATACATATATTATACGTGTGTACTAAATGTGTCATATGTTATTGTTTTTTTTATATTGTTATTATAATTTCTTTAATTATTAATTTTACAATTATTAATTTTTAAAATAATTTTAAATCTGATCTGACTACTGTCTAGGTAGAAAATACCTAAGTAGCCATCAGGGAACAAAAGAACACTGGCTGCTGTTATTATTATTATTATTATTGTTATTATTATTATTATTTCTAATCTGTCTTACTGTAAGAATAGCTAATAATATTCTGTTGAAATTGTCGTTCAACTTATATCTTTTAGTTGTGCTACATTACATATTTCTCTAATAATTAAACAATAAAAACAAAACAAAAAAAAACAATAACTGATGACACATTTTAGTATACACGTATAAGAGTGCTAAAAATAGTATTTTGTAAAATAATAAAAAAAAAGTTATATCGTAAAAAATAATTTTTTTTTTCAAATTTCCAAACATTTTTGCTTATAATTATTTTATTTATAGTTTTACAACAAAAGATTACGAGACCAAAGTTGTAGAAAATTTAATTTGCAACAAAAAATGTTTCCAAATTTTTTTTATCAAATAAATAGTTTATAAGATATATTATTGTAAAAACCATTTCAATCCTTAGTTTTAAGATGGCAGCCGTGGGACAAAAGTGGTGACCCCACAAACTTAGTTTTAGCTTTACACTGACTCCCCCTACACATCAAAAAAATTAAATTGCGTCCTCTAAAAAACGCAACCCCAAATGTAACTTTTCAATGGACTAAATGCACTGTTACTTTTAATTTTATATTCAAATAAATCTATTGAAAATGAACTAAGTTTCAACTTGCGATTTCCACAAGAAGTTGGGAAAATAATACAAAATGAATTACATAAGAAATAAGATATGATATCAGCTGAAATCATATCCTATATGCTGAATTGCCAACTGGTAATTTTTTAACAAAAAGGTACTTTTATATCCATCAACAATCTACGTCTGTTATCTGACAACATCAGAGAAATATCCACCGACATTTAAGAGACGGTTCAAACTCATTTGAATTACCTGAGAAAGTATTTCGACGCATGTATAAACAAGTTAAACGCCGAGACTGCAAGAAATTTGTTTAATGAAATTGTGCCTTTTCTTGATAATAGGCAAAAAAAGACAAGAGCTTCTCCAATAGTTAGATTTTTTACGACTATCAACTTCTAAACAAGTAACTGGATTGTAAATAATTAAAGTTTCGCCCTTGAACAACGCCGCAATGTTCACAAACTTTACTGCTATTATTATAAACTTATTTTACTTTCAATAGATTTATTTGAATATATGTAAGACTTTATAATTTTATCATATTTAAAGTAAAATACGCCAATAAGGCGCTAAATAACTTGTACAATTGAATAACCTCGATGAGGGCCATATCTTAAGTTAGAGAGGAAGAAATTGGTCTCAGCATTCCTAAAAGGTTGAATAGCGGTGGCAGTTAGTGAACTGAGAGGGATAAGAACGAATAGTAAAGGTCTTCGGGCGTTATTTTTATTGTTAAACTGTAGATTGTTTATGACAAGAGAAAGATAGACAACGTGTGCTGCTGTCGTTGCTAATGATAATGTGTTGTTTTCTGATATGATTTCAGAAAGAATATGAATTCAGTGCTGACTTCCTGGATTCGGAGGAATGATGAGTAAAGTGTTATTGATAAGTTATAATATAGCGGTAGCATAAATATGTATTAAATATGTTAATATGAAAATTCACGGCAGAAATAGTTTAATGCCGGGAGTACGGTCTATGTAGCGTTGCATCTCAGACTGTTCAGTTGTACTTCCATGACGTCTGTACGCATTTACAGATTGCTATCGTGGCTCTCTGACAAAAAAATAGAGGGGTGGAATGGAGCCCGCTAACCGCTATGGTTATGTACCTGTCAGTGGATAAAAAAGATTGTGGATTTTTCTTTTGCTGGCATGACAAAGTAATGCGTAATGCCCTTAGAGGTTTCACTTATTATTCTTTATTTAATACCTTTTTCTATTACGCATTATTCTTAGCTTTACTATTTCGTATAATCTGAATAAGGCCTAGCGACACCATCTACGTTGCTTCCGAAACAATGAAGGATATCATTGAAAACACAAGGCTAAAGAAAAAAAGTGAAGATTAGGACAATCGTGTCCATGGAGTAGTTGTCCAAGTCCAATGAGCCTGGTGATGTCTTCCACGAGCAGTTCGAAAGGAAGAGGATCCTGCGGGGGAAAGAAAAGTCCCCCGGTGCGTTACTTTACAGGTATTATTGACAGGTACATTATATGTAAATGTTTCATGTGTCGCCCAATCGATTCGTCTGACCGTTGGAGCGTTTCTACAACAATGAATATAAAGAGGTGAGTTGAAGGAGATTGTTGATGATAATGTAGCTCGCTGCTGCTATTCTGGACACGGTTTTGACATAAATAGTTAATGCTAGTAATTGTAGAACATGAACATCCTGACAAATGTATTATAGCAATGATTATAGAAAAGATTCATTCATATCTTCATATTAATTAAATTATTTAGAAAATGATTAATAAGCGTCTGGTATTCTCGGTTGATTCGTACAAAGTGTCCTCATAATCTCATCCTCATCCCCTCAGTCTCCTCCGCAATATTGATAATAAGGAAAAAGTCTGGACTATATCCGTCATCACACTTGAGCCCTCCTGTTTCAATTTATAGTAATGGAGCCGGAATAGAATTTTTCTACATTTTTAACGTCAATTGTTAACAAAAACGACAAATTCAAATGCTTCAAGATGAATTTGAACTAAACTCATTAAAATGAATATAGTTGCAGACACTGACAGGTCTGCCAACTGATCGTGAATCCTCGTAGTTCAAAACTTATCCCAACGACTTTCTTACGGACGGAATAGGTTTCAAAATTATCGTTGACCAGATAGTCGTTTATTCAACGACATCGTTTCTTAACATGTTACTGGATAGCTTCCTAATTGATATTTTTGAAGTTGTTTTCTTGATTCAAGAAATTAACAATCGTTTCTATACGTCAAGGATTGTGATTAATTTGTAAAAATATCTGCTGTCAAAGTGACTTATATGTATAATCAGTTTTTTTTCACGTTAAGGGGATCTTCACGGTGGATAAAATGCTTGGAAACATGGGATACGTTTTATGAGCTTAGTTTTTACGCAAATCAAATGAAATTTTGAATATAAAAGTTTTAATGTCTTCTCACTGGATTGCTTGATTTCGATTTTTGAAATTGTTATCAGAAAGTGATAAAAAATCGTAAAAATTGGTAACTCGAAAATCTAAATCAACGGTTGTATTCAAAATGTAGTTTTAAAGGTAAAATTAAGATATACGTTTTTCAAAATTTTTGTAAATAAGGGAGTGATTTGCGGATAATAGTTGAAAATTTTAGCTGGTGAGGTGTGTCGTTTGAATGTATCTGACTCCTCCTCCAAGAGCTTTATTATCGACGTCACATTAAGAGAAATCACGGATATGGTTTCAACTTATCTGTCAGGGTGTTAAGAACCACTTGTCTCGAATTACTATACGAGGATACGATGATTGTTTTTATGTTTCAGACCTAACGTTAGGCTAGATAAAGCGATCACCGCTTTTGTATTTGTGCTTTTCATAAAAGTAAATTATTATACATATTATTAATTGATAATATGCATTTTATTAAATTGTGTATCGCAATGAAAATTTTGATTTAAATTTATAATAAATATAATCATAAACAAAATAATAGGTGATATTTAAATAAACATTAATCGTTTAAAGAATATCAACACAAATAAAAAATAAAATTGGCAATAAATATATTATGAAGGAAATAGCCGGGCTGGTATAGCCATAGCCTCAGAAGGTATAGTTTAGCTAAACATTTAGTACGATTACAATTTTGCCTGCTTACATACTTTGCAACCCCTATTTGCATCAAACTGGTAGCCGACAAATGCGTTTGTAGTTCTTGTCAACATGGACCGTAATGAAAATTTTAGCCGGACTAAATTTCACCGTCAAGTTGAAAAAACTGTAGTCGTTACGTAATTTGTTAAAAATAGTATCAAAACTAATAATTCAAGTTAATAATGATAGTAACAGTGATTCTGATATTTATGCAGATGATTAAATAAAAATTACTAATGTTTTAATATTCTACATAATTTTTATATTATTCAATAATAAATAAATCTTTGGCTAGAGAATTAAATGTAATTTTATTGTTATATTCAGTAACATGCAGGCGAAGAAAATAGAAGCAACCTGAATACAGTCCTGGCAGTATCTTTAAGATTCTGCACAGGCAAAACCCTGCGCTAAACCCTCATAAAAATTAGTGAAGATTACGTAGCAATAAAACCATATTTGCACAAAATGTTTAGACAAACTATACTATATAATAAAAGCAAAAAGATACCCATTGTTGAAGCACGTTCAGTTTTTTCCCACGAAACTAGCCCAAAACCCTTACTTCTTAGAAAGGTAAAATTAAAAGAAAATTCCAGAACCTTCTTTTTTTTTGGAGAGGGAAAAAAATAATAACATAAATCCTAATATATGGACCGAATTGCGAATTCATTTTTCATTTGGTTTAACTTAGTGAAGAGAATAAGTGTTCGAGTGCAGTTTTAAAAATAAACAACAAAGTGCAATCCTGGAAATCAAGCGTGAGTATTATTGTTTGTTATAACTTTATACTGGTTGTGATGAGTTACTAGTTGAATATGTAGTTCCAATAATTATCAATATAAGTCAGTTAATAAAATTAATTAAAATCTTAAATAGCTCCAAACACAGAAAAGTGAATTTTCAATTATTATACTATATTGAAATTATTTAATTAAAATAAAATATATTCTCAAAGTTATTAAATTACGAAGTAAAATATCATTAATTAATGTGTATATGAGGGTTTCCTTATTCATGTCAGCTGACAATACATGTAGTATTGTCAGTTGATTTAGTTATTAAGTAATTAATAATTCAGTCATCAATAAATAAGTATATCACAGTTTAAATTTTGCAATTAACATAATTTATTTCTACATTAATAGTTCTGATAAAGCATTGGTCAATCTAAAGAATGCTCTAGTTATCTTTTGTAAGTTTAACTCAATGCACATAATAAATAATAATTTAATTAAGAAGCAAGATCTCACAGTAGTGTCAAGACTATATTTATAGTAAATAATTGAAAAAATCAATCAGATCACTTTAAGTCTTGAAAATTACTTCAAAATTTGATTTTAATTATCAAGATTAATGTTAATACAGTTCAAACTAATTTTGTATACTAGAATTGATACAAACAGACTTTGTTAATATTAATCAGTTAATATTCAAAATATCGATTATTTTACTTCAGTCACTAAAGTACTTATTAGTTATATTCAAAAATTAGATTGTTAACGTTAATAAACGTTTTATAAAATAATTTTAAAGCCTACAAACAAAACGTGTATGTTGTTGCCTTGGGCTGATACAGCAGGCTAAGTTTCTTAAAAAAAATTTAAATTTAATTTATTTGCACCCTCCATAAACCCCATAATGATCTATTGGCTTGTGGAAACAGACTACAGCAAACTGCACCCAGTTTACTATTGAATATGAATAACAACGCTGCGGAATGCTATAATTCGGTAGTCGCAAAAGTTGTTGGTGGCAAACGAATAAATTTTAGTTTGAAAAACAGCTATGAGGTAAGATGTCGAATTGCAGCGCTCCAATTTAACGAGCACGAAAATTATATATCCACGATCTATAAAACAATGACAACGACAAGCCCGGGAAAATACACAAAGCTGTACATTGACAAAACTAGACGGAAAAGATTGTATAATTTAAAAAGAAAACAACTTTTTTCTACAAAGATTAAACCAAGAAATACATTTTCTAGTGCAGATGCTGATTATGGAGCAGTCGGCGAATTAAGCCCTACCACTCTAGAAAGTAGAAAAGAAGAACTGTTATCTCTCATTGCTACTTCTAATATCCGGGAATTAGAAATTAAAACTAGAGGACAGTCCAGCAATCCTTTGTGGAAAATGGAGCGCATGTACAGGCTTACTGCTTCTAACTTTGGGGCAGTATGTAAATTACGAAAATCTACCGATCCGAAGAAACTTGCCAAAAGAATTGTGAATTCAAATTTTACAGGATCTGCTGCAACGCGCTGGGGTATCGATCATGAACCTATTGCCAAAGCCAAATTTATAGAATATTATAAGATCGAAGAAGCAATTACCGAATCCGGCCTCTTTGTTGATGCGGACTTTCCACATCTAGGAGCCAGTCCAGACGGATTACTTTCGGGGGGAGATATTATAGAAATTAAATGCCCGTATTCAAGTCGGCAGTTAACTCCAGAAGAAGGAGTTTTCCAAAAAAAAATTAAATGTTTAGAAGCATGTGCAGATGGAATCTATCGCCTTAAAAAAACTGATAACTATTACAACCAAGTACAAGGTCAATTAGCGCTCAGTGGAGCTAAATTTTGCTACTTTGTTGTGTGGACGCCTTTAGGAATTATTGTCGATAAAGTAAGATATTGCATAATTAACACAATTATGTTATAATATACTATTAATTTTTGTTGCAGATAGCATATGACAAAGACTTTTGGAACGCAATGTTGCCAAAACTTAATGAATTTTATTATAACGTAATGATACCAGAAATTTTAAAACATAATTAATATAGGAGAAACCTGCTATTAGTATCTCCTCGAAAAGAGTGCCAGCGGTCAGTTAGTAGAGTCCACCCAAGCAAACATGAGCTCAGAAGAAGCGTGATCTGCCCTGAGGTCGCTTTAAGTTTCATGTACACACCGCACCGATTGGTTAATTTAAATTTACTCCTGACTTTGCTAATTCAGTTTGCATATTTTCCGTAGCTCATGTTTACTTGAGCGAGCTGTAGAGGTGTTACTAAACTGGTTAGGTGAGAACAGGCGTCACCGAACAGTGTCGGCACTTCTTTTGAGCGTAAATAATAATATTTGATATAAATATACATTAGATTAGAGTTTATTCCGAAACGCACGGTATATATTTTAATTTGTTCAATATGTGCGTTTTATGTGCTTTAGTTGAACATGTTTTACACATGTTTAAACATGTTAAACATGTTGCAAATGCTTCTGATATCATATGAAAAAATTGAAAAGATTTTTCGTGTTTAGAGTTTTATAAAGCTTTTATATTTTCATCTTTTGCCACACAGTTCTTACACGGGATATCAAGTAGCGCTTATCGGCTTTTCTAGTTTATAAAGTTATCAGCAGCCGATGCTTAACTTAAAAGATCATATTACAGTCCACGTGGACTTGAGGATATGTGTCATTCTTGTTTATCCAATCAGATGCAGTTCAAAGCGATAAATCAACATTGAACATTTTATGAACACACCCCCGAAAAATCACAGTTTCAAGTTCATTTCTAGCGTGAGGATCCCCTTAAAATACTTTTTGCATTCTACAAAACTTAATTCATACATTAGAACCTGATTGGACAGGTCAGCTGATCTGACCTGACTTAGTTGTTCCATGTAGAACAGTGAGATGCAAAATCACGTAGATTTATTTTAAAGCAAACTTATCTGCTCCGTTGATAGATCTAAAATCTTTAGATTACCAGAGCAGATGTCAAAATGAATCGACTTTTTGTTCAATAAAGTGCAGTATATTAGTTTGTAACCTTCAGCAATAGATACGATAAGTTTTTATGACTTTTATAAAAAAATGATATTATTACATTAAAAAAGTACACGTGCGGTATTTATTTTTATCGGTAGACTGCGTATTTTGATTGCATTTTCATTCCGTCGCGTCGACGTATTCACTGCGTAAAAGTAAATATTGTGCGTTGTGCGCATACTCGCCTATAGTAATCAAAATCAAATCACTCTCTCTAGAGTCACAGTCAGCTGCTTTTGCTGTTGCTGATATTCCATAATCTCGCTGATCGGTGTTGTATTGGAGAGCTGAACGAGAGCTCTCGACTTTGCAAGGCAACGTGTTTTGTGTGTTGTAAGTAAGGCTTTCGTTTTGTTGAATGAATTCAGCGAATATAATTTTGCAAATTAGAATGTGTTTATCAATTGCAAAAGGGCTGAGGTGACATTTGTTGTGATTATTATCATTAGACATCATTTTTCTGTAAGTACATACAATTTGCAATTTCATTATAGTGGGTCATTGTCAGCTTGATATCATGGGAGGGAAACAACCCCTAAACTGCCAATAAAAATCATTAAAAGGGTGCGCTATAGTCCCTTTGTTATTTTCATTTTAGACAACACGATCACGATGCAACGGTGGTATTTCGTAGAGGACTCTCACAATGGTGCAATCCGTGGACGTCTAGAGGAAGACTTCCAAGGGCCAGACGCCATTCATGAATCGAAGAGTCATTTCAAAAGTTGGCTTTTTCGAGTACGAGTCCTCGATTTGAAAAAGGATGAAGTGCCATGTGTCACAGGAAATATCACAGAGCTGGGATCTTGGCAAGCGGAAAAATGTATACCCTTGGAGCAGGAAGACGACGAATCGGACATTTGGACCAAAACTATATACATACCGGATAAAATCAACATTGAATATAGGTATTACATGCACTACTATTTATTTCATTAATATAAATACATGAATTATCTAATTTCTGCAACGTAGCGCTTTTGTTATTTACTATTTATATTTACAACTAACTCTGACGGCTATTTCTGATTTCAATATTTTTACTCGATTTAAATGGCAGTGATTTGGCAAATTTTCCTTTGATTTCACACGAACCGCACAGTTATTATAGGACACTTTACCAAAGTGTCAAGTGATGCAAGTAGAAATTTAGCCGTGGCTACCTATCACAATGCAATAGGTAAACTAAACATCTTAATACAGTTTGTCTAAAAAGTAACACATAACAATGCTATAACTAATAAATGTAGCAAGTGAAATTTTGATGACCTTGAACATATGCTTGCTTTGTTGACTATGGCCTCAAAATAAGAATGGTCTTTTATCCTCAATCAGTATTGTAATTAAATAATAACAAACCTGTAAAAGGTAGGTAATGTGTATCTTCCCTCTCTCGGGCAAAAAACCTAGCCTACAAACCTACTTGAATACACTCACCGTACCGTTACGAAGCGCAACCCATATAATCGCAAACAACAATCTATGGTTGTAGACCGTCAATTGTTTTAATATTCTTAAATGTCAAAATAATTAAATTGAATTAAATAGTACATTACATACCGTGACAGAAATGCAACGTTCCGTCAGGGTATGTATACTTTTTGCCCACAATCACTCATAATATTCCTTTTTAATTCAATATAAATATTTCCATTTTAATTAAATATAATTATTTTGACATTTGAAATATTGAAACATTTGAAGGTTATTATAGAACCATAGATCGTTGTTTGCGATTATATGGGTTGCGCTTCATAACGGTACATTGTATTCAAGTAGGCTAGGTTTTTTTCCCCAAGAGAGAGAAGATGCACATTACCTACCTTTTACAGGTCTGTTATTATTCAATTACAATACTGATTGGGGGTTAAAGAAATATTATGAGTGATTGTGCGTAAAAAAGTATGCAAACCTTGACGAAAAAGTATGTAATGTAGTATTTTCTAAGCACTATTGATAATCTACTATGATGTTTTCTTTTTTCTGATCATGTCATAAATTCACATGTTTGCATTAAAAAATTTTGAGAGACATGAGAAAATTTCAAGCGAAGCGGTGATTATTAAAGTATAAAAAACCTATGTATTTATTAAACATTATCTTCATTAGCAAGAGTCTATGCAAGAACGCAGTGGCTTAATAGAGAGTTAAAGCCTGTTTGAGTTTCTAGATATTTATCAATCTTAGATAAGTAAAGATTGCGATTTTTTCAATAACGTTCTATTTAAAAAAATTGGCACAATAATTTACCGTTCACTATCAACTCGGTGGTCGTTACGAAAATAAGATTCTACCACAAAAATTTTATGTTCTTGTGAGAAAACCATTTTAAATTCAAAAATAAGATTGACTTCAGTACGAACCTATCTAAGACCTACTGCCAAAAAAGCACAGCCGCTCTGAATTCTTTTAATATTGTACACCCTGTATTTTCGACGCGGGCATGCGCAGAGTACGTCTTAGAAGCCTCGTACGGGCTATGAATAATTTTCGAATTCAGTGATGTATGTCATAAAAAAATGCACTTTTTTATTAACAATTTTAATAGAGTATTAATTTTTAAATCGTCAGCATATACAATATATTTAATTAAGAAACGTGCAAAATATTCTATAAATATAATAACGAGATCATAATATTAATATTTATATGTAACAATTATTCATATAAATAGCAAAACAATAAATTAATCTTTAGTATCACTGCAGCTATCACTTAAGTCATTGTCGTTACCGCTACCACTATCTTCACCCAAATTTATAATTAATTCTTTTGTACGTATGTCCAATATTGTTTTATTTTGCAGAAATTTATCTTCAATGCGAATAACTTTTTGGCATCGGTTTGTCCAGTTTACGTTCTTAAATGCTCCATCGGCTAACATCATCACATCATTCATTTTAAATGTAACATTTTTACTCGCGACTTCATTTTTATCTTTCCCAAATGAATTCGATTGGATCCAATTCTGGATGGTAAGATGGAAGACGACATGTCAGTGACACTGTAACAAACTATCAAATTTTTAAGTTTTAAAACGCTTTTTATGTTGTTTGATTATGGCATATAACTCTGGTTTATACAAGTCTGGAGAAAATCGATTGTCTTTTTGATTTAACCAGCTAATCATTTCACATTTTTTGCTAGCCGAAGTCGGTGTATGAGTGTAATATAATATAACAATAGTCAATATGGCTGCTATGCGTTACGACAATAAACAACAGAACTCCGAAGATGAACAAAGGCTAGTAACTTTTTTATTTACACTGCAGCGAACGTTAATTAAAATTATCATAGGTGACTCTGATTCACATTAATAATGAACAATATAAAAATAATTTTGACTCGACGTCATATATATTTTCTGAGTTAGAGTTCTTTGTATTCACTACTATCAAATACAAAAGCCTCATACGTGTTTATTTGTTGTGTATGTGACGTCGACTCAAAATTGCTTTCCTTTTTGCATTACTGTAGAACTTAGACTAAAAGGTTTTTCTTATTTTTGGTTTTTCAGATTCGTTTCTATACAGTTAGAAACGAAGCTATAACTTACTACACAGTTTAAGATTTTTGTTATATTGTAGTGTCATTAGATTGACTTACATATTGTCATGTTTGTTAATTTTTAGCAGACTCGATCACCATCTGAAAATTTTGTGAATAAGCAATCAATCCTTCCTAATTTTTACTCGGCAAACTTTTTTTGTCAAATTTATATGGTAACAACTAATTTGAAGAATACCTTATCCAGTAAAAAAAAGTGTGTTAAGATCCGACTTTTCTGTAAAAAGTTATACGTAAAAGTATGGGTTCACAGCTAAAAATGTTGTGAACTCAATCATTCCTTATATTTTTTACAATTAGAGGAAGAAATATTTTTGTCAAACTTATGTGGTACCAAATTTGAAAAATATCTTATTCAATAAAAGAAGGTTTGTTAAAGGGAGACTCTTCTGTAAAAAGTTATGCGTGGTGATAGATATGAGAAAAAATATTCGGGTGGTCATGCATATAAAATATGCGAGTCGAATAGATAACCTCTTTTTCTTCGTGGGTTTAAAATGACTATGTATGTTTTTTATTTAAAAATATCTTAGTAAAACTTGTGTCAAATGAAATATAGTTAAATATGAATGAAAAGAAAAAATGAGAAAACTAATAACGTGAAACTTTAATTTTTTCTGAAATCAATTTTTCAAAAGTTATTTAAGCATAAATCGGAACATGTCATTTAAACTACTTTTTTATCAGTTTATACTACTTTTTTGTTATTAAAACGGAAAGTAAAGTAAAAGACCCTCAAAAATTACTTTTACATAAATTACATAAATAACTTTTGAAAAATTGATTTCAGAAATTTTTTTATTAAAAACCAATTGTAGACAATTTAATTATTAATAACATTGCTCTCTTTTTAGCAATCTTGATAAAGTTGATAGTTTTTAAGTTAAATGATAAATAATGATTCAAGACACAGAGAGGCTGATGCAACGCATGAGTCAGAGACAGCGATACTTAAAGATAAGCGACGCATACTTGTGAGCTCGCGAAATTAACAATTAAAAAAAAGATATAAACAATAACATTTTTTTAAATCTCTATTAACAATATTATTAACTATTGTATAGAGAATTAAAAAAAAATATATTACTTGGACATTATGTTTTTTTTTA
This sequence comes from Lagria hirta, assembly GCA_947359425.1. Classification (NCBI taxonomy): domain Eukaryota; kingdom Metazoa; phylum Arthropoda; class Insecta; order Coleoptera; family Tenebrionidae; genus Lagria; species Lagria hirta. The sequence goes on from OX375794.1 coordinate 33,790,577, forward strand.
ATATATTTTTTAAGGGTCGAAACTCGAAAGTACCCAAATTTAAGATTATTCGAACGTTTAAAAATTCATATCTTTAAAAAAATTAACTTTATCGTTAAAAGTCATATGACCTCCTTTATTGGTATTTCAATAAAGAATATAAAAAAAATTTGTCCGGTTGAAAAATAACAATTCCTTGCAATTGTTTAAACAATTTCGGTTTAAACAATATGGCACCGAGTTGCGCCATGCCAACATGCATTTATATCATTAGGAGGGCCATTTGAAGAGGATCGCATAAAAAAATTGAGGTGGAATAGTTTTCGGTACTCATGCGCCGATTCCTCCTGAACTACAAGGCTAAGATCGATTTACATTTGGATATTTCAAATTCGGCAAAAAATTACTTTAACGACCTATTTTCTTGCGTTTGTAAATTTGAAAAAAATAAAGTTAAGTTATTTAAAACTAGATATGTATATCTAGGTTTGAGAGTGGGTCCTAGGGGTGGACAGAGAAACCCCTGGGTATATAGTAAGAGAAGAATGTAAGAGAAACAAGCTGAGAGTGAAAGCGGGGAAAAGAGCGACTAAGTTTGAGGATAGGATGAATGGAAGGCAAGAATGTAGAATATTGAACGAATGTTGGAGAGAAAAGAAAAAAAATTTGGAGATAAACGAAAGAGAAAAATATTACAGAAGAAATGGGTATGCAAGTAAAGAAGTGGAAAGATTAAGAAGAGAAGGCAAGTGGATGTACGCAGAAACGAGCGAAAGAGACAGGGATGTAGATAAGCAAGAAAGAAGAGAAAAAATCAAAGAGTCCAGGTACAACAGGAATTATGAGAAATGTATGACAGAGGAGATCCCGGTGTACCTGGGAAGAGAAAGTGCGAAAGAGAGGAAAATAATGGCGAGGTTCAGGTGCGGAAATGAGGAGAGAGAGAATAGGTATTGGATGGAAAAGGAAGAGAGACTGTGCAGAATCTGTTATGAGGAAAGAGAGACAATAGAGCACATGTGGAATGAATGCAGTGATATGAGGGAGAGAGAAAGAGCAGAAAGAAGAGAAATACTGAAAGAAAATGGAGCGGAGATAAAGTGGATGAAAGAAGTATGGGAGATAAGGAAAATGAAGGACAAAGGAAGAACAGGGAGGGTAGAATAGAAAATGAAATAAATTGTAGATAGAGTATGTAAGCCGGTATAGGCAACAATAAAGCTTATTATATCTAGGTTTGAGAGGCGATATATTTAATTTACCATTATCGTAATTTGTTTTTAATGTTGATTTGTTGGTGCACATATCAGTACATTTTAATCATTTCTATGTTATAAATTATTTGATATTTTATGTTTAAAATAAATCGAGGATTTTAATAATTAGTACATAATAATACAAACTTCTGTTAAATAGATTGTTGAATAGAAGCAAGGAAAGTATCGATAATAGTATAAAATTTAATTATTGTATTAAGATCTGCGTATTAAAAATTACTGTAATTTAAAAATGATGCTCTTCATTACGGAGCAAAATTTTTAGAAAATGTATATTTCTATCTCAAATTTATTTCTTATCTTACAAACTGAAATTTTTTTTAACTATGGAATAAGCAACAATTAAGTTTTTGATACCTGGATTTTAGCTTCATGTATCGTTAAAAAAAGATTTATGATAATAAATTTTTACTAAATTTTCCACTATGATTGTCATTTTCAGCTCAGTTACATCTATTGTATACACTATCGTATGATTTTCTTAATTTCTATACTATCTATTAACCAAAAATTGTCTAAAAAAATATAGTTTCTGAATAAAATGCAATTGAAATTTTGGTTTCAACTTATATTTTGTTTCTTGATAACACGACGTGCACTGCTTATCGCAATTTACTTTTAACCAAGGTTTTATTTTTTATAGATAAGATTTTGTTACAATTTTTTAATTGAAAACATCAAAACAGAATATAGGTTCAGGGCTTTCACCGTTCACGATGCTATTGCAACAATTATTACGTTTCAACAAGCAAAGGAGGTGAACCTAGAATTAAAAAATATTATTACAAATATAAATTGGTTGGAATGACAACCAAATCATACATCTTCATACATTTTACCGATGATATTACGCAATTGAAAAGAAAGTAAAGTTAAAATTTGTGGTGTTTGGAACGTTACTTGTTTATTAACTAACGGTTTATCATTCCACAATTTTTTGAAAAGAGAAATAGAAGAATAAGCGGCTTTGTATGTAAAAATGGTAAATGGTTTAGGTTAAATCAAATTTTCTGCATAAACAAGTGTTATCTAATTATTTTGAAAAAGAAGACTATATTTTGTAGGTAAATGATAAACCTAATTTAAGTTTTTTGAGCTTGTATAATACGTTCGATTTTAAATTGACAGCAAACTATGCGAGTGCTTTGTGCCGAGGCTAGCCAAAGACATAATGGCTAGGCATTGTTTAGAAATTTTTTTCAACTTTGCCTTTTACATGCCAGCGGTTCTTCTTTTGTCAACACTTGTGGACAAAATTATTAGACCCCTGATAGAATTTATGCAAAATAAATTTAAAGCAAGATTAATTAAACGTATAAATATATAAATCTAAATGTTATCACCGTGTAGTGATAGCACCTTATTTTTAAGTGCTTATAAAATGTGAAATGTCTATTAGAACAATTTTTAAATTTAGTCCAAGGTCATTTTGTTGGGTCTTACTTTGTCTACAAGCTAGATTAACATTTATCAATTTGACTTCTATATATTTATGTTAGGTTGAAAAGTAATGAAATTGTTATTTGTTTTTTACAACTTATTATAAATTAAGAGAACACAATTGAAAAAAATAATTAATAAATGAAAGTATTTAATAAAAGAAAGAAATCAGTTTTCTAAATCCAAAGAAGCAGACACTTATTTTAATGATAGGGTTTACTTGTTGTAGCTTAAGCTTGTCGGATCACTTTGCAATTAATTTGTCAACATGATTCTATTAAATCATCAACATGACCTGCAATAAAAGCTTCTGGTCTTTGTTAAGCAGACTTTTACGTTCATGATGATAAATAATTGACAAAAAACCGGAAAGTAAGACAATACTTATTTGTAAGCTAAAAAGTGGGGTCAGCTTGCTTAAGTAACTAATTGAACATTACTAAATGAGTACATATTAATATGTTTATAATATAAAAATATATACTCTGGCATGCGTTAACTACAATTTAAGAAACCACTGAATTTGTAAATCTAAGAATATATTTGGATGATAAGAGTAAATTAGTTCATAAATTTGAAGAATTGTATTCCACCAATTGGAAACTGTTCCACTGATATTTTAGGCTTCACTCTATAACTCTCCGGTCTATATAACTGCCATCAAGGAGACGAAGACCACAACTGATAACGTGAAACTGTTTCAATCTATCCAAGTAATTTCTATTATAGTGTTGAAACAAGAAATTATTACAATATATCAATTTAAATCATAGTGTTTTCTAACTATTTTACTGAAGATAACTGTCTTTCACAAATGAAAATTATCACATATAATATCATAAGAGCATATATTATTTCCGATAATTTTTTGGAGGGTTTATGAGTCAGCTGTTTTTGAAATTTACGAGAAATAATATATGCACTTGTAGTAAGTGATTTGGGTGATTAATACTATACAGTAAATTAAATTATATATTTATTCTAATAAAAACTTTCTAAATAAACTTTGAAGAAAAATGAATATAAGTTATGATGATTTCGCGAGATGGTTTGGCGAGATGTGTTCTCGGTCGAGGGTGGGAAAAGACTGTTTCTTCCCTTGGAGTTCTACTTTTCTACCTGGAGGTTTTTTTATTTTTGGTAAAAACACCCTCATTGTGACGTCTTGGAAAAACCCATAAGCTCGGTTTCTGTTCTTCGCTCACGTTTACTTTTGTCAGCACATACTCTTTAGATTTATATCTTTTTTGTACCGCTTCCACTTTATTTATTGTTAAATATTTTTTAGCCTCGTCGATTGTAAACGGCTTATTTACGTCTTGCCAACTTCTATGGTAACTAGACTTTTTTACATGCAGAGCTTCTATCTGTCACTTTGACTCACTGGCGTGTTGTAAAATACCATGAAAATTATCTGCTTTTAGAGACCTCCTAACAAAATGTTGTTTAGTCATAAATATAGTTTGTTTATACCAGGACAATTTACCGCACTTAATAAGACCTATAGATTTCAAAAATAAAGACAATTTAATATTTTTGGTGCAAACTTTAATTTTTGGCGCGGTTTTATTAAAGCCCGACGCTTTCAAAATTAAAACCTTGCGCTGTAAATTGAAACTTACCGCACTAATAACGTAAACAACTATTATTGGTGGCGACGACGAGGAGACGGCGCCCACACACTAATGGAGTTCGGGTAGAGAATCCCAAGACGCTTCCGATGGCTTAAGAAAAAATAAAACATGAAATTTGAAGTCTTGAACTTTATCGAAATCGAGTAATTTTATGCTGTTATACCGTAGCAACTACAAATTAAACGTCAAAACAAACAGAGAATAATTTTTTTTATTAATTATGAAAGGAAAAATGCTCTCAAATTGTCGTTCAAGTGTAGATTTGAATTGTTGTAAAAATGTAAAAAATTATCACTTAGTAATTTTAGTCATGTTAGGTAAAGAGAAAAAATTACCGGAATAATTTCGTCGTTACAATGAAAATGCCTTAAAATCTCAGTGTCTGATTGGTTCATATAAAGGTCATGGGATTTTCAGCACAATACTGTTGTTTAAAGTTATAAATGAAAAGTTATAAATGAAATCGGTGGCGTGCATTTTGGCAATTATTAATAATTTATAATTTTAAGTCACCCGATAATTGGGTTGTGCAGTAGTTTTCTAATTGTTCAAATTTTTACAATGTTAAGTTAACTTTTTTACCTAACGGTGCTTTGAAGTAATATTGATTAGTAAATATTTGAAGTTAAATCTTACAATAGTTTAATTTGCACTACAAATAAACTTTGAGCTATTGAATACCTATTAAAAAGTTTTGTAAGTCTTGTTTGCAAATGTGTAATTCTAATATATTAATAATAATATTTAATGTCTTAGTACATGTAAGCGAATAATGTATATTTAGCTTTTTTTAAAATCTTTAATCTTTTTATTCATTTGCTAGTTGGTTGGCAGCATATATAAATTATAAGTACCTTTACGATAACTTATTATTTATTATCAAAATAACTTTTAAAATATATTATATGTGATTGTAAATAATTTTTTTATAATTTTTATTGGTTTGAAAACGTTTATACGCAGTTACTTGCTTATGAGTAAATAGTAGCTACTTCCTATTGGGGTATACATTTTATGCAAAATAGAGACAACTATGTAAAATTTTCACCTGAATGAAACAATTCGACTAATGTTTCATGAGGTTTTGGATCATTATTCAATATTATATAAAAAACTTGTTTTTATTATGTATTATGTTTACGGAATATTCTTATTGTCCGTTGTTGCAAAGGTGGGCGCAGATAAAGTTTTAATTAAATTTTAATAGTTTGTCTGAACGGGAGGAGCGATAATTAATATGCGATCATTTTATAAAGTTTTCTTTCTTTTACTATCAGTAATTTTACTGTACTATACAATAATTTCAAGCTATACTATATGCTTCGGCTATTGGCAAAGCCGAATCGGACATTTTTGTAATCGCATTTAAAACACTTTCTTTCTATTGGTTAAAGCAATGTCTCGTTTACACAGCACAATTTTATCAAACAGCGGTGTCAGCACGGTTATCAGTACTTGTCAATTTATCTAAACCTCATTTTTGCCTGTTAAACAGTATTTTTCCTCAACGACGTGCAAATCCTGTTTCGTTTGGAGCGCAAAGGTTAATTTCCATGGCAACTGATGTCACATATTCCTACTCTATTGCGAGTCTTTAGAGCTATTGCGAGTCTTTAGAGATTTAATGTTTTAAAGCTCACTTGAAACATTTTTGTTTTTTAATTATTTTTTTCCGTAAAGCAAGGACTTTTAAAAAAAAAGAATAAAATAGATTTTTATGCGCTTCAGTTTTTTTTTATAAATTATTAATTCAAAAGTTGAATAACGACAAGCGGCTTGCAAATGGTTTTGACCTAGTTCTGACTATAAAATCAAAACTGTCTTTTATTTAATCCTATTAAACGTTTATCATTCTCGAGATAAATGACTATTCAAATTCAGAAACGACTAATATGGATTTTGTGCTAGGGATAACTTATTTAACATTTTGGTTGAAGGTAATTTATTAAAAACTACTTGTTAGCCGTCTTCTTGCCATTGTTAAGATTTTAAATTAATGATCTATGAAATAATGCTGCAGTGCTTAAAAAAGTGTTTAATTTTTTTACTTAAGAAGCACTTATTTTTTGGAAAAAGAATAATAAAAAATATTATTTAGTCATTGAGTTTTAAAACTCATATTTTTAAATTTTTAATTTCTCTCAAATTACAATATTTTGATAAATTGTATAATAGGAGTTCTCTCTCTTTACAAAAACTCAAAACAATTTATTAAAAATTGTGAATATCTCACTTATTAGTAGTAGATTTGCTTATATAGAATATTTAAGATGGAATCTTCTAAGTTTCTAAGTATCACACTTATTTAGACTCATTCTTATACAAAATATCAATCACTCTTTATATTGATAAACTTCCCAGTACAAATTCAGGAGAATTTTTACTATCATTGGAAGTGGTGCGACACAATGTTACATTACCTGATCATATTTATTACATGTATTGTTTGCTCACTTAAATTACTAAATGATACATTATTTAAGAAAATAATATACGTAATTGTTTTATGGTTGACAGCTTTTGTACTTGGCGGTAATAATATTAAATGGTCAATTTCGTCTAGTTAGATTCAGATCTACGTAAAGTGGCTTGGAGCGATGAACAGTTGAATTTGTATAGGTTGGAGTCTTGCCTCATGACCGATATAATTAGACATATCTTCATATGTCCATGCTAGACATGCTAGATGCCAAAATTTGGCTTTTGACTAATTTAATTCAGTCATGTTGCGAAAAGCGCATCTCTAAAATACACAGTTGTCGGTATATTTTTGAAGAAAAACGTTGATTGAAAAGTGGTATTAATTTTACCACTGTATTGACTATTGAGCAATATTTCAATATTTTAAGTCAAGTTAAGGATAGCATGACATAAAGATTTTAATGAAAAACTGAGCTGCCAAGATTATAGACGTCTAAATAGGTTGGAAATTATAAAGATAGGAAATAAAAACGTTATTGTCATTCAAATAGTTCTCGTCGCAATAAATAATAAAACAAATATTACGTTAATTTCTTATGTAATACATTGTTTGTTTAATTTACAATAGCTGCTTTAGTTCTGTTTGCTATCGGCTTATGACGTTTAAAACCATTTTGAATTCTATCACTGTTTTGGCATCTGGCCTGTCTAATATGAACATATGAGGATATGTCCAATTATATCGGCCATTGACCAAATTTGCTATCTGACGCCAACATATACATAGACAGGGGCATCAGAATTAGTGTTCGTTCTACCATTAGTCATTTTTGTTTAAATTGAAGCTTTTGTATATTTTATTTGGGTCTAATACAGTTACATATGTGTTTTGAACCACCAAACTCGTAAGAATTTTTCTCTTAAAGTGAAAAATTACGTATTACGTAGAATTTTTGCGCTTCTAAGTTTTTCCAAAAGATGCGATGTTTTTCTGTTGAATTTAAATGGGACGAAATTCAGTTCTATTTTGGCGACAAAAAACGTAATATACTATTTTGTTCCTAGTAGAAGAGGACGTACACTTCTCAATAGTTCAAAAAGAATTTTTAATGAAGTATGAAGAACTAATTAACGCCTAGCTTTACTGAAAAAATTGTGACTGGAATAGACGAATGCATTCAATAGCATCCTCAACGGAGCGAAAAAGCTTAATATACTTTATAAATAATACTCCATTTATAAAAAATATTTCAGAAACTGCTTGAAGATCACCAAAGTGATCTTTCGGGCTGAAAAACTTGCTTTTCGCTCACAATTTTCATTTTTCTTTTATAGATCGTAATTGAACTTTGTTGAGTAGCTCTTTTAATTTAATAATCTTTATCAATTAGACAGTTTTCTTTTGATTTTTTTTACAGTGCTATGCATTTTTATTCTTAAATATTGCGCATGCTTTATTATTTATATGTTAAAGATATAATGGTAAATCTAAATGTTTCCCGCAGCAGAAAAACATCTAATTATTTAGCGGTGTTTTTTTTATTAGATTAGAATTCATTCTTATCTAAACATGTTTTCTTCCGACTCCTAGGTCTGTTTGAGATTTACAACATATTAAAAATTAATCGATTATCGAAAAAGAACTATGATTTTTCACTCATCATACTTTAAAAGCGGTCACTGCCAACTTATAATTGCCGATTAAAAAGAGTAAAAAAGTGAAAATCACAAGAAAGAAACTTTTTCTAGAAGCTAATAAAATTAATAGTCGTTTTTTTCTTGAACTCGATTTTTTTGTAATTATTATTTATATATTTCATTATGGACTATGGCGATTTTAATTTTAACTTTTTCTTTTTAGATACTGCGTTTGCGTCATTATAGAGGCTGGCTTGCAAGTTATCGTTCGCAGTTGGGAAGCTAATTTCAAATCTCGAATTATTAAAGCCTTATCCAAATCACTAAGTACCAAAGAGGAACCTGATAATTACGGAGAATTTGACAACACTGAATTAATCGATCGAGGATGGCTCAACAAAGAAACTGTAATCCAGCTGAAATTAAGCAACAATCCTTTGACATTATGGCGCCCAAGATATACAAATCGAGCAGTTTATATTAAAGTGACTCCTGTTGTATTGCGACACAACACCAATTTGCCGAAAACTATGACAGAAGCTTTAGAAGAGTCTCTTAGTGCAGATACTCAAGACAGTTTTGAAAACCCTAAACATGCCATGACGGAAGTAGCAAGGCTACATGGGGAAGATTCTAGTTTCCACATCCAGCCTCAATTTGGAGAGGAGTACAAAGAAAATGATATGTTAATTTTTCAATGTAGTGTATTGTTTCCAGCAAACGTAGCTTTTTTGGTTGATCTGTACATTTATAGTTCGCGATGTGGTGATGGGGAACCACCCCATCACGCGGGGTTTAATTATTTGCTTCCTACTGTTCTTCAAGGTTCGGAAGGTAGCGTAGTTTTGCCAGTCACTAGTACTAAACATCGCCCGTTAGGTCAAATTCGAATTGAGTATATTGTTATTAGACCAATGCCTAATTTTAAATGTGATCTTAGTGTAAGTTACGCTAGGCATTGGAAGAAAACTCGTCCTCCTTTAGACGTTGGACATCGTGGATCAGGTTCTAGTTTTAAAACTCAAAATTGTGCGGAAGTTAGAGAAAATACAATTGCTAGTTTAAAAAACGCTATAGATCACGGCGCTGATTTTGTCGAGTTTGATGTGCAGCTGAGCAAAGATTATGTGCCTATAGTTTATCATGATTTTCATGTATGTATAGCGATGAAGAAGAAAAAAGAATTGAACGAAACTGATATGTTGGAGCTTCCTGTTAAAGAACTGACACTGGAACAATTGCAACTTTTGAAGGTAAGCTTATTATTTTATGTAATCCTGGTTCTTATTTTTTTAACTTGAAAATTTTTGGTATTAACAGTGTCAGCTTAGTTTAACAACGCATATAGAAGTAAACATTTTTTTTATATGTCGGTAATTAACCGAGTTTCTCTTAATCTTTTTGTCGAAATTTTAAAAGTTGATAGTTTTTTTTGGAATTTAGAGTAAGTAATTAAAAGGCGCACTTAATCAAACTGATTTTTTTTTAGTCTACTTTTTGACGGTTGCATCCAGTTATATTGAGGACTATAGTCATATTATGCTAATATTTACAACTCAATCACAACAGTTTAAAATAAAGATACAGTTGGTATTAAAAGAGAACTGGAACACGTGACGAATTAATACTTTTTGAATTAGATCTATCTGACATATATATTGACTCTTCTACTATACTCGTGGTTAAGCATTTGAGGCCGTAGAGTTGGATTGCTGTAAGAAAGAGCCCGGGGATTAATTGTCATTGAATGCGCAGTGGTTTGTTTACGTTCGGTTGCTAAGTAACGGCAGGGTTTCATCGCATTCATTGGCGTAGGTATAAAGCTCGCGCATCTAACGATGATTCACCGGGCGCTTTCTTACGGCAATCCAACTCTACGTGATTGATACATTGAGCGCTTAATTGCGTGGTTCGTTTTTTTTAAACACCAAGTGTGCTATAAAAATTGTACGTATATTTAATAAAATGAATTTTTACCGTGGTTTTCAACCGTGGTAGTAAATTGTCTATCTTCCTAATAATCATTTTAATAATTAGGAAATGCAGGAAAACATAAACCATTTGAGTAGTTTTTATTTAAAAAATATTAGCATGTTGATGCTTCTAAGAGCTTATAGTCAGATAAAAAATGTATCTCTATTTTCATATAATTCTTCAAAATCTCCATTATGTATGTAGTTACAAAAATCAGCATTGTGTTTACACTAAAATTATAGAAAACAACTTATAGTTTAAAAGCAGGACAGTCTAGGATCTATCGGTAGAAAAGTTGTATCCTATGTTTTAATTGAATAAAATGTTTTAAGACCGTATTACAATGTCGATTAGCATAAGGCAAAAGCTGTAATGTTGCTAGAAATACAAACGAACATGCCGCTATTAATTTTAATTTATTTATTTGTAATTGGTGACGGTGTAGTTGCGACTTTCTCAGCTTTACACTCGTTTTTGGCCAAGTAAAGCACTGTTATTTTTTCTTGTGTAAAGATCAAACCAATCAAACCCATCAACTACAAGTTAATTAGAACAAATAGCAGCAGATTGTTTGTGTTTTTTTTACTTTTTAAGGTGTAAATCTTGTAATTCAGAATATTATATGAATCAATGAACGATTGAGGGAAGCAAGCCTCCTCTATCCTGATAATTGTGGTTATAAAATAACAGTGCTAATCTAATTATTCAACTGAACTATTTTTTAAAATCATACATTTTTCGTAAAATGTTAATTTTAAACAATTAGGAATTTTTTTATACTTAAACTGTTTTTTAAATTTATTTTTTATAACCTTTGTTTTGTTTGTTTTAGGTGTATCATTTGTCTGAAGGTAAAACTAAAAATCCACGATTTTTTGATGAAGACTTAGAAGACCACCAACCTTTTCCAACGTTGCAACACGTTTTAGAAGTTTTAAACCCACATGTAGGTTTTAATATCGAAATTAAATGGACTATGCAATTGCGGGATGGATCTTATGAGTTGTATCATCCAACTGATATTAATTTGTATCTTGACACAATATTGGAAGTTGTTTTACGACATGGGGGACAACGGAGGATTGTATTTTCTTGTTTCAATCCAGATATTTGTGCAGTGATTAGATCGAAGCAAAATAAATATCCTGTTATGTTTTTGACTGTTGGAGAATCTAGGTTTTATCCGCAATATCAAGATCCCAGGTGTTGGTCTATACCGGCTGCAGTGCAGTTTGCTAATATGGTACAGTTGTTGGGACTTTGTGTTCATACAGAAGACCTATTGAGGGAACCATCTCTGGTAAGTGTAAAACTGATCTTACACACTATTTCAAAAGTTTACGTGACTTAACAATTCTTATTATTTTATTGTTGGTTCTATACAATCGTAATTTCCGTCGTTGTTGAGTGGATTTATCATGTGGCATAATTCAATAGTTGACGGAAATCTTGATAATACAGGACAATATAAATTTAATTTTTGTTTTGTTTTTAATCTAGTGTTTGACAAAATTAAATGAAATTACAACTTGTGTTTAACACGGGAGCTTGGAAATTATTAAATTGTACTATGTATTAGGAACTACGAGTATTATTTGTTGACTTTTAAATTAGGAAAAATAACTGCGTTTTAATCAATTTGAGTTTTACAAAAGCTTATTTTGAGAGAGCGAGAGAAATAAATTTGTAAGTATTATGCCATGAATTTCAAAATAATCGATGTTGCAATATTTTTACATAGTATAAAACATAAAGTGATATGTTAACGTTCATATTTGCGAAAGTTTCAAATTATGTACACATGTACATAATTTATGATAAAACAGTAATGGTGCGTTAATTTATTGGAGTAGCGTATAATAAATCCTAATTAAGAAAGCAGTATTTGGCAGCAAACCACCGACAATAAATTTTCTAAGGCTTACTAAACTTTTATCGATACTCAAAAAAGATGTGCTAGAGAATTGTAGTTTTCTTAAAATTTTAAATAGAACCTTATCTGCCAGTGAATAGCGTATACAGGGTGTTTCTAAATAAGTGAGAAACAATTGAAAAAAAATTTCTTTCAAAAATTAATAAGGCTTCGACAGAAATACACGTTTCTCAAATCATTATCTACAGAGTTAGATATATTCTTCTTAAGTTGACGTAATATATTAAGTTTTTTTTTCTTTGAATTGAATAGAACTAGATCACCTCACCGAGTGGTGGTGGTACACATTTTCTACTAATAAGTGGGATATTTACAAATTTTAGATAAACGTGAATAATATTATTCTTTATATGCACGGATTTATAATATGTCTACTGAATACGTAAATATTGATTTTGTCTTTGCTTTGCAGGTGCAGTTGGTGAAAAGGGCAAATCTAACCATTTTTTGTTGGGGTGATGAAAACGCTGATCCATCGACAATTAAATTTTTAAAAGAATTAGGATTGCACGGGGTTATTTATGATAAAATTTATCAGTTTTCTAGCAAGGAAGTTAAAGAAAGTATCTTCTTGATTGAAGCACGAGAATCACAAAAAGACTTAATTCGATTAGCTGCTGCAAACGCTGATCCAGTTACGCCTCCTGTGTCAATTCTCAAAGATCAGGTTTTGGATATTGACAAGGCAAGACAACATATTATGAGTGTTCATAATATTTCAACTGCTACCTCTTTGGAAAGTTTAGAAAGTGGAATTTCTGATTATGAACCTAGTCCTAGCAGCACAAGGTAGATGTTTACTCAAGCTGTCAGCGTTTTTGCTTTTAAAATTAGCTTTCACAGTTCAATAAAGTATTATCTAATAAATAAATTATTGTAATAGACAATTTTTAGCATAACATTGAAAGTAGGTATTTTCTTAAGATTATCGAATTTTTTATGAAGGTGTTCCAAAATTGAAAATAGCCATTTTTTTTTAGTTTTTCGAAATATTATTTGTGTAATAAATTTTAATCATCTATACGTGAGCTTCAATAGCGGGACATCTAATATCTGGGAATGTTACAATTTAGTAATCAATGTCATATTTTATTTCATATCTAAATTTTACTATCTGTACTCATTATTGATCAACATTGTAAATGTTCCAAGCGTTTATATTTGATATCAGTAACAATTTTTTTTTAAATATTTTAAAATTTTGTTTTTTAAATGTTTCAAAATGTTTTTGAAATACAATGTTGATTAAAAATTAATCTAGTAAAATTTAAATTTGTGATAAAAAGTTTTTCTACTTGATTAACTTACTAGCAGATATATTATTCTATTCTTTGTAACGGATGCTTTACATCTATGATTGTCTTACATCAAGTACTGTTTTAACAGAGAGGTTGATTTCAAATGTTTTTAAATCATTTTAGAAACGCATTTTGAGGAATACCTTCAATGTTGGATTATAACATTCTTGCAATCTATCGAATTTTTTTATTACCAAACATTTGAATTTTAAACTTATACACATTTTCAAATAGAATCGTATGTGTTTTAATAATTTATCTGGATTTACATTGGTGCAGCTTAGCTGTTCGTTATTTAGCAAACATTATTATAGCTCAAAGCTATTTACAAACTATGTATAAACATAAGAGAAGCTAAATTTTTGTTGTTGCAAACATAGTGTTTTATGTGGTTCAAGAACTAGTTTAGCATTGGTAATATCCTTTTACGACTGTTTTAATGAAATGAATTTCGCACACATTTGTTGTAACGTCTTCTCCAAATAATGGGTGGTTTTAAAAGTATAAATTTGAATGACATTGACGTCGCTTGTCTGATTGAGACTGGCTAGTTTCTAAAGTGGTGAATTGACGTTTTAAGTAAATACTTAAAACGTAAATACGTTCTTGTGTGTAATAGCTACCCAAAGCTACCCGTCGTATTATGCATGAAGTAAGTAGGTAGCTATTAGCAAGTAATTTATAAGTCAAACTATTGTGGAAATCTGTAACGTTTGTGTTTCCAAATAATTATTAATCTCACATTAAGATTAACAATATAAAAAAACACTTTTTTTTTTCTTTAATGTACCAAATTTTTGATAAATTAAGAAATGGGTCAGAATATGGAAAAAAGTTTACATTTTATAAACATATTTTCTTATTATACTTATCGAAAAAGTATTGTATATAAGCTAAACAAATACAAAAGTGAATTTAGCAATTTTCACTACAGATATGTCTTGGGTTTGTTCTAGCAACAGTTTAGGATTTCAGGACTTATGCGTGGTGTGATGTAAACTGAACAAAGAAAGCTAAACTACGAACCCACTTCATTCCGAACAGTTCTGAACAGCTACTGCTTCAAGTCTATTGATATGGTATTAAAAAATTATTCTGCTTCAGCTGACAAAACGCGTTAGTGGGTGCAAAACTAAAAAGCTTATGATTTTCAATCACAGTCATACGATGTAAAGTTACATAAAGCAAATATAAGTACACATTATCACTACCTACATCTATAACATTCCACTGGTTGCCAGTATTTATTAGTAAATTGCATCGTTTATTATTTTATGAAACATCAAATGTTACTATTTTGAAAAGCTGATGCAATAAAGTGATATTCCGTGTTGTGCTAGTCTTTATTTATGGACTCTGTGATATTTTGTAAAACTCAAATGTACTCTTGGCCAGTCACAGGATGAGAAAATGCTGTTTTTATTCATTGATCAGCAGCAAGTGCTTTCTACTGCTATGTGAAGAAGATTTTTTAAGAGATATTAAATAATGTGCCATATCAAACAGAATAAAGAAGAGGTGCTATAGAATGTATTTTTTTACAATTTTTGAAATACATATTAAAGTATTAATGTTTGGTTTTATTGCATTTTTTTTTTTATTTTATAATAATAAATCTTCTCGATGATGGATGCATGTAAGCGACTTGCCCGATTTGTCAAAATAAGAGTTATTTCAAATGTCGGTACTGAAAAAAACTAATGTCAAAGGGACATTCGCAATTGTGAAAGTATTTGAAAACTTAAAACCAAATATACACTCAAATGCAATATATTCTGATCGTCAAAGTCATTTTCTGAGAGTTTGAAACACTATTCTAAATCGATCTTACCTTTGGCTAATAATTGTGATCATCGTGGTTATAGTCCGCTTTTAGAGTTAAGGCGAAGTCTCCTCTCAAACGTCGAAAACATGGTTTTTTTAGATAAAACTTCGATGAAACTGCTATCGCAAATAAACGGATAAATATATATATGAATTTTGAAACATTTTTAAACAGGACTAAAATTTCAAAAAACATTTGCAATTCTTAGAAAAAATTAACAAAAGTTATGCAACAAGCAAGCTTGATCCGTTTTACAGTTTTTGTATATTTTTAAACGAAATTTGTTCAAAATGTTCTTAATAATAAATCACTTCGGACAATTGAAGCATTTTATTGATATCAATAACCATTTTTGAATAAATTGCAATTTTTAGCATTTTAAGTCAATATTTCTCAGTTAACTTGAATTTAAGGCGGGGTTTTAAAAATCTTGCGACTCTTTTCTTTCTAGCCAGATAAGCTTCCGTATACATATTTCACGAAACCTTGATGAACCCAAGAATGGTGCTGTTTTTCAAAAACTTTCAGCTGTGGTTTTTGTTAGTGCTTTGTAGGAAACAAAAGTGAAAATTTAAAGCGTGCACGAAAACGTAGTTTCAGAGCTAAATAGCAACATACGATGAAATTAAAGTCAATTTTTTCAATTGTACGTTTACAGTAATTATTGTCAACTGTTAATTTTCAGAACATGCAAACAAGTTACGGAATCATCAAACTGAACTACACAGATTATAATAATCTTAGGTAGACGTACGCACTATTTGGTACAAAGTATTATTTTATTAATTATGTTTAAGTAATAAATACCGAAAAACTTTAACCCAACAAAAAATAATGAGTAAAAGAAGAGTTATTGTTAAAGCAATAAGACATTTGAAACATACGCAGTTGACTGCAAGTGAAAAAATTAAAAAGTTGCAATATTTTGGTTAGTAGTAAAAAGTTTTGGTGCTTGTAACATTGTTAGAAATGAAAAGAAATAGTTCCCTTCCTGAAAAAATTGCGAAAGATGTTGAAGAGGTCACATCGAGTTTGCTACCCAAGAAATCCAAGAAAAGAATTGAGTGAGTCCAATAACTGGAGACAAGAAAACGATGTTTGTGGGGTAAGCGAAGAAGTTGGGTTACTTCTTCAACACCAAAAAAATTCGCGGTTTTTTCAATGTGGGCAAAACAATGCATGTTAAAATCGACATTAAAGCTTTACAAAAATACGATATTTTACAATATGACAAGTTAATCGCTTTTTTGAAAAACGAATCAAAAAATTACAAGTGCAAGAAATCAAAAGTTTTTGAAAGAGCATTTTCAACAGTTTCTAGCAGAAGCACCCAATAAAAAATATTTGATCTTGAAGATAGACCGATTTTTTTATTATTTTTATTTATCTTTTAATATAAGTGTTAGCGTAAATCTCAATAAATGATTTCATCTGATATTCCTGTTTCTTATAATTATAATTATAATTTTTTGTATTGTATATTTGGATGTTTAAGAAATTGTTCTATTTTTTGTAAACTGTTGAATTATATAAAAACAGTTGTATTATTGATTCATAATACCACTTGTGTTTTATAAACCTGATGATTCAATCAAGAACATCTTTTTTATAACGTCATAAGAAAGTGGTGTTGGATAAATGTATTAATATTGTACATAATTGCATTCCACATCTCTTTTGTTTCTTTATTATTAAATTATTTTGTTTACATTTACTTACCTATAAAAACAGACGTTTTTTAAAAGCTCTGCAAAAACGCATCGTCTTCTTGCTTAATTGCACTTTTGAATTGTGCGTAAATGAAGCGTCAGAAAAAAGAAATTCCCGATATGATGTAGTATTTGAGTCACTATATGTATATATTTTAAGCAATATTTTATTTGCAACGTATTTTTGTATAGTCGCTACATAATTTCAAACTCCTCTTCATGTTGAACAAAATAAATGAAAACAATTGAATTTGTAAAATATTACAAAATATGGTTATATTTGTATGGGGGCTACCAATACACATAAAAAAACAACACTTGTTTAAAAGTAATAGAGAGCAAAAACTAGATGTTATTTTAACTCTAATAAGTGAGAAAAGGTTGACGGGATGTTTTCCAACCCTCAAGCTCCGCCTCTTTGATAAGATAAGAATTTTATTTTAAATTTGACCTTTATTTATAGCTCTGATCATAATGGTAAGTTTCTTCGAAAGATTGCAAATATTTCGATCTGTTCAATAACTACACCAATTTAAATTCCGCTTTGCATATTATAAAGTACGCATTACGCAAACACATTGGAAGAAAAAAATCTGATTAAGTTCAATAATTTATTTACTAATTGATATTAAAGTCAACTTTAATTTCAATTTTTATTTCAAAAAAACAATCATGTTATGTGGTAATTTCACAATTACTTAAGTTTAATGTTTATAGAGTAAGGTGTTAATAGGTATGGGCTTCCAACATTAATACTTAAAAATCGAACTTAAAAAATTTATTTACACTCATTTTTGTACAAAATATTGGAGGATCGTTTTCAAGTTTTTCAAAAATTGATTGATGTCAAAAATAAAAATTTAATGAATTATTACTTTTTTGATACCATAAATAAGATTATCGATTTTATTTATTGCCAAAAGTATGCTTCTACTTATATAGGATCTATGTATATTACAAAATCTATACACACTCGAAGATAATTAATTAAGTGTTAGTTTATGAATCTGCATGAATGATTAAGCCTTTACACGGTCGTTTTCAACTAAAAGGTACTACAGTATATAAGCTAATAACTGGCACCCAAAATAAAAGTCAGGTAAGTAGGGTCACTTTCTGCTAATTATTTTACGCAATACATTTCGCGACTGAACTGAGCTAGTCCGGAGCAAACATTAGAAGTTATATGAGTCGTTGTCGCTTAAAAAAGTTACAAATTGTGCAGCATTGTTTTTTGAACACACACACGTGAAAATCAATTTAGGACTTTAGAATGCTAAACGTAATCAATTTAGCACTATTCAAGCTCAAGTATTGTGATACCGTTGCCTGTTGGTTAAATATGTATTGTTTCAATAGTACAATGATAATGCCAAAATAATGTCATTACTTATTCAGAATTTTTGTAGGTAGGTACGTCTACGTATGTATTTAAAAATAATACATATTTGAAAGATGTCACCATTTATTTTGGTGAAAATAGACCTTTTCAACTATTAAAAAAAAGTCTTTGTGATATAGATATTTTTCTAAAAGTTGATTTTGTTTTGCATTTACATATAATCGCCAATTTATAAATACAGCTTCCAGCTTAGTTGTATGATTACTATTTTTATCTAAGCGGGTTGTTTTTCATTTCTTGAAATAACCTATTTTCTATTTTAAAAGGGAACAATACAATGCTGAAAATTTGACGGTTCTGTAATATGATTCTAGCGCGTGTAAACCGTCTATTTGAAATCTATCAATTCTACACAGGTAAAAGCTCAAACCCTATAGTGCTACTAAGCTAAAAACAGTATAATAGTTATGAGAAATTTATTTTCAGTAGATTATCTCGAAAGACCTATTCTATCAATTAGCAGAATTTACAACAAATTCAAGATTTAATATAACAGGATGTAGTGCCACGGATCATCATAAAAAAATGATATTCCACATTTTAACAGAGGGAATGAAGTTAAATAAGTTGTATTTTACGGAACCAATTCAATAGTTCAGTCTATTATGATGTTTTTTTACTAAATGAGAAGTTTGCTGGTTAAAGTTTGCAACATAATTAGGCAGCAAGACAAACAGGAACAATTTGCAAAATCTTTTAGATATTGCAATAGGTTGACACTATCGTTTTAAAATTGAACATAAGGGCTATAAGGTATATTCAAAGATAAAAAAACTCTGTATGGTATAAAAGTATATTGTTGTTTAAAGGAAGGTTTAATCTTTTTATCACACACGTGTATTAATTACTTTTGTACAAGTGCTTTATTAAGAAATGATGAAAAATGATTAAGACAAACTAGGGTA
This sequence comes from Lagria hirta, assembly GCA_947359425.1. Lineage (NCBI taxonomy): Eukaryota > Metazoa > Arthropoda > Insecta > Coleoptera > Tenebrionidae > Lagria > Lagria hirta. Next base: position 33,810,012 of record OX375794.1, read on the forward strand.
TCCAGACGTTAGTCGAAAATTAGTTTTCATTAGTAACATTTCTTTATGCTCCAGCCAAACATTATAAATACTTTTAATGCAATTAACTTAACAAGCACAAATTGTGGTACGTAATGCTTTTCAACATAGCTTAACATCATGATATTACATATTAACTATCATGAATATGTTAAAATAATTTTTGGGGTTATACGAAAATAGGTGTACGGACTAGTTAAACTTTCAACTTTAAAAGTAACTCTCAATCTTCTGATCTTCTAAATGTACAATTATACTTGCTATCTCATTGTCATCTAATATGTTTTCCACATTTTCTTAATCTTGTTTTATTTCTTATTTTACGCTACCATTCTTATAACAACTATTCTTACAACATTAATCAAGTCTTAGGGTGGGTATATAAAAGCAGAATTAAATATTTTATATTAAAGTTAATTGGCTACGTGATTGGCTGAATTTGCGAGAAAAACGAATCTTGATTTTTAATTTAGTTTTAAATGAATTTAATTTTAGATAAATTTACTTTTTGTAAATCAATTTCCTATTACCAAGAACCGCATTGACCAATGCTGCAAGATATGAATTTTGTTTTGATTTAAAGAGAGATAAATAACTGGCAATAGTATTATTTCTACTTAACTTTTTTTCAATAGGTAACTAATAAAAATTCATGCATTTCTAAGGAATAGAGTACAGTAACAGATAAAAAATATATTTTTTTACTGACATGAACAAGACAGAATCAAGTATTTTGGAAAAAATGTAGGCAATTTACAGATATTAGATAGTATTTAACGTTACTAGCCAGGTATAAGGTTTTTACTGGCGATAGAAGGTTGATGATTGACGAGCCAAAGGCGAGTCCATCACCTTCTTGAGCCAGTAAAAACCTGTTACCTGGCGTGTTTACGTTAAATGTTTTGTTTGTTCGTCACTTGTAAAAGACAATTCAATTTTTGAATAATGGAATAATCCGAGAATTCTAAAATTCACGAAATTGAGTATGCTTTAATGTGTCACTTTGGTAAAGTGAAATGTCAACACCTGGAACCCTAAGTTTCAGTGGAATTCACAATTGTACGATGATATTTAATGTGTATGATAAAGATAAATTATTTTTAAATGTTAATGACAATAAATAATCGCTAAAAGTTCATTATTGTGTTTTATTGTTGATAAAAGTGACGTCCATAACTGGCTAGCCTGTTAAATGACATCTATAACTGGCTAGCCAGTTATGAGATGTTTTCAATGTGAATATAGTCACTTGATAAGTGCATGTTTACAAGTGAGGAACAAACAAAATAGTTTTCTTCATACCTCGGTCGAAAGTACGTACTTTCGTCCCTAATAACAGAGACGAAAGTTTAACTTTTAGTCCCTGTAAGATGAAATTCTTTCTTCCCTATAATAGCGGGAAGAAAGAATTCATCGTGTTTATTTATACTCGTAACTATGTTATATGACCAGCAACACTCGCTTCGCTCGTGCCGCAAATGTCGCGGCAGGCATCAAAAACTATCAGCATTTAAAGTTAAAAAAATAAAATTAAAAATAAAAGTACGTACTTTCGACCGAGGTATGAAGAAAAATCGTATACACGACGCGGGACAGAAGTTGAAATCTCGGTCCTGCGCGCCATGATGCCCTCGGCTTCACCTCGGGCATTATGGCGCGCAGGGCCGAAAATTCAACTTTTGTCCCTTGTAGTGTAATATACTATTAATAGTTTCTAATAATAATTATTTTAAGTTTTTGTTTTTAATTTAATTCTTAAATTGGTTTTGAAAGTAATTGAAAATTGAAAGCTTTGTTTTCAGTAATTTTTAAATTCCTGAAAAATAAAATTGAATATTGCCATTATCATTATTTGTCAAAGATCGTAAAGACAGAGGGTTGAACATATTAAAAAATATATTGTGATTAAAATATTTTCTAATATTTTTTAACGTTTTTGAGCTCGGTAGATATTGTATTTTAAAAATTTGTGTTTCAACTTGTTTTTATTTAAAGTTTTTTACTAACATTGTAAACTACACGTCGTAATTGAAAAACTGTTATGTGTCATTCTTACAAGAAATGCGTTCTTGGTCCTAGAAGATTGCCGCACTCTGCATCGCGTCGTACGGCAACGCTTCTGACTTGACCCAAAAACTTAAATTTTGGTTCTAATGAAAAATATAACTTTTTTATGTGCTAATTCTATGAAAACTCGCAAACTTTTAGATTGTAAATAAATATAGTCTACATAAGTCTAAACCAATTGTTGGTAGTTTATGTTTTTAATACCGATAAATAAAGCGGGGCTATAAATTTGTAATGTTTATCTGTGTCGTCTTAACCGATTAGGATCTAGTTTTTTGGATTTGTAGGCTGAGTTAATCGAAATGGGTCTTGGCAGTAATTCAAAAAAATTGGCTTAGCCGCCTAAACATTATCGGTTTTTTTCTGGATGATAAATAGATGTAAGTCACATGTCTAATCTAGGCGAAACTTGGTGTTACGTTTTTTTTTATAATATTAGAGAAATATTTTAACCTTAAAATAATGCTGAAGTTTCACCAAAATTTAAAACAATTTATCTTTCCAACCAACTTGCAGCAGAAGTTTTTAGTTTGGACTCATTGGAGTGATCTCAATCGGGCTTTTTTAAATTTTGAATAAATTTAGCAGTCATTATTAACTCAAGATCACTATAATAAGTGATGCAAAATTCTCTTTAATGGGTCACGCAATAATCTCTAGCATCTTCGTTCAATTTTTAATATATTGCAGGTCGAGAAAGTTGAAGCGGATGCTTGTGTGAATATACTCGATATGGTTATTTTATCTGGGTAATGGTTGCACATCTATGACTATTTTAATTTAAGGAACAGAAAATTGTATAAATGATAGCGAAGTGTGAAATGAACTATTGCATGCTATATGCATTGCTTATTCTACTTTGTTGATTATAGTTTCCGTTTCATATAAAAGCATCAATACCGAGAAGATTGAATCATTTTGATATAATTCGTATTCAAGAATGCATTATTGTGTATTATTCGGATTTATATTGTTTGGTGTTTGTGATTTAAGAGTGGTTAATAGTTATGGACTGTCACTTATTAGACGCGATATTGAGGAATGTTTATTATATTCAAAAGAAAATTATACGTGTTTTTCAAATAAAGTTGCTAAGGCTATTGAAAAATTAACAAACAAAGATTGGGAACTTACTGGTGGAATTAAATTTGTCAGAAATGGTATTGATTTGAATCGTCAAAGCAAGAGGCGTTCAGAGGGCTTAAATCGTTTAATAGAAGCTATTGGTGACTTTATAGATACCCACACTCTATCGGTCGATTTAATAGAAGATAATTTCGAATCAAGAAAGACAAAAGAATCTAACAATGGAGTAGGCTTTGGTAGTATGGGGAGTCTTGGATTAAATACGAAACAGCTCAAGAAAGGTCTAAAAAAAGAAGGCAAATATGTTCAATATGCTTTTATGGTTTTGTTGGGAATATTTGGTTTGACTGGACCATTGATGATGAATACCTTAGCTATACTTGCTTCTAAAGCTTTAATTGCAAGTAAAATGGCTTTAATTATTGTAGGTTCGATAGCTTTGAAGAAAATTTTTGGAAAAGATGGGGAACAGGGAAGCGTGAAAGTACACACTGTTCATGCAGATGATGATGATGATAAACACGACAGGATATTTGTTCCTGGAAGACAATTAGCTTATAGGTCGCATGAAGTCTGAGATAAATCAACGACTTTATAGTGCTAGTCATAAATGCATAATTTATGGCATTAAATGCAAAACTAATTAATTAAGTCTTAATTTATTTGTTGTGTAAGTTAGAATTTACAGTACCTGGAGAATATTTTTTTTAATTATAATATTATACAATAATTATAAGTGTATTATTACTATGTGATGCGTTAATAACAGAATAGCGAGCGCACATTTCTAAAAACTTTTTTAATATAAACCATTTCATCAACACTTTTAAGCAATTATTGATAGTTGGTTGATTTAAGTGAAAATCTACCGCTTAGAGATCCATTCAATTTTATCTCAACTTAGACAAAACCATTTTATGTTGATATCTGATATTTTTGAATTAATTGAGATTGCTGTACATTTGCTAAATATTTAATTAAAATTACGGACATTATATCTGTGATACACGGTTAGACATACGTTAAAACGTGTTGAACTCTGTTTGACGGTGATAATATATTGAGAAATATAGATTGAGATTAAATATTTAAAGTTTGGCTATGTGGCAATATTTTTTATTTATTAAGAGAAGAATCTAACAAGAAAACCAACAACTTAATATCAGACATGAAATAAATACTATCCAAAGAGTTTATAAGCTATTGTAAGTTATATAGTTTTAACCAAAAGATTAATTTTGTAATGAAATATATATATTATATAGGTACTGCCAATTATTAATCATCGTTTACGAACTATTGCAAGGTTTTGAGTTCTACTGAGAATCCTATCACGCCTATATGAACCCATATACTGAGGTTTTAAGACTATCCTGATAACCACTAAAAACAATTTGGTGATTTTCTCTTTATGGCTGAAATTAATAAGCGATAACTTTTTGTAACCATTAAAATCTACATTTTTCCTTTTGATGCTTGTTTTTTAAAATTTATTATTATACTACATATTAAAATGATACATAATAATATATATTATATTCATTTAGCGTTTGAGGGTATGTTTGGGAACAAGAAAATGCTTTGATACTGTTTCAGCCCATTCTAACATTTTAATTTTTTTATCAACTACGTTTTACAGATATAACTTTTGTAGATGTCCATTTTATCAGATTGAGTGACATCTAACGATCAATCGACGTATTGTTTTTTGAAAAAAGCTGAAAACTTAGAAGGTTAATTGTTAGATTGCAAAACAAGAGAAGAGGTTTTTTTCAAAGACCTTTTGTATGCCCGTTAGGCTCTTTTGATTGTACTTGTTAGGGTTTTTACCCTTACAATTTAACGGAAAACAAAACCGTATAAGAGATGGTTTTTAAATTTATCATGTTGTCAAGTCTTTATTTTTTTGTAATTTGTCAGTTATGAAACGTTTAATATTAACAGACAAGTTTAATTCTGCTCAAAATGTTACTTAAGAAGTTTTGGCAGGCAACTATTGGTTATTGGTAACTTTAGCAATATAATTGCATAGTTGTCAATATACTTAAAAGAAGTATAAAAATAAAAATTAACTGTACATATTGACATAAACATAGTGTAAAAGTTTCAATATTCATTTTTTTTGACTAGAACCAGTTGATTGCGCTTGCTCTCATAGAGATACGTACATGTTTGAATATTTTTACTTTCTTTGTTTTTGACTAGGTTGAGTGCAGGTCCAGCATAGGTCCCATTAGGTTGATGGATGTGTTTGTCGGAGGGCGGATAATGGCCTAAATTGGATTATCGAAGGGACAGCGGTCATCGTCGATAATTCTCCAGAACGGCACCTATGAGGAATCCACTTGGCCGTATATTTGAATCAGACTAATTGATCTGGACTGGGTTGGTCAGGCATCAGAAATGAACGAAATGAAAACCCACAGATGGTGGAGCATCGCAAGCGGATTGTGTAATTCCGATGGAACGTAATTCTCTTGGAAAATTGGTGGCCGCATACGCACGTGCAAACTCCGAAGGGATTGAACAAAACCGCGCAACTGGAAATTATATTAAAGTGTTCTATCTACGTGTTATATCTAACTGCGAATCATCTCCCACCGGCTTACTGCACAAAACAAAGTTACATTTCGTCGGTACAAATTAAATTTTAACAGAACGTAATTGAACGCTGAATGGCGCTTTATACGTTCTCTGCATTCCACTTATTTTCGGCTTAATACAGACGCCGCAAATGAATGGGCTCGTCAAGTTACATCAACACCGAACTCATGCCTATTCTAACAACGCATTCTTAACCTGTACCTGCCCATTGTAAAACAAGTTGCTATATTTTTAACGTTAGTCAAGTGCTTTAGAAATTTTCTAACTTTATTAATGAATATAATAATTATAAAAGTCTTCCAAAATTTCGTGATTTTTAACTTACCTTAAACGAAACTGTGAATAGGCAATCAGAGTCAATAATTTTTGTTGTCCCAAACTAGAATGATCACTTAAACCAGTAAATTCACCCTTTGTTGTACAAAGTTTAGTATCTTAATTTTTGTTTTTTCTTATCTTGACACATTAGGATTTGTTAACAGTTTTTGCAAACTGTTTTTATGACGAAACTTAGTTAATTGGTTGAGCTGCCGAAAAAGCTAAAAACAACGCAAGTGAGAAGTAAACCACTTCTACTAAAAAGTAACAAAATCAATGTGTGAAACTCAAACTCAACTCAAAAATTGTTGTAACGTAAAACAGCTTAATAAACTAGTTCTACTTAATATTTTACAACTGAATTATAAATGTACATGCTTCTACAACTGCACTACATCAATTGGTCACAGAGAACATACATTTCTAATAGGTAATTGAATTTGATGGTACTTAAAATAATAAAACGTTTTTGCATTTCGTTACTCAGAAAGGTTAGGAACTGCTTATTTAGGCAAATCACTATAACGCAATGTCGGTTTTAGTTTCGTTAGTCATTGTGAGTTGCACGCAATTCTCATGACACAGAGAAACTGGCAAAAGTAGCCTTATAAACTATTAGCTATATAATCACTTTATGTCTAGGCGAAAGCCACACCAATACAAAAAATAAAATAGATAAAAAAAAACTAATTCAGTTGCTGTTTTCTTTCCAAAAATTATCTCGTTTTTATTGAATCATATAGAAGTTAAATCTATGGTTTATTGAGTCTTTAAACAGTCAAATCTAGAAATATGCAATAGAAATAGTAAGCCCTGTTGTTGTTGTCAACTTGAAAAAATGTGCGTTCAAACCTCGAGTTTAAATTGGTTTTAAAATGACAGTTGATATATATTTACTTATGTCCTATAATGTTTTTTTGATGTGTTTAGTTCCTATCAGATGCTTTTTGATCTGTGATTGATGACTGACCAATATAGTACAATTTTAGTAATTCACAATTTTTCGATACGTTTTATTTGTCCTATATTTGTAAATACAGTCAGCTTATTGCTGTTAAAGTCAATCTTGACAGGTTAGCTTCTAGTAAAGAAATTTACAAGTTACAGTGTCAAATAATATTTTGTTTCTTGAAAATCGTAACCACTTCATAGCATCTAGAAATGGACAAATAAAAACCAGATTTTTAAAAAAAATCGAACGAAACTGGAGGAATTAATTATGTTCTCTAAGTTTTAAACAGCTTTCAACTATTGACTAAGAATATAGGTTGAATTTTTTGGACAAATTATTGACATAAGCTAATGCAAGATCTTCTTTAAAACAAATCATTTGGTTTTCCCGTTGCTACTTTTTGAACGGAATTGTATCTTGCTGGTGATTTTTCAGAAAACAAACTTGCTGCTTCAATGATATTTTGAAGCACACACATTTCAATTATTAGGAAATAAATCTAATTAAAAAAATGCACCAAAAAAGTGCTTTATAAGTTTATAGTTTGAAAAATTAAGTTATTAATTAGTTATTTACGATCAACAACAAATTTTACTTGCTCAAGACGGTAACTGAATCGTCTTCGACTTAATTGCCAGTAAAAACGATTTTTACAGTTCTAGTAATATTAAATACTCTAACTAATTTTAGTATTTTAGTTGAATTATATTGTTATAATAATTATTTTATAATATATAATCTTTTGTAACAGATTCATATATTTTGAAGCTTTCTATAAAGCTTAAAATAGTTTCAAGCGATTTTTATAAATTTTTGAGGCTTTATAACTTTATTTATTTATTTGAATGAATGGTGTCACACAGATTTTTCTATGATTTGTTTTGGTTGTGTCACTCAAATAGCGACGGCGTGATCCTGTACACGTGTTGGAGTAGCGTCGCGACGCTGCTCGTCGGCGGCCTATTGATTACAGTGTGAATGCTAATGCCGTGAGATCAGTACGCCTCTGATCTGGTGTACGGTAAAGTCTACGTACTCTACGGTATTTACTGCATATATAATTCAAAAAAGGTGAGTACTCATTAAGGTATTGTGTATCTGCACCTTAGTGTTGTCTGTAGTGTACTTCTTCGACGCTTGCTTTTGCTGTTATGAACGCCGTCACGATATACAATATGATATGAGACTCACGTGTGTATTGATCGTTGCGCCGACGCCACCGACGCTTGCCACGACGCCTGCCACGACGCTGTCCGACCAACCGCCGGCCAATATTATTTCATATTTGAGTTGGATTGGCGTTGGAGGGTGTCTGGATAGCCAATCCAAGTTAACTTATAATATTTCATAAGTTCTTGATATGATTGGTGGGTGACGCCCTTTTACATAAATTTCCAGGAAGCGCCATTGGTATCATAAAACTTTTCAAAAACCTAACAGTTAATCAACTGATGATACCTTTGTAGCTAATGTTTAGAGAAAAGTAAAATTAATTATTCGTTTGAGAAAAAAAAAATAGCTTTTATGAGCTTATAATTTCCACATGCATTATCTAGGCGTTTTCGGCTGCCAAATTTTTTGAGCTGCAAATCAAAAAAACTGAACAAACTTTTCTTGTCAATTAGATAGTTTAAATTCACAAGCAGTCGATTAGAAATCTGTAGAAATACATTACTATCTTCAAAGTTTTTTCATTACTGCTAAAAAGTGTTTACCTAACAAATATTAAAAAAAAATGTTTTGGATCTTGAATTGTATTATGTTTATTGAAAAACTTATTATTAGTTACAATAATAGATCTGCAATCTGTAGATAATTGACTGCATTCTGCTGAATTTAGAAAAAGCGACTTTAGGCGTTGAAAGTTCCTCTCATGTTAGGTTGCGTCTCTTTTCAAAACATTTTAGCACAAATAAAGAAGGCTAAACCACTAAATAGTTTACTGAGGTACATACACAAACTTGTTGGTTTTCTTATTACTAGTTCGGTTAGACAGCTTTCTTTTTATATGATGACTGAATAAATCTGTCTGTAAAGTAAAATAAAAATAAATGTTTATAAAACTATTTCACTGATAATAGAAATAAAGTGATATGCTGCACTCTTAGAGTGTAATTTCGATCATCACCTTAAAGATCCTCATCAGATTATCTTCAAATTGTTATTGAGATACTTCTTTTCAAAAAAAAAGAATTATTTATATCGGTTTATAAACAAAAGTTATAAGCCTAACATCTATAAAAAAATATATTGAGAATCTTCTTTTTTTGAATTCGGTTAATAAAACTAGGTTTTTTTGTGTGTTTACAAAAAATGGTGTTACCTGTAAGTACTGCTGTGAGTTCGACAAGCATTTAAAAAAATACATTCTTGTATTATTGCATATTGCATAATAATAACACATTTACCAATAATTAACAAATACTACTATGTACTAATATAGTTTATTTCATCAATATTCACCCAATTATAGTATTTAACGTTACTAGCCAGGTATAAGGGTTTTTACTGGCGATAGAAGGTTGATGATTGACGAGCCAAAGGCGAGTCCATCACCTTCTTGAGCCAGTAAAAACCTGTTACCTGGCGTGTTACGTTGAATGTTTTGTTTGTTCCTCACTTGTAAAAGACAATTCAATTTTTGAATAATAGAATAATCCGAGAATTCTAAAATTCACGAAATCGAGTATGCTTTAATGTGTCACTTTGGTAAAGTGAAATGTCAAAACCTGGAACCCTAAGTTTCAGTGGAATTCACTATTGTACGATGATATTTAATGTGTACGATAAAGATAAATCATTTTTAAATGTTAATGACAATAAATAATCCTTAAAAGTTCATTATTGTGTTTTATTGTTGATGAAAGTGACGTCCATAACTGGCTAGCCTGTTAAATGACATCTATAACTGGCTAGCCAGTTATGAGATGTTTTCAATGTGAATATAGTCACTTGATAAGTGCATGTTTACAAGTGAAAATATTATAAAAATTACAAACAGCTTTATTTGAATTACCGGCTTTCGATTCTGTATTTTCCTCTTTTAACATTATTGTATTTTTCTTCTCACTCGCCTCTCAAATCTACTATAGTGTTTGAAGTATGTTATCCTTTCTTCCTTGTTTGGCGCGGTGACTTAATTTTTTTTATTTTGTAACAATATTTACTAGAAAAAGTTTATTTATGTTGACTTTTCATCATCTTGCCGTAAACTTTAGATAATAAAACAGCTGAGTTATTTTCCTCACTAGAACACATTTACAATTGCGCATCTGGGAAAATCTTAATTGTTTAAAAGTGGGTTAACCCATTAACCTAAAGTTCTTTATTTCAATAATAGGTGACAATCTTGCCAATTTGAATAAGTAGATAATTAGGTACGCTTTGGAAAAAACGGTTTTGACTTTTTGCTTAAAAAAGATTTATTCTAGCATAAACAAGAATATTTCTAGCTTCAATATTTGTTATATTCTGATATTGTCAAATATAGAGGTACTTCATTCTTGGTTAAAATTAATATTGTCGAGAAATCGCATATACGACTGAAAAATAAAAAATCTGATAATTGTATTTTAGATTTGAAATTATCTCAGACTTTTTATAAAAAAATATTTTTTTCTCAATATTAATAACAAAAATTGTTTTCATATTCCATCCTAGTGAGACATACTATATATATGTACCTATATAAAATAAATTATATATACTCTTAGACAAACGCTATACCTGGTTTCAATATTAGTTTCAACTCCTTGATTCTCGATAGTTGCATATAATAACATAATGACGATTTTGACCAAATTACGTATTACTTTGACTACTTACATCTTTATTTTCTTTGCTATCAAAGTAGGCAAAACTGACAATATCTGAACAAAAAGTGCATAATGCTCTTTGTAATGTGCAGTGAGATATCATTAAAAATAAAAAAAATGCAGATTTTAACTGCCTACCAACAATCAACTCTTTTGGGAAACCAACGAACTGAAAACCGTTACTTCTCAGGGAAATACCCTGCCGGATTCTAAATTATATCAGTTCCATCAGCTCATTTTACAAGTCGCACAAAACTGCAAATGAAAAACGCGATATTGCAATGCTGTCTTTTGTTTCGCTAGCTCTGGTTAATTACTCATAATGACAAACTTTTATTGTAGAACACCAGCCACTGGTCCATTCTTAACGATAGAGCATTGCCAAATAAGATTAAATGTTGTTGGAGACTACGTCAATTAGACCAATGACGAAGGTTGAATAGACACGTGTTTTGTTTATAGGAGGTAGTCTCTTTTGAGTCTACACAGACTTGCAGATGATAAATAAAAGTTAATTGCTATAGTCATTGCTACATCATCGAAATTATTGAACAACGTGTTATACTGTTTTTCATATTGGCGGTGCTGCTTTTTTTTCTAATAAAAATAAATGCTGAGCATTCCTAGAATTGTGAGGAAATACGATAATGAAGTTGGTATTTAGATGACTGGTCAGCAAAAAGTTCTCCTTTTTGTCACCTTCTGCTACCCTTGGTGAGGGTTCAAGAACGAATTGTAGAAATATAAAACAGAATAGATCAGAGAGAAATAACTATTTTAATAGAAAATTTACCACGTTTATTTGAATCACTTAAAAAACCTAAAAACAGTAACCTTAAAAAACAATTTTTGAAAAACTGAGAATTTTACAATATTTAAATAAATTAAAAACCTAGTGTTTTTAGATTCTTAGGACAAACAAGTTTTTTTTGTTCTTAAGATGCCTTGAGCATTAGTTTTTAGAATTTTGTGATACTTTTTTTTTATCTCAAAATTTCAAACTGATGCATTAATATTGTGGAGAAATGTAGATCTCAAAGTTCTTATTCAAAATTATCTAAAAACATCTAATAAAAAGTAAGAAATGTTTTCCGATTAGACAATACAAATCGAGCCTGTTTGGCGTTTATTCATGCATCAGCTGTGAGATTTTTTATTTTTTATTGCATGCAAATATATTGCAAAAAAGACATTTTAAATATTTGTCAAATAGAAATTTTAATTTTTAAGTTTGACGTGTGGGAGCTGATAACGTGGTGTAGTCGACAACTGAGTCTCGAAAAGAAAATATTTTTTTGCTTCAAAGAAAAGTAAATTTTCGATTAAAGTTGCAAGTTTTTTAGTCTCTTATCAGCTAAGGATGTAAATTTTAGTTATTTCAAAACTGATTAATCGTGTTAATCAATAAAACTCTTGCTATTATAATCTTAACAAAATAAGGCAGTAATTTAACTTTTTTCTTTAAAGGACTTTGGATGTTTGTAATAAACGTAAGTAAACTTGTCGAAACCACTTAACATCCCGTTTTTCTAGCACCTTAGAATCCCAAAGGACATGACAAAGTTGAAGAAAAATGGACTGCTTTAGATACGATGTCCAGTCAAAGGAATTGTTTGGGATGGACTGGATCTACGATGTTGATATTGCATTTCTCATTCTTTATAATGCAACAGGAGAATGTCCGGCTGAAATTGAGTTTTCAGGAGCGTATTCAATAAAATTTTATATACATGTAGTGAAAAGAATTTGACCATCTAGAGCACACAAACTAGAACATTAGCAGTAAACTTTTCATTTTTTTTAAATAAAAAAAAATGTGCCGTAAAGTGTGTAACAACAGAATTACCTAATTAAAATCTAAAATTTAGCCAGCAACTTATTTTTTTGTAAAACTTTTTGTTGTAAAATATAAATCAAAATTGAGTCACTCGAAGGCGAAACAAGACAAGAAAAATTGAAAATTTTTACAATAAGAGATTTGTAGTATAATTAATTGAAGAAACCGTCTCTTATTTTAACTTTTAGCTAAATTCTTGTAAAAAATATAATTGTATAGTTTCTAAACTATAATAATATTAATAAAATACAAATATCTGATGTAAGATCTAATTTAAAAAAAAATATCGCTTACTTCTAACCTTGAAAAATTTTTTTTTAATTGCTAATACTTGAAGTATAAACTATCCAACAATGAATCAATTTTCAATAACTGAAGATATAACGTAGCATACAAAGTCAGAAACTGGCATTTTGCAAAACGGGTATTTTTTTTGAAAGTCGAGTAATTGCAACGGCTCATAGTTGTTAAACTACGAGCGCTAGAAAAATCGTTTTCAGACTTGTAAACCATGAGATTTAGAACGTCACACTGATGGTTATAAATTTTATTGTACATTTTAATTAAAATGTACAATAAAATACAATAAATTTTTACAAATGTAAAAATTTACTTAATTAAGTAAATTTTTATATTGGCGTTATTACTAATACTAAAAAACAATTTTAAATTCAGAAATGAAATTTTTGCCAAAATTATAATTGTCAATTTTTCAAATTTTTTAAATTAAAAAAAGTCTTGAAACATTGCTATCACTAACTTTGCGGAAAATTCACTTTTAGTATTAGTTTTTTGTAGAAACATTTACAATTTCTATATTTATTTGTCATTTGAATACATTTATAGTAGATAATTAATTAATTTTTGTTGATAGTAATAAAGCTTGTATTAATTATTATCTTCTAAATAACTAAATTTTGGTTTTCTACGCTTTAAAATTTATTTGCAAAAGTAAAAACAAAGTGCATGTTTAATATGGCACGATTTTTGCTTTTAAAGACACTTTAAAATCAATCATCTATTTGTTTTGATATTTTTGATAGTTTTTATTGTTTTTATATTTGTGGTTTAGAATGTCTAAAAGTGTTTGCCAACCTAGTTTTGCAAAGATCATTTTTCGGCCTAATAAAACACTTCAAAAATGATGCTTTTATGCCGCCAGTCATTATAGACCGTTTTGCAGGATTTAAAATTATACCACTTTTTCGGTCTAGTACTTACAAAAGTGACGTTTATTAAAAGTTTACTAGAAGTGGGATAGTAGCATTGATTCTTAATCAAAAGAGAAATCAAAACCAAGCATTGCATAAATAAACAAATAAAACCTGTAAGCAAACAATTTTTTTAGTTTATTTTTATGCAAATGTAATGACGTAATGCAAATGATTAACTTGTTGCTGATGACTCCAAAATTGTTATATATACCACCTATATATTCCTTTAAGTTCCCCGGGCGAATAACATTTTTAAGACAAATCATTTAATAAATACTAAACAGCAACTTTCTTTTTTAACTTTGAACATAGTCTAACATGAAGTATACAATTTTAAATAGAAAATTTTACAATTTCTATATTTGGAAGCACAGTACTATTATGTAGTAAATAATAAGTAACTCTGTCAAAACTGGCAAATATATAATAATAAATTATTTAGCTGAAAAAATACAAATAATGCATTTATATAATACCAATCAGAGCATAAAATATATGCGTGACGTTTTTTTTGTCTTTTATTCTGATCTACCAATTTTATCAATTGGAACCATTTTCAATATTACATATATCAAAATTCAACAACCACGGTTAAACATCACAAGAAAGCAAGAACAAATTATATCTTAACAGAAGAAAAATAAGTTAAACATCTTATGTTATGCAAAAAATTCTATATTTGGATTGACAATGATTAAGCAACTATTTTAGAAATTTTTTGTTTTTAATCTGAAAAGTGTTGATAAAACTTAAATATGAAGTCTACCAGTTTACAAATCACCAACAATTAAGTAATGAAGGCAAAATAAATATAATTGTTTGCTTCAGAATGCTCAATTTGATAAATTACAATATTAAAAAAAATAGTGTATTCAGATCAAGCATAATTTATGCTGGATTCTAGTTTCTATTAATTCACTTATATTTTTATAATGTTTTTCTTTACTGCATCTTTTCTTACATCAAGAACTTACCCACACTTTCAAAATTCAAAAGAAACGCAGTGCAATTGTAGATAGAATTTACTGATAATACATTAATTGACTAATTTTTTATTGAAAAGAGCTTGCATTTAAATTTATTCTTGAGCTTACTTGGTGCAAAAAATAATTCAAACAAATACTAAAGTTAAATGTCAAACACGCCTAGTACCAAATAATAAAATATATTTACCATATAAGCTCAAGCAGCAATGAGGTCTAGCCAGAATAAGTTTCGTCTCTAGCGTGGTTTACACGTCGAGTTACCGTGTTTGTTCTCATTTGTATTTCTTTGTCCTGATGACGCCTCCATCGATAGAGTGCGAAACGTCGACAATTTCATTAAACTTTTCGACACGGTCTTTTCCGAAAGATGTCAATATTTCAATGACTTCGGGCCGTGAAAGCTTTTCTTTTATTAATATTTATTTACGTTATAAATGCGGTAAGCTTCATTTTACAGCGCAACAACCGTACTTTTTTGTTATTTTGTGACAGATTTTTATTGGTTTTTAGTTTTCTCTGCTTAGTTGCTAATTAACTTTTTTATTAAAAATCGATAATTTAAATGTGAGTAAACTTATTTTTCTAAAAAAAGTTTAAAATTCTCAAAATTGCAAGACTTTGTATCAAAACATATGGAATCTCGCTAAATCAAGTTTTAAATAGCTTATTATACCACATTTCTAAGAATTGGCTTTGATTTTGAATACGGTTTCATATTGTTTATGTTAAGTATGATTGTAAGTGGCAAAATTAAAATTTAAATTAACATTATTTATTTATTATTTAAGTTAATTCTTGATTCTAAAAACGCAGAAAAACAAAAACTTTCAATTTTATGTCTTTGATAATTTCTTGTCTAACTATATATAGCACACTAGATTTCTAGTTTTATATTCTTATTCTTTGAAAAATTTATTGAGTGTTACGGTTTATTCTCTTTCAATGTTTAGAAAACATTTGCCTAAAAAAGTTTTTCAAACAAAAAATAATGCATTAATTATAAATAAATGCGAATATTTGTTAAGTTTTAATTACTTTTTAGTTCTAAGTAATAAGTTTAGTTTGGGTGTGATTTTTTCTACGTTTTACGAGAGAAAACTACAAATAATATTGTATGAATTATTTAATAGAATTCACAACTATTTGTGTGACTAGAGAACAAATATAAGAATATGCCTTTCATATAAAACTATGAATATTATAAATTTGATTTTTAAAATTTTGTAAATTTTATTCACTGAAATTATTATAAAAATTTTACCAAAAAAGTTAATTTTTAAAAGTTGATTAGAAAATCAAAAAATGTGGGTTTTTGGGACGTGTAAGAAGCTGGATTCGTAAAGCTCAAAAACGCATTTTTTGTACGAATAGAACATAAAATTTTTGTTTAAAACGGGTTTTTGCTAACAATGTTTAGTAAAAGAATTCAAATGAAAACAAGTTGAGCTTCAAATATAATATTTATCAAGTGGTATCAAGCTCAACAACATTGAAGATCAAATAATTTTTGGTTTTAGAGGACCAATATGTTGTGGTGAAGGCAAGTAATATCCGTAGATGGTTTACTTTTTGTACGAAATTCTTTGTGAATATGATGTCTTATTTATGTTGTTGGAGAAAAAAAACATTGTGTTCAGTTTGTACATCTACTACTTTTGATGGCTTTGGTGGCAAAGAATAGTAAATAGGTCAATAGTCGGAGTTGCTATTATGTGCAACTGACAACTTTAAAGCTTAAAGCCATTATTGCGCAATGAATTTTGTCTGGATTATTTTACAGTCTTTTATTGTAAAAATTGTTTAAATTGTTTTAGGAATTAGGTATAAACAAAGAACATGTCTGGAGACCTGGTAAGTTTGAAGTAGTTCTTAAATAGTAACAGTAGGTATATTACCCACTAGTAAAGTTAATTAAATAATAAGCTTGGTTTTAATGAAAATTATTTTAGAATAATTGAGAGGCTATTTGGAGATTCGATAGATAGATAGTTTTAGCAGTAAAATTGTGTAGGTATGAGACATTTTTGGTTTTAGCCAGTTGATGAGGTTGCATTAGTCCGGTCCTGTTTGGAGTTGGGAGTTGGGTGCTAGTCCATTCCCTATCACCCCTGGGAAAGCGATGCGTGTGTGCACTGCCAAGTGTTTGCTCAAAGATGTTATTGATTTTCAAGTTGTGCGGGCGCTGTCCTGTCCGTCCGGCAGCAGCTCCAGCGGCCAGGCTCCATCAGCGCGCTAAATTGAAATCTTTCAGATGTGTGCCGCTGTGAGGCTTTGTGTCGCCCCAAGCTCTGCACTCCCAACTCCCACACCTTCTCCCTATACTCTCTTTTCTCGCAACTTTCCTCTAACAGTAAATATCGTTTCTCTTCCATAATGAGGTCCGGCGCTGTCCGGCAATTTGCGCGCGCGCGCGACGCATCTTTTCTCGCGACTTCAGACGCAAAAATTCAATATTAATATCCGTCCGTGGGTGCGATGCGATGCCCGATGCGAGTTAGGGCGGAGTGAAGAAGTCCGCATTGCGCCACATTCACCAATAGCAAGACGTCCAACCGACCCCGCGAAAAATGAATATGATAGATTTATGGATGTAATAAGCGTCGCGACGCTCATTGGCTGTCTTACTGACGCACCGGTGCGTATGGCGATTATTGCCGGGCAAGCATACGGATAGCATAAACATTTCACCGGAACTATAAAATTTTGTCGCAAAGCCTTCTTAATCGCTGTGTTAAACACAGCATTCACAACATCCAGAACTGTGCATCTAGTTCACAACCACATATTTCCTCTAGGTGTTTCATTACACTTTTTACTCTAACTCTACAAGATTGTGAAATAAGAAACTTGTTTCTTTGTTTTAATTTAAAGTAAATATTACAGACTTAAAAAAAGTTTTTAAGATCTGATTTCTAAATATTTAAACAAACTCATTAAAGCTTACTTATTTACTTTAATTTTAAGATGCCTTCTTTTCTGTTTGATTATATTCCCAAAGGTAATATTACATTTACAAAGAAAATATTTATAGAAAAAATTAATAATGTAAAACATATTTTTATAATAAATAATAATAAGCTAATTGTAATAACAGTGAATTTATTCAAAATTTAAAAACTTTAATTAGAACTATTCTGATACACCCAAACGATACTTCTGCCGGAAGTTGGTGAGAGAAATGAGTGTCTTGCAAATTTTTGGTGATGCTTCAGAAACAGTTTAGGATTACTTTGTTTGAGTGCAGTAATACTAAATTTTGACTCGATCAGGCCTGTAGAAGATGGTCACATCCATCCAACATAAAAAGATCTTATAATCTCCAAGCAGCTGAACCAATTTTTTTAAATTTAAACTAGATGACTTTTGCTTACGTCAGATTTTAAACCAGAAGTTAAAATCAGCTCATTCTTTTAGTTTTTAGAATGCAATAGACGGCCACACAGATACACAAACCAATTTATAATTCTTTTCTTTTTACGTCCAAAGTTAAATAATATAACAAATTAAAAATTTTAATAAACCGACTCCAATGTAATTAGGTATTTATTTAGTTATTTATTAAATTAAATTAAATATGCTTTAATGCTTAATTTCCTTAAATTAATTAAATAAATTAATTAAAACATAAAAATTATCAACACTGCAAGTAAAAAGATTTTCTGGTATTTTCTGAAAAATCTATAGTAGTAAAGTCATCGTAATTACGGGCTATTATAGAACATCTAAAAATGACGAACAGTATCAAGAACGGTTTACATTTATAGTTGTTAAAGCTTGAAGACTATTGTTTGAAACACGACTATTGTATGGGAACGGTAACCTCTACCGTTTGAATTTTTGATGATCGGCGGAAAAACTGGAACTGAAAATATTGAGTGAGCGGCTTTTCTATGGTTTTTATGTTCTTTTTTTCCAATGAAGTTTGTTGAAAAAATCTTTCATAGTTCCACGATTCTATCAAAAAATCTTTCAAATAAATTAGAAGAAGCTTGAAACGAATGTTTCAAGCGACAATAATTCCAAAAAAAAAATTATAAATGTTGTACAATTAATTTTAATAAATAAGTTGCACTTTTTTCATACCGTTTTTACACTAAACGGTAAGTGAATTAGTTAGCGTGATTTAGCAACCAGTAAGAGCAACGCACTGTCGCAGAAATAAGTTTTTTAAACTGATTAAAATAACCAATTGCCTCGTTAAACGCGACAACTAGAATGCGGCAAAGAAAAAAGTTGCAAAAAGTCACAACAACTATGATAGCTATTAGTAATATCTACACCATTGTAGCAGAGTTTATTATCTACCGCTAATGGTCCAATGACGTTTTTAGAAGTAGTTGAGAAGCCAAAGATTCTATTCTCTGGAAGTAAAATATAACTGGAATTAAAAAATTTAAAATTATATACCAATGTTGTTAAAAAGCAAAAACGTGATTATATGAATTTACACAAAATATCTGACCAAAGTACCTAATATCGTTAAAAAAAATGTATTTTAGTTCCAACAATTGTATTTGGAAGTTAGTTATCGTATTTATTAAAATATAATAATAGTTAAATGTAATATTGAAGAATCTTAATAAATTATCAAGATTATGATTATCAAGCAGATCTTGTTGCATTGAAACATCACTATAAATATATACACGTCTGATGGATCATAAAAATTAAAAAATCTAGATAGTGACTTAGACCAATTATCTTTTTTACCAAATTTTCTAGTTTTATGTTATTTAATTAAATTATGTGGATTATAAATTGCTTTAATGGAAGATAATTTTTTATTAATAAATTATTATTATAATTAAAACTGAACAAATCAAGCAAACTATGAGCCGCAAATAATTTTTATTTGCACAAATGTGCAATTCATTTGTGTCATGTGACATATTTTTATCATGTTAGATCAATTAGTTTTTAATTCAATATATATTATATTAGCACATTATTAATAGTCCGGTTTCAGTAATTTTAACCACATAAGACAAGTGTATAAATACTAAAATATACTATTAAACAAAAACTAATTTTTTTGTTAAATATTGAGAAAAAAAAAATGTTTAACAAAAAAAACTAACTATAAAAAATTGAAAAATGCACTAAAAAGAATAAAGTAATTGCGTCGACTTGTATGCTTAATCACCAAGTATAACAATCACCTTATTTGTATACTATAATGTACAATTATTGTTATTTTTCGTCGGTGTCAGTCACGGTAGGATGAACGCTCGCGTCCGTTTGCTTGCGCGCCGCGTAAGTTTATTTTAAATATTGCGTATGTTAATTTTATGATTAGTATATAATAAGATGTTCTGATCAGTATGTATATATATATATACTTATCATAATATATACAACCTTCAACAAACTTACCTTGACTGACACCGACTTCAAAAATCAAATTTAAATGGAACCAAATGTAAAGCACCAGCTTCCAAATAAAAAGGAAAAAGTTATGAGGTATTACGCATTAAAAAAATACAGTCGGACTGAGGACTTTCTCATTTTTTTTAAAGTCGGTTAAAAAGTATTGCTATTTTTAAAAAAAAGTTAACTATTGCCTTACAATAATGTATAAAAAAATACTAAAAATAGACACTTGTTTCCAACATTTATCTATCTGACGTTAACGGATTTTAAATTGCTAAAACCACATTATTAGTTATAGAGTTATAATGTTTCAAGTTTTTGATAAGACAGGTCAGGTCAGGTCAACTACTCATGTCTACAACTTTTTTAATTTTTTTTTATATATATATTTTGCATTTGCTAAAACAGTCTGAATCAGTAGAGCGTAATCACTAACAAACAAAATGTCAGTCATTTTTTAGATTCACCACTCTTTCATTATCTTTAACGCTTTTCCAGAGCATTTTGCATAACCCTGAAAACGCTGTCTATCAAAAGTAATTGAACTGCGTTTAAAAATTGAAAAACCTGAAATTGACGGTCTGAAGAACACGCTCACAATTCGTAGGATGTTTTTCGATCTGCCATCTATTAATAAAATCATGATTTCCACTCGTGCACGTCTGATATATTGTCTGTATCTGACAGGATTAATTTACCTTTTCGAAAAGCACCTTTGATGTGTAGTAGCACGTCAATCAATAAATTTTTAAATTGGATTGCAATTCCAATTGTTTTGAAGTAAAACAACACTTTTGTCTTTTCCTGTCAATGATTCAATTCAAAAAGTCTATGTTTGGTCAATATTAGGGGATGTCCACTGCCAAACTTTTATCGCAAGCTCTCTAAAATCCCTGAAACTTCTTTCTTACCTCGTTTAGCCTGAAGCTCTACGTACGAAGCGACATTGAGAGAAAGGTAAATACGGCTGAATGTAGAACGACAAAGAAAGCTTTTGGAGATGAGATTTGCTGAGAATCTGCGGGGCATAGCACTGTCGTCTTAAATAATCCAACTGGACGACGGCTGCATATTCCCTGAGAAAACATACCACTGAAATCGCAAAACTCTTTCTTGAGAAAACACTTAGCATGCTTTTAGCTTTTTTGTTAAATAGCTTAGACGTTATCCATTCTCTATATTAAAATATATAAGCATATAAGCTATATTATAATAGTCAAATAAGTAAGTACTTTGACAAAAATTATTTTAGAAACTTCTGCACTTACATTTTTAGTAATCATAATAACTGCACTTTTAAAAATTAGTAAAATTGACTATTTTATTTTTGAAAAGCGCTTAAAAAATACGGTTTCTTATAACAGAAAAAACCTGTAAAAGTACAAACCCTTAATAATAATATTAAGAGCTGTATCTTATTTTTTATTGAAATATATTTTTTATTTTGGTACTTTAACATGTACATACATGTTATTGCAAAAAAAAGATTTTCTATAATTTTTGGGATGTCAACTTTTTCAAAAGTTACTTAAAATCAAATATACATTTACGCAGATTTTTTTTAAAAATTTTTATTTATAAGAAATTGGCATACAAACGGTTTCTTATAACAAAAATAAAAAAATTGTAAATGTTTGAGCTTTAAATATTGATAATAAGACCTGTCTCAGAGCAATTTTTATTTCTCGCTTAGGTAAATCAGAATAAATGATTCTACAGTATCAATTATTCTAGTGTATTTTGTTTATAAAAATTAATATATAAATAAGAAAATTTATGGTGTCGGCGTTTTTTAGCATCTACTCAGTATATTAATAATCACCTACAGTACAATACTGCAAAATAAAAATAGCAATAGTTAATATTATATAACAGACTCGATTTAAAGTGCTTGCTTTTTTTACTAATTTATGCAACAATTAGAAAGTGGCATATAATTTTTAAATCTATATATTTTTTTAGAACAAAACGTTATTTGTTTTTATTTATTGGATATGACACGTAATTGAATAGTTACTGGTCGAGATGAAAAACAATAAAACAGAAATAGTTGTTTTGCAAATAACAGTTTAAGTACACCTAAATATAATGTCAATAACACCTTTTATAAGCGTAAAAATAAGACAAATTATTAGCTAAATATTTGATAACAAATGTATCAAAAATAATTTAGACATTTTTCAAGGTCTATAATATAGGTATAATTGGTAATAACAAAACCATACTTTTTTAAGAAAATTGAGTTTGCGGATGAATGTAGGATTTGCTATAGTTTTGACGTTTACATAAAGACAACGTGCAAAAATTAATTCTCATATGTACTACCAAACGATCGTAGGTGTCACAAGTGTCTTAAACTGTGTAATTTGTAAGGCAAGGTTTATTGCTTAAAATTAAAAAAATTTAACTTGTACCGTAGCTAGAAAATGATTTTTGCAAATAACAAAAAAATATAGAATTAGAAAATGTTTGTAATCAAAGCAAATAAATAGAAAGTTTTTCTTATTTTTCTTTTTTTAAGGGAAAATATATAAAGATAAGAAAAATATATTTAAAAATGGTCAACTGAAGCCAGGAAGCGGTTTAAATCTTGCCTGAAATATTCTAATTAAACATACATATGCCACATTGAAGAAAACCTTGTAAAGTGTTTGATCGTACTAAAAAAGCACGAGTACTTTTTGTGCTATTGATTACCTGATGAAGATTACGTCAGTAATCTAAACGTTGCAACAATTGATAAAAGTCTTAAACGTTTGCTTTCAGTTCGTTTCAATGTTGTAATATTAAAATTCCAAATATACAAAAATTTTATTTCTGTAAATAATTTTTTTCAATGCATTATAAATTTTAAAATGCATTGTAGAATTCGTAGAATTCTTCCGACTGTTTATTACACGATTTTTTCGTACGACTAAACACTTTACATATCATGTATGATATACATGATATAAGTGACGATAAAATGTACAAAATATAAAGTTTAAACTACAATTATGGTAGTAGTGTTTTTATCAAGAAACTACACCTTACTTGTATTTTAAATTTTATATATTTTGTCTATTTTATAATCACATATCATGTATAATATTTGCTCTATCTATTGCCTGATGAAGATTACATCAGTAATCAAAACGTTGCAACAATTTAATTGACATAAACATTTAACGTTTGTTTTCATTTTAACACCCTAAAACCACAAAATTTGCTCTCATAACATAATTAAGGGCAACAACTAAGTTGGGAAATTTGAATAAACTTAAAAAAGTTAAAACAAAATTTTTTTCAATTATGTACTTTTTTTGTATTTTGAGGGTTAATTGTTATTAAATCGTTTTCACACGTATAGTTAAATGAGTTTTCAATTCGATGGTGTCACCGGATGCTAATTTGGAACTCGTCTCACAGGCTGCTGAACGGTCTTTACATTATGAAATACCGATTTTAAAATATGTTTACTTAATTTTTTTTATATGATTGGTTGTCATTTAAATGTTAGATACTATATAACGCTTTTTAAATTTATCAGAAGTTTATAATCAGAGACTTTTTTAATTTAGACTTTTAGTAAGACCTAAAGAATAAGGGTCTGGGATACGATGGTAGATAGTGGTCCAGGTGGGAGAGGCTGCTATTGTATATATTTCTTCCTTTCCCTTTCCCCACTCGGAAGAAAAGCACTTTCATAAATCTGGTGCAAGATATATGTGCTCACAATTTCCGGGATCCGGCCATTAAGCTGCGCCCGGAGCGAAAGCGGAGCGGTGTTAGATCCACCATTTCCCGTCTACTTTATTTGCTGTTTGATTTTGTCTATATAATATTTAAACTTGAAGCAGAGACGGACAATTCCTAAAGGCACATCTATTTCTCGATGGTCCATTGCGCCACGTCCAACTCTAATTCTCAGAGAAACAAAGAAAACAAGAAAATCCCGACGAACTTGCGTAGATTGAAAACGGGGAGAAAAATGACCGCTGTCCAGCGCCTCATTCCGTTAAAGGAAAACTTATCAAACTTTGATGACCGCGCCTCGAGATATACCTCTAGCACATTCTCCAAACTCAACTTTCTTGAGAAAAGAACAAATAACTAAAACAAAAGTTTGATTCAGAGCCGACTGCAAACACCTGGATGTATAAAACTCAAACTTTTTACGACGTTTACAATTCTATATTGCTCCTGCTTACTTGAACACCACCTTTCTTCTTCAATATTCGAATTAAATCTTTATGATTCCTTCTTTTATTACTCAAAAAGATTTATTCTGTATACAACATTTTTCAGAATTGTGTTGTTTGTTTACTATAAATCTAATCAGTATATACAGTTGTGGTTTTAGTTTGAAATCAAACGACATCGCTTTATTGTCTATGAACTAAAATAAAAAGCACTAAAACAGTTTCTCAATAGAATAGATGGCGTTATGTTGACTTTTTTGATTTTTTTTATGAATATTTATTGTTAGTAGGTAATTTATAAACAATCTATGTTATAAATTTAAAAGATAAGCTAACCTATGATTGTGATTATTTTACATTTGCAAAATTACAATATTTTTACAAAGAAGCGGAAAGTAGACCGTCATTTTAAACAAGTTTTTAAACTTATTAAAATTGTATGTGATTTAATTTGCAACGTTGATCAATGAAATAGCAAAAAATGTTGCAAAATAGCTACTCACAATCGTGTGTGAAAGCATTTAAACCTTCTCTTAAGTAAAAACCATAAAAAAAATAAAGAAAACTGAATATTTGGCAGCTCAAAAAGACGTATAAAATACTTACATTACACATGACAACAGGAATAGAAAAGACAAAAAAAATTTGAAAAAAAAACCTGTATAATATTGCACAAAGAGAGTAATTGAGCCAAAAATTATGAAAAGTTATTAAAATCTTCTAACAACAAAAAAACGTATTAATGATTTTTGTGTAAAACAAAAGCAAAGTTTAAATTTTGAATACCATTTCATTATTACCAAGACTCTAGAGCTTAATTTTGACTTTTATGTTTGTTTAAGCTCAATAATAACTATGAGACATTCACAGCAGTTTAAAAATAGTCTTAAACAAGAAAAGACATGCGAATAACACTAAATTTGAAAAGACAAGTAGTCTATGCGAATAACACTATAATATTTGCATTTTCACAGAAGCGAAAATAATATTTTTTTGTGCCTTGCGCCTGCAAAACATAACTTTCAACGTGTCCTAAGCCGTAATGTGTGCTGGCTGGGTTATCGATTTTTTCAGAAAACAGCAATTTTTCTTTTTAAGAACGCAAATAGGTAACTTTTGAAATGTCAAAGCAAATATTTTTTTTTTAATAAACAGGACATCTGGATTTTTTACTTAGCGTTGCCATAACATGGAAAAAACTTTTTTTTAATAAAACATTCATTTTATTTTTTAAAATAAAAAGTTGGCAGCGGCACAAAAAATCTTGTAAATCACACCTCCGAAAACGCTTTTGCAAGGGCTTGTAGTTTGAGGGCCAAAGCCGAATCTTGAGGCCCCTAAAATCACTCGCCTTGCAAAATGCCTGTTTCCGGCCTTGTGATTCAAATAACCATAGTAAGAAATTATGACAAAATTTAAATTGCGCGCTAAATTAATGTCTCAAAAATTATGACAAATTATGACAATTAAGACAATTGCTGAAAAAATGCTATTTACCAATTTCATCTTATGTTTTAGATTCCAAAAAAGTTTTCTTATGTGTCTGCCGGTTCAGGCATGAGCCTGTCTAGTTTAATTTGAAATTGCAATTATTATTACCTACCGTTAATACTAATACTTGGAAATATGTATACAAACTAACAAAGAAGAGTTTCAATGTCTTTTATAGACTAAAATGGTTTTGTAACTTTTCATAAACATTGTGTTTCTTACGTCAAGTAAGTCGTTTTATTGACAACTAATGTTAGAATTGAAGATAATAGGCGTACATTAGCAAGTGTCGACGTTGTAAGGTGAAAGATGTAGATACGTTTTTCAACTCTACAAAAAAAACAAAATTAGCTCTTTTCCAGAGATTTCTTCGGTTAATCTCTGTAGATGATACGTGTTAGTACTTCCAACGCGTGGCCGGTTACCAGAAATTGAATTTTTCTAGATAAGAATGGCAGGCTTGGAGTTCTCTCAAAGACTGTTCGAGAGCGGATATTGACAGCCAGAACAATTGAACGCTCGCAAAATGAGATAAAGGAAACAAATACAGAAAGTGAGGTAAGAGGTGGGAGCAAAAAGGGATAAACAGGGAGCTCAGGGGTCGAACCTACTCATTCACAACAGCAATACAAAAGATTTGTTGCATTCTCTGAAAATCTAATATTTTTATTGGTTTCAATTAATTAACTATTAATTATTTATACATGTTGTAGGACTTCTTAGACATCTTAACGTTATTATTGTAAATTTGTCTAAATTGTAATAAAGATGAACTATAACCGAACAAATAAAATTACTATTATTTACAAGAATATACTAATTAAATTCTAAAAAAACTGGAGTTAATTGCAATTAAAAATCAAGATGTTTGATTAGTTGTTCTCGCAAATTCAACCAATCATGTATGGAATTAGCTTTAATTTTAATTAAATATTTAATTCGGCTTCTATAAACCTATCTTTAAAAAATCATTTAGAGCCGGTTTTATCAACATCTTTTAGATTTAACATCAGACTAAAAACAATAAAAATGTTGCTGTAGTATTCAAATCGTATTCAAGCAGGTAATCGTTTAACAAACTTAACAGTTGTTGATGAAACCGCATCTAACGATTAAAATAATAAAGCCAACTTGGAAAACTTACGTAACTATAAACTTTATTTGATTTTTGAGATGTAAAATATTTAGTGTAAAAAGAAAGTTTGGTTATTATCATGAATTCAATAACTCATTTTCAGTATTATTTTCAAAATAGTAGCTTATTTAATAAAAAAAATGAGTTATGATATTTAACTGACACATTCATTTCTAATTTTTACTTTTAGAAATAGATTTTTTTGTTTTGTTTTTAAGTTGAAGTAACATGGTTTTGAAGTTGACAAGTTTAAATCATTGAGATATCTTTTTGGAGTATTTAGAAAATAAAATGGTTATGATACCTAATTTAAGTAGTATTTTTTTATTTTTAGCAGAGTTTATAGCTTTTTTGATTTTAATTGAGATCTATTGAACAAAAAATGTTGAAATTGGTTCACATCAAACGAAAAGCACAAATATAAAAAAATATATATTAATTAAAAAAAATTTAAACATTTGGGAAATACCATTAATAGCAATGAAAACTTAACAGATGGATACTTTTAAAAGTAAATATTTTTAATTTATTTTTATAGAAACTTTTTAAAATTTACTAATACATTTTTTTCGGACAACATTTTCCTGCTTATTTACGCGCAGGAAAATTGAGTTTGCCGGACTAGTACTGTAAAAACTTTACAAGACGCAAAATAAAAAAGATACTCTAGTAACTATAGTTGCCAACAAAATTGAGAAACTTGATTTTTGTGGAATTTGTAAAAAAAATTCTAAAATTTGTTATTTTCGTCTTTTTTTACGATTTCCGGAAAAAATTAATACAAAACACGTCAGTAAAATTTCTTACTTGACTCGGAGCTTTAAAATACTTGGCACAAAGTGCCTCGTATTTCAATTTAGCTCCTCTTCAGTAATGTGAAATTTTCCTGACTTTTATGTAAATAACTATTAAAAACAATTGTTAGAGTTTTTAAATATATTTAAAAATACATTTTTCAAAGATCTATAAAAATTTTTAAATGATTTTTAAAAAATTCATAAAATTATTCAAAATAATCTAAAATTTTTATTAAAGGTTTTTAAAACAAACCTAAAATATTTCAAAACTTTATATTATAATTATTTTGAAAAACGTTTAAACTTATAAAATTGTTTGAAGAAATTTATAGTTTAAAATAGATTTAAGTTTTACTAAAACATTGTTTAAATTTTTTTTAAACATTTTTTAATGTTATAAATTTTGTAAATGAATATTTTTTAATTTTATAAAAAAAATTTAAAAATAATTCAATTTATTATTAGACATTTTTTAAAAAACTTTAAATATTCTTAAATTGTTATAACATGATTTGAATAGGTGTTTTAAAATAAATTTAAATGATTTTAAAAAGATCAACTTTAATTTCAATAGTTTTCTAATGTTTTAAAAATTAAAGGTAATAATCTAATTTTTTGCTATAAAAATAAAAACTTTTTAAAATTTACTTATACATTTTTTAATTATTTTATAAACATTTGTTTAAAAATATTTAAAAATACTCGAAACTTTTTTAAAGAAATATAAAGGTTTTTTATTGTTTTTTGAAAAATTTATAAAACTATAAAAAACAATCCAAAATTTTTATTAAAAATTTTTTAAACTACCCTAATAAAAATTATTTTTAATTATTTAAAACTGATCAAGCTTACTAAAGTTTTTAAAATTAAAAAAAAAATTTGAGTAGATTCAACTTTTATTGAAAATTTTTTTAAATTTTTGAATTTTCAATTTTGAATCTTATAAAAACTGAAAATAATTCAATACATTCATTATTTGACCTATTTTGAAAAGCTTTAAAATTTTTTTGATAGTAGTATAACATGTTTTTTTTAGCTGTTTTAAACCAACTTTAAATAATTTCAAATAGTTTAATTTTGATTTCAATATTTTTTTGCTGTTTTAAGAATTTTTAAAAATTCAGTGTAAAAATTTTTACTTGAATAGAAAGAAGTATGCAGCAATGATTTTTTTATAGTACTAGATGCTGGTTTTAAGAAATGAAATTAACAATACAAGACATTATTAAGAAGACATTTTTTTAATCAACTGCTTGACAGAGTGCTCTTTCTGCATAATACTTGCACTGCATGTCATTTTTAAAACTTCTTTTGTGAGCCTTGGAAGTTTTTATTGTTATGGTATTCTAAGAAATGATGATAAAACTAATAAATTGAAATTGTGTCAAAATGAAACATAGAAAAGTGTTGAAAAACGAAAAATAATCGGTCCAAAATTTTCTTACTGTTTCAAAACAGTAATTATGACTCGGCAAAGCAAAACATTTCAAGTCAAAATTGTGTCAAAATAACAAAACCTACAATAAAGTGTTTGCTCTAATTTAAGTGCTGCTCAGAACTCTTAAAAAGATGATTTAAAAAAGGTTTTGAAAAAGAAAAAATTTGAACTGATGCAAGATTCTAAGTAGTCTTCTACAACACGGTCCAAGTTGAGAGTTTTAATGAGTTTTTCCCGTGTTCAAAACACATCTGTGCAATAATTAGGAACGAGAACGACGTAAAGTGCGAGCATCGGACATAATCTAATAATTGGAGTAATTGGAGAATGCGACTGTCAATAGCAGTTATATATCGATTGGGTTGAACATTTGTCATAGTGTGGTGGGTGCCGAGACCGGGACTGGCCACCGGTCAGTGAGGGACCTAGGGGGATGCCGGGGAGCTGCCGGAGTGCAAGGGGAAACTCTCTGATCAATACCCAGGTCTACCGCCGGAGTGCCAACAAAGCAACTATAACGGATTCTGGACTATTGTTCATCAGAAGATAAAATGAGAAAATGGATTTTTTCTCTCCGCTTCTCCCAACTTGTTTCGTTTCGTTTGTGTTCATGATTTTTCCTTGCCAGACTTTTTTATGCACGATAAAAGTAAATGAAAACATCTTTCACGATTAACAATTTCAAATATAATTTTCATTATGAAAGTGTACCATTTCTAAGAAACATTATGAATGCTGTTATTAAATTGAATATCGTTTGATAGCATTAGCATATTGACAAGTTTTCAAGAGCTTCTTTTGAATCCATTGTGAAAATTCTTCAACATTTCCGAATTAAAATATTTACATCTCATCTCTGTTGATTACATTTCCAATTCTGAAATTAATTTTCTCCGAGTAAAATGCAAAATCACAAGCAATCTCAAGTTCTAAAAACGAAATTATTTCCCCCCATTCACTTTGTCTCCAACTGAAGCCGAATCCAAATACTCAATCATTCATGGAAATGACGGATTTTAATGTTACAAAGTTTTAATTCTCTAGAAGAGGGTGGATGTCATTGGAAATATCTCTACATTTCCATTTAAATGTATTCAGGAGTTGGCCTGGTCGCCTTTTAGATGTCGAAATTACTCTGCTTTTTATATCTCCGCCGAGAACAGTATCAAAAGTTAATTTGTGGTAAAATCTGAGAGACTGCCTCTATTTACTCTCTAATGATGGAAATGTGCACTTCTTTGCTTTCATTTACGCTTTATATTTATGGATGTTCTTTTAAATTAAACATGAAATGGACTTCAACTGTACTTTGATGCTGTGTTTATTTTCAGTTCCTTTAAAGTTGTCAGTCTCTGAGCAACTTATTTGCTTTGTCATAATATTAACGCATCTTCTTAACACACACTGCAATATAGAAAATAAAATTTTATTAGCATTTTATATTCACTACCTACTTGATAGCACGTAGCATTATTATCTAATTATTTAAGTCAGACTTAATGTCATTTTTTTATATCCTTATTTGTTATACAACTTTTACAATTTATGCGTATTTTTGACAAAAAACTTGAATATTGTATTATTTAATATAAGATGACCACTTTTAATTTTATTTCTTTTCAACTTGGAATGTAGCGTCGAGAAAATACAATTTTGAATGTCAAGCTTATTCCTGCTATTTAAGTCTAGTGTTGTGTGTTATATATAGTTATATGTATAATATATTATATATTGTGTTATATACATATCTATATATATATAATATATTTACAATTTTAGAATTTCAACATTAATGTACACCTCAACACTAAAGTTATTGTTTTAGTTCATTTAAATTTTTTTTTTGATCTAAAAAAAAATTAAATAATAAAATTAAAGTTAAAACAGTAACTTTAGTGTTTTGGGTTACAAATAACTATTTTAGATCTATTTAAAATAAACATCAAAACTAGGCTGTTTTTATAGTAATTATCAATACTAAAAATTATAATAATTTTTGACAATTATGGTATTTACTAAATCTGTACCAAAAATAATACTGTAATATTTTATATCTACTAAGCTTTTATATACATATAAACTATTCTAGTAAAAGAATCAAAAACATTTAAGAAAACTACTTTTTTGAGTCGCTTTATATTTTTGAAACCAAAGTTCTACCAACAGTCTATATTTTATATTTTTTAAGAATTTTGTTCAGAGATTCAAAACAGACATAATAAATTTGCAAAAATATCCGAATAAAAGAGTCAAAAAACAA
Organism: Lagria hirta; assembly: GCA_947359425.1. Lineage (NCBI taxonomy): Eukaryota > Metazoa > Arthropoda > Insecta > Coleoptera > Tenebrionidae > Lagria > Lagria hirta. The sequence continues at coordinate 33,841,581 of OX375794.1, forward strand.
AGTTGTCAAATAAACTTAAACTTTTAATTTAATATAATTTACAAAGCTTTTATGTTAATATATTATTTTGTTTATAGTTCAGGTAGTTGACAAGTTGTCCAAAAACTGTGTCTAACGTTCTAAATCGCGGTTTAGAATTAATGCAGATTAGAAAAAGTTATTAGGTAAGTAATACAGCAAGTTTAATCAAATTAAAAATAATGTTTTTTTATATGAGAGTTAGGGGCTTAAATAGAAATGTTTTTTTTAGTAACGTGTGGGTCAAGATTTGTGTTACAGAGGTAAAGAGAACTTCCAAAACATATACTTATATTTTTAAAAAAACTTTAATTTTTTTTCTAAAATATTGCTTTTACAAACTAAAGAATAAACGTAAAGAAAGAAAATCTGCGATAAGATCTGTGATGTGTAATTTTTAATAGATGATACAAGTTTCTTTTTTTAAGAACTTTTTTGACGATATCTAAATTTTGAAGCACTTTATATATATAATTTTTTCAAAATTTTTTTTATCTAGGTTTTAAGAATGTATAAAAAAAATTAAAAGAATATAGATTTTATAGAAAATATGATTTGACGTATGTATGTACATATATAATTATGTATGAAGTTTTTTTCCTATAGTAAAGCTTGTTTACCAACGGTTTTGTAATTTTTATAGCATTTATTTGGAATGAGTATTTTTAGATTGTTGATCGCCGTCAATCAAACGTAGTTATAGATGGAAACGGAAATAATTTATTAAATTTGAAGCCTCCAGTGCCATTTACGTATGAAAAGTTCGACCACATTCATCACGCAAGCTGTCTCGCTTGGTCTGACATGCTTTGATGAGGGCTTTTTAAATATTGTATTTTAATCAAAATGCTAAAATGATTCCTTTAATCAGGTCAATTATTAATAAATTACAAAAATATTATGAACATTAAAATAAAAAGGTTCAATATCCAACTTTATTAAACTCTGTAAAAGAATAATTTGCTCTAGACAGTTTTTCTTTATTCGAAAACGAACACCCGATATTGCAATTATATAGCCACATTAATTTTGATTCTAGGAATGTTAATCGTAAATATTTTACTTCGGCGCCTGAATATTTATATGAACAAAGAAAATAGGTTTACGTTTTACGCGATATAATCTCTTAAGTCAACATTGTATTGTTATGAGCATGGCTTCTATCAATAGGTGCAGATGTTCACACATTCGGATTAAAATAGAAATTAAAATCTATCTAAATCAAACCCTAACGTAAACAATACAAAAACATTATTGCGGGGGAGCTCGAATTATTCTCTTGAACGAAAAAAACAAAAAACAGCTATTTCAAACAGCGAAACGTAATGAATAATATAAATTTCCAGCATCTGTGCTCAACTGCAAAAGGCGTAGGAATTAAGGGTGCACTGTTCTTTTATTTTCGGAATTCGCCTCGAATTTTCTGTTACGTACATTTGATTTTCGTAGTTCGAAACATTTGAGAAACAGGGATGGAAGAATTGTGGTTTCCCGGCTACAAACTACGCTGATATTTCTACAGAATTTGATGCTGACCACTGGTCAACTTCTCTCCCTGTTTTACGACTCCCCATCGAGTTATTGCTTAATCTCTCGGCTTACACTCTAATAACATACGCGAATGAGCTTTCAAATATAGTGTCATTAAGATCTTTCCCTATTTCTATAAGAAAAGGCAACATTAATAACATTTATAAAAACGTAGACATTTATTGAAATAAATATACATCAGCAAGCTTTTTGACGTAAAGCTTGTAATAACTAAACTGACTATGTGCTGTTTGTAATGCTAAGAAGTTTATTTAAGATGATTCTTTAGCTTCCATATTTTAAGAGAGCACTTTTATTAAAGTGAATCATTATATAAAATTTTCAAAAATATATATGTGACAAAACATGTTTAGCTTTAAATAAATAATACGGTTCTAATTTTGTTCATAATACAGTCAAGAAAAAAAAATGTTTTTTACAATGTTAGCTATCATTAACGTAATTTTAGTATATTTTATTATACTAACAGTCGCACTTTAAGATTACAAAATAATTTTTCACATATCTTATGGTAAAAACATAATTTATGAGTTCTCTTAAAGTTGTCTATTTATGGCATTCCTAATAAATAAAAACATGCCAGATTATGTGTTGGTATGGTTTACGTAGAATTGAAACTTTCCACGTCAAAAAACCTAACAATGTTTTCGAGAATCTAATTTTAAATATAAATCTTATGTATTAATTTTGCTGTCACCGAGTAAGAGACAAAGATGCTAATTTGCTTAAAAATTGTTTTCATATTTCATGTGTGTATAACAGTGTGTGTTTGTATTAATAATAGGTCGTAGCATATTTTCTATTATAAATTAATAAAAAAAATTTACATGTATAAGTTTTATATATATATATATATATATATATATATATAATTATGTATATGTAATTGTATATATAATATATAATATTGTATTGTCGACATTGCACGTAAATCATATGACATCCTTAATTTTATATGTTTTTTAATTTATTTATGTCCGATTAAGTTACGTAAACATAGTTTTTTGCGTAAAACAACAAAAAAGTCTACCCGATTAAGTGTCATAATTGCATTTTTCACGATTGTGCGTCACGCATTTTTTTCTACAACACCCTACCTCTTCTTATTCTAGTAAAGCGCTTTTTCGTATAGCTACTATATGTAAATATTATTAATTAACGATTAGGGAAATAGAAGAATGCAATACAAATTTTTGATTCAATGTGCTATTTCGTATTTATCTTTTCTTTTACCTAAAAGACGCACATTTTATTTTAAGATAACTTGTATATCAAGTATTTTCAACAATTTGAACAGGAAAGAAATTGTCTCTATTTGCAATTGTGTCTATTCCTTTTTTGTCCAAAAGATCCAACGTAGCAACACGTCAATGTTTAAAGTAAAAGCGCACTGTTCGTGAGTTTCAACTAAGTGTTAATTTTATGTGACTAATAAGCTCCAATAAGCGCAAAACATGTTTCAAATTTGTTTTTTTTGGTCATTCAAAATGGCACACACATTGTTTGTGAAGTTTTCAATATTTTCTAATTATTTCTCAATTATCAACCTCTCTGTGTCTTGAATCATTATTTATCATTTATCTTAAAAACTATCAACTTTATGAAGATTGTTAATATTAGTTGCATACTTTTATGTAGTTGTGATTCAGAAGACTGTAAGAATATAATATATAAAAATGATGTTGATAATAAATAAATACTTGTTTTTAAATCTTGTTTTATTATTTTATACTTGTCTATCTATAACCTTCGTTGGAAGAAGTTATTCAATGCAATTAAGGTAAAAAAGACCCAATCATTGACACTTACAATTTTATTTTAGTTGAAGAAAAACAAATGAATTATAATAAATTAATAGATATAATTTTTGAAATATAAATCTTAAGATAATTGTTTTTTTGAGAAAATTTTATTGGCCTAATAAATAGGCCAGTGTCAATAGCTGGGTCTTTTACTTTACTTTCCGATTTAATAACAAAAAAGTAATATAAACTAATAAAAAAGTAATTTAAATAACATGTTCCGATTTATGCTTAAATAACTTTTGAAAAATTGATTTCAGAAAAAAATGTATTTAAACCAAATTGTAGACAATTTAATTATTAATAACATTGCTCTCTTTAACAATCTTGATAAACTTGATAGTTTTTAAGATAAATGATAAATAATGATTCAAGACACAGAGAGGCCGATGCAACGCATGAGTCAGCAATACTTAAAGGTACTTGAAAGTGAGCGCGCGAAATTAACAATTAAATAAAAGATATAAACAATAAAAAATTTTTAAATCTCTATTAACAATATTATTAACTATTGTATAAAGAACTAAAAAAAAGTATTACTTAGACATTATGTTTTTTTCTAATATATTTTTCATGGGTCGAAAGTACCCAAATTTGAGATTTTTTGAACCTTTAAAAATTCATATCTTTAAAAATATTAACTTTATCGTGAAAAGTCATGAGATTTTTTTTATTGGTATTTCAATAAAAAATATAAAAAAAATTTGTCCGGTTGTAAAATAACAATTCTTTGCAATTGTTTAAACAATTTCGGTTAAACAATATGGCACCGGGTTGCGCCATCGCAACATGCATTTATATCATTAGGAGGGCAATTTGAAAAGGATCGCATAAAAAAATTAAGGTGGAATAGTTTTCGGTACTCATGCGCCGGACTAATAGTATATCTACTAAGTATATGTTTACTAAGTATAAGCTACTATATAATGTTTCATTTAGACGTTTGTCAACTTAGAAAAAAAAGAAACTAAAAAATTGATTTCTTTGGTCCTTATATGTTTTATTTAACTGTTGTTTAAGAGTATATTATACATTAAAAGCTTTTGCATATAAACAATTTAGACACAAACACAATTCCTTAGAAATGTCGTAGTCACTTCGTAGCTTCACTTTGCGCTCATTAGACTGACTACTTGTCAAAAAGATAAAAAATTAAATTGATAAAAATTATATATTTTTGCTGACATTAAAAGAAATTTTTTGTTGTACTTTTTTAGTTTAATACAACTTTTACGGTTTAAAGATGTAAAGGCGGTTAAATGAATGGTTAATCGGTAAACCTAAAAACCGGTAAATTTAACTTGAAGGTGTGCACGGTTGACAATTTAAAATGTAAAAAAAAACGATAATTTTTTTTCAAATGATGTGTCAAAGGAGATAGCTGCCAATTGTTAAACGAATTAGAAATTCGGTCTTATACATAATATATTAGAGCAATCCGACTGTTTGTTTTGTAATAGATTATGAATAATCTATCGCACAATAGTGGATCTTATGAAACAAACAATACTCTCCCACAATTAGAAGAAAGAAATTGAGAAAAAGAGTTTTTCTGTTTATAGTTTTATCGTTGATAGTTTGAAGGTAGGGGTTTACCGGGAACGATGAACAATAAATAATAAACCATTCCTGGTTTATTAATTATTATTATCTTTTGTATTTAACGCATTTTGAAGATTTTCTGACCATATTAATTGGTACAATCCATCATCTACCAAATATTAACAAGTACAAAATAATTCTAAAAAGACACGCTAAGATTAATTATATTGCGTACTCAAACGCATCAAGACACTAATTGAACTATCTTTGGAGGCAAAAAATAACTATCAGAAGTCAACTTTATTTTGACAACAGTGAAGGAGTAGGTGTCACCAGAGGGTAATTCATGTTACATAACATGCACGGGTATCTGGTAAGGCAAACTAGTCTATATGTATTAGGGTGTCCGTTATTTACCAAGTTGGCTATTTTCACTTGGGTATCGTCAAAATCGTTTCTTATTGACCTAAAAACAATTTTGAAAAAAAAAAAAAATTTTACGATGCCGTTTAACCCTGCCTAAATATTGATACTTTTTCCATTTAATTAACATGGGATTTTTGCACTTTCTAGCAAATAATTTTTATTTCGCTCATTATACTCTTTAACTTACCAACAATGCTCGATTCTGCTTCTATTATGATCCCTTTGGATGGAGAAATTTTCATATTGGCGCAAAAAAATTTATCACATAACCTTTGGTAAGGTCAAAATTAATAAGTAAGTAGTTTAAGCAAAATAACCAGAAAAATCAATAAAAATAAATTTTGACCTTACCAAAGGTTATGTGATAAATTTTTTTGCGCCTATATGAAAATTTCTCCATCCAAAGGGATCATAATAGAAGCAGAATCGAGCATTGTTGGTAAGTTAAAGAGTATAATGAGCGAAATAAAAATTATTTGCTAGAAAGTGCAAAAATCCCATGTTAATTAAATGGAAAAAGTATCAATATTTAGGCAGGGTTGAACGGCATCGTAAAATTTTTTTTTCCAAAATTGTTTTTAGGTCAATAAGAAACGATTTTGACGATACCCAAGTGAAAATAGCCAACTTGGCAAATAACGGACACCCTAATATGTATATAAAACTGTTTGAATGCAGGTGAAAGGGATAAATAAAATTTCCCTTTGAGTTTTTGAGTTTTTGGTGGCAAATTACGTTGGGAGACTTACGGGGCAAATTACGAATATATCCATTTTGTTGTTGATAAAGACGTACGAGTCTATAAATTGATAGTATTAGTTGTTTATTATTTATTTAACATTGCATAAGTTCCAGTGGTGTTTATGATCAATTTGTTTGTATATACATATTGTTTATTATTGTTTAACATGTAAATATGTACATTATTAAACTGTAATCACTTAGTAGGCCTGAATTGTTTTATGTCCCAGAATATAACAGTAATTTCTTGCCATTAGATAATGTAAATTAACTCAAGTTAGAAATCCCACCCTCTACTCTTGACCGACGGCTGGTCACATTTCTAGAAAAGGCAAACGCATTATCGTGAAAATTAATAATTTTTAATAAAAAAAGTTTTTACACATAAACAACCGAGCACACAGGGGTACAATTTCTAAACTCTTTATCATGCTGTTACGCAACTTCTCTCGGTTAAACTAACATTACACAATATTCCTGCCTTGCATTCCAAATTGTTAATAAAGCTACAGTTTCCAAAATGCCTAAAATCGATAGTTTCGAGAACTGAATCTAAAGGTCGGTATCGTAAAATCGCATCCGGTCATCTCTGGTCCGGAGCAGAACGTGCTTCGTTTTTAATACTCTGCACGTCCAGTGAGTGTAATATATGGCGTTCGCATCTACCCCCAGAATAGCTCATACATACACAAGGATGGACAAAGTCCCTACCAGATGAGGAGCTTTTAGGCTTTCGAAGTAATAATTGACAATGAGATTAAAAAATAAAACGTTTTCTAAACCTCCAATAGAAATGTGAAACGCTCAAAAGATGTTTTTTTTATTGCAATTTGATGTTAATTCTTGTTCCGGTTAATGAAAAATCTGCTTCTCTGTACTGACCCTCATGTCAGATTGTAGGAATTAATGCATTGTGCGCTATTTATTTCACAGTGATACAGTTAGAGACATAAGGTATGAGTGCTGAGCTAGTCCCTCGCCTGGAAATTAATAGCGGCAATATAAGTCTGCCTGCAGCTTGTTTAGTGCAGGACCATAGCAGGAATTACAGCGAGGTGACCATTGATTAATCTTCTGCAGTTATGCTTCACAATTACTCTATAGCAATTTCCGACCCTCTTTAGTAGCGGTATAGTAATTTCATGTAATTCTTTTAGTCCTTAATAAAAAAAGTAATACACGGCCAAATATATCCTAAAGTAAATGCAGTTAAATACAACATTTAGTAAGATGTTATTTACTTATTAGTAATAAATAATTATACAAAATTTTAATAATTAATTTTTATTATTTATCTTACAAGTAATATAATTAATATTATATTATAGAAAACATATAATGCTTTCCATAAAAATGCAACACCGGGTGAGCGCTGTTAAATATTATTCTCAATTTTTTGTGAGATGAAAAATAATCTACAAATCTTTTATGTTTGAGTAATTATTCACTTTTTTAAGTACATATTTAATTTTGGATAATCTTGGGAATAGCGCAGAAGTCTGCTAGAGTAATATATTGAAAAGTTTAATACATTTTATTGTATTAAAATCTGCACTTGCTTTTATCGTTTCTTGAAAAAAAAATACCGGTTTGGCAAAATTTGTAAAAAACAAATGGTTATTAATTTTGTTCCATTATCAAAATGAGTTTTTTTTTTAAATATCAACAAACCTTTTATGCAACTAACGTATCTTTCGTCTATGTAAACTTTAATAGGTTCTTGGAAGTTATGATAAAATTTCTAAAAGCCCACTAAAAATGTAAAAAAACTTTTTTATATATGTATTTATTTATTTATTTTTTTTTATTTAGATTTATATTAAGTATAGTATGCAGAATATTAAACTTACCCTTTGAACCTAGAAAAATAATTTATAAGAAAACGTTTTCTGCTCTATTGACCTGATTAATACAAAAAGAGTGCAATCTTATAAGCAGATGGTGGTTAGCCGCATCAACTGCATTATATTGAAATTATTAAATATAAAAATTTCAGTTGAAAGGCCGTAGACTTTAGTAGTTATAGTTTGCAGAAGAAAAATTTAGATAATAAGAAAATCTGAATAAAAATTGTGTAAAACTAATAGTTGAATATCTTAAATTAATTTAAAATCATTATTAATTCTTTATTATTAGTTAAATAATCATTATTTAATAATAATATTCATAATTATTTTTACTTTTTTTTTAAATTAGAGAATTTTTTAAATTAATACATAATTTTGTGTTTATGTTATTATAATGTGTAAATAGCTCTATCTAATATTGTTGTTAAGCGGTCAAGTGAATAAATAGCTGTAAGCTGAACTTTGGTACATTGCTAGAATTTTTTTAAATCAATATATTTTTATTGTAATTAATTAAATAATTTAACAAATAACAAATTAAAAATGAGACTTTAAGATAACTAATTATTAATTTAAACACTTATTTACTTTAAACAAACAAATTTTTTGCTTTATTTGTTTAAATTACTAATTTTTATAACCAGTTGTCATCTGTGTCACCAATTAATAATAATAATTTATTGGTACTATAAATATTTTTACAGTTTTATACAACGTAACTTCTAAACGAACCTTAATATTAGTATGTATGATGTAAAAATATGATGTAAAAAAAAGCATTATAAAAGACATTTTTTTATTATATAAGCAAATGTGCGATTTATCGACTTAAAATCAAACAAAGAAATGCCGTTTTTTTGACAGTTGCACAGAAGAATAATTAAAACGCAATTATAAAAAATTAATATAATACTAATAAATACAAAAAAAAAGTAGAACAATAAAGTAAACGTAACAAATACTAAAAAAAAAACAAAAAAAGTTTGGTAGAAAACAAAACGCAATATTAAAAAAAGAAACTATAAAAAATCTTAAGAGATAAAGAAAAGTAATGTTTAGCATTTTTAAAAAGAAAGACGACAAGGACAAGTTAGAAAGACTGTCAGTTGAAAAAAAAAGCGGTTAATGTATAATGTACATAAATTAAATAAGATTATATATGAAAAAATAATAAAGAGGAAATGGTAGCGACGTTTGTTAACCAAAATGCAGTTGTTAAAAAAATAAATAAAGATGTAAAAAATTATTGAAGAGAAATAATCAAAAAGAATCTGACTACAAATGTAAAAATATATTTAAATAGCAAAATGTAAACTAAGAGCAAGTAAGAGAAAGAGTGAGTAAATCTAGGCAAAGGGTTTCAGACAGGAGTGTCTGATAAGTTTGCTACTGTAATATATAGTGTTAAAATACTTAACTAATAATAATATAGAAAATTAATAATAACAATAATACTAATACATTCATAAATGCACCTTATATAAGTTGCTAAAGGCATTTTTTATGCATTATTACTTGCCATGAGAGAAAGATGACTACGCAGAGGGTGTGCAACCCAAGTGTCGAATCAAAGTGACAGTTATAAATTTGACATTTCAACGTAATTTTAGTTTTAATGTAAAAAATTGATGCTCAACACGTTAATAAAATTAAATTAAAAGCACTTGTAATAATATGACAATCAAAAAAATAAACTTAGATGAGTGAATAAGGTTTATAACAAATAATCAAAGAGTCATCAACTTCAGGACATTTGCGGACTTTTTGAACAATTGCGTTACTGACCTCACGCAACTTATCAAGGCTATTTAAGTGTGGCTGAAAAACCGAGGTTTTTAAATAGGACTACAAAAAGAAGTCACATGGAGTGACTAAGTAAGTTATAGCCGTATTTCGGCTAAAAAATTGACCATTATAAAATTTTTCAAGATATCATACTTTAGGTTTTGTAAGTGGTAAGTGGGGTGGCTTGCTGAAAGTACCTGTTCACAATTTACCTGTGCAAAGAATGGCTGTAAAATATTCTTTCGGTATTTTGAAAACTTCGATTTGCTTATCGCTTAGCTAATATTCTCAGTTCGTCCACCTCTCAAGTAATTACCTATTGATGGCTCTCAAAATTGAAAGAACAGCAATTTTATCATACATGTTTAAAATAAAAAAAAAATATTTTCAACAAAATGTAATAAAATTTGACTATATGTTAGGTAATCCATCAAAATTTATTACAAAATAAAAAAATTGAGAAATTTTATTTTGACATTTGAAGCAATTGTTTTAAAAATTATGTTTTGTTCATACAAACTCATAGGCATGGCTAACTGTGACGCCAAATTTTAAAAAACATTTGGTATATACTACGGTTTTTTACTCAATAAATATGTATTGTACGATATTCAAAAGATATGAATATAACGTCTTGTTAAGTATTTTTAAAGAGTTGCTGCTACACGTTTATTCCTACCAAATTAATTGACAACTTTAACATTTTTATTAAACCTAGTTTGCATTGGTGGTGGTCGGATTGGCGACGCGGGGGCGGCATAATCAGCTTTAGATTGGAGTCCGATCCTGCGATGCTGATCAGACACCGTCATTATCTCGAAGCAATACTGAATTAGCTGGTAAATATTCATGGGAACGTCTCATTGCAGAGTTGATTAGGAATGGCCGCACCCCGGAGAACCCGGAGTACCAATCGGACAAGGATATTATTAGCATGTCAAAAGACCTTTTCTCATATTGCTCGCTTAGCTAACATTCTCAGTTCGTCCACCTCTCGAGTAATTACCTATTTTCAATAAATTGATGGCTTTCAAAATTAAAAGAACATTTTATATATTTTATCATACATGTTCAAAATATAAGAAAAGTTTTTATTTTTATCAAAAGTCCAGCTGAAAAGTGTGATAATAATACTCCTACGAAAGCATTATTAAATTATTTTTTTCAAGATAATTATTTGCAAACCGTCAATGTTATTTAAAATTACCTAGCATATATTATAAATTTGTCAAACAACATTATTGTACATTTATTAGAAGCTTTTTACATCAAAATCGGCAAACAATGTTTCTACATTTTGAAGCCAAAAGTCACTCCTAATTACAGATATTAAGTTTAATACAAAATAACACTTGATAAAACAAGCATATCACTGTTCAACTAACCAAATTATTACATAAGCGTTTTTTGCCATCCATATTTAAAATATGCAATAATTTTTATCTACTTTGATTTTAACCAACAAATTGTAGAATAAAGTCAAAGCAAATTTATCTTAAGTCGAATTTGTAGACATGTTTTGTACTAATTTTAAAATTATCAAATACTGTTATATATATACTGTTATAACTGCAGACGTTGCTTTCAACGCATGCTACAAATAACATTCGTTTACAAAACACTTTTTGCATCTATAGTGTGCACAAAGAGTACATATCATTATGTAAAAATAATTAATTTTTAGCCGATTTCAAAAAAAAGAAAAGAAGGTTTTCAATTCGATTGTATTTTCTTTATGTGTGTTACTTCATAACTTTTTTCTGAGAGAACCGATTCCGATAATTTTTATGTTGTCAAATAACATTTTTATAAATAAAATGAATTAGTTTACAAATTTCAAAATAAAATGGTAAATAAAAAGTTTTAAATATTATGTATGCAGTTTTTATAATGCTAACGCAATAGCAATATAATTAAGAAAATTATTAAAAAAAAATGTTTAACAAAAAAAAACAATTTCAAACATTAAAAAAATGCATTAAAATGTATAAAATAATTTCGGAGACTTGTACGCTTAAAAAACAATCAAATTATTATGATACTATAATGTACAATTATTGTTATTTTTGTAGTCGGTGTCTATCAAGGTACGATGAGTGCCGCGTCTGCTCACCTGCGCACCGCGTGCGGTTAGTTTAAATATTGTGTATGCTGGTATTATGATTAGTATATCATAATATTATATTATGATCAGTATGTATATATATATATATACTAATCATATTATATACAACCTTATACAAACCTACCTTGACTGACACCGACTGCAAAAATAACCATAATTGTACATTTTTGGATCCAAATAATTTGATTGTTTTTTGAGCATACAAGTTTACTCAATTATTTTATATTTTTTAGTGCATTTTTTTTATTTTTTAATGTTTGTTTTATTTTGGTAATTTTTTTTTTATTTTCACTATTATTTGTTTTAGTAAATCTACTGAATGCACTGCTAATATAAGATAGCGCTTTTTGAATGAGAAAAAAAGGGAGAAACATTTATCTCAAAATAGAACTATAGAACTATTATACTATTTTGTACGAATTATTTTTATGGTTTGCGCTTAAATAAGTGAAATGTATCAAGAGAGCATTTTCCTTGATATTGTAATGCATTATCAAACACATTAAACAACACAATTAATAGTATTCAAATTGCTTAAATTAATTCTAAAATTAATTCTTAAATTAAACTATTATTTAATTATTTTAAGATATATTCTTTTACAAATTTTTATAATCAATTCTAAGTGTCAAAAATATATGTAGATTTTGATCAAATTTCAATGGGATCAAATGTAAAGCACCAGCTTCCAAACAAAAATCATCAAAATATGTATTAATTTTAGGAAAACAAATTTAAATTAAAAGTTAAAGAAAATGTATCGATTTCAAAGTTTGATTAAGTAGCAATTTATTATTTAAACCATTATTAGAAGTGATATCGATAAAAAAGTCAATAAACAAACAGTAATAACCTTGTAAATTGTGAACGGTAAATGATACAAAAAAGATAGAAAATTTTATTATCTATAATAAAGATTTATAAAATTATAGACCTCAAGTGCAAGGTTACAGAGATACAGGCTTAAAATTAATTGGTATATAAATTTCAAAATAAAATGGTAAAAAAAAGTTTTAAATATTATGTATGTCCTTTGAAAAAACAAACGTTTTTTTGCAAAATAGCGGCACTTTCACCCGCCTTATTTGTAAGTATTTTGTGTTTGAAGCTTTATTACGTCATATCTATCTGTAAAGAAATAGCTTACCTAGAATTATGCATTACTCGCTCCTCTATTACCTGTACTATATGTAATACACCTTCTTCAAACAATATAATAAGTTAATTATAGCACAAATTTGATAATTAGTTCTAGTTCTTTTTAACTAATTTTTTTATAACTAAATTATTTGCTATGTGATTTTGAAGGGAATAATGAAATGCTTTGAAAATGTGATTAAACACCACAATAACAAAATCAGAGATAAATGCACACTTCCGGCAATTTTTAAATGTCAGAAGATAATCCTAAGTCTTGTGTTGCTTCAATATATTTTATAAGCGATGTTCAGCTCGTAACATCAGTCGCTATTTGTACTGTTGGGTAGAGACAAGCGCCATAAATTAGGAGATATCTAATAAAGTCGCACGGATTTATCGGCCCGTTGCTCAGATAAATTCCAATCACCCCCTCTATGCAAATGCTTTTATTGCAATCATGACGAATATACCAAGTATATTGCAAACGGGAAAAAAACATTAAGATTAAAAAGCTTGGATATGAAGTCACATTCTGCAATTTATTCACATTCACAAACCTGTTGGAATAAATAAATAATGATCTTCTTTTCTTTTTAAATTGACAATAGAAACTTGTATTAACCATCGCTTCTCTAGATTGTATTAAAAATAGTTATATGTTTAATAAATGTTTGCATTTTAAAGTTGTTATTTTTATAAATAAACATGTCTTTTACTAGATATACATACGGACTGGTTGATAACTTACCTTGATAAAAGCATTGTATAAAAGGTTTTATTTAGCTTTCTTTGTTTGTGTCTTGTGTGGATCAAATCAACTATTTAAAATTTTACTTCTTTCTACTTGACCGATTGATAAAAAAATACATACAGTAAGTTTTGACAATACAATTATGTATATTCATTGACACTGTAAAATAAAAGACGATTGCTGTCACAACAATTCAACATTTTTGAAATGAATATCAAATAAAAGAGCTTGACTAGTAAAATACTATATATTATCGTAAAAAAATGGTTACTATCACAAAAACACAGATTATTTACTATTTTTTTCAATCTTGTCAGTATGACTATCAAATCAACTAAAGTGATCGAAGCACCCAATAGGCTGAATAGAATGAAAAATATTACCCAAATAAATAAAAATTAAAGTCTAAATTAACTTTCTTGTTTTATTGTGAAGAATCATGATAATAATACAAAAAGATACAAAATAATAGGTATTAGTCATGACCCGTTTTCCTCATCTATTTAAATTAAAGCATTGATCAGACTAAAATAGAATTCCTACTATTATCTTTGTCAACCAATCATTATTAATTTATTTTATATACTAAAATAAAGAAATTATAACTACTTTAATCGTACTTTCATTCCTAAAATAAAACCAATTAACATAAATTCTAATTTTGTTGAAGATTTCTTACTATTACATTTTTTTTTATCAAATTTAAGTTTATTTGCAACACAAAATAAAAAAAAACTAAAATCAATTAAAAAATCAATATTTAAGACTTAAAGGGTAAGATTAATTTGAAAATTTGTACCAAATTCTTGATGCTTGCCATTGCCATGCAGAATTCGGTGATAAAAAACAATCAATTTGCTTCAATATTTTTTATCTTGGACACTATGTATTATGTGTCAGCCATTGGCTGTAACGAGTTTTTTCCAACCTGTATAAATGGTGTTCTTTTGCACACGTTCCTTGAGGTATCTATAATTGTACGTTTTTCTTTGAAAACATTTTTTTAGCACGAGTGCCTTATTACTATGACAAGCGAGCTAAGCAGCACAATTTTTTTAAAACTTGTTTTGTATTCAGGTTGTTATCATCAACAGTTTGCACGATTATACAGCGCGTTCATTAATTATTTACATCTACTCCTGCCATGAAATTTCGTATGTTTCATTTTTGATTAGTTCATACGAAGACAGGTACATGTCAAACAAATTGCCATAATATTATAGACAAGTCTTGACGTTTGTTTGACATTTGTCGGCAATCATACTATCAAAGACAGTAAAAATTTGTCAAGCTAAATTACACAGCATTTATAACCGCTCTGTATTTATTTGCTCACCCGGTCATGCTGCAAATCTCAGTTTTCTTTCTAGGTTTCCATTGGCCCTCTTGTGGCTTCACGTAATTTTCTGCCGTTCTCTAAAATTAAAGTTTTAAACTAGTTAATTTTTCGGTTACATTTCTTAAATTATTTTTTTGCAGACATATTTTACATCGTTTAACCACTCTATTTGCGAGTGGGTTTGCAATATCATGCATGTTGAAAACTCAGTATTTTAAAATAATTTAGGTCTTCATTCAAAGCCATGCTTCTGATTGTCACAAAATTCTATAAACTGTCTTTAAAAGAATGTTTAAATTTTTACTGTATTGACTGGGGTTTAATTCGACATATTTTTTCAAGTTTGACATTTCAAGTAACTGAACTGTTTTTTCAAATTAATTAAAAACAATTATTACACTAAATTGAATATTTTTAATTGTTAGTCTGTAGTTAGTCTAAGCGTTGTATTTTAGGTAAAAAAATAGTTCTATTAGTTTATCATTATAATCAATAATAATCAATATTTAATATTTAGTTGAATAAAATTAAAGTTTTTGCTCAAACATCAATTTAAATACTGAAGATATTGTTTTAAATTTTGAACTATATCCCTCATGCCATAACTTTTGTTGAATCCATTAATTTTTTGACAAATTCTGATTTAATTTTTTAATATTGTAAAATAAATTTTCAAACGAAAAATCATTGATTTTAGTGCAAAGTTTGAAATTTGATTGACTGATAATCAAGATAGGCAAAGCTGCGTTTTTTAGAATTTTTAAAATAGTTCCGCTGCAGTTAGTTATTTGTAAATTTTTTTTAAAAATTGGAAAACGTGTATTTTTACCAAAACTGTAATTTGGAACGTTTTGTTTCACACATAAAACAGACATCTTGCGCAAATCACTAAAACTCTTCAGTACTTTCCCACTGATGTTCTATAAAATGGACTTCACATAATCTTCTACTTTTTGTAGCATTCAATTATAATAATATACTTTGTCCAAGCAGAACGCTTGGGAAATCTATTTAAAAGTTATACTGATTTTCGATTCTATTTCTACACTCTTTTGCATTGCAGCCTCTCATCGTTCTTATCTGACGAACGGCAATAAATGTCACAATGACGGATATTTTTAATAAAATAATTTAAATTGGCTGGGATAAAAGTGATCCACTAACCAGATTATAAGTAATCCACTATTGTTATCAAACTATTTATAGGTACACTACATAGGTGTAAGAAATAATTATGTGACTATTTATATAATAAACGTTTAACTGTTTTTTTTTGAAATATTTTAAAAAGAATAATTATTACAGACAGAACCGCTATTTTGAACATCTGCTCTTTAATTGTGAAATTTTAAAATATTTGTTGTGAAACAGAAGTTGATAAATATTGTTAAATATTTATCCATTAAACACGTGTACATTATCAATTTATTTTGAATACAATCTTAACTTTACAACTGATTTGCTGCTCGATTGCTTTATTAAATTGAATTCTTGATGCAATGTATAACGCTTTTTTTTTTATTAGAAAACTTATTGCCATCATAGTTAACGCTAATCTAGGCATTGAATCCTTCCTTGCTGCTATAGTCAGCTATGGAAGAAACTAAAGCATTAGATTTTCTGACAAATTGAGCTGCATTTGAGTTTACCCCGGCAGAAGAAGATGGATGAGGTTAGTTATAAATGTGAAGCTTTTGCGCGATCTGAGGAGATTCCTCGTCTGCGCGTTTCTTTTATATATAAAGTATCTCGAGACATCCAGCCTAACTTTTTGCCGTCTCTTATCAGTGATGTTGTAGAAGCTTCATTTCCATCATCGCGCACAATAAATGCCGGAAGTCTTTAGTGATGGATGTTCAGTCATTTTTCTTAAAACATAGAATAAAAGCTTTGCTTAGCAGCTATCTAAAATGCGGCACATAGATTAAGTTTTTCGATATCAAATTCTTGTCATATTTTATTACAAATAAAATTAAAATGTTTCAATTGTCTATAAAATTTATGTATTTAAAACATATAAAAACATTAAATTTAGTAAAGTTTTAATCTTGTTTTTCCATTTTCAATATTTTCTAGCAATAAAAGAAATGTCTAGTGGAATGTGATTGTATTGTTATGTGAATGTGATGTTATTATACACACATATATACCTTTTATTAAGTTGTTCAAGATTTATATTTTTTAAAAACCTTGAAAATAAATATTTATTAAAGAAAGAAAACCCTTTAATGAAACGTTTTTTAAATATAGTATATTAAGTATCAAAAACGGTAAACCCATTTTAACAATTAAAGCCAATTGTTTATGATAATAATTGTTTGAGATCGGTTGTCCTTAACGTTTGCAATGCTAAGTAGCGTTTTTTGCACGATAGAAAATTGTTTTCTTTGAAAACCAACCGCTTTTCGGTAATAGTCTCTGCGTGATTTGCATAATTTTGCAATTGTATTGTAGTAATTAAATTATAATAATTAATTGAAGTATTAATTATTGTGGTAAATTACCAATCATTGACTGTCAAAAAATATACTTCCAAAAAAACAGCTGTCAACAGTCTTTGAATATTGTTATGCATACAAATGAGTGATACGGAGTTTGACGATTTATATAGTAAAATTGAAAAAGCCCGGGATATTAATTGTTTATCAATAATTTTTAAAAAGTTAAGAGTTTGCTATAAAAAAAATATATAAAATCTTCAAAAGCTGATGTGAGGAGCGAGAGTGTGGAATTGATAAAACTATTTTGTTGGCGTATTTGGTTCGACAAAATGATGTCACCTGGAAGCCTTAAGGCTGAATATTCCATGTTAAAAAGCATTTGATTGAATCAATATATCAAAATATACATCTTTGATAACATTCCTTAAAAGAAAAAGTGTTTGACACAAGCTAAAAAAGCTGTCATTTTAGGAAAATATGACAATATTTTTGAAAAAAGCTCTAAAAGAGAAATGTTTAATTCTAAAAGTATTTTTAGCTAGCACAGTTTTACTTACAGGAGAATGTAGCACAATAAATTTATTCAGCAATAGTTTCTGTGAATGCATCTATTAAAGCAGCCAGCGGAATTAATTGTAGGTTCGTTTCAAATTGTGAATAGTTTCTTTCAAATGTAATGATAACATGTCTCATTAAAAACTGTTTTTATAGTTATTTACATAAAAGTCAGGAAAATTTCACATTACTGAAGAGGAGCTAAATTATTTTAAAGCTCCGAATCAAGTAAGAAATTTTACTGACGTGTTTTGTATTAAATTTTTCCGGAAATCGTAAAAAAGACGAAATTTACAAATTTTAGAATTTTTTTCACACCTTCCGCAAAAATCAAGTTTGTCAATTTTGTTGGCAACTATAGTTACTAGAGTATCTTTTTTATTTTGCGTCTTGTAAAGTTTTTACAGTACTAGTCCGGAAAACTCAATTTTCCTGCGCGTAAATAAGCAGGAAAATGTTGTTTCCAAGACGATTTCCGGCAAAAATTTTTAAATATATATTCTAAAGTTTTTTACTTACCGTTTTGAGACGGTTCAGTTTATCTTAGTACCCAGTGAACCCGTCTTCCTGATCTGGGAGCATACGCGGCAAATAAGCAAAATCATTATTGAGCAAAAAAAAAACGTTTGAAGATACTAATGTTGATCGGGTTTGAACTGTTTTAAAACCATTGCACTGCACTGGTTGCTGATAGGTAGTTTTAAAATCAGTTAACTTATAATAAACGTCTCAATATAAATTAACTATTTGTTATAGTTTCTTAAGATTTTTGAAATTTTATTATTTAGATTAATTTCTATTATATTTTTTATCAAAGCTTGTTTGCTATAAAATAGTAATAACTACATTGCTAATAAGCAAACTATTTACAACGTTTATCTTATTTAAATATTAAACTCTTTTTTTTAAGAAAATTATTGTTTTTAATTTATTTTTTATTTAATATCAAAGATTAAACAAGTTTTAACAATATAGAGCAATATTTACATTTAATTTCTTTTTTCGCCATTTTGTAATAAGGTTTTACATACCTAAGTTGAAACTGTCTAAAGATTGAATGGTAAGAAAATTTACTTGAGCGCAGTAAGAAATCTAAAAGCGAGTTTTATTCGTCGATGTCTTCATTAATTATGAACTGTTCTACTTTATGGGAAATGGAAAAACATAAAACAAGTTTCCGGACAAATATAATTTAGGTCGGAAGATTTATAACTGGCGAGTTTTACAATCGACGTTAACATTTAACGAGGCTATACCGTAGGGGAAATCTTATTGTGATGGGCTTTGGATGCATAATTCAGATCATCTCTTCCTGAAAGGGTCCCGCCTGAGTAAAGGAATCACCAAGCTAAAAAATCAAATTTCCAATACCGTCAAGGAGTTGACTCAAGTTAGAAATGAAGAAATGCTATTCTAGCAATATGAAAGCAGTCAGTGAGTTATAGATTCCGGCTGTCCATTTCGGAATGTCATGTTTTATCGGTGCGGTTTCTTTCAGTTTGACAGGAATGGCGCCGGTTATTGGATGCCGACGTCGACCAATACTGGGCTCTAGGAGAACATCATATAAATTCCGGGATGAGGGGTTCTGGTGGTCCGGCAGCTCTGGAACACTCGTCAATATTCTGGTCTGCGGGGAAAGACGTTAAAGCTGTCCAAAGTGGACAGTCCATTTCTCTGCGCGCTTGTACTGCGCTCTGCGGCCTACAAATCATCCTAGCTTGACCCTTCGAAAACCCCCAAATGTTAGGTTCAAACTACACCCGACGCATCCACTACAATTACTTTTTCTTAGAGGGAGTATTTTACTCTTTGCGCTGATCATACTAGAATATACAAAGCGTAAATATATAGTTTTTAAATAAACTGCTTACAACAATTATAAAATTTTGTTTGCCATCGTTGTTAATGATACATAAAAAAAAAAGAAGTGTATATTACTTATTATCTCAAATTCTATAGTTAAATATTTTATCTGACAGCAATCACAGTTAATCTTTAGATTGAAAGTAATCAACGATGGTATAAAAAGTTGATCGATGCTCGTCCACTTTCTCAGTTTTCAGGTGTTTTCGCGCTTTTCCAGTTTTTGACCAAATAGACCTCATACTTGAAAACTTAACTGACTACGAACTTATATTAAAATCTACTATTATATTTTACTTAATTCATATATTTGTGAAATTTTTAGTCTCAGCGTGTTGCGGTATTGAAATATCACAAGTTTCTATTATTTATGCTTACAGTTTTGATTATTTAACCGTCAGATTAATTCTAGTAGATACCTATCTGTACCAAAATAATAAAAACTAATGAAGTTATAACAAAATTATTGATAAGCAGCTATCTCCACTAAACGCAAAAACAGCAAATTTGTGCACATTGCTTATACATAGTACATACTTATTGCATTATACATTATACTAGTTTAGTTGAAAAAACAAAATCAAAGCATTACTAAACAAAACGTCTAGATGTTTATAATTAAAAAAAGTCTAATCTATAATATTGCTCTGCTATAATTATTTTCTTTACAATTAAATATCTCATATTTTATGTACTTGTTGTGAGACTGAAAATCAGGTTAAAGAATTTAAGGCAATAAAAAATAAAAATTAATTGATATGTGAAAATATTTGTCATTAATACACCATTATTAAAATTAAAAATTGTTGTAATATATTTGAAAAAGTGATTGTTTAAGTTAGGTTATCTAAAAATTATCATCTATTTACACTTTGGTGACAAAATGTACATACTCAAAAAGCGTTACTACTCTATTTAATTATTAGGCACAAAATTGGATAAAAAATTAGACCGTACAGCGTAAAAAAGAAATTGGATTTATCAAATGTATTTATATACATTCATACGTTCTGATATAAAAAACGTAATAAAATTAAAATATACTGTTTCAGTCGCAGAAAATTGATAATTGTTTTTAAGCATGTTTTACTTTCACGACTAGAGTATTAGTTCTTTGAGATTTAAATTTTTATAAAGAAATTATTAAATTAAGAAATTATTTTGTATAGTTCTACTTAGAAAACTTTACATGATTTCAGAGCTACTACTAAAATCAATAAACATTATTTTAACTTTAGATTAAATTTAGTTTTTTCCGACGTTACTTAGTTTAATACAGTGCTAGTTATATCAATATCGGTAGCGTTGTGTAAGGTAAGTGAGGCTTTAAGTGACAAAACGGTGCAATATTCTGAGTTTTGCCGTTAATTTTAAATGTTTATTAAAACAAATGTAGCTACAGCAAAATTGACTCAAATTAAAATTTATAACATTATATTTTTATAGCTGTAAAAAATATCAAAAATGCACAAATTGTCTTCAAACAGCTGCTTTTGCAACGTCTATAAAAACAATTATTTCAATTAAAAATAAAACCTTGAAAAAATTTATAATTAATGTTTTTTTTAGTATTCAATAATTAATTCTATTACAGTTCTACTACAATTCTATATAATTAATACAGCTCTACTGATCTGGTTGAGTTGCGTAAACTGACTAGTTAATGTTAGTATCTAACGATAAGCAAAACATTGAATTAAAAAGTTAGAAACATTTAAAAAAAGCTCAATTAATTGTGGTTGAAACATCATGTGAAATACTAGAGCTGCGTTTCAAGGCGCTCACTTAAATCATCAGCTATTTAAAATTTTTATTTTCTACTTCTAAAAAATTGCGAAAAGATTGATTTATTCATAAATTTTATTGATCATAAAACTTTTTTTTAATTGTTGTATGTAGCGCTAAAAATGCTATAATAATACAATGCTAAAATTTAAGTTTACTTATTTAGTTTCTATTACATTCTCGGCAGAAACGCGCATTATCTACAAGAATTTTGCTAGCAATTGCTGGTTTAATTTAATATGCCTCTTCGAAATAACGTTGGATGAAACCGTCGTCGGGCAATAAGAGTCTTATAATGTTTGTGTCACAATTATTAAGATTTCGTTTTCATCGCAGTGTTTACCTGCATTCTCGAGAAACGCGCCTTGAAAATTATTACAGCTCAAGTGGCTTTGACTCAAATGAATTTACTTTATAGGCGAGAATTTCATTTTAGAGATATTAAATTGTTATAAGGGGAAAGACGTTTTGTAGTCCGTATTAATGAGAGGAATGACAAGTTCGTCGCAAGAGAAAATTTCGGTTACAGCTTTGACATTTATGTTATCGTGTGTTATTTGAATTAAATTTAATATTTTTGCATAATGTTTATTTTTATTTATTAAATAATAGTAGTAATTATTCGACTAGAATAAAAAGTTTATAATGCAATAATTAAGGAGTAAAAAATGAAATTAAGCGATTAGTAGCAAAAAATAAGCAAATTAAATAAAAACGTTTATAAAATTGTTTGTTGTGTTGCAGCAAAAACTGAGTGGACTAAACTAAACAATATATAAAAATACAAATATTCTGGCGATTACTTTATTTATGACTTTGATAATAGTTATTTAAGCATTAGGAGCAGCGTTAGGTGCGTTTTACCAATTGAACGCAAATATCGCTCGTGATGCTTAACAAGGGCATTAAGATGCATGTGGTAAATAACAAAATTGGTGAAATACAAGAATAATTGCGCTGAAGTTTTTAATAGTTGTCATTGATACATTTTACGAATGTATATAGTACAGAATAAATTCAATAAAAATTGATATTTACTTTTGATTTACATTGAATTTTAGCTGGTTATGGCGTCGTTTGCTATTAGACAAGTAATTATATTATTATTTGCATCGATAATAAGTGAAAGTAATTGTTGGCACTTATTATTGAGCTTAACAGCATTACAACTGAAACAAAATCATAAAAAAGTTGAACGAAGGCTGGGCATAGATGAATTTTTAACATGAAGCAAGTTGAGGTTATTAAACTGTGTCTGGTATTTAACTTTTTGTGAAAGTAAATCAAAAATAAAAAAATTGTTCAATTAAAATGTGGCTGTTGCTAAAAGAATTTTTAATGGTTCTGATAGCAGCAGAATCAATGATTGCAGTACATTTTTGCTCGACGTTCAATAGAAACTCGACGATTAATGTATGTATCATCATTCACAACTTTCAGCCGTTGTGGTCTATTAAAATCAATCTTTTATCTATTTCAGCAAAAAAATTAGAACAATAATTGGCTCTAAAACTGTATTGCAAAATCTATCAGCAGTCATCTTTCTTTTTTTAAGACTGCGATTATTGAAACATCTTATGCCATTCCCAAAGCAAATTGATCCGCTACAAAAAAGTGTGTTTGATTTTTCTCTTCAGACTAAAGTCGACTATGACTATCAGAAGTAAACCAACAAATTCTAGACTACAATTGGCATTAATTTTGTCTTAAAATGACAACAATGACGCCATTTGTAAGATTTTATTTGATCTTGCTTTGCGTACTTTGCGTACCGGTGTCTATATGCACGTCAGCCAAGGATGTTTACGTCAGCCAAGAGTGTCTTTAAGCCTTTAGATAACTCAAATGCAGTTTTTTTTATATGTTTGACTTAAAAAAACTCTTACAGTAGCTTCTTTGAATAAACTGTTAATTCTAGAAACGTTCTAACGTTTGATTTCTCCTAAGACATACCGGTTTTAAGTTGCATAGGTGGGTTGTTCTTGCTAACTCTATGTCTATATAATGCATAGCCAGTCGTGATATAAATTGAAAATTAAAAAAAAACCTGTAGAATAATATTTTTAGCAAAGGTTCTCACTTTTGTTTTTACGTTTTACGAGTGGAAAGTCAAGAAAATGGTCATTATCCACTTCGATTGTTGAGCAGTTTACCTACGTGTTATTTAGAAAATTAACGTTAGTTTTCTTTTACTTTTAAAAATAAAGATAATGTGTCTAAAACTAATCAATTGTTTTAAAAAAAAATCGCTTGAAAAAATAATTAACGTTTAGTGAAAAACACAATAAATATTTGTGGTATTTAATAACGTGAAGAAATAAATAATTTAATATTTTTCAATTTTTTTAATACATCACTAAGTTTATAAAAGTTTTTTTTTAAATATTTTTATTATTTTATTTCTAGTTATGTAAAATTAAAATTTGTAGCATTTCTCTTAAAAGCCTAAACCAAACCTTTTTTCAAAAGTCAGCGATTGTTTATAGTTTAATTCGGTATAATGTATTAAATTTCCTAAAACTTTATGTAGAAAAATGAATAGCTTCTGTAATTACTTGATTTTGATAAATGCTTCAAATTTATGCTGACATTCCTCTTTTATTTGATGTAATCTTACTTTTGATATTATCCAGCCAGTATTCGTGTCCTTCTGTTCTTAATTCTAATCGCTTGCTCTGCTTTATGACGTAGTAAAACGACGCGTTTCGTTCCCTAATAACGAGCAGTTGGGGGTGCAAGACCGAGATGACGGATGGATGAGCTGACACGGGGTTAATTTGAAACAGGAACCAGATAAATGTAGTTAATATAATAAAACTTCTCTCCCTTGCCTCGCACTTCTGAATAATTTGGTACTTTGTCAAAGATGTGCTCAGCAGGGTGATAATAACGTGGTGTCGATGTGGCTAACTTTAACCCAGATGAAACTTACATTTATCATTATTAGCACCGCGAGAGGGTGGCATGATCATAATTTCTACTTTGTAGTGGCAGAAAGGAGGTGTTTAAAATGTAAGAAGGTTGCAACTTTTTCTTTAAAAACCAACCAGATCAACGCACGATGTGCATTACTATTAGGCAATAGTTTTAGCCATTTTTGTTTTTTTTACATCACCATAGGTCCGTTAAAATAGCAATTATTGCTTATGTAGTCAAATTCAAAACATTATAAGCATAGAAAACAATATTTAACTTTAGTTTAACAACTACATAACATGAATATATTTTAAAAAACTTTGAAATAATCTTACAACAATGCAAAAGTTGCTCTTATTAGAAATTATTTGTCACATTTAGTTCTTTTGACTTTAATCAACCACTAAAAGTTAGTGAAACATTGCACCTAAATAAAAAGTTAAAACCTGACAAGTGTTTATAAAAGTGATTAATTATTTTCAGCCTTAACGTGCAGTGACCATAATACAAAGAATGATTTTAAACTGTTTTGACAATAATTTAATAGATACACAGAATTGTCACAATAATTTATAGTTCACTTACAAGAATGCATAGAGTGGAAAAATGTTGATCTATTTATTTAAAATAAAAAAAAAAAGTTAAATCACTTTGTTTAGTTGACATTTAAAAAACACACATTTTATTGTTCTAATTAAAAAAGTAAAATTTTTTTTTCTATCTTAACATATACCTAATGTAGATTTAAAGTTTAATAGCTAATTTAATCTTCAATTACTTTACTTTGAAATGGACAATATTGTAGTGAGTTTGTATCATGATGGAATTTATATTATTAATTAATGCAGAAAAACTATAAAATAAAACTTCATAGAGTTTATTATTAATAATTTTTTTTATACTAATGTTTTTTTCACTGTTTTGTGTGTTTTAAGTAATATATATAATATAAAAAACAAAAATAAAAAATAAAAATAAAAAATAAAAAATTTCTAATTTAAACTATTTGGTTTTTTACTCCAATTTTTCTTCTCAGTTTCCCGCTTTTTCTCTTTTCTTTTTTTCTATTTCTACCTTATTCACCAAGTTTCTATCATAAAAATGATAGATAATCTGTTTCTATCATGTGCTTTAGTGTTCTCTGAATTTTCCTCAATCCAAAATCTGTTTTATCTCTCTTTATTTCCACATCTGAATCTTGCAATCATTTTATTCTATTTCTTATTTTCTCTTCTTAAATATCTAGGTAGTTCTTCCATAACTAGTCTGTCATATTTTACGTTATATCTGCTCTCTCTAATGTCTCTCCTCTTTTCTTGTTTCTCTATGACTCTGATTTTTCTATTTTTCACCAATTCTTTCCCATGCGCCTTAAGGTGTCATTCCTAAGCGACGACTGTAGCGACTCCAGCCGCTCGGCTCGAGCCGCACGACTATGACTCATACTGCTTCGCATGTAAGTAAACGAAACCCATTCCTATGACGCGGTTAGCACCGCGCGACGGAAGCGGCTTTAGTGAAGCGGCTCGAGCCGTACGGCTAGACTGGTGGCAAGAGCAGTCTAGTCGTAACAGCCGCCACGATTGGAGCTCTGTTTAACTGTTTTTAATATTTCTCATGGCATCTGCCATGACGTTCAAGACGCAACTGCTCTAGTCGCTCCTTTTTAAGGAATGTACCAGTCGGCTACAGTCGTACGGCTTAACACGGCTCTAACCGCGCGACCAGAACCTAACGGCTGGAGTCGCTACAGTCGTCGCTTAGGAATGACACCTTTACATCGATTTTTTTCTTAAAACATTTATCCTAAATACTTCCATTATTTTACCTGTTTTTTTTCTTTTCTATTTAATTTACACACATTTTTTTTCTTGCTTTATTATTAAACACTAGCATATTTGCTACTTTGCTTTAGTTTCATTCATCTCAAATCCCTTCTTTTTCATATAACTTTCTGCATATTATTCTGTCAGGTTATTATAGTGATATTTGTTTTTAACTTTATTTTAAGTTTTGTTTTTAGTATTATAATATCTAAGTGACCAATCTTTATAGTTTTTTTAAGTGAAAGAGCTTGTGGTCGGTATTTTATAAAAACTCACTTTTGTTTTGGTAATTTTTTAAATAATTTTTTTATACGTTGTTGTCTGTTTGCTTATTGTAGTAAAACAAATTATAAAAACCACCGTTGTCTTTCTTCTTTATTTCTCTCAGGAATAAAATAAACTTGACAATCGAACGATAGTCTTTAAATCTTCAGAATTTTGTTAAATACTATTTAATTGAGAGCAGCGTAGGCTACTTTTTGTTACGCACTTAATGTGGTTGTTTTCACAAAATCTTTAAAGCACATTTTGAATTAAAATTTAGATGAGGTAGGTCCATATTGGTGAAATCATGCACTACGCATAGTATTTAGAGTTGTAAGCTTTTTAGAATTTAAAGAAATGGGTGTATTTGTAATTATTTTTAAATGCGTATAAATACATAAAATACTTTAAGTCCCACCATATTTTATGTAAATAACTTATTTTTAGGATATAAGTATCTATATACTTATAGGCTATAACAATTTATTTAAGCTTCTTTTGTTTCAATATCGTTAATACATTTCTGAACTGTGACAACATGCAGTACAAGTTCTGTTATTCGTCAAGTGCGCTGTCATTTCATAGGGGGACAACCCCTTAGAGTATATCACATATAGCTCAGCTCAGAGGATTCATGCCATATGCATAGCATCCAGACGAGATCAGCATGCTTTACAATAAAGACCACTTGAATAATGAAACACTCTGTGATTCACATAAAAATTGATTCATTACTTCTTCTAATTGACTTTAAAATTTTAGTTGTACGAAAATAAAAACAGTGATTCATGTTTTCATCGCACAAAAATTCTGAATTGTTATGATATTGTTGGCGCGTGCTTGATAATTGCTAAGGATGAAAAGCATAACCGGGGTGGTACTACCCTAGCGTGACATCTGTCAATATGGTTGTTTGACGTCAAGTTTTTGCTTCCGGTCACGCCATTTCATAGATATCAATAAGTAAACATTGTGTTATGATTACATGTCTGCATGCTTTAGCTACAATAGCAATTTGATTTCAAATCGCTCCATAAACGTTAAACTTTTCCAATTTCTGCAGACTATCAATTTGTGATTGCATCAATTTAAAATTTTGTATAATACATAATAGCTACCAACCATGCTTTCCTTTTCTGTATTTAATTGATGTTGTTTATTGGACCTCTCCAACTTTCCAACTTCTCATTTTAAATTAACACCAAACAATTTATCGACGTCGTATCGAAGGGCGCATGGCGACTTTGCATCGAATTTTTTTAATTCAAAGTGCTTTATTGTTTTTATTAGCATATTTTTACGTAATTATTAAATAGTTTTACTTTTTAAAACAAAACAAATATAATCACTAAACTATGTTTAATAATTTGAAACATTAAAAAAAATAATATGTTATTCAATATGTGGTCTAAACAGGTGCAAATTTAAGTTATAGTTTTTACAGTATAAAAAGAGTCTGCCGCAAATGTAAAAAATGAGTAGTCTTTGCAAAAATAGTATATTATTATATGAGTTTAATAAAACGTTGTATTGTTTTACACCATTGTGTGACAATACAACAAGTGCAACAAGAAGTACCCCTAGCTTTTGAAAATAATTTAGTAAACCAATATCAATAATTTTTATTATGTGTGTGTTAATGTTTTGTGATTGCTGATGTATATGCTAAAAACGATAGATTTACTATTACGTCTTGTGATATACGCAAAACCGCCTAAAAGGCTATAAAAAAATTGTTTACCAACAATTTAAATATTGACATATAATAATTAAAAGTGCAGTGCGTTTAATAGTTATTTACATAAAAGTCAGGAAAATTTCACATTACTGAAGAGGAGCTAAATTGAAATACGAGGCACTTTGTGCCGAGTATTTTAAAGCTCCGAGTCAAGTAAGAGTACTGACGTGTTTTGTATTAAATTTTACCGAAAATCGTAAAAAAAACGAAATATACAAATTTTAGAATTTTTTTTACAAATTCCACAAAAATCAAGTTTGTCAATTTTGTTGGCAACTATAGTTACTAGAGTATCTTTTTTATTTTGCGTCTTGTAAAGTTTTTACAGTACTAGTCCGGAAAACTCAATTTTCCTGCGCGTAAATAAGCAGGAAAATGTTGTTTCCAAGACGATTTTCGGAAAAAAGTGATTTAAAAAATTAAGCGATAATATGAATTTCACTAGAAACCTGGTGGAATGACAAGTGTGACGTGTTTGATATCAACTGTCACCAATGTAACAATGCTAAATGTTATCAAAGACTTTTTTTTGGGTTTAAGTGTCTTTTATAATTCCTAGTCATTTTGTGTGTGTTTTGTTTCAATTTATTTTGACTTTTGTTTATTATACTATCGCCTTGTCTACAGATTTTGTAAATTTTTGAGACAATAAAGCTTATTCTTACTAGTATTATTATGAGTCAGTTTAGTAAAACATTTATCAGTCTAATACTACGATATAATATTAAACTATTTTTGATATAATAATAAATCCATTTATAACGCAAATCAAATAAATTAAATTATTTATCAATATGCATATATTTTGGCAGATACATTTTTTTTCACTAAACAAAACTTTTTGGAAAATATTTATATACTCTATTTTTTGGCAGAAGCGGAAGCGCGCGCATTGGGAAAAACCCTACATACAATATAGCAACTTTCGGTGCATTTTCAGAAAACTGCTGCTAATAA
Source organism: Lagria hirta (assembly GCA_947359425.1). Taxonomy (NCBI): domain Eukaryota; kingdom Metazoa; phylum Arthropoda; class Insecta; order Coleoptera; family Tenebrionidae; genus Lagria; species Lagria hirta. The sequence goes on from OX375794.1 coordinate 33,870,996, forward strand.
CTAGATCTTATAACTTATAACTTAAGTTTACATAACCTCACACAAGCACCGGAATATCTAAAGACTCGCAATAGTGGAGAAAAATGTGACATCAGTTGCCATGCACTATAAACGCAGGACACAGGATTTGCACGCCGTTAAGAAAAAATTTTGTTTGACAGACAAAAGTGAGGTTAGGATAAATTGAAATGCCTGGCTGACAGTGCTGACACCGCTTTTTCAAAAATTTTTGCTGTGTAGACGGGACATTGCTTAACCAATAGAAAGAGAGTATTTTAAATGCAATTCCGAAGATGGCCGATTTGTCTTGCCAATAGCCGAAGAATATAGTATAGACGATAATATGGTTAAATTTTTAAACATTGCTTGCTATTGCTCAAATGTTTTTTTCTAAATTTATAAACAGCTAAAAATATAAATGTTTTCTAACTTTTTTGTACTTACTTTAACTCTTTTTTATTGAATTCGTACAATCCTAGTCTTTAATTGAATAACTTGAACATGAAACCTAAGGGAAAATGACCTATGCATACTTTTATATAACATTATGATCTAATATATAGGCAATTTCTAGTATGTAGTATCAATGAGACCAATGTCGCATTGATAGCGACATCTATTAGATGTGAACCTTACATAAAAAAACCAGGTTTCTTCGTGGTTATTGCATATAGGTGACTCTAAATAAATTTTGATAAACACAATTTGAAACAAAAAATATATCGCTGATTAAACAAGCAAGTAATCACGTTAGCGACTTTAGTCGCAAACGCATATCTATGATTTGCAATGTTTTCTATCTTGTTTGTGTTTCTACCAACAAAATAAAAAAGTGAGATTAAAGCAAATTTATTCAAACTAGATTGGTAGTCTTAGACATGTATTCTTTTTATTAAAACTCTTTAGCAAGTCGCAACAGAATCTTTTTTAAATTAATTTTTAATGACAAGTTTGGGTTTATATTTTTTGAAATGTTTATTACCTTACATAAAAAAAACAGGTTTCTTCGTGGTTATTGCATATAGGTGACTCTAAATAAATTTTGATAAACACAATTTGAAACAAAAAATATATCGCTGATTAAACAAGCAAGTAATCACGTTAGCGACTTTAGTCGCAAACGCATATCTATGATTTGCAATGTTTTCTATCTTGTTTGTGTTTCTACCAACAAAATAAAAAAGTGAAATTAAAGCAAAATTATTCAAACTAGATTCGTAGTCTTAGACATGTATTCTTTTTATTAAAACTCTTTAGCAAGTCGCAACAGAATCTTTTTTAAATTAATTTTTAATGACAAGTTTGGGTTTATATTTTTTGAAATGTTTATTACCTTTGTAATAATATTGTAAAACTAGCAACATCTATTAGAAGCTGACATTACATCAAAAGTTGAGAAACTAAGTTTCTACATGTTTAATGCATATAAGTCACTGTAAATAACAGATGTAAATTTGTGTTTATCATATTGCAGATTATAGGTATGATTTGAGGCAAAAAGCGCTAACATAATAACTTAGTTGTCCAATCAGCGATATACTTTTTGTTTCAATTTGAGTTTATCAAAGTTGACATTTTTTTATTTAGAGTAAAAAAAGTTTTATTAAAAAATGTTGAATCTTTGTTTCTCAAATTTTTGATTTAAGATTAGCTCTTAATAATAGATGTTGTTAGTTTTACCGCATTACAAAAGTAATAGGCGCTTGGGTAAATATAGACAGACACTTGTCATTTCAAATTTCTTCAAATGCAACAGCCTGAAAAATTCCAATAAGAGCAAAATATGTTCAAGTCTATAAACCTAGTTTGAAAAAATTTGCTTTGAACTTTTTTATTTTAAATTATTTGTTTATATATAAAATTTATTTCTTTAAATCTTTTTATTTATTGCTAATCATATAAATAACATATGTTGAAAAACACAAAAAAATATTGTAAACATGCGCTTGAGCCAATCGGTTTATTGAACAAAGAAATTTAAATATGTATAAGAAGCTGTAGAATATTTAAAACATTTTTTGAAAACTAAAAAACATCTGAAAAGAGAATTATTTAAATTTTATTTTATTTTTATCAAAGTTTATTATTCTGGAATACATGTATGAATAATAGAAAAACGGCTAATTATCCTATCATTTTCATAATGAAATAAGAACCTAATTTTGTCTAGTTGCGCATTTAGTTTATTCAATAAAACGATATTAATTAAATTGTTGTTATAATGTGATAAAAGCATGAATGTAATAAAGTCATCATTAATAAATATTTTTTATTTAGGCTCATTATTAAGCTAATTATTTAGACTCATTAAAGTTGTCATCTTTTCTAATGCTAGAATATTCAGTTCTAGTAATGAAATATTAATGAAAGTGCAAACAGTTGCGAGACTTTATTAAATGATCAATTATGCATTGATAAATAGTCTTACTTATACATAAACATAAGCAGTATAGCAGGCATAAAGCAAATGACATGAATTAAGCATTATATCAATTTTGTGCCTGACGGCTCAGATAAAGTGGCAGAAGGTCAAATGACACTGTCGGAGCCTGTGAAGGGAAATCTACCCTTATATCAACAAGAGCGGGGATAATTTTCGTGTTACGTTGCATCAGAGATTTACAAATATTCCCTAAACAACTCTCATCCGTTAATTTAATTTGAAAAGTAAACAGAACACTTATTTTGGAGGTAAGTTATTTGCAACTCATTTTTCTCAGTTTTGAAACGTAAAGCTGCCACATCAATCTATATGATATCGCTTTGAAAGTTATTTTCAACGCGTTCGAAAAATTTCAAAACAGTCAAAGTTTTCCAATCTTGGAAATAATAACTTGTGAAAGTTTCGAAACATTCAAATTCAAAAGTTCAGAAGAGTGCTTGATTTTATAATATTAAAATTTGCATGCGCTACCACATCGGCACTGGATATTAGGGTAAATTTAAAACGTTGAATTTCTATTAGATATTTTAAATGCAGTATTTGCATAAATAATTAAAATAATAACAATAGTTTATTAATTCCAATAGATTAACACCAAAATGAAAACATAATACTTTACAGTCAGTATTTGACAAATAGAATAACAGCAATTTATTAAGTAAAAAAATAAAAATTTTCTTTAAAATCATATGATAAAACGTCAAACTAATTTGATTAATCATATTTCTTTAACGACAAACATTAAAGAGTAATATTCTTAAATAATACAAAAAGATACATTTCTAGCTGCTTAGCAATAGCGCTTCTAATTTTTCAAGACGTCTGGTTGCAATGCAACAAATGCAAAAACATGAAAATTTGTCTTAAGATTTTAACAAGAAGAGCAAAAAAACTTGATTTTGCCACTGTCTGAAAAAATGATCATTCTAAATATGTTTTCTAATGGATTCTGCTACTTGCTTGACTTGCTTAGCCATAATTAAGGATTTTTAAAGTGAATTTAAGTTTTGACATCATTAGCTCTAAAAAGTAGTATTTTAAGCAGATTTTTTTCTCTCCCAGTATCAAAATAAAGATCATAATATTAATTGCTTTAAAATAATACAAATTTTTCTATAACCGCTTCAAAAGTATAACATTTTTTAACTGTCAGAAGTGTCAAAAGTTGTCGTTTTTTTACTGAATAAAAAAAACAGATAATTTAACAACAACAATAATCACTTTCAATCCTAAGAGCAAAAATGTGTTTCCTCATAACTTTGTTCTGGGCAAACCGATCATAATGATTGATCAGAACGGCATGCGCCTACAACGTCCAATATTAAGACAACCTACAAAAAAAATTATGAAAATTTTGTTTGTTAATTTTGAAACTTCCTCTTTATAAATACTCGCGCTTTTTTCGGTAAATGTAACTCACTTTGTCTCTTGAGAAAAATATGTAACTTTTAATATTTACTGAAATCAATCCCGTTCTTTATATCCAACGTTGACCGCAACATCGAATATTGTGACCATAGCGTGGACGACTTTATTCTATTTCTTAAATTTGTAGAATACACCACCAGTACATTCTGAATACAACTCAATGTTTTTTTCTTTGCACCAATCTATAAAAAGTTGGTGCCCCTATTCATAAAGTTCTCGAGATTTTGGTGGGAGAAGATTTAAAGCAATTTTTTTAAACCCTTCTATAGCTCTTTAGATACACCACAATTTTCATTAAATTCCATTTTTACAAAGTTTTTAACAAACGGGACCTAATGTTTGACAAAGTATCCATGACTACGTTGATATATCCCACTCAATTAATCAATCAATCAATTATTTGTGCTTTAGAAATTTATTAAAGCGTATACACATAGTCAATACTTAAGCTAGATAAACAAAAAAGACAAAGAACAGAACAAAATGTAAGGCAAAGAACAGAACAAAATGTAATTACAGATTAAAATATTCTGACATATTATAAAAACATTTATCAATTAAAAATGATCTTAAGTTCGTTTAAATACAAGCAAACATAGCTAGGAGATTTTTTATACTTTATCGAAGAGTGAAGTGTAGTGAGCAGCCTAAGACAATTTCTAGTAGAGTAAGCATGACCCTTAACCACTTACCTACTTTGTTTTATCATCTCAATGTGGTTTGAATAATTTCAAAACATAAATTAGTTAGTTAGGTAAATGCAAAATGCGTGATTGCGGTTAAAGAAAAAATAGCATGTCTTATTTGGATTAAAAATTGCAAAATATGCTTGTCAAAAAAGTGTCATTTTTAATCCTAATAGAACAATCTACTATTGTTGTCAATAAATAGACGTTAGTTGGCAATGCTAAACACACTAAAAAAAGTGTAAAAAGTAGAATACATAATATTTGAAGAAGAAAGGCTTTCACGGCCCGAAGTCATTGAAATATTAACATCTTCCGGAAAAGACCGTGTCGAAAAGTTAAATGAAACTGTCAACGTTTTGCACTCTATCGGCGGAGGCGTCATCAGGACAGAGAAATAAAGATTAGAACGAGCACGGTAACTTGACGTGTAAACCACGCTAGAGGCGAAACTTATTCTGGATAGACCTTGTTGGTTCTTGGGCTTTTATGGTAAGCTAGGAAGAGAAAGCGGTAGGAGGGGCTAAAGAGAAACTGGCGGAGAACTCGGAAGAGAGAGCTGCGGAGAAAGCAAAAGCGCTTTGTGTTGAAGGCGAAGAGGTGTTTACGAACAAGGACTTCCAAACGTTTGAGAGATAATAACCTGCATCTCTATTAAAGTTGTTTGGGTGTTTTATAATTTCGATTGCTTCTCTAATTTTTCTGTCAGAAAAATTTTGATTCACAAATCAAGGAAGATTCATCTAGACAAATTTTGTAACCGGTGTCTAGATGATGTTCAGCTAGTGGTGACTGTGACCATAAACCCGAATTTATGCACCTTTTATGTTCAGAAACTCGAAGTTTAATTGAACGTCCTGTTTCCCCAATGTAAACTTTGCCACAAGAGCACGGAATTTTATGAACACCTGTTGACAAAAGTGAGTCAAATCTGTCTTTTGGAGACGGTAAAAGTTCCAAAATTTTTGTGGATGATTTGAAAACCGTTCTCAATCCTTGTTTACAAAGAATTTTTCCAATTTTGTCTGTAACCCCATGAACAAATGGAAGAAAGGCAGTTCCAGTATTATTTTTCGACTCTCTCGTTTTCGTGCGAGGAAGTCGATGGTGGTTTATAATACGTTGAATATCTTGTTTCTTATATCCGTTATTAAATTAAAATGTAAAAAAAAGGGTCAGTTTTGAGACAAACTATTTTTTTGATCTACGTAAATAACGTATTTGATTATTTGATTAAGCACATCCATGTGGTATAACGATGGCAAAGATAGCATTTGCAAAAACAGTTAAACATTATTATTTGAACATATTTGAAATTTACAAAATGGCTTATTATATGAAAATAAGTTAGGTTCTAATAATAATAATAGAAAAATTATGCGTATTGTTTTTGAATACATAAAATAATGATGCAAAATAGCATTCTAAAATAGAGTGAAACATGAAAAATATTGAATTTGATGGATAGATCTTTAAAACGGTTATTTTATATTAACTTTTGTTGCAAATTAGCAAAACCATCTTTTAGATTAATTATGTGGATATCCGTACTTTCATAATTTACTTTGGATGTTTTCACAGTTGAATGATGAGATTTGCTTTGGTTTCGGAGCAAAAGCGCCTAATGTTTAACTTATATCTACAACCAGTGTTATTTCTTGTTGAATGATGATATTTTTGATCATTATCGACATTAGCAGTGATTTTGTATATGGAAATTCAACATACTGATTTTACATTTTCGATTTAAAAAGTTCTCGTTAGGTACTACCTACTAAATATTACACTTTACGTTAGTGACAAACACTACTTACACTAGAAACTGGACAAGTGAGTAAATAACAGATAATTCTAGTTAGAGTAAATTTATTCAAGCAAAATTAATTTATCCAACTACACTTGTACGCGCAGCTGATTTGAATTTTAATTGATAAAATCTCACTGATAAATGCCTATGAACAGAAGTCATGTTTGAATCCACAAACTTTTGTTTTAAATAAATTTGCCTTGATTTTATTACTTATTGCATTTGTAATAGAGTTGCAAAATGTCAGCAAATTAGATAAACTTACCGTTATTCATAGTTTTTGTTTAATGTAAATAATAATAATAATAATAATAAAAAAACCAAGCCATCATGTGTGTGTGACGTCAATTTTGAAGTTAAGGTTGAGAAGGTGAAGAAAGCGGTTAATTTCTCAAGATTTTTTAATAGTTTTTACTTGAGCTGGTTACCCTGAAGATTATAACTACTTTTTCTACCTGTAGAAAGTGTTATTTTTATAATTAATCTATTATTTTTTTGATAATTTATTAAAATAAGATTATTTTGACATACGTCAGAAAAAAATTAAGAAAATTTCAGAAAATCAAACAATTGTGTTGAAAAGTAAATTATGGGATCGTCTCAACATAGCATCAACTGCGCGATGATGAGAAAGGAATTTAAATGGTCCTATAAATTTTGTTTCAATTTTGTATAATATTATTTATAATTTTAATACAAAAATGACTAAATATTTGCTGCTTTTGGTGGTCATTAGAAATCTTTGGCATTTAAAAATGGTAAAAATGTTACCTTTAGTAATTTCAAATTTGAGTGTTGTACCGATATTAATAAGTAAAAATCTCAAAACTTTAGATTTAGATTTAAAAACCTTTGCTGAAATACAGAAAGCAGCATTATTATGTTCATGTCATATTGTTCGAATTTCAATTTTTATATCCGAAAATTCTAGTAATATGACCGCAGATACGTGGGGAGATAATAATTTAGCTTGGTTTTCTCTTTGGCTTAAAACGCAATTTGTGGTTTTAGTTTTTAATTTAATTCCTGAATTGGTTTTTAAAACTAAGTAACTCAAAAATTTGTATATTATTGAAAAAGTAATTTTGTCATCATTATCATTACTTGTCAATGACCGTAATAATTTTTGAATCCAGCAAAATTGCTGTGCCTCCGGGAAAGGGAAGGTTGAAATCACAGAAAATAATTATTAATCATAATTAATAATAATTATGATTGAAACAAAAAAATATTACTTTTTGCCAAATTTGACCAATTAACATAGTTTTACCACTTTGCCAGAAAGTTTAATCTTGAAATTAAATATTTTTTTTATTTAATCGCAAGGTTAAACTTTTTGGTAAAGTGGTAAAACTGTGTTAACAGTGTCAAAAACTGCAAAGCACTTTTAAATTTTTTAAAGACTTTTGCCAATTAAACGATGACTTGCCGATTTTATTAAAGCAGAGCTTTGTTCATTTATAGAGAAATGTTTATTAATACCATTACGTTTATCAAACTGATTTAATTTGTTTTTTGTTTATAATAATTGGTATATAAACAGAAGTGTCTTTTTTCATCTAGCTGGTATAATTATTATAATTAGTATATTGATTAACATGCAAAAGTAACAGTTCTTTCAATAGCTAGAAAATGCTTTGACTAAAGATGAGATAAAATCAATTCATTGTCTTCAGTAGGTCTATTTAGAATTTCTATTTTTGATGCATAATTTACTCTTAGTATTTATAAGCGTAGTTGAACTCATACATAGAAGAACGCTTTATAATCCCCACGTACTAAACTAGATGGATAGCACACGCCATTTACTCTCTTCTCGACCCAAAACAGCCCGAAAAATAACCAGCCATTGTTGATGGCTACATTTTATTAGAGCCGCCATATGGAATACTGATTTGTTCGCCTATGATAAAAGCTTCAATTGACTTTGCCTTTCACAATATTGCCAAAACATGTCATTTATTAAGTGCCTTTGGTTTATTGACTAGCGTGATGGCGTGCATTGTGAAATTAAATGTGACTCTACCACAGACAGCCACGTTGATGAATAAAATCATTGATTTTGTTACGCTGAATTAATTATTATTAAAACAATTGAAACATCTAAAAAAATTCAAACAAAAACTGCTCATTTCTGAAATTCAGTTCTACGCTATTTGTGTTCAAACCACGTAAATAAAGAGAACTTCCGTCAGTGCTTTGTGCCTCCAAGCATTATGAACAATTCTTAAGAATAGAAATCAACAGTACACTTTTAAAAGCTTGGCATCAAAACAATGTAGGGTATTTCTTTTCTTCTTTTCGGTTGTGTTCGCTAAAAATAATATTAGCCAAGTTTAAAACATAGCGATAATGCATTTCTCCAGTTGTTGTTTTTTGTCTCCCGTACTCCGGTTCTAGAGTGAATTCTTTAAATCAATATTGCATTACTCTGGATCGTTCAACATAGCCCCAGAACTGAGCTGCCATTTATTTAGGCGATCTTGAAACAATAGATTGTGATTCCGAGACGCATTTGAATGTTTTATTTGCATACATACAATGAAATTCCCGAATAAAAAGTAATAAAACGAGCTATAAATTTGCTGGGGTTGCAATACGCTTACGTTCATAAGATTAAATTGTTTTGTCTTATTTTGTTATATAATTTTATAGAACATTTTGCTCTCGCTTAAACAATCTTTACAATTATGTATTATTAGTTAATAATAAAACTCAAATAACAATTACCTAGATAAATATATACAGAATGACTCATTAGTAATGCTTTTTAAGAAAATAGTAAATAATAAAAAAAATCTGAAAAATAAAACTTACAACATTTTTCACCTGCCTAATTGTTGATTAGTAATTAATAAACAAGTAAACAATCAAAAACGCTTTTTAGCGGAATTAACACTAGAGACTGGAGAGGTAGATATAAAAAAGCGTGCAAGACATACCGCCATGAAACCGACCCTACAAGAAAATGACTTATTCAATTAAGAAAGAGTTGAACAAGAGAGAAAAACTAACGTTTTTCCACCCAAAACTTTCCAATATCTAATGAGTTTTACCTGTAACTTTTTTATAGTATTCCTAAATAACTTGACAATTTTTCTTTAGTCTACTTAGTCGAGTAAAATAAAAGAGTAAATTTAAATAAAATATAGAAATATATAAAATAAAACATGTTTAAAGCTGCTTTAATGCTTTAAACGGCACGTCACCGTTCACCATCCTGGCAAATGTTTTTTGAGCTCAAAATTGACAGTCTTAATGGTCGGTCGTCTTACAGTTTTGTACAATAAAGGCAAACTTCATTGTTGTCTATCTTCTAAACTGTCTATGCCTATATTTATTCTTTCTGTCTTCGATTTCTTTTTTCAACCTAGTAACAATTCTTAACAATAAAAACTGATTCTTGGCTGGCAACGCATTTTGTGGCGACGAGTCGCCACACTTTACGATGGTATGCGACTGTTCAATTCTTTTTCCACTCGGCTTGGCGTCGTGCCATCACGCTTGCCACACCAAAATTAGACACCTATAGTGTATATATACAGTGTTGTTTACTATATACCGTAATAAACAAACATATATATAACGTATACATAACATCTGTTTAACATAAAAAAAAAGTATTAATAAAATATGTCTGACAGTAATAATTCAGTTAGTGAATGTAATCTGCCTTCTACAAAGAAAGCAAAATTACACTATAACACACTATCAAGTTATCAGTAAAAGCTAATGAGTCTTCTAGTATATTAAAAAGACATTAAAATAAATTACTGCTTATTTTATTATATAGTTTTTATAAATATTTCAAGAACCAACAATCAGTCTACTGTTGTCACCAAATATAATTAATAATGAATTTTTTTTCATAAAGAATTTAGGGTATCGAACAAATTTACGCCTGAAGAAGGTAAAATCGTTTTTACCGAAACGTCGCTTATAGATGTAATAAAGATCTAAAAAAAAACATATACATTTATTCGATGCCTTAAATCCTACATTAAAAAAATTTAATTTATTATTAAAAACAAGAGTGATAACTTTTCTAAATTATTATTAATATTAGACATCACCAAGATCAGTTAAACACAAAACATTCTATTATTGTTGTGTACGATATTATTAATCTATTCAGTGCCGGAATATACTAATTTTGATGTGAAGATTATTTTACAGGAAAATGTTGAATACAAAAGTTGCAGAGTAAGAAAAATCCTATCCAAATTCATTTTTTTTTATTTTGCTAAGTTTTCAGGTGTGAAAATAACACAAAAAAAAAACAAAAAAATCAGCGTAAATTAGCATTTGCCATAAAAATGTCAAAATGAAAGTAAACTAAATAATTAATTTGACAGTTGGAATCGGTTCTTATTAGACTCTTCTAGTTATTCTATGGAATAAGATAACAAATCGGTTAAGGACTTGTTTTATTTATTTTCAATTAATTATTTTTAAATTAGGTGTTTGAATAAATCCCCGCCGATAGCTAAGCAGTATTTCAACCTATTGTAAAAGTTTCTTTTCATAGACGCTAATTGATGTGTAAAAAGTGTATGTATTGAACGTTTTTTATTTGTTAAGGTTTAATGTTAAAGTTTTTCTACTTAGGAATTTTAAACCTCTTTAACAAATAGTCAAATATTTTAAGTCAAAATATATTCTTGTAGGAAATTAAGCGCTCTTTAAAACAAGTATCAAATAAAAGATTTTTTAATGCATTTGCAGCTAGAATTATATTCAGAAAAAAATTGTAGGAATAATTAAAAACAAAAGTAGTCGATTTTTTGATACAGCCTAATATATTTACAGTTTATAATGTAGTAAAAACATTATTTTTAGAAGGTTGTTGTGTTTGCCTAGTTCTATCCTGAAAAACAAAGTTTTGCAACACAACTGCTTGTCTCTATAACGTCTAAATTTTATATGTAGGTTGTATATCTGTTCAAAACTAAAAGAACAAAATCTTCTTTAAAAAAATTGGTAAACTAAATAAATTGATTAAACTAATTCAAAAAAGTTTTTAAGTTTAACGAAGGCCAAGAAGTTTTACTTCTAGGCGAAGCATCATCTAATAGCCATTTTGTTTTTCATCTGCAAAAAATTGTTGTAGGCACAAATACAGCAGTAGCTTTTATAAAGATTTTTACAGCATCAAAAACTCTGCGAAAATTATGATTATTGTGATTAGTGTTTCTAGTTTGATACCTATAAGTTCAAGCAAGTTGCCTTTGAAGTTTATTGACGGATTAAAGTCTTGCTTTCGTGGTTTCAATATTTATTCTGTAGTTGTTTAATCTCGCTGTGTATTTTTAAATTTAATTTATATTATATATATATGTTAGTAGTTTGGTAAAGTAGGTAAAATTAAGAGAAATGTGAGTAATTGTTTAATTATTTTTTATGCAACAATATTTTCTTACAAAAAATTTGACAAATAAGAAAATTTTTTGAATAAGAAATAAATTAAATTCATTCTGCAGCCAACGATAATTTAAATTAGTTTTATTTGATTATTTGATTTCTAAGAGAAAATTTTATTTTATGGAACAAATTAATAGTAATTTTTTTTATTATTAGACTATGTGTTGCTAAATAATTTACCCACATGATCTTTGACCATATAAAGTTGAAATTAATTTAAGGAACAAACTTTAATAAAAAAAATTAAATTAAATTTTAATTAGTTTCTATGTTGATTGAATAATATTTTTTCAACTATAGATGTTTTTACTTGAAAAAGAGAAAATTTAAAATATGTCTATAATTTGCTAATGCATAAACGCGTTAAAAACACAGTGCTTTGCTAAATTCTCAATTTATTAATGTATTTTAAAAATTGATTTAATTTAATTTTTCAATTAAATAAAAGTAACTGCCACGAAGTCATGCTGTGCAGAACATTTGTGTTGCAAAGCAGTAAAGCACAATCATTATTTCACTTTTCAGAAACAGAACATAAAAAAATTTCAATTAAGCGAAATATTGACACTAATCTTGCTTTTAGCTGTAATTTGATTAAAAATATAAAGCCATATTACCAAAAAGCTATTTGTGAAAACAACGGTTTAAACTTTGTTGGAATACAACAGATAAAGCAAAAACCGTAACTTTTTACATTTTTGTGTAATATACACTACTTTAAAATACATTAGTCCAAACTAAAGCACAGTTTGTACTCTTGATAGATCAACAATTTATACTAATTATTGTTTATTACACAACACGCGTTAATTGCTAATAAATATTTTTGTATGTCTATACCTTGATTTTTGGTGTTAAATTGAGATTTAATTTATATTATATTCAATAAAAAAAAATAATTTTGGTAAACAGAACAAACCTGAAAAATTTTCTTATAGCGCTAAAATCTTGTGTTCTAGTACTTTCTCGTCTGCCTTCAATTATCTGATCTTTTTTAATTTTGCGTAATGTAATCAATACTTCTGCTTGATCTTTTACTTTGTTAGTTTTTAAATCATATCAAGTTTTTAATATGTGTATTTGACTGTTTAGAGTGTTTAAAGTGTTTACCAGCTGCCTTTTTGTTGCTTTTATCTATTTTATGTTTTTTTGTGGGCTTTTTTTTAATTGTATATTTAATTCTTTTAGTTTTTCACTTATAAATTAAGAGAAACAGTCTTTGATTTGTAAGCTTTGAATCTTTATTATTGTTTTTTTGTATAACATTCTTCTTAAAAAATGCTAAAGTGTTCTAAAATTTGAAAAAACGTGTGGTTGGAAACAGTGATTTGATCTGACCTGACTCAACTTAGTTGACAGTTATATCAGCATTGCAATCGAAAAAAAAACAAAAGCGCACTAAGAAAGACACCGACTCTAAAAACAATAATAATTGTACATTATAGTATCCAAATAATTTGATTGGTTTTTAAGCATACAAGTCTACGCAATTATTTTATACTTTTTAGTGCATTTTTCTATTTTTTGAAGTTGGTTTTTCTCTTGTTAACATTTTTTGTTTATTTCCTGATTTTTAATGGATTCAATCACTATTATTAGTTTCAATATGAAAAGATCTACTAAACGCGCTGCTAATAGGAGACAGCGCCGTTTGAATGAGACAAAAGAAGAACGGGAGAATCATTTATCTCAAAATAAAAAATTTACTGTTTCCTTAATATTTAATTAATTGATACTATTTTATATGAATTTTATGAATTTTATTTTATATGAATTATATGAATTTTATATGATTTGCGCTTATATAAGTGAAATTTATTAAGAGGACATTTTCCTTGATATTGTCGTCCATTATCAAATACATTAAACAACATAGTTAATAATATTCAAATTGCTCAAAATAATTAAATAAATAAACTATTATTTAATTGTTTTTAAATATATTTTTTATTTTTCACAAAATTTTATAACTAATTAAGTGTTAAAAATATGTGTCAATAAAGCATTAGCAACAATAACTCAAAAACTACTGATCAGATCTTGATCAAATTTAAATAGGACCAAATATAAAGCACCAGCTTCTAAATAAAAATTATCAAAATCTGTTCTATCAAAAAAAAGCTATAAGGTAACACACATAAAAAAACACAGTTAAATTGAGAAGCTTCTCCTTATTTTTGGAGTCGGTTAAAAAAAAACCGTTTGTTTTTGCAAATATTTCTTCAGTTTTAAAGCATCCTGCCTGTTTCTGGTAAAAAAAAAGCTGATAAAACGACTTTAATTTCCTAAAAACTTTCTTACTAATTGCCACTTGTCGAAACATTATGACAAAATCATATCTTTTTTTGAAAAGTAAACAGGCAGGTTTACCAGCACTTGTGGAGAAAATCAGAAAAGGTTCAAGTAGTATTATAGATAAAAAATTATACATAATTTTGCTTGTATATAAAGTTTTACAAATTACACAATAATTAATCCATAATAAATACTTTCCAAATGAGGGTTTGTTTTTGAGGATCAAGTGGGCTCTGCCCAAGAGCTTTACTCAATTTGGTACGAATACAGAAATTGCGATCAGTTTTTTTGCACAATTGCAAACTTTAATAATGAAAATTTGAATTTTGGAAACAGTTGTGTGTAAACTAAAATGAAATACTATCGTAGCTTTATTGTTGCACAAATTTTAGGATAAAGATAAGGTAAAAAAATCTAGAGATTACTTGATGCAAATTTTAATTATTAGTGAGTTTATTTACTGTGCGGCAACGTAATAAGTAGTTGCTTAAGCAGTGAAATACGTTTCGTTAACTTCTTGGCATAGAAACTTTGTCGAATCTGGCCTGTATTCTAGGACAACTTGGATTATTCGGTAACGATATATGTACGTGACAGAGCTACTCATAAGGAAGGTCGGTCTTCTTCCCAGAAAGAGAGGATGTTTTGCTGACGCAGCGTGCAGGGATTGGAACAAGGCGCAGAGTAATAAAATAACAAACAGAGAGAGATGAGACCGCGCCCCATCCTGATAAAACATCACCACCTCGCGGATTATATTGCGGGGAAGCGGTGGCAGAAGTGGCAGTAGTGACCAAAGTCACCAGCAGCCTCCAGGACATTGTCTTTTAACTCTTTGTTTCCATAGGTTTTTATAATCATTGTGTGTTTAAAACAATCAGATTTGTAATAAAAAAATATCTGAAAATTTAATACATATCAATGTATATCTTATACATCTATAAAAAAATAATTAAAGAGGTGTTTTCAGATATGGTATCTTATATAGTATGTAGGTGTTACTGTACAAAGATGATCTAAATATTTTCAACAAAAAGGTTCAAAGATAAACTCAAAACAATTCCTTAAAGAAAGATAATTTAAAGTAACTAATTCTAATTTTAACTATTTTAGTCTTAATTTCTTTGAGATTGAAGATTCGCTCGATTTATTTCTAAGCCCTTTCTCACGATATTTAAAAAAAATTTAACGTGCGAGTACTTGGGAATGATGTGAAAACGTCGTCGTGAAAATCTGGTCGTGCGTTTGGATGTTTTAATTGCTTGGATGTCGCGCGTGTAAACAAGGAAGCGGTTAGGGAGTATTGAGATGTAAGTGACACCGCTTCGAAGGATCGGATAACGGCAGCCCCAGCTGCGACTGTTTGCTCCATCTGGTCCTATTTCGCGGCTCGACGATCTTAGTCCGACTGACTCATTCAGCAATCTTATTTCGTTTTGTACCAGTGGATGTTTTGATTTTTAATAAAAGCATTATGTGCTCACTGTAAATAGACACATTTTTAATCCCCGAAGAAAAAGAATTTTAATAATCACGGAGTGCTTCCCGCTAGGATCAACGCATCCGTGTGGAAGAATGTCTCCGATTGGTGGTCGCGTTATCATAATAATAGCGGGTAGTTACCCTAGTGCATGTTTACACTACGACCCTTCGCCCCAAGAATATTTCATGCCTGTGCGAACGCATTCAATCCTGAATGTCTTTTAATCTATATATAATGATTGAATAAAACCGTTACTTTAAAAACGTAATTGTAATTCACAAAAAAATAACAATGGTACAACAATAATAATCTTCATACAAGGTAAGTATTTGAGCAGAAAATTTGATTTGCTCTCTAGTATTTAGCAAATAGAAATATAGTCAGTTTCGTTCTCTCTTAGTTTCTGTTATTAACACTAAAATTATATCAATCATATTAATTGAATTGTTTATTTTTTCAACACAGGTGTTGCGTCTTTAGTGAATACATTTTAAAAATAATAATAATAATAGTTTATTGTTCAACAGATACAGTATCCAATTACAGAACAAAATTAACGTATTTACATCAATATAAATACATATTATACATAAAATATCTTAACTAAATTTTTAGCCTAATTTAATATAAAAATTAATCATATCACACAATTTTGAGTAGTGTATGTCACACCTATTGGCAATTTTGTTAAAATTAACTGACATAACATAAATAGGAAAAGTCATGAGTAGGTTCGTCTTAGCTTGCGGAACCGAAAAAGTTTGATGGTTTCTAGAATTAAGTCGTGGAACTGCAAAATTTAATTGACTCAATAACTCAGGACAGTCAACTTTGGCATGTAATAAAAAATATACGAATTTCACGCTGTTATATGACGCCTTTGCTCAAGTGAACATAATTGGAACTCATTGAGCAAAAGATTATGATCGAACCCTCTATTGGGATATACGTGATGTTTCTTCACATACAAACATTTTAAAAATTATTGTTGAATTTTTTTAACAGCAGATATTTGACTTTTATAATAAGGATACCAAACAAGATGGGCATATTTGAGCTTAGACCTCACATAAGAAAAATATAGTGTTTTTAGTGCATTTAAATTATCAAATTTAGAGCATGTCATTATTATAAAACCTAGCATTTTATTAGCTGCAGCTGATACATGATAAATATGATAGTTGAACATTAAAGATTGGTCAAATATAGCACCTAAGTCTTCAATACTATTATAGCGTTCCAATTTAACTCCATCTAAGTTATAATTAAATACTACAAAAGATGTTTTTCTTGTATAACTAATAATTTTACATTTATTAATATTGAGAGACAGCTTGTTTCTTAGGCACCATTTATTGATGTTAACTAGACAACGTTGAAGATTTAGACAATCGTTGACATCATTTATCCTGTTAAAAATCTTGACGTCATCGGATTTATCTAGATCATTAATAAACAAGAGAAACAGTAGCGGGCCCAAGTTCGGTCCTTGAGGGACTCTGGATAATGCAATAAAAGAATTAGAGTCGAAATTGTTAATTGATACAAAATTTGTTCTATTTGTTAAACACGATTTAAAAAATAATACAAAAGGAAAACTAAAACTAAATTATAATAATTTATTTAGTAAAATATTGTGGTCAACTGAGTCAAACGCCTTCGAGAACTCTGTGTATATCACATCCGCCTGTCTATGATTGTCCGATTCCGCGGCAAGAAATTGTGAAACACATAATAAAATAGATACTGAACATCTTTTTTCCATAAGGCCATGTTGGTCATTACTAATGTGTGATTGAATACGCGGATAGAGGCGAGAATACACAACTATCTCGAAAACTTTTGCAAAGTTGCTTAAAATTGAAATTGGTCTATAATTTCTAACATCATTAGGATTACCTTTTTTTAGAACAGGGCAAATTCTTAATGTTTTCCACATAGCAGGAAACGACGACGTTTTAATAGAAATGTTGAAAATCAAGCTAAGTGGATATGCAAAAATGGCAGCACAGTCTTTTACTACGTAACTTGGTACCTGGTCAGGTCCAGCTGTTTTCTTATTGCTTAATTTATTAATTGCACTGATAACCTCTGAACAAGTGATTAAAGGTAAATCAATATTATAAAAAATAAATGAAAAAAATTGCTATTGAAAGAAGTGGAATGAGTTGAAAAAACACTGCTAAAGTAGTTGCCAAACGCATTTACAATATCAATGGAATTGTCGTATATGTGATTGATATAAGTCATACTGTTCGGAATTCGCGAATTGTTTTTTTATCATGAATAAATTGCCAAAATTGTTGCGGATTATCGGCAATGCTATGCTGTATATTGTTAACATTTGTTTTATAAGCTGCTGCTGTCTGAGCTTTTATAAGCGATCTTAGTTCATTAAGCTTATTATAGTACAAAATATTAGAGGTCTTTTTATAAAAATTGTAAAATTTGGATTTTAATTTAATATTGGATTTAATATCGCTTGTGAACTATTTGGGATATAAATTATTAACTTTTTTCTTACCTGTAGGCAGATGACTATCTAGCAGTTTATAAATCACACTATAGAACAAATGGCAAGCTTTCTCAATATTAACAGTATGTTCAATAAATGACCAATCAATATGCACTAAGTCACTATATAATATTTCAGTCATTACGTATTAATAATTATGATTACCTAAGTCGTATCGGTTAAAAAAATAATTTGAGAATTTTGTATTTCACTATTTTCCATAGTTTTGTCTATACAATACGGAAGTGTCACTTTTTACTTTTAGATACAAATATCTCTTCTGTAAGCAAGACTTATAGCATAATTTTTCCAATTTTTTTCCGTGTCTTAGAAAAAAATTTATTGTAAAACTGAACTTTAGTAAAACGCACTACTTGTGGTCGTTATCTATTAACATTTTTTTTTTGCTATATATTGGCACTCAGGTAAGATCCCATGACGTTTATATGAACGAATTAGAGATTTTAAGACTTTTAAAAATTTTCACATATAATATGATAAGGGCATATATTAATTTTGATAAATTTTTTAACTGTAAACTAAAATTAAATTTACAAAAAAAAAATTGCAAAAAATAATATATGCTCGGTAGATGTTTTTCGTAAATTTTTAAAAACAAGTAATTAGTTTTTGAAATTTACTCGAAAATAATATATGCACTTATGATATTATATGCGATAATTTCTTGCTACCTGTGCACAAAATTATAATTATTAAAACAACAAAAAGGTAGAAAAAGTCAAAGACTGTATTATATACAATGTCGCAAACAAGAACAGTTTCTCTGAGAAACAATAATTTATCAATAGACTACTATTTTAATTGCAACATTATCACATACAGGGTTATCTAAGAAATAGTAGAACAAAAGTTAGAAATAAAAATGCTTCCAAACGGTTTTGAGTCAAATCAAAAAATCCAAAATGTAAAAAAATGTTTTGACAGGTAAAACAATTATTAGTAAAAAACCGCAAATTAAAAATAATAATGTTTTAAATAATATTTAAAACAAAACAAATAAAACCTCAAATTTTTTATCAGAATGTAATTGTAGAACTTGTAATCTTTTTTGAAAGTCAAATAAGAAGTAAGAGATAATATAATCTATAATATACCAAAAGTATGACAAACAATACCATTAACATAACGTTTCAGAAAATCATAACAAATGACACAAACAAAAAACCTTTAACATTTATGAAAGATAATAACGATATTCTGCATCACATTTATCAGTTTAATGAAAAAAGAGCAAGAACATTCTATAAACATCAAATATACAAACATTTTGACAGACATACAGTTTGAAACATAAATCACACAAGGACATAACCAAACAAACAAAAACACTTAACATAAGAAAATTGTACAGACAATCACAAAAACAAAGAACTGGGAAAGCAAAGCAGATTGAAAAGAACAATGTTTTTTTTTTAATTACAAACAGACTGTCACTAAAGGCTGCCATGTAAACAAATTTGTAATTTTAATGTTTTGAGAATAATATGCGCACTTTTTCAATCATACTATTAAAAGGCTTGATGTTTCTTTATTTTCCAAGAAAACAAAACAAAACAGTAATGCACCAAAAAAAAAATTAAAAAAAAAGCAAATTACCAATAATCAAATCATTTCAAATTAAATTACAATACCATTTTTTTCTAATACTTGAGCTAAATTTGGTAAGACATTTAAATCTCGGAAAATAATCTACCAAGTACATTTTATGCATGCTAAATTAATCCAATTTGACATTTTCATTGTTCAAATAATTCAAAGCGACCTACCCTTCTTTTATCGTCATATTTTTTGTTGTCTGACACTTCTAACTATCGCTTTATATTATTATTGCACTATTGATTATTGAACTTATTGAACTTTACCAGCTACAGCCTAGTATAAGTAATCTGGTTTGTAATGTTAAACATTCCATTTACTTTGTTAAATGTTGCAAGATATATTTTTCTATAGCTTTTTGGAGCAAAAATAATTTAGTTTATCTTTACATTGTAGTACACTATTTTGTATCTAAAAATAAAAAAAATGTTTTTAGATACAAAGTAAAGTCTAAAAATATATTTTTTATTTTTAGACGTAATATATATTGTTATATTACAGATTACGTTGTTTATTGTGAAGTCGAAATATGAGAGATGATGTAAAATAAGCTTTACATTATTCTATTTCAGATATTTATGTAGGAACTGAAACAATTATTTGTTTGATGCAAATATGTATTGTTAAGAAAATATGTGAGGCTCTTCCAAGACAGGGATCTCAGGGGATGGGCGGCGCGTATCCAATTATAACTTGGAAACGAATTTCTCATTTCGAGACAATTAAGCGGCATATTATAGTCACTGGAGCGTCGTTGCAATACAGCACTACGTCAAGGCGGACCGAGCCGAGTCGTCTCCACAAATTATACTTTGGGGAACATTAATTTCCATGATGGAAGACGTCGTATCCGTAGACCAAAGCCTGCAATCGATCGTCGTGGTTTCGATCAAAATATTATGGAGAAGCAGTCGAGAATAATGAAGTCACTACTTCATCACTACGGACAATTCAGTTTTCAACAGACGTGTCCAGCATGACGGTCTGGATCTTTTCACAATCAGAAGACCTTCGTGAAGTCAATGCTATTGCGATAAAAAAGTATTACAAAAGCTTTTCTTCTGTGAATCTTAAATTGTACTATGTATTCTATTATTTTAAAAATATACAAGCATCTAATTTTGGTGGAGGAGCCGGCCTCTAATAATACGTCTCAATGAAATTTAGTATAAATATATATAATATATATATATTAGATATTATTTGCTATAACATAATAATATCCATTGAGTATGGAAATTATGATATAACAATACGCCTTATTATAATTTTATTGTGAAAATGATATAACATGGTTTGTTCGTACAATGTGTGAATATTTGTGATGAATGGGAAGATTTTTGATATGAAAGAGCATTGAAAGTAACTACCTATATTATATTATTAGTTTAAATCCACAGTACTACCATGAAGTAAAGTATCGTGCTTTAAAAAAAACATAATTTAAGCGAGCCATATTCGTTCTTTAGCCACCTAATACGTCAAATTCAAAATTGAATTCTTGATAAGACATCAAGGAGCTTTTTATTGAAAAGATATTTGACAACAAAGCAAAAGACGAAATTATTTAAATGTTTTTTTTAAATGGACCGAGTGTTGATGGTGTCTAGCAGAATTTCATTCCTGAGTGCTTCACAGATTTCCAGCAGGAAAACCCAGCTTTAGCTCTTGATTACAATAAGTTTTACAATGTGTTGATCAACTCTTTATCAAATTTTAGTAAATTTTTCTATTTGTAGATTTTATTAACAAACTAGAAGAGCTGCGCTAACGGATCAGTAAAAACTGCCTCAAAATAAACAACTTACAAGATATGCTTCAAAATGTGTCGCTTTATGAAATTGATTTTTGTAGATTCTATTAACAACCAGAAAAAACTGCGTTAACAAATCAGTAAAAAATGTCTCAAAATAAATAAAAATTGTTTCATTTATTTTGATTTATATAAATAAATCATTTTAACTAATTTTTTTCAATTTTGTTTAAAACTAAATGTGTTGAGACTTTTTGTATTTTTTTCTTTTTTGGTTATGTTTTCTGTCATTGTTAATCTAACACAAGTGAACTGACTTTTGCTGTGGTTCAAATCACATGCATTGTAGCAATTTCGTGGTTTGCATAAATTATGTTTTTCATAATTTATGTTTATAGATGACATTTTTTTTTACTTCTAATAGAAACAAGCTATTGTTATTACAAGTGTTCAAATTCCGAGTACTTATTATCGGTTTTTTTTGTTTATTAACCTTTTGCTTAGTTTTTACTAAGTATTAGAATACATTTTTTTAATTAATTCTAATCAATAAGTTAAAATTTATTACGAATTTTGACCAAAATTGTCTAATTTTTTGTACCTTAATACCTTAATACTATTTTTTATTTTTACAACATAAAAAAATTTCTAAACGTTGACTAGTTGCTCACTTAAATATTTACGTGAGTACATCAACAATGTGATAAAAACTCACATTGTTGCGCACTATTATTTAATTTTTTATTAATTGAAATTTTTTCTATTAAAAAACCGTTTTGTAAAATTTTGTTTTTGTATTGTGCACTGTTTATCAATTTTTAAATTTTAATTTATAAATTTTTTTGATTTTAACGATTGAGAATTTATTTTTGTGGTTTAAATCAAGTAATTATTTGTAGCTGATCTAGTGAAAGAAAATTTTATTCTAATGCTTGTAAAAATGTTTATTCTGCTTTGATTGTTATTACATGATCTACGTTATCACATTGTGTAATAAACTTTTTTAATCACTCTGTATATAAGTTTTGTACGCTTTCAAAAGATGCAAAAAGATGCAACAGTTGATGTAGCTTCATTTGGCTTCACATCTTCACAAACATGTAAATTATGAACCAATCTAATGAACAATATTATTTCATTGTAGCACAACTTATAGTAGCTTGTTCAGGCATATTGACATATCTGATTTTAAGAAAAACAAATACAATTTTTAGAATTTGCTAGTTTTGTAGTAGACGATGTATATTAATTTCCCAGTGGGTTTTTCTAAATTCAATCAAGATTCAATTTTTAAGCGCTTCTAGACAGAGAGCATCTTAACAAGTTGCCTACTTTATACATAAAAATATAAATAAATTTTTAAACTGCTCTAGTAATATATCTATAACAATAACTCGAAAAGCTGCTAGGAGTTACCGAGTTAACGACTTCAAACAACCTTCAGCACGCACTAACGTTCTTGTAACATTTCTGTTGTATCAAATGGTAACACAACTCTGTAAGAATAAAGTCTTTTTTGATCTAAATTTTATGCATTTTGTACTATCAGTGTATTATAATGTATTTTCGATCTAGACCTTAGCCTGTTAGATATTAGACAACAAATAAAAGCAATACTTTTGCCAGCAATATAAACATAAACAGCCTAGGAGATACAATTATAAACAAAATTGTAAAACCTTATATAAATTCTCTATTATTATTATTATGTGTCTGTAGTGTTGAATAAAAAAGTTCAGCGTCAAAAAGGTATTGGAAATATTCTTGTAATATAATATGTTCTAAAGTTAAAAATTAAATGAAAGTTTATTTGAAGTCTATGTCAAAAGTTAATTTTTGTAATTAGTTTTATTTGTATGCTTCATTAAGTACAACACTTGTAAGAACTATGGTTAAAGTAAATTGGTATTTTTACGTTTGCAATTTATCTTTTTTTGTCTAATTAAATAGCAGTTTATTTATCAATTAACACATTAATGCACAGCTTTTGTGTAACCTTTTTTAGTAATTAATTATGATTAAAAAAAATTTTGAGCCTAGGTTTGCGCGTGAAAGTTTTTGATAGTCAGATACGCTTCCTATTATACCATAGCAAACGTTACAAAGTGAGATAAAAACCATAAATATTTATGATAATAATATTATAATAATTAAGTGTGTACTGAACTTGTTAAAACTTCAGATCAAATGCATCGCTTAAGTCATTTTTTGTTAACTGTAATAACGGTACTATATTTGTGATACCATTGAGCAGCTAGGGTTGAATTTTATTTGAAAGCAGCATTTTGAAGATCAAATAAGCAAGTGAAAAATCATTTTAGAAAATAGATCCACGTAAGATCAATTGGCAACGTAGACAAATATTTGCCAACCGTAACGAGGGCGCCAAGTTTAAATTGTAAAAATATATAATTTTCACTATATAACAGGAGTGCGTTCATAAATATGGCTCGAGCGCGCCGTATCTGTGAATTGTCGCACAAAGTCGTTCATAAACCATCTAATGACGTCATAGTTCACCAGAGTAAGCGTTCGAAAATACCACTGTGCAAACACCATGAGCGCACCAAAAACGCCGTTTTCCAGTGGCCGGCGAGAAACGCTCCGCATGCGCAGAAGCGTAAAATCGAGAAGAGTTTTCAAATAAGTGAGATAATTCTTTATATCTAGTTACTAAAATCAGAAGTGAAAATGGAAATTATCGGAGTCGACGAACAAAAAAACGTCGCAATATTACAAAATACAGGTAAGTGTAAAGTGGATGAAAAGTATTCTTCTTCTAATAGCTCTGTTTTTTTGTTTCCCTCTAGAAGACAGAACTTCATATTGGAATATCAAATAATAATTGTGTCGCCATTATACATGGTATCGCTATGTCCATAACCTCTGCCATATTCAAAACCTGCTTTGTTCTGTTCATACAAAAAAGATTATTGTTTCATGATATTGTAATTCCCATGGTAATACCGAATACCTAACCTATAATAATAATTATTGTTGATCAAACGAAAATGCACATTCTTGAACGCACTGTATCGTTTAAAAATTTTATATCGCTCTGACGTAACATTGGTTTACTCTGGGTGTAATACGGTCCACGAACACCTAACATTTATGAACGTAACCCTGTTGGTCACAGTATGACGTCATATATTATCTTAATATTCATTGTCATTTTAGTTTTGAATGGAGTATAGTTTTCTTAAAAGTTTACCAGAACTTGTCAGCAGCAAATAGGCAATAACAAAAAACCGCTTGACGCTAAAATTAATTTTTGACTCTTTGATGACAAGATCCAATCACAAAGTAAAAATTAAAAAAATAGGACATGAACGAATAGTTTTTTTTCTGGCATTGACGATCAAAATTAATTGGATTTAGCTGTATGTGCATATTTACGTTATTATGTACAAAATTAAATGGTCTCTTATTTAAATAGTCATTCTCATAGTTAAAAAGCATGTCATTTAGTATGACTATTAAAAATTAAAACTACTAAATGACAATGACTGAAAGAAATTCTGTCTAAAATCAATTCAACAAATTAATTAAATGACTGAGAATTAAAGGTATAGTGTCAATAAGTATATAGTCGACAAATTTATTTTATTATCACAAACATATATACTACAGATTACTTGTAAAAAACATCTTTAACAATAAATATTAAATTGGTTTCACTGTCCAATTTATCAATAAGGTGTAGCAGCCAACAAGTAATTTTGAATAGATGACTATTCTAAAAAAAATTCATTATAATTATTATGTTTGTAGTTTTCTACTGTTCTACATGATGAAGTAATGACAAATAATTTTGATTTATAATCTGAGAAAAAAATTAATACAATTTTTGAGCAGAAATTATCTGTCATTTTAGTTTGAGCACTATAATTAAACAATCTAATTTTACTACATAACATTCTTTCAAAAGTTTAAGTAGCAGATTAAATTCTTTTAAAAAAAAATTCTAAAATTCTTCTCTAATTAATTGAAATGTTATCAGAATTACCTATCAATAGAGGTAATTAATTTAAGTTGCAAAAGACACAATTTGAATGACATCTTGGTTGCATACACCTGAAATAGAAAAAAGTCTGCACAGAGACAGTCTTTACAGCTGTTCATCAAAACTTTGGCGGTAGGAAAACGGAAAAAGAAATGTAATGTATCGACAGGCCAGGCGGCGGCCGCTTGAGATTGCGTGATGGCCGCTCGAGCAATACCACCGCCAGCCGCCCGCCGTTATGCCCGCCGCCCCCGCTCTACCTGCTGACCGGCCCTGCCCAGTGCCCGCCGTCTCCATGACGACCACCTCGTCATTAAAGCATCGCCTTATCATAACCGCGCCACCGACCCCGGCCATCTTTGGTGACCGCCGCCGTCGCCGCCACCCGCTTAGAACGTAACTAAGCAATCGACAATGCATCTATCATAACACCAATTTCTTCATCTTTTACCTCCATCTATACACTGACAAGATTTTTTTGCTCATTGTCTTCAAGTTGAATCGTTGGAAATCTAATCCTTACTCACATATCCCTTACGTACAAATAGTTATCTAACGACTTGAGTGTTATTAATTGTAATAATACATATCACCGTATTGAGTGATAAACAACGTATTTATATTAAAAAATCAAAGTGTATCTATATATTTTTTACCACACAATAGATATGAGCTCTGTTTGTATTAAACGAATGCTTGTTTTTAATTTGATGCGGGTACGTTCTTGCTCCAGAGGGCGGAATACTTCTATAAAAAAATGTTTGCATTTATTTATTTTAGCTCCGTTTATCTACAGTTCTAAACAATTATTATTTGTAGATTGTTGACCTTCGATTTTATTTAGATTGGTAAATAAAATTAATTTAATGAACTTTATTACTTCTACCGTACACAATAAGCAAAAACTGAAAAATATTAATAATTATCACTTATATCGTTCTAGACGTTGGGAACGTAAAACTACTTGGCCTTCAAGTCTATTGATCACAATGTAAATTCGTTTTTTTATTGAATTTGTGTTAGTTAATTTTATATCTTACTTTAACCTGATTTGGTTATCTTAAGTGTTATTGTTATAGCATATGTTATTATAAATTGATTTGACCTACCTTAAGTAAGGTGGATTTCCGTAACGTAAGTTAAATTAAAATTAAGTTAGTTATAACCAATAAATTTAAAATCAAGATGTTTGGTTGGTTTTATTTTTAAATCAAAAAAATGTTTAATGCAAGGTAGGTTCTAATAGATGTCCCTCGTTTTACAACATTGATAAAAACTGTGAATTGTTATTAAAATAAATTATCGAAAATTACAGGAGAAATAAATTTTTGATTTTTTTACAAAATTGTTAGTCGGCAAAGTTATTGTCTATTTATTAAATATGTTAATAACAACAACAATTTAATTGTAATAAATGTTTCAATAATCAATCATTATCTAAGTTGTTAATTTTTTTAAGCCCACATACAATTTCATAAAAAATACAAAATGGTTTAGGTACTCTTGTATTTCAATTTTTTTACTTTACTACTTTGTTTACTACTAAACTATAACACTGCGGGTACGCCGGTATAATTCAAGAGCACACACAATAGTCACACCAAAACATTCATTATTTTTACTAGATGAGAAAACATTATAACCGGGGGTGTACTACCAGCTTTAGTAAAATCTTACAGAGATGACCAATATCCACCGGTGCATTTTCACACTTTAACAGATTTGCTATTGACATTAAAGAATATAAGCAATCTTCTTGATGAAAGTTGTTACGAGTTAGAGATGGCAACGTAGCAGTTGTGAATCAATCTTATTGGCAATTTGCTGCACAATAGACACATGCAAATTTTCATTGATAATAAACTCCGCGTTATAATAAAAAAATGTTCCAACACTATATTAATAAAAAATAGACTGGTAAGAGTGGCAACATGGCAAATATGTTTGAAACTTATCATGTTGTGCTTTGAACAAGGCTCAGAATTTGTGTGGTAAAATGTTTAGCAGTCTTATAATAAGTTAACAATTTTTTTTTAATTTTCAGATTATTAAAATATTGGAGAAATTTTTTGAGCTAGTTGTTTTTTATATTTTTGATTTTTTTTTATATTTAGCATATCTTATAAGTCTTTGCTTATAAGTTAATAGAATTTTTTATAACCAAAATTTTAACGCCTTTTTTTACCGGCTTCTAAAAAAACACACAATTCGACAGTTTATATATTTTCTTGTTACGTCTGTTTTTGATAATTTCTTCTTTGTTGGAAAGAAGATGTGGTACCATGATAAAAAAATTAAGATGAGATAATAGCCTCATAGATAAATCAAGACAAACCTTAGAAAATTGAAGGGGCGCATAGCGCGTTTGTTAATGTACTTTTTAGATTCCTTTTTGAAATTGGTTTTTTTTTGTTTAAAATTATTTTAGAACTTTTTATGTGATGAACTGATTTTTATAATCTTTATTTTATTTGAAAGCTAATGCTTTTCGTCTCGTCCCAAAAAAATTTGGTCAAGATTTAAATAATAGTTTTGACGTTATTTTAATAATTTGTTTTTAAAGATTAAATTTTGGCACTGACTACTACTGATAATAATAAAAAAATAGTATATTTCTTTATTAGGCGGAGAAGTCATACTTTTTGTGCTGAATCTGTAGTAGTTTCAGTGTGACGGACGAACGTAGTGAGTCCGGCATGAAACTACTACAGATGTAGTAGTTTCAGTGTGACGGACGAACGTAGTGAGTCCGGCATGAAACTACTACAGATGAAGCACAAAAAGTAAGACTTCGCCGACGTATAAAGAACGCTATTTTTTCTTCAAACGTAAAGAACAACAATATAATAATTACAACGCTTTATTTTAATTTGTTAGTTTCAAAAAGAGTGCTTTGAATTTAAACTGAAGTTTCCTTGACAACGCTCCAAACAACAGCGAAAAAATTTCACATTTTGCACGTTTTAACAATAATTGGTAAGTAATTATTGTTTTATTTGATTTTTACACTTAAATTTTGTTTAATTTTTTAGTCCGCTATGTTTGAAAGTAGTGACCAAACGAAGGCAATTAGTGAAATCGCAAAGGCAGCTCAGAAGGCAACAGAAAACCTCGTTCCACGAAAGTCCAAAAAACTTTATGAACTAGCATACAAGAAATTTACTAATTGGTGCGCTAAGAGTAATGTGATGGATTACTCAGAAGATGTGTTGCTGGCGTACTTCTTGCATTTATCAGTAGATATGAAAATGAAGAGTTCGACTTTGTGGTCACAATATTCGATGTTACGAACCATGCTAAGTATCAAAGATGGTGCAGACTTGGCCAAGTACTTGAAGCTTCGTGCTTATTTAAAACAGCAAAATAAAGGCTACATTCCGAAGAAAGCTGATGTCTTCACAAAAATACAATTTGAGGAGTTTCTAGAGAATGCACCCAACGAACAATATTTAGCAATTAATGTATTTTGCAATAATATATATATATATTATAAACATTGTTATTATAAATTATGTTTTACAGACTGTTTTCTTGTTTGGAGTAGCAGGGGCGTGCCGATGCGACGAACTTGTGAATATGAGAGTTGAGGACGTCGAAGACCTAGGCTCGTTGATACATGTGAAGATTCCCTTTAATAAAACAGAGAAACCACGGTCTTTTGCTATTGTCGGAGAACGTAATATTAACATATACAGGAAATATGTTAATTTGAGACCAAAAGACATGAAGGAGGATCGTCTTTTTGTGAAATTTCATAACGGGAAATGCTATAAGTCAGTTATGGGCATTCATAAAATTGGAAGCGTAGCAAAAGATGTAGCTTTATTTTTGAAGTTGCCAAATTGGAAATTATTTACTGGACACTCCTTAAGGCGAACGTCAGCCACAATATTTGTAGATTCTGGGGGAGATATCACCGGTCTGAAACGTCTAGGCGGATGGAAGAGCACATCGTGTGCCGAAGGTTATATTGCAGACTCCATCAGCAACAAAAATGAAACCGCTGGAAAAATTTTGATCGCTGGCACCTCTTCGCCACTAGTTTTACCTTCAGAGTCCGTCGCAAGCAATGTTTCAGCAACTAGCGTTCACGTTTCTTGTGATTCGGGGTCATCAGTTGCATCAAACGGTTCTCATTTTAAAAATGTTAGTAATTGCACATTTAATTTTTACTATGGTGGCAAATAATTAAGTTGTTTTTTTATAATTCGTTAATAAATTCATGATATTAATTTAATGTTTAGTTATTTATTTACAGGAAAATAACAAAAACGCAAAAAAATTTGTAGCGGCAGAAAAAGTACTTTTTCTGCCGCCGGCGGAGAAGTGAAACTTAAACTATGGCAACCTAATTCAAAAATGACGTACTTCTCTGACGTTTGAAGAAAATAAATCTTTAATCAAAAATTTGGAAAATCAACTTTAAAATAATTATGCATTAATTTATGAAATTTTAATTTACTATTGAACAGCATTTTGGTTGAAGTAATTAATCAAATTAATTAATTGTTAATTATATTTAAGTCGATTTGATTCAAATTTGAATTTTGAATTTAAATCGTGTTGCATTACGTTAATTTAAAATAATTAGTTCAAGTTATATAACATTGTACAATTATACTATAGGCTATAGTTTTCGAAATATGTTAAGTTTTTGTTAAAAAACAAAAGTAAAAATCTCAAAACTATGAACAAAAAAATGTTCATAGGTTTGAGATTTTGTTAGATTTCCACAATCGACAAACTGTTAAAGTGGTCGATCGGTTTTTTGTGAAGTAATGAGGGAAAGTGCAGCGTCGTGGCGTACCTGTTGCGAATCGTCGAATGTTTATCGTCGCCATCAGTGTCGAGTTAAGTTGAGCATACATTCCAACACGATATCCGTTTTCTGTGTTGGAAACGAGTTTGACGATGATGCCCACAGCGACAATTTCCTCTGATAAGCGAAAAGTTCTTGCAACTGCAGTTGCTGATTTTTCCAGTCAAATGTTTCTGTACGAGACGTTTTGGTTATCAGATTTGAAGTTACGGGACATAATACGCGCTTTGCTGTTTTATTGTCAATAATTTATAATGTTTTTGTAGGTTTGAGGACTTAATATTTGGTGTTTCAAAAAGGTTTAGCATCATAAAGTTATAGAAAAGCATACTTAGTTTGAATTTGTTTTTCCGTCAACCTTGTATTAACATACGTTTAAACTATTATATCATAATAGAAAAATTTACTATCTGATTTCAGTTGAATGTTTTTTCTTTTACACTGAGAAATAATTTAATTTTGCTTATACACCTTTATAGCTTTTTCAAGTGCAAATGGAAAATTGCGTTTGTATGCCTTAATTACCTTAATGTCTAGAATTTACAGCATATGGTGTAATAGCTGTTACAAGTTCTATATAGATCAAACGCATAGGTCAATCGAGATTTAGATACAAAAAACAACTTAAAATATGTCAGAATAAACAAGTGAAGCATAGCTACGCACGCTTTCTATAACAAGTATTAACCACTTAAAATTAGTTTAACAAATTAATGACTATAGCCATCTAGATGCCGCCCAAAATACATATAAATTTTTAATTGCAAAGAAAAACATCACACAAAAATAACGGTTTTTTTTCAGTGTTTTAGTCATTTTATTATAAAAAAAATTAACAAAAAAAAATTATTATAATAATATTTATTGAAGCTTTAACTTTGCAGCTTTGCAGCTTTGCTTGCATCAGATTTTTTTAGACAGTAAAAAATATAGAAAAAGTCATTGACACAAAACGTATACAAAAACAAACAAGTTGTAAATTCGGAAAAGACTTGGCATGACATATACCCATCCAAACTACAGAATGCGTTCTGTAGTAGGATAGCTTGTTGGGCAGACAGCTTTGGAGGTAATGTTATCTTTTGTGATAGTTTATTGTAAAAAATAGGCTTATAGTAATTATTGATGTTTCGACTTTTGTTCATTCTAGTGAACTCAAAGTATTTTGATTTGACATTTTCTCGATATTGAAGATTAGCAACAACTCTGACAGCACGACGTTGTATAGAAAATATTGTAGTGGCGTGTGCACTATGACCCCAAATTAAAACTCTATAAAAAATAATACTTTAAAAATGAACAAAATATGCTAACAGCAATACTTTTGGAACTTCTCTTCAGCTAAAATTCTCAATAAATAGACAAATTTGGACAACTTATTTGATACTTCGGTATCCTGTGCCTCCCATTCAAGTGTTGAATCTAAGGTTACGCCTAATAATTTTACTATGCCGTTCTTCTTTATTTAATCCCGGCGGGTAAAAAAATATCATAGCCGTTTTAATTTCATTATGTTTTTAATTAATTTTAGTAAACCAATCCAAAGCTTTCAGCTGTATGTTCTTTCTTTATAGATATTGCTAAAGCGTCCAAGTACCTAATGTCTAGCAAAAAGTAGTGTCGTCAGCGTACAATATTGTCTGACACAAAACCCATACGATAAAGCAACTCATTTATAAATATTATAAATCATAAAGACTCAAGTATCGAGCAGAAGAATTTAAGTTTTCGCATAAGTGATAAATTGATCAAAAGGCTTTTTTTCTATTATTTTTCCTAATGTAGGAACAATAGAAATTGTTCTAAAATTTCGCTTTTGGTTTACAATATTATTTTTGTAAAAGCGTCACACAAAAATAACGGTTTTTTTTCTAGTGCTTTAGTCATATTATTATAAAAAAATTACAAAAAGCTTTTTAAACTATAGGTATAAATAAGCTCAGAAGCTGAGATGTTCTTTGTTGTAGACAAACACATTTTATAAAATTAACTATACTAATAACAATTTAGCTTTATTCATCTCTTAAGGGGGTTTTGAACCCGTGATGAATCCAGTGTTTTAGAGGTTTAGTAGAAATCATCCCATTGCGTCAATTGTCACCAAAATGTAACTAAATTTTAACACTGTCTTCATCAAAGATGTTTTCATGGACGTAGCTGGTTTTTCGTGTTAAAAACTTTAAAATGTCTTTAAAAGCAGTTTATTTATGACCTTAATTAAAATAATTATTTTATTAATTTAGAATCTGATAAATAAAAAATAAACAAGCTACGGCGGTGTATTCAAGTGTTTTCAACAATTGGCTTTTTTAATTTAAAAAAAAATATACAAAAATATGGAAATGACATGTATTCTACACAACCTCTGTCAAGTCGAATTTTTATGAATTTTCATTAATTTTGTCGGCTGGCCCAGAGTGGACGACGTGCGGTCAAAAACATAACATCCAAAGGATTTTCGTCTACCGATCGTAAAGTTTATGACTTTCTTTTACAATCGAGTAACTAGTAGATCTACAGAAGTTGATATTTTTGGAGATATGAATTTTAAAAGTTTGAAAAATTCTAAAATTGGGAACTTTTGATCAATGAAAAATATAAAACAATAAAAACCAAGAATAAAATATAAAAATTTTTTTTTTATTATTTATACAATATTTAATAATACTACTTAATAAAAATTTTAAAAAGTTTTATTGTTTATATCTTTTTTCTGATTTTAACTCGCGCGCTTCCAAGTAGGTACTTTTCAGTATCGTATGAGTCTTTCTGACTTATATGCGGCACTGGTCCTCTTGGTTTTAAATAATTATTTATCATTTAGGTTCATATATTCTTCATTTGTAGTTGAAAAACGAAAACAAATTAGAGTACGTTTTGAAAATTGTCAATTGTGCCGTAGAACTATATCGGCGTAAAGTAGAGGTTGAATTCTGCTGCGATTGCGATTCAACACGTTTTTTGGTAAGACAAAAGTCAGCTAGCACTTTTGTGTTTTATCACTGTCTAAGAATTTTAAAATATTTTGGTAGCTGGTAGCTTCTGATCAGAGAACCTATTTAAAAAATAATATAATATGCCGATTTCGAAGTGCTAAACAAGGAGCTGTAAAGTATAGATGCATCTTCCTTGCATCAAGGAAGATAGATCATGAAGAAAAGGTACATAAACTTTGTCGTGACATATATAATTCAGTATATCGTTACTGTGGCGATTATTCCAACTGTGATAATTATTTTTGCAAAAGAAATATATTGTTTTTCTAAAACCAATTTTTTTGCCAAATGGTATTGTGTATTTTTTGAGCAATAGAAGCAACAACAGGAACTGGGTAGAAGAAATGACCATCAGCGGTTTATTTCAAGATTTGGAAGTAGTCTTGAATCGCTAAGTTCAGCATGCTGACTGACAGTATTATTAGATATGGAGAACAATTCGGCAGAATGTTATAATTCCCTTGTAGCAAAATTTGTGGGAGGAAAACGAATTAATTTTTTGGCAAAATAATCGTACCAGCTCAGGTGCCATGCAGCTGGTATCAGTTTTAGTGCGGGATCTCATGATTATCCGCGTTTAATTCATCACGAGATTGCAAAACGTAGTGCAGGCAAATTTCTAAGAAATCATATAACAAAAAAAAAAACAATATGTCAACCGAAATGTGCGACGACGTCTTTTCCCTAAATTATTTAAAAAAAGGAAACGCTACGCTGAATCTGATAGAGGATACGGCCCAGAGGCGGCATTGCCAGAGGAGAAAAAAAATCAGAACTGCTTCCAGAGTCATTTGAGGCAGCTAAAGACGATTTAATTAAATCGTTAAAAAAAACAAGATCTGTAATTGCACAACCAGAGAAAAACACTATTGAACAAAGCAGTAGTCGATTGTAAAAGGATGAAAGATATAAGAGGCTAACAGCGTCTTCATTTGGAAAAATTTGCAAAATGCAACGTTCTACTTCTTGTGCTGCAGTCTCTTTTATATAATAAATTTACTGGTAGTACTGCTACTGATTGGGGTAAAACTCATGAACGCGTCGCTGTACAAGCGTTTGAGCAACTTCTTGTTCTTGAGGTTACAACTTGCGGCTTGTTTGTTGACCAAATGTTTGGCTTTCTCGGGGCATCTCCAGATGGTCTAGTTGGAAATGATGCCATAATTAAAATTAAAGGCTCTTATTTGATGCGAAATTTAAAATATAAAATAGGCTCTAAAAAAAAGTGATACATTATACATTAGACAGAGAAGAGAATATAAACTTAAAAACAAATGCCGTCTACTTTTACCAAATACAAGAGCAGCTACATATAGCCTATTGAAAAGGTATGAGTTTTAAAATGCAGTCATTGTGTTTAAATCAGTTTTCCGTGATTGATTTGTTTTTTTTTTGTCAGATTTATAAAGATGATTCTTTTTGGAAAGAAAAAATTTAACCACATCTGATAGAATTTTACCATAAATGTATTGTCCGGAGTTATTATATTCCCAGCATCCTAAAGAACTTTCTATCAGAGATTTGCGGAACAGAAAGACCTCAAGAAGAACCAACTGTAAATGATTACTTTATAAAGCAATCAATATTTTTTACTATTGAGATTATTATTTATTTTATTTCTTTTTATTTTTTTATTGTACTTTGTTTTTATTTATTCCTTCTTGTGCTTATTCTACTCTCTCATAAAGAAGGTTACCTGCGGCAACATATATAATAAAGCAAACCTATTATTATTTATTTTTAAAATTAAGATTACTATTTATTATTTCATATTATTTTAAAAATAAACTTTAATAAATTTTTATTACATAATTATACTTTTTTTTCTTCACCCACAATATTTTTTATCATTATCACTTTGTATGATTTTAATATGTCTATTTCTGTCTATATTATAATTGCTCAGATTTTTCCAAAAAATGTTTAATAGTTGTAAATTTATATTAGAGCTCAATACTTATACATGAAGGATACTATTTAACTCAGATAAATAGGTACACCACTCGCTTTCAGCTCGTGTTGCAAATTTTATCTTTGAGGGTAATAGTCTTCATCATGTACGTGTTGAATAATTTACTGTTTTAACTCAGTGCTTATTTGAGTGAATGGTAAAATTTACTGTTGAACCTTAACATTACGCAATGGATATATCAAAAAGTATTTTTATGATATCATTTCCAAGGATCAGTTTTCTTCAGGTAGACAGGGTGACGAGAAAAAGACGAGTAAATGACTGAAATAAAATATTTAAACTCCGCTCCTCAGCTGACGTAGAAAAACACGTGGGATAGCAAAAACCGAATTGAGTTTGTCTTTAAAACGCTCTTAATCATCACTACATAGTAGTCAAAACAGCTCTTAAAATTAAATAAAAATGTTTTGGAACGTGGTAAGACTATGTTGATAGTTGTGTTATCAATGAAAAATTCAGCTAACATCTGTATAAAAACATTTCAAATACTTTTGTCAAATGTTTGATATCAGTAAACCTGGTAATTTGTCAGGGCAGATCAAAAGCAAACATTATACACAGTTTTAATTGGTGTTCAATTATAGTATCAAATAGTATTTATTTGGTTTACATATGTAACGCATTATTCATTTATACAGTCTAACAATGTGTTTTTTTGCATTTGTTTATTTTTAATTAAAGCTTTTAATAAATTTTCTTATATACTCTTTTCGAAGTAGTGGAAATTTGAGCAAAAAAAAATGTTTTATTTTAAACACTTGCGAAAAACTTCGGTGACAATGTTTATTTCTAATAAAACAGGAATATAAAGTTTAGATATTTCAAAAAAAGATATATTTAAAAAAAATATTTACAAAAAATTCAATTTTTGATAAAAAAAGCATAAACAAAAAGTTACATTTGGTTCTTTTTGCCCAAACCTATGGACATTGAGAACCACAGTCCCGGGCAAAAATAATCTCAATATAAAATGCTTTTGGGCACAAGGATGTGCCGAGTATATCATGCGATCATCAATCAATCATTTGCAATCAATACTTTTATTTTAGTGTACTTAACGGTTTGTTTTTGCTTTCTGATTTCTTAAAACTTTTTTAACCGGTTTAGACGTCAATATTTCTGACTTTTGGACTTTACGCTTAGGAAGATTATTTTGGGTTGCAAATTCAAAAACTAAGGTACATAAATTTGGTTTAGTTAAACCATAAATTGGCATCCATTTCCTGTATATGTTTTACAAGTTGCTGCTCCATGTCGTCAGGGAATACAGGTCTAAACCTCTCAAGTTATTTTTTAAAAGATTGTTTTATTACATGTTTTCTTAAAGTTGGATATGGACTTGCAAACCTTACAACGGCCCCTCGTATTAAATTTTTTCATTTATTTATTGCACGAGACATTGCTTCTTCTGTCCATCCCTGGGCTCTCAGTTTTACGTTTGTACTTGAACATCGTTTTTTTCTAAAACAGAAAACAAAATAAATGAAAAGTAACTTGCAACCTGATAACGGGCAAAACCAACAGGCAATTGGAGTTGGCTTCTTCTGCCTGTTTTTTTTGCCCGATAAACATAGAAAATAAAACTGATTTTATTTCACACAAAAAAAATTATTTACATGGCAACATGGTTTAAAGGTTCAAAAGAGCGGAAAACCGTCTTTTACCAAAAGAAGTTCGGAAAAGAAAATTTTCTTTTGTTTAGAAATAAATTCGGTTTGTGTGAGCTATAATCGATTCAACACGTACAACTTTTCTGTTTAGGGCGTAAAACATGAAAAAAGTTACGTATTTCAACGGCTCTTACATCAAAGACTGTAAAGTAACTGTGACCAACGAAGCCACATAAAAACAAAGCAGCGGCAACTTTAAATTAAAAAATTATTAACTTATTTTTTTTGCCAAATGGTTCTTTTTGCCCGAGTCTCCCTGTATGAAACTGATAATTGAAGTTATTTAGAAGCATCAATAAAACGTATCTGTTTATGTGGATGAATTCATTATTAAGTCTTAATTGAAAAGAGTAGTTATACACATATCAACAGTTTTAAAACAAAAAAATATATCAATGAAAGATTGAGTTACGCATAAATTTTAAAATGTGAAAATAAATAGCTGAATGAGCGAGATTGT
Organism: Lagria hirta; assembly: GCA_947359425.1. Classification (NCBI taxonomy): domain Eukaryota; kingdom Metazoa; phylum Arthropoda; class Insecta; order Coleoptera; family Tenebrionidae; genus Lagria; species Lagria hirta. The sequence continues at coordinate 33,908,367 of OX375794.1, forward strand.
TGGCCCGTGCTGAAATAAATGAGTGGCGGCGGTATTGTGTGGATGCAGTCAAGTTGCCTTTTCGAAATCACTTATGAATGTTCAGGTGCCTAGTCGGCTTTGAAGCGTTACCGCCGCCCTATTCACAAACTGCGAATATAAATGATGTACAGCGATTCGTACTTCGCGAATTGCTGTGATGATAAATGATCTCAATTCTCATAATCTATAGATTCTATAACCACATGTAGCATTAAAACGTACTTTCAGCAGCCATTTATCATTAAAAATTTAATCGATTTATTTTATTTTGAATAGTACAATTATTCTAACCATAAACAGGGCATCACTTCCTAATCTCTAAAGCACCCCGTCTATATCTCTACTATTAATAATTAAATTGGTCAAAAAATAAGCTTAAACCGGTTGAACTGTTTATCATCATTTATCGTAATTATTATATTGTGAGTTCATAAATTATTTAGATCAAGCCTTGCTTAAGACTTTTGATCGTATGTCTATTTTTTGATTAGTTTATATGAAGAAACGTATGATATTCAATAAAAATCTGTCAAGCTGAATTACACAACAAGACTAAATCTAAACAATGTATGAACGCATGTTAAATAAATAATAATTATTGCAACCTGTTAATTTGTAGTATATTATGTTATAATATATTGTAATAAAATACACAGAGTAGAACAACAGTATCAAATAATACCTGCAAGTTTTTAATTTGAAGAGTTAAAAATGGTATGTATTGTTTGTCTGTTTTGTATAACTATCGCATGACATTCTTTAATAAACATAATTATTTGTAATGTTGTAATTTTTTTTTTATTTTCTGTTAACGTTTCTATTTGTTAGCAAATAATTATAAAATTGCATACGACATAATAGCTGAAAAAAGGTTTCTTTTAAAATCGACAACAAAAAATGTAGGTACAATTGAAAAAAACATAGTTGGTTCCTATCGCAGTAAAACAAAGGAAGATAGAAACAAACTGAAAAAAATCCCACCATGCACGATTATAAACCAAACAAAATTTATATTAAATATTTTTATATAATTTTTTAAATTAAAGAGTTCTACAGTTATTATTTGATACTTTTGTTCTACCCTGTACATTCTTTGTTAAATTTATATATTTAAAATGTTGTAAACGTTAATTATTAAATTTTTATGGAAAAAAATTACAGTCTTTAAAAATTGTGTTATATGTATGTTTCATAATATTAAGTAAAATGTTAATTCTTTTGAAAATTGTAATATTGTCAATAATATTGAACGATCTCGTGTTTAGCAATTTATTCATAACGGTATTTAGTTACTGTCCGTCCCTTTGACGCCAGTTTGGAAATACCCATTTTATAGTTTTTTCCCTTCTGTCTCCGAAGGTTTTGCCTCTCTATATACAACCAAGCTGGCCGAATAGTACCTTTTTAAAGGGTTTTTCCCCGGTTTGCGGAGTTTTGGTAAAACTGCATAGCAACACTTGTGCCCTTCGGGTTTTTGGACCAAAAGTACAAGTGTAGACTACTGTAGATCATCAGTTGAAATCATTACCCAGTCGAGATAAGATCGTTCCGGAAAAATTATCAAACCGATATTCCGTCCTTACCGTTGATGCCATACCGGTATTCAAATCGTTCAATTTTCTTGACATTCACAATATTAATTCCTTTTCATCGTTTCTATTAATTGTTTTAGAATAAGAATAATAAGTGTTAATTTCGTCGTATAAATAAAGTCTATTAGTGTTCATTAGTGGATTTATTAAACTATTAATTCGACATTAGTTTGTCTTATTAAATTTATTGAGTTAACTAAATACCCTAAACTATTAGGAAAGTGTAACTTAATTCAATGAAAAAACATGGTCCTTCGAGCCGGATTACTTTAATATATTGTGAATAATCAGTGAAAGTGACAGTGCCGTAATCGCGAAAGAAAGAACAACCGAAAACGCAGTTTTCCAGACTTTAAAACCAGTGACGTAGCATCCAAACCGGAGAGCAGGTCAAAGAATTCGAAAACAACCAAAACATCAGCAATCTTCCGGACTTCAAATCCAGTGGCGTAGCATCCAAACCGGAGAGCAGTTCAAAGAATTCCAAAACAACAGAAACATCAGCAATCTTCCGGACTTCAAATCCAGTGGCGTAGCATCCAAACCGAAAAGCAAGTCAAAAGGTTCTTAAATCAACAACAGTCGCAAGCAGCTGTACCAAGTCTCAAGCTCAATCAACACAGGAAAAATAAGGTGAGTTGGTCATTATTAGTCATTTTAATTGATCTATACAAAAAAGGGCCAAATTATTTGTTGTGATTATCCTCAATTCCTTTAGCAAAACATTATTTAAAATTTTCGTCAATAAGTTTTCAATTGTCCTGTTTTCTACCTTATAAATAAATTTATTTATTATGGCTGATCTCACAAAATTAAAAAGGAAACGAGGTCATATTCAAGCTACAATTACTACATTAAAGAAATATCTAGACAAAGCTGAACAAGATGAATCACACAAAAAAAAGCATTTAATTCAAGCGTCGCTGAATACCACAATGAAAGCCTTTGAAAATTTTGAAGCTATCCAAGACAGCATAGAAGAATTAGAAGAAACCGAAATTGACAATCGTCAGTCATATTTTGAAAGTTTTAATTTTGAAACGGCACGTGCTCTAGATATTCTCGACGAATTAAATCCTCCGCCAATCACCGAAACAAACCTTGCGCAACCTATCCTTATGGGTGCAACAACGACCAAGTCGGTAGTTACTTTACCTCCTATAACGCTTCCAACTTTTGATGGCGCTCCAGAAAAATGGGCTACATTTTTCAGTCTATTTTCAACAATAATTGATGAAGAAAATATCCCTCCAGTCAAGAAACTCAACTATTTAAAATCATCTTTATCTGGAAAAGCTGCAAGAGCTATAGAATCTCTAGAAATTACTGAAAATAATTATGAAATAGCAATTTCAATTCTAAAAGAAAAGTTCGAACATCCACGTCGAATGGCAAGGCGTCATATGGCTGCTTTAAGAGAATACCCGCGTCTACAAAAAGATACTCCAGCTGCCCTTATTGAACTTGTTGATGTTTTTCAACAACATACCCGCGCATTAGAAAATCTGAAAGCTCCAGTAGAGTTTTGGGATATACCGCTAGTAGATTTGATTTTATCAAAAATTAATTCAAATACGGCTTGGCAGTGGGAAATGACCCTAACTGATAACAGTTTTTCTTCATTTAAAGAGTTATTAAAATTTTTAGGACGAAGAGCAAACTGTGCTGAGCCTTTACAAGTTGATACACCTCAAAATAAATTAATTAAATTTGAAACGAACCGTTATCGAAACGAAACAACGCGATCACATGCACTTGTTACATTTTCCAATAATCCAAAAAGCAACACTCTGCATAATCAAAAAACCGCTATTTGTCCTGCATGTTCATTGTCACATTTGTTATATACCTGCGAAAAATTTAGATCTTTACCAGTTGAAGACCGGCGAAAGGTCGTATCAACCGCGCATTTATGCTTTAATTGTTTTGGAAAGTCGCATGGAGTTAATTCATGTAAGTCACAGATGTCATGTAAGAAATGCGACAAACGTCATCACACCTTATTGCATATCCAACTTGGACAAATTCCAGCTGGTCCTTCGCAAGCACGGGTAAACGAATCTGAACAGCAAAACCCCAGTACCTCAAAAGTATTAGACTCACACAGACAAGTAGCACTTGTCGTAAATGCTATGTCTAATAACATAATGGTTACCGCCGTGCTTTCAATTTTAGATAAAAATGAAAGACCAATTCAATGTAGAAGCTTGCTTGACACTTGCTCTACAACTAATTTTATGACTCAGCGTCTTGCTGATATTCTCCAATTAAAAAGAACAGTATGCAACATACCAGTGGGAGCTTTAAACTCAATGACAACTTACTGCAATGAATTAGCTACAACCACTATCCAATCACGATTGAGTGGATACAAAAAAACTCTCAGTTTTTTGATAGTTCCAGAAATTTCCCATGTTATTCCAGATCAACCTATTCAACGTGAATTAATTAAAATACCTCACAACATTAAATTAGCTGACCCAAATTTCCATCGACCTGCACCAGTAGACATATTATTAGGAGCTGGTACAACTTTATCATTATTGTGTGTTGGGCAAATAAAAATATCAGCTTCTAATCAACAAGAGCTATATTTACAAAAAACAATGCTTGGATGGATATTAGGTGGAGCACCTCCTTCAAAACAACCAACGACATCCAAGTGTCATCTCACAACCACTTCAATCGATTTTGATTTAAAACATTTTTGGGAAATTGAAGAATGCCCTACTATCAAGCAGTTAACAAAAGATGAAGAAGAATGGGAACAACATTTCCGCCAGCACGTACAAAGAAATTCAAATGGACGGTATGTTGTCGCATTGCCTTTTAAACCAAATTGCACCAAATTAGGCGAATCTTTTCATTATGCCCGTAAAGGATTCGACGATACTGAAAGAAAACTTGAGCAAAAGTCTGAGTTAAAAAGATTATACAAGGAAGTTTTAGAAGATTATATAAATCAAAACCACATGTCATGCGTAAATGAAACTCCAGCAGATTCAACTAATTTCTATCTACCACACCACGCAGTAATGAAAGAAACAAGTCTTACGACAAAAGTACGAGTAGTTTTTGATGGTTCTTTAAAAAGCACATCTGGTGTTCCACTAAATGACGTCTTGTACACTGGTCCTACAATTCAATCTGACTTGTTTTCAACTTTAATTCGATTTTGTCAACACCCTTTTGTGATCACAGGTGACCTCAAACAAATGTATCGGCAATTTCTTATAAGACAAGAAGATCGCAAATTTCAACGCATTCTATGGAGGAACAATAATAATAAATTTCAAGTCTATGAATTAAATACAGTTACTTTTGGTATTACTTGTGCTCCATATTTAGCAATCCGTTGTTTGCATCAGTTAGCTATTGATGAAGGGTCTTTATATCCCATAGCAGGACCATTATTGTTAACAGATTTTTACGTTGACGATTTTCTTAGCGGGGCAAAAACAAGCGACGAAGCAAAAATTATAGTCAAGCAGATGACTAAAATCCTTGCAACTGCAGGTCTGACAATGAGGCAATGGGCATCCAACGATCTTTCCATACTAGAAGATGTATCTCCTACCGATATTAATCCTGGACTACAGTTTGGAGATACCACATTGAAAACATTGGGCGTATATTGGGATGCTCACACCGACACTCTTAGTTATACTGTAAACCCGATACAACTAAAACGAATTACAAAAAGAAGCATTTTATCTGAAGTTGCCAAGATTTTTGATCCTTTGGGATTGTTGGCTCCAGTTATAATTCTAGCAAAAATTATTTTACAGAATTTATGGAACTATAAACTTGAAAGGGATGAATCTTTACCCGCCAATTTACACCGTGAATGGCAAACTTATTGCCAACAATTACCTTTATTAAATAAAATATCGTTTCAACGTACATCAGTTACGTCCAATTCAATTAATATTCAATTACATGGGTTGGCAGATGCAAGTGAACGCGCATATGGAGCGTGCGTCTATTTACGCAGTGTTGACCAAACCGGCAACATTAGAGTACATTTATTATGTGCAAAATCTCGAGTTGCTCCTATTAAAACCTTAACCATCCCGAGATTAGAGTGGTGTGGAGCGCAACTTTTATCCTCATTGATGAAAACAGTAAAAAGCTTCAAAAAACATCTTCATCATGTTGCAGGACGAGAAATGCTTTTTACATATGAACAGTTCAATACTCTAATTGTTGAGATCGAAGCCATATTGAATTCTAGACCCTTAACACCTCTTTCATTTGATCCTACCGATCCTATATCACTAACTCCTGGCCATTTTTTGATAGGTGACTCATTGACCAACTTACGTGGACGAGATTATTCGTCCTTGCCTCGAAATTTCTTGTCTCATTGGAATCACATCCAGAAAGTGAAGCAGCATTTTTGGACACGATGGCACAAGGAAGATTTTAATGAATTAACGGTCAGAACTAAATGGGATAAGTGCGGTCCAGACATTCGTAAGGGTGCTGTCGTTCTATTGCGCGAAGACAATATACCACCTGCACAATGGGTATTAGCTAGAATAATAAACTGTTATTCCGGTAGTGATGGTGTAGTGCGTACCGTATTAGTGAAAACTCCAAAAACCACATTAGTTAGAAATGTGAAAAAGTTGCCGTGTTACCTATCATGCCACCAGACTAAATCTTTTCGGAGTGCATAGTAATATTAATTTTAAACTCTATTGATCGTGACCTCTCAACGGGGGAGAATGTTTCATAATATTAAGTAAAATGTTAATTCTTTTGAAAATTGTAATATTGTCAATAATATTGAACGATCTCGTGTTTAGCAATTTATTCATAACGGTATTTAGTTACTGTCCGTCCCTTTGACGCCAGTTTGGAAATACCCATTTTATAGTTTTTTCCCTTCTGTCTCCGAAGGTTTTGCCTCTCTATATACAACCAAGCTGGCCGAATAGTACCTTTTTAAAGGGTTTTTCCCCGGTTTGCGGAGTTTTGGTAAAACTGCATAGCAACACTTGTGCCCTTCGGGTTTTTGGACCAAAAGTACAAGTGTAGACTACTGTAGATCATCAGTTGAAATCATTACCCAGTCGAGATAAGATCGTTCCGGAAAAATTATCAAACCGATATTCCGTCCTTACCGTTGATGCCATACCGGTATTCAAATCGTTCAATTTTCTTGACATTCACAATATTAATTCCTTTTCATCGTTTCTATTAATTGTTTTAGAATAAGAATAATAAGTGTTAATTTCGTCGTATAAATAAAGTCTATTAGTGTTCATTAGTGGATTTATTAAACTATTAATTCGACATTAGTTTGTCTTATTAAATTTATTGAGTTAACTAAATACCCTAAACTATTAGGAAAGTGTAACTTAATTCAATGAAAAAACAATGTAAAATTTAGATATACAACATCGTAGAAAACCTTTACGCTCCAAAACTAGAGAATAAGTGTGTTTAATAAGCTATAATAAAAAGTATAGAATAGCTATTAGCTAAACTATTTTTTTACGTTGCTGTAATCAAGTCGATTGTTATTATCATTTTCTAAAAATTTTAGAGGTTGTTTTAGCAAAGATAACTTTTTTAATTTTTAAGTTTCATTTTATTTGAGTGATAAAATACACTCACTAAGATTGATTTAAAAAAGAACTTTATTTAGCACCAGAAAGTGTTAAACTGTGTTAGCTGATTTTTTTTCTGGCTTGATTTTTATGCAGGTTAGTGTAGTAATTTGTATTTGAAATTTAAGTTTGTTATTTGTGATTTCAAATGCAATAGAGCTTAACTATCAAATGTATAATTTTATTTTTAAATAGTTTAGTAGGAGCTTTAAAAGTTAATAAAATAAATATCTTACAAATAACTGGCTGATTTTAAATGAGTCTTATCGACAAGAAGGAATTTGACGTAATCGTGTCTGATTGCTTTTGAGCCAATCTGCCGCACTTAACCAAACATTCTGGTTTAAAAAAAAAAACTGAAAGATTATATAGTCTACAATAATTCACTGTAAACTTAAATTTAAAATAACCGCTGCTCAAAATAAAATAAAAAAGCTGGATTATTTGTTCTATAATCTGTCATCCATCACATTTTTGTGAAGTTTGTTTAAAATTTTTATCAATACAGGAAAATAATCTTTTTTTATTTTTTAACAAAGTTGTGCCAGAAGGAAATAAAATAGCGTTCAAACCATGGTCAAAATAGAAATATCGCCTACAGCTTGGTTTATAAATTTTGTTCGTGGTCTGCAAGAAAGCACTTACTTACCCTGGTTTGAAATATACTATTATTTTTAAAAAGTAATTGAGTGAAAAACTTCGTCTATTTTTAAACTGGTATGTTGCAGATGAATAGTAGTTTAAAAGCGTATAAAATTTCTCAAAATTGATAAGTACGATAAAAAGATTTGATTGCATTAAATAATCATAAATAAAATACACAATAGTATGACATATTAGCAACAAGTTTTAAAAAATAATAAAAAAAATAAAGAAATATAAAATTGAATAGAATAAATTATTAATTTTGAAAAATTTTACAACAAAAACTTTTATAATTGACATAGAACATTTGTAGCCCTGAAGCTTTGATTTATTATTTTTATATCCGTATTCTAGAATTCAAAGTGTATCATAAAATTTTATTTAACAGCGATTAATCTGATCCTCTCTTTTATCCAAAGAAACAAACATTGCATGTTATTTGTATGCCAATCTCAATAGAATTAACTACTTTAATTAAAAATGTTAAATTACATTTTGTTCCAGTAATCTTTGACCTTTTTTAATTGTGCGCTAAAGCTGCTCTACTCTTTGCAAATCATTAACCAGCTGATTGGAAAACAACCATAAAACTAAAACTGTTCGGTATATGCACGTTAACGTCTACTTAAACTAATTATAGGTAGATAATAAGGTATTATGACCGCCTATATGCCTTTTTAAACGTTTGTTAATTACTTTAGCCAAATAGGGTAATTGCTACAAGTACATGCTCTTTTCTTTGAACATGTCACCGCCAAGCTTTGCTGTTTGGAAAACATATAAATAAATGTTTATGTTTATAATATTCTACAAACATGAACCTATACAAATGTTCAATAAATTATAAATTCAGTCAAAATAAATAGAGTATCACTTGTTACAGCAAATATGTTAGACCAATTAATTTTTTTAAGTCGTTAAATTAATCACGACAATAAATCACTGCCCGAATGTATTGTGAGTTCGAACAAATTCTGGTATACTGCTTGAAGCCAAAGAAGGCTCTGAAATTTCTCAACTAAACCAAAAACTTATCAGATATTTTCCAGTGACAATTTCAACCAGCAATATTGTATTTTTTCGACATATTTTTTTTAAAATATTAAATATAAGTGTTTATAAACTTTAAACTAGAAAAAAAAATAAGTAATAACTTATAATGGTTATAAATTACTATAACGCAAACCACTTTTTAGCTATAACAATCGGGCTTTACAGATTGATTATACATTTTTTTATAAAGTTGTTCTTGAGTAGGTTATGACGTAAGAGAAAAACTTTACTGACATTGCATACAAAAAACTACAGTTTTTAGTCTAATAACTCTTTTGACGTTTTTTTTTTAATAGCAATTACATTCATAAACAATTAGCATGAGTTTTATTAGGCAAATAAAACCTGAAAGAAAAGCTCAACTATGGGAACGGTACCTTATGTTATAGCCGAGAAAGAATAAACATTTAAAAATGTTCGCAATTAAAAAGAAAAAAGAGAATGTGTAAACGTCAGACTTAAGACGCTTCTATAGACAATCAATCTTTTAATGCATTTCTACCCTGGTTAACAAAAAACTTTAATATTAATAATAAAGGTTTTAATTGTAAGCAATGTCACATCAATTACGCATGGGAAGCGAAGAAAAGAATTATGAAAAATAAAAAAGAGTTAAGAAAAGAAGAAACAACTAAGAATATTTACATAGATGATGATTTAACAAAGAGGGAGAGAGAGGTTCAGAAAAAATTAAGAGAAATCGCAAAAGAAAAGAGAGAACAGGGAACAAAAGCAACGGTGGGATATGGAAAAATATTTATGGAGGGAAAAACATTCAAATGGAATGAGAAAAACCTGAAACTACAATGGAAACTGAGAAGACTAATGAAACAAATAAAGATATAAGCAACGGGAAGAAAAAGATACTATTTTGGAATGTAGCGGGATTAGCAAAAAAAGAAGACAATTTCTGGGATTATGTGAAACTTTTTGACGTAGTAGGTTTAGTAGAAACATGGATAGAAGAAAAAAGCTGGGAAAAAATAAAAGGAAGGCTACCACCAGAATTTAATTGGGAGTGTCAAGGGGCAAAGAAAGAAAAAAAGAAAGGAAGGGCAGCAGGAGGGATAGTCACGGGAGTAAGAAAGGGAATAAGAGAAAAAAACCAGGAAAAAAAAGAAATAGAGGGACTCATGGAGAGAAATATCGAAATAGACAAACAATGGTGGAAAATAATGACGATATACAGCAGAGAGATGAAAAAGACAATAAAAAACATAGATGAAACAGTGAAAGAAAACACAGAAGAATGCATACTTATGGGAGGAGATTTTAACGGAAGAATTGGGGAAAGAGGAGCGAGAAATTGGGAGGAAGAAAAAGGTGATGGGAAAAGGAAAACCAAAGACACAAAAGAAAATGTGGAAGGAAAAAAGTTGATGGAATGGTTAGAAGAAAAGGGATGGGAGATACTGAATGGTAATAAACAAGGGGATGAAGAAGGAGAGTGGACGTATGTAGATAGTAGGGGGGAGTCGGTGATAGACTACGGAATAACAAATGAAGAGGCGTGGGAAAAAGTAGAGAACTTTAAAATAGGGGACAGAATAGAGTCAGACCACCTTCCAATAGAAATAAGCCTAGAAGGAAGAAATAGCCAAACAGAGGAAAAAAAGAAGATAAAAGTAGAGCAGAAGAAGGTAATAATTAAAGTGTGGAACGAGCAAGGCGTGAAAGAATACAGGAAAAAGCTGAAAAACGTTAAATTCGAAGGGCAAGAGACAGAGAAGATGGAAGTGGAATTAAAAGAAATACTAGAAAAGGTAACGACTACAACAGAAGTAAGCAGTAAAAGAAAAAAAGCAGAAAAGAGAAATGAATGGTGGGATAAAGAATGCTACCAGCTAAAGAAAAAAGCTACAAAAGCGCTAAGGGAATTCAAAAGAAAGCAAGTAAATAGAAGAGTCTTCTTAGAAGCAAAAAGAAAATATAGAAAAAGATGTATAGAAAAAAAGAGAGAGAAAAGAGAAGAAGAAGATAAAGAAATAAAAGCTATTAAAACAGAAAGAGAGGTGTGGAAGTACATAAACAGAGAAAGATTAAGAAAAGAAGCGGCGAGTGAAGAGATAACAATAAAGGAATGGGAAGAGTTTTTCAAAGATGTGCTGGAAGGAGAAAGAGAAGTAGATATAGAAGACCCAGCGATGCAAACGAACCAGACAACACCATTAGGAACAAAAATTACAAGGGAGGAGGTAGAGAGACAGATAAAGAAGCTGAAGAAGAAGAAGGCACCGGGGAGGGATGGAATACAGAATGAACACTGGATGTATGGGACGAAAGGTGTGATAGACAGATTGGTAGAGGTTATGAATGGAGTGTGGAGAGGAGAGGGATTCCCGACAGGTTGGAGAGAAGGCATAATCTGCCCTATCCACAAAAAAGGAGATAAAAATAGAGTAGAAAACTACAGAGGAATAACTATCCTTAACACAGAGTATAAATTGTATGCGTCAGTACTGAATGAAAGGCTGAGAAAAGAGATAGAGGAAAAGAAGGCAATACTAGACAACCAAGCGGGATTTAGAGAAGGAAGGGGAACTATGGATAATGTATACATCTTGGACCACTTACCGAATAACGAGATGAAAAAAAAGGGAGGAAGGCTGTATACACTTTTCATAGATTTTAGAGCAGCGTTTGATAAGGTCGATAGAAAGAAAATGTGTGAGAATATGAGAAAAAGAGGAGTAAACGAGTGGCTGGTGAGAAAGGTAGAAGAGATCTATGTAAAAACAAAAAGCAAAGTTAGAGCAGGGGAGAAAGAGAGTGAGTGGTTTGAAACGTCAAAAGAGGTGAGACAAGGGTGTCCTCTTAGCCCCTTGTTGTTTACAACCTACATGGCGGATATGGAAGAAATGTTTAGAAAGGCGCAAGCTGGGGGATGTGTGATTGGAAGAGAAAAAGTGTGGAGTCTAGCGTTTGCAGATGATGTGGTATTAATAGCAAAAAGCGAAAGGGAGATGGGAGAAATGATGACAAACCTAAAAAAGTATGTGAGGAAAAAAAAGCTAGAAGTGAATGTAAATAAAACAAAGATGCTGGTGTTCAACAAAAAAAAGAGGAAAGAAGAAAAGAATGATTGGGAATGGGAGGGAGAGAAAATAGAGAGAGTAAAAGAGTTCAAGTATTTAGGGTATACGTTTAATGAAAGAGCTACGAACAAAGCGCATGTCAGAGAGTTGGCAAGGAAAGCAAACAAGATAGTGGGATGTGTATGGGGAACAGGAGAGAGGAAGTGGGGAGGGGATTTTAAAAGGAGAATAATGATGTTTGAGAGCTTGGTGGAGAGCGTATTGATGTATGGGGCAGAAATTTGGGGGTGGAAAGAACAAGAGGAAATAGAGAGAGTACAAGTGAAGTATTTGAGGTGGGTCCTTGGGGTGGACAGAGAAACCCCTGGGTATATAGTAAGAGAAGAATGTAAGAGAAACAAGCTGAGAGTGAAAGCGGGGAAAAGAGCGACTAAGTTTGAGGATAGGATGAATGGAAGGCAAGAATGTAGAATATTGAACGAATGCTGGAGAGAAAAGAAAAAAAATTTGGAGATAAACGAAAGAGAAAAATATTACAGAAGAAATGGGTATGCAAGTAAAGAAGTGGAAAGATTAAGAACAGAAGGCAAGTGGATGAACGCAGAAACGAGCGAAAGAGACAGGGATGTAGATAAGCAAGAAAGAAGAGAAAAAATCAAAGAGTCCAGGTACAACACGAATTATGAGAAATGTATGACAGAGGAGATCCCGGTGTACCTGGGAAGAAAAAGTGCAAAAGAGAGGAAAATAATGGCGAGGTTCAGGTGCGGAAATGAGGAGAGAGAGAATAGGTATTGGATGGAAAAGGAAGAGAGACTGTGCAGAATCTGTTATGAGGAAAGAGAGACAATAGAGCACATGTGGAATGAATGCAGTGAGATGAGGGAGAGAGAAAGAGCAGAAAGAAGAGAAATACTGAAAGAAAATGGAGTGGAGATAAAGTGGATGAAAGAAGTATGGGAGAGAAGGAAAATGAAGGACAAAGGAAGAACAGGGAGGGTAGAATAGAAAATGAAATAAATTGTAGATAGAGTATGTAAGCCGGTATAGGCAACAATAAAGCTTATTATATTTAAATTTGATCAATTACGCATGGAAGAAGCCAAAATTCAATATTATACTTTATGCTGACGACATTGTTTCGATTATTGCCAAATTCAGTAAATTGACAACATAAAAAAAACTAAAAGCACATATCTGACAGTTTTTTCAAAATCCTCCAGATAGAAAATATTTAATATATGAAGGTAATATAGTAATATTATAGTTATTTTATAGGTACATATTAACGTAAAAGTTTAGAAAATGATTCAAATAAAGGCGTGCCAAAAAGAAAAAATACAGAAATTGAAAGTTAACCTTTCAATTAATCAAATCTTTTCTAAAACTTTTTGTAAAAAAACAATGGCTCCAGCTGGTATTTCAATGATTTTAGGCCGTGAAAGCCTTTTTTCTTCACACATATACCTAATGACTAGGCTATATATCTACGACTGTCTAGAGCCAGTAACTGTTTCCTGTTGTTAGAATTCATCCGAGCCAAGTTGGAGTAAAGTCAAATAACGTCTTAATTAATTTAGATTTTCTAACATTTTTAGTACTTTTTGTTTTGGTGGCAGGCCAGTAGCGGAAAGAGGCAGGTATAACCTTTAGATTAGCGATGACACCTGCAGTCTGTTGACTGTTTTGTCAAAAGTTTAGAACAATGTTAACATGTAAATGTTACAAAAACATAAACTGATATTAATTTTTATCAGCAATAGTCATCTGAGACAAGAAAAGTAGACTTACGTTTCTTTTATTTTCACGTTAAACTTGAGGAAATTGATTGAAACAACATGTATTTTTCTTAGAAAGAGTCAGTGGTTTGTTAAGATTCGGGGTGAAAGAAAGTAAGCGTGGAGTTAAGGACACCTTGACAGAGGTTCAGATAACGTCAGGAATAAAAAGCAATTTGGTCGAATGACCTGCGCGGCCGTTTGTCTCAATCAGGGTTTAGCTGTGTCTTGCCGGCACGTTCCAAACAATGCGAAATGTGAAATAATGAGAGTAATTAATTCAATTAACCGTTAATTAATGACGTCGTATCCGTGTATTTGCACGGGTTGGGTCTCGTAATGGAGTTTTGAGCCGGCAATCAATATTTTCAAAAGACTTAGTGCGTGTAGAGATGCTTTAGGCAGTCTTCGACCGCTTGAGAAAGCAGCTCAAATGTGATAAATAGTATAAAAAAAATTTATTAAGTCTATTTGCAAACACTAAACAGTAAGCTGCAATAACCTAAAGTCACATCACATTCAAGGAACAAACTTAAGAGAACCAACTTTTTTTGCTTTACCATCTCATTATAAATAGTGCCAGTCTTCAAAACTCTTAATTTCGTAAACGGTTAACAAGATATTTTCTTTCCAATCATCTGACTCTGTATTATGTAGTCGATGCTTAACGTATGATATTTCTACAACTTTTCCTTCTTACATTTATAATCAGGACAATGTCAAAAAAGTAAGAAGTATCAGTTTGAAACAAACTTATTATTATAACAGTGGTGGAAAATACTAAACTTTTAATCTTTTAATCAAAACATTGAGACAATAATCTTTACAATAGAACACAAAGAGAAAGTTTATAACTTCTATTTTACGTTGTGTGTTGTAACTTTTTGAACTATGATGCATTTAAGTAAGCTTTCTAACACCCCTTGATTCCAAACTTTTGAATAAAGGTTTATTTTTACTATGACCGTTAAGCAGGACAAATATTTACGGCTGGAATTAAGAAGGAATGTATTGCAGTACATTTACCTGATTAGCTTAATAAAATAAATAGCGCTCGCTAGTGTAAATTATACTAAAAAAAATACATTTAGCAAACATTTAGTAATTGGACCAGTCAATTAATTTTAGCTATAACAAAATTATATAATAAGTAAATAATGTGAATCAAGTGAAAAAGGTTTTTTAAAGTAGCTTTTATTTGAAAGTTCACAGGTCTAGCGTACTCCAAGCAGTGTTCTAGTGAGTAAAACCTTGTGATTTTGTTCCTGGCAATGAAATCTGCAAAGTAAGAGTTTTAGAAAGTTATTCTTGAAAATGTGTTTAGTTAGGTTAATCAGTTATTTGCTGACCCTTTAAATTGTTGAAATAAAATATCCATTATAAATTAAATACCATTTCGAATGATTTAGAAACAACTAGAATTGTTTCAGTACTTTTGATTTGTGCTACAAATGACACCCAATACTACAACTTTGATTAATTCTATGAGTTTTCTGTCATAAAAAAATTCTGATTTACAAATTACAGAAGATTTATGAGATCAAGTTTGATGACCGGTGTCTAAATTTAATAATCTTCAGCTAGTAAAGACTGTGACTGTAAACTTAAAATTATGCATCTTTTTTGATCAAAATTTTAAAATCCCTGTTTATAAAGAATTTTTCAAGTTCTGTCTGTAACCTCATGGACAAATAAAAGAAAAGCAGTTTCAGTATTATTTTCGACTCTCTCATTTTGGTGCCAAGACGTCGATAGTGGTTTATAATACATTGAATATCTCGCTTCTTTTATCCATTATTTATTAGGGCAGTTGTTAATCTGTCTAAAAGTTGTCTAATAGCTAGTTGTTACTTTGGAGATTTGATAATTGACGTACCAAAAAACCGCGATAAACCAAAGATTTTAGGACAGTCAGTTTTTGAGCAAAATGTGATGCCGTATGAAAATAGTATGTTGTATGAGTAGGCTTCTCATATATTGTATAGCTCAAACACCTGCTGGGAAAACGCGTTACCAGCGTATTCAAAAATGGAAGAAAAACTAATTTTTATAGTAAATTGAATATCTTTATTTATACTAATTGAATTATTAAAAAAAGCTGGCAAATTGTCTATAGCGTGAAGCCAAATAATAAACTTATATCATTGACATATTATAAAGATATTGACATTGACAGAAGGCAGTAGAGAGTATTAGAATTCCTATACCTTGCTTATAAAATTTATTGTTAAAACCGAAATATATTGCAGAGTAACAGATTTCCGTCAATTCTTTTAAAATTTGAAGCAAATCATTTTCATATAGTAAGTTTCTGACAATAGCTACTGCTTCTAAAACAGGAAATTTTGTGAAGAATGATAATACATTAAAACTAACCAACAAATTAAAAGGATTCAAAGAAAATGTGGAGAACATTTTAACGAACAAAATGAGGGATATTTAGAACATGAGACAAAGTTTTTTCACTGTAACCAGTAATTTTTTTCCTTTTAGTTTATCACCTGGATGATTAATTTCTAAAAATGTGTTTTTTTTAATAAAGTAAAAGGTAATTTAGAAATTCTGGATTTTTTACGTATTACTTCTTCGTATGCTTCAAAACTTATTTGAGCTACAATAGAGTGTTTTATAAAACTTGTATTCTAATATACTATTGATCAATAAAAAAGTTATTTTTATATACCATCAATGGTATAAAAAACTAAAAAAAAAATCTGATATCAAACCAGCGATGCAAAAGATATTTATTACAGATTCAAATCTTTGGTATTTTAATAGAAAGACTACTTCTAAAAAGATTATTATCAAAAAATTATTGCATCTGTTCTAAGGAACTATAACGTAATTAATTTTTTAATACATTGAAAATATTAGTTTCATCTTAATTTTTGCTTAGCATTTGCTACCGTGATCGACATAAAGCTACAATTGACAGTGCTCTGAAATATTATTCAGTTTCCGAGATTAGTACCTGGATGGCACAACAGAAATTTTGTCGTATGTGGGTCAAATGTAACAAAACCAGTTCTAAATTTGATAGTAATTATGTTTCTTATCACATATAAAAAGCTCAAGCTTCTCAATTTGCAATATTTTTTTTGCAATGTTTCTATAGATTTGAATAAAAGTATAAAAAATGCTATTGTTGTGCCAATTTAATGAAAATCAAATAAATAATCGTTTGGTCTAAAATTAAACCATATTAAATTAATTTTTAATCTGCTACCCTGAAAGAATCTTTTTTCAGTCTGAAAGAATTGCGAACGGAGCATTAAGTTAGTTTTGAAGTAGCTTCGCATCTAAAACTGCGAGAATGGGTCCAGATTATTGATGGCGAGGCATTCATTACCAGTGCGCCACGTTTGGTTTCTTAAATGGGAAACTTTTCCCTCGGTACGTATATTTATAAGTCTCCTCCCCCGACTCACACAAAACGAAAAGAAAGAAATAGGTGATGTCAAGACTTATGGGATGTTCGATAAGATTCATTTTGGGCCCGTTTTCCACTCGCCCGCCAAGTTAAATGGCTGAAGAGGTGTTTTTATAACCGGTCCACCTCAGCCCGCCTTGGATTTATTACAACCGATGAAGTGAAATAAAGTACTACGGCAGATCAAACCTCGCCGATTGTATAGGTATTCAAAAACAAACGCAAGATTTACACAAAAACTGTCAAAAACTGCAATACCGGTCCCAATGGATAGAAAAAAAACTCCACGCAGGAGCAGCCACTAAGACCAATACAGAAAAAGCTAAATTTTACGAAAAGCTGAATCTGCTGAAAGAAAACTTGTTTGCTGTTTTTTACATTTTTAATAGATAAATTTCCATTGTTAAAAATATACAGAACGTTTTATAAACAACGTCTCATTCTAGTAAGCTTTAATTATTGTCACGAAATCAAAAATTACTACATTAATAAGCTGTTATTATTTCTTGTTGGATTAAAAGCAGTTTTATTGTAAACGTAATTTTGTTGTTATATGTTTTAAAAAACGTCACTGATTCTTTTTTACAGCTTTGTGTATTATTTCTGAGTTATTTTTTAACAACTTGCATTATAATTGTAGATGTATTTTAATTCAGATTTATGATAATTTTTAATATTTATTAATCGATTATAAAATTCAAAAATTATTGACATATTTACGTTAGTGCTAGACCAAAAAGTTTTTTTTTTGATTCTTAGATAATTTTTTTTTAAAGATATTTGTTAATAAAAAGTTTTTATTTCAATTATTGTACAAAAAAAGCAACATAATATAGCCACTAATAAGATAAATAATAGATAAAAAAATTATTCGTAAAATATGTCAATAAACATTTCGATACTATTTATGATTTGAAAATAGAAAAAACTGTTTTGCTCAATTTAGCTCAAAATGAAAGAGTGTCAATAATTCAAAGCCAAGATTGTTTCAAATTTGCTTTTTTTTTGTTTTTCACCAGAAAAGTTTATATTTAAGTTTCTTTTTAAAGATAAAAATTTATGTATAAACAACGGAAAAAAGACAAACAGTCTTTCTAAAGAAAAAAAAACATTTAAACATTTAAAAAATTATAAAAATTTGAAGCACTAGGTTTGATAAAAGATAAAAAAGTTAAAAAATAAATTAAAAAAAAAACAAAAAAAAGTTTAGTAATAATTTAAAATCGGGACTGTTAAGCTGAAGCAAACGTACGGAGCGAAAGTTTTCAATTGCTGGGATTATTAATTGTGGATTAACATACGAGCTGATTACACAATTTTTCCATTAACCAACAATTTTTTAATTTGAACTTTGAAAGTTTCTGATATTTTGTCATTTATACCAATAAACGTAGCTGTCTGACAAAAACAGTTAAAGTTGCTAATTGTAAATAACAATTTGACAATTTTGAAGGTAATGTTTTGAAAATTTGTGGAATTTTAAATCTTGCATTAATGTAAAATCTTGCATTAATAAGGTACATTGATTGGTTAGTTCAAACCAATAAGCGTTAAACTGGCGTTTAATAAAGCGTAAACAAAAAATAGCAATTATTTGTATAAATTAATGTAACAATAAGCAGGAATGACACTTGATACCACTGTGATTTGCTACTCAGCTAGTCTATACAATACAATAAAAAATAGCAATAGTTCTGGAATGTTTTTAATAAAACTGCAGCTATTATACGTAAACATAAGTATTAAAAAAAAAACTACATAAATCTTCAAGTTTTTGCTATATAGGAATTATGTTATTGTAGTTAAATGAACAAATAGTCAGCACTTTCTGCAGAATTCGTTAAGAACTTTGTTGCAGTCTGCGCAAATGCACCATTGAAATTCCTGCGTAATTCCAAGAATGTTCGGCTAAAATCTTGAAAATCCACACATCAATAATATCTGTTTCTAGTCTGATATAGTTTGCGAGCTATTCTACTCGTATATGAGTTAATAATATCTAGGGGCGTTTGCGGTGTTGTTTAGCGATGAAAGTTGAGCAAAGCAAGCCAGGCGTAAGGTGGCGCAAAGCTATTACACAACTTTAATGAGGCCGCCCGCTAATCTCACCTCAGCCCTGGGCCTCTTTCCTCTTTCCTCGTTCACTCGCCGTTCCCTTTTCGCCCCGAACGTCTTTATGAGCAGCCCCCCAATCTTCAGCATGCCCTCACAAATCTCGGAAGCAATGCCATCGATCCCCGTAATTAAAACATATGTAATGGCACACAAGCTCTGAGGACAATACCGTACATCTGTATCTGCACAGAGGTTATTCGTCAATGTGTCTCACCGGAACGACGCGACGCCAGCACTAAAGTGGACAATAGTCTTAATCAATATGTATTACCTTTAATTATGAACATCAACTCACATGAGCAGACATAATATAACTTGCCAATATATTTTTTGCGTCTTAGAAGTTCTGTATAATATTCTATTAACATTCTGGATGCAGCGAGAGAAGTTAGATGCGGTATGTACGAAAAAAAGTATTATTTACTTTCATGCATTATCTAGTTCATCTGCAAATTTTTAAAACCCACTAAGTATTTCGCTCTTTCAAAAAAATAGCAATTTAAAAACAAAGTGCTTTTTTTTGTTAACCACTTGGTTAGAGAATTATTAGTATAGATACCAAGCTATCACATAATAATATAATTGAATTAGGGCTGCGCATTTAAAATAATTATAGAGATACCACTGAATGTTGGGCGCTTGATTTGATTGTGAATATTCCACTGTCGCTCCAGAATATTTGATTTTGATAAATTTTTTTCACGAACAGTTTATTTAAAGAATGCTGAGTGGCTACAAAATAGTAAATTGAACTATTTTATAAATAAATGCTTACGTGTTTTTTGAAATAGATTAAGTAATTTTATTTGTCATTAGTTAGTCACGTAGCGGTTTCAAGGGTTTAAAATAATGTTAAATTGATTTACAGTTTATTAGTTTATACGATTTTACATTCAAACTTTAAACATTATTTTAAAAAGTATATTAAGTAAAAGTAATACTTTTCTTAAAAAGTATTTGTTTTTGTTTTATAATAATAGTTTATTGTTTCTTATTATATTTAGTCATGCAATAGTTTTGATCTGTGTTAATAGAAAAATCCTGAAAAACAGTAGAGGTTTTATTATTATTATTATAGAAAACAAAAAATGTAAACAGCTCTTAAATAATAACTTCAAACACTTGAATTTTTTACTTTGCTATATTATTGTAGAAAAATAAGTATGTACCTAGTTGTTTAGAAAGTTTTTCAAACGGTTAAAGTTTAAAAATGGGTTGCATTATATGACATATAATTTTGACGTTGTTATGGTAGGTATATTTGAGTATATTAAAAATGTATTTTAGCATAAAAACCATTCATTTGTTTAAAAATTTGTATTAATAAGAGTTCGCTATGATAGAATAAACTTAACACATTATTAAAGAAGTTTAACATTATTGTTCAAAATGAATTTAAAACGATACTTTAGAAAAGTATCTTCAGCCTTGTAAAGTTTTTTCAAATTGAAATCAAAAGTTAGATTTGGTTATATTAGTCGGGAGGATCCATATCGAGGATGTCGGGGATGATCCTCGTATGCGCATCATCGTTTCTCCGCCTTGGAGGGCCATAACAGCTCTAGGTTCTCTTTTGGATGCTGCATCATTGAATAGTAATAAGATCCCGAGTGCGTGCTATAGAAATGAATTGCTTCTGTTTTATGTTATTGCTTGAAGCGCAGGTACCGCCCGGGTTTTATCATCCCTAGGATTCCAAACCATCGATTCTTATATCCGAGCTCGCACGCCGCCATAAAATAACTGATCTCGGGGCTAAACGACACGCGTGATTTGCATATGGAGTCGATAGCTTAAATTAAAAGTTTGCAGTAACGCCACCTACTGATATTGCTTTCGCCACCTTCCGGAACATAGCATCGACAGGTCGCCCCGTTTGAATTTTAAACAGTCATAAAACGACTGATGTTAATTTTTCCTTCCGAATGTAATATCGCACAGCCAAAGACGTGACAAGAATTTTACATAAAAGGCCGCTGATTGGTGCAAACTGTGAACTTCTCCACTGCTCCGTGTACAATCTGCAAGACGTTTCCTCAAAGTTACCTTCTCTCATTATCAAGAACACAAAAATTTTGTCTATACTGAAACTCTAAAACTTTCTTAAATCTTTGGTTTGATATACAAAGTATTGTAACGCAGCACTTCCACTATGTTTCATATATCTATATATAGAGCTTATTGTACAACATATCCAAGACCAAAAAACCATTAGTGATTATACAACTGTTTGCTCTAAAATATGTATAACATACAGTCCAGACATTAAAAAATGTTTAGCAGTTAACAAAAATATTATGTCAGATTTGATACAAAATATAAGTAAGGAGCAGCTAAAATACATTTTTTTGAATATTTTGCAACGAGTGACAGAACATGTCAATTCAGGTTTTTTTAGTATAGAAGTTAATTAGTTAAAATGATTTTGTTTAATCGAAAAATTACCAGAGAGCATGTTTAGAGTTTTTGTTCAACTATTGAAAACACGTCAATTTAGATTTCTTTAGTGTAGATGTTAATTATTAAAAATAGTTTTGTTTAATTGGAAAATTACCAGAAGCATGTTTAGAGGTTTTGTTCAAGTATTTTCTTACCTACATTTTAGTATTTAATCACATTTTAGTCACATGCCAGCAACAAGAAAACACTTTCTTGCTATTTTCATACAACTTTAAAATCCACCATTAATATTACTCATTATATAGTAAAATGTTTAAAATAAGTACGGTTAAAAAAATTTAAATATTTTTTTTCAAAAAATTATTTCCTTGAATTTGAGACAAGCATGTCTAAAGCTGTGACCACCTAAAAATAGCAATAAACAATACAAAAATTAAGTAATTATCTGAAACTATCATAAACAGCTTAACTATTTAACAAACATCTAGAATCCGTGATGAAGTTATAAGTTCTTGAATGTAATCTCGTTGCAATATCATTGATTTTTCACTTTCATTGCTTACAGAATTAGTTTTTATACAAAAGAAGTCTTGTCGTATCAACTCCACTCTTTCAGCTTTCAAAGTGATGAAAGCTAGTAAATCTCTGATTAGGTGTAGAACGAAAAATGCTGATTAATGGAAATTAGAAGCATTTTATCATTTGAGAGAAGCAAGCCATGTTGTTTTTTTTTTATTATAAAACTTCTCATATTTATTTTTTTCAGATTTTTTAAGTTTTACCAGAATCAACTTAGTCTATCAAATTCGTTCAAAAAATTCTTTGTACAAACTGTGCGATTAAGACTCACAGCTTTTTTTCATTTAATTTGACAACCGAAATTGTTTACTAACTTACGTTTAGCAACAAATTCTAGGAATTGCAAGAGTCAAAACTTTGCCTAAAAATCGACAATAAAATCATCGAACTAAAATGCTGTAGTTATATTCCCCAGGACCAAAAATGATCAAATTATGTCGCGTAAGAAACTAAAAATCCTTTGACGTTAAAGATTCTTTCGTAGTGATAAGTGTTTTTTTTAAATTTGCCGTCAAGGCTTGCCATGAATGTTTGACTTTGAACTGTAAACGTACTTTTCCCATGGAATCAAACTAACGGTTATTGATTTGACATCTGAAACTAACTCCACTTTATCGATAGTTTAAGACGTTAATAATAGTTTTGCGTAGTTCAATAAGGCTTTTAATACATAAACAACTACTATAATGTATAAACAATTATTATTTATTTTAGTATCTTTAATGCCTATTTTGTATTTTTAATCAAACTTGAACAACCTTTAAAGTGCTAGTAGCTGGCCCGACAAACTTCGTTCCGTCTAAACATAGATATTATTTTTAAAATAAACAAACCAAAATTTTTGAAAATTGATACTTGTCATTTTTTATCCCTATCCCATCTCTTTTCATCATTTTGTTAATAAAAAGTATCCTATCCTTTTCATTCAAATCCAGTCATCAGTTTGTAATTTTCTGTAAAAATCCAAGTTTGGGAAAATTTCTTGAGCCACGTTAAATAAATTTTAATGTAAACGCTTCTTTGTAGTTGCGTCAAATTTCTTACGGTAGTTCAATTGAACCGTCCGATGACTTATTCCAAGCTATTCTTAAATACTACTATTACTTCAAGATATTTTAATGGTCCTGAATGTCTAGCGCCTACGTCATAAACGGTAATTTGCCGAGCCTTACCGAACGTTTCCGACATTGCAATTTCAGTTTTGACTTTCACCCCTCTTTTAAAGGGTGGTTTCTAAAATAAAAAGTGTTCTATGTCCGTCTCCTGACTCTAAGCTACCTCCTCACCAATTTTCAGCCATATCGGTAAAGCCGTTCTTGAGTTATAAGCAGTGTAACTAACACGACTTTCTTATATATATATATATATATAGATTCGATTAAGTATAATTACATTTTGTTTGTATTGTTTTATTTCATTGCTTAGTATTTTGCGTTTAGCATCGTGTTTCAATTTTGAACAACATTTTACTAGTTATTAACGCGATCACACAAAACAAACTTTTATTCCGATTTTTAATTTTGCGTTAAAAAAATAATTGATTGTATTTTGACACAAAGTTTTACTAAAAGAAGTTTTAACAAATTTATTCAGTAATGACTGATGTAAATTTATGCGCTATGTTGCAGCTCTTAATGCTAAAATTATTTTCTAAAATATTGATTTGATGTATATTTAAAATTTTTTTTTCAAATTAAATTTTGTTTTAAATGTTTTTTTAAATATAAAATGTTAAAATGTAATTCTCATTTTTTTTCAAATTAGCGATTCCTTTTTTATTCTCAACTAACTGTATAGCTTGCAATATATTTTTCAACCATGAGCATAAATAAGTTTTAAAAATTTGGCAATTTTTTTACGATATTTACCTAACAATTTAATTAAAAACTTTAAAGCAAAAATTGCAACTACTTTTATAAATAGATTATACCTACTTATTTATGTAACGTAGATCTTTATAATGTTTATATTATGTTCACAAACTTAAGGCTTTTCGATTCAAGGTGTTTTATTTTGCTCTAGATTTATAAACAATTATTAACCCTAAACAATTTTATTTTTTACTCTAACTATGAAAATTATTTGACAGGTCGCTTAAAAATCAATCATATCAATGAAAAAAGAGTGCTATATCTGTGAGTTTTGCTTTGTAAATATCTATAAAAACTTGTTTGTTTATTTATCAAAATAAACGCAAAAAGTGTGAACTTGTAAAATAGACAAAGAAGTTATTTAGAACCATATCTTTAAAGTACTTATTCGGATGCAAAAGAGTACAAAGAACATTATGCGCTGTACAGTGTACATCCGTCATTCTTCCAGTGGATACTGATGCCGACATGTTAACATAGGAAATAGAAAACTGGTGAAGTTGCACCTTGATACATAGAAAACTGTATAGCGTCTAAATATAAAATTTTATTTTAGCTTATTAGTTTTTTAAAAATAGACTAATATAAATCTATTTATCATGTTCTTTTATATCAATAAAAAGAAGATAAGTTTTTTTCGGTTATATTGAGTTTTGGAAAGAAATTTTTGTTTTGTGGTCCAAGGTATTTGCTAAGAATGTTTAACTTTGAATTGTAAACGTACCTTTATCATCAAAACGAAGTGACAGTTTAATTTATTAACTTGTCAATTAAACATTTGAACCTAACCTTATTTTTAATTTGATGAATCGATCGTTCAACAACGTTAATGAGATTAAATTAAAAGTTTTTGAAAGCACTTGTAGTGTTATAACAAACAAAAAAATAATTTTTAATAGAAAAATAAAGTTTTGCGTAACTAACCTAACGAAACACATCAAAGTTATTTAAGCGTTGCTAGAAAAACGAGATCTTTAAATAAGGCTACAAAAAGAATGAACTGAGGTTGCAGGATCTTGAAAGGTAAGTTATGACTGTATTTTAGCTGATAAATCAACAATCATAAGTTTTTGTATTATATTCAAGGTCTTGTAGGTGGTATGTGAAGTGTTTTGCTAAAAGTACTTGTCCACAATTTCATCGTCATAAAGCTGTGCAAAGAATGGCTGTGAAATCTTCGTATATTGCAGCAATCAATGTTTTATTAAAAAAATTGGAATAATTTACCATTCACCACCAGTTCGGTAGCCGATACGAAAATAAAATTTCACCAAAAAAAAATTCTGTTTTCTTGTGAGAAAACCATTTTAAATACAAAAATAAAAAAATTAGGAAGCAATTGTTTTAAAAATTATGATCCATTTAAACAAACTCAATGACATGACCAACTATGACGCCAAATTTTAAAAAACATCCGTTATTTAATATAAATAAAATAAGTTGGTAATGTCTTCTATTTTCAAGAATAAATCTAGCCTGCTCTTAAAAGATTTGCGCTAAAAGAAACTTCTTCAATCTGTTGAGAAGTTAATCAACATGTTGTTACTTGTATGATTTTCGAGTGTTACTGTTCTGTAATTGTTAGAGATCTTTGTGCTACTTTTTCTGCAGGCTCTATTTAATTGGATGTAAATTAAAAACCGTTCTTCACCGCTTCTGAAATTTGACAAATACTATTTAATATAAACAAAATAATATCAGTTAGTTTTTTGTATTTTTGCAATCTTAAACCAAAAAATAGCACAAAAAACTCAAATTTTCATATTTTAAACAAATGCTGTTTTTACAGTTGTTTTTAAAAATAAACAGTAAACATAATACTTTCTAACGACAACAGCTTATAAATTATTTAAAAAATGTGGAGCAAAATTTAGGAAAAGTTTAATGTTATAAAAATTCAATGATCTAAACCTATTATATTATAAATTGTTCAACAAGCTACTAGTCAGTGAAAAACAATTATACTTATTATTTTTTTATTGTTTTCAAATTTATGTTATTAATGTGTTTTTGTGTCAAAATCTGATATTTTACAAAGACCCTATAAACATTCATAGAGTTAATCGAAAGTCTTTTAGATAAGTAAGATCTCTTATCAGTTTACATTTTTGAGCAGATGGCGCTTCCTGCAATTACTGGCGTTTGAACCGTCCCGCATTGTTATGAGAGAAACAAAGGAATTACGAAGGGCATATTTATGTGTAATTTAGAGATACCATAGCAACTGTCAGATCTATAGGGCAAGCGGTGTCCGTTGTTCAGTTTCCAGAGTGGCTTAGACCGCTTATAAATGTAATGCCAGTATAAACAAGATAAAGCAATACAGAGGATAATCACATCCCAAGATATGCAAAGCAATTCCCGTTATAATAATCCATGAATCGCGTAATTCACGACCCTGGAAAGATAGGCGCCCTAAGCACTTATCGAGAAGGGAACAATTCAAAGCCATAAAGCTCATTTAGATGCGAAATATTGCAAATTGTCTAAAGGCGTTCAGTCGTTAATTAGAAAAGCTATAAGAATAAAATATATATATAGCTCATTTAGTCTCATCGCGGAACTTATTAAATCAATGTGAATATGTATTGTAAGCATGCCTAAAGTAAACCACACAAGTTGCGATACTTAAAAGACTAAACGTTTAATATTAATTAATTTTTAAAGTGCTATTTTATTTCTCATTAGGTATAGTTTTACAGGCTTTAAACAAATAAAAATCTTCAACTTCTTAAATGGCTTTAGCCATTCATTAAGGAAATATATTTACGGAAAGGTTTTAGAAAACATAAAACTGAGTCAATTGGTTGATATTAACAGAATAATAAATTTAAAACAAATGTGATATATTAATACTTTAATAGATTGTTAATTAGTTTATTGATGTCTTCATTAAAAACTTTTTTTGTAAAAAAAATTAAGCTAGTTTAAAAACTTTTCTGTATTTTTCTGTTTAATTATGTTCATGTAGGTATTTGAAAATCAATAGGTTTAATTTTAAATGTTTCAGTTGGAAGGTTTGCTATGATATATCAGTTTTGTAATTTTAATTCTCTGAAAAATTTGGTTCTGTGAAAACAAAAGATATATCTTGTTTTATACATATAACAGATATTAACACATTATTTCGAAAACAAAAGAACAATGGTCTTTTAATCAGTGTAGCAGATATCGTGCAAAGCCAGCAATGAGAGATTTGTTAAACAAGCCGTGTTTAGTGGTCCGTCTAGTAAAAGCAGGCATTACCGTTTCAGTGTGAAGCAAATATTACACGGTGTTGCACAAATTATGGTCTTCCGCTAGAAAAATGAAAATTGAGGCAAAAAGACTAACAATTACAACGTCAAGCTCGGGCGTGTGTAATCGAGGACGAGATCGACCAGCACGATATTGCAGCAAATTGCACATCACGACTCCTGACATGATTGACAGTTTCCTTCCGCAAAAGATAGCGTCTTATTGGAGAATTACTAAAGCACAAACGCCTACACATCACGTTTGGTTTAGCTGAGAAGAAAATTGTTTTAACTACAACATTCTAACCTAGGCGCCACCATCTTATTGCTAAAGCACAAGCTGAAATTATCAAGTATGACAGAAGTAAATTTACTACTTTAAAATTGATATTGTTTAATTTTGTAACCAATAATGAATACAAAGTAGACCAGATTTTTCAATTTTCAAA
This sequence comes from Lagria hirta, assembly GCA_947359425.1. Classification (NCBI taxonomy): domain Eukaryota; kingdom Metazoa; phylum Arthropoda; class Insecta; order Coleoptera; family Tenebrionidae; genus Lagria; species Lagria hirta. The sequence continues at coordinate 33,936,189 of OX375794.1, forward strand.
ACTAAGCCTTATAGTCCAGGATCCATCGCCCATTTTTGCACTTGATTACTATCAAGCTAATTTTCCGTGAGTAGCTTTATTTTGATGAGACGCCCAATAATTTCCTATACGAAACTCTCGATTGTGGTAGCTAACAGAGGTAGCAAGGATAAAATATGTTGATTTGATGATTCTCAAATATTTATTACTAACTGAATTTTTTGTTGTTAAATCTCAAGACAATTATCTAAATTATTCGAAAAAATATTTGTCCTACAAAATCTATGGTTTGATCAAAGAGTCCCCTCTTTCCGACATGTATCGATAACAAGGTCATCATAAATGATTACTAACCAGCTGATTTTTTTTTTTTTTACTTAGTTAATATTTATGTTATTTAACAGACATATTGTCCTACAAATTGCGCGGTACGTTATCCCGGTCCTACGCTCAGAAATTGTTAATACCACAAGACCATTTTTCTCATTACTAACTGTAGGACAAAAATATCATATAATAGGTTAGTGTGTTCTCTGCCCAAATGAAACAACGTCCTACAAAAAAACAGGTATGTATCACTAGTCCGACAAGAATTGTAATTTTTTCGTTTTTCTATTTGTAAAATAAGATACAGTGAAAAAATCTTTTTTAAAATTTAAATAACTTTATTTTTTTGTAATCTAGGTTCAAAAATTTGTGTATTTATATATATATATATATATATATATATATATATATATATATATATATATAAAGAAATTAATCTTCATCAGATTCATCTGATAAATCTTCGCTACTAACATCGTTATCATCTTCATCTGTTTCACTTTCTTCACTCGTGATATCTGACTCTGTAATAACATGAAAAAATTAAGTAAAATATATAATAATGAATAATCAATCAATACATAAAAATAGTATTAATAGGTTACCTTGTAAGTCAGAAGATAATTCTTCAAATGATGGACTTTGGGGACCATCAAACCAATAATATTCATATTTACCATCAATTATTGTCCATCCAAAATTTTCTGGCAATTTTTCCGTGGGGCACCGCATGTGTGCATTACACCATACATTGCAGATGAATACAGTTCGTTTAATTTGTTGCAACAATTCGTGTTTTGTTGGTGGCAAACTGGAAGGATCATATCCTACGATTTTTTGTTTTAAAATTTTTTCATTGTCATTTTTTGATTTATACCCTTTTTCAAATAACTCATACCGTCCTTTATTCAGATCATTTTTTGTTTTTAATGAATACATTCTGCATACATACTCTTCAATAATTTGAACTACCTCATTCGATGTTGTTAATTCCGTATTTTTAATTCGTAGAAGTTGAATAAAAGCCTCTTGAAAATTTTCATTTTTCTTTAAAATACTGAAAGGTTTCTTTTTTCCTTTACGAAAGAAAGCAGGATTATAATCATTCCCTGTAAAAATATGGCATATGGCGAGTGAACAAGATAATTGATCTCCAAGCTTGGCATAAATTTCATTTATGTTTAAGTACTTTTTTTTTTTATTCGTGCTTAAATTAATTATTATTTGAATTTTATCTTTTAAATGCTTAAAATTTGCCAACATTATTATTGGTATATCAGAATCTGTACAATGTATCTCCACACGATAGTTAGTATTAAATTGACAAATGTGGTATACTATTTTGGTATCAGCTTCTTCATGATAACAAGAGAAATTATAGTCAATGACTCTTTTTATTTTATTTTCACTAGACACCTCATAAATGTAACATTGATCATAATTAAGTTTAATAGTCTTTCCTGTGATCAAAGTAATAAATTCGTCCCTTGTCCAATCTTCAATTAAAAATTTTACAAATTTTTCTTTAAAATTGTTGCTCCTCAATAATTTGCAGAAATCTGAAGGACGATTATTGTCTTTACGTATTAATTATTTTGCAGCACAAAAAACATTTCTTGAAATTATTTATCAAGATAAAATAAAACACGTGGTCGACTGAGAAAATGTTTGCAGGCTTATGGTCAACACTAACGTGGGATACCTAATACGCAGTAAGCAATGCTCTGCGCATGCGTACCGCCGTACCGGTGTGACTCAGCTGTAGTAGCAAAATACAGAAACCCAAGCGGCACAAATTTTTTTTTGATAATTTTTTGTTGAATTTACATTGACGATTATTAATTTTTTAACATCTTTAAAATTTTTGAAAATAATCAAATCGACATATTTTATCATTGCTACCTCTGTTAGCTACCATAATTGAGAATTTTCGCATAGGAAATTGTTGGGCGACTCATCGAAACGTAGCTATTCACGAAGATTCAGCTTGATAGTAATTATTTTTACATCAAGGATCTGTACTACTACTTTTGAGCGTAGGACCGGGATAACGTACCGCGCAATTTGTAGGACAATATGTCTGTTAAATAACATAAATATTAACTAAGTAAAAAAAAAAAAATCAGCTGGTTAGTAATCATTTATGATGACCTTGTTATCGATACATGTCGGAAAGAGGGGACTCTTTGATCAAACCATAGATTTTGTAGGACAAATATTTTTTCGAATAATTTAGATAATTGTCTTGAGATTTAACAAAAAAAAATTCAGTTAGTAATAAATATTTGAGAATCATCAAATCAACATATTTTATCCTTGCTACCTCTGTTAGCTACCACAATCGAGAGTTTCGTATAGGAAATTATTGGGCGTCTCATCAAAATAAAGCTACTCACGGAAAATTAGCTTGATAGTAATCAAGTGCAAAAATGGGCGATGGATCCTGGACTATTACTATCATAATTTATTAAAAAAATTAAACAGTTCTGATATTTTATTTTTGAAAATAGAAACTAGCAGTTGAAATAGCAACTGAAAATTGTGAGTGTTGGCTGTCATTTACTGAAACATTTTATAAGATCAAATTATTTATTTAATTCATTAAACTTTACATTATTCTGTAAACTTATGCAATAAAGTGCAGAAAATTTATTCAAATATAATTTAAAATTATTATTTGAATCAGTTATTATATGTTTTATGCAAATTAGTATCGTTTATCTAGAAGTTTAAAGATATTAGAAAAATTGTTTGAATTGGCAAACATGAAAAAAAGTTCCTTTTTTCGAGTTTCAGTTGTTAATAAGTTTATTATTGTTTTTAATTTAGAGTATTTTATAGATATCTATAAAAGCTCTAGTTCTAGTGCTCTTATAGAAATATTATTAAAAGTTGGTATACATAACTGTCAAATAATAGTACAATACATCAAATGTCAATGTCATTATCATTGATTTTAAAATTTTTTCTTACTGATTATTGCTGTTATGTGTTTGAAAAAAAAATAAGTATTTCATTTAAACTGAGAGTATTTTAAAAGGTTTAATGGTTCAAATTAGAAGACAAAATGACTTTGAGGAAAGCTGCTAAAATTGTTTGCTGCAGAAGTCTCTTTACATGTAGAATTTTAATAATATTGTGTAATGTGTTTTAAAAGGTTCAAATTTAATGACAACTACACTTGTTAAAGTTTTAACTTTTTTGCTTTAGGACAGAAGATGATGATAGCAGATTTCAGAAATAGTTTCTATTTTCTTCTCTTCTTGCCAATTTTCAAATTTCTAAAATTGATTTCTGTAGATTATTTTGGATTTATCAGATAATAAATTTTAAGTTGTTGTCTTGACTAGTGGTACCAATTTTAGGTGTCGTAATAAATTCTAATCTTATCTATCAGTTACTTAAACTTTTTGTTTAAAATTAAACAACTTATGTCAAAGAAAAGGTTCAAATTGAATTTTAAATTAAATGGTTTTTGGCTCTTACCGTTAGCAACAAAATTGAAACTATAGCATAAAGAATACGTTTTATAAGGAGTATTGGCGCACGTGTTCCATAGAAAACTCGCCTGGGACTTGTGTGCTAGATCATACTTTCTAAAATAATAAATATACTATTAATTAAAATAAAAGGTCTAATTATCTCCTAATGAAGACCACATGATGATCAAAAGAGCTCTCAAAATTTATAAAAAAAACTTTTTGACAAATGGTAAAACTGTGTTAATAATATTCAATATGTTAGTAGTCCACGATCGCTTGTCTTTCTTTAAAGACCGTCGTGAATAGCCGATTCTTAGTTCATTTGTGTTATAAGTACAGTTAAAAAATCAAAATTTTGTATCTTTTGCTTTTAATCTTTTTGTTTTGTAAAACTCTGATACGTTTTCTGAATTTTTTTATTTAGAAAAACGCTTCTAATTATTTATTTTTTTAATTCTTTGAAGATGTATGTTACAGTACTCATTCTTAAAACACATTTGTGTTTCTTGCTAAGAGTTGATGACGTATTAAATTCTTGTTTAAAAAGTACTTTTTAATTAAATTTCTTTTAGCTAGGTAAATAAAAACAGCCTACTGTTTTCTAAAATTTTATTAAAATACTAAATAAAATCCGTAGATTTAGACATGCATTGAATTTATTCAAACTTTTCAATTCAAACAGCAAATTCTTGTTTGAATAAATTTGCAATGACGATTAGGGCTTATATTTACTCAATCAAGACCAACAGATTTGTCTAAAAAACAATTTATCAAAATTGACATCTGTCATGAAAAGTGATCTTATAGCATGTTATCTCAATTTTGATGTAAAAAGTGTGCACTTGTACTTCTTTCAAAAGAGCTTGTTATAAAAAGCTTTGTATTAAGTAAATATTATTTGTAAATTTAATTTTTTTCTAATATTATAAACTAGCTTTATTTGTTTTGTAATTTTGTATAGTTGAATAACAGATTAATATTTTAAAATTCAGCGTTTTGGTATAAACTGTATTGTATTTTTTAATTAAAATGTGTTGTGTTAATTTCAGTGTTTTTTACCAATTTCAATACATATGGGTAAAAAACTGATAGTTAAATTCAATTCTCAGAATATATTGCTCTAGAAATCTAAAACACCTGTTCCAAGAACTCTTAATTATGCTGGGGCTAAACTACCACTCAATCATCTACCATCATAATAACACGTGTATCATCAGCTTTTAAAAGCAAAACTTGGCTTTAACTCATAGCGATAACATCATCAGCGGTTCCTGTATGAAGTGTTTTAAAGACCATTTACACTATGAAATGTTTGCCTTCTCTTACCCTTTTTAACTTACTTACTTTGCACGAATGACATTTATGACGGCAAACACTTAACACACTTCCATAAATTTTGTAAAATGATGTAGGGCTATAAATATGAACAGCTTTTAAGCGAGATCTTTAAAAACTCAAGCAAATGAGCTCATAATGTATGTCAGCTTAGCAAAGGTTTGTTGCCGTTAACGAATAAACATAGATAAATGCAAACAAGCAAAAGCAAAAATTATTAATGTAAACGTCAGTCAACGATATAGCATATTACATGTGAGGCGGAAACAATATTTTGCAGATGCAATATTTCATAAAATTAAAAGTGATGGAAATTTTAATCTAATGGACTTTTACATTGATTTATTTTAAATTACTCTATAAACCAAAATTTTTCGATCAAAACTGCTATTTTGGATATAGAACCTCTACCTGTCAACCTCACAAAGACTTTGAATATTTTAATAACTTTAAATTAAATATATTATCAAAAAAACATTATATGGCCTTACTTAACAATCTGCTTTTATAATCTTCTATTAGTAAACAAAGAATTCAATCTTGCAAATATTTACTCTAAACCATATTGTAAATAACTTTCGAACAGGTGTCGATAAATTATCTATACTGTACTCATTTTCAAGAAAGAGTGCATCAAAGCAAATGCATGCAGACTCCACGTGCTCATATCTATGAAGTGGGAGATGGTCGACAATTTTTCAAACAAGGCAGACCGCAGAAAAAATCGCTTATTCCATTTTAAACCAATTTGTTTTCAATTCGGCTTGAATATATTCAAAATTATATTATTTTTACTAGTATTTAAGTGGTTAAGTTTAGCCCTTTGTCTGGGAGGACTGGAGTTCTGGGATTAATCTCAGTTTCTGTCTCAGTAGCAGCACACAGAAACAGCAACGAAACAAATGCACAATGCACCTTTGTGCTTTCGGCTGCCAGCCCGGCTCAAATTTTAGGAAATCGGTATCACTTAGTCTTTATCAATGGATCAGGCACTGATCACGTCCTACACATTGTTTACTACTACTACTCGTTTTTGAATTTGAACAGACCATAGAGCCGGACGAAATTTGTAAACATTATATAAATGTGAGATGCTTAAAGAGATTTTTTTTATGAAAATGAAAATGTTATGGCAGTGTTTTTGCTTTAGCGAAATACATAAATAGTTTCTTTTTATTCATTTATTAGAAATACTTACAGTTATTACATGTAGGGTAAGCCATCTAAACCTTTAAATTTGAACTATCGATTACTTTAGCTTTGATAAATAGAATAACATTTATATAATTTTTATTGTTAGGTTTAGGTTTAACATTTGCAAAATAGAATACTACTTTCTAAGTAGTGAATGTCAAACGCAAACTGTAAGAAATTTACGTGAAACATTTTCGAGAAAATATTGACCTTCAGTTCAGTATGTACGTCAATTTGTATGAAAATGGATTGTTATTAGACAAACCAACCCGTGTACGAGTTTGGTCTGGCGGCATCATTGGGTCGTTTTTCTTCAAAAAAAGAGTTGCCGTACCGCCAACGGTGAGCGTTACCGTGCCATGCTCAACAAATTTTTCTTTCCAAAAATTCAAGAGACAGATATAGACGATATTTGGTTCCAACGAGACGGAGCCTCATGTCTCACAGCCTACGTAATCATCAATATTTTACGCATTGTTTTTAAAAATCTAATAGCCAGCCGAAATTGTGATGTCAATTGGCCGCCTTGAAGCTGTGATTTGAACCGCTTAGACTATTTTCTGCAGAGAGCCATTCAGGATACATGTTGCGCAAACCATCCAGAGACAATTGAATATTTGAAACATAGAATCGACGTTGCCATTGAAGAGATTTGAGCCGAAACAATCGACTGAAATGTACTGAAAAATTAGGTTGATCGGATGGGGACTGCTGGTAGTCATATGAATGATATTGTGTTCCATTTTTAAATGACAAAGTGCAACTTTTCTGACCCACCCACATATACCAAGTGTTTTGTCAATCGTCATTCCTGTCAAAGATACGGACACAGGACACATATTAACGTAAGCCAAAACCTGTGCCATTTGTGTGCAGGATAAAAGAAGATTGGGGGTGGTCCATTGTTAGGCCATTAGCTTTTGCAACAAAAGGAAGACCATATAACGTTACTTCATTTGAACTTTGTACGTACTATAATATTTTTGACTGATTCAACTATGTTACCCAAAATAAATTAATAATAAAAATAAAGTAATTACTCATCGTTCTAACACGGTGAGTGAGAATGCAAAGTTGGCAATTAATTAAAAATATTAATTACCTTAATTTGAATAAAGATAAATACCTCATAAAAAAATTCTCAAAAATTTAAAATGATTAAATAAAATTTCCCATCAAAAACATTGTCTTATTTTCTTTAGTGAAAATAAACGCTTTTTTGGTCTTGTGTGAGTGTCTAGAATTTTGTCACTTAAAAAATGCTTTCAAAATTGTGTAAAGGGTTTCTTTTGACGCAATTTGCATAAGAATAATGGTGAATGCGCCGGGAAAATTATAATAATATAATTAAACTACCCAGTTTCATTAAAATACAATAATTGTCAAATTATTTCACCATATTCTTTTTCTGATCATAAATATAACTTAAATACTGCATAAATACAAACTTAGCAGCCTATATTTTTATCAACAATCTATTACAATTCACTCCCATTGTGACAGCCGTCAAAAAAACCGCTTCGAACGAATTGAACGGATTATATTAGCCATACATGAAACATATTCATACATTATGTACTTATTATAAATACTTATCAAGTAACTCACCGGGGACTTGTCTCTCTAAGGCAATCTTCTTCCATTCCAGCTTTGTAGAGGGCATCCTCTGCAACGATAGCTTTGCTGTTTCTATGACATGAACCGGACTCCTTGAACGTCGACGATTACGCTCTGCTTCTCTATTCTTCTACTTAGATATTTTGTTTTCAGTAGAAGTCTTAGAGGCCTTCTCTAGTTTGCACTCAGATAAAAAGTCTAGACAATTTCTACGCGAGAGCTGATGACCCAAGGACCGCTTATGACTCCAGTTCCATTGACCTGACTTGACTATCTTGGAGTACCGTACTCCTACCAGTACTACCCGCTGACCACTGTCCACTGCCTTTGCGGCAGATAATTTGATCTCTCAGCTAAATGCTTTGCACAATCTCTATTTAACTGCCCCGCTTTTTTTTGCATTATTTTATATTAAAGCCGTTTTGATTTAAATAATGTGTCTTAATATTTTTATAAAAAGTGATCTCTTCCAGTGGTGAACTCAAATCAATTGACATTGTTTGATATGTAAAAAAACTGGTTTTTTACATTTTGTTAGTAGGATGCTATACTGGTCCCAAAAACTTCCATTTTAGTTTCTAATTTTGCTGAACAAAATAAGACTTTTTTAGTAGGTATCTACCTCATAAGTTTAAACTAGAACGATGTGTTAGTAGAGTAAATACAACTTTTCATGTAGTATTTAATGATAAATTTTGATTACTTATGCAGTGTTGTAAAAAACTAAAAATAAAAGTTCTTATTGTAAACTACAATTTCATTTGTGTTTTATATATTCAGTCCGACACGAAAATTTTGTTATATGTGCAGTTCAATAGTTAAATGTTCGACAATCAATGTACCCTTTAGCGATCAATAAGTCATTGAATTAAGCAAATGAAAAAGCTGCTGTCAACGTGAAGTAAAAAACTTTTATAAAAGTCACATTGTCTAGATTAATAGTCAACTTTTAAAACAATTAACTTCCACATTTTCAAGAGTGTCATCTTTTTAAGCTCTATTTTCTTGTTGAAATGCGGATAAATGTTGCAGCAAAGTCAGAGGTAGAAGCACCATTATTGCGTGGCTGGAAAAATGTCGTGTTATTCCCCTTATCAAAACATAAAACCGTCACGACGGTGAAAATGTCCATTTTTACAGTTTCTCATTATGCGAGTCTATGAATAAATTCGCACTTTTCTGGAGCGTAACGTAGCGATCCACGCGGGCTGAAGACGAAATGGAGAATTACAGATAAGCTGTGCCGTACCGTATACGTCGTATAGATGCAGGGAATAACAAACTAGGCCATGTTTTACCCTGTGCTTCATCACTTTTATGGCGTGATAACTAAGAATGCTGAATACCACCAGACCTAAGAATACGTGTATCTTTCAGAAGAAATTGCTATCAGCTTTATGCTCAGCGTCGTTTGGCGCTGGTTATATTATATGTGATAAAGACGCATCCGGCAATTCTTTTCAAAACTACAACATGAATAAAGCTCAGATGAGTATTGTTTTATATTTTGTATAGTAGAGTCTCTAATACTACACGAACTAAAAGTATGTGTCAAAACAAACTGTTACTCAGAAAATCTTATTTTTCATCTTTCCCAACTAACTATTAATGTCAGCTTGATATAAAAAAGCTTTTTCGACGATACATACCTAGATCTTCTAATTCTATCATTGGATGCAAAATCTAGCGCCTCGTGTACTCGGCAATACTAAGAGCAATAAAGACTTTAACGTATGTATAGACTACAAAACTATTTTATTAGAATCAATATATTTTGATATTTTTTACAAGCGTATAGCTGCCTATTATATTTGAAAAATCGATTTGACCGGTTTTAAGCATTGTTATATATTACATAAAATTAGATATACATAAAATTATACGCTATATTAACACAACTTGTTATTATTTTTATTATTATTATGCATAGCTAGTCACAAAACCATTAGCTTTCTACACGATTTAAAATACGTTCTAAACTTCCAACAAAATTTGTATGATCTATAGATAAAATAATATTCCTAAAGTTTTGCTACGCTTGTGGTAGAGATTTTTCTGGGTACTGGTCATCACCGCACGCTTTGTTAAAAAATATGCTATTAAAGTACTTGATAAAAACTAGTAATTTGATTAAAAAGTCAAAGCATCTTGACTGGTGTAAAACTATTTTTCACAAATTTGAAAGACTATGAAGCTAGAACGCTAGAATCTAAATCATATCAGTAAAATACAAAATCAAAATAACATAATATCAAAAACAAACTTTTAAATAAACAGTTGCAACAGCACAAATTTGTGTAGTTTCAAAGTTATTTGTTATTATGAATTATTGTAATTAACAGGAATAAATCAGATTTGGGGTTAAAATTAAAAAGTGCATTTTAAAGCGTATCTATCATATTATAATGGCAATAAAAAAAGTGTCTCAATAATTGTATTTTTTTTTCAAATGCCAGACAGTTTTAAACTTTGACAATTAATTTATCTAAGATGTATTTGACAAACACAATAAACCAGATGATTTCTGTGTTTTTTTTTTCATAGAGACAAGTTTTGTCCCTTTAAAAGCTTTCTCTGTATTTCTCTAAGCAGAAGGACGTTAGTTTTTTGTGACAACAAAACTGCTTATGGAATCTAAAACATTTTACGACAATCAGTAAAACTTATAATTTAGTAAAACTAATTGTTAACAAGTTTCTAATTCAATAAAATTTAACCAGGCTTAAAAAGCTCTAATAATTTAATGTTTTTGTGCATTTACCGCAGTTTCTTCTACTTCTGCCATATTCACTCTATTTTTTCCCTCATATTTTTTGAATTTATCATTTTTTAATAAATGAAACATGTTTGAGTTACCTCGCAATTGACAAATAATACAAACCTGTTTAGTGTTAATTGCTCCTTTTTTTCTTCATAAAACGAGGTTTTTTGCCTCTTGATTATGTCTGCTATATCAAGGTAATTACTTATCTAGTTGTTCCATTGTTAGTATTTTCTTTTTAGCAATTTGACATTTATCAATCGAAAAAATCATTCACAAAATTTCAGAACACATAATGTCATTATTTATAACTTTTGCAAAAAATGTTGACTAAAAAATTAATAATATGAACTGGATTTAGATGCGGCTGCTATAACTAGTTCAAAAGTTTGAAAATTCAACGAGTTTTTCTCAAATTTTATTTATTGTATATACATTTGATATGTTTGGATTGTATATATAGCTCTTGGGCAATTAATTATTATTATGTAAAACCCTCTCTGTCTCGGAGACACAGCAATTTTGCTGGATTTTATTACTATCTTTTCAAATATAAAGTACAAAACTGGTGACTACATGATGAATAAGATTTATCTGATAGTTCGGTTTATAGCACTTTTATTTTATCGTTTAATATAAAACTTAGCATCTCAGATACTTAAGCATATGAGCGAAAAGAACTGTACTCTAATTTTGTTGCTATAAATTTGTAAATAAAATTCTTTCCAGCCTGTCTACTGTTGGTCAAATGTCAATTTATGTAACGTTAAACGGTATCAGTTTAAAATATTGACATCTTTCGGAAAAGACCGTGTCGAAAAGTTTAATAAATTTGTCGACGTCTTGCACTCCATGGGTGGAGACGTCAACAGAACAGAAAAATAAAAGTAAAAACAAGCACGGTAACTCGACGTGTAAACCTCCCACGCTAGAGGCAAAACTTATTCTGGCTAAACCTCGTTGCTGCTTGGGATTATATTGGTAAGCAAGAAAGAAAAAGCGGTGAAAAAGGCAATAGAGAAACTGGCGGGAGGGGCTTGAAAGAGAAAGCTGCGGAGAAAACAAAAGCGCTTTGTGTTGATGACAAAGTAGTGTTTGTAAACAAGGACTTCCAAACATTTGAGAGATAATAACCTGGATCTCTATTAAAGTTGTTTGGCTGTTTAACAATTACGATTGCTTCTCTGATTTTTTTGTCATAGAAAAATTCTGATTTTCAAATCATGGAAGATTCATCTAGACAAATTTTGTAACCGGTGTCTAGATGATGTTCAGCTAGTGATGACTGTGACCATAGACCCGAATTTATGCACCTTTTATGTTCAGAACTCGAAGTTTAATTAAACGTCCTGTTTCCCTAATGTGAACGTTGCCACAGGAGCAACACCTTTAGACAAAAGTATCAGTTTCTTGAGTTTTGCTCATAAAATAAATGTAAGGTTTGTATTCTATTTTCATCTGATGTAATTATATTTCTACTTCACTTTTTCAATTTTTTTTTTATTATTTAGCAGAATTTTTACATCGTTAATAAACTTTTAGAATAAAAATTTACTGCGGTTTACATCTATATCTAACGGATTATTGTCTTGCCTATTTAATTTTTTGCAAGTTTTTTTATTATTTTTTACAGTTTTGTTTTTAACGTGTGCATCTGAACTTAAATTATCTCATTGTTCAAAATTTTTTAAAAATTGTTTTCAAAAACAACGTTTTTTCTTTATTACAATATCAAGAAGTTATGTTCGGTGGTAATATTTAGTATGGATTTTTTATCTTTAAGGCTTTACATTTGCTTAAAATCACTCGATTGTTAAATAATTCTCCATGCATTTTTATATTTTAGTGTTTTTTAAGAGAGCATTACATAAGACTTTCTAACGTTCATTCATTTGTTGTAATTTTTAGCAAACAGAGTTTACTACGTTTTATCTAGATTTAGATCTATGTTTTTTCAAATCTTCAAGATTGGCAAAAAAAACAGTTTTATAATTTTGAAATAATATGGGGTATTTGGCTGGAACATTAACCAGAGAAGTAGGTACACAATATTATAAAATAATATTTAACTGACGTAAAATAGATCGGTTACTAAAGTATCTAATTATGTATCTTTTTTTTTAATTATAATTTTTTACTAAATGTGGTTTGTGTAAACGTACACTTTACAAAATGAGGTTGGTGTATATACCTCACGACCAACCTACCAATACGCTAGCTTAAAATAACTAATTAACTTATAATATTAGCAACCAGTAGTTACAATAAATACTTACAATAAATTGAAAGAAAGTATTTCACTTTTACACATATAAATCGGTTGGTGTGTGGACTAATTTATTATAAACTTCTAATTAAAAAACGTACTTCTTTTAAATAAGATAAAATGATGATTCTGGTGTGTGAATAGCAATAAACTATTAATTTTTGTATGCAAACAGATTTTTCTTTTGTATAGTTAATCTTCTAAAAGTTTGCACAGTTTTCTCAATTATCACGTAACGTTGTTTAAAATAACTTTATGTTTTTGACTCATAGAGCTATTAAAATGATTTATTTGACAACTACTCTAATACATCTCGATACATATTCAAGCTACTAGAGGAACATCATATGGTAAATGTAGACACAATGGAGTATAAGGGGAGCAAATATTATATTGAATAGGCAAGGGAATAGAATTGTCGCTATACAATTCAATTGTTCCTTGTTAACCCTACACCACACGGCCAGTTCGGTTTCAAGCTTGCTTCACCAGCAGGCTTCATTCATTATTTATAAGGCCCACTGTTTTTAACATACTCTATTCCATATACTCAATTCATGCATATTTGATATATTTACGTGACAAATTAAAGGGATCCCTTCTGCAAGTAAAATTGGAAGCGATATGCCCTAATTTGAAAAATTCAATAGATTAATTCTGCATTTTCATATTTATGAGAACATTCAGACAAGATTCATGGATCAATGTTATGACATCCTACAGGAAATACATGATCGTAGAAACCTAAACAGTCGCAGTTAGCTAAACCAACCCCCGAAGCTTGCAAGTCATAACCAATACATCGGCTTCCGGACAAGACAGGAAGTTCTCTTTGGCTGATTAGGCACTCTTCATTACGATCTGAGTTAAATTGTCGTCCATCACGCCAAGTCGTTTATTATGAATTAGTTGAGCGTATGTTCAAAATAATTCACGAACTATACATGCAACTAGAATAATAAATACATACAGCATATACATATTTTATATTGTATGGGAAAACGATTTTGTAAATGTGACAGAAAAATTGTAGTTCAGAATGTGACTAACGGAATAATGTATTACACATTCAAATTTTAACGGTATGCTGCAGCTATAAAAATGCACTGCATCGTATATTGCAGACGTTACGGTGATTTGTTTATAAAATACAGATTGCATTAAAATCTCAGTACAACTTACTGTAAAAACATTCTAAAGTACAAAAAATATTATATGGTATAAAATTGTTAGAAAAATTAAGTTTACAGTCAAGAGTTTCTTATTCATTTATTGCTTTATATACTTTTTTCGTTTTAAATGTATCTCTCTCACTGCTTTTAGACAATTAAATAATAAGTTTTGCTTACATTTCTTGATTAGTTTGTTTGTATTTAATAAATCATCTGTTTTTACTAATAATTCAAGCTTTACTGTTAATAATTTTATAATTTGCGCTCTATGATATAGTTCACAGCGTTACTTTTGACCTATAAACGCAATAGATTACGTCCTAAATACAACCTTAAACCAATTTGAAATTATCAAAATAAATTCTAATTACTTAAAAAGTTGGCTTAGAAGACTGTTACTTAAACGTCATGTTGGCTGCCTACTTTACCTATAAACAAAAATATTTGATAAAGCTTGTTTTCCTAAAAAGTACTTACCAATAAAATTGTGCAAAAACCGATTTATATTAGCGTTTGCTCACATTGTTAAATGAATTAAGTGATAATGCTGTTCAGTCACGTAATGCTTTTAAAATTTGCTTTTGATCTCAAATAATTTTAATTATTTCTTTTATTTTATGTACTTTTTTATACCCTACAATTATCCATAATAACTATAGTAAATATAATGATTTTATAGCTTTTTGTGGATGAAAAACCCAATGCAAAAAATTGACGAGAAACGAATACAACTCTTACTGAAAACAAGCAGACGATAATATTGTACGCCACGGAAGTTTTTCTGACAATTTCTTCAAAATTTATCTAACTTAAGTTCTTTATTAGCTGTAGTGGCTTTATTTTTGCCACATGTGAGTTATAAGGTAAACAATTCTTTTACGCTAGATATTGGTAGTTGACATGTTATTGATGAAATTAATCTTTTAAGTCGTACCAGCACAAGTTGGTTAGTTAAAACAGTATATTCAACATATTTTTGAAAACGTGTATCTAGTCTATTGTCAACGCTTTAACATTATTGTACATATCAATATCAGTATAATAAATTTATAGTTTCTGGAAGTATTTCCTCTAAATGAAGGTACATACTCATATTTAATGCCAATTTACAAAACTAGGTGTTGACAATTTCACAGTCAACCTTGCCAAAAAACTTGAAAAGTTTTGTAAGCTATTATATTATTCAAATGGTATATTTTTATATACCATTTAAATAATTGATTGTTGTGTAACAAAATGCTTTATGGTAATTAATAGTAAAATTTTGAGCTGATTAAATATCTTTTTATTAAAACTCAAATAAATAGTGACAATAGTATACGCGTTTGATAAGACGTTGTATTAACACGAGTGTGTTTAAACGAGTGTGACAATACGTGTTATTAAGCAAGTGTAATGTACTTTTTATCTGCTTTGCGTTTACCTAGGACTCGATTAGAGATGGGTTGGTAATGACGTTGACTCTTTGCAACTAAGTTTGAAAATAATTCAGTATCCGTAAACATTTTGAAGGTTAGCATCTTTCAAGTAAAACAACTACCCTGCACATAGGTACAATGAGATTTTACTGTCTTTAAAACTGGAAAAGTGACAGGTGATACCTAAGCACTATGGCTTATTTTTTTGTATCAAACAATTAATCAATGACCGAATCATTGATTCAATTGGCTTATACTTTATTATCAACCCAGAAATATTTCAATTTAAGACAAATAATAAAATAGATAAAATAATTATCATCCATTTTTTACGGTGATTTTGAATATAGACAGCGACAATGTTATTCCAAAAGGCATTTATTGGTATTATGATTTCAAAAATGCAGACTTTAACGAACTTAACGAATTCTTGATGAACATAGAGTGGCCGGTAGTACTAGGATTCTCTGATATTGATGATGCGGTCAAAACGTTCTATAACCACTTGTATGAGGCTAGAGATTTTTTTGTCCCATTAAAATGTCAAAAATCTAGCAGTTATCCTAATTGGTTTGATAAAGAGCTAATTAATTGTATAAAAAATAAAAAAGTTTCGCATAAATGCTACAAAATCTCTGGTAATCACTCTGATTATCTAGTTTTTGACAGCTTCAGAAAACAATGTAAGAGATTAATTGCAATCAAATATAAACAGTATATAAAAAATGTTGAATCTAATCTTGTAGAAAATCCTACAAACTTCTGAAACTTTATTTCAAGTACATCAAAGAATAACGGTATACCTTTACCTATGCGTCATAAAAACAATCTGTTGCATAATAATGAAACCGTCGGTGAAGCATTTAATATGTATTTTTCTAATGTCTTTAGTACAGTTCAACATGTTACCTGCAAATTTGAATCTCATGAATCTGTGCAGTTAAGCGGCATCGACATTTCTGTGGCAGACTTTATAGCCAAATAAGGGACCAGGTCCTGATGGATTGCCATCTTTCTTTTATAAACAGCTAGCACACTCTTTAGTAACACCTCTATTTATTTTGTTTGATTTATTATTAAAAACTGGAAGGTTTCCTTTATGTTAGAAATTGTGCACAAGTCTGGATTGCGTTCTAAAATTGAGAATTATAGACCCGTTTCATTTCTTTCAATACCGAGTAAGCTATTTGAATTCATAATGTTTGCAAAAATATTTCTTGATACTTGTACTACTTACTCAAATGATTTAGGTTTTTTTGTTTATAAATCACTTGCTACATTTTAGAACCATATTAAAAAAGTTTTGAATTGGTAGATGTACTTTTTCTCTGTATATATCAATTTTCTTAGTTTTTAATGTTAACAGAATTTTGTAAAATCTGTAAAGGTCAAAACCGTCAATAAACTTTATTATTATTATTATTAAATTTGAATATTTCTTCCTGATGCTTATAACTAATTGCAGAATTAGATTTTTGATCATTCATATTATTAATAGACGCAATTGTTAGATAAAAAATAATAGTTTTTATAATCGGTTTTTTATATAAACAATTGTCAGTGCAAAAAATTCTGAAATTATGTTGGAATCCTGCTCTATAACCGTAGAAATCCCGCTTTTGACATTTACTTTTAAATGGCGTTGCCAACATTAAAACTGCTTGACAATTGTTTATAAAAAAGAATAGACTTTAGTTACCGTTATCAACTGATAACACGTCATTTTTTTTTATTTAAGACTATTTTTTTTTAAACTTTCTTTCTTCTAGACTGAAAGTTTTGATTTTTGATTATGTCAAATATTTATGCTAATACACTCTATTTTTTTAATGACAATTATATTGGTTTTTAAAATAAAATTAATATTGTGTTCACAATTAATTTTAAGCTTAAAATTTAAAAAAAATTAGAATTTGCTGTTGGATTTGACAACTCAAATGAAAACTTTTGCTTAGTATTCAAACAATCAATTACAGTGTATCTCAGAACAACAGATAAACAAACTTTTGCTTAAACACAAACTTTTGCATATTTTAAACAAAGGTTTGGTAAAAGCCTGTAATGTTTTTAACAATTATGCTGTAAAATTGTAGGGTATTTTGTTTTTGGATTCAGTTTCTACCAGAAGACTCAATTTTTCAAACAACTTGTTTATTGCTTTTAATAATTAACATTTGTATGTTTGTGGTAAGTTGAAGATGCTACTCGGAAAAATATTAATTATAACTTATCACAACAACTGCTTAAATTAATCTAAATTAAGCACGTAAAAACCCAAACATTAATTTAAGCAAAAAATTGTCTAACTCAACAAAAATGCGGTGTTTGTATAATTTACGATATCAGACTGTCAGAGATAAAATATTACTGCATGAATGTAGTTTTTTTTACCAGAATTATTTAATTAATTTGTTTTCAATTATCTGACAGTGTTGCATTTCTATGTAATAAATAACTAAGCGTTGACATGTCAAAAGATGTAGAATCAAAATTTAGAGTACATTCACATTTTTCACTTTTCGGAACTTTTTATTCATAGAATACTTAATAAATCAGACACAAAAAAGACAGGAACTTCTCTAATACTTATGTATTATTCACTGAAATCAACTGTTGCAGAATGGAAAATAGTTTCGATTTAATTTTTTACATTTTGTAAGGAATTAAATAATTTAAATATTTTCATTTAGAAAATAATTAATTTTGTCTAGTTAATAAATTAATGTTATTTTTGCCAGTTCTCTGACTAAAAAAAACAACACTGTTCAGGTAGAAATTAGCTACTGAAGACTGAAGACAATGAATTGAAATTAAAGTGACGTTTTCAGAGGAGTATGTAAATTTGCCTATTAATTTATTGGTTGAATAGAATAAGCTTTATAAAAATAAATTGCTGGGAAACTGCTTGAAATTTTTCTATTCGTACATTAAAAGTTTTGAGGTTTAGTTAGACCGAGATTTGTTTTATTATAATGTATGGTAATTTGAGATGAAACCTTTTTGTAATTGTCACAAAAAGTGTTGGATATAAATTTATGATAATTGCTATTTTAATAATTATTATAATAATAATAATAACAATTTTTTCCAGAGAAATTTTGTTAGCTGTGCAAGATAGGGTAATTAGCACTAAAAATTATCGTAAGTTCATAATTAAGAAACAATTAGTTAATGACGTTTGTAGAATGTGTATTGAAATATTGACATCTTTCGGAAAAGACCGTGTCGAAAAGTTAAATAAAATTGTCGACGTTTTGCACTCCATCGGTGGAAGCGTCATCAGGACAGGAAAATAAAGATGAGAACAAGCACGGTAACTCGACCTGTAAACCACGCTAGAAGCGGAACTTATTCTACATTCTACAAAATAAGCCTCTACTCGACGTGGTTCACACGTCGAGTTACCGTGCTTGTTTTCAGTTCCTGATGACGCCTCCACCGATGGAGTGCAAAACGTCGACAATTTTATTTAACTTTTCGTCACGGTCTTTTCCGAAAGATGTCAATATTTCAATGACTTCGAGCCGTGAAAGCCTTTCTTCTTCAGAATGTGTATTAATTCGTCGTAAACAGTAGGGTATAAATACTATTTTCAAAATTTGAATATTTGAGCTACTCATTCCAAGCACTGATGGCACTAGGTCGATAATACACCTGTTTTTATTTTATACCTGTTCGAAAAGTCATGCAGAGCAGCATCCGAGTTTAAAAGTAGCGCTTTAAATTATCTGTCATTTAGAAGCAAGTCGAGCTTACTTGGCAACACTGCGTGCACATGTGTTTTGTCCTGTATCTGATGACAGCAGTCAGCTGTAATTTTTTTTCTAAAAAGAGCACTTTATTTCAATTTTTGTTGTTCACGTGTGAGTTGTGTATGCAACTTCCGGAAGAGGTTAGCTCATACCATACAGATAACTTCATACATATGAAAGCAGTAACCCTGATCTTACACACTGACGGTACAGATTGGAAAAACAAGAATGCAATGTTGCCAGAAAGTGCATTCAAACAGTGCATTCTAATTTGGCTTTTAAGTTTGGTTTGGTCAAAAATGTAGAACCGTAGTATAATTATAATCCAGAAAATTTCTTGAAAAATAATAATTACAAATTATATAGAGATCGAACATTACTAACTGCTTCAAAAATTTAAACCAATATTGTTATAGTATTTAAGAAAACTACAATTGCATATTTTATAGATATTGCTTTTCCAAATTCTTGTAATATTATTTTGATATCTTTAAAAACAAAAATGACTAAATATTTGCTGCTTTTGGTGGCTATTAGGTCTCTCTGGAGTTTAAAAATAGGACAAATTTTACTTTTAGTTATTTCACGTCTGGGTGTTGTACCCATATCATTAAGTAAAAATCTCAAAATTTAGATTTGGATTTAAAAATCCTTGCAAAAATACAGAAAGAAGAATTATTATGTTCATGTCATATTGCTCGAATGTTTTTAAATGTTAAATCCAACAAGTTCAATAATATGATCGCAAATGCGTGAAAAGATAGCAATGTAGCTTAATTCTTCAAAAAACAAACTTGTATAGCCTGTTTAGTTTAAAACACAATTTCCGTTTTTTGTTTATAATTTAAGTCCTAAATTGGATTTTAACCTAATTGAAAATCAAAAGCTTGTTTTTCAACAAGTTTTATATTATTTGATAAATAAATTATCATTAGTCGAAAGACCGTAATGATTTTTAAATCCCGCAAAATACCTGTGCCTCCTGTTCCGGAGGCACAGGTATTTAAGTCTAGCTTTAAGCTATTGATCATTAAAATATAGTCGTTAATTTAAAATTAACATTATAGGCAAAAATGATAAGAATCTGCAATAGACTGGAGCTTTCTATTATAGTTATTAATCATAAATTTATATTTTAATTTTCTCTCAGACAAAAAAAAAATTGAATAACTATAAAAAATAATTTAACTCATCGTTATTAAAATGTTTGTCGGGTTTATTTCCCAATACGTTACTTTCTTTTCCAAACCATTTTCCAGAATACAGCTCATCTAAATGATGTCTAACGTTTACTAAAAAATAATATTTCTTTCACATTTTCACCTGTAACTTTAGTTGCAAAAAAGATATCGGCGTGCGGTTTTAGAATTTGCACTCCATTTAAATTTTTAGAAAAAATTGTGAAAGCTTGAAGTTTTTTTATACAGTGCTACTTAGCAGTTAAAGAATAAAATTTAATTAACCATCAAATAAAACAAAAAAATATCTTCATATTAAAATCAATTTTGGTCAAAATTGGTTGAGGCAAGTCAAAGTTGAAGACGTTTTTCAGATAGCATAACCCTACCCCTTCTTACTCGCATTCGACAAATTAGAAGAACAAGTGTCAGATAAAATTTGTGCAAAATGGTCTGGTCTTTGCAATAAACATATTTTTGATCAACTTTTCTTAGTCTTAAAACAACAAAAAACTGTTTTTCTAGTTAGTTGTAACAATTTTTTCCTCTGGCGGCTAATCTAGAAACTTGAAAATAATTTCCAGCAATTTTTTGTTGTCACTTTTGTTGTAATTTTTTTTATTTCAAGGTTCTATAACTAGTATTTCTTATCGGAACACCCGATACATAAAAGATTATATATGAAAAAATATTACTGAGACTTTTATTTTTTTATTAAAGTGTAATTTAGTGATACCACAGTTTTCTTTCAATTATCAGATTTTTTAGATAAGTAAAGACAGCTTTTATCTCAAAAACGTTTAACGATAACCCACCCGGTACATACTTCATTTTTTTTTTGTAAACCTAATGTTGGCTTTCTAGCGAAAACTTCGATTCAGTGAACTGTTGAAATATTAAAATTTCGGCGGTGCAATGCTCTGGTTTAAATTCTCAACGCTTACCTAAGCTTTAGCAATAAAGTTAAAAATTATTTAAAATATACTAAGCCAAAGATATACGTTTTGTTAGAATCTATTTTCAACACAATCAAACAGATTGGAAACAATGAGAGTCTTTTCAATATTTAAAAAAGAGTTTTTGATCAAATCTTTAGCCCTAAACCAATTAGAGATGCATGGTTTCCATTACTTCACCAATATATTGAAAACATATTAAGCAGCCGATGCAGTAACCGACAATAATAAACTAATGAAGAGTATTATTGCCTTAGGTATAATAATATAACAAGTGAGCAAATAGTTCTCAGATTAAAGAAAGCGTTGAAAAAAATTCATTTTTGCTTGAAACATTAGGTACGAGTTTATAAAACGTTTCCTAATTGTGCATTAAAATATCGTATTGTTAATTAGTGACTGTTTACATATATTGTTGACAAAATTAGTTAATTCGAATTAGAATAACACTTGGAAAAATTGGTAATGCTCAACGCATATCTTGACGGTTGTTATGTCTATAAGTTCGTGGGTAAAAAATTAATGATAGCGCCACTTATTTTTCTTCAAGAAGTAAACTTTCACAAAGAGAAAAAAAATTATTATAAAAAAAATGCTTTATAAACAGGTAAGCTTTAATGTAAAATTATGCCGTGGCTTTTGTTTTGATAGAATTACATATTAAATAATTAAAAAAATCTATAGCTTTTAGGTTCTCTGATGGGTTATCACGTTATCTCCAACTTAAAATATGGCTTTATAAGAAAGCTAATTAATATCTAATAAACTTAATTTAAAACCGAATTTAAAAATTAGTTTCAGATTTGTAAAATTACCTTTGATAGCTTTGTTCGTTTGGAATTATTGCAATGAAAAGCCTATTACCAGCACATCGCTAAAGCATAATGTAATCATTTCGCCCCCGTTATGTAATGATAAGTGTTCATACACACTTCATCGAAAATTGAGCGCTCAGTACATAGGGTCGTGCCCTCTAACAATATAATAGAACAATCGGTGATTCAATTTAGATTTTTTTAGGTGTGACGATTATTTGACGCCTGTAACCACTCAAGCCCCTTGTAGACGCGTCGCTTTTAATGAAATATGTTCTCCATTGGGACCATAAGCGGGGGGTGCCAAAATGAAATAGTTTAACTTCAATAAGTGCGAGTAATGTTTAAATCTAATGCATAATTCCCCCTTATCAATTTAGAAAGTGTCAATATTTATGAGAATTTTGAACACGTGCTGAAATAGACTTGACACTTTCTACGATTAATTTAAAAAACTTTTCAATCAACATTATTGTTACTTATTACAGGGAATAATGGCTGAGGCTTAGCGTTGACTTCAAAATAGCTTCTTATTTTAGTTTTTTATAGACTTTAACGTTTTAGAAAATTTTCTCAATAAAATCTTATATTAGACAACTTAGTAGATGTGATCAGTTAAACCTTTCGGTGTATTCGTAAATATGATATAGTCAGAGTTACCTGGAGCGATATAAGCTCAAAACTGCTTTTCTTTTTCATTTACCCATATTTCAAATGTAAAATATTTATCATGAATTATTTGCACTGCTTTCCAATATTTTTAAAAATACATGTTTTGTTTACGTTCCATGTGAATTCCATGTTAAATTCCTCAGAGTGTTTGCAAATTTTCAGTATTATACGTTATCTTTTATCAATCGGACGAGCATATAGCACATATTGTGGCAATGCCTGTTTTGAATCGATTGAGATTTATTTGACAAGTTGATAATAATCATAATAATGTTTTCTTGCTTTTATTAATTTTGTTACCATTTTTATATTAAACTAGCTGACCCGGCGAACTTCGTATCGCCTTAGCGTAAATTTGATGCACTACTTTATTTTGTATAGCTGACCTATCTTCTGTATGCGTACTTATTCAATTTGAACTGGAATCTATAATATCCTCCATATAAAAACGAATACCTATTTCCCTGGTCTCGCCATACCTGAGAAGAACTTTACTAATTTTATTAAATAAAAAACAAAATATATATTTTCATAATAGTGTTTATTCCGTAGGGCTCAATAATTTTACTGGTATTTTTACAAATCGCTATTGAACAATTGGACATTTTGAAGTAAACACTGAGCTCAATATCCCGCGCGCTCTAGAAAGCAACTAATAGCCTCTATACCCTTCACTGCTTCTCTCTATTCTAATGCTTTTTGATAAACTATATTTTTAGTTTTATGTTCTGGCGCGTAAATAAATAATATTGATGGTTTTCCGACACAGGAACAGACGACATATAATTGGCCATGTGAAAAACATCGATTTTCTAGGTTGATGCCACATACACTTAGCGACTGCCCTTGCGATTTATTTATTGACATTGTAAATGCAAGCCGCACTGGAAACTGTAAACGTTTAAAACTTTGCGTTGCTCATCAGTTTGATTTGCTCTTATATTTCTTTAACTTGCCGTATTTTGAGTTCTGCGGCCTAAGTTTGTACGTCTGGTTGGTGGCATTGTTGAAAACAAAAATCCAACTAAAAATAAAAAGATCTCATAAATTTTCTGTATATAATTGTAATTTTGTGTAGCCACCAACAGTTAACAAAAATCGATATAAAGTGATTTGAACTTACCGTGATTAACAAACACTTATTAGCAAACAAAAAACTTCTTAGTCTTTTCAAACAAAACGAACTTTATCAAAAACTTAATAAAATTATTTTTAGCGCGGTTATGTCTGTGGTGTTGTAGATCACTACAGAGTTTTTTGTTTTAAATTGAATGACGTTGACATTCGTAACGCGCTTTTTTTAAAATATGCAAAATTAAATGTATATTTTTTAATCTTTTGAGAAATTTTCTTAATTTTTTCTTTCATAAGAACCTTCTCCTGATAATAACAAACAGAACAAAAAAAAAATCAGCCAAATCGGTCCAGCCGTTCAAGCGTGATGCCGTGACCAAGGGAAATAGGGATTCATTTATATATATAGATAATAAACTTTTCTAACACTTTTTTTATAAACTTTTTTAATGAGTTTTTTTAATATACTATTTTTCAAATTGTCACATGCATTTGTAGTTCTAGAAACAAGCTAATTAGATGCTGTTTATTGATTTTAAATTTACTAATTTTTATTAATGTTTTGCTTATTTATTGTTGTAGTTACGCATAATAGTTATGAAGCTTTAAAATGTTTTACTTTTTTATTCTAAAATATTTTTTTTGACTGAACTTGCTGTTTAAATGATTTTCTTACGTATTCAGTATAATTCTGATTAGGCATTGTTATGATTTAACGATCGTTGTTTTAGCTTTGAAATTATTTTTCGGTTAAATAACAATCCTACAGAAAGTATATAGTTTAACTTTGCAGGACAGAAATGGATCCGCTGGCAGCAAATTTTCAAATAAACTTTGTAAATAGATTGTAAAATGTAAAGAATCATAATCAGAAGTGCATAATAAAATAATAACAACTAATTATTAACAAGGTTATAAAAGATAGGTTATGACCAAGGGACAACAGCAAATCTTTTGAGAGAGATTTTCGACGAAAAATTTCTCAAACTCTTTTGTTTTAACAAATTTTTAGTAATATGTTTATTAGAGGAAGTGCAGAAATTGGAAATCCTTCTGATAACTCCCTGTCTATTACAGGTGAGATTAAAAAAGTACCTTTGCAAGTTTGTTCAAAGTGATTTGCTTATTACAAGGGCTTTTGAAGGTTTCAAACTAATGTCGGACAAAACTTAAATATAGGTCTCAGTCAGCCTGCATTTAGTAGGTGCATAAATGATGTCTTTTTTCTTCCTCGTACTTCTTTTATTGCCAACATAATTTTTGTTTACCAAAAACATAAATAATCCATAACCTTCATTTTCACCCGCAGTTAAATAATTAAATGTCAAACTGTCATTGCACGAGTGCGCATGCGTAACAATGGTTTAATAATAACAACATCTTTGGTGTATAATTTGGTCTAGAATACCTAAAAATAAGCTATCAAAATTATTACCGCTACGCAAACAATCATGATTGTTAAACAACAATGTTTTCAATCTAATGATTGTTATTCTAAACAACAAATACTGCTTTCTTTGTTGAAACAAACAAAATTTGTATTCATAGTTTTTTAAGCTATTCACAACCCTAGGTTTCTATTGTAGTTATTCGTTTTTTTTTAATGAATTGTTTGTGCACTAGTTTTTTTATAATTTTTTATTTATTTTTATAATTTTTTTTTTACTATATTTTTTATTCTTTAGTAATTTTTATCATATTTATTTAGAATATCTTGCCGTTTTTTACTTTCTATTGTTTTTTTTTATAAAAAACGTTTTACACAGTTTGTCTGTTTTTTGCACCACCTGTTATTTATATGTCGTTCTATACAGATTGAAACGCAAACTAATTAGAAGCTAGTTGTTTTATTAAACGTATCTAACACTTTTGTTGGTATATCATGTTTTTGTTTACTTTAAAGCTGTTATAATAAAAAATACTTTTTTAAATTTGGAGTCGAAGCTTGCTATGAATGTTAAACTTTGAGCGGTGAACGTACTTTCATCATCGAATTGAAGTGACAGCTATTAGTTTGACATCTGAACCTAATCTCATTTTTAACTTGATAAATCAATAATTAGGTTAAATTAAAAGCACGCTAAAGCAAGTTGTAGTAGCACCGTCTTGCTGAAAGTACTTGTTCACCATTTCATCGTTATAAAGCTGTGCAAAAAATGGCTGTAAAATCTCCTCGCGGCATCTTGCAGCAGTCAATGTTTCATAAAAATTTTTGGCGCAATAATTGACCATTCACTATCAATTCGGTAGCCGTCACAAACATAATGTTCCACTACAAAAAATTTCTGTTCTTGTGAGAAAACCATCTTAAATTTAAATAATAAACAAATGTGAATCCAGATTTTGTAAAACACTCGTTATTTTGTTTTCTTTATGATGGTGGCTTTTTATTTTAAATGTCTATGTCTATTACTTTCCTAATTTTTTTATTAATGCTTGTTTTTGTTTATTTGTATGTTGTATCCTTAATTATTACAATGATTACAATAGCATTTATGGTGCTTTTAATTTTTTTTTATGATTGTTTCAAAATTTCTTCTTTAATTTTTTACATACACATACATTTAAAAACTTTCCCCTGTTTATTTTTTGTACTTTTTTTTAAAGACGTACTTTACAAATTTAAACATTTTTATTTTCTCTAATTTCAGCATTTGTCTCAAATTAACTAAATTCATTGATTAAATTGTTCTTTATTAACTATTGTTTTCACCTTTCAGAAATGATTTTTATTATATCAACATTTTTGTTAGATTTTGTTGTAATATTAGCATGTTAACAAATTTGGACAATATGTTAATCATAAGTATCAGTAGCTTAAAGAAAATTAACAAAATTATTGAGTATTTTGGAGATTCAAGTTGACGATTTTTCTAAAACAAAAAGAAAACGATTTTATTGAAGGATTTTTATTTTCATTTACCCCACGTTTACCATTAAAGAAAAAATTACAATAATGAAAAGTGGGAAGCGTAAGATGGTTTCAAGATAGTAAGCGTCTGAAATGTAATCTGATTTGATGACGTTTATTTGTCAAAGTCGCTGGTGGGGAAGTCCCGCAATCTTTGCCGTCACATATTTTAATATGTAAGAGGAATTCCAATAGCAATTCTGAAAGCTATCTCACATATCAAAGGAAGTAATATTTGCTGAATGGCCAAGAGGGTCAGCGGCGTGCAGAATATCTATTTACGAAGTGCGTCCTTTAAAATGGTCAGTTGGTATTCTCCAGAGATTTCTCCCTTCCGAATAATGCTCAAATTGATTGCACACACTACGACACAATTGCAACGATATACACATGTCGGAATTCGACCCCTAAAAAAGACTCCATTTTATTTTAATTCATTTCCAAAAAATGGGAGAATTACGTGGACCCTTGTGCATTGCATTATCTGTAAATAAAGGGAACTAATGCGAACTTTGATGCAATGCGCTTCAAGTACCTGTTCATCAATAATTCAATGCATCGGGTGCATTTCCAGCATGTGAATCACTGGTAAAATCGTTGCACTGTAACACTATTCAAGCACTTTCTATTGAATCCTTAACTGTATGTGGTCTTTTTCCCGTAATTAAAAGGAACATCGTTCGTTGCATCAAATTCATGAAAATTGAATGAACGGAAGCGCTTTTTTTCTCAGCCACAGTTTCGAGTATTGTTTCAATACAAACTGTTGTAAAACCAAATCTTAATTTACGAAAATTTGGAATAGAAACACATTTAATTTTATTAATTTGCAAGTGTGCATAGTGTGACATTTCAAAGTGCTAAAAATCAAATTATAATTTTATAGGCAAGCTATAGACAGTAAAAGTTTAACATTCTAAATACTTTTTGTACGGGTTTTAAAACCAAAAATCATAATATTGTTCATAACTAGATTATGTATTTCATAACTAGTTTTCGATCTAATTATCCTACGTTATTAACGTTCATTCACATTAAACGTCAAAGCAGATAACAATTTACAACGTAAAATTTCCTGCTGCTCTCCAATAATAAATCTTTACAAACATCTTATAATTTGATAAAATGTTAAAAAAATGTCAACTATGATAAAATTTTAATAAAAAATTGAGTTATTTGGTAGATATTTGTAACGTGCATATTACTATAGACTACACTGCAACAAATATTCTTGACAAACTTTTTTTTTTAGACTTGATCTTTATTTCAATTGAAAATTTTATCAACATTTAAAAAAACAGAAAAGCATCTGGTTTATTATGTATACAATTCTTTGTATTGCCACTAGTATGATTTTTCTTAGATAGGGACAGCTTATTATTCACATTAGATGCGCAGATGGGCTTCACCGATTGGCGTAAGATTATAGTTATCACGAGTTGGCGCATCAAAGCGTGACTCAGGTGTACCTTTCTAAAAGTATTTGAGCCGTAGTTACTGAAAACTTCTGTATACATCATTTAGTATTTTATTATTCTGCCAAAAATTGTGCAGTTATCTTGTTCGTTTCTTGGATATTTTGTATGCTCTATATTGTCTCATATACATTCAAATGCTTATAATACATTGTTTTTATTGTTTTTTCTTCGCCTAGTTGTTTTTTTCCATGTGATGCTGTTTTTAGATATTTTTAACTTTTTTTTATTGTATTTGAAAAGTAGAAAACAATAAAATAGTTTACAATTTAGAAACAATCATTTAAAAACCTGTTTTTAAAGTGTCAACTCATAGATTTGATTACAACGTTTGTTTTGTTAGTTATAAATCAAACAAATTATGTACCAGCAATATACGGTACAATATGCAACATGATGTACGCACAAATTAAACTTACCATAAATAGGTAGAAATGTCAAGATTAATCAATTTAATTTTATAAAAAACAAAACGCACTTTACTTTATACTCTATTTTATACGATAATTAGGAAAATGTTGAAGTTAATTTTTAAAATATTATTACATTACCAGTTACAAATCAAGCAAATTTAAACCGTGTAAAAATTAGATTAAACCAAAAATGATCTTAAATCTATTTAAAAGTAGATAATTTAAAGAGCGGTTTTTAATACATAAAAAACAAAGTTTCTTAATAACAGATCTGGAATCATGGCTCACATAATTACACCATCATTGTAAAAAATTAACATTTTCCCGACTTACGCTGAGAGGGTTTTGCAGAACCGTATTAAAAACTTTATTATTAGTAGCTGCAAAAAAATATGTGTATTGAACGTTCAGAAACTGCTTTGTGAAAACTGTACAGACAGTACAAATAATTATAACCATAATATATAATTTTAAAAATGTTTTCAGATACTGACTTATTGTGTCATATGATTGCCGTCAAACGCCAAACAAACGTTAACGTTCATCCAATAATACAGGACACGCCTAGTAAGAACTAATCAAAAAATGAACAAACGTTCAAAATTTTATAGCAAGAGGTGATCTAAATAATTTATAAGCACACGATATATTTCCAGTGTATAGTTCATGAAATGTCACAAATTAAAAACTTAACACCATTATCACTATTTTCATATATAGTTTTTCAAGAAAAGCATTTTTGTATCAATGTAAATTTAAATATTTTTTTTTAAATTTAATAAAATTAACATTCTTGCGCTAAAAGTATTTTATACATTTTGCAACCGCATTTTAAAAGTTTTCGACCTTTGTTTTTATAGAAATTAAAATATGTACTTTAAAACCGTAAAATTATTTTTCATTTTAATTCAAAAAATGAATTTTTATTTTTAGTAGATTATTGAAAGATTTTTATTAATAGAAAAACAGTTTAGTTGGAGAAATTAATTACTGATGTCTAAAGCTTGCTGAAATATTCTTCATCAATGTCTAAAGTAGTCATTTTACATTCTCGAGTTTTTACCTAAATTTCGTTGTGTCTGGTCGTTTCCCTCTTTGCTATTTATAGAGAAGACACCAACCATAATTACGCACAACAAATGCCGAGAGCAAGAAAAAATAACAGAATTTTTTGAAAAAAAAGAGCTTCCTATTGATGTAGTTATTGCCTTCAGGCATGGCTAATTTTAAATCCCGATCAAAATTAAACCAAACCATATCATCAATCACAGGATGTATGCTCTCATGACTCGCATATTAGATGTTATAATGGTTATTTCAGTTATATTAACGTAAATTTGTCACTGGAAGAATACGTGAAAGAAAAAAGTTTCAGCTGTTCGCTTAATTTTCATGGATTGATACGGTGAACGATGTTTCTTTTAATTAACGGAAGAAAGACCACATAGAGTCTAAGAAATCAATAATGGAAGACAGCAGCTGATGTATCTGCAACAATTCTGCAACTGATTCACTCTAGCAAATAAACTTACAAAGTATTGAAACTAACGATAGAAAATATATTCATTATAAAAAGTAATTATTAGTAGTCTCGATGTAAAATAGTATTCAATGTTTAAAGCTTAATAGGTATTATTGAAGTTTTCAGAATATTGTTTTAGCATACTGCACGTTCATAAATTATTTAGATCAACTCTTGCTCTAAAGTTTTAAACATAATGTGTTCATTTTTTGATATGTCTATTGAGGCGTGTTGACTATTATTACATAAGCTTTGACGTTTAAAACGACGCGATTATCAACGGCAATAAAAATGTATCAAAATAAATTGCGCAGCAGGAGATGATTTAAATCGTTTATGAACGCACGTTACATACTCTGATTAAGTAATATTAATAATGTGATAATATAAACATATTTACTAAATAATTCGTAAAGGAATGAAAAGGTACAATATCCAGGCATAACGTAATACAATACCTATTTTGGGCTCGATAGTCTTCGACAGTTGCACATTATTTGTTCATATACTGCTACTTCTAACGGCTTTGGCAGCAAAGAAAGAAAACATAACTGATTTTATTGTAGTAGTTATCATGTGCAACCAACAAAATCTAACAAATCTGAAACCGCTATTGCGCTATGGTGTTTGTCGGAAAGGGGTATCTTTTCACTTTCATTGCAGTTTTGTGCAACTTTCCAC
The DNA here is from genome assembly GCA_947359425.1 of Lagria hirta. Classification (NCBI taxonomy): domain Eukaryota; kingdom Metazoa; phylum Arthropoda; class Insecta; order Coleoptera; family Tenebrionidae; genus Lagria; species Lagria hirta. The sequence goes on from OX375794.1 coordinate 33,967,189, forward strand.
TATGAAGCAAGAACCAATACAACTGCTATAATTTAATGTTTTAGGAAGTGTTTGTCCGGGAATCAGTTGTTTTCAGTAGTTTGCAAACTAAAATTAATTTTTTAAAAACTTTAATTGGTTTCAGTAGTATGTGCATAGAAATTTTTTATAATGTTTTTCTGCAGTTGATCTAAAGCACTGCGATTTTTTTGTTCTTAAATAAACCGTATTGAAAAAACCTTCTAAAATCAATTCAACGGTTTTTAGTTTATGAAACTTTTACTACAAACTGAGTGGTAAATACTACAGCAACGAAAATATTGTGATAAATTAGATAAACTAATTCTTAAAAAAATAATAAAAAAATATTCAAAAAATGTTTTGAACCTTTTGAAAAGTTCAGAAAATGCAAAATTGTTTATCAAATGGTAAGTGTACATTCGTACAGATTAAGCAAATTAACAAAAACTTGTGCCAGCTTATAGACAGCATTCAGAGCTCTAAATAACAAAGAAACAACAATATTTGTGTATTCCTCGATATCTCAACCGCATTTGTATGTATCTATCAAAAGAAAAATGTTTAAAAAAAGAAGGTTGAAGCAGTTATTGTGAGATGAATGTGGGAAATGCTGGCTACAAAAACAACTAATATAGCAATAAGCGATAAATTGAACCATCACTGTCAAAACTACTGATAGAACATCTCAGAGGAGATTAACCTCTGTTCTAATGTAGAGCTTAATAATAAACGAACCATTAAATGTGCTGACAGAATTTGGAATATTCTGTGTAGGATTTGCCGATGGTATTGTCATAATTGGCAGAAGCAAATTTAAAAGCATTTTGTGTGAAATACTACAGAAAAGTGTCGGAATCACCGAACAATAGTGCGAATCAGTGAAGTTAAATACATATTAACTTAACCAAAAGCGCAGTTACTATTTACTCAGACAAAAAGCTTTAGAAGGTAAAACTTACCTAATTAGATAGAAAGATAAAACATCAAAAAAAGTCGAAAATTAAATATCTAAAAGAATCACTTTAGACAGAAAGTTCCAGTGAAATATCATGTCATGTAGAAATAACTACCTGTGAAGCAATTACTTATAATCTGAAAAAGTAGAAACATGAAAATTCAGTCTTAAAATACTACAATGGATGATAGCCAAAACAGCAAATAAAGTCATTCTTAACCTGACTATAAATAAAACTAAACATAAAAAATAGAATGTCAGCAAACTTGTTAAAAAAATTTTTATTTCTAAGCTTTTCTATTGAGAAATCTAATTCTACAAAATTTCTTATTCGAAACTTGAGAAAATTGAGGAAAAATGTCCATCTTCAGTAAGTTTTAACAAAATGTTATAAAATAGTGAGCAGCCGACTCAAAGACAAACAAAGACACCAAAGCAAGAGTACTTGGTCTCAGAATCAAGAGTAATATATCCTACGTTCATTATATAAAAATACACGTAATCAAACGATATGAGAATTTAACTTAGAAAAAAACTATTAATAATGTAAAATTGCATCACGCAGCCATAAGACCACTGAGCTTCTATGTCACCAGTTCAAAAATAACATAAGAATGTGGAGGCAAGGTAAACTAACTAGGAAAGAATATCAATGTTCAAAAAAATTCTTAAAGAATTCGACTTTTTAAAATCAAAAGTTTTCTTGAGCCTCAGTAAAAATAAACTTTGCATTTTAACAAGTTTTCTTATCGGTCATTGTGGGATAGGAAACCACCTTGTAAAACTTCGTTCAACACATAACAACAAATGCACAAATTTTACAGAGAAGAAAAGAAAGCCTTAGAGCAACTGATAACAAAATGCGTTTTAAGGCAAGAGTTTATATCGAATAGATACATGACATATTTTAAGCTATATCAGCAGCTGAAACTTATTCCAGTTCGGTAAGAACACAGATTTCAGGCTCCGGACAGTAAGCTTGCTCAAGCTGTAGCATGTAACTCAATTCTTCTATTAATGTTTTGCTATTTATTTACGACGAAAGAAGACCTTTAAACCATCCGTGTCTCTATGTCTACGAAGAGGAAGGTGTTACTGAAGTTATAGAATTTAGAATAAAATTCCACAGTTTAGAGAAACAACAAGTTTCTCTAAGTTCTAAAATTAAACCAAGATTCAAAGATTATTCAAGATTATTTAAAATTTTTGAAAATAGTTGGTTTCATACCGGAATACCAACTGAATATCATTGAATCAACTCTTGATGGCGAATTGAAGCTCCTATACATACCTAGTTAATCGACGATAACTCCAATGAGTATGCTTTAATACAGCTGACTACGGTAGGCACGACCCTTTACTCAATGGCATGACGCAGTCTGTGAAATAACGTTCAAACTACACAAAAAATTGGATCAAACCGCGGCCTGGCTCTTGTACACATAGATCAAGTATGATAGATTTGTATGTGTGCATAACCTATAAAACAGCTCAGTTGTTGATTAGAAGTAGATTTTGTAGTAAAAAGCTAGAAGATCTAACAGTATTCTTTTTAATATAATTCCGAAAAATGTATAAATTGAAAGAGTTTGCGTTGAATACCCATACTCCAATATCTAACCCACCAGTCCATAAACAAGCTTCTATTAATTAAGTCTTGCGGTCTGCTGGAAGAGCTACAATACAAATAAACTTTACCAAAATGGTTTGACAAATTGACTTTTAGAATAAAAAAATTGTTAACTTAAGTGCTCTTCCTAGCTTCCACATCTCGTTAAATCTAAACCAGTTTTTCAAAACTTATACATATTTCAGATCAAAATACTTTTGGTTGTTATTGTATAAAATAATAAATAAAGCTACAGGCAGTGGAAATTATTATTGCTTTGGTAAATTAATGTAGCTACAATACTTCTGAGAAATTAAATTTTTAGTTTTTTTATAATAAGCAATATTATATCATAAAGTATGCTATATTTTGTATATAAAAGGACTATCTAATCTTTTTTTAATATTAAACAATAAAATTAATGAGGCTCAATAAAGTAACAAAAAAACGGCACGTGTTTCAAACAAAGGTGTTAGAGTGGTGAAAAGAATGACCATTAATCTATTATAGAGCTACAAAAAATGAGGTGTTACGTATTATTGGCACGTAACGCCTTTTTTTGCTCCCCTAAAAATAGAAGACATTGTTTTCGAGACTTTAATTATATCTAATGTTTAAAGATATAGTACGCCAGTCGAAGAAAGGGTCAAGCTTAATCCTTTCTGAAGTGAGATTTAGTAGATGAGAAGATGAAAACCGCGCAAAAAAAGCGTCACAGGGTTAAATGAAGGTCCCTCTACATTGACAAAATAAATTGATTGAATTAAAAGCAATATGAGAAGCTAATACTTGAAAAGAGAAACATTTCGCGTCGATTCCAGGATGATTGGCGAGGGGACTTAAGGCATGACGTCGAATGTTTATTGTACGTCTTAAATTTTTCATGTCGCGTATCTAGCGATCGGACGGCTACAGATCTGCGGGGGAGTTGGGGGAGGATAATTCATGTCACTTAACAACATCGACGGGGCTTTACGTTGGCAGTTTTATTGGAGCTCCAAATTGGATCGAGGCTACGTGTCGTTGGACGGGAGCACCCCCGCGCTGTAGAATTAACACCGTATCATTGATCACCCGGACTAATAATCCACTAATTTGTCCTGCACAGGCTAATAGAAATTGTCAATCCGAGGAGCGACTATTTCCGATACGGATACGGTTCCGGGACGGTCTGCATCTGATTTACTGCGAAAACACGATGAGAAAACACGCAATAAAGACCCGGGAGGCGACCTTCTAGGGCAGTGAGCCCAGTGATTAAACGGCGACACGCCGAGAATCGCTACTCGACAGATTTTCATATGATTTAAATATTCTAAACTAAATTAAATTACATTGTCCTGAATTCAAAATTGTTTCTATCAAGTTTAAAATCATTTATTTATCTGTGAATGTTGATGTTATTGCATATACAAATGCGTAAGCAAAGAGACGCATATTAGGCTATGAATTCAGCTCCGTCGACCTGAAGTTCGACTTGTTCTGATTTAAACCATTTTAGAGTATATAACCTACAGACGATATAGTTGATAAGATTAAACCCCTTCATGCAGCAAAAAAAGAATTATTATATTTTTTTAAAGAGCTAAAAAACAGTAACTCATTGTTTTGTTTTTTAATCAATAAAACTTCAAACGATCAAACAACTACATCGTTTAGACAATAGCTTATTGTTTTTTGAGTTATCTAAACAAGTATATTTGTGCTTTTACTCGTAACAAACGATTTCACACAATTTAAATATTTTTGTTGTGTAATTATTATATTAAAATTGCTTGTAGGCAATCTATTGTTTTAGCTTTCTAAATAATAATAACTTCAAACGTTCACAGTTCAGTACAATCGATTACATTGTTTGTAGTTTTTGATGCAAAAATAGTTCAAATGGACTGACTTCTGGTTAGCCTTTTATGTTTCATAAGTTCTAACCATTTTTCTATATTTTACGAAGCAAAAAGTAAATCAAGCAACATAAAGATTGTGAACTTTTGATTTAAACAATCAACACTCACGTGTGGACATAGTTATCTACCTATTAATGTTATAAAGACATTTAGTGATAAATTAGCTACCTACTAATTTACAAAACCACCGGTTAAATTGCTGCGGGCTGCAAAATTGACATTATAAGGTGCATTAGAAACCTCTTCATTAGTAATTACCATTGTTATTTATAATAAATGATTGATGATAATGATAAACTATTTAAACTTAAATTATTAGTATCTTCTGTAGGTATTTCTGAAACATAAGCTAAGAGTTTTGTGTGTTAAAAGAACAAAATACAATCCTCTAAAAATATTAGATTAATTTTTGTTGACTAGTTTTATTCGACGGTTTTTTTATTAAAATAGAAATCTGACTGTGATTAGACTAAAAGGACTCTCTAAAAAAAGAAGGAGATTCTCAATTCGACTGTATTTTTCTATGCGTATTACTTCAGATCTGCTTTTTAGGTCAACTGACTCTTTTCGTGTAGTTCAATTTTATAAAAAACCTACTATGGTAAGGGAAGATTTTAAGATGTAAAAATATAAAATTATTTAAGATACATTTTTGTGTATCTTAAATAAAGCAGTGATATAAATAACAAAAAAAATTGGTGAGAAAAATTGCCGTAGTATAGAAGATAGAAAACAATTTTTTTTAATATGAAAAAATATATGATTGTAAAAAAGTGTAACAATGTATCATGTGGAGAAAATTAAAACAGTGCAAAACATTTAAAATATGAATTTAAGAACTAAATAAAAAAACACTCGCTTGCGTATAAAAAAAAAACAATAAATTTATAATAAACAAAAAAAGCAGTAACTTATAAAAACAGCATAAAAAATGTAGCGTAGAATAAAAAAAAATTATTCGTAAAAAAAGATAAAACCGAGCAATAAAACAAGCTAAAAAAATATTGTAAAAAACAAGAGTTTAATACAGCGATTGAAAAAAAGAGAAAAAAATAGAGGACGTTTGAAAAAATTAAAACAAAGAATACATCTACAATACAAGATAGGTACTGAATAGATACTTTAGATAGGTACTAAAGTACCTAGGTCTAAATTGCGTTCCAAGATATTTTTTGAATTAATTGTTCCGCAAATATTAAATTTAAAAAAACGTTTTTAGACATAAGAAAAATTGTTTTGAAAACGGTTCAAAATTACTTGTCTTAATTTTTATTACTGATTCGTAACGTTTATAATAAAAAACAAAATTTAAGATTTTTTTGATAAAGATTTTTTAATTTGTCATTTTAGAAAACGCTTTTGTTTTACAATTTTTATCAGAATATTTTAAATTTGTTTTTACTTTTTATTATTAAATAAAAAATGGTAATATGTATGCTCACATTTGATATGATTATTTTTTTTTCTACTTATTCTAAAACAACTTATAGTACCTACTTTTTTATTATATTGAACATCGATAAGTAAAAATTGATTATATCTATAAATAATTATTATTACTATTTCGTTTTTATTTATTTTTTGGTTTCTTCCAAATTTTAAATAATTTATCATTTTGTAAAAAAAGTATTATTTTAAAATATATACATTTCTTAACGTCAAATTTTAATAATATAATTTATGTAGAAAAAACTTTCTCAAACTTTCAATTTGTAGAAATACCTGAAAAGTAATTGTAGAAATTCTTTTACCGGACCCGACTTAAAAGTTGAAACATAAATTAAAGTTTAAAATAAAAATTTTAAATGTTTATTTTGTACAGTAGCTCTTTAAAAACAAAAATAAAAATAAATAAATTTTATATATTTTTAACAAAGTTATAACTCAAAAAGTAAACAGCAAGCAATCAATTTTTTAAAATCGTTCTAAAGATATAAAGTTTTTCTTAAACTTAGTAAAATTGTTATTTTCAGTAGTACTAAGACATATCACAAAATTCAAGAAATACAAAATAAAGTTTTTGAAATTGTTTAATTTACTGGAAATAGAAATAAAAAATATATGAAATGTCTCACATAATTTGTGATTTCAAAATTAGATAAGTTTTGTGATTTCAAAAAAACTAACAATTTATTGTGCTATGTATTTTGTACACACATATTCTAAGTTTTCCAATAATAACAACATTGCATATTCAGTCTCAATATGATTGAAGCTTTAAAAATTGTTAAAATTTAAGTTTTAACAGAAAATATATAAAAGAAAAAAATTGTACAAAAGGTTGCATATTAATTATTAAATTACTAATAGCTCTAAATATATTATCTTTTTTGGAGTAAAATAAGCTTAGATTGATTGTTCTTTTAATTATTATTAATTTATTCTAAATATCTATACAACTTACAAAAATTAAAGTAAAATAAGAGTAAAAAAATATTGAAGTTTACTCTCACACAATCACGGTAAGCGTTACCCTAACCTGCTGGAAAATGATTGTGTCATGTTACAATTTGAACGCTTGAAAGCTGATCATTATAATTTATATGAACCGAAAGCCCACAGAAGCTACGATATTATAAAGTATAAAATCCAACAAAGGAAGCATTTATTTTTTGTTACACCCAACCATCTAAAGTAATCGAATATTTCTATTTTGGCTAAAAAAAACGTTTTTAATTTAAAAAAGAATCATTCATATTTTACCCAAGAGTCAACAAAGTGATAAGAATGACGCGGCAGTTTTGTTTAATTTTATGCTATTTCACAGTTCACACATCATCATCATCGGCAAAAAACTTTAGTGTGAGTAACCTTTGTTTGGAAAAGATTTAGATGAAGTCAGTTTCACTCAAACGTTTCTAAATAAAACGCAAAAAAAGTTTATTTGATCATGCATATGCTTTTAGATTTAGAGAAAAATGCAAAGTTTACTATAATTTATTATTATTTATGCTGAAAATAATATTACTGTATAATGTGCTATTTTAGAGGTGTTTTAAAATAACAATTTACGTTACAAATATCTTTTATTAGGTTTTGCTAAGAAAATTGTTTTTACAACTTATTAGGTGTGTGACGTTTTTATAAACCTACTTGCTTCTATTTTTTGTTCTTTCAGAAATAAATATTAAGTCGTCTATTTTCTATCTTTAATTGGACTTTTCCAAAGTTATTTTTACCTTTTAGATTACACACTTGACATAGGTAGGTAGTTAAGAGTATGATTGTTGAGTTAACCGGCTTCTGTTTTACGCACTTTTAATTGTTCGTGGTTTCCAACTTTTGGAAAACTTTGTGTTTTGTTATGTTGAATAATTTTAGATCAATTTTTTATTTTTTTTTAACTACGTTAGTGTCTTCAACTTCATTCTGTGCATTTTTTGCCATTTTCAGAAAAAAAAAACGCAGTCATCACTTTATTCTACATAAAAAGTTTAAATGTAAAGCGATCAAAAACACTTGTTAAATTTCAATTGAAATTTTCTAATACCGACTTTTGCGTTCTAGGATCAACACGGCTGGTTTTGACTCTATTTTACAAATAACTTTCGACAAATACGAAACCATACTAATGTGAAAAAACATGCTCAAAATTTGACATTAATGACAAATTAAGAGTGACAAATTAATTATAACAAATTTATTAATGACAGAAAACAATTATTAAGAAATTTAGAAATTGAAAATATAGTTGTCAGACATTATTCTGCCTAATCTCTTTTTGCAAAAAATGACACCAATCAAATAGGTTCACTAATTACAAAAAATATATCCGTCATATAGAAGAAACTAGAAACACAATTGTTTGAAGCACTTGAAAGGGCGGTAGTGTTAAACGAAATATTAGTATGGATAGTCTTATCGAATGACGTTTAGGTTTCAGTATTATTTTATAGGGCGTCTGAGTGGTTTTATTTGAAGAGAGTAAATGTTTATTATCCGCCCAGAGCGCCGTTATTAAAAAGGAGAAACCGGAGTCTTCCCCTGTCTGGATACGTGACGGAATCTATTTGAACATTAGGTTTATTCTGAAAAACAAAAATATTTATATAAAAAATGTTATTGCTTGGAACTTGCTAGAGTTGTCTAAATTTAATTAAAATTTTTAAATAAACAATAATTATTTATTTTATAGAATATAAAGCTTAATGTAATTTTTGAAAAGATTTAAAAAATAATGCTAATAAAGAATAAAAACAATTACAACTAAACAGTAGAGTATTTAATATGAATAAAAGTAACTTCTGATAAAATCATTTGATTTGAAAGTTTATTCTTCTAAATTTATTTGAACTTGATCAAACATAATTATATTATAACGAATGCTGGGTTGCGCATTTTTCGGGTGGTTTCCCTTCTGTTTTGGAGAAGAGTTGCCTGCGGCAACTTAAAAAACTCGAGGTAGTTGCTTTCGTTCACAAGTCATTTAGATCGACTCCTACTATAAAACTTTGAACATATGTCTACTTTTTGATTAACTCATACGCAGATACAAGCGTGTCGTGTATTATTAGCCCAGCTTTGACGCGATCATACTATAGACGACAATAAAAATGGATCACGCTAAATGGGGCAGCAAGAGTTGGACTTTCATTCTTATTAATTAAATGCTTTTAAAATCTGATGAACTGATATAATAGCGTCTTTAGCAAACATCCCTACCTCAAAACGCCTATCAGTGCAAGTTTAAAAAAATACTTTCTCACTTTTGACTCGCACTCAGTCTTTCACCTATTTGCTTTCAGTTTGTATTTTTTTTCCTATATATATTTTACGCTCTCTTTTTTATTTATATTTTTTCATAATTTTTTACAATTTTTTTATTTATTCTAATAAAAGCAATTTTGTGTTAACACACATTACACACCCACATTCTTCTTTTGTTCGTAATTTTCTATACAAAACTTTATTTAATCCTGTACCAGGCGCTTTTTTCCTATGTTGTCAATTTTTTATTTTCACTCACTTTTTCACCTATCTGCTCTCAGTTTGTATTTTGTTTTTTCTATATATATTTTACGCTTTCTCTTTTTATTTATTTTTTTCTATAATTTTTTACAATTTTTTATTTACTCTAATGAAAGCAATCTTTGTGTTAACAAACATTGCACACATTCTTTTTTTTTTCGTAGATTTTTATACAAAACTTTATATAATCTTGTATCAAGCGCTTTGTTCCTATGTTTTTCCAATTTTTTTAAAAACTTTTTAGCTTCACACATTTCTGCAATAACTGTCATTTTTTGTCTTTTTCTTATATTACTTCAGACGTCTTTGCTTTGTTTAGAATTTCGTTCGCTTACACGCATTTTAAAAAGTTTTGGATTTTTTACCTTTTTAAATATTTTTTGTTTTTTTCTTTATTACGCGGTTTTGTGTCACTTGTTATTTTTCTACGGTATTTTTTTCATTAACTTTTTTCTCTCTACTGCGTTTTAAATGCTTTTTGTCTTTTTTATTTTTGTTAAAATTTGTTTCAACAATTTTTTGCTATTTTACTCTACACAATAATTTGAATATTTTTAGTTTTATTGTGTTTTAAATTGTTTTTTTTGCTTTCTTCTTATTTTTAGTAGCATAATATGATCTGAATCTATTCTGCATGTGTTTAGCAACAGTCTTTTTTTCATTGTTGTTGTTTAATTTGCAGCTTCAAAATCTAACACTGATTGCATTTCTACTTTTCTATACGATAACTTTTTATTTTTAATTTTCAGTCATTTCTTAGCTATATCTTTTTTTATCTTCTATTTTATGTTTGGATCTCACAGATTTACTGAATTTGTTTCTTTTTCTAAAAATTTTTTTTCTTTTCCCCACATTTTTTATTTTAATTTTTTTTTAATAGTTTTTACTATCTTTTTTGCATATTGCATTTTCTACTTTCTATTTATACCTTTTTGTACTATTTCAATTTCCCTCTTCTATGAATATTTTTTGTAATCGTTGTTATCTTTTTAAGATTTTTATTAATGTTTCAGACGTTTTTTGATTGAGTACGTTTTGAAATAACACATTTTAATTTTTTTTTCTTAACAAAATTTTCAATTGAAGCATTTTATTTTCTTCACATTCTATTTTATTTTTTGTTTTGTTTTATTTAGCTTTATTCAGTTTTTTTATTGCAATTTTTAAATCTGTTTTGTTCTTTTATAAAAATTGATTCTATTAGCAACATTTCATTCTTTTTACCATTTTCTTTTCTATAGTTTTTCCTTCAATTGCATATATGTATTGTACTCTCACTATTAAAATCTGTCTCTGTTATGTATCTCTCTTTATGTAACATTACTTTTCTCTTCATATTTTTTTTCAGTTCTAATTTTTTTTGTATCTTTCCTCTTGCTTGTGTCATTTATTTTTAGTTTTTTTTTGCATATTGTACTTTCTATCTTAATCTTTTTGTATTTTCTTAATTTATTACTGTTATCAATATTTTTTATTAAATTTTTGTATAAAATAGAATAATATATTCAAAAACAAAACAAATAAAAAATTAGTCAAAAGAAAATACATAAATTTGTTTGACGTAGTGTAGTACAAACTCAGATATTGTTTCTTAAAGATTTACTTCATACAACATGCGTTATATCGGGTGTATAATATTAACAAGATTTAAGGGCGGCTGTGTTTTTTTAGCAGCAGTTCAGGTCAGGTCAGGTCAGATTTAGCATTTTTCTTAAAGTCACAAATTAATTGAATATTTTCATTGTCCATTTTATTGCTTTATTCTATTTTGAAAATAACATTGATTGGTTACTTATTACTGCCCGGTACGTGCAGTACACTTGTTTATTCACAACTGTCATTTGAGCACAATGCCGTGCATTTGGGCTATTTTATAAATGTGAAATAAATTTTTAATTATTTAAAAAGAAATCGAGAAATTTTCAAACAGAACAGAATTATGTATTTCTTATTTTACAGCGCTCCAAAAACAGTAACGCAAATTGGTATATCCAAATTCGCAAGTTTCTCTACGCAACTAAGTCATTGCGTAAGCGACTTTATGTTTACCCGGCTTTAGTACAAACCAATCTAACCTTGCTGCCAAAAAAGCACAGCCGCCCTTAATTTGTATTGTGGAACTGCAACCGTTTGCTTCATATGCATCGGGATTTAATTATTAATGTCAAATATCTTGAAATAACAAAGCGCTGACTATAATTATTATGAACTTGTAGCAACTTCCATTAAAAGGTTTTCTACTTTTAGTATATTAAGTAGTAATTCGTTTTTTTATTTATCTAGTTGTTTTTAGTTTTTAAAAACGTTAGAAAAATAATAGTTATTTATATAAAAGTTGGAAAAACTACAAGAGAAGCTAAATTGAAATACTGAGTGAGGCACTTTGTCTGAGTATTTTTTTGTAAATTGATAAAAATCACAAAAACCATCAAAAAAACTCACAAATTTAAAAATTCTTCTTGTTTTACAAACTTTACAAAAATTAAGTTGAACAATTTTGTTGGCAACAAAGTGAATAACATTAAAAAAATTTTAATCCTTTTTTTGCTTGTGCTTTGAAAACAGTGTTAATTGATAAAATAATGATGAAAGAAAACGAATATTATTTTAAGCGCATTCCATTTGATGTGAGCGAAGCTGTGGCTACTTATCACCGTGCAAATCAAAAAAGCGATATGAAAGAGCATTCTAAATTTTCAAAAACTGGTGTTGAGAAGTTTTCAGAAACCCTCAAGTCTTTGAGGCTTTTATTTTATGTTAAATTTTTTCTTAAAGTTTCCGGCAAAAAATTTTTATTAGTGGAAATAAGTTGTGGTAATAATTAAATAAATTATTAATTTAGAGTATTTATACAATAAATTAATAATTTTTCTAAAATTTTGCATCTTACAGTCCAAAAAATTCAAGTAAAAGCCGGATTTTCAAAAATGCACATCTACTAAAAAAAATGGTAATTTAGTGCAACTATCATATTATAGACCCGCCACTCGCAATTGGAAAAAATGTTAATAAACTAATTAAAAGAAGATTTATTGTCTATGTGTTTTGCTCTGTTTATACATATAAATAAGACTACCTATATTAATCTTTAAAGCATTAAGAACTACTAAAGTTGGAAAAAAAGTAAAACTTTTGTTGAGTATTTTATTTAATGATAAAATATTCTTAAATAATTTTGACAAGAACGCATATTCCTTTCAACAAAATATTAAATACAAGCAACTTGTTAGTCTACTCACCCAGTTGCTGCACTTTAAAAATTTCCAATTTCAATAAAATTTACTGATATAAATGATAGTAACAAATATTTCAGTTCTTGCAATATCAGCTTAAACAAACAAAAACGGTTTATCGACGGTGAATAAAACTACTGCAATTTTGAGAACAATCATGAAGAGTTTATTAGCTTAAAATGTTGCGCACAATGTTAGAGATGTAATAATATATATACTTCAAAAGCAGGAACTGAGAAAGTTCTTGAACAATTCATTCTTTTGCCGGATACCACCCTGGTGCCCCGATTAAAAAGTCAAAACGGCGCGATTCTGCGAACTGAGTTGATGGACAGGCGTATCAATTCAAGTATTGTGAAGGCCCCAGGACAGATCACCACAAAAAGTGTCACGGCATAATGATACGAAAGAAAACCAGAGAGTTATCAAGCAGCCGTACAAATTGTTTTGTGAACAATATTCTTGTGGACTAAATGCTATACTGGAGGTCGGTGGGAATGGCCCGTGCGGGCGCCGTCTGTATTGGCACCTGATTTATTAGCCAAAAACAACATACTAACATTCCAAAGCTCCTGAAGAAATTTAATTAATTACTTTAAACATCCTTCAATAAGAATCTGATGAAAAACTTAGCTATGGTACTCGGAACTGTTAAATTTTAGTAGGCAGCCTTTTTTAATTGCTATCTAAAGTTCTGCGAAATCGGACGTACAGAAGCGAAGACGCGAGTTCAGTAGCAAGATCACAACTTGTAATGAAAACAAAGAACCAATTTAAGCTGTTCCTAACTTTGCATGCATTACCGGCTTGATCAGAATTGCCCATCAGTGGCGTGTTTACTCAAAGGTTTACCACAAGATGTTGGACAAAACGGCACCTCTATTATTTCAAAAAAAATATATTTTTTTAAAATTCTTTTAGTTTTGCCTAAATCTTTCTTATTTAGTCGTGTTACTCATTTCTGAAAAAACGTTAGTTTACACATGTCTAGATAAAAAGTTGCTATCAGTCTAGAAAGTTTAGATAAAATAATCATTTATTAAGTATTTCAAAATTTTTATATCACTTTAGTTCTATCAAAAAAAAATTGTGCTGCCACTGCTTTTCAATAGGTTTTTAATTATATTTTTTAAATTTCTTTACAAAGCTTAATAGACTTCGATATTCTGATACTTAGCAATAGCGCCATCCTGGCTACTAGTTGCTTATCGCAAAGTCTTCATCGTTCGAGGAACACGAGTAGTTTGATTTATTCATCTCGATGATGTTTGCTCACAACTGAGCGCTATTGAAACATCCAATTAAGAACATTTTTGCTGCATCATTGTCCCAATTACCACAGAATACACCTGGGCGAGAACGAATGACATATGCTGACAACTAGTTTTATTCAGCTTTTCTTTTTTAAATATTATTAACTCAACAAAATTATTAACCACAACAAAAAATACCATTAGTACAGTAAAATGTTGCTGTTAAATTCTTGATTCGTTCACGAAAACACATTTGTAATTTTTTTTTCCAGCTGTCGCTTAATATTTTTATTGTGTAGTTCACTAAGCAAAAAACAATTAATTCTGCAACAAGTAATACAAACAAGTTCTCAAATCAAAAGCACACAATACATCTCAAGCAAAAGTAACGCAAAAAAAAATTTATACTCGAAATTATCAAAATAATTTAAAAAAGTTATGGCGTTTAGTGAAAATTCACTAAACGCCAGAAAGTAATACAAACAAGTGCTTAAATCAAAAGCACATAATACATCTCAAGCAAAAGTAACGCAAAAACAAAATTATACTCAAAATTATAAAAATAATTTAAGAAATTGTGAAAATTTACTAAACGCCAGTAACTTACACCAACCAAAACTGCTGCACATTTCTAACTATTTTTTATCATTTAAACTAATCACTTTTATATTAAGTATTTTTTTGTCTTTTTATTATTCATTTTTTCTCTCAGTTTGCAAAAATTTATCAGCGGGTACGCCATCATCTATAAGCTCGTCATTTATATTAATTTAAGCTGTACTGCTGCATAATCTTAATCTTGCATCTATTAAAATCTGAAGATTTGCATTTTCGGTAATAAAACTGCTTTTTTAGGTGTTATTATTTCTTAGATTTACAATTAGGTTTTGTAATGGTCAGTAATGAGTGCTGTGTTATTGATTGTTCGGCTAAACGTGGTTAAAAATTGTTCATGTAACGAGCGGTAAATTATTTTAGTCTTTACGTGGTTAACGTTTGAGTTGTAAGGACAAAATATATAATGCAAAGACAAGAGTGGCTAGTTGCCTATACATTTGATTGCTCGTTTTTAATTTTTTGGTCTATTAACTGTGTTAAACTGGTAGTATTTGGTGACATAAAACATAACTTAATGTTTGATAGATAAACATAAAGATCACATCCTGCAATCTAAAAATAACAAGATAATTAAATCTGTAATCTACTTGTATATAATTTTGTTTTTGTTTTTGCTTTTTTTATTTCATATTTAGGATTAAAAGTATTTATCTATTACAACCAAAGTTATCAAGGTTTGTTGTTGTTACATAACTAAAAGATAGATTGCTTTCAACTTTTTCAAGCTTAAAGGTTTTAGACTTTTTTTATATCACTTGTCGTTTTTTCATCAGTAAAATGACATATAGTTTGACTAAGCATTTTGTGCAATAATTGAGTATTGCTACTCAACCTTCATTAACTTTTATGAGGGTTTACCGCAGGGTTTCTTGCCTGTGTAGAATCTTGAAGACACTGCGCTATTGCTGCATTCAGGTTACTTCTACTTTCTTTGCCTTACTAATGATAACAATTAAATTACAATTAATTATCTAGACACAGATTTATTTATTATTAGACAATATAAAAATTATATAGGTGGGTTTATAAGTATTAGCAATTTTTGTCTAATCTGCATAGATATGAAAATCACTGTTACTATCACTATTAACTGAATGATTAGTTTTGGTACCATTTTCAAGCGATAGAAATGTTCTTCTCCAATTACCTAACGAGTTTTTTTAACTTGACGGGGAAATTTAGGTCAACTAAAATTTTCATTACGGTCCATGCTGACTAGAACCACCGACGCATCTGTTGTCTATCAGTTAAGAAGTGAAGTTGTTTTGAACTATTTAACTGTTCTTTCAGATGTTTTCCATAAATTTATATATATTTTTTAAAAGTCATAGTTTTACTTGAAAGAGTACAAATAAATAAATTTGTTTAATCGGCTGTATGCTTTGGTTCATAATCTTGAATTATCACTTCTGTTAATTTTTGTTTTCAGCTTTTGATCATTGTAGTTCACATTCTAGCATATACACATATTCAAATCTAGCCATTCATTAGAAACTTTCATTAAATCTATTTATAGACGTTAAGCAATAATTTTATTTTTATAAATAAGACCTGTAGTTGGTCTATTTTAAGAACTTGTTGATATTTGTGTTGTCGGTTTTTCATAATTTTAGTTCAGATCGTTTATGACGCTTTTATGACGCTTTCTTCAGTCATTCCTGTTTCGGTTTATACTTCTGTTTTTAAATTATGTACGCTAGAAGTTTTTTAATACTAAATGATGCTGTTTTTTATCAATTAATAAATCAATTTTTTACTTTGAGATGAGAGTGCTTAACTTTCTTTCCGGCTTTACCGTCATTTTAAGTCAAATGTAAGTTTAACACTAAATACGTCTACGTACGTCTTGTTTCGACTGGATAAAAATAAATTTAGCGGAAAAGATGCAAACTAGTCCACCAGGCAAAATAAATTATTTACCGATACCTACTACGTTGGAATCAGATGATATTACCATTTTTGTCTTATACAAATTGTTTGAACTATGAGGAACAAAAACTGCTTTCTGTTTCCGCGTTATAAAGTTTTCAACTAAATTGAATGTGTTTAATCTATTTATTATTTTACTAAATTATGACTATCACAAAACATTGTTGCAGACCCGTTTACGGTTTTTTGTGAGTTTGCCTTGCACAGGTATAACTTTATATCTTTGTATAAAGTAATTATAAAAAATTAGCTTACATTTGAGTATAGTCAAAGATGATTTAAATGATTTATAAACAATCCGCTTATAAATCATTTAAATTATTGAAAACTTGAGTTTTAATTTATTAGTTATACAATAATAATCAAAATTCAACTGCAATATAATATTTTATATTTAAAATAAATATAAAATACATAGTGTCACGAATGAAAGGCGCGGCTTCTCTGGAGATTTCAGTTCAAGGCCTGTCTAGGACAGCAATTCGACCTGTCAATCAACCGAAACACGATTGGTTACCAAATTATGAACACGGAATTTATATCGGGGCAAACGTTTTTGTACGAATAAAATCAACATTGTTAGTTGCATCTTGTCAAGTAGACACACCTTGATACGTACTGTAAAATTGAAATTGCATTCTTTGCCAACAACATAATCTGATCATTTTATATAAACAGTACATTTCGGATAGGGTAAATATAAAAACAACAAACTAACATAAAATATTTATTTTTAGGATACATAATATTATAAAATATTTATCAAGCGCTATCTATTAGAAGCTACCTTCCATGAAACATTTTGAAAAATGTTTATAGTTTGTACTTTAACAGATGTCAGTGTTGATAGGTACAAATTAAAACAAATGTTCATATTGCTGATTGGCCGACCAAGTTATTAGCTTAGCGCTTTTTGTCTCAAACGTATATCAAGGATATACAATGTAATCTATCTCCTTTGGTTAACTACCAACAAGTACAACAGTTTTAAGATAGTCAATAATATAGCAGCAAAGATAACACATCCACCTGGTTAGCCATCAACTGGTAAAATAAAAAAAGACCAATGTAAATTCATTCAAATCCCATCTGTAAACTTTGACATGTTTCGCTCTTATTGGAGCTCATCGGAACTGATTCAGATTAGTTAAAAAAGTTATATACATTATATCATGAATCAAATTGAATTATTTATTATCTAAGCATTACAAATTATTATTAATTCAAAGAAAAATGAGTTCTTACAATAACAAAGCATTCAATATAATAAGACTACAAAAACAAATTAGAAAAACAGTGTGTTAAATTGAAATAAGCATCTAAGTATTGTGGAAGGAGTCACGCTGTAGAATTTTTTTGTACTACTGTGATTCAATATTGAGTTTAAGAAAAGGTACTCAATGTACATTTTTACTCGTTACACTTACAAGCACCAAACTAGAAAATAGTATGTGTATTTTAAAATCCAGTACTTTTTTGATTTATTAAGATTGTTGAATTATATTATATAAAGCAAGAAAATTATATCAAACAATTGTGAATCAAGATGAATGGATAGTTAATCAAGCCTGAAGCATTCGTCTTAAGAACGAAACAACCGGATACACAGTATTTATTAAATTTTTATAACTCACCATTTTCATTATTTTTCATTATGAGAGTCATTCATGTCAATCGGAGCTATCATTATTTGATCAGAATTTTTTTGGCTGTATGCCATCGACTCTGGGAACCTCCGTCAGCGGTTCAACACCTTAAAGAGTCGTATTAATTTAAAAATTTGAATCGCGTGCTCTGAAAGAACATGCACGCGAAGACAACAACAGCGCATCAGTTGTCAGTCAAGCTATATCGTCATTCGGTTTTTCGCACATGTTTCTGACGGTGGTCATGTCGAGATGGTGACGGCCGATTGCAGGATTGACGAGCCGACCGCATGCGAAAAGTTGAAACACTACACAGCATCCAAGAAAAAAGTCCAATAGCTCTTCTGCAAATGGGTCCGGCTAAATCGTCGTGGGTGGTAGGCGACAAGAGCAGCTATGATTCAATATTTATAACCGCTGACAACCTTTGATGAGGCCCGTTTTGGCCTTGCTCTCATCATATCATCCATAATTCGCTTCTTCAACAGCGCGACAAGCTTCTTCTAGACTAATAACTTTCGACTACCTTTTAAAATACATTAAGAAATGAAAAAACTTCAATTTTTATTTTTTTCTTAAATTTTTACAAGTATACATAATATTAATGCTTTTGTGTGCTGCGTAATATAATTTAAATATTTTCAGTGAAAAATTATAGATTTTTTAACTTATTTAAACCATTTGACAATTATTACGTTCTTGAAATAAAAACTTTCCAAAATTTAATTGCTTGTGCAGATAATTATTTTCAGTATTGACTTAAGTTCTGGCTTTTTCACAACTTATCTAATTAAGTTTGAAATAGCCGCACACAAAAATTCAGTTTTATGCGTACAGTAAGATCATCAACGGTGTATTAGGATATTTTGTAGTCAAATGGTTTTTGAAGATAAAAACGTAAAAAAATGTTTGAAATATTTTTTTTACATTACTTTGAATTAGGCTAGACGCTTCTTCTTGTGGAGAATACATTTTGTAATACATCAGAATAATTTGTAACTAAACGTGTACTCTAGGTAATTTATCTCCTCTAATACAGTATATAATTCAGATTAAAAACTTTTTTAAGTGATATTAGAAGTTGTATTTACATTTTGATTCTTTTGTAGAATACTAATAGAATAAGAGCAAATAACTAATAACTATGCAACATTTTAAAGTAATTGTTTCAATTAGTTAAAAAAAATGTGCAATTGATATCTGTAATAAGAAAAAAACATTATAGCAAATTTTTTGACCTTTTTATTTTTGTAAGTCGGTTAAAAACTAAACATGTTTTAGTATTTCTTCATAGTTATTTACCTAACAAAAGCTCCGAAAGCAAAATTTCCCACATAATGACTGACCACTTTGTATAAAGGGGGGCTGCATTAGAGCAAATAAAGAAAACTTCTACAACTTTTTTTGCAACAAATAATTCTAATTTTTTAGTGACAAATGATTTAAGAATTTTTACTTATTTTTTGGTTGGTAGCGTTGTTCCCGCCGATTACCTAATTTTTCAAATTTAAAATAGTCTTATTTTTTAGTTGTTATGATTTTATTGGAACAAAAAAACAATATTTTGAACATTTTCCTCTAGTTTTCATTACAAAGTAAAAAACACTAGGGTGTAAGAAAATTGTTTTTCCATGCATTGGGAATGATCGGAAACTACAAAATATTTATTTTTAGCCTCGTCGATTGTAAACGGCATATTTAAGTCTTGTCAACTTCTATGGTAAGTAGACTTTTTTACATGCAGAGCTTCTCTCTGCCACTTTGACTTACTGGCGTGTTGTAAAATACCATGAAAATTATCTGCTTTTAGAGACCTCCAAAAAAAGTGTTGTTTAGTAATAAGTATTATTTGTTTATAGCAGGACAATTTACCTTAAGCACTTAATAAGACCTACAGATTTCAAAAATAAAGACAATTTCATATATATTTTTGGTGCAAAATTTAAGGCGCCGTCGGCGCTATCTTGTGGTGTGGTAATTAGCCAACCATCGATTGAGTTCTAAACCACAGACTAATTGTCAACCTCAAATCAATTCAAATTTCGTAATTTTTAAAACAAGCAAAATTGAGTCTTCGGCTAAAAAGTTGAATACATTATTCGTGCGTTAATCATTTTACAGCCCGCGGTTTTATTAAAGGCTTCCGCAAAGCGCCGGGTTTCAAAATTAAAACCTTGCGCTGCAAAAAAATTTTTTTTACAAAAAATTTAGGTACAATTCTTTTTGCTTGTTCGGAAAGATATTTTTCTCATTCGCAAATGCAACACTCCTCATGTCAAAAATTTCGCTTTTCAAACTCGTTAGGTAAATTACTATTTCAATAACTTGTAAATTGCAATTTGATTCGATAATAGTGAAAATTTTTTATTTCGTTGAACATGGTTTTTTCATGTTTGGTTTGTCATTAATAGATTTACAAATTATGTGTGCAAATTTTCACCAGAATCGGCTTACAGGTGAAAATTTTGTGGGTGAAAAAATTATCATTTCTAATGTTTCTACCCTTCAAAGCAAAATATTTTTTGTTAAATTTTTCTGGTACTAACATTCCAGAATACCTTGCCAAGTAATAAAAACATTAAAATCAAACATTTCGATTAAAAATATAAATACCGGTCGAATTAAATACCTCTTTTTTTGTCGAAAATGCCAAAGAAGCTTTATCTTCAATTCTTCTGTATTACTTTTTAAAATTTAACAAAAATTTGATTTATAAGGGTAAGAAAATTAGAAATGATTGACATTTTACCTACAAAATTTTCTACTGTAAACCGATTCTGGTAAAAACTCACACACATAATAATTTGTATTTTAATATAGACGAAAACAAAAAAATTAATTTTTTTAAAAGAAAAATCGACAAAAAAAATTAAACTTAGAAACAAACAAAAAAAAACATTTTGATAAAATACATAAAGTTTTTATAACAGTGACGTTAGGTGTCACTTGCGATCATATTTTACGTAAAAAATAAGCACTTAGGTAAATTAAATATAATTTTGCTACAACAGAGTCAGAACACATTTATTCAAAACAAGATGCTGTATTATATATCTACAACTAATTTTCTCTTTACAAGTTGCGTTAATAAAATATGTATACCAACTATAACGTACTAATTGGAATCAAATTAAAGATTGTTTAATTGAAACTTGCTTTTCAATAACTTAGCAAACAAAGCAAAAATAAAATTAAAACTTGTTAAAACTTTTTTACCACTTTATTATGCATATGCGTTTAACGCAACAAAAAAAACTGTTGCAGTGGTTTGTTTGGCAAATAACCGATTCAACTGTTATTAGTGTATCACACTATAAGTTTAAACATAATATTTAATTATTTAAAGTAAAATGAATTGTTAACATATTACGTTAAAATTTATACTCAACATAGTTTTGATTTTAAAAATATTATACTATAATTTGCTGGTATTTTGCTGGTATACTATAATTATAGACGTAACAATTAAAAGAAAAGCTACATAAAATGCTTTGTTTCCAAAAGTAAAAATAATGTTTAAAATTCTTTTCAGTTTTCCTTTTAAATCTGCGTAAGACAGCGGGCGAAGAAACCCCACAGGTAGGCTCCGAGATAAGGGCTGAATGTCGAGATATCTAGATGTAAGTCCCAGGTGAGTGGCGCCTTCTTTGATTTAGTAGTGACGTGCCGGAAATGTTCCCGGACCATGGTTTATGTGGACACCAAGGGACATCGCGACAATGAGAATCGCTCTTTGCAGATTTATTCGCAGTGGTGGTCTCCCGGCTGCCAATCTTAGCAAAACTTTTTTTATTTTTTAACGGACATGTTTAAACCGTTTGGGGAGCTATTGGCTTTAGGCGTATCAAATACAGTATTATCTGCAAATAATTTTATTATACTGTTGTGTTTTGTTCTGTTATTGCTAATTTACTGAACGACGGTTCAATCCCACTATGTCTTTTTATTACTTATTTAATAACAGCTATCAAAAAACTGAAAGGATAAATCCATTACCACTGCACCTTCTCGGAAATTAGCGACACTGTCAGTTAATGAACGAATATCACTGCTATCTTTCGATCTGGTTTGCAGACTCAGTTAAAAACTGATTTATAGACCATAACTTTTATGACAGAGTGACATGTACCATTATTTTTTTGTTGGGACTTCGCCACAATTCATTGTGACATAAACATAGCTAGAATTTATGGCAGGCGTTTAATTTAAACCAGTTTATGATCATTTAACTACCCTTCGTCTTGTAATAACGCTATGTCTGACTAATTTCAACTAAATACTTCAAATGGATTTACATGTAAAACCAAACTCTTTTAGCACTTATTGGTCAAGAGGCAAAATATTACCAATCTTATATATATTTTGATAATGGTAATTTTATTGTTTTTAATACTAATCATCTTTACATTAAGAATTCGGTTTCTTTGTGAGCTAATTAATTTTTCTTAATTAATGAATTTGATACATAAGAAAAGTTTACTGCTTTCAATCAATCAGTAATCTGATTCGATTACATTGCAAAACAACTGAAGAACAATAACATATCTAACAACAAGACAACATATCTAAACTAATAAGTCAGTAGTAGTTAAACTGTTGTCAAAGTCATAGAAACTGTTACAAAATAATGAAAGTAGAAAACAATTTATCCATCTATAAATCGATTTATTTATTTATAAATCGGCCAGCTTGTCTAAAAGAGTTTTTACTTTAACAATAAATTGTAAATATTATGACTGAAATTGGTCCAAATGATTTTATTAAAGGTTTTATATCAAAGTAAACTATTTAAAACATGTTAGTTTTCATTTACCAAGGTAGAATTTTTCTCTAATCGTAATAAACCATTTTTATAATTGCAACCTTCAAAAGATTTTGAAGTAAAACTTAATAAACTTGGGTGAATGCTTTGACATAAAATAAATTAGATTGATGATAAAATAAAAATTGTGATTAGAAGATTAGATTTTTTCTCCGCAAAACGTTTATTCATTTTTTTGGTAATTTGAAAATCTAATATTTTATGAGTTACTATTGAAACCTGTCTTCAAATACTTTATGATGACAATTTAAAAATAAAAAATATATATTTTGATGTATAATCTAGCTGTCTTTAACTTATTCTAGGTTTTGCGCTAGGTATTTCATGTTTTATTATTCTTCAAATTACTGATAAAATAACTAGAGTTATTTACATTGCAGAGATTTTCCTCGGTTAGCAATGACAGCTCTGTGGGACATGCCCATACCGTGTCCCGATACCTCAATCACTCACCCACCTGATGTATTCCGCTATTAGAGTAAATTCATGCAAATTGTGATGATACAGCAGTCGATTGTCGCAATTTCCCTGTTTGAAAATCGATCGAGGCGCAATATGAGGAAGTTGAGACAAATTAAAAGACATTGCTGAAAGTAAGTCAGAAATTTTTTTCACCACTTTTTTTCAAGTTTTTTATAAATCAATATAAATATTTGAAAAAGTTAACTAAATGATAAAGTTTTAGTCTATCAAAGATAAACAAAAAAGAAATTTCTTTTGAAAAAATATTTTGTAAGTCTTGATCAAAATTTCATAAAAAATGTAATAATATTATGTATATAGAAATTTAATATATAATAAACCAAACAAAATTCTTGAAGATTACACTTAACAACATCTTGATATGCTAATAACTCTTGTGGTGGCCGAGAAAGAAGTAGCAGAGTTAAATATTAAAACAAAAAATAGACGTTGCTTTGTAGTACTTATTTTTGTTATAGAACAAAAGTTTTATTTGTTTATACCAATAGAGAAGTCGAAAGAAAATCATGTGAGACATGTAAGTTTTGTTTTCTTTCTAGCACTGTCAATTAACAATAAGGTAATTGAAAAGCACAGCATTTGCTAATTTTCGTAAAAGACTAACTTACGAACTATTTTATCCCTTCCATAGCTATTTTCTTATTTTAGTTGTTCTGTGAAAAATCCAATTTCGTCTTCCTTCATCATTTTTCTAAGTGACCTGTAATCACTAATGCTGGAAAGATGTATTTTTATTTATTTTCCGGTGTCGGTGGCTTTAATTTTTTTAGTCTTCATCTTTTGGCTTACAGAATTCTATTTTGTCTTGTCAATTAAAGTAATTGATGTTGTGTTTCTTTTTTCTGTTTTTGTGTTCTTAGATGATAAAGGTTCAATTATGTGTTTCTCTGTTTTTTTTTCATCGGTTATGACAATAGCCTCAAATTGTTTTTTTTTAATAATTCTGAGCCGATAATAAACCCTTTTTGGTTCTTTTAAAATCTTTTTAGGACAGCAAAACTCTCTATCCTCATTGCTTTGTTTTCTACTTAAGCTTTTATCCGAGTTTTTTTTTTCTATAATAGGCTTACTAACCTCACAGGCAGGCACATCCGTTTTCACTAGCACTAACTTTGTGCAATTTTCGGACATGAAAGACAAGACTTGGCAAATTTTGGTTTGTAATGTCATAATTCTTATTTGCCAAAAATAGAGCATTGGGTGACACAACACAAAGTTTTCTGCGTTGACAATTCGCTAAACTAAAATTAATTTTTGCTGTGCTTAGGAGTCTTCGACGTCGATTTGGTATCAGACAAAGACAATCTCGTTACTAACATTATTTCAGCTTAGAAAAAGTAGAGAGAAACAGTCAATACAAAACCAGAAATCAACTGGTGAGAGTAAGAAATGCCTATAATAATAATCTAACAAGATCGGTAATTCGTCATGCAGCGGGATATAACAAATCGCAGCACACTAGAAATGTCTTAAAAAATAAAGTTTTATCCATACAAGGTCGCCGTGATTCAAGAGTTGAGTTAGACTGATTTCTAGAAATGATAATCTTCTATAACTATTTCGGAAATTTTTCTCTAAGATTATTTAAAAAGTAGGGTGTATATAAATAGGCCAAGAAATCTTAAAAGCCTGAAAACAAACATAAAAACGAAATAAACGCTATTCCACGTCAGATTCTAAAGGCCGTTATGATGAATTTCATCAAGCTGGTAGAAGAATGTATTGTTAAAACTGGCGGTCATCTACGCGGGATTATTTTTACAGTATGAATTTGCCATCTTTTTAGTACATAAATTTGTGTTCAGCTGTTTTCTAATTTGAGTTAATAAATTTCTATTAAATAATCTTATTGGTCTGTTCTTTTTTCCGATGTTGACTTTTTGATCAATACGAATGAAAACATATGTAACTGACAAGCCTGTTATTGTTTAAGGTTGGTTTTTTTTAAGTGAGAAAATTTGTTGAGCAAAAAGATATTCCAGGAAATACTAGATATCTTCTTTTGGGATCTTATCCAGACTTCCACTGACATAACTATTTCAGAGTTTTTTCTCTGAGAATATTCTTCTCTTTCTATCAGTATTTTAGGAACAACTTTTTAATAGAACTGCAAAAGTGTTTAAACAAATGACGTGGTTAGCTGCTCTATCTGTAGTCAAAATTTTGTCAATTGGTGTTAATAATTGTTAATCAGTGCAATTGTCTCTAAAAATTTTTTTTTTCCAAAAAATAACAGATCTTTTTCTTATATAACACAACTACGTGTTGCTATGAATTCAAAACAAATAAAAAATGTTTTAATACTTATGTGCAAAACACTTGTTGAAACAAGTTCAATATTAATTTGTTCAATGTAATTTAAAACAAAAATAGTGTTAAATGTAAGCACTTTTAAGTTGCAAAAATAATAAAAATCTTATATTAAATAGGATTAATTAAATTTTATATCTTAATCTTACATCTTATACTAAATCGTCCATCAATAACTTTCAGTATTGATATTTTGAAATTGTTAAAAAACATTTTTTGCTGTGTGAAATGATTTAGAAAAAAATGTTTTTAACATTCCAGTTCATTTATTTTTGACCTGCTTAAAAATGTTAAATGCAGAACACATTTTTTAGAAACAGCAGTGATTATTTAATGCTTTTTTTGTGCAATTGTTAACATGTTAAAACTTTTTAACAAATTGGAAGATTTTTCAACCAAAATTAGTGCATTAAAAAATTTTTTTGACGGAATTTTACTTTTATTATTAAATAATTGTTTTTTGTAATTAAACGTTTTTTATATTTGGAGATTTGGTTGGATTATCTATCCAACCGGTGAAAACGTTCAAGTTTTCTTTAATCTATAATAAACTTTCTTATCTTTCTTTTTTTGTCAAAACTGTTTCACTTTATTTTAATTTGTATTTATTTCAATGTCAATTGCAAACATACGTAATTGCAATAAAATTTGCACTTTCTTTTCTGTCAATTGACACCAGTGATTTTTGTTTATTATGTAGTTTTTTAATCAAATATTTTTTTACTGACTTTAAAAAAAAAGAGAAGGTTTTCAATTCGATTGTATTTTTTTATGTGTGTTACCTCATAACTTTTCTCTGAGTGAATTGATTTTGATGATTTTTATTTGGAAGCTGGTGCTTTCGAATTGATTCCATTTAAATTTGATCAAGATTTGACCAGTATTTTTTAAGTTATTCTTATTAATTCCTCTTTTTAACATAGCTTTTTATTAATGTAATTGATTATAAAATATAAGTGAGAAATTAATTTATTAAAAACTTGCTTTCAATATAAATTAATATTAGTTTATCCGCAATATGAGTCAATTAAATAATTAAAATAATAATTAAGTAATCATAATAAAGTCGGTCTTTTCTAAGTTTTTAATTTGTTTATCGTATTTTTAAGCAGCTACATAATTTCTAAATAATGATTTTGGACTTATAAGCAGCTAATTTTTTTCCAATTGTGAAAAATATAATGTATTTTTTCATAAACAAATTTTTTTTGTTATAGTAATTCATATAGTCAAATTTAAAAAATCTGTCATAATTTGTTTATTCTTATAATAAAATTTTATTAAGGAACGTTTTGCTTAGCATTTATTAATTTGCTTTTCAATAATTTAAAAAAAATATTGACTTACTTCAGAAGTAATAGAAATAACGTTACCCATTTGAATTATACCTAATGCACACCACATTTCAGAAAAAAAAGTTATTTATTTAAATTTTATTTTTTATTATAAATTTATAAGAAAATATTTGATTGATAAACTGCTTTTTCATAATGTTAACATTTCATTTTGAAATAGTTTTGAAAAATATTACTCTGATAATATCTGTCAAAATTACAATTTCTAACAAAATGGCCAAGTGTTTTTGTGCGTTGATAAAGGTTGTGTTTGTATAATATCCGCCAATAAAAACTACTGACTTTAAATTTCGAACTCAACTCGTTGAAAGGTAATTGAAATAATTTCTTGCTGTAAATAAATAGCATCAAACAAAACCTGACATGGTTTGCGTGACTTAATATGCACAAACAAGACTCGTGTGTATGGAATTTTGATGCTTGATAATATCCAAACACCACGTTCATTACGCGCTTAATTCATTCATATTTATACGACATGGTATGTTTGTTTGAAAACCGTGCGAAAATATGAATGACATATTTTTGTTATAAAAATATTTGCATATGACACTCCTTTATATTGTTTTATTATGTAGTTGTACGCTACACGACGCATTTTAATAATCATTTGACTCTACCCGGAATAGACTTAAGTGTAATTGCTTTATTTTGTTTTTGTTTCCTATGAGGTAGATGGGGCATATGCATTTATATTAGGGATTTATGAAATAAGCTTAAGCATAAATATTTAATGATTTATTTCGAGGGACAGAAAATATCCTTAACAAACCAAACTAGTAGTTGGCATTAAGTCTTCTTGCGTCTCGTTAATGTTTGATGAGATTAAGACGCAAACCATGTTTCATCATCACCGTCGTTTACTCATCTCTCATCTTTGGTCGTCTTTCCTGCTTTGCATATGGAAAGTTCGGTTAGTAATTCTCTTACGTGCGCCCCTAACATTAAAAACTAACACCTAAGTTTGGTTTGCGGAAAAATTTCATCTAAATTTTGTATTAAACAAATTTTGAGTTTCAATATGCTTTCTTCCTCAAATTCTGTACTTAAATAATATATGATTTTTAAGAAATCAAAACTAAGAGGTAAAAATAATTTAAAATCTTATCAACTTCATTTTTTTAATTTAATAATAACCTCAACTCTTTAGATAGCAAATGCAAATGCTGTAAGTTTGACGAGAAAATCATCAATTTTAATAAATTGTATTTGGCAGAATGACAGTAATATTTTAACGTTAAAAAATTTGGTTATTCATAGGTGAATGCTACTTTGATTGCAAACATTTTAATCTCTGAAAAGAAAAAGAATTGTTATGTAGATCTGTGTGTTTTTTTGTTGTTCGGTACCCACTAAACGGCTCAACCAATTCTACTCTATCTTTTTTTTTTTGAAAACTAAGTTGATCTAAAGTGTTATTGGCCATAATTCGAAACAATTGATTCAG
The DNA here is from genome assembly GCA_947359425.1 of Lagria hirta. Classification (NCBI taxonomy): domain Eukaryota; kingdom Metazoa; phylum Arthropoda; class Insecta; order Coleoptera; family Tenebrionidae; genus Lagria; species Lagria hirta. The sequence goes on from OX375794.1 coordinate 33,995,721, forward strand.
TAGTTTAAAAATTATAATTTTTTTTTGTTTTTCAATTGGTGTATGCTTCTGTCACAGGTCTGATTTCCCTGACAATATTTATTAAGTCTTAAAATAATATTAGAAAAATAATGTAACTCTAAACTGATGCTAAAACACATCATCTAAAATTTTCAAACCTGTTACCCATTGAGGGTTTTTAAAGTTTTGAATAAATTTAACAGCAATGTTATTAAATGACAAATCTCAATATTGTTGATATTATAGAATAGATGTGTAATTACTCAAGCCCAAAAAAAAAACATTTAAATTTTCAAATCTTTATTTCTAGAGAGTTTACTATATAGCAAACAAAACTTTCGGTATGAAAACTTTTTTTTAAATGTTTTTGCAAACTTAAAAATAATTTTACGATTTTTTTTAATTGCCATGTTGAATGTTTCATTTCCATACTTATAGTTGCTTTTTAAATAAAGTGACGTATAGCTTTGGTCAACTTCTCTCACTTTTTGAATCAATCGGTTATAACTGTTATAAAATTTATCTTTATTTTAGCTTTTTAGTTTTTTCACATGTGGTAAATGTTTACTAAACTTTTGCTGTTTTTCTCTCGTTTAAAGTACTTTTCTTGCTACTCCAGTCGAAAGTACGTGGTTCCGGCTGCGATTCCACGGCAGAAAGTGTATCTTTCATGCACTGGTAGAGCTATGCGCGCGCCTTCTTTTAGTGGGAGTAAATAGCCGAGAGCATCATAGCGCGCAGTTCAGGTTCTGCACTTGCTGCCGTGGAATCGCAGCCGACACTACGTACTGTCGACTGGAGTAGCAAGAAAACTAGTATACACTACACGGGTAGAAAGTTGAAAGCCCTGAACTGCGCGCCATGATGCCCTCGGCTCCGTCTCGGGCATTATGGCGCGCAGTGCAGGAATCTCAACTTTCTGCCCTTGTAGTGTAATATACTATTTTTGATAAGAGAGCGTGGTAATAATCCCAAAATTTTTTCAGCAGTCATGTGGTCTAGCTCGTGCAGGCCCGACTTTAAATCCTTAAAAACACCCAGAGATTAAGTTAAAGCCGGTACCGCGTAGATGTAAGCGCAGTTACAAACTTTTTTGAGTTTGAGTAAGAGGAAGTAGAATTTGTGCAAGTTTTTGTCTGTTACATTTTATAAACTCAAATTTTTTCCTGTTTATTTTTCAGTTTTGGCGTTATTTTTAGATATGATGTTTATTAGTTTTTAAGTTTACACTTTAAAAGGGTAAGAATAGCTCAATTATCAAGATCAAACGTCATTGTTAAATAGTCGTCAAATTCTTTTGTAGTTCTAATAAACGACTGAGTAATATTTATTTTTTGTTTATAACTTTATATCGTCTATAAACATTAAATGTAAAAATCTAGTGTTGTGTTTTATATTTGTACTGTAACCATATTATAAAGGGTGCTTGAGTAAACATAAAACTGAGTTTAACGCAAGTGTAAACTACAGTGAGCTTAAACTCTAATTTGATATTTGCTTTATGTTTTTTTCTGATCTGCACGAACAAAATTGAGTCAAATCTTTTGCTGTAGTATCTTTACGTTTCAGCGCTTTGTTTGAGTTTTGTTTATTATTATGCTGTCTTAATTGTCAGTTGTTCTTTGCCGCTTAAACGGCCTCTTACGCGATTTTTTTGCTCAAACGCTATTAGGTCAACGCATAAGCACTGCAGTTCTATATCTAGTAACATGACTAAAAAACATGTTTTAGGTTTGTAATTTATTGGTTTGTTAAAATATTTTTTTTGATAACTGGTAAATGTCCGTATTGATGTGATAACCATGATAACTAGAAAAAATTTTCAAGTTTTTAGTGAAGCATTTTGTGTACACCGGCACCAGCGCAAAGTAGCATTCGAGCCAATAGTTTTGAATCTGGTCATATGCTTGGAATTTCTAGTCTAATTTTTTAGAACGTTTGGAATATTGCTTGTCTTATTGTAAGTATTACTTGTGGCATCATAAAGACAGTTATAATACAACTGATTTTTCTATAGATGGTAACCGCTGAGCTTAAGTGTTAAAGTGTGCTGGTTTTTCTCATATCTTATCTTCTTATCTTACCCAGCATATATTTCTGGTAGACCTAAAGAAAGTTGCTTTTTGTTTAAAGTTTTTTTTGTTTTGTTTTTTTTTGAACTTCTAGAAGTTTTGATAAAAGAGTTTTTCATCTCGAAATTTAGCATTTTTTTCTTTGTTGCTAATATCTCTTTAGTCTAGCTCTCTACTAGCTAAGTTTTACTTTTTCCTTCCTTTATTCTTGTAAATAATTAGCTTTAGGCTAGTGCGTCGCCTTACTAGCCGTTTTAAGAATAGCCGCTATTTTTTTACAACTTTACTACTGCTGTTCTCTTTTAGATGTTTATCAATTATTGTATATATTAATGTAGTATTGTATTGTATTCAAATTGTTTGAGAAATTTGAACGCTTTCTTATAGATCTAAGTATTTTTTTTAGGTTTTTAGCTGCGACATTGCTTTCCGAATTATTTTATATAAAGATTATATCCAACGTTTAGTATAGATGTGCCTAATGCAACGATCTAATGCATTTTCTTCTGTAATATTTTTAACAATATAAAGAAACGTGTAAGTCTGTGTCTTTAAAATAACAGGAAGCATTTTCAACAAATTTCGTAAATCTTTCTTAAACTAAACTAATAATATCAAATCGGTAAAATTTATTTTATTTTTCTTTCGTCAACAAAATCCATCAAATCTTAATTAACAGATGATACACGACAGAACTGTTTTTACACTGTTTTTTTTAGCGTTGCTTCTGAATATTAATTACCATTGAAATATTAAAAACTTAAGATAAAACTCAGAGGTTCACCAGTTCACACATTAAATTGCTCACTTATATGATTATTTTTAAATAAAAAAAGTGTTAATTATTGGCTTGGTACTTGTATAGAATAAAATATTGTGTTAAATAATTTATCATTTTTAATATTTGTTTCTAAGATTATTTTCTCTGTTTACTTGGGCAATATCTCACGTTTCTGCAATCTAAAAAAATCAAATTTTCTGGAAACCAAATCCGATTTGCATTCTAAATGGATATTATTTAATGCTTGTGAGTTTCCTGGAAGTTTTACTTCTGCATATCTGCAATTATCACTTGTCCGGTATTGCCAGGCTATATTAATTATACACGGTTATTATTATGTTGCTTCTCAAATTTACGCTACGCTAGACCTTCTTGGAAGTTATTACCACTTGAAAAGAAATCAAATTATTTTGAATACAGCTTATAGAATAATCAGTTTAAACGTTTTTTTTTCTGCAGTTGGTATTCACGAATAATTGATAAATTACCATTGTAAACCTTTAAGCCAATGAAATATTTAAACTCTAGTTCTGCAATATTGTTGAAAGCTTAAGCAGAAAAAAATTAATGGTTTTGAAAACCTAAACTTACAAATTAGTTTATTGCTGAAATTAAGTCAAAACCTTTTCCATATTCTACATATTTTATACATAATGAAACATCTTACTTCGCATCTATGGTAATGTTTAAAGGAGCGCCAAGTAGCACCGTCGATGGACTAACATAATTATTGTCTGCTAGAGCTTTCGAATGAAGAAGACACGATCTGTTGATAGCGCGATCAGTGATAGCATTCTGCATGCGACACAATGGCTACACACGCACTTCTGCTGATCGACTAAAACGACATTCCCACGACAATTTTCTTTAAAGTCAAACATGAAAAGTTATTTTCGCTCATTGGTTAATGAGCGTAACGAAAAGACGAAACTGATTAAATTGCAAATTTACACTTTGAGATTGAAATTAGCAAAGAAACCCTATTCTTAGAGTGGCAACTTTTGGAAGTTGTTTGTTATTTTATAATAGTCTCAAATTTAGTTACTGATATTATCAGTAACTAAAAACTAAAACTGTGAGTTTAGTTTGAAAATTTGCTCACGATGGCTTTTTCACCATTAGTTATTATTCACTTATAGTAGAGACAAACGTCAAACTTTCTCTATTTAAGATAGTGTTATTTAAAAGTTTTGTTCTTTGCAATACCTTAAAAACTTTTACAACAAAGCAACATTCAAAATCTTAATTTTAAGACAAACATAAGATTGAAAACGAGTGTTAGCTTTTGCAAGTGTACTTTTGTTAGCTCATTGAACTTAAGAACTTAAATATTATACTTGAATATTAAACAAAAAAGTATTATTAAAGTACCTGAACCAACAATAATCCGTTGAAAAAAAATATGACGCAATTTATCAATTATAAAATCAACAGTAGTTGAAAAACTTCCCGTTAATAATTTTTAAAAAAATATATTTTTTTGTTACTAATTTGTCACATTTGAAAATTAAAATCTAGTAAAGTTATTAGTTTTTTCATTTGGTTAGAGCGCGGAAAAAATTACGTGGAAATAAGAGATGTACACATATCGCTTAAAAAATTCTTATAAACAAATCCAATGCTTATAAAATCATACAAATCTCAATTACTAATTACCTGCCTTAATGCTTAATGTGCTCGTTGCAAATAACTAGATCTGATATCACAGCTTTCTGACCTGTTAACAGATTTTTTTTTTTCGATAATATAAAAACTTAGACAAGCAAACCGTAGTTTTAACGCTACTACATTATTGTCTTTCACATTTACAAACCTTTCGGTCGTCTTCTAACTACATTTTTTTTAAAATGCATTTTGCATATATTTAAATGAGTGCTAAATAATGTTTCTTTACCGAATCACCAACGCTGCTGATACGGAATTTTTTTCGATCTTGCAAAAAGTTTTGATTTATTACAATATGAGATAATTTATGTCTCCTTTGGTAGTAAATTATTTTAGAATCTGAGGCTCAAATCTATTATGAATGCCAAACGAAAAAAAAAATTAATTTGAGTTTAAAATTATAACCTACATCTTTTCCAATTGTAATTAGTACCATTTTAATAATTTCAGACATCGTCAACTGTACTTCAAATTAGATATCTGTAATTCAAAAAATATCATTTGAAGTGTATATCTATTAAATGTAATTCGGAAGGTATTAAATGAATTTCAGACTAGTCAAATGGAAATCAGAAATCATCAATTTAAAGTATGAACACGGTCTTTTCCGAAAGATGTCAATATTTCAGAAACCGTCAAATGGAATAAAGAAAAATACAAAACATTGTTAATCATGGATATTATTAAACAATAATTAATTCAGTTGTCACGAATTAGAAATTAAAACAGCAACAAAATTAATTTTAAAAACAATAGTACCATTTGCAAAACATTTTTGTTAGATATTGAAACTTCTTATTGTTTTCTTTTACATATCTATGCAACACACTTTTGTTACAAATATCATGTATAGAGAATTACAATACACTCAATTACAATTTACGGTTTCTTAATTTAAATTGATAATTTCTGATTTACATTTGACTTTTATAAAATACAATTGATTTTTTCTAAATTACATTAAATACAATTGATATTTTCGGAAATACAGTTGGAAGAAGTGTGGAATTGGAAGCAACACTATAAATAGTAAAAAAATAGTGTCAGAAACAGTACAAAATCTCATAATATGGTTACAAATTTATTCAAACATATTCTAAAACTTCACTGTATTATCAATAATGCGGTAGCGATTATCATAAAAAACAGGGAAAAAAACGCCTAATAGGCACCAATCAAGATTATCCAAAATATAGTACTTTGAAAATAGTAAGTTCTAAGTTCAAGTTGAAAAGTTTTAAAACAACTTTTTAATATTAGATTTAAACATTTCAAAACACTTGTCTCCAGACCTTTACCCATCTATGGTTGCCAAAATCGGAAATGAATATTTATAATATTATAATTTGCTCTTCTCACAAACGTTGTATTATCAATAGTGAAAGTTGATATAAAAAAATTGGTAAAACGTATTTTAAATGTTAAATATTATTGTTATTTTTTAAATTTATAACTCGTGAATGGATTTAATGTCAAATGTCTCTTATAAACTGTTTCGTTCTTATTGGAAAACTTACCAGCCTAGGAACTCACAGTGTAGGTGAAATTCAAGTGTTACAATAAACAATGTTACAGCGTCAGGTGTTGCAATGAACATTGTCACTAGCGGACTTGTGGTGTTACCTACAATTAGGTACTTCAGCTAATGAGTTTTCCAATAAAGACAATGTTTTGCTGGCTCACTTTTTTTGGAGTCTTTAAAACACATAAGGCATTGTCGCTCTGGTTGTATTATTTGAAAATTAAATGAAATATCTTTATTCAGTACAATGTAAACAGCAAGTTTTCTCAGAATGATAGTTTTTCTAAAACCAAACTCAAAAAGCTATAGAGCAAAGACATCAAAATATTTCACCAGGTGCTATTCTTAAAGGAAGCTGGGCTTGAGATATATATATATATATACTTGATGTAAACAAATTAAAATTATGTGATAAATTTAAAAGGTCTGAAATGGGTGTTGCTGGAGCTATGATGTGTCAAAAGCTCTTAAATTTATCAGTATGTAAGTGATATTCGAGATGAAGGAACAGTTTTACTTGTTACCGCAAAAGATACAAAAACAAAGACTGATCAGACTTTTCACATTATAAATTCTACTAAAAAATGATTGCTGGATTTACTTGAATTGTATCAAAAGTATGCAAGTCTTAGTCCTCCACATACAAGCCGTAAACGTTTTTTCTTTGTTTTTTATAAAAACGGAAAATGCTTAACGCAACCAGTAAGAAAAAATACGTTATGCAAAATACTATCAAAATTCGAAACTTTTCTGAATCTTTTTGATGCTACGTTATATACAGGACACTGCATGAGAAGAACCTCGGCAACTTTGTTAGCAGACAGCGGTGCGGATTTAACGACTGTCAAACGTCTTGGAGGTTGAAAGTCTGGAAGGCTACATAAAATTCTCAGTTAAAAGTAAACTTAACATTTCAAGACAGATTCTAAGTGATAATGAAACTGAAGTCTCGCCCATCAAACACGTACTTTCAGCTACTAGCGTCATTGTAGGTGACGTCACTATAGACGTCACCCATCTGCTATCTGTTCAGTCAGAAACGACCAATGCAAACAAATTTGCTGTAACTGTAAATGTAAATTTTAATATTAATAAATAAAAAATTGTTATTATTTATTATTGTTATTGGTCTTTAGGCATTTGTTATTAATTTCTAGAAAATAAAGTTGTTATCGATCAAAAACGCCAAATAAAGCTTGACTTTAGTTTGAATCCGTGACAGTTTTACATATTAAACTAAAAAACAATCTGCTATTTGTTCAGTCAGAAATACGACCAATGCAAACGAATTTACTGTAACTGTAAATGTAAGTTTTAAAATCAATAAATAAAAAATGGTTATTATCTATTGTTGTTATTGGCCTTTAGGCAATTGTTATTGATTTCTAGAAATTAAAGTTGTTATCGATCAAAAACGACTAAATAAAGCTTTACTTTAGTTTGAATACATGACAGTTTTATATATTAAACTAAAAAACAATTTATTGTTTTTTTATATTAAAATTAGTGTTATTTTAGAATCGATACAAACAGTTTTGAAAATGCAAAAGTGAACTTTTTCGACAAATGTCACAAAGCTTTGCTATTAGTATTCGAGTGGACCCGTCATACCCTAGGTATTAATAGAATGAAAACAATATTCGCCAAATAGCGTTAGACAGACTAGACTAAATAATGATTGTATTAATATCGTAAATCATAAATTGTTTTTTAAGAAACAAATTTAAGGAAAAAATACATAAACAACTTTAAATTTAAATCACTCATTTTATATTTTGTATTTGAGCCTTTTTTTCAACTAAAATTATAAATAATAATACTTCTCTTTTAAAGCATTTTTATGTTTTCTTTATTTATTAACACCTTGTACATCTAATCTCAGAGATTACTAATTTTTTGACAAGCAGAAACATTTATAGCAAAATTATTATTTCTTCTAAAATCAATAATAAGGATTTTTTTTCTTGTAAACCTTATTCTAGGACCTATTATATAGTGTAACAAAAGACGCAGCTTAGCAAAAAAACATTCAATAAATTTAAGAAAAACATTTTCTAAAAGTAATTAACAGGAGAAGACTTCAATAGATTTATTTAGTAATTTTAAAAGATGCTGCTGACGTTATAAAAAAAATAGATTATTTCAGAAAAAGTAGGAAACTTTTGTAAGAAAATAAATATGAAGCAAATTATTTGCATCAATAATTCTTTAACAATTATTATTATAGTCAAGTGTTGAGAAAAAATGTTTGCTGTTATGATCAATTGATTAATAAAGCTAACTGATAAATCATTTTGCGCAAATGTTATCAGTTATCCAAATACTTATTTAACATTAGCAATGTATTTATAAAAAAAAATCGATCTGCGACGTTACAAAAATGGCAGATAGTAATTGCCGATTACAATCGATAAACATTTTTTAAACATTTATAAATAAAAGATTTATGACTGTTCTCTCTTATCAAATAATAGTCTTTGATAAGCAAAGTATTTATCATTTTTATCAGACTGTTTGTTGTGACTACCCTGCAAGAGATCCAGCTTTTTCATTTGTTTGAGATTAACGCCCCCTTTTTGACGTGATCCTTATCAAGACAGCCTGTATTCAAGTTGCATCATAAGTTAATACTTATAACAGCAATCTGATACGATCAAATAAGCCTTGTTTACACTGTGCATTATATACGGTCCATTATGTGTTATTATATGCCACTAGCTTATCTTAATCTACATGACAAACATTTGTTATATTGTTGCATAATAAGAGGATAATAGCATTTAAAATATATCTGATTCTATCGTTTTGTTATCCTAGACTTAAAATAAAAATCAGTTTGGCAATTATGTAAATTTAGAAGTTTTTCAAAGCATTGCTATGTAACGAATTAATTGAATGTTCACTCAAAAGGGTCTCTTAATGGAGCAACATTTCCGATTCATATATTTTTTTCTTGATGATTTTAAGCATTTAATCTAGATGCAGTTAGGTAAATAAAGCTTTATTCTTATAGCCAAGAATCTTATTATTTGATGTTAATTTACTTTTAGTCAGGATATGAGAACTAAATGTCATTTTATCTTAAAATGCTCTTGGTAAAAGATTGTATCTAGAGATTAATCTAATTTATAGAGTTTATCTTGATAGTAAATTTTTCTTTCCAGTGTATTGATTTTATTTAGCATTTATATGAGGTAAACTATTTTATTATCGTGTAATTATATATTGTGTTATTTTCATTAGAGAAATTATATTTTACGATATGTCAAAAGAATTAGATTAATAATTAGAGTGTTTCTTAAATAGTGTTTAATATTATATAATTAGAAAAAATTAAATTTAATTGATAAAAAATTAATTATTTATGAGAAGATGTTGGTAGTTGTTTGAATTTGAAATTTTAAACTTTGTGTCACAAAAAAAGCATAGACGTAAATAATTTTAGATCTGTCTGGTTTATTATCCTTTATGATAAGTGACAAAAAAAGAGTAAATATAAATATTTATCAAATAAGTTTTAAAGTAAAATTAAAACAATTGATTGACTTCTGATTTGATTTGCTTTAAAATTCTAGGCTAAGCTAAGGCGTCACGCTACAATGCTGCATAAGTCTTCAAAAATTATTTAAAATCTAACTAAAGTATTTTAAAATGCTAGGAAAATATTTAGCATTAAAAAAACACGGATAAAAACTTTAAAAAAATGTAAGCGTCTGATGGAAAGACGACTAGTGGAGTCACCTACCAACGAGCATTAGTGTTTATCTTGCCCATATTAAAATATTTTGTAAATTATTAGACAACAATTTGTATTAGTAGACTTGCGGTTTAAATCCAAAACTTGCTGCATTTCACTGAAATAATTAAGAGTAACTGAATTAAATACTATCTACCGTCTCATTTCAAATATCTAAACAAAACGATTGTTTTGCTTTAGTTTATAAACTGTTAAGTTTGTTTTAAGCGTGCACAACTCTATTTTTGCCTATAGTTTACGATTGTTAAACGCACACGTCTATATAGAAACCAGTTTTTGTCAATAAAACAATTTTTAAGAAAGAGATATGAACAAAACTTGGAAAAATAGAAGCTCTTGTAAATTCAATAGTAGAGGATCTAAGATAACCCCCAAAATGACGTTAATAGTCTCTGACCCCTTGTCCCACCTGCTCCCATCAATGAAGACATTACCATTTCAAAACTTTTATCTATTTTCATTGTCTAGAAAAAACTGTAATAATGCAATAAAATATAGAGTCACTAATAAATATATTTAAATACCCTTAAAAATGTCCTCCCTATGTTAACCCTGAAAGATCAAGGGTCCAAATGGGTTAAAATGGGTGTTAGATTTTTTGGGATTGTTTGTACTGGATGTCTGATGCTGTTTCCAATTTGCTCTTTTGGCTCTCTAACGTTGCAAAGGAAAACAAGCTTAAAAAATCAAGCGCTTCAAAGTTAGAGACCGCAAAGAAGTCAAATTTCAGTCTTTAAAGACTTACAAAAAAAAAGAGAAATACTATGCAAGAATACACCTCTCAGATCGATGAACAAGACAAGAATAATTACAAAACCCTCACGATGGAATGCTGATGAAACAATACTTATTTAAGAAGAAAGGCTTTCACGGCCCGAAGTCATTTGTTCATGGGATTAACATACAGAATCGGAAAAATTCTTCGTAAACAAGGATTCAGAACGGTTTTCAAATTATCTACAAAAATCCTGGAAATTTCACCATCTCCAAAAGACAGATTTGACTCACTTTTGTCAAAAGGTGTTTATAAAATTCCGTGCTCTTGTGGCAAAGTTTACATTGGGGTAACAAGACGTTCAATTGAACTTTGAGTTTCTGAACATAAAATGTGCATAAATTCGGGTTTATGGTCAGAGTCATCACTAGCTGAACATCATCTAGATACCGGTCACAAAATTTGTCTAGATGAATCTTCCTTGATTTGTGAATCAAACTTTTTTTACGACAGAAAAATTAGAGAAGCAATCGAAATTGTAAAACACCCAAACAACTTTAATAGAGATGCAGGTTATTATCTCTCAAACGTTTGGAAGTCCTTGTTCGTAAACACTCCTTTGCCATCAACACAAAGCGCTTCCGCTTTCTCCGCAGCTTTCTTTTCCGAGCCCTCCGTCAGTTTCTTTTTTGCCCTTCCCACCGCTTTCTCTTCATCGCTTACCAATATAAGCCCAAGCAGCAACAAAGTCTAGCTAGAATAAGTTTCGACGTGATTCGCACGTCGAGTTACCGTGCTTGTTCTCATTTTTTATTTCCCTGTCCTGATGACGCCACCGCCGATGGAGTGCGAAACGTTGACAATTTCATTAAACTTTACAACACGGTTTTTTCCGAAAGATGTTAATATTTCAATATTTATTGAGAATTTTTTTTTCTGTTTTTCAAAGATAGTGCTTGACTGATTTCAAAACGTTTATGACTCTTTTGTTGTAACTTTCCTCTATTTTCTACAACATATATTCACAACATCTACGAGGAATTGGCGCACGAGTACCGAAAACTATTCCATTTTAATTTTTTTATGCGATCTTCTTTAAATACCTTCTGATGATATAAATGCATGCTGCCATGTACCATATTTTTTAATATGGTTTTACAAAGTCATAAAGTTATTTCGATCACAAAACGTGAAAAACATAAAACATTATTAAAAATACATTATTTTTGATAAATAAGCCAGTTACAATGAAAAATATTAATTTCAATAAACTTAATTGTTTGTCTTTTGAAATGAATTGAATGTTTATCTACCTGATAAAACTCATTTGAAACAAAACGGCAATATAGTAGACTCGCCTACAAAAATTAAAAAACATTATACAAATATCTATTTAGTAGTTTAACTTTTCCAGCGGTAGTAATTTTACGTTTTACTAAAAGACATAGTTTTGTCATAAACTACATATTATGTTTTAAGGGGATCTTCACGGTGGATAAAATGCTTGGAAACATGGGATACGTTTTATGAGCTTAGTTTTTACGCAAATCAAATGAAATTTTGAATATAAAAGTTTTAATGTCTTCTCTCTGGATTGCTTGATTTCGATTTTTGAAATTGTTATCAGAAAGTGATAAAAAATCGTAAAAATTGATAACTCGAAAATCTAAATCAACGGTGGTATTCAAAATGTAGTTTTAAAGGTAAAATTAAGATATACGTTTTTCAAAATTTTTGTAAATAAGGGAGTAATTTGCGGATAATAGTTGAAAATTTTAGCTGGTGAGGTGTGTCGTTTGAATGTATCTGACTCCTCCTCCAAGAGCTTTATTATCGACGTCACATTAAGAGAAATCACGGATATGGTTTCAACTTATCTGTCAGGGTGTTAAGAAGCACTTGTCTCAAATTACTATACGAGGATACGATGATTGTTTTTATGTTTCAGACCTAACTCTAGGCTAGATAAAGCGATTACCGCTTTTGTATTTGTGCTTTTCATAAAAGTAAATTATTATACATATTATTAATTGATAATATGCATACATATTATTAAATTGTGTATCGCAATGAAAATTTTGATTTAAATTTATAATAAGTAGAATCATAAACAAAATAATAGGTGATATTTAAATAAACATTAATCGTTTAAAGAATATCAAAACAAATAAAAAATAAAATTGGCAATAAATATATTATGAAGGAAATAGCCGGGCTGGTTCCAACGGTGGAATAAAAGCAAAGGAACGACTTAGCCTCAGATGGTATAGTTTAGCTAAACATTTAGTACGATTACAATTTTGCCTTCTTACATACTTTGCAACCCCTATTTGCATCAAACTGGTAGCCGACAGATGCGTTTGTAGTTCTTGTCAGCATGGACCGTAATGAAAATTTTAGCCGGACTAAATTTCACCGTCAAGTTGAAAAAACTGTAGTCGTTACGTAATTGAAGAAAAACATTTCTACCGTTCAAAATAGTATCAAAACTAATAATTCAAGTTAATAATGATAGTAACAGTGATTCTGATATTTATGCAGATGATTAAATGAAAATTACTAATGTTTTAATACTCTACATAATTTTTATATTATTCAATAATCAATAAATCTTTGGCTAGAGAATTAAATGTAATTTTATTGTTACATTCAGTAACATGCAGGCGAACAAAATAGAAGCAACCTGAATACAGCACTGGCAGTATCTTTAAGATTCTGCACAGGCAAAACCCTGCGCTAAACCCTCATAAAAATTAGTGAAGATTACGTAGCAATAAAACCATATTTGCACAAACTATCCTATATAATAAAAGCAAAATGCAAAAAAAGTTGTTGGTGGCAAACGAATAAATTTTAGTTTGAAAAACAGCTATGAGGTAAGATGTCGAATTGCAGCGCTCCAATTTAACGAGCACGAAAATTATATATCCAAGATCTATAAAACAATGACGACGACAAGCCCGGGAAAATACACAAAGCTGTACATTGACAAAACTAGACGGAAAAGAATGTACTTGCCAAAAGAATTGTGAATTCAAATTTTACAGGATCTGCTGCAACGCGCTGGGGTGTCGATCATGAACCTATCCTATTGCCAAAGCCAAATTTATAGAATATTATAAGATCGAAGAAGCAATTACCGAATGCCTCTTTGTTGATGCGGACTTTCCACATCTAGGAGCCAGTCCAGACGGATTACTTTCGGGGGGAGACATTATAGAAATTAAATGCCCGTATTCAAGTCGGCAGTTAACTCCAGAAGAAGGAGATTTCCAAAAAAAAATAAATTGTTTAGAAGCATGTGCAGATGGAATCTATCGCCTTAAAAAAACTGATAACTATTACAACCAAGTACAAGGTCAATTAGCGCTTAGTGGAGCTAAATTTTGCTACTTTGTTGTGTGGACGCCTTTAGGAGTTATTGTCGACTAGCTGACCCGGCGAACTTCGTACCGCCTTACCGTAAATTTGATGCACTACTTTATTTTGCATAGCTGACCTATCTGATGTATGCGTACCTATTCAATTTGAACTGGAATCTATAATATCCTCCATATAAAAATGAATACCTATTTCCCTGGTCTCGTCATACCTGAGAAGGACTCTACTAATTTTATTAAATAAAAAACAAAATATATATTTTCATAATAGTGTTTATTCCGTAGGGTTCAATAATTTCACTTATATTTTTACAAATCGCTATTGAACAACTGAACATTTTGAAGTAAACACTGAGCTGAATATCACGCGCGCTCTAGAAAGCAACTAATAGCCTCTATACCCTTCACTGCTTCTCTCTATTCTAATGCTTTTTGATAAACTATATTTTTAGTTTTATGTTCTGGCCCGTAAATTAATAATGTTGATGGTTTTCCGACACGGGAACAGGCGACATATAATTGGCCATGTGAAAAACATCGAGTTTCCAGGTTGATGCCACATACACTTAGCGACTGCCTTTGCGATTTATTTATTGACATTGCAAATGCAAGCCGCACTGGAAACTGTAAACGGTTAAAACGGAATGGTATATCGTTCGGTATCATAGGGATGCGTGGGATTAAAACATCTTCGCCTTCGTACTTCCCTTTCAAAATGTTTGAAAAGGAAGTTAAATTGAATGACGTTGACATTTGTTAGCGCGGTTATGTCTGTGGTGTCATAGACCACCACAGAGATTTTTGTTTTAAATGGAATGACGTTGACATTCGTAACGCGCTTTTTTTAAAATATGCAAAATTAAATGTATATTTTTCAATCTTTCTGAGAGATTTCCCCAATTTTCATAAGAACCTTCTCCTGATAATAACAAACAGAACAAAAAAAAAATCAGCCAAATCGGTCCAGCCGTTCAGGCGTGATGCCGTGACCAAGGGAAATAAGGATTCATTTATATATATATATATATAAAATATAGATAAAGTAAGATATTGCATAATTAACACAATTATGTTATAATATACTATTATTTTTTGTTGCAGATAGCATATGACAAAGACTTTTGGAACGCAATGTTGCCAAAACTTAATGAGTTTTATTATAACGTAATGATACCAGAAATTTTAAAACATAATTAATATAGGAGAAGCCTGCTATTAGTATCTCCTCGAAAAGAGTGCCAGCGGTCAGTTAGGAGTCCAGCCAAGCAAACATGAGCTCAGAAGAAGCATGATCTACCCTGAGGTCGCTTTAGGTTTCATGTACACACCGCACCGATTGGTTAATTTGAATTTACTCCTGACTTTGCTAATTCAGTTTGCATATTTTCCGTAGCTCATGTTTACTTGAGCGAGCTGTAGAGATGTTACTAAACTGGTTAGGTGAGAACAGGCGTCACCGAACAGTGTCGGCATTTCTTTTGAGCGTAAATAATAATATTTGATATAAATATACATTAGAGTTTATTCCTAAAGATAATAATCCAAACTAAATAACGCACGGTATATATTTTAATTTGTTTAATATGTGCGTTTTATGTGCTTTAGTTGAACATGTTTTACACATGTTTAAACATGTTAAACATGTTGCAAATGTTTCTGATATCATATAAAAAAATTTAAAACTTTTTTAGTGTTTAGAGTTTTATAAAGCTTTTATATTTTTATCTTTGGCCACACAGTACTAACACGGGATATCAAGTAGCGCTTATCGGCTTTTCTAGTTTATAAAGTTATCAGCAGCCGATGCTTAACTTAAAAGATCATATTACAGTCCACGTGGACTTGAGGATATGTGTCATTCTTGTTTATCCAATCAGATGCAGTTCAAAGCGATAAATCAACATTGAACATTTTATGAACACACCCCCGAAAAATCACAGTTTCAAGTTCATTTCTAGCGTGAGGATCCCCTTAATACAAACCACAAGACAAGTAATGCACTATAAGCGGCGTAATAAAATAGAATTATTTTTTATCTGGCATATCATGTTAATTGGGACTGTGTATTAATCAACGATATATTGATGTTTTTCAGTTTTCAAATGTAAAAAGCAACGTCAAATTAATATTTGTTTGTAAAGAAAGCTTTTAAAACATCTGCATATCGGTATTTCTGCTTTAATTGTTTTACTTAAAATTACTTTCGGAGCAAAAAATATCCCGAGGGTGGCATAAAATACGCTTTTCTTGTCAGTTTATTTTTATCTAAATTGCCTGAGCTTAAGGGGGACGTAATATGGAACACAAAACGTAATATTTAAAATAATGCTAAGATTGACTTAAAAACTGAAGTCTCCGAAGCAGTGTTTGGGGTGACAGCTGCAGTGACGCGACTTGAAAGACAGACACACAAATCTCTTTGGCTCATTGTTTCCCATTTTAAAACAACACAGATTTTGACATATTTACGAGCAACGCCTGGACTTTTTCTCTCACAGATTTTTACACAACTGAGTTTTGACGTTCATTGGTAAAAATACATACAATTAATTTTGATTGTATTGTTTCTTTGGCTTGGAAACAGAATAAACTACTTTAGTTTGAGCATTATACAAGCATTCGAATAATATTGAATTGTTTTATTATGTGCTAGACACCACGAAATCGTTTTTTTTCTATACACAAAAAGCAAATTATTAATTATAGATATTTGTAATCTTTAAAACTACCAAATACCTAATTAATAAACATGGTGATACAAACTCAATACGATAGATTTTCAAGTAATCAAAGACTTCCTTTATCCAAATCTAAAACACACGTGTTTTGATTGTCAAAGTAATATGTTAAATAATCTTGAAGTAAATTATTATTGTTGCATTTTAATTTTATTCGACTTCAAGAAAAACACAATTATACACTTTAATACAAACTGTAAATTGTCAGTGATGATATGGGTGTGTTATTAATTGCTGATGTTTGTAAAAAGTTTGAATAATGTTTTTAGTTTTAAGTTTCATAAACCTAACCAACTATCTTTACAAAATATGTCAGAAACAATAATATCCAAACTAGAGAGAAAATTATTAAGTTATTTAAATAGTTTTTATATGTAACATAAAAAAATTGGTGAAATAGTGGCACGTTTTGAAGTAGACCATCATTGTCAAGTAAAACTAAGAAATTATTTGATGATATAAGAATAAGTAAAAAAATTTAAAGACTTAAATTAGACGTTTTTGTTTTGTAACATAACAAAAAGCAGCGACATTATGTAATTATTTATTGAAAAGTTTAAAAAACTATTATTTTTCCTAAATTATAAAATAAACTGTCAAATTAAACAGAAGAAAAAAAGTTTCAAATTCGGTCAACAAGATGCGAATTTTTAGCTAAGACAAACAAAAATAGTTGGTTTAAAAGTTAAATGTTCATTGGACTCTTGTCTTGTGTTTATATAATAATATCAATTACAAAATTAATAAATAAAAGATAGTTGGCTGATCTAGTGTGAAAACCAAATTAAGACATACAGAGATTTACACTATCTGATTTTAATATCTAGACCCGTCAAAAAATTTGCTTTCCTATGTGCCACAAATCACAAAGTCACATAGGAGAAATGCAGGAGACTACTATTAACAGAAACAATTGAATTATAAAACTTCTAAGTTTAGACAATAGCAGAACAAAAGACACACACAACAGAACTAAAAGCACAATTAGAAAAAAACAATAAAATAGTCTTTTTAAAAATTAAGATATTTCTTCATTTTTTAAAAGTTTTCTTTATTTTTTCAATTTTTTTACCAGTCAAGTCTATTGACTTGACTGGTGTCTAAACATACCATTAAAAAATAAAGTTATAAACAAAATTAAGAATATAAAAAAAACAAGTTTAATAAGCCAATATCTACTCTCTCCGAAAAACTAGCTGAATCTTTGTACGCTAATTTAACAAAAAAATAAGATTTACAAGTCTTTGTTTACATTGAAACCTTTTTACAGACAAAATATTCTTTGGAAGAATTGAAAGTTGTGTGTAAGTATTAATTTATAGTATTACAAAACTGGTTTGCACTAAAAAAAAATATAAGAAACTAATAATCTGGTTTAATTAATCCAAAAAATTGACCCAGAAAATTTTTGTTTTTAAAATGATATTTTTGAATTATGCTCGAGAATACTCTCAATCATCTCAATTTTCAGACATAAAGGCCATATGACATTCTGTTGAAACATTTAGTAGCTAAAGAGCAACAAACACACAAGCCGACAATGTTACCAATTCTATTTCTTTTTTCATACTTTACAAAAATGAGCTCGCTTCTTTTGAAAATGAAATCAATATCGAAATAGTAGTTTTGTTATAAGTTATAGCACAGTTCACATACCTATATGCAACTTATAACCTAGCTTAAACTAATGTCAGACATCAGCATACGGAAAATCTGCGTATGTACTTACTACTTATCCCAAAAGTAGCGTATAAAATGCAACTTCTTCTACTGCTTCTACTATAAAGTGCTGCAATAACAATTTCACATAGCTGCTGCTCTTGCATCTCTTAGATAACTGCACTGCGCAGTTTTTACCATTTTTACCATAAAACATTTTTATTTTTTAGTCTTTGTGGTAGTATGACAACACTGTTTCATAACATTTTTTTTAAATCAAGTGCAGAAATAATCGTTTCAGTGTCTCTAGCAATTGCTTGGTCCTTCAAAGCAAAGAAAAAGCATTTTATTAATACGTTTTCTTTGACACAAACACGCTCTCTTTGCTCTGACGAGCAAAACAATTGCTGAAAAAAGACTGCGTTTACTTTTACACTATCTATTGCTAAAAACGCTTTTTGAGCTTTTTATTTTACAAATCACTTTGTTGTTGAGAATGCATCTCTAATTGCCGGAAAACTTTGAGAGTTTGCCAGTTACGTCAAAAAAAATTTACATGATTTTCTATATAACTTCTTATTTGTGGCTCAAAGATTTTTGCATTTACAAATTTGTTATTATATATATTTTTTAAGAACAAACCGCTTTGTTTATAACTAATTGTTAATTTTTGTTAAAGATTCAAGAAAACAACATATTTAACAAGTGAAAAAGGTAGGTAGTTTTTCTAGGCGGTAAAAATTAACTTACTTTGCTTCCTTGCCACTCTATTGTCACGTTGTTGAAAAGCTATTACTTTCTAATTTGTTGAACAAAAAAGTTTTACTAGTTTTTGAAATTTGTTTCTGTAAATAATTATTTGCGTATTAAAAACGCAAAGTAATATATTCCTCATCGACAAATAAACATGTGTGACCTGTGTCAGAAAAGTTTTCTTTTGCGTTGTCAAATACAAGCGCCTATTTTCTGTGTTGTTTCTAAAAAAAATATAAATTTTTAAGTATTGCGATTAAAAGGTGCCTTCCCACTCCTAAATACCAAGCAGTAATTCTGTTAAGCTTATATCTTCCGATTAATCTTTGTCTTCTTATTGAATCAATCACGGTAAATAAAAATGTTTAAATTATACACCTCTTTAATATTTTTTCTTCTTCTACCTCAATAGTAAAAGTTTTAGAAGTAAACTTAATAATTTGTTCACGTAAGATTAAGAATAAATTTTAAAATCTTTGTTGCAAATTAATAAAAAACCCTAATATTAGAATTACGTAAAAAAAATACAAAACTAGATAAATTTACTTAGCATCAGTTAGGAAAATTTTATATTTTATATTTTAAAACTCTTAAAATTTGTTCTGTTTTTTCGGCGTTAAATTAAAAACAAGAATTGCACTGAATGCCGCATACAATTTAAAAAAAAGTCGTTCAAATATATTATTAAAAACTATATATAGGCAATATTAAAAAAGTACGTATCATGTTTGTCAAATAAAGACTATTCACAGGTTATCTACCTGTTTTGATTTATGTGCGTCAACCAAAAACAATAAAATGGATTTTAGTGAAATTTTAGTGAACAATAAATTCCAAGAAAAATTAAAGACTATGCAAGTTGTGACATTTACGACTAACGAGAATAAAAATCTATCTGATCTTTATTTGTCTAAACATGTTAAAAATGGGTGGGTAGAAAATAAAGTTTTGTTTGATATATGGTACTGGATTTTGCGTCAGATATGTTGAAAAATAGCTATTTGAAAAGAAATCAGACAAGAAAAAATGTTTTGAAAGAAAAATGTTATAATACTGCTTTAATTTTTTTTTTATTTAGTTTTCATTATGTTTTTAAAAGAGTTATTGAAATATTATTAAATCATTATTTTAATAGTTTAATAGCATTAAATAAGCGCTTATTCAATTAACTAATCGATTGATAAAAATTCTTTTTTAATAACGCTTTGCGACTATTTAATGATTGATTTTAACATTATTTAATACACGCAGTTACTATATCTATGTAAAATAAGTACTTTTAAATTAAAAATATATTAGAAATTATATTTTTTATATAGCTATTTATGTAATGAATATTACATAAAGCTAGAGAAGAAATGAAAAAGTGTGTGAAATGATTGTATTTTTAAAACAAATGTTTGGTAAAATTACATAAATAAAATATAACAAAATTACTGGTAAAAAAAGACATCAAAAAACAACATGCAAATACAAAATGATTAGAAAAGAAAAGATATGCTTAAAGATAGAATAGGGCTTAAAACAAAAATGCTTTTTTCAGTTTAGTGCTGTTTACAATTATTTAATGAATATATTAAAAAAAACGTTAGCTATATAACAAGGAAGAGTGATAGTAAGCAGAAAAAAAATTTGAGTGTATCTATATGCGGATAATATATTGATGGTTCCAAAAAATGTATAAAATGTAAAAAAACGCAAAAGATTATATGAAACAAAAAACATTTAAAATAAAAAAAAGTAAAATAATTTGAAAAAATAAACATTTAAATAAAATGAAAGAAAAAAACGTGTAAGATACTGCAAGAACGCTGAAAAATCGTATACAAAAAACCGATAAAATAATAAAGAATCAGTATAGCGTAGAAGAGAAAAAAGAAAAATAACTGCCAAATTTATTCAAAATAATTTTTTTTGATCGAATAAGATATTGAAATTTGCAAAAAAAAGTATAAAATTTTTGGTGATGCGTTAACATTATTTTAGAGTTACAATGTATTTCTAATATAATAAGAGATCCGTAATTTTTGATTTTAGGTAGATTAGACTTGTCAAAGATGCTTAATTTATTTTTCAATCGTATAAAAAGAAATTTTATAGGCCTGAACCAATTTGTTTAAACTATGGCTAAAAATTCTTTAGCGTTCAAATAAAGAAAGTTAGAGTAAAATTGTCTAAATCGTTTGCAAACTAGAAGACGACAGACAAATATACATAAACAAAAATGCACACAAATACATTTTAGCTTTATAACATTTTTTTTTGCCGAAAGTTCAAAAAAAATTCAAATAATGCTAATAAATAAACAAGAGACTAAGATAACAACATCGACAAGCAAAAAAAAAGATACTAGAGATTGTAAATTTAATACAATAATTAAGAAAATGCTAAAAAATTTAGAGAATAGGAAATAAAAGTGTAAAAAAATTATAGGAAGATTTAAATGCGTCAACACATAGAAAAGATAGCTTTTAAACAAACAAAAAAAATAAAATAAAATGCAAGAAATGCAGAATTAATAAAAAACTGCTAAAACTCCTATCCTAAAATTATGCGAAAATACAAGAGAGTGCTTCAAAAAACGCAAGATTAATAAAAAAAAGCAAAATCAATGACAAAGATAAAAAAAATAATAAAAATAGAACAATTGAGAAAAGAAAAGAAGATTCAACAAGAAAGATAACGAGAGAGAAAAAAATATTATTAAAAAAAATTTTTGGAAAGAAATAAGAACAAAAATTAAGCTTAGGAAAAACAGAAAAACAAATAAAATGTTTTATTCAAAATTTAAAAATTTAACTGCAAACTTGATACATAAGAAAACCATTTCAACAAACACTAGACTCATAATTAAATTTTGCTTTTTTTTTCTGTAACATAGCAAGACTATTATCTATTTTGGCTAAAAAAACATCCTATTTATGCATAATTCGCAATTTTTTTTTATAAAAATAAAAATTACTTTAAAAATTTTTAGTGTTATTTTGATAAATAGAAAAACTACTTGAAACTATTTAAAGGATCTATAGTTATCATCTCAACTTTCATCATAACAAGTGTTAATTCAGAAGCGTCATAAACTGAGAGACTTATTAGGCTATCTAAAATCGTATTTTTACATGTTTATTACTAATCTTTAGTAGTTCTGGCAAACATGTAATTGCTGTAGTAAATATTTGTTTTATTATTTTTATTACGAGTTTGAGTGCGCTTAGAAAAAAGCATCTTGGCATTTTAGAAATGTATGACACTTGAACATAAATCATAAAACGCTGGCTTTTGGCAGAGTTTAATTTTTCTAATATTCGGTCTTACTTTACTTTTCAGTTTTAATTTTAAACATTTTTTTTTTAATGTTTCAATTAATTGTTAAAAGTTTATAAACTTTATGTATTTTCAACCATACCAAAAATAATAAGGTGCTACAAATTTTAGTGTGGAGTGTGTGTTTTTGAAATTGTAACTAATAAGCGGCTTGACCAAATTTGATCAATTTTGCTTTTTATTTAAAAGTTTAAGTAATCGACAGTTTTCTTAGCCATAAATAAAAAAAAAACCAATTTGCTTAGAAAATTGGCCTAAACATTTTTCACAGGTCTGATCTACTCGAAATAATGTTACGTACTTTTTATTATAATATAAAAAAAACAGTGTAATTCTCAGCTGATGCTAAATTATACGGAATTTGCAAAAATAAATTCAGCAGCTATTTACAAAGTACAATTACAATTACAAATTTCAAACTCCTACTGAACAACAGTCATGTAGTTTTAATAGTGTAAGTATAAGAAGACAGATAAGTTTATTTATAAAACTTAAAATAATAGGTAAGCGTTTATCGCAAATTTGTTGGGATTATAATACGCTTCTTTGCACGTAATAAATCATGTTATGTCAAGACAGTAGGGTGAGCTTTGCCTTGACGCAGGGGGAGGCTTCGCTTATTTACTGATAACTTCATGTCATGCTGATTAATGGAAATTTAATGCTAATTTCAGCTTAGTTAGCTCGTTTAATAAATAAGGTTACGTTTCATACTAGAGGGAACAAAGCAACTTGGTTTAGATATTCTAATTTTATACTACCCTAAATATGTTTAGAAAAAAAATCTTTGTTTTTACAAGATAGACAAATTGACCAAGAATAAACGCCATTCAATTTTTCTGTTATTTATTACATAAACTCTTACGAATATGTTTGATCATAATACATATATTTTTTAAAATCTATCTCGGAATTATAAACGGTATTGAAATTAATATCTTGAACGTTTTTATATCTTTCTGACAGATATGCCTCAGTTAATAACTCAGTAATCTTTTACGGTGCAGCGGCGATGAAATAAGCCACATTAAGAAACGTACCGTGACACAGGTTATTAAAAAACCGCCCTCTCATCATATCCTCTGTAAATTTATTGCTGCTACTTGAACCAATTTTGTTATGAATTGGTGTTGAACAGTGGCAGCCGGCATTACGAAGCACATTCTCGCGTCTGCTGAGGATATTATGCCCTTCGAGTTTTTCATTTACAAGAATACTGGATCCACATGCTAGTTAATTTATTAGCCGGTGTGCCAAAAAAGAAAAATGAAAATAAAGGGTTGCTGTTCAAGTTCTTAATTGAATTTACTGTTGTAAATTCAAACAAAAAATGGTTAGACCCTTTGTATTTTTTATTATGTAGTAATATTGTGTTAGATGTACTTTTAATTAATTTAAAAACAATATATAGTCGTATATACTGTGTTAACTGTTTAAGAATGTATATTATAATAATAGTGGCTGTTTTGACCGTCTGGTCAAACAAGTTTAAATAAATATTTGAGCATTTAGTCATAAAATATTTCATAATGTCTCTGTCTTAAATCATCGTAGGGTATTGTTTTTATGGTAATACTATCCATCGGACCTTGCTTTAATAAAAACCGCATAAGCATCCAAAACATTTTTATTTATTGTTTGTGTTATGACATTGATGAAGGATACAACATCGTTGTTTTAATTAGGGACAAAGAGACCAAGCATAAATCAACATTTTGTTCCCACACTATGTTTTCAAAGGTATCAAAACTGAGAATTTTATAATTCTGGCATTAAATGTAAAACAAAAAGAATTTGATTTAATTATGAGGTGTTTTAAAAGGGTCTCTGTTTGAGTTTTTCTTTTTTTCATAAAATCCGTTTTTATCTATAACTCGAGTCCTAAACATCGCCTCTATAATGTTCCGATGAGCGGGTTAACTATAAATTAGGCATGTCCTGGCGTCTTATTACCTTATAACTCAAGACAAGGGTGTGGTAGAATCTAATTATCGCTTGAATCTATAAGCTTTGGCCGGCTGTTCCAACACGTACTTTGTCTTTCCACCAGGGTTTAATTATAACTTTAAAAATCATTATCACTGATAATCTACACACTTTGCAATGATTGTCTAATCAACAAATTTATATTTTTTAAATGGAAACTTGACAAAAAAGAGTGTTTCATTTATAACACGCTTTAACTATGTGCTTATATAATGGCAAAAACATTAATTTACTAATATAGCAAAAAACAATTTTTACATTTGAAAAATCTCGTGTTCATCAATCATCTCTAAATTAATGTAAGCGCATTTTTATGCCTAAAATAACAAGTGTTTTTTAAAATCTGGCCATGTCTAATGAGTTTGTGTAAACGAACTATACTTTTTTAAACCATTGCATCTTCAAATGTCAAAAAAATTACTAAATTTTTCAACTTTATTTTTGAATTTAAGATGGTTTTCTGACAAGAACAGAAAATTTTTGTGAAGAAATTTTATTTTCGTAACGGCCACCGAGTTGATAGTGAATGGTGAATTATTGAGTCATTTTTTTTAATGGAACATTGACTGCTGCATGATACCCAGAGGAGATTTTGCATAGTTTTATGACGATAAAATTGTGAACGAGTACTTTCAGCAAGTTTATTTTGTCCTTTGTGATAACACTACAAGTGCTTTTAATTCAATCTCATTAACGTGTTAAACTATCAATTTATTAAATTAAAAATGAGGCTAGGTTCAAAATGTCGAATTGATAACTGTCAGTTTGATTTGATGGTAAAGGTACGTTTACAGTTCAAAATGAAACATTTACGGCAAACTGTGAAAAACTCATTATATATATACTTCTATATCATGCTTATATAACAAAAAACGTTATAAATAATTATAACGGGTTTTTAAAAGTGATTTTAAGGACGCAGTTGTCGTAGGAAGTGTGCCGCCTTTTCCACTTTGTAGACATTACAATGAAAGTCTCATCACATTAATAACCAGCGAAAACTGTCAAATTATAGTATACATAACATTTCAACACGGCGGTATTTTTAAAATTTACAGCCAACTGCGTCCTTAGAACCATTAATAGAAACCTTGCAGTATGATGTTAAAAAGCAAAAAACTTATTTATTAATTTAGTTAATTATTTCTTTTTGTTAAATGTACAATAGGCGCCGGTTAATATGATCACGACGGGTTTTAAGCGATTTGATAATATTAACCAACTGATAACAATTATTGAAGTACCTTATAAGTAAATACAATTAATTAACAAAAATTTATTAATATGTATTGCATATTGCATATAGTAAGAATGAGTATAAAACACAAAAATAATAACGATAAACCTACACAAATAAAAATTAATTTATAAACAAAAAAAGAGAGACTTTCTCTCATTTCTCTTTTTTTTCTTAATGTTACGTTTTTTCTTTTGGGAGCAGACGACATTTTCACTTGCGAGTTAAAAAAGAAATAGACAATGAATAATTATGTACTGTGACTGCTGACTTCAATCAATTTCGACCAAGTTACAACAAATAACACATTGTATTTTATGGAATGGTATAAAAATAATAACATTAAGCAGAAGTTAATTACATTAAACAAAAAAATTTACATAAAGTAGAATATAACAGGACTTCACATTTTTGGTTACAATAACCAATTGATAACAATAACCGCGAATACATTAACCGGCGCCCACTGTATCAATTTAATTTGCGCTTGTACCGACAACGGTAGGTTTAAAGTACCTACAGCTTCCTAGCAGTTTATTAATTAACTGATGTCTGCACAAACCCGCATTTATAAATTTAAATACTTTTTTCTTCTTTAGATAAAATCTATACATTATTAAAGATATATGTATTAACAAAAAAATTTCATATTATACAGTTTTAAAATTAGCCAAAACGTTTCAGCTAAAAAAATAATTACAGCTAATTTAATCTTAGTCGATTGAGTCTCTTGATCTTGAAATATGTATGAGTTTATAGATACTTTTTGATTATTTTGATCTTTTAGCAAATTACTGAGACGGGTTGAATAATCATATGTCTTAGATGTGTTTTAGTTTTTTTAAAAAAAGTTATTGTTTAAAAAAGCAACTTTGCTGTTTAGCTTTGTAAGTTGTTTTTGGCTTGAATGTTTGGTGAATATTTGAGTTCCAAGGCAATTTTATTCAGAATAGAAGCATAATTGTATAAACTAATTACAAATTTTTAAATCTTCTCGTATATAATCTTCAAGACATGTATGTAGTCTTCTAAAGAGATGTGAAATAATTAAAAAGTTTCAGCTTTACCGTTTTTGGTTAGTTCTATCTTTCAGAATACTGCTGAAACGGGTTCAGAATACAATTGTTTTCGTTGAGAAAATATATTGCATAAAACACAGGAATGCATACCATTATATGTATAGCACTATCTTTCCCACCGAGAGATAGCGCTAGGCCTATATTCTTACTCATTTTGAAAATGAGATTTATACATAAATGGAGTTACATAATTTAATGGCAGTTTATAAAATCAAAGGAAGCGTATTTAATCATTTATAAAAAATAAAAAAGTACAAATAAATAACACATTCAAAAACATTATTAAAAAACTTAGTACTTGATTAATAAACAACTAAAATCCACATTTTAAATTGAGTTCTAAAAGTTTAATTGAATATTTAAATAATTAAAATAAATAAGCTTGTTACATCATTAGTAGAATTTAAAAACATCAAACTAACAAAAAATTTAAATATTTTTTAAGTAATCATTTATATTCTGTTGCATGATTGTTTTTTAAATTTAGATTGTAACATTTTTTATTCTTAACCATAACAAGTTTGATTTTTAGTATATTCATTATTGGTTTAAAATTTGCTAAAGCTAATTATTTTGACAATCTTTAAAAGATCTTGTGGAAAATTGGTTATTTTAAATTTAGTTCTATTCTGAGTCTTATTTCAGTTGTACTTTTTGAGAAAAAAATCATTTTTTGTAATCAGCTTGGTTTAACATTTTAGAGAAGGAAATTAATCTTTTTGGTCTAGTGATATAAGAAAAAATTATCATGATTTTAATTTTTATTACTTTCATGAATAAAAAAACTTGATAAAAAGCTTTAGAAGAACATCAATAAACTTCTAATACTGAAAACGTTTTAGATTTTTTCGTTTGGACTAATTTTATAGTAGCATTAATAAATTTTCAAAATGACGGCTTTATTAGTCTTTGCAAAAAAATGTAATTCTTTATGTAGTTAACCAATTGTTTTCAAGGTCAAGAGAAAGCACACCTACTAGTTGTTTTTATAAAAAAATTTAATTTTTAAAATTTTAGAAAAATATTTTACAAAAACTGTAAATTTCAAAATAAATAATATCTATACTTGACTTGAAGCAGTAAAATACCCGGCGCAAAGTCCCTCTCTAATTCACGCAAAATTTACTGTCAATTGCATTTTATTAAACCTAAATTATATCTCAATTAACGAATAATATTAGATTCTTCTATTACTAATTTTCTTGTAACATTGTTTTTAGCTAACATTAATTGAAATGTCACAAAGTCCTTGCTACCACAAATACATTTGTTTTATTTTTTCAATTTTCAAAAATGTCTAAATGTGAATTATGTTGTTTGTATTAAGTTATTAGTATAATAATTTTGCACCTATTATTATCTGTTTTTTTAAATAAATTAAAAAACAATATCTTTTTACCACATAAAATATAACGAGTTGTAAAAAATGACATTAAAATTCAAAGTTTTGTCAACAAACGTATAATTTAAATTTGTACTACCAACTCTTCAAACATTTTAAAATAAAATAAATTATTCAATATTAATTGATATCAAATGATCTCAAGGATTACTCAACTTAAAAACAGATTTCAGAGTGAACTTCATAGCAACTTATATTTTTATTTAGATATTCACTCATATTTATAGCACATTACTCCAAAATAATAAACATACTTGTGCCAAATATATAAAAAAGTTAGGTTGTGTTGTGCTGCTAGAATTTGGTAGATTTTTTTTTCTACATAAAATTTTGCGAGACATTTTATTTTATACACTAATTGCGTGTGATCGCAAAGCCTAGTTTAGATTAACATCTAACTTTTCATTAATTTGATAGATAATTATAAAATTCATGTCTTAAGATAGTTGATATTGAGCTTATTAATGTTGTTTGGGATGTACAAGTTGAGAGAATAGAAGCTTATTAAAGGTTTCTTGAGAGACCCAGTTCCGGTTTGTGGTGGTCAGGCCACCTTAAACCAACACTTCCATGAAGGCGGAAACTTCTCTAACTACATGCAAACTTCGTTCCTTTGACAATGACATTAACTTGATATCTGACACTAATTAAGCACAAAGTTTGTAATCTTGGCAAACCAACAATAATTTTGAGTTGGTTGTTTTGGAGAGATTCAGCTTTTTTGATAGGTTTTAAAAAATGACCGCACACGTTGTACATATCTTGTGAAATAACCATTTGAAAAATTGGCACGTATGGAGGTACTTGTTTCCGAATTAAATTGGTTGATAAATAACATTTGGGTCGGATTTCTGTGCATGCCGGTGACAGGAGGACACCTGACGTTGCCTTTAACATTACTCTCTATCATATATTATACCTGCTCGTCTTGCAGGTTCGTGATTCAAATCGGTTTTTCTTCATCTAAAAACGTTCATCAAATTCTTAAATAAACAAAACAATACAATTTTAAAATTTGCTTTAAACTTTTTCATGTGTCATTGTTAAGCTTCACAGTAAATATGAATACAAAAAGAAACTTATTTTCCCACACTGATAATGATTCAAAACAATTAAAAATAGCTGCATTATAATCAATATCAAAACTTTCACAAAAGTGCTTAGATATTTTAATTTATCTAGTGTAGGTTTACAAAAAAAAGTTAAGCTAATATTAAGTTAGTTATTAAATTTAAAATCAAGGTGTTAGAGTAGATGCTATTTTATTTTAACTTTTCGTGCACTGCTTCGTCATTTTATCAGCTTCTGAAAACACTCACATTATTAAACATTGCAGTATTTTACAGTGTGCCATGTTTTAATTTTTTAAGCAACGTTTATGTAATGATAAACTAAAAGATTTAGTAAATTTTAAAACAAAAAAAGAAAATAATTTTTAGAAAAAACTGCTAAGGCATTTTGTTACTCTTCATTGTTTGTAGCTGACTTAACTATGTTGATAACTCTTTGCATTTTGGCTATTGAATTCATCTAATTAAATTTCAGAAGCTTGTTCACATATATATTATCTTTTCTAAAGAAAAAGAATTATGTTAATTTTTTTGAACGTTTTGTTAAAGAATTTTTTTTCTTGTTTTTGTAAAGACAATGTTTAACTATTTGACACTATGTTGCGGCAGTCATTTTCTCTGCAGTAGGTCAAGACTGAGTTTTCAAACAAGAATTTTGTTTCGATTGTCAATTGCTTTCAAACAAATGAGACAAAGCAAGAAAACTTATTGTTTAGAAACAAAATCTAGCTTCTAAGTTCAGACACGGCCAAACAATATAGCTAATGACGTCATTGACGCTGTAGTCACTTAATTTTTTTTTAAAAAACTATTCAAAGCTTAAGAAATTTAAGTACTAATGTTTTAATATCAAGAACGCATACACTAAAAAAAAAATTAAAATTTAATCAAGCAATTTAAGAAAAAGGATATACTATCCTAAAAACGCTGTTCCAGTAAAACCCAAATAAGCTTTGCGTCATCACAAATTATTTTTTGCTTTTAGAAGGTTCTGTACCTGAAGCCCCATACTCATAATCAACCAAAAATTCAGTTAGCGTTGCATGACATAAAAAAAAATTTTTTTTTTGTTGAGTGAATGATGGAAAATAGTTGATGATAGAATATAAAAACAGTAAAATATTTTGCTCAAAAAAATAAAATTTGTCTATAACAATTTCAGCCAAATGTTGAACCGCTTTTAAAATAAAAACCGAAAACAAAGCTTAAGGATTTTAAGGTAGTAAGATTTATGTTGAGGTATGTAATTAACAAGGCCCATCATCATGACAGCTATTGGCCGTTACAGAATTTCGAAAAAATATTTTTTTAGTAAAAAGTCGACGGCCATCAGTTTGGGAAAAAAAACTACAAAACTTTTACAAAAAAAAAGCTAGTTTTGTATTTTTCCTGGTGACTTTTTTATAAGACGAATTTGAAAGTGCCAGGTAGGTTTGGTAGAATACAATTTTTCTTAGATTAAAGCACTTTTATCTATGTTCGATGCGCAGTGGTACAGTGAGAGATAAAAACGTTTGTGTTGCTAAGGGACGACACAGTTTGGCTACATCCATCGGCGTAAGATTAACATAATTAAGAGTTCGTACATCTAAAGATTCATTTCTAAGAGTATTTGAGCTTTAGTACTACAGTAAACGCGAATAAAAAAAGACCTCATCAATAAATTTGTGCCAGAAAATAATATGAAGGCTCACAGATGGGTGTGGAATCCGTTTTTATTATTTTGCAAACAAGAAGATAATCATATTTGAAAGATACAGCAACGAAGCAGTTAAACGACATTCTAAATGATTAGGCAGGTTATAATCAGAATATAGTATCAAAGCAGTCCAAAGAATTCTGCAAATAACTCTTTTTGGATAAACGCAAACTTGATGATATCCTATAACATATAATAATTATTGTGCCTGTAAAAATAAAAGTTTCAAATTAAAAATGTTTTAAGAATTAATTGCTTAGTTATACAGACAACCTTATCTGTGTCGAATAAACCTCTAGGGGTTTATTTAGAAGTTTAATAAATTCCTAGATTAATCTAATATGTAAATAATGTAAAAAGTTAAGATTTTAGTGGTCATTGTTATGAATAATGTATATTTTATAACTGTAAGGCAAATTTTAGTTTTACTGTTTTCTCTAAAATCTTGTCTGTTCGGTTTAATTTGGGCTTATGCTATATTTTTTAATAAATTTGATAAAATCTTTTATAATAATTAAAAATTGAAAGATAAAACAAGTTTTTTCATTCTGTGGCAATTAATTATTTAAAATTCATAGTGACGAGTTATTGTTTCTGCCGGTCAGAGTACTTTGGTATGTAATTAATTATATTTTTTTCTTTGTAAAGTTTTTAAAGAATATGTTCAATATTGACTGAATTTGTAGAAATATGTATAACATTTATTTCTTTAAACTGTCATAATTTTTATCTGAATTTTTTGCGGTAGCTCATTTTTAATTAATTTCACTTAAATCTTGATAAAAAGTGGTTATTTTTTATACTGTATTGATAACACGTTTTGGCGGAATCTGCTCAGACTTTCCTAAAAACTAGATAAAAAGTGCTATTGTGTTTGGTCAGTTAGCACACAGATGGCTGTATCGTGACTTTCTGTGTAAAAAGCTTGCGGCAAGCATCAGCGGCGGCGGCAGCGGCACCGACTTTTGGTTAGAAAGCACGTACGTTCGCGATATTATAGGGATAGAGTGTAGAGTTTGGCTTGCTTGCACATACCGTTCGTTGTGGCTCCCCGCTGTTTGTTTACAGAATCGATTTTGCTTTTCGCCCTTATTGAATAGTTTCCGCGGCTATTTCACTCATCCTTCCATTTTATTAATTCTCCGCTGCTGTTTGTATTACATTTTCGGTCTTCTTTTCTTTGAATCCTGGAAGCAGCACACGTACGTATAAATTTATTACAATTCAACCCGTTCCAAACTTAATTTCATTAGGCTGCATTGTTTAAAATTGAAAGCTGGGGGAGAGAGATTAGTTAATTTATCATGTAATTTCCTGAATTTCCCTATTTTACAGTAGAAAGGTTTTGTGCTCCTCAATCAAATTATGCTCTGCCAGAAATATTAGGCGTACGGACTTTGTACTCTCTCTACCTTGATGAATTATGGCACACAGAAAGATAACGACAACAAAGGAAGTTTTTGATTAGAGGTTGATAATTATTTGCTCCATTTGCCAGAAAACATTAAAAGTTATAATACAAAAAGAAATAAGCAATGATACTGCTAGGACATGACAGTATAAAAGTTGAATTTAAAAAAACTCTTAAATATCGACTTTTGCATCGACGATAAATTATATCTTCATTAACAGCATAAAATGTAATTGGTTATCTGAGAACAATCAATATTCAATAAAAATCTAAACTCAATAATAAGATTACCAAATATGTTTCTCTTGTTTTCAGACATACTGAGACAATGCATCACTTTTCATTGTTTTATATAAGACTTAAGAAACTTATGGAAGAGTCTTTTCATTGAAACATTAGAAAATTCTGCAATTGTATGAGAAAGATCTTTTCTTGTTGGTAATAAACTCCTCAAGAACGTGCAGTTGGCTGCCAGACAATAATTGCCTTTTGGTGTTATTTTTCTCACAACAATGCAAGGGTTTATATGCTTCTGTATAGTTACGAAAAAACAGAAGCTTTATAATACCTACTTTTATAGGTTGTGCTTTATAGCACTTGCAGGGAGGACTTCCGCATTTTTTGTCTTCTAGTTGAACGTTTTTTTTAGGAGATTTATAATCATAAATATGTAATGTTATCTTTCATCACAATTGAATCATCTGATAGTGCACGGCACAAACTACTTTTTTCAGGAATGCTTGGAAAATTTTGAAATTGACAATTTTTCCAAATTGTTTGACAGTCTTATTAGAAAATGTAATTTTTTTAATAAAATTTTTTAACACTTTATTTTATGACAGCAATAACAGTAGACTTTTGTTATTAACATTCTGCTTCGAAATAACGGATAAAGGAGCCGATAAAATGCCCGTTTGCTATTATCAAAAGATAAATAATATTACATCATACCGTAGTATCTGATCGAAAAAATAGCTATAAGATTTAAACGGAATGACGAATGTGCTAGATCGAGCACATGCGTCAATAGTTTTTTGATTGTCAATATTTATTTTCATACTTCAGCAAATGATTTTGAGTGTCTTTTGATAAATGATGCTGTTTATTATTACCACAAGTAATTAATATTTTATTATTATTTACATATGTGATTAATAGTAATGAGATTTATATTAACGTGTATCTTTCAAAACTCAAATTATTTCTACTTTAACAATCATATTGGATTTAGTAACAAATACATATAAGTAAATATGTGACGTTTTAAATCATTCTAGTTTCTTTGTTGAACTGTTGGTTGAAATAAAAAAAAAAGCAAACATTAAAGTAATACAGGTAAGTACGTGTATATCATAAGTTCTGAACTTATTTTGACCGTCGTCACAAGTAATGGCAGGTCAGGTGAGTAATGGTTACCTGCCATTACTCGTGAGTCTTGCTACGCTTGTCTTGCAAGCTTTCATTATAGTGGTTTCTAGCGGTTATTATTTGGTCATTAAATGATGTACTCTGTACTGTGAGAAAAATGTTGGTAGGCAGACAAGCAAATTTTATCATTTTTATGTTTGCTATAAAAATAGCGATTTTTAAAGCAACATTTGTCACAAAAGATCGTGTTTTTTTGCTGTTGGGGTGTATGTATATTGATAAGCAAAGAAGAAAAAACGGTAGAAAAAGCGGAAAGCCTCGTATAAACGTCAGGTGTAGACAAAAGAAAGTACTGGTGAACAACATTAGAAACGTAATAATTCAAATTTCAAATGAAATTGTTGAAATGTTTAACAATTTTTTTTGCTTTAAGAGTTCTTCTGTCATTAAAGAAACTTGAATTACAAATTATGAAACATTATTCAAATCAAAACCAATATTGTGGCCGGTATCGAATTGATGTTTAGCTAATAAAAACGGTGCTTATAAGCCCGATTTTATGCTTTTTATATAACCTTTTATGATAAGAAATTTAAAGTTTTTTTTCCGTTTTCTTCAACGCAAACTTTTCTGCAAAAGCACAAAAATTTATAGACAGTTTTTAAATTACAAAGTGTCAAATTTATTTTTAGAAGATGGTAAAATTTCTAAAACTTTTAAAGGTGTTTTGAAAACCGACCTCAATCCTTGTTTACAAAGAATTTTTCCGATTTGATTTGTAACCCTGTTAACTAATGTAGAAGTTTTCTATGTATAACAACACGAAAAACCTGCTGGACAGACGATTTACCAGAAAATTCAAAAATGAAGGAAAACCTTGATTCTCACTTTTTAGTATCTTTATTTAAGTCATTTAAATGGTTTGAAAACGCTTTTATCGTGAGATCAAATGATAAAAGAGTCAGTGTCATACTTTAGAATTGCTTCAAAGATTCTATGCAATGACAAGTGACAAAAAGGTTTCTATTGGAGTGCTTAAAACATATTTTTGCAATTTGCCTCCATTTTGATACTCTAATAGACTCATTAGAGAACGCTACGTCATAGGTTTCGGTGCGGTTATAAGCCATTAGAGCACCCAACTTTTTTTTCTAAAAATTTTTTACGTTGGTAAAGCTTAATTTGGCTTTTTACCTATCTGGCAATAATATTGTGAATTAAATTTTGAAATTGCAATTTATATGGCATATAATGATGTAAATAATAAGTGCACTGGTCTGGGAAGAACAACCGCTTCCAATAAAGCAAAAGTCACAGTTTATATGTCACTTAACCTAAACTTAACCTAAAAAAGTAGGTATCTTGCAATAATAATAATAACCAAAATAATTTTGGCTATTTCACGGATTTCGCGAGGCCTACATGTAAAGTTTTCTTCTATTTTTGCAATTTGGAGCTGACAGAATTTTTGGATAAAACATAAGAAAAAACAAATAGATAAAAAATTTCTTTTAAAATCAAGATATTGCCAACCTACTCCAAAAATCCCTAAATTAATCAAATTAAAAAACAATGTTCAAAAACAGCATAAAAAGGGCAAATTACAAAAAATTAAAAAAAAAACTCGTTTTATAAGACCTTAAAGCACTTATTCTTTAAAAAAAACTCGTGGCTTTGCCATTCGTTTTTTAAACATGAATGCGTGCTTTAATACATGTCTTATGAAACTTGTTTTTTAATACACTATTATAGAATTGGTTGTAAAAAAGAAAAAATTTTGATGATAAACATTTTTTTGTTAGGACTCCTAAGATTAAAGAAAAGTCATCTTCAGATAATAACTGTTTGATAATAGATACTGATTCTAAAACCAAATTTTTTTGTAGAAACAAATACTACATCAAAACTAACCCGTAATTCTAAAGACCATAGAGAAAAAAATTATGAAACATATAAGATGTTTTTCAAAGTTGGCTTGAAGCTTATAAAGTGCTAAAAAAGTGTTTTTTTTTATAAAATGCGTTTGCTTTAAGAACAACATGATCAAGTTTATACAAATTATTGAAAGAACTTGCAATCTTATATCACAAGGTTTAACTTGTACGATGCTTTTACAATTTGAACTTTTTTGTTTCTTGATTGGTAACTTTTCATTACCCAGTCTCCAAAATTAATCAAATCCGTTTCTACATTATGTTGTTTTTAAAGTGAAGACTGCAAAATGATCACAGCTCTTTATTTTCAAAATTGTTAAATTATCATTGTATTTGTAAAATTATTACTATATCAATTATTATTGTTAGCATGAGACTCAATCTGTCAAAAATATTACAAAACAATAGCATAAGCTATAACCGCAGCTTTTAATTTTATAGTTATTTTAAATAAGAATTATTTTGAGAAGCACATTATAATCTGCCAATCATAGTCTAAAAAAATAGAACCGAAAAATCTATAAAATTGGTAATACCTCTTAATATAAATGACGTGCAACGGATTTAGTTTTGTATAAAACACAGATATAATTTAAAACTATAATAGAGAACGACTAAGGTTTACGGGTTTTAACCGGTTCAATTGAAAAACTTTTTTTTTTAATTTAGACTTAAAAATTATAAAATTTACATATTTTCAAAAAATATAGTTTGTTGCAGACAAAACCGCACTTCGACTAGATTTAAAAACTAAGTTGCATCTTTTATTACAATAGAGGTCAAAAACTTCAAGAATAACCCCGATGGAACCGTAAAAACGTTTCTAGATATATTAGCAAAAGATTATTTTTAACAGCAGTAGCTTTGATCAAAATTGATTAGATCAGTTAGGTTTTGTGTACTTCCAAACAGAAATTGAACACTACAAAAATACATTAATTTTAACCTGTTAAAAATTTAAATAATAAAATTAGTAATATTATTTGTCAAATAAAAATTGCAAACGTTTTGTTTGAAGTGCTCATATCTTTTTCAATAGCTAAATGATATTTTCTGTGAAACGATCTTAGCAGGATAACAGCTGTTATAATTTCTAATACACAATTGGTTTTCTTTTGCAGATCAATTGTGATGGTACATTATTTTTGAAACATTTAGTTTTATCAGCTAAAATTGTTTATAATATAACGCCATTATGAATTGAAAAAGATTATTTATTAGTTGTATCATTAAATAATTTTATTCTGAAGTATTTATTCAGGTTGATAAAATCAGCTTTCTGATGCGATGTGAAATTGCATGCGTGTAACGGCTTAATTTCTCACGCCGACGTTATTAAGACATCGTATAACTGTGGCACCCCGCAGCAATATAAGTTATAAGACCTTATAGCAACCCCTTTCCCTCATGTTATTACTGGTTTAAGGTAGTTGTTATTTAGTGCGGTGCAATAACGTTAAACACAACACAACATAGTCATCTCGCCAGAAGCCTTATATTTATACGAGAAACACGCGCTTTATGTAAACAAATGTCTCATTTACTGCATCATGAGAATTTACGATAAACGCGTATAACTGCCCTGTTTGGGTCTTTATGGTTCAAAACCCAAACTGTTGAAATTTATTTATAACGATTTTTTAAATCTATTAATAAATTGGAAAGGATTATCTCGCTTTAGAATAGAGATTAAGTGTGTTAGAGCAAAGGGTTAAGCAGCTCGGCGGTTTTAGAACGCTGTTTCTTAAGCTTTTTAAGACCGTCGTTCATCTTAAAAATACCCCATATTGACAAACGGTGATACGGTGTTTTAAAACATGAGAAACCAACATTAGCAGCATATCTATCTAAAAAAGGAAAAAGTAAAAAGTAAAGTGCTGTAACTATCTAAATTATATTGAAGTTTCTAAACTTTTTTTTATAATCCGGCATTTAAGTGGTGATTTATATAATTTTTTACGTCATGCGCTTGAAATAATTAAGTACTCAAATAATATTTTTTGTCTATTTACCAAAATAAAATACATTTTGGTATCTGCCCCAAAATGCGCCTTGCAAAATGAACGGTTCCGGTCTTGTGATACATTTTTTACAGAAAGTTGTAATTACAAAGACTTTTTTTAAATGAAATTGGTTTAATCTCTCCATTTTCATCAGCAATCAACTCTACAATTCTTTTTTGATACTCACTTTTAGATTCTTTTTTAATTGCAGAATGCTTTGATTTTAAATATTTTTGTTTGATTTCTTAGCTTCTCAAGTTTGGTCACTTACTTCAATTGGAAATACTTACATTTGATAGATAAAGAGTTTATAAAAAAACAGCCAAGCTTTTGTAATGTGCATCTAAATAGCAATATTACTGCCATGACACACGTACTTTGTTTACATTCCTGCGAATGATAAGTTGCAACTGACAGTTTGGCCTAATGTGTAACAAAAATTGTTAGATTTATCATGCGTTAATAAATTAAAGTTTTTAATAAATATTTTAATGTACATAAATAAGTCTTATAAATAATACTTTATTAACGCAAATAGCTAATTGCGTAAAATTAATTATTGTCGATAGAGAGAGAGAGAGAGAGAGAGAGAGAGAGAGAGAGAGAGAGAGTGGGGTCTCTCTTTAAAATCTTTAATGAATTTTGAGCTTACATCACACATCTTTGCTTACAAAATTATAAATTTTTTTTATGTGTTATTATAAAATAAACTTCTTTGATTAACTTAATAGAGAGCGTGTTGTAAATTTTGGCGCACGTGAGCGACTGCAACTTTTACTTATACTTTATACTTGCTCATAATATTTTAATTTTATTTAATCTAAAAAGCTTATTTCCTTATATCTTTTTCTCTTTTGATACAACTTTACATAACTTGATTTTAATTTTTTGTGTAATTTTTGGCTGAATTTTTAGAAATTTTACTTTTGACCGTTTTGCGAACATATTTTATAAACTTTGGTACACATTTAATATAGACATCTGGGCGCCGCTGAACTCATGAAAATTCATAAATAGTAACGCAAATGCTCTTAACAAAAATAACGGTTTTTTTTCCGCTCTTTAGTAGGATTATTGAGAAATACCTACAAAAATTTAATAATTTAGTTTTAATCATCTTCTGAGGTGGTTGAAAAAGCTCTCAAAATTTAATAAACAAATTTTTTAGCAAGTGGCAAAACTATGTGAATAGGTTATTGTGCTAAAGATTTTAAACCAATCAATTAATCTAATGACACTGTAAGATATCAAAAATCTAAAGTTGTAATAAATTTTAACAACAAAATAATTAAAATTAAAAGCTTAAAAATAAAAAAAATAAAATGGCAAAGATAAATGATGGTAAAAACAAAAGAGAAACAAAGATGAGTCTAATTTCGAAACCAATGAAATATTATAAAAAATGTTGAAGCGGCATTAAATAAACAAACAAGCAGATATTAAGCTCTCGTGTAGAAAAACTCATAAATATTGACCAAAGAGTATATATATAGTGCTGGCTGAGACAATAGAGTAGAACAAGTCAGAAGATCAACACAGTACTCATAGAGTTTAATGTTTGGCACCGGCGCAAAATTATTTAGATAATTACATGAGTGTGAATTCTTGTAAAATAATATTTTAAGCACAAAAAATAAAAAATTTTTTCGATTTTTAATCGACCATTAAAAAAGTTGTTAAATGTTAAAAAAATGTTAATTCGACTCTACGTTTTTATTGATTTATACCCCAAAGCTTTTTTGACTGGAAAAACCGATTTTGATGATTCTTAGATGCTTTATTTAATAGCTGATGGCTACCATGTGGTCCCATACAAATTTGTTCGGAAAAGTAGTTTTTAAGTTATTCTTATTAATGTTTTTTTTCACATATATTTTTGACACTTACAATAATGATTATAAAAGTAAGTGGGAACTTAAAAAAAATCAATTTTAAATGCATTAAATATTAGTTTATTTGTTTGATTAATTTAGACAAATTAAACAAAAAACAAGTTGAATCGATAAAATAAACAAAATAATCATTAATCATATTGAAATCGGTTTATTAATCTCTTAATTTGTTTAATTAAATTATGTTATAGATTATTGCCTTTCAGCTCTGCTTTTTTTTCAAAAGTTTTTTCTATTATTAAAAACTTTTAATTTTTTATCTTATTAAGTTTTACTCATAAGCTTAGGTCATGTAAAAGCCTATGGGGTTGTTATATTTTAAATAAGATTGTTTTGATTTATTTTGTCTAATTTTAAACTTTTGAGTTTGTTAGGTTCTAAGAAGTTTACAAAAACTAGCACTGTAACGATTCAATTGTAGTGCAAATTATATTTACTTTTTCTATTTATTTAAAAGTCGGTAGAAACAAGCAACTGGCAACAACGTATGAGCGCCGCTGTGTCTATTGATAGATTAATTATAACGAAACTGAGAATATGAAAATTAAAGTACAGCAGCCTCACAAGTGTTATAAAATAAATAGGTTTCTTAGTGCTCTACTGAGAAATAATTGTCTGACGAAGCCGAATAATGCAGGAAATTATGTGAAATGATACCGTGCGAAGCGAAAAACGGAAGGAAAGGGTGTATCATATTCGACAAAAGTCTTCTTCAGTGGTGAGAATGTACAAAATTTAATAAAATATTTTATTTTAAAGGTATTTTAATTTTGCTGTCGGATGCCGACAACGAATATTTATGAGTGAGAAAACCCTAGAGTTATATAATAAAAATTATATACATAGTTTTTATATTTATTGTCGTCGCTAGTCTATCAAGGCCGAGCCATCTCAGTTTTATTAGATAATTTCTGTTCATAAATTTTTCTTGAATTGTTTCATCACGACTTTTTTTTAAAGTTTATTGATTTGTAAATTAAATTAAAGATAATGGTTATGCTTTAACCGACTATATTTTGACGGGTTTATTTTTAAATGTTTTGAAAGGAATGTTTTGATTGGGAACAATTCGTGTTCAGATTGACCATAAAATAATAAACACAGGTTTATATCAAAGATATAGGAAAGGAAGAAAGAAAACTTTTAATTTTAGTTTTTCATTGTTCATTGCTTTTAATAATTTATTATTTTTCAGATGCTGCTCATATTCAAAATGTTGTGTGAAGCAAAATTAATAAAACTAAAAAAATTTTGTTTTTTTTTTTAAAAAAACATTATACTATTAAAACGCTTTTGCAAAATTTTTTACAAATTATTTATTTTTTATAAAAAAAATTGTGTGGCAAGCTTTTGATGTTGTCTTTTAATAGATTGCTAAGTTTAATGACATATTTTGAGCTTTTTAATGGACACCTTATTTTTGCCAACTTAATTTTCATTTTACTATTTCTTGAAATAGATTTAAAAAACAACTAATTTAACATAACTGCTTAATGTATTCAAAATTTAGGAAAGAATGGCAATATCTGTAGAAAATGTTGCTAAAAATGTTGGTAGGAATTGTTGGAAAATCGAAATCGGTTGGGTCGTTTTGTAACTAGAGAGCGACAGACAGATATTTAGATACACGGATACACACTACAAACTGTTTATATCTTTCTATTTTTGAGGGCTTAAAAATAACTGTAGGAAAACACTAGGTTTATTTACACATGTGTTTGTTTATATTTTTGCGATAACTGAATTGAACAACACCCAAATTATTTGTTTTTTTTTGTCAAATGATTTCTGCAAAAACGTACGAGAAAATAGCGTACACACTAAAACACAAAGCTTTTGGTGAATCGAGCCGGCTTTCAAGAGGCTTCTACACACAAAAATCATGCATGAACTTCTACGTCCTGACTTGAGCATTTGAGCATAAACTTAATCTGTGCCCTATATTGACAATTTTTTGATGTACTTATCTAATTACTTATATGTTGCTCCTTTTTAGAAAAAAAAATTATAAGAATTGAAAAAATTTCTTCCAAAATCTGTTTTAATTGTTGTAGATTTTCTAAACAGTTAAGTAAGCACAAATATAGAAAAAACAAGATACAAATATTGCAAAACTTACTTTCTAGATCGGTCATAATTGTTTAGAGTTTTCCAAGCAATTAAGTAAGCACGAGTATAGTTATTGAGTTAATTAGTTCTTAAAGAAATTTTTGATACTTTTATTATATACTTTTTTGAAAATTGTGCATCTTATCAAATAATTTTACATTTTTTCAATTTGGTGGTGGTGTTTGCTGCTTGGTACACACATTCTCTATATAGTTAACATCATAAATTATAGACCTTGATTCTATAAGAAGAACTTGGTTGGGGCAGATAAAGTGATGATTTTGCATGTATTAATGTATGTCGCTTGCGCTAACTGTACAGAGTGTTTCATTGGCTGAGGTATCCCTCATAATTGTATCTAAATATAAAGATAATAACATTATTTTTTGAATACTTATACATATTTTAGACCGCTACACATTGAGTGAGTTGACTTTGTTGACATTATTGTAATTAGCGCATAAAATTAATAAAATGCAATTATTTACTTCATATTTTGCAACAATTCAAAAACTACAAAAAAAGATTTTACAAGCAATTCTGTCATTATTAGGTAGCCACAACATTGACAGGGGTAAAACAGCTTTATGAAAGATACTACTTATGACGTATCTTTAGGTTGCTATCGAATTTGAGCTTGAAGTACTAAAAAAACGTACTTTCATTTTCAAAGAGTCATTTCAAAGAACCACATGCAATATGCGATATTGTTTTGCAAGCATTTGCGACGGAAGCAGATCAAATAATTTGCCCCCGATCGTAAATAAAGGATCCTACCCCTGTCAATGTTGTAACTACCTATTAATAACAGAATTGCCCCTAAATTATAATAATTTTAACAAAATTATCTCACTAAATGTGTAGCGGTTTAAAATATGTTGTATAGGTATTCAAAAAATTATGTTATTATTTTATATTTAGACACAATTATGAGCGATACCACAACGGATGAACCACACTGTACAAGGCAAGGAGCAGCACTTTATTACAAGACAATTATAAAACAATTTTTTTTACAAAAATTGAAAGAATTAACTTTTATTTTGCTGTTAAAAAAGATACTGAATACAACTAAGTGTTCTATCGATCCTATACAAAAATTAATTATTGAAAATATAGTGCGCAATGGAATTAACATTAATATTTATAACGATTAACTATCACGTGTAATAATTTTTATTATTCTTCATGTCATGATTTTTTCAATTGTGCAAGATGATATTAATAACAAAATGATCAAGCTAGCTTATGATAATATCATGGGCATTAATTATCATTCAGCAGCCGAAGGCCGAACCCATTTTCTACAAATCAAAATTTCAATAAAACTCACATAAAACCATTATGAGTGATGTGTTGTGGTGCTGTGGACTCT
This sequence comes from Lagria hirta, assembly GCA_947359425.1. Taxonomy (NCBI): domain Eukaryota; kingdom Metazoa; phylum Arthropoda; class Insecta; order Coleoptera; family Tenebrionidae; genus Lagria; species Lagria hirta. The sequence goes on from OX375794.1 coordinate 34,038,652, forward strand.
TTGCATGCATAATACACACATTGTAGGACATCTATCACTGACATGACGGCATTAATATTAACTTGTATAGCTAATACTTCAGATATGATCCACTTATTATTATGTAACAACAAGCTTAATAGTATACAATAAAGAGAAGACTTGTAGATCAATTTTTATACGATAAAAACTCTGGCATTTTTGGTTATTTTATAATACACACATTATACAATCAAAAAAGTAATAACATATTATAAAAGTTATAATAAATTTATATTAGTTAATCTGTTTAAACTTGATAACATTAGTCGAATTTGTTTGTAGGAAGGTAGCAGCAGATGGTTGTTTCAAAACATTTTTAACTTCTATTTATGCAAACATATATTTTTATAACAACCTATTAATGCAAAATACATTAATGTAAGTATATATTTTTTTGAATGGTTAAACACTTTGGAAGTGGGATATCGTCACAGTCATCTGGTGAATTAAAGATAACTTTGGCATTTGATTGGTTCTAGATTTTATTGGCAGTTGAATAAGAAATTTGTGTACACTTTATTATCGGCACCATGTAGCTTAAACAGTATATCTTAAACAAATAAATATGTAAAAACATTGAATTAGAAATTACAAAAATATGTGAGGAGAGAAAGTGGTAAAAGAAAATATTCCTTTAAACATCTACGGGGGCCCTAATTCGACTGTATGTTTTTCTGAGTGAACGTTTTTTTCTAAAGATTAATTGAATCCATTTTATTTTGTGCAAGATAAATAGTTGTGTAAATCACGACAGTAGAGTAATCCACGAATTTTTAAAATCTGTCAAGGTTTAAGATTTTCAATTGGCGGTAATAATCTGTAACTACTTTTGAGATAGTGATTGATTATAAGGTAAACGTTGTGTAGGATAAAAATAATGTGTAAACCACGGTAGCAAAGTAATTTTTCTGGCCTTGAAAAGTGGACAGCCTCGCCTTTGGCTCCTGTGTCTATATTTTCTTTCGGTCTGGAAAAATAGCACTTTGCCGCCTAGGTATAGGTACAATATACTATTTAATCAATATTTTTATGTATAAGTATCTGTTCATTTCTTATTGCACATTTTTGCTTGATAAGTTAATATAATTTTTTTGTAATATATCTTACACCAAGATACGCTCATTATCAAAATTTTTTACACGCGTTAGTTTTTTAAAAATTAAAAGATCTTATGAAAAACAATTTTTTATTTTATAAATTTTTTTTGGAAAAATATTTCTTTCTGTTATGAGATGAGGAAAGACTTTTCTAATACTGCATCAATAATAATTAAGAGCTTGAATCGCTTCAAATAAAACTTTGTTGTTTTAACAATCTTAAAATACCAATTTTTTTCAGCTTATTTACTGTTAGCAAACTTACTGCTATTTTTAAGCAAGATAAATAACAGAAAATATAACAAATATAATAATAATAGTGGTCAATCTAGACATAGAAATAGTGATCAAATTAAGAACCAAAAATCCGACAAAGCCAAATTTTAGTGGAGATCTTGGACTTACTTCAAAAAATAAAAATCAAAAATTCCCATCAATCCCATGTGCGCTCATAAAGTTATGCGGAGTCAAAGGTCAAAATTTCAGGTTTTTTTATTTTTTTCGAAAACGGTAAGTTTTATCAAAAAACTATTTTAGAATAAAGTTGTAGATCTTAAGATCTTCTATAAAAATACAATTTTTCCTTCAAGTATTATCATTCCTGAGATATTGTCACAATAAGAGGCACGTTCTACATAATGTGGACACATTTGCACACCACCTGTGAGGTAGTGTACATAGTGTGTTTTTTTTAAAGTGATTTTTTAAGTAGGCCTATTCTAAAAACTCTTATGATGTAATTTTTAGAGACAATCCTTCTTTAACTGCATAAAAATTATTAATAATGATTTTGGTTATTGAATTTAATTTCTGATTTTATTTGATATTTCAATCTGATTCATACTCTTCTTCATAGTCAACTTCAACAATTATGCCTATTTCGATTTCTTCTTTTTTTCCTTCTTTTTCCTCCTTTTGCTGGTTATTCATAAATTGTTCAAATGAAGATAAATCAGTAGCTTCTTTATCAAAATCACATGAATTTTTAGATAAACCCAAGGCCACTACCAAAATTTGGCTCTGTCGAAATTTTTGTTATTTTAATTGTCTAAATTGACAGGACTACTAGTCACGGTTTTAATAACTAGCTTTGGTTTTATCTCACAAACAATTGAAATGTTATGAAATGTAATGCTGTCGCTTTATGAAAATGAATTAATTAGAATATCTATTTAAAAATTCAATGTTGGTCAGCGATTCGTATCCACTGCGTTTTATAAAAACTATTCATTCTTTTATTAAGCAAATTATCATATCGCACTGTAATGGAATAATAAAGCGGCACCCACTATTATAATATTACACCTGACAAAACGGCCTTGTTCTATGAATCGCGTACGATCAGAACGCATCAATATGGAACAAAACAGTTCCGGTTAATATAAATGTTAGGATATCCGGCCGCCGATAAAAGAATGATTTAATTTTCATAATATACATTGTTGATTTTGTTAATATAGGACAGTTCCACTGATTATAACCAACCCATCAGTTATTGAGAAATGTATTAAGCAATTCTATTCATTTGTAGTATAGTTTTAATGTGTTGAAAATATAATATACTTTGATCAATCCAAGCGTCAAAGACAGATTTCGTATAAATTTGTATCTTTTTATAGCAATATTAAAAAAAATGTGTAGTATAATTGTCAAAACCAAAAATTGACAGAGCGACTACTGTAATAATAGTAGTTACAAAGTCGTTAACTTCTTCTGCAAATGTTAAATCTCAATGCCCGTGCAAAAATGAATAAAATAAGAAAAAACTTTTTTTCTGATATACCCCTACCTTCCTACCTACCTACAATTATTATGATTATATCTACATAATGGACTGAATATAGTTTATAAACCTACTATAGTTTAGCTAAACTTTTAATACGATTACAACTTAGCTTCCTTAAATACTTTACAACAGGCCAACTCCAAATTTGCATAAAACTGGTAGCCAACAGTTTTAAAAAAAGTTGTTAATTCAAAAACGACTTAAGATAGACATACACAATGACCAAAACAATCATTCTAAAAATTAGTTTGTCTTTTATTTTTTTTATCAAAAGTGGTGTTCAGCATTTGAAAAAATAATATTTTGACATTTTTCAATTGTTGGCTTCAAAAAATCTCACTGGGTTTGTGAGACATAAATAACAGTTTCATGTTTCAATATGTTATGTACAAGATTAGCCAAATTCTAAGAAATTAAACTGAAAAAAGAATATTTATATTTCTCAAGTCGTAAAAAAAAGTTAAAAATGTTTTTTAAGATCTTTTGTAACCCCGTTCTTGTGAGACATACGTCAAAAACAGTAGCAGATGTTTTTTGACAGTTTTCCATTTTGAACTTACAATTTAGTGTAAATTCTAAATATAGAATTAAAATATTGTTTCTATTAAAAATAGAATGCTATTGTTTTTAGATATTTTCAGAAGTATCGATATTTTTAAAAAGTTCTAGTTGAAATAGGAAACACTCGACAAGGGCCGTGTGACAAATTTCATATAACTACGTTTTTGAGTAGCCAAAAATTTTCTAACAAGCGTGCTACGTGAATCGCCTTGTATTGTAATAATGTATTCTTATTTTGCATATAATTTTGTCTTTTACATTGTTCTTCAAAAATAAAACTTGTAACTTTTGTTTGGTTTTGTGTATTCTACATACGCTTGACGTAGTTATTTTTTTTAGCATTACCTTTAGTCTGCACAACAAAATATATATTATCTTTGCCCCCAAGATAATATATATATATATTTAAAATTAAAGAAAATATATTTAAAAAAATAGCAATAAATATTTGTTTTATTTTTGAACATGTTTCTGTAAAAAAAATTGATAATAAGTTATTTATAAGTTGACGAATTTACCGGAAATTAGAAACAAATAACTTGTCACAGCATGCCATCATTAAAAATCTTGATAGTGCAGTATCGTATAGATAGAAATCTCTTACCCTTCTGACAATTTATTCATTTGACTCGGATTTAAAGAAATAATTTGAATCGTTTGGAAATTGTTCCTCATTTACACCACCCTTTTATAAACAAGCCGTCATTTGGAGCAAAAGAAGGGTCAGAGCCTGAAATTCCAGGAAGAAAGAATAATTCGTCGTCAACCCTTCTGTACCAATTAAAATTTAAAAGAATAATAGCTTGCCTTCAGACGATTAAATTTTTAATTTCCAAATTTATCTTTGTTCTACCGTTTATCCACTTAAATGATGAATTAAAATATTTTTTCCACTGTAAGAATTATTATAATTACAAAAATAGAACATATCAGAAGCGTCATTGTAATTCACGTTAACTCTCGTTTTCGTTAATGGCCGAAGAGATAAGTGGCAGTGTTGGAATTTTAGAGTATCGCATATATCTTTAACGACACCTCCAGAATGCCGAGGTAGAATATTCTATATAATATGCAGCATTCAATTTAAATTTTGTGGGAATCGGGTTTTCTTTTTTCCATCGTTTTATAGCTATTTATATGCTTATGGTAATCCAAACTTTTGTTGCCTTTTTACTGAAAGAAATACCGACGTTGTTTTTCGTTTCTGTCTCGATAATTTTAATGGACAGTATTCTTCAGACCACATTTGTCATGAGATGCTAGAAATTCAGAAAAATTGCTGCATATAGTCTATTGTCTTGAGAAGTCTAAATACTCTGTTTACACTATAGCTTTTAAAAATACAAAACACAACACAGAAGAGCTACGACCTAGTCTGAGCGACAATGAGACAACATGGGACAATACCCACGACAAGTCTAAACTCCTACGAAACTCTCGAATGAATATATTAAAGCTGCATAACCATAAGTCTTTTAAGCTTCATTCACTAATTTGTTAATAACATAAATTATTGAAGCCATTGCCATCACGGCCATCTGGTTGTTTCGATTTGAGTTTATCAAATTTATGACTTATTTTAAACTTACATTTTTTCTTTAATTTGTTCAGAGACAAATGAAATTAATTGTACCAACTTTTACTTACAAAATATACAGAGACATCAAATATACATGTGGAAAAACCAATAATATTTTTTTAATTTAGGTTTATCCTATACTGATGTTTTGAGAATTATTTTTAATGCAGAATTTTATTTGATGCAATATTGATCTATATTTTTACATTTGACCAATTAAAAATTTTACTCAAAATTAAAAAAATGGTATTTTAGTAAAACATGTAACCGCTGATTACAAAACATTAATGAGATGAATACAAACTTTACATACAAACTTTTGATTAAATAATAACGCAACCGTAGCTGACACTTAACTCAATTTAAAAAAAATTTAACATGTCAAATAAATAAAAAAGAAACACGAATTCTGTGCCCGGCAAATTATCAATGATTAATTTTTATACCAAAAAATTTCAGAATGTGTCCAGTTTCATATACTGTGTGAAGCTTATAGAATAAATTCAATATTTTTATAACGAATGACAATTTATTGAAAACGCTTCTTTATTTTAAGATGCTTCACTTGTCTATGACGTCAATTCCCCGAGAGCTTTTTTTATGATTTTTTGTAATACTTTTTTTATTTACATTTTGTCAGAAGCTGTTAAAAGTATTATTCAAAGCTAAAACAAAATGTTTTATACAAAGATGCGTTTTAAAAAAACCAAGTCTATTCTTTTATGTTGTTATAACCAAGAAAAAAACACAAGTTAGTAATTTGTGTTGAACACATGTAATGATGATTTTTAAAGCTTGTTCAGATTTTTTAGCAAATGTCACATTTTAAATTTAAAAACTTATAATGTTAAAAATTGATTTTTTTTAAATTTAGTTAGATTTATTGAGGCAATATTATAACAAATCAAATATGTTGACGGATGATAAGAGTAGAATAAATGTATAGCCTGAAGCAATAAGTAGCTTCAGTCCTTAAATGTGGAAAAGTATATAGCATTAGGCACTGTAAAGAACACATTTGCCAAAATGTGGGCAATTTTAATGTCTTGGATTTTCTTTACTTGACGTAGCTTATCTTGATTCTATTTATAAACATTTTTCTTTGTCTGATTTTTTCTATAACACTCTCAGACAGCGTTGCCGCTTATAATTTTGTAGAAAATTGCAACATGAGTTAACATTATAGGAAATATATGTGTACATTATTTACAGCGACAGTTCTTAAACAATGTTTTAACAAGAGCAGCTCATTTCTTAATATTTCAATATATTATTTTCTATAATAAATTTTGTACAATATGTTCACATTTTTTCTGCTATACTTTTTTTAAAGAAGTGCTTGTGACAGTTAGCAGTCACGTATTTTTAAACCAGTAACAGGGTTACATTTGAACATTGTTATACAGGGTTTCTATTAATGATTCTAAATACGCAGTTGGCGGTGAATTGTGAAAATACCGCCTTGTTGACATGATACCTATAATTTGACAGTTCCCGCTAGTCATTGATGTGATTTGTCACCTGTCATTTAGAGTTTTATTGTTTATCGTTTTAACGTTTGTCAATTGTGAAACACGATAATTTGCGTTAATCCAAACTTAAGTTGTGTTAAGAAGTGAAGATTGTGAAAATGGTTAATTCTGTTAAACAAGAGACTTTCATTGCCTTATTATCGCAATGGGACATTCAACAACGGAGAGTATATTCTGTAGCAGCTTTTAAGCAAGAATATTTTGCTAAATACCTTGATCTGCAAATTCAAAAAATGTCATTGGAGTTCCACATCAGAGACGTAATAAACAGAACTCTTTGAAGTGGCAGTGTCAATAAAGAAAAATCTTCTGGAAGACCTCCAGTATCTGAGCTTTTATTTTTTAGGCAACCAACTATGCACGCCCGTGTCTGGTTTGTCGTGCTTCTGCAAGTGCAAGAAGCGGCACACTTCTTACGCCAACTGCGTCTTTACAATCATTTATAAAAACCCTGTACTAATGGCAAATTAATACATTACCAGACATTTTATAATTTCTTGAAATTTAATCAGTTTCTAAACAAATATGTGAGTTAAAAGAATGCTAAAAATGCTAAAAAAAGAACTCTCAAAATGCTTCTGTTTCGTAGCAGAAATAAAAATTGTCTCCAAAGCCTGAAATATTCTGTTATTTTTTTATCATGGAAAATACAAAGTAATTTTACTTTTATAAAAATAAAATTTTAAAATTTTTTTTCTTTTATCACAGAATTGTTGTTTTTATCACAGTATTACATTGACTGATCAGTCAGCGTAAATTAATTATTGTCTTTTCAACATGTCCGCTTTTTGTTTGTTTTATTTCTGTTCTCTGACTCACATAACTATTTGTTTGTTTTTTCTAACACATTGATCTAAATCTAACATCTTAGTTCTTTTTTTATCATATCTTTTTTCTATCTTAAGTCTTAAAAAAATGCATGGTATCGATTTATTTCCAGACTTAAGAGATTTGATCACGTGTTCGAAAAAATTAAAGAGCTGGGATGCTGGGGTCTAGAGCAGCTTTATTATTACCACTTTTTATCACTATTCATCTTTAGCATGTTTGCTGTGTCTTTATCATCATATTTGTGCGATTTACTTGACATAAAAGTTTTCATCAAGTGTTAGTACTCAACCACACCAACCTCACTATGCCTAAATACAAAACAAGTCTCTTGAACAGATCATTAACAAACAACATTCTTAAAATAAAAAGCTCACTAACTCCTTTCTTAAAGAAAACACTTTTATTTATACTTTTTGCAAACAAATTACTCTTATGCCGGTATTCATAGTCGTATCTCAAGCTCAAGCTTGAGTTCAAGCTTGAGTTCGTCTCAAGCAAGGACTTCGGCAATGCTCGGGGGAAAGCGTTTGCCTGCGTCATCCAGAAGGCACAAACGTAGTAATTTTTGTGTTGTTAGGTTTGACAATTATGACGCATAAACGTCATTCTGCGTGTTTATATTTACTTTAAAGTGACAGGTCGAGTAATAACTCGATGCCGCAGGGGTCATATCAAAAGTGTTTTGTATTGTCGGGTGAGTACATATCTACTGACAGAATACGTGTATGGTAACTTCATAAAATGTGCATTATAGACGAAAAAGCTGCGTATACAAAAACAGCAAAACCCTTGTAGTCCCACATGGACAACTCCAATAATGTGGAAAGTAATACAACGGATGCCGCAATAGTGCAAGAAAAGCGAACGATCTGGACCATTATTACATTCTTCTCAATACACGAAAAGCTGCAAAAGTGAGACCAAACAGAAGCTAGCCGACCTCACACTGCTCGCTTAGGAGAGGGACAATGTAAGTGCAACATTAATATAAATCTTACCAAACCTTTACCCACTTTTATTGCACGAAATGTGATGCAGAAAAGTTAGCAGAATAGTTAGTAGTAGGAGCTATTCAATAACTGTGTAAAAATAAAAGTTTTCGGCTGCCGTTTTGTCTACTATGCTTATGCAAACAATACCTTATATGTACTTATAATGTAAACTAATGAAAATTTTACTTTTTTTGTACTTATTTTTACTAGTAGACCGCCTTGAGATAGACCCAGTGCGCTTGCGCATCAAGCAACAAGCGCTCTTATGAACACCTTAATTTGATACTTAGATCTTGAGATTTGTCTATGAATACCGATCCAAACTTGAGATCGATCTCAAGCTTAAGATATGAATATCAGATTTCCCGAGCATTGCCAAAGTCTTTGCTTGAGACAAAATCAGCGATAAAACTATTTCAAAACGCACGCAAACGCTTTCCCGAGCATTGCCAGAGTCTTTGCTTGAGTCCAAGCTTGAGACGGACTCAAGCTTGAACTTGAGATACGACTATGAATACCGGCATTACTTATATAGCTCTGCGTATTCATATTAGGCTTTGAATTATGTAAAATGCATCATAGGCTAGGTTGGAAAAGAATTTGATAGAGTCCCCATTTTGTAATAAAAATGTAAATTAATTACTAAGCCTATAGTCTGTTTTTTATTATAAACAATAATTGTCAGTGTCAAAAATTCTGAAGTTATGTTGGAATCCGGTTTTATAACCGCAGAAACCACGTTCTTGACATTTACTTCTAAATAGCGTTGCCAACATTAAAACTGTTTGACAATTGTTTATTAAAAAGAATATACTGTATTATTGTTTTTATTTTCTTGACATTTACTTTTTCGGCATTTTTTACTGTAAAAACGTACCAATGTTATGAGCGTAAGAGTGATAAAAGAACATCTCCTGTTTTACGAAAGGTCAGATATGCAAAATTATTGTATCTGTGTGTCTATAAATAATTTTATATTCCAAACAACATTTAACTTTTTGATGCTTGCTTATAAAGCGTTTTGTGTAAGTTATTTTTTTAGTGCGTTTCTTGATACTTTAAGAGCGTGCGTGCGTCTAGAAAGCTCTTATTATAATGTACTGTAAATGTAATGTTACTTGTACAATTAAGTTATACCATAAAAATGTTGATTTAAGTGTAAAAATCAACAATGTAGAAAATTTTTGATAAATTTGCTGCTGTAAAAATGTTTGATAAGCGTTCATTAAATTATTCATTATTCGTCGCATGTATGAATATTTTACGAAATTAAATGCAATAATCTACATTATTAAAGCAGTGTGACAAGCTCCTGCCGTCGTCATAGCGGTACATAAATAAATTTACAAAACATAATGTATAAGAAGTCGTAAACAAGGCATTCAATTACACCTGATTAAAATACAGTAGCCGGGTATTAAGGTCAAATAATAAACGATAATAAGACAATAAATCGACATGCCACTATAAATAAAATATAAAATATCTGATCGCATGAAATACACGGTTTAATAATTTAGAAAGTTGCTATTGCGGAAGTCAATCAACTGAAATTATGGGGGTGTTTGTTTAAGGCTCCTGTGCAGTGAAAAGAATTTTCAGACTTGGATTGGTCCCGCAACCCAACTTACACAGTTTTATGACATAGCCAGTGACTGACACGTAATAAACCAATAACTACATAATCATAATATAGTTGAGTCGAACTTGTTGATTTACAACACTACCTGATGTTTGAAATTTAAGATAACTTCTCCGAGATGTTTTGGTAGAATCGTTTAGATAATTTAGACGAGTATAATTCGGTAAAAATAGAAAAAAATTATTTATTGTAAATTGTGCTCATTATATTGTTTTGAAAATATATAAGACTATGATGATAATTATTATTTACAATAAACATTAATTAGATTCTGTTGAAATCTACATATAAACTAGAACTTTATAAATTACATGTACTTATACAGAGTGGTTTTTAAAAAAACTAAGCTAAAAAAATGCCAGGCTCTGCAGTATTTTTATTTACACCTCGATTTTAAAAATTTACAACAAAATATTTAAAAAAATTATAGATTGTCATGTCTTTGCCATGAAAACTAATATCGTTCAAAATAAATATATATATATATATTATAATACCATCTAAATAATGTTGTCAGCCGTAGATATCCCTAATAGGCAAATTGCGCTTTAATCTAGAATCTAACAGCTCAGGTAAGAATGATAACATATAAAAATTTTGCAGCTTGTCAAACATAAAATTTTTCCAAAAATTTCTATCGCGAGAAATTATTTCGCAGTGATAATCTTTCTGGGTGTATATAAAAAAATAACAAAATTCTCTATTAGTAACTTCCAGCTGTCCCTGAATTTGGAACATATAATTATCTTTTGGCTTTAACTTAATTTTATTGTTATCGTCTATTATGCAATACGAAATTTTTTTTGATATAATTGCTTCGCGCACTGTCATATCTTTAGAAGCATACGGACATTTAATTTCTAATATAGCATCTTCATCAACAAGACCATCTGGTGAAGCACCTAAAAATTTATAGTCCGGATGAATAAAAATACCACAAGAATTGACATCAAACTGGTATGTCTGTTCAAATAAATCTCGTGCATGGATTTCATTAGATATTCCATATTCTAATGACTTGCAACCGACTTTTGGGCAAGAATATAGTAATGATTTAACAAGATTGGCGGTTGATGTAGTCGGACGCATTTTACATATTCGGCCAAAATTGCTGGCGGTTAGACGAAAGTATTTTTGTTTAAACCACTCAGGATTTGAACTTTGTCCGCGTGTAATTTCTTCAACAGTTTGAAAATTTACCTTATTAAGATTTTCTAAATACAAAGAAGTTAAAATATTTAACTCCTCAGAATTTTTATCTGGTATTATATCGTCTGACTTGCCGTAATCATCATCTGCTTCTATTACCTCAAGCTTCCTTTTATTTTTTGTCTTTTTTGAAATTTTTTTGATGAAACAAAATTGTTCAGTGTATTTTCTGCAAAGTTTGTTTTTATTTAATTTTTCCTGAACTTTATAAAAAAATGGTCGTTTATTATTAAAATTAGAAACTGCCGTCTCCAATTATTTTATTATATTTTAAGCCATGCGTTTTCAAAGAACACAAAAATCCATCCACAATGATTTGTGATTCCATAGAGGTTGATGTTTTTTCCAATTTTTACTGCAGTTATGGGTAGGGATGTCTCTTTTGGCAACTACATGTTTTTGACAAACACGACAAAACTTGTTTTTGACACCTACATATAAAATTTGTTTGGTTCGAGCTCCTATAATACAAGCAACTCCAGATAACGCATTATAATTGGATTTGTATGACCGTTTCGACCATGCCCCATCGACAATTACCGCTATTTCTGGAGTCCCATCTTCGTCAACTTCACCTGCTTCTCTCGCCAAGTCCGCTTCTTTCCGACCTGCCTCTGCCATGTCCTCAAAAGCAGTTTCTTGAATGATGTTGCTCAGCACTTCTTCTTTGTTTTTAAATGTGTGAGATGACATCATAGGTATATCTATAGAAGCAAACATTTCCTTCACTTGACTGTACCCAGCTCCCACTGCAATTGCACCACATACCGCCGCGTCATTTGCATCTACATTTTCTATATTCTGTGTCGAAATTAAGCCCACAAAGCCACAGAATCCACATTTAACGGAAAAAGTACTATTGAGTCCACTTCTTTTCTCTGAGACGAGCTCAAAATTATTAAAATCACATTGAAAGGGCTCATGTCTAAGAGCTTTCAAACTGTTAAAAAAATGAACAATATCTACAATCCTAGATCCACTTATGTTTTCCGGTGTTATATTTTTATATGAATTTTCATTTTCGACCGTGAGTTCTGGAAAACTCTCTGTATTTTCAGAGATAAACGCAAAATTTTCAGGAACTTGAGCTTGTTCTTCTGCCCACTTTTCTATTCTAAAATTAAAAAAAAAGTCATAGGTCAGGTCAGATCCTGATAGATAGAAACTGATAGAAGTTCTAGTTCTGATTAATTTAATAACCATGCACTTAATAAAGTTAAAAATGTGAAAATACCTTTTACTCCGTAGTTTTCGCTTCATGCGGTATGAAAACTTTGTGCTTCGACGCCTTCCTCCAGACGGTAACGATCTTTTTCCATGAACTCCCATTTTCACAAATAACAAAAAGCACTTTTTCACACACCAGCAAAAACTTATTTAAAAAATTTAAATTTATTTATTATTTAACATCAATTATAATATAATTATAATTGAACTATTTTATCTTATATTGAAAAACGAATAAAATGAGCTACTCGTTGTCTATGTGCCTCTCACCTTGTTAAGATTCAACTAAATTCAAAATTCACTTCGGTCAGAATATTAACAGGTAAACACCATGTAGTGAGGGTGTCATTTAATCTCCTAGCACCATAAATTAAAAATTAGCTACCGGCACTTCAAGCAGAGAGATGTCGTAAATCTTGTCACGTTTAGACGAATTTTTGTGTCTAGCGAACAAAATGCATATTTTGTTTTCTTGATTAAATCAAAAAATAAGACAAAATAAAAAAAAATAAAAAGACAGCGAGATAGATATTTATATCATTGCTTAGATGCAACAAAAATAAATATGCTACAGTAAATGCTTTCGAAGAAAAGTTGAGTCAAAAGTTTTGACATATTAATTATTTCCCTTACATCTAGCAATTTTTTTAAAAATTTGATAGCAAGGCGCGGTAGATTATTGTATTTTAGATAAGATGAAAATGCGGAATTTTCTTCAAATTTAAACTAAACCGAAATAACTTGCATCAAAAATCAGTCATTTTCATGTCCCAGCGCATAGGAGTGCTGAAGAGCCTTAATTACGTAAAATGAACCATAAACTGTAGGACGCTTGCTATGTGAGGAAGTTGACCCCTGCTGTGAGATCGGCCGCCCGTGGGGCACCCGCGGTCCGACAAATCACGTTGTCTTAACTTGGATAATATTAACCGATATGAACACCACATGAGTAGCTTTTATAGTGTTTTGATGATGTGTATATTTGTGAGGATTAGCTACAGGTGGCCTCCCGCATCATTTTCATAATTTGCTTTTAACAAATACATATTTGCATTTAGTGGAAATCAAAAACTATCAATCTTTTTAAATTTAACACACAATGCTAAGATTATTTGATTCAATGATACGGAACCAACATAAAATAATATCAAAGAAGAAACAAAATAAAAATAAATTAGAATATTATAGTACATACTTAATTAGGTAAATGCACACAAATACATGTCGTGCACTATGAATTCGCCTCGTGAAATCTGAATTCACATAGCTTCAAAAATACTGTTTTATAGAGAATTATTTTTTATTCAGGATAGCTAAAAGAGCTTAAACAATTATTTAATAAACTATCTGGTTAATGAAAGCGATTAATAATCAAAACAATTAATCATGAACGAGCGATAGCGAGTTAGTACATTTAATAGTAGTAGTAGAGTTTATTAATCGACTTTTAACCAACGGGCTGATTACAATATTTTTTCGTTGAACAAAATTGTCACCGAAAATGAAAACAAATGAGCACCAAAATCAAAAAAGTAGTCTTCACAGTTTTCAATTTCACTTAAAAGGCACGTTTGTTAAAAAAGCCGTTAAAAAATTATAAACGAATTATAAAAAAACGTCGCTAATGTGCCAAAGTGAAAGAAATCGTGCAGTTATGGACCTAGAAAACCCTATTGCACTCACTACCTGCTGAAGTGTTGGCAAGTGCAAACTATTCATCTCTAAGCTGTTGCCAGTATAATAAGATTGACACGTGGTGTATTGAATGACATATAAAAGTACACATTGCTAAACTATTATTTGTCAGCTGGGAGTTTGAAAACTCCTAGCTGACATCACCATGACCTCAAGCAACTTTGAAAACGCCAAAAATGATTTGATTCTAAATATATATTTTGAACAGACTTGCTATGTGTTTTTTAAGATTTTTTGTTGTTGCCTTATTACCGTAGATTATACCATGCGTTCATAAATTATTTAGATCTTGTTTTGCTGTGCAATTTAGCTTGACAAATTTCTATTGTCTTTTATAGTGTGATTGCTAACAAATGTCAAACAAACATTAAAGCTGGTCTATAATATCATACGTTTCTGCGTATAAACTAATTAAAAAATTAGCATACGTTTAAAATTCCAAAGCAAGCTTTGATCTAAATAATTTATGAACACACTGTACATATTTACAGATGAACACACTGTACATATTTAGAGGTCTTATGTGAAAATTTATTAGTTTTAGCTTTATTTTAAAAATATTAAGTTTTATGCGTTTTGAAAGAACTTGAGAGATTGACAAATAGGAGATCTTTTCAAACCATCTATAATATTTGTCGGTGTTTCGCGACAAGTTCGGCGACAAAACTAAATGACATTTTTTGTGTACTTGATGAAAATTGATATAATAATTCTGTAATTCCAAATAATTAAAAGAAAGTGGGAGTTAGCAACCCTTTTTTATTTTACAAAATCGTTATTTTGACGTTTTAAATAGAGCAAAAGTTTTTTATAGGCAGAAATATCTACATTTCCATTTACGTTAAAAGTAATTTTTCGCATCTAATCTACTCATCAAAATGTTGAAGATTAAAAAGTTTTCACTTTCAAGAATATTTAAAATTAGGGCTTATAATAAATTTTATACATTTTACAAAAGTTCGCAGTTGAAATATTTTTATTTGCTTTTTCTACATTCTTTTCATTTCTTTATTGACAAAACTGTAACTTTTCTCGGATTTTGTTCTAGACTTTCTAGGTAGTAAACCTGACTCCGATTCTGATACAGTCTGCAACTTTCTTCATTATTTTTGCTTGATTGATTCATTTTGCTTAAGCTGTTTTGCAAATCATTTGTTTACTTGTTGTTATAATGTTTTGTCACTACGTAAACAAATACTTGACGCCGATAACTTTGATAGTAGAAAATTAAAAACGAAAAATTATAATTTTCATCAAGTACACGTGTTGAACGTGTAAAAAATAGTATATTACACTACAAGGGACAAAGGTTGAATTTTCGGCCCTGCGCGCCATAATGCCCGAGGTGAAGCCGAGGGCATCATCAAGCAGGACCGAGATTTCAACTTCTGTCCCGCGTCGTGTATACGATTTTTCTTCATACCTCGGTCGAAAGTACGTACTTTTATTTTTAATTTTATTTTTTTAACTTTAAATGCTGATAGTTTTTGATGCCTGCCGCGACATTTGCGGCACGAGCGAAGCGAGTGTTGCTGGTCATATAACATAGTTACGAGTATAAATAAACACGATGAATTCTTTCTTCCCGCTATTATAGGGAAGAAAGAATTTCATCTTACAGGGACTAAAAGTTAAACTTTCGTCTCTGTTATTAGGGACGAAAGTACGTACTTTCGACCGAGGTATGAAGAAAAGTGCGTTTTCTACCTCGGTGGGAACTTGATCCACGCTCGTAAATCAACCTGTTCTCACTCGCTAGAAAACCATCACTTTTGTTTACTTGTCAAACAATCTACTGTTTTTATAGAAATTAATAAATAAAAAGCTCTAAAGTTTGATTATGATGAAAACATATCTTTAAGAAATTTTCTGTTAAAAAATTGATAATTTTTATCTTTAATTTATAATTTGATATCTTTTATTGACTAAAATTGATTACTGGTTTCAGCAACAGCGATTGTAAGAGCAGTGAACGCCAAGGTGGATTTGAAAATTTATATAATTAGGTTAGTTAAAAACGGTTAAATGTTAAGTTCAATTTCTTTTAAGAATATTTTTTTTAATTATGAAGTAAATATTATAATGATGTTGCAGTAGACACTGCATTTCTGACATAACCGAATAACACTTATTCTTCCTTTTTTAAAATAATGTAACATCTCTTAAAAAGTTTATTGATTTGGTTTGTTTAACTTGTATAGATGAATGATTATATTTTGTTAGAGCACATGTGATTAATTACGTGTTAAATTATGTATAAAAGTTTTTGGTTTTCATGATTCTCTAAGAACTAATGCTTTTAGTGTCATGTAACTCAATATTTACAAGAAACGTTAACGACGCGCTATAAAAGCTTTTTACAACGCTGCATTCGTTTTTTACTTCGAGACGCATGTTTTAACGAAATATATAAAATCGTAAAATAAAGAAAATGTGGATTCATTGCGGTATTTGTATTTATAATTTATTTGCTAAATCCAAGAGTTATGTTGAGTAAAATTATGACACTTTAAAGTACGATTGAATTTCTTGATGTAGTGTTGAGCTCTTCATAATTATAGTAATAGGCATTGTTTCAATGCATTTGTGATGAATAGTTCAAAAGAATAAGGAAAATAGCTGAGGGAATGCTATGTGTAATTCTGTTCTCGTAGTTGATTGAGTAAATTGTTCATCATGTTCATGCAATAATGTTTGCAGTTCTCTGTATGTATTTAGTAACCTCTACTCTCTATACTAATGTACAAAGGGTTTAATCAGAGCCCGTACAGTGAGCAAACAGACCACTCAGTCAAAACATCATAGCAATCGGTTTTGATTAGATTTTGCACCTTCCTGTGCACAGTTAGCTACATCATCACATCATTTTACGGACTTTCAAAATTAACAATCATTTGAAAGAGAGTTTTCGTTTGAGATAAATCTCTTTTTTTACTTTTTTAAAGGTTCATCTAATTAAATCCGATGAAATCGTTGAGTCGCCCCGTCTTTTTACGTCTCTGGTCAGGCTACTGATTAGATCTTAATACGAGCAGAACGTTGTCGATTTTGTTATCTGTTTCAGCGATGTATTTTATTTGTGAAAGGTAAAGATTTTCATTTATAACGCGAATAACTTGATTAAATAAACTGACGCTTCAATTGTATTTCAATAACAGATAGATCTACACAGATTTCATTACAACTAGATACCAACGTTTATTAACAACCAACTCGAACAAAAACATTAATTATAGTCAAGCACCATTTAACTTATTATCAACAATCAAGCTTTTACAATTTAATAGATTAGTCTTTTTCTGCTTGTGCAGTTTATATCTATACCTAAAACATGCTTTCCTTTCTAGAACACGAAGAGACGTTTAATTTTATATTGCGATCTTCTTTTTGTAAGATCTTATCGTAGAAATCACAACCATTTCTCTAAATTGATGAGCAGTGACTATCATAAAGTGATTAAAAACAGTGCTAATTTTTTAAAGTATTCTCTAAAAATTAACTTTAAAACAAGACAAAAATAAGTTTAATTTAATTATTGTAGTAAAATAGTTATTTCCATAAAAGTCAGGAAAATTTCACATTACTGAAGAGGAGCTAAATTGAAATACGAGGCACTTTGTGCCAAGTATTTTAAAGGTCCGAGTCAAGTAAGAGATTTTACTGACGTGTTTTGTATTAAATTTTTCGGGAAATCGTAAAAAAAGACGGAATTTACAAATTTTAGAATTTTTTTTACAAATTCCACAAAAATCAAGTTTGTCAATTTTGTTGGCAACTATAGTTACTAGAGTATCTTTTTTATTTTGCGTCTTGTAAAGTTTTTACAGTACTAGTCCGGAAAACTCAATTTTCCTGCGCGTAAATAAGCAGAAAAATGTGGTTTCCAAAACGATTTCCGGAAAAAGATTAAAAAATTGTTAGTCTACCGACTATTTTAATTATTAAAAAAACTTTTCTAAATTTGTTTTGCACGTTTTATGTTTTTTACACGATAGAACGATTTTGCTTATTTACCGCGTATGCTCCCAGATCAGTAAGTAGACTTTACTGGTTATTAAGTTGACAAAACAGTAAGTGATTACTTATAAAAATTGTAGTATTATTTATTGCTATAAATTACCTTGTCTATAGAATAGCTTGTTGACTGTCAAAAAAACATATATGTTATAAAACAGCTGTCAACAGTATTTAAACTTTTTTCTGCATAGAAATGAGTGATACGCTGTCAGACGGCTTAGAATGTAAAATTGTAAAAGCCTGGAATATTAGTTGTTTATCAATAATTTCTAAAAAGTCAAGAGTTTTTTTATAAAAATACATAAAATCTAGACTTGCTGCCAAAAAAACACAGCCGCCTTTGATTCATGTTTATATTATACAGCCTATAATACTAGTGTACAAGCCAAAATTGCATAGTAATTTTGCCATAAAAAGTTTTATCTACTACCTAAATATTAGATGAAAGATTTACCTATACGCGACTTAATTATTCCGTCATTTTTTTTAAAATTTTATAAATTGATAATTAGAGACACTGTAAAGTTACTTATAATAACCTCTTATAATGTGTTAATATAATATCAATAATTTTGCAAAAAATTAGTTGTTTCTCAAAAAGTGCTGCTTTCTAGAACTACCTTTATTTAATTGCTTGGCGACGCTGGCATTACAAATCGTTTAACTAGGTTAGTCTATATTAATTAATAAAATTTTGTACACACGATTTTACTCGTTTACGTACTTTTTATGCAATGTATTCTTATATTTTATTTATACCGTGCGATCAAAAGATCCTTCTATTAAGTAGGCGTTGAAATAAAGAACGTATGTCGATGATAAACTGGCGAATATATTTATATGTTATAATGTTATAGAAAAAATGCAAAATAGATTTTATTTAAATTTAAAATTATTTTAGCCTCAAACTGTTATTTGAGTCACGGAGCCATTCTCTCTTGCACACATCTAAAATAATACAAAGTATCTAACGCATGTACTACAGGTTGCAAAAGTGTGCTGTTTTGAGGTTTCAACAGTTAACATCTTGTTGTTTATTCATTTGAGAAAATACATAAAGCTATAAATAGCAAATTATGTTAAACAGTATATTTTATAAGTTTAAACACATAAAAAAAATAAAACTTGTGAAGAAGACCATAATCGTCCCTCAAATTAATGTTAAGCCCCCGGCAACAATTTATTTTTAGACCAAAACCTACAGGTAAAATTTTGTGTACAGCATGCACTTTATATGGATAAACATCAATATCTTTTTTTAGGAGGCTTTGACAAGTTCCAAAAAACAAATCAATTTGTAAAGTTAGTTTTCTGATCGACTTTGAGGGATGTTTTTCCATAATACCTCAAATATTGTTGATGTTCTCTTCAGACTTTACACTAGGTTTGTCACTGCGTGGACGACGTTGAACACTCCCGGTCTCATTAAATAATTGGACCACAATTGGATGGTCTTGAATAAATAATTATTATCATAAATTATTATAACCTGCTCAAGATGTTTGAAAATCCGCAATACAAACTGGTGTGGAGTATGTCTAGTATTCACAGTGACGGTAATAAGATTTTATTGAAAAAGTTTGTATTTACTTGTTAGGTACCATTTTTACTATTAAAACAATCTTAAACTAGAAAACCCTACTTTTTAATTAATTTTATGACATAAGTAAGAACGGTCATTAGACATACGTTTTCTATATCATGGCTTAAAAACTTTTTGATCGCGCAGTATAATCAATGCATTATATTGTATTTAGATAATTATGTCTAAATTTATACAATGTAGGTTATTAAATTTATAATTAATTTGTGCATTTTTAAAAAATATTTATTTCATGTTTAATCATGTTTGTTCAGTTTGCGGTTTTTTCTTACATGTGTAGTGATCATGAGAAATAATTATATATTTTTACATTCTATAAGCTATTTTACCGTTGATATTTGTCTTTTTAACAGTCTCATTTATCCAATGTTTCTTAGATTTGACTTCAATTTTTGATCGTGGAAAGTGAATATTTTAACTTGAAATTATTATGAATCACCATCTAGTGTCAACACTGATCTATTCCTAGAATGAAATAATACTATGTAAAGTTTTTTGGATAGTCATTATATAATGGCTATTGGTTATAATTCATCACAATTCATCACAAATACGATAACTGACATTTAGCAAGACGTAAAAATTAGGGTCAGTAGCCGAAAAACGCAGCATCAAAATACGAGTTATTGTAACTTAGTTTCTAGACGTAGGATATAAAAGATTTCTACTGCCAACGTGTGAATAAAATTTTGTAAGTAAATTTTCTTTTAAACATTTTTTTTTCTCAATTTTCAAATTGACAACATTATGAAAACTAAATGATTTTAAACATAAGAAACCAGAATGTCTAGTGTTATGTGATATTTTAATTATGTTAGTTTAAGTTATGTTTTTATTTTTGGTTAAAATTAGGATTAATTACTCTAAAAAACAATTTATGTTCACAATAAGCACAAACACAAGTTGACCGAATTAATTGTAATAAAGTAAAAAATATTTATACTATTATTTTAAAGCCTCACTGCTAAACCTGTTTTTGGCTATAGTAAAATAGTGTAATAGATAAATAAACCGTGTGGTTTCTAAAATACCAATTTCCGGTTCAATTAGAAATTTTATTTATAAAACTTATAATCTGTTTGATGCACGAGTTTTCGGCGTCCACAAATCGAAATAAATGAGTAAGTGTTAATAAAATAAAACGTAACTAACCTTTACTATTTCATTTAATTTATCGTGAACATTATTTAAATAACAAAATAAATAGGTTTGTTAAATTGATAGTTGCTATTAAAACGAACTTCCTAGGTAATCTCATGGTTTTCGTGAAAGTTTATTTTCGTGTGCGTCGAAGTGTGCTGTGTATTTATAAGAATCTTTGTTTTCTATATGTATAATAAGAATTATCTCAAAAATAAATCTTTCAAAGAGTTATCATCTGGGAACAATCAAATACAATAATAATCGCGGTGTAGATCTTTACTATATAGTAGGCTGAAAGTCGACCATAGAATATTCCGGAGGAGCCAAAGAGGCGTTTAAACATGAACACGCACGGCAGAACAAAGCTTTTATCACTGCACAATTATGTTTCGTGTCAGATTATAACATGTGGTGGAAAGCCAATTAGTGATGAACTCAGTCGTACGGAACAACATAAGCTCCTGCAACAAATTGCTTGTATGTTGCAAGCAGAAATCCCAGGATCATCTTTTGTTTTAGTAGAGATGTGCTAAACATTTAAAATTAGTTTCTGGAAAAAATGGTTTAAACAGATTGCTGCTCTTCAGCTGTACTATTTTACACAGGTTGATGAAACAAACAAGAAGCGTTTAATATTGATATAAAATGATTTGAAATGTTTTCTTAAAATAGCTTTAGAGAGTCAATATAACTGTTTGTTTTTAAAGTTCTCATACTTTTACTAAAGCTGCAACTATCTCTAAATATCTAATTTATTTCATAACGATTTAAAAAAAATAAGTGAGTTTGTAGTAACATTATTGTATTGACGTGTATAATGTCTTAGATTGCGGTGAACCTTCACAAAAACATCAAAAAACTTTGCATAAATTTAACTCTTAAATAGTTTGGTTACTAAGTCCAGCTTGATGAAATAATATCATTTATCCATTTTTGTCTAATAAAATCGCACTTATTTACGTCAAATCACATTAATAAAGCAGTTGTTTTATTAAAATTTTTAATCGGTTGTCTGAAGATATTAGATACATTACAATGCCTTTGACCGATTGAAATTTCAATCAAAACTGTTTAAAAAAAAAAACGTTGTATTATATGTAAGTAACTGGATTTTTATCGGTTCTTTAAAAAAACAATAAAAATTTTGTAGTCTTGTATACTTTTGTAATCAAGGAACATCTAGTATTCGCTTCAGATTCAACACATGATTTCGGCTCAATAGTTAGGTTAACAAAAAGTAGGGCTTAAGGAGAGTTTGCTTAAGAAGTCTTACTGACACTACTTGTCCTAGGTGCAACCAATTTTTTAGATTTTTTTTTAAATCAACAGAAAAAAAATTTTGCAAATTTTAATCTTTTTAGCTACGGAATCTTTAATATAATTCTATTCGGGGTTCTATTCGGCTTTTTGTCAAGGCATATAAAAACCAAAAGGGTTAATTCATTTTGCTTGTTATTCACAACATTTTTTGTAGACTTTCTTGTATTAACTGTTTGTCATAAGTGTACTTATATTGTGCTATCAAAAACTCTTTCTATCTAGTAAGCATTGAAATAAAGAACGTATGTCGATGATAAACTGGCTTAAAATATTTATATGTTATTTTGTTGAAAAACCCAATAGTTTTTAATTACATTTCAAATTATTTTAGCCTCAAAGTGTTGTATGAGTTGCAGCACAATTTAACATTTATCTATATATTTTATTTATTGATATAAGTAAGGAATGTCATTACTTCATTATACATACGTTTTCTATATCATGGCAGAAGTAAGAAGTTGAATATTGAATAGAGGTTAAAAAACTCAGGCTTGGTATCTAAAATAGTATGGAGGAGGCTAAAAGACGAATAATAACATGTTTTTGCTCAATTTCTTTGCTGTGTTAAAAAAAAGACTAACCAAATTAATCAGTACAATATAAAAAGCTTGAACTAAAGTTGTTGCTAAGATAGGTAAAAATGTGCAAAAAGTAAAAATTACTCGTAATATTAAAAACATAAATGTAAAGTTATTCTACAACCTACAAAAAACACACTTATAAATTAATTACTCTTGTAGACCGCTTTTGT
Organism: Lagria hirta; assembly: GCA_947359425.1. Classification (NCBI taxonomy): domain Eukaryota; kingdom Metazoa; phylum Arthropoda; class Insecta; order Coleoptera; family Tenebrionidae; genus Lagria; species Lagria hirta. The sequence continues at coordinate 34,061,658 of OX375794.1, forward strand.
AACCATAATTTATATTCTGAGGTAATAAATATAATTAAATGGTAAACAATAACAACTATGATTGCAGATTAATTTCAAGATTAGCCGCGGCGTTTAAATCTTTTTTTCATACGTCAATCAATCTTTTGCAATTTTGCGTCAATAGCAATGCCCTTATTCAAAACGTTTTAGAGATCCGAAAGAACATTACAATTCATTTCTTTGAATAAACTATGTTATTTTCTGGCAGAAAACATTTTGACGCATTAGAGATTTTTTTTTGTAAATTGTGAAAAAAAAGTTTTGCTGTTGTTAAAGGGATCCTAATAATTATGAATGTCACAATTATTTATTTGAGACAAACTATCTTAAAATGTTGTTTACAAAGCTAGATTTTTAGAACTAATTTTAAAATTTGAAGCAAAATTAACCAAAAATATGTATTACACTCGCGGTTAAATTAACCGCTCATTAAACATCTACTATCTACTAGACACTAAAATGTTAAAATCAATGCAAATTTATTCCAACTAGATTCGTAGGTAGACTTGAACATGTTTCGTTCTTATTGTAAATCTTCAGCAAGTCGCAACAGATTCAAATTTGCAGTAAAACTAGCAAGATGTATTAGAAGCTAACATTGCATCAAAATGTTGAGAAACTAGAGTTCTACATGTTTTAATGCATATAGGTTAATAACAGATGTCAATTTTGATAGACACAAATGAGATAAAAAAAATATAGCTGATTAGACAACCATGTTAGCACCTTTAGTCTCAAACGTAGATTAATGATATACAATGTGTTCTATCTTCTTTGGTTACTACCAACAAATAGAATAACTCAAATGACATTCGTAGATCTGGGCACGTTTTGCCCTTTTGTTTTTTATCTTTGATGCAAAATTATCTTCTATTAGATGTTATTAGCTTTACCATATTACGGAAGTAATTAGCACTTTGGTATAAATATACGTCCAAACTTGTCACTGCAAATTTATTTAAATCTAAATTTAGTGCAACTTGCTGTCGAGTTCCAAAAGAACAAAACATGCCTAAGTTTATAGATCTAGTTTGAAAAAATTTGTTGATCTTTTTATTCTATGTGTTAGTAGTGACCAAAGAAGAAACAGGATTTGTATATCATAGGGTATGCGTTTGAGACAAAAAGTGCTAACGTGATATACGTTTTATCTCAATTTGTATCTATTACAATCAATATTTTTTTTATAGAATGATTTTTATGCATTAAAACATTTATAAACTTAGTTTCTCAACTTTTTGATGCAAGGTTAGCTTCTGATAGATGTTGCTAGACACTAAAATATCAAAAATTGATAAAAGTCAATCTCAACACAAATTGGGAGGTGGTAAAACAGGTTTCTAGTCTGTGTTTTAGATTGGCAAAAACATAACATAAATAGATGCTTATAGGTTCTTTGACGACAATTTTCCATTCTCCATCTGTTTTGAATTGAGTTATTGAATAAAACTTTTTATTTTTTTACATTGTCTTATTGCTTAACTTGTAAAACAAATCTGTTTTAGTTCAATAAAAGTTTTGTGGTGTCCTAAAACTTAACTCAAAAAAAAATTAAACAAATTTGCTTTTAATTTTTTGTACTTTAGCTTTTACTTATTTATCACCTGTTTCGCCTTTTGTTTAAAGTCTACAATTGTTTTTAACTTTATGTCTCATATTATATATATGAGATTTGAATCAATTTGCATTGGTCTTCTTTATTTTACGAGTTAGTGGCAAACCAAAAAAGATAGATTACATTGTATATCATTGATATACGTTTAAGACAAAAAGCGCTAACGTGGTAACTTGGTTGTACAATCAGCAATATAAACTCTTGTTTCAATTTGTATCTATCAAGACTGACATCATTTAGAGTATAAACTATTTTCATTTATAAACATGTAGCATAAATCTTTCTTTCAGAAAGTGTTTGATGTAAAGTAGGTTTTAATAATAGATGTCGCTAGCTTTACTTTATTGCGATAGAAACTTGGGTAGATATAACCCCAAACATGTCATTGCAAATTCATTCAAATCTAATCAGTTACTTACCGATGAGTTCCATTCAGAACAAAACATTTCCAAGTTTACAGGTGTGATTGGAATAAATTTGCATTGATCTTCTTGTCTTCTTTTTGTAGGTTACATAACTAATTCTTTGTTCTTTTGATTGATTAAACTGTCAATGCTACAGTAATTTACTATAATAATTGAAGAAGCTAATGTTGTCAACTGTATTATATTGAATACATGTCTCATACAGAAAAACTTGTTTATTTATGGAATTCTTAATTGTTGTGCGTCTTAACTATGTATTTGTTTTTGTTTGAATAAAAGATAATTTGTTTGATAAATTGTTTTGACATTCAAAACCTGGTTGAAAAAAAACTTTACAACAATATTTTTTCAAATACTTGAGATTTTTTGGAAGCAATGCTATCATTATTTAAAGTAAAATATTGTCATTGTTAGCCAAGAAAATAAGCCAAATATTCTATTGTAATATTGTTAAGCTATTTATAAAAGCACTTTGTTGCTTTTCAAATTAATGTTGAATTTATTTCAAACAATGCGATGTCATTAGAATATTTCTAAAATTACTAAGATCGTTTCATTCAGCAAAAAAATTTTAATGCTTGTTAACAGCATTAGCATTATTTACAAGGAAGACTAAAACTTCCACCGCACCTGTTAACGCACAAATTTGTCGTAATTTAGGCAGTGTTGTGAGTTCATTAGGAAAGGACGAGCCGGAGAATGTAGAAGGATGGCAATTTTGCCCTTTGGTGGTTGCGAGTTGCCAGATGTACATACTCGTCAAGCTGGCAAACAATGAACTGACCATATGTTTGCTCACATGAATATAGGTCTAAGAGAATTTTGAGTTTAAAAGAACTGCTAATACATGCAGTGAAAGCATTTGCAGTAAGAGCCAGAAAGTACTTATTATAGAATCTTTTTCATATCGCTTTTTGGAACTTAGTTTTAATAGGCATTAGACCAACAAAATACATAATAAAATGTTTGAAAATATTGTTTTTGTTCTAAGAAGCTGTGAGTATAACATATAATTGCGGCAATTGCATTTTCTTATCAAATTATTAGCGGTCTTCGTGTTCTGATAGTAATGTTACTATTGGATCACATAAAAGGCACTGCTGTATTTTCTACAAATTTTATTTATTTAACTGAAAATTGTTAAATTTTTTGTAAACAGTTTCAAAAGGTTGATCGCCCGTTTTTATTCCATATATGGATCACACAAAAGCATTTTTTCTTTTAATGTTTATAGCTAGCTAACAATACGCTGTGTAATACATCCGTAATGTATTTTTTTTAAAAATAAAGCTCCTTCCATCATAAATATTCATTATGGAATTTGCTTTAAAAATTTGTCTTAAAGTATACAATCTTTTTATTATTGTAGCAGCAAATACATATTCATTATGCCATTATGGCATTGGTAAAACAGATTTGTTTTACAAATTAGTCAATAAGACAATGAAAAAAAATAAAGAGTTTCATTCAATAACTCAGTTCAAAACAGATGGAGAATTGAAAATTGTTTTATATTTTTGCCAGTCTAAAACATAAACTAGATACCGGTTTTACCCCTCCCAATGTGTGTTAAGATTGGCTTTTATCAATTTTTGATATTTTAGTGTCTAGCAACATCTATTAAAAGCTTACCTGGCATGAAAAAGTTGAGAAACCAGGTTTCTACATGTTTAAATGCATAAAAATCATCCAAAATAAAAAATATTGATTGTAATAGATACAAATTAAGATAAAACGTATATCGCTGATTGGACAACCAAGTCATCACGTTAGCACTTTTTGTCTCAAGCGCATACCTTATGATATACAAAATGCTGTTTCTTCTTTGGTTACTACTAACAAATAGAATTAAAAAATCAACTTTTTTTTTCAAACTAGGTCAATAAACTTAGACATGCTTTGTTCTTTTGGAACTCGTCACCAAGTTTCACAAAATTTAAATTTCAATAAATTTGCAGTGACAAGTTTGGACGTAAATTTATACCAAAGTGCTAATTACTTCCGTAATATGGTAAAGCTAACAACATCTAATAGAGAAGATAATTTTGCATCAAAGATAAAAAACAAAAGGGCAAAACGTGCCCAAGTCTACGAATGTCATTTGAATTATTCTATTTGTTGAGAAGATAGAACACATTGTATATCATTAATATAGGTTTGATACAAAAGGTGCTAGCGTGGTAACTTGGTTGTCCAATTAACTATATTTTCTTTTATCTCATTTGTGTCGATCAAAATTGACATCTGTCATTAACCTATATGCATTAAAACATGTAGAAACCTAGTTTCTCAACATTTTGATGCAAGGCTAGCGTCTAATAGATCTCACTAGTTTTACCATATTACGGAAATAATCGGCATTTGGGTAGATAAAAGCCCAAATTTGTCGCTGCGTATACATTCAAATTTGAATCTGTTGCAAGTTTTAAATCTTCAGCAAGTGCTAAAGATTTACAATAAGAACGAAACATGTTCTACCTACGGCTCTAGTTGGAGCAAATTTGCATTTATCTTAATATTTCAGTGTCTACAAAAAATTAGTCTTTAAAAACTTTTTTTATATTTAAATAATTATTTTTTTATAGATTATTGACTAAAAAAAGTTTATAACAAAATTATTACACAGTTATTTGCTACACAAGCGTTTAAAATTAATGTTAAATTATATAATATTATATTTAAAATTAAATTAACCGCAAGTATTACAAGTAATACATATTTTTAGTTTTTTTGTTCAAATTTTTAAATTAGTTTTGAAAATCTAGCTTTGTGGACAACATTTTAAGATAGTTTGTCTAAAATAAATAATTGTGACGTTTATAATTATTAAGATTTCTTTAGGAACAGCAAAACGTTTTTTGAACAATTTACAAAAAAAAATCTCTAATGCGTCGAAATGTTTTCTGCCTGAAAATAACATAATTTGTTCAAAAAAAATAATTGTGATGCTTTTTCTGATCTCTAAAACGTTTAGAATAAGGGCATTGCTATGATAAAATCAGTGCTTCTTTTAAATCAAAAGATTGATTGACGTATGAAAAAAAGATTTAAAAGCCGCGACAAATCTTGAAATTAGTCTGCAATAATAGTTATTATTGTTTATCATTTAATTGTTATATTTATATAGGCAGTTTAATGCAAACAAAGCTCAGAAAATAAATTATGGTTACAAAAGCGGTTTAAAAGAGTAATTGATTTATAAGTATGTTTTTTGTGGGTTGTAGAATAATTTTACATTTCTGTATTGATATTACGTGTAATTTTAACTTTTTGCAACATTTTTACCTATCTTAGCAAGAACTTTCGTTCAAGCTTTTTATATTGTACTGATTGATTTTGGTAGTCCCTTTTTTGACACAGCAAAGAAATTGAGCAAAGACATATTATTATTGTTCGCTAACTTTTAGCCTCCTCAATACTATATATATTAGATGCCAAGCCTGAGTTTTTTCAACCTCTATTCTTATCAAAATCAACTTTTCACTTCTACCGTTCGATTAAAAAGTCTTTTTTTATGTATTTACTGCTACAATAATATAAAAAATGTATACTTTAAGACAAATTTTATTAAATCTTGTTAGGAACTGGCGATTTTTAGCCATTATTATTACGTTAATTAAGTTATTAATGTATTTATGAACCTTAAATTTTTGCATTAAAACCAAATAATTTTATTATTAGAACTAATAACGCTTGTATCTTTGTATCTACTGTAATGTTTAAATATTTATAAAATTAAAATTTATTGTAAGATCGTTAACGAAATATAACATTAATAGTATTTTATTATATACTAAGGTTGTGAATATTGTCAATATCGCTCGATCATCAAATTTATATTAAGAGTAATTTTCCAAAAAAATGACCCAAAAAATGTAATAATGTTTTTACATCTAAAAAAAGTATCTGAATGTTCCAGAAGTTGCGCTCTACAGAAAAAATAACCAATCCCCATCAAAAGTCAAATAAAAATTTAGCATTCAAAATAAAAACATTTCTATTCGACAAATCAGAGCTTAGTAAACCATTTAGGGGTAGTTAGTTTGCACAACATTGTTGCTAGGTATTATATTATGGCATAGTTTTATTACGTTTTCAACCGCTTGGCGCTATGAAATCTTTGACAAAAGTCAGTGTTAGAGGATTTAAAGATTGTCGGCGGCATTTGTCTGTTCCTTTTAGAGTTTCAGTTTTAAACATCGTGTATATAAATTTTTTTCTAGTACCAGTGGAAATATTATAATAAGAAAATTTAAAATACTATATGCAAAGAAATTTTTTTTTTCGGAGGATTTAGGGTATAAAATGTAGATGTTTTTTACAGTTCTTTATTTCATCTGAGAGCTACGTTTCGGTACAAAATTTTACCTTCTTCAAGCTGTTGATGTCATTGAACTGGTCATTTTTTTCATAAAGAGAAACACGTTAAAATAGAAAGGTAAAAAAAAATCTAAATTTATTTCCGATGATTGAAACAATTGTCATTTGGACTTTTTTGGAAATAGACTAAAGCTGCCAGGCAGCCGTGGTAAAATCCTACACACTTTTTCAACACACTTGCAGAACAATATGGAACAAACACGGGTAGGATTGTGAAACAGCTGATGAACAACTCCCGGAAAATAGCATCCTTAGAAGATTTTACCACGGCTGCCTGTCAGCTTCAGTCTATTTCCAAAAAAGTCCAAATGACAATTGTTCCAACCATCCGAAACAATTTAAGTTTTTTTTTATTTTCCTATTTTAACGTGTTTCTCTTTATAAAAAAAAATGACCGGTTCAATGACATCAACAGCCTAAAGAAGGTAAAATTTTGTACCGAAACGTAGCTCTCAGGTGAAATAAAGAACTGTAAAAAACATCGACATTTTATACTTTAAATCCTCCATAAAAAAAATTTCTTTGCATATAATATTAAAATAAAAGGGTGATAGTTTTTCTAAACTTAAAATACTGTTTCTAAAAATTTTAACCGAGTGGAAAGCCGACATAGATAAAGTATGAAGAATGTCCAAGAAGAAGCGCTCTGGAAAAAAAAGATCTAATTTTCATCAAAAGCCAAATAAAAATTCAGTATTTGAAATAAGAACATTTGTATTACACAAATCAGAGCGTTGTAAGCCATTTAGGAGTAGATAGCTGGATGATTAATTTTATTACGTTTTCAATGTATGAGAAACGTCATGATTTAAAAAATGTCCGCGACACTTTTCTGCTCTCTTTGGAGCTACAGTGAGCTACAATTCTGAACTTTGCGTAGATACAAATTTTTCTAATACTAGTAAAAAGTTTATAACTAAAAAATTTAAAATACTTAAAAAATTGAGGTCAATTTAGGAAAAATTTTAGGTCAATTTAGACCTAAAAATAGTGATCAAATAACAAAAATTTTGACACCCAAGAGTGTAAGTTTTTTAGAGTCAGCTTAAATTGGGCTTACTTTAAAAAATCTCCTATTAGTCCCGTGTAAGCTTTATTAAAAGTTATTTGGGGTCAAAGGTCAAAATTTTTGGTTTTTTGGATTGTTTTAGAAAACGGTAAGTTTTATCAAAAAAATATTTAAGAATAAAGCAGTAGTTCTTAAAATTCTCTACAAAACTAGCTTCTATATTTTTAATAAATTTATAAAGATTTATCATTCCTGAGATCTCGCAATTGAAAGAATTACGTTCTACACAAAATCCACATTTGTCACATATTTAGGTGCTCAAGCAAGCAAAAAAGCAAAAAAAAAAGTTGATAAATTCAGATCTGTGGTCTACTTAATGCTAGTTTTAAATTTACAAACATATTTTCTATATATTTTAGAAAAACAGTTTTTTCTTTTAAAAGATGTGGCAGCATCTTTTTTTTTTAAACGGGTTCCATTCTTTTATTTGCAGGTCTATGACAAATCTAGATCTTGTAATATTGCATTACAATAAGTAGTAGTAGCATTATACGCTATTGCTACTTCTGGGCAAAAAAGAGTCAATATCAAAGGCTTATATATTAGGCTTTACGAAACTGTGAGCCTGGCGTTCAAGAAATCCGTTTCTATTCTTGGCAACACTGCAGTCTCTCAAACAACTCGAAACCACCGCATATTTTGGTACGGGCTAAATGTAACGCACAGTTTGGTGAAGCAACCTCGCATAATAATGTCAGACAATATCGCTGCTTTTTTTTTCAATGTTTTATAAACGATGTGTTTAGCCTTGATAAAAATGAGGGAGTATTGAAACAATCGCCTATATTGTATAAGAATAGACCATAAGGGGCCTATTTCACTGAGGTGGATCATATTATACAATAAATATTCTCCTAAATAGGTATTTTTTGATAATAAAAAATAAAAGATTTGTTTTGTTTTTTTTTCTTTTTGGCTGGGATTTTGAATTTGGTGTTGGGTTGATTTTAAGTTCTTCTCTTAATTTTTTTGGGTTTGGATTCGTTTTAGTCATTGGTTATCATTTTAATTTAAATTCACTTACTTGAATGAAGCTTCAATTCGAATAACCAAACCAAAATATGACGAAATAAAATGGAATCATTCGTCATCATTTGATGAACTACAAGGCTGCACCTATAAAAATTGAGAAATTGTTGTCAGTAAAGTAAAATATTGAGTGGAGGTCACGATCGCAATGCAATATCCAAGTGATAACAATAGTAATTCTAGAGATAACTGGTGAAATGAGCGTAAAGTGGCAATCAAATCATCAAACATATCAATTTGAGAATAACCACAACATTTGTGCTGCGAGGAGCCTCTTCCACGATAGTTCACACAGCAGCGTCATATTTGTCTCATTTATTCCACTTATTTCTTTTTTCTCTTCAAAAATTGTCAACAAGACACAATAGTATTCCAATTTGCCAATATAAGCCATTGTACAAATGAATGAGTTCAGATATTTATTTTTCTCTGTAAATATATATAAATGCTAAATAATTCTTAAATTAATTTTATTGTTTAGTAGTAAATAAATTCTAATCATTTGATAGGAGATTTGGGTTGTTTATTTTACCCACCAACGAATATCTATTTGCTGCCATAACGCAATGCAGATATGTTCTTTCTACTATCCCAAGGTGGTAAGAGATATTAAAAACAGGGTGGCGCTAGAGTTGCCGTTTAGAAAATTGTCACATAATTAATATAATCCCCAACACTCCCGACAAAACGGCCGGGCACATATCAAAGAACATAAGCATTGCTGGGTGAATCATTCTTTCAGATCTCCACTTTAATTGAATGATAAAAGAAGTAACAACTTTAGCGCACTGTATAAATTTAAGCAAGCAAACAGTTTTAGTCCTATCAACATGGCTAGCGTTTTCATTTGAAAATATAGATAAAAATGTGTTTTGTGATAAATTATGGATCTCTCTTTTACTTTTACAGAACGTCGATTGTTTGTTGCCACTGATAATGATTTACTTGAAAAATAAAATAAATGTAGCACGCGTATTTTTTCCAATTCTTGTAATTTAGGTACTGTTAATTGGCATACTGTAGGTACTTGGTACCTATTAACACTTTTACTTTAGTAAAAAAAGAAAAGATAGTATTTTAAATTCAATTTTTTACAATGGCCAAGAGTACTTTAAAGTTTAATAAAATAAAAATTAATTAGTTTTTCTTTATCTGGTTGTGCAATCAATATATCTAAATGTGCCAAATTAGGTCCAAAGCCAAAAGTGGCGTAAGTCTTGTCTTGTCTTCTTTATTTGTAATTTACGTAATAAGGATATTGAATAAGGCGCCCTTGTTAATGTTGTGTAAAGAATCTGTACAATGAAGATTCTTGCTTTAGCAATAATAATAATCTTTGAGGTACGGAAGCTGCAACGGTGTTTTTAAATAACAGACCAATTTATGTCTATTTCCCAGTTTAAGTAACTGGATGTTATCTGAGTTATTTTATGGCCTTTTTTGTTAGCTGTATGAATTCCGCGAATAATAAAAAGTAACGAGAGTATGCTCAACTCATCTCTTCCTGCATTATAGTTGCCGTCATAAACAACCTATACTGTTTCCATATCTAAAAGTGGATTTATTTACAATCGAGCGCTGCCGGTCATTGTGTAACGATGATATACACAGCACGCTCAAACTAAATTGAATAATTTGTATTTAATTTTTCCTACACAAAGCATAATTTTAACGTAAAGAAGCAAAAATATTTCACAACAACTTCTTCAATATAATTTTTTCATCTTATAGGTCAATCTATTAGAAAACGTGCATTCCTTTGAGACGTTTATTTTCCAACCTATACACAAAAATGCACTGAGATACTAATGAGGTACTTAGCTATATATTTTTTTTTCTAACAATAATAAAATGTTTTCTTTATTATAAAAAGTGTTTTCACTTTCTTAAATATAACGAATTACAAGTGGATTGTCAAAATTAATATACTGGCGTTTGAAACATTGTCATTAGAACATTTTTGCCACACTAAACTATGTTTTTAGTAATTGCTGCTGCTATCTAAGGCGTTTTTAAAACAAGCTTGACGACATTAAAATGCAAAAGTATACTATAAAAACAACGTCTAATTTGCTTGCATCTTCAAAATATTTTTTTTTATTTTACATTTGAAAAAAATTATCAAGTTATATTATGAAGACTCTCTCAAAGTTAAATTATTAAATAAATAGTCAATCTAACGGTAGCTTTAAAAAAATTAATTGAACTGAAATTAAGTTATTTAATTGCAATTAAATTCAAAACCAAAATGTTTAAGTGGTTGTTCTGGTAAAGTCAACCAATTAAAGTAATAAATTAACTTTAATTATTATTAAATAATTAATTCGGTTACTATAAACCCACCCTAAAAAAGAATCATACATACAAACATGAAGCAAACAGTTTTATGTGCGGCTTAATTTCAGTTTAAAAGTCAAAAAATTCCCACACGCGTTTTCCACCAATCACAGTGCTTATTTTTATTCTATAAAAGTTGTTTACTTCAATTAAAATTGCTGTTTTTGTCAAGTCATTGAAATTGCGTCAGACTAACATTTGCTATATCTTAAAAAATACGCAAAATATTGTATTTCGATTGCATGTCATATTCGAAACTACCAGTTTCATAAGAAAATTTTTATTTTTATACTTGCGTAACTACGAAACTCTTGCAAGCAGGATTTTTATTTTGTGTAAGCATTGGTTGCTTGGCAATTAAAAGAGATCAAATTGACGAAAAAACCCAAGCGCAGAGCGCGAGGGTTCTTTTGTCAAAAATTAGATTGAGTTTAATTGCTTTTTAGCAAATAGAAAAAAATAAAAATTTTGCCTGACAAGAGCTGAGAACGAATGATCTTTGGTTGGAGAATTAACTGAACGAAGCGTTAAATACGTCATATTTTTAACAACTTCCTGACAAAGATTCGTTTAATTCATATTTGCGTTGTTGGCAAAATTCTGCAAATTGATTCCACACACTTTCTCTACACTGAGTTGTCTTTCTCGGAATCGAATTTTAAATGTTTTCATTAATTGAAGCGTCAGGAATGTTGCTAAAGTGCGTCATTTTTACTTTTGTCAAAATGACATTTGATTTTTTAAATATTAATAATTGCTAAAACAATGAGGTAGCGGCAAGAAAATTAGCATAAATTCTTTTCAGTTAAAGAAATTATTTCTAACTTGTGATTGGTGCATGTGACACTGTTTTTAATGTCTCATTGGTCTGCAACACTATGAAGTTAATTATCAAAAAAATAAACTTAAGTTGATTTTGCTTTTGCTTTTTATTTTTATTTGAAGCAAATTCTTAAACGTCTTCAATCAGTTTTCTTTAAATAACAACAAAAGTAAAAGATTTAAATAAATTCTAACTACAGTTTTGCCTTAATAGCCTTTCAACAATATATTTTTAACATGAAATATAAATTAGATCATATATAAAATCAATAGTTCAAAAATCCAAAAGTCTTTGTAAAATTGAAAAATGTTTTTGAAAAAAAATTATAATCCTACTAATTGTCATATGTATTATATTCAATAGCAATATTACGACTTATTATATTACCTTTGATAACAATTAATAAAAACCTTATTTATCCAAAAAGTTTGGAACCACGTTGCTTATTTAATTTTTCCAAAAGCTTTTAATTTTGTTTAGATCTTATATTATATTATCTTATCTTATATGCAAATATATTTTTTTGTAAAAAGCTTTCTCTGATTTTACGAAAGTGTCCCTTTAATTCAAAAATCTGTTTTTATATTAATAATTTTTCAAAAAAAAAATTATGATTGACGGAAAGAATACTTTGGAAGACTTTACAAAACAAAAACTAGTACAAGGAATTATTGTTTTTTACAAATTTTACCTCAGCTAGTGAGGACTTACAAATAAAAGCTTGTATAACCTTAAGTTTTGTACAAAAAGTAGGGCATATACGGGTATTACTTGCATCTATAGGTATAGGAACTGTACCACAAAAAAACATACTACTCTTACGTCAAAAAACGTACCCCAATTATTTAATAGTACATATCATACCGTGACGGAAAAATGTTGCATTTCTGTCAAGAAATTAAGAAATTGACTGAAACGCGAAGCGTCGATGTAAACTCTATTTTGAGACAAAAATCCAACATTTTGTTAAAGTTTGTATACTGTTTTACCTACAATCACTTATAATATTCCTTTTCAGTTCAAGATAAGTATTACTGTAAAAACTAGAAAAAGCGTAAAAATGTCTAATAATAACTCTATTGACACAAAATTAACTCCCCCGAGTTATTGTAAGCTGCAGCAACAGCAACAAACAATCTAATACCAGAAAAAAGTTGCAAGCAGTATGAAAAAACTTATAAGACATTAAGACGTACAAGAAACATACCATCCATTAAAAACCTTTTATTGGCATATTTTCAAAATATTTCTAAATTATTAAAAAACCAGTACATACCGAGTTCTTGGAATTTGGAGGGAACTGGCATTTGAAAGCACAAGAGTACACTGTGCATTTGTTCATTTGTTTTGTTGCTGTTTCTGTGTGCTGCTACGGAAAAAGAGGTTGAGGTTAATTCTAGAACTCTCAGTCTTTCCAGAAAAAAGCTAAACGTAACCACTTAAATACTAGTGAAAAAAATATGATATTAATATATTCATAACAAATTGGTGTAGAATGGAAGAAACGATTTTTTCTGCGACCTGTCCTGTCCGAAAAATCATCAACCATCTCCCACTTCATAGATCACGTGGAGCCTGCATGTCTTGGTTTTCATACACTTTTTCATAAAAGTGAATAGAGTTTAGATCTTGTAAGATTGCTGGACTCTACTTTCGTTGGCTATAAAAACTTACGTTTTATCTCTTAATAAAACAAATTGCTTAATCATCAAGTCAGGTTCTAGGTAAATTTTATGTAATTAAATCAGCATTATTCTTATTGTATATTATAGAATTGAACACTAATTCTTGCAATTGAATTTTATGATTTTATTTTTATGTGCAGTGTGAAAGAATAAAAATAATTTTTTCTCATCGAATTAGTATCTTAGAAAACCGCACCAACTTGTATATTATTGTATTTCTTACAAATACTGTTTTCTAAAATATCTAGTTTGTTACATAAGTATTAATATTCATTATAAATCCCTAAAAACAAAAGTAAACTAGTTATACTAAAACGTTGATTAAGTTCCATAAGTTTGTATCATAAAGGTTTTATAGAATACTTATTTAAAAGAATTTTATTTTATTTTCAGCAAACTGATAAAATTATGATTAATTGTTGTTTTTATTAGAAGGACCGCGTCCTCTAATGTGTTTTATGTTTCCTTGCGACCTTGCGCAGGTGTGCCAGACTGGACCAACCACATTCCACTAGATCTGAGTGAGTGGCAGACTGCAAAGCGCGCCCTGTATAAATCTTAATAAAGCGGCAGATATATGGTGATAAATTTCCATTTCTCTAGGAGATACGTCCTCATTTATCCTAACCGGACATGTCCGTTTACGGGGCTTCCATAAAGCACTTCCATGTTTCCGGATATCATCATTTTCATTTCTTTCATTTCTATAACCCCAATTTATCAAGTTCGCTGCACTTGCGTTAAAATCATTTTCGTGTGATCAAACTGTCGGTCCGTCATGCCCACAGAACAGCGATTCCTTCTAAGTGACAACTACAATTACCGGAAATGCTTACAAGAAGGACATTGTCAATATTATAACGGCAATTAAAAGTGGATACATTCAACAATTGTCCTACTTTTTTAAATACTTCTTGCAATAATATATTCACACATTTTAGTTATTTGCGTAAAAACAAAGGCTATTAGAAAACCAATAAAAAATTACTACTTTTTCAATGACTACATTTAGACTTATTTTTTTTATTCCCATCGCCGTATTGTCTTTTAATTTTTGGAAATGTATAGGTACTCGTCTGCTATCAAAATCTTGAGCATAAATTTTGTCAAAACTTTCTTTTTCTATAAACTCTGAAAATTGAGTATTTTAAAATTTTTTAAATATAGAACCTGGCGTAAAAAACTTTTTTTTTATGTAAAATATGAGATTAATTACTACATTATTAAGAATTAAGAAATAATATACATAGAGAATGTAATAGTTGACAAGTGCTGAATGAAGCCTTCGAAAATAATAAAAAGTGAAAAAAAATATTAGTAGAATAAAAACCATTTGAAAAAATTGAGAATATAACAAAAATAACAGAAAAAATAATGTACGGGTGGTTTGAGGTGAAGAACTGGAAGCTTTTAAGGGTTTATTGTGTTAATTTCCAACCAAACTAAAAGTTTAATAAAAAAAAGTTAAGAGGCACACTTGTAGGCAATAAACACAACCTTTGTGTTTACACTTTTTTTACATAACCTATAAATTTTTTGAAAAAAAAATAACCATGTTTTCTATTTTTATCTTTTACAATAAACATTTTTTTTTCATAAAATTTTGTGAAAACTTGTTTGTTTTTGTGATTTAAACCCTGTTTTAACTTAAAATCAAAAAACTCCCTAATTATCAATCAAAAATTCTTGCGTCAAAATATCGGTGTTTTGTTTGCTAAAATTTCTACTTACTAATAGTGCAAAAAGAAAAAAGAAAAAAGAATAGTGCATTATTATAGAAAATTTTCTCAAAAAATTCAAAAAAACGAAAAAACTTAAGTTTGAAAATTTTTCTTTAAATCTTCATGTAGACTTTTGAAAACGATGATGGTTTTGAAGATTTCAAAGATCTACTAGAATTGGAAATGTTTGTCAAGTTTGACAATAAAGAAATGCCTGGAAAAAAATAGACGTTATCACATTTTTTAGATGAAAGCCCCATCAAACATGTACTATCTTCAATATTTAGAACAATTACGTATTTTCGTATGTTTTTTGCAATCTTTATGCTTGATAGACTTATAATTTTTTGTTTATCATTGTTGCATGGAATCTTACGTTTTTTAAACAATTGAAGAATAAATTTTAATATTTAACTTAAAATTGTACATAATGATTAAAAAAGCTCGGATTTCAAGTTATCGTTTTTTTTTGCACAATAAAAATTGCAACAAACAAAAAGCTCACTAACTTTTTACAAAAAACCGACATTTACAAACGTAACAATTTTTACCCAATTTCTTATCAAAAAAATATTTTCTGTGAAAGATAAAAATAAAAAAACAAAAATTTTAAATATTTGAGTTTTCACATAAAGTTGAAAGTTATGTAAAAAAATACAAAAGATGTAGATCTTTTTATTATTTGCAACTTTGCTATTTAACATTTTTCTATAGAGCTTTATTTTTGTATCAAAATAAACCGTTTTTTCTCTTAAACACTAACCCTCTTCCATGTCTTTCCTGACCTTAATTGCCCGTAAATTATTATTTATTTTATTTTTGTTATATTCTCTTCTTTTTCCAATGGGTTTAATCCTACTATTACTTTTTTGGTTTCAAAAATTATCGATCTTGGTCTACAAAATAGGTATACGTTGTATAATTTTGTGTTTAGTTCTTATATTTATTTTTTGACAATTACGTTTAAAATTATGAATTTTCACGTTTCTTATCAGTAAAACTGACGGTTATTAAAATAACAACCTAAAAAATCAATAGTACTCTACCAACGATATTTTCAATGTGCCGAAACGGTTTTCAAATATAAATAAAAAGTAATATTCAGAACACATACATAACAAAGCCATTAAAAAAAGTTATTTATGATTAGATTACCTACGTGACATACTGTGAACAGAAAAACTAACCATGTGAATGAAAGAAATCTGCTGTACGATATTCAATGTATTTTTTGGAAATTTTAATAATCTTTAACCATATTTTCAAAGAATATTTTGTTAAAATACACAAAATTGTTGAATCACTGGACTAAAACATTTAACAAAAGAAAAACTGTAATTAAACAATCATGTGTAACTGATGGGAGAATTCAACTTTTCAGAAAATTCTTGCATTATCTTGAGATTAGAAATTATCTATAACTGTGTTTTTAGACGACACATACATTTATAAGAACTTGAGTTATATAAAATTTAAAATTAATGAGTATAAAGTCTATGAAATAAGAGAAAAAGATTTACCATTCTGTACATAAAAGCTGCAAGTTGTTTTTTAGAAAGTTGTGACATAATGACATTGGTCTAGGCACTGACTAGGTAATGGTCTATCATAAATATCACAAAAAATTAATCTTCAAAAGATTTGCAAAGTGGATACTATTAGCATTGAATTGCTCTGGAAAGGCTTGCATAATAAATCTTCGCAACGCCATATTTAAAGCATTTAGGCAAAAAAAATTTACATTATCTACAAAAAAAGAGACATAAGTCATTGGTTGCATTACTCAGCTTCTAGATAAACATTGGAGAAAATGTAGCAACTGCAATTAACAGCACTTAAAAAAGACTTTTAGTATGTATAAAAGAATATTTAGCACTTTTATGAATTAATTAAATGTCGTTAGAAAAAAATATTATGGCATCTAGGAATTGAAAAAGTTGTATTTATATTACTTGACCAGTCTGCTCAGAAGGTAAGAAGAAATCAGAAGATGATGAAGTGCTAGAAAATTATAAATTAAATGCTATAAACAAATAAAAATAAATAATAATAAAAAAATAAATAAATAACACTGTTTCGATTACTTATTTAGTAAATTTTTTTAAACTTTTTTGTTTAATTTAATTATTTTTATTAATGGAATGTGGTAGTAAAAAAATTAAAATAGTGTTATTAAAATTTTGATAAAACTTTTAATTTATTATGACATCAAGTTTTTGAGGAGCAAGTACCAATGCTATGATGATAAACTTTTAATCCACAACGTTCATAACTTATAAAACGTTATGAATGCTTTAACGTTTTACCAAAATTTATTTTTCAAAATTGAAATAGTCAAAAATACCACAAGGGCCAACATGTCCAAAATTAACTTTTAATCAGCTAGTTAACAGACAATGACAGATAATATACAGTTATGATAACTTAAAAAATTGTCCTGATTTAAAAAAAAAACAAAATTTGGTGACAAAATTTGGCAATAGGTGTGAACAAGTATGTTTTAAAGTTTTTTGTTAACACCAGGCAAAAAAAGAGATGTTTAACTTCTGTGTGGTTTTTTTGTAGCTCTGAAAGATTCCAACCGATTTGATCGTATTTCTTTTATTTGAGTTGAACAAAATAACTAAATTTGACATTAAGAAACTATAACACCATTGTTTGTCATACATATAAATCGTCTGGTAAAATAAATTTATATATTTTTCACCTGGTAGAATAAATATGAAGTGAGAGTTAAATTTTCTCATTTACATTATTTTTCAATAATAATGCACGACTATACGTGTATTTGACTAAATGTAAGCAGCTGCGTTTTTGATCTTTACATTTAAAACTTATTTTTTCAATTCTTAAATTACATGTTAGATGTAAAAAACAATTTTAAGCATTGTACTTTTTAATGTTTTACACGAGTAAAATTATTGTTTTAATCATTGTAAATCTATTTTTTATTTTCAAATAATTATCTTTATATTAATGAAACAATTAAGTTGTGTCGTCGTTTTCCTAAATTCGAGGCAGTTTCAAGCTTTGTGTTGCGATCATCAAGCGTCCCTTGTTCTTGTTATTACCATTACCATTACTGTGGCTAATGGTGATTGCCGATCTACGATGAATCAGACCTGGAACATTGCCAGACGAAAATGAAAATTGTATGTCGTTTAAGGCAATTTGTCTTCGGAAGTTTGCCAGAGATTAATAGTCATGTTATAAGAATAATTATGATAATATTTTATAGCTTTGACACGTAATTTACAGTTTGCTTGAAGTATTTTCTGACAGTAATTCAAATGCTGCATTTGTAACATATCAATAACTTAGCATTAATTCAAAATGGTAATTTTTTTTATTATTATTTAATCAGGTCGTACTAGTTTTAATATCTTTAAAATCGTAACAGGTTTTTATATTTCAAATATCGAAAACACGACTTTATTAAGAAATAAGTGCTGTGTGGTTGTTTTATGTCATTTAAAAATAATAACAAAATTAGATGATTGAAGATTATGTTTTTTTCTCAAAATGGATAATGATTATTAGAAATTGAAGGCGAAAGAGAATAAAAGTTCATGTTCATTCAATTACTTTTTTCTTCAATTTCGGCTAAGATTATTAATACGAATTATTAATTACAATTTTGAACCTGAGAGATAAAAAAACTTTTTCAATGTATTAATTCTTCTCTAAAATACATAATAAAAGAGTGAACCTTGTATTCCATAATTATAATAAATTCATTGCTGTAAAAATTAAATTTTATCCTCACCCACCATTAGTGTACAACTTTCTTGATCGCTTAGGAATATTTGACATTATCAACTATTAACTGTTTTATCACTTTCAAAAAAAAATGTGAAAAGCGTTTCAATCTTACCAAAAAGACTCCGAGAACAAGGTTTGTGCTAAATTTGTATTTGAAGCAAAAATGTAATGCTTTTGCGCTAAAGTTTGTATACAATTTTATTCGTTATTCAAATACCAAAGTGTTTAAACTTTATGATAGATGCAGAATGTCATTACGACTGTTTGTGATTTTATTGCATATTGTATGCATCAGCCTAGCAATGCAAGAGAGCGCAAGAAAAAACTTAATGGCATAGGCAAAACATGCATCAGCAGTCTCAACAATTTATTGAAAAAATTGTGCAGTTGGTATTTAAAATAAATTAATTGAATGAAAGCATGATTTCTTATGCATACGATAACACTGAATAAGTTCTTGAATCAACTATTAGATTGTGGTTTTTTTTTTGATAAAATAAATATTCGATGCAAGTGTTCTAGTTAATTTAAAAGATATAATCTCGCTTTTGGATTAGCCGACAACATTGATAACAAGTCATAATTAACCATTCGTCGTGACCATTTTTATTTTACTTAAAAGAAAAGTTTTATTCTTATTTAACAGCGCCCAAAAAGAATAACGCAAACTAATAAAACTAATATATTCACACAAAAATTTACAAACATTTCTATGCCATTGCGTAAGCGATTTTATGTTTACAAATTGTTATCGGCTTTAGTACGAACCTATCCAAGAAAAAAGCAGAACCGTCCTTAATTCATGTTAATATTATAGACCCTGTAGATCATGTTTTGTAGGATCTTACACATTCTGGCTTTCGTAGGTGTTGTTGTTTATCTATATATATAAAAGAAAGTCGTGTTTGTTACAACACTTATAACTCGAGAACGGCTGGACCGATTGCCATGGTTTTTGATTTGTTGGATTTGTTTCCGTCCCAAATAGCAGAATACATCTTAAAAACAATGAAAACTCGATATGTGTAATGAATATTTAATCATTTCGATAGATGCTGATTTGCTTATTACATGTCAAACATTTGTTGTCCAATCCTGTCAAATAGTGTAACAACTATTTTTTTTTGGAGCTTATGGCCTTATTGCTGAGACCTTTAAGCCACAACTTTATTTTTTTTTGAAGACATGTGTGCGTTCAGAAATTTATTTTTTGTAAAATGTCTACAAAGTTCAGGTACTGTCATATTTGTTTTTAATTCCCGAAAATAATACCTAAGATTTATTCTACAGTAAAAACATAAAATCATCGGAAAGGAACGGAATTTAAGGAATAAAAAATCAGTTGGTAAAGGTTATAAGATTAAGGAAAAAAAATCTACAGGCTAACAAAAGTGTAAATGTCTTTTTATAGGTTGTCTATGTTTTTTTTTGATAAGCTATTCATACGTAGTGCTTATATACTCTTTGAGCTATTGTCTATGTCTCGAAAGTTCAGGCACTGTTATTATATTTGGTGGTTTTATGCGAGTGCACATTTTAATAACAATGCCGCGTCCTAGAAGATCTAATCTTTCCCAGCAAAGCCGCATTGCAATTAGGCAACGGAATATCGCGAGTGGCATGCTCACGTGGCATGCTCACGTGTCGGCAAACCATCCGCTTTATTTGTTCTTGCGCCTGATCAAAAAACAAAGAATGTCGTTTACCACAAAGTGCTTCAATGAAAATCCTATTCATGAATTAATCCGAGTTTAATTTTTTTTCCCAATCTGCACAACATAGTTTTCAATCATTTTTTTCTGACATGAGTTTGAAGAACTTAATTATTATTTTTTATTTTTTTTAAATTTTATTCTCATTCTGTATGTATGTTTTTATCATCATTCATCATAATAAAATATTTTTCTGTTTCTATCTATATAAATATATTATTTTGTATCATTGTTTTACGTTCATCAAAGCCTAAATTAGTTCAGCTAAAAAGTAACACGATATTCATTGACTGTTAGGCGGTACAAAGTTTGCCGGGTCAGCTAGTAAAATAATAAATAAGTTTTTCTGAATATTAGACAGTAAAATTTGATGACGTGTGACAATAGTTATTTACATAAAAGTCAGGAAAATTTCACATTACTGAAGAGGATTTAAATTAAAATACGAGGCACTTTATGCCGAGTATTTTAAAGCTCCGAGTCAAGTAAGAGATTTTACTGACGTGTTTTGTATTAAATTTTTCCGGAAATCGTAAAAAAAGATGAAATTTACAAATTTTAGAATTTTTTTTACAATTTCCACAAAAATCAAGTTTGTCAATTTGGTTGGCAACTATAGTTACTAGAGTATCTTTTTTATTTTGCGTCTTGTAAAGTTTTTACACTACTAGTCCGGAAAACTCAATTTTTCTGCGCGTAAATAAGCAGGAAAATGTTGTTTCCAAGACGATTTCCGGAAAAATACATTTTGCAATAAAATCACAAGTAGTCTTGATAACAGTTTGCATCTGTCATAAATTTTAAATAATTCAGTAATTGAAAGAAAATCACGAATTAAACAGCATTTAACCTTGGCACAAAGCATTAAATTTTTTTCTCAAATGCAAACTGAAGTTTTTTCTGCAAGAATAAAACGTTTTTTGCTTTGGTTGGTAATGTACTATTACATAGACCCAGTTTGTATTTTGCAGTGTATTTATTTTTAATAACATTATCTGCAGGAAAAAGTTATCAATTTGATTGCTGAATTCTAGAGATTGATTTCACTCAAGAAAGTTGTTTGGCGATTGATTTCAGCTGTTGTAGAAGTTGACGGATTTGTCACACACTTTTTTGCTTTTTCACACATTTTCTTAATTTTATATTTAAAATACGTCAACAAAATATTTTTGAACTCGTTTTTTAGTCTCTTAGAATGATACCATTGTATGAACTGTTTGTAAGCAGCTTCATAATCTCTCTGTGGTTTTTTCAAAATAAGAAGAGATTTCATACGGCTTCTATAACATACGTTTAAAAGTGAATCTGATAGAACCCCTTATCACTTTCACTTATTACAAACGGAGCCGGTCTGCATGTGACTTAACCTGTATTTAACATTTTTGGTAAATTGCTTCAAGATGGTTCACATTAAAAGTGTTGGAACATAACTTTAGCTTATACAAAATCTTAGCGAGAAGACCCAAATGAATCTTAAAAATACATATAAAATAAAGAGCAAAAATTATGCGTACTAAAATATAAAAAAAATTATAAACTTGAAATAATTTTTTTGTGATTGAAGCAGGTGTAGGATGAAATGCCTCTATAACTATTTCATAATGTAAATGTTTAGTAATACGCAAAAATTTTGAGGTCTCGTCAATATACGAACATTAGCTGTAAATATTATTGAAATCTGAATAATTTTCAGTTTCCGAGAGATAATCGTTTACACTAGATCTAAATGAATGCGTCTGAATGTAGTGTGTATTTATTCAAATCGATTATATCTTAACCGCCGATGTTATGAACTCAATAAATAGACTGGTATAGAATTCATAACACAAACAAGGCACTCGTTTAAATGTTGAAATGTTTTATAAACATACAAAAACATATGGATTTCTGGATTTCATCCGTAATACTAAAATACTCGAGCAATCGTTATGCCACTGTATAATTTATATCAGCGGTAACTGTTTAAATACGGGAATCTTCTAAGCAAGATGAAAATTATCCAATTTGATAAAGTTGATTAAAGTTGCTTCAATTAAATTTCATAGGAACGAACAACAAGTTTATTATTTAAATAACTTTACGTATTGCAACAAACTAAGTAAATAACTGAATAAACTATGAGGAAAAGAATCATTTTATTTGATAAAAAAATACTTGAATAGAAAGGTTTCATAATATTGATACATAATTTAACTCAATTTTGTTTCAACTACAAATTACTTAGAGAAACATTAATAGAGTAGGTAGTGTGTTTGCAAATAATAAAAAAATGCAAAGTTATTATTTGTATTGTTTACCTATTAAAGTAGACTTAGGTGCTAATAAATCTAATAATCAATAAATAGCGATAGATTTTGTGATTAATTACTGTATACTTACGTTATTTCAAATAAACAGCTTTTTTATTGTTTAGTGTTAATTAGTTAAACTGCTACATTTACAAATTGCAATTGTAATTCAATCTAGTAATACAATTAATCTAACGAGTAAAAAAATAGTTTTTAGATTAGAGAAGGCATTGGAAATACTTGGCATGTCTTTCATTGAAACATTAAAACAATCAAAATGCGTAATAATACACAATAAATACATGCGTAAACGCCTTCTCTAATTTGAAAACTACTTTGCTCACTCAATATTCTAAGTACAAAACAACGTTTCAAATAAGATGCAAGATATAAATAATTAATAATTCCCAATAAAATTCGGTGTTATAGTTGACCATGCCTATAAGCGTTGAGTGAGAAGTTTTAACTTTTCACTCAACGCTATAAGTTTGTGTAAACAGACCGTACTTTTTAAAACAATTGCTTTAAATGTCACAATAATTACTAAATTTATCAACTTTATTTTTGAATTTTAAATGGTTTTCTCACAAGAACAGAAAATTTGTGTGGTGAAATTTATTTTGGCACGGTTTTGAGCAGAGTTGATAGTGAATGGTGAATTATTGTGCTAACTTTTTTCCAGGAAGAGATTTTACCGCAATTATTTTAATAAAATAAAATTATTGCGGACGAGTTCTTTCATTTGTTGGTTATGTTATGACAGTACACGTGCTTTCAAGTGTTTTTAATTTAATCTCAATAACGTGTTGAACTATCGATTTATCGGAAATAAATACTATAGTTGAAATTTACTCATATTTAAATCTAAAAAAACGCTTATCAATTTGTTCATTTAGAATTACGATAGCGCATTTACATTTTTTTTATAGTGCAATAAATGAAAATTTAAAAATTACTAACTAAATCTTGTGTGATTACTTAATTTGATATGATTAGCATTACCCAAGTATTAAAAAATATAGAACATGTATCACAGTAGCTAAAACCCAAAATACGTAAGTCTACTAATTTCACATACACGTACTAAAAGCACATACAACTTTTTTGCTCTAAACATATATGTTTACAGCATTTATAACAGACTAGCCGCCCGTCCCGGCTTCGCACGGGGTAGACAATTATTTATTTTTGGAAATTTGCCCCCTCAGTGCCCCCTCCACCCCGCCCGCCGCGATGCCCGGCGCGCTTTTCAGACTGCATCGCAAACAACGGCCACGGCGCTATGGCGGTTTTGTTTACTGTTTGAATTTTTTAATTCGTAATATCTTTTGAATGGAAAGTCCAATTTAAATAATTTAAAAACTATTTTATAGGTAGTTAAATGGTCTTGACCATAAAATAAGTTATTTAAATAAGGATTAATATAAACACATAAATAGCATGGTTTGAATTTGGTTAGCATTTTCATTAATGTTTAAAATGGAAAAAGTTGTTGTAGGGACATAACTACAATAGTTGGACATATGCTACCGCAGAGTTTTTTGTAGACATTATGATGTTCTTCAATATTGTTGTACAATATTTTGTTCTATCGCTAATAGCTTCGGCAGCGCATTCGACGAAAAACATTTTAAGACTCATTTTTCTACACCTTCGGTTACATTGTTCAAATTTTACCAAGGATCCCTAATATTTTTCAAAATGAAATGTAGCCTATGTCAAATAGGAAGAATGTAGCATTCTATTGGTGAAAAAATTTTTTAAATCGGCCCAGTACTTTTTGAGCCTACTCATTACAATCATACAAACATACAAAAATAGGTACAAATCTTTCCTCTTTATAATTATAATATTAGTGTAGATACGCCTTTATAAAAACATTCAAGTTTAAATTTTTTTTTAAATTCTTGAATATGACGATCTAAGAGTTTGTGTTTTTTAAGTAAAAGATAAATTTTTTGGGCATTTTTTTTACTTAATTGATTGTTAATTACTATTGGTTAATTTAAAAAAGCCCTTAAACATAGTGAGATAAAACGTAAAATCTGATAGTTTTTTGTTGATAATTTTTAATTTAGAAACTTTATTTTATTCTTACTTACAAAGTGATACAATTTTTAAACAAGCAAATATTTGCGTATAAACAAATTGATGCTGAAAAATCACGTAATTTAGGTCTAGTTTTAGGTTCAAATTTATGTTTAAAAGCTCTTATTAATAATTATATTAACAGAGCTTTCTATCATCTTACATTCTTTTTTTTACAAAAGATTGCTCTGGGCAAAAGTATTGTTGATGCAAGACATATACATATACGGTATATTCTCTTGCTACAGAACTAACCAATTTGTTTTTCTTATGTTGGACTACATTACTCATTACAAATTGTTAGTTGACTAACTTGATCAATTGGCGTAGATCAAAAGAGTTGGTTTAAATTTTTTTTAGTTTCTTGGTTTTTCTTAAAACCAACTTTAATATCTTTAAATTCATATTTTTTCATTATTAAATTAAATTAGTATATGTGCTAAGTATATTTCTAGTCCTTTTTTCAAGAATGAAAAAAAAATCTACAATAAGTGTGTATTGATATTGACTCAGAAAACTAGTGCAGCAGCACGCAGTCGAATAATGTCCACGTATATGCAAAGTTTGATTGCTTGTTTGAATACTTAATTAAACGGTGGTAAAAAAAACAATCTTATCGAATGAGCTTAATGAATACGACTGGTGTGCGATACACTAGTACTATATTCATGTATTGACTAAACGTTACAAGAAAAATTAAACGTGCAAAATTTTTGTGCACGTGTGTTTTGTGTGTTTTTGTTAGGTCGGGTCAGATCTATGTCTGTCTGTTATGTCAGATGGAGATCTAACATTTATAATATTAAAATGCAACAAAAATTGTTAATAATTATATCTGCACACAAAACCTCACTATATGATAGTTGATTCTTAAATAGCTTATAGTAGCTACAAAAATATGTCAGGCTCAAAGATCTGCATTAAAAGTAAACTTTTACGAGAGCAGTAGCGCAATTTAGTAAACATTTATACTGATATCATTTAAATTGATTTTTGTGTTATTAGATTTAGTCGTCCACTTTGTGTTTATGACAATGCAATAGCAATTGACTTAAAGGTAGCAAACTGTGGACCAATCCGTCATAAATCACATTTCAACTGTTTGTTTGACTAACAAAATACGGTTCTATATAAGACCGAGCTCGATACTTTTATTTTCTTAATTTTTTTTTTCATGTTAGTATAATATTTTTGTCTTTTTTGTAAGATAACAGATAAAAAAAGAGTAGCGCTTGTAAGCTTTTGTTGTGCAATATGACCACTCACAACAGACTAGCCGGGCAAGTTGAAATAGCAGAAGCAGTGTAGGATTGTAACTTATTTACACGCGCCCAAAACCGTTGTAATGAATTGGTTGTAATACAACTTAAAAATTATCGACAAGACAATTCAAATACTTCAATGCTTTAAATAGTGTGCAACATTAGTCTGATTGTCGTTGTGTACTGAGATAAAATTATTTCTCTTACGAAAAACTGTTTTACAACTAATGATCAGTTTGTAGGTATAATTTTGCCAAAACGTTTTCTTTCTCTCCGTGCCTCTCTTGATAATGTTTAAAAGAAAAAGTTTATAATTTTGGTTATAATCTCATCAACAACTTGACATAAAAATACTAAAACACTGGCCTGCAAAAAACATATTGAAAATGTTTTCTTGATATTTTTTATTTGTTCACATATAATTCTGTGAAAAAGCCTTTTAGTGATGCGATTTATATTGAAAAAATATTGGCAAAATGCGATAAATTTATTGTTGTCAGCCTAGCAGCGCTCGTAGCAGCGACGTTCAGATATGGTTATTTTATTTCGCGACACTCCCTATCTCGGCCATAATTTGTGACGCTATGAGAATTTATGGTCTTTATTTTGTGAGCCAATTAATTAATTCTCGTTCGCCATGTTAGTTCTGTAGCAGCAGAAGCGAGGCCCATTATCCAAGATTGCAATGGCTTATAGCACGACACCGCCTATAAATCTCATTCGGGATTCTAATATTCGCTGCAAGAAATAAGAAGAGGCGTAATCAGAACGAAGCTGGAAGTTTCAGGTAGTACAGTGGCGACGATCGCTGAAGATGGGAGCGACGATGGACACGCTTTTGAATACGGAGACGTAGACGATAACACCAGAAGTCTGCAGAAGTATCAAGACTTCATCTCACGACTGCTGGACCAAGCACAAGTCCAATTAAAGTGCTGGACATAAAGCCTTTTTAAAATTCTGTCTGGACACTTTGTTTATTAATGTAAAATTTGAAGTGATAGAATCTCATTCAAATATTTATTTACAATTTTTGAATTCCTTGATTAAAAAAAACAATTCTTCTTATTATGGGTGCCAACAAAGACAATTATGGGTGCCAACAAAGACAAACGTTAGGCCGGTCTGGAATTCAAATTTGAGCGTCCGAACCTTTAAATAATAGAAATTTAGAATAAAGATTATATTGATATCAGTTACATAATATTCAACTTGTTCAGAACACCCTAGAATTTATCTGTAGATGTTGATTGAAATTTAAAAAAATATTTGTCCTTTTTTTGTCTACAGATATCTCAAATTTATATTTTTGTATTTTATCTTTAAATCTGATAATTGATAGCAGTAACCATTACTATTGAGGTTAAAACATTATAGTTTAAGTTATTTTATTGTTTATTTATTTTTATGGTGTTAAGTTTCCCACAATAAGCGATCATAACCATAACTATATAAACACCTGGTAAAAAAGCTTTCTTAACGGAGCGTAATAAATAACTTCCACATCTTCTGAATATGAAAGCGATTTGCAAGAACAACAGTTTAATGTAATAAGCATGTTTTACATTTGATTTGCATTAAATTCTATTTCCTAATCGTTACTTTTATGGTAGTCATAAAGTGCTTTCTTTTCAAACCGCGGTAATCACAATGCGTATCAGTCTCTGCAGTAATGTAAAACAATTGCTCCCTATTGTAAGTATATATTTATGATACAACAATTAACAATAGTGTTGGTGTGGAGCGATGTAAAGGAAATAATGGAAATGGGTAACGGTAGTGCTTGATTGTGGGAAGCAAAGGCAATGGTTGACATCACCTCGAAACGAATTGATTAATAGTAACGAAATGTCTCCGATCCTTCCTTGCTGAAAGCTAAATAAACTTGCTTTACATTGCGCCAGCAATTCTTTACCGAAGGGTGCCTTTGTAAAATTAAAAATTCAAGCTACAATTCAAATATTGTTTAAGCCTGAATTTATTGAACGCCTCACAGACTATACTGACTTTGTTGAATTTGATAGGAATAGAGACTGCAATTCTGAATACCCAGTCCAGTGGACTAATGACAATTGGCTACCCTGAAAGGGTTATACACGCCAGACAACCTATAATGGCATCAAGCATTTACATTTACGGCTTTTAGATTAATACTTAGGGACCTCCCCTAAATTCAGCTATACAGCAATTAATATTCGCCAAGATTAACTAACATTAACTTATTATGTTACTATGCGTTTAGATCAATGAAACCAAAAAAACGAATAAAGGAAGAAACAATGTTTATTATAAATTACATGTTACTGCTGTGGCTGAACCACAAAATGAACCGAGGCTGATTCGTCAGTCATCCACAATCATAAACTTTGGAGCGTGAAAATACGCTCACAAAATTGTGTCATTATCTTACAGCGTTCACAGTAAGAAGTCTGAAAATATTTAGTTTAGTAATATTACTTCTTGCTACTACTCTTGCTATATTGAAGACTCCTGACTACTAAAAAATGGGAAAAAGCAAGCCTGGCCACTTCTCAAAGCCTGGGAAATCCACATTATTTTTTATCCTACACAACATTACCTCATAATCGAGCATTATCTTAAAATTGGTTCGAGGTTATTACCGCTAATTTAAAAGGTCAAGCCTCGACCGATGTCAAAAGGTCATAGTCTTTATAACATAGTGGTGACGACTTTACTGTCGTGATTTACACAATTTATCTTGCACAAAAGTAGATTTTTATTAAAAAAGCTACTTTTAAAAACGTTAATCTTAATTATAAGATTAACGTTCATAAACAGTAAACGTGTGACATTTAGAGTGTCTTTTGGTCACTATCACTTCTCTTGTCTTATAGCAGCAGACTTTTTTTTTTAGCGGAAAAAATCTTTTTTTCTCGGCTAGCTGGGAAAAGGTTAACTTTCTCGGCTGTCGAGAGACGAAAAAATTTTACTTTGAGTTGGTGTAAGATAAAAATTAGTTTCTATCATACATATTAGAAAAATACTGCCGAGATTTATCTATCAAGAAATTAGATCACTAAAATGCGTTTTGATAGGTTATATATAGCTTTTTTGTGTTCCAGGCTGACTTCTAAAGCAATACTAAAATAAACAGAAACAATCAAATATTAAAAATAATTTCTAAAAACATCACAATTTATTATTATAATTTAATAACATTAAGACCCACGTCTTAAAATTTAAAACCATGTCAGAAGTTTACTGCACTAAAAATATAAATATTTTGTTCAAAATTTTACTAATGATTTCAACTTACTTTTTATTCTAAAAACATTATTTAATAAAATAGTTATTTACATAAAAGTCAGGAAAATTTCACATTACTAAAGAGGAGCTAAATTGAGCTATTTTAAAGCTCCGAGTCAAGTAAGAGATTTTACTGACGTGTTTTGTATTAAATTTTTCCGGAAATCGTAAATAAAAACAAAATTTACAATTTTAAAATTTTTTTTACAAATTCTACAAAAATCAAGTTTGTCAATTTTGTTGGCAACTATAGTTACTAGAGTATCTTTTTTATTTTGCGTCTTGTAAAGTTTTTACAGTACTAGTCCAAAAAACTCAGTTTTCCTGCGCGTAAATAAGCAGGAAAATGTTGTTTCCAAGACGATTTCTGGAAAAACAACTTGGCAGAAGTTAATCGCAATAACTTTAACAACGCATAAAAGAAAAAAATGAGAAGCGACAATAGTAAATAGTAAATCCTACTATTTATATTTATATTTTTTTAACTAGCAATTTTTTAAAAAATTTATAGAGATCGTATCTATAGTATTTTCAAGTTAAAGGCAAAGTGGATGTGAACAAAAAAAAGCCCTTGTAAATCACGTGATTGGAAATTATTGGCGTTGCTATTGGTTGAACCATTACATAATCTAGCAAAAAGTGCGTTTATTGGCTGGCTAGATAAGATTGAGCACGTGATACTGTTTACCTCCACTTTGGTTTTAACTTGAAAACAGTATAGTACTTGTTACAATTATTTTAACAAGGTTTTTAAAAATGGTGATATTGACTAAAAAACCGTCTTGGAAAATGTAAAATAACTTTCAACAAAGCTTGAAAAACAAAAACAAACTAGATGCTATAGATCACGGAACTCATCATAATTGAAAATTCACACTATTCTTTTAAATTTTAATTAAACTATTTTATTAATAACATTAGTTTTACATGTTTTAGAATTTGACATTGCACGAGTCAAAAGATGCCCAAAATTCAATTCGGCAGACGCAACACTAAGAAATATTGATGTGACTTTAACCAACATTGTAGGAGCAAACAACAACATTGGACAAAAACAACAGTCTTCTACAGTGGCATATGCTACACTTGTAACAGTGGTTTTTATTATTTCATTGATCATCAAATAAAAAAATATAAATTTTTGTGGGTTGTGATAACAATCACCGCCCTAATAGATGCTGTCCGCAAATATTTAACTACTGCTACGTCAAATTGACGATCTCTTAAAGGTTTTATTTTTACCTAACCGTCCCAAAAATTATTTACCCAAAAAATTTTCTACCAAGTCTCATAAGCCAAAAAATAATTAATTTAAAGCTATTGTGACATATTATTTTCACATTAATTTTGTTCTAAAGTTTTGTTGCACCGTTAAATCCAGTTCACTGAATGTTTTTTTGTAAATTGAACTAATCTTGTATTATGGTTGAGTGCTAATTATGTTAAATAATACTTTATAAAATAAGAATGTAACGAAACCTCAACCGTTTGTGTCAATAAATGTTCCCACCGCCGTTTGTTTTTGTTAAAACTAAAAATACAAAATAAACAACAATGAACGTTATTGTCATAAATGAGACTACGTCATATTAGAAACACAAGTTGTAAGTTGTATCTATGCGGAGAAACTGGTACAAAAACTTTAGTTTTCAGTTGCTTAACTGCATAATTTTAAAATTTGGAAAACTAAAGTATTATTATTGCAACACAACAAACTTTGATTTGTAAGTTTAAGTCTCTATTTAATTCAAATTATGTGTTACCTCATTTATTTTTTTTGAATAAACCAATTTTTAAAAACTTTAAAAATTGCTTTCAATATAATTAAATATTAGTTTATAAGCCATTTGGGTCAATTAAATAAATACAATAATGATTAAGCAATCATATTGAAGTTGGTTTTTTCTAAATTTTCAATTTGTTTAATTGTTTTATTACTATTTTAACTAGAAGCTATTTCACAAGCGAAACATTTGTAGCTTATTTTAAGAAAATAAATAATAACTAGGTTTAAATTTCCTACGCAGATTAAAAATATTCAATTATATTTTGACAGTAAGTTTACTTTGTTTTATTTCTACTGTTTTTACTTCCTTTTCGCTTTTTTATCTATCCAAAAGCAATAATTGTTTTTGTTATGAGTGAAGCGACGTCTTATTCATTTATAAAACTTTAAATTTTATCTATGAAGACTGTTTTGCATGTAAAATTGTAGAAGTCTTTTCATTGTAGCCAAAAAAAACGTTGTATCTTAGAAGTCCACTTTTAGAATCATATTTTTTCTATTTATTTAGTTGTTGAAGAAACATAGTTTCATAAGCCGATAGCACAATATAGCAGCAGCATTAGCGCCACGTAGAAACTAAGAACTAATATCTCAGTACCCACTTAGGTCAAATTTTAATACAACCGCCCAGCATCAAACAATCTATAATGATATATTGCATTGATATATATTTTGTATTAAGCATAGCTTTTTCCAGAATTGAAATATGGTAAACACAGGTTTTAAACTTTTTTTTTAACATTAAAGCTGTTATGATAAAACACTTTTTTTTCTATATTAGATGGTAAGTTATTTATAATATGATATTTATTTAGGTTTGTAATAAAAATTTTTTTTTCAAACGAAATAATTGCGCATGACGTGTGGTATTAAATAAGTTAAGTAATAAAAATAAAAGTATAAATTTGATTAGAAAGGGTTTGAATTAAATTTTAACAACATAAACAGAAATCAAATAAGTACACTATAATAGAACAAAACACAACTCGAGAATGTAAAATGTTAGAAACGTGAATTAAAACGTCAACAAATAAGCCTAAAAAATATCATAAATTACTTTTGTTCATATTTAAGATATGAACAAAAATGATTTTTTTCTAGAATCAGCTAAAATTTAAAACAGCTAAAATAACTATTTACACAAAAAATATATTTTTTTAAAATTTATGATTAGTATCTGACACTGATATTGTATAGTAAATGCTGATTTGCTTTTGTTCTATCTGTTTCAATGCTTGAAAATTCTATTTAAAGTGCATTAAAAGTATTATGATCAAAGCTGTAAGATTTTGACCAAGTAAAATAACGTTTTTGTGTAAAAATATTTAACACAAGCCGTAACTGAACTCAATACAACTCGAAAAGTGTTTTTGTGATTAGAGTAAGACAAAATATTTTTTACCAATTTTTACAGATTGTGCATAATTGTAAGCCAGCGAACAATGATTCAAATTGGTTAAGCACTAACTAAATCGAAGTAATCTCGGAAGATCTCTTGATACCAATGGACCGAACTAATTAAAAATATTGTCTTGTCTTCATGATTCGGCATGATGCAAAGTAGCTGCTTTGGTGAGGGAACGGCGCGATTAGCATACGACTGACCGTTCTATGTAGATCGGTGGATTCAATAGCTGTTTAATTTTCCGGAAGGATCCCACAACCTTTTTTACTCCTAAATTGAACCCTCGACGTCTATCAAAATTATACTCTCAAGTTCATATTATTTCGAGAGGGGCACGAAAGGGCAGCTTTAATATGAAGATTGAGCAACGAGAGAGACTCACTCGGAGATGAAGTCATTTGCAAATGAACATCGCTTCCGTTTGGTAATCATTAGGGGCATATTCAGAGGGAATAATTTCACAAATTATTTCTACAGTTCAAAACCGATGCGCTCTGCTTCTACTTCCAGATTCACGCTCAACCAAGATGTGGAAATGCATAATTGATTCACAGGCTCTTCATATTAATCAACTGATGAATTAGTTCTCAGACGAATACTAGTACGCCTCAATTATTCAATGAGATGTTTCATCTTTTACAGTTTCTATTCCTGTTGGTGCAGCTTGGCAGCCATCATATTATTAATGAACTAACTTATACAAGTTCACCTTATCCTCTTGAAAATGTTATTAATGCTTGTTGTGATTTAGTTTTTTTTTAAACTTGCACAATTACTTCTGAATCAATAAAATAAATTGAAAAATTGGTAAAATTGAATTAGTTAATAATATTTGATAATTTGAGCATATTTTTTAAAAGCAAACATTCATTGTTTTATCCAAACATAACATTATCTTACAGGAGAAGGTAAATTACCTGTATTCTGCGCATGATCATTAATTAGTGTCATTAATATATTTTTTGACATGTACTCGTATCTAATTTTAATCATTTTGAAATCAAACAAACAAAAGCACTAACTTGCTTAAAATAAGACACCGCGGGCTACCTTCAAATCCTTGAGAGAAAAGCTCAGGCTATATTGTACAGCCTGTGTCAAAAACAAAAAGTTAATAGCTCGCTTATCTAATAGCCGATTTTAATTATTTACACATCAAATTAAATGGTTATAAATGAGCCACAAAATGGCCTAATAAAATTACGTCTTGCTTTAAAGCCTTTGAAGTTGAGCTTTCAAAAATTATTTTTCAAATTACAACATACACTTCGGTAATTTTGATAAGTAATTTTATTCTAAAACAACAATGTAAACAATAAGCTTACATGAGAAAAAATATTTATGAAATAAAAAAATACTGTTTAGCATTGTGAAAAAAATAACAGAAAAAAACGACTCAAAAAAGCGCAAAAAACGACACAATTTTAATTTTAAGTAATTCATCGTCTTAGAATTTCTTTTGGTTTTATGTCCTATTGATATGTGTTATTTAAGTTATTCTTTGGCAAAGAACATTCGACAAACAAAACATTAAACACCGCAAATAAGATTTTAATTACAAATGATAAAAGTAGTTTAAAAAAAATAAAAATACTTTTATGAAAAATTTTAAAATTTAAACCGTATTTTGAATTCGCGAGCCCGTATTACAGTCTCCATACGTCGTGGGCATTGATTCTACCAAGTTCATTATGACCTGATCCTCAAGAAGATCATATTCCTCCTGAAGAACTGAAAACACTTCGTGAAGGGTGGCTGAAGCAAGAAATCGAGCTTTAACTTTTTTTTATTATGTCCCAAACATGCTTAATAGGATTTAAGCCTGGACTTTTCGGAGGCCACTTCATGCGATTGATATCAATTTTATTTCGAAACTCATTACCAGCTCTGGTGATAAGAGCACCACGAAGAACATTTTTAGTGTACCTATGAGCGTTTATAACGCTATTATCAATCAACACAAGATCCCTGCGCGCGTTTCCATTGTTGTTTAAATAGTAGTTTTTTATAAGACATTCAATGAAGTAAGTCCTTGCTTGCATATGCAATGACTGGGTTTTATAAATTATTATTATTTTTATCTATTATTTTTAGGCTAAGCAGCCAAATTGATTCAAATCTATATTTGGCAGTGTTCCAGTCAACATTGGGTAGATGTTTTACTGATGTCTGTAATGCTTTATGTAATCAAGCAATTTGTAAAACGTTTTCTCAAATTTCTTAGAAATTTTGAAGTGAGTTTTTGTTGCTATTATCTGCCACACTAATAATAACAAAAAACGACTAGCACAAATTTATGTTAATCGTAAAGGTAATTACTTGTTAAATGTTTAATCAACAAGTTTTTGTTATTTGTCACGTTCCAATTTTTGACTAAATTGTTATTAATACTGGTTACAAATGTAAATGTTACAGGCCACGCCACATGTCTTATACAATAAACTTTTAATTTTGCACTATTTAAATGCTTATAATAGTTATTGCGTAGCTCTACTTTTGATAAATTTATTTGAACAAAGAAAGAAGTCATTTACAATATGTAAATAATAAAAAAGTGCCTAAATACAGAAAAACGTAATGCTGTCCAAACCTTAAAATAATAAGTTATTTAAAATTTAGTCATTGCATACGCAAATAGAGATTTACAAATTTGCTTGCAAAGAGCTACCATTTTCACAACAATGTTGAACAAATCTTTTGAAAAACCAAGCATTGTTTTTAGTTTATGTTAGATCTACAGGTAGCCCACGGTAAGAAAATGCCAATAAAAGAATATATTTCTTTAAAGTATTAAAACAGTCGAGGTATGTATGCACTTTACAATTTATCACAAGATAGTATTTTTGCTAATATTTAAAAAAAATGGAATTACACTTTTAATTTGTGTCACAATTTCACTGACAAGACACACCTTGTGTTCGAAATAATTTCATTCCATCTCCTTTCGCTTGGCCAAGAATAGCACTCTAAGGTAAGTGTGAAGATGATTTGTGGTATTTAATCGGTAAAAAACCACATGGTAAATTAGTTTTCCTTCATTATACTTGATACAAAAATGACTAAATTATTACAAAAATAATGAAAATAAATTCTAGGCCGAAAGTAAAATAATCGAAACAATAAATTAATTAAGCTTATTACTATAAAATCAGCCAGTATACCAGCACTACTAGGCGAGAGTATTAATTTTATTTTGTTGCAATTTTTCAACACCAGGTATATAACAGTATTTTTTCACAGGACTTATTCCAGCGCGTCGCGCGTTCTCAAAAAAACTTGTTCTTATTTTTTTGTCAACATCTTCAACTTAAAAAGAATAAAAACAGCATTATATGTAGCAAATGTGTAAAAAAATAAAATACTTCTCAATACAGAAGAACTAAAATTTGCAAAATTTGACTTACAGTTACCAATGTGTGTGTTTAGTTCTTGCAAATAATATTTTTTCTCAAACTTGTTGTACAATAAACAACGTCATTGCTAACATTAGCTATTTGCAAAATTTCTCTCCAAATGACAAGTTTTACAGTGTTTTATTAAAGTTCTTTAGGCTCAAGGTTTTTAATCAAACTTTAAAAGAAAAACACTATGTTTTATTTGTAAAAAATACACTTTGTGTTTCAATTTATCAGCCCCGTTTTTTTTCAGCTGATTAAAACATAAGCTCGCCACAAAAAGTGATTTTTTTTATAAAATAATGTACTATTTTTATTCAACACATTAACTTTAAAAATAAATAATTAATACAAATGTAATTTAACTTAAATGTAAAATATTCTAAAATAATTGATTTAAAACCACACTTTTAGTCTTAGTTGTTGCATAAAGAGCGTCAGAAGGAATAATTGATCATCTCTGAATCGTATTTTCTTCTAGTGACTCTCCCCCACTCAAGTAAAATTATTCTTGAAAAGCCAAATTAAATAATAATAAAGTACACAGCCCGCAGTCTTTATACATTATTGATTGAGTGTTAAATAAAGCGTGTTCAGGCCCTGCTTTTTGGAGGACAAAACTGTGTCTGATCATACATCATCTTGTAACTTTTCCCTAGATGTAAAAACCTCGGTCGCTCAAAGAGAGTTTTTACTTTACCCTAGCATTTTTTAGCTGTAATAAAACTATTACATTAGTTTTTTGCGAGGGTCAGCATGTCCCTTGACGAAGTGACCGTGATACATCAAGTAATATCAGTTGTCTGTGTAGAAAGACCCTGGAGCCCTTGGCGGCCATACATTTCAATCTCAACTGTCACCAGCTCTCGGATTCTCACAGGCGTTTTCATATTCGTTTCCGGAACGAAGTTGAAAATTTGTCGACTGAAAAATTAACACCGCAGATGGCCGTTTTGATTAATAGGAATATAATGTCATATATCTGGCCTCATATGGCTAGCGTTCTTCGGTATAATTAATCATGGTAAAGGACCCTATGTGCAATGGGTCTCATCATTAATAAAGCCGACACTTGCACCAGGTAGGTACCAGCTTGAAAGGTGTTTGAAACCCAAAAGAACTGAGCTTTTTAAAACTAAAGTCTTAATAATTATAAATTCGCAATTTTTATAGACCTATTTTTCAAAAGGAACAAATACAGGGTAAAAGTTGTCATAATCTAAAACTGTATTTCTTTTAGTGATATGAAAATCCAAAAATGAAAGTCTAAAAAATTGCGTTAAGCTTTCTAAGCACTCACTGAAGGTCGATAATTTTAAAATATAATGTAGAGGACCTGAATAAAAAGCTAAATGTTTTAGAAAAAATTAATTTTTTTTTCAAATATTGCTGATGTCACAAGAAGTATTAATGTTAGGATTGATAGAAGGATTAATGTTCTAAACATTAGTTTAGTTTAATTTTTTAAAACACATTAATAAAGAAATGTATATAACACAAACATAGTTCAACACAATACGCGTGAAATTTGTAAAATGCATGAAATGATTCTTTAATAAAAAAGATTTGTCAATTTGAAACAAAAACATGTTATAGATCTTCAGTTTCTGAATCAAAAAAGTTTTGTTTGATATTTCTAACTTGCAGAAAGGTAGGCTTATCTTATCTTTCAATCTAATATTAAATCAACGGCAATCTCAGTTTTTAGTGTCAAAATGTCGCTCTTATATCATTGAGCACACAGATAATAAATGTGAGTGCTCTTAACAGTGAACTGTTAAGATGCCAAAATTTCTAAATAGTTTTCAACAGGAAGTCAGACAGTTTACATTCGCAATACATCTAATAATTCTTTTGTGAACAATGAGTATATCCGGCGTCAATACGGATTGACCCCAACATTCAATATTGCACTTCAGACAAGAACTAGTATGAGCATGGTGGAAGTTCATTACAATTTAGAACAATGCTCTAGGCTTTTAATTAAATAAAATGTTTTTAAAAACTTTAAGACGAAATAAACACAACAAGCTTTTCAAGACAGCATGTCGTCTATAGTTAATACAAATGTAATAAAAGAATGTCTATTGTATATAAGTTGTTAATATTCGCAATAGGAACTTACCGGTAACAATCAACTAAAAACCAACAAACCATAAGTAAAAGTCTGACCAGAAGTACGGTTCTATGCAGAGCCGTATTATGTTATTCATAACAACAGCATGCCTAATCGTTCGTATTTTGCTTATTTAAATGTATTTTTATTTATATTATTTATTTAATTAACATTTTATTTTATTTGTATTAATTCAATTTTATTTGAAAAGTGCGTCTTTATTACCTGATTATCGCAAACAGCAATTCCAGGTAAATACAGCACTGTACAGCTTTTAGAGACGACTAGTTAAGTTTTGTTTATGAGGGATTTTTCTACAGCTCGTTACCTCCAAGTCAATTGTTGTTGATTGCACTGATATAAACGCAAACCAGCATTTAGATAACTATAGATGTAGCTTTAAAAACTTTGTTTATGTTTGCTAAAAATTGGTTTATCATTAATAGCAATACTTATAAAAAAATTCTGCAAAATCTATATTTGACTTAGTTTATCAAATATACAATTTGTTTGTTGTAAAACATAATTTGTTTTAGAACTGTTTAGATACAGTAAGTTACTGTTGAACCACTTACCCAATCTTTCCATAGCATAATTATTGTTTTAACATTAATACTGATTGTTAAATAAAATTAGTTAAATCTTGTTAGCATACAGTAAAATAGGTTTTTTTTGTTGTTTATTATATAAGTTATTGGTATTTGCAATAGGGACTTACCGGTAACAATCAACTAAAAACCAACAAATTAAAGTCTGACCTGCGGTACGGTCTTATACATCACCGTATTGTTATTCAAAGAAACAACATGCCTAATCGTTCTTTCTTTTATTAAAAAAATATACTGGGCTAGAGATGCAGAAAAATATTATAAAATCTTTTTTGTATAATGTATTTTTATGTATATTATTTATTTCATTAACATCCTGTTTGTTATTAATGTTTTTTATACATATAAGCGTACATATTTATTACCTGATTAAAGCAAATAGCAATTCTAGGTAAAGACGGCTCTGTACAGGCTTGGGGTCAATTGGTTAAATTTTTGTTTGTAACAGATTTGTCTACAGCTTGTTACCTCCAAGTCAATTGTTATTTCACTGTCATACATCGCTACTGTCAAACGCAAATCATCATTTGAATAACTAAAGATATAGCTTAAAAACTTTGTTCATGTTGATCTTGAAATTGGTTAATCATTAATTAATAGCGATACCTATAGTAACATTTGAGCAAAATCTATATTTGACTTATTCTACCAATTTTACTTAATTTGTTTTCGAACGGTTTAGACACAGTAAGTTACTGTTGAACTATTTAGCCAATCTTTCTATAGCATAATTGTTCTAACATACTTTTTGTCATCTTTTTTAGATAAAATTAATGAGATCTTGTTGGAAAACAGTATAGGAGGTTACCTTTTGTTAAAGCATTGGCGGATATAATTTATATTTATAAAAACTAGCAGCCCGTCCCGGCTTCGCACGGGGTAGACAATTATTTATTTTTGGAAATTTGCCCCCCTCCAGTGCCTCCTCTACCCCGCCCGCCGCAATGCCCGGCGCGCTTTTCAGACTGCATCGCAAACAATAGGTACAATACAAAAATAGGTACAAATCTTTCCTCTTTATAATATTAGTGTAGATAAAATGAAGTTTAATATCAAGCCTTGAGATACATCTAATTTTATTTTATTAATTATTTTTCATTTTTAAAAAACCCCAATAAAATTTTCTGTCTTATCTAATTACCGTTTTGCAAAATTTGTTTAGAACTGACCCAGATGATTAGTCTCTTTAAAGATTTCTAAATTAAACTTTTTTAAATTTATTCCAAAATTGTCAAGGTTCTGTTTGACAAGAATAAAAATTTTAAAATAATTAAACAAACTGAATTGCTTATTAAGTAGATAAACTAATTATTAATTAGATAAGAATCAATTTTTAAATTTTTAATTATTCACTTGTTTTTATAATCAGTTGAAAGTGTCAAAAATCGATGTCAACAAAACACATAAATCAAATATTGTAATGCATGAAAGGTTATATCACTTAGCATTTCGTGAAAGTGTAATGCCTTATGCAAACCGGACTACAGCGTTGTTTCGTTCTCATTGAAACTCATCAGGCCAGGAGCTTGTGGAAGTGTACTGGTTTCTGCAATACCCTAGCCTTCTCATTGAAACTCATCAGGCCAGGAGCTTGTGGAAGTGTACTGGTTTCTGCAATACCCTGGCCTGATGAGGTTCAATGAGAACGAAACAGCGTTGTAGTCAGGTTTGCATAAGGCATTACACTTTCACGAAATGCTAAGTGATATAACCTTTCATGCTTTACAATATTTCAAACAATTCTATGCAGAAGTCACACTGATCACAGTGATCCTAATGTTTCATTAATACATAAATCAAAGTTCGACGAAATTTATATGAGACCACATGGAAGACATCAGTTTTTAATAAAAAAAAGTTTATCAATCACTAAAAAGTCAAAAGTTCTGAAATGACAAACTTAAAAAAATATAGACAAACGGAAAACCTTCTCTGTTTTTAAAATCGATTAATAATTTTTTTTACTGAAAATACTGACCGTGACGATGAAGCCAAAATATTTTTTTATACTTTTTGTTTAAAGGTTTGTTAAGAATTTTAAATTATAGCTAAGCACAAAAAAAAAAAATTAAAGTACAACTTACTTTAATTAAACCGTATTTTTTTTTAGATTAAATGAATCAAATTGTATTTATTACAACTTTCAAATTAAATTAAATAACGCATACATAAAACTTTTGTGAGACGCTTAAAGTTCTACATATTTTTTAAACATCGTGAATTTAAAAAGGTCAATGGAAATATATTTAAACCACATCTATGAAACTGGACATGTTTCGTTTTTATTGGAACTCATCAGCAAAGTGCAACAGATCCAGATTTGAAAATTTGCAAGGGCATGTCTGGGCTTAGATTTACCCAAGTGTCTATTACAATAGGTATGCTATATTCGCCTGCTATATGTGTGACATTGGTCACGTTCAAATTATTTATATTGATTTAAAAAGCTTTCAATAGATGTCACTTTGGAAATTTATAACAATGTATTGGACAAAACGTTTAGTTTTTTCAAACATAGGCTGTAGCGTTCTAAAATATGTTAATTTGTTTATAAAACACCAAAAATTAAAAAATTCTTTTCAAGGTTATTTAAATATAAAATAGAAAATTACTAATCATTTTAGTATTGTTTAGAGTAATTTTAATATGATTTTGGAAAGAGTAAAAATCGCAAAACTTTTAAATCATTTTAAGCAGCAATACAGATAAAACTGTATTATTTTGTATTCATATTACCTAAAGTTCTATTATTGTGCTTTAATGCAAGATAGAACTTTTAATTTTAGCCCCTAGAATAGAGGGTTAACAGAACAGCTTTCAATTATTGTCTGCCATCGAAAATGTGTAAATGTGATTGATGACAAAGAATAGAATAAATAAATTACAAGCCCGATAAGTAGGCCATCTGTGTCAGACAATGGTGATAAATTATTTTTTCGACACTTATCGGAGATCGACAGGTAAGACAGTGAACAAGCTAACAAGAAGCAGACACACGTCGTGTGGTTCTGTTATTATTTCCGAACACGGTCTCTATAAAAACTCAAAGTTATATTCCAGTTACATGTACGGTATAAAAGACATGGTGCGGCATATTGTTATCCTTGCTCATAACAGCCTCAATTATAATAGATTATTGGCCGACTTGCCATCTTTGAAAGATGTACTAAAAATGGGCATATGTCCAATTACATTTCAAATTTATGTAAACTGTCAAAGCGAGATTTAAAATTATGTTACTTTGGCTACATTTTTGTAGAGACAACTTTGCTATATTTAAAAAGTAATATAATATAGAAAGATGAAAATATCACTTTTCACGTAAAACAACAGTATCTATAATTAATCATAATTCACTTTAAATTATTCTGTTTTGTATTTGCGTTATTAGACAAATATAGTTTTTAGAAAAAATGTTTAGATTGTTAAGTGTAAAAAACAGTTTTTATCTTTTCGTATTGTGCACAATCTAAGATAAAACTAAAAAAAAAACATAAAACAAAGCAAAATTTAAAGCTTAGTTGGATATTAGTCAAAAAAGTGCAAAGTTTTCAAAAGCTGACAAACATTGTACTGTAATATAAGAATTACCAAAAATTTCTTCAACTGGTACGCTGTTCTATAAAAATTAAAGTTTTTTTTTATATTCACTACTGTGGTCTTCAAAAACTTTTTATGTTTGACACGTTACCTATTATAAAAACATAACTTCATGACACGTTCGAAAGCTTAATAAATACTTTTGTTTAAGTTTTTAGTAAGTTCCGTTTAGATAATGGATTAAAAGAGAAAACACAAGAAGGCTACTATTAAATAAAATCTTTTATATGTTTAGCTTATTAATTGCACCATTACAGAGTGCTCCCACAATAACATTATTCAGTAACAGTGTCATCGTTCGGCCGACCAGCATTTTGTAATTCTTTTCACATATTCCTTAGGCAGGGTGTCGAAAACAACGTCTGTTATGGTAATAACCCGCTATAAATACTTATTTGAATAGTGAATGGTTTTACAAATAGTGATCGACATATCTTATACGTTATATTTTTACATTACATAAATAATTCAAGAATTTTGTAATATTCGAAATGGATGACCCTAATCATCTAAGAGGTAATCCCCATCTAGCTGAGTTATGATATGACCAGTCAGCCGATAAAGTCGTAAATGCTGATTCAATAACCCATATACCTTTAGGGCGGTAACGGCGATTTCACGATACGAGCCATTTGTCAAGGAACGGCAGGAATCATAAAGTTATTACATGGATTGATCTCGTTCTTGCAGGATTAGGTTTTGCTTGCTTGGTCGAGATCAACCTTTTTTTCTTGCACAAAACTTTGACAAATAACTTTTTAGTATTTTTTTTCAATTTGATTGTCACAAAAGCATAGAACGACATTTCCAAACAATGTTTACTACCTACCTAGTAAATAATTTATGATACACGAACAAAAATTCTTTTGAGTCAGTGCACTTGTAATAGCTAATTTAATTTTAGGTTAGTTAGACAGTCATAATTACATAATTATAACGATATTTTTAAAATTATATTTGTAACATTTAGTGGAGTTTAACATCTACGTCTGGTATTATAATTTCTTAAACTAGTTTGATAAGTATGAAACGATTGATAAATTATCAGAACTAACATGTTGAAAAAAACATGCAGCGGCTAATCCTACACACACAAAATTGATCATAATAATTCCTCCTTGATGCTCTTAAAACTAGAGCTAGGTATAGTAGAAACGTTTAAGATATACCCGGCAGTAAGTTTTATTACTTATAATAAAAAAAACAGGGATGCAATGGTGAAAAAAATTTACAATCCAAAATGTTTTGTGCCTTAGGTTTATGAATAGAACCAACCCGACCCACGCTAACTTAATACAAGAAAACCAAATATTACTGCTTATTGGTTTTTTAGTATGTTATAATTAAAATATAAAATGTACAATATAGGCATCGTACCCATTGAAACTTATTTGGCAACAATTAAATTAATTTGAACAAAAATAAAAAACTGTAAATCAAATAAATTAACTTAAACCAAAATTAGATTCAGATAAGTAGTTATTATTTCAATTTACAAGAATTTTATTTAGTTGTGTATTTAAATTAGAAAGGCACTACATTTATTAGATGTGTAATCTAATTTCGTCATTTCTCTTGTGTTATTACATCTACCTCTTTTCTAATAACACAATATACAACTGTAAATAAACTTTTGCAGTAGCTATTGTATTTTTTTAATATTTCGTTTTAAATATTTGATCGGGCTAAAAATACAAAAGTATAGTTTTTACATTCTTCACATTGCGTCTGTTTATCAACAATATATTTCTTATCAAAGTTGTAACTTTTAACTTGTTCTAATAATTAACTTTTTGTGCCAATTCTATGAAAATTTTTTAAGTAAGACTTTTAAGAACTTCCGATTTTTTAAATTATATGCCTAAAAACTTTAAGAAATAATAAATAATAAGCTTAGGCAGTTTTGCTGGAACAAAAGTCATTGACGTAAAAGTACATGAAATTTTTATTTTTTAAAATATCGATGCTTAACCGCTGTTATGGAAATAACCAAAAACATAATAAATAAATTACATTTCGATCAGTACAAATAAATATAATTTTATTTCATTTAATTTTAACAATTCGACAATGTATAAAACAATAGATCTTACTTGCAAGATTTTAAAATTTATTTGATTACTACGGGCTGCAATAAGTGCTCTTTAATTTTTGACTGTGGCT
Organism: Lagria hirta; assembly: GCA_947359425.1. Lineage (NCBI taxonomy): Eukaryota > Metazoa > Arthropoda > Insecta > Coleoptera > Tenebrionidae > Lagria > Lagria hirta. The sequence continues at coordinate 34,106,215 of OX375794.1, forward strand.
TAGATGACAAACTATCTATGTCAAACAAATTTCTGTTTGACTCACATGTATTATTCTTTGTCAAACAGAAACTTGTTTGACATTTCTTCAAACAAGTTTCTGTTTGACAACGAAAATGGTTAAAAAGTGTCTCACGCATTAAAATTAAAAAAAATTTTTAAATTTGAGACAGATATGCTAGGGCTAGGTATGCATACACGGTCGGCAGCAATCTGCATTTTTGAGTAGAATATAAAACAAAAAATATTTGATAAAAATAAACTTCCGAAGTTAAAAAAAAAACTGAAAATCAAAAAATTTTAAAGTTTTACACTAATGTAAATATTTATACAAATAATTTTAAGTCGGCGCTAAACCAACTATCTGTATGTCTATTTTCTGAGTTCAGATACAACAATATCTAAATCAAGCTTTTCTATATGTTTCTAAGCATACTATTTATCCACGTTCTAATTTTCTTATATAACGCTTTTTAAAAATTATTTAAATATTTACATTAGTGTAAGACTTTCAAATTTTTTGATTTTCAGTTTGTCTTAATTTCGGAAGTTTATTTTTATCAAATATTTTTTGTTTTATATTCTACTCAAAAATGCAGATCGCTGCCGACCGTGTATGCATACCTAGCCCTAGCTATAAGTAAAAAAATATTTTTTTACTTTATTTTTTACCAAAATTGGTTCACAGCTTAAAATTCTGAATCAATCATTTCTTTTTTTTCTTACTCTTAAAACTAGAATGATAATTTATAGAACTTTTGATGAGCTTTATATGATAATTATATGATAATTTATTAAAACAAAGTGTGTCTTCTATTTTAACTAATTTATGCGTAGTCATCTAAAAAATATTTACCGGTCAAATTTCAAAACTTCTTATTTTATCAGTTAAAAACATAAATTTTAAAAATTAAAATTTTTTGCTTATTATTAAGACGATTTGCATATCCCAGTAGATTATTTCAATATTTATGGTTTACGAAATTGACAAAATTATGTGATGTCGTGTCTATTTATAATTGCCTTACATTTTTTCATTTGATTCAATATTTTATAACGGATTATTCTAAACCTAATTATACGATATAAAATGATTTCGCTTAAAATCTTCAAAGAATACCGTAAAATGTTCTGCTAGAATCTTGCCAATACGCTTGTATCCAATCTTGATAATGTAATAATTTAACCGTCTTAATTATCAATAAGCTTTCAGAAATTATTACTGTAGAAAGTAATTTTACTCTTTTTAATAATTAAGATTGCTAAGAAAAAATTTATTAAAAAAATAATGATCAATTTAGCTATTTTACCTAGATTTATCTCAACGTGTTTTTGTAATAAGACGTCTCATTGAGTTATTACTAAACATTAAGAATGAGTTTACAGAAAGTGAATTAAATAGAAATTAAGCTAATTGCAATTAAATTTGAAATCAAGATCTTCTTTCAATTCAAGAAAAAATCTATTATATCAAAAATTAACTAGCTAGTGCAGAATTCATAAAAAAAGATATTTAAAATAAAATATTTCCAAACTAATTGAGGAATCGCATCAAACCGAATTCAAAATCAAAAAAAGCTATACATTTTTTTTATTAAAGATCTAACGATTGAGTACTTATACGGTAATCGAAACAATCATGCATTATTTATAAAACTAACACCCAGTTGTCTGCGTAGCTATTGGTCGATACAAATGCATTTTAATATAATCAAAAATAGCAGTTGTTCTACATTTACCTTCATATTATTCTTGACCTCCGAAAATTAAGTAAAAACCTTTTAATTATTTGTTAATCTTTCTTATAGATTAAATATAATTGTTTTTCAATGTAAATTCAGTGTAATTTAGGTATCTGATTTAAAATCGAATATAACATCGTAACCATCAATTGCTTTTTAGTCTAGTTCCTGTTAACCAACTCACACGGACCACCAACATAAAACTAACGTAATCGAAAATTAAATCACCAATGTTCCAACTGTTCAAGTAATCTCTAAAGACTTCCAGTGATAACAGAACCTGCAAGCTTTTGCTTGAGGACCAATCTGACATGATATTCACATTTGCAGGCAACAAAATTATTTGATAGAACTTAGAAAGCAATATGGGTGTGATGCGCCTATTACTGAACACGATCACACCATTACAACTGTTTCAGTATGTAAAACACGATTCATAACTTAATTCAGCTTGTACAGTAGCGTGTTCAATAGGGAAATCTACTACTTGTGAACTAAAAAAATAAGAGTTATTGGATAAATTTATTCAAAGATGCTAAGTGACGACCGCTAGTTAATTTAAAAATAATGTCAATATGCTAATTTACTTAAAAGTTTTTTTATAGTTGTGAAACTTTTTCAATGAGTAGCAAAACAACCTGGTATTTTTCATATTAACAATTAAGTCACGTATACATTTTTCAATAATTAAAAAAATAAAAAGATAAACATTTTAGATATTTTGGATAATAATATTAGGTTTTTAAGAAACGTCTAAAATATTTCATTCAAGCACAATGCACGAATTGCATAAATTATAAACTTAATCGTATTATAAAACATGCGAATCACACAAGAAAATAATCAACCGGAAGAAGCAAAGAAGTACTCCTTGCAGTGCCGGTGGCTATAAAAACCTTTGGCTCCCGTCAAAGGATTTACGATGTTATTTACATATGAGTGGTTAGTTTTCGATTAGCATATAAGTCATAACCATGGCATTGGGCACCTGTTCTTGTGGGTGGGAACTTGTGCCCAGCAGACCCAGGTGAAGCTCGGATGCCCCCAGGAGCTGGTAGTTTATCATCAGCGTGACCGAGCAGCACCTTCCGCCTCCACGCTCATATTGTATGCAAATCGGAGGAATATGCACGCGGAAACGCACTTAATTTAAATTATTTCTAATGCTGGAACGGTGTCTTACAAGGCAAGTTCACCGGACCGACCAACCACTGCTTACATATCTGTAATTAGTAAGCTTGCATGAGTTAGGGGCAAGATGGCGGCCGGAAGGGCCCCGCGGGGCGTGTGGGAGTGCTGCGTCACCGCCACCGCGGACCATAACTTAGATCGCTATCTTCAGAAACCATAGGCACGGTTCACATTTCTCAAACGATAATTTCACCAGCTGTTGAATTTGTTAAACTTAATGTACTAGCACTATCTTTAATTGCTGACATGTAGTTAATAACGCGCTTTAATAAACATTGGGCCGCAGGTTATTGTTTGTTTAAAAACCCTCTGATAGTCCATCTTCATTGATATTCTTCATAGATTGTATCATCGGTCATCGCTGCTCTAAATCGAAAGAAAAATTTAATCTAAACCTGAAAGATATTCTCACCCAAGTTTGAGATTATGCGATCACTTGCTAATAATTTTAGTCAACACAACTAAATATGATTTTAGCAAATATGATTTCAACAACTGAGTGCTTTTTTGAACAAAGTTTATTTAATGAAAATATTCGTGCTTCAAAATTTTTTAAAATAATTTGTATGCAGGTAGTACTTTCAGTTCAACACCATACATAGATCTAATATTTTATTATTTTTTTTCTATAGAAAAGTTTAGATATCGCTAATTTTAATACTTAAATGTAATTGGATACAATTTGGTTTTGTTCACAAACTATATCTTCAAAAAATATAGCAAAAAATTCTTTTATAAAAAAAAATAATTAGGATTTCTCTTTAAGACGAGGGAAGAACAGAAAAATAAATTATTGATAATTGATAAAATCTTTTTTGTTTCTCCCGTTTTGTGGTGCGCCTAATACAAAACTGTGTCACAGCAGAAGCCGACTACCGTCACTAGGGCTCAGCGATAGAAAGCTGTGTCTGCTCACAGCAGTTTTCATATGTTATTTTGTTTGGTAAAACGTCACTTTCAGATTTTGCAATTATATTTTAATAAACAAAAAAAAAAAGTCCAATATTTACTCCATTTTACTCAACAAAACAAAAAGAAAGTCAAATGAACGCTTTGGTTCTGTTTCTTAGCTCAAAACTGAATCTTATTTTAACGATGTTTAAAAATTAAAAAAGACTTATAGGAAAAACACGTATATAGTTTATCATTATTTTTTTAATGCGACAATAAAAGATTTTAGAGTAAAAGTCAAGTAAAAGAAATTAAACATAACAGAATTGAGCTACTTGTCTTGCAAAAATTGCTGTTGTATCAGTACGGAGATGGGTTTATAAAATAAAAAAATTAAATAGATAATGAAGAAAAAATAGATTTACGGAAATTAAATTTAAAACTTTTAAATAAAATAAAAGTAAATTTATTTTTAAACAAAATAAAAAGTTCATTATAGTCCGCTTTCATTTGGTACTATGTGTAACAAAATGGCGACCACGCACCTGAGATCAAAATGAGCAGATAGAGAGTGCATATTTTTATTAGACAGAACGGTTGTGTCTGCTGAATGCGACCGATAACGTTGTTGTTTCAAATCTTACTAATTCTACAACCTACATACATCTTCTGGCTTTTACTACCGTAACGGTATTTGTTTGGAAAATGAAGACTAAACTGCTCAAATCCGCAATACCTGCCTGTATTGCGGATTTTCAGAAAGGGTCTCGTAAGCAGGCTATAATAATTCTTGATTATAATTATTTATTCAAGACCATCCAATACGTAGTGCAATTATTTAATGAGACTAGAAGCGTCAACATCGTCTACGCAGAAACAGACCAAGTGTAAAGTCTGAAGAGAACATCAACAATATTGAAGGTATCATAAAAGCACATCCTTTAAAGCCGATCAAAAAACTAACCCAACAAATTGATTTGTCTTGGAACTTGTCAAAGCCTTCTCAAAAACATATTCGCAAATTTTGGTTCAAGGATAAATTTATTTCGGGTGGTTTAACACTAATTTGAGGAACAATGATGATTTTCTAGTCCTCACTTTTATCACAGGTTTTTTAACTTGTTTGAAGTTGTGAAAAATACTGTTGGAAATAATTCGCTATTGATTGTTTTATTTTTTTTATCAGAATAAACAACACTTAGCTTCAAAACAGCACACCTTTGACATACGTCAGATCCTTTGCTTGGCTGGCTTAGTTTGGATGTGTATGAGAAAGAACGGTGCCGTGGCCCATATAACACTTTGGGGCTTAAATAATTAGAAATTTGATTAAACATCATTTTTTATTTTGTTTCGTAACATTATAACATATAAATATTTTCCGCGAGTTTATCATCATCGACATACGTTCTGTATTTCAACGCCTGCTTGATAGAAAAACTTTTTGATCACACGGAACTATAAGTGAAAATATTAAACATAAGTGACAATTGTTTTTAGTTTATTAGTTTTTCAAACTTGCAAATATTATATTTTTATAGTTAACATTAGATGCATTGTTAAAAATGGGTAAAATCTTAGTCACTGTTAAAAACAAGCAAACATCTGTCACTTTTAAGTCACTTGACAAGCGTCATCTGTTTTGGGTAGTTGAAAAATATAAATACAGTGTACATCTTCCAATGAAATCACAATGAAACTTTTAATAACAATAACATTTATGATATTATTAACTGAAGTTCACAAAATCTTTATTGAACAGAAAACCAAAAATATTTTAATAATGATAGTAAAATTATTATTGATGAAGTAAAATATTGTAAAGAAACTTTTAAATGATCAAGTATCTGAGAAAAAGCGACAAAAAAAAATAAAAAAACTAATACTATACTCTATTCTTTCGACAGAGGCGGATGCGCTCGCATTGTGAAAAACCCTACATACGATATAGCAACTTTGTTAAATCTCGCAGTGTTTTCGGTGCATTTTGAGGATTTTTCAGCCAATTTATCTTTCAATAGTCTCAGTGTCAATAAATTGTTTAAATTTATCTGAAGTCTGAAAAGTTGCAATAGTGGAAGAAAATGTGACATCAGTTGCCATGGAGAAACCGGATTTGCACACCTTTGAGGAAAAACTCTATTTGACAGACAATAGTAAGGTTTGAATAAATTGACAAGTTCTGCTGACAGTACTGACACCGCTGCACCAAAAACTGTGGTGTGTAAACGGGACATTGCTCCAACTAATAGAAAAAATGGGTTATAAACGCGATTCCGAAACTGACTGATTTGTCTTGCCAATAGCCGAAACATATAGTATAGTTATTTACCTTTGCATTTTATATCTACTAAATGATATTTTCACACCATTGCAGCGGAAATATTTACCGTGTAACAAATTTAACCTATAAGATTTTTTTTATTTATTTAATGCTAATAGGAGGTTTTTTTCTTAAAATAAGTAACAAAATTGACCAATGCATTTTGTCATTCCTTCAAAGTCGATGGTAGACCGCCTAAATACTTTTCTACCGTAGTTTATATCTGATTTTTTTCTTTCCACCAACATTCTAAACTAGGATTAATTATCTAAAATAAATTATATATTAATTTATATGTTTATAATTTCACGTTACTAAATACATAAAATCACAAACAAAAGTTGTTCCACAATATTTGCATCAATCTCGTTATACTAGAAGTAAATCAAGTAATTTGTTTAAAACATTTTACTTTTGTTAAAATAAAAAATTAAAAGTTAATATAAATTAATGCTGGAGATTTCTCAAAAACAAAATAAAATTCTCAATGATATCTTTAAAGCTGGTAGCAAAAAAACCTTTCTAAGGTTTTACCTTCATTTTATCTTTTTAAATAAATATTTTACAACACTTAAGAAATTATTGCGTTAAACAAAATGTCAGCTGTGATTCATGAGCAGAATATTTTTCATTGTTATTAAATGATACATGTTGTTTTTGTTATGATAATTACTGCGTTGAGCAAGAAATTACATAATATATTGCTTAAAAGATTGTTTATTTAAGCGATTTTTCATGTCTTATCTTTTTTTGTAAAGTCAAAGAAAAATAGACTTTATTCTATAAATTTACATATTCACTAAACCATATTATATAAATATGCTAAAAAAGCTTCCCGTTTCGCAGAAAATAAACACCTCTAGGCAAAACGAAGATCAAATTCTCGTCATAAATCTCATATTCACTATTCAATATCAATATGAAACGACTGAAAAAGCCTATAAAACCCAAACATAACATATTGGTGCTCAAGTTTCCCCTAATATGATATTTTAGCAATCCCTACACCTGTAGAATCTTATATCCACAAATGTAAAGTCTACCGCTTTTTTCTGTACGTGCTTGTTTGTCTGCATCTTTATTCTTTTTGGTAAGGGTAGCTTGAGAATATGAATGCTGTGTAGCAACTGTTTAAGTATTGAGGTGATGGAAAGAAACTGCCAAAGTTGATTGAGAGCTCTGACGGGCTATAACATCATATTAAGAGCAAGTCGCGGGGCGAGATGATAAGTGCGCTGTCAGCCCATCATGTCTGGGGAATTCCCTTCATATGTTACTTGTATGTGGGGGCGTAAACTGTATAGAATTGCTTAGAATAGAAAAGGCAATATAGATTTTCAGGGCCCTACTCGATTACTCACTGACCTACTGTCCGAAAAGTTCGATAAAATACAACAATACTATATAATTTGTAAGTTAATATATTTTGCTAAGTACTAATTTTAACAAACAAAAAGTTAAAGCGGCGAGTTTAACAATGTTATAGTTTAATATTTTTAGAGAATAAACTTTACATATCACATGGTATATTTTTGATTAATTTTATTTGTTAAATAAAATACAAAAACAAAACCGCAGAAGTATGTTATAATGTTAAAATAAATTTTAACCCTCCAGTAAACGAGTAGAATAAAAATCACATCAACGCACGGGTGAGGCTTTTTGGGACCATGTTTAAAAAAATAATAAATGGTGTCTAATATTTTTTGTTTTGACTTACTAAGACTAATTTTTTTTTTAATTTGAATTTCAATTGTTACGCTATTTATTGTTTTATTTTTCAAAGTCAATATTCATGTCTCAAATTTTTATCAAACTTATAAAACACTCTAGTTAAACCTAAACTTGCTTAGAAAAAAAAATTGTCTACACAAAGTAGAAAGGGTTAAAGTTCATCTATTTATTTTCACTGCATTCGGCGCAGCAAGCAACAATGTGTTTTATGCAAAGCCAACATTTAATTAATTTTTACAGTCTAAAATGCTTTCATATCACTTTCAATCTCGTAAAAAGTCATTAGTCTATGTATTTCTTTTCATATAAATTGTTTATGATGAACAAACTTGCAATAGAGAACAATTAGAATTTTGAATTTATAACAAAGTTGAAAACTCTTACTTTTATAACTAAATATTTAAGTTTATGACACTTTGTATATGAAAACTTTACAATACACTACAACACCTTGTGAGTACAATGATTTTCGTACACGTCTATTCTATTGCAGAGTTGAATTTGAAATAAAACGTTGTATATTATTAAGTAAAATATGTATTTTGTTTTAATAATAACTAGATCATTATTTGATTGCAAAAAAACAGTCTAAGAATAAACAGATCAAAAATAGAAACGAACTAATAGGTTTCAAGATCGATTTTTTTATTGAGAGCAAATCGCAAACAATATTGTAAAATAAGAATTGCAATATCTATTAAGTAAAAATCAAATGATAAATTGAGTCGTAAACTAAAACTAAAAAAAACATTTTAGCATTTTATTGTCAAAAAAAAATTACATTTAATTCAATGACTTATGACGTGAGTGAACGGGTGCGACCTGTCAAAACATTTAATTTTTGTTAATAATAATGCAGCTTAAATGCACAATGCACAAACCAGTATGTAAACGTTCTAAAACTAGATAAAACCTCAATCAAAAAAAAATTTTTAGTAACTAGTTTAGTTTTAGGTGTGGAGTGACAGGCTCCACCCGTTCACTGGAGGGTTTTAACATAAATCTTGGTCTTCAGCTACTGGGTTTTACGACGTCCCGTTGTTAAAGAAAAGACTGTAATTATTATCATAATTGTTGTTTTAGTTAGTACGTTGTCTATTTTTTTATATTAATTTTTTTGTAATTTTTACATTTTTTTTAAATATATTTTTGTCATTTAATTTGATTTAAGGTAATAGTTAGGATCGCTCAAAACCAAACTTTGTCATTATATTTATTAATTTATAAATAAACAAAGACTATTTATTATTATTTTGTATGTATTATTCATTATCATTAATACTATTATATTAATTCTTATTATTATCAAGAGTGAGTTTATAGTGGCCAAATTAAATATTTAGTTTAAGTTAAATTGCTAGATGATTGATTGAATTCGCATCAACTATCTTAAGTTAAAATTTAATTGCAATTAAATTTATATCCGCTCATTTTAATTCCTGTAAAATTAACTGATGTACTTTTAAAAGTTTTTGAACGTATTATTAAATTTTAAAAATTAAATATAAAAAGTTTAATAAAAATTTTTAAACGAATTAAATATAATATAAGAAGATTAATAAAAATTTTTAAAAGTTATTGAAAAATTCTTAAAAAATTCTAAAAAGCTTTAAAATCTTATTAAAAATATAAAATAAATCTTTAAAAATTAATAAAAATGTTTAAAACATTTTTTTAAGACGTTTAAATATTTTTGTAAAATGGGAAGGAGAATAATTTCGACGCGCACTGACTTAGTTGTCCAAATAAAAAGTTTTTAAACATATTTAATAAGAGAAAATGTTCTCAATCTAACTGTATTTCTTATGTTTGTTACTTTAAAACTTTCAACTGGATGAATCGATTTTGATGATTCTGAAAACCTGATGTCTATGTGGTCTTATATAAATTTGATCAAAATCTAAATTAGTAGTTTATAAGTTATTCTTTTCAATGTTTTTTTGAGATATATTTTTGACACTTGCAATTAATTATATTAAAAAAAAACAAGAAATGAATAGCTAATAACTTATCTAGAATGTAATAAATGTCATAACAGCCATAGATTGCAGTTTTAAGACATCTTAGGCTGGTATGATATTTGTTACATCCGCGGTATGTTCAAGATGTTATCGGTTCCTGCAGATAGAAGTTGCAGTTTTAAAACCAATAATTTTTTTCTAAAAAATTAAAAATTGAGTTAGTTGCGTTTGTATGATACGGTCATGAGCCATAGTTACCTTTTGTGGTTTATACAAATTGTATGGTAAAATTGACATATCAATACAGCAAATACATACGTTATGCCATAGTTACCAGACTGTTTTGTGTATGTAACATACGTCTTAAGAACAGCCACCGATAAAAATGTAAAAATTCGATTTTAATAAGCTTGATTTAAAAAAGTTTATTTGCTTAATCAATTCAAACAAATTAAACAAAAACCAATTTAAATCAATTAAATAAATAAAATAACCATTAATCATATTCAGGTTGGTTAACTTTTGAATTAACTTTTCGAACAAAAATCTAAATAGAGAGATTTTTAACTCAAAATTTTTATAGCATAGCCAAATTAGTGATAAAGATATTCCTTTATTGTGTAATAATACTTTTTCTTCAAACGTCATATAAGAGTAAAAAAATAGCAGAAAATTGTTTGAGTTAGTATGAATGTACATATTTTTAAAAAATGTTAAAAAATGAAAAAAATTCACATTAAATTGATAAATAAATTTAATGTGTCGTTTTGATAGATATGGCATATTGGCAAGAAGCAGCCAGTATGCAGAAACGAAACATTTTACGAAAGCGAGCACTGATAAGTAGGTTAGTGGTCCCAGGGGTTAGCTCATACCAAAAACTCGATCGTTCTTTCACTTACCCTCTGCAAATATAGAAAATGCAAGCCAACGAGAGCTTTAAAATTTTAAAATCTTGAGAATCCAAGCTTAAATATTCCATTAGTAATGCCTTGACGTCTTGCAGAAAAATTGGCCAGTGAGCTTCATGATATTCATAAATAAATGAAATGTTGCGGCAGATGTGCGATCTATCACGTTAAATGAAAGTTACCTATTTAAAAATAATAAGGGTCGGGCATTTATACTTGTCAAGACAAGTGAAATCTTTGATCTTTTAATTTATGGTGTTATGAACCGTGTAAAGATATAATTATGGTCGAATTTCAGATTTTTGCAGATTTATAAACACGCTGTCGCTATGTAGATTGTAATCATGTTGAATTAACTTTTCAAATAAAAATCTAAATAGAGAGATTTTCAACTCAAGATTCTTATAGCAGAACCAAATTAGTGATGAGAATATTAGTGTAATAATACTTTTTCTCCAAACGTCATATATGTGACATCTTGATAATAATTATGCTGTAGTATAAGTTTAAATAATATGCTTAATTAGTTAAACTTTTTATATCTTAATCATCAAAACTAATTTTAATTTAGTCTTTATTATGAGCATTTCATGGGCTTTGGCGGATCTTGTCTAATAATATAATATTATACATTCCTTACAATTTCAAACTCTGATAAAACGCACATTTTAAACAAATATATTATATTTGTTTAAAATAAAAACATATTATTATACAAGTTTAATAATTAGTTGTATTGTTGCATAAGTGTGTTGTAATGAAACGAGTGAGACAATACGTTTTGATCAAATTTATATGTGACTACATAGACATCAGCTTTTAACAATACGTCTATTGTAATATACTATTTTATCTAATGTGCTTTACCAATTATCAAAATTTCAGCTGCTTACATTCTCTTATTGACAATGCTTTTTTGCATTTAAGTTGCCATGCAACAAATTTAATTAGGTTTGTACTAATGCTTAACATGGATGCTAAAAACAGTTAATTTACTTCTATGTTGTGTGATCTGTTTGCTTACAAAGTCGAAACAAAGCATTAAATGTTGCAGGTAATGATAATGTTCAGCGTTCATGTTACCTATAGAACAAAGTTGAATATTATCAAAATTAATTTAATATAACGATTTACTATTAAACTACTTTTAGTAGCATAAAGTAGATAAATTATATTTTTAGCTTTGATTTAACGGGAAATAACATTTTGTGGAATTTGGTTTGTAAACACTTACACTCTACATAACGTTTGCGATTACAAATGCTACATTTGCTATTCAGGTCTATTAAATATAGTTATAAGAAAGATTTTGGTTAATTCATAATTTTTATAAAGCCAAGCTTTGTTTTGAAGAATTAAATAAACATCTGTAACCGGTTTTCATAAACTTTTCTAGATCTGTTTGTTAAAATTTAATAATTTTTTTGAGATATTGCAAATCTAAAAATTTTTTGAATTCTTTTTATGGTATATTTTTTATATCGTTGTTAAAGTAATTTATTCTTGACTTTTTTTATATTGTGTACAACAGTATTATGTATCAGTTCCATTATTATCATTTGTAGCATTTTGTTATTTTGTTGCAACAATTTACTTTCTGATTATTTCCTACCGATCTAAACGACTAACACAGTCAAGATACAAAATAAAGCCACATTCAATATATTTTGAATTTATTAAAGCTTTTTGTGCAATGCAGGCAGCTTAGACCAAATTTTTTTCGCAGCAGTCAACTGACAAATTATTGACAAAATTGGCATGACTGTGTCAGCTGTTAAATGCATTAAAAACGTGATTATACTACAATTCACCAAAATAGTTAACGAATGCATTTGCAAGTCAATATTTCCAGACAATCTTAAAATTGCCCTTGTTATTCCAATCTTTAAGAAAAGAAATGTAAGATCCCAATAATTACCGACCAATCTCTCTGCTACCAATCTTTGAAAAACTTTTGCTGCAACAAATAGTTGAATTCTAGCAGACAAACAAGATTTTAACTTGTAATCAGTATAGTTTTAGGAAAAATTATTCGACAGAAACAAGCTGTTTCAAAACTGGTGGAAAACATAGTGAAATTTTTTCAAACGTGCGATTGTTTAATCGCGAATTTTTTAGACTTGACCAAAGCATTCGATACAATTTCTCACAAAATTCTAATTATGAAGTTGTACTTTTACAACTTCTTACCATCTGCAGTTAGATTATTATTATCGTATTTATCGGATATATACCAAAAAGTCTAGTTTAAAAGTAATTTATCACAGTGTAGTAAAGTAAAGCATGGAGTACCCCAGGGATCTATACTAGGTCCTATTATTTTCTTATTATATATAAATGACTTTCCAGATTACTTGCCAGAATACGAGACAATTTTGTACGCAGACGATACCACAATTGTAAAAAGAGCTAAGTCGGATGAGGTTAAACCGACGGCCAAAGCAAGCTTACATCTTGCCAAGAATTAGTTTTTAGCAAATAGGTTAATGTTGAACGAGGTTAAAACTGTTTCTATGCAGTTTACTTTAAAAACAGCAATCAACGTAGACTTTCCAAGCTCTATTTCTTTTTTGGGTTTAAGTTTAAACTCAAAATTACTATGGCAAAAACATATTAAAAAAATAGAGAAAATTATATCAAAAAATACCTACCTATTAAGAGACCTTGCGAATTTGCTAAGCCAAACTGTCCTAAAAGTTTTTTTTTTGCACTAGTTCAGTCTTATGTTCGGTATGGCATTCTAGTATGGGGGCACTCACCGCTTGCAGAGAGAGTATTTAGAATCCAACGTAGAGCTCTTAGAATTGTGGCGGGTATAAAATATCGGGCGGAATGCAGAGAATATTTTCGGAAACTAGAAATTCTCACACTACCGGGCTTATTCCTTTTTGAATGCTTAAAGCATATTAAGAAAAACTACTGCCACTATAATAAACTAAATTTTTTTCATAACTAGCACACTAGAACCACAAACTTATCATTAGAAACAAATCGAATTGACAGATGTAGGTACAGTACTAACTACTACGCCATCAAATTGTTTAAAAAACTGCCGAACCATTACTATAATATGAGATTCGACGCGTTTTCAAAGACAATTAAAATATTATTAATAAAACAGGCTTTCTATAGCTTGACAGAATTTGAAGAGCATACATTTTAGACCATTCATAAAACAGTTTTTTTTTTGTTCGACTTGTGGAAATGTGTTGCCAATAATGTTGTCTGCATTTAATCTGATATACTCATTTGTACTTAAAAAATATATAAAAATTGCAAAACTACAAAATTTATATTTGTAATGTATGCTTCAATTTTTTTTACGTATGATGTGTTAAATATTAATGTTAGACATGTCAAATGTTAAATGTATGATACTGCAAAGCTTTGACTTACGAAAATGTATTTATACATAATCTGGTGAATAAATATTATTATTATTATTATTATTAAATTAAATTTTTTTTAATAAGAATTTTATAAAATGCTATGCATTTTTACACAAAAATAAATTTATGTTAAATTGTTTGCTTTTTTTTATAATTTAATAACACTTATTCTTTCATCAAATGAAATAACACACTAATTTTGCTAACTTAATTTTTTTATTACAAATGTTACTTGTAAAGTCTGTTTGTTTTTATAAACAATTGTTAAAAAATTTGAATGTTTGCAGCGTCAATTAAAATTAGTTGTTGACTACCTGATTTCGGAGGTAATGAAACAAAATTTCAAGATATTTTTAGAATTTTTGTCTGTGTGTGGAGTCTGTTTTTCAACACAAGAGCGCATCCCAAGCGCTAGAAAGAAGCGGAAACCCCTAAAAACTAAAACAACAAGCGTTTATTGCACAACAATTTTTATATTGTCGTTCTGAACGTTTAAAACTCTTAATTACCTTAAATTTAAAGATAAGCAGTGTCAGATGTTTAGATAGAAAAGTGTATACGTTAGGTTATAAACTTTTATAAGTTTAGTATGACTGACAACGATGGCAAGAATACATTATCTTTTCTGTACCACTGTTTCTACATAATACTGCAACATTAAAGTTTTAATTTAGCTGTAAAAATATAAATTGTTTCAATTTGCTAAAGATAGTTGTACAATATCATCTAAGAATGTGAATAGGTAATATAAGAGTTACTGACGTGTAAAGAAAGCGTCAAAGTTGATATGTTGAGATGCTGGCACTTCCTAAGCAAGGTAGAAGAATCTTATCCGCAACCTAAACTAATTAAAGTTGTTTCGAGCATGGTGCATAACCAAAAGCGAAGCGCAAAACATATAAATTACTTTTAATTACAACAATTTTATAATTTGTTCTTGGCGAGTCTTGATTAATTACCTTTTAAGATTAATGAATGCTGTAACTTATTATTCACATTCATTAAAACGCATTAATAATTTAGCTTTTCTAAAATTAAAAATGAGATTTTTGTACATATCATTGATCTATTTAAGCCGCCGGTGTTATTATGTAAGCCTTAATATCATAAAAAAAATGTTGATAGAAATAAGCAGCTTTTTCATTAGTTATATTAAAGTATATAATAATGCAATGTGTTTTTCCTATTAAATAACGTTTCAAGACAAAAGATATTTGAAATCAGGTATACAAAGCTTAACAAAAATTATAGCACTTAATGTTAAGTAATGAAAAAATGCTTTAGTTACATTTTTGTAAGTTCTAAACTGTATTTTCTTTTCTAAAATTAGCAACATGCGCGTAGTTTTTACTAAGACTTTTTATAAGTTTAATAGGTATTCAACTTGAGAGTTCTATATTCCGGTATAAGTTTTTTTATATAATCTGTTTTACTGAAAATATTCTGTAATCTTATGTATCACTCTGATAAAAATCATATTTAAAACAATTATTTAAGTTAGTTTGCTGAATTATTCGTAATTTTTTCAGAGCAAAGTCATTATTTTTAAAGAAATAAATATAATGCGTTGAGCAAAGCGAGAAAATTAAATTCACTTATAAAATGTTAATATTTTTTTATGAAAACAAAAACTGTTATAAGAAAATACTCTAAAATCTGGTTATAGTTGAGTTTTTTTCATATTGAAAAAATTTTTAACAGTAGATAATGATGCTTGGAAGGGATTGAGAAACACATTTTAGCTTATAAAATTAGTAGAAATACATGGAAATATAATGCAATTCAACTAAATTTTTACTACGTGCTCATGCTAGGTATCTTGCTAATTTAAGCTCTCTAAGTAGAAGAATAAGCTTAAAAAAAGACTTACTTAACCTCAAAATTGTATAATTTGTACACCAAACAGATAAAATACTAAGATACAACATATCATGTACATTTAAGTAACAATCTCTATTGTAAAAATATTTAAAACAAATATTCACTTTATACACTAATGCGTATGACGCAAATACTAAAAAGATTAAATGTTTCTTAAAAACAAATAATAAACAGTATTGATTCGACGTGAAAGTTTATGATATTAAAGTATCAATAAATGAGACTCAAGAAGGTGGCAGAAATGGTTAAAGCAATGTATGTTGTAGGTACTCGCAATTCGTATACACCCAATATCCAGCACTCGTCACATCTGAATAGACAAACACACTCAATAAGTTGTCCTGTAAGGGTATATATTCCCAGAGGTTTTCCGCACTCAGCGTTCCACTGTCCAAATCAGTATGATCCCAAGAGCTTTTCCTCAAAGTCCTGATAAAATACAAAATATTCCTCGCGACAGCTTTTTACCGAAATCTTAAAACTTTGACGGATGTGTTTTAAAGTGTCTATCGATGTGCCGTCATAAGTCGCTCGGCGAATATTAGATCAAACCTCAAGGGTGATATCAATAAGTCGGCTAGAAATGGATTTTTCATCCCACAGACAAATGGCCCTTGGTCTCGAACACTATTCCCTTATATTCTCCAGCAGGAACCACACGAGATGACGAATACTTCACATTTGGGCTATTACGGGGAATCTGAATGAGGGAGTTTTATCTTTATAACGCAGCAAATACATATTGATATAGTTTCTCGTAGAAAGCATATTGACCATTAATTTCTAGAGTTATAATAAAGTACTTTTGGTTATTTTACTTTATTTCAAAACATCATAACTGTCGATAATAATTCAATAAAAATATGTAAAATGTCATTAATTTGAAATTAATTGAAGCGCTTACAAATTAAAACAAATATCGTTATCATTTATAAAAAGCCGTAAACTGTGTAAAAAATGTTTTGAAAAATGACAGATAATAGATAAATGTGTAAATTTGTTGTTAGTATTTATTTAACAAAAATAGTTCTTTTGATAGAAAAAGACGTTTATTGTAAAATTCAAAACGTTTACATTATGAGACGTGACTAGATTATTTATTAGTAGTTTATATTATATATTCATGCACCTTTTTTATAGCCCGTATGACAAAACTGTGTTTGGTAACATCTGTTTCAAAAATTGTACAAACCCACCCAACAAATAGGTTTTTACAGTTAAAACTTTATAATCACTGAATTATACGTTTGGTGTTCTAGAAAATAAAGTTGTAGCTACATTAACCAACATAATTTGATAAAAACTAATAAACAAATTTTAATAAATAAATAAACAATTTTTTTGCAAATGTCATTGTTATGTCAATGTAAGTTCCAATTAAGACTGTTACAGAAACCTCAACAAATGCGATTGCTTATTAGATTAGGTGTCAAAAAAAAGAATAAATAAATTTTCTGGTCTTGTAATACATTTAACTATTATTAGATTTCTACCCATTATTTTTATTCGTAACGTAATTATTATGTTAATAATTGATTATTAGCCTATGAATAGAATTATTATAACATTTAAAATAGGTATTTACCTAACAAGTTCGCAAAGCGAAATTTCCCACATAAACACTTTGTTTGCATTAGTGCGAATGAGAGAAATGTCTTTCCAAAAAAGATGGGTTATATTTTTTTTGCCACGAATAACTCTAATTTTTTAATACCAAGCTTATGACCAGAGTTTTCAAATTTAAAGTGGTCCCACTGTTTTGTTCCTATGATTTTATTTAAATACAAAAACAATGTCTGAAAATTTGTTTTGTCATTTTCCCTAGTTTCAATTGCAAATTATAAAACACATAAGGGTATGAGATAATCCTTTTTCCACCCATTGAAAACGAACGAAAACTATTGATCTTTAAGCAATAAGTGCAAAAAATATATAAAAATTCAAAGTTCAAACATCCATAGTTTCAAATATGTAAGACAGTCTAAATTTTGTTTGTATCGTGTTTTTATAAAAAAAAACATAACTTACAGGCCACACAAGTTTTTTGTTTTCATAGCGCTACTTTAGCCACCTGTTTGAACTAAACGTCAATTTAAATTTAAAATCTATATAAAACTTTAAAGGATTTTTCACGTAAAATAGTTTTACAAGAAAGCAAAAGATTAGCTAGAAATAAGATTAAAAATTAAAATACTTTCTATTGTTCTTGAAATATAAATATGAACATATATATAATATATATGTCTGTCACTGTCAAACCAGCAAAGTCACGTGACTTCTGCTATGGCTGTTGCTCTACTAACATGTTGTTGTAACACAATTTCATGGCTCGCCCAAATTAGATTTTTTTTAAAAAACACGTTAAAGTTTGAATTATATACTATATAATATAATACAAAACTGTTGAACTTTTTTTTCTTTGACTATAAATTATTTTTGTTATCAATAAAGAACAATTCTTGGTATAGGTGCAATATGTGGTTGGCTTTGACATTCGCGATAAACAATACCAATATGTCGGTACGCAATGGGAAATCCAAGCATCTCGACTTCTCTTGAAGAGATTAAGTGCGAGTGCCTGCGGCTGATACAGATAACAGCGTACAGTAATCCGAATAACAACATTAAATACGACTCCAATTTGCCGCACTGTGGATTTGGAATG
This sequence comes from Lagria hirta, assembly GCA_947359425.1. Lineage (NCBI taxonomy): Eukaryota > Metazoa > Arthropoda > Insecta > Coleoptera > Tenebrionidae > Lagria > Lagria hirta. Next base: position 34,124,902 of record OX375794.1, read on the forward strand.
ATTCTCTCTCACCGCAACTCCAGCGCCCAGCTAAGAAATCCTTCAGTAACCTCTGCGGCAGAAAGCTTCTTTTCCTAACTTAATTATATCTTAATAAATTAACACAATATATTTTTTTGTTTAAATTTCTTTTTGGAATAAAACCCAAGCACATTTAGTGTAATGCTATTTAGTTTGAATTGCAGCAATTTTTCTTCTTGCATTGATCGCCGATAATTAGTAAAAACAATAATAATAATAATAAAACCATTATATGTGTGTGTGCATAAATTTTGAAGTGCCACACAAACGAGTTAATCTCTCAAAATTTGCAAAAGTTTTTATTTGAGTTGGTTACCCTAAAGATTATAATTAATTTTCCTACCTATAAAAAGTGTTATTTTCATAAATAATCTATTATTTTTTATATAATTCATTAAAATAAAATTATTTTGACATACGTCAAAAAAATCTAGAAAAATTAAGAAAATCGAGCATTTGTGTTCAAAAGTAAATTATGGGATCGTCTCTATATAGCATCGACTGCGCGATGATGAGAAAAGGATTTAAATCAACCTATGACATAAATTTTGTTCCAAGTTCTTGTAATATTATTCATAATTTTAATACAAAAATCGCTAAATTTTTGCTGCTTTCGGTGGCCATTAAGAATCTTTTGAATTTAAAAATGGTAAAAATTTTACTTTTAGTTATTTTAAATATGGGTGTTATAAAGTTCTCAAAATTTAAATTGGGTTTAAAAATTCTGGCAGAAATACAAAAAGCAAGCAGCATTATTATTATGTTCATGTCATATTGCTCGAATTTTAAGTGTTAAGTCCGAGAATTCTAATAATATCAATTTTATATAGTTGTAGTATATTTGTTTAAAAACACAATTTATGGTTTTTGTTTTTAATTTAATTCTTAAACTGGTTTTTAAACTAATTTAAAATTAAAGGTTTAAGTTTTAAAAACGGCTATATTACTGAAAAAAAATACATATTGTCATTATCATTACTTTTCTCAAAGACCGTAATCGCTTTAATGATTTTTGAATCTACCAAAACTGCTGTGCCTCCGAGACAAGGAGGGTTGAACATAATAGTAATAATAACAATAATAATAAATATGTTTGCGAGATGGTTTTAACACTATTTACATGTTGTTTAAAAAACCTACACTACGGAATTAAGACTTTAAAGCCAAGGCACAAAATTGAGAATACAAATAATGAACATGATCTAAAAAATGCCTCTTATCGCTTAATGCTTCATAAAAACCATACGCATTAGTCTTATGAAAGCTAATGCGAATGAGTTAAAAAACCCTGTGCACTTATTAAAAACAGAACAAATTTTTTTTGTATTTATATAGTATTGAATTGACTTTTATTAATTTGACAGAGGTAACACTGTAAGCCATAGTTAAAAACAGTAGCGTGTATTTAAAAAAGATTTTTTTACAAGCTTGTGGTTTGTGATTGCTATTAAACTATTTTTTATTTATATTTAACATCTAATGTTAATGTCATAAAAAAAAATTTTATGTATTAATAAGCCAACAATCAAAATTTAAAAACTGAAAATCTGCCAATAACCGTCTGTTTACTTTTTTTTGCATTCGACTTAAGTGTAATAAATATTTTGGAAGTTATTAATAATTTTAAAATAATTTTTATTTTTGTCCTATATTAAAACAATATTATTAAAAGTTTCAACAAATTGTCAGTGGTTTATTAAGAGAAAAAATGTATATTCGATAACAGTGTAAACATGTATCAAATCACTTCAAGACGGTGACATTATGTCATTTTAAAAATTCTCAAAGATTCTTAAAATTTTTACAACCGGGTTTAATACATTAAATTTGTATGTATTAAACGCAGTGTGAATTTATTTGTTTAATTTTTGAAAAACCAGTTCTTTGTCAGTTTTTAAAGCAATAAAAGCCTTATAATCAAAAAAACCAATTAAATCCTACCTTTAGTAAAAATAATATTGCAGCAGATACCAGTGTGTTCCCATGTGGAATAAATCAGGGAAAATGCTGATATGAAAGGCAGCTATTGACCGTAGCAAGCAGCAAAAGCAAAACCTATAACCTTTCAACTTTCTATATAAAGCGTTGCAATAAAAATCACCTTCGTGAATCAAAAGCGATCTATCAAGCGATATTATCGGTTGGCTATTACAACTTTTGCTCGGCGCATTGATTCTATATGTGACGTAGAATCATAATAAAAAACGGCAATACATCATGCAGTAGCACGCTTCGATGTGCCTTTTGATAGGGACGCCTTATAGATTTCTTGAAAAAACCACTGACCGATTAAAGAAATTTATTCAAAAGTGATTTGAAACTCAAGATAAAATATTGTTTCTCACTTAATTAAAATTATTTTACAATTTTTATACTAGTGTTTTTTTTATTCAGCTGATAGGCACAAATCTAATTTAATATTATGATGCTTGTGTTTTAGACTGATAAAATAACAAATAGCTGTGAAACGTTTTTAATATGTCAAATTTATCATTTATTAACATGAGATATTTTCCAAATATAACAATCTAATCAAGAAAAAACACACTTTGATAGAAAATATATGATTGTATAGTAGACAACACCAATTCTTTTTAGCAATAATAAGCTTATATTTAACAGATGATTTACAGAACAAAATTAGTGGTAATAATACTTAATGAATTGATTGATAATAGACCGGCATTAATAGCAAAACAAGGCAAAATGTTGTTAAATAACTTATACATTAATTTTGCTGAGATATTAGTTCTATAACTTTATAAGTAAAATATTAGTTAGCAAATCACGGTAGTTAGTAGACAAATCATATTTGTCTATTTGAGAGATAGTTAGAATCAATTCTGTTATGTGTTAAATTAGACGGGAGCTTTATTTTACTCATAATTTCCTTACGTCTCAAGACAAGTCGGGGCCTTGCTCAGGTCTGACTTGAGACGGACCCAGTGCCTCATTAAGCAAAAATCGCTCTTATTCACACCGTAATTTGATATTTAAATCTTGAGATTTGTTTATGAATACCGTCCGGTTTTGAGCTCGACCTCAGACTCAAGATATAAATATCAGATTTTACGAGCATTGCCGAAGTCTTTGCTTGAGACGGAATCAGCGATAAATTGATTTCAAAACGCATGCAAACGCATTTCCGAGCATTGCCGGAGTCTTTGCTTGAGTCTAAGCTTAAGCTTGATCTTGAGCTACGACTATGAATACCGGCATTAGAGTGTAGCGAAACAAAATTGAATCCAGCAATCAACAAGTTAGGATTCATAGGCCCAATAACAGAGATATTAACAATTTTTTTATACAGATTCTAAGTTGTTGATCTGATTCTGGTAGATGAAAAACCATAAAAACATTCATGTGTTAGAAGTAAAGTGCGTTTAAAGTAAGAAGAAGTATTTAAGCTGTGACTTTGGTGAAGTATCAAAGAGAAAATCATAGTGTACGTACATCAACTTATACGAGTATAAGTTGAATCCTTAGAGTTTCTGTAGATGGAAGCCATAAGTTGCAAAAAATTCACAGCCGTGTTGTTTATGTGCTCCACATACTTAATCTGAAGTCAAATAGTATACCTAAATCTTCAATAGATGAATAGATCAATTTTTTTTGACAATGTTGTTTACAATGTAAAGATTATTTTTTTAATGTATTTTGCAAAAGCAAATATTAAAGATTTAGATATATTTGAGTAAAGTTGATTACACTGAGTTGAGCATATCTGTCAAGCAGATAGAGCTAAAATAAATTTTTGCAACGGAGTTAAAATCTAAATGAGCTTAATTTATAGAGGAAAAAGTAATTATTGATTTAATCGCATGCCTTTTGCAAGTTGAAATAGACGGTATCTACCTGATGAAAAGTGTCCAAAGCATCAGATGTAAATTAAAGAAAGCATACTAGGTTAGAAAAAGTAGAAAAGCGTTCTATAAGTCCATATTGATAAAAAAAAAATTGTTTTATCGACGAATGGATACCTTTATCGATGATAACTTTAAACGCTTTGACACCTTTGGCAATAAAACCCAAATTATTAACGGATGATTTTAGTTTTGTTATCTTTCTTGAGAACATAACAGAAGTTAGTATTCTTTCAAAAAAAGTATGAGTAGAAATTTTTCAAATTCTTTGTGATGTGATGTAAGAGATCAATAGGTTGAAAAGAAAGTAGATTTGGAGCTCTTTTTTGACATAATATATTTCTTGTTATACATATACATATGAACATAATATTTAATTAGTATGCTATAATGTTTGAAAAATATGAGGTAACATTCTTTTATATAATATGTATTTGCTATAGTTGGTATAAGCGTTTCAAGTCGATCAGAGAAATTGTCGTAGAGTTAAACCACAGAGAATACGATCTTTGCTGAAAATAATGACGATTGACGATAATGGTATCTAAGCACTGTTCAGTCAAAAAAGTTTGAAAAAATTTTCTAGAACAAGTTGTTTTCAGTCTAACTGGTGGATATTTTGGTATTGCTAAAAGTGGCAAAGTAACTACGATGTTGCACCATTCAAGTTAATTGAGAAATGAAGAAGAAACTGTAAAGTCAAACGTTATTATGAACGTTATTAAGAAGATCTAAAAATAAATTGTAGTTTATGATATGTTGGTGCTCCTGATATAGCATTTCCTTGTATAAATAATATTAGATTTTAATAGAAACAGGAACATATGCAACAAAACATGTAAACAAACATAAGAAATAATGTAAATCTTAGCACCAGCAATGTCAATTGGTTGTCAATAATTAGAGATAGATCAAGTGAGAACTTTCATAATTATTCTCACATGAGAAAAAACACTACCGCCTCTTGCGCCGTTTAGAAGCTGACTGTTTTTTCACAAATACACAAAAATTAACAGGAAAAAGTTTACTGTTAATGTCATGACCAAGCCAGGTTTTAAATAAAACAGCAAAATTAAAGTTGCAAGCATAAACATTATTTAAAAAATGAAGAAACTATAATTATTATTTAAAAAATAACTGAACAAAGAAACCCTGGAGAAATTTTTTTATAATTATTTTGTCGCTTAAACACATATTTAAAAAAGCTTCAATTAAAAATTATGTTTTGAAGTAGCTCAAAAAAACTTAAACTATATTTATAATTTGTGTATGTTTTTAAAACTTTTCTATTTGTAACTTTTAGATTCCAAAACAATTAATTTGAAATTAAAATTACATTTACTTTCTCTGCAAGGAGAGACAATGGCAGTTGGCACTCAGTCTCAAATTGCTGACATTTTTGCAAATAAAATCACGGTGCATTCAAAAATTATTTAGCAATTTAGGTTGAAACACTTTTATTGTTGTTAATAGAACAGGGTGTATAATATTACCATATTATACATATTTGTATGCTGTTTGAAAATTTTTCGTTAGTTTTTAATAATTAAAAATTTATTTTACTTTTAGAAAATGACGCAAATCCACTGTGGTCTAAAATCAGTTGAGAATAGACCTGACCTGAAACACCGGCTTAATTTACCGATACTTACCGCTTACTGAAAATTTGTTATCTAACCTCCAATTTTACTTATAATTCAATCAATATTAATCATATCTATCAGAGGATATAAATCTACAATCTACAATCATATCTATCGATTATTAATTATTCGATAAAAATTATTCAGGCGATGTGGCGAAATGGCATTTACTGTACAAAAAAAGTGTTCCTATTAGAATGTTATTGTCGAAATAAAATAAGACCAAAAATTTATGTATTTGATTCATATGTATCTTCAAGAACTGCATGCTGAGTATCCACAGCGCATGGATCTTAATTACCAAAAAGTGTATCAGTGTATTCAAGTTATTTTACCTAATGTTAGTACGGACGGACAATCAGAAAAGCATAGCCACCTTTGATTAATGTTAATATTATACACCCTGTATGCTCGTGCCGTCAAACCTCAAAACTTAATAATACACGACACGCCTGTATCTGCGTATGAACTAATCAAAAAATTAAAATATGCTTGAAAACTTATAGCAGAAGTTAATTTAAATGATTAATGAATCCACCGAATAATTTGTCATGTACCTATTTTCCTATTATACTTATTTTGATTTTAAGTATTGTTATGAAGCGGACGCTTATAACAATTTTCGCTTTTTTTTTGTTACTAAAGTGACAGATTATTAGCTATCCTGCTTTTAACATATTTTGTCAACAAATTCAAGAATATATTTTTCTATCAAATCTGTGAAATAATTGAAAACAATGTAATGTTTATAAACTTTTGAGCATAGTGATTTGCTCTGTGGCCGTTTGCCACAGTTTAACAAATTATCAAAAACACCTACGAATCGGCATTCCAATCAAATGCCAACATAAAATTACCATAAAACTGTTATTTTAATGAAGACATGTGTAATTGAAAAGAGGTAATTTTTACGCTTCTAGACAACTGACGCTTGCATTAACTTTTATCAGCTCATTTGCATTATATGAGTTAATCGTTGACAGACAGCGTTTTGTAATATTTATTATACACATTAATTTATTGAGCATTTAAACCGTTCAGAAGTCAATTTATCAAAAGCTGTCAGGAAATATTAATTTATTGTTCAAATAAATGGAAGCAAATCTCCGATCCGTGCGATGCAAGATTAATGTTACTAAAATTGAGCCATTAGGCAAGACGATGAAACGCAACCTGCTTAAATTATTCAAATTTTGTTCTGACAGCTGCCTCAGTGTCTGTGTGCACTGTTACCAAAAGAGGGTTAGTTAATTCATTGCTAATTGTAGTCTAATAAACACTGAATTTTTTCTCAAAATAACCCGTGGAACAATAAGCTACAGCACCTGTTTACCGCAATCAAAAATTTATTTAGGTTAAATCGCTTTTACACAAAAATATGTTATGAAAAGTGACAAATTGGTCTTATTTTGCCAAATATTTTGAATAAAAGAAAGATTTTTTTGTTTGCCACAATTTTAATAGGTTTAATTTATTTTGTCATTGTTTATATAATTTGAGATAATGCTTTCTGTGTTTTGTTTGGCAAAAGTATCAGAACACATATGCGTCAAGTGTACATTTGCTGTGAATTCTTAATTAATTTTAAATTGTTAAAAACATTGAGATTATTAACAAACTATTTTGATCTATTAATTTGATGAACACAGAATAGTAATTTACGATGATCATAAATGTGTCAAATTAGGAGTTCTTGTAAGTCATTGAATAAAAATTCAACTAATTGGTAAATTATAATTACAAAATTCAAACTGAATTAGTAAAATACTAATTATATGTAGTAGTTTAGCTATTTACTTACTTACGGATACGGTATAGCTGTCAGCTTCTTGTAACATACAAAAAATTTATTTTAAAGTGAGAGTAAAGTCTAACTGTATTTGTTTGGTGATGTTGGCTATAGTTATTTTTATTAAAAAACCGGAAACTGACATTTTGCAGGACGAATAATTTTGGAGGCTGAGACCGAAGTCCAAAGCCTCAAAACTTGCAAGCTCTTGCAAAACCATTTTCAAACGTATGGTACACAAAAACTTCTTCAGCCAAGTTACACTTATATATTTTTTTAGTAAAATGTAAACTAAACGTAAAATAAAAGTTTTTGTACAAATAAATTTGGAGAGTGTCATGTTATTAAAAAATAAATAATATATAGCATCAACGTTATTTTTTATATTTTGTCAACAAAAATTTTTATGTAACGAAGCTAAGTGAATAATAGGCGTTACATGCAAGTAGAATATAAAACATTGTCAACAATCAATAAATTGACATTTTTAAATTTTTAAACAATGATGTTTTATAGAAATTATCTTGGCATGTGCGATTTTTAGGAATAGATTTTTTATTAGTGATTTTAGAAAGTAATGTTTTGACAAATTATCAAAATAAATATACTCATTAATAGTGATTTCATCAAAAATTGTCAAACATCTTAAAGAGAAAAAATTAGATATTATAATCAAGACCAAGGCATACTGTAAACGTGACGCGGTTGAGTAATTTTATTTTTCTTCTCACACAGTCACCCTCACCGATCAAATTATCAGATTAATATATTTCCGATATTATAGAATTGTGGAAGCATTACAGTTTCAGCTTCTGACATGTTTGAATTATTCTATCAGCTTGTTTTTCATACATATTGTAATCTCTGTAAGTCATTACTCTCCCGTTAAGCTAAAAAACTTTATAGGACTTTATATTCTCACAAACATCTAAGCTACAACATCTAAAAACGCTTAAGTTACTACACATTTAGCTACATTAACTTCCTTATTATTAGGTTATTTAAACAAATTGTTTTATTGATTAGTGCGTGTAAGTTAATCGAATAAATTAATTAATAATTAATAATCGAACTGCAATACTACGTATCCGATAAATTTACAATTTTGAAATTTTTTGCGCATTTAGTTTGTTAAGGTGTTTAGCGTTTTATTAAAACGTCGTACCATAAAGCCATAGATGGTCATGATCATAGATGTAAATAATAGATTGTTTATTATAGCTGATAATATAATAATCACTAGTGGTCGCCCAGTGGTCAAAATTTGACCATAATTAATTTAAATTATAAGTTTGAATATGATTTAGCTTCTGTTGTCAAAGACTATAATTCAACAAGGCGACACTGTTAATTTTCAAAATTTTTTTATTGCAATAAAAAACCATGCGATAAAGAAAATGCTATTCATCAAATTTAACATGCATATCTTGATAATTTAATTAATAATACAGAACTTTTCAATGATTTTTGTAAAAACTGTCAAAATTATAAAATCTCAAACCGTCAAATGATCGAAGTCTACTTGCTGCGACATACAATTGTATGATCTTTCAAATATTTTTCTTGAGACCTAATTAATTGTCATTGCAAATGCAAGTATTGTACAAAATTAAAAAAATTCTGTTTTCTTTTTATTCTCTATATGAAGTATAAGTGTGAAAATTTTTTTACTTTTTCGTCCGCGCAAATCTTATCAAAAAAAAAATACTGCACGTACTGCAATACATATAGAATTTTCAAATTGACACAGACTTTAACAATAAACAAAGGAGTAAATATATCCAAGTGTGTCAAATCCATGGTAGTGTGAGTGAAGTTTTTTTCAATGATTTATTTATTATGCATAATTTAGAAAAAACATTATCTCTCGGTTTTTTTTCTATCTAAACAATAAGTTTAGAAATTTTCATATTGCTCCGTCTGCGCAATTTTTGTAAAAAGAGATACAAAGTTTTTGCTTCATTTATTAATATAATGATTAGAATATTTGTCATTAGAAAGATGTTGCAATTTAAATACTAAATATTCTGGTATTAAATTAACATAATAAAGTATTTATTTTTACGAGTTATTTTTTTGTGGTGGCGATCTGAACTACAGTTTCACTAATAAGTTGTCAAAATTATCACAAATTATCAATTGTACAATTGATAATTCAATCATTTATTTTTCAGAAAAAAATGTTCTAAAAAATAATACAAATAATACGTATTAATCAACTTTAGTTTAACAACTGATAGTTTTGGAAATACGAGAGAAATGCGGTATATCTTGTTTCAAACAGCAATCTATGTTGACATCTTTTTACAAAAAAATATGAAATATGGTACTGGTATTCAGTGTTGCCTGGACAAAAAATCTGAAGCAAAAACAAAAAATTATTAAGAAGAAAAGTTGTAGTTGAAGAGAATATTTGTCGAATAAAAATGTAAAATACTTAAGCGGATAAAATAGATCAATCTGTTTGCTATAGCAAAATAGCATGAAGACGTGTGTTGTTTTTAGACGCTTACAGCTTTTTTTTCCAACTTAAAAACTATCTAACCAATGATCAAACGTAGACAAGTAAAAAAAACATACCGACAAAAACATAGCCTCCTCCTATTTTGAAGTTGGCTAAAAACCTCAACTTTTATTGTTTAACAATTAAAGGAACCGAATTTAAGAAAAAAGACAGTTTATAATAAAATGTTTAGAAACTACTTTACAAAATGTTTGTTTGAAAAAATTAATGGTGTTATTGGGAATTATTACACTATGTTTGTTATTAAAACAAAAAAAAATTTGTGCAAAGAATGCTATTTTATAAAGAAAAACAAAGAAAAGAATTATAAACCGGTTAATTAACATATTTGTTTAACTCTGAATGTTGAAAAATGATGGTTATCAGATTCAACGGAATGAGTGACACTCTCATGTAAGTAAATTCCCATGCCAATTGTATGTTTTATCTTCAATAAGCAATAAGTAACTGCATCCTAGTACCTTTATGAATACCAATTGTCAATTTAATACTATTGTCATTCACCGAAACGCATTAAACATAAACATTTGTTATGACTATTCAAACCGAATACATCATACAAGTCGATTGTCTCTCGTATTAATTTGCTTTGATAACAGAACAGAATTCAATTCTGTGAAACGTAATTTCAATTTCGATGTGTTTATTAATCTGTCGATCAAAGAGACCAAGTGTAAAAAACAAACAAGGGGTATGTTAAGGGTAAATATAGCTTGAAATTATTTCCAATACACATAAAAGGTGTAACCAATCTGAATATTAAAATAGTAAAGCCTAAAGGCAAGGGGACTTAGATTGGGGACGAAATGCTTTGTCATATGCAGCTTCCCATAAATGTAACACTTTATTCATCAACTTGTTCACATTATTACGGGGGAGGGCCAGCTGCCGGGTGCATTTTTATGCATTTTATCAAATTGATTTTTTACTCTAATCCAGATTTGCATAAGCAACACGATTGATTTAACACACTCTGAATGTAATTAAACACAACACAGCAAGCAACTTTTACTTTTAATAAAAGTTTTATTGCATTTATTTGATTGTGAAAATCTAGTTTTTACTTAAATAACACCTTTTATTTACTCTGCGTTATAAATAGACTCATTACACAAAATGTAATAATCAATCTTATTATTAAACTGATTTTGGTAACGTACGGTTTTTTCAGTTGACGTCAGCCATGCCACACTTGCAACAACGACGTTTTCTGTTGTGACATTTAACTTTTTGTTTGTCAGAAATAATTCACTAAAAACAACATTTTCTTTGTTATTTACTAATTTGGAGATTGCAGGCAAACAGGTACACACATTTTCAAAACCCTTTTTGCTGGCTTTTGCGTATATTACGCAGCACCAAAGACATTTATTTAATTCATCGTTATTAGTGTTTATATTAAATATTAGCTGGAAAATTGTACAAACTATTGATTTGATTTTACGACTACTAGACTTACAAAAACTCAATGTCATTATTAACCCACCTACGCAAAAGTTCCTAGTCTGATAGGAATACTAAAGCACTTGAAATTTTAAAAATTTGCAAAACTAAAAAGATAAAAAAATAAAAAAATATATTTGTTTAACAGAACATCCTTTCTAATAAACACTTCTCGTTGCACTTTTTGAGTTTTAAACACTCTTGTGTGACAAAACAACGTCTTACTAAACTTGTATAATAATATACTATTTTGAAATTGTATTATAGATTAATAACACATAGTAACAATATCCCAAACCTAAAAGTGTAGTTAAAATTTTTTTTTGTATCATATTGTAACACGTTTAGAATGTTGTTGCTTATCGACAATAACCAGTTAAACCGTTTTTAATAAAAACCAAATGTATCACCTCTGCCGTATTCTAATAATCGTCAATTTGTAGAATTAACGCAATCTAGCTCAAATAGATAGAAACAAATTAGCAGATTATTTAAGTCATTTGTTATTGTTCAAATATTAACCAATAAATTTAGAGTTATTTATTTTTGTTTTATCAACAGCTAGCGCTTGAATACTCTTAGAAAGGTACACCCGAGTCATTTTTAGATGCGCTAGCTTGTGATAACAATATTCTAACGCTAATAGGTAAAGCTCATTTGTGCCGTTGCTAAGGAACAAAGACGCTTTTATCTCCCGCTGTACCACTGCGCATCTAAAGTGAATAATGAGCTGTTCCCATCTAAAAAAAATTGTACTCTAATTCCAACAAAATATTTGATATGTCACTACTAATTGCAAAAAACAATTTTGTTTATTATTTATAACAAATTAATTCTTTTTCACAAAGACAACTAAACAATTTGAAAATATCCATTATTGCAATTCTAAAAAATGTTTTTTATATATGTAAGTGGTCAATACCACTTTGCTGTTTGCAGTGCAGTATTTTTTGTTTGTTTCGACAATAGTTTTGTGGTAATGTTTATTGCTTTATTGCAACTTTATTGATTTAATACTAATTATTGTTACCTGTATTAATAACTGATGTTTGCCAACACTTGCTTCTAATCGAATAACTGATTGATTGGATATTTTGATTCATCTAGTGTTTAACTCATTTTTTTGCCACATTTCAGTTTTTTTGGTTGGTAACCACTCGATTTTTGCAATAAACTTAAGAAACTTGCTATTGTTCTAAACGCTGCTTCAATAAAAACATAGATTTTAACAATGCTTTAAAGACTCTAGGGTTTCTGAAAACTTGCTGTTTTTACAAAATACGCAAGATATATTTTGACAATAAGTGAAGTAACTTTTTTCTCGATGTCAATCTTTGAAAATTTGAAATCCTTTTTTCATACTATTCTTTTGACTTGCACGGAAATATATTGTCAGTAGACGTCGCCTCACCGACATCAAATGTGATTTTTTTTCTAGTGTGAACAGTTTGTTCTGCAAATCTATCTACTTGAGACGTTATACGCAATAACATAACACCATTTTTTGCTATTGACAGGCTGAAAAAATAACACATCTTCAAGTTGTAAGACAGTTACAAACTTAGTTGATAAAATTTTGAAACTTCAAAATGTTTTTAATATTGACAACATTTTTATAAATTTTGAGAATAGTTTAACAATGTTTTTATATTTTTTAGATAAAATGTCTAATTTTGAAAACGCTAGATTGAAAGTTTGTACTTTGATGATATCTGGATTATCAAAAAAAAAATAGATCTGATGTTGAGTATATTACCTTCCACATGTCTAATAGGCTTAAAAAATACTCTAGCCTATTTTCCAAAAAAAGGTTTAATAGTTTTATGTATCTTTTTAATTTTGTTCTTCTAGAGCTTATTGTTTGGTCTTAGCTTAGCAGTAGATTATGTGTCCCTAAAGAGAAAAGAACGAAATCTATCAATTTTTTTTATGAGAAAGACTTTAATTTCAGCGTGTAATTGAGTTTTCGCAAAGTTAGTTAGTTTGTCGGTAATGAATTTTAGACTTAGCAAATCACATAGGTTTCAGTCAAATCTGTATGTAATGTAATGTATATTTATATGTACATATATATGTATATACATGTAGAAATATATATGTATATATATGTAGATATATATATACAGTATATATATATATCAGATATAAGAAACGTGCCGTCACGATGACGGGAATTTCATAATTTTCGTTCGTCCAAAAAGTGCTCAACGCGCCTAAAGAAATTTTCACTTTAAAAACTGACCAAAAAGTAACTAGTTCACAACGATACACTTAAAGTACAGCTAAGCAAAACAAAATTATTTATTTACAGCAATTTGCAGAAAATACTAATAAAGCAAAGAAAAGCAAAAGCGACTTCTCACATCAACTGCTAACTAAAGATTGGGTGTCTAACTGACTACAAGTAACCTATAAAGCAAATAAGTTATGAAAATAATGTTTAGTCGCGAGAGCTTGGGATGTACTCATAACTACAATTTACAATTTTAAAAACAAATTGAAGCAATGTGCTTCAAAATTATAGGAATATCAGTATTACTGTTAGATCTTGGTTTTCATATAGTCGTAGTACTTGTATAAAAAATTATATAAGTATGCATACCTAAATTAACTAGGCGGTTTTTTTATTTAAGAATTTAGAGCAACATAAATTAATTAAAGCTATTTATGTCTAATTATAATAGCTTACCGCAAAACGGATAAAAAAATTTTATTGATTGCCTCAAATTTTTTGCAATGAAACTGGTCACACATGTCTAAATGTTAGGTGACACTTTAATCCACATAACAGTAGAAGGTTTATAAAAACATTCAACAATTAAGCAAAGAGAAATAGGATAAACCAGATATTCCTTGTGTGTTTCTCTATTTTTAAAATTCAAGTTTAGTAAAAATAACTATGAAAGCTAGTGTTTCATGCAATTTGTCTAATAATTAAAAAAAATATTTTTAAAACTTTTTTTGTGATTTGGACAGCTGAACATTATTTTAGAGAAAATTCATTTTTTATCTAATTTTGAAATACAAAATAAATAACAAACAAAAAATAAAAAAAAAATTTAATAATATTTTTAATAGGTTTGTCTATAGAATCTTTTGTAAAATTACTTCTTTAATGTACTTAGCTTATTTGATACATTTTCAAAAAAAATTATATAAAGTTTTGTACGATCAAGAATATCAAGATCATTAAAAATGTGAAAAAGCAAGCGCAGCAGCAGTGTCGGCGAGCTAAGACCATTTGAATTAAATAGCTACAATGAATGAATTTAATCATTTGAATTTAATAGACAACAATGCAACCGGTAAAGACTAAAAAATTAAACAATAGTTTTAAAACTACTTAGATCGTGTAAAACAATAGATTGCATTTATGTTCCTACAAAATTTTTATTTTTTGTTTTTTAATTATTGATATGTATCAAGTTAGTTTTCTGATCTTTTTTGTATTTATTGTTTTAAGTATTTTTAATACAAAAAGTAACTATATTCTGTCGTTGGTTTTTATTTTTCTTAAAAAAGTTAACGTTTTTTGTTTTGTACATTTTTCTTGACAATGTTTTGTGTCTTACTAAGTTAATTAAAGTTAAAAAACAATACATTTTTGCAGTTTACTTGCAAAAAACAAATAAATTGACAGATGGTTTAAATTGTAACTTTTAATTTACATAGCAGTAGGCTATACTTTTCACTGATAATATCAATTTTAACCATGTTAAAAACAGACGCTAGGTGATTGTCCAAGATATCAATAAATAACTATCGTCAAACTGATTAATAAAAAGCACACTATCATAAACCAGACATTCGTATTCAGCAAAAAATATTAAAAGTTTCTTTATTAACCTTGTAGGTATTTTTATCTAGTCTACGCTAGTTTCCGAATGTAATTAGTCATGTTTTTTGTAATCAAATTTTTTGTAGTTAAGTAAGGTGTTTAAATATGTAGTTATTTTTCTAACAAGTGCCGAAAGTAGCAAGTATCGTGCAAGTGTTAGGTATGAATCTATTTCACGAGCATGATATTTGCAGTTTTGAACGCGTTAGGAACACAATTTTTTAGGCGACCACACAAATTAAGTTTAGTTTTTAAGAACTGCTTTTCATAATTCATAAAAAGATCTGAAATTGATTGTACGCAAATTCATACCGCTGCTTTGATATTACCGGTAAAAGGCTCAAAGTATTTTCTCTTTTGGCTTCTAATATTTCTGTTCAAGTGCAGTACAACTCTGAATCAACTTTATTGAAACATTTTATCATTTACGAGTACACTACTACTTATTTACAAGTTTTTGCACTTCAATGAATTATTTTAATAACTTGCATGCTATTGAAAACTTATTATAATCCATTTTCCATCAGCGTCTAATTCACATAATAAGGAAATAAAATAACATTTAAATCGCTTCAAATGTTGAACAATTACAAACAATAGTTGTTTGTAAAAATATACCTCATTATAGTCATAGTAATGGAAAGAGCAAGCCATTATGATTATGTGAATTAATTCGCAGCGTTCCAAAAACAACCACTTTCTATAGTAGACTGCTGTCTCGATATTAATTACATTCGTACGTGGTCGCCTAAAAATATTTTAAAGCTATCTGTTTTATTCCATTTTAAAAATATAAGCTTAAAACCTAAGCTTGAATTAGTTTTAAATAAACTTTTACAAGTAAAATTATTTTATTATTTACTATTGACTTCGTACTGAGACATTAAAGCTATATTTAACCTCCTCTCAGTTTTATCCGTCCGGCTTTTATATAGCCTACGTGAGATATAACTTTCTCATATTTTGTGGCTGTCCCATGAGTAATATTCACATGTCTACCCTCTTTAGCTACACGAACAGTAGATACATAACAGTTTATTATTTTTGAAGTTAAATATTATATCACAGTAAGTATCTGACAGCAGTCTTTATATTTATTAAGCTTTATAATTAATTATCCTAGCAATGCTACCAAAATCTACATTAAAATCATATACCTAAGCTAAATCACCTTAATGCTAAATATCAACAAATATCTGTTGACTTTAGATGTAAACCAACAGTTTCTAATTTCAAACAATTTGGCAGTTACTTTTGCTATATAGGTTGGCAACTCAAAATCTATATTATGCATGTGAAAAAATTATTTCACGTAAAAATATTTGAAGTAGTAGGCATAATTAAAATTTTGGATAAAATATATGGATAAAAAATGCAACAGCTTAATTATACACACTAGCAATCAGTTAAAAATCTACAATTGCATTAAAAAAAATTTTAAAGTGTCAAACTTTATATTGAACCTTCCCTGTCCGGAGGCCCAGCAGTATTGGTCTTTGACAAGTAATAATAATGACAATTATATGTTTTTTAGAAACTTGATTTCAAATTAACTAGCTCATTGTGTTTATACATAATAATTGCTTAATTCATGTCAACTGACCTAGTTAAATATAGTTCAATTTAAAATGTTTGCTTTTGAGCGCAAATTATAATTTACATTTTTTGTAAAAAGGTTTCTAAAATTTGTGATTAACCTATTTGATCTAACCTATCACTTTTTTATGTTAAATTATTTATCAAATTTTTTTACATGTCAAATATACTACAACAATTTTGCTTTATCTTTATCTTGAAATTTTTGGTAGTGAATCAAGAAGTCAGAAACAAATTGTAGAGAAAATTGTTTAAAACTTACATTTTTTATGCTTGTAAATGTTCTTATAAAACTTAATTTCACAAACATTTCCATGCTTTAATTAAAAAGAAATGCTTTTCAAGCGCAATTTGGCTTCTTTTTCAACCAGTTTTCTATAAAATAAAATGTGACAAACACAATAAATTGATTAAAGCATTTTTTTCTTATACGCTCCTACTGCTATTGTCAAACACATAATACTTAGGCAATCCGACGCGCCAAGTTATAAAAAATATGTTGAATCAGAGAAAAATGTATCATTTAAAAACATCTGTTTATGGAGGATAGTGCTTCTCAAAGAAAAATAAAAAGTTTTTTAAACGTATTGTTGTTTTCAGCGATATCAATATAGCTTAACAAAGATTTATTGAAGTTTTAAATAATCTATAAAAATATTTAAAAAATGCAAACAACTCATGTTCTCACTAACTTACTACTGCACAGTTTCATGTTTACGCAAGCTGTGCTAGGCTGTTGATGATGTGACAAATGATGTTTGTCACACCTACCGGTCAAAGATCAACATGAGTGACTTCGTATTTTTGTGATATCAAGATTAATATTTTCATTATCATTAATTTATCAATATATTATTGATGAAACTATGGATCATTATTAATAATGTCATTGATATAATTTAAAACCTAAGCATAATAAATGCGACCAAACCGATAAACAATTTTAAAACGGTAGTATTATTTCCCAAAAATACAAAATGCAAATTAAAGCAATTGTCTGCAACAAAATAACGAAGCTTCGAACGTTGCTTCGTAACGCAACGATACGAAGCATTTAGGTTGATTTTACGTAATATTCATTTTTGGCATAAAAAAAATTGTCAAAGACTCCAAAACTCCTGCAAAAATGTTATACAACTGCTACACAAGTGCAAAGCAAACAAAGCTTTGCACACAATGCTATAAAAATTAATCATGTGTTTCAAACAATTGTAACTCTGTAAAATATCGCCAGAAAGCTGTTCGATTATAATCTACGAGCTGAAAACGTCCAAAATGTCCTCTTAACGAATCATTGGTTGCTCAATCAGTCAGCGTTGTTTGTAAAGCCTGTTCACAGAATTCCCAAATATAGCAATTAAAGAATAGTAGGTTCACATAGTAGTATTTTTAACATGGTTATTTAGAAATTTTTGCTTCAAAAAGACTTGGAAAACAATACCCAAACGTAGCATTTTTTCACAAGTGGCTTATAAAAAAACGGATAAAATTGTTTACGCTAAAATCGTTTTAAATGGCCGAGCTGAGCTTATATGTTTGAAAAGAAAAGCTAACTAAATAATACATTCAAAGAAACGCAAGATTTTGGCAATTATTTTATTCTTATAAAGAGAAATAAATCAGAAATTGTTAACAAGCTTCTTGGACCTTGGGGCATTGAAAAAATGGTTAATCAAAAATTTCACCAGACTGCTACACTAAAGAGCGATTGTGAGGTCGTACGCAACGTCAGAAGGATTGTATCCCTCTGAAACACTAGATTGCATTTATAAACCGATAGGAACATATTGCTAAAACTTTCTAGAAATTTGTTTGTTTTGGTATTTGCATGCAATGCCAAATGAAATTACTTGTTAGAAAAAAAATGTTTTAGCTGTTCAAAAAGCACGTGAAAAGTCAACAAACTATTAAACCAATTAAAAATTTTTTACCATTTTATTTATTTTTGAGTTTTTTGAAGTAGATTTGAAAGTGGCGTTTGACAGGCACTGTGAAATAAAATAGTGTCAAATAAAAAAACATTCATCTTAAGATTGTGATCTTTAAGTTGCATTTTTAAGTGCTTCATTTTACTAGGAATAATTACTTTGTGTTATAGTTCTTACTTCATAAATTTGAAAAAATTAAAAACCATCAATTGTACTGCGTAAACTATTTTGATTTTATTTTGTCAAGACACTGAGCTAGAATTGTTAAAACTAGATTTTTTATACATGTTAGTTTTCCTTAAAATGTTTATAGATATACCTATAATTTGAGTATATAAAAGAAATTATTTAAATATAATGAAGTTGGCAATTATATTGGCTTATATTGTGTTTGATCGTTTATCATCATTGTTTGATCAGCATAAAGCAAAAGTGTTTGACAGTTATTAAGATTCGTGTTGAAAAGTATGAAGTCGAAAAAGTGGCAATGGTGTTGTTTAAGGATCTCCGCTGAAACGACTAGTTCTTCAGAAGAGCCGGTGAGCTTTGCAACCGCTTCATGTAATCGCATCAATAAAAATATACGAGTCTGATGTCTGATTGACATGATACACGACTGTTAACAAATTCTTTGTGTGTGTAGATCTAGTTCTATTTAAGTGGCCGGGGTTGGAGGTAACTTTGGACATAACAAGCCGCCGTGCTATTGCGATGCGCGGCATGCACTCACTCTGACTACAAACAACAGGTGTTTTTAGACTCACCGCACTCGTTATCCGTTTTTATTCTTTGTTATTTATTATTATTTCATATGTGACAATTTTTTCGCGCCGATTCATCATACTCTTTGCATTGGAATCTTCGCTGACCAGTCGCGACCGAACGAGAGAAAAAAGAACGCTTTTTTCTTGGTTTGGTGACGAAAGGTTATCGGCATATTACACGTCCTTCTTCATAAATGTACAGCCTTGACGGCGTCCATTGTGATGCTATCTGCAATCCGGCACCTCAAGTACCGTATGGATTACCTTTGGCTACTCATACTAATTGCCAAACGAACATTTTTGCATTTTTGCCAACACCGCTATTCATTTTCTCACACTAACAAACTGTTGTTGATGTTATTAAATCGCCAGAACAGTATTGAATAATGTTAACAGGATGTTACCCACCTACTTCCAAGAAAACAAAGTGCATTTTTCACTAGGTCATTAATGCCTCATACAATTTTTCATTCATTAAATCTTCTATTAATGTTTAATATGTATGACACTACACACATCACTGACCTTTATTTTATTATTTTTTTTCAAAATTATGATAAAGTAATGCACAAAATAATGAAGTGCAGTGTAATAAATAGTTTATTTAATTATTCGTTTTTTATTAAAAATTGATATAAAAAACCCGTTTAATCAATTTCTCTAAAACATAGTGTACTAGTCCTGATCTTGGTTGTAACCGAGAGTTTACGAGTTACCCGCTTTAGTGAAACATATATAATTTTTTTTCCAAATATTTTTAAATTATATTACTTATTGTGGGCGCTTGAAATCACATACTTGCTTATTATACTGTTTTTCAGTTTTCAGACAAATTTTCTCAAAAATGAAGGGTATAAAAAGGTTTTAGTACCATAGAGTGGGCCATCTAAAATTTTAAATTTGAATCGACTATAAAAAAAAATGTACTGATTATTTTCTTACATTTCTGGTCTTATTAGAAAGGTTGAACTTTGTCATTTAAGAATAGAACACAATATCGTTCATATGACTAGTACCCCATCCATATAGCAGTATCCCATCCGATCAATCTAATTTTTCAGTAAATTTTCGATTGTTTTGCTTCGAATCTCTTCTCAATGACAACTTTGATTTTATGATTCAACATTTCATTTGTCCTTGGATGGTTTACGTAACATGTATCCTTAGTAGTTCCTCAGAAAATAATTCAAAAAACTCAAATCACAGCTCCAAGGCGGCCAATTGACATCACAATTTCGGCTAGTTATTCGATTTTTAAAAACAGTGCGTAAAATATCGATGATTACGTTGGATGTCGTCTATATTCTTCTCTTGAATTTTTGAAACGAAAAATTTGTTGAGCATGGCACAGTAACGCTCACCGTTAGAAGTAACAACAGCTTCTTTTTTTTTTTAAACGTCCTAATGATACCGCTAGATCAAACTCGCACACGGGCTGGCTTGTCTAATAAACATTTTTATACAAATTGACGCAAATACTAAAGGTCGATCTCTTCTCAAACTCGCACACGGGTTGGCTGGTCTAATAAAGATTCATTTTTATACAAATTGACGCACATACTAAAAGTCGATCTCTTCTCAAAAATTTTCCACGTAAATTTCTTACAGTTTGCGTTACAGTTTTTAATATTTTCCAACTTTGTTCGAGCGTATAGTGCCCTATATAATCTTTGAATTAGTACTATGACTTAAGTAGGTACTATGAATTCAGAACTACAAATAAATCACCAATTTAATTCATCACTTACCACCAATATAAATTTAAGCAAGATTGAAACAAGCCTACCTATTATTTTATAATCTTTTATTTTAAACTTTTGTGACTAGATATTTGTTTTATTATTGTTAGACATAATCTCACGAAATTTTTTTCACAAGCCAAATTATTAAGTACTAATATAAAACAATAAAAGTAAGCAGTAGCCAAAGAGTGTGTGACATTTAGGTGTTCACAAAATATAAAAACATATTGCAAATGAGTGAGCCGATAGTTTTCAGTTGGCAATAATTTGCATGTCCAATTGAAGCATTAAATCAATTGGAGTTATATTGTCACAAAATTCGTTTCTGTCAAAATCAAAAATAAAAACATTAATTTACTCAAAAATTTTTTTCTAAAATAAATCACAATGGCTTTTACATTAGAAAAAAAGTCTTTTTTGATTGAAGCGTACTTTCGTAATTAGAAGATTTCTTGGGAAAATTTTACGCTTTCTCAAAAAATATTTCATTGTGTGTTTAGAAAGTCTTGTGTAGTTTAAACCAAAAATTAAAATAGATCATGTTTCTAAACTACAAATTTTGTTAGATTTGAATTTTATAGTTGATTAAATATCAATTGCTAATTTCAATTAACTCAATTAGTTTTTTAATTTTCAACTGTCAAATTATAATGTTTCATTATATGCGTAACCTTAAACACATAATAAAATTCATTTTACACTAGTGAAATATGAATTCATATTCCACAGCTATCCATATTTCACAACTCTTAAAAAAATCACTTTTATTTATCTTATTGTTATTTTCACAAACTATTTTTTTCTAGGAGAGTACATTGATACACTGTAGTTTATTTTCACTCTCTTTGATATTCAAATAAAGGTTGCTTGAAATTGCGTAAAATTAGCCGTTCTAACAATACTTTGACTGTCTTTTTAATTATAACTTGATAAAAACAATTTTGGTTTTAATTAAAAATTCATTAAACCAACGCACACAAATATTTAAAATTAAATAATGCGGTCGAAGATAAAGCATAATATTCAACATACATCGTTTAAATAAAATACTATTCATGAATTTTACAATAGATAATATATTAATAAGTTTTATTATTCCTGAATCAATTTTAAACGTTGAAGTCTTTGTAGTAATTAGTTTGAAAGGTTTACTTAATACGATAACATCGGTTTTACCGCTTATCAAAAAGTTTTTTATTTAGCTCTCAGAGAATTTTTGATTACCATGTACTTAACATTAAAACATGAATACAACTATAATAGTCAAAATTCTAAAACAATTAATTAATGTAAATTAGTTTTTGTCAAATGTCACTTGTCACAAATTTACCATACTTGGGTGTTTATCATGACCCAATAAACCTGAGTTTATTTGGTTATAATATAAATGAAAAAATACGTAGACATTGTATATGTGTGAATATGTATATGTACGCATTGTTCATATGTATATGTTGCGTTGAATGTAGTTGCATTTTTCAAACATTTCACATAGTTCCTATGTCTGGTGTTATTCTATTAAATATATTTTTGCAAAATTATTAAAAAATAAATATGGCTCGGTTTTAGCTTATAGGTTTTGAAATTAGCAAACAGTTCTTTTATTATTATGTGCATGTAAAGCGGCTTATTTTTTCTGTTTTGTCTACAGTTATTTTCAAATACAAGTGAAAGAGATTGTCATTTGTGACTAAATTATTTTTGTTATTAGGTATTTGATATAATTGTATTAATTTTAAATTAAGTTAATTCTAATCAAAATTAAAATCAAGATCTTTGACTAGTTCTCGCAAATTTGACCATCAAATTTTAACTTATAATCAATTAATTTAATATTAAATTTATTGATCTTAATTAGAATTTTATTTTAGAAAATTAAATTTTAGTTAACGAACTAACTTAAATTTTAATTAAATATTTAATCCAGCGGCTATTAACCTAATCTAAAAACATTATTAATAATACACCTTCTTGTTATTAAATAATATAATATCTCTAATCGTTTCGCTTCTAAACTAATTTAGATAATTACTTTTTTCTTTAAAACGCTAGAGCGTATAATCCGACACCGGAATGATTTTAACGCATTTACCTTCTCTGATGTATAACAGTGTTATAATAGAAAATTGTACAAATAGGGGCAGCGCATCTAGGGTTAAGTTAGGGATATTATTAATGAAAGCGTCGAGCGTGAAATGACTACCGGACTGCCGCCGCGACGCTCTATTAACGGATTAGGCCCAAAGCGCAATCCGATCTCCATATTACGAAGCTCAACTCCCGGTTCCTCGTATGAGACATAGAAAAACAAGCAAAATTGCCTCTTACGTAGCGTTGCTTAGAGACAGGAGATTATACCACCTCCCTTGGAAAAGCTAAGCGCTCAATAAAATAATTAATAGAGCACCTCGGGGGACCCAGTTATATTCAAATTTTCAATGAGCTCAAGCCACGCTTTCGACATGATGGGATTATGTAGTTTGAAGCGATTAAGTTAATGTGAAGGCGCTTGAAGCCAAATTGATTTTGCAAGATATTAATAATTTGTTTGACACATTTAAAAATTAAGTAGGTACCTACTGTGTAATAATCTAATGTTATTTTAATTGTATTTATAATATTAAACTTTTACATGTGTTTTAAATAACTGAAGTAAAAACAAGTCTTATTTTGCAATTAATTATTTCATAGATAGAGTGATCTAATTCTAATTATTGTCTATACAACGTATATATTAAAGTGACAACTCACATATTATAGTGATCAGAAATTTTGGTACGGCACTTTGTAATTTGTTACGCAGCTAGTAAAGCAAGAAAAAAATAGCTTTTAGTGGGTTTTTATATCAAGACCGTGTTTTTGGTTTTAGCCTCACGTAGTCCTTTTCCAAGCTCCTACTGCTTCATTTTTTTTTTCAAAAAAAAAATTATTTTACGTTTCCATTTTTGGTGTAAATATTTGATCTTTTATTCTGATCGATTCGATTTTAGTAATAGTAGTAATTTTTTTCATTGAATCATACTTCTAGTTTGGTTTAATACAACAACATTCACAATCACTATATTTAAATGATTCAGCTGACATGAACTGGAGAATAACGCTAGAGATACAATTACACTTTTTCAACTGTAATTCAGAAAGTGTAACTTGTAATTCAGATTAAAAATTCAAATTATTAAAATGTAATTCAAAAAGTGTAACTTGTAATTCAGATTAACAATACAAATTATTAAAATGTAATTCAAAAAGCGTAAATTGATATTTAGATTAATAAATTGTAATTTAGAAAGCGTTAATTGTAATTCAGAAACTATAAATTGTATTTCATAAATCAACAAACGGCCTATCAATTTACCATTTCTGAATTACAAGTTATGCTTCTGAATTATATTTTACAAATCTAAACTACAAGTGACACTTTCTGAATTACAATTTACTACATAATTCATAATCTAAATTACAAATTACATTTTCTGAACTACATCTTAAACTTTCTGAACTATAATTGAAAAAAGTGTATTGAAATATAATTTAGAAATCGTAAATTGATATTCTGACTAGTAAATTGTAATTCAGAAAGTGTAACTTGTAATTTAGAAAGCGTTAATTGTATTATTAATTCAAAAACTATAAAATGTATTTCGGCCTTTATGTAAAATTATTATGCAGTAATCCAGTCCATAGAAAAAATCCTATGAGATTATCTTAAGAAGTTTACCCATTCAAATAATAATAAAAACATATATTAAGAAAAGCGAATTGCTTGGTAAACATAGTACATAGTTTTACAACAGTTTAATGAAAAATGCAAAAAAATATATTTATTAGCCTATTAATTTACGTTTTTTGAATTAGAAGTTATACTTTCTGAATTTGAATTTACTAATCTGAATTACAAGTTACACTTTCGGAATAACATCTTATACTTTCTGAACATTTCATTACAATTGAAAAAGGTGTAGATACGTATAGTCCAAATGACAGATAATTAAGTGCGGTGTGAGTTGGTGCAAATACTGGTACGAAAGATAAAATTGTGAACACGGTAAATTGTATCTGAAAAATGTCAACACTTCAATATTGCATATTTTTGATATGAATTTCAGGCCAAGAGCGCTAATCTGATATCTTGATTATACAATCAGCAATATCCTTTTGTCTCAAAATTATTATTTTTTATCAAAATCAATATCTATCACTATCAACTTTGACATAAAGCGCTTCTTAGAGATGTCGTTATTTTTACCATATTACAAAAATAATAGATACTTGGATAAATGTACAACCCAGTTATTACTGCAACTTTATTTGAGAAAGAGTCTACAATTTTTAGTTTGAATGAATTTGCTTTAATTTTTTTTCACATAGCAATATAATGTTTTATTTTACAAAGCATCAATTTTTTCTGTTCCTTTAAAGGGGCTGTTTTTTAGTTCTTGAACTATTAAAACACTTAGTACAAATTTCACTAGCTTTTCCGCACAACACTAAAGTAGCTGCTTCTATTGCACAACACAATGATAAGTGAGGTTACCATAGGAATTTTTTTACAACATACAACAACTATTTTATAACTGAGTTAAAACTTTAGAAATTGTCAATTTACTCAAACTTTGGCTTATTTTTTAAAAATATAGACATTTTAGAACACATAAGGCTGGTTGCAGATTTGTGTTTCTGCAACTGGTTTATAGGTTATCAGTTAGACAATAAATAATTATAATAATTTAATAATAAATTATTAAATTATTAAAAAATGTACTAAAACTCAAAATTTAGATTTAATCCAAAGATCAAAACGCTAACGGATGATAAAATTGTATTGAATTGTTGATATTAAACTGATCGTGGTTCTCCAGTGACATCTTAAGCTTGAAATTTTTTTTTTTTATCATTTTTTGATGGGTTATGTTTTATGGTTTCTTAACATTTTGTTTCGCATTTCATTAGTAGTACATAACTCATGATTATTGTAGTTTGATTTAAATTTTATTATTTTAAAGTAGTAGAAAAAAATTAATTTTTTGAGTTTTTTATTGGTTGACAAACATTTCTATGTGTGTCAATTGTTTTCTTCTGAAAACAATTTCTAAGTTTTTTGCTTAAATCTAGTGGGATTTACTACAAATTTAAAACAGCTGATCTAGCTAATCTAAAATTAGCTGTTGTCATTAATACTGTTTTAAGAATATTTGCTAACCGTAAGAATACAACCGCTTTCTTTTACAAAAAAAGCAAATCTAAAGAGTAATATTTGGCTCAGGTATTGTTAGATGATAGTGAAATTTACTGTTTTTTTACAAACTTCAACTTTTACAGGTTTTGTTTATAGCTGCTATTATTATTGAAATTTAAACTTTACTCTATTCAAATTTTGTTTAATTAATATTAAAGGAGGTTCAGAGGTATACATATTCAAATAGCAGATTTATTTCAGGTGATATAGTTCAGATATAATTAGGATACTAATTACATTACCAGACATAAATATATTTTTATTCTTGGTACGTATGTTACAGCAATTTTAAAGCTATTTACTGTTGTGAATTGGAATGTTTGCGTAGACACTTGTAAATTTATATTTTGTTCGACTAGAATGTCCGTGACAAAATTGGTAAACTGATTATTGTTTCAGTTAAACTGAAACTAATTTGATGGAAATTTTAAAGCTTGAATGTTGGAGAAAATGATATTTACCTGAAAGTTTAAATTTAGCCCATCGAATAGTGAAATTTCTCACTAAACAAGTATTGGATTTTGCGCTCCATAGTTTAACATGAAATTAAAAGTATTTTATAGCAGTGATGTGTTTGTATGTAGAAATCCCAGGAGTAAACACGAATAATATTAAAGCGAGCAAAAAAACGCAATCACAATTTCCATTCGATCGAATCCAATATCCAATAAAAATAAAACTATGCGAAACGAAATAAATATTCCTTTTTGGATGGTGACGTCCCCTGCAGAATTATAGCGGGTGTCCAGCGGCCAGTAGATCGCCAAACAATCTACTGCTGTCAATAAACGCGCCGGATAATATTTCCCCCGAGTATGCGTTGACATATTGCAATTTCACAAGTACACACGTCCAATGCAAACATACAAGAGAATTCACGCCTTACCAGTTGGAAACTTGAAGTTTCAAGTCGATAACTAAACCATAAAATATAGGGCAGACGATCCGTGGGAGCAGCTCGACCTTCCAGGTGTCACAACCTGTGCTTTACGATCTTTACTTACCAAGTCATTTTTTCGCGGACCGATTCTACATGCAGGCCGACATACGATTACATCGGTTTTTGCTCGATTCTGTGCTTGCTCTATGGACTTAGGCTATTTATTACTGAATTGTAGCACTTTTTCAACTATGTGAACTAAAAAAAACATCATTGTGAAAAGCGCCACTTTACCCTTTGCCATTGATTCTTACAGATTACTAAGGTTAATCAACAATTAACTTGCACTATCGACTTATCTGGTCTATGTTCCATTTACGAAACATAGCAAATATAATGCAAACAAAAAAATTGTAAATTTTTCAAAAAAAGATAAAATCTTTGTATTAGCTACTGAATTCTGTATTAAACATAAATAAACATGTGCAGTTCAATTAATATTTCTTTAGCTTTGAAGCTCCAAACCTATTTAACTTTGCAAAAACAACTAAATTACCATAAAATTCAGCCCTATCTCAGAGGTACAGGTTTTCTCATTTGCGCGTATAATCTGTAGTCAATAAATATTCCAGTTATAACAACTTATAGTGCTCATTATTTTGGAATAAAAGCTGACAAAGTCTCACAAAGTAAACATAATCAAATCTTTTAAATGTCAACAACAAATGGAAATTTTGTTATTTATTGACAACTTTGTTTTCAGCAAACCACTGTTTATAAATATTAAAAAAAAAGATAATTTAATGTTATTTAATTTGTAGTGACCACTTATTGTTATGTATAACTTCATAATCTATCTATTGCAGTGATTGATTCTCTTTTTCTTAAATTTCTTTTAGTTTATGGCTAGAATAGCATTCTAAAATTTTAGATTTTTTTAATCGCAGAGATTACATTATGCCTCTTTAGCGACTTCTATGAGATATAATAATAATACTGGTGAGTTTTAAAATCGTATATAAAAAACAAGCTTCATAAGACATGTCTTAAAGCACGCATTTAAGTTTTTTTTTAAGAATAAGTGCTTTAAGGTCTTATAAATCGAGTTTTTTAATTAGCCTTTTTATGCTGTTTTTAGGCATTTTTTTTTAATTTGATCGATCTAGGAATTTTTGAAGAGGGTTAGCAATCTCTTGATTTTAAAAGTAAAAATTTTATCTTGTTTTATTCAAAAATCCTAATCGTCTCAATCCTGTCACAAACCCAAAATACAACAACGGAAAAAAACTTCATATGTACACCCTCCGAAATCCGTCAAATTGCCAAAATTATTTTAATTTTTATTATTGTTATTATTATTATTATTGTAAGATACATACCTTAGGTTAGGTGACAGATGAACTGTGACGTTTGCTTTATAGGATGCTCGTCCCAGACCAGTGCACTTATTATTTACACCATTATATGCCATGTCTCACATAAATATACTTTTTATTAATTGTTCACTCCACTTTGTTTGTTCAAAAATTGGAATTTGAACTCACAATATAATTGCCACACAGGTAAAAAGTCAAGTTAGGTTTTGCCAATCTAAAAATAAAAAAATAATAAGTTTGGTACTCTAATGGCTTATAATCTATGACGTGGCGTTCTCTAATGAGTCTTCTATGCAAAAAAAAAAGTTTAAATTTATTAAGAAAAAGAAAGCAACTAAATTTGAAGAATTCTAAGCAAATAAATATTGATTTTTTTTAATTAAGAAATAGCTATTGGTAAAGGCAATAAACATTGCGTTCACGTCACATACAAGATTTTTTTTTACAATTGCACAGCAATATTAAGTACAATCAAATTTTTACAAAATCTCAGTATTTCAAAATGATAAATTTAAAATGTTTTGGTAGACAAAAGTTTGTTTACCTTTTGATATTGTTATAAAATCAACTAAACCAGATTGATTAGATAGTAAGCGTTTAGTGCAGTTTGTTGTACATATTTTAGTAAACAATAAAAAAAATTTCACTTAATAATTAACACTAGCGTAGGTTATTTAACGAGTGAGAAAGTTAATCATTACTAACAAAAATTGTGTGCAGTAAGTCATTTGTATAAAAAGAGAGATTTCTAGTAAGATTCAATGCTTTCAAGTTTATATTCTAAAGTACAAAAACTTTGCACTTAACTCGGTGAGAAAATTTTGAAGTTTATTATAATATGTAGTACTAGCTGACCCGGCGAACTTCGTACCGCCTTAGCGTAAATTTGATGCACTACTTTATTTTGTATAGCTGACCCGGCGAACTTTGTACCGCCTTAGCGTAAACTTGATGCACTACTTTATTTTGTATAGCTGACCTATCTTATGTATGCGTACCTATTCAATTTGAACTGGAATCTATAATATCCTCTATATAAAAATGAATACCTATTTCCCTGGTCTCGTCATACCCGAGAAGGACTTTACTAATTTTATTAAATATTGCCCCCCCAGTGCCCCCTCCACCCCGCTCGCCGCGATGCCCGGCGCGCTTTTCAGACTGCATCGCAAACAACGGCCACGGCGCTATGGCGGTTTTGTTTACTGTTTGAATATTTTAATTCGTAATATCTTTTGAATGGAAAGACCAATTTAAATAATTTAACAACTATTTTATAGGTAGTTAAATGGTCTTGACCATAAAATAATTTATTTGAATAAAGATTAATAGCACATAAATAGCATGGTTTGAATTTGGTTAGCATTTTCATTAATGTTTAAAATGAAAAAAGTTGTTGTAGTAACATAACTACAATAGATGCTACCGTGGAGTTTTTTGTAGACATTATGATGTTCTTCAATATTGTTGTACATTATTTTGTTCTATCGCTAATAGTTTCGGCAGCGCATTCGACGAAAGACATTTTAAGACTCATTTTTCTACACCTTCGGTTACATTGTTCAAATTTTACCAAGGATCCCTAATTTTTTTCAAAATGAAATGTAGCCTATGTCAAATAGGAAGAATGTAGCATTCTATTAGTGAAAGAATTTTTTAAATCGGCCCAGTACTTTTTGAGCCTATTCATTACAAACATACAAACATACAAATCTTCCTCTTTATAATATTAGTGTAGGTAAAAAGAGGCAAACTCGAAAAATTTCTGTCGTAGTTTAAAACAGCCTTGATCAAACGCCACTAAACAATAATTGTTGATTTTAATTATAGCTGAAAGTATTGTATAATAGTGATTTTTTCTTTAATTATAAATACTTAATGAAATATAATTGATATAATAATTATTGATGTTTATTGTATAAAAAAATATGAAAAGCAGAAGAATGGGGATAATTATATTTCAGATATCAGTCATTGTAAAAACATTACTAGACAGTTTATACAGTCATGTCTTTACATTGACCAATAAACCTAGTCAATAGTACCAGAAATAAAATTCTAAGAACATCAATTCAAGCTTAATCTATTTTAAATTCAGATTATTCTAGAATCCGTTACAAATATTTAGTGTGGGCAATTAATTAAATCTGACAATTTATTTAATTATTTTTATTAATTTAGAACGCTCTAAAACCTGGTAGCTTTTGCTATAAAAAAGCACTTTGATTTTTAGCTTTGCTAAATTTGCAATTCCATATAGATGCAAAATGTGTTTGAGCACGTATTGCGCGACCCTGTCCGACCCGTCATAATCTGATTCTCCTGAGAGCCAGTGGCATAAATATTTTATGGATTTACGTTGTTCAGTGCATTATACTTATCGTGTTTGCTATTTGATCTGTAGTGATGTTGCAGGCACTTTTGCCAGCAGTCTCTATTTTCCCACAACAGTTTCTAATCGTGAAATAGAGAGAAGTTCAAACATGAAGCTATTGACAAATTGAGACCATTTAGACAAATAGAAATAGTAAAGCAAGACATTTTTTCAATAGCAATAGTGCGACAAAATGCTTTAAGATAATGTATTACTTGTTTTTTACATTAAAAAAAAAATAAAAATATACGGTTTTTGCTCATGTGGAATAAAAAAAATTTTTAACAAAAAAAACCACCTACAAAAAATTAAACAATGCACTAAATAGTATATTACACTACAAGGGACAAAAGTTGAATTTTCGGCCCTGCGCGCCATAATGGCGCACAGGACCGAGATTTCAACTTCTGTCCCACGTCGTGTATACGATTTTTCTTCATACCTCGGTCGAAAGTACGTACTTTTGTTTTTAATTTTATTTTTTTAACTTTAAATGCTGATAGTTTTTGATGCCTGCCGCGACATTTGCGGCACGAGCGAAGCGAGTGTTGCTGGTCATATAAGATAGTTACGAGTATTAATAAACACGATGAATTCTTTCTTCTCGCTATTATAGGGAAGAAAGAATTTCATCTTACAGGGACTAAAAGTTAAACTTTCGTCTCTGTTATTAGGGACGAAAGTACGTACTTTCGACCGAGGTATGAAGAAAAAGTATAAAATAATTGCGTAGGCTTGTATGCACATAAAACAATCAAATTATTTGGATACTATAATGTACAATTATTTTTATTTTTTAAGTCGGTGTCAGTAAAGGTAGGTTTTTATATATGGTTGTATATATTATGATTAGTATATATATATATACTTATATATACTTAGTTTCAACAATATTGAATCTAAAATGTAATAACTCCCTATCTTCTTTTTTTTTAGCAAATTTGTAGTTTGAGCCTTAATGTTATACTGAAGCCATAAATTAGCGCAGGTCAAATCAATTGCATGAGTAAACATTTGCAAAATTAATTTTTTTTATCTAGTAAATCTAGTTTATCTAAGTTAATTTTATTAATCTAGTAAACGTTCTATACATAGTAATAAGAAAGACAATTTTATCAACTTCTCCCATATGCTTGTTGTGTTCTTGTACTATTTCGGGTCTCTATTTGAGTATATATTTTTTCAAGTTTGCTTCATCTTTCACATGTACTTACTTCACCAACGCATACAAAATTTGATGCCAATGTAACGGCTTTATTGTCAAACCCTTTGGACATAATCACGTGTCTGTTTCCGCTTAGAAGCTGTTTTGATAAGCCTCTACCTCTAGCCTACATATCTTTGTCAAATAAAAAAGAAGGTAAAGTTTTTAAATCTATCTGATCTGACTGTACCGGCAGCATAAATATTTTTCTTTTGTAGCTATTGTAGCATAGTCATGAAATAACCTAAAATTTAGTTTTAATTTTTTCTGAAAGTTTTACGACCAAGCAGCTCCAAGTCCAAACAAATCTAGCTGATTTGAATTTAATTCTGTGTTGTAGCACTTTTATATAAAATAGAATCGTAGAGGAAGCCGCGGTTGCCGCATAAAACAAAAAGTTTTAATCCCTATGAACATGGCTAACCTTACACGTATTGTTTTATATTTAATTTTCTCTTGAAGGGTATTATTTGCTCGTTAAAGTCTTTATTTTGTCTAGATTTTTAGGCAAAAATTGTATGTGTTTTCAACTTATATAAATTATTAAAAAAAGATTTAGTGAAGTAAGATGCTACACTACCAACGTCGTAAATGAGACTGTTTTGAAGATTTGCCTAATTTGGATGTTGCAGTCATTTAGTTTTTTATGTTATATTTTATTAAAGTGTCAACTCAAGAGCAGTTAAATTTTGCTGCTTTTCAGCATTTGACAAATAATCCTTGGTTTTTACTAGATGGACATCTATCTAAAAAATTTTTCATCTCCACATTTTTGCTTATATCCAATATAAACTTACAATTTATATATATATACATAAAAAATTCTTTGTCTGAATCATCTTGATTCCAAACATGGTCATTATCTTCACTCAGATATTCTATATCTGAGAGACCATTCTCTATAATAGCCAAAAGCTCGTGCTCGATCAAAAGTTGTTTATTATTTATTTCTACTCAAATTTATAAAAAAATAACTGCAGCAAAACATAGTTGAGAATTTACTTACTTGACGTAAAAATGTTCTGTTTAATCACAGTGGTTACTATAGTGCACTCAATTTTGCAACTACACTAATTACTGTTTTACTAATATTTAACACTAAGAGTAAGCCAAAATTTTTGCGCATTTAGGAAAATGTTACATTTGACATTCAACAAATTTTTAACGTGGCAGAAAACTAGTTTTGCTAGTGCAAACGTGATTTTTATTTAATATATATCATACTACTCTAGATTATCTTACTCTAGATGACTGCAGCTAAAGTCCTTTGATAGAAATATGTTAAATTATAATACTGAGTATAGCTCACCAGCGCAAAAACAAATCATCTATTAAAAAAATATTTTAATTTGATCTACACACGATGATCAAAAAGGACTTATTTCATTAAGAACTTTATTTGAAAACGTGAAAAATGTAAATAGCGAAGTTTATTATACTCGTAGTTTCAAAGCTGTATACATACTACAATAAAAAAAATTAACTATTTGATTGCTAATTTGAAATTTACCTTCACTAAAATGTGTTTTTTTACTTGACAAAATAAATACTAACATTAACTATGTTTACAACACTTATTTTAGATTTTACAAAGCTTGTGTGCTAGTATAACACAAGTGCTAAGTCTTTTGATATTTTTATCAGTGTCTTTAATTCATCATTTTTTTAAAATACAATGAAATCCACACTTATAGTGCCTAGCATTTCAATAGGAAAAACAATAACTAGATCTCGATCCATGTAAAAATACACTCTTCTGGAAAAAACGACGCTCCAGGTGTCAAATTAAAGATTGCAAATGTTAAGAACAATAATGCACTAACATTAAAACAAAGACTCGCTAGTTGCAGTCTTGAGATTTTTGGTAAACAACAAATTTTTTTAAAGGTCAACAGCACACAAGGTGTAGTTATAATAGTAAATTGCAGCAATAGTTTGAACTCTTATCAGATATTTGAACATACTCATTTGTAAGCACACTAAGAAACTCTATTAACAATAAAAAAATTATTATCTTATAAACAATGAATTTGCTCATAACAAATTATTATACAATAAAAAAACATTAAAAAAATATTATTACTAGGTATTACTTGTATTTTTTTTTTCATAAAAATCACTCAATTTAATTAAAAATAAAAATTGATAATAGCTTTATAAATAACAAATTTTTATATTATTTATTATAAGTTTTAAAATAAAAAAACTAGGATTTTGGCTAATTTATTATTGTTGAAAAATGTGCAAATAGATTAATTTTAATATTTCTTTAACCTGTTTTATAATCATTTATATTGCCGTATATTATGCCAAATCACCAATTGTATTTGAGATCAAAACTGGTTCAGGGATCTCCTCAAGTATCTTTTTGATCGAGACTTTCACGATGTAACAAATCGGGAGTCATACATCGGCAATTTCTTTAAGGTTCCCGCGGGAGATCTGGGTCCGAGAGCTGGACATCAGCGTATTCTCTTTATGTGTTCAGGAAATTATACCTTATGCGCGCCCCCCGACTCAGGCACGTAACTTGCACTATACTGTCTGATTTCATGTCCTCTACTTCAGCTAAGATGTTATTTTATTATAGAAAAGGCCAACGAATTTTCTTCAGAAATAAATTCTTCTTTTGTTTAAGAATTAAGTCAAAAAAAAAATCACAAAATATATAGATATATAAACTATTTCTATATATTCCTTTAAACATTAATTATTAAAATAATAAAATTGTTGATAAATTATTTTGAAAAGTTGCAATATATTAAATTTACACGTAGAATTTGAATAACAATTTTATATTATTATTACGCGAGGTTAATAAACGGTTTTTTTGCCACACAAATGTTTAAATAGAACAATTAATACGTCTTAATTAACGAGTGAAACTATTTTTACTACTTTAGTTTATTTCCCTAAATATTGGTAAACAATAATTATTAAACCTAACTACTATAGTATTATACATAACTCTAACTCATCAGGCTTAAGATCAACGTCAGGTTCCAAAACAAGTTTTTTCAATAATAATTAATTACTAATAGAAGTTTTGCACAGTGCAACTACTTTTAGTTTAACAATGACCAACTTATGACACCAAAGTATAAAAAATACTTTATTTTGCATTGATATATTTTGTATGTAGAACGCAAAAAGTCAATGAAAAATGAAACAAAACGTGAAAGAAATACGACGGTGATCATTAGTTCTGACTTCTTGCTAACTCAAACATATTGTTGTATTAGATCTTAATCCAAACTCTTAAAAGATTTTAGGGATTCACAAAGCGGTAAAAATTTGACAGATGTAATGCCACATTTTCGGTCATGGTAGCCAAGACGTGTAGACTGTCAGAAAGAATGCAATTGGGTTAAAGTTAAAAGACCACCAACCGTACAATTAATAATGATTTAAAACTTTAAAAGCTTACTTATCATTATTTTACCGTAACAACTATTAAATTTTAATGTGCGAATTATTTCGTCAAACAACTTTTGTCTGACAATTTTGGTAATAAAATGTACGGTTCCGGCTATAGAACAATTATTCTATAATTTTGGGGTACCCTGTATACTGTCGCTTGTAAGTACCGTGCATTCATAAATTAATTAGATCAACTCTTGCTGCGCAATTTAGCTTGATACATTTTTATAGTCGTTGATAGTATGATAGCGCCGCCAAACGTCAAAGCTTATCCAACAATACACGACGCGCCTATATCTGCGTATGAACTAATCGAAAAATGAACATTATGTTCAAAATTTCCTAGCAAGAGTTGATCTAAATACTTTATGAGCTTACATTGTTTTCAATTATTTTTGCTAGTGTTTAACGTTATTTCTCTTAAAATATGCAATTAAATTCTATTTTTGAGAAAAATTTAGATCTTAACATTGAGTATTCGCTCCACATACTTTTTGGTGATTTTTTTGTTAATAAGCCAATAGACAACTTTACATTTTTGTTGAAGAGTTTAGACGACACGGAGTCATTTAAACGATGAACGTACGACAGGTACAATTGTCTTCTAAAACTTACAATTTTATTTTTGCAACTTTCAACGCTGTTTTTACGAGTTTATCAATTACATCACGGTGTAGTGTATTACAAAATTTAAAAAAACTTGTTTTCTTAGATCTTTTGAACGAAGAAAAAGCAGCGGTTGAAAAATGTCTAAGTACTAGCCCTTCTATTTTCTGCTGATTACAAACTTCTCTTCACTATTGACTGGAACACTGGCATGAATAGATTTAAACCAATATCTATTTGACAACTGCCTGAGGCAGAAAAACGTAATGCCGTCAATACCTAAAAATAATGCGTAAGAATAATAAAATATTTTAAAAGCTGGTTTATGCATAGAACAATTTTTACCTTGTACGTACGATAGCAACAATTTATCTCAATTCGGAAACAAATAAAAAAAAACATTTTTTCAAAATATTTGAACAGCCAAAGT
This sequence comes from Lagria hirta, assembly GCA_947359425.1. Lineage (NCBI taxonomy): Eukaryota > Metazoa > Arthropoda > Insecta > Coleoptera > Tenebrionidae > Lagria > Lagria hirta. The sequence continues at coordinate 34,161,579 of OX375794.1, forward strand.
AACCCCACAAAAATTTATCAAAAGTTGCTGTTTTTAGCGATATTTAAAACCAAATAGATATCATTTTTTTATTTGTGTTCCAAATGTCATTCTAAATAGAATGTCACAATCTAATTGATAAACATCTTTCACACAGAATTATTTCATTATTTTATTTTAATACATATGATCAAGAATAGCACTCTTAGAGCATTTTACCTCTACCACCTTTTTGGCAACTTGCTCATATTTTACTCATTGCACACGCTTTGAAGACTTGAAAAGCTTGTGATGCTTAGTGTAATAGTATAGTCTCAGACAACTCACTATTGCCTAAAGCACTAAAGCTCTTGCGGCTTTGGATGCACAAAAACTATAATAAATTATATTTAGACTTGGGGTGGTATTCTCGACTATACGTGATGAAATAATTCCGTATAAGCATACCTTATTGATATTTTATTCCGAAATGTCATTCTACGATGCAATCAAAAAGTGAAATTATATTTATTTAAAACCTAAAAATAATACGTAGGAATAAATAATAGTTTTAAAAACCCAGTCAAAGCATAAGCAAACAGGAACTTTCAAAACCATTGCTCTAATTGTTAGTTTCATAAAAAGATTCATCAACATCACAATGTTGAAAAATTCTTTTAAAAAGCAAATCATTGCTCTGAATGGTCCGTTAGAATCAGCACGAGGTTCAGTCTTTAGAAACTGGTACTGGAAAATATTTTATTACGTTACGATTTACAACGTTACAGCAACGTACATTTTAAAGTCAAGTCAGAACCACAAATAGCACGCAGAAACAACAACAAAGAAAAAAATTTTGTTTAAATATTGAAGCAGTAAAAGTAGGCACACCCGCCATTTATCACACAATATATCACAAATTGCTATTTAGCAATATTGAAACCAATAAGCATAATTTCACTTTTTGGAATAGAAAATTATAATCTCACTCATAAGCTACGTCCATACGGCATTAATTCATCATCTTATTCTATTACGTATGGCCAAGAATGCCACTTTAAGTGTCATTTAATTACAATTGAGTATTTGAAATTATTCTCATCTAAATTGCTTCCTACAGGAAAAATTAAATAAAAGACACAAAATTTAAGACAATTGACATTATACGTAATATTGATTACTTTACTTTTTTATTCGAAGCAAATCGTAAAAGAAAATGTGTCACGTACTCAACTAAAAGCATTTTGTTTAATAACATAACCTATGAAAACTTTTTCCAACAAACAAAAATAAGCATTGTCAAAAGTTGTCTCATTATTTTAAAAATTCTATTATAGATCTCAGACAGTGAGAAATAATATTGCAAACCTTAAATTAGAATTCAATAACTTTTTAAAAACAAACAAGAAAATTTGCATAAATTATGCATTTTTTCATGGATTATACTTTTATAAACTGATTAATTTTTTTTATTTTTTGTTTCTCAAAAGATTTCTTCGGCATAGCCTTGTTTCGTGGATAAGAAAATACCTCGGAGCAAATTTTCGACATCAACATATTTCTTAATGGATGTTTAAGGAACCTAGCGATGTTTAAAATTCAAATGAAATCAGATCCTTAATTAACTGTTCTGTTGTTTTAATTTTTTATGTAGCTACGTATCTTATTACAAAAAATAAGTTAATTAAATCTTCTTAAAAGTATGTAATATAATGCCTCATTATAATTCACTGCTAATTGCATTCACATATCTGTAATTTATTTACCTATTAACATTTGAATTAATAGCTATAATTAAAATACGTGGTGAAATAGAGACCAGAAAAAACTTTTGCTATCTTCACAAAAGTGGCGGACACGTCCAAGTGTGAAGCAATAACACCAAATTCTATCAACCATAAAAGGGGGTTTAATTGTGGCCATCTTACTGTGATTGGAACATTCGGGGGTTTCAGCTCTGACTAAGACGTCTTCCTCGAGATGAGATCAGATAGACACAACTCGGTAATGCCTTCTATAGGCTCGAGGGAATCTGATAATTGTTGACTTATAGACCTGTCGGTCAATCTGTCTGTCTTGTACTTTACTACAATTAAACTTTGATCCACTGCAGATGTACTTAGTTACTCCAGATGATTCATTTGCCTTCAAGCAATTTTGTTTTTGTTCTAAATTAAATTAGTAGAAATAAAAATGTAGAAAAATAAGCTTTCGGTGTGAAATATTTTCATAGAGTTAGTATCGAAGTAGAAGTAGAAACTATAAAAGTTCCCTCCGTCTGCTTTATGGCTAGAGCAGGGGTTGCACCGATAAATCAGAATCAGGTGTAGCAGCCAAGTATCTAATACAACTTCACTATATTTTAGCTGATTGCTTGTTGCCTTTTATTGCTTTTAATTTTCTTATAAAATTTATTTATTGATTTGAGGCACATCATCAACGAAATCACTTTCTAGTTTATATAAACATGCAGTGTTTTCTACCAATATTATTGAATAAAACAAATTCGATAAAAAATTTAAAAACCAAAGTGAACAAACTATAATTTTAAGATCAACTTTAGTAGAATAGTATTTTATGCACAAACCAAACCAGGAATGTGCCTTCTTCGAGACCAATACACTATTTTCTTCGCCACTTCTTATAAATTTTTCTTCTTAAATTGAAAATAACAATGGTTAGTTATACAAAAAAGTCTACGTTATTTTATTTATTTATTTATTTGATCTAGTAACTAATAAGACGTTAAAACTTAATGAGCTTTCTTTAAAAAAGCTGTTTTTTTATATTTCAAAATTCTATATTGATCGATTGAAACAAAAAAAATGTTATACAAGCAATAAAAAAATTAATATTAAAAAAAACACACACAAAGCTTACCACATTTCAAAATTAATTGTAACTATATTAAAATGTCATCATAACAGTAATTCTGTCAATGGTTTTTCTTTGTATATAGAGTGAGTGTCAAAAGATTTTAGAAAACTATGATAAAAAAATAAGTTGATATTGTCAAAGTTTAAAGAGTTATTTATCAAATAAATCAATCAATTAAATTCTAATGTTATGATAATTATCATGACATTAGAATTTAATAGTTATATAACTACCAATCATTGATTACAATTATATTTAACGTCTTGCTCCAAAATATAATTTTATTTAAATTTAACAATAAAATTTATAAACGTTTTCACATTTTGACGTTCATAACACGACACAATTGATTAAAAAAAAATTGTATTTTAAATGTTTGCCGTTGTTTCTATTTCAAAATCGGCTGCTTGAGTTGTTTAAGTTCAGGTTTGCTTAAGTTTGTTGTTTTGTGTGTTTCTCAATCTGCGTGTCTGTTTGCGCCATCGTAGCTACTAAGCAGCTAAACTAATTTTGACTTTTTTTGTGATTTAAAGCTAAGTATCTTGTTTTTAAATAAACAAATTCTAAACCGTTGAAAGATTAAGTCAGTAGGTCAGTTGTGTTCTAGTTGATGAATGAATCTGACCGTTCACAGGTCTAATTTGGTCAAAACTAGTAACTCTGAAGTGATGCTGAAGAATCACTTGGAATGTGCAAGACACCCAACTGTGGTTAATTTGACTAGTTTGATCTTATTTAAGTAATGTAATTCATTCAATTTAATTAAAATATTATAATTTGATATAATTTTCAAACCAAACAAAACTAATGGAATAAAACTAAATCGGTTTTTAAAATTTTTTGTTTAATTATTATTTTAAAACATAATTTTGAGTTTTTACATGTCCTTGCAATAACGGGCAATTTGTATAGAAACTGATATTTACTGGTTTGCTTCAAAATTCTTTTTTCTTTACTAAATTAATCAACTAATAATTGTTAAAAAACATAAAAAACAGCTCTTTGACGCGAGTTAAAATTATTCTAGCTGAAATTGAGTAAATCAGTAAATCACAGTCTGATGTACACAATTTGTTTTTTATTAGTTTTTAGAAATTGGTTTGTTTTATATCAAAGATAAACTAAGTTCTTCAAGCAATCGATTACCTCCAGCCAACATTCATTTTGATCGAATATTCTTTTCGAAGCAGCAGGCGATCGTATTTTGCTAGATTCTCCGGAGTAATATTCACATCTCTTCCGCTGCCAAACCGACGCTTTATGCCAGTCTATCGTCATTCGTTATCAATGATTATAGTCTGTCGATATCGACGTGCTGGAGAGAAAGCTACTGCTTCACTTTTGAAGTGGAAGTCTTAATGCTCTATGTTAGTTTCTTCAATCATCTAAAAACGTTTTCCAGATTTTCATTGAAGATTAAACATAAAATTAGTCATACATTTTCAGGTTGCTAAAACATTTGAATTGTCTATGCGTATAACAAATCATAATTTTTAGGTTGTTTCATGTTTGACTTGACTATACGTAAAATATTTCATAAAAAGTCAAAAGTTGCAAGCACAATAATAGATTTACGCCAAGCTTTAAATACATGGTAGGTGTTTCTAACATACATTTTTATACATATTTTATAAATAAGGTCTTATCAAGTAGGCTCTGAACTTTTATCAAAAAAATATTGGCAACAATTACAACAGTTGCCATCTTTAATGTTTATAATTAATAACTAACAATGTCAGGATATTGGAAAAATATTTTGACGATATATATATTATGATTACTTACTTATAAGTGGTTTTAAGCTTTGTGAACTGGTATTTATTGTATCCAATTAAATAAAGAATGGATTTATCATAATAATTGTAACTTTCTTCATGTAACACAAATACGTTCAGCTCAGCGCTACACTCAATTTTATAAATTTAACTAGATGCATTTTAAAATTAAAAGTTTAATCTTTATTATTTTGAGTAGTAATTCCTAATATTATGTTAAATTTTGTTATTATATTATGTTATTATCTTCTATAACATCATGGCAATTGAAGTTTAGAGCGGCAGTTATGATGCAAGATAAGAGAAGGAACTAAAAACAAACCCAACAGAGCCCCATCTAAAGTTGTGGCTCTGATATTTAAACTAGCTGTGTATGTGTTTTTTACTGTACAAATTTTTTTTTGTATAGTTTTTAGCAGTGTTGTCAAATTTCTACCTAACGTTTTAATTTCAAAAATTATCTACCTTGAAAAGTTAGTACAAGGGCAATTGTCGTACGAAAGCAGAGACCAGTATAAAGATTTAAATTATTAATATTGAAAGTATTAATTATCAAAATTGAAACTAACCAGTTTTTTAGGCACACTGATAAAAATACTATGCTCAATTAGTAGTCTAGTTACTTTTACATTGCAAACACTGAGAAATAACAGGTTTTTTTCAAATATATCTTGTTTAACTGTTTTCCTTGTAGATATGTTTACCACAATAGTGGCATGTTAAATCTCTAAATTATTGATAGACATGTTTGTGAGTTGATTACTTGTGCATGTTCTTGCTACCCCCATAATTAACGCAACGTAAAGCAATCAATTTAGCAAATTTTTGTTAATGTGGAATATACCATACATATTCCTACCTTTATGACAATAAACTCTTTGTCTCTTGCGTGAATTAGTTTGTGTCAAATTCAAGACAGACGATTTTCCAGGTTTATAGCCAACATTTTGTCGATTTAAAAATAAAATTAATTTTAGAATATTGGATATATCCACGTTATTGTAAAGATTGGAAGTGATTTTTACCAAGTTGACTAAAATGACCAGTGTCAAAGGCTTATAAATTTCATATTTTTCTCAGAAATAAAATCATACAACATTTTTAGTGATTTTTGGCACATTTTCTTATTTATATCATTCCTTGCAATAATTATTAGTTTTGCTTCCCTGCCTAAGGTTAAGAGGGTTAAGTATGTATTTTTTAAATATTGTAGGACGTAGTTTATTTGTTTATTTTCTAGATTATATAAATCTAAATTATGACTGATCGGACAACTTGCTTTATTGAATTGGTATGACCGACTCTAGAAGTTGTGAACCGATGTCGGTTGGAGGACGTTTAGTGCAGTGTCAGCGTAAGCTCGCGTGATTAACTTTCTCACCTGGGTGCAAAACTTATTCTTTTGTATCCCAATTAAAGTACGCCAAGAAATAACCGTAAAGAAAAAAAATTTATAAATATTTAACAGGACAAGCAAAGAAGAGTATTTTAGTAGTGGGTAAAAATAGTTACACAAAAGTCAAGAAAAGTAAAGACAAAATAATTTTAGGGATGGTAAAAATATTATTTTCAGAAATAATTAAACGTATTTATGTTTTTCCTTAATTTGGTATTCTTTGTGTAATAAGAGGAACTAAAACAATAGATTAAAAACAGCCTAAACAACAGAAAAATATTTTCAAAAAAGTTTGCCAGTGTTAATGACTATGGGGCTATTGAAATTCAACGACTCTATGGACAACAATTTAGTGCTTGGACTGTTGATATTTATGTTGTGCTTAGTTTCATTATCTTTAATATAAAAACAAAATGATTCAAATTATTGAACAACTCCAAGATATGTAAAATATGCACTTTTGTCGATCAACGCTTTTGTTCAATAAATGAAAAAAACATTATTTTATGTTCAGACATAAACATATATTTTGTTAAATCAAAGCTTTTATTGTTTAAATAAACACATATGTAGAGTTGTAAATATTTAATTAGTCAAAATGTTGTTCTATTAAAATGGAAAGATTTTTAAGTTACCATAAATAGGAGCAATAAGCAATAAAGCTGAAATGTCGCCATTTATATTTGTGCATTTTATATGAAAACGGTCTGAATATCCATTTGAGAAGATTACGTTGATGAAAATGTAGAGCCATCGCAGCGCAGCATCTATTAATTAAATATGCAGTAAACATGAAATTCATCGTAAAGTGTCGTTTGCAAAGATTATATCCTTGCTGTGTATTCGACCCCCGAAGCAGGGGGCGGTGCAGCATATTAACCAGCAAGGTGCGAGGCAGAGAGACATATCTCAGTCCACATAAAGTGAATCCTCAAGCCGTTTTGTCGGCAGTTTATGCTTGGAAATGCAAAACCCCGACTGTTTTACATTTCAGTAAGCTCATATTTAATGGCAGAGTCTGTGAACTATATTCCCCCGGATCGGGCCGCATATGCTTCCCCTCCGTATACCAGATTTAGAGCAGCTTAGATTTTATGGAGCAAATGAAATTACATTCCCCTTTAAAATATGATGAGCTCTCCCGATAATGAAACCGACTCAATCTCAGGATATCGGATATACATCCCGTCGCTGTTGCCGCCGCCAACGATGCCTGTCTCGCGCATCTTTTACCCACCGCCTCCAACGCTTTAACTCCTGTTCATTACTGACACACCGCACCACGCACGTCTTAAACACTGTCTCTTAATCATAACAATCAGTTACGTTGCAACTTAATTGGAAATTACACAATATCATACAAAACCAGACAAAGTTGTATTATTCTCTAGAATATCAGAATCCTAGTATAAATTTGAAAATAAAATCGCATTAAAATAGAACAGCAGCTCTCCATAATACACCAGTTAAATAAATATTTTAACTATTTTCTCAGCTATAAGAAGATGTTCTCATAAGAGCTATATACATAAACTTTTAAACATTTGAAAAACTGGTAAATATAGTCGGCTTCTTCAGTAAAAAACAATAAAAATCTTATTCAACACCTTAAAAACAATAGTTTGGACTCTGGGCACTTATTGTTAAGCCATGGCACGTCTTGAGAAAGGCTTGAAGTAAACAGCAATGTCTTCCAACCTATTGTCACTAAACTGGCAAGTGCTCTGCCAGATGCCACATTTTTATGTCTTTTTATTAGGAAACGGAAAGCCGCTGTGGCACAAATGTGCACGTAAATTCATAATTTTTTGAACAGTATGAAACATGAATGTTAAAGTTTGAATTGGAAACGTACTTTTACCATCAAATCAAAGTGACAGTTGATCGTCTATCGAAATTAAATCAAAATGATTATAGAGTTTAAGGCATTTGCGAACTCTTTGAACAATTGCGTTGCTGACATTCCAACATTGGAGAATTATTAATAATTTCAGCAGTTTTGGCAACTGTCTGACGCAACCCATCGAGGTTATTTAAGCGTTGCTGGAAAATCAAGTTCTTTCTCCAAATAGAGCCACAGTAAGAAGACACATAGAGTGACGTCGCAGGAACATGAAAAATAAATTATGGCTGTATTTCGGCTTATAACTCATCGATCATAAAATGTTTGAATCATATTCAAGGTCTTGTAAGTGGTATGTGAATTAGCATCGTCTTGCTGAAAGTACCCGTTTACAATTTCATCGTCATGATGCTGTACAAAGAATGGCTGTAAAATTTCCTCTTAGTATCTTGCAACGTTTCATTAAAAAAAAATTGGACTAAAATTTTGCTTAAAATAGCATCCACTACTCTTACTTTGTCGGGGTGCAGTGGAGCCTCTCTAATAAAAATAGGTTTTTCTAAACTCTACATTCAGATATTTTGTCAGTTCACATAACCGTCTAAATAAAACTTTAACATATTTCTGTTAGAAGAGTTAATGAAGCAACTACAGTACAGGACACGTACAGGATAATCAGCAGGAAAGAGTTGATGTATTGCTTGCAGAGGAAAGGAATACAAGTAAATATTCTTTTTTCAAATTTTGTAGCAAGTTGTAGTTGATAATTGAAATTGTTGTGAAAGTTGATAAAGAGATGTTTGTGGCGCCTCCTCTGCCTTTATTTGCCTTACATTTTTGATAACTTGCTTTGTTTTCTTTTTAGGAGAACCACTATTCTTTTTAAGATCACACAAGCCAGTTTTACAAAATAGTTAAATACAATAACTTACATTATATTGAAAAGTTTTGGCTGTCAACACTGGATCGGAAAATTTTTGACGGAATTCTTGTAAACAAGCTTGAAATGAGTATTGCCATGTATGAACAAACCAAAAACATCTAGAGTGCAATACATTCTATTACAAGCTTTGTACTATCAGTCTGAGCGTAGACATTTGTTGTGCGTTAAATTTTTGCTTTCATCTTTTTTTCAATTTATGCCAAACAAGATGTAAGGTAACGCATTTTTCTACGAGTAGGTCAGGTTAAGTCAAGCAATCTCTCAAAAAAAAATACAAAAATTTAACTTCATAGTGCTGTAGACCAATGAGAGATTAAAAACAGTGTCACATGCACCAATCACAAGTTAGAAAAGATTTCTCTAACTGAAAAGAATGTATGTCTTAATATTTAAAAAATCAAATGTCATTTTGACAAAAGTAAAAATGTTGCGGTTCGGCACCATTCAATTAATGAAAACATTCAAAATTCGATTCCGAGAAAGACAACTCAGTGTAGAGAAAGTGTGTGGAATGAATTTGCACAATTTTGCCAACAACGCAAATATGAGTCAAGCGAATCTTTGTCAGTAAGATGTTAAAAATTTGACGTATTTAACGCTTAATTCAGGTAATTCTCCAACCGAAGATAATTCGTTCTCAACTCTTGTTAGACAAAATTTTTATATTTTTTATTTGCATTGATTGCTAAAAGGCAATTAAACTCGATCAAATTCTTAGAACAAGAACCCTCGCGCTCCGCGCTTAGGTCTTTTCCTGAATTTGATCTTGTTTAATTGCCAAGCAACCAATGCTTAGCAATTAAAAAATGTATTACCTATACGAACCTACAAATAAAAAGTGACGTCAGCTCCAGGCTTCTTACTAGCTATTTAAATAGTTTATATCGTTCTACCCAGCTTTTAAAAAAATATCATTTAAGAATATGGTGGTTATCACAAGCACTGTTTCCGTTTTGCTAGTTTATTATTTTTCCATTACCTAGCCTCACAAATTCTCAAAACGGAGGCTTTCTTTAATGTGGACAAAGTATTTGTTTTGATTCAAACTTTCCTAGATTTTATTCTGTACTATTACCACGCAAACAATAACAATTATTTATTTTTTCCAAAACTAGCAAACTTTTATTTTGGATAGATATTTTGTTAGTAAAACATTTTTAATCTTTCATCTTTCTTTAGTTTTCGGTCTTCATCACTTCATAGAAGCTGCTTTGTAAAAATTTCAAACTGATTAGCCAACAAAGTTATTTAGGTTTGTTGTTTTCAACCATTAAGCAAATGGGGATTTTACTTTTTTTGTAACCACTGATGAGCTTCTAACACATTTCTTTTGGTCATAATGTACGCAGCCTATGCAATAAAATTAATTGAAAATTCATAATACTGTTCAACTATTTAGAACTGATTGACTTGGTTTGACATCTTTTTTCATAAACACAAGTTGGATTTTAAGCCGAGAAATGTGATTTGTGCCTCATTTAAAAGAAAATGTGTTTTTTTAGAAAATTAAGTTAGATTAATTTTTTCATAAACATCTGCAATTATATAGATTGAATTGTTGGATCCAATGTTCACAAACATTGGAACAATATGACATAATGATGCTGATTTCTTCATTTCTACAAAAAATGTTATATTTAAATTTATAATTTTGAGGTTTATTACTTAACGAAATGGGTACAAACACACTCATATTTAAAGTAACGAAAAGAAAAATTCTCAACATTTTTCAATTTCAAAATAAGTTCTAATAACTACCAAAAGCATCAAATATTTAGTCATTTTCATTTAAAAATTATGAATAATATTACAAGAATCTGAACCAGCAAGATCTATAAAATAAGCAATTATAGTTTTCTCAAATATTATTAGATTATCCGGCTAATGGCTTTAATTTTTCAAGCATATCGCAAATTTTATACCAATATAATTTGTAATTATTATGGTTCAAATTATTTTAATTATTATACTTATAATATGGTTTAACATTGTATACCAAACCAAATTTCAAGCTAGATTAGAATAAACTATTTTTGGTAAACAGTTTTTTGTAGGTCTATACTTTGATGGATTTTTTTTGATTTATTATTATTATTATTATTATTATTTATGTTTATCTAGAAATTTTAATTAAATATTAGCATTGTATGATTAAAACTTAATTTATTTATCGAAAACGCTTAATACAACATGCATCTTACTGTTGGATAATTTAATTTTTTAAACTGTATAAAGTTGTAATGATATTTATAAAACTAAAACTCAAAAGTGATTAATAATAGTAATTATTCTTTCAATTTAGTCTTCAACGTTTCTCACAATAGTCATTTTGCGAGGGAGAAAATACCCTTCACAATTTTTCTTGCAATAAATGTCAGCATTTTGGTATGCATAGTTGTCGGTTCTCTATGAAGATGATTGACGTTGATTATAGAGTTCATTCTGACATGTGTCTACTGCAATTAGCATCAGAATGCAAACGGGTTGTTTTATTTTTATCGATGGGTAGTGATGTATAATAGTGATCATTAATAAATATAAATGTTATTAATAACCTATTAGTTAGTAATCGTATTATCATAATTATTATTCACCGACGTGATGACAAAATTTAAATTTTGTTATCAACAATTAGACTGTATCATTATAATGATAGAAATCTTTTTTTTATCTTTAAATACTTGTTTTTTTATCATCTTTTATTTAATCATAGACTTAACATACTCTTAACATAATAAGTTTTGTTTTCACAAATTTAATTGTATACATTTGATCGTTGCGGTTTTACTAGTTTCAAATGATATTGTTATCAACGCAATCACTAACTCAATAATATGTATAAACTACCGGGTGTTCAATATTAAAAGACATTAAGGGCGGCTGTGATTTTTTGACAGCAGGTCTAGATTGATTTCTACTAATATTAGGTGAATTACTCAGCCTGCATTTTTCTTAAACACACAGATTAATCGAAAATATCATTCTCCATTTTCTCGCTTTATTCCACTTCGAAAATAACATTGATTAATTATTTATTGATGCTGGTAAACAAACCTGTATTTCACGTCTTTATTTATAACTGTCAATCAATACTGTTTGACATTTGAGCCCAGTGGCGTGTCGATTTATTTGCGTTGATGCATTTTCGCCAAATAGTATTTTAATTATTTAAAAAGAAAACGGAAAAATTTGAAGCAGAATAAAAGTATGTATTTCTTATTTTAGCGCCTAAAAATAATAACGCAAACTAATTCAATTAATATATTCAAATTCACAAAAATCTCTAAGCAATTGCCTAAGCGACTTTATGTTTACCTGGCTTTAGTACCCAGAAGACAATATACAAGATAACGGGTGGTATATCTTATGTAGACGGCTTTTACAGAATAAAGGGTTGATATTTGACTTGAATTTAAGATTAAAAAAACTGTAAAATTTTAATTTAACATACTTTTTGCACTTTCTAATTACGTAGTAGAAGCACAAAATCTGTCTGTGTAAATAAGAGAAATAATTTAAATCAGTTTAATAATTGTTTGATGTACATGCATGCTACTTTATTATGCCAAACCTACCCAGTAATTAGCAAATCGCGCAATTTAAAATGTTAATGTTCCGTTCCAAATAAAATAAAAAGTTTTTGTTCCTAATACTTTAGATAATTTAGTCGTTAATTACTTAATTAGTTTCATCTTAAAAGATGATCAACAGAGGAAGCAACTCGCTGAAGTAATGAAATGATGTGCGTTGCTCTGACTCCATTAAGGTTGTTAATTAGAAATCAACACTAAAGCCCGGCGGCATTCAAAAGGTCTTACGCTCAAATCCAAAAGTACTCAACAAAAATCCACGGTTTTTTACACTTTTTATCTTAACATATCTACAGTTTTTTCTGTGTTTTCAACAAAAAACTATTAAAATTTTTTGCTTCTAGGTATAAATTGTAAAAATCAATCAATCAAAAGAAATTATTAAAAAAAAAAAAGGTTCAACCTACTCACTACAAAACAAAATTTTTATTTATGTATTGTAGACACTAAAAAGCTTATTGAAAGTGCATTTTTAGTGCATAGTTTAAAATGACAGCATTGTTTTCTGCCACAAACGATTCAGCTCTTGTAGGTTGCTTTAAAAATTGGTTTATTTTGACAATTGATTATAAATAGTCTCTCAACAAAATAACCCTCAATTATAATTTGAAAACATTCGTTTTTCTAAGAAACACATTGAGCATTTTCTAATTTTTTTAGTAATGATAATCGTTCATCATATACAAACATCAATTAGAAAAACTCTAAGCTGTTTGTGCAATACATATAATACACGTTTTGTAAGACGTCAGGTAACGCACAGTACGCATACCGTATAAAACAAACATTTCTTGCTATGCAACTTAATATTAATGTTGAGTCAAATGTGTCCACAATTAAACACATTAAACGCGCTATGGTCAAAATATAACCAGATATTTACAATACTAGTTTATAAAAATTGAACTTTCATATTACGTGATATATGCGTCATCCGCGGCGGTTACGTTTTCAAAACAATGTATATATTATTAAAGTGATGCGAAGAGCCTTTAAATAACTTAAGATCTATGTTGCTCAATAAACAAATACAAATTTACTTACAAGAATTTACTAATATACCAAAAACTTACCTAAAAGAAACACGGTTCTTTTAAGATCCGATAAGTACTTTAGTACTTATCCACATTCCAATCCCATACTCAAAAAAATAAAACTTTTGCATCGTGTTTAGTTGTTCTTGAAAAAAAAAAGTTGTGTCTAAAATCCCCAACTAACTTATTGTATTACCATCAGGTGGACATTGACAACATAAATAAATAAAAGTATTTCACTTTTATTTATACTTACAAGTATATTGATCTAATAATTTTTTTCAAGACCATCTTTCATATGACGTCAATTTTATTGCTTTTTAGCTTTATTTTAGAAGTTGTGTGGATTTTACATATTTAATACTAAATTTAAGTCTATTTATTAACATTATAAAAAAGTAAAAATGTTAAATTCGGACAACTTTTTAAATGAGGTACTTTGATGAGAGTTGATTTCAGGTAACTAGAACACTATGCCAAGTGCAATAAAATTTCTTACAATAAAATATGAATTATTTAACTAACAATATTGTTTTTTGAAAAACAAAGCAACTTAATCTTCATGGTTTTTGGAGTTTTTAAAAAACTTTCAACTTTCGTATGGCCGTTTTAGATTTTTAGAATAATCTTTTGCTATATACAAATAATTACCGTCATTATTTCTTATTATAAATAAGAAAACATTAAATTCATATATCGAAAACAATGAAATGGTAAAAAAAATTCTACAGTTTAACATATCTAAGCTTCAAATTATTTAGATTATTATTTGCAAAGAAATAAAAGAAAGAAATTTGGAAGATTTCGTAGTGAATAATACCCTTAAATTTTTTCTTTTGGTGGCTTTAATTTTTTGTCTCATTCATGTTTTAATTTTTTTATTTTTTTTACGATATTGTGATTTTTAGGTCCAATGATTTCCAATGTATTTCAAATGCATTTCCAATGTATTTCATTATTGTATTTTTATAAGTCATCTTTTACATTTGTTCTCAAACTATTAAATATTACCTCTAATATTTTATATCTTTTATTGACTTTGAAAAATGTCTTTTTATTTTTAATCAAAAATTGTCTAAATTTTAGCAAATCACTTATTCAAATACTCACTCAATCTTATTTTTAAAAAGATGATTACCGGGTCTAATTAATCGTCTAATAACGTTTATCACATTTTAATGTAATTTTATTGTAGTTTCAAAATGTCTGTTTTTAAAAAACTCTTTAAGAACTTTCAATTATTAATCCATTGCACACGTTTGTTTTTTGTTTAATTTAATTATTCTCTTGTCAGCAAACTTGTATTTGCAATAAACAATAATCTTATTTTAAAAAGTTTATTTACTTTTTAAAGCAGGCTACGTATCAGAGAAATAAACAACGTTAAACTTCTAGAACGAAACGACCCAAACTAATTTTGATACAAATACTCATTTGACACTATACCAATTATTTTCATTATTTATTTATATGCAATAGCAGTATATTTTTTGTATATGACAGTTTTGTATCAAATGAAAAAATAGAACCAAAGTATTATTACCACACGAAAGAGGTGAAAATTTTGCAGTTATAAAATATAGCAAAATATAAGTTTAGGTTGTTACCGATTGACAAAACCCGGATTTATTATCTTAAAGAAACGCAGAGAAAGAGTTGTTAAAAATATTTAATAAGCACATATTTGTTTTGTGTTTTAAAAGGAAATCTTTCAGTTACATAAATTATTGAAAAAGGATAAGATGCCATAAATTTTGCATTTCATTCCGGTCGTTTGGTGTAAAATTTACGTACGCATTATGTGAATATAAAATACGTATTTGGTGCGTTCTTTACAACCTAATGTACGTTGTTTCAAGCTATAAGTTTTAAGATATCGAATCTTACGGGTGCTATAATTACAAAAGTCTGAACTTATATGGGTTTATAGCATCCAACTTCTGACAATAAAAGATCTCTGCGGACCACTTCGCAGAATTCGTGCAGGATTCACTGCCTTAATTCGGATTGACGCTATATAATAGTTGTTTTGAAAACAATTTGGAGTATTCTATGATCTGAGGTGTTATCTGAAGAGCCACAGATGCTATTCGAGATCCCTAACTTGGCCGGATCAGCGGCCAACGCTCAAGGCTTAACTCTGAGTTTTGGATTGTTAGCCCGTCTTACTGTGAGGATTAAGGACCTGTACTAACTACCAACAAGAACTTGTTACGTATAGTATTGTATGACAACTTAGATCAATACAACTTCAAACTCATTAAGACACGCAGCTATTTTATTGAATTCTTCAATACACAAACAATATACATATATTATGCAAACCTTATATTGGAACTACTTAAAGTTATTGGGATAGATTGTTTAGCTTACAAATACATATAAATAAATGTGAGCTCTTTATTTTGTAGCAAATGAACATTATTTAAAGCTTTCGTATTTGACAGCAACATTGTACAAAGCCGCTGGAATCAATATAGGCTTAAATAATAATGTAAACAATAATGACATGTTTTAATCCATAAAGAGTAAAATTTTTTATTCCACTATTAATGTTGCTGTTTTTTGTTCTTTAGTGTTGGCCAAATTTCTTACAACTTACCTCCAATAAATATTAAATTGTCAGCTTTTATTCTGTTTTAATGTAGTTTTTAGCTCCAAAAAAAAGAGCATTTTATTCTATTCATTTTGAGTATGCAGGAACATTACCACAGATGAAGATTTTAATTATTAAGAAAAACTTGGGTAATGACGCTGCTTAGAATTAGTAGTATATATTCTGCAATAGATAAGAAACGGTGAACTTTATTTATATAGTTTACAAACATTGTATTTGTAAAGAGACGTTTGCCTGGTTTTTGTCTTATTTATTAAGCAGAACTCAAAAAGTAATAGCTGAAAACTTTTTTTAGACCACACAAACATAACAACTGAGGATAACTTTCTAAGACTTGATTCTTGGCCTTTTTTTTATAATGTTTACAAACATTCTTTCCAAACTCTTAGAAAGTTTAAAGAATGGAATTACTATAAAAACAAAACTTTTTTTTTGTAAATTTGGTTTTTACTAGTTTTATGGGTTTGTTATATATATTTACATATTTTGTCTTTTTTTAAAGTATACAAACATGTATTTATTTCTACTTGTATGTTTTATAAAATAAAGTTATTATTAATAAATATCAGATGTGTTACAATTGATATTAATATTATCTGAGTATTGTTGTTATATTTTAAATTCTTTTGACAAAAGGCTACAAAGCTCTACGTAAACACGTAGACATTTTTTAGAAAGTCGGACTAGAAAGAACAAAAAAGCTGCTGCTACTGCAAGAAAAATTTGAAAATGATTTTGTTAATAAATTGTCATAAACTGACAAATTAAAAAAGACTTATCAGAACATGTGCGTAAAAATTTATTTATTTTACAGTCACTTCTAAAACTGACTATCTAAAGCTTACTGTTAATGCAAAAATTTAGCGATTCACATTTTTTTCCTGGTAACCATATTGAAATGAAATAATCACGTGGCTTCATTTTACTTTACACACCGCCAGCGCCATGCTTTACCTGATTATTACTGTAATTCAAAACTGTCAGAAATTATTGGCAAGTAGATGACGGCGTATCCACCATCACCCTCGGGTTAATGTTATAAGATATTAACATTAAATTATATATTATTATATGTAATGCTTGTTTTTCTCTATTATAGAAAATGTATTAATACTATTCAGGAATAGCAGTAAAATGCTTTCGATGCATTTTTAGATCTTCTGTGCGTATACTTTTTGCAGATACATTTTTTATAGTCTACTTAATTAACCAGTAATTGGTAAAAAAATATATAGAAAAACTATAATAAAATGTGTTAATTTAATTTTTAAATATACTTTTAAAAAAGATCAATTTAAAAATTAAACCTGTATTTTGAGATGTATATCTAAAGTTAATTAATACAGTGAACTTAAATCTCGATCAACATGATACAATTCTAAGGTGCGTCCAATACCCCGGTGTAAAGTTCCCGTTGAAGGGGTCGGGAAACGAAGACCGATGAAGGTAATTAAAGAGGGTATTTTTGAGAATATTTATCCATAATTAGAGCTATGTTTAGGTAATTTGAGTATTAATTAACTGCATAGTATTAAGATAAGATTCCAAACTTTTGTTTAAAACGTTTAACTTAGAGATGCGCTCACAATTTGAATTTATTAAAGTTTTCCTTCTGTATCTTGAAATTCGTAAATAAAAGCTATTCTACTAAGTATTTATGTAAATTTCTTAATGATTGTTAAAATGGAGAATTTCTAACTGGTTTAATTGCTTTCGTGAGGTTCCTACTAATAATTAAAACAATAAATTTCTGCCAAATCAAGTAATGAAAATATTTATATTGTTTTATGATCAATATTTACTAGCTACAACATGTTTTGAACAGGTTTTAAAATCATCGCACCAATAAATTAAAATGTCATGAGTGTAATTAATTTTTGTTTTAGTGAAAAATATTTGTCTATTTCTTTTTGAATACAACTACTATAATTTTTAAATAAAATACAATAATTGTATATTGTTCATAAAGTGTAAAACATGATTTGTGTTACTAACTATATTTTGACTACTATGGATATGTAAATTTATAACTGAGTACATACAAAAGAAGTTTGAAATAAATGTCTAGAAGACGCAAAATCTGTTATAGTACGGGTGTTCAATATTAAGGAAAATGAAGGGCGACTGTGCATATTAAGGAACATGAAGGGCGACTGTGCTTTTTTGGAATAAATGTCTAGAAGACGCAAAATCTGTTATAGTACAGGGTGTTCAATATTAAGGAAAATCAAAAGCGGCTGTGCTTTTTAGACAGCAGGTCTTAGATCGATTTGTACTAAAGCCTGGTAAACATAGAGTCGCTTACACAATAGCGTAGAGATTTTCGTGAATTTGAATATATTAATTTAATATTGTTTTTGAGCACAGTAAAATAAAAATTACAGGTATTTATCCTCTTTGCGAAATTTTCGTTTTTTTTGGAAATAATTAAAAATTTATTTCACGCTCAGAAAACGTCCCAACTACATCGGCAAGCTACTGTACTCAGATGTCAATAGCAGTGTTGATTGACAATTGAGAATAAACATGTTTTTAAAATGAAATAAAGCAAGAAAATGAAGATTAGAAATAATCGATTAATCTCTGTCTTTAAGAAAAATGCAAGCTGAGTAGTTATTTTACTTAAAGAAGAAAGGCTTTCACGGCCCAAAGTCATTGAAATATAGACATCTTTTGGAAAAGATCGTGTTGAAAGGTTTAATAGAGAGAAATAAAAGTGAGAACAAGCACTGTAGCTCGACGTGTAAACCACGCTAGAGGCGAAACTTATTCTGGCTAGACATCGTTGCTGCTTGGGCTTATATATTAGTAAGCGAGAAGAGAAAGCGGTGGTGGCCCTTTGTGATGAATCTAAAAACAGAACTAACAGTGAACTCATAAAGAAACATACTATATTTATATAGTATTTCAAATTATATATTAAATATATGTATATATATTAAATGATATTTAAAGATATATATTAAAAAAAAAAATTTTTGAAAGCTCGTGCAAAAAATGTTTTTAAATCAAGTATGTTCAACTTTTCACTAGTGTTTGCGAATAAATTTGTTTTTTTTTTAATAAAAAAGTTAAATGACTTGTTAAGAAACAAAAGTTTTTGTTGCATTAAATTTGCAAATTTAAAAATATTTTGATTAATTTTTAAATATATTTATATGAAAATGTTTTTAAGTGATATTTTGCTTGATAAAAAGGAAGGAATAGAATTTAATCGTCATTATGGCTTTTATTTTTTGTAATGCTGTTTTATTATAGTAAATTATGTGAGAACATTAACTAATCATTATTTTCGTTTTATCAGATTAAAAGAATGATTGTTCTTTAGAAGATGAAATACCATTCGACGCGACGGTTGCATGAAATAAATATTTATTTTCAAAGATTTGTGTCGCTCTAGATTTGAAATATCGGGTTGATTGTTAAGTTTGCAAACATTTTTCTTAAGCGGCTTTTATCCATAATTCTTTAGAAAAAATGTATGTTTTTAAAAATCAAAAGTGGCCGACACTTTGTCACGTTTAAGGATTAGGCACCGAAGAGGATTGGAATATTTTTCTGTGACAACGATTCCATCTTTGGTAATTGCTCTTGCTCGGATAGGATTCAATGAAGCGAATACTTTTGAAGGTTTAGTCCGAATTTTGATAATCCTCATAGAGACGTAAACTCGTTCCCAATTAAATTTGTAACTAAGTACAGCAATTCGACCATTAATTGTATCCTGTAGATTAATGAAGTTCTGGAATCACCACACCAAGTTTGACTATCCAAGATTAAGGAACTTCGAATCTGAAGCTAATAGTTTCGATTTAAGCTAGGTTTTGGTGATTTTTGCTCTAAATTAACGGTCAACCGTCTGATTTTTAAATGATATTATCAATGTTAATTATTTTAAAGAAAATCAATAAACGATTACTCTACTAATTAATCACTACAATTACGTACATATACACGTAAGAGCATTCATAGGCGTCGTTATGCTAGCGACATAATAATCATCAAACAAATATTTTTTCAAATTCTTAATATACCTACAATAAGATTTATTAAATTTGTTTTCTAACCAATGCATGCATTAACGATTTTAAAACTAGAAATAATTAGCTTCCAAAATCTTATGGCGTTTTCAAAAGTACATGAAAGTATTTAACTTATGAAAATAGCTTATAAAATTAGTATAAAATTATCTTCAGTATAAAAAAAGCAAACCAACGTTATTAACACCAACGCTGACGCAAAAAAAAAGATGCTAATTAGTGTACAAATAAAAATTTGTAACTCTCAAGCAATGGGCTTTTACCAGCGCTTTTGAAATAACAAATTTTATTATTTTTATTTTTAAATTTTGAGTAGGATTATCTAGCAAAGATAATACAAACTTTGCAATTTCAAACCCTATAATAACACCTTCCCAATAAAAGTGAAAATAAAATTATACCGTCATCGGTATAATTTTACCGATACAATTTTCGGTAATCGCTAATTGGTATAGTTTTATTTTTATTTTTATTTTATATCGGTAAAACTATAACTTTATCTAAAACAGACTTTTAGATCATTTTTGAGAAACTGATTTAGTCAATATGTAAACATTTCAACGTGACGCCGTCGTCAGTTTTTAATTGTTCTAAGAAAATAAATTGAGAAAATATAACTAAAAATCATCAAAAATTAAAACAAAAAGTATTCTGATATGTAACAAGGTATATAATTATTGTTGTTGAAATATTTACAACACAGTTACAGTTATTTTTGATAGCGAAGCCAATCAACAGAAGAAATTTGAATCGATTTATGAACATACAATATTTTATAATATTCATACTATAATAATGTTCCAACATTTAGCTCACGCACCGTGGTAGAGCAAAAATGAAGCAAATTTATAGTTTTTCTTTAAATTTTTTCGTTCTTCTAGCATTGCTTTCAAAAATAACTGAGAATCGGTTAAGATGCGCTTGTTATAACTATAGCAGCAATTATTTTCAATTAACTTTAATTATTTATACTTTATATTATTTTACTAATAATAATTAGTATATCTACTAATAATTATATTATTTAACTTTAATTAATTAATAATCAATGTTACATATAACACATGTTGGCAAAACCGCTCCTTATTTTTAGAAATTGATAAAAACACATAAAAAAATTTACAGCAAAACTTTTTCTCTAATTCGGTTGAAAGTAAGTTAAAAAACAAATATTATTTTGCTAAACTTTAGAGGACAGATGAGAAACGTTTTATGACTTTTTCAGCATCTCTGGTAAATCATGTTAAAAACTTAAATAAATAACAATTTGTTACACATTCTGATCATAATTTACTATTTATACAATTGCCATTAAATAAAATATAAGAACGCAATAATATTCTAGTATAGTTTGCTTTCAAGAAAAAGTTCTATTGTACATAATTAAGAGGAGAAAAAAGAAGGGAGAATATTGTAATATTGTAAAGACTCATTATAAAAGACCACACATTATGTGAATCATTAATTAAAATTAAAATCATTAAAAAAAATACTTGCGTTAAATAAAAAATGGTTTACAGCAAAATAATCAATAAAAAATAAAAAATAAACAGATATGTTTGAGTTTTTTATTAGTATATTTACAAACAAGTTTTATAAAAAAAGTCTTAAAGCATTCAAGTTTAACGTTTTTTAGAGAATAAGTGCTTTAAAGTCTAATAAAACAACTTTTTTATACTATTTTTTGTAATTTGCTCTCTTTTTGATGTTTCTAAGAAGCATTTTCTTTTTAGTTTGACTGATTTAGGGATTTTTGTAGTAGGTTGGCAATATCTTAACTTTAAAAGGGAAAACTTTATCTGGTTGTCTTTTCTTTTGTTTTATCCAAAAATCTTGTCAAAAGTCTTGTCACAAACACAAGATACAAAAATGAAAGAAAGCTTTACAAGTACGCCCCTCAAAATCCGTAAAATAACGAAAATTATTTAGGTTTTTATTATTATTATTTTAAGATATATACCTACCTTTTTAGATGAAGTGACAAATAAACTGTGACTTTTGCTTTATTGGAATCGGTTGTTTTTCTCAGTCTAGTGCACTGATTATTTGCACCATTATATGCCATATTTTATATAAATTAATACTTTTCATAAATTGTTTACTTTACTTTGTTGTTCTAAAATAGCAACTTCAATTCACAATATTATTGACAGACAGGTAAAAAGTCAAGTAAAATTTTGCCGATCTAAAAATTTTTAGAAAACAAACTTTGGTACTCTAATGGCTTATAACCGCACCAAAACCTATGACGTAGCGTTCTCTAATGAGTCTATTAGAGTATCAAAATAGAAGCAAATTACAAAAAAATTAGTTATTTGTTTCAAAAACTTATTTTTTTGTACTTTAATGATTGTTTAATTGATACAATTTAGCTTGTAAATACGTAGCACTTTGAGAACCATTAGCATAGGTAATCTTTTAACAACCGTTTAAAAAAGTCAAAATTTTAAATATTAAAATTATTACTTGTCAAACGTATATCAACAATCATAATTAAGTAAATTATGGTTAATAGAGAATGTTTATTCTTAAAAAAAATAATAATAAAAAAACGTATGTCCATCACTGTCAGTAACAACTTCTAATTTTTGTTTCATTCACAACACATTAATAGCTTAATAACCATTTATCTAATATTTTTGGGCAATTATGGCAGAGCAGTGATTTGCTTAGGTAATAATTTTAATAAAAAAGTTTTGAATATAATGTCACGTCCTTATTATATGAGAAATTAGTGACAAAGAGGGTAAGTAATTGGTGTTAGTCCACAGGGCATCCAGAAACTGAGATTAAGGCTATTGTAGTTGGATCAAGGATCAGGTTATGACCCTGCTAGCTCGTATTTCCGTAGCTCTATCATTATATAAATACACCATCGGGAACTGGCATATCCTAGTCTGTGCTGTCACTCATTTATCTAAGACACCCCACTATTTAATCGCGGCTATTATTATTGTAGTTCTTCGACGAACTACGATAATGATTAGTGTCCGCCACATGATGTATTTCCAGACTCTTTATTGAGCGTAAGCAATGCCATCTGAGCGATCTCATTAAGAGGAACTTAACGTAAACCTGACAAAAATGTATTGAAACAGACAGCCAAAATTAAGCGACTTAATACTTTTGAGTAAATAAGCAATCATTAATATTTTAAAACCAAAATCAAAAATTGTGTATAGACATTAACATCTTGATAACCAACAGAAAAAATAATATAAATATATCAAAAACCCAACAATGACCTAACCCTCTGACCTATATTTTTAAATAATGTCACCTTAGAAAAATATTTTAAAAAATGTATTCAATGTATTATTTGAGATGTTATTTTTGCAGGACAGTTTCACTTAAATCTATTTAGACTTTTAGCTTTTAGTTGCCTTGTATTTTTATATTTTTATAAGTCTATTATATTTTCTAGATCTATGACAAAAAAATTTTATTGTTTCAAATTTGCCAGTCAGAGCTTCGAATTTAAAACAACAAATGATGATTGATCTTTAGTCTCTATTCTCAGCTTCCACTCTTTGAAACTGTTAAGCAAAAATAACTTGTAGTCGTTCTTGTTTTAATGTTAAGTCATAGGCTTTAAACAAGAAGCAATGCAGTTTAGTCATTCACAAGTATAAAGTAGCGACATCTCTTAGAACTAGAACCTTACATTAAAGTCCGAAAACTAAGTTTTTACATGATTATGTATAGGTCACTTCAAACGATAGAGAACAATGCTGTTAGAAGTAACTTCAGACAAAAAGTATATTGCTGATTGGCCAAGCAAGTTATTACGTTATCGCTTCTCGTCTCAAACGCATACCTATGATAATACTCATCTATTTAAGTTTTTACTAACAAATAGGAAAATAAGTTCAAAGCACATTCAGTCAAACTAAATTTGTACATGTTTTGTTCTTATTGGAACTCTCCAGCAAGTCGCTACAGATTCTTGTTTGAATAAATTTTAAATCCAAATTGAGACAATTTGGGCTTAGATTTACCCATTTCCGCAATGTAGCAAAACTAGCTATTTATATTAGAATTAAAAGCAAGCTTCATGTCAAAGTCAAAAAACTAGGTTTTTGACTTCTACATGAAAATGTAGAAGTCACTCCAAACGATAGATATTGATTTTGGTAATATGTAAATTAAGACATAAAATAAAATATTACATAAACAGCAATGAATCCTCTTCAAATATGTTTTCTTTTCATATAAACGTTCATTGTTTTAGTTTTTTACTACACTTTGTACCACAGTTCGTGGATACTTAATTTTTTCTTTAATAAAATAAATTGCTTTTTAATCATTTTAACCGAGTCTAAGAAAAGATGGAGATTTTTAATTCGATTGTATTTTGTGTTACTTTAGAATCGCGTCATGTGGTGACGTGATTTTAACAATTCTTTTTTTGAAAGCTAGTTTTTCTTGAGTGGTCTTATAAAATTTGATTTGAATCGTAGTTTTTAAGTTATTCTTAATAATTTGTTTTTTGACATCATTTTATGGCACTGACCGTTAAATATAAAAAACAAATTAAAAAGTTCTTTTTAAATTTTATCTACGTAATCAATTTAAGCGAATTGAGTAAACAAGCAATTTGTCTGACTCAATTGTTGGCTAAATCAACTAATTATGTTAAAATCGCTTTTTTCTAAATTTTGAATTTATTATATTTTCGACTAACTAAAAAGTTTTAAATTTGAGTTTTAATTAAAATAAGTCTGACTTTTTGAGTTTGATGCCACTTAAATATGCAACAAAATGTTTCCCCTTAAATAAAAAAAAATAACAGAATGATTGTAAGGTATTAATGTATTTTTCAAACTATTTACACAGTTTTCCCACTTGCCAAAAAGTTTGTCTAATCGATCTCGAGAGCTTTTTCGACCACCAAGTGGTCATCATCAAAAGATAAATAAAACTGAATTATTATTTGCTTAAATTTACCTGGTTTAAATAATTTCCTAATAAACCGACTAAAAAGCTGAAAAAAAACTATTATCTTTGTTAAGAGCATTTGGCTTATTTTTATGAATTTCATTGAGTTCAGCGGCGTTTAAATGTCTATAGTTATTTATTTGCTTGACTAATTTCAAACTGTTAATACTAATTTGATGATTGCCATGAAGACGCTCTGCTGCACTCGATTTGTCTAATCTGTTGTTGTGTTTTGAATGAGCTAAATACTATTTATATCTAGTTTAAACTGATCTACGCATTTGTCCTATATATCAAATGTCACAGATATGACATTCTATGCGATAAATTCCAGACTTTTCTAAAAATGGTGTTTTGCCTTTTGCACCTCCTAACAAATTTTTTAATTTTGTTCCTGACTGATAAACCGCTTTAAATCCTAAAAGTTTAAATACAATGTCAAGTCCGTTGGTTATCGAAGGTTCAAGGGATAATGAAATAAATTTTAGTTCTTGTTTATTTGTTGATAAGTTGTGCAATTCTTGTTGTGAACTTTTGTTTATTTATAATTTTAGTTACTATTTCTTCATTATATCCTTAATATTACTTATTATATTCTTATTATAACTTTTTGGATAAATGGATAAATGCTTTTTCCTTATTAAAGTTTTTTTGACTTAATGGAAAGATAAATAATCTTTTTACTAAAAAATTTGACTGGTCATTTTATGGTGACAAGAATGATTAAAGTCATTAGGTATAAATCTTAAAGGGCTTGCTTCTTGTCTAAATATATCAAATTCTAAATCGTTTTTTATTACGTTTATATCTAAAAAGATATATTGTTGCTAATTTTTTCTTTATAAAGAAATTAATTTGAAAAAAACAACTATTCAAATTTGACACCAAATTTGTTAAACTCTCAGAATTATTAAAAACTGCAAAGACGTCGTCTTACTTTTTTCCATTCTACAATAATATTGAAAACTGTCCTTTATATTATTTTTAAAATGATACTTAAATTACTCAGCCAAAAAAGTTTAGTCCGTTTATTAAAAAACACCCACAAGCAGAAAATACCCTAGGCCAGGTAAATTTAAACAAATAATAATTCAGTTTTATTCATTTCCTGATGATGACTTCTTGGCGGTTGAAAGAGATCTCAAAGATAGTTCGTTTTAAAGAAATGCTGCTATTAAAAGTGGTAAAATAAGAAATAATTTTGCTTGAAACCTGTGTTTTAGCTATAAACTAATGTAATTATGTAAATAAGTTTGAGTCGCGCTAAACAATAAATAAGCACGAATTACGTTTATATAGGTAAATAAATATCTGAAAATGCTTAAAAATATAAATACTTAGAAATTCAGATAAAAGAATACCTGACCGACTCTATGTTATTTGAATAATTACTGTAAGACTTAAAATAAAAATTTTAATTATGTCTTGCTTTGCAGCTCCGGTTCAATTTTTGTTGAAAAGCATTTATTTTTATTTCGTCTTCTCTAATTTATAACTTTTTTTTTATCACTAAATGGTCGGAAAAAACGATTATAATAACTCATTGAGTAACAGACGGGTTCTTCATCTTAGGCTTATTAAATGATTATTACTTGGCAAATAAAAACTAAATTTTTTCAAGAAACGGTAACAAATTAATTTACAAATTACTTGTTGACAAGTTAACACGCATGCGACGTGCGCTGCAACAGTGTAAGCAAGCTTCTTTCTGAATAGTTATAGTCTAATTAGATTTAAAAATTAATAAAGTACTCGTAAGTAAGTTCGAACATCTATTAGTATTATTATCATAATTATGTTACCATAATTATAAGTTTGGCATATCTACCAAATTTATAAATTGTATAGATGTATCATATTTGGTGAGATTAAGCTACTTCAAAATAGTGGTATAAAATTGTCTTTCGGTCTTTGAGAGTAAATTAAAATATTCTGAAGGCGAATTCTGTGAATTTGTCCATCGCTCTTCTCAGTCAAAAGCAAAAAATTTCTACAGCAAAAAATTAGTCTTTCGTCACTTTTCGTCATTTGGGAAAGCAAAGTTGGATTTTGAAATCCAGCTTGGAGAAGAACATCCGTCGCATTCCACTGAGTCGCTTAGCATATTCATCGAGAACAATGAGATGAAACCGGCGCGCGGCGTAAATTTCGCAAAACTATTCGCGGCAGCCGCGTTATTATTCTCTGGCGCATAAAATAAAAGAATTCAAATTATATGTATGCGATTTTTTCGTCACCAGTCTTGTTGGTATTTCATGTTTATATTCAGCGTGTCGCATATAAATATCAACCTTTTTGTATAGAAAACAAGCGCGTTTGTACTGAGATATGCAAGTATGTTACTTTATTGCTACAATTAGAGGATGCTGGATGTGCCGGCTATTACCACGATGTCAAGCTCAGGAATGAATGAATGAATATGGTGATAGTTAAGAACTCAACTTGGCTAATAAACTGCAATTTCGATCAAACCTTTCTGTACATTTGCATACACCCAGCCTCGATCATTTACATTTTTCTAATAATTATGATGGCAGCTTAATGAAGGACAATGCAATACATTTTCTTTCAATTCAGCTGCTTGCTTAAATCAATCACAGCTAATTAGCTACTTTCCTGTGTATGTATAAAGCATTATATTATATAGAAAACTTTCTACAATTATGTGAATAAAACTTTTTTCAGGCATGAATGAAAATAGATTAATATACGCATTTGGTCAGGAAGTTAGATAAAAACTAAACTAATTGTTAAACACAACCAGCTACCTGTCTAATTTGTTGATCTAATAAAGCTGTCTCCGGAAAAAAGTACAATGTACTTCAAAAAATATATACAAATCTTTCTTAACATTTTTTTAACATCTTATGTTTCTGATGGTTTGATTGTGATCAATATCACACCACTAACGCTTGGAAACAGTTATGTTTGAATTTTTGTATAATGCATGAAAGGTTATATCTCTGAGCATCTCATGAATGTGTAATGTATCCTGCAAATCCTGAAAACAGCGCTGTTTTGTTCTTATTGAAAACTCATCAGCCCAGGCTTTTGCAAGAACCAGTACACTTTCATGAGCTCGATAGCTTTACTATATGAACGTTTCTGACTGAGACAATAATATGCTTCACCCATCTGCTGTGATTTATTTTCGCCAAATTGTTTCTCGGTGCTTAAGCAAAATATTAATCACATCTCGAAAAATACGTTGTTTTCTGAAAAAAGTTTTTTTTTTATTAATTTTTGGAAATCGCTAAAAATTTGAGAGAAAAAGAATCTGTCTTGTAAAAAAATGTTCTCTGACTAATATTTAATCGTACAGTCATTTTTATACCTCAAAACGTAAGAAATTGATAAATACTTATTAATCATGCTAGGTATTTAAATTCAATTTTTTTGTATATTACTAACATATTTTCCTATAGCAATATCTTTTCTAAAATTATTAAAATTTTTGTATTATAATAAATACTCTGTCTCTAAAAAAACCCAAGTTTATAGCTCGCTTACCTATTGGCTGATTTTTATTTATTTACATATACACCAAATTAAATAGTTATAAATATGCCACAAAATAGTTTAATAAAATTGCGTATAGACTTGAAAACTTAAAGGCTAAACTGTCAAAAAATATTTCTTTAAATTAGAACATATACATACTTCTTTTAGTAATTCCGATAGGGTTTTTTATTTTGAAAACAACAATGTTTCACAACTATAGCCTTACATTAGAAAAAAACATTTAAAAAAAATACTGTTTAGCATTGTGTGCCAATGTAACAACTAAATAAAGTTATCTGGAGAAAGAAACTAGACATAATAATCGCAAAACTTTTCAAATTGCTCTTAAAAAATTTCTCAGACAGACGAACATTGTTTCGACATGCTTCGAAAATGAAGCATCTCTTAAAAGCCAAAATTATCGTGGTGGCTTGTCAAATACTTAAAGCGCAGTTTGAGCATAGACTATAATTTTTTTTTGGTTTTTTTTTATGTAAGTGTATTAATGATGCTTTTTTTCAGAATAAAAATCCCTATGACAATTACCAAAAAAAGTTTATGCTGTAATTTGAAAAATACTTTTTGACAGTTCAGCTTTAAAGCCATTAAGGCTATACGTGATTTTATTAGGTTATAACCATTTAATTTGGTGTATAAATAGCTAAAATCGGTCAATATATAAGCGAGTTATGGACTCGTCTTTTTTTAGAGTCTGTATAGCAGACAAAATAATGATAAAAAAGCTGTATGTATTTAACATACCAGCTATATTCTGCATCCTTGACTACACTAAAGCATTTGACACTGTTGACTAGGACATCTTGTGAAAGGTAATGAAAAAAAAATCACTAAGCACTTCTAACACGATGACTTTACATTTAAAGTAGTTAATAATTTTATTGTTATCATTAATTTATAAAAAAAAAAATTGGTTATTAATTACAATGTAAATTTTTATTTTTCAACGTGATCAATTAAAACAAAAGTTGAATTTATATTTTGCATTAATTGGTAAGTATTTATCAATTTCTTACGTTTTGAGGTATAAAAAAGGCTATAAATTTATTAAATATTAGTCAGAAAACTATTTTTTACGAGACAACCTTTTTTTTCTTCTTACTTTTTGTGGTTTGTTAAAAAAAACTATATATGCAAAAAAAAATGAACTCCTACTGTCAAATCAGTGCAAATTACACAAAAAAACACCCGAGCAATTTCAAAGAGCATGAAATATCCCATCCCGTAAGGTTTATCAAACCGATTTACAATATTGTAAAACATGATAGCATTAAACATAAAAAAAACATTTTTTTATATGCATTTTATATGGAGAAGCTTTAAATATAAATAGTAAGTACATAAAATTGATATTGAAGACTCAAAGTTGATGAAAATTTTTTTTCTAGATGTATTATAAATTTGTTCAAGAACCAAACACAAATTTTTTTGGCAAAAATGATTTACCTTACTCTGAGTTTTCTTAAGTGTAATCTTAATTGACTAATTTATTTGCAACTAATGTAAACTTTGACATCACGCTTACATTCATTTTTTTAGTATTTTTATTTTGACCGTTTTGTTTTACTATCTATCAAAAATATTTTTTTTAATTTTAAGACTTATTATATTTATAAATATGTATGCTTCATATAAACTTTATACAGAGCAAACTCCTACTAATACTATATATAGCTTATACATCAAAATAACACATAGGTCATAATTTATAAAAATTTTGTGGATGTTTGTTACTCTTTGACGCAAAAACTAAATTGATAATTTATTTCTAATGCACATTTGGTAGTAACAAATTGATCTTTATATAAAAATAAATACTTTTATGGCATCTGGTATTTAAAGTAGATAAACTTTGTCTTTTCTACATTATTTCAACAAAATATTATAATAGTTACGATGATGACTAACAGGCTGCGGGCAACAAGGCAGGCAAAGCGGCGGGCAGACGAAGAGCGCCAAGAATCACAGCATTGTCTAAATAAAATTTTTGGTACATCACCTAATTCTTATTACAAATAATACCAAGTTTTCAACATTCAAGAGTAGGTATTTGCATTTCTGTAATACATATAAAAACTAACAAATTAAAGATTTAAAAAAGCTAAGCTCAATCGATAAAAGACGATTGTTTTATTCTTTAACATCGCATAATTACCATAATTACACATCAAAACAAGCAATGGAACATAGGATATGCGTGAACAGTATTCGACAGCGTGTGTTGCACTGGTCCACTCAGTCAATTGAACGAGTTAGTTAGTAAAGCCGTAAAATTTGCCAGTCATATGTCTTGCACCAACTATATTTTATTATAATAAATTATTGCAGTCAAAAATCAAAGTCAAATAAATATTCATTATTAACGATAACCCAAAAACTACTGACCAGATCTTGAGATGTACATCTCAAATGTACATAAGACGACATAAAAAACACCAACTCAATTAAAAAAAAATTAATACTGGGTCATCTAGAATAATATTCTGACAAAACTTACTTAAATAAATGACTGCATTATTCACAAGTCAGGTTATATCATAGTACCTATATATTTAAACAAAACAATATATTATCCAAATGTGATAAATAATAATTTTATTCAACGAATTTATTAAGCAACAATTATTTATACATAATTCCTACAGATCAGATATAATTAGAACCAAAACATTTCAGAAATGTAGACAATTAAAATTGACTATGCACACCTAATAATAAAGTTCTAGCATAAAATTTTTTATTTATTTTTTTGTTGTTTCGAAATTCCTAATGCTTAAAAGATAATGAAAGAAATACAATAGACATGGATCTTTTATGCTGTTGCTAATTAATGTTCTGTATACACTAATTAGTAAGTTTGTAAAATGACTGTACCATGGCTTTTACTACGATTATATAATTAATTAAATTTTATAATTTAATTAATTTTTGGCAAGTTTCAACCAAATGGATAATTACTACACTCAAAATTAAACAATTGTAATAAATAAGATTTTTTATCGTATCATCGTTTATTATGTCTCTATCTATAATTGCAAATATTTCTGTACAATTAAATGTGTCGTAATGTCATAGATAATATCCCATAACCCCTTTATTACACATTATACATTATGTGTTACAGCCAGATATGATTTAGTGTAATAATGGATTAGAACATTATTTTTGCACATTAATTTCAATATTTTCACAATTATGAAAACTGAAAGACACATCTTTCTCATCCATCTTTACGGCCACATCTCCTGTAGCTCTCCCAAATAAATCAACATATTTTCATTAATTCTTTAGTACCAGAAGCAGTGGCCTTTCCGATCTGAATTGTTTGCGCAATAGAAATCTTCTTTGCTAGATTTTCTTTTAAATACTTCTTTGCAACCTTGTTCGACTCTCATACACCCAACTCTTGCAATTTTAAAATGTCTTCAGCGGCGTTTACAAGCGCAGTCGCTGCAGATCTTGTGATGCAGTGACCGGTGTACATAGCAAGATTTTTGAGTTTGAAATAATATGTAACAATTTCTTCAAAAGTTTTAGAAAAATAAATAATGCCACATGTCTCAATTGCTGTATGATACAAAAAATTAACGTTATATATTTTTAAATTAAAATTACAGAATTGTTATTTTAATCAATTTGTGTTTTTGAAAATATTTTATGTCGGCATTCTTTTTGATAAATTTGACCGATAAACTATATTTGTCAATACTCATTTGAAAGTTTTGCAAAATGCGCTAGCAAAACGGTTTCTTCAACTTGTTCCTTGTTTTGTCACTTACAAAAAATAAGATATTCTTTTGCGTATTAAATTTTCGACTTGTCTAGGAACAAATTCATTTCCACAATTTTTTCTAACTTTAAAATACGTGCGAAGACACCAAAATTTTCTTTTTCATACCACTTTTTTCAGGAAAGACCAAACGTGGCAAAATTTTTAAGACATTTTTTTAATTCAATGTAAACAAAATTATTTTTTACAATGGTTTGCTTTGACGATACAAATATAACTTGACTATGTACCATTCAAAATAAATTTCTGCACGAGTAAAAAGTTAAAACTTTGAATCTTTAAAGACTAATAAATAAAAAGTTAAAAAACTGCATTAGAAAACTGTGCAATGCAAACCAGGAGACAAAAAATCTGAAAAACTGTGCTTGCTCATTTCAAATATTTTATGTTAGGTACTATTGAAAAATTTTGACTACGTTAACTTATATTATGGTAGGTGTTAAGAAATAGTATAAGCATTAAATTGACAAATAATAATTTTAAAAAGCTATCTGCTGTGGCAAACGTTTAAAACTAAATTAAAAAAACTGCTACACAGTTTAAATAAAGTATAAAACTGTTGGAGTCTAGAATGACATTGATAAAAAATTTAACGTATGTGACAAATTTTGATACAAAGCTTTACATAAAAGAATACAATTAAAAATAAAAAACGATGCACGTTACAATGGCGTCATAAAAAATAAACTTAATATGCGCTACCTTGAATCTTGATGCTTTACCATAATTTAAAGTTGACGGCGTTGGCGCAGTACTTACGCTTGGTAGCAATGTTTAGCAATTGTTCTGATTTTTGGCGTAGTTTGTAATCTTTGACGTTACAGATAGCAAAATGGACATTGCGCTGCTATTTTATAATTTACTGTTTTCATTCACAAACATTTACGACCAGACGGAAACCATCTTTTTTTATAAAAAAAACCACCTTGTCTTAGTGGGACTCAAATACACGTTGCTCCTACGGCTAGGTACCGAAAGTACTGTCTTTTGCCACCAGATCAGCGTTATTAATTTTACCACAATCATTTAATCTCAAGACCAAGCAATTGATTGTGTCAAACAGAATATGTCTACAAATGTAGTTTGATTGTTAAGTTTACGAAATTTAAATTACTTGATATGACTCAACCGAACAAGTCAATGCTTCAGTTGCCTTATAAGTATTTCTACTGTTTTTATTTTTTATAAGATGAATTTAGTATAATATAAAAAGTCATAAAAGTAGCCCACTATTTTTTATTTTAATAATGTTTGTAAAAGTAAACCAAAATATTGCAAAATAGTCGTTTTGGAATATTTTGCAAAAACCGCAAGACTTTATAGATGTATTATAAGGTTTGATACTAATATAGGTAAGAAATATTAATATAGATTTTTTGTTGTTGTTGTAATTGAATAAATTGTCTATTGTACAAGGTCCAAGATCGTAAAATAATTTTTTGGCCTCCTGTATTTTAAAGTGACTGTTTCTCTTCTGTTTGCGTCTACTGCAACTTTATGTTTACGCATAATGCTGTAAAATGACAAGCGGATGCGGTAAAAAATCAGAAAACACTGGGCACTTAGAGATGTTTGAGAAACCAACTATTTTTATGATAATTAAGTTTATGTGATAAAATACTTGTTACCTAAGTTGTTATAGCAAATACTTCGAGTTTTAATAGATAAAATTGAAGTTTATGAATGTAAATTGACACCTTGCCAGTTATATTTAGTTATATAACGTATATTTAGAAAAGTTAAAAAATAAATGTCACATGTCCAAATCTCAAACATGGCAGTTAGGGCACTCTATTATATTTATGTTTTAATTTTTAATTTTTTACTATTATTATTTTCTAACGAATTTATCGGCCAAAAAATTTTATACAAATCTCATGCGTCAAGCCACTTTACAGGACTCCAACTAATAAGGCTTAAACAAAGTTGTCGTCTTGTAAAGTGTGTCTTACCACATTTGAATGTAAATAGCTATTTTTCCCTCTTGAAAAACAGCATGAAATGTATGTGAATTACACGTTACCTCAGGTAAAATTAATACTGCATTTATGTGAAAAAATGTCCAAAAATGGGTTTATTTGTTGTCAAAAAATTAAAAAAAGCAGTTTTGAGACAAATTTTTATTTTTGTTTTTTACTTCTAAACGTTACAAATAATTAATAAAATAAGCATTTTTAATTCATTTTGCCACTAAGCTCTAAGCTATTATTTTTAGAGATATTATTAGGTTTAGCATTAATATCAGTATTAGTCAGGATAATTTATGACTCAACATACCATTAAAACGGTAATATAACATCAAAATAGTTGTTTGAAGAAGTAGAAGGTCTTAAAATTATAATAAATTTAGTTTGTAAGCAAGTAGAATCAAACAACTGAGAAAACGTCGAAATTATATTTGATTATTCAATTAATTTAGGTTCTTGGTATAATGTTTTTTATTAATGGAACATTACTTTGTCATAAAGGATTATTTTTTCACTGTTATATAAAACATTGCATCCTGTGAAAATTGAAAATCTGTAGATATGAACCAAACTAAATATGAAGAAAGTACCCAAACACTTGCAGGGCTGAAGCAACGCTGCCTTTTTGTCTTTTTCGATAGCCAAACTAATGATTCTACGAGAAAGAAACAAAACTAAATCGGGATTATAAATCTTTAAATAGTGTAATCCAGATGGAATAACGTTATATGGTCCTTCTATTGTTGCAAAAACCAATAGCCTAACAATGCACCACTCTCAAAAACACTAAATTTCCAGCTTTTACTCTTCAGACAAACAGCACAGGTTAGGCTTGTTAATGTCTTGGTATAACGATTGACGAAAGACTTCGTATTTTGATAGCAACTGTAAATATTTGTAATAAATCATTTAAAACAACTAATTATGTATTCAGGTAATGAAAAAACAGTGCGATAACATTTATATCTTTCAAAAAAAAAAGCTTTTTAAACATGTCATTTTATCTGCGTGTTTACAAATTTAGTCCGACGATTGGAATAATCCATGAAAGTTATTTACAAACATATTTTGAATAATTAGTTGAGAGATTCGGTGCATTGTTCAATAATACGGGATGTGGCGGTGATGTATCTGCGAGTGACATCTCATAGAACAGCACAATATACAATGCCTGTATTAGAAGCTGGCATCACATGGAATCAATTTTAATATAAAAAATTACTAAATCAAAAAAAAAATTATTCCAAAACTTCTACTTTATAAAACTTTAATTTATGTAATCTAATTGATAAGTTATTAAATTGCAATAAATCATTATTAAAAAAAGTTGTAATTTTTTTTGCAAAAAGTAGAGTTCAACAATAATTCAAACATAATAAATAATATTTTTATAAGTGCCTGATAATAAGGTTATACTATTCTTATGCCGCGAAGGAGATAGATAAATAAGTATGTTAGTTAATATTCTAGTCAGAAAGATCATCGCATTAATCGCTATAAAAATCGAGTCGATAGTGCTCTTTTCGTAAAATTTAAGACTGTCAGAAACAACTAAATCAATCTACTGGAGTCAGCCTTTGAGCTATACGAAACCATGATTAATAGCTAATTTCCCTTGTACAGTGAAGCATTCTCGTTCTACCATCCTCATTAATACAACTACAGCGTCGATGATAGTTGCGTTATTCAGCAAAAACCAACTCACTACTTCTGTATTTGTACATTAATTATAATTCCCATAAACCATCATGGTTAACCTGTCTATGCACACGTCGTCGGTTAATAGTTTATTGGAATTTCACAGACTGTCATTACAATCAAGAACGCACGTGCAGTTGTCTTTTTTTGGGTAAAGTATGCCGGCTGCAAAATCATAATAATAAATAAAATAACCCATACTTATAATTAATTAATTTTTTACTTCATTTAAACAAAGGACGATTCTGCAATGCTTGTAAAGAATGACACATGTGTACAATGTCATTTTATTTGTGGAAATAGCAGGTGTGCTACATTTTCTATTTTCAATGTCTGATAAATATCAACCATACAAATTAATAAATTGTGAGAGTGCTATTTTTTAATCCTTTTTTTGTAGTGTCTTTGAGTTATGAAACTAGCGAGTGGGTAAATAGTTTTCAGATTAGAGAAGGCGTTGAAAATATTTTGCATACACTTGATAGACACATTCACACATTAAAAGAATCGAAATTTAAATGTCACAAAATTCGTCAAAATCAAAAGCATATTCTGTTTTAATTTTTTATTTGAATTACAAAAGACTTTATAAAAACTCAACACTCAATAAAATATTCTGCAAGAAAGTGTAAAATTCTTACTTGCAATCGGCAATAGAATATGTTCATTCGCCATTGACTTTTAAAATACTGCTTCAACTATTTTAGCGTTTTTACGTTTGATTTTGACAAACAGGAATTTTGTGACATTTGACTTTCGAGTATTTATTTCAATCAAATCCATGCAAAATACATATTTCCAACGGTTTCTCTAACCTGAAAACAACTTGCTCACTTGATATCATGTGAGCAACAAATAAAAGAGTTTTTCAAAAAGAAGTTTAAAACTGTATGTACTTATATAGTATAAGGTAGGTTTATAGAAAGTAAGTTAAATTAAAATTAAGTTCATTGCAATTAATTTTGAAATCACAATTCTATATGAGTTGTTCTTGCATATTCAATCAATCACGAAAAAAATAACTATGAGTTTAATTAAATATTAATTTCGGCAACAACTAATTTTTTCTTAAATTACATTCAACTATTTTTGCAATTTAGTTCTGATACTTAAAAGCAATCCGAAGTTGTAGGCTTCGCAGTAAATTAATAACACTCTTAATTAATGAGCTGTTTATAAACGGATTTTACTGACGTAACAGTAACAAATTATAATATATTTGTTTTTAATTAAAAAAAAAATTTTTTTTCAAACGCAAATTTGGAAAAATAATGTCTGTTGTCGAAATTTGCCTGAAAAATGTTGTTAACTTGGTAAATTTCTACTTTAATTTGTCTTTCGTCAAATATAAATGCCATTAATTGTCCAAAAACTGACTAACTGTTTGAAATAACTATTTTGTTGAATAGAAATTACATAGATAGTTTATATTTTTAAATATAGCTCAATTAAACAAAAATTATGTAAAGTTTATGTAATTTAAAAGTCTATCTTATTTCTTACATTTTTTCTTATAAATAGGTTTACCTCTAAAGTATACTTACAAGAAAATAGGAACCAGCCCATTGATAACCTCTTCCTTTTTTTGAAGTCGGTTGAGAATAGTCACACTTTTCCAGAACATTTCATTTTTCGAAAATCTTACAACGTTCTACCATTTATAGAATATTTCAAAATAATATCTATTTTGTACCTAGGTCTTGAAAGTATAAAGAAAGCTCTATGTTGTCAGGACTTGACAGGACTGAATGTCTTGTCTCTCTCACAAGACATTAAATCCTGTCAAGAGGACGATAGGGTTAGTTTTAAGCGCGTAATTTTTATTATGTATTTTATCTAACACCTCTTTATTATAACGTTATGACGATGATTGAATTATAGAGTTTTTAAAACACAAGTGATTAAAAAAATTCTTCAAAGTATTTTTGTGAAGTTTAATGTCGATCTTAGCATGCTGTATTTTGTTCACATTGAAAAAACCGCAAATCTATTTTTAACGTTGAAGAAGTTACCCAACAGCTTTTCACTTACCTCACAAACATCGTTTTCCTGTTTCCAGTTATTAAACTCACTTAATTTTTTGTAATAAGCGTTCATAAGTTTCTTAGGTAGCAAACTCGATGAAAATTCTTCAACATTTTTTGCAATTTTTTTAGGAAGAAAAGTATTTCTTTTCATTTCAAACAATTTTACAAGCGCCAAAACAGTTTGTTTGCAAAAATTTTTCACAAACAATATCAAGAACAACATGGCTACCAAATCATAGATTTCTACTAATCTTTGCAGATATAAAAATTTTGGATTTTGATAAATTTTTAATAACTCTTACAAAGAAAGGTGTTGGATAAAACAATTTATTGTACTCGTATCTTAAGAACAAATAAGCCACTCAAAAAAAATTAAGCCACTCAAGCAAGCTCTTGTCGCTAAACATTTCTTTTGTGACTTATTTGCCGTATAAGACACTTGTATAATAAATAGCTATTATTTAGCAAAATAGAAATAATTGTCATTTTTAATATATTTTTTTAATTAGGCGACGATGAATTGTTGCGAGACACAAAATGGCTATTTATCATAATAATTTTGACACAAATATCATATTCAATTTAAAACTCTATTTAATGTAATTAAGTTAAACTAAATAATTTAATAATTTACATAGTAGCTTAGCAACGTATTCAAACGTTGACTTGCCAAGCCATCTAGTACGGTTTAAATGAAAAAAAAAGTTTTTGTCAATACCGTATAAAACGTTAGCTTGTCAAATGATTTGTGCTCAAAAAGAATTGTACTAATACATAACTTAAAGAATATAGGTGGTGTAGAGATTGTTTTTGAAGTGACCTTAAAATTAATTGCATAATAAAAATAAAATTCAAGTTTTGTTAAAATACTTATCAATTACAAAAATTTAGTAAGAAATATAGGAAAAATTACAGAGAGCAGATACAACAGAAAATATAATAGTTTGATTATTAAAAAGTTGAGAAAACATGTAAAAATAGAAAACAAGAAAGAGAGAAAAAAGAAGATTCAAATGCGGAAGCAAAAAGAGAGCAAGAGATTTTAAATGAAGAAAATGCAAAATGTGCAGAAACGAGAAAGAACCCTAAAATAAAACCAGCTAAAAATATAGGAAAGAGTTAGAGGGAGCAGATACAACAAAAAATATAATTTAGTTTGATAGTTGACAGCATATGTAAAGATAGAAAATGAGAAAGAAGGAAGAAAAATGATTGCAAGGTTTAGATGCGGAAGCAAAAAGAAAGAAACAGATTTTTAATAAAAAAAAATGCAAAATGTACAGAAAAAAGAAGGAAACAGTAGAGTTCAGGATGAGGTTGAAAAAATAGAGTGAATGAAAATGATAAAAGAAAGAGAACATAAAGACAAAATAAGTGATGAAATAAGAAAAAAACAATCAAAAATAGAAAACAAACAAAAATACAGCAGAAAACAGAAAGAACAGACAGAAAAAAAGAAAAGAAAAAATACGGAAGATTAAGCAAAAGGAAAACCGAAAAAAACGCCGAAAAACAAAATACTTGAATTTAAGTTTTTATCTAATATTTTAACACTGCTAAAATAAATATAAAAATAATTGTGGCTATCTAAAGCTATTTTTTTTAGTTTTTAAAATTGGTATATCTGTAATAAAATAGATCTTCCTTGCGGTACTTTTTATTATTCATTCGGTTCATATCAATATCGGTTTGTAAAATGTTTAGGCGCTTTGGTATAATTTTATGATTTTTAGTAGACGGTTTTTTATCTCATTTTACACAGCTTATGCTTATCACCCCTTGTTTAAAGCCTATGTCACATTTAAAAACATTCTTGCTGAGTTAGAAGGCTTTGACATTATATGGTTCTTCAACCTTGCTATAAGTATATTCACGTTAAAGATGAAGCTGAACACATGATCACCGTGTTTGGTATCCCATGGTAGGGTGGTATAGAAATTATTGGATGGAATGACCAGATAAAAGCGTAGCTTGAGTGACGAGACAGGGCCTGAGTAAGTACTTTTAAGTTATAGTTAGGTTTTTTTGTGAGAAACGTTATCAAATGACGCATAACATGAAGAGCATGCACTCCTTGAAGACAGCCCTGTAAGAACAGACACGCCTGTTGTGGTGGGAGATTACGTAAACCGCACGTGATAGTGTTTATTCCAGCTTCATCTTTTCGTTCGGTTTTCAAACTCTTGCCGCTGTTTTACAAACATGTGATGTACTTTGGCAAATGTCTAGAACTGTTCTATTTTAAAGCGTTGGTAGCAATATTTTAATTGGTATTTTTGATCTGTCTTGAAAGTGGCGAGTTTTTGCACATTTCAGTGAATTATCTGGTTGTGGAATTTAGGAAGATGCTATAAAACAACAAGCCTATTCTGTATCCAAAAATAAAGCACCGTCGTTCGCCGTGGTGCAACATTGTGTGCGACAATATTGTCATTTGACAATAATGCCCAAAACTTTTTACAGCTTCGGTGACAAAATTGGTTCAAGCTGAATAATAACTTAAACTCTATCGTTTCGTAATTCTGGTTAGTTACTTATTAGTTAAACGTAATTAAAAATCTAATTTATCACAACATTTTTTCGCTATTTGGTAATTATTTACTGAAAAGTGGGCTTTATATTATTATATGGTATCAGTTTTAATTTATAATCGGAGAAACAATTTATAAGGAAC
This sequence comes from Lagria hirta, assembly GCA_947359425.1. Taxonomy (NCBI): domain Eukaryota; kingdom Metazoa; phylum Arthropoda; class Insecta; order Coleoptera; family Tenebrionidae; genus Lagria; species Lagria hirta. The sequence continues at coordinate 34,202,265 of OX375794.1, forward strand.
AAGACGTTTATGGAGGACAAATGTTTATAATCAATTACATTTGCAAGACGTTGCAGAAGATGAATAATCAGTTTTTACAAAGAGAACTACACATGTTAGCATTATTTATTCATTACTACATATATTATCTTCATTGTTTGAAAGCGTAAACGAAGCTTAAACACCTGTTACTTTGTTACTCGATACAAAGTTACAAATACACCTACAGTTTGATACAAAAGTATCACATTTCCCTTTCGCTTAGCATCATGCTGGTCGATGAGGTTCTGATTAAAGTTATCAATTTTTACGACAAATTTTTCATCTTTGATGCTCTGAAGCTTTTAAAGAATTCTCAGAGTAGGTTTTGTTCTAGAAATAAAGAAAAATATAGATACATTTGTATTAATATAGAGGCATATAAGCGAATATAATTAACTTTGAGTAAGGTCATTTTTTAAAAAAAACATTAATTTTAAAAATTTATTTCACGTGTGTACCTAAACAAGCAAACGGCAAAAAAAATAAAAAGTTTTTACTAGCTAATATTTTTGCGGAATGTGAAAGTCCAGAGGCTAAAGTGTGTACATAATTAAATTTTTATAAAAACTTGAGCAAAATGTTGATTAGTTTTACTAGTAATTACAAAACAAAGAAAATCAATCACTAAATTGTTTGAAATTCTTCAGAGATTTTCCTTATTATTGTATGATTAATGCTTATCATCTTCTTTGAAGTGCGAGAAATAAGATATTCTAAATATATACAATACATGCTTGTACCAAAAATTTTAATCTATGGGAACAATCTGAAGATACAATAAAATGTAAGACCAAATTAAGCAAGCTTTTTAACAATACAATAATTATGTATTATTCAACAAAACTACATATATGTATCAGAACAGTAAGCTTTAATACCTGTAATGTATCATTTCACATTTTCTTTTCTCCGCGCCTCAGGTACTTCACTAGACAACCACTTCAAGAAAGATGAAGATTGATATTGAGGGACCAATGCTCAGTAACTCTGTGAGCAATAAGCATAACTAATGATTTCATTCCGCTTATTATTAAGAATTAACTAAAAAATGTCAAATTTATTCCTTAATTAGTCTTAAAATACGTGCATATTCAAGCACGAATTTGAAATTCCGAAACGAGAAGCGTAATACTCAATTGTACCGAGTGCTTGAAGAGTCTTCTGCAACCACTAGTTGCAGAAGACACTCTTTTATAGTATTTAATCTTTTTTGCGTTTTATTACCATTTTATAAATAATAACTTTAAATCTAAGGATTTTTGCGATAGTTGCTGACATTTATGCGAGATAACTTTAGGTGGCTATAGAAAAAATTAATTTGAAATAACGTGAACTTTATTTTTGCGTTAAAAATAAAATTTAAAGAAAATGTATCACTAACGCCGCCGAAAATCAGGCAAATTACACAAAATACTTTAGAAAATCCACTGACGGACAAGTCAAAATCTCAGTATAAAATAAAATTTCAAAAATTTGAAGAATAGCGCCAACAAAATAATAACATTTTTCAGAAGGCATTTCCGAAAATGTTTTTTTTGTTTATTTTGATCTTCAACGCCAGCAATATAAATCGTCCACTTTATGGAGAATCTATTCGATGTAGTACAGTAAAGTACAGTAAATTACAGGCACTTTTGAGAAGATCATCTCACGGTTACACAGCAAAAAAATCTGACATTTAAAAAAATCATGATGTTTATAAATTTATTCAATAAACAATTGATTCAACGTACCAGGCGATGAAAGTAAAACTATCACAATCACAAAATTGATTTTTGACTCAAGACAATGACGATAACCTCACGTTTGCTGCGTCAAAATAAATAATAAATGTCAGTAGTCACTCCCTCAGTCTCCTGAAGTTTAGCGCTACCGCTACCAACATCAATACAGTAAATTTCACTAACCGATTCTAACACTCAAATGACATTATTTGGATGTTAGAATGACCTTATTCCAAACGCAAAATAGAAAAAGTTATTGAGATGTTAATATGAGTAACTTTTTGAGTGACTTGATAATTTTCTTAATTTGGAAATTTTAATAATATTATTGAAATGCTTTGTATACTATAAAATTGTCAATACATTATTGTCAATAATAATGACAATAATTTTGTCATTAATGACAATAGTATTGTCATTAATAATAATAATAACAATAGATTCACAATAAAATTCAAGAATACTTAAATGCATGGAATGTAAATTTTTGAGAGGGCTAGACTCGGCTAGGTTACGTTAGGCTGAACCATTTGAGAAAATATTGAAATTTTTTCTCATATTAAGTTTCTCTAAATAAAACTTTAATAATTTTAATTATTTTGCTAATAACTGTGGATAATGTCATAACAACTATAACAAATTGACAATTATGACAATTTAATAGCATTTCATTACATTATGTGGGCCAACCTGCTAGATAAAATAACATTTTTTCAACAACGCATAAATAAGAAATCATTTTCTCTAACAAAGTTGTTGAAAAATGTTGTTTTTGGTCTCTTGCATAACTTTCGATTTGTTTTAATCGGCCGGAAAATAACGTTTGCAAGACTAAGTCGGCAAATACTATTTAGAATGTACGCTAAAGAATTGGTATTAAGATTCAAAGTAAATTAAAAACCGCACAAAATTGAACCGTACAGTTAACTATATATTATTTAAAAAAAAAGTTAAAAAAAATTAATTATGTAGAAAAAAAAATGCTTTTTTTAGTTAGGTGTTCAGCAAGAATTTATTAGGTGTTATTCAAATGCCAAGTGAATAGAAACATTTAAGTTGCTTCTACATAATATTAAAACTATTTTTTTGGCAAAGTTTGTGATAACATAGCTCTAAGATTTTTTGTGAGGCTATATTAGTATATTCAGAGAATTATTGAAATGTCAGAAAAAACAAGAAATTTAGTTTTTTAAACTCAGAATTAACTTTTGTGATGTATAAAAAGATCACTAAATAAAATAACAAAAATTTTGAGATATATAAATTTGACGGAAAATAACGTCTGTAAGATTAGGTAGACAAACTCTTTTATTTTAGACAATTTAATTAGAGTCTAGGTTACAAAATAGATTTAAAGTGTTTAAGAATAAAAACCGTGCAATGACAAACTATACTCTTGGCTGCAAATAATTTTGAAAAAATATGTAAAACTAAGTTTGGTAAAAAAATAACATTTACTTTTAGCAGTATTTTATTCTTTATTTTGATTTTAGATACATTACAACTTATAACTGCTGACAAATTTGAAATATTTTTTCCTTTTATGCGTCTGTTTAGGAGCCATTTAGAAGGCACAGTTTTTATATTTTTTACTGATTTGGTTGACAACGTATACCTATAAAAACCACCACTTTTATGTTTACACGCTGATTATACAAGTATCACTGCGACATAGCACCGAATTTTCTATTTTTTTTGTGAAATTTGTGTCGTACCGAATTCAAAAAATATCTTATCCCATAAAAACAAATTGTTAAAATTGGCAAGTTAAGCGAAATCTACATGAGAAAAATTAAACAGGTCAAATTAAAAATCTACATGTTTTCGTTGGGTAAAAATAGAAAAACAGACAACATAAACAAACATAAAAATATAGCATAAATTTTGGTGTTAAAATACTATAGTGACAAAAAATACTATATAATATGAAAAAAAGCAAAACATGCATAACAAAAACAGGCAGAAATAAAACATATGACAAAAAAGTGGAAATCAGTAATCTGCAAGAAAACAAATTTAATAAAAAAAAATCGATTAATAAAAATTATTGACTCACAAAAAAAAAGTTAAACAAAGCAAGAAAAAGCTTGTGTGAAAAAAGAAAGGGGACCTAGAAATAGAAAAATCAGAAACATAATCAAACCTATATATATAAAAATGAAACCCGTTTTCCGTTGTCACGACATAGCATGAAAACGGCTTGACCGATTTAGCTGATTTTTTTTTTGTAGTTTTTTAATACTCTGTACAAAGTTTTTACAAAAAAAATATTAAGAAAATCTCTCAGAAAGATTGAAAAATAAACAATTAATTTTGCATATTTTAAAAAAAGCGCGTTACGAATGTCAACGTCATTCAATTTAAAAAAAAAAACTCTGTGGTGATCTATGACACCACAGACATAACCGCGCTAACATATGTCAACGTCATTCAATTTAACTTCTCTTTCAAAATGTTTGAAAGGAAAGTACGAAGGCGAAGATGTTTTAATCCCACGCATCCCTATGATACCAAACGATATTGCCATTCAGTTTTAAACGTTTACAGTTTCTAGTGCGGCTTGCATTTGCAATGTCAATAAATAAATCGCAAGGGCAGTCGCTAAGTGTATGTGGCATCAACCTAGACCATATTTCGCCTGTTCCCGTGTCGGAAAACCATCAACATTATTTATTTACGCGCCAGAACATAAAACTAAAAATATAGTTTATCAAAAAGCATTAGAATAGAGAGAAGCAGTGAATGGTGTAGAGGCTATTAGTTGCTTTCTAGAGCGCGCGTGATATTGGGCTCAGTGCTACTTCAAAATGCCCAGTTGTTCAATAGCGATTTGTAAAAATATAAGTGAGATTATTGAACCCTACGGAATAAACACTATTATGAAAATATATATTTTGTTTTTATTTAATAAAATTAGTAAAGTCCTTCTCAGGTATGACGAGACCAGGAAAATAGGTATTCCTTTTTATATAGAGGATATTATAGATTCCAGTTCAAATTGAATAGGTACGCATACATAAGATAGGTCAGCTATACAAAATAAAATAGTGCATCAAATTTACGCTAAGGCGGTACGAAGTTCGCCGGGTCAGCTCTCAGCTAGTAATTAGATAAATGGCAATTTGTAGAAGAGAATAAAATATTTTAAAGCGGTGATGACATTCAAATCAAATAATAATAATAGCATTGAGACATAGCCGCTAAAGCATAACATGCAAATGACAAAGTCTTATTTTTGATAAATAGAAGTAAACTATTAATAATAAAATTCATGATCAGGTTATACCTAAATTATTTTGAAATGTTTACGAGTAACTAGACTTAAAAAAACTAACTTTGCCTGTTAATTTCTCAACGTTTCGAAACCACGTTTGCTGAGGAATTAACCAATTAAATTAGTTTTATTGGTTAGTCAAGTAAAGTCCAATTTCCGTGATTCTTTCAAAAAAAACCTAGATAATTATTATGATACCACCAGCTGCTCTTAAACTTATGTTTATTACTCAACATGAGAAACTTCTGGTGCTTTGTCCACCCTCAAAAGTGGGTGGTAAGCAAGAGTTGGATGATATAAACTTAAATTGCATGTCGCAGCAAGTAACATTTTTTATAAAAATCGTGACGGACGTCTTGAAGATGGATTATTTTAATAGTCAATAAATTTAATAATTATTTAATAATTATTACAACTATCTAAATTTTTTTTGTTAAAATTTATAATCTAAAATAATAATCTGTCTTTTCTAGGAATATATAATTACACAGACGTATTAAGATGTCTGACTTCACTTCATAATATAATGATCAACATTGTTCAGACTGTATGTCAAAAACCGTTATCTGCAACCTAAAATCAATTCTCATTAAAAAAAAAATAAAACATAATAATTATAAATTCTGTAAAAAAATGTTTCACGTGTCAAACATTCAAAGAAAATAAAAATTCTACATACTATCATGTAGGCAATCACCAATCACATGCAGAAAACCTGTAGCATCTGCAAAAACCAATTTGTAGACTTTCTGTATAGCTAGTGTTTAGCTTTTCAAAAAAGCTAAAACTTTTTCCGAAAATGCTAAAGCAAACTTTTTTTCAGCATTTTTAGATGCACATTTGGCTTTGACCGCAAATAAGCCGCAGATTTGCCTAAAACCAAACTTTTGTCCGCAGAGATGCTACGATGAGTTGATAAATTGCAAAGCTCAGTCATTTCAATAAATAAAAGAAAGTAAAAATTAGCGTTTTTTGACAGCTTGAGTTTATTTATGTAAAGTGTGCTTGTATTTTGTGCATGTTTTTTTATTCTTTTAGATAATACTTAACTAGCTAGAGTTTCTGAATAATATTCAGTTTACTTCCAGCTTTGGCTTTGACTAAAAAAAACCGTGAATTATAACAACAAGCAAAAAATGGGGTCTGGCCCAAAACAGACCTTTCATTATCTTCAAAATCTATAAAACTATGTGTCAATTGAAAGAAAATCAAAAAATAGATAGATACATACCTCTATTTGAAAATCAATGAGAAAGGTTTTAAATCCCAAGCTTTTTTTTATGTTTTTGCCAAGCTGAACGCACTTTTCTAGAAATACATAATTACACAAACGTAGTACTTTATTTAAGATTTTTCCACCTAACTTTATAATATAATGATCAATCTTTTTTAGACTGTATTTCAAAAAGGAAAAACGTTCAATAAGGAAATACGAAAAATTGTTTACTAATTGTTTGATGTGTAGTTTGCTTTTGTCACGTTAATTTTACAGTTAACACTGAGTTACTGATGTTATTGTTATACTGCTACTAGATTCTTAACATCTAAGTTTGAGGGAAAAAATGGATAATTTATTTGAAAATGATCAAAACTGTTCAACCACATACACTCGTTTGTTCACGTCATTTCACAAATGATGATTGTATTGAAGACTTTTAATTTATTGTCTAAAATACTAAAGGAAAGTTTGCAGTAACCGAAATAAGAATTAAATTAAAATTAAATTTAACTCGTTACTTGATTAGCTGAATTTGCAACAACAACCAATCAAACATCTTGATTTTTAATTTATTTGCAGCTAGCTTAATAGCAGTTTAATTCACTTTTTCTAAAATTGACCTTAAAGGTAAGGTCATTTACACATCAGTTGATGCAGTTTACACACTTACAGTGAGCGAATTGAGAATTTTATTAAAATTAAAGTAAATTTGTTACGTGATTGGTTGAATTTCCGAAAACAACTGATCAACCATTTTAATTTCAATTCCAGATCACTTTCTGTAAACTAAGTGGTTGTATATTAGAATCCTTACACACAAAAAAACGCACCAGTATATTTCAATATTATCCAAGAAATAAAAATTTTTAGTATAGTAGGTATGTCTGTTTGAGCAAAAAATCATTTTGTGATTTATGTCGTCTAGGAAACTTTTCTCCTAAGTCTTTACAAAACTGAAATAAAAATGAAACTTTTGACATTCTGTAAGTTTCTCTTACATCATTTGCTTTATATTATTTTATGAGACTACTTCTTTAGCTTACTACTATATTTTTAATATTCGACCTATTATAGACATTTCAAAACTTTTTGTTATAAAGTTTGTTGTACTAAATCCTGTTGTTATATTGGTCTGTTGGATACGGTTTTAAGATTTGCATAAATGCAAATTGCTACTACAAACAAAGTTCCAATAGTGAGACCTAATTATAAAAACAAACGTTGATTGTTCAATATCTAACAACAGAGATAATAAGAGCAGTGTGTGCTTTAGCTTCCCACTCACGTTCAAGCATAGTATCATAAATTATACCAACATCGAATGGTCATTAATGCATTGGGTGGTATTGCAGTGTGGTCTGTGGTCCATACGATTCTCCATTCGACTGAAGTCTACATTTCGCCTTATTTTGTGTACAACTCGAGTTAAAATTTATGAAATTGTATTAGAAGGGGATAGTTACCACACTCATTGAGAACTCAGAAGTTGTAAGAGACCAGGTTAGGCATATTAATGAAATTAAGTGTACGTGTTTAAAACTACATAAATGTTGGCGTAGTCACAGATAAACAGCTTACACAGCAGTAACGAAACCACTATAAACATAAGCTTTCAGTGGAACAGGAGAACAGACCACATATATAATGTGGCTGGAGCGCCACTAAGGCAGCTTTAACTGTACCAACCAGATAGCAGTCAGAAGTACATGCTCGCTAATTATACCGAAACAATATTATGTGCAACACAAGGGATTAATTATCCTCAATACATAGAGAGGGTGTATTAGATATGTGAACGTTCAACTACTTCATGCTGTATAGATTTATGGAGAATAAAGCAGCAGCAAAACATTGCTGGCATCGACAGTTTGTTGAGCTTCAACAAGAAGTTTTTTTTTCATGGAACGTTTTACGGTTTTAGGCAAATAAATCAAATTTTTAATATAGGTACCTATCAATGTTAATACTTCTAATATGCTCACAATGGTTACATAATATAGTTTTAAAGTTTAGGAATTTCTGCATTCTAAAGTAGCTTTATCTAAAGCATTCCCAGCAACAAATTGTTAATATCACAAGACTTTAAAGGGGATAATTTTTTATAATAAATTTATAGAGAATACTATAACAATTTAGAATTAAATAATTACTATAAATCAATATAGGCTATTGTAAAGCTGTCTACATTAATTTTATAAGTAGTGGCTTCAGTTTGCTCTAATGGACTCAGTTAGCTGACTCAAATTTACGTGTCATATATAAGCTTATTATTAATTTCAAACTATATTTTCAAAGAACAATTGCACTATTTTCAACAAACAATTGCACTGTTTTAATCAAATCTATTTACTGAGAAATTGGTTTAATAGAAGGTTTTTATTAATCTAATATAATAAAGACTAGAAAAATTTTATATAATTTTTGATTTTTAATTTTAGAATATTGTTTTACAGAAATAAAATTAAATGTATTAAATTGTCTACTTTTATTTATAAATATTCAGGAGTTTATAAACTCAAACTGTAAAATATTCAAAAAACTGCAATTTTTTTAAATTTTAAATTTTTTAAACACTTTTAAACAACTTTTCATAACTAAAAACTATATAAAAGTGAAAATTTTTGAAGCATTTGATTTAATCACCAGCATGCTAAGAAACGATAATAACAATTTTATTACAAAAATAGACAAATCCATTGAAGATTATGAAAGCTACTGTTAACATTGTTAATTAATAAGTTCATAACTTTATTTTTTGTTCATTGTTTTTAATTTTTTTTTTAGTTTACGTTATCATTCTACTATTTTTTAAATTGACAATTTTAATTTTACAGCACAGTTACTAGTCACGGTTAAATTAAAAGCTAAAGTTTATAACCAATTTTAAAAAAAGTTTCAATAACTTCTAATCTTGTAGGCTTAGGTATAAGTAATGCTTAATAAACCAAAAATTTAAAACTTAATAACTTTATTAAGTTTCAAAGAAAATATTATTTAAAAAAAAAAAAATCTAAAACTTGTGGTTAATGAAAAGTGTATGTATGACCACGTACAAAACAATTGTAACTTTACTGTTGATTTGATGTACATTTTGTTAATAAAATGAATTAACACTGCAAAACTTTTTTGTTAAAAATATTTGAAGTTATATGAGAATACCCCATTTTCTAGGATCAAACTCAATCATTTTTTAATTTAAAATTATTTTTTTGTGGTTTTTTTGCCGTTTTTTTGATTGCCTTATTATTTTCTATACAGCTGCATTCGCAATTGTTTTAAGTTACTGCAACTGCAATATTTTGCAGTTATGATTTATCAGAGAAAAGTTTTACTTTTATAAGTTCACAAAAAATATTATACAACGTTTGTGTTTATCTACAAAATTCTATTTTTTTATGCGCGGCAGAATGAGAATTAGAAGTATCGTGTACAATTTTTCAAAAAATGGTTTTTAGGCAAATAAAATTGTTGTTTTGTCAAAATTTTGTTATTTCAAATAGAACACCCTGTAGTTTTTTAGGTAATAAATTGATTTTTGAATTTCTTTTCTTTATTATACAATGATATCATAATTATGTCCAATGCACAAACTACTAAGCAACTATACAGAGAGAATTTCTTTTAAAAAAAGCAAAGTGAAATTTTAAGGCAAATTTAATTATTCTTTATCTTTACACAGCTTTATTGTTTCAACAAACAATATAGAAGCTATGGAACGATGAATCTTTAGTGGAAGACCATTAGTAGAGTTGTTATATATTTTTTAAATTATAATTATGTAGGGTAAAAAAATTTCTAGTTTTGACATTAGTTATATGAGGTTAAAAAATATAAACTGTAATGATATAAAATTTTATACATATAGAACAAAGCTACAAATATAATTTGAATAGATCGTCGATTTTACGGTAAAGAAATAAAGAGCTAAAAGTGTGTATTGAAAGTCAACTTTTGCAATTTCCGGGAACGCAAATGCTGTTGAAAACTGTCAATTTACAGCATACGATAAGGCCATGGTTGACGAATGTGATTAGACAAAAGCACCTGAGGTGCTCAAAGGATCATGAATGTAGCATTGTCCTGCTCGGATTATATTTACAAGGGCGGTGTGTTTCAGATCGGTGCGATGGCTAAGTATGGTGTGGCAGAATGACACTCGTTCAGACTTAGACATTATAGCATGTCTATAATAATACACTGGCACAAAAAAAAGCAAAATGATGTAAAAATGCGCTAATTTTAGATTGTTTTAATTTAAAGCTGTAGAAAAGCAACATATTTTAAAGTAATAAAATTTTCAACAATAGCGTATTTTTCAAACAAACAAAATTAATTTTTAGATTAAACTTTAAAATAATTGGAAGAAAATGAACAGTAATAAGAAGTCATTTTAAATATTTTACTTAAATCCTTGCGAATTTGTAATTTATTGTCTCACTTTTATGTATACGTATTCAATTTAACGTTCTTAAAGATATTATCGGTTACCAATGAACACATTTAAAATATTTTATACTACAATGTTACATAAAGATTTACAAAATATTGCAAAAGCGGCCTGTTCTTATATAAACATATAGTGAGTATAAAAACAACAGTCTATTTTTCATGTTATTAAATAAAGACAAGAGTTATATATTTTTTTTAAACTCATTAAATAAAAAATTTAGTACAACCTTTAAACCATGCACCTTAGACCACTCTAAAATAGTTAAAAGCTCAAATCTTTATTTTTTAAATAAAAATTTGTTTGTAACTGTCAATTCTCAATTTGACAATACGTACTTATTGAAAATCTGTCTATCAAGTTAATTAAATTTATTCAAATGCTGGTTTACGTTTATGATAATAATTGACTTTGTGGTAACGAGCAGTAAACAAATTCATTATAAATCAATTTTAACCAGTCGATCTCAAGACTGTACAGAGCTATTTTTACCTGAAATTGCTCTTAGCTTGAACCAGGTAATAAATACGAACATTTCAAATGTGCGTACATATTTTCAAATCAATAATAAACAATGTACCTATAATAATAACGTTTCCCATATTATTTAATAAAAAAAATTACTAATAATAAATTTATATAAATATATTTATGTAATATTCTTTTATTTGAATAGCGTAATACGGTTCTGGATAAGATCGAAGCTCTACTTTAGCTGTATTTATGACCTGTTGGCTCTTAGTCTTAGTCGATTGTTAGCGACAACTTTCTATTATAAATAAAAATATCTTTTATGCATAATAGATACTCTCATAAACGCAATTTAACATTTAGATAAGTATGTAACATTTAGTTCTACGAAAAGTAGAAGAAGCCAAAAACGTAGTTTATTGAAAAATGATACATTAAGAACCTGTTGCATAAACGTTTGATGATGTTTAAATCTCTTTAATCAGTCATAAAATCCGTATTGATGATAAACCATCACTTGATTAGAGTAGATTTTTCAGTTGTACAGTTTGTTAGTTAGAAAATTTAAAAAATTATTTGTTAAATTGAATAAAGAATTTTGGGCTTGTTTTGTTATTTTTAGACCATGATGATAATGGAAACACTAGAATATCGTTTATACGTTTATTCATAATAATAGTTGTTACTATCAGGAAGGAAGTTTGTGCTATGGTAGTAGCCTACGTTCCACATCGTCGAGCTGCATCTTTCATGGGGTTGATAATTTAGAGAAGAAAAAATGTATAGGTCTTAATCCGATAATGTTGTAAATTTATTTCAATCTAATACTTCAAAATTTCAATTCAGCTAGCTTTAAACTAATGTGCATTAATAACTTTATCTACGACTGCTTGGATAAGAACCTGTTATTAAATTTATTTGTGTTAGGTAATGAAACTCATTACCTCATTAGTTACGTAATGAAATCAAGATGAAACTAATATTTTATCCTTGATTTTTCAGGTATCAGTGACGAAATTACATTTGTTGCAGATTCTTCAATGTCCGAGGGAAGACTTTCAGACTCGCTCATGATTATATTTGCTTGCTTTAAAAATATTTTCACAAATTCTCACCACAAAACAAAGAGAAATTGCAAAACAAAACAAAATTTTCAGTGTTGTAGACATATTACCACGACTTCGAAAGCTTAGACAACTTTGATATTAAATGAAACATTCGTATTAGACTCGTCAAAAAATTCCGACTTATTAAATTTTTTTCAATTTTAGGGTAGTCGTAGATAAATAACTTTATTTTTAATTATTTAATCAATTGTCAATCACATTTTGACAATTAGTGAGGCTGTGTCACTATATTTGTAAACATTACCATGTATCTAGAATTGATGTATTTTAAATATAAAAAACGTTTAGTAAATGTTTAATATCATTCGTTAAAAAAGCAAACAACTGAAATTGAAACTTTGTTTTTTAACAGAGCTTAACTATCAGACGTTGCATTTGGCAGGTTTTGTTAATGACGATTTGCTGATTATTTAACCGCGTCAAACTGTTCAGTTTTCCTTTTTTATTTAGATTGATATTTTTGCAGTCTGATTTGTGCTTGATGCATAATAACAATGCACGCATGGTGATATTTTTCTGACGTACGGATGGAACTTGAAACTTGACAGGTTTATTGCCTCGACTAAACATCATTTAAATTCGAACGTTGTGTCATCTCTCAAACTTGCTCTGTGTATTTGCACTGCTGACATTCCATTGTTCCCTTTGCATCCAGATGCATTTCTGCTATTTGCATTGTTGTTTTTTGCGTTGGCAATTACGCATTAAGTATCCACAATTGACAGCAGCGGTTAATTTTAATTGCAATTGGAATTTTTTTAGAAAATTTTTAAATGTCATGTTGAGCTTATTCCGACATGAGAAAGCCTCTCAGAATACATTCATAAGCAGAAACTTGAATGGACAAACACACCGGCCCACGTTGATCGAAATTTAAAACCTCACGTTTTAAATGATAGTGTCTTTTCGGCTCATTATTAAACGTCCGAACTCAGTCGTCGAAACAAAGGGTTCATATATGTTTATTAGGGTCTACCGCTATAAATTAACATTGATTAGGATTTTGTGTGATTATATCTGATTGTCTCCAGAATGAGCCATAAATAATGGCCAATATACCTGAACCAGCCCTGCTTTAGATAAAGTGGAGAAAGCAAAACGCTGTCTACAATCGCAATGTTGAAGTCGGTAAATTACTGCATACTTTTGACATATTTTACATTTTTGAAGTAGAAAAATATAAAATTTTCATTCATATAGGTATATCTACTATGGACTATGTATATATATACTAGCTTTATATAAAGTTTAAATACATACAAGAAAAAGTTCTACCTGAAAGCACTCAAACAAACAAAATTATCATTTTAAAAAAGGTAGGTTACAAATCAAGGAATGACATCATTTTTGACAAGGCATTTATCAGTTTGTATAGTTCACAAACCGTGATCACCAAAAAAAAAATCGTAATTTAAGTATTGGTCGATAAGTTTTAGCACAAGCACTGTTTAAACAAACTCTCTTAGGCATTATTTATAAGTTTTATGAAATAATGTTATATAAATTACATTAAAAATAAATTTATTAAAAAAACTAAAGTATTTAAAGTTTTCAATAGTTGTCCTATCAACTTACATAGAAACAAAACCTAAAAATAGCACAAAAGAAGAAATATTTAGATTTGGCTTTGTAAAATAATTTAATTAAATCTTATGCTAAAAGACTATCACCATTGCCTTAACAACAAGTATGTAAAAATTTGATATTATTTCAAGAATTAATTTAATTACTTAATTAATCTACAAAGTATAGTTCAAACAACTTCTTAATTTGGTAAAACTAGTTATTATATATTAGAAGCTAAATTGCACCAAAAAAATTTTTTTTGGAATAATAGAAAAAAATTCACCCATATTGTTATACAAATTGTTTATGCTGTAAAAGATAAAATGTCAGGGTTGATAAATACAATTTAAAAAAATAAAGTGTATTGCTGATTGGACAGCCAAGTAATCACGTTAGCGCCTTTTACCTGAAACGTATGTCAATGATATACAATGTAATCTATCTTCTTTGGTTGTCTAACAATTAGTAAAAGAAAGAATATCTATTCAAATATATTTAAACTACATTTGTAAACTTGGACAGATTTGTTATTATTAAAACTCATCAGCAGATCGCCACAGACTTAGATTTGAATTAATTTGCAATAAAAATTTTGGGCTTATAGATCCCCAAGCGTCTGTTACTTCCGTAAAACGAGCAATATAGCTATTAGAAGCAATATCAAACATTTTTTTAAAGAAACATTTTTTCTACAATTAATTTATGCTCTAAAATTAATCTTCTTTATTTTACCAGTTGATAGCTAACCAAAAAAGATAGATTACAATGTATATCATTGATATACGTTTAAAAAAAAGCCCTAACACTGACACTCTATCATTTAGAGCATAATCTATTTGCATAAGAAGATGTGTAGAATTCTTTATAGTTGTTTGTTTTACCACATTACAGAAGTAACAGGCACTGGGCATATATAGGCCCAAAATTATCATTGCAAATTTTTTTAAATCTAAATCGGTTGCGACTTGCCCAAGAGTTCCAATAAGACCAAAACATTTTCAAGTTTACACATGTAGTTTGAATCAATTTACATTGATCTTGTTTAACAATTCTTTTTATTTTTTTAGACCAAATTGTTGACACATTGTATATTCGTAAAAATAAAAAAGTTTTTAATTTTTGGATATATAAAAAACAATAAAAGTTAATTGAACTAGAAATATGTTCCCACATAAACCACCTTTCTAACCTGAGTTTGTTTTGTAAACAGTTTTAAATTAAGCGTACTTAATAAGGTCGTCTTTGGCATCGATTTTGTCAGCCAATTCTTTCAGTTTGTGATAAGCAAACTCAGTTATATTATTAATCAATTATATTTCTAATTCTTTAAATATTATTTTGGAACTCTGAGAACTCTGAGAAGTTTGGTCTTTGACTTTAAAGTACCACCAAGCGCATAATTTTTTCATCCCTTGCCGACTACATCCTATGAATCTATCTACCAAAAAAACACTGAAATTTTTAATTATCTATTTATCCTTTAATTATTTAAGAAAAATTTTTAATTTTTTATGGTTCTAGTTGTTTTAATACTATGGTCTCAAATACTTTTAAAACGTTATTTGTGTCAATCCCATTTTCCTTCACATAGCTGCAACAGATCATGAGGTCTTTTTTTTTGTAAAGTCTCACCCAGCAAAAACATATGACTTATACAAACACAAAACCAATTCAATAATAACCTATTATAGGAAGCATCACATGATCATCACTACTTACATACTTATTTACAATCATTTGTGTCCACACCAGAACCTAAACCGTTTATTTAGAAACTTTGTAAACTGCCGAGCATTACACATTTTCTTGAACAAGAAACTCAATTTTACAAATAATTCAGAAACCAAAAAAAATATCGATTAAATGATAAAAACGTTGTTTACACAACAAATAGTGCCGCATAGAATAGCAACTTTGCAGAGAATAGCAGCGCACTAGAAACTTCTGAACCAACTTAGAATGATTTGGAACAGACTTGCTCGGCGAATAAAACAGGTACTAGAAAACTACCGGCACAATTTCTACTAAAACTACTTAAAAGTAAAATAGTATCCAATAACCCAGGTCTTTTGAAAGCAACCAGAAAAATTACCAGTTGAACATACCCACACTCCTAGAGTTTATCGAAAATAAATAATGAATAATTTACAAGTAAATTAATCTAGTAAAAGCTCTCACATTTGAAATATAGATAAGTCAGATTCCAGAAATGTGACAGGTAGGTATTTTTTTTTATTTTCATTGAATAGTTTTAATTTTTTTATTAATTAAAAAATAAAATTAAAATAGGTTGCAACTTTCATTTGGTTTTTAATTTTATTTTGGAGTCATTTTACGATAAATGTAGAGTACGACAAAGCTAAATTACAACAAATCTAGAGTACGTTGAATTCAGAACACGGACAAATACAAAACAAACATTTTTAAATAGACTAGTTCCAGTGAAATAACGCTAAATGGCTGTTCTTAAAACTCTAGTACTATAAACTTTTGTTACTGGACAATACACCTAATTTCTCAACTTGTGTCGTTTGTTTTCCATTGTTGAGCTGTTAACTTTTGCAACAAAGGAAGGACTAAATAACGTTATTCCATTTGCACTACTATAGTTTAGCCAAGGATCGAGACTGTTTTTTGCCTCAAAACCTTTGATTACCTAGCTACGTCAATAGGTGCAGCCCCGCTATAAGCAACACAGACGTTTTCATCTCCCGCTGTACCACTGCGCATCTAATGTAAATAATAAACTGTCTCCATCTAAAAAAAAATCTATTTTAACAACTGTCTGTGATTATTGTTGATCTGGTTAGTATTAAGTAAAAAAAAAGATTCAAGTTCCACATTAAAGCATAAATGTTTTCAGTTGCTTAACAGATAAAAAAACTTAGATCAAATTCTTCTGAGTATATAGATTCTTTGCACCATCATACATGTTATCAATTTTTTTGAGCATTAGCGATTTAAAAACGCTTCATTCTAACATTTGTATTCGTTTGTTTAATTTTCTACAAATTCTGATTAAGATTAACTATAGTCTGCAATATTATTTACTGCAGACTATAGTTAAATAAACAATATTGCCGACTATATTTATGTAAGAACTACTTTGTTTTTATTTAATACTCCCTCATCATTAACATCTCTTAAAAGTTTTTTATCGTATTATTGTTTTATTTGAAACATAACAATTTCCATATTTACATTACGATCGAAAACATTCTAAGTTTTATTGAAAAAAAAATGCCTAGTAAATAGTAAGCGTTTAATATGCATTTTGCGTTTAAAATTTCAATTCGCTTTAAATAGACAATATCTGATATTTTTGCCTTGAGTCAGTTGGTTGAGGTAGTTCACACTCTTTGAAATGACACTAACACTTTATCTTATTAAATTTCATGTGAAGAAATCCTCATTTGTCGCTTCGGCTTAAAACATGTTTTGAAAATCGTAATGGCTTATTTGTGAATGTGTGGAATAATTGTCTGCTTGTCAAGAGCAAGTTTAATTTAAGAATCGTTAGAATCTAAAATACAATAAATGAGTCCAAGCGAAAGTTCTTTTTTTAAGTACATAGCGCGTTGAAAAGAGATTGTTATTTAGATGACATCTCTTGGGAATTTTTGTATCAGTTATGTAATGAGAAATAAAATTAATTTGAAAAATGTATTCGACTAAATAGGTAAAAATATTTTGAAACAGGTAATAATGAAAATATCCTTCGATAAAATTGTAAATGCTTTCGCTTAACTCTTTGAGTGTCACCGCTCTGTAAGTCTATCTGGACATTAATGGTCGCTACGAGACAAGAACTTTAATAATGATTTTACAGTTGTTTTTTTGATTGCCTAGATACATGTTTTCTACTGTACCACACATTATTGTTTATTTTAAAACTTTTGAGTACCGCAAAACAAAGAATACATATCTAATTTTTATAACGTTTTTAACTAGTTCAAAAATCGGTCGCTTACCAAGAGATCACCTCAGAAGTACAAAAGTTGTTTTTTTCTCCTAAAAATGATTGTATATATTTTTATCTAAAAGATTACGTAATAGCAGCTTAGAAAACTACTAATTTTAAAGTTTTAAACAAATTGCTTTGTGATTTTGATTAAAACAACATAATTAAAAATTGACACAAATTTTTAAATGTTTTAACACGTTATTGCAAATTGTACAGGCAGCAATGCTTTTATGGCAAGAAAGCTAGTGACTTATTCATCAAGTTAAATCATAAGCTTCATTTTATCCAAAAACGTTTTTTTTAAGTAGGCTTCTACTATCTACTGTATCACTTAGGCTAGAATAGCAAATATTTAATAAACAAACAAGATACCAAGATATCATATGCACCTACTGTTTTATAATTAATAATGTACCACCATAACAAATTGATTTTTATTATAAAAAAACAATATGCTGCTTAACTAAAGTTTCTAGCATTGACCTCTATAACAACTGCTTAGCCAACGTAACAAAATCAAAAAAAATCTTGAGGTTAAATGGTTGACATAAACAAGTATGTGTGATTTTGAGCTTTGTGCAAACTATTTATTGCTAGAGGTTTTGAAATTGAAAGAAAAACTATAATTTATTCTAAACATGTTTAAAAAGTTTAGCGAACTTGAGCTAAATTCGTGACAGGCTTTTAAGGTTAGAGAAGTTGGCCTAAGCTTTTATCTTTCATACATAACTGAAGATACTTAAACTTATATACTTAACCATACTCAAACATACTTAAAAAAAATATATAAGCGTAAATTTTTATGCAACCACAATTTGCTTTTGTTAAAAATCTTACAATAGTGTAACTATTTTTAACGTCTAATCTAACATTTCAATAAAAAAAAATTGTATATTTTAAACCATAGCAAAAAAGTGCTTTCTTGCAGAGAACGGGCCAAGTTTATAAACCGAGCCGTAAGCAAGGTTTGTAATTGGTAATTGGCCAAGTTAGGAAAGTTGGGAAACCGGTCAGGAAAAACTTAATTTTTTCCAACAGGCTAGAAATGAAAACCATTATTTTTGCGGTACAAAAGCAAAGCTTTTTATCTGGCTGCAAAAGCAAATCACGTAATTTGAAAATAAATAAAAAAATAAAGTAAATAACGTGGTTTTGAAGGGAGTTCAGTACAGTGTCATCATCAAAAATGCGTGATTTATTATAACTCTTATCTCGAATGAGTTACGCGTTGTTAACACTTCTAAGCAATTAAAAAAATATTTTTTTCCGGAAATCGTCTTGAAAACAACATTTTCCTGCTTATTTACGCGCAGGAAAATTGAATTTTCCGGACTAGTACTGTAAAAACTTTACAAGACGCAAAATAAAAAAGATACTCTAGTAACTATAGTTGCCAACAAAATTGACAAACTTGATTTTTGTAGAATTTGTAAAAAAAATTCTAAAATTTGTAAATTTCGTTTTTTTTACGATTTCCGGAAAAATTTAATACAAAACACGTCAGTAAAAGCTCTTACTTGACTCGGAGCTTTAAAATACTCTCTTCAGTAATGTGAAATTTTCCTGACTTTTATGTAAATAACTATTTCACAACGAAGTTGTGCCGAATGGGAAACAATAGTATTCAAACCAAGGAAAAAAGTGCTGTCTTGCAGACCGTAAGCAAAGTTTATAAAGCGAGGTTTGTAATTGTCCAAGGTCTGCAAGGGCACTTTTTTTATCATGGTTTGAAATAATAATACTATTCTTTCCGTCTACAGCAAAATTTATATAATAGAGTTTATTTAGATCAGAATTATGCTTGTTTCAAAAAATCACGATTCTTTTTTCAAACGTCTTTCAATCTTTGAGTTCTGTTTTATACATTAATAAACTCTTAATTAAACTGGAGAAACTTTAATATTCTCTTTTGAAAACTGCTTTTACTCACTTTTATTTTGCCGCATTTCATTGTTGTCTTACATCTATTCTTTTTTGGTCTTACTTTATTTTTTAGTTTAATTTTTTCCACATTGCCTTCTAGTTTTTGTTTTCTAACAAACTTTTCTCCCACTTCTGTAATTTTTTTAATATTTTTTGCTAATTTTAATTAATTTTGAGTAGACGCCAAAGATCACACTTTTATTCTTTCAATTACAGCTTTCTTAGTACTTTGCCAATGCCTTCAAATTAGAGTAAGAGAGCTAAGATTGATATTTGAAAAGACGCTCAGATTGACTTGAGCAAATAGTTTGATATTAAAGATGGTTTGAACACCAAAAAAAGTTTGAGCTATATCAATAAAATTGAATTGTTATTTCAGTTCTTATCAAAGTTCAAAAAAAAATCGTTGAAAAAGTTAATACCTAGTTATAAAAGCGGCATACAGTAAACGCACTAGTTAAATAATAATAAATAGGTCCAAAAACAGACAGAAATAATTCTTGTATCTCTTCTTACAATCGGGAAAAATATGTGTTTAAAATAGCTTTAAATAAAATTGGCCACGAGATATTAGATGTGCTGTTTAGCTCACAACACTAAGAGAAAAATATTAAAAACCAAGAAATTGTTTCGTTTTTTTAATTAAATAAAAGCATTTTTTTTTTATTTTCAGCTTAGTGTATTTTTTATGCAAACAATATGAATTTACTTTTCACTACATCAACAAACGCCAATCTTTTTTTTAGATTTATCTAATTGCAATATTTGGGTCGTAACGCTTCTTCTCCAAAGGGCACAGAGATAAAAAATGACTCTACTTAAAAATATGCGAAATTACAAATTTCCAAAATTGTTTGGTAATTTTTGGAAATTGGAGATTGTTTTCAGCGGTTTGTAAAATATAACTGAAAAATAGTACAACAATTTATTGGGCAAATATACGGCACGAAATTTACAAATAATTAATTCCCCGACATTACCTATCCCATCGACAGATTTTTGATGGTATAAATTTTTCTCCTTATTGTTATTTCTTACTATTATGTCTAAAAATTTTAATTTTTATGTTTTTTTTGTCTCTTAGTTACTTTACCTCTTTTTTTCAACGTTATTGTCATTTTTATTTATATTTTTCTTATTTTATTCAATCTTGACACTTGCATAGTCATTTCGTTCATATTTTGATATTGAAGATAGTTTAACACCAAAAAAAGTTTGAACTCTTTGTCAATGAAAATGATTTCACATCCCAGATCTTATTAAAGTTAAAAAAAAAAACAAAGATGGAAAATCAAATATCAAGTTACGAAAGCTGATTTTTTGTTGTTGTTATTTTTGTTTAATATTGGAATGATCTTTTTCTTGCCTTGATCTACAATTATCGCTCGTGACTCAACTGCTCATAATGCAAGCTAATTCTTTAGAATTAGATAAAAATTAAAAAAAATTAAAAATTATTATAAAAATTATTAAGAGAATTTATTAGATAAATTACACAAACTGGGCTAAAGCCCAGTTTTTCTGCATTTTTTTATTTTTTCATACGTCTTTCATTCTTTGAAATCTGTTTTATCTATAATATAAAAATTAATCGCAAAATGTGTTGGTAAGCGCATAACTCAACAACGCCTGGACCAATTGGGCCAAATCTTTTTTTAAAATGTTCGTTGAAGTTCAAGGATGGTTTTTACGGCGAGAAAAATTAGAATTATTGCTGGAAAAACCCTAAAAATAGCCCTTTTCTTGAAACGGTTCCTCACCGAACGTTGCGATGTCGGAAACGTTCGGTGAGGCTCGGCAAATTACCGTTCCAAATAAATCGATCCACTCCCCCACCACCAACCAAAGTCGGATAGTGCGTTTACATGTTAAGTGCACTACCCACTCTTTAGTTGGCCACTGACGACTCAACGGTGCAGTACAATTTCATTGGAAGCGACGAAATTGGACTGAATTTGATGGAATTGAATCGTGTGTGTGCATGACCGGTTATGTTGGTATGGAAAATTATGATGACTGGATTTGAATGAAAAGAATAGAATACTTTTTATTAACAAAGAGATTAAGGATTTTTTATAACAAAGACATTTTTAAGGGCCGATAACTCGATCTTAAACCCGGCCCCCTACGGGGGCCTTAAGATCGGCCCTACGGGGCCTTAAGACCTTAATAAAAATAAAAAATAAAATAACAAAACTAAGGCGGAACGGAAAAAGAAGAAAAATGGAGAAAAAGAAGAAAAAAACAGTAAAAAAGAAGAAAATAGGAAAAAAAGAAGAAAAGGAAGAAGAAAAAATAAAAAATGAAGAAAATAGAGAAAAAGAAGAAAATAGCAGGAAAAAAGAAGAAAAAAGCAAAAAATAGAAAAAAAACAAGAAAATAGAAAACAAGAAGTAAAAAGAAGGAAAATAAAGAAAAATAAAGAAAAACGTAGGAAAAAAGAAGAAAAAAAGTATAAAAATAGAGAGAAAAAAGCGGTAAAAAAAGAGAATATAAAAAAAAAGAAGAAAAAAACAAGATAATTGAAAAAAATCGAAAAAAAAGAAGAAAAAAGCAGTAAAAAAAAACAAAAAAAACAAAAAAAAAGAAAAAGAAGAAAAAAATAATAAAAAAGAAAGGAAATGAAGAAAAA
The DNA here is from genome assembly GCA_947359425.1 of Lagria hirta. Taxonomy (NCBI): domain Eukaryota; kingdom Metazoa; phylum Arthropoda; class Insecta; order Coleoptera; family Tenebrionidae; genus Lagria; species Lagria hirta. The sequence goes on from OX375794.1 coordinate 34,224,633, forward strand.
CGACCGAAAAAAAAATGAAAAAAAGAAGGGGGAGGGGGAAGAGAAAAAAGGGAGGGGAAAGAAGAGGAAAGAGGGGGGAAAGAGGGTAAAGAAAAAAGTTCTAAAAACGGCCCCCGCAGGGGGCCGATAACTCGATCTTAAACCCGGCTCCCTAAGGGGGCCTTAAGATCGGCCCTACGGGGCCTTAAGACCTTAATAAAAATCAAAAATTAAATAACAAAATTAAGACGGAACGAAGTTCGCCGGGCCAGCTAGTACATTAATAAACTCTTAATTAAACTGGAAAAAATTCAATATTCTCTTGTGAAAACTGCTTTTTCTCACTTTTATGTTGCCACATTTTATTATTGCCTTACCATTCATTCTTTTATGCTCTTACTTTATTTTTGAGTTTAATTTTTTTTACATTGCCTTCTAGTTTTTGTTTTCTAACAAACTTTTCTCCCTCTTAGAGTAGACGCCTAAGATCACACTTTTATTTTTTCCACTACAGCTTTCTCAGTACTTTGCCAATGTCTTCAAAATCGTGCACATAAATGATACTAAGTGAGCAGCATTTTTCACACTTTTGATTGTCTAAAAGCACTGAGTTTATTTTTGACTTTTGGTAAACCATTTCAGTTTGACCAACATTTTTCTATCATGTTTGGCAGATATTTGATTAAGTACTTTTTTTTTAAATATTCTTACAGTTTTTTTTAGTAAACGCTATTAAACTCTCTTTTAATTTTTGATGGAAAGCTAGTTCCAGTCTTGAAGCAGTCTGTTATAAATTATCATCTTTATTATTTGTTTCTCGACACCAATTAACAGATTTTTTGTTTCTTGACTGCGACCTAACTTCTTAAATTTTTCAAACGTTGGAGACGCTTTTGAGATAGTATAAAGTGATGCCGCAAATACTATTGCTTTGTTGTTGCTTAAAAAGTTTGTAGGTTTGGTTCACTCTGCAGCACGATAACTTCGGGTTTTTATTTGCTAATTCTTCATATCTTTTCCGCTAAACAAACTGTGGTTCAGCCTTACTGTGCCCTGGACATCAAAAGTTTCCCATTTTGGTGCGAACTAAAGTAAGTTATCTCAAAAAATTGTTGTTGAAAAAAAATGCTTATGCTTACGAAGAAATGGCAAAAAATGCTCTCCACAAAGTTGAAATAAAGAAAAATCGTCTTACAGAAACAACTTGTTTATGTAAATTTTTTATGCGTAAATGTGTTACATGTAGCTATTCATGTAACAGTAATTCATTCAACTCGTTCTAGATGGTTGAACAACTATGATTAAAAAGAGATGAGTTGTAGTATGTAGATGGTTGATAATGATGTAGTCTGTTATTTTTGTAGTTATTGTAATTTCAAGATATATTTTTATAAGAGAAAGAATATAAAGTTCAAATTTTTGCAATAAGCAAAAATGCAATTTTATTATGATCAAAATGATCATAAACTAATGATAATTTTTTCTCAAAAAGTCAAACTAGTATACATACTTGCCAATACGACATAAGTTTTTTTTTCACAGCAGCTTAAAAAACATTTATATTTTTAATTATCAATAGAATCGTTCATTATTAAATTATGATCTAAATTATGGTATAAAATCATTAAAAATAAAACAAATTTATAAAAAGAATTTTGAGACACGGTAACTGTCATTTGTAAAAATACATATTTTTGTGCCAAATAAAATTCTATGCAGTAATTTTTTTAGAAGTTATGACGTCATCAAAATTTTTTTAAATAGAAACACTTCTTATTTTTTTTTGATTCTGAAAGCTTTTTCTAAGCGACAGTATAAAAATTTTGTTAAGTTTTATAAGGAAAGTTTTCAGAAAAAAACAAACTTGGAATACATAAATTTTATAACAAAAATCAATTTGAACAATCATGTGGGTATGTAAAACCAATAATTGTTTAAATTTTTTTTTGACATAAAAATATGTGTTTTTATAAACAAAGGTTTAACGTTTCCGAAGATATAAAAATATTTTTTTTTAATTTTGAATGAATTTATTCCAAATTTTTGACGTAGGTATATTGTATGCACCAAAACAACTCGAATTCTAGTTTACCGATTATGTGGTCAGTTTGTATACTATTTCTGTTTCAACTGTCGGGGTTTGTATATTATAAGCCCTGCTAAAAGATCGGTCTTGCTGAAATTCGGCAACTTCCGAATCAGGCTACATATCTAATGGAAGGTTGGCGGTTGACAGGCGGCGAAATGTTGTCACCGTCTGGTAGAACTCGAACAATCTCCGTCTAATTGGGGCCCGTCCCGATATAATATAGATTTATGTATAGTTTTGAACCAAAACTGGATTTGTCTTAGTGATTTGTGGGTCTGAATTCAGCCCAAGACATTTTGACTCCTACCAATTATTTATAAAACTGATGAAGACAAAGAGGAATCCGCAGGTGAAAAACTGGGTTTTCGCATTGTTTTTTGAGTGTCATATCTAGTGGTTATGACGATCTGCAACACGGACACGTGTGCTTTGGAGATGGTTCGACGGCGATATTCACCGAAAGGGCGCATAACTCTTCTCCACAATGGCACGAAAAACGCATGCCGACCAACTTGTTTTCATATCACCTTGTCGCATCCCCGCATGAATTATTTATTTTGCGCCCGGACAGACGAAGGAATGCTCCACCAAGTGTGAGAATGGACACCTCGGGGACGGCTACCAAACTCACTTGCACCCCGATCAAACCAAAAAAGCTCGTTAGCATCAAGAAAATCACACTCTGTAATAAACTGCTAAATTACATTGTCGCAATCGGCATAACACACATGTTTTAAACTTAATACTTTTCTTAAGTTACAAATATTTCTTCCCAAGCGATAAAGGCAATAATTATTGATAATTCATCTGGTAGACATAATACCACTAAGTAGTTTAGTAAATTTAATACAAAATATCACTTGTTGCACATTTGTTGGTTCTGCAAATGAAATTGAACCCGAGCATTTCTTACAAAATAATCAAAAACACTTGTTTCAATTAATATTACATTTAGAAAAGGTTTGTTTGGGGTCATGAGGTTATCCATATATTACGTAATGACCTAAGGGGGTAGTAAAAATAGCCTGTAAGACGTGAGGGTTAGGGAAGGTGGAAGGTGTAACACCAAAAATCGTAAATACCTAATGAAAAAAGTAAAAAGTGAAGCAATAGAATATCAAGTTGCATTTCTTCTTTCAATGTGCACTATTGTTGTAAATTTGTAACCTAGCAAAATCATTTACATACTTATTTAATGAGCTGCTTACTATTGATGGTGGGCTTCTTATTAGAATGTTGTCATTTTTGTGAAAAAATTTGCCAATGACGACAGTCGTCGATGTCAGTAGTATACCCGAAGTACAATATGCACCCAAGTTAAATTATTTTGTTAAAAATAAACCTAATTACTTCGATGCGATTCATAAATTATGTTTACAAATTAAAAAACTTTTAACAGCAACTTTGTAACAACTGTCTATCCTTATGTAATAAAATACGTAAACCTTCTACGGATTAAGAAACAGTATATTCTTAAGTATCATTTTATTTATAGTAGTACAGCTAAAAAAGCAAGCTTTTCAAATAATTATAACCTGATTGACCGATAATTTGTAAAGTTATCGGCGGTTGAAAAAAGTTTTAATTTCTGCTGATGGAAAAGTATAAATTTGCCATACGTACTTACTTAGCACAGATGCACTGTTTAATAGCTATTTATTATACAAATGCTTTATAAGGCAAATAAGACACGAAAGAAATGTTTAGCCACTAGTACAATACCTAGTTTCATTCAACGCCTCTCTCTGTAAGAGTTCTTAAAAAATCTTCAAAACCCAAAACTGTCATATCTACAAAGATAAGTAGTAGTCTATAATTTGGTTGCCATGTTATTGTTGACAACAAATTTAATGTTTGAGAAAAATTTGGCAAACTGTTTCGGCGCTTGTAACATTGTTGGAAATGAAAAGAAATAGTTTTCTTCCTGGAAAAATAGCGAAAGTTATTAAAGAAGTCACTTCAAGTCTTTTCCCAAAAAAATCCAGGGACGCTTATTACAAAGAATTGAGTGAGTTCATTAACTGGAAGCAGAAAAACAATGCTTGTGGAGAAGCAAAGTTGGGTTACTTCTTCAACGTCAAAAAAAATTTGCGATCTCTTCAATGTAGACAAAGTACAGCATGTTAAGATCAACATTAAAACTTTACAAAATACAGATATTTTACAATATGGCAAGTTAATCGCTTTTTTAAAGAACGAATCAAAAAATTACAAGTGCAAGAAATCAAAAGTTTTTGAAAGAGAGCTTATTCAACAGTTTCTAGCAGCAGCACCCAGTAAAAAATATTTGATGTTGACGGTAGGTCGATTTTGTTATTATTTTTGTTTATCTTTTAATATAAATGCTAACGTAAATCTCAACAAATCAAGAAAATCTGAGATTCCTGTTTCTTATAACTTTATGTATTGTATTTTTTGATGTTCAAAAAATTGTTCTATTTTCTGTAAACCGTTGAATTATAGAAAAACAGTTTTAATATTAATTTATGAAACCACTTGACTATGTGTTTTATAGACCCTGTAATTACAAAAACACAATTTTTACAACGTCATAATAGAGAAAGGCTGTATAAAAGTTTTAAACTCTTGCAATGAAAAAAAAATGTATGCTAATATGAGAGCTTAGATCCCACACACCGTCACTCATCTTCTAGTTGGTATGAAAAATTGTTTTTATCCTACACCAACTCAAAATAAAATTTTCTCGTCTCTCGACAGCCGTGAAAGTACATCATTTCCAGGCTAGCCGAGAAAAAGATGTACTTTCTCGTCTAGCCGAGAAAAAAAGATCTGATTTTCTCCGCCAGGAGTCGCTATTATAAGAAAAATTACTCTAAACTCTAAACGTCTCACTATTTATGAAGGGTGTTGAAAATTTAAATCACATTTACTGTTTATGAACATCAATCTTATTTTAAAAACTACTTTTGTGCAAGATAAATTGTGTAAATCACGACAGTAAAGTAATCTATAAATTTTTGACATCTGTCAAAGTTTGACATGTTGAATTGGCGATTGGCGGTCATAACCTCAAATCAATCTATATATATAAAAGAAAGTCTGTTAGTTACACCACTTATAACTCAAGAACGGCTTTACCGATATGGTTGAAAATTGGTGAGGTGGTAGCTTAGAGCCAGGAGACGGACAAAGGATACTTTTTATTCCAGAAACCACCCTCTAAAAGAAGGGTTAAATCAAAATTAGGATTGCGATGTCGGAAACGTTCGGTGAGGCTCGGCAAATTACCGTTCCAAATAAATCGATCCACTCCCCCACCACCAACCAAAGTTGGACCGTGCGTTTACATGTAAAGGGTCACAAACTTTGGGTGAAAGTTTGTATCGAAAATTATGATGACTGGATTTGAATGAAAAGAATAGAATACTTTTTATTAACAAAGAGATAAAAAGAGGTGGGATAGGAACAAAAAATGACAAGTACCAATATATGTATGATTTTCAAAAATTTTGGATTGTTTATTTTAAAAATAATATCTATGTTTAAATCCGAAATTTTAGAAGTAAAATATTATCATTCCTTGATAGGGCGGAAAGAGGGCAAAATGTCTAAAGATTGATGTCGTTTTCATAATTTTTCCCATAAATTGCCTAAGTTCTCAAAAAAAAATAAATAGGTATGTTTCCTGCTTTCTAAAAAATTACTCTTAGGAGGATGAAAAGAGAGTGTTCTAGGGATAAAAATGTAAGAAAACGATATGGGTATTTTCGAGGAATTTCAGGTCGTTGATTTTGAAAATGATATTTAAGTTAAAGAGGGTTGTAAAATGAATGTGATAAAGGTAATAAATGTGAATAATTAATTTGGGTATCATTTTTATAGTTTTTGGGGTCGTTTATTTTAAAAATCTATATCTATTTATGACCGATTTGGCTGAAAATTGGTGGAGTGGTTGTTTAGAACCAGTAGCCTAACAAAGAATATTTTTTATCCCATTCCGTGTGACGTGACATACAATATAAAACGTAAACGCATCTGACATATAATAACAAAACAAATGACAAAAAAAATAAAAATAAAAAATAAAATAACAAAACTAAGGCGGAACAAAGTTCGCCGGGCCAGCTAGTTTTAAGATAATGCTCGATTATAAGGTAATTTGTGTAGGATAAAAAATAATGTGTAAACCACGGCCGCAAAGTGATTTTCCAGGCCGAGAGAAGATATGGACAAGCGAGCCTGGCCACTTCTCTTGACCCTAATACCACTTTGCCGCCTAGGTTTACAATATACTATTTTACCAACCACTTTTTATAGTTAGAAAATGTAGATGTTCAATTTTCTAAGATGTTCTTGCACTACAAAGGAATAAAGAAAATCATTATGATATTTTATTATAGAAAAATAGAAGTTAAAGTTTGATTAAATCAAAATTTAGAATTAGATCTTTTAAAAACTTTTAAAAACTTTTGAAAACTCAACATGTAAAAATTCGAATGAGTTGTCTTCGGCAATTTGAACAGGCATCTCTAAATAAAAATATTATTTTCTATTATTAATTAATTAATTATATTTAAGACCTGAAAGAACACAGTAGCGCATTTAGCGGTGACGCTCGTCTTAAGTCGCTTTTAGTTTCATTACTCTCTCACCCGCTCTCAGCTTTTTATTTTGTTTCCGTTGTTATCTTTTACACACTCGCAATCGGTTTCTTTTTTATTTATATCTTTTCTATAATATGCTACAAGTTTTCTTTTTTCTATCTCACGCGCTTCATACATCACTTTTACAGCATTTTTAATGTTTCTTCATAATCTTTTTTTTTAATTTATTTTTCTGGAAATCGTCTTGGAAACAACATTTTCGTGCTTATTTAGGCGCAGGAAAATTGAGTTTTCCGGACTAGTACTGTAAAAACTTTACAAGACGCAAAATAAAAAAGATACTCTAGTAACTATAGTTGCCAACAAAATTGACAAACTTGATATTTGTGGAATTTGGAAAAAAAATTCTAAAATTTGAAAATTTCGTCTTCTTTTACGATTTCCGGAAAAATTTAATACAAAACACGTCAGTAAAATCTCTTACTTGACTCGAAGCTTTAAAATACTCGGCACAAAGTGCCTCGTATTTCAATTTAGCTCCTCTTCAGTAATGTGAAATTTTCTTGACTTTTATGTAAATAACTATTAAATTTTTATTTTTGTAATTTTATTTCACACAATAATCTAATTATTTTCTTTTGTTTCATATTTTTTATACTTTGTTTTTTGACTCGAAGCTTTAAAATACTCGGCACAAAGTGCTTCGTATTTCAATTTAGCTCCTCTTCAGTAATGTGAAATTTTCTTGACTTTTATGTAAATAACTATTAAATTTTTATTTTTGTAATTTTATTTCACACAATAATCTAATTTTTTTCTTTTGTTTCATATTTTTTATAGTTTGTTTTTTTTTTGCTTTTTTATTTTTATACTTAAACCCATATAGTGTGATTCTATTTTGTGTTGGTTCTCAAACGCAAGCCGCAGCACTTTGCTTTATGTTCTCTAATTTACAGCCTTGTAATTTAGCTCTCATTTTATTTTAACTTGTCTGTACATTTATGTTTATTTTTCATATTTTTTTATAGTTGTATCTTTTACTTTATGCCATTTTTTTCTATTCTCTAATTTGTTTTTTCAACATAATTGTCTCATATCAACTATTTTTTTTTTTATTATTGGTAAATTAATTTCTGTATAAAATGTACTATTTAACAATGACATTTTTGTCAAACTGACAAATGATAAGATATATTCCATATATTCTGTCGTTAATTTGTCTTACCGAAAAACATTTCAGCTTTTCTTTTATCACAGAAATTTCTCTTCAACTCAAAGTTATGCAATTTGGTAAATTTACTTAAAAAACTGACATTAGATAAAATCGCCTCATCTTTAGTGTCGCAATTTTATCATACCAGTTTTTCTCGTAAAATTAGTAATTGGCAAAGCTGTTTCGTTGCTAAGAAAAAGTTATCCGATAAAAAAAACTTTTGTGTTTTTACTGTTGAAAAATGTTCAATTGTGAAATATTCTTTTATTTTATTTACACTAGTTTTTACTTTAATTCAATACACAAATTACACTTTTACTATAAAATGTCTCTATTATCTATCTCTCTTCATGTGACATTATCTGTTTTTTTTTCTATTTGGTTTTTTCTCTTCACCTACTTATTCTTTCGCTTTTGCTATTTTTTGTTTGTTTACATATTTATTTTTTGCATGTTGTATTTGCTATATATGTCGTTAGTGGCATCTATTAGAGGTTTTTTACATCTAAGTCGAGAAACTATGTTTCTATATACAAATGCTAGACATCTGTCACTTCTAATGACAGATATTGATTTTGACAAAAAACAGTTTTCGAGACAAAGATATATTGCTAATCGTAGTCATAGTTTTGGGTTTTATATATGAGTTTCTTGAATTATTATTACGCTAAAAATTGAAATGTTTTTTTCAGATATTTACACTTATCTTGGCACCGGTGAAAAACTGTTAGAAGGAATAAAAACTTTAAAAGCAAAACACGTTATTGTAGGTATTGGTTTCAATGTTATTACCGTTTTATGGTATAATTGTGTGAATAAATTTGCATTGGTCTTATTATTTTACTAGTTGGTAGTTGACCAAAGAAGATAGATTACATTGTAAATTATTAAAATATATTTGAGACAAAAAGCACTAACGTGATAACTATTAGCAAGCAACTTTTTATTTCAATTTGTATCTATTAATATTGATATCTATCTTTTAGAGCATCCTATATGTATTAAAAAATGTAGAAACTTTGTTTTACAAAAAACTTTTTAATGCCAAGGTAGGCTCCAATAGAGGTCGCTTGATTTGCCACATTAATAAGATTACTCAATTAACACACTACGTGCCATTAGAAAATGACACTTTCATGCTTAGATTTGCCGTTAACAAAGGATGAAAAATACAAATGTCGTAAGTGAGACAAAGAGGTCACTAGCTTTAGAGAATTTTGTTTGCCAAAATGTCAGCAGTGATTCAACGTCAAAAAAGTTAGGGATATGCCACGTATATATGTCTGATACTTTTTGACAGACATTACATAGTCAGATAGCAGTGACTGACGTCAGTAATCTGACGCTAGGTTTCTTTCCAAACACGTTTGACACTTTTATAATTTTTTTCTATCACTGATACTTTAACTTTTTATAAACGTAATTTTTTTTTGTCACCAGATTAGAGTTACGCTACGACAAAGAAAGACATAAAAATTAATAATGGCGCTACCTGAATACGTAGTGTTTTAGTGACTTTAAACATTAAGAAACTCTTTCATTGATCACTAACTCTTTGAACTGTGTTGGTAAATTAAGTAATTAAATTAATTCCTTGAAATACAAACTAATTGTTACATACTTGTTTTTTAGGCAATGGTAATAACTTTTAGCATAAATTGTTTTACTAAGCCAAATCTGAATATTTCTTCTTCTGCACTATTTGTAAGGTCTAGTTCCTGCGTTAGTTAATATGATAATTATTGAAAACTTTAAAGATTTTAGTTTTTTTGACAAATTTATTTTTTATGTAAATTATTTATTTTATAAAAGTAATAAATAAAGCACAACAGAGTTTATTTAAACAGTGCTTGTGTTAAAACTCACTGACCTATAATTTTTCAAATACATTTTTTTACGGTATGTGAATCATGAAAACTAATAAATATCTTGTCAAAAATAATGTTTAACTGGTTTTACCATAGTAGGTGTATTATATTTATCACAAATACTTTTTAATTTTTCTCTGAAGACTAAAATTTTTAAGACAAACATCTAAAACTGCATCTGTTGTGGTATCTGTAGTTCTTTATCAGTTACCATAGTCATCATGCGGAGATAATATAAAACAAGTTTATTCATCTCCTGATGATGACTACATGATACTCGAAATACCTCTCAAGATCAAATAAAAAACGGTTTGAAAAGTGCTAAGACTGTAGTTTATGGTACTTCTTGCTAACCATCTCAATTTTTTCACGTATGTTGGGTAAGAATAGAATTAGACGAAAAAGTTTTCAAATGACATAGGTATTTCTTAGATGTAGCGATGTTTGCAATTAGTAAATCATAAAACATTCGCTTGTTGTTCAAAATCAATTAACGTTCAACTCTAAAGCTATTGGATAATGACTTATTTAATATTATTATTCTATGCAATAATAGAAACTTTTTCTCCAATAATTGCAAATAAATATCAGAAATCTGCAGTTATTAGTCATTAAACCATCATAAAATTGCGTAAAATTCATTACTGTTTAAGTGTAAAAAATAAGCAACCTTTTACGTAACAATTAAATAAATTCAAGATGAACTCTTATAATCGATAAGTGAGTCATTGTACGCAATCACTTATCGGAACAGTTGCTACAGTAAGATTATGTCACCATAAACTTATATTTCAACAAAATAACTGAGCTAAAACATTTAAATTTTTGACACTACATTTTAGAAACAAAAACGAATCATTAGTGGTATTTAGTAAAACATTTTCAATTAATTACTGTCAGATAATCAACCACTGGTACAGTATAATCAGACAACGATTTTATTGTTAGTTAATTCATTTATTTTTTGAGTTATTAGTCTAATGAATAAATTAATTAATTTTGTAATGTTTGCAACATTAATGTTAAATAATGGTAAAATTTCGTTATTTAACAGTTTGATACTTTAACCATTAATATTGACTGAGTTAGAAATCTCAATAATTAAATCTTATTGATATGAAAACCTAAAAAGAGTCTGGTTCACCTTTTAATTTCATAAAAATTTGATCAGGTAGTAAAGTCTTTTTCTACTAATCAAGATTCAAATGAAATCTGAGTTTTAATATTATAGAATAGCATTCAGTGTATTAAGAGGCAAAATGATAGGAATTGTCGCATGATCAAGAGCGTTGTCGTGTGCCAACTTCTGAAAATCGGCAATACATTTACCGCTCGCATCACACACAAGATTTTTTCTACATATGCATAACTTAACAATTAAAAACGTTACATTTTTATCAAATCTTTGTTTATAAAATTATAAATCTAAAATAGGCGTGTTCAATTAAATTTTGTTTAAAGTGCATATAGTTTGCCACGCTGACACGCGATTGATATAATTAATTTTTCTACTTTACCATTTCTTTGTTATGTCTTGTGTATCTTAAGTTAATATTTATTTTGTATTCATTGTATTACTGTCATAACATAATAAATTAGGTTCAGCTAACCTGTAACACCACATTCATTGACTGTTAGGCGGTACGAAGTCCGCCGGGTCAGCTAAAGATTGTAATATTTTAATATAATAATATTTCACTTTATTGTCTTTTAAAATTGCAATAAATTTTCTAGACAAAGCATAAAAAAAACATAAATTTACAAACATGTATAAACATAGAGTCAAACACAAAATACAAAACAAAAATAAATATATATATATATATATATATATATATATATAGCGCTTTCATACAAAGCTGAGCCTATACTATGTTCTCGAGCGGTACATCCTGATCCACTTTTGCAAACCTGAGCCATATATATGGCTCAGGTTTGCAGACCCTTACAGAACGATCAGATATCATTTCTGGAGCGTCTACAACAAGTTTTAAAATGGGTCAGCTTTGATAGAAACCTCAGTTTTTAGTTCCAGCAAATTCCGCTTCAACAGTTGGTGGCGCTGCTATCGACCTGACTGTATATGTTTTGTATACAAAATACAGTCGTTTCGTCATAAACTGAGCCTTTTGTACTTCTCTTATATAATTTGGTATGTTTTGTGTTAGTAATGAATAGCAAATTAATATTGCGACATTTTTGCTAGTACCTCTCTCATCTATTGATCTTGCATCTCGTTACTCGTTTAATTAAAAAATATTTTTTTACAATCAAACCTTACTCAATATAAATATATTTATTCTAAATCAATATTATTATTATTATAATAAATAATAATAATAATAAAAATATTCATAGTTTATACAGTGTGATGATTAAGTTTGGAACAAAATTCATAAGCTAAAAAAAAAAAAACACTCGATTACTCGACAATTGTTTTTAAGCAATAAAGTCATGATCAATTTTTTTAAATAACAATCTCAATTTTTTTTATTTTTATCTGTTTTGCCTTAGAGACCTTTTGACTTCTTGAATAATAATGTAAAAAATTGAAATCTTACATAACAATTATTCTGAGAAAATAACACTAAACATATCAATAGATATAAGCCCGACATATTTTAGCGTAATGTACAAAGTGTTCACACTCGTGTCGGTCAAAGCCAAATGGTTGGTGGCAAATAGTTCAAATATTTGCATTAAATCTTGTTTTTTGTTTTGTTTTTTTGTTTTATTGTTATTTTTACTGTTTAAGATTTTAATTTTTAAAGCTAGTATGCTTTTTTGTCAAAAGAATTGTCATGTAACGTATCAATATCGAAACAGATAATAAAATGGGTTTTTCATTTAAAAAAATTGATAATGACGTCATCGCTCATAAACAATTGACGTCATAAATAAAAATTTTCCGTTATAACTTTTCAAAGTGTTTTTTTTAAAACAACATACAAAGCAGCTATTTTTGTTCCAAACTTTATCATCACACTGTATACCTAAATTATATATTTACCTACTATGCTTTTTTACAAAAAAGCATAGTAGGTAAATATATAGCATTGAGCGCAATAAGCATTGCGTTCAACTAAACGCAACACTGACCTAATCTAACCTGACCTAAAGACATTTGGTTTTTTTTATTTTTACTGATAATTTTTATTATGATTTTTAATATTGATATTGCTAATGTGTTGTCGGACAAGGTTTAGATTTGATTGATTAATTGCTAATTAATTAATTACAATAAATAAATTAGCGACGTAGTAATTAATCAGTCGCCTGTCTGTGTTAAGGAGCATATCTCCCGTGTTTCTTCCCTTAGGGGGTTATCACTACCTTTTATGAGATTAGAGACGTCAATATCAATTGTTTAGAGCACTTTAAAAAATTTGATAAAAAGTCTCGACTCGCCTCGCCGTTCACATTTCCAACTCGCATCAACTGGCTGGGTACTCGATCAGACTCTCGAACTGTTACACGTCACGTCACTGATTTTTATCTAAACAATCTTGATTGTTTATTGTTAACTTTAATTTGTAATTTATTTAATTTAGTCTCTGTTAAAATTTGTTATGAAAATTACGTTTAAATAGTAAATGACCCATTGTGATCAGTGTGACTCTGATAAAATTATTTATTCTAGACGAAATAAAATTTTTTTTATGATAATTTTAGAACTTTTAATTAAAAGTTGAAATAGTTTTATATTTAATATAAGACAAAGCATTATTATTATCAAAATAAAAAGTTAATAAAATTAAAAATTTTGTTTTGAAAGTAAAACAAAACGCGTTTGCTAGAGCAAAGTAAAATATTATTATTATTCAATAATTGAAAATTTGTTTCACTTTTATTTTTGATTTTATATTTTTGATTTAGATTTTAAATAATACAAGTGTAACGGTATCATTAATAAATTGTTGGTACTTGTCTGATTTTTTTAAACATCTGGATTATATGATCGTAAAGCATTTCAAACCTTTGGAAAACTTTTTCAAGGAACGGAGCTGCATCCTTATTTTTATACCTGGAACATTTTTCGTTGGCAAAACCGACGATCTCATTTTTAAAGGAATGACTTTAAAGGGGAAGAGCGATGAAGATACAATGCATCAAAAACACTTGCAGCTTGAGCTTGACCAAGTGTTACAAAACACGTAGTCGACTTTAATATTATAAAATTGTGCAGTAATAACAATATGATTTTATAAAGTTTTTAGTTTTTATTTTTAAACAATGTTTTCACATTAATATTTTTTAAACATAGCTAGTAAATTCTATAAACCCCGCATTTGTTTATATTTTGTCAGATTTTACAAAATCAGTAATTAACAACTTTACAAAAACCATGAGAATATTGTAATTCAAAGATTTTTCCAACAATATGTAAGGTTCGTTATTTTTATTGTATCAGCATCAAATTATATAGTCATGTGTTTAAATATATAGTAATTATTAATAAATTCACATGTTAGATTTTTGATTACCCATTCAAAAAGACTTAACCAATAACGTAACAAATTATTTTAAACCAATTTTAAATTAATTTGTTAAAATGTTTTGCTTTTAGATATTTAACTGCAATTAATTGATTAAAAATAGCATTTCAGGTGAGGTTACAGAAAGTAAATTAAACTAAAATAGTTAATTAAACAATAAAAGTCAAAATTAAAATGTTTTATTTTCTGCTCACGCAAATTCAACCAATCAGGTAAAGAATTAACTTTAGTTTTGAACAAATAATCAATTCTACTACGATCTATAAACCAACTATTTCTTTGTTAAAAAATAAATAAGTTTTTTCTAATTAAATAAAAGTGCTTTTGTAATAATAAAAATTACAAATTTGCATTTACGGGATTTTATGAGAGAGATTTCCCAGTTTTAACGGTAATTAAATTGAGTATTAAAATCTATAAGAAACACTTTAATGTGATATAATTATTGTTAAAAAATGTTATGAGCCATTGTATTGTTCATACTTTTAATAAACAATTTTTTTTTAGAACTGTTTATATTGATAGAAATGAATTTATCAATAATTTATATAGAGAAAATCTTATTATTTTGACAAATTGTTAAAAATATGGTTGGTTTACTGTGTAGAAATTCACTCTCAGACGGTTAACTTCAATTAATAAAATTAAGACAATAGATTAATTTATCAAATTTGTAATCGAATTTATCTAAGGTTGGTGATTTGTGCAACGGAAAAAGATGCTTTTGAAAAATATTAGTCACAAATCTGTTACTACCCTTATAGGAGGTTGTCACTACCTTATATAAGATGAGTGACGTCAATTTTATTTGTTTATAGTGTAGTGGTGGGCTTAATAGTTCTTTTTGAGGAACTAGTTCGTGTTTTAGGGAATCGTTCGTAAAGAACTAGATTGCGGATTGAGTAGATGAGAATGATGAGATTTGAGATAGAGATTTGAGATGCCAAATGAATCGTTTATAATTTAAGAGACACGAGAGTTACGACCACGAGACCGAGATCGTCTTTAACTTTAACTCTTTAATCAAGGACGGATACCTTTCTCCATAATGATTTAACTTTGTTATTAGCATTATTACATTATTATTATTCAAATTATTAATAAATAGCTTATCATACGTCATACTTTATACCTGACCTATATAATTTAACTAAGTATAAACAAAGACACCAATTTATAGCGCTTTTATTAAATCAGATAGATTAATAATTTAATCACTGTAAAATTCATAACTTGAATTAGGCCAAAATAGTCAAAAAGAAAATATACAAGCAAAATTTTTGACTTGCATTACTGTAGCAGACATTCAGCCAGATATTAGTGATATTACCGACATTAGACAATAGAAATATTAGAAATTACTCAATTAGACAAAAAAGGTGGGAATTTCCAAGAGACAGGATAAAATCGTGCTGGACGCCATGCACGCGTGCCGGTTTAGGCCCAGGCCAGAGCCAGACAAAGGCATGTTGGTTTATGGTTTTATTATTTTCTTGCTGCAAGGGTGCAAGGGATAAAGAAGAAAACCACTGTACCGGACCGGACCCACGCCGGGTTCATGAAAGAAATAGAAGAATAGAACAAAAAAATAATGCAAAATGATAGAAACGACTGGAAAGTGCGTTTGCGTTACAACAAAATCATATTTTTTTTTAATATAATTTTTTCATTAATTTTTAACTCAGTCAAATATTTAAAAAGCACAGAATTTATGCAGCACTAGCTGCTGATATAAAAAGTATTTTTTTTTATTAGCATGATGCTATTAATGCTATTATATCTACAAGATCTTTTAAAATAATTTATTCTAAAGTCTCAAATTAGTGATTTTGCACATAAGCATCACCCATAGCATTGGCTATCGTTGTCTAAGGTCTTTAGCTTTTACATATAAATTAGTAATGTTTGAAATTGTTCAAATTAATAAATATTATTATTATGACCAAAATATTAGGGAAATTTTGGAAATTTCATATTTATTATTATCTACTTTACAACACTTGAGTGCATAGCTTTTTCGAAAAAAATGTGTTTTTGCAACAATAAGTACCATAAATTTGGTTCAGAAATTTAACATAGGACTTTACACCTTGGAAATCCCAACCCCTACAGCTGGGGAAAATATTGTTTTAGCTTTTATAATCTTAGCACAAAAAATTTTAAAAAAAGTCTCGACCACAGGTCTCGACTCGCCTCGCCGTTCACATTTCCAACTCGCACGAACCGGCTGGGTACTCGATCAGACTCTCGAACTGTTACACGTCGCGTAACTGATGTTTATCGAAACAATCTGAATTGTTTATTGTTAACTTTAGTTCGTAATTTATTCAATTTATTCTTTGTTAAAAATTTGTAATGAAAATTACGGATAAATGATAAATGGCGCACTGCGATCAGTGTGACTCTGATTAAATTATTATTTGTAGGCGAAATAAAATTTTTTTTTATGATAATTTCAGAACTTAATTAAACGTTGAAATAGTTTTATGTGTAGAAGACGAAGCATTATTATTATTATCAAAATAAAAAGTGAATAAAATTAAAAATTTTGGTTTGAAAGTAAAACAAAAAGCGTTTGCTAGAGCAAAGTAAATTATTGTTATTATTTAATAATTGAAAACTTGTTTCACCTATATTTTTCATTTTTTGTTTTTGATTTGGTTTTTAAATAAGACAAATGTCTTATTTAAAATGTTTAAAAGATTTTTTTAAACATTTGGATATAATATGATCGTAAAGAATTTGAAACTTTTGCAAAACTTTTTCAAGGAACGGAGCTGCATCCTCATTTATACCTGAAACCTAACCATTTTTACCAGAATTAGAACCGAAATTAAGGTTTCTTCAAGCATTTAAGTAACGAACGCGCATTTAGCTTGAACATTTTTGTATAAGCTGCGCTGCAAGTTCAAAATATTGATAGTGGGTAATTGCTTTATTTACTTTTCTTATGATTTTAATAATTATACTAAAAACTAGCACAAAAAAACAGACCATAAAAAGATTTTTTTATTAAAAATCACAATACGTGGAGGTATGAAAATTCATAATTGATCAAACTATAATTAAATTTTAGTGTGTATAAGTAAAGTAAGTGAAGCAAATTGTGTAATAGTTGAATAAATTAACACAAGAATTGATATTTTACTTTTTTTGACATTGTAACCCTTTCTTTTGATAAGGGCTCATATGACCTCTAAAGGCTTGATTCGTACTAGCTCAGCTTTGGTCGTGGATCTTCAGATGTAAAATAAATTGGCAAGAGTGACCTTACTTGAGTTTTGAGCGCCACTTGTTATCTAAATTTTGCCTATAGGTTGACAACGACCTATTTATTGGCTAGCAAAAAAAAAAGGCTCAACCAGTAAGATTTTGGAATATATACACAGCCAACAATGAACGATATTTAATAAATCATAATTAATTAAATGAACTGGAATTCTAATTACAAATATCTTACATAAAAATTAAATAATTATACCTCCATTACTGAAATATTTACAACAAATAAAAAAATTAAAAAAATTTCTCAATTATAATAACTCAATTTATAAAAAAAAAAAAAAATCTTAAAAACAAATTAAAAATTCACAAATTTCAGAAAAAGTACCATGGCGGCGTCGGCCATTTTCCAAACAACGTCTTCAAAACATGAATTTTGACACTCGAGCTATATAATTTTGATAGTCGATAAAGAAATTAAACCCCAAAATAAAGCGGTAATAGAACAAGTCTTCTACCGAAAAAAACGCTTATCGTCTAGTTTTAATTTGTCCCCCTCTAATTAGAGATACGTAGTTATTTTTTCTTATTTTGGTTGGCAGCACCTAATTTTAGACTTGACATTTTTGAGGCGGGGATTGAAGTCAAAAGTCGTCAAAAATAAACAAATTGTTGCGAACAAACATATTATTTTTAAATTTATTTCTGTCAATGATGAAATTTCAATAAAAAAAATTTTGATCATTAGCATCATTGATATTTTGTGAGCAATTGCTCATAAAAAAATATGATAATTAGGCATTAAATGTTAATCTTATTAAATTAATCTACATTCAATCATATTTTGAAAATTACCTTTTCAGATACCGTTGTTAAATTGACATAATCAAAGTTGCTGTTGCTACAACAGCAACATTTTCTAGCCTCCTAGATAAAAAATCTCAATATTTTAAAATTTGTAAGAATGAATGTAATCTTAGAATAAAATATAGGCCAATGGTGTACAATACAATAGGAAATGTATCTACACCTCACTCAAACATTGGATTTAATTCTTCAACTCTTAACACTTGTTGGGAATTTCAGCTCTGACACATATGACCTGACCTGACACAAATCAGCACGTACACAATTTGCACCTGTTAATAATTATTATTTGTATAGAACACAAATATATTCAATTTTTGCAATGTTATCAAGAGTTTTTTGTAAATCTTATCAACAAAATTATTATAAACACATTTGGTTAGGTTTTGGAACAAGAAAACCACCGATGGATAATAAAACTCACTTCCTATTTGCAAACATATAAGAATCCTTTTCTACGCATGTATGCTAAAAACTTCATAAAGTAATTTTTAATTTGAGTCTAAAGAAGTTATTGGTCAATAAAACCAAAATAAATCTTTTTTAATTCTTAGAGCAAAATTTCTGAATTCAAAAACAATAAATTTACCGAAAAAAATAAAAATTACTAAAACAAAACAAATTTTTCCATAGAAAAAAAAATTTTCAATAATATAATCTTTTTAAAGTTTTCAATTGCTTCTAAATTTTATGGGATCAGAATTGTATGATTTTCCTGCTATTAATATACTGGCTCATAATAGTATGAAAACTAAGAAAAAAAGAATATACATACTCGTAAATGGATCAGAATGGTCAAAACAGAATGGGTCAGAATTGTATGAAAAAATTCGTATAAAATTCAAAAAATAAATTTTTTTAAAATTAACATTTTACATGTATATATAAAAAAAATAAAATAAACAATTTAATAGTAGTCAATATTCACCAAGTTAAATGCTGTAATGTTTGATTTAAAGGATGGATCAGAATGGTATGAAACTTCAAATGGCTCAGGTTGGGTATAAGGATGTATATATATATATATATATATATATACACGTGTATACATACTTCATATACCTATATAAAAACTTTACTTAGTCATAAATAACAATTTCATTATTAATTTAATAATAAATAAAAAGAATATATATAGAAATAAAAAATAACGCAAGTTTGTGCAATGCCCAGATCTGCCTACATCAATCTTTGTTATTTTAGATAAAAGTCAGATACAGAACAAAACAGTTTGTCAAGTAGATACATTTTAACTGATTTTCGAAACATGGAATATGATAGTTGTGATTTCAGCTGAGAGGGAAGATGATTATATAACTTATTTGCATTATAAATAATTGATGATTGTATACATCTGTTCCAGTAAATTGATGAATTTCATCAACCCTAAACAATTTCTTATATATTTATAAATTTCAAAAATTTATAATAAAATTAAGATTTAAAAAACTAGCTGGAGGCATTTTGTGAGCCAAAGGACTCACAAAAACGCTTATTACCAAACTAAACAATAAAAATATATTGACCATTTTCAAAATTATTACAGAAAACATTAGACACTCTTATTATAATTGTTATAAAAAAGCGTTGATTGTGTTAAAAAAATAAGTATAAAAAGTTAAATAAATATAGGTCGTTTATGACCTACCTTAATGCGGATGCGTGATTAGATTAAATTAGAACACGTTTTTACGGCATTCTGCTTGTTTCTAAAAGTGTGATATTTTTAAACCAGAAGTTTTCTAAATTGTATGTGTTTAATTTTGTATCTCTAACATTTGTAAAAATAAAATTAATTGATTTATACCTTGTTTTTTAAGGATCTTTTTAAGAATGTGAAGAGTGTAGACATGTTACTGTGATACAGCAGAATTCTTTGAAAACAGCTTTTCAACTATGAATTATTAAGAGCACAACGTCATGTAATTAAAAATAAATATTTTGATGTATTTATGAGCTAAGTTATTTTAAAACCTTCGTGATTATACAATTTAGTTTAATTAATTATATTTAATTTTAGTAAAATTATTATAACACCTTTTTCAAATTGTTTATTAGTCTAGCCAAAAGTCAAGCAGGTGATTGTTATTTTCCAAAAAAAAAAAGTTTGAAAATGTCTCTGCCTAAATTAATTCAATGCTAGTTTAGCTCATTATTTTTAATGAGAAAATTATTTTTATTATTTATAAAATCTATTTATATATCAATAGATATACAAATAATTGAGTAGGCGGGGCAACGTTATTTCCTATTCCGGTAAATATTCAGCCAATGAAAACCTAAAACACTTTTGAACTTACTAAATAACCAACACTTGTTTCTCTTTATTCTTCTTCTTTTATAAACACGATCCTTGAAATTAGCACAAACATTTATATTTTGCTTTCATCTGCAAAACTGCAAATTAACTTTTTTTATATTAACACAAAGATTATAGTTGATTTTGACTAATTCATAAATTATTTAGATTAACTCTTGCTATGGAATTTTGAACGTATGCTCATTTTTTCGTTTGTTCATATGCCGAAACGTACGATATTATTAGACAAGCTTTGAAGTTTGACATTTTTTGGCAATCTAACTGTCAAAAACAATAAAAATTTGCCAAGCTAAATTACACTGTCGATCTAAATTATTAATAAACGCTGGTTAAAATCAAGATGTTTAAGCAAATTTAAAAAGAGTGTTTAAAAGCAAGAACCTTTAGACGTTAAATTTGTAAGAAGTACATAGCTATAAGCTATAATCGCCGCGCAAACACTTGGTAAATAATGTACAAGTTATTTATTTTATTAATGATAATAATATGGAAAATATAAATTTTACTAACTCCAAATTCCTATAAAAATTGTATAGTAGAGAATTATTCCCGTTTACGAATGCACTGTGGATTACGTAAACGCTATTTATTTATTAAATATATAAAAAAATATTAAATAGTTCAAAATAAAAACGGTTCAGATGAACATAAAAAAATATATAAAATATGTTTATTAAAATATATGAATATTTTTTCAAAAGATATTCAAGTAAGTCGCGTTTTAAAAAATTCCGATAACGTTTATCGTTTTTTTTTCGTCAAGTAGTAACAGTTTGTTTGTTACGCTCTGTCACAAGATGACGCCTTACGGAGACCATAAAGCTTAGAAAACTTTATTAAGAAAGGTTCTGTTGCGGATTATTAGTTATTTAACAAACAATATCAGTTCACAATATAGCTCACGCTGTAATAGTCGTAATAACAGTAATACTACTCGATAGGTATTTTACTGCGTGAGCGCAGCAGATTGTTAATCGCCGTTACTGAGCAAGTTGGTTTCAAAATTTTTTCCGCAATCAGCAAAACTAGCAATTATTTAATCAAAATTCAAACTTGCATAAGATAAAATTGTATTAGGTGCAAGTTTTTGAACTTTTATTTGTTAGTATTAGGATTGACAATGCTACATTCCAACTATATTATTAATTGAACAATCTATTAAAAGAAGACTAGACCTGACTTAACCTGACCTGATTTAGCCTGACCTGACCTGACTTAACCTGACCTGACCTGGCCTGACCTGACTTAACCTGAGCTGACCTGACTGGCTGAAGTTTGAAGAAAAAGCAACATTTTGCAAGAGATATATTGTTGCCATGTAAGTAAGCACTTTCTGTAACGTCTGGTGGTGTCCGTGTTGTTGGGGTTCTGGCATTATCATTATTCATGTCAATTTCTATTATTACAATAATAAATGAATTAATCAATATTACCAGAATTGAGAAATCCACACTAATTTTTTAAGTATTTGTTGTTGCTAGACGGGGAGGATGAACTGGTTGCTAGGTTATGTTTTTGTCGGTATAGTAAGCATTCATGATAAAATTTGAAACTTACAAATTAAAAAAAAACAAAATCTAATCTTTTATAGTTAGCATATTTTAATTTTTTCATACAAATTGATGATATTTACATATAAATTAATTAGATACAAAACATTATAATTATGAGTATAATCAAAATAAAATGACATTTTAGTTAACTAAAAATAACATTTTTCATCAGTAAAGTGCTAAAAATGACATTACTGCTTTGTTTTTGAAAAGAAATCAAGCAGTAATAGAAACTTTAAGGTTTGATCGCCGGAAAAATTATTTATAAGGTAATTTAAGCGACTTTTATTGTGCATTTTTTTTTGCAAAAAATTCTCGGCAGCTTGTATTAAATAATATTTATTATAAGACACTTGTCTAACAACCTAGAAAAGCCAACTAACTGCTCTGTGAAGAAGCAGAAGAATTCAGAAGAATTGTAAAGACCGAATAATAATAGTATTTGTTATCCCGGACTCCACGAATAATAAATATTTTAATTGGCTTGCAAACTAAAAAGAAGCATTATTTCTAAAAAACCTATTTTTAATTTAACTCAAATTTTCTTTAATTATTTTTAAATGAAAAAATAAAAAATATAAACAGTATTAAATACCGATTTACATTTTCATTACAAATGACATAATAATATTTAAATTTTTTTTTAATTATTGCCAATATCTTGTAGACGGACTTTATGATTATTTATTGCAATTAAATCATATAAATTAAAAACCCGAATAAAAGAGCTGCTTGTTACTTAAAAAATGATAGTACTAAGTGATTATTACTTCTATTTTTTTTTTATTTTTATGAAACACTAAAGAGTATACACTATTTTGACTTATAATAAAAACATTTTTTTTCAGCAGACTTTGAAAGGTTAATGTTTAAGTTAAGTTTTACTGTGTCAAAAAAACGTAAGTTTAAACAAAAAAAAATGCTTTTTTGCTTAAGCAGAAAAGGTGAGTTAGCGGTCAAATTCAATTAACGCAATTTTTAACAAAAATTCATGTTTTAAATATATAATTAAAAAATATAAAACTGTCAATATACACTAATTTTAATTTGGTTGGAAGCAAACTGTGGGCGGTTTTTTTGCTGCCTCTAGAACGTCTACTGACATCCAAACCTTTTTTTTATAATTGGTCGTCATCTCCGACCTCAAACTAAAAAAAACTAGAAAATTTTAAAATAATTGAATATAGCAGAAATGAATATGCAGAATATTTGAAAATTGCGTTTAATTTAACATTAGTTTTACCGATGAGTAATGAGTTCTAACAATATATGACCTTTCTCAAATTGGTTTCAGAATATACAATGCCCCTTGTAACATAAGCAATTTGAAGCTATTCATTATAAAATACTCCGCCAATGTACTTTTTATATAAGTTTTTCGAATTTAAGAATGAATTTTATATTTTAGACAGAGAAAATACCCCACTCGATTGGGCCGATACACATACAAGTTTGCTACAAAAAGTTATTTATTTTTTCTTTATAAAATAAAGTGCTATTTTACTCAAATAATAAACATGATAAATATTTAAAAAATATTTATATATATTTAATTATGTAGGTTTTTATAAGACAGGTAAGAAATGACTCCTTCCTGTCACAAGTCTTTTGGTATTTCATGGAATCAAAATGTATTCACAAAATGTCATTCGCATAACCCGCGGTAAAAATTTATGCGTCCTTTCTTCTCGAGTCTATATTAATATTTCCATAAGAATATTATGCGTCTGTCGTCGAGACCGCTGGTATTTTCTTTCAAGGAAGCCGATGAGCATTTGTTAGGGTGTGCTCTTGTCCATCGGAAACGCGACAGCAGCAAAAGTATCCAAATATCATATCAAGAAGCAGCATTTGCATGTCGTTGCTGCTGTCGTCTTTGACAGATTTATTGGAGAGATTGTAAGGGAAGTAGCTATTAAAAATCCTTTATTGTTATGTCATGACAGCGATGGGAAAGCGTCGGTCTGCGTCCATTTCAGACATACATGTGTAAACATTGCTGCATTATCGCTAAATCCTATGTGGTCTACAGGATTATGCTTATGTGCCGTTGTGTCAACAAATAACATGATTTTAAAGTGCTCTATACAGATTAGATTTTGATGGACCAAACCAATTTCACTTTATCACAGTACTGCCAACAAGGCTCTATTTAAAATCGGTTCAATTTGAATATCATTTCAATATTGATTACGGTTACATCAAACTTTGTCTATGACGCGTTAAACACTAGAACAGAACATTTAAAAGGTATTCTAAAACTTTAAAAATATTAGAGTTTTGAAAGAAGGCAAAGGTTTTATAACACAAAAAAAATTATTAGCTATTCATATATATTTGAATATAGTATTATCTATTCAGAATTGTTGTGCCCGGCAACAAGATAAATATTTAAATTGGTTAGTAGTATACTTTTGTGACGAAAATTTCAAATTTGTGTTTAGTCTAAGCGAGGATGTCCAACAACAGTTAAATAGCCGCAAGACAAGCGTCAGATTATTGATGGCACATATTAGTTCTCAGTGCTGATTTCAGTTTGTCATTATTACATAGTTTCTTAAATAAGCTATTAATAAGTAAATGTTATTGAAATGCTACACCACAGACATTTATTTTTATGTTTTCTTATAAATTATTTTCTTGTTTGCTACACTTTTATTCTCATCCTAAAATAGTTTTACGTATTATTACTCTACAAAGAATGAAAGCTTATAGTTGCTATTACTTAAAGTTATCAAACAATTGTTGTTGCTTGCATTCGATAAAGTGATTGTTTTAAAAATATTTTGTAGTGGTTTTTTTTGTTGTAACTATAACCTCAAATCTTACACCAAGCGTTCTTCTTAAAGAACGTAGATAAGAGCTAGAAATTACAATTTATAGACCACAAACCGAGAAGCATTTTATCATTTATATATTTAGCATCAGAAACAAATGCAACATCACACTTTCAAAATTTACTTGACAAAAATTTCATGCTTTGATACATGATTTTTTCTCTTGAACCTGGTGCTAGAGCCCGTTGCATAAGTTTATTGATCGATCAAATACTTGAATATTTTTGCCAATACTATACCAACATTTTTTTTTATTTTAAGTTGAATTTAATACATGCTTTAACAAAATATTACCAAATTTTTACACACCAGTTGTAAGTGTTTTCGTTTGAATTTTGAATACAAGTAAGTATACTATTAAAGTATACTTGTATTAACAAAAAAAAAATTGAAATTATAGCGTTTTAATTTCAAACATATGCGTGATTTTGAGTTTTTGTGTGAAATATTTACAGTGAATTTGAGGTTTGGGTTTTAAACCGCGTTGATCACGTGTATTAAGTACTTATCATACTCCTTTCTAAAACTGTCATAAAAGAACTCGTATAGACTTATTTTACGCTGAAAATTTTAAACGAATATCGTCGTACATTATATAACTATTTTTTAGTTGTTAAAACCCCCCAAAATAGTGCGTAATTTCTTTTTAATCAATGCCTGCAGAGAGGGATAAAATATCCCTAAATTTGAGCACATCGCTGCGCAGATTATTTAGCTCTCAAAGTTAAAGTTTCAAAGTGTCAGATTGTCTATGTAGCTTTTAAAACAAAAATATAATTAAAATGGTTAGACAATATTCTGACCAATCGACACCAATAATTTCAATATTTTTAACAGTATAAAAAAATTGTTGATGCACAGGAAGACTAACATTCAAAATGTTAGAAGTGTCTTAACGCACTTTTTACATACCGACTAAAGAAGGTAAAAGCATCTATACCTTGTTCATTATTTATGTGCATCAGAGTGGCTTTTGGTAATTTTCGCTGTTTTACAAAACTGTTTCGTGTATTTTTTTTTGTAATATTTGCCGTTAATAATATTTTTTTTGGCTTTTTGATTGATTGTTTGAGGTAGGTGGTGAATACACTGTTTTTAAATTAATTTGCAATTTTTGATATCTTATAGTTTTGCGGCTCTGAGAGCTTGCAATTTTGTAGTAAATGTCTGATTTAACCACCCAAAAATTTGGAGCAATTTTTTGCTTCTGTAACAAAAGCTTTATAACAAAGGGAAGGCAATACCAGAGTGTTTTTGGTTTCTATCGTCCTCATGAAAAGAACTTGAAATACAAAATTGGCTGAAGAGTTAAAACATACTATATAAAAAAAAACAAAAAACAACTTTGGCTATTGATAAAGCCCTTCTTAACCTGGTATTTGGCTGAATATGAAAAGAATGATGTGCATCATCATCATCAAACGTAAAAACGAAGAAATTATATTAATGCTAATAATAGATGATGAAACGAAGGAAATCAATTCTTAAAACAGTAGTGTTTGATACCAGTTAGAATGTAATGTGTTTTTAATCTAAAAGGACAATAATCATTATTAGTTTATTGTCTTTTTAGATTAACATGTAAAAATGCACATACAGAGAATGTTTAATCAATACCAAGTGTAATTAGTAATTGGAAAAATCAATAGTGCTTAATAAATTATCTAACAATTATCAAAGATAGCTCTAGCCTGTCCGACAAAGTTGACAGTAAACTATCACTTTAATTGCACATTAATAATGATGGAATTATATAGACGCCGGTATAGAAAAGTAGGTCGCTCAAAATGCTGAAAATAAAAAATACAAAAAGTAAAATAACTATACTAATGGCTACAAAAGCAGTAATTATAAAATAGTTAAGAACATGTTACAATAGATTTGTTAGATGATGACAAAAAAAAGATGCTAGATTTTCCCGACTGTTGTTCAAAATCCTTGCTTTAAAAAATAGGCAAGCTTAAATCTATATTTTAGGCTTGAATCTGTCAAATTTTTTTGCAAGTATATAGAGTATAAAGAGGAGAAACTGTTTAAGACAGCCATTCTTGAACTTTGGTAAAATAATTATTAGAAGAAAGCTTTTGACAACGTCTTCAAAAGAAAAAGCTTTCTGAGTCTTCAAAACTAATAAGAGAATATACTTGTTTTTATTAGTTTATACGCAGAGTATGATATTATAGACAAGCTTTGACGTTTATTTGACATTTGTCGGCAATTATACTATAAAAAAAAATTGTCAAGCATAATTTTCAGCAAGAGTAATCGAAATAATTTATTAACGCTCGTTATAATATACATTAAGACAGAAAAAATATTGAACGAAGAGCCAAATCTCAATTTATTATTTCTCAAGTTTTCTAATCTGTTTTTAGTTATAATAGACAATACCACTTTCCACAGTAGACTATTGTAACTTGCCCTGACCTGACTTATCAATTCAGGATGTATATAAAAATATTGATTTATATATATTTTTTTTGCAACAGTTGGAAAACAAACGCAATTTTGACGGAAAGTCAAAACAAAAGCTTATTCAGTGTGTAATAGGCTTAGCATCCTGAAAAACATAAAAACTGCCTCTTAAGATTTCCACCTTATTATTATCGTTATTAAGATTATATAGTCAAAAATATATGCTACATTATCACATATAACATGGACAATAAGAGTGAAATAGTTATTTGCCTAACGAGTTCTGAAAGTGAAATTTCCCACATGAGCATTTTGTTTATGTGGAAAATTCTCCTTTCAGTCGTGCTGCAATAGGGGAAATTTCATTCCAAAAAAATTAAGTACAATTTTTATTGCAACAAATAACTCTATTTTTTTAATAATAAATGATTTAGTTTATCACCTAGTTTTCGGTTGAAAGCTTTGCCCCCGCCAATCATCTCATTTTTAAATTTAAAATGGTGTCATTGTTGGGTTGCTATAAATTTATTGAAATAAAAGAGCATTGATTTGAAAATGTTCCTTTAGTTCCGACAGCAAAGTAAAAAACACCACGGTGCAGTAAAATCGTTTTTTCATGCATTGGGAATGATCGGAAACTACCGATCTGCGACGATAAATAAATAAATAAATAAGTAAATAAGTAAATAAGTAAATAAGTAAATAAGTAAATAAGTAAATAAGTAAATAAGTAAATAAGTAAATAAGTAAATAAGTAAATAAGTAAATAAGTAAATAAGTAAATAAGTAAATAAGTAAATAAGTAAATAAGTAAATAAGTAAATAAGTAAATAAGTAAATAAGTAAATAAGTAAATAAGTAAATAAGTAAATAAGTAAATAAGTAAATAAGTAAATAAGTAAATAAGTAAATAAGTAAATAAGTAAATAAGTAAATAAGTAAATAAGTAAATAAGTAAATAAGTAAATAAGTAAATAAGTAAATAAGTAAATAAGTAAATAAGTAAATAAGTAAATAAGTAAATAAGTAAATAAGTAAATAAGTAAATAAGTAAATAAGTAAATAAGTAAATAAGTAAATAAGTAAATAAGTAAATAAGTAAATAAGTAAATAAGTAAATAAGTAAATAAGTAAATAAATAAATAAATAAATAAATAAATAAATAAATAAATAAATAAGTAAATAAATAAATAAATAAATAAATAAATAAATAAATAAATAAATAAATAAATAAATAAATAAATAAATAAACAAATAAATAAATAAATAAATAAATGAATAAATAAATAAATAAATAAATAAATAAATAAATAAATAATGTTGCAACTTAATAAAATTATCACAAATTAAAACAATAGAACATAAATTACTATACTCAAACATGATTTTTAAACATAAAATCTAGATGAACAATTCATAAATGGATCGCAACATGTGTTATCATCGTGTACCATCCTGTACAACTACAAATTTTTAGTAAAAAAATTTACCGCGTTTTTTATCTCAGAACGTAGCCTATCTTTCATGTTACATTTTTGCCAAAAACACTTAAATTTGTATTTGAGGCAATTATATAATCCTTTGCGCTAAAGTTTGTATACAATTTTATTCGCAATCGTTTTTTAAATACAAATTATTTAAAATTTATGGCAGATGCAAAATGTCATTAGTAATGTCGTTATTAGTGTTATTACATTGATCGATTTATTTATTAATAAAAAAATGTCAGTTGAAAAAAAAACTAACAACTTGTACCTAAAAGACAAAAAAAGAAAAAAGAGTACCGACATATAAGACAGAAAAAGAATCAAACATGCAAATTAGTTCAGCTATTTAGGATATGGTTTTGTTAAAAAAAATACAAGACGGCAAGCAAGTAGACTGTCATTCAGAAGAAATAGCATTTACGTTCGCTTTTATTTAACATCGTGTAGGTATATTGTAAAGAATAATAACTGAGAAAAAGAATAAAAATTGTAAAGAATAATAACTGATTGTGATCATGTTTGTCGTCGCAAAAGCACTACACTATACTTCATAGGTGTTCTCCACCTAACATTTTTTTGATTGGTTTTATAGTAATAAGCTCGACTTTAATTATTAATTGATATCTATTCATTAATATACTTTTTATCAATATATTAATAAGCCAAATCGCCATTGTGAAAGAGCTGTTAATTTGTGTAATTTTATAAAAATCGTTTATCAATCAGCTACAATAATGATCGATTTGTTAGTCAAGATCAGTGGCTTGTTATAATCGGACAGAAATAATAAAATTTATATGTAGACTTTCATGTTATTAATTTAATCAATAAATTTTTGCAGTAGGTCATCTAGGGATGTTATGTAATATACCCTACATCTAAGATTCTAAAACGATTTGTTGTTTTTAAAAAAAAATCTATGGATAGGTAAACAAACGGTTTGAAACTGCATTATTTTCTATTCTGCATCGGTTTTGTTATTCGTGGCTTGATTTCTGTGAAGAAACATGTGTTATGATGCATCTTCAAGGCAAGCCTGTAAAAACTGAAGTCTGCTGCTTGCTGCGTGCAGTCTGCTGACAACCTCAATAAATATATTAGATGTTTTTTAGCAATCGTGCCGCAATGCGATCACTGTACTTCGTCGGCGTTGTACTTAATATCACGCTCATTATTTTGATTGATTTGTTGACAGCTGTCGGTGAGAGCCAGTCTTTAACAAGCTTGAATGCACGACAAAATTTTAAAAACAAACGTTGACAATTGTGGCTACAATTGTTAGTGATTTTTGTGTTATTCGTAAAACATATTCTATTAATTTTGTAGTTAACTTTAATACTTTTTTAACACGTCTAGGAAAGTAATAGAAATATGCCTAAGCATTTTTACATATAACAGATTTTGATCAGCAAATGAAACAAATCACAAATAGTTCCATTCTTGGATGAATTAAAAGATTTTCAATATATATATATAATTATATATTTAAAAAACGTGTTAGAATGGTGTTAAATCATTCATATGACAGTTTAAAGATCACAAATTAAATCTTTAAAAGTGACAAAAGCACGAGTTTCACTTTATTATTGTAACGAGAAGCGATACATGCAGCGTGTTACGGAAATCACGTAGGTATATATTTTTAATACTCTCGCAATAATTTAGAAGTGCTAATTTTTTATTGTCATAAATTCTCGAGGAAAAAAAATTGTAGCAGTTAAAAAACCGTATTTAAAAGTTGTAGAAGTACAGTGACAGAGGCAATAAAAAAACGTAGAGTGGTTTCATTTGTGTAATTTGAATTTAAGCTGTCTCGACAATGCCATCAAATGTCAAAAATAAGTTAAGCAAAAATTATAAAATGAGTACATATTCTCAATAGTCATTCTTAACATTATATGTCAAACAATTGAATGCAAATCCCAAATTGGTTTGAGATTTCACTCCGCTAAACAATTGATAAATTTTAAGGAAAATCTCTTTTTCATACTGAATAATTTTTTTATTACGGACTACAGTATGCCCACCTGGGAAATGACACCCTAGTATCTAGAATTATAAACTTTTCATAAACCTTATAAGCTTGTTAAAAACGTTGTATAAATTAGTTTCAAATATCCTACATACTGTGACTAAGATCAACATTTAATTAGAACTATTTTTGAGCAAAAACAAAGAAAATTTTCATTTGCATTTATTTAACATTTACATTTACACATTATTCATAATAGGTATTATACAAAATAATTCATCGTATTACATTTTTAAATTTAATTTTTTCGCAACGATTAATAAAATGTTAAAAGACAGTAACCTATTTTTTTCTCTACAAAATAACCAAAAATTTTTCTATAAAATATAATGTTTGTAATTGATGTTGTCAATAGCGTTTTTTATCAAAGTAATGAAGAAATCAATTTGTTTTTTAGAATCTTATCTTTCTTATAGATTTAATTATAGATTTAAGTTGACATTCAAATCAAAAAATAGCTGAATAAATTTTTATTTTAACATCTAAAACAAAGAATTAATTATGTCAAAAAATTAATTAATGTAAAAGCAATAACTGTTTCAGCATTTTAAAGTGTTTAAATTTAAACTGATATAGAAAACACATTTCCGACATTAAAAATGAAAAATTATTAAAATTAAATTTAAAATGATTCGACTTTTTCCAATTTAAACGTTCTGGCGCCGTTAATTTAAATATATAAAATTGTCATGTTGCGGTACAGTAGAATATCGAATGTAAGTTTCAAGTTTATCAAACAATAAACATACGCTTTTTTGCAAAAATGCTATACGATAATTCATGGATTTTATCTTATGAATCTTATGAAGGGATATCTAGTCAGCCTAGATCTTTTTTTGCCAAAGCAATAGCATATAAGTACTTCAACAAACAAAGAATCAATCGAGATTCCATAAAACTCAGGTACCAGCATATTTATTCATCATTATATAAAGAAATGCTAAAGTATTAAAGTAAAGAGATCAATATTTTGTTAGATGTGTGATATTGCTTGATTAACAAATTCATTGTTTATTTAAAACACACAAAGCAAATTTGTAAATAGAAATAAAAATTTCTCTAAAAAGATAAACTGTAGATAAGTTAATAATATATATTGAGTTATTTTTGTCAAGAATAACTCATTGCTACATGATTTATATTTTTATATTAAATACAAAAATTTCTTTATTTCTAAAAATTATGTGATCATTTTAAAATTATTACATGCATTTTTATTGCAAATTTTTATCATTATGAGTTAAGAGTTTTTATTTATCTATAAAGTACCCATTAAGAGATTCTTTAAAAACCTTTTTTACCAGTTCAATTATTTTCCACCAATAGCCACTGTAGAGATCGTACTCCTTCAATAAAAAAACATCATGAATTATTTATTTCTGTCTAAATAAATGCGTTTTATTAACAGGTGAACCCATTCCGTGTAGGCGAAGCCTAGTTTGTGATGAAATTACTCATTTTTATAAATATTCAGATTTTAGAAATAGAAGGCTAGAATTAAATAAGCGCAGCTCTATTAATGACTTCTATTTAAGGTCAAACAAGTGATCGTTTTAACTACTTAACAGTTTTTATAAATCAACGTTTTCAATAAAAATCAAGAACGGTTTTTTAAATTTAAAATTTACACACAATAGGCCTTGATTGTTGATTGTTTGCAATTTAACTGATAAAGTGTCTAGGTATGCAAGCCTATGTAGGTATAAGGTACAATCTTTTTCTATTAAAACACCACCTGTTGACTCTCAATTAGGCAAAACCAAAAAACTGCTAGTATGTAGTAGGAAAGTTCAAGCTAGTAATTCTTTGTTTGTAGTGTTGTCATTTACTAGTCTATTTGTCAAAAATTTTAAATCAAATTATAATTGTTAGGATTTTATATAAAATTATAGTTTTTTTCTTCTTATACTTATAATAAAAGTATTACGATTAATATTTTATGCCATTTATATGACAGTGTTTAAAGTTAAATATTTAACTCATTTATAACTCAAATATATAGCTTATTTACTTTTTTATTGTTTATGTATTATTGACAATAATAGCAAAAGATCTTTTATGTACCTTTACATCTAAAAATCCTCTTGGTAGAAACCACGTTAAAACCACTAAAAACCTACAATGACTTCTCTCACTGATGAGAGAAGTATACATTTTTCATTGTATCAGCTTTCTAATTTCTCTCCTTCTTTCTCGTTTCTCTATGTCTCTTATTTTTTCATTTACCTATTGCCTCAGTTCTCTTTTTCTCTCAATTTTTTTTAAACTGAATTTTTTTTTACAGTATTTTTTTCTCTCCTTTTTTTACTCAGAAGTATACATTTTTCATTGTATCAGCTTTCTAATTTCTCTCCTTCTTTCTCGTTTCTCTATGTCTCTCATTTTTTCATTTACCTATTGCTTCAGTTTTCTTTTCATTTACCTATTGCCTTTTTCTCTCAATTTTTTTTAAACTGAACTTTTTTTTACAGTATTCTTTTCTCTCCTTTTTTTACTCTCTTGTCTGCCTTTCTGTGAAGTTAGTATTAGTCTTTTTTTGATTTTAGTTTTTACGTTTTTAAAAACATATTTGTTTATGCTCAGCGTCTGTAGATCTTTCTGACATCTTTAGTTGGTATACCTAAAGAGCGTTCTTCTCAGTTTCTTTCATATTTCTTGTATAGTAAAAACGTTTGAAAAATACAAAGTAGTAAATTCATAA
Source organism: Lagria hirta (assembly GCA_947359425.1). Lineage (NCBI taxonomy): Eukaryota > Metazoa > Arthropoda > Insecta > Coleoptera > Tenebrionidae > Lagria > Lagria hirta. The sequence goes on from OX375794.1 coordinate 34,258,277, forward strand.
ATTAAAGAAGACCATTTTCTATTCGAGCCAGTACTCAGCTACCTAATTGGTCATATTTTTAAACTCAAGACACGTGACAATTTGGGTTGTAAATTTTTCTTACCGTTGTTGCTCTGTTCCTCTCATTATGAGCAATAAAATTTACTGCCGGGTATCTCAAGCGTTTCTATTATATTGCTTAAGGTATTGCAATACAATAATATAACAATAACCTTCTGCGATTTGTCAGAACATCGTTTTATCATTTAGAATATGAAAAGTTCGTAGCTGTGATAATGACAAACTAACATTTTTAAGTTTTAAATGAATTGTTGAATGTTTTAAATAATCTACCAGAAGCTTCACCTAAAGATAGTTTATCCTTCTTTGTAGACATTAATTAAAAGGAAGTAATATAGTGCTGCCTTGAGGTGTTTCTAGGACTTAAACTAACTGTGTGTAGTGACTATACTTTTTTTAGCAACAGAATTTTCTGTTTTTATTATTATGGCGATTTTTTTATATTTCATAAGCACTTTTGTAATTGATAACTTTGACTTTATAAAAAATTCTAAGCTCCTCATGTGTTCTGAAACCCAATTTTTTTTTAGACATTCAAAAATTCATAAGCAAATTAAAGAATAAAACACCTCTTTTCCTAGCTCTTAAAACGTAACAATTAGTAAACATGCGTGTTTTTCCTGCATAATTAAGAAAAAAATAATGTCCACAAGTGTACATTAGAATTTTTTTTTATTTATAATAAATAAAGTGCTCAAAACTGATGCATTTTCAAGATTTTATGATGTTTGCAAAAATTTTGCAACTTTTCAACGTAGTATATTATTCTTTGAGTGTAAAAATGTTGATTCTGCGTTGGATAAAATTTCAAAATGTTAGTAACACAAGGAAAATTAGTAAAAACTAAAAACAGTTTTTGCTTTTGAAAAGTGTGAAAAAAATCTATTGTTAGTGTACCTATGGTCAAAGATTGTTGAATACAGGGCAAGGCACATCGATAAAAAGGTTTCTAAGCTGATAGTAATAATAAAAATTATTGGCAACAAAGGGTTATAAATAGAAAAGTCACTAAAGACAATGTAAAATAAGTATAAATAATAAAAGAAGCTTTTAGAAATTGTTTTTTTTTTCTAATTACCTAATGTGTTTAATATCACCAGAAAGTACAGTAGATACTAAATAAATTTAAAATAAAACAATAACAGTCTAAAGTTGATTATATCATATTAATAAACACATTTCGGTAAATTGTTCCAGTTTGATTAACAAGATGTTTATTTTTTCTGACTGCTGCAACGACTGAAGATTTTAGGATTTCTGGATAACTTTTTATTATAAAATTTAGCTTAAAAATTGTTTTAGTTTAGACTTTACTGGTAAGAGGTTTTTGATACATTTTGGTTATAAATAAACAACAATATTTTTGCATCTGATACTCAAGCTCTGCAAAGATAAATATTTTTAATTTTCACTCTTTAGTTAATAAAAAATATTAGACTTATACCATAAAAGCATGGCGAAAATAGTCTAGGTAGAGCAGCACTCAATGTTTTTTTTTTTAACCTGGTGCAACTAAAATTGAAAAATGGTAGGCTTTTAAAATAGATATCTTTATGTAGTTTTATTTATACTATTATTACTATTAATCCACAACAATTTTTTATAAAAAATTAATAAAATATGTTGGTAACTTGTTGAATAGCTTTCAAATCTACAATGAGCCAATCATTAGATCTCTTACCCCTGACAGATTAAAAATAAATAATAGGTCAGTGGTAAAACAATGACTCCTCAACTTTCGGGTCAAAGCTTCCCAAAATAAAAATGTATGTAAGTGGAAAATGTAATTACTTTAATTAGTAAAATATCAATCATTATGTAGAAGATTATAATTTTAATAGATTTGATAAAATTAATAATAGCTGCTGTTCTTGCGTTGTTGATATTGTGAGGAATTAGAGTGTATTTTGACAGTAAGGAAATATTTCCTAGAATATTATTTTCTGTCAGGAAATTTGTCTGAGGACCATTAATCCTTCCGTAGAATATCATTAGTCCGGTCCGGCAATATCATCTGTGATTTATGAATCGTTGGACCTAGTGCATTGAATGAGTAGAGTTCCCCCACTCTCACAGGTAAGATTGGTGGGCGGGTCTTCGTGGGGCAGTCCGACTTAGTCACTTAGTCAAATGCCGCTCGTCGAGTCGGTTGATTGTCCTGTTAGTAGGTACTACGCACTGTCGCCCGAACCGCAGGCGACAAGCTGTCACAACACAACAGCCGCCACCAACGTCCACGCTGCGAATTTTCTTCCGAAGAAGACGACATCCGACTCTGTTTCCTTCGGGAATCCTTCGGTAGTGTTATCTCTCCTGAAGGACAAAAACTGCGCGAGTGCCTCAACGAGCGACAAAAACCGACCCTTTCCGAGGGTGCTTTCGACGCACCGCCCTTATCTAAGCCCCCACCACCTTTACAGCGCTGTAACAGACAGCATCGCGGCGCCGACGAGTTCGTACGGCACCTGCACCAATCACGGCAGCATCATAACTTCATAATTTTCCGACATGAGTGCGCTTCTTCTTAAGTTTGTTGTTCTCATCAGTTGTTCTTAGGTGGTGTTCTTCTATAATAATATTACATTATTGTTGAGTGTTGTAAAACTGTGAACTGTGTTGTGATGTCGCGGCGGAAGCAAGCCAGGCCCAGCCGCCTTCTAGAAGACGACGACGGTGATGGCGACGCTTCAGCACCATCAACAACGGCTACTCCTGCTGCTGCTGTCCTCGGTAAGTCCGAAGGACCTGGTGCACGCTGCCGACGGATAAACTCTTGCGATAACTGCGACTTATTACACTCGCGGTTTATATCGAAAACCAGATGTAATGTAATACACTCACTCGCCACGATCTTTGATAACATTCAACTCTCTCACTGAGACGATTTAACCACCTGGTTAACAGGGCCTAACGTTCTTTATTAAAACTTTTTTAATTTTTATTAGAAAACCGAATTGGAATTACATTTTTTCTTCAAATGTTAACTAAAAATATGTTTATTGCAATTCAAACGCTCAACATTTAAATTTAATAAAGAGAGCGACACTTATTAATTAAAACTAAATGCAATCAAACTTACCTATATTTTTGAGTTTCTGAACTTAGAAAATTTATATCGTCACAGGTAAATAAGAAATGTTATATAATGAAACAATTTATTATTCTTATAAACTGTAGTTATGCAAATCATTCTTATTATTTTGATGGTACAATTATAGTATTAAAAGTTTGATTAATAGAAATTCAATTTAATTATACCGGAAAATAATTCTTTGTTTCATTGGAACAACTAATTTTTTTAATAAAAATTAGTTTTATTTATACCGTAAAATAAAACAAATTGTACAAGATTCTATAAATAAATAATTTGGTTTTTTCTCCTAAACTAAAGTTTTGTCATCTTGAAATAAAATGGTGTAGACTTAAGATATTTTAAGAATCTTCTTAGGTTTTTTAAAAAGTACTGTTCTAAAACAAATTCTTTTAGTTAATACATACAAACTTTAGTTTCTTTAAAGCTAGCCTTGCTATAGTCTAATGATGTTTTTTATTTAAATACTGCATATTTGCATTGCACAGCTAAACAAACTTGCTGGTCTGCTGAGAGTTCTCATAAAAGTTATATTATTGAAAGTGAATTTCGGCTGGAAATAATCATGCTTTTTAGATGTATTTGAAAAAATTCTTAGATAAAATTTGGAAAAACTAGTAATAAGAATGAATCTAATTTTTTTGTTTTTTATCATGAAACTCAACAGTCTTCTGAAATCGTCTAAAAATTTTTTTTGTATTTTTCAATCTTATAAATGTTTTCAAAAGAAATAGATCATTATTAATTTAGGTGCCATTTTTTTATTAAATTTAATAAAAATTTAAACAATGTTTATCCTTGACGTTTTAAAACCTTTAAAAATTTTGTAATTTTTTAATTCATGCTTTTGCCTCGTCGATTTTTTTTTCAGAGATGAATAACAATCTAGCTTTGTACAGTTTTTGTAATCGTTGAGTTTATTAATTTGGCATACCTATAAGTAAAAAAAATGGCACAGGTACTGACGACCTATATGTAAATTTAATGAGAATTTTGAATATTCATGTTGTCTTTATTTAAAAATATATAGATACCTAATTCAAGGTAATTTTTTGTAGTTGAAAAAATATGCGGAAAATTTAATTTACATGCAAGACGTCTATTATTACTCACAGTGTACCTACATAATAAAAGAAGTAGGTAATTCTTTATACACCTACGTTTATTTATATAACAGAGTTACCTAGAAAGCCAACCTAATATCTGTCAAAAAGATAGGAAAAGCATTTTCTTGTTTATTATTGAAAATCTATTGGAAGTTTAAATATAATTTGTGGTACATTTACCGATAACTTAAATTTCACTTCAGTTAAATCAGCCAAGGTAACAATATTAATGAAATATAATTGGTCATAAATGTTAATTATCAAACAAAAAAAAAACTTTAATAAATTTAAACTAAGACAGTGTGTACTTTGATTTGACGATACTTACCGTAACCATTAATGAATTAAACAATGTTGGTCTCATTTCTTTATACTTTGAAATAAGACCCTGCGTTTCCATTAAAACTTAATTCTATATCAAATACCTAGGCAATTACAGTTTGACAGTTACAAAAGATTTTGGTCAGCTGTAAATGCTTACTTAATTTTATAAAATTGAAAGTAAACTAAAAATAACTTTCAGACCTACTAGGATTAATTTAGATTATAAAAATCTAATTCGAACATATTGTTGTTCTGTGATACATTTTTATATAGATGATGCAATCAAATAATTGAGTTGTGTATTTTATTTAAAGCATATCTTTGTATACGTAACTAATTAGAAAAAGAACCAATGAAGTTCTTGTAAAATCGTCTAAGTAACGTGAATTTTAAATCATTCATTGTTGTTATTACAAAATGACAACAATTTGTTATTATGACAACATTGGGAATGTTAAGTTAAGATTTTTTCTTAAATTAAATTGCTCTATTTTGAAATTGTATTTTACAAATTACTGTGAGTTTTAGCTTTCTTGGCAGGCAGAAATCTGAAATAATCATTCAATTGCATATTCTAAAAAACTCAGTATCATTGTGAGGTATTATAGTTTTGTTCTTTAATATGTAGTTGAAATAGTACATAATTATATTAAACCTGTAACACAGAAAAAACATAGTTTATAACCGTCTTCGCTTTTTTAATTGCTTTATAAGTTGATATTGCAAAAATCATTTTTTTTTTCTTCGATATTTTGAGTTAGATTTGATTGATTGTAGCAAGATCTTTTAAAGAGCTAAGTTTGTCCAATGTTACGTTATACGTGCCTATAGGAACTTGTTCTTGTTGCTCATCATAAGACATCTATTTTGAACTGTTGACTGGTTCCGTGATCTCAATCTCTTAATCTAGGCGCAATAATTTAATAGATCTGACAATGTTATAATTCGAAAATATATGTCATTTTTACCAGAAAGGCTATACACAATCCTCAAGAATTTCCGAGACCATAAAAATTAACAAAATTATTACACCTCTTCCCACTTAAAAGATAACATCAAAGCAAAGGCTTAGGTTTCTTTTGAAGGATTTGCCGAAATGTCTTCGTCCAAAAAAAAAAGCTAAATGGGTAAAATAAAACCGTATATATTATTAAATGGATTTTGGCGGTAATTTCAATAGTTTTCACTAACTACAATAAATACTTCAAGAAGTTGATTCAAAATAATTTTTTCTTTAATCTTGACTATTAAAGAACAATTGTATCAATAATTATTTGAAAAGTTTTGTTTACATTTTTATTGGAACAGTTTTCTATTGTTGAAATTATGAAAATTATTATTTAATTACTTTTTCTTAATTTTGCATACATTAATCTGGACTCTGCAAAATAATTTAAAATGAGAACGAAATTTTAGCAAAATAATCATTCGGCTGTTTAATTCTTTTGTTTTATACACACGTATTTCATTTACAGCAATATATTTTTTTTAGGAATAAGGCTAAGTTATTGTTAAAAAAATTCACAATTCACAATCATTAACATCAGTTGTGACATTATGTGTGACATTAATGATAAAAATAAGTCTTGAAAGCTAAAGAAATTTTTACAAGTCGGGTTTTCTAAAAATATTAAGTCGGCTCTAAGTCCTCAACCTTTCTATAGTGGACTTAACTATACCGGCATCGATTAAACTTTATAACTAAAGTCTAACTTTCTATAAATATTGTTTTAAGGTGAATTGTTTTTTTTTCTTTAGGTAAGACGACAAGTAGGGTTCAACAATGTAACGGAACAACAACATTACCGCAAATACTTATTTTATAGCTATTCCTTTTATAATGCTTGAACAAGGAAATAACATGCCGGTCAATAACAATTTTTTTAAATTAAAAAAATATATTTTTTGTAATAATATATATTAAAATGTGTATTTATTTTGTTCATTGTAGCTAACAAAAAAAACGCTTATTTATCTAAAAATACGAGGTCAATAAAACAAATATTTAAAATATAATTATTGTTTACGACCTTAAAAACTAAAATTGTTCTCGTACCTTTGATTGATGTATATTATTTGTATTACATATTTTCACTTTCAATTGGGCGTCAGAGTTATATTTTATATTTTCTTTCCTGATTGCTTTTACAGTCTCTTCTCTCCAAAAAAAAATTTCAACTAGCTAAGCCATTGATTTTTGTTTTGTTTGGTTGAAACTCTTCTTTGTTTTTCTTTATTCTTGTCCTGTATTTCTTTTTGTTTATGTGTTTGCATTTTGGTTAGCTAAAAAAACATTTTGAGGACTGTTGTAAATAGGTCTTGTGCACAGTGTAATTGCAAGGTTTAGGTAAGTACAGATAAAGTTCTTATTAAATTTTTGCAAGCTTTTTGAGTATCTCACTTTTTTAAACGAATTTAGACCATCAGCTTTCTACGACATTATGCATTTACATTTTTAGCACAGTATTCAACAATTTAACTTCTCGCTTGTTATTTTTGTGTTTAGATAGACTGAAACAATCTAATATCAAATCGAAAAATTAAATACCAAAAAATCTTGATTAATGCATCAATGAATTTAACAAAATCATCAATGCTTGGTCATATCAATTGTAGTAATATTATATGTATAAATATTACAGCGTGAGTTGAAATAAAAATATAATATATCGATTTGTTATTGTATTCTACATAATATTGTTTGTTATTATTTTTAATGCCAAAGTAGAAGATTTGAGTTATACTTAAATAATATTTGATATATTATAACTATTATAACTAAGTGCTAAATCAAGGTGTTACAAATTGAATCCTTGTTTAAAAAGCCCTCTGGTAAAAGATGCAATTCACTAAAACGTTTCTATTTATTTTTTAAATGGTACTTGATAGAAAAATGTCTTTGCAGCAAAACTTGTATGGTATAAAAAATCAGATATGTAACAGCATAAATTATTGTAAAGCAGATGTTTTTCAAAATGATTTCGCAAAACGAGTTTGCAGGTTCTTAAATAATCTATAAACGTTATAAGTAATGTGAATTTTAAAAGACACGGATTTGACAAACGTAAATTGTCAATATTAAAATGTATTTGATTATATGGCTCTCATTATAGATTCAGAACTGTTTATATAATTTTTATATTATGCTGGAGTAGGAACGAATTTATCTATTTCTTATAACACTTATTGGTGTTTTCTTTAGCAGAGGTCTATAAATTGCCAATTTGATGCTCTCAAGACGAACGTTATAAATAATAAATTTTTCAAAAAAGACGGTTTTGAAATTTTATCAAACAAAAACTGTCAATAATAAATAATATGTGTATCAATTTACACGAAGATAGGTGTTCTAGTTAAAGAACTTTTTTGTCTTGATGTACATAAAAATTAAAAGAAAAATATATTTGATATTGTTCTTTGGAACTCTTCGAATTATACAATTCAAATCAATTGTCAACTAATGACAGCACAAATTTTTTTGGTAAAATTAGGTGGAATGTGTAGGCGGTAAATTGAGTAGGATGTTTATTAGTTGTTTAACGTGTAATAAATGTAATCACGAAACAAAATTTAGTTTGTTTCAATTAATTGTGTTTCTTTTGTTTTTCAAGTTTTATTTTAAGAACTGACCTTCAGCGATATAAAAAAACAAGAAAACTGTTTTATGTTAACTGTTATAAACACCCTAAACTGTTCGTGCTGAATAAGAACAAATTAAGTGCTAAAAATACATGATAAAGTAAAGTGGTTGTTGATATAGTTTGCAGAAATATTGGACTATAAAAAAGAACAGAAGGTTTTTGCTAGATTTCCAAATATTTGAATAGAATGCACATTAACTACACAATTCGTGATAATCCAGCACCGATTAAATAACTACATGCCAAATCTTTGTTCCATTATGTAAATGAGGGTTTTATGTGTCGAAGAAATTAAATAGCTTGACTACAGCTTGAAAAACATTATGTTACATATTCAACCAAAATGTAACACGTTTTGTATGATTAATTATATATAAAATTATATCTGGGTTCATAGATCGCAGCAATTTGTTTCCTGGGAAATATTTTTTTATTGTGCATGCAGTAAAAAACGATAAAAAGAATTAATTTTTTTTTACATTTCTGTAATTTAAATGAAATAAAAAAATAATATAGAGAAACAGCACTTATTTTGCTATTGCAAATTGTGAATATGCATGTACATATATCTTAACGAGCTTCTAATGATGCTGCTTATTTAACAATCGCATATTTCTAACTCTGAATAGAATAGTAGAATACCTGCCCAAGCAGAAAAAGATGCTCCATTTATAATTAAATGACAATGATCATTCTTCCCATTCAAGTAACTCTTTTCAGCAAATAGCCTCCATACAGCGTGGCAAATTCTACAGTTCCCTGAAATATCAGGCCAGTGCAATTGAAATAATTTATGGGTTTTTACATTTACGACAGAAACGTTCAGAGGATGGCATTGTAAAATAGTTCTAAATACAGCAGGACGTTTTTAATCATTATTTTACGTCCAGTTTAAACTAGCACAAAGCTGAGATATTTTCAAAAGTTGTCAGTTTGGTCAAGAAAATTTGATATATTCTTCGAATTCTTTCAAAGAGATGAACCAACTGTGACATGAAATAGTTCTGACAAGCGTTTCATTATTTTCGTTGGAACTTTATTATTATTTAATTTCTGTTTTAATGCAATTTATGGAAAGTGTAACGGTGTGATTAACATCATCAAAAAATTAAAGCTTTTTTCTAATATTTTTATTTATAACATAACAAGGACATCAAAGGTTGGTTTTTTTCAACATCAAAGATTGTTTCTGGAAAATTTGATCATAAAATATGACGAAAGTCGAGTTACTTTCATCTAGACAAATGCAAATTGTAAATAAAGCATTTATTTCAGATTTTTTTTTTAATTTTTGCAAAACGTTAATTTTACGCATCACACAAATTTGATATTGACTATCTACTATTGTAGAAGCAGAGAAATAATTTTTTCCTAACTAAAACGAAATTAAATTAATAACGTATAATTTTGACACAGCAACAATTTGAAAATAACATTAACTAGTAATTATTTTCTGTGATGACAAATATCTTGTTCTTGATCTGTTTATCGAATTATTTATTTGTTAAACTACGTTAAAACCTAGCTTTATCCACTATTAAGAATTGATTATACGATTAATAATTAAAGTTTATCTTCGTACAATAATGTTGCTTTAAACTTACAACATGGCTTAGCGGTACACAATTGTAGGTCCTTTAAAAACGGTGTTTCCCAAGTCATTTTTATGTTTTTGTTAAAATTTTTACATACCTTAGGTCGACATTCTTTCACCTCAAAAATCGTAGATAATTGGTCGAATATTACAAGAAATATTTTCTAGGCTGTTTTTTTTTCCTTGGTATAGAAAAGTCATGTTGTTTGGTATTTGCAATAACCGATCGATCTTTTTATTTCACAACCAGTTCAACAGTTGTATTGAAAAATACGATATAAAATGAAAATTTGCGTTAACACAAGTGAATTTTACCTTGCCGGTTGCAAGAGACGTTTTTCTTTCACGTTTTTATGATATTGGATTTACATTTAGCCCTTTCAAAATAATTGAGAGCATTGTAGATTATTTTACGTGTCTGTCCTTTAACGACCGCTTTTTTGCCAGGCGATGACATTTTTGAAAAAAAAAAATAGCCATTTATTTTATTTGTATGTACTTATTAAAGTTGCTGTTTAGTGTAAACGATTATCGTGAAAATTTTTCAACATTTTTCCAGTATACGTTAAGGTTTACTTATCCGTTTTTTTTTATTGATATACATTATTGAATCTTGCACCTAATTTTTTATAACAGTCAAGTAATATGCTCCAAGATTACTAAATACAAGCCATTTTATCATAATTTATTTTTCAATCAATTTTGTTCTTCTGTGCATATTTGTGCAAAAAATAATATATTTGAGTTAAATGCTTGGCGTTTTGAGCTCGGTTTTCACTGTTTGGCTACAAACTCATATATTTCACTAATATTATTAAAATATTACTTAATGAATACACTGTTTGAAGATTTTTAATCGTAATCTCTTGGACGTTTTTGTATTTAACGAGTGATCAAAATAATTTGTAATTGCCATGTTTATAACTTGAGTATTTTTTGTAACTCATTATGCTTATGCGTTACCTAAAGTTATATCAGTTGAAAACTATTTTAATCTTTATTTTATTTAATAAAAATTAAATTCTAATTTGCAAATAGACTTTAAAAGACTATTAATCGTAATTTTTTTTGTTTATACATTTTTTTTTAATTTTTATGTTATAATCTGAACCCTAACGCCTCTCTGCTCTAAGATGAATTGGTCCACGTTTTCGTTTAAACGGTCTCTTGTGAACTATATATTTTAATTGTACTTTGAGTATAATCTTTTTGTTTAACGTGGTTTACCATTTCATAGACAAAATGTTATTTATTAACTTTTGTTTTATCTTGTATAGACGCCAAATACCGTCTGCGTCTTTTAGTTGTGTTTTATTAGTTATTCAAATGAAATGTCAATTTTAACCTCACATTTTAAAATTCTTATAATTGCAATGCACTATCTGATATTAATAGGTGAGAACCTCTTTGGTTTAATGGTCTTAAACTATCGGTACCTATTTTAAAAAAGATATTAGAAAAAGCATCTTAGATGTAAATGTTCTAATTGTTTTGTAAATTTTTTTTTTCTTAAAATCAGAATAAATTATTACGAATTTAATTAATGATTGAAAAATTGATGATTTATTTAATCTATGACACGGAGTACATACTTATACATACCTACGTAATTCAACGGTCATATTAAAATTTGCTAAAATACTATCGGCTATTTGTATAGCTTATAGATACTGGCGCTTTTGTGCTTTTTTTTTATTAAAATTTTATTTTAGACTTAGACCTTTTTTAGATTTTTCAGTTGTCAAAAAAATACGAATTGTGGAACACATCAAATATTGATGTGAACAAAAGCATTGGTTTTTTAATTATGTTTAATAAATTTTTAAAGTAATACGGTTTAGTTTCCGACGGCTTACTTGAAACAAGTTTCATATTATCAATGTTCCAATTATTCAGTTTTTCTGAACAGAATTATAAATATTATTGTCCTATAAATTGTACGTAATTTGTTCTTATTACAGCAATTTGAGTGAGTTTATTTGTGTCGCGGACTGCGAAGTATTTGGAAAATTGAAATACTTGAACCAAGTTGTAAGTTCAAACGAACCGCATCAGCGTCGAATCGGTCCCAGTTGAAAACTTCTGCTGAAATGTCTTAAAAATCCTTCTTCTCCATGTGCTAATTGCGTTTGTCATCTCACAAATGCCAAAGTGTCAGGTAAAAAGTCCGTGAGAATGCTTCCTCGACAGCTAGGTAGTTGTGTAGCGTACATCAAATCATAACTGCTTATGCTACCAGTCTTGAAAAACTGGATTTTCTATTTAATTGATGATGGATGATCGGCCGACACAAAGGACCATAATTTGTTGTCAATTTCTGGATATATTGACATTCATAATTGTGCGCGGCAGGTTTGATCTTGTTGTCTACACTTTTTGTGACTGGCTGATTGAATTGGGGTGTATGTTTTTTCAAGGTCTATGGTCCTGGTGGTCTCCAATGATGGATTTGATTTCGATGAAGGTGTATTTGCATTGAGTTTTAGAATGCGAACTGTTAAATTTAGGAGGGCCTCGTAAACTTTTTGCACCCAAAGCCAACAGAACTAATCGATTTGTTACATAGCTACTTCTCTACTGAATTCGTTCAAGTTGCTTTTTTTTCTGCATAATTCAAATATCCTTCTATTACTTAAAAATTGTTGGTCTTCAAAAGGGTTGATTTAATTCAAAATTATTGAAATAAAAGTAAATTGTTATTTTTTTCTAATTATCTATCAAAAGGCTGTGAATTTAGTTTTATCAGTTGTTTTATTTATTTTTTTTACATTTTTTATGCGTACATTAATAATTATTATTAACATCATTGAGGAGTGGCATTGCAAAGGAGTTAAAGAATAAAGACAGATTTATCCAACTGTAAACTTTAAGGCGATTCTTAACGAGCACTTACCTGCAACAACAATAATTTGTTATGATTTATTATAGCAGTTTGATTGTTCCATTACATCGTTTTTATTCAATCGTTTGAGATTTCATTTTTTTAATTATTGTGATTAATTGAGAATATTTCATTTTAAAAGATATTATTTTTACTTTTCAACGCAACCCGAGATACTGGAGCTACTCACATCTTTTTACTTATTTGTCAAATGAACTAGGGAATGAAAATAAAATTGGTAAAAGGAAAATAAAGCCATCATGAATTGTTTTGGGAAACATTCTAGAAGCGAAATTCTTATGGTGTATATGGGAACACTATGAAAAGGAAAAAATAAGATTTAACACCTATAAGAGAGCATGTATGTTTGAAGAAGAACAGATAGAAAGAAAAACTTGAAAAGAAAAAAGTATTTTGAAACAAACGCATTGAGTGCGACAGAAGTAGAGAATAAAAGGTGAAAAAGTATTGGTGGAGACCGAAAGAAATAAGAATGTATGATTCAAGTGTGAAAGTGAAAAAAAACAAATGGAAATAAATATTGGCTGGAAGAAGAAAAACGATTGTGTAGAATATGTTAGGAAGATAGAGAGAGACATTAGAACAACATCTAAGGAGTTGTAACGAGCTGAAAGAGACAGAACGAGAGTTAGAAAACCCAATAAATTAGATAAAGATGAAAACTGTTGAAAAGAGTGCTAAAGAACGGACAAAAATCAAATAGTAATATAGATATTATTGTAAAGATTGTAAGCTACAAATTGCAAGCAATAAAGTTATTACATATTATAGTTATGTAGTCGACTGAGGTCTACACTATGGTTTTAAAATGTGTTCAATTTCAGCTGTGTTTTATATGCTGAATCTAAGAAATATAATTGAAAAGACAAAATTAAATATATAAACTACAATTTATCATAACTACGTCTAAAAATTATAATAATTGTTTGTGTTGACTCCTTTTAATATTTTTGACCGATTTGCATGTATAATTTATTTCACTCACTTTGCGATTTTAATTAAGATTTTTATTTTGCGCATAATTGTTATGAATAATAGGCTATAAAATAAATTATGTACTGAAAAGCTTTGTTATCATTATTTAAATAGAATTGTATGTATAATAATTGTTTCATATATGATAAGTTGTTAAAAGTAAGTGTTTGTTTTCGGTTTTTTGTTTTTTATTTTGTAAACATTATTATTTACTGATACAATAAAGCTTAGGCGTTAGACGCTTAACGTTAATTAAACTGTAGATTCAATTCAAAAAAGGGTATTAATTTTAGTAGTAGTAATTATACAAACTTTAATAAGGTTATTTCATGTCTGCTTACGATGCAGGTGTGTTAAATTGTTATTATAATAATAACTTAAATTTAAATAGTCTTTTTTATGTTGAAACCATTGGCAATGTAAAGTCGTTAGCAAGGGGTCGCCAGTTCTACAGTCTGGACTCTAGACATAGTGAAAAAAAATTATCTTTACATTTATCTCAAAGAATTGAAAAGATAATAAAAACAAAATTGTATGATAATCTCAATTAGATAAGATGTAATCAGTAAATTTTTTTGCTCATAATGAGAGGGACAGGGCAACAAAGGTAAAAAAGATTCACAGCACAAAATGTCTCGTGTTTTGGGTTTATCACTAGAACCAACCAGATAGCTAATTACTACCCTGAATAGAGAACTATCTTTTTTAATTTATGACTGTGGTTTAGGGTGTCACACTTTTTGATGGATTATTGCAATAAAGTTTACGTTTTTACTATATTTTTATGATACTTTAGAACACCGCTTAGTCAAGACATAAAGTTATGAGAAAAATATTTCCATATTTTAGCTAGTTTTAGTTTAGTCAGCTGTGGCTTTGCATGCTGTGGGGTGTATTTTTTTAAGAATTGGCTATGCTATGCTTTTTTTTTATCTTTTCCTTGATCTTCTGATTGGTTTTTTTTTGTTTACTTTTGTTTTTAATATATTTAACTGTTTTGTTTTTATTATAATAACTTTTTTTTTCTGTCTGTTTTTGATGCGCTGATTGAAGTTTTATCAATTTTTTTTTTGCCATATTTTATATTTGAGACTTCGCATTTTTTAATTTTGATATAGTTGGACAGTATTTAGAGTGATAAGTTTAATATGCCTTGCGTTGTAAGTATTTTTTATGTTTTTGTTTGTAATAAATTAACTTTTGGTATTGCTAGATCAAAGATTTATTTTTTTAATTAAAGTTTTATGTGAACATTCGCACTTTTTAATGTGTTTTTTGCTTTTTTTTTATTTCTTCATGCAGTAAACTATTGTGTTTGTCTATATCTGGCAACTTGTATTGTAAGTTGTATTGTGCTCTGATAATTGTGTTTGTGATGTTGCAGTTGTGCTTCTCTTAGGTATTAGTTTTCTTTTGGAATATTTTGCTTTCTGTACTTTTATTTTTTAAATTGTATTTTTATATCTTCAATGTCTTGTTTTACTATTTTATCTATTTTTCAAGATTACTGTTTGCTACCAGTCTTTGGTAATTTATATACAATAGGGTTTATTTTTTGTTTCTTGTTTTTTAATTTGAGTTATAAGTTTTAAGGACAGGGTCAATGCCATTCAGAAGACTAGAGGTGATAAAAAAGTTTTTCTCATATATTTTGCTGTTGCTGTCTATTTTTATATCTTACTATGTAGCTATTAACTTTAATTAAGATTTTAATCATAATATATAAATTTTATATTATGTACAAATCAACATGAAGTTTATAATATATAAGTGTTATTACGGTAAAAAAAATAGAAAAACAATTTGCGAGTTCACAGCAGTTGCGAACAAATTTTCATCAGACGTGTTATCAACAATTTTTGAACACCGGCATTATGAACAATAACCGCAAAGCCAGGACTTGTAATGACTTTTGTGTTTTTACTTTATTCAGTCATAAAAAAAATATATTCCATCAAGCTGGCCAAGAAACACCATGGAAACCTTCTTCACCTTATACTATTTATTTTTGTGTTATTTTAATTTAAATAGAATTTATATCTTAAAATTTAATTTTTAGTCAGACTGGCTTAAATATAATGTTGGTAGCTCAAGCATTTCAACATTTGAATATTAATGGGATTATATCAAAAATATTCATTAATGTGCTCATACTGGTTTAGAGTGTTAAAATGATTTAAAACTTGTTTGCAATGAATAATAATTTTTAAATATTTGATGTGGCATTTATTATTATGGAAGGTGTTTTTTAGCGTAAAACTAGTATTTGCGTAATTTATTTGAGCTAGAATAAGTTGATTAATATACTTAAATGTTTAAATAAAGTTTTTAATTATAATAGTAGACGAGGTTGCAAAAAATGATATATACTAAATAGTAGTAGATAAAAATTTTGTATATAAAGTTGCTTTGTTTATCCCCATTAGGTTTAAAGGTTATTAGGAAAACGTTTCAAAGGCATCTATTTGCCATTATTTTCCAAAACATTTTTTGAACTATTTCTTTAATTTTTGTACTAGAATGTAGTTAGGGTTGAATTAATTTCGGAATAAGGTTTTGTCTAAAACAATTAGTGGTTAAACTCTGTCGACCGGTTTTAGGATCGTTAAATCTCATCAGTTACATACAATTGCACTTTCGACCGAATAATTTTTTTTTTGGCTTCAAAGTTAGCTGAAGATAAGCTTTTTCTACTGATTATGAAGCGGATTAGGCTTTTTTTATTGGATATTTTCTTTTGAAAATTGAGGAACAATTAGTTAGTGGCCAAAAACTAGAATAATACTTTTAATTACGATTAACCCAGGAGCGTACAACAAACTTTGAACAACTTTTGTAATTATTTATATTTTGAAAACGAAAAGATTTTTACTAGATCTTTTTTTTTGTATATAGGGTCTACTCATCAATCATCATCAACTATTATAGGAGTTTTTTTTGCACGTCTTTACAGGTTAATAACAGTAAGTTTTGTACAGTAAACTTTGTGTCTAGCAGGCAGAACATGATGTTTGTTTAAAGTTAGAGGTACTTTTAATGTGACTCTTGACTTTTACTGTGTGATTACAATTATACCATTATAACAAAAACATTTAAAAGAAGATTTATTCTTTTTCACAATATAATTTTCATCATAATAACAAACATCATTCTTTCCACGCAACGTTTAAAATAATTAAGCTGATTTGAATTTCATATTTTAAAATTAATCGTCTGCTGCTTTGCTTTAATTGCTACCAAATTGTTTCTTTTGTTGTAGGTACGCTTAACTTGTATTAGAATATTATGCGTTTTCGTATATTTCTTAATGAAGTTTTCATGTACACGTCATAGTAGTGACGTAGTGTAAGCGTCGCCTAAAATATTTTTTTGAAATAATAAGTGCAAATGTTGTCGATCTTAAAATGTTTTAGTTTTATACTTAAAAAATCTGTATATTGTATAACATTTTCTGCTGACTTCTGTATTTTGAAAATGAGAAATGGCACTAAATCGTTTCGAGCGGCGTTGAAAGTGAGGCTAATTTGCATTTTAAAAATTTTTTACTTTTCTGTTTTTATCTTTTTTTTTAGTTTTTTTTTTCTTAAAGTAATAAAACAAAGATTTGTAGACTCAGACATGTTTCCTGCTTATTAGCACTTATTAACCTTTAGTCAGTTTATTGCTATGAACAATAATTACTAAAGTAATGGCAATATGTGTTATACTTTTTATTATTTATTTTTTTTTTATTCGATAACTTATAACAAATGCATAACAACATTTATCTTTGTTTTGCCATCTTTTAAGAATTCTCCAAAATATGTACTGCTTTGAGCAACTTTAGATACTTGTTATTGATTTATTATTTGACAACGCTATTAATTTTTGTATTGATATAGTAGTCCTTAGTTCTGTAAGAGTTTTCTATTATTCTATAAAAGTTTAACAGTCGATACAATAGCCCACAAAGGATAAAAATAGTTTTATCGTTCTCAAAAATGTCAGAGATTAATTTTTTTATTTAAAGTTTCATGTGAACTTCCGAATTTTCTAATGTGATTTTTTTTTTTATTTCTTTATGCAGTAAACTATTGCAACTTGATAGTAAGTTGTATTGTGTGCTGATAATTCTGGGGCTAGTAATCCTTTCAGCAATAATCGATCAAAAGTGAAATGTATCGTAATTTTTAGAACTGCAGGTCAAAATATTGTCAAAAAAATTGCAAGAGTAATTATTCAACCAAGTAGGTATTGAAGAAACAATGTTTTTTATAGCTAACATTTTAGGTATTGCCTAAACTTTAGGGTTATATGACGGGACTCAATTTTCTAAAAAAATTTTTGCTTACAAAAAAATGTTCTTGGCTTAGACATTCAAGTTATACTGTTTGACCATAAATGATTGCCCACCAAGTGTATTGTGAATGAAAACCAATCGGTTCCACTTTTTAAATATTGTGTTCAACCTGACTGATTAAAAAATTATTAATCTATCTTCTAACAGCCTAACATATTAGTTTATTTAATTAATCATCAGTGAAAAGACCTGACCTGACTGATCTGTCAAAAAATTATTAATTTAACAGACTAACAAATTAGTTTATTCAATTCATCATCAGTGAAAGGCGACAAATTGAACAAACTATCATTTTCTAAATTATTTTCAAAACAAGTGCAAAACTGCTAGGGAGCTTTAAGACAAAGTTCTTGAAAAGTAGTGTCTCTCTATATGAATTGAAATTTAATGTTATATTTTGCGGCACTTTTTTTTGAAATCTCCTAGTTGTTATCATTTTCAGTTGTGTTAAATTTTAGATAAATTTGTGTAATAGATACTTCTCTGTCTAATAGCTTAGTAAAATAAAAATTCAAATTTCTCATATAACATTTTGTTACATGTGGGCAAAATGTATTCTGACCAAGTAAGGAACTATCGTTTTTTGTGGCAAATAAATTAAAAAAATTAAATTATTCAACATTGTTTGGCTTTTTGTTAAAAATGGAATAGCCGGCATTGTAATTTGGCATTGTTGCTGTAATTTCTGTCAAAAGCTAAAAAACACCAATTATTTCCGGTGCATCGAAAATAGCCTGCAAACACTATTTGAAAGCTATGAACCAGTTGCAAATCATACATTATACATATTTCCAAAAAACATGTTTAATATAAAACTAAATGTAAAGTAATTGTTGAATGATGGTTATTTGCTCTAACTTGCATATGAACAAGAACATTATAGATTACATTGTATGTACATATATTATAAGGAATGTATTTTAAAGACAGCATAATGTCGAAGCGCTTATAGTTTTGGTGCTTAAGTTTAAATACGTACTATATAAATTTGCAAAATTGTCAACGATTAGACGGGGTTTCTTGGCGCTTATTATGCTTATTAATTAAACAATCAGTTTTTTATTTCCAAGGTTATAACTTCTGGACATGATTGTCATACTTGAGTCGGCTACATCTTCTCAAGATATCCACTAAACTGGAATGGTCATAAGTGGGCGCAAAACAAAACCTGTTCGTTATTACCAACATCGTTAATGGATGGCAGTAAATCTGTCATTTTTATTAGATAAATACCGCCGCAACGGTCAAGTTTGATTATCTCTTTATGTTAGCAGGTATGCAGGTTAGAGCAACGATGAAATTGTATCAGCTTGCGTAGGGCCGCCATATTAATAAAATAGTAGCCATTTTGTAAATTTTACAACCCTTTCTGTATGATAATCTCATTAAATAGGGTGTCTGTTATGCCTGGCCAAGCGTAAGAAATAGCAGGGTGAAAGGGGTAAACTAGGTCGAATCTTTGATCTTCCGTCGGTCATACTAACACATGTAATAATAAGCCCCAAAGCAATTAATTGGGGAGGGTGCTTTGAAATTTGATTTTTCCGACTGGTATTTACTCAGGCTCGTTGCTAATAATCATGAGATTGTACATCACAACCCTCATTCCAGTAGACCTAACAGGAAAATTTTCACGATTCATTTATTAACAATTCAATTGAATTTTGTGAATTTTAATGATTTTAAAGAAGGGTCACATTTGCAATTTAATATAACTGAACTATTGACAAACCTTCGTGTATATTTGATTAATTTAATTAAGTTATTCTATTTGTCTCATTAAACTAACCCATTTCTTGCCTAGCTTTTTGAGATTAAATTCTATGCCAGAATATGATAATTATTTTTTGTGACATTAACAATTAATTAAAAATTGACATGCTATTCATTAAGAGATTTTATATCAGCGATCAGGAGTTCACATATTTAATCCGAGTAAAAAAAAATTATATTTTGCTGCGCATTTACTTTGCATTTTTGAGTTTTGGAGAGGTGATCAAAGTGTGGTGAAGAAGCCACGTTTTAATAATTTAAGCCAAAACTTTGACGTCAATTTGCTCTTGCATGGTGTTTGACCAATTGATAAGTCGTTTTAAATGGCTGCTTGATTTTTTTCTTTTCAAGGCAACACGATTTGCTCAATTTAACTATTTTAATTATGTTTATTAAAACACACGATGAAAATTATAATAATACTTATACGTTTGTTGCTCAAAATAATAAGTAAATATTTTTGAGATAACTTGTTTCTTGATTCAATTGTTTTTAAACAGATAATGATGTTGAAAGATTTCTACTTTATACTATTTTCAGAGAAAAAAATCAAAAACAAATATACATTTGAAATCTGACAACGTTCTAACCATATACCTTCTGAGATGTTGAAAGTTTGAAATGAATAAAATAAATAAAAATACATTTAATTGTCTACAAATAAATACATTTTTATTTACATTTAATAATAGCTGTAAACTCAAATGTGTAAAACTGCTTTCATAAAAAAACCAATTTTAATTATATATGTGTATACAACCCGTATATTTAACTTTTCAACTTAACATTTTGTTTGCCTTTTGTCAAAGTAGAATGTCAAACATCAAAAGTACTCAGAAATGTTGCAATTTTAAAGAAAATTTAGCGTTGCTGGCTGGTTTTATTATTTTGGCAATGATTATAACTGACTTATCTAATTTAATAAATGTGTAAACTGGGTGTTCACAGTTAATTAATTTTTAGAAAACAATTATTCAATGTTTAAGGTAGAATTTATTTTTCGAATAATATAAAACAAATTTTTATTGTTTTAACATGATAAACTCGTTTTTCTATTTGTGTTGCCAAATGAACGACAGCATTTTTTTTTAAATGATTCCTGTTACTCATAGATTTTGCGGGAATTGGATCAATTTTTTTTTTAATAATTAATGTTAATTAACATAGCACTTGAAGAAAAGAGACGTCATGGTTTTAAATGGTTTATTGCCAGCAAATATTGGTTTTTGATTTAATTTTAGTAAAACTTATAACTTTCGAATGGGATAAACTTGGTATGATACTTATTCCATATCATCAACCTCACCATATGAATCTAGAGCTTCCGTACTAGTGTGCTTTTTTTTCTTCTCAGGCTACTTACAATTAAACGCAACTGATAATGCACTAAAGGTTAATACGTTTAAATTGCAGGCTATGTGAACGCTTTAAATATTTTCATTAAAAAAATAGTTAAGGTAATGAAATAATTATTATCTCAACAACAAGCTATCGTCGCTAATAGCGCCAAATTAAAGTATGACAGCGGATATTTCAATATTCGTCCAGTTTTAATTTTTAATAGTTAGTAATTTTAATCAATCTCTAATGTTGGCTCTGCTGAAAAACGCCAATGACGCGATGTAGTATATGACGTGCATTTGTTTTTTTATTAGCCGCGAAAAAAACTTGAAAATGTGAATACTTGTCAATCAAGAAATCATAAGTGTTCAAATTTTATGTTGACTTTCACTTGGAATTCTCATTTGATAAATCTATGTATGAGATTTTATATTACATATTTTCGTGACATAATAATCTGTATTATTTAATTATTATTATAAAGATTATTTAATTTTAGATACATGTTATTGTTTTTTTTATTTAAATGGTAACATTTTGGTCTAGATAATCTTTGATCATTAATTGAATGATGACTTGTAATAGAGGGGCGGGGCGTGTTTCATGCAATAAGTCGTTTTATTTTAGGAATAGTCATCTTCGGACTTATGTTTTAAAGTGCTAAGGCGTGACACACAATAAAATACCAAGAATTAAATTCAGTAGACGTTCCAATAGATGAACAATATATTTTTTAGGTTCAAAATATGATTTATTTCAGTGGTGCCATTGACTCATCACACTGAGATGGCAATTTCACTTGTTTAGCTCATTCAGCTTTTAGAGAATTTCACCTGCCGTTTTAAGGTCATCCACAAAAAATGACAACGCGCCATGAATGATTACTGTCAAGCACATAAATATTGTTGAGGGTTGTCATTTTAACGACAGCGGAACGAATTTATGCCCTAAATTTTCATTTGAGATAGGACAAAAATGTATGCTTGTAATGTGTTGTAGGTAAACAGAAAGGAAATCATGCTTCATCGCTTGTTCTCAAATAGTATAATAAATTTGTGATTCATTTAACCATAACCAATAACTCGCATTAAATAAAGGATTTATGGTTCTATGTTATAACTAGAAATAATTCTGAAAAAACGCGGTTGCTTGCACCACTATTGCGCTAATGCATTTGTCACAAATTAAAAGAGAAATTAATCGAATCTCCTAATTAAAAATTAATTACAATTACAGTTTTGATCTTTACACTTACATTGCAAAAGCCCGCTAATCAGTGCCGCTAAAATGCATCAGTGAATTGAAATTTTACTCAACAAAATTTTTTTTTTGGGTTTACATCTTATGTAATGCATTGTTTAGGCATAATCGAATTAAATATATACATATGTACATTATCTAGCAATAACTGCGGTTGGACAACCAAATGTACACATTGCATATTTTTTTATTTTGATATTTTATCTAGTGTGTTTTATTGTTTTATAAAAACATCTTAATTCTACTTACGTTACACATAAAGATTCTGTACTTAAACACAATGATAATCGGTTTTATTGAACTATAGTTTGTAAAAATGATAAAATAATATATACGTTTACACAAAAACATTTTAGTTTTATTTTAGTTTTTTACATAAATAATGTTTGTAATGTTATTACCATTTTTAGTTTTAAATGGACATAATGTTGACTTAATAGGTTTAAGATGGTAGGGGATATCAAATCT
Source organism: Lagria hirta (assembly GCA_947359425.1). Classification (NCBI taxonomy): domain Eukaryota; kingdom Metazoa; phylum Arthropoda; class Insecta; order Coleoptera; family Tenebrionidae; genus Lagria; species Lagria hirta. The sequence continues at coordinate 34,281,151 of OX375794.1, forward strand.
AATCGTTTGTTCATAATAACAAATAAGTTTAATACATGTTACTAAACAAGAATTCCATTATTTACATAAAACAGAATATTAAGCAAATGAAACGGACAGTCTATAAATTGTAGGGTATAATTGACTTTAAGTACGCTCAACGGCAATATTTTATTTGCTTCCATTGACAGAAATCGAAGTCAAACCCCATGTCTCGAGGGACAACCTGTCCACTTCAACATACAAATACTTTGAGTAAACAAAACACCCTATGATAATACACATCTTTAAAATTGTATTATAACTTGGCAAAATATAACTTTTGATAAAAGGCATGAATAGGTACAACAACAAAAAAACGTGGAATATATGAGGATATTATGTACTAGCCGGCAATATAATTGTACAGCCGTGTTATTCACGCTCTTATCTGATCCACCATATTACATTAAAAATTATACTTAATGCTAACGTCGCATGATTAAATGAAATGGAAATTACTACTCTGTGCTTATAAATTCATAAATGCTAAACGATTTTTATCGCAAGTACTCTACTTGTGCTTCTTTCTGTAAAGCGAATAGAAATTTACAAATTATGGAAAATATGCGTTATCACTCAGCACTATATAATATTTGTCGTCAACAAAAACATAAATATGTTAAAAATTCAACAGTTTATAGTTAGTTGAAAGTGCTCATAAAAGTACTTAATCATACATATTTATTTTACCTTCTTTTTAAAAATTATAAAATTTTGAGGTCGGCAAAAACATTAGGCTGATAGATGGTCTTATCAAATTTAGAGCTACAATACTAAAATCCCAAAGACATTTTTACTTTAAATTTTTTTTGTGGTTAACAAATCTAGATCTCTGTTACCTTATAGTGTGCCAACTTCTACTATAGCTCAAAATTCAGTGGGTGAACAATCAATTACATATTCCTTATTTCCTTATCTTTACAATTTTTTTTAACAATGTTAAATGGTATCAACTTCGAACTACTATACTTTACTCAATAAAAAAAAAGTTGAAACTAGTCTTGTCTTCTCTGTGAAAAGTTATGCGTGATCATACACAAAAAATAAAAAAAAGGGGCGAATAGAACCTTCTTTTTTTCGTCGATTACAATTGAGAAATAAATGTTTTTTTGCACGATACATTTATAATAAGCGATTTAACTATTTTACTCTTTCAAAAGCGGGAGTACAGTCTTTTTTAACCTAAAGGGAGTCTTTAATCTTAGGGAGTCTTTAATCTTAGGGAGTCTTTAATCTTAGGGAGTCTTTAATCTTAGGGAGTCTTTTACTCCCTAGGTTAAAAAAGCACAGCCAACTTGACAATAAATATTTTTTCATGTTTATTTAATACATTTACGTTAATATTGAAACTACCACTAATATTAAACAAAGATGTTGTCGAATTAATCGCACAGTTTGTTATACTTATATCCACTTGCTCCAACTCGTTAGAAGTCGATACTTGGTTTTCCTTGTTCGAGTCTTCTCCCATAAAAATTTTTTCAGAAATCATCTTTTTATTAGTTAATGAAATCTTATTACAACCGGATATTTAAGAGCGCTGAAAGCAGTGGCCCGTGTAGAAAGATCGGGTAATTCGAGGTATTCAGCTATTTTCTTGGGTAACCTTTCTAAAACATTTTTGCCTACTGGTTGCGTAGAACATTTGCTATTTCTATAACTTACAAAAATCGTCTGTGTTTTGCTTTTTTTTTGCAGAACCATGTAATTTTTACAAATGGCAGCAAAATCAATCGAATATTTTTTTGAGAATTATGGTAAACGCCATAATTACATGATTTTTGATATTATTTACAGATACCAAAACGGTTGATCCGTCTCGAAGGTCATCTATAATCAGTTTCACCAATTCATTCGATGTTAACGTCCCAGCAATGCCTATAATCATTGTTACCTGCAAAAGCAGAAATTTATTCTTCAATTAAAACTTTTGCCATTAAGAACTTTCCATCCAGAGCTTCTTTTAGAAATAGATCGATTTGTTTTCTATACTATATTCTTCGGCTATTGGCAAGACGAATCGGGCATTTTTGGAATCGCATTTAAAATACTTCTTTTCTATTGGTTAAAGCAATGTTCCGTTTACACAGCACAATTTTATAAAAAATCGGTGTCAGCCGGACTTGTCAATTTATCCTAACCTCACTTTTGTCAACAAGATTTTTCCTTAACGGCGTGCCAATCCTGTGTCGTTTAGAGCGCAAAGCTTGGTTTCCATGGCACCTGATTTCCACATTTTTCTCTACTATTGCGAGTCTTTAGAAATTCCGGTGCTTGCTTGTGTGAGGTTTTGTAAACCTAAACATTTTATTGACATTGACACTATTGACAGTTAAATTAGCAGCAGTTTCTTGAAAATGCACCGAAAGCTGCTATATTGTATGTATTTAGTTACCTTTTGGGAGTTTAGTTAACTTTGGGGAGTTAAGGCTTTTTTCCCTCAGTAGAGTCCTCGGTTTACAAAAGCACCTTGGGAAAAAATCATCCACTTCACTCCCTTGGTGTATAACCTATTATAAAGCGTTTCTAAAACTTTTATTGCGCACTATCTAAAATTAATTTTATTTTTTTATAATGTTTTGACACGGGAAGCAATAACTTCTCAATTAATTAAAAATGTTTAAACATCGCGTTCACAAACTGTGTTATATAACTATTAAATTTTAGTGAGTATTTTGTGGCACGTTTACGTTAATTATCACTGCTCAGTGCTTTTGTAACACTAAAGCTCTCTATCACAATGTCAGCTTTGTGCTGATGTTTAAATATGTGGGATTTTTTAGTTGCTACAATATATTGCTTGTATTGCAATATAAAATAGCATATAAAATGCATTTAATTCTTTAAGAAGCTGTGTCTTTCATTTCGGTATTTGAAATATATTGTTGATACAAACAATACAAGCCTTGACAAATTAAATAAATAAAAACTTTTGTGAATAACCATGTATTCAAGTTCCGTACAATATATTGGGTTACTATTTGTTGAATAGAAAGAATAAGAATATGTAGTAACTTTTTTACTGTAGTTTATTCTTTAGTTTTAATTATTAAAAAAGGAAGTCATAAAAATTAAATATAGCAGCACAAATAAATAGTCTGTGAGTTTTGAAAAAAGTCAACATTTCGACACTTAATTTTAATGGTCAATTAAATTTCTCTATAAAACTACTGTTTTATCTATTCGATAATTACGCATTATTTATGTTAAATCATTTACAAAATGTGAAGTTGAATTTTTAATCCAAATTAAAGTATTAGAGGACAAAATAATAAATTATATTAAGTCTACATATGCTCCGTTTAACTTTTCTAGGCAGCATAAAATGAGGCAATAATTTTCAATTAATAAAACTACTTCAACTATTTAGATTTAATAGCACAACCAAAAGGCATAAATCTACAATATCAAGTCAGTTCTAATCAAATAGCAACTTGTTTTCTGCTAATACACCTAGCACGACTACCAATAAAAAGCTGTTCTGTTAATGTCACTACCGTTTAAATTTGTTATCAACGACAAAGATATATAGAGTGTATGATAATCAAATTTAGTTACACTTTTATTGAAAAATTGTGAGCAAAACTGTAATTTTATATAATTGATAGTCTTACTTTTTTTGCCATTTTTAAACAACACTTTAGTTTTTTTTATCATATATGTTAATTATAAGTTGAAAAAAAAAACGGTCACTGAAGCATTGTCAGCTAAATTCACTTTGATGTAAATCTGCAGTATATTTAGATCAGAATGTATTTTAGCACCAGTTAAATTTGGAACATCAACATGCCTTTGTATCGTTTAATCGACACTAAATTTAGATGAATGAAGGTGATGAATTGTCGGGGTTCTATTTCCAAAATTGGACTTATAATCTGTCTAAATAACCGTTATGGATTTCATACGCCAGAATAACCTAATTTATTGGGAATTACCCTCAAAAAAGTTTAATCCTCTACACAATGTGTCCCTAGAGCTTAAAGGTTGGTGCGTGAAGCTAGAGATCAAATATTATATATTAGCAAGTTTGTTTATAATAGTGTATTCAGAGAATAAATAAAAACTTTAGTTGGGAGAGAGACTGAATAGACTATTACCACGCACGCATCTCAACTTGGGATGCACAAAGCTGGTGACATATGCTCAGAGACAAGATAGTCTTTGATAGCATCTCATTCATGCAGCTGGTCTTTTGTGCTATAACAATTTTAAAGTAACATTAAATATATCAGATATGGATCAGTTATTGCAAAAAGTCTCATTGTTACAGTACCAGGAATATTATTAGGACGTTGCTTTGAAGTTTTTAACGGTGTGATGCCTTATCAGAAGTGGCAAAATGACTAATTGTTTTACCACTGACAGAAACACGTCTTACAAATGGTGCTATCGAGATGATTAATGAATTATGGGCTTTACACTAAATTATAAACTGATACAAGACACCGAACATTTCACTAAAAATGCGACTACAAAATTAATCTTTGGAAGACAAAATTTGAAATCCACATCAAATCTGATATGCCACATTACCGTGATGGACTTCAAAAGATGTAATCTACGTTATTTATTAAGCAACCTCATCGCAGGTAAAGATTAACAATCAAAACGTGTGCTACGCTTTTACCGCAAATTTGTCACAATATTTTGTGATTAAAATAAATTATTATTACTAAAACATGACTGTCTTTTTAAAATAGATTCAGGAAAAGGAGTGGATATATAAAAATACTAATAATTATTTTTTGTGTTTAAACAATAACTTCAGAAAAGATTATAATTTTTTTGCTCTATAAACAGATAAATGCTTAAAACAATGTGGATTCATCAAAACGTCTTTTGCTGGGACAACGGTTAAATATTTTTCATTATTTTTGTCCACATAATTATACAGAATTTTGTACGTATATCGCAATTGATAATTGCATTTAAGATGATAGCAGATGTAAACAAATCAGTGTCATTGAACTAGAATAGGCTGGCTGACTTTTTAAGCACGTACTTACGACAAGCTGCTTACTGATAGTGGCGTTGAAACTACCGTCCAAATCTTAACATACCTTGACAATTTTTTATTCAATCCTTGTTTCTGGCTTATGCTGCTATATTGTTCTGTTGCTGCCAACATCATATAAATTGTTCTTACATTCTAAATTACTGCTATTTCAGCCGTTGTTTCTAGCATGTCTTCTTGTGGTGGTATGATACAAAATTTTAATCTTTCCAACTGTTAGCAACAGCCATGAGTAATGGCATTCAATTGCTACGATTTTGCAATTTGGTCTGTTAGACTATTTGTTCAAGCTGTTATTGTAATAATGATTTATAGGAGCCTTAGTGGTCTATTTTCAAGCTGAATGTAAGACATGTATGTATAGTTTGAAACGTTTTTTTTGCTGTACGATACTATTAATAGAATAATAAAACTTGTACCGGTCTATTGTGTCGAAATTAAATCTGTTTTCTGTCTGCTTTGGATTTGTAATACAAATTGAGGCTTTCAGTGATTTTTTATTAGGTAGGGTGCTATGACATCTCCATCGGTCCGGTAGTATAACAATACGAAGATAGTGTAAACAATATGACAAGCGCTTAATACAGGGGACTCTTTTTCAATGTCCGATTTCACGGGCCACGTATTCCAAATGGGGGTGCCAGGTCCGGACTTACTGCGTGCGTTAAAAAAAATTGTCACATGTCTGTTTAGTATTCGAATCGCGTAAGGAAGATGTGGGCCCACCTGCATGGATTATGTGTGTATGGGCTATTAGTGTCATAAGGCAACAGACGCTCTAATTACTGATGCTGCATATCATAAGCGCGAGGCGTCCCCATTTGTTGAGCTATGAGACGTTTTGTCAGCTCTTTATTAATTAATATTCGTCTTATTTATCATTTGAGGCTCATTAACTCGGAACAGACCAATTTACAAGTCGCTACGCACTTATTTAAAGAGAGCACTTTTCTACATGACGATTTATAAGCGCGTCACGTTGTCACATAACTCTTGCGGTGTCATCAGTCTTGGAAAATTATTTTTAATATTTATGGAGCGCCCTGTCAATGTTGAATACCAGCAGAGCTATTAGTTACAGAAAAACGTTTCGAATGATAGACCCTTCAAGAAAATATTCATCTTCAGACCAATTAACTTCCTGAAGAGTATTACATTTTTCAACATTTGGTTGTTTACATTTTTTATTAATTTTTGACATAGGAATACAAAGGTTTTCACAAGTAATCTTCACTAAAACTCTCAATTTGAAGGGAATATTTCTATTTGACACTAATTTTTTTTTATTGATTGTTGGTTATATTAGAGAAATAATTATTGCAGGTTATTGCCTTTTTTCACACTACTTTGTTGAATACATAAAATTTAAAAAAAAACATGATGTTAATTATTATTAAAATTATTATGTTCAGCCTGACCTGACCCAGAGTCACAGCAATTTTGCGGTGACGAAGAATAAATTCAAATTTAAAATATGACATGAACATAATAACGCTGCTTTCTGTATTTTGGCAAGGTTTTTTAAATCTAAATCTAAAATTTTGTTTTATAGCATACAACATCAGCGTTTCAGTCAACTTTAATATGTCAAAACAATTGAAAAAATTTATTAAACGATTAAAATCATGGATTGAAAAAAGCTGTAGAAATAATATTGTTATAAATATATACAACCAAAAGATTTTTAAAATGTTTTTGCAGGATTTTTGCATAATTGCAGAAACATGTGAAATTTAATTATGACTAGTTATAAGATTTATGATTATCTGCTTGCTATTAAGTATTTTTTCAAACTAATGATGTAATTACAGCATAGTTTATTATAATTGCTATGCATAAAGACAAGTATTGGTTTTTCAAATAATTATTATGTTGTCATTGTTTATCAACTTTTAAATACATAATTTCTCCATTAAATATTAAATAAACAATATTTTGCTATTACTTTTCATAAAAAATATTTTATATTGTACCTTGTCAGTAAGAATAATAATTATAAGCATTTTGCTTCTATTGCTGGAGAACATTATTATAATGACTCAATAAAGTTTTTTAACATAAACAAACAATCTTAAGTTCACTCACATTAAATTCTAATTTATATTTTCTTGGGTCAGAGGGTGGTAATGTAATCTTATGTTTTTGTCTTTATGTTGATGAAATTTTCTTCAAATTTCGTTGTCATTTTTTAAGACAATTTATCAAGTAAATATTTTTAATTATTTATTATTCTAGAAATGACTTATTTTTATTCTATGATATGAAACTCATAATCCGGTTAAATTGTGTGAAAATTTTGTCGATTTTTGATGTTTTTTTCCTGCTTTTGCCGATCGCACAATCGTCATGAAATGATTTTTGTAAAAGTATTGAGGCTTATTTTTATCAGATGGAAGGAAAATTGAGTCTGTAATTGGTTTTTAGGAAGGAATGACCAGTCTGTGAAAAAAATTCTATACTTAAATACTCATCTCTATAAAGCAGTAGACTTGATTTTCATTGATTTTTTACCGGACTATATATAATACCTATACGTTTTATATAAACTGAATTCTTATTTTTTATTGTGGCTAAAATAATACGACTACATATAATTAGAAAAAATAATGTAATGTAGTATTATAATAATTACTAAGACTACTTTTGTGACATTTTAAATTAGAGCTTCCATTTGTAGTAAAACCTATTTAATTTCTTTAATTTTAATTTATTTTGGTTTGTAATTTATATTCGATCAATTTGGTAGCCTTTTTAATAAGTATATGGTTTCAATAAAGAACCCAACAAAATGCTATTAATTAAATCGTGTCTTTGGCTTTATATGGATCGCAATGTTTTTATATCCTGATTTGATTTGTTTAAGAGTTTTTTTTGTTTTAAATAAAAGCTTGTACATAATTAAACCTTGTACTACAATATCTACACCAAGCTTGGAAAGTTGCCAAGATAATTTTGTAATATTTCATACCGTTAGGTGTGACATTTATGATAAATAAATGCGTTCAGCTATTAATTTTGTGATAATTAACGTATATTCGGGTGTGGTTGACTCATTAAACAAACACGAGTCAAAATACGGCATTGATTCTCTATATGTAACCAGCCCACACTACTGTTGTAAATTTGAAATATAATGATAATGATGGAATAACGCTAAAAATATTACTTTCCTATCGCGTGTTGATTGCAAAGAAAAATTGCGTGACGAGAAACTGTTTGGGAGACGACAAAAATATTCTTCAAACACTTCTCTATAATGAAAAAATCACTAAACGTCACGAAATTCTTGTGTTTTTAACACGTTTGCTTATTGAGATATCAACAATATTGTATAATATAGTGTCGAAGTCTCACTAAGTATTTCATTTAAATTTTGTTTAATATTATTTTTTTATGTTCTACCAGTAAAAAATATTTACATAATACTCTTTTTCAATTACTGTAAATTTTTATAAAAGAATATCTAATTATATTTGATACAATGATAACTTTTAAGGAATATGTAAAATTATTAAAAAATTGTTCTAAAATATTTTTAGTTTATGCTAGACCTTTAACAAATAATTAATCATCCGACCCACATGATTCAAGTAACAATCACGTGACTTCAAAATTGAAACTTAATTATAGGTGTTGCCGACTAGTTGTAGGATAGTACAGGTAATGTGAGAAGCCGACAGAGAGACTTAAACACAGCAGGAAAACTTAAAAACTTCTATCTTATCCTATTCAAGAATCGTTTGAGCGAAGTCCTTCAAGGGCCGCTTACGTTTAACGAAAAGGGCAAATGGCATATAATATATAATGAAAAAATAAAACTTTGACAATCTTCAAAAATCTTGTGTATTAAGGGTTTATTATTTGAAAATCTTATAGACGCTCAGAATGGTTGGATGCATCGAGACCTTGTAGTTACGCCTTGTTGGTTTCATACAAGTTTACTACAAACCTCTCAACATCCGATATTTTGCGACAATAATGATAACAATACCGCAGCACAGAGAATAGACATTGTTGAAGAACAGAGCTACCTACACAAAAACCTAAAGAGATTGTAAATTGTCAACAGAGTATTAAAAAAAAATTGTATAGTATAAATCAGATTTAAAAGACACAGGCTGGTGGTCTTGAAAATAACAGGAATTGTATGTCAATTTAGCCTACCCTCTCACATATGGACCGTGTCAGAGGGGATTTGGAATATTTTGTTTCATTTGTACTTCGCTCGTGCTGGAGTAAACTAAAATAAAGCTTAATATTAAGCCATACGTGCTCCAGATAACTTTACACGAAAGTATACTCAAGTTTAATGGGGCGCATCCCCATGAAACTCAGCAAATTGTGATTAGAAATATTGCAATCATAAGCTCAAGAGAACGTCTCCTCAGATTAGATTACATTACGAGAGCAGGCAGTATAGAATGTGTTCACTGACGTTTCAAATATTTATGTCTTTTGTTTTATTTCCTTCTATTTCAATACTCATAAAAAGTTTTAAGGGAATAGGATTCAACGGATATTGATGAAATATATGCATAGTTTTTAGGACTGGATTTTCAAAGTTTTGTCATTTTATTTCTTGTAATATCGAGAGTGGTGTACAAGATACATAAATTTTATAATAGATTTATGAGTTTGGGATCCGATTACAGGCTGTAAAAGTAAATTGTTATTACAATAATAAAACAGGTTTGGAAAAATTTTAAAATGTTTGTTTTTTAAACTATTTTCAATAATTTTTATGATTTAACAATTCTATTATATATTTTTTTAATAAAAGTTGTTTTTTTTGACATCTATTAAATGTAATGTAATTGTAGTGCTCAGAATATCTAGTACAAAACAAAAACAAAATTTATCTCGACAACATAATCTATGAATTTCTAAATCGGTTTCGTCAGGTAATAACAGTTATTATTATTGCCAATTGAATACAATTGAAAATATGTAATGACATCTAAAATGCACTATTAGTCATAAATAAAATATGGTATTTGTCTTGTAATGACTATTACCCGCTCAGATTGCATTCCAGTCAGTCATCATTGGTTAATATTTAATAATATTTTCTTTGATATTCACATAACCGAGTCTTATTTGTTAAAACAAAAATTAAAGCTTTTCTTGCAATGGTTGTTTGTCTGTTTTACAAGAGGAATTAGAACCAGTCATATCCTCCAGAGTTATTCACTTGTGAGCCGAGTTCTAATGACCTTACAATTTTAAAAAAACTGCAATAAAATTGGTTTATTTTTTCAGTTCCTTTAGCAATTTTCAATTATACGTGAAGACTTTCCAACTAGTAACATTTAAAAATTGCGCTAGCAGGATTTTACAAAAGCGAGGTTCATTTTTGTAGCAAATACATGAGCATGGTCAGACGTTTGCAATTGAATTAATAAATTGAGTAAACAGTAATTAATAACTCTTTACAAAAGTTTACTTTTCTGTCAGCGGGCGAGAATAGTTTACTTTGCGTTTGCACATGCGAGTGGGAATATACCAGTTTTGAACCCGGTTGAGGATAAAACCTTTTTACTACATTTATTAACTTATTGTTAGATTAAGCATTTAAATATTTTAGACTAGTTAAGGTCAAAAGACGTTTACTTTCAGTGAACAATTAGTTAAGAGCAATACAACCTTGCTGCTACTTATTGAGTCATATTATTATTATTGTTCTGCATATGAGAACACTTTTATTTAAATCCAGATTCAATTTTAGACTAAAGCAGTTGATTTAATATTTAATTTTTTGGTGAAGAGCTACGCGATTGAAAAGCTTAATTAAAAAATATCTGTGATTTAAGACATCATTTAATCAGTTTGACGTAGTAGGACAGTCTTATAATAAAATTACTTGATTGAATGGCTCATAATATCGACAAACGTCCCTATAAATAAACAACAAGCCTACTTTTTTACCTGGATCAAAAGAAATTAAATTAGTATTCTATAGCTCCATTCAGTATACTAATTCCTGAAAGCGACCACCAAAGTCAGTATAAATTCCGGTTGAGTAGGTCCATTAAGTTAAAGTGTACCAGTTTTAATTTGGTAGCTAACTGGCTGTGGCAGCCACGCCGTCGAGACGCTAGCGGCAAGTTTAAAACGCCGCGACGGCTAGGTAACAAACCAATGTTAACTTGGTAAATATGAAATTCAAAACGCCCTTGGCATCCTGCCAGAATGCTAATATATCCCTGTGCCTAATGTAAATAGTGGATATTGCAGGGGTAGGCATAACGGCTATTATGCTTCCAGAATATTGGAGCGATTGGTAAAAATGTATTTTAGCTTTTATTCATATTGACACATTTACAAAACTAAAAACCCGATTGAAAATTAAATGTGCACGTCTCCATAATTTGAAAAAATCAATGTCGCTCAATATTTTCCGTTACAACTAAAATATAAAAGTTATTTTTGAAACTTTTTCTAAAAGAATAATTTAAACAGATTTTTATAGCACTATAAAATGGAAAAGCAAAAGGAAATGATTGTGTTTGAAATTTTTATTATTTTGTACTAAAAGTAATGTATTATCTTTTTACTTAAATATATAAAAGTTGTTTTTAGACTATTTGGCACACGGAAGAATTTGATTTTTTTTTTCTAAACATTTTTAGTATTTTTGTTAAAGATGGTAATAACTGCAATATAAATTTGTGTATTTTAGTTATTATTATCAAAACATTAACACATTATTATCAAAATATTGAATATCTAGATATTAGTAATTTTTACTCAATTCTAACCTATTCCAACACTTGTCAAGTTTTTCTATGATTATTATTTAAAAGCTTCACTCTGAATTTGCATTTTTTAATAACAAAAGTAAATAACAAAGTTGTGTTTTCTGTTTTATTATTGAGAGAACGTCAGTTTTTGAAGCTTCAAAAAGTATATCAAACCTTTCAACTAAAACTAACGGAAACTATAACTTGAATTATATCTTTTGTAAAATACTACAATTCAATTGGTAATACTTTTAATTCTTTCGCCTAAACATGCATAATTGACAAAAACAGGTGCAATTTTATATCAAAAATCTTCAATAAAACTGCAATTTAATTGGTTTATTGGTGCCCTCATTGATTAATAATATTGATTCATTTTGGAATCCTTTTAATGCTGTAGCACTTGGTACAATAAACCTATGCACTATAAAACAAAAATAACATTCAGTCAAAAAGATTAAATTTAAGATTATTTGTAAAATGAATTTAGCGCTCTACCATACATCTACCTGATCATTTCTAAAAAAAAACGAAACTGCGATGTAGTAGATTTTGCTAGAATATTAATAAACATTTTGCAAATATTTAGTAGCTTTTTACGTAATATTTAATAAATTTCGTTTTTTAATGAAAAGTATGTGCATGGTCTCAAAGTTTATCTATGATAAGAAAGCCAACAATAGTAAATAACATTAAAATATGTGTTTTACTTGTAAATTTTTTCCAACTATTAGAAGAACGTCAGTGAAATGTTGTTTCAAATGTTTGAAAACTAATTTAGAAAGTACTCAGTATTCATAATTTGATTGTTTGGTTTTTGGTTGTAAAATATAGTGGTGAACAGTGATTAGTTGTAGTTTATTTATTTTTAATAACGCATTTCTTTATTTACTTCTGCTATAATTAAATATCGTAAAAAAAGGTTGTTTTTTTGACTCAAGACTTTTGTATAGTAGGAGCCTGACAAAAACAAAACTTTCTATTTATGAAAACCGTTTCTGCTGTTAATTATAATATTTTATTTTAATTGATTTTATAATCTTTGGTCTGTATCTACATAGAGATGACAATTTTAATTTTTATAGGTTTGTAAAATTGAGTGTTTTGTAAATTGACGGTTTTGGTCTATATTTCTTTCTAGTTTAAATCAACTTTGAAATAAAGTTTTACGTTTCTACTAAAATTAAAATATTGAGGTAACGAAAGAATTTGTCGAATACTAAACTGTTTTACGATGTTGAATTAATATCAAATCATAAATCCGATTTTGTTCTTATACTGGATAACTAAGCTACGCCACTGGTGTTTGTGTAACATTTTCTTTGCAGAGGAATTGCCGAGAGAATTTTGTAATTATTTTAGTACTGCCTATAAAAAGTCCGTTGCATGATCTGTATGAACTAAAACCGATGTAAACATTTAGAAACACATGTTTCGTTTTGATTATTGACATGAGATTTCGTAAAACATTGTTTTCGAATAAATTGTAAAATTCACATGCAAAGCTGGGATTAAAAATATTTTAAACATAACACCAGAGAAATAAGATTTGGAAGTATAATTGTGCACTTTAAAATTCAAAAGCGTCAAGGCAGCTAATAAATTTTATGAAAATCTGGCTTATAAACGGAAAAACAAAAATATTTCAAGCATTCGCCTATTGTTATTCAAATCACTTCCGTTTGTGGTCTAACCGTAAATCATTATTATAGAAGACGCCAATTTTACTTTCATAAAAACATCAATGTTGTTTTTTTTTGCTGTTCTGGGACAGGATGATAAAAGATTTTGGCACGTGTTGTGGTTGAGCCGGTTAAATATATGTTGTCTTTATTATGTTTAAATTTAATGTCTCAGTAAGAAAAAAATCAGCTGAGCTGTAATTTGTTGATCTTTCGAACACATTCCAGGCAAGGCAATACTACAATTTCACAATATTCTGAAGAACCAGGAACATATGGCCGCCATACTCACATCTCATAAATTAGTTAAAGAGATTATAAAACAACAATAATACTTTATATTTTAATATGTTGGGTAAATAAATATACCGTAAAAATTAGAGTGTTTATGACCAAATTTTATTTGTGGCATTAAAGGGTGGCATAAATATTATGACAAACCATAAGTGAATCCGTTGTCCTGTTCACAGAACTGTAAAATATTTTTTATTGTCACGTGTTTGGCTTTAATGTGTCGCATATGGTACATTAGAGCTACTTCGTGTCATATTTTATAATAGGGTTTGTTCGGATGCTATTGATTATAGTTAATGCCATGTTAAATTAATTTAATGCGTTCGATGAAACTAGTAAAAACCAACATATGTCTTCCTACTAAAAGCTAAATTTAATTACGAATTAATGGTATCAACTTTGGTCAGTGATAAAGAACTCTTACATATACCTAGTATGTTTTGAAATTATAAATACACATTGATTTATTGTTATTGATTGTTCAAAGCTTTTGCAACAATTATGCGTTGCAAAACGCTTTTACAATACTATCTCTGCAAAAAAAAACCAAGTTAGAATTTGCACTGAAAATAGGTTTGCTAGACGATTTGGTCTTTACTTATAGAATCTCACATATCAGGTTACTGACTATCTGGTTTTCAGCCTATACCTACATTTCCTAATTGAAAATACTAACAGACTAAATACTGGTAGAGACAAATTATAAGCTTTTTAAGTGATCTATTTTGATCTTTGAAAAGCTTTTGATTTTTAGTTCGAAATAAAATTTGGAATTTTTATCTAAAAAATAATAATTACGCATTTCAAATATTTGGTTTATTTTATTTTGTTAAACATACAACATCTATTATCTATTGAAATAATATTTTATTTTGAACGATTTCAAAGTCTTAATTTTCTTTTTATATTTCAGGTTTCTAAATTATTCTACATTAATTTTCACAAGTTCTATGTGTCTTAATTTAATAAATTGCTATGTTTTAAACATTATAAAAACTGTACACGGATAATAACTACTTTATTTCAAGATTGGTACATTAGCACAATGTAAAAGATGCGTAACAAACTGATCATTATAATTTTGGCGTATTTCCAAGTGTATTCCATACATTAACCAACAATGAGCTTATTTGCAATTATCAACTATAAACTCATCTCGGTGAAATCATTAAAAATTTGTTACAATTTTTTATCAGATGCTAAATATTTTTTGTTATTAACGAATAAGAAAAACGGAAACACATGTTTAACGTTTAGTGAACTTTTTAGCTGCTTGGTAATTAATCGTTTTGAATGGTTGGCACAATATATTTATCAGTAGCGTTCAAAATTGTACAATCTCAATTGTTCAAAATTGATAGATTTTTTTCTATCACGGTCGAATTTTTTTGATTGTTTTGTACAACAATTAACATCTACTCTAAAATGTTTATTAATTTCTAAAATTATACATTATTAAAATTTTATTACAAAAAAGATTTATTGACACAGCTTTGAGGACGAAGATTTTAATGACTGCAAAAACCTTGGAATATATAAAGTGATTGATTATGGCCTCAAATGAATAATAAAATATATTATCAGTACATTTGTGATATTTATTGAGCAAGTGTTTTATAAGACGAGAAAAATCTCAAGATTTTCAAGAGCTTGCTCAAATGACTCAAGATCGGACATTTTTCTTGAGTGACTTATTAGCTCCTTGGACTGTCGTGCAATATAGTAGAATTTTTATAATTTTGTTAGGCAGTGATATATATTTATTTATATCTAGACTAAATATGCATAAACATTTCATTCGAAGTGATTTTCAGTGGTTATGTTAGAATTATTACTGTCAAAAAGTGATTAATCCTTAGGTACATCTTTTTCTAAGATACCTCTCTGCGGTTCCGCCCTTAAAATGCTAGAAAATACGTGCAATTCGTGTAGATAAAACGAATAGGAATATGATGAAATTGTAAACATTCTCAACTCAGAGTTTGTGCGGTTTTATGAACTTTAATAAAATTATAAAAATTATACTATACAAAGCTTTATCCAGCACTTTTTCTCCAACGCAAACAATAATTTCAAAAGTAAAAACAGTTTTACACGACTGTAAGTGAAAGTAAAAACACTCTTACACGTTAAGTTTAAAGTACAGTTTTGTTTGTTCATAGAGACCATCTCGACGGTCACTTGACACCAGTTTTTTAACAACCCTTGGTTCGTTTTAAGGTAATTTAGAAATCAGATCCACAAAATTTATTTTCTTTGGAAAAAATATAGTTGAAGATAACAAACGTTCTCCTTACAAGTAACGCTTGGTGACAGTTTGAGCGGAAATATGATGCTTTGTTTAATCGATTATTTGACTGTGAACTAAAAATTTAAGAATTGGAAAGAGATATGACCTAATTATTGGTACAATATGGATAATACGATTTGAAATATTGTTAAATATTTCTAAGAAAATAAAAAAGTTGTTAGTCTTGCGTCACTATAAAATGAATTAACGTTGTTTAGCCGTATTTGTAGCTAATATTTTAGCTTGGACATAATACTTAATATCTTTTAAACATAATATTTAATTACCGTGCATTTGTTGACTCACTTTGCTATTATGAGATAACTAATCGATAGCTCGTACACAAACGATGTAAATAAGTAACTTGATGTTAGCATTAAAACTCGTACAATGTAGCTCTAAATCACTCTATTTTTAGTATGTTTACATGTTACTAATGCACTACTGCATGAAGTAATATAATTTATCTGAAGGTACACTAAATATAGTAAAGGGTCTATCTGATTCAAATCTTAATTCTAAATCTGATGGTATTTTATAACTTAAATTTATCAGTTGCTTTACATCAGATCGGGCTATTTTTGACATGAAATAAATCTTCTTCTTTTAATTAAATATATTTAAAGAATTTCCTCTATAACAATTATGGCACTGCTCCATTCTCAACCCACATAAAACAAAAACACCAATGGCGGTGACTCTTCTCAATGATTATGATTGTCCGACGAATAAAATATATGGGTAGGTTTTTAACAAGTTGGAAAATAATTTTATTATCTGGTTCATATTTTTTCATCTCTTTGGAATACCAGTCAATTAGTGGAGAATAAGAGCAACCCAAAGATTTTATGGTCGAAAAATGATAATTTAAGACCTTGAAATACCACCAATACTTGTATTTTGATAAATAACTTATATGCATCCATTTCAGGTGGGTTTTATAGAACCAGTACCAATAAAATCCAATAAAACTTTGAAACACTTTCGGTTCTGTGTTAACTTTCAAGGGTTGAAGCAAAAAATAAGGAAAGTAAATGTGGGATATTTCAAATATTTTAATGTCGTTCAGGTAACCATTATTGAAAACGCAACAGACACTATTATTTATATTATAGTCTTGAAATTATTTGCTTTTTTATTTTTTTATGATCGCATAAATTTATTATGAAACGAACTATGTAATTATTTATTACTATTTACAAGTTTACCGATGTTTTAAAATAAAATGTTTAATAAAATCATGAAATTACATGGGGCAATTTAAATTTTTTCATGAAACTTTTGATAAAATTTAAAGATGTTTGATATGATAGCATTGCGTCAGATGAACCTTGTTGCATTAAAGTTGCTTCAGTTTCCTTTTTTTTAAATTAATTTTTTTTCTCAAATATTGGAAAAAACTGTTGTGGAAAAATGCGATACTTTCTTTGATAATTTTTGTGTCTGATTCGACTCTGGCTTATTTTTCTTTGTTTTTTTTTTTTCATTGGCAAAACAGTTTATTATTAGTGACTTGTTTACTTTTGTTCTACCCAAGTTGCAATCTATCTTTGTAATGAAACGTTTGGTGATGTTTTTTATTGAAGCTGCGTTTAGTTGACCAACTGATTTTCAACATTTTTAATATAAATAAATAATTTGTGTATTTTGCTGCTTAGTTATGATTAAGCGTATCAGGTTTTTTATTGAAAAATTGGCGGAAAACAATATCACTAGAATCAAATCTCGCCATGTCAACAAATCTTATGAGGGTTGATTAAGTTTTGCATTTGAACAACAAGTTGCATGTAGAAAGTGAATAATTAACGGGCATATCCAGTTGTCAATTTGTTGTATCATGTCTGCAAATATAACGTCATTATAGTATTCTCAACATCAGATCGTCTTGTTTTGCTAATGAAGACAACAGATGCATTCGAATTGACTTAAATATAGTCACTTATTAATAAATTAACATTTTTACTTTTCCATTTTCAGTGTAATTGACTTACATTCTTTGACTTATCCATAATTTGTTCGCGAGTTAAGCCCATTAGCACGACCCGTTTCAGATTATCACGCGCAAATGTCACAAGCCGGGTAAATCAACGTCATAAATGATTATTATTATGTCCATCAATGTACGAGAAAGTTTTGATTCTCTGCAAGTTAATTAGTTAGCCACTACCAGGAGCCTGCAGTAGAAATTCTTAATAAAATTTTATTTTATGAGCAGACAATTTAGTTTCAAATTATTTATTGTTTTTTATACAAATACCTATCCTTGCTAATTAACCCAGATAAGTCAAGCTTTATTACTAAAGAGATATTCCTGATGATGTTTTAACTCATAATGCTTATCAATACGTTATCTTGGCAAAAAATGGGCTTTGGATATGAATAATAAATTAGTTTTTTTATAAACTAGAGGGAGACACCGTTTGTCATTTTCATTATAGAAACTACGCTTATAATAGCTTTTTCGATCAATAAAAATCAATTTTTTATTACAAAAGTTAAGCTTGTAAAATGTTAGTTTTATATATTGTTTTTCGGAGTGATAACTAAAATTTAAGCTTGGTTACAAAGAATTCATTCTAGCAATAATGTTCTTTGATTCGAAATGTGACTAAACGATCAATAAAAAATAGAATTCTAATTATTGCTGGTGGCGTTCTCCAGAAATTTAACTAAATTTTTGAAAAAGTTGAATCTATTATTCTAAGGAACTCCTAGATCCAAAAGTTTATGAAATTGGTAGTTGGAAGAATTCTAAAAATAATTAAACAAAATGGGATTTGTTTTTTCGATTTTAGTACTTGGTTGACTACAAATATATTTTGAGTTGTAACTACTAAATGTTTTGAAGCATTGGTTAATCTTTTTACAGACAATCTGTAAACATATATTTTTCAACTATGTATATAATATTTAGGTTTTATTGTGTTAGGTAGAAATCGTTATTTTATTTCTCTTTTTATTATTGTTTTCGTTTCAAACGTTTGAGTTGATTTTGTTTTGTGCTTTTTAATTGTAAAAAGAAATTCTAAAATAGTAATTCTAAAATAGTCTTAAGTGGACATCTAATTATGTATTATTAAATCAAAAAGATGTTTGATTTGATTATATTAAAAATTATATTTTAACTATTGAAATTAACATATCTTAAAAAAAATTAACTAGTTTTTTGTATAATGCCTGAAAATAATTACGAAGTCCCTGCATTACGTGACGTTAAACTCAATAGCCAATTTTTTTTTGATATGTTTGAGACAATTTAATTTTAATTAAAAAATTGAGTGCTAGATAAGTTGTTGTGAAGATATTGACGACAATGATAAATAATTTTGGCGCATGGTAGGTAGGCATACAATACAATCTTAAATGATTTTTTTTATAAACATTTTGAACTAAATCATGATTGTTTTGAAAATAAAACTACACATTCACATTGCTTTTTGAAAATAAAACTTGTTTTGAAATTTAAAGATCTACAGCAATCGTAATAAGCGCGTCAGTGATTTTCAAAAATTTGATATATTTGATGGGGACGCAAGGCAAATGTGCTTTTTAATCCAACATATTACAAATTTAGTTTTATAGAGCAATAAATCAAGGTAATAAAACGAAATTTACACATGTTTGGCATCAATTCACAATAACATTAATTTATATTTCATAGAGGATGGAATATCATTTGTAATTTAGACCTGAATAGTGGAAGTTATCGATTGGGCTCAAATGAACTGACCGAAAACCCATTGTGGGAAATGAATATTTAATAAAAACTACATAGGAGCCTACGAATGGAAATAGCTTTTCCATTAAGTAATTAACCACATCTATTTGAAGGTGATTTACAAATGCTATTAGACGTAGGGAATATGTTCAAGTTTAAACATTTTTCAGTATTTGTATTTGCTAGAAAGAAACCTCACCGAAAACAATTTGTTTATTTCTTATGCAAATTTAAATCACGACAAGGCGTATATTTAAATGCGGGAACTCGGAAGGTGGCAGAATTAGATTCTAATAGTAGCCAAGACCTCGAACGACCGAAGTAGTAGTAGTAGTAGTAAAGATATGGCAAGGCGTTTTCTCAGAATGTTGTCTCACCTGTCTTGAGAGATCAGCTGCGTTGCAGAGTCGGTTGCTCATTTGAATACTTACAAATACCACCCCCGCGTCGTTTCCGGACTCACACCTGTTCTTGATATCGATACATCCAAATTATATAAAATAAAACTGCTCCCCCGAGCATTTATTTCTTCGTGTTATTCTTTATGCGATTGTGAAACGGGTCTTTAATCAATTCAAATCATCACATATAAACAGGAAACAGACTTTTAACACAATTTTTCTTTTTGACACTTTAACAAAAGTCGTGTCCGATTGGTTCACCTCAACTAAGCTGATTAATTAATAATAAGTCATTAACTATTTAAAAATTATTAAATAAGCAAATTAATAATCGAGACTGCTTAAAGCTCGTAAGGTGCGAGAACTTTTTACCTGTCGAGATTATTAAGTGCCTATTAATTTACAAAACCTTTTCGCTGACCAAACACTTTTTAATTTGGGATCAAGAATTCGCTTCTGAAATTTCAATTCTTGTTAGAATTATCATTTGTATGCTATAAACATATGTTACAGTATACAATACAGCCTCTGAAAATTTTTTCGGTTCCCCATTATAAACAAAAATTTGCCATTATAAAAATACTGATAGTTATTTGTCTAATTTTATAAATGCATTTGTGTAATTTCATATAAATCATAATTTTATGAAATCCATTAACGATCGATTTGTTTGTCAAAATCAAACGTTAAAGTGGATCGGTTGACGAATTAAAAAAAATATTGTGAAAATGTTATAGATAATATTTGGCATGAATAGGACTATTTATAGTAGTTATGTTATTTTGAAAAATACTTGGTATGTACGTTTAGTACTCAATAAAAAAAAAACCTAAGATGCTTTCTTTGTGCTGCTAAAGTTTTGTTACCATACAAATAACATTATAAAAACGATTTTTTAATAAATAGTTTACATAAAAAAGTTTTTGATGTTACTTCTCTTATCAAAATCTATGTGTTAGATATTTGTTATTTGAATTTCAAATATTCTTAGTTCTTCCGGCTTCCGTCTAAATGTATGCCGCTGATTATTTTATTTCAAATTAAATAAATTGTTGATTTTATCAATTATTCCAATAATCTCCATTAACATAGGAAGTGAAACTTCTTTGACTGGGACACTCAGCTGCATAATAAGAACCGTTTTTTACAATCTAGTTCTGACCAAAGCTTTTGTATAATGTAACTTTAGTGAAGTTATTGTTTGCCTTTGAAGAGACATTCGGGCTAATCTAAAAAATTTTCGGAAACCATAAAATATTTTTCCTGTTTTTGGCGCATTTGCGATATTGTAGTTTGTGTGAGATTAAGTATGGTGATGAAATGTAAAGTTGATTAATAAATGACACTCATTCGATAATCGTTAGTTTTTCTCGCCAGCTATACCTAATATTCAGTTTCAGTATGTCATGTACTTTAAAGAAAAAGACCATTAAAAAGTACTTACGAATGGAGTATTTACACTCAATTTTGATAAGTTTTCTTTTTCTAATTGAGATTTTTAGTTGAGAATAAATCCCTGCCAAAGTAGGGCTTAAATTTAAAATTTCTATCCAGCTATCAGTAGTAAGCTGTTCTAGTAAATTTGGTAAAAAACTCTTCATTATTGTAATATAGACAATAGACATGTTATACAGTTTTGTAATTTGAAAAATTTTAGTGCGAGGTCTAGTTCTGTCTACAATATGTGATGTTAGTTTTTTAAAATCCAAGTTTGTGAACCGTGAAATAACTGTTTTATTGATGATTCTCAAAAATCAAAAACACAATCTTTGGGTTTTGATTGGAAAAATAAAAAAATTGCGACTCATTTAGCAAAAAAGTATAGGTTTTTTCATGATAACAACATCAATGTGGATAATCGAATCAGTGAGTCAACACGCACTTTTTGACAATATCTCCCTTTGTTTTTCCGATCATTTTGACTTTCTTAAATTGAAAATTTGGTTTTGGCGGTGGAAGGTTTTCCTATTGAAAAAAAAACTGGACGTTTTAATTAGCTTGTCATTTTTATTTATTTGAAAATTCCCACATCGTAAGTAGTATCTGGTTATAAATATATCCTCACAAAGTCAAAGCAAGTTTATTTGTGATTAGATTTATTAATTTAACGTCGTGTTAGAGCAGAACTTGAAGCTGCTGCTTTTGTAAATTTCAAAATTTATCCAAAATTTTTGTTTTTGATTAAACAAAATGTATTTATTAAATACAAATAATTGAAGTCTTGGAAAATCGCAATAATATTTTCTATTTTCCAGTCGCAGTAATTTCAATATTTAGTAGAAACCTTAGCAATAAGGACTAATAAATTATTTGTCATGTATCAACTCTCGCTATGAAAGTTTCAACGCAGGTTCATTTTTTGATTAATTCATACATATACACAAGCGTGTCGTGAATTATTGAACGAGCGTTGAATTTTGTTTGACGGCGATCATACTCAAAGACAATATAAATTTGTCAAGTTAATTTGCACAGCAAGAGTTGATCTAAATAAATTATTTAACATTTTCTTTAATAATGTTTTTCTTAAAAAAGTTCAATAATTGTGTGTTTAGTGGAAAAAAATCGTGTAACTACTACAGAGTTAATTGAATTGTGTACTTAATTTCTCATTTCTAGAAAATAGCGAATTCGTGACATCAACGATTTGGTCGAGGTTTGTATTTACTGCAATCGTAATGGGGTCTTCGTGCCAGAGTCTTACCGATTATATCACGCGGCCGAGCAGCTGTCACGTGACCTTATTTATGTGTATATATATTTATAACTCAACATAGGACCTCAAAAGGGCACCTGCGATTCACCTACGCCAGAATCTCACTAAAAACTTGATTAATTACTAACACGCGTCTGCTGGAAGCCTCAGCACGAAATTGATATGGAAATAAGGTGCGTTCTGACTCGCTTTGCCAATGTAAACACGTATTGTGCCATCAATTTGCATTTGTTTAATTGCAGCCGTCTGTTGGATTTTTATAAAAGTGTACTTTTCTCATTTAAAAATTAGCCAGCTCTCTTGCGTGTCTGCTTTTAAGGTAAATGGATGGCTATTTTTCAACTTAAATACTCCACTGATACGATTTGCGGCAGTATTTTGTCTGGACATACAAAAGGAATGCAAATTTTGTTTATACCTATTTCAATTAAGATTACTAACTACTTATTACAATAAACAGAAGCAGACGTTTTTTAATTATTCAACTTACACAAATTTAATTAATCAATACTCAGGTCAAAAACATTGCATTTGGTTATCCTTATGTTTTGTTTTATCTCCCTGAATAATATTTAGGTAAGTTACTAGCCATACTGTTTTTACATATTTTATCAAAAACGCATCTATTTATTTTTTGAAGTGCAAAATCCAGCAAAGGTAAAAGTTCAATGCAGAATATTTACGTACCTTGAGGAAATTCTTTTATTTTTTTTTGTCACGTCGATTATATAAGTGTCGGCGGACACTTTATGCTTACACTTGCATGCTTTTGATGGCTTTATTTACCATACATATGACAACTTATTCATATCACCAAAACAAAGTTGGCTCAAATTCAGATCTGTATCAACAATGGAGAAACGTCAAGCATAATCAGATAAATTTTAACACATATTAGATAGTAAAATATTTTTTTTCAATGAACAATATGATTACCAACAGCACTTTCGTATATAAAAGCCCACTACTAATTTTTTTTCCTAAAAATAAAATTTTTTGATGGGAAAACGTGTTGCGGTAAGAACCTATTCTCAGACCCTAGGACTACGAACTTAGATTAACGCTTCTTGGCTTATTAATTATTTAACATTCAGATATTTGTGAGAGGAGGATGATAAAATAAAATTATCTACAACACAATCTTGGTATTATCACATAACAAGGCCGTTTATCGCACTGGCGACCTTATAACTTTGCGTCTATTTGTAGTAATCGTGGTCGGAACGAAAATACAATGGCGTATCATCCAGAAACGAGGCCGTGGGCGTAGGTTTCATTAGAAATCCTCCTCCCAGCATTAATTTCAGCCATCAATTTACGTTTATATGACTAGTGTCCGTGTTTAACGGTGCGAAATAACTGACGATATCACACGCAGTTAAGTTAAAGTCAAGATTACACTAATTTCTGGAAAGCCACTATATTACGGTCAACTTATTTACAGAGGTGACATAAAGTGTTCTACGGAAATTTGGACGTTTGCTTATTTAACTGCAATGCAAAACAACATACAAGGCTATACTTACATAGTTTGTAAACTACAATCGGATTATCTATTTCCAAAAGTTATTCGTAAACTACAATCGGACTATCTATTTTCAAAAGTTATCCAAAATAATTAATATGCATTAAAACTTTGATATAAAATTGATATATGATATATAGGAATTGATAATTGATATATAGGAACAAATAAAAGAAAAAAAGAATTTAATGAAAAAAAGTTGCTGGTTTCTCAATATTATAAATACATATATAGATCTAAAGAAAGTAACTAGCATATATTCCAAAATCACATTTTTTATAAAACTATTTGTTTTGGCATATTTATATGACGCAGTAGCTTCAGTTGGTAGGTTTTAATTTTTTTCAGAGACAAGCCAAAAACGACTGAAAGTTACACAAACATTTCAGTTAGCTCACTAGATTATGTCGGTTCAGTTTAAGAAGTCACAGAACATGAATAAACTTAAAATAACTCACGCGTTCCATTGTTTTGGTGTGTTTATCTACAAGTACATAATTCTAATTAAACAAATATTTTAATTTTATTGTAATTCAGTTTCAAGAATACGCTTTCAAACGGTTTTGGGATTTATAAGATTTTTTATTAAAATATCCTACTGTTTTCGCGCCTTGTACTAAATTCAGTCACATTTATTTTGTTGGACATTTGCATTTATTTTATATTTTCTAGCGCTGAATTTTTTATTTTTTTTGAAAAAATTTATTAATTGAAAATTGTCACTAGAAACATTTTTGTTTGCAAAGCAAGCTGAAAGGTCTTCCACCTTTTTCGGTCGAGCTGCTGCAAAAACAGATTCACGGATTTGCATATAGATGGATGGAACAATAGTGTAATAACCAGTAGAAACTAAAGATCAAAATCAGTTCGACAGCAGATGAACCGAAACCGGGCAAAGTCACTTGTCTGACGTGAGCATTTCAGATTTAAGCCAGATTCAGATGGTTTAAAACATATACTAATTGGACATACGTCAGTCCTATGGCTGCACAGCGGTTTTTTAAGTCTTCTATTCTGATTTATTATACTATCAAATTAAAAAGATTACAATTTATATTCTTGCATAATATATCTACTTTACTGCATTTTACAAAGGAGCTCTGCAAAGCGAAAAATCTGAAGTTAATAATATACATAATTAATTGAAAATATTCATTGTCATTAAGAGTTATCTTACGTTTTTGGACATTCTAAATTAATATATATAATAAATTGCAAATGTTTTTACAGTGACTTTGTTGATTTGTTAATTGCAAAATTTATAATTTATTTACAGAAATGCAAGTTGAACTAACATATGATTTTTTTAATTTCAGGTTAGTATTTTCTCAAGTGGTATATCAATCCAGACGGTGATAGTGCAACTACACTCGTTTTATATTTAATTCGCATTTGGTAAGTATGTACTTACTTCAGCTGCAAAAGTGAGAAGGTGCTTAGGTGGTTGTGATATATGTACCTCTTGCTTAAATTCTTTCTTAAAACATATTCTACTAATACTAACTGACATTTCCATTGTAATAAAAGGCAAATTGTCTATTTACATAGGTTCTTTTGATTATTAATATTCTTATGGCATTGTTCATTTTGTTGTTTTTTAAATTTGTCGTAACTTATAGTGGAAAGAAAGTGGTGGCATAAACAGGAAAAATGATGGCTATTTCAATAATGAGATTTTTTTTTCTGTATGTTTGTAATTGTCACCAACTACTGATTTATCTGCATCTGAAAAAAGTTAATTTGTGTGAACTCAAAAACACTTGAACCCTAAAGTTAACGTTTAAACCGGATTGCAAGATCACTAGATTTTACTCTCCTTCTATCTTGAACTCATAACCTTTTGAATTTTTCTTGAGCACTGTTTTGTATGTCGAAAAAAGCTGAATTTACGTGAATAATTGAAAAAAGTGTTTGATGAGCATGTGGTGGTATTAATTGTATACAACAAATGCACAGCATTGCACAGTGTACTGGAATTCTTAAGCTTAAATTAGACTCCACAGTTGTGTTGTTAGTTGCTTTATCTGATTATGTTTCTACTGAATTAGGGCAAATTTTATTTTTATAATCAACATTAAATGGATGCATAAAATATAATGTGACGACTTTATTTGTTTACATTATAAAACTTGTAAAGTTGAACAAATCTGAGAACCATAATTAGATCTGTTGGCTGAAGTCAAAATCCAAATTAAAGATGGAAGTTTGATTGAATAGAACTTTTCAAGGATTCAGTGCATCCAAATATTACACAAAAAATAGCGCGAAAAGTAAAAAGTAGGAAACGTGGAAACGAGCAGTATTAAACGAGACCTAAAAATTAGAGATATTCTAAGATATACAAACTTTTCAACGGAATTTGGCTCTGAAGTCAGCGTTCTAATTCATAATTCAGAATAATTATTTCTGGTGAGAAAAACAAGACAAAAAAAATTAATTCAAATATTGCTTTTGCAAATTGGAGTTGTGTTCATATATATATATATATTTTAGTAGCTAAAGTGATCTTAGATTGCTACATCTTGCTGATCAAGTTGAATAAATCCAAAAGTATGCATACGTTTTTTGTTTTGATTAAATTTGTTCTGGCTTATATTGTCTGATTTGTCTCTTGATAGATGAAGAACCATGAAGATTTGGGTTTGAAGCAGCATGTTACAGAGAACTATTTCTCCTTGTGTGTTCGTTTTTTTTTATTTATACACAAGCTAATTTACTTACACCACCTACAATATTCTAAATAGAAACTTACTTGAACACCACACTGAACTTAATATTTACAACTTAATATTCACTTTTCGGCACACCACTCACAGAGAGAGCATTTGAAATAACCACTTTTCTCTTTTTGTAGCAATTACAGTGCTTTGTTTCCATACAAATAGGTTGTCAAATGAAAGTAAATTTTGATTCTACTTTATTTGGTTTATTTTATTATTAACCTTAATGATAATTAATGCAGAAATCAACTAAAATTGCTTTAATGTAGCTTAATATGACGGCACAAAACCATTTTTTTGGCTACTATTAGGAATAAGCAGACAGTCAAATTTACAAGTCAGTTTATTAAGTGTTTCTATTGTTTTAGTAATTATTAACTATTACTTTATGTGAGACAATATTTACAAAGACTAATTAGATAATATGGCTGCTATTATAACAATGTTTTTATCATCACAGAGTTTTTTTTTACAAAAAGGCAGACTTTAGTAGTAATGCACCTGATATGCAAAATGCCGGTTTGTCAGTTTTTTTTTTAATTGTAATGTAAATTAAAATATGGTGTTGTATATAGGTAAATTATTACATTTATTATGTAGAGTAGCGCGTTGAAGCACAGCTTATTATGCTATAAATTGAAATTTCCACAAGTGATCACTGTGCACAATTGAACCAGTTTGATATATTACCTGTTCATAAATTAACAGACACCACTCAACCAACAATAATGCTCAAAAATTCAACTGGCAACGTTGTCTAGTAATATTTCTAGTGAGAAATGTACAAAAAAATGTTTTTTTATAGTACACTTTTTAATGAAGCACACTTTAGACTTTTCCGGATTTGAATTTGAATTGAGCCAATTTCTTCGCTTTTTGAAGCATTTTAATGTTTAATGATTGACATCAAAGTTCAAAGCTTCAAGTCTGACGTAAATTTGCAGTTAACATATCATAAAACATAAGGGTTTGTTGTTGATGGAACAAAAGTTTGTTTATACAGGGTGGTTTTGATTTAACGTAAAAAAAAATTGTATTAGTTGGCGTTTTTTGTATATGAGATCTAAAGTCTTCTCGTTTTTGAGATAAAAATAATTAAACATTGGCCAAAGTTTGGTGCACACTCCTGAGTAAATGGTAATTAAAAAAAATTTTTGATTGTTTGACAGCAATGATAACAGCTGAATTGAGCTGATGACCAAAATTCTAAGTTCCTTGCAACGGTACCTGTAACAATAATGGCATTTATCATATTGTAATTATTGTTTAAAATTTTCTTCTCATTTTGGACCCAACAAAGTAGAGGTTCTTGGACTTTTTCAATTTTTTTGAAAGGCCACACTTTTTCACACAAATCAGCTGTTATTGATGTTCACAAAAATTAAAATAATTTTTTATTTACAATTAATTCTGGAGCGTGCAAATTTTGGTCAAATGTTAAATTATTTATATCTCGAAAATCTAGTCTACTTACCCGTCAACTTTTATGAGATTATTTGTTGGACGTTTTATTTCAAAACCATTTCGTATACATGCCACTACTTTTAATTGATGCAGGTTCTTGACTCCTTAAGAAAACCGGCTATTGTAAAAAAAAAAACCTTTATTCAATTTTTTTTTGAAGACGATCATAAGCTGTCTGATTGTAGATGTAAAATATTGAGATAAATTAAAAACTAGTCAAATTATCACTAGTGTCAGTTTGTCACCAGATCTAGAATAAGCACTCCATTTAGCTACTCTTTCTACTAGTAAAGTGCATTTTGTGCCATATACGGTCGTTAAATTTCGGTTTCACGCCAAAACTGGAATGAAAATTGATATTTGATTTGATATAAAACTATAGGTAATTTTCCATTTGTATTTTGTGTAGTTTACATTACATAGAAATGTAGAAAAGTGAGGGCTTAAATGTAATCAGACCCGGTTGAGCTATTAACATCAAAGAAATTCTAGATGTTTTTAAATAGAATAAATGCATTCTAAGCCTTTAGCTAGTTTTCCTTCTGAAACAGTTGCAAGGCAACTTGCATTGAAATAATGACTTTAATATATTTTTAACAAAAACATTTCAAAGTGACTTTTGATCGTCTAATAATTGCGACGAATGCATTTTGATTGATTAATTAAAGTTTTGATAGAAATAGAGTAAAGTTTTTAATATTTTTAATCATGGACTAAAAAAAGCTTTATTGACAGTTTGTTTCAAACAAATTCTATAATGATATCTTAATTTTATATGTGTTTCTTTTAATTGTATCTAGATTTTGGATTATGTAAATGCTCAGGTGTCTTAAATATATTATTTTAAATACATATTATAGCTGTGTTAGTCTTGGTTAACCTGCCGATAAGTGCCTCTACTTTATTCTCCATTTTATTATAATTTGGGCCTGGACCTGGCTATAAACTGATCTATATTATGTACAGATATTTCTAGAAAACAAATTAACTTTATCAATGTAGAACCAATTAAAAACAGTAGTCGTGAGAAACAAGCATGCTGCTTCTAAGAAAATTAATATAGTTGGACATTTTAAATCATAAAATTTGGTCTCAATTAAGTTTTATATTGTATTTTTATTACCTAGATGATTTTATACAATATAACCTATCGACGAGATTCCATTGGCTGCATTATAAGCATTTCCAATCGAAAAACGATTTCAATCTTTTGGTTTACCAGCGAATACAGTTCTTGAATATCGTACGAGACATCGCGCCTCCGCTTGTTAACGATAAGTATAGTTTATACCTGTTGGATGGCTTTTGTGGACTATCTGAAAGGTTTACTAATTAACTAAGACTCGTTTACTGAGAACTTTACTAGAGAAGACATTATTCAGGGTCATTTTAACCATTGGGGTGATAAATATGAACAACAAAAAAAGTATGAGGTGACTATCTTCAATATTGAAGGTTCCTGAAGACAAAGAATGGAAAGTGAAACAATACGTTGATTGATAAGTAAAGATCAAATGAAATTATTTTTAAAAATTTAATTTGAAAAAACTACTAAAATTTTTATGCAGTATATATTACAATTTTTGAGTTTGTTTTTTATTTTAAATTTAACATATTATGTTTTTATCAACATGAGTGACATGGTATTTTTGCGATGAAATTCTTTGCTTCAGGTAATTGTTTTTATCAATAATTTTATTGATTTAATTTGTTTTTATATTTCCGAAATATTAAACTTTAAAAAATTATCGAAGGTTAACGTTAAAAGAATGCTTGAAGTCAGTTTTTAATCAGTGCTATCTGTTATTGTATACTGAAACCTGACTCGTACTTGCATAATTTATTTGTATAACACCATCTTTCAAATGTTTTGAATAGTTGTGTTTTTTTTTCACTTAAATGTTTTGAAAAGGAAAATCTTAAAATAAATTTTCAGCAGTTGACGTAATCAATAATTATATAATCTTGCACAAATAAGACCACTTATTGCTTATCTATCAAGTAAAGATTATTTATACATATTAATATTACATGTGTGTTATATGAGCTGACTATTTCGATAGTTTAAAAAGCTAATCATTTGCTAGGAGAGAAAAAAATCATAAACTGCGGTCTTAACACATTTGAATTTACTTTGCGCTTTCAAAATATACAAAGCATTTTTATGTTTGAATGCAAAAAGTAGCTTTCAGTGTTTGCGTCTAGATTTCACTTCTTAACAATAGGAAGAGGTAGAAGAGTCATAAAGTTAAGGTCGGAGCCATAAACAGGTGCAAGCCCTGCAGTAGAAGGTTCTACATTTACAGCACACGCTAACCCTGATCCGGTAATAAACGGCGCAGCGGGAATTTTAACTTTAGTTCTGACCAATTCACACAATCTTTAGTCTAATTTCTTGGAATATGTTCTTTTTTTTTGTTTTTCGAAGGGTTTATAAAGCGTAGGCAAGCCTAGTTTTTAATCTATCAAATCCAGAAGATATCAAATAGACTGGGTGCGGTTTTATAGCTCATATTATAGCTGCACTCACAATAGCATCCATCAGTTCTACCAATCACTAATAAGACCATTACTTCTTCGATATCATAATACCTTGCCCAGCTAAGAATTTCAAGATTAATTAAAACATATTGTATCAACCGGTTATAAATTTATTGGATTTTTCTATCAAGACTGTCAAACGGTAATTTATATCTTTCCTCACATGCGACACATTTTATTACCAAAAATTGATAATGAACATAAACCAGTAGATTTTATTTTAATGCAAACTATACAGTCAAAATATAATCTTTTTATGAGATGAAGCATCAAATTTTTGATGATCGGGACACTCCTTTTAATGACTCGGATTGTTATTACTATTTCATGAGTAACAATCTTGTTTCACAAACATATGTTGAACTTCCTAACATTCTTTCACCGAGTTGTAAAAATTGCAACACTGTTTTACATCAAATTAACATACAATATAAAACGCTAAAATTTTAGATGTCTACAGGAAATATAATTTTTGGAGCGATCGAAAGAAACGCTGGAGCATACTATTATAGGACGGTTTTGATGTCAATATAAATCTTTTGTTTCTAATAACAAAATGTTTTGAACACCTTTTAACAATCGTAATTCATCTTATTAATTGAAATAAATAATAATCGTAATTAATTTATTAACAATAAATTAATATTGTTAAATGCACAGTTTATATAATATTCATTGAATTAAAAAAGTTCAAAAAACAAATAAAAGCCGGTTTCAATATGACCTGGCATCAACCAAAAAATAAAACATAAAATTTCTTGAATTACATAGAGTTTTTTGCGGTATCATTCATTTGCTATTTTTTCTCAATACCAACAGGACTAAAATTTTACAGTTTTAAAAAGTAAATTTTTTTTTGATTCTACCAATGTAATACATTTTACATTTTTTTGATTGAAACTGTAAAAGTTTTTTTTCAATAACGCCAAGAATTTGAGGTGGAAATCAAATGTAGTTAGCTATGGAATTGGCTGTCATTTAATTTTGACAATTTATTAAAAATGTGGTTGTTGAAATTTTTTTGTTCGTTTTTTTAGATTTTGCAAAAATTATATTAAATTTGAACAAATTTCATAGCCAACTGGGGGCATTATTGTTGACTGAAAATTGTTGGTCTTATTAAAAAAAATATTTTTGACATTTTGAAACAAAAAAAGGTCAACATTTATTACATTATTGAAACCAAAAAAAAATGTTCTTCTTAAAAATATAAAATTTTACGCCTGCTGCTATTGAAAATAAGCAAGTTGGCCCTGGATCTCTAAAACAAATGAACGTATTTATCACAAAAAACTACAGCTAATTGATTTTTTAAATATTTTTCAAGTGCTAAATTTGATTTGATTCTGATAAGTTGTTTTAAAAATATTTGAACGTTTCCGTTTTTTTACGCGACCTTGTAATATTTATTTAGTTCACGCTTTAAGGTAGTACAAAAATACAACAAGACAAAGACATTAAATAGAGTGTTGCAAGTTTCTCGCTATAGATATTATTTTTTACATGATTAAATTTAAAGATTTTATATTTTTTTTGATGGGCACCGCTTTCAAAAATAGCTGATCAAGTATTATAGGTCTATATTACTAATTTTATATATTTTTTTATGTGAGTAAAGATTTTATTTTTACTTTTTCAATCTTATTTTATTTTTATGGGATTGTCTTAGAAACAATATTTTTCTGCTTATCTACGTGCAGGAAAATTGAATTTTCTGTACTAGTAGTGCAAGACTTTACCAGCCGTTAAATAAATTAATTTGTGGTAGCTATTGAACTATTTTCATCAATGAAAACTCCTTGTTGTAAGCTTCAGCATTAAATGTATCAATCTGGTCGGAGAATAGTTTAGATTTTTTTGGTAACTATTTTTGTTTGAAAAGAATGCTTTAACATAGAAGAAATGTTCTCAAACGAATTGAGGGTTTCCTGCTAACTTGTTTAAACACTTCTTGTCACTATTTTCTCGACGATTAGCGTTGATTAGCGTCAAACATTTTGCTAGTGGATTAACCTTAATTAAGGTTTAAATATTGAATAACAAACTATGTAGACCAAAAAATATAAATATTTATTCACTTATTAATATTTGAATAAATTTGCAGTGACAAATTTAGGCTTATGTTTACTCAAGTGCATGCTACTTTCGTAATGTGGTAAAACGAGCGATAACTATTAGAAGCCATCTTGCTGATGAGTTCCAATAAGAACTTGCTCAAGTTTTCAGCTATAGTTTGAATTAATTTGCATTGATATTTTTATTTTGACCAGTTAGTGGCTAGCCAAAGAAGAAATATTACATTGTATATCATTGATATACAATGTAATTGCTTGATGAAAACGAGCGATAACTATTAGAAGCCATCTTGCTGATGAGTTCCAATAAGAACGTGTTCAAGTTTTCAGCTATAGTTTGAATTAATTTGCATTGATATTTTTATTTTGACCAGTTAGTGGCTAACCAAAGAAGAAATATTACATTGTATATCATTGATATACAATGTAATTGCTTGAGACAAAAGGCGCTAACGTGATAACTTGGTTGTCCAATCAGCAATATACCTTTTATTTCAAATTGTATCTATTAACATTTAACTACCATTTAATTTTGAATATAACCTATATGCATGTAAACATGTGTAGACAATTTTTTTTTTTGATGTCAGGATGTCTTCTAATGGATGTCACTCACTTTAGTATTATCTGCTGTACTTATTTGTAAATTTTTATTTCTGTTTATGTAGTAGTTTAAAATTGAATAGTTTTAGAATTAATTTTAATTTCAGGTTAAAATACAATTAATGTTTTCTATAATTTGCACATTTTGCATGTGATAGAATTTTTAAATATGTATACGTTTATTTATTTGTAGATTTTGAGAGCAACATTTTTGAGATAAATATAGATGCCGTTTAGTATAAAAATTTTATCCAAAATAAGATGGGTCATCGATTGGTGGTGTTTAACCTTTCAACTGACAGTCAGTCAGTCAACGACGTAGTTTGATTAGCATATAGATTACACCCTCTAGTGTAGTGAGTGTATCGAATTTACAACGAAATTGCTCGTAATAATATTCTTCAGAGATATGAATGTTTTAATAGCGAGGACCGCGCGTCAACCTTTTACGACATATTTACGACATTTAATTAACGAAGGTGGAAGGTCTTTGTGAAATATGCCGATATGCCAAAGCGCAATATAGTACCTATATTATTATAAGTAAACGTATGCACATCACTATAAGTTCATAGTTCACAGTTATTATCCGGAACTAAAATCGAAGCTTTTGTGATAAATGCGGGGGTGTCATAGGGCACGTGCGACCCCTGTCCACCGACATGGCAATCCTCTGGACACATGTCCAGCAGCTGCATTTTCTTTTGTCACCCACGCACGCTTTTACCTTTCAATCGGTTGCTTCTTGCCAACTCCACTAATTTAACTACTTCCACTTCACTACACTTCCCTAAATATTTCACACATCTGGCTATGATATTTGCCGAAAATTATCATTCCTGCCTGAATAACTAGCGTGCCGCCTGCGATATTACCACTAATTACAAACGGCCTAAATGTTTGTTTACTTGCCGTAAAATGTTTAAAATAGGCTGTTAAATACATCGTAAAATCATTCGGTTTCGGTTGCTTGGCATGATGCTGAAATTGTTTCTCTAAATTACGGAACTATTTTCTATTTTGGCAATTATTTTGTGATTTTATCTTCTTTCAACAGCTTGTCGACGTGATGATACAGATCAATCAGCAAGCTGATGTTTTAAAGCTTCCAGGGTCAAGGATATCAACTTTGACAATATTGAACACTATTTATAGTATACATAAAGCAGTAATTTATTATTCTTGACTTTATGTTTATTCAGGAGGTTGTTTCCCTTGTTTTTATCCAAACCTCGTCTTAAAACGATCTAATGGGTTTTTTTAATATAAAAAAGAATCGAAAATAAAATGTGGGTATGTATTATTTGAATTTTATAGCATGTTTTTCGATTCATTATTGAGGTAAAGAGATGCTTTGAGATGACATTAAAATTTGCTTTTTTCAATCAATCCAACGGAAATAGTTTTGAACCTCTGACTTTCAGTACAAAAAATTCGTTTTTGCACCTGCAAATAGAGTTGCTCATACGAGTATTTCGGCAGTTCATTATACTAAAATAAATATGATTGAACAGATTAAAAAGTTTAAAAAGATAATTAGATAATTAATATAATATATATTTTTGTGAATTCAAATGATAACATGAATCGTGAAATGTTAACTTATTTAATTGCAAAATTTTTTATTGTGATATGTAATTGAAAGTGTATGAAAAAAAAGATTGATTTCTGTGGTTCAAAATACAACCTTCTTTTTTTTTGAGTCGGATAAAAATAACAAACTATACTCTTTATTGAAAAATGTATAATGCGGAAATTCTTTTGCGTGTGGTAAGTAATCATTTACGCACATAAATACGAATTAACAACTATTATAGACGCATAGTTACCTATTTCTAAATCGTGAAAAAACGTTTCCTGCTATCATAAATTTCTTATCGTCGGTTTTGAATAAATTTATAAGAGTTGAATTATTTAGTTATTATTATTTCTAAAAACAAACACGTATTTAATGATTTTTTTGGGAAAAGTATGAAAATATTTTAAAATCGCAATATTAAATGTCTTAAATGCAATGTTGCTCTGCATCCTGTATGGTTGTGCTTTGCTTGAGTATAACTCTACATCTTCTAAAAAATTCGACGTCGAGGTTTAGGAGAATAAGTTAGACAGACGAACAGCACTTGACATTTTGCGCTTTATAAACTTACTGTGGTCTTATCTCTACATAAGCAAGAGCTTACAAAACTGAGAGTCTCATGATACAATAATTTTAGAAGAGCAAGTAGACTGTGAAAGCTTATCGTTACTAATTGTTTTTTGTTTTTGTTTGCTAAGCGTGTCTGATTAATTCTGAAATAATTAATAATTTATAATCATTATGATAAACTATTAATGATGAAATAACAAATTGTCGAAAAGGATTACTGGTGTTTTAATTGTTCGATTTTATATAGTTAAACTGGAATGACACTCGTACATTAATTATTCTAATAATTTATATTTTACAACAAACATTTGCATTATTCGGTTTGTCACATTCATTCCTAAAGACATTCAATACCAAATACCACAGAAATTTGCTATAATAAAGAATTATGTCTAGCTTGCTGTATAATAAATAAAAAGAAATATAGTCCCACAAAGATTTTTGTTATCTACGACAAACAATTAATTAAAAAGTTTATATCTCTCCTAATCTTAATTAACATGTGCTTTATTACCACACTATATTTTTAGAAGATATATTAAACCTTGCAAGGTCACAAATCAGCGGTTGTCAGACCTTTATTTATTGGAAGTTAAATGATTTATTTTTAATAAAATAAGTGTTTCTGTGACATTCGAACTAGGTATTATGTCTAACTGCCAGTAAGGGTAGGTCGCATACTTTGCCCTCGGTTTTCAAGACAACCCTCACGGGAAAATGTCAGGTCACATTAACAAAACGTAGCAAATGTGAACCACGTGTGGAAATTGGCCCGATACAACTAAAATTAGCTGAAGAATGTTGTGTTTATAGTAGATTATTTAGCCAAGTCAAAACAATAGTAAAAAGTAACTTTGCTGACGGTTTATGAATCATTAAAAGAATTCTCTCTTCTATCATTTCAGGAAGTTTGGTTGATTTTAGCGACTAAAACATCACTGGAATAATGTAGATACAAATTAACTAATCAAGCTTTTAACATGTTAATCTCGGGACTAATTCTTATGCTGTTTTTTTCATAGTGGATTAAAAGATTGAATTAAATAAGATCGAATGACAAAGTAAAATCTAAAACAGAAAGCAATTACATGCTGAGACGTAAATAGTGGAGGTGACTAATATGATTTATACTTATCTACCGCATAACTTCGAATAAGCACAACGAAGTTGATTAGTTGTTAATTAAATACCTAATTTACAATAGTATTTTATTACATGTGTAATAAGACGTTGTAGGTATTGTCATACGAGTGTGTTTAAAACACACGAGTTGAAGAGGAAAATGTGAATTAGTCGACATATTTGATATAACAGATGTTACACCTTATCTCTAAACTAATATTAAAAGTCTTGCAATACATTTTGACTAATGTGAGGTTTTAACTGAACAAAACAAAATTTTTGAGTCAAGCGCACTTCATGGTAACAGAAACTGCTGAAAATATGTAAATATTGTAAATTGGTTAATTGGGCTATTGACATTTAATCTGACTGATGTCTAGAGTTCAAGTTGATTTTGCTACTGACAAACTTTGGCATTGCACCCGTAGAAAAATTATCTGCAAATTCTTTTTTGAAACAGTCGCAACTTTTTTTATTAAATATATTAAACACTTACTTTAAATCTCTAAGTACTAATTATTGTTCTCAAATTATAGTGAATCTAATCGACAGTCAAAAGATTAGTTGAAGAAACTACAAAGACTTGATTAATTAGAGCTTGAACACTCTGGCTGTTTTTAAATAAGTTTTGCAATACAGGGCATTGAAATAATTTGTGATATATTTTTGATAAGTTGTTCAAAATTATTGTCAACTCATGACGAGTTAGAGCAACATAAGATCAAAAAGGTATTTACTCATATTTTGAGATTTTGGTACACCTGAATTATTGCAGATCAGTATTGCTGATAGGTCATTATATTTTAGAAGTACAATTTCTTAAATGGTTCTAAAATAATTATTTAGATCGTCTGACCCGACAGGATAGTTACATAACATTGCTGAAGCCTTTCTACTGCTATTACTACTGCAATTAATTACAGCTATAGAATGCGATGGAGAACTATAGACTCAGCTACAGATTTAGCTTAAGAAAGGGTTGCACAAGAGATCCATAGGTTGCAGTGCATAAGACACTTCTTGTACTAATCTATTTTAAAAATTAAAAACCAAAGTAGACTTTTTTAACGATTATACTGGCTCTGATACTACAACAATAACTATCTTATTCTCAAATTGAAAATGTTTGTATGCATATACACAAAGTGTTAAAGTTGGGAAACTAAAAGACTTTTCATGGTATATAATACTTCTCTAATTTTTATATAGCAAGAAAGTTATAAAAAAATAGTTCCCATAAAATCTCGTTGCTAAAGATGAAAATATATTGCGTGAAGAAATTTATTTTAAAAATCTTTCTATTTTGTTCCAAACTTTTTCCAATATGATCACTTTAAAACTTTTTTTTAAACCTTGGGGAACTGTAGGAGTTTTTTTCCAATCAATTTCATTTTTTCTCCGGATAAACTCTCCTGTTTGCACTCATAGCACGGCTATCTTCGTAAACGGTGGTGGCGGCGGTATTGGACTAACAACATACGGGTACAAATAGGTGATGCTCAGTGTTATCTCTGGTCGTCCTGCAATAAGGATTTATTTATCAGGACTTTGCTGTGCTATGGCACGCTATCGGGACTTGTTAAATGCGGACATTACAATGCAGAGGATCGTTATCCAGCACTGTTCTATCGATACCAACGATTCTACATCAACATTATTGCTGAATCGTGAATAGTTGCGTTGTCCCTACCCACGCGGGGTTGCACATACCCTACTATATTATTAGATTGCTATAGTATTAAAACGGAACTAAAAATCCAAATCATGTTAATAACATTTATCAAGTGAATAAACTATAAAAGAAAAAATATTTTTTTGAAAGCTAAACTTATACCTAATAATTTATCACTTTAAATTTTTTTGAATTGTGTTTTGGCAAAATATAGCAATTAGTAAATACTTATTTTAAAAACATTTGGCTTTAAATACATTCAAGACAAGAGCAGATAAATTATAATTTTAATACAGCTGTTGCTGAAAAATTTGTATTTGTTCAAGAATTTGGGGTGAAGCGACAAAAATAAACTCTATATTTTCAAAACATTTTAACGTAAGATTTTGTTCTTCAATTATTAAAAATATAATTTTCTTGAGTCTGGCTGAGCCAAGACGAAAACTAGTTTGCTGAATTACATTTTTATTTATTTTATAATGTTATGGTTTTATTATAGCAAAAACTCGTTAACAGCGACTTCTAACGGGAATGTTAAAATGTTGAATGTATAAATTTGCTATAATTGCGCACTAATTAAGTAAATTTGAAAAATACTAATATAGGAAAAATATTTAGAAGTAGACTTTTTACATAAAAACGATCTTGTGCTAGTTTTTTCTATTTGTGTCATTAATATTCCGAAGTCAAAATTAATATTGTACTAAAAACAATATTTATCCTTCAGCTTATTGTTTGCAGTGTTTTTTTCTGTAGAAATTAATGCTTTAAACGACCTGTTGTAGTTAGGGGATGCCTAATACAGTGCCTTCTACAGCAATTTAGACCATGAAAACTGTATAATATTAAATGGGATTACAAAATACCATCTATAAATTAACGAGATTCCACATTACGAGATGTGTAGATCGGATCTAAAATTTTCATCAGTTGACGTAGAGCTATTTGTTGGGGATTGCATGGGATAGAGAAAAGTTGCAAATCTACCTTGGCCTGACCTGACCTGACTTTATTATCACAATGTTGTAAATACATAAGGACAACAAAAAGTCAGATATCATGACTTCGTCTCCACACTCATTTGCTGCATAAAAAAATAAATTCAAACTTATTTTTTGTAATAATAAAAGAAAAAAACATTTTATTCCAAATAAATTTAATAAAAATTAAAGTCTAAAATTCTTTGTTTATTTTATAAAAAAAAGAGGATTATGAAATCATAGATTGGCAACACTACCATTGTTTCTGATTTATTAGTCGTTACCAAGTTTACTCCAAACCTCGGCAAAAAATTGAAATTGTAAACTAACCATAGCTTAAGGAATCGCTCACATATAACAAAAATTATTTATTTAACATTAGTATATTGTTTATCGAGTGAGAAAGTTGTTTATTTGTATAAGAATAAAATTTGCGACACGAGCCGTAAGCGAGTGACTATTTCTTACGATTTCCGAGATATCTATTTGACATATAATTATTTTGCGATTATAATTAACGAGAGTAAAGAGAAACAATTTTACTCTTGATTTCTTCATTTATAGACATTTTTTGTACGCTGCTAGCAGAAGCTAAAACTGCATTGCCAATTTTGCTCGCCGAGCTTATCGTGTTATTCATAAACGTATGTATAGGTATAACTTTCTTCTTCCGTACTTGTTTTAAAGCGGTTAGCTAAATATTAAGACTTGCATCTACATGCTAGTATAGTCACTGATGATCTCCTGAAGCTGTGTCATGTATGCTTTTCAACCTCCGATAATTTTAACTATTTCTTGTCTAACTTTGGAAATTTTGTTACACTTATATTTTAGCAAGTTCATTTGTTTCTTTGATAGTTAAAAAATAACTTGTATGTTTAACTGTATGACAGATTTTATGGACGCAGATTAAAATATATTTTAATTTTAATATCACAGAATTTACCAGTTATAGTAAATCTTCGTAATTTTTTAGTTTTTGTAACAAAATTTGTCAAAAGTATTGCGAATCGCAACACTTTTAGATTATGCAATTTGTTTCATCATTTTACATTTTGTTTTTCTAAAGATAATTGATAACATTATTCATCAGTAAGCAAAACGTTTTAAAAATTGATTTAAACATTTAACGTTTGTTTTTATTGAGTTTTGACTCTAAAACCACAAAATTAGCTCTGATATCATCAACAACTAAGTTGAGTATTAACTGATAACAGTTTTTAAAACATAATTATTCTAATTTCTTTTGCTAAAATTTTTCTATTTTTCAGGACATTAAAAAGGCATTTGTCTTATTTTCAATACGCAAATGTTTTTTCTTACGATAAACTATACAGCGTCTCAAAAAAAAAGCATAATGCGTAAATTTTTGTAAGCAAGAAAAGAATTTGCCAAACAAAACCTTAAAACCCTCCAGTGTCTGTCACTCCACACCAAAACCAAAAAATGTTTTTTAAATTTTTCTTTGTAACTGTACTATTATAAAAAAAATATATTAAATGTTTTGACAGGCTTTGCCCGTTTGCTCACGTCACAAGTCATCGGAATAAATGTAATTTTTTGCATGATTATAAAATGCCAAAATGTTTTTTTTAGATTCAGTTTACAACTTACCTATTCATCTGCTTTTTATCTGACATTGCAGTGATACGTATTTTTACAATACTTATCACTGGTTTTGCGATTTGCTCGCAATAAATAAATCGATAAATATTTCTTGAAACAATAAATCAGTGCCTTTTTATTTATGGGCTGTTTATTCTAAGATTAATTTTTTGCAACCAACAATGATTTATTTTTAATTTAAACCAAATAGATATTTGGTTTTAATAATAATAATCGGAGATTATAGGTATTTTGTATATGGTATTCATAATAATTTAGAACGTTTTATCTTAACTCTGCAATAGAATATAAAATTCAGCTCTGCAATAGAATAGACGTGTACAAAAATCATTATACTGCTGACAAGTGTTTAAAGTTACAAGGCGTCATAAACTTACATTTTTAGTTCTAAAAGTAAGAGTTTTTATTTTGGTTATAGATTCAAAGTTTCAATTGTTTTCTATTACATGTTTGTTCATCATGAGCCTAAACGACCCATATGAAAAAGAAATATCAACGTGTAATGGCTCTTTACGAGAAAGTTAAAAGTGATATAGAGACATTTCAAGCTATTGGCTTAAAAATTAATTAAATATTGGCTTGCTGTGCCGAATGCAGTGAAAATAAATAGATGAACTTTAAACATTTCTACTTTATGTGAACAGTTTTTTAATTTTTTTGTGAACAAGTTTAGGTTTAACTAGAGTATTTTAAGTGTTTGCTGAAAGTTAGAGACTTTGACATAAATAAAAAACATTTATAAAAGAAACAATTAATACCGTGACAAGTGAAACTATATCTAATTAAAAAAAAACTGGTATAAGTTTAATAATTTTTATATAATGTTACTTTTTATACATGCTTTTTCAAATTAGAATTTATAGTTTGTTTTAGTAGAACAAAAAAAAATTAAAATTTCACATCTATGTTATAAAATATGGTCCTAATAGGCCTCACCCGTGTCCTGATGTGATTTATAATCCACCCGTTTACTGGAGTTACTTGAGTTTTCCTATATTTTTTGCACATTTATCCAAACAGTAGACTTACTACAAAAGCACTGAATAAAATTATACACAAAAACTAACATATTTTAACGTGAAATACAACCATAACCGAACAAAATTTTATCAGCCATCATCGTTTTTTTTTCTCAACAAACATTTGAATAATATGTGTTCTTGAAATTATGTTTATTAAAGAAAATGACACAACTATTCAATATTTTTTGCTCATTTTTGTCATATATGTCCCTGTGTAATTGAGTTAAACCCGGAAAGAACATGTTTTCTTTTTTTTTTTCTATTTTAGTTCTTTTGTTAAACATTTTTGTTGAATATTTTACGTTGCAAGCTAAAATATGGTTGCTATTATTGAAGCAAAAAATATATTACCAAATGTAGGTATATAATAAAAATAGTAATTATAATATATAGTATTTAAATAATAGGATGTATATTAAATATAATTATTAAGAAAATAAATAATTGCAATGATTGACTTTGCTGGTAGATATTTCAATTACAAAGATTACTCTGAACGTACGCAGGTTTTTTTTTATTATTATTTATATTAATAAAGTTTAAATTAATATAGGTCAATCGAATAATTATTATTTTAACAGTGTAATTACGATAATGATTTCAATAATTGTTATAAATTTATTAATAAAGATAGATTTATTAGATCCCTGTATCGATCAAGTAATGAGATTACCTTGAGCTCGAGCAATGCCACCAAGGTTTCACACCGGTCCGGTCTGTACACTCCTAACGAGTTTAATAACACCTCAACGTTAAATAAGTAAATTAATTAAACATTTAAAAATAATTACAAAGTACCTGTAGTTGATCATTCAAGAAAGCCGCGTAATTTTACAAAAAAGCTGTTATACAGACAACAAAAGAAAATAAAGAAATTCTATGTTGATTTAAAAAACCATTAATAATTCATATACAACATTGTTACGGTAGGTGTTGTTAAAATATATTGAAATAAATTGAATTCCATTCAAGCAGAGTAGAGAAGTTTTGATAAATATGAAGGTATGTGTTTGTTTTTTATGTTTCACGGTCATTTTTCTGTTACACCAACAGCTGATATATTTATGGTTTATAAGATATTATGGTCTTTTTTAATACCTATTTTAAAATATATAAATTAGAACCAAAATGAAGAAACTTTTTGGTGTGAATTAATTGAATGTTACCTATATGGAATTGTAAACTTGTTCTCTAATTTCTTTTTGCTTCCAAAGGGGCTCAATTCCTATAAATGTTCAGTCGAGTTCCGTAAAAAAAATGTCATATTTTTGCCTGAGCGATAAGAAAAAAAACTTGTTCTTGGCAACTGTGTAAAGATTTTTATTGTTTTTGAATGACGTGAAGATCGTGACTTTGATCTACATTCACCGCCGATTATGATCTTAGACAGAATTGAAGAAAAGGTTCATAATCATGATAGAAAAAATGTTTTTTTTTGAAACTTGTCTCCAGTTATTATTTAAACCGTTTT
The DNA here is from genome assembly GCA_947359425.1 of Lagria hirta. Lineage (NCBI taxonomy): Eukaryota > Metazoa > Arthropoda > Insecta > Coleoptera > Tenebrionidae > Lagria > Lagria hirta. The sequence continues at coordinate 34,324,997 of OX375794.1, forward strand.
TTAAATAATAAAGCTTTTAATTAAATATTTGCTTAATTATTATGTGACATAACCTCAAAAACTGCTAATAATTAGACTGCGGTATATTAGGAATATTATACAAAACATAAAAACAATCCGTGGGTCAGTTATATATGTTGTTGAAATAGTATACAAAGTGTTTTCTATAATACTGTTATTTTCTATTCGCTCTGTGCGCGACTTCAGCGCCATGGTACGTTTGAACTACAGGGGGCTATTGTAATATATTTTACTAAGTATTAAATGGCTGTCAGTAATAATAATATCGAATGATAAATAAAAAAATGCTTTTTTAATTAAAGGGAATATTTATAATAAATATTTGTTAATGTAAAGTGTTCTTGTGCATTAAAAAATAAAATGTAAGTATAGTTAATACCGAAAAAGTAGCATAGAAGTTAGCACACATAAAGATAGGTTATCTGAAATCAGACTAAAATTAAATAAAAAGAAAATAGAGAAAAATTTTTTAAAAATGAAAATTATAAGGAAACTTGAATAAACATTTGATAATTTTGTTTTCAAATATATTATGTTGTTACCAAAATATTTTATTGTTTCAAAATTCTGCAAATTAAAAGTGCTGATTGTTTTTGAGTACAAAAAAAATAGATTATGTTTGCTAACTAAAATTAACATATTACAATTTAATAATAAAGCTGGGAAAAATTATTAATCGATTAAATTTATCATTTTTATTTTTAGCTTTGGATATTTATGTATTTAAAATTTATGATCATTGATATGGATAATCTTTTAGTTTAATATAATAAGTGGCAAAGAGTAAATGAATTTTAAATAATTAATGAAAAGTTTATAATAAAAAAATTCAATCTTATTTTTTAATATATAATTATGCTAAATTATGCTAAATTTAAAAATGTTTAAACTTTTTTTTTTTCAATTAATAATAATATTTTCTATCATTTTCTAAACTTACTATTTTTTTAAGTTTTACTCCTTTCAAGATTTTTATTATTACGGATAGTAAGGTTATGATTCTACTTACTTTTGTCTCCTAACAGCGGCTATCCATTTTTTCCTTTAATTTATTTATTATAAAAATGAAAAGCACTTTTTCTACCTGTGTTCTTACAACTTACAACACTACAACTTTTGTGAATCATTTTATGTTATTTTATTTAAATTAATTTTAAATAACAATTCACTTGTATATTTAGCTAACTCGAAACATAAAAACAGCCCCCCGTAGTATCGGATATAGCCACGGGTAGCGCTGACGGTAAATCAGTTTCTCCCCACCATGGCTTCGCACTGAGCGAATAATCGCCCTACAGATTATTTAAAAAAAAATTGCTGTTGAGAGGGGCGAGACATCACCGTAAAAAAGAACTGTTTAATTTCTTTCCAATCTTTCTGATATAATTATAGAAATAATATAATAATATATACAGAAACTATGTAATCAATTTTATTACATAAAAAATAGTTGAGCGAATGTGTTTTGTTTTAAATAACATAAAAATGTGTCGAAAGCTTTACAAATATCTTATAAACTTTGACACAACTATATCTAAGTGGATGTTGTAGGTAGAAATATTTGAAACGGATATGGCATGCTCCTAATTTTTAACAAAACTTTACGAAATTGAATGTTTGCAGGAGAAATAGGCATTTTTGTTTCTTATTTTCTAATGAACTTAAACTACTTCAACTTGAAATTTTATATTTAAGTAACAAAGTTATTATGATTTGACAACCTATAACTAGTTTTTTCAATATGTTTGGTTTATTTTGAAATTATCAAGTATTATAAAAAAAATAAAAATCTAGCGGAGAATAGAGTTACCTATATTTTTTTTTCTTAAAGAAAAGTTTTTGAACGCTTTGGCCATTTGTGAAATATGTATTCTGCAATACATATTTTGGATTCTGACAGAACTAAACATCTGTCAAGTTTTTTGAGTTTGTCCAATGGGAGTAGATCTGAACCTATTGTGTAGGTATTTAGGTTGCTTGCGATGTAATATAGTATTTATAATATTTAGGGCTTTGAATATTTGTAGGTACAAAGAGTGTTTTTCTTTGTTTGGGACCGGTCCCATCAGACCGGCCATGTTAAGAGCACGTCAGCATCACCAAAACTGGTTCTCAGGGCAGCAGAGTACTTCATTACGTTGCACTGTCGTCGTTCGTCGTTGGACTATTTTCATTCCGCCGTCTATTTATTGAGGTGTTCAACGTCTGACCGGAGTCGAAGATACCCTCATCTAATATACCTGGTCGACAACGGTAATAAAGCAGCTTATGAACAAGACAAGTGAAGGTTGGGCGAAGGCGGTGCTTGGCCCAGGTAGAACCAATCTCACCTCATCATAACTCGTTCCATAAGCCAATAGAAGGACGCATTCTTCATTGACCAGTCACATAAACTACCTGTGTCACAGGCAGTGTCTCATATACTCGTACTTGTGCATGCATATTATGAATCCGGGTTGTTAGTTGTAATCAGAACAGTCGCTTTGTGTATGTAGGTGATTATGCTACGTTTCCATTGTTTATTGATCCTCTGGACAAAACCATCGTAGATTTGCTCAACTTGACGGGTAATAATTTAAATAATTTATTGAAACCTATAGAATGCTTGAACAAAATTGATTAAATTCTCTGCTTTCATGCATTCTTGATTTTCATTTTACTATTTGTTTCATCTAAAAATCAATGGGCACGTGGAAAGCAGTTTGAGATTTTCTTTTATTTATCGTACACATACTTGCTTTTTTTAGAAAATTGACTACCTACACAAAATTAATTAATTATTTATATTTATCCAAACAACGCAGTAGACTAATAAATTATAATCTATCTGAAAATAGTCTGTTAATTACTTTAAACTATGTGAAAAAAAATTGAATATTAATTGAATGCTTCAAAGCCATAATCAATACGTTTTAAAGTTAGAAAATTGTTTGTTTATTATACAAACAGAGTGGTTTTCAGAGTAAAACTGCATGCTTGCTTAAATCTTACGAAGATTAAAAAATAAACGTAAAACCTAAAACCATAATCAAACACATTGAAAATTTTAAAAAACCGACTTCAATATGATTATAACTATTATTTTAATTATTTAATTGATTCCAATTGCTTTTCGTTTAAATTAATTAAATAAATTAAACTAATATTTAATTATACTGCAATCGATTTTTTAAATTTTTTACTTAACAAGAGTCAATGATTTATGTCAAAAACGCATTAATCAGAATAACTTAAAAACTATTAGTCTAATCTTAGTCAAATTTATATGGGACCACATGGAAGGCATCAGCTTTTAAATAAAATCTTAAAAATTTTAAGAATCTCAAAAATCAGTTTATCCTGTAAAAAGTTCTGCGCGTAACAAACATAAAAAACATTAATACTTAAAATAATAATTAAAATACATTTTTTTTTTATTATTTTACATAATCAATAAAACGACATCAATGTCCTCTATTCCACTAAATACGAATTATTAGATATAACTCAAGAACTACTTGTTAGATTTTGATCAAATTCAAATGGGACCACACGGAAAGCACCAGCTTTCATAAGAAAAAAGTTATGAGGTAGCACACATAAAAAAATACAGTCGAATTGAAAAAACCTTCTCCTTTTTTGAAGTCGGTTAAAAATGAACAGTTAGTACTTATATTTGGGCAATTAATATATATATACATATATATATACAGTGCTTCCAAGCAAACATAAGCCCTGAAGAGGCGTGGCTTGAGGGCACCTCATCTTTTTTGCGCTTTTGATTGGTTAATTGCATTTACTCCTAAATTTGCTAATTTAGTTCGCATATTGTACGGGGCCGATGATTGCTTGAGCGTGCTGTATATATTTTTACAATTTGACTGTTTATTGCTCCTTTCTTGTTAAAAATTGTCCTACGTTTTGATTTTCAAGGATGACTTTATGACATAGTCACACGATAGTTTATCATAACATTGACAATTTAGTTTTGAATTTTTTGATTATTTTCAAGGATTTTTTGCAGTATTTTTAAAAGTTAACAATGTTAAAATAGGTAGCCATTAAAAGTTTACAAAACGTTAAACAAAAAATATGTTTTGGTTTTGTATCTCAATAAGATCGAATTGAATTGTAAATGTATTAACTTATTTTCATAGAAAATCGAACGGTTTCATAATCGGTTTTTTGACGCTTTATCGCAAAACAAACTATGTATTTCAAAATTACAATCATCTAAAAAAATTAACATAAAATATTCATGTTTCAATATACACAGAGTTAAAAATTATCCAGAAGAACTCTTCATCTTCTTACAAAATTGTCAAATTTTACTACCGTAATAATTATCTTTTTTTGTTTATTTTGATTCTACAAATTTAGAGATGATTTTGCGCACTGCTCAGAATTGAATTTTGATGACTCTAAGATAGGGACAGGGCCGCTTTTATGCGTCATAGTTCAGCGAAAAAAAACGGCTTGGTCTGGTTTTACACGTAGGGCATTATTAGGTAAGTTAATTTTAAACGTCTTGGTAGCACAATAGCTGAATTTAAATTTAAGGTTGATACAGGTAACAGGCTGATCTGCTGACAAAGGAACTTTACTGATTCTCATTTAGTCAAGAATCTATTACAATTTTTATTAATTATGGTTTTTGGTTAAACGTTTTTGATAAACTTATATTGATATTTAATTAAACGTTTTTTGCCATCTTTATCAGTTTAAGAGTCTCACGTTTTAAAGTACATTTGAATTTGAAAATTCAAATTGACTCTTAACATAAACGTTGTATTCTCAGAACTAATTCTAACTCTCATACATATTTATGATTTTTAAATAGGTAGGAAAACGATTGAATGGATAATTGAATTTTATGAAGCTGGTTACATCCAGGAGGAAGTAGAAAAGTGTCATCAGAAGTTTTCTGGACTAGTTACCTGTTTTATAATAAAAACTTGAATGTTAATGTGTAATTTTACGCTTGATTGAGGCTTTTAAATTACAGGTAATTTTACTTTATTAGACTATAATTTTGATAACACTATGGCGTTTGTCTGAATGCTTCATCCCCTCACATTTTCTTATGTGCAGCAATTTTGTCCTCAATGTCCAACGAGGTATTTTTCCGGGAAGTAGTTGTTTCGAGTTTGGTTTACCAAAAGGGTAGATTCTAGGTATGCACAGTTTAACTGCATCGAACGTTTTTTTAAGTTAAAAAAATCATTGGAAACTTGTCACAGTTAGTTTTATAATTTTTAGAAGAAAAAGCTATTTTAAAATATTGTTCTGCTTAGACATTTAACGCCCATTTGCATCTTCTATTATTGCTTACGTCTTCCTTACATTAACTGAACATGTGACATTACCGGGCAAAGTTTTTCCGTCTCGTATGTGTGTATAAACGTTTAAAAGCCTGCACAAAATCTGTTCATTATTTTGGTTTAAAACTATTCATATTAGCAACAAAAGGTTTATTTAAATAACGGTTTTTAAATACTTTGTTTTAAGCACGAAATACGTTCAAGCCTACGAATCTGGTTTGAATGAATTTGCTTCGCGTAAATATTTAAATAACGATAGTTTCATGGGTAAGTTTGTCTTTTTGTTTTTTGTTTTGTAATAAAAAAATATAATTTTTAGATTTTAATTGCTTTGTTGTTTTCTTTCAAAAATTTTTTTTATTAAAATGATGTAACAAATAATTAAAATTTTCACATGCTCAAGTTGAAATTTGTTATTCTAATCTTCCTAACTAATTTGAACAATGTTTTCAAACTAGTCTAAAAAATAATGTACTGATGTTATCAATTATTTTTATCAATTACCAAAATGTATTCTTACTCAAATAAAAAACAAGCAACAATCATGTAATCATTTTATTAAGAATGCTTAAAATTAGGCTCTTATTATTAAAGACCAAGTATCTATTCTAATCTAATTTCTAATTTAAATAAATTTCTTGCATGGCGGATTTATCTTTTATTTAAAATAGTCATTCTATTGGCTGATGGGCTTTAAGAAACATGAATAAATCTTGTTCTGCGGCATAAATTTACTCCCCTACATCTAATTACAGTACTAATAAATTTATATTTTAGACTAGTACATAGATGTATCTTTATGGTTTAATGACCCATGATTATTATAGTTCACAATGTGAATACAATAATTATTTGTTTATGGACAACACTATAATTTTATTATATTACTAAGAACCGCCACTAAATGACTTGTAGAGCCATCTTCTTCTTTTTTTGTCTCTTTATTACAAATGAAATTTTTGTAACGGCAGCATTCATTAAAGTCACATGTTGGAAAATATTTACAGCGTAGTGAAGATTTTACAATGGTAATAAACATTTTTGTTTTTATTCAAACAAGTATACATAAGCAAAATAACCATCTGGTTATTTGGTTTTTGCTTGTGATAGGTTATGACACGTTTTAATAGGTACACGATTGGATAAAATGTCCAAATCAGTTGTTACGGCAGTTCTAATAAACAGCCTCATCTATCGTTGGTTTGTTTTTTTATTTACTTAATAAAACTTTTGAAATTTATGATTTCTGTTTATAAGTGCCTATGTTACGTTTGTGAAAAATCTGTTGATAAATAATCACAAATTTCAAACATAATTCTAGAATACATTATAGTTTTTTAACATGTATTATTATTATTATGAAACATTGTGTCTGTATGTTGTCTTGTAGTTACCACACAGTTCAACCAATTTCGATCTGGTTTTTTTTTGAAAGCTGAAGTAATTGAATGTGTTCTAAAATGCAATTCAAAAAAAATGATTAAGTCAAATTCCGAAGATTCTAATAGGTAGAATGTGCGAATGTCACTTGTGCGACAGATGATATTGCAGAAAACTGTGAGATATAGCTAATATAAAAATTTGTAATTTTGAGAGCTTGTTTGGCAAATGGGGTATTTTATAGTTTGAGAAAGTTGACCGTTGTTTGCGGTGGCGCCTGACTGTGATTGTTTAGAAATTTTTATAGTATTAAATTTGGATTTAAGCTCAAGATGCTGTTGTTGTAATATGCGTCTATGATTAAAAGTTTTTTTTGTATTTGTTTTTTTTTTATTTTAACAGAAGTTTTTTTCTCTTTAAGTGAATTCTATATAGTAGTCCAAGTTCTGTCAGACAGAGTCTTATGATGCGAGCTATTATATTATATAAATTAAACGGTGACTAACAATAGACAATAACACTTGCAACAATGGTAGATAAAGAGTAATAAGTATAGTCATTATTAAAATTGCAGATCATAATGTTTGTCAATCACAGAAATTGGAAGACTATACTCAATTGATACAGGTAAAATGTTTTCGATTGTAAACAGCAGTAAATTTAAACCCAGTCACTTATTAGCTATGAAATTTTATAACAAAAATGAAAAAATATTAAGGAAGAATCAGATTTGATGAAATTTCAAAAAGCTGAGCTTAATTTTTGTTGAGCTTAAGTGTTTTAATCTTATATGAACACTTGACATTAATGAACCTTTGCAGTTACGTTAATTTATCGCGAAGCAAACATACGACTGTCGATGTTTTTTTTGTATAAAAAAGCAAAATTTTTGAATAATAAAAAGTCTCATCAATGTTTAACTACGTTTAAAAGTTTTGTTAAAAATCCGATCCTGAATCGTGAAGTCCTGTCATGATCTGAGTTATATGCAACTACGCTACGAGCAACAAGCAAAGCAAGCCTTTCAATATGCAAGAAAAATAAATCTCCACGCTCTGCCTTAGCAAGCTTTTTAATTAGTGGTTTTTAAACAATGGCCGTGATTCTTTCTCAGAGCGTTCCGGAGGCCATTGCTGTTGTCGCCATATTTTTGTTTGCTTTTAGTGTCTGGTAGTTTTGGATATTTTTTATTAAACGACGTGACATCGTTATTTTTGTATCTTAAATTTTAATGAAAGATGTTTCGTGTTAGGGTTGATGCAAATATCTGTATAATATCGTGACTGGGTAAGGTATAAATGGAATACCAGATTTGTATCCAACGTCTCGACTATTGTGGTCGTGTTACATTTATATTTCTTGCTCACTTTATTGGTGCAATTTACCAAAGAAATACAAGCAATACTGTTGCTGATATAGTCTCAATTGTTTGCAAACTCGGAAATTTGCGGATTTTTATACTTTGTGGCTTTCATCTTTGTTTAAGCTCTCAAATGCAGCTTTGCATAAAGCTTTAAAAACCTATAAAAAAAATTTGATACTGATATTCCAGCTTATTATAATTTATTTTTTTTATGAAAATTTGAAAGTCTACACTATCCTGATCATACATCTTACATTTGTCGTGTCAAATTTGAAGACGTGTCAGATTTGATTATATTTGCTATTAGATATTATTTGATTATAGTACGACAGTGATAAAGACATCCGTAACAAACAGCCCGTAGGCATATTTGTATCGGCTGTTAATTTAAAAAATCATTAAAAACAATGCTAAATAATAACATCTAAATGTCTGTAACATTTTTAGATTTCTGGTTGACATTGCTTTTTTCTATCAAAATAACTTTGATTGGAAAAATTTTTGATAAGCGTTATTACGTATTATATTATATGTTAGTAATAGAGGCAATAAGACCGTGTTTACGGTTAATTCACTAAACTGTGTTATTTATGCACAGCTTAATGTAACAATTAAAATGAGTGCTAATAAGTATAGAAAAATCGAATTACAAATCCTTGTTTAAAATAAATTTGCTTCTAACATTTTTTTTTTCGTTAGTAATTTCAAAAGAGATAATTTTGCATATTATTATCATACACACGCGCTTCACACAAAAAGTACTATGTTAACTTTGCAAAAAAAAATTTATCTTACATCAACTCAAAATGAAATTTTTCGTCTCTCGACAGCCGAGAGAGTACATTATTTCCAGGCTAGCCGAAAAATGATGTACTTTCTCGGCTAGCCGAGAAAAGAAATCGAATTTTTCGCGCCAGGCGTCGCTGTTATAAGAAATATATACGGTTGAACAGACGTCACGCACCAAGGACACTCTAAACGTCTCACTATTTATGAGGGGTGTTGAAATTTTAAATCACATTTACTGTTTATGAACGTTAATCTTATTTAAAAAAACTTCTTTTGTGCATGATAAATTGTGTAAATTACGACAGTAAAGTAATCCATGAATTTTTGACATCTGTCAAGGTTTGACATTTTGAATTGGTGGTAATAACCTCAAATAAATTTTAAGGTAATGCTCTCGAATCAATTTTAAGATAATGCTTGATTATAAGGTAATTTGTGTAGGATAAAAAATAATGAGTAAACCACGGCTGCAAAGTGATTTTCCAGGCCATGAGAAGTGGCCAGGCTCGATCTTCTGTCGGCCTGGAAAAATACCACTTTGCCGCCTAGGTTTACAATATACTATTATTGATTTTCTGTTATACAATAAAATAATCTAAAAACTATATTTTAAAAAAAAAATTTTTGGTGTCGACATGGTTATAAGACAATTACATCTGACATCCATGTTTAAGAATTTGGTTTGAGTTAAATGTTTGCAAGACAAAGAATTTGGTTCACAATGAAATTTTCAGAGAAAAATATTAGTTTTTTGTGTCGACTAATTTTGGACTATCCAGTCATCAGTTACTGACATCTCCGACTATCCAAAGATGCAACAACAGTGAAAAACCATTCTGCTTTGGAGTCATTGTAAAGATAAAACTATACCTTAATGCATTTTTGAAACTTAACAATATTTAAAAAGCTATAATTTTCACCTGATATGTTTTTGTAAGATGCAAATATTAGAGATCTTTAAAGGGTTTTCGAATAGTTTCGGGAGTTCCATAAATTTTTATACAGTGATTTACAATCAGTAGAAGACAACATCTACCTAGATTAGAGTCAGTCGCTTTAGTTATAAACAATGACTCAAAAAACTTATAGCTTATTGATTTTTTTTTAATAATACGGTTGTTTTGACAACTTCAACAAAACGAGTTTATCACCGAGTTTCCATAAACTTTCAATTTGATCAGTCTCAATACGTTTTTTGGGTCGCAAACTTTTATATAAACTAATTTGAGTCATATTCTAAAACTTTGTTTAGTTTTTCAAAATTGGTGTTGCTCTAAAAATATTTTTTTGTTCGTAGACAAATGTTTAAAAAGTAAGCTATAAACTAATGTATCGGTTATTGAGTTGAAATAAAATTTAATAATAAATTGTTCTTTATTTAATATTTACTCTCTTTTGAATCTTATTTGTATATATTGTACCGTGTATCCTGATCTACTTGTACCTGACCCTAATAAGTATATATACCTATTATTTTTAGGATAAAGTATGAACATAGATGTATTATTTACTTTTAAACGCATTCCACTAGGTATGTGAAATTTTCAGAAGTATTTCTTTGAAGAAAAGATTTTGTTGACAATTAGGGAATTTTAGATTTCCGTACCCTTTGTATGAAATACCGCTCGATAAAAATCTCGAGGCACTTGTGTGGAAATAAGACGCAAATAACGTAGTAGGATGGTCGCAGCAGAAAGACAGGACTATTTCCTTTCTTTAGTTTTACCGCAACAAATTTGTCCCCGTGGTCTTTTATGTGTTTTGAATGCATCGGCGCAATGTAATACGAGATATTCATCCTTACCTGACCGCATATAGGCAATGCTCCAACAAGCTCCCTCATAATACGGTACGATATTCGAAGACAAACAACGTCTATATTTATGTCATTGTAATGTCATCATTGCAGCTATTGTGTCCTAAATATGCTCGGGATTACGCCAGGTAGTTAAACGACATAACATACCTTTGGGGGGTGGCAGGCAGATGTATAGAAAAAGCTCACTCACACAGACCGTTATTATAATTTTATAGAAAATTTCGACGACAGTTGTTGCAAGTGACCACACTAGTGGACATTATAATGGGCATCTAGGGATATAAATAACACCCCCACAAATTGATTTATGATAAGTTACACAAGTTATACCAAATTTTGGAAAGCACCCTATAATTGTGTTTTTTTCTTTTACCGAAAAACCAAATGTATCCATGCGAGGAAAACGAAAATAAATTTGAGTATTATAAATAAGCATCAAGAAACAGCCTTACCCAACATAACGACTGTGGCCCACCACATTTAGAATCTCGTGTTTATTTTAATGAGGAGACGTGTTTTCATTTATTTCCCCAAATCTCAAGTTTTATTAACACACGGATATTTATATGGGGACATGTTTCAAGGACAAACTGTCTTGAGACGCCGCTATATCTCATCCTCCAACAGGTACAGGCATTTACCAACACCATATAGGTAGATAGAAAACAAGATGCAGAGGGGTGGTAATTTATACATTCGATAAACAATTAATCTTTTAAACTAAAACATTTGGTACTATAAATTTAAATTAATATCAGTTTTCGGCTCAACGATGTTTATTTTTTCAAAAGAAGTAGACCGCTTTACGTGGTTTATTTTTTATACTTATAATTCATTGATAATTTTCAAAAATCATTAGCATGTAGCAAACTCAAAATTTCGCAATCCGATTTAAATATACTTTTATTTATTTAATTAATTAATTAATTAATTCAAATCAATTGAATAGAAGGGGGTAGTTCTTCAAATTTTAGTTTCAACATTTATTCATTGGGCATGGCTTATGCGTATGTACGTAATTTTTTAAATGTAATGTTTATAAAATAATTCTACTAGGTGATTTGTTTTTTACAAATTAATTATACACCTGAAATAGTAAGCAACAAATATGTACATTTTTTGACGTTCTATGTGTTAAAAATACCTCTGATGAATTCCTAGTAAAAAATAATTATAAAAAGTGCCTCATTATATGGCGTCTGATTAGGCGTTTTTTTTTTTTTTTTTGTTAAATTTTTGTTTTTTAAAACGCAGTTTTTATAGTATTAGCAAGCTAATATAGTAAAGCTTACGGGGTAAAAGAGAAAGGAAATATCTCAAACGTTTCTACTATAATAACCAATGCTTAGAGCAAATCAAATAGATCATATTTATTTGGAATCATTTATTGAAATAAAGTTTTCTATTATTTATTAATTTAAAGCTACATAAAAATAAGTACAGCATACAGTACTTTATTACTCTATACAGTATACTTTAGCATATTCACTTTGAAGATGAAGCTGAAATAAACAAATGCATGATCACCTCGTATTTGGTATCCCATGGTGGGGGGGTATAGAAATTATTGGATGGAAGGACCAGATAAAGGCGTAGCTTGAGTGACGAGACAGGGCCTGAGTAAGTACTTTTAAGTTATAGTTCGGTTTTGTTGTGAGAAACGTTATCAGATGACGCATAACATGAAGAGCATGCACTACTTGAAGACAGCCCTGTAAGAACAGACACGTCTGTTGTGATGGGAGATCACGTAAACCGCACGTGATAGTGTTTATTCCAGCTTCATCTTTAACTTGAATATAGTATAGATACTGTATAGATATTTTGTTTTTATTTACATGGTGATTTGGTACAAAATTTGCATTGAAGTTTTCGAATTTTATATTTTAGCATTTAACTTTTTTTGATTCACTGGCAATAAATTATATTTTCTCAATCTTTGGAATCTGTGCTTAATTATTGCGAGTAATGGAAGAGATAAATGATTTATTTTGACGTCACAACTTTTTTAACGTTTTTTTTTGTATTTTTTTTTAATTATTTTACTTTGAAATAAGTTAATGATTTTTTTATTATTTCTTAAGAATACAATAAACATCATGCATGATGGAATAAAATTTATTTTATATTCAACAAACTAACTTTTTTTAAAACAAATGTTTCTTTGATTTAGAACCTTTAAATTTTAGATATTTATTTTATTTGTCAAGAAACTCGATTCACATTTGTTTGGGGTTCGGATCAAATATGTCATGTTCTTTCACAATTTATTTTCTCACACACTTTATCATGAAAATAGAATGACATCTAGTATTTGCACCAAATACCAGTTTTGTACCTACGATAACAAATCTTTTTTTGTTAATCGAAAGGGGTTATCCACTCAAATGGAAAACATAGTTCCATTCACAAATCAATACAAAAGATTTGAAATTGACACATTGTATTGTTGGCTTTGTGGATAATGTGTTTTTTTATAATTACAGTTTTGACTTTAATAGAAATTATCAAGGTTTAAATCAATTAGAAAATTTGTTTAGACTGTACCAGTAAAATTAATGCTATCACTATAATAAAACTGATGACTTTTTAATTTTTATGTAACGTTTGTTATTTATGCCAAGCTTCGGTGTTGTATATGTTGGTGATTTCTTTTTAATGAATATTTTCCGGATGTTATTTTGTCTTTTTAATCAGTTTTTTAACAATGTACGTTGTAGGTATTAAAACATTTTTTAAATATATATATATATTGTCATCATCAAAAATAGAACGTTTGAACTTTCAGGTATCTAAAGGTATTATAATGATAAATAATCTTCCAAACTGAATTCTTAAGTAAATTCATGTAATAGTTCTACAGTTAACTAACTTTGTTCTGGAGGTGTACGCAGGGGGATGACTACACTTATTATTATATTCTACGGCATTTCCAAATCATGTTCTTAGGGTGGTTCAAAATTTTAAATCTCTGAAACCAAATTTTACAATGTGTCTCAAATTCAGGGGTGGATGGTGATACCTTGGTTAGTTAATAACAGCCTAAATAAAATATATATGGAATTTTGTTGTTGTTTTTAAACAATTTTTTTTATGACTGCTACGTTTGTTTTATAATAGTAACTTTAGAAAATAAGTTTTTCTTTGTTGAATTTTTTTTTTAAATAAAATTGGAGTTTATGTATATTGTTTTATGTAGGTAATCAAGATTTGCCTGGAAAATTATACGTTATTGCTAAAATAATATTTAAATAAAATTTTATCGTTATAGTAAGTAACATTATTCTTTTGATAGTTTAAGTAATGTTTTTTTATGGAACAGTATTTTAAAAAAGTGTGTAAAATTTTAATCATAATAGTTACTATTGCTCAAGGACTTTAGTATTTATTGTTAGTAGTAAGCATTTTTGTATTATTAAATCTTATAAGAGTTGTTTGTTTAGCACTTTGCAACTGTAAGTATCAGCAATAAGTAAAAATAGGTAATTAATCACAATTTGTATTCTGCCCCGGGTTTGAGAGAACTTTTTTTTATGTAACTATCAAAGTGTTACTTGTCAAAAGGTTCTTGATTTGGAGTTGGAAAGCCAATGTTAGATGTCACTGATCACAAATGCTAACATGATAGAAAACATTGTCAGACATTAAAGGAAATTATTGCTTGAACAAACAAGTTATTGCATTAGCGTTTTTCGTCTACAATTCACATCTAAGATCTGCAATATTTTTTACGGGTTTTGGAACTAGTATCAAAAAAATAAGTTGATAAAATCAAGACGAATTCAATCGACACAAAAATTTGTAGACTTAGACAAATTTTGTGCTCAGTAGCAGCACTGATTTATTAGGTCTCTCTGATAAGTGCTAGTCAGCTCAAAACATGCCTGAAGTTGTCCTAACTTTATTACTATTTTAGCTTTATTTATAAAAGTACTTAATATTTTGCTTATTATTTTTTTGATGCAATTTCAACAGTTTAATAGCTTGAGATAAAAAGAGTAATAGTGAACAGCTTTATTTTAATCGTTTTTAATATTTGAGATAGATAATCCCTCAAGTAAACCCTCCACTCCTAACTGTTATATTTAAATAGTTTTTAGTTTAACATTTATGTTTTTCACAATTGTATTAATCAGAGTACCACAGTTTTTATTTTGTAAAATGGGTTATTAGGAATATTATTTTTTTAAATTTAAGATTACGTCGATCTAATGTGTTTTGTGTCGTGTTTGATGTGTGATTTGATACGATCACCCAACTTGAGTCATAAAAATAGGGGTTTGCAAATTATTCGGATTACACAATTATTGAATAATAATGAAAGTATCATTATCAAAGTTTTTCGAGGTCCGTTTCCCGCGAAACTGGATAATGCATCACTGAACGGCTTCGATAAAGAAACGTGATCTGAGGAAGCCTTTATATTACATCCGGCAGCGGTGTTTACGGGCAAAATTGAAAAGTCTGTTCCCAGTCAGCTGAAGTCAACTCGCGGAAATATTTTATAAACAAACTCTTAAATTCGGGTGAAAACCAGGAACGTGTCGCGCTTCAAAATATCCGTAATACTCGTAAAAAAGCCACCCTAAAAGAGAATAATAGACGGTGTAATTTAACGGCGGAAGCGATATTTAAAAATGCGGGGAATCCGGCACATATGACAACAGCCTGTTTCCAGCTTTATGAAAACGGAAGCTGGTTTTTCGTCGAGCACGAGCCAGCAGTTCCACTATTTGTCTGTCGAAAGACCCTCTCCAGATAAATATATCAGAGCCCTATTCGGCCCAAAATGCACGTGCCACAGACATCTATTTATGACGACTGGTTAAATTACCTTGACACTAACGAACTCAATACAATGTACTCTCTGCACTAAAAATAAACCGGCTAGTTCTACTCTACGTTTCCACGAACGCGTAAACGAAACTTTTTGAAAAAAATTACGGCACGAGACGCGCCGCCGCTTTCTTTTTCTTTTCTTTTTCTATCTCCAGAGAAAACAATATTGTGAAATATATAACATCTATCTATTCCTGTTTGCGAAATTCTTGCTCGTAAAACTCTCTTCCACCCTCGTCTTATATCGAACAGACTTGGAATTGAATTTCTAACCTGAAAAACCGATCGATCTATTTTAGTTGGCCAACTCTTACCCCTGAAGGATGTTGGTTATTTGATAAACAAATTTTCTGCACCCTCTCACTGTATCGGTTGATGAAAACAAAAATACATGATTTTTTTTTATTTATAGCTCACAGATAAATTGCGAATTCAATAACTTTTGTCATAATTAAAAAACTTTTTTTATTCAAAACGATTTGACTTTAGGTGCAAATTCTATAGCATAACTATTTATAATAATGTAATAATATATTTTGAATAGTTTTTGTTATATAATTATACGATACATCATGTTTCGACAGATCACATATGTCTACTGTCTCACTGTAACATGCAAAAAAATAGTTATACACAAAGTCATTTCAAAATCTTTTTTAGATAATTGCTATAATAAATGGGATCAAACTTTATAAACCGGGTTTTTCTAAAAGCTTTGAAGGTTGTGTCGTTTTGTTGTCACCTACGAGTCCTACGACAAATCCATGATTTTTGCAATTCAATTTGTATTGAATTAGTTCAATAATGTCGATAAACGAGTGGTCTTACAATGCATCTCAAACTCACAATAATTCTATATAACCTTCAACTTTTGTTTGTAATTTTTAGGTCTTGAGTACTCTGCTACATACAGGTTTTTTACTAGTAGTAGAATAACGTACTGGTTTTGTATAAAATAGGCTTTATTTCTAGATCATGGTTGAAAATATAGTCAATGATAGTTTATTATAATAATGAAACAATAATAAACTTTTAATATTGCCCTCGGTCAATAATGAAGATTTGACCTCATTTGTATAATTAATATTTATACTTTTGACTTTACCGCTAAGCACTTATAAATAGGTAGCATATGCTTTTGTACTGACCAAACTCTTTATTTTTTTAAATTACGTTTTTTTAAATTATTTATTAAACTTCTTTAAATTACGCATCCCTTAGATAGTATACAAGTAAAATCATATGAGATATTTTTCTGGCTAGAAATGTTGCTATTTTAATTAATTAACTGAATTAATTAAACATAACATAGAAAATTCTACGATAAGCCGACTTAATCGTTTTTTTCACTAAACTTTTATTACTATAAACTGTATAATAATTTAACACCAATACCACCATCATGGCATGGCGCTGTAGAATAGCACATAGAATTATGAAGCATTGACCTGTTTTTGCAAAACAGATTTTTGTTGACAATGAAATCTGTGATAATTGAGCAGCGTACTTCAATTTTATAAAAAAAATAATTTATAACTTGTCTCTGCTTTTTTAGCTTAAGCTGCACGACCATAGTTCTAAAAGTCAAATTTTTATTCAAAAACAAAAGTTTGTAAGACTCATGTTTTTAAAGGATTTTTTTAAGTTATTTTATTATTGGAACGTATAGGGAAAGGTAATGGTTATTTGAGCTATAATTGATTTGCTAATTTCAACAGTCTTTGCAAGAATTAATTTAAGTTTGATAATTGCAGCTTGCCAACGACACAGACCAAATTTAAAGGAACTGTAAAACTTTTTTACAATTTTCGGAACGAACTCAAAGACTATTTGTGACAGATATGATCTGAAAGCGTTTTAATCATTGTAGACATGTTTATTTTGACATAAGTGACATTTGATGGTTGGGGGTTCAAAACTTGTTTAAAAATTTTTTAGGCTGGTATTTTAACAATAAAATTAAAACTGTGTACAAAAACGCCCCTGCTTCTTATAATAATAATGACAATAACATACTATTTAAAACAAAATTTTAAGTAATATTTTTTTGTATATAATATTCTATATTATATTCTAAAAGTTTTTAGAATATAATAAATATTTTTAATTAGCATGGACATAAAAAGTATTGACTTAATACTTTTACACAAATCTATAGAACTTTGAATGATCTTTCACTTTTGCGTTGATTTACCTGTGACACCTCTCCACACTCCAGCGACGTATCGAATTATATGTTGTCATTTAATTTCAACTGAATGCATGCAACATCACTTCATTTAGCAGAAGTGGTGGTGGTGGTGGTCAATAAATGTTTTGTAGTGATTTACTTAATGATTGCAAATACAGATTTTAAGTCGTTCTTTTAATTAAGACATTTTAATCCGGTATAACGTAATTAAATCTAAATTTTTCATTATATGTATATAACATTAAATGTGCAAATTTTTATTTTTTCAGTAATGATTCTCAGCATCTTCAAAACAATAACTGGTGTTGCATTAGAGCAGAGAAAAAAATGCATTATAATGTTGACAAAAATTAAAGGTTTTTTTCTACCGACATTTAAAAATCAGTTTTTTTTATGTTAGTTTATGCATTTTAACTTGTTTGTTAACGAACCGATTTATATAATTGAATTTTTTTGAAGAAAAATAATTTTTTCTTTGAATAAGGATTTTTTTAGAGGGTTTTATTTGCTGATGATCAAACACGAATATTCACATTGACAAGCCCAATTACTCCAGAGAGTACCGAGGGTCCAACAAATTGCTCAGTTTTAAATTTTTATAAAAACGGATGTTTGCGCATAACTTCTCTGTTTATTAGCCGGTTCAAATAAGTGTTGTTTTGTTTGAAAGGGGATATGTAAAAAATATTCTCATAAAAATTTGGTAATGAGAAGAATCTTTGGAGTTATGGTTGAAATTGCACTACGACAGTGCAGAAAATTGTGAAAATCACTGTAATTGTTTACAACCATCGCAATTTCGAGAAATATTACAATGTTTTATTTTAATAGTGTACATAAACTCGCCTCATTAAAATAATATTAAGATTTTGTACAGTTTGTTAAATTAATTAATTAAACAAATAAATTAAGGGGATCTTCACTTTACAAATAAACTTGTCTTGGGAAGGTTCCAAGAACCTTTTTAAAATTTTAAACTTTTGTCTGAAAATTACTCTCTTTTTTTACAAAAATTTAAAAAAACGTATATCTTGACTTTTTTTTTAAACTTTATTTTGAAGACAACTGTTGTTTCACATTTTCAAGTAATCGAATTTTATCAGTTTTTGAAAACAATTTCAAAAATCTGAATCAACCAGTCCATAGAGAAGACATTAAAACTTTTATATCCAAAATTTCATTTGTTTTTTTGCGTAAAAAATAAGCCCAGGAAATTAAGCCCAAGTTTTCAAGCGTTTTTAAAATTTTCAATTTGTTTTTTGTATACCTAGGTATCAGCCTATAACAAAATTCTGTTTTTATATGTTATTACTTATGGCTCAATTTTAATGAGGTATCTATATTTTTTTATTTTTACTTTTTTGAAGAAATTAATGACTTTCACTTAAGTAACATAACATTGTAAAACGAACTGATTAATTGATGATTGATGCTAATTTGACCCGAACGAAGCAGACGGAAACAATAACACGAATATTGAGCAGTATTACAACAGATTATTTAAAAAACACGAGCGTAATTCAGTAAAATTATGTTATAAATTTCACTATAATAATTTTTCTATATAGATTTATGTTGGCATATTTTGACATAAAAGTACAAAATATGACACAAGTGCACTTATAATGCAAAATATAATGTTTTGGGAATAGATTATGGGTGAACAAGTCCAGCAAGGCATGTTTTGTAGGCTGTTTGGTTTTCCATACCTAATTCTGTCTATATACCTACATTATACACACAGTTTTTAAAATTTAAAAATATTTTTGAGTTATTAACATTTTAATGTAAATTTATTTCAACACTTTGTGTCTGATCGTTGAAATCCATTTGTTTTTCTAATCAGTCAGCTAGTAGATATTATTTGAAGTGAGACAAAAACTTTTGAGGTCCAGTATCTATATGAAATTTCTTGCGTAAACGTGATTTATTGTATATAAAGCTTGTTGCTGTTTTTAACTTTTTTTATTTTGTTTTAACACCAGTTTTGTTAATTTTTAGGCACTCATTTTGAAATTAAAAAAAAAATTTTTTCTTTTTAATTTAGAAGGTCTACTTTTTGTATCAATGAGTGTATTAATTTTAAATACCTGTTTATTTTTTTTTGAAATGCCAAACCTGGCGTTTTTTTGTTAAATTTTGCGTTGGCAGATTATTAAGAGAGCCACTTTAACGTTAGATTCTCACTAACAAATCCATCGTTAATGAATTTTATTAATACACCATTTTACATTAATGTCCTCGAATTTTTTGATCAATGAAAAAATATTGTGATCAGCACGTATGAGCGATTAATCATCTTGACAATTGAGGGCTCTGGTTCCCACAGCTTGAGTTTTCAACAGCGTTCATTAATAATTGCTTTCAGTAAAACACTTGTTCCTTAGTTAACTATTCAACACATGCAAAATAAAGAAAACTAGGTACTTCTAGGAAATGCTTACAATTAGCTTGCTAATTTTTCTAAAAAAAGTGAGAAAACTAAATAGAAATTTTATCATGAATAAAGTTGAACATTAAACTAAAAACAGACTTTTTTATAAAGCGTTTAATTTTCTTCAAAGATAATATGTAAATTAGTTACATATTTGAGTACTTTCATCCGTTCACCTGATACCTATATCTTTCAAATTTGTAACAAAACAATTTCCATGCTTTTTGAATGAGAGTATAGAAAATCACAAGAGGCATCTCTTCTTTAGAGGAATTAATATCGACTTCGACAACTCTAATTTGTTGTCATTTTGTGCAATATATTATAATTTTCAATACATAATTTTATTGTCAAGTTTTTCGATGCAGAATGTTTCCAATTATAACTGCTTTTGTGTAAGAAATAAATTAGAATACTATTTATTATTTATTTAATTGTATATAGTTTTTATTATATATTTTTATTATGTATAAATACAGGCACATATACATATTTATAAGCATTTTAGAAATTAATAAATTATTAGAATTTTTTTTTTTTGAAAATGTATCTTTATTTTTTAGGTTTCTATCTTATTTTTAATCAAACTATTAAAATAAGTAGGCATACTAAGTTATTCTAATTAGGTTTAAAATAAACAGTACAAATATCTAGTCACGTGAGGCCAAGGTTAAAGAGAAATAACTATAGGTGTATATCTAATTAGTTTCCAAAAGTTTATCTGGGTACCATAATTATATTAAGATGGCTTCAAATGAATTCTGTTAATCAAGAAAAGTTTCAGTTAATTTATGGGTTAGCGTTAAGAACTTGATAAGTTTATAATTTAGAGTTTCCGGTGAACCTATCAATGACCACACTTTGACAGAGTCAATAGCTAAAAACCAAAAGTTTTTGGGTCGATTCTCTCGACAACGACAAGTTATGCTGGATTAAGTCGGGTAAATTAGTGTTGCACCTACCAGGTTACCAACAACCTACCTACTTAGACAAAAAGTGGGCATGTGCAGTGCTCAAAAAGGTATCGAATTCCGGTTGGTCTTGGTAGCGATAACGAGTTCTTGGCAATAAGTAATAACTTTTATAAGCAATCGATACTGAGAACGCATCTACCAGCCTGTTCGGATCTTGTATAACGTATTCAACCGTCAAATCGCATTACTTCAAATGAATTCCTCAGGGATTCCTCGACGTTCAGGCTTGCTAAACAAAGAAGTATTACCGGAGGAGACCCGGAGACTTGCTACAAGAATCGCGTTATGGATATGGAATCTGGGCGGTACCAAAAGGCGGGGATTATGAACAAGCAACAAGTGCGTTATATTTATGAATTGTAGACACCGCCCAGCTGTCATAATCGAGATCCTGGCTGGTTCGTTATAACCACTTTGTCATCTCTCGCGCTTGCTCCATCTTCCCCTACATATCAGCCCCACCATTTTCATATCTCATTTAATAATATCTAGCCTATGCTGTAAAAGCCCACGCCCTAGTTTCCTTATATTATTCACATCTACTCACTCTTATACGAGCTAGAATTATTAATACCGTCATCAGAACCACCCTAAAAACAACCCTATAAAATACAATGGTTGTAATGAATATGAAGTATTGAGAAGATTCAAATTACACCGGATGCCTACACTTTATTCAATTTTTAATTTGAAAATTATTGATGTTTGAAGCACGCTATAGGTAGGTAATTCTCCTACAATAAATAACGAGCGGTCAATATAAATTTGTTTTTTTAATTAATAAGTCGCAATTAAATTGTCTTATGCCGATATACAGGGTGATTTTGAACAGGTGTTCGCAACTTGAACCGTGGCATGAATATACAGGATCGTCTATCGTATGACATTTGAGCTATTGCCTCTCTGAAAAAAGTGGTTTCGAATATTTTAAAACTTGTCTTCAGTCACAATTACAAAATGGCTGTTTTTGCTTTTTTTACTTTACAACGTGCTGTATTTAAAATATTATTTTTAATTATTGGATTCAAAATATTTCCAATGCTGAAGTTTAAGATTTCTGATTATGTTAAAATATAATTTAACGCAGACACACAATTATTTGATACTTTTAATTTGTAGTTTAAGAATAAATTGCAATCAAATTCATTATTAAAGAATAGTATAATAAAAAACGAGTTTCATAATACATGTCTTAAAGCAAAGCCACAAGTTTTTTTTAAAGAAAAAGTGCTTTAAGGTCTTATGAAACCAGTTTTTATACAATTTTTTGTAAATTTTTTTAATTTGTTCGAATTAAAGAATTTTTGTAGTGGGTAGGCAATATCTTGGTTTTGAAAGTGAAAATTTTATCTAGTGGTCTTTTCTTTTGTTTTATCCAAAAATCCTAATACTGTCAGTCCCAAAATACGAAAATGAAAGAAAACTTCACATGTACGCCCTCCAAAATCCGTGTAATAGAGAAAATTATTTTGGTTTTTGTCATGATTATTGTATGATAGATAGGTGCATACCTACCTTTTTAGGATAAATGACAGATAAACTGTAACTTTTGCTTTATTGAATCTGTTGTTCTTCTCAGACCAGTGAACTTATTATTTACGCCATTACCTAGAGGTATGCAATATTTCACATAAATATACTTTCTATTAATTGTTCACTTTATTTGCTGTTCGAAAATTGCAGTGTCAATTGATAATATTATTGACAGACCGGTAAAAAGTTAACTTTTGCTAACCTAAACATTTAAAAAAAAAGTTCGGTACTCTAATGGCTTATAACCGCACCGAAGCCTATGACATAGCGTTCTCTAATGAGTCTATCAGAGTATCAAAATGGAGGCAATTTGTAAAATAATATTACGCAACGCATGCTGAAGTGTGTTAATTGATGATGGTTTCCTGTAGATAATTTTTAGAATTTTTGGACAATTATAAAAAGTTTTTTTGAGCAAAAATGTGTTTTTTTGGCAACTTTGTATTCCTTCAGTCTAAACAAGATTAATCGTCATTAAAATTTTACTATTGTGGTAATTATTGGTAGATAGTATGAAAAACTGCTAACAAAATAAAAACGGTGTAAAGCACTTTTTAAAAAGCTTGACCTACATTTTTTTTTTAGTTTTCAATTTTTGGATAAGACATTTCTAGCTTAAACAAAAAAATTAAGTATAAGTCTTTTTTTTCTACGTAATAGACACAAGATTATGATTTTTTTTGAATCAAAGTAGGTATACTTTTCTAGATTCTCTACGGTTATAAGGCTATTATTAAGCAAAACATTTTCTATTGAATGTCGATAAATCAGCACATAATTTGATGGCCGCAATATAACTTTGGAAGATTTAGAATACTATACTTAATATTTAAAAATTAACAACTGCTTGACATTTTTACTTCTAACATTTTATAATAAGTAATGAAAAAAAATACATTTTGCTACAGTTCAGTTCCTCATTGTAGCCTAAAGTAATGTTTTTTACAGCAAGTTGGTAACTACATATAAATTAAATTTGAAGATTTAAATATTAATTTTAGAAGAATGCTTACGGCATTTTTTTGATATTTTTTGTGAAAATATTCCGTCTTTGACATTTCTTGGTTTCTGATTTTTGTGTATGTTTTATGTAAGTATATTCTTCATAAAATTCTACTACCACTTCAACTAATTGCCTGATATTTGATAAATCTTTATGCTTAGCACTAGTATTTGATTAAAATTGAAAATGATAAATAATTGCATTATGTTGAAATAAGAACTATGTGTTTCTTACATAAATAAAAGACTTGAAACTATTAAAGCACAACGGAATCATAGATAAAATACCACACAATAATAATGTACCCACAAACCATCCGACTATTTAAAAAAGACTAGGAAGGTGAATAATGTTGAGATTACAGCTAGAGATACACAAAGAAGCATAATATAACAATAATTATGAAAAATTGTTATATTAAAATAATTATGAGAATTAACGATAAATAGCATTGGAGGACGATGAATAGATTTATAAATGATCATGACATATAACCTAACACTACTGAACATGATATACAAACAAAAATAGGTGTTTTTAATGATACAACAGGATCATTCTAAAATTTATTCTAGAGAAGGTACTTGAAACAGTGAAAACTAGTGGAGAAGACTAAAGATGCAAGAGTTTAAAGACATGCAGCAATTGGAAATAAACATTAACTAGTAAATATAGAAATGATGAAAGAAAAAGAAGAAACAAAGAAAAATAATGATATAGGAAACAACATATAAAATTGTAGAATAAAGGGTAAAGAAGTGAAAAACATATACTTGAAGAATCTACAAAGTACTTCAAAAAATTGATCAGTTTAAAATAAAGAATATTTTTTTTAAATAAATGGAAGCTAGAGCTATGTCATTC
The DNA here is from genome assembly GCA_947359425.1 of Lagria hirta. NCBI lineage: Eukaryota > Metazoa > Arthropoda > Insecta > Coleoptera > Tenebrionidae > Lagria > Lagria hirta. The sequence goes on from OX375794.1 coordinate 34,349,507, forward strand.
TAACTTTATGCTAAACACACAAATATTTTTATTTTGAAAGGATACAAGCCAGTGCTAGCACAACCAACGTTTTCTGTAATATTTATTATTTTTTTTAATTTGAGTTTTTTTTTTTAAATTAAGTTGCACACAGGGCGAGGCTACAGCACCGCTCTCCGCTTGTGAAAGTGAAGTACACAATGAACTCAGGGCTTTGTTAAGAACACAGAGATTTGTTTTTTGGCTTTAAAAAACCTGCTGTTATTATTTATTATATTTTTTTTTGAAGGAGGTGATTTGTAAAATTTTTTCACTCAATCTAAGATTATTGGTTATTACATTATTTTAAAAATATATTTGATATTACTAACTGTAACTATTTTTATTTGCAGATGGTTCTCTATCATCTGTAGAGCGGGATGTTTCTCAAGTTGTACCAGAGGTCTTAATGTGTCAACGGTGTCAAGAACAATTCACTGAAGTTCCGGAATATCTAACGCACAAAATAGAATGTGAGAAAAAAGCAATTAAACATGATGATCCTGCACACTCAGATCCTGAAGACATGGTAGTTTCTGAAGATGATGAAGATGACGCCGTTGGCGGCAAGCGTCTAGAACGTATGCGGCGTCATCGACAAGATGCCGCCAATAACAATAGCCTAGAAGAAAGTTCTCCAGATGATGGTAATCAAAGCGTACCATTTCCATTTCCTGTGCCTCCAGCGCCAGGACATGTTACTTTAGAAGCACTGCAAAATACAAAAGTAGCTGTAGCACAGTTTGCTGCTACGGCTATGGCAAATAATGCAGACAACGAAACCGCTCTTCAAGAATTGGCAGTATTACAATCTACGCTTTTTACTCTTCAACATCAGCAGGTTTTGCAGTTGCAATTGATTAACCAGCTGCAACATCAATTGCAAATTGATAGATCTAAAGCTGCAAGTCCAGTTTCACCTCCTCCATCAGAAAATGATGGTGAAACGGGCCCTCCGGAAGAGTTATCTCCACCTCCAAATCCATCGGTTTTACGGGATACAACTCCTCCTCCACCACCAAGTCAGCCTAGACTGGAACAACCGCCTGAAGAAATTAAAAATCAAATGACTGAAATCAACGTTCCTTGTACTTTACCTCTACAATCGATTCAATGTTCCATATCATCATCATTAGCTTCCTCAATTATAACTCATAATAACGACCCTCCTTCACTCGATGAACCTAATACTTTAGAAATGCTTCAAAAGCGTGCACAAGAGGTACTGGACAACGCAAGTCAGGGTCTTCTTGCCACAAATTTGGCAGATGAATTAGCATTTAGAAAAAGTAAAGGATCTTTGTCTCCTTATGATTCTAAAGGTCGTAATGAACCTTTTTTTAAACATCGTTGTCGTTACTGTGGAAAAGTGTTTGGTTCAGATTCTGCTCTTCAAATACATATCCGTTCTCATACTGGAGAGCGCCCATATAAGTGCAATGTGTGTGGTAGTCGGTTTACCACAAAGGGCAACCTTAAAGTACATTTTCAAAGACATAGTGCAAAATTTCCACATATCAAAATGAACCCTAATCCAGTTCCGGAACATCTAGACAAGTATCATCCACCACTTCTAGCGCAATTAGGCCAACAATCATTATCTCCTGGTGGTCCCCCACATCCACCTCATCTAGGGTTTTCTGCACCACATCCATTTCCACCTACTTCGCTTCCACTATACAGGCCGCACGGACCTCCTCCAGGAGATCTAATCAACAATAGATTGCAACCATCGCCACATCGACCTCAAGAGCCACCACAAAGACATTTTCCTCCACATCCTTTATTTATGAAACGCGAAGAACAAGATGCTCCTGAAAATTTAAGCAAACCATTACGATCCTCAACACCGCACGATACGCCAATTCATTGTAAGTCAGAAGCAGCAGATGAAAAACGTGATTATGTGGTTGAAACTAATGTTCCTCAATTTACACCAAAATTAGAACCAAACGAAGTTGATCATGATGGAGAGCCAGAACAAGAAAGATATTTATCTCCAAACCAATATGACGAGTGCAGTATTGATAGTAAATTTAGCAACGAAGATCTTTTGGGACAGCAAAGTCCTGGCATTGATCAATCCGAAAATATGCAGGACGAACCTGAAAATCTTTCAAATAGAAGTAATTCTATTACAGTTCCTCTAAGCATTTCTACAGGACAGCGATTGCCGGCCAATTTTACTTTTGGTCAAGTCAGTTCTCCACCCAGTAGTACTTCTTCTGGAAGTTTAGGTCCTTTCCCTACAACGCCAATGGTAGATATAGCAAAAGATCCCGCAATTTATTCTAGTTTATTGCCACGACCTGGTAGCAATGATAACTCTTGGGAAAGTTTAATTGAAGTGACTAAAACATCAGAGACTAGTAAACTGCAGCAGTTAGTAGACAACATTGAACATAAACTATCAGATCCTAATCAGTGTGTGATATGCCATCGAGTGTTATCGTGCAAGAGCGCTTTACAAATGCACTATAGAACTCATACAGGTGAGCGTCCTTTTAAATGTAAAATTTGTGGTCGGGCTTTTACTACCAAAGGCAATCTTAAAACTCATATGGGAGTTCATCGAACTAAACCTCCTATGCGTGTGCTTCATCAGTGTCCCGTTTGTCATAAAAAGTTCACAAATGCTTTAGTTTTACAACAACATATCCGCCTGCATACAGGTGAACCTACTGATCTCACTCCAGAACAAATTCAAGCAGCAGAAGTCAAAGATTTTCCGTCTCCTGGAGGATTTCCGTCTTTACACAATTCCATGAATCCATTCCTAGGGCAAGGTTTTACTGTACCAGGTCTTTCTCCTTTAACATCTGCAGGTCTTTCACTAAATCAAAAATTTGATAAAGATGAGCACGAATCAATGGAAGAAGATGATGAGGATGATGACGATATAAGTAACTCTGAAAACCAAAATCCTTTGTTTATGTCTTCTCCATCTGATATACAAGGAATTCCAACAACTATGACTGCGCACTTATCAGGAAGCGGATTGAGTTGTTCAGCCGAAGATCTTTGCTCTAATAGAACTGCAGCTTCAACATCACCAATGCAAAATGGGGAAAAATCACCTTGTCAATCTGGCATCACAAGTCCAGGAAGTTCTGAAATAAGAACATCTCCAAATGCAATGTCAACCACTCCCGTCCAGGTAATTATAAATGACTAAATATTCGAAGTAAATAATTCATATTTTTGTTTTGAAGGTTCCTCGTCCACCCTCGTCGCTCCAAGCCGGTAGTCCAACACCTTCAGAGTGCAATTCACTAGGTGCTTTGGATCTGACACCTAGAACTAATCAACCTTTGATTACAAGTCCGGGGCCGAGTCCAGGTCCACCTCCATCTCTTTTTTCAACTTTTGGATTGTTACCACCTGGCCAAGGTGCCAGTCCTTTAATGTCCTCAGCACTTTCATCTCTAACATCATCTGTTTTAACATCAACGGCTTTCAGTCCATTACGCTTAGCGGTCGGTCCACCAGGTAAAATAATATTTATACTCTTAGTTGAACGAACCTACTTAAATCAAAATAAATTTAGGACGTGGGAACACCACCTGTAACTTGTGCTTTAAAACATTCGCCTGCCATTCAGCTTTGGAAATTCATTATCGAAGTCACACCAAGGAGCGCCCCTTTAAATGCACTGTCTGCGACAGAGGTTTTTCAACCAAGGTACGTCAAACTAACTTGCCTTAAATGCATGTGATTGAATTGAGAAATAAAAGCGATCTATTTTTGAACACACAATAGAGTTGGCGACATCTCGAATTAACTGTTGGCTCTCTGCCAGCTATAAGTTATGTCGAATGTCTAAGTGGTCTATTTTTGATTAAGAATCTCACTTTTATATTCGGTCCCATTTTAAAATGATAAACATCATAATGGTATATTATAAAAAAATTAGTAAATAGACTCACAGTTTTTTCTCAATAATCACATGCCGTAAACAAAGTTGATAAATGGACCAGTGAAATCTATTTTTTACAATGTTGAACTAATAATATGATAAACATATCTTAATATTCATATTTTATTTTTGTCATTCACATTTGCCTATATTCTTTTACTACGTCTTTAGCATTGTTGAATACAAAGTTATCTATTATGATTTAGTGATCAATTAGGCTGCTAAAGTCGCGTTTTAGAGCTTAAATTGGATTTTACTTTTTTTTACTAGTTCTAATTCAACTAATTGAGAATGACTTTTAATTTTTATTTGACTAATTACTACTTGCAAAATTATACTTGAACTTGAGCTTGACCATAGAAAGATTATTTTCTATAAATATTTTAAAATTAGCTGTTGGAAAGTATTTTTGTCTAAAAAATAGTGTTTTGTTGAAATTGGTGCTTAATATACACTGGCTTACAAAAAAAGTGGTACACTTCAGTCTTCTTTTAAAATCCAAATATGAACACAGCTGGTATGACTTGTGGTCTGTCACTTATATTTTTCACTATTTCATGAAAATTTTATAAAAAACATTTTTTTTTACTTTTAGGCTGTTATTTTTCTTTACCTTTTCTTTTATAGTTTTTATTGAGAGTATTGTTACATTCAAGATTCTAAACAGCTGTGTGGGGTAATGCCTTGTTTGTTTGTAGTACAAAATAATTCTTGAAGGAACTCCAGCGACTAAAGTGGCAGTTGGGCCAAAGGGACAGGGGCACAAGTACCCTGGCTTATCAGCTTTAATTCCCTAAATCTAAAAAGTTGGATAAATTTCTGAGCGTAAAAATTGTAAGAAACTGATAACTTCCAATTTTCAAAATTTAATATTCAACCAATTTGGACCAGTTTCATTCACATTGTGCTTGTACTTTAATGTTTAACCTTATAATTTCGTCTGATTAGCGGATGTGAACCGACGTCTTGGGCTTTCGGTTCACATCTAAATGAGTCAAAAAATTTTTGGAACCCAACCGCAAATGGGGTTTTTTCTAAAAATATGCGTCATAGAAACTAAAAATTATAAGAAACTGAAAACTTCAAGTCTTGAAAAGCTCAGAAAACTCAGCCTTATTAGACATGGGCACATTTCAGAGTAAGCAAAAATTTTATACATAGTACCCAATCTTTCTATTGTAAATTCAAGAACCAGCAATCGGCTTAACTTTATGGTTATTTAAACACTTTATCTCGTGCTTTACATAAGGGACTTTTTTGCAGGATATGTTGCTCTTTTCGCTCTTTTTGTGAGTTCAGAGATCTTATTTATGCAAGATGTGGTTGGTTATGCAAGAATTACACGTATTGAATGGTCTGCAATGAACTCTGACATGAGTTGTATACAGCACACGTGAGATGAGTAAAGGAAACTTGTTTGCCACTCACTATAAGATTTAAAACTCTTGTTGAAAGTATTAGTCAAAGTGTGATGAGACCCCTTTTTAAAGTATCTTTGACGAATTCACACATTGCTTGATGCTTAGGTACACTCTGAAATACTTGTTACATAAATTTTTGTTGCGTTTTTCGATATTTTGGAAAGGCATTTTTTTTCAACTACTGATTAAACTCTTGGTTTTGATATAATTTATTTTTGAATACTAAATTCATGGTTTTAATATGATTTATTTTTGAAGACTAACGGAAGCAACGAAGTAAAAAAGTATTTGTTCTCTGTAAATACTTTAGTGAGGATTTTGTTTGAGTTAATAGCAATGTATGAACAATGTTAAATAATAAACTTTTGTAGATATAGGTATGCGGCACATTAATTTATTACTCAATAGCATTATAATTGGAAAGACAGAGTTAAGAAAGAGTTTGTTTTAATATAAAAAGCAAATAGTCACATGGTAAAAACTAAACGAGAAAAAACTCACTTAAAAATAAAATATAAATAATGATTATTTACCTATTATTAGATCCAGTGTATTTATATATACTGGTTCTATATATCTGAAGAGGATATATGGTATATATCCTATATATATATATATATATAATTAGAGGAGTTTTTTCAAAAAAACTATTGAACGGTTTTTTATTTTTTAACGAAAAAATTATTAACCCTACCATTTTTCTAATAACGCTGGAATTCTGCACATATGAAACTTTACGCCGTTTTTCAAAGTTCCAGAGCATTAACGTGAGTGCTGTGTCTAGAACTTATTTTAACAAGAGTTACCTTGGAATAAATTTATGAAATTCTATTCACACATTAACAATTTTGTTTGAAACTGAGCGGCTTGAGAAGTTCATTATGATATTTTTTGTTTCTATGAATGCCTTTTTCGTAAAGTGAACATCAAATCTTTAACTTTAATATTTTTCCAATTGATGCTTCTTTAAGGTGTTCCATATTTCAGTCATTATTTTTGTCTCATCAAACTGCTTGTTCTAATATTTGGCTTGGAAATTGGACGAGCTCTTTTTTCCAGACACAACCACCATTCTCTTATAGATATCCTTTTAACACTGTTGATTTCTTTAAATTTGGAATATGCATGATGAGCTGCTTGCAGTAGAGTTGCGTCTTTTATAAATAGCCACCAGACATTGATTTCTTTTAAGGGCAATTTTGAGAACAGTTCTGCCTTCAACTTTCAAATCATTCATGTTGACTCTTTTAAAATTTCATAAAAGTGGCACATTCTACTCGATTAAACCACTTTCAAAATAAGACTACAAAATTTTATACAAACCTAGCATAGCAAAACTGTCCAGATGAACATTGTTTCTTACCGAAAGGAATATAGCACAAAAAGCTCCCTTTTTATAAAATACAAAAATTATTCAGAATTTTATTGGTAATGGTCTTTCAGGGCGAATGTGCATGCAGAGAGAGGCGTATCCAGGATGAAGCGGAGCCTTGGAGGGCACGCAAATGGAAACCTACGTCTGACAAGTCACTGCCGTCGGTAGTTCCGTTACCAATGAACCCTGGATACGCCTCAAACTGGATGCATATAGCGGTAAGAGCCGCAGATGCCTACTGGCACAGCTAATAACTTTATTTTACTGGTTTGCATTTTCTAGGGCAATATGAAGCAACATATGTTGACACACAAAATCCGGGATATGCCTCAGCACATGTTTGAAAATAAGCTTTCAACCTCAGGAGATGAAGCATCTCAATTGTCGCAACTTCAAACTCCGCAAAGAGAACCGTCGACACAAGTTCCAGAGAGTGAGCCACCTTTACCACTACCGCAACCTTCTATCTCTGAACAAAGCAAAGAACAAACCGTAAAGAGAGAACCTACGGAGACTGAACTACCTTTACCAAAACGTCCACCAAGTGAGTGTTAATTGTTTGTTAACTTGATGTTCATTTCATTCATACGAAAACTTTTATCTTCATTTGGGTTTTCATATGAACGATTCTGTTTTTTTTTTAAATTATTGTGTATATAAGAGCAATTCATAAGCGATACGATTAACCTCGTTATCATCGCTTGCACTAACTAAGCTGGTTGTGGGCTCATGTGTGTTGTGTGTGTGTTTGCAGGCTTACAGGCCAGTAAGCATTTGTGCCACGTATGCAATAAGAACTTCTCGTCCAGCTCGGCCTTGCAGATACACATGCGTACGCACACGGGCGATAAGCCGTTCAGATGCACCGTGTGTCAGAAGGCCTTCACCACCAAAGGAAACTTAAAGGTAAGCCAAATTTTGCTTTTGCTTTACTAATGCTATTAACCTTACTCTTACCTACATGTTTTACACTATCTCAAACATTACATCCAAAATTTTTTCAATTACAAAAGCTTGCAAAACATTAAAACTATTTATTGACTGTGGACTGTAGATTTTTATTATTACACATAAGTTTATGTTTAAATTCGGCTTGTTTTTATTAATTATTTGTCTTGTTACCAGGTACATATGGGCACTCATATGTGGAGCAACGGAGCGTCACGCCGCGGACGACGCATGTCTCTCGACCTACCTCCCATCCCCATGACACCCAAGGATTCCGAATTTCTGCAACGGAGGCCAGACCTTTTTTACCCGTACCTACCGGCTCCATTCCTTAACGGCATGCAACAAAAGGTAAACTGTTTGATTTGTTTATAGTTATTCGCTTTCCCGCAAATGTCATGGACCAAGTTTTTCTTCCAATAGAGGAGCCATTTTTGTGTTTTAAAGTTTGAATTCTCGGTAAAATGCGAAAATTGGTCACTTCCCGCACTCAACTTATGTGGGAGAGTTTTTGATTGGTTAATTCCCGTGCTAGTACGAGAATCGGTCACTTCCCATACTCGATTTGCGTATGGAAACGTTATATTTCAAAACGAGTGTAGAAAAAAAACTTCATGTATGAAATAACTTTCTTGCACGATGGAACACTTTTACTGAGTTATCGCAGTTATGTTAGCAAATTAGTACGTTCTGTTTAGTTATTACTAAGATAAACAAAACGGTAAATAACTTGATTTGTTGTTCTCGAAAACGCAAATACAATAGCAAATATTAACATAAACTATGAGCAATATGTCATTTTTTACATTTTTATTTATATTAAAATTATTTTATTCGGATCAGTAAAAATTGTCTTTTGTGAGACATTTTTTACAACGAACGTTAATCGTTGTCGATTTCCAACAATAATCAAAATGCTTCAAACATTGTCTTTAATTGGTAAAATGTTTTAACAGAGAAGTTAAATTTTGTCACCCAAATATTGAGCATTAAGTTAGGATCAATCAACAATCACTTTATTTGAGGTTCATAATTTTAAAAAATTGATTTTTGTTACGCATTGTTTATAATTTGTTGTCATACATGGTTTAAAGTACAATTTATTTACTTCGTATAATGTATTTTGAAAATTAATAGGAGTATATTGTATATCTCTCTTTTGTTACGGGCTACTTTTTTGAGAAAATTGTATTCAATAGCATTTTGAAATAATAATAATAGTTGTCATTTTGTCATGCTATCTGTTGTTGAGATTCGTTGTTTACAATGTAATTTGTTATTCCAAATGCGCTGTCCATAAGATTTGTAGTTTCGATAAACAATAAATAATCATCTAGCAATCTATTTATTTACACTTTAAAATTTATTCTTGTTCATTATCGACAATGTTTTTTTAGCTTTTAAATTTTTTTATAAATTTGCGTTAGTGCGGTTTTACAACAATACAAAGAAATAACTGATCTTATTACTTTATCAATTGTTGAAATGATAAATATTATTATTTATACAGAATTTTTGTTTGTAGGTTTGTTTAAAAATATCTAATAAATCGCCGATCGTAGATTTTTTTTAATTAAATTATTTGAACGGTCTCTATTTCCTAGAAGCTAATCCAATATTCAAACTTTCTTCTAGCTGAACGAGATGTCAGTTGTGCAAAGTAATCAAAATGGACTGAGCGCAACGGGTAAATACAGTGGCCTATTGGGTTTTGGATATCCACCACCAGAAGCGCTGCGTTCGCAAGGTGCTTCACCCGATCGACAAGAGAGGCCTCCTAGTCGCGAACCTGAAACTAGAAGTCTTTGGGATTTACATTTTGATAGAAAATCAGCTCCAGAAGCTCCTCGAGAAGAACTACTGCCTGCAAGTAGGGAGGGTCTAGCAGCCTGAAATTTTTGGAAAAGCTGCCGTGTTCCTATATTAACTAGTCTAAGAATGGATCGGGGCAATGCATACTGTGATACATCAGCTGTAAATGCTGGAAGGACAGCTACTGATACTGCTGTGTTTTCTTAGAATTATTTTCGTGATTAGAACTTGTATTATAATAGTTAAGTGTATATGACTATTATTATCTCGTATATCGTTTTCTGTGTTATATAGGTCTTAAGGACACTGGCAAAGCCAGATTTTAGCTTTATTACACTCTGTACATATTAATGTAAAAATGCATTTGAAGATCACTGTACCGTATGTTAGATGTTGTTCATTTGAGTTTGTTAACTCCGCCTAACAGGTGGCATTCTATGTACATAATATCATTCTGTACGAAGAGACTGTTTCATATTATTATGATTATTATTATTATTATTGATGTATGCTTTTATATCCTCACCTCTCATCCCTCTATCCAAGTACAAACTTCCCAATTATGTAAAATAGACAACATACAATAGAACGTTTGTCTTCGCTGATACTCTATACAAAATATGACATGCATACGTATCGAATCACAGATATTGTTTGTAAACATATGAGATTTATAAAGAATACAGTGTAAAAGTAATTTGAAATGTTTTTATTTCAGGATGAATGTACAAATATTTTTAACTGGTGCGCTATTTAACTATGTCTGTATTTATAAACTCGTACAAACCAGTTAAACTCTGTTTAATTATAAAATATAAATATTTATCACATATAGGTAACTGTTTCATTTTACTCAACCCATTTTCTGACTTATTACCACAAAAAAATGCCAAATATTTCAAAACTAGGAGTAATTGAATTTCAATATTAAAAATGCTGAAGTTTTTTTTAATTTAAATCACCTACTTTGCTTGTTTTAATTATTTTTGCCGACCAAATAAGCCATATCCTCTGTCTTTGCCGACAAAAGTGGCAGTATAAAGTGACTACAGTGAGACACATGCCAAAAAATTCCGATGGAAACCCTAACTGCAAACCAATGATCAACCTTATTTATAAAACAATGCACAAGTCAAATTTAAATTTTGATGCCAATCCTAACTGCACTCCAAAAATCAGTCTTTTTGACAAACTAATGCACTAAAACAATTGCGTCACGAGATCAAATACTACGCCGTAAATTTAATTATATCAGTTGCATTGGCTGTTACTACAAAGTCAAAACTGCAATGAAAGAGTGAAAGGATAAAAAATCCAAACAAATGCAGTCTATTTTTATGAATAGGCTTATCATATTAACAAATATTTCAGAACTAAAACTTAATTTTTTTTTCAATGTTAAAAATGTAAAGGTTTTGTTAATCTAGTTAGCTGGCTTTAACTATTTTTTTAAATAAAACTTTTGGATGCTTACAATTCGAAAATTTTAATTTTTTTTCTGTTTTTTGCATTAATAATTTAAAAACAAACATCAATAATATTGCATTCATTAAGCAGCACATATCAAGTAATAATATTACAAAATAGAAATAGAAAGAATAGGAATAGTTATTTTTATTTATCTTCATTCTAAAGAGCAACTAATTTAAATGTTTTTTTTGAACTCTTTCTAAGCGATAGCAACTATTTTGTTGGTAATAGTTCCAGTCCAGATAACAATATTCTAAAATAGGTCCAATCAATGAGCAAAAAAATTTAATAATGACAATTATATTTTTAAAATTTCTGCAAACTTTTTTTTATAAAACCGATAAAACGAAATGCTCTGCTAATTAAACTATCTAGATGAACGTTAAATCTAAGGTTACTCTGAAGAACTACAACAAGGTCAGGTATATTATCCACTTTCAGAAGCTTTTTGTTTCCAAAGAATTTAGGTGCTTTCATTTGTACCTAATCATCGCTATAGAGGTAACACCGTAACATAGCGCAATGTTGCCGCTTTGGTAATTACTTTTTAAAGAATTAGTAGCTGCACGATGTTTGCACAAAAAAAATTCTTTTAAATTAGTAATCAACTACCCCCCAGCTATGCTTAAAATTTTATCAGATTTTTTTGACACTGCCGATATAGGGCAAACGCGTAGATCTTTGATACAAAGAGCGTTTAGTTCACTTAAAATAGGACAGATTGAACAAATTGAGAGCACGCTTTTAATAGCAACCATCAAATTATTATTAACAGTTTAAAATTAGTCAAGCAAATAAATAACTATAGACATTTATCTGAGCGCCACCGAATTTGTTGAAATCTATAAAAATAAGACAAATGCTCTTAATAAAGATAACGATCATCTTCTTTTCGGCTTCTTTTCTAGTATTAGGAGAATCTTACAAAACTTTTATAAGCCATGTAAAATCAAGTAATTAATACCAATTGTCATTAATTCTCCCACTTTTCAAACGGTCCGTTATCTTGCCTCACTTTTCAAAGGTTACAGTGGAAAAACTTCGTCTCATGTACTAAATTCTTCTCATTTCGTTCAAATGTTATCCACGTTTTCTTTAGATCCTTCAGATTTGCTGGTTAGTTTTGATGTAGCATCACTCTTAAAGTTCCTGTTCCAGAAGCAATAGCTATTGTCAGAGAGTTGCTATGTAATGATGATTTTCCTCAAATCCTAGGAAATCTGACAGGAAAATGTTTAACGTCAACATATTTTCGATTCAATAATAAATTTTATAAACAAGTCACAGGAACTCCAATGGGTTCTCCTCTGTTTCCTGTCATTGCTAATATCTTCATGGAATCCTTTGAAACCAAGGCACTTGAAACATCGGTTTTAAAACCTAAAGTATGGTTCCGATATGTAGATGACACGTTTATTATTTGGCCTTACGGTAAAGACAGTTTGCCAGACTTTCATCTAAATGGTCTAAATAAAGATATTCAATTTACAATGGAAATTGAGAATCGAAATTCTCGTCCATTTTTGGATGTCTTGGTAACACGTCTTCCTAACGGGTCTTTGGATCTTACAATATATCGAAAGCCTACTCATACAGATCGCTATCTTCATGCGACATCTCATCATCATCCTGCCCAAAAACTGTCTGTCATTAAATCTTTGGTTCATCGCGATTTTTCAGTTTGTGAAACATTAAGTCTTCAAACAGAATTAGATCGGTTAACAACTAGCCTAATGAATAATGGATATAAGAAACAGAATATTCAACGTATTATAAACCACCATCAACATCCTCGCACAAAAACGAGAGAGTCAAAAAATAATACTCTGCCATTTGTTCATGGGGTTACAGACAGAATCGGAAAACTTCTTCGTAAACAAGGATTGAGAACGGTTTTCAAATCATCTACAAAAATCTTGGAAATTTTACCATCTCCAAAAGACAGATTTGACTAGCTTTTGTCAAAAGGTGTTTATAAAATTCCGTGCTTTTGTGGCAAAGTTTAGACTGGGGAAACAGGACGTTCAGTTAAACTTCGAGTTTCTGAACATAAAAAGTGCATAAATTCGGGCTTATGGTCACAGTCATCACTAACTGAACATCATCTAGACACCGGTCACAAAATTTGTCTAGATGAATCATCCTTGATTTGTGAATCAAAATTTTTCTATGACAGAAAAATTAGAGAATCAATCGAAATTGTAAAACACTCAAACAACTTTAATAGAGATGCAGGTTATTACCTCTCAAACGTTTGGAAGTCCTTGTTCGTAAACACTCCTTCGCCATCAATAAAAAGTGCTTCCGCTTTCTCCGCAGCTCTCTCTTCCGAACCCTCCGCTAGTTTCTCTTTTGCCCCTCTCACCGCTTTCTCTTCCTCGCTCACCAATATAAGCCCAAGCAGCAACGAGGTCTAGCCAGAATAAGTTTCGCCTCTAATGTGGTTCACACGTCGATCGTTGAGTTACCGTGCTTATTATTACTCTTATTTCCCTGTCTTGTTGACGCCTCCACCGATGGAGTGCGAAACGTCGACAATTTCATTAAACTTTTCGACACGGTCTTTTCCGAAAGATGTCAATATTTCAACTAAATAATAGTTTAGTTTTATTTATCTCCCGATGGAGACTACATGGCAATTAAAAAAGCTTTTGATGTAATAAAAAAAAAAATTGTCAATTGGTACCTACAACTGTGTTGATAATTTATAGTGCCAGAAATTCTAAAGCAATAAAGTAAATGTTTTAATGCAAAAAGCTATGGTACAATCTTAATAATTTGAATCTTGTCATTTAAAACATTAATTATAGCCCTACTGGTAGTTTATGCCAGAATCTAAGATCATAATTAAAAAAGAAGATTTGACAAAAACGGTTTCTATAAATGCTTCTAAATTTTGAATAATGTTTGTACAAGAAAACAAATGCGATAAATTGCTTTGCCTGTATCAGCCTTGCTGCTTTGAAACGTTGTAATAAAACAGTATAATGCTTTTAGTTTACAAATTAGCTAAAAGCTAATAAAATCAATACTTTTTGAAAATATTTCATTAAAGTTTTTTTAAAAATGCAAAATAGTTATTTTATTTAGAAACTAAAGAGTTTATTTTATAAAGATTAGTGAGATTGGTTTTGGTCTTATTGATTATATTAAGAAGGTAGCTACGTAACAGCGCCTATTTAATATTATGTAAACCTATCCCTAAGTATTGTAATTTAATTAAGGATTTACTATTACTTCATTGCTTATTGTATGCTTTACCAGTTACATTCTCAAAGATTGTTAAAGAGCCAAAATGACAATTTTTATTTCATTTGTAAAACTGTCAATAATCATTATGCTCGCCGGAGTTGATGACTGCATGGTATGTAACATCTTAGTTGCTAAATAAGTTGCTATGTTTTTTTAATTTAGAGTGCCCGTTATAAAATAACTGATCAAGTTTACTTTGATGTGCAACACGATGGCAAATATTTGGGCAAAATAGTAATTGGTCTTTTTGGAGAAGTTGTTCCAAAAACAGTAGCAAATTTTAAAGAAATTTCTACAAATGGTATCAACGGTAATACCTATGAAAATACAAAATTTCATCGTGTAATTGAACGTTTTATGATACAAGGTAGGTCTTAATTTATAATATTAACGTACATTGTACAATCATGTTAGCAAATTTGGCAAACTATAATATTATTTGTTAAAAAAATTATTTGATTCAGTGTTAATTTTAGAAGTTGGTTTTCACACGTGTTGTTTTTTTATTTAATGTAATCATCTTTTATTCTAATATAGCCTCTTCAATTATATTTTTAATTAGCATAAGTTTTCTAGCTCATAGAACGCCGTGAGATTTCTATAGTGTCTAAAAAATTTTAAACAATGTCTTATACACAGCTATGTTAACATTATTTTATTTTAGAAATTAATTTTTTAAGTTGCGTTTTGACTTTGCTATTTTTATACAGTGCTCCATTAAAAACACAGGTCACGTGATTAGCAGCATAAAATTTACTGGTTACATTTTATCAAATTAATAATCAAATGATTGGTTTGGAATCTTTGGCACAATAAACTATTTACACAGTTTTATCACTTGCCAAGAACTTTGTTTAAAAGATCTCGAACCACCAACTGGTGATCATCAGGAGATAAATAAAAAAAACTTTTTTTTTATTCAAATAAAAGAGGATAAATTAAAAGAAACTTTTTTTTTCATCTTCTGATGATGACCACTTGGTGGTCGAAAAAGCTTTCAAGATCTATTAATCAAACGCTTTAGCAAGTAGTAAAACTAATTAAAAATTGTGTACCATTATGAATTCATATGTTCATAAATGAGAAATGTCTTTAATTATGAGTCTTAATAGATTTCTAAATACATAGCCCTAAAAAGCTTAAGCAGCTTTACTAAAACAAAGTATACTAGTCTCGGTAGAATAACGTTATGTGGCCGGACTTAAAATTCTGCTATTATAATTATTATGTTCAACCCTCACTGTCTGGGAAGCACACAAATTTTGCTGAATTCAAAAATCATTACGGTCTTTGACAAGTAAATGATGACAAAATTACTTTTTCAATTTCAATATAAAAACTTATGAAGAATTAGCTTTCAGTTTTCAATTAGTTTAAAAAGCAATTCAAGAATTAAATTAGAAACAGAAACCACAAATTGTGCTTTAAGCCAAAAAGAAAACATAAGTTTGTTTTTGAAGAATCAAGCTAAATTACTATCTCTCCATGCATCTGCAATCATATTATTTGAATTGTCGGATTTAACATTTGAAAGTCGAACAATATGACATGAACATAATAATGCTGCTTTCTGTATTTCCACCAAGTATTCGAAGCTTCCGAAGGAAGCATTACTTTGATACCGATACGTACCGTAAAATTTGTAAGAAAGCAAATTCAGTAGATGAATAGATTTGGTTAGAAAATAAAAAGAATCAGTTCGATGTTTTGAGACGCTGGAGTCTAATTTAACTAATATAAGTGTTATAATCATATTATTATTAAAGATATTAAAGTACCTTATAATTGTTAAATTTATTAATATAGTATTATACAGAGTCGCGCAAAAATATGATTAGTAATTTTTCAAAACATTCACACGCGCTCATTTGTTTCAAAGATACAAGGCTAACTTATAATTTTTTTAATTAGCAACAGAAGTAAAATTTTAAATTTTTAAAACGTACATTTTCTCTGATTTCAACAATGAAATACATGTTAACCTTTTTTTGTTTCAAAATATTAAAAAACCCTATAAATTTTAAGTGAAAATTAAATTCAGTTAGCTGTGGAATTAACTGTCAATAATATTAATTAATTTTTTTTATTTATAAACTATTTATCTTTGTTTAAAAATTGTTTTTCAAAATTTTTTCCTATTAATAAATATTATTTAATTATTCTTACACAACAAACTTTATAGATAACTAGGTTTTGTAGTTGATTTGTTGATTTTAGCATTTTGAAACAAAAAAGGTCAACATGTATTAATTACATTAATACATGTTAATGTATTAATTACATTACATACACATTACATATTAATTACATTAATACAATTAAAATAAAAAAAAAGTAAGTACTTTTTTAAAATTTAAAAATATAAAAAATTTAGTCTTGTTGCTATTTAAATAAAAACAAGTTAGATCTTTGAAACACATGAGCATGATTATTTGAAAAAATTACAGCTAATATATTTTTTTCAATATTTTTTAAGTGCGAAATTTTATTTGATTTTGTTAAATAGTTTTTAAAAAGATTTGATCGTTTTCATACTTTTGCGCGACCCTGTATAGGTATGTATTATTTAGTCTGGTCTAAAAAAATCTATTTTTTTTAAAGCTAATCGTAAATATGATTAAAAGCTACCAAAAACATATTATGACAATTCCATAAAGCTTATATGAAGCAAACAGACACTGAGATTTGAAGGTTTTCCCATGGTAACGTTGAAATTATCCCGGTAATTTTGAACAGCTAGTTGTAGGTCTGCGTTACATACCTTTCTAAAATTTGAAGCAGTAAGAAGGTTATTGCGAGTTCTTAGCCACAAAATGTTTTCACGTTCTGTTATTGTATATCTTTCAAAAACTCATTTTTCTTCTGCAATTTTTTTAAGAAATTAAGTTTTTTCTTCACAAATATTTTGCTCTATATCTGTTTGCTGACAAAACATACTATAATCGGCGTTCGCAATATTCTTAACTGTTTTAGTTTTTTATACTAGTTTTATTTTGTTGTTTTCTCCTCTGACAAATTTTGGCAACTTTTTCCAACCTTCTATTTTCAAATTTTGTTAGCAAAAGTTTTTCTTTTATTATTTTACAAAGAGCCGTATGAGAATGTTTTATATTAAACGATAAACAGCAGCATGGCATCTAGATTGGTAGGATCTTCTAGCCGAAAAGTTTATTCTTTTTCTTCCAACAAACTTTGCAACAACAGAATGAAATTGTTCTACAATGTTGCTACCCACGTCACGCAGAAGACTTTTAGCTTTCTGTACTACACTATAAAAATTTGATGCGTTTTTCAAAAAATGCCGACTCTTCTGTTAATATTGGAACAAAATTGTGATCTGTAACATCTATCTTGCAAAAATAAGAATCACAATCTGCATGTTGACCAAAAACGTAAAACAAACTTTTAATTTGTCTTTGAGTAATAATTCTATTTTATTTTCAATGTTTTCATCATATGTTTTTTGAAATTTTAAAACTGATACTACCACAATGCGCAAACAAAGTATGCGTTCAGATAAAAGTTCTTGAAGTTTACATCAAAATCTTGTTTCAGATGAATAAATATTTTGCAATTTATTACAAAAGTTTCTTAAAATGTAATTTCTGCATTATATTTTTTCAACAATTGTACTTCTGTAAGGGTTTATGTCTTTTGATGTTCTTAAAGTTTACATCAAAATCTTGTTTCAGATGAATAAATATTTTGCAATTTATTACAAAAGTTTCTTAAAATGTAATTTCTGCATTATATTTTTTCAACAATTGTACTTTTGTAAGGATTTATGTCTTTTTATGTGGCGGGGCTCGCCTTTGGCTTGCCTGTCCATATCTTCTCTCGGCCTGGAAAAATACCACTTTGCCGCCTAGGTTTACAATATACTATTTTTGTATTTTAAACATTCCTACCAATTTTCAGCTTGGTGGGAATTTATGTAGCTTCGAATGGCTAAATTGACCGGACTAAATAAGTGTTTTCTTCAAATTTTCTTTTTCAAATACAAACATACCTTTCAATCTTGTCAAATTATGTATATGTTGTTTTTTTCAATTATTTTGAGTCAGTATGTTACAATCTAAACTCTAAGACTAATCTAATAAAAATAGTGTCCTTTATTTTTTAGTTTTTTATAATAAGTTGAAATTTTTGGAATCTTTAAAAAACATTTTTTGTAGAAATAGCTTCTACAAATTGATTGAGAATTGTAATTTGGTTTCGTAGTTTATTTTCAAATTATCTGCAAACTCGTTTTCACTACTGAAAACAAATCAAAAATATCATTAGTATGTTTATTTTTCTCTTTAGTTGAATTACCTTGTAATTTTTGTAATGACAATATAAACAGCGCTCTCTCTCTCTCTCTGTAGCTCTTACAACCCAGGATGGTTCTTGGCTGACTCAACGATTTTCCTCCATCGGACTCTGTCCATCATAAGCTCGTCTGCTTCCGTGATATTCAGAGCTCTAAGATCTGCTGTTATATTGTCTCTCCACCGCAGTCGTGGTCTCCCTAAAGGTCTTCTTCCGGTAGGCGCCTGTTCCCATGCCAACTTGACAACTCTCCCATCCTCTTGTCTTTTGACATGGCCAGCCCATCTCAATCTTTCGGCTTTAATTATTTTTATGATGTTCGGTTGACCATAGAGTTCCTCCATTTCCCTATTTTTCCTGCTCCGGTACTGTTGTGTAGTTTCATCCTTTACAGGGCCGTATATACTCCTCAGTATTTTTCTTTCTGCAATTCTTAGTCTGGTCTCATTTTGTTTCGTCATGGTCCAGGTCTCACAGGCGTAAGTCATAATTGGTCTTATAATAGAGTGGTATATTCTTAATTTCGTCGTCCGAGATACGTTTTTTGATCTTATTATTTTCTGTAATGCGAAACAGCAGCGATTGGCACTTTGTATTCTGTTGTTAATTTCCTTGGTCATGTTATTGTCTAACGTGATGGTGGCACCAAGATATTTAAATTCCTGGACTCTTTCGAAATTGTATTGGTCCATCGTCACGTTTTGTCCTATGCGATCGCGACGCTCAGTTCTTGATGTTGTCATATACTTGGTTTTACTCTCATTTACTTTTAGGCCTATTTTAACCGCTGCAGATTCTATTTTTAGGAATTCTTCTTTAACTTTGACCGTTGTGTCTCCAATGATATCAATATCGTCCGCAAAAGCCAATATAAGCTGGGGTCCCCGAGTTCTGAATAAGAGAGTCTCCGTTCTTGCATCTCTTACCACCTTCTCTAATGCTATATTAAAAAGAAGTGGGGAGATGGCATCTCCCTGCTTTAGGCCATTATTTATTATGAAAAAGGTTGAGAGTTTTCTTCCGATTCGTACTGCACTTACGGAGCCTTCCATACTGATCTTTGTTAAAGTGACTAATTTATTTGGTATTCCCAGTTCTATCATAGCATTCCACAGCTCGACCCGTAAGACGTTGTCGTATGCTTGTTTAAAATCGACAAAGAGTTGATGTAGGACTTTATTGTACTCCCAGCACTTCTCCATTAATTGTCGAATCGTGAAGATCTGATCTACGGTTGACCGCTGTTTTCTGAACTCACATTGATAATCACCTAGCTGGGGTTCTACGTAGGGGGTTAATCTTTCCAGAAGTACTAGGGACCAGACCTTATACCCAGAGTTTATCAAGGATATTCCCCGATAGTTGGAGCATTGTAATTTGTCGCCCTTTTTGTGAAGAGGCACGATTACACTTTCTTTCCAACTACTTGGTATTTTCTCTTCTTTCCATATCTGGAGTATCAGAGTATGAAAGTGTTTGAGAAAAATTTCTCCTCCATATTTGAGACACTCTGCAGGTATTGTATCGTTGCCTGGAGCTTTGTTATTTTTTAGCCTGCCGATCGCGTTTGTTACCTCCTCAGGAGTTGGCTCCTCTACCAGTGGATCTGCGGTATAGTAGGTGACCATACCTCTCCCTTGGTCCTGCTGCGCATTTAATAGTTGATCAAAGTAACTTCTCCACATCTCCATAACCTCGAAATTATTGGTCACTAGCGCTCCATCATCTGTTTTAAGAAACATGTCGGTTCTCGGTCTAAAACCTCCTTTAATGCTTCTCACTTTTTGAAAGAATTTCCGTGTTTGGTTATTTGTGCGACTTGCTTCCAGGTTTTCTAACATTTCCTGTTCTTGTCTCCTTTTCTTTTCTCTAAATGTTCTTCGCGTTGATGCTCTTTCTTGTCTGTATTTTTCCCTATTGTCATCGTTTGGGTTTTGTAACATTCTTAGTCGGGCCATGTTTCTTGTTCTTATCTTTTCTTCACACTCCTTGTCGAACCAAGAATTCCTCCTTTCAGCCTTTTTCTTTCCCACTATCGATTGCGTACTTTCAGTTATTGCCCATTTAATATTTCCCCATGTTTTCTCGACATCCTCCTGCCTGGATGATGACTCAAGGTGTGCTGTTAGACTTCCTTGGTATTCCCGTTTCTTGATATCGTCTTTAAATGTTTCGATATTTCATTTAGGGAGTTGGGCTGTGTTGTTATACTTCTGACTAGATATTCTTGCTCGAACTTTAGGTCTTACCAGGAAATGGTCGCTATCTGCATCAACACCTCTCAGGCTTCTTACGTCGATTATATTTATTACTGCCGTATCTTGCATTAACTAAAACATGGTCAATTTGGTTCTTTGTTACTCCATCGTTAGATATCCAGGTCTGCTTATGAATTCTTTTGTGTTCGAACATTGTTGATTTGATAAATAGATTGTTGGATGCTGCCATATCGACCAGTCGGATACCGTTATCATTACAGTCCTCATGTAGGCTATGACTGCCAATTACTGGTCTAAACGCCTCCTCTTTTCCTACTTTAGCGTTAAAATCTCCAAGCATTACTACCATATCTTGTTTGGGCATTCCGTATAACGTTCTTTCCAATTCATCATAGAAAGCTTCCTTAACTATGTCATCCTTCTCTTCCGTTGGAGCGTGTATAGATAACATCGTGTAGTTATACCATTTGCCTGCAAATCTGATTTGACACATCCGCTCATTGATAGGTTTAAACTCGATAACAGAACCTACTAGTTCTTCTCGTACGACAAATCCAGTTCCAAATTCGTGGCGTTGATTTTGACTTCCGCTATAGAATACAACGGATTTTCCTATCTTCTGGTGACCTGAGTCTGTCCACCGGATCTCCTGTATTGCCGTGATGCTCATACCAATTTTCTCTAGTTGTTCTATAGTTTTTTGCGCTGCTCCTGGTCTGTACCAGCTAAGTACATTTAGGGTTCCAATATTTATGTCCTTTTTGCCTAGCCGTGGTCGTCGTCGTAAATCCGTTTTATTCCGAGGCAAAACGTTGGTTGTCATAACAGTATCTTTTTTACAAGATAGGGTTGTTAACCGTATGCTTAACCCTCCTCCTTTATCCGGGCTTGGGACCGGCAGTGCCAATTAGTGAGCTACTCAATCCACCCACTAACTAACCCAGGCGGAGTTAGTACATATATATAAATAGCGCTACCAAAGGGTAAGTCTGCTGTTCGGCATCTATAGTTACAAAGAGATATTGCATTGATGTTGAATTCTTAGACACAAACTTGTAATTTTTAATAATTTTGTAATTTTTGACATATCTTTCCACGTGCAGATAAAAAAAAAATTTTTTTTTTCTTTTCTTTTTCCCATTTAAACATTTTTCACACGCTAAGCTCAAATTGTTTTTTAATAGGTTTGAGGCTGTTCGTTCGTATTTATCGCTTTTGGCACCACTAGATGGCTGGAAATGTTGATCTATTTGTAAATACAGAGGCTGTCCCCATAGAATAGTGAAAATTTATTAATTTTTTTTTTAAATTTTTGACACACACTTTACAAAGGATTAAAGTACTCGCCTTAAGTGTTAGAATTTTGATTAAAAGTCACATTAAATTGAAAACCGCGGTTAAAGTGCGCCAATGTTAAGAATTTATTATATAAAAAAAATTGAAATTAGAAAAAAACAAATACTTGAACAGAGTGTATTAGACTTTTGCCAACGTCTCTGCAAAATTTAAAGATAATATAATAAAGATTAGTGCAAATTCTATGGGAAAATCTAAGTATTAGTTTTCTGCTGCTTTTTTGACATGGTCGGTTTCCTCTTAAATCCTCTTCTCATCATCGCGTTGATGCTATGTTGAGACGATTCTTTAATGTACTTTTAAACACAAATGTTTAATTTTTCCAATTTTTCTTAAATTTTTTATGACGTATATTAGAATAATCTTATTTTAATAAATTATCTAAAAAATAATAGATTAACAATTATGAAAATAACGTTCTATAAATAAAAAAAGTAGTTATAATCTTCAGGGTAACCAGCTCAAGTAAAAACTATCGAAAAATCTTGAGAAATTAACCCTTTTGTGTAGCCCTTTAAAATTCATGTCAGTCACACGATGGCTTTGTTTATTTTCATTATTATATTTTGAAAAATGACAAAGGCAAATCTATTTTGAAATTTATTGTAAAATTTGATTACTTAGTCGCGTGGTATGCAAGCTTTTAACATACATTTTTTAATTTAAATTTAATTTATTTATTTAAACCTCCAGTACACGGGTGATATATCCTCTATTACTAGACAAAACAGCTGATCTCTCAACTTGCGCCGTGTGTATGAACATTAGAAATTTAGAGTGTTTGGGTAATCCCACAGTTTTTGCAACAAAAGAAAAATCATATTATAATGATATTCCATTTGGGCTAGTATATACAAACTAGTTATAGTTTGAGTACCTATTACATGAGAGAACTTGGTAGTATTTACTAGTAAAAAAGCAAAAAAATCAGATATATTGCAAGTTTTCTATTTTATACAACTGTTTCTGTGCACAAATTTTACAATAGTTGTAGCATACAGTAACTTCCGAAAAAAATCATCTGACAATTTAAATATTTATGATAAGGGCAAAACTTGTGTGTTTATTATGGTTTACTTTCATTGATGAAAAAGCTAATTTTTATTTTGTATTATCTTTTATATGAACACTTACTCTATTTTACTACATCGTTTTTGATATTTTTTATTGGAAAAATTTTTGTAGGTGGTGACATAGTAAACAACAATGGTACAGGAACAATAAGCATATATGGAAAATTTTTCAATGATGAAAATTTTACAATTAAACATAACACCCCTGGAATAGTCAGCATGGCTAATGGAGGTATTTTTTCTGTTTAGTACTTACTAAGTAGATATGTCTACTCTGAGTAGGAAGTAGTTCTATTACTTATTCACATAGTTTTCTATTCTATTATTTAAAAAAAATTAGGTCTAAAAAGCATTTTTACAGAGGTACTTTATGTCACAACAGAATAGTAACTCATTAACAAAAGTAACACTGTTAAAACTACCAAACTTTCAAAAAACACTCTCTATAAGTTTAAATAATTTTTGTCATATTCTAAATTATTTCAAAATTGAATTAGAGATAACCTCCTGAGAGATTTAAGTAATCTTAATGACACAAGCTGTATATTTTTTAACATTTGTTTAAATGTTCTATAGACAATTTGTTGTGACATAAATATAAACATCTTAAATATGAAATTAAATGTTGTAAAAGTATTTTATAATATTTATTAATTTAGGACCAGATACTAATGGTTGTCAATTTTTTATAACTACACATCGAACTTCATGGTTAGATGGTAAACATGTAGCTTTTGGAAAGGTAAGAAAATAAATTGTTAAACTTACAAAGCTACTAATACAAAAATAGGTACTTAAAGGTCAGGATATCGTTCATATAATTGAACATATAAAAACCACCACTGATGATCGCCCTGTTAAAGATGTTGTTATATTACGATCTGGATTAATTAAGACAAAAAAAGCTTTCTACGAATCGGATGATCCTTACGAGTAAGTATAGGTACAATAGTGTGATTTTGCAAAAAACTAAAATGTTTTAGGTTAACACTGTGGGCTTGGATTAAAGAAGGATGGTTCCCTTTGTCTTTTTCGTTTGCTATATTATTGTTCTTTCATTGGTTAATGATGCAGCTAAATAAACTTAGTTCTTTTAACTAAAATAAAAAAACAGTTTTATGAATTTAAAACATTTTTTTTTAATACACAACTTACTTTCAATAAATAAATTTATTGTAATTGAAATTAGACACAACTAGTTTTGAAAATAATACTTTTTTATTCAACTTCTCTATTTGCAGTTGTCCGAGATAATCCAGCAAATGAGTGCAAAGGACTTTCAAAACGAGTTACACACAACATTTTTTGCATAGGGACAACCCCAAATAACACTAAAGACCAAAAATATTTCAATTAGATAAATCAAATCGTGATGCATTATGTTAAAGAATAAACAAGTGCTACTGGCTTACATCGTCCTGATAAAAGTTAAGACATTGGTTAATGAAGCAATTAATAAACTAGATTCAGAAAAATCACGTCAAAGGCATAATGCAAAATACTTTTCGTGCATTTTCAGGAAACTGCTGCCAATTTATATTTAACAGTCAATAGTGTTAGTGTCAATAAATTGTTTAGGGTTACATAACCTCACACAAGCACCAGAATCTCTAAAAACTCGTAATAATAGAGAAAAATGTGACATTAGTTGCCATGGAAACAAAGCTTTGCGCTCTAAACGACACAGGATTTGCACGCCGTTAAGGAAAAATCCTGTTTGACAGACAAAAGAATGAGGTTAAGATAAATTGACAAGTCTGGCTGACAGTGTTGAACATGTATTTTCATAAAATTGTGCTGTGTAAACGGGACATTGCTTTAACCAATAGAAAGGGCGTATTTTAAATGCAATTTCAAAGATGCCCGATTCGTCTTGCCAATAGCCGAAGAATATAGTAAAATACTAATTGAATTGTGACTACGATTAGTTAGTTATTGCTAGTTTTTTTCGCATATATCTAACGTGTTTTATAGACTAAAAAAAATATTTTATTAAAAAAATGAGACATGTGATGAAAATATGAAACTGTGGGTTTATCTTGTAGTTCTTGTTTGCTCATTTGTTCTGAATGCTTATGTTTTTTTAATTCTATCTATTCCATTTTTTGTCGGGCATTCATTTGAAAAGTGCAGCTAAGAGGCATAAATTTAGTATAGATAAGTTTAGTTAGATTGAATGTAAATTATAGAAAGTCTGATGTTCAGACTAAACATTATAAAATTATTACAAATTTAATCAAAACTTACTCACATTTTAATATTTGTTTGAATTAAAACATACTACACAAAAGTAGAGAAAAAACCAAAAGTAAAACTTATTTAAATAAACAATAACTAATTTTTTTATTGCAAAGTTTTTGAGAAGTTTTTAGAATGAGAATTTCTTTCTTTGAAAATGCATTTTCAATACTTCGTTGTGCGACGTCTTGTTTTAACCCATTTATGACAAGAACATTTTTTTTATCAATTAAAGTCAAATTTTTTTTAATGCCTCTATTTGGTGTAAATAATAAGAAATATAAGTGTTTGTGACTTTAAGTCAAGTAGTTTTTGAAATATGATGTGGGTCGTTAGTTACCCGTTTGGCAAATGAATGAAGTATTGACCAAAAATCATATAAATAGCAAAATGATATTTTTTTATTTATTTTGTGTGATAAATTGCAAAACATTGATCATGCAATGATACTTTGCATAATATGTCACAAGCTTTATTAGTTTTATTCTTACATAGAGCACATCTTTTCTTGGTTTGAGTTGTAATAATAAGATGTTGTTCATGGCGACGAGAAGCTGGAAAAACTGATGTTGATTTAGGTCCCGTAGAATTTGGTCGTATTCCATTTTTTTTAAAAAAGTGACGTTGCAACGATCTTTTGAAATTTTAAATTATCTAGTTTTATTCCAAAACGTCTAGCTAATATCCAAGCATTATTCATGCAGACATCAAAAGATTAAAATAAAATCGGGATATACCATTTTTTCTCGCGAAATCTTATTCTATAGTTTGCAATATGGTTGTCCATTAGGTCGACGCCTCCCATGTATTTATTTTACTGGTGCACACACAACATTGGGTTGTATAATCTCTACTTTAGCCTTGTCTTTGGCTGAGTAACGCAGTGCTTTTTTATAGGAGCAACTCCAAACTCGTTAGACAATAATGTAACAACACTATTGTCTTTCCACTTAACCCAAACAATATTATTTTTTTCGTCAATTGCAAAGTTGTAGCAACCACGACTTTTTTTTTCATAGCATTAGTAGCTTCCACTGGACTTTTTTCTGTTCTATTTTCGCGAACTGTCCCAGAACCGCTAAAATCCCCCATCTCACCTAATCTGGTAATCAACAAAACACTTGTAAAAAAATTGTCAAAAAACAATGAATTCCTTCAAATTTAATTTTTAAAAGTTTGCTGATCTTTAGCACCACTGATTGTCCAACGCCAACTTTTTCGGCAGTATCAGTTTCAGCTTTTCTTCCTTGGTAAATGTCAAAATTTAGACCGTATCCTGAGCAAGTACCCAAGCTTTAAAACCAAAACGAATCGGCTTTCCCCAGATAAACTGTTTACAGGCCATTACGCCCAAAATAAGAAATCATTGATTCGTCAATTGATACGCAACGACTTATTGGTGTAAAGCTTATAAAAATGTCGTTTAGCTTATCTATCAATGGTCGCAACTTAGAAATTTTATCATTTTGCGCTAAGTTATTATTGTCAGCTGCATAAATAAATCTGAAAATTTCTTCAAAAATATCTTGCCGCATTGAATTTGACACAAGAATGTTGTGAGAATCTTCGCGATTTTCCCAAAACATTCGACTTCTTGGTACTGGAACATAGCCGCTTACCAATTGTATAGCTGTGACAGCATACATTTCGTCATTTTCTTATTCAAATCAAAAATTATGTGCCGAAGCGTACATAACTGTGAAATCAAAATTAAAAACAATTAAAAAAATTCTAATGGCTCACTATTTGCCGACATAGTCAAAACGGGGAAATGTGCTCCATTTGCTTGCTGAGTAGCACCTGTCTTCCAGTCTCCTTTTTTCTGTGCAGTAGTTAGATACAATTTCCTTTATAAACAAAAAACGTCATAATTATAGTGTATTTGTCGAACGGGTCGATAATGACCCCATTATGAGCCGCCAATTTGGCAGATTTGCAAAAACAGTTTAAGATTATTATTTATTTACAGCTATTCAGACACATTTTAACAATAAAATGTAAATATAAGTTTTAAAAATAAAAAGATTTTGCCCAACTTTAATCTTGCCTGTAAGATAAACCAAAATTCAATTTTAATTTCACACCCTTAATTTGTGGTTTCTAAAAATAGCCCATTGGAATGTCCTTATCTCTATACTATAACATAAACATCATCATCGTCTGGATACTATATCGTTGCTCATTTACTTATTTATTTCTCGATGAGTTGGTGTGTAAGAAATGTGTTTGATTTCCCTGTTCTGTGAATAATGAGGTGAGCTTTTTACTCATTGAGCGCTTACTTTGATTGTAGTGGATATTATAATTATTTAGTGAGTTTATTCTCATTGAGTGAATGCTTTAGTTATAGTGAATTAATATTGTTGACCAATTTATATTGAAATGGGAGTTGAGTTTATAAAGATGAGGCAGGTATTTAATGATATTAAAAGTACTTATTTATGATTTGGTGGGCAACGTGAGTTTGTCTGTTGTGCTCAGTAAACTAGTCAATGTTAAATCATGATCATGTAGTTAAGACGCATGATGGGTTTGTGCTTTGTGTTCTGACTGGTAGTTTGGAGCGAATAACTGTGATTGACTGGGTTTCCGGTTCCTTTATATTCATTGCACAACTCGCTATCAAGTCGGCAGGAATTATCAAAGAGGGGCAGGTAGATAAAGCGGGTATAATGAGATTGACTGGTTTTCCGGTTACTTTATACCCATTGCACAGCTCACTATCTGGGGATAATTCAAGGAGAGAACACATTGCGGAGATAGCTCATGTATGTGATGTCTGTCTCATTGTGAGATTGCTTTGAGATTACATGCCAATCTCTATGAACAGCAGTTCTAATGAGGAGACATATTCAAATGTGAGTGAAATGTATGTGATGTCTGTTAAATAAAGAAAGGCAAGGCATTGTGAGATTGCTTTGAGAGTATTACATGCCCATCTCTATGAACGACAGTTCTAATGACGAGAGATATTCAAATGTGAGTAAAATGTATGTTAAATAAAAAGAGACAAAGCATTGTGAGATTGCTTTGAAAGTATTACATGCCGAAACAGTGACATGTTAATTTAATGATCGTTATATTGATATATTAAGGTTAGACGCTCACCATTCTTTTTGTTATGTTTAGGTAACAAAGCAGTGACGAAGTAGGATATACCCGGATCAACTCAAGCTCAGCTAGGTAATTCCTGACATCTTGTGAAAGACTCTTAAAATATAATTGTTAATAGAGATCTTTCGAGTTAAACTAAAAATCATCAAAATCATTTTCTTACATGCCTAATAATTTTTAGAAGTCATGTTTGTCAACTGAAAAAGTTTGATATTATATATTTTTTTGAATTTAAACTGTAAGAACTATGTTGAATTAAAGTTACCTCATGTATAACTTGAACAAGAATGAAGAGATAACAGTGTCTCACGTATTAGAATTTCTACCCGTATGTGTAAACAATTCTAAGAATAGCCTTCCATTCGGCATAAATGGGTTAAAACTGTGTGCAACTGCTTTTCGCTTTCCACGGTGTTACACACTTGCAGAAGCTTATACAAGACAATATGCTGCTTCCTCTTTTGAAAACTATTCTTTCTAATTTTACCAACTACACTTAAAATTGCATTTTCTTCTGTTTTACTGGTGCTAGCAACAGGAACCTTTCAACGGAAGTTACGTCTTCAAGGTGATTGTCAGTACAATTTTGAGAGATTGGAGTTTTATTTGTTTGAAACATACATACTAAATGGATATGCTTGCACATGTTCCATCTTATACAAAAAGTTTATATAACTACCACGTGTAACCATGAATGCGTACTTGAGATGCTTCACAACTTAAATCACAAGCACAAGTAGTCTTCGTGGCTTTAGTTTTACAAGTTTTATTATGTTTAGTAGCAGATACATTCCAAAAATCATCCTCTTTTATAATAATTGTATTATTAAGTCCAACCGAATTTTGGTCAATATTCCTTATAGAAGCAGTTTTTTTTCAAATGTTTCTGTAACACTTTAACCGCTATGTGTACCATACGTGGGCATTTTAGCGCCATGTGTACAGAAAATGGACACAAAACTTATAAGCTTCCAAGCCATGTGTACATGATATAGGCACAGAAAACGGTAATTTAAATGCCATCTTATACTTGTTTGGCGCAGAACAGAGTTATCCAAAAATATCTCCCGGTTTACGTGCAATTTGTAGAAGATACAGCATAAAAACCTACACTTTAAAAAAATATTTATTTCAACGATTTATTGCTATAAAACAAACACAAAAAATTATATGTAATATAAAAAACAATAAAAATAAGCTACGTTTTAATGTTTTTATAAAATAAAAAAAATATTTTTTCAATTTACAGGAATGTTTTTAGAAAAAACAGTTTTGACATAAAAAAAAGTTGAGCTACAATCTCCACAAAATGATGTTACTCTCTTCGTGTATTTGACGCCATAATTTCTACCGTGAACTCGTGTATTGTTTTCATAGCAAAATTTGCATCTACCTCTTTTTGGTTTTCCATTTGTCTTCATCTCACCAAGCACATGATCTTCAACGGGATGATCTATATTTTCGTTTGTTGCAAAATTTTCTTGGAGCAACTGCATACACAACTTTTCTTTGAACGTAATCAATGGCATTTTTTTGTTGTTTACTTTATTATACATAACCCAAGCATTTACAATTGAAGTACCAGTAAAAAGTTCTCTAACTATCTTACGATACCATTTGACACTCTTCCTCAAGCAGTTTGAATATGCGGTCATTTGATCATACACGTCTACAAAACCTTTAACAGCATTGTAGTCAACAACTACCGCAGGCTTAGGCCCAGTTGTACGAACGCGAGTTAAACCAGAGTCAACCTTGAACCTGGTTCAAGCCAAAATTTGAGTTGTACACGCTCGCTTTGAGGATCAACCACGAGTTAACTACGAGTAAACTCGAGGATCACCAATCCACCGAAATCGGTAGGTTAAACCTCGAGTCAAGAAATTGTAGGCAACTCCTGAGATAGAGAGAAATAGAGACGTATCTAACCTAACTTTTTGTTTCCTGTCAACGCGAAAATAATTATAATAGCGATTTTGTAAAAGTGATTTTTGGGTTAAAACATAATAATAAAACATGAACAATTGGAATCTCGCCGAATTGACTGATGATGAAGACTTTGTAGAGCTTATCCAAGAAGTACATGTAGGATTGCGAAGAATTCCTCGAGTGATACGACCTCGAAGTAACCAGTTCCATAAATATATGCTTTTTCGTCAGCAAACTTCTTTTTTGACCGTTTTTTCAAATTTTTATATTTGTTCATTAGAACATTTGCTGATCTATGCGTATCCCCGCTTTGGCTATTGAATTCCCTTTCGATAACCATCCACGTTTTTTTTTTAAATTATTTATATCGACACCAGACTTTTTACATTCAAGCACAACAAGTGTTCTTGTGTTTTAACGCTAAATTTATTAATATATTTTCCTCTGAGGAAGAAAAATTGTTGGCTCGTCGTTCCATTTTTAAATAATACGCACGTGGTTTTGAATAATTTAAATAATACCTAAACACGTCTGCACTACACTTATATTAAAATTCAAATGAAAAATTTATGGCGTTTGGCGTTTGACGTTGAAATTTGACAGTTAACAGTTACTTTTTTGAAATTTAGTTACTTTAAGGGATTTTCGTGTTACCAACCCTACTGAGTCGCGAGTCAGCTGAACCAGCGATAGCACGACTTCGTACAACACATTTTACTTGATTCGAGGATCAATTCTTGAACCTGGTTCAGCTGAACCAAGAGTTAACTCACGTTCGTACAACTGGGCCTTATGCCTAGAACCTTCCCTATGGTATACTTCTCTCATTTCGTCGTGTGTTTAGTAGACAAAATAAGTACGTGTCGCTTGTCGCGCCATTTCATGACTACGACGCCTCTAGAATTTTGATTACTTTTTATTTCCCCTCTTTTTAGCTTTGCGCTGACAATGTTTTCTATTTCTCCGAAGTGTTCCTACCAAATGAGTATTCCTGTTCTGCAAAGTTTCAGCGAGAGCTACTGAAGTGTACCAATTGTCTACAAAAACGGCTCTACCGTTGTGTAACAATGAGTCAATCATTTCGAGAACCACTTTTTCAGCAACAGATTTTCCACAATAAATTTAAGTTTATAAGTAAAACTTTGATCCAAACAAACTTTGAAAAGCTTTATACCAAATTTGTGGCGTTTTCTTTCAAATATTGCCTAAAAGATAATTTTCCTTTACAAGGAATCATTGTTTCATCTATACAAAGATTTTCTTCTGGTATCATTGCAAGATGAAAATTGTTGTTCAGCTCCTCAATCAGGCTTTGAACTTTATGCAGTCTGTCATTTGGTAAACAGGTCTCATTGTCGGCCAAATGGAACATTCTTAACAATAATCCAAAGCGATTTCGTGACATAAATTTTGAAATTTCGTTTTTGTACAATTCATGTTTTCGCCAATAATCTTTAAGATACGGTTTTTTGTTAAGTCCCATCCAAATCAAAATTGCAATAAACACATGTATTTCGTTTGAGTTTGTATCTGACCAAGCGTGTAAACGTGAATGTGTAGAAATAGACTCATCTGCTATTTTTTGAATTATTTGTTGTTCAGCGTAACGATTTGTTTCTAATGCAATTATACAGGAAACAAATAGCTTATAAAATGCTAATTCTTGTTTTTGTTGCAATTGTCCGGCAATATTTTCCGGAATTCCTACTTTATCCGGTAAAATCTTTTCTAATTGGCCCCCATTCTTCTAAGTCGTTAGAATACACCAGAACACTGTTTACAAAATCTTCGTCATCTGATAACACATAACGTGATGTAGACGGCAGTGTTGTTTGATTTTTTTCTGATAAATATATATATGTTAGCGGTTTTCCTGTTGGATGGCTTTGTTTTCCTGTTGAAGTATTTTCCGGGTGGTGTCAGGCTCCACCATGTGAACTTATCAGTTGTGACTTTTTCCTGATGTGATGTCATGCTTACGCATTACACGTGTGGTGGTCAAGAGTGGGGAAGTGGGCATACTAACTGGCGTCTTCCTCCGGGTGATAGATCAGACTGCTATTAGCTCTTATGAGGTTGATTACGTCACCTTGATCATTTATTGTTTAATTCCATTATTTTGTGTTTTTATGTTCAATATAGTTGTGAGTGAATATTTTATTCGTTTATCTTTCCTTTTATATATATATATGAAAATTCTTTGGGTTTCCGGGTATTCATCCGCGTGAAATTCTTGAATAGAATTTCTTGACGACGTTTCGTCAAAATCTTATTTGCCATCTTGAAGTCGAATGGTTCTTGCTTGACTGCGAGTCACGCGTGAACTGACTGTGGCTTTTTTTTTTTTTTTTTGTTAGAGCGGTGGAAAATCTTCAAAAAGACACCGGCCGATGTTGTTGGTCGGTAGTGTGAGATTCTTACCCACTAAAAACCACCTCTGCCCTATCTGACATTACAGTGGGTCGAGGCCTAGCCTCATATCACCGAGAATGACTTGCGATACAATGAGGAATGTATCGGCTTATGTTGAAGACATCAAATAAAGCAGTAATTGCTAATACGATGCCTTCGGTTTAGTTTAGGGGCTTTACTGTATTACTGCCCGGAGCTAGGGATTTGCAAACCTTTGTTGTAGGTACAACTGGAATGCCTATCTCTATATCCTAGGACTCTAAAAGAGTTTTAAGAATGCATATAATATGCGAAGCTTTTTGAAAATTGAGATGATCTCTTGTTTTGTCCTGGCTGGTCTTGTTACCATCAATGTTCCTCTCTAGGTTGTCGGTCCCCAGTCGACTTCCATGAGGAGTGCTGTCTTGGGCCTCTTGAAGCGGGTGGTGATTCCCTCATCGTAGTCCAGTGCAGTTCTCAGCAATGAGTTTGGATGCTCCTTAGCCTTCTGATAGTAGGAGGTGAGGAGATCTTTGATGAATTTTCTCATCGATGGAATTCTTGACTCAGAGTGAAGCTGATCGTTTCGGATGAACCAGGGGGCGGCAAAGGCCCTTCTAATGGCTCGACTTTGAACGACCTGAAGTTTTTTTATTTGAGTTTTCGATACTGTAGCCCATGCCGGGATGGCATAGGTGAGTATCGGTCGGATGCACATCTTGTAGAGAAGACATTTGTTCCTTATGCTTAATTTGCTTTGTCGGCAAATTAGCGGGAACAGACATGCCATTGCTCCTTTTGCTTTCGAAACTGCATAGTTCACGTGAGGGATGAACGAGAGTCTAGAATCAAAAATTACACCAAGATAAGTTACCTTCTTTTGCCATTGGATGTTCTCCCCAAACATCTGGATGTGGCCTGAGGGTTCCTTATACCTGCGAGTCACAAAAAGTGCAGAGCTTGTTTCAGGGTTGACTTTGATAAGCCACTTGGAAAACCATTCCTCTATGGCTGTTGCTGCTTCCTGAAGGTACCTGCTCAAGAGAACAGGACTTTTGGAGCGGGCAAGGATAGCCGTATCGTCCGCATATACGGCGATTTGGGCGCGAGGAACTTTGGGTAAATCTCTGGTGAAAAGAGAATAAAGAATTGGAGAGAGAACTGAGCCCTGGGGAACACCGGCTTTTAAGAATTCTCGCTTCTCGCTTGGAATTTGCGATTTACCAGTAAGGATTGAATTGTTCTCACTAGCGGGCGAGATAAGCCAGCACGAAGTAACTTATAAATAAGTCCATTATGTCAGACAGTATCAAAAGCCTTGAAGACATCAAGAAAGACTGCACCACCAAACTCTTTGAAGTTGAGGCCAGCTGAGAAGTATTCAGTGACTCGAACAACTTGGTCTGTGGTTGAGTGATTGGGACGAAAACCAAGCTGCTCATCAGGCAGTAGATTGAGGTCTGAAACATTTTGAGCCAGGCGGCTTTGAATTACCCTTTCTGCAATTTTTCCAATTGCGGATAAAAGACTGATTGGTCGATAGTTCTGCGGGAGTTTGGGAGATTTTCCTGGCTTTTGGAAGAAAATGACGTTTGCAGATTTCCATCGACTTGGGAAGATTTAGAAAGTGAACATGGCATTGATGATGGTGACAATGTAAACAATTGCTTTGGTTGGAAGATTTTTCAAAGCCTTATTAGATACATTGTCTGGACCTGGTGCCTTTCGATTTTTTAGTTTTCGAAAAAGTTCTCGAATTTCTGATGGAGAAGTTGGCTCGATGAAAGCCGTTTCTTCAACATCTTCGAGGTTGTTTTGAACGAAATCCTTTACCTCTTGGATAAAGTCAGGGTCAGCACGATCCAAGGAGGTATTACATTGCAATACCAGATTGTCCGCGAAAGCCTGAGCCTTTTCTTCATCCGTGTAGGCAACGCCCTGCACTCCTTCAATCGGAGGCAAGGCTTTTTTCGGAGCTTTCAAACTTTTGACCATCTTCCAGACAGAATGATCAGCCACAGATAAGTTCTTTATCTTCTCGTCCCATCTCTGGGAACGAAAATCGATTAGAGCATATATAACCTCTGATGTTAACCGATTGTACTCGGTCTTGTCAGATCGAAGACCAGAACGTTGCGCTCGGCGCCCTCTCCAGTTCTTTTCTCTAATCAATTCTAAGATCCTATCAGGTAACTTCGGATGTGGTCTTTTAGGTTCTGAAAAGAACCTAGTTGAGGAAGTGACTGCAGTGGTGATTTTGTCTTCCAACTCTAAAACTGCTTCTTCTAATCGATCTTTTGAGTCGATTGATGAAATTGAGCCCAGATCTTCTTTGAGAACATCATGGAATTTCTTCCAATTTGTTTTCTTCCAGCTGATGATTTCAGGTTCTTCTAGGAGTTGTCCTATGTTGAGGAGCACTGGTTGGTGACCAGAACTGAGTTCTATGACCACCTCCACACTGACCCTCACACTAACATTTTTGAGTATCGCAATATCTAAGATATCGGGTACTCCGCGCGTTGGTGTGTGCGTTGGATCTTCAGGAGCTAGCACTACTGTGTCATTGATTCCGTCAATCAGACGACTAAGAATGGAACCATTCCTATTCGCTTTTTGACATCCCCAATCAGTATGCTTGGCATTGAAATCCCCTGCAGCAATGACAGATTGTCCTGCTTCTCTTATGGCAAAGAGATCTGGTTCTTGGAGTGTTTTACCGGACGGCAAATAACATGAGACCAATGTTATTTCCTCCTCTCCTAACTGCAGATTAATTGCAGTTGCTTCCATTGTGACCAATTTAGGAAGCAACAGTGGGTAATGATCAATTGAGTTCCTGACGTATATTGCTACGCCCCCACCTCGATCAAGACGGTCAGCTCTGTACAGAGTAAATCCCGCCATTTTTGGATCCCGACTTTTTGTGTTTAAGTGAGTTTCACTCACCATAACTACATCCAGTCGGTTTACCTCAGCGAAATGCTCTAATTCATTTCGATGATTTGGTAAGCCATTGGCGTTCCAGAAACACGCTCTGATGCTTTTCAATTTTCGGATTTGTAGAGACGTTCTACTTTTTTGAAATATTGAAGCACCATTGAACTACAATTTTTGGAAGTTCTGTTTGCAAATATGCCTCAGAGTCTTCCAACGATTGTGCCTTGCGAATGTGCTTACATACTAGCTGTATGAAGCTTTCGCTGCCGCTTTGTTGAGGAGCTTTTTTGCCCAATTGCTCCTTTTGGGTTTTTCCGCTTTTCTTGACAGGGACTTTTTTGTCAGACTCACCTCTGGCTTTCCAGAGGTCTGCCCATTGAGCAGTTCCAGGAACTGCTTTTGCCATTGGCGCTGCAGGAATCTGCTTTTTTCCCTGTTGTTGGGAAGCTGATGGTCGAAGAGCCTGAGAAGCTTTTGGTTGCTCTTTTCTGAGCATTTGCTTGGCTGGTCCTTTCCCTGCCTGCTGAGAGAATGTAGCCACTTTCCTTGGTTTAGCAAAGCTCTTGCATCCTCTATAATTGGCAGTGTGTGCGCCACCGCAGTTGGCACAGCAAGGCTCTACTTCTTTAGCCTTTTCACAGGCTTTGGAGGAATGCTCTTGCCCACATTTTACACAGCGTGGTCTAGCATGGCAATTTGCCTGACCATGGTGAAACTTTTGGCACTGAAAGCATTGGAGAACTCCTCTCCTTTTGCGTACCTTCTCAATGTTCACATTAAGAACGCAAACTACTGCTTTCTTTGAAGAGGCAAATTTTAGATTTGCCTCATTGTCGTTTGCTAGTTGAACTAGCACCGACGTGAAAAACACCTTCTCAGCTTTAGCATCTCACTGTTTGCTGAGTCTGGTGACTTTGACTCCTGCTAACCCTTGCGCTAACAGATCATTGCAAATGTCTTTCTCAGACACTTGGATGGGAAATAGTTTAATATAACTCAACAGTTGGTATACAAAACCATCTGACCCCTGTAGAATACTTAACTTCAACACAAATCATAGCACTAGTCAAAAAATTAACATAATCCAAAATATAACACACAGAGCACTTAAACTTAGCAACACAAAATTTCACAAAGAAAATATAAGCAAAATAAATAAAATTCTAACAAGTAATAATTACCCTATAACACTCATTAATAAAGTACAAAAGAAAATATTCAACGAAATTAACAAACATAGCACAACAGAAAATTTTAATAAAACTAACAAATCAATAGCCTATTATAGATTACCATATGCTAATAAACTCTCGCACAAAATAGACAAAGTATTTAAAACATTCCACTGTAAAGCAGCTTTTTATAACAAAACTACAACAAAACAATTTTACACAATTCTTAAAGATAAAACACCAATAGATCTGTGCTTACAAGTTGTTTATAAAATAAACTAATAACTGTAAAAAAGTATACATAGGTCAGACCAGACAACTCCTCAAAGAGAGACTCAAACAACACATGAACGACACAAAAACAAAATTACCTTTACTTACAGACAAAACAGCACTCACAGCACACACATTTAATTTAGGACATAATTTTGATTTTAAAAACGTACAGGTAGTAGATAAAGAAACCAACAATTACAAACGCAATGTAAGTGAAATGATTTACATAAAAATGAATGACTCAGTTAACTTCAGAGAAGACGTGCGAAATTTACACTCCACATATAACAACCTAATTAATATACAAAAAAAATTGGTGTCTAGATAAACAGAATACTACCACTAACAAATGTATTGACTATAAACATGACAAAGACAATAATATTTAATCTCTGATAACATAAATCCTCAAATTTGATAAGTGAATATCGCCATTTCCTTTTGCGAGTAAATTTATTTCAGACAATGACTATACAAGAAATTACTTTAATTTTATTCTGCTATGTAATAAAAATTGCAACTCATAAAAATCATCTAATTTAGATATTTAGGTAAAGTATAAATAATATATAACCATGTAATAATGTATCCATTTTATTGTAGCTTTGATAAAGAGGGACAAAAGTGCCCTCGAAACGTTAGCAAGAATATCATAAATAACTTTTATGATAAATTGTCCAAATCCCTGTATAAATCTATTTAATGAAAAAAATAGTGTTATAAAAAAAATTATTATAAATAAAAATAGCATAGCGTCACAAATGTGATGGGCACGTGAAAAAACTATAAAAACCGATACAGAAAAGCAAAATACAATTGCAACATACAATCTTTACAAAGTACTAACGGCGTAGATGTAAATGCTAGAATTATGCAATAAAACTGAAAAAATATATAGTGTTATGCGATACATGTTGCTTTTCCACTGTTTACTAAGAGTCGCCTTATCTCGCATCAGAACGACTGTATTCAGAACCCTGTAAAACATATTCGAGTCATTTGTGGTAAAATACGTGTGATGCCAAATTTTTTCTAGGGGATCTTGATTAAAACTGCGTGGTTTGAGGTAAGTAAATCCATCGTTGTGCAGTTAGGCACTTAAAAGTTTAAAACCTTTAAGAGTGAGTTCCAAATTCTCAGAGTCTGGCGTACAATTTTGTCCGCATTTCCAATTGACACTGACGTCCGAAACGTTTACCCAATTCCCCATAACGTAGCGCCTAGCAGATCCATTGACACTTTACTGATGAATTGTATAAATTCTATAGTGCCTCAAGCTTGTTGTTCAACGACGTCTAAAAAAGTAAATCTATAACACAAGTGTACAACATAAAAAACCGTTGCCTTTTACTTACTGGCTTTAAGAAAAAACTTTAAGCTCGATGCTACATAATGACTCTAACACTTGAACAGCAATTATCACTTTAATTTTTTTTAACTTTCCTTAACGCGAAATTCGGTCAACTTCCGCAGTGCGCTAAATTTGTAATATGTTGCCCATCTACTTCAAACACATAATTCTGTGGTTCTACAGTGTTCTGCGTATCACGAACAAGTGCATCTGATTTATTTGTTCCTTGATCGCATACGGATGATACAACCGTCAACCAAGCTGTGTTTACGTTCCATATTACATCAACAGTAATTGTTTTAAGCGTAAGGGCTTTCATAGCAGCATTTAACAAGTAATATGCAAGTAGTTGTTTTCAATTTTTAAAAGTGTCTCGTAGGCCTACAAGGATAGTTTTGAAACTTTTCGATTCCATATACCTATTACCAGAACAGATTAGCTATCCTTAGATACCTAGACCTTTCGTGTCAAAGATCTATAAAATCCCCAAAGTGCAGATTATACTGCAAATGGAGTTCTATCAACATCTCATCAAATAGTAACGTGCAATATGTGGTATTTTTGTTCATTTTGTTTACAGCACTTTTAAGTGGTAATGGGAATTCTTGTTGTCAACATTTTTTGTAATGTTATTCTTGCATCACAAAAATCGGTCTCCGAAGATCACACCCATTGATAACTCTTGCGCTTGAATACGCCACCTCCCAGACGTTCGACGCACTAAAAGAAAAAGGTTACCCGCCAAGTAATTAGACGTGTGTGTCGTATTTAGTTTGTTTATTACGGTTTATTTTAAATTAGTTTAAACTTTATTATTATGGAAGTGAAGAAAAAATGTAAGACATGTTGTTGTGTCGTTAACTGCAACAGTGTTGCGTACAGAAGACCAGATTTAAGTTTTTATTTGTTCTCTAAAAAAATGTCCAGGTTGTTGCTATAGAACTTAAACATGGAAGAAGTTGACTCTATTTGCGTGGAAATATGCATTAAAAATGGAGAAAAGGGTATTAGCTGAAAGTTTCTTCACTACACTTTAAACCGAAAATAGAAACTTATTTCTGTGGAAATAAGTTCATTCTAGAAATTAGTGGTTAGTATTTTATAAAGAATTTTAATTAGTGATATTATTTCTAATAGTTTTTTCGTATTGCAGGTTGTAATAAAACAAAGCTTTATAAGTACAACTGAACGTTGAAATTTGCATTTTTTTGATTATAACTCTTTCTATCACATGAGGTGAAGAGGCTAAAGAGCTTGTCTGCAAACACAATGCGAAAATATGATATTTCGTTTCATTTTCCTTCGCTCTTCCACACGTGATCAGATGAGAAAAATTAACCAGCGCTTCTCTTGCAAAGGAAATAATGTTAATCATATTAAAAATAAGGACTGTTCCATTTTATATTCATATCACCATCATTACCATATTTACAGTAACACATTTGCCTACCTTCGTTAAAACATCTTGACGATGAAATGGCATTTAGATACCTAAATATCTCCTAGAGTGTAATAAACATCTTATTAACAGTTATAAACACTAAAAAAAACCTTAAAACCAAAAACCAACACTTAAAAACACATAGGACCAAACACCGACACGTAAACTCAAATGACAACAGATGAATCAACTCTTTTGCTCCTCAGCTGATCAAACCGCCGGTGGCGCTCTCATCGGCGAAAAGAGTTGCCAATAGTTTCCAAATAACATCTGCGTCTCTGAGATTTTTTCCCATCGCTGCAATTTTGGTCTTACCAAAACCCCAAATAGCGTATATTACAGACACAACTAAATTTGTTATCAATTGCGAATATACACACTTTCGCAAAATTTTTATTACCTAATATAATTTCACGAATATACAAATGGCTGCGTTTTCTCTGAAATATTATGTCACGATGTCAGTTGTCAATCTACAAATTGGCAAGTGACATATTTATATTAGGATTACTTCATTCTGACGTCACAGTCTTAAAATCAACATGCAAAAGCAGGTAATAGTTATTTACATAACGACCTCGAAAAATAACAACCGTTTTAACTTGAGCACTATGTTTGCAAGACGACTGGAAAGAGTGCTGCATTAGTGCAAATGGAAGAAATTTTTTTCCGAAAAAGTTAGGTACAATTTTTTTTCTAATAATATAAAAAATATTTTTATAACTTTTACTATAGATTTGGCAGCAAAGTAACAAAAAAATGCGGGACAATTGTTTTATTTCATTGGAAACGATCGGAAAACATCGATCTTTAATTGCAATGAGTACAAAAAAAAAAATGAAAGTTTGAATACGGGGTTAGCTTTTTTAACATTCTTTACTACTTGTTTTACGTATCCTGCACTACTACAAACACTTTGTTGTTAACAATCTTATTGTTTCTATGACAAAACAAAACTTTTCTATTTTACATCAAACTCATACGTCATCACTTAGGTAGTCTATTGTTTTCTGTGTGCTTGTATTGTCAATTGTGACAAGTGAATTATTAGATGTTTGCCTTGTCTTTTTTGAAGATTTTGGTGGGAAAATGTTTTGATTGAGCAGAATAGCTGACTATAAAATGCCAAATTTTAAAAATTATGTGCTAATTGGAGAAAATTACCGCCACTAGGTAGCGCTTGTCCTAATTGGAAAACAAAGCCCGTTGATTTTTTATAAAGTTTAAACACGATTTAAAAACAGCTTTGGTAACGATTTACTTGTCGGTAGGGAACGCTGTGACTAATTATGTTTGTTTTGACATAACATATCA
This sequence comes from Lagria hirta, assembly GCA_947359425.1. Classification (NCBI taxonomy): domain Eukaryota; kingdom Metazoa; phylum Arthropoda; class Insecta; order Coleoptera; family Tenebrionidae; genus Lagria; species Lagria hirta. The sequence continues at coordinate 34,390,844 of OX375794.1, forward strand.
AGTAAAACACAAATGTCACTCTCTACTTGTCAACTTATCACAAAATAATCAAAAATAAACATAATTGGTCACAGCGCTCCCTACCGACAAGTGAATCGTTACCGAAGCAGTTTTTAAATCGGGTTGCTACTTTATAAAAATTAGCGGGCTTTGCTGGAAAAAACAGCACTTAACGTAAGTGACCTTGACATGTGACATACTGACATAATCTCATTAAACCATGGAGCTATAATAGAATGGAGTCAGGATAAAGGCAATTTGTTTTGATGCAAAAAAAAGAGTATTCTAAGCGCTGAGTATATAGGCTGCCACACGTTCTTTGTTTACAAGGTACCTGGCTACAAATACATAATAATAATAGAGGTGTTAAAGCCTTAAGACAATGGTTCGATTGGGATGTGGTGTGTGAATCAAAAAAGTGTCCTGATGAAAATCTGTGACTGCTCAAGACTGATCATTGTTGTATTTACATGGACAGGGGCGTAGAAATTTTTTTTTGTCACAATTTTATGAATTTTTTTCTGACGAAGTCTATAAGGCCAATAAGTGTCTTTCATTATTATATGTATTATTTGTATCAATAAATACTTATAGCAATATTGTTAATTTATACACAACCGCCAAATACCGTATTAATTTATGGATAGCATCCAACTTAAAGCATTGTAAACAACAAAGGACTAGTTCCAGAACAACACTGAATAGTCATCCATTTTATACAAGTTACAGATTCATTATGTGCATGTAGTTTTAAACATATTTGGCTTTTTTCTTAAAATTTGCGCCGCTACTGCTTTCCTATTCTAATAAGTGTCAACCCCCCACGAACCGCTAAAGCACCCCGCTATTCTGTAATTTTGCATCACAACAAACGCAGATTGTAAGAGAAATTCTGACTCCATTCAATTATAGCTCCATAATTATAGCTCCATGGAAGTAGGCATGGAGCTGTAGGTAACCTGCTAGGGAGTTTTAGATTTAGCTGGTTTTAGCTACTAAAAACATCAGCTGTTAGCCTTTGTGCTTAGCTGTCACAATGTGTCACATTTGACGTTTAAATTTAGGTTATATTTAAAATTGGTGTTTGTGAATGCATTACAATATGAATGAAGAAATTGATGAAAGTGAATTTTACCACCAAGATTTTACAACTGCTTCAGAATGGGAAATTTTTATAGCACGTATTGAGGAAATTCTTAATCAATGGAGATCGGAAGGCTTTACTGACCCTCTTGAGGGTGCGGGACCTTGGAACATCAAACGGGAACATCTTCAGTTTGCAAATGATGATTTTAATCTTTTTTTATATCGTAAAAATACAGAAAAAATAGAGGAAGAAGTAAATAATACAAAATCTCCATTTGATACCTATTATAATTTTGACATGTTTGATTCTCGAGAAGTAGCTGAACATTCTTGCTTAAGTAGATGGTATGGGGTAAACGACTTTGTGGTGTTGAGTGCTCCAGGAAACATAAGCATAATTTCTGAAAGCAAAATTAAAATATTGTTAAGCTCTCTTTATGTGGTAGCAGGTAGCGATAAGTGTGAATATCCGTTATTTGTTCAAATTAGAGAGAAATGGCAGAATTGTTACTTGGGAGTCTACGAAAATGAAAGAATACGAACCAATTTGGAAATGGTACATTTGAAAACTAGTCCTCGATTGTGTCAATATCTATCTGGATTGTTAGAACTTTTTAAATCAAAAATTGTTTCCCCTACTATGATGGCAACCATCAGTGTGTCTCTTAAATTAACTTATATCTTAACTGATTTTGGAAGGTTTGCTTGGAAACAAGACTATATAAATCCAGAATCGGAGAAGTTTAATAGTTCTATAATAAGTATATTACCATTTGGAGTCACAGTTGATCCCGTTGAATCAATACTTTTAAAAACATCTTGGTCAAATTTAAGACATGGATCAGTGCAAGACTGTGAAAGCTATACCGACTTTGATCCAATGAATGCACCTAAGTGGTCTTCTCTAATTACAACTACTGAACAGCCTTTATGTTTGCTTGGTGAATGTTTAAGTGAATTTCATAACCTAGTCAATAATAGTGGTACGGTGTATGACATATTGGGAGATTTTCTTACTGTGCCGGCTCCAGAAGCAAATAATCCTTTGGATTTGTTAACGGAATCCAAAGTTCCGACAATATCTGCGCTTCTCTCAAGAGCTGCTCGCCGCTCTCTCACAAGAAACAAACGAGGCACAGCTCCCTTATCTGAAGATATCTTGGTTCCCATTTTGTATTACCTGTTTCCCGATGCTGACGAGGACAGTTCTTATGTCTACACCGATAACACTAGTCATTCACCAAGCGTTAGTATTTTCTATTGATTTTTTTAGTTATTAATAGAACGCAAATTAAGAAACTTATGAGCTGAAATTAGTAAACTAGAAGACTTGGCAGCCGTAGCGCCGCCGAAGACGCTACGAAGTCTTAAAAAGTTCTATTAAATATTTATGTATATTTATAATTTTTGGGCATTTTATTGTATATCTTTCTTGTACATTCAATTGCGTTTAACTGTTTTATTTTTGATATGTTTTGTTACTAATTTTCAAATGGAACAAAATTCGTCGTTTTGAATTGAAATGACAAACCTTTATTTCCTAATCTTTTATTTTATTGTTTAATTTGATTTTTGTAACAAAAGTACTTTTCTGAAGTCAAAATACGGAACGATTAATTTTTCTATTTGTCTAGGATAGGATTCTTTTTTTTATTTCATTTTTTTTTAAATTATGAGTCGGGGTAAATTGTTTGAGACGCTAATACATAGGTCTATGTAATCGAAAGCAGTTGCGGTCAAAAGTTGTTTATTTTTGATGAAAGAAAATAACCGTTACTTACATGAAACTTTAAAAACAACCTGTTATATTTTAATTTTATGTATTACCATAGTATTACTTTATTCTAACACAATTTGGGTTTTTCATGTCTTTTAATCGTTGATATATCAATTTTATCTTAAGAAACAATTGCTGCTGCAACTCAGCTTTTGAGTGAGATAGAATTTTCCTACTCATAAAATAAATTAAATGTTTTTGTTAGTAAACAAAGCTCATAGTTATAACAAATTTAAAGCTAATGTAAATAATATTTTAATAGAAAAATGTAACAATTCAGTTAAAACTCTATTGCTTAATTGTTTTATTTGTGTTTATTTTTGGGTATGGATTAAGTAATCAACTTCTTCTTTCCTGTTTTAGGGTGACAACATCATTAATCTAGAGCATGAATGTCGAGGGATGAAAACTTGTGACAAGGATACTTTATTATGGCGTCTTGCTATTAGTTTAGGGCATGCAGTGCAAGCTTTGGGAGGAGTTCGAGCGTTTTCTCATCTTTGGTTCGAATTTGTGCAAGAAATGAGATATCGATGGGATAAAAGCGTTTCTATTCCAGGGTGAGTACCTAAATTATTTAAATTTTGTTTGTGGAAATGTTAATTTTTTTAAATTTTTATAAATAAATTATGAACACTTTTGCAACTAATGGATCTACTTTTTAAAATATATTGAAGTGAATTTGTTCGATTTTACATGAACGATTTACAAATAATATAATGGGGGTTTTTTTTAATAAATTGATTGTTGCAATAAAGGCATTCATATGTTATTGTATTTTACTAATTGTATAGTTTTGTTGAAAGTTATTGTAGCATTTCTTTCTCTTTTTGTACCAGCCCTACTTTCATATTCGATGATATCCCTAATTAAGAGAGAATATTTTTCCAGACCGAGGTTTACCCTGATTTTTTATTTAAAATTTAAAGGTGGAAGTTAAAAAAAATTTTTGTTTATTTTGAAAGCGATTTAGAACTATTATCAAAAAAAGATCTATATGAGAACCTTTTTAATGCATAGACTTGTTCAATACTTTTCATCGTTAATTCATAGCATTAACAATTAGGTCGCTATTCTCTTCATTCAAAGCAATTGAAAAATAAAAATTTTCAAAATTGTTTAGAAAACTAACGAACATCTTTTAATGTTTGGCTGAATTGCTGTTAAGGTTTTCTACATAACATTCAACTACATTTATAAGTCAAAAGGAATTATTTAACTCACAAATCTTTCTCTACTTTTTATTCATACAAAAATATATACATGCTAAACCCAATTTTTTAAACAACTGCAGATTGTTGTTAAAACTGTGAAGGGTTTATTGCTTTTTTATAATAAATAACGGTGGTGAATCAAATAATTTAGTGGAATGCAAATTAATAAAATCTAGTATTAGAATTAACACACTAACAGGCTTATTTGTAACTCTTGTAGTGTTAAGTCTAAATTATTTTGTAACATCGATACAACCAGTCAGATTGTCATCTGTTAACAATTTAATGTTTTTTTAAGAAATAATTGAACGTCAGCACCAACACAAGTTACAGGGAAAGCCCAAAAAATAGTTTAACATTTTAGTTTTGAAATGCAATAACGCATTAATAAGTATACAGCCTTAAGATTTTCTTGTAGAACACATTGAGCAATTTCAAAGAGGCACAAGCCCATTTCTTGTAGTAGGATTTCTTGCCATATAAATGTCCATGTCGTGGTCAGTCCAATTATCTGAATTATCGCAATAATTATTTAAAGTATGTGTGGATCCGGCCGTACTGTAACGGCTACCGGGTCTGTTATGATCTCGCGATCTAGACCGTGGTCTAGAGCGTCTTGAAGAAGATACAGAGTGTGCTGGAGCATGATGAGGCGGGCCTAGACCTGATAATCGTTCAGACTGCATGTTCAAAGATTGGCGAGATTGACGTAGATCTAGAAAACAAGCGAAGTTTTAAAATTTTATATTACTATAAATTTATTATAAATATAACAATTTTAACGTTAGCTATTGTTTGAGATTATATTATATGAGGTATTTACAACACGACTACAGTTCATATTTACATATTTAAAAGTACGGTCATTGTTTACATTTTTGGTTTGCAAATAATTTTGCTAATTAGCAAGCAAAGTCTGTAGACTAAATAAGTCTACGGGTGTTATTTCAGGGAATTGGACCGGCACCTCCTTGGGAAACTTTGTCAAAGTTGAACTACGTCTAGTATAAACCGAATTCAGACAGGTGAGAGGCAGGGGAAGAATGACACTAAAAGAAAGTCTGCAAGACAGATAGTAGCTATAGTGTATGTGTACAAATCTGTTGCAATCAATGAATGGGAATTAAAAATCTAGTTTCAATTCAACTATACATGAGTCTTTTTAGTCTTAGATTAGACTAAAAAATTTGAATTGTTATCTCTGCGATTGACTTGTGTTATTTTTTTTTGCAAGAGAACATGCATTATGCTATTTGCTTTTGTTTGTAGAATTAACACGGATGTTGTTATGTTGAAGAAGTGACTACAGTTGGAACAAAGATAATATATATTGTTTATTATGTGGATTGCTAAAGGTTTAAATGATCGTTTTCGCATAACAAGTAATAAAAAGCTGGACGAGGAAGTAGTTTTAGAGTAAAGAACCGAATAAGCAATAAATAGATAGTTCATAATTTTTCCCATTCAGGTAAAGAGTTTGATGATTTATGCGGTGAAGCTCAATAAAATTAAACAGAGATTCACTGCAATAAATTAATATTCACGGTACATAAATCTTTGTTAGAACTTTAGACACACTCAAATCCTACTTGATCTGTATAATTACGCACCACTGTTTTAAATAATTTAATTTACTTATTATTAACTTTATGAAAATAACGTATGCGTAGGTCGTTTTGTTTCTTTCAGTCTGTAGACTGTTAAGCTAACTTAAATTTAACTTTTGAACAGAATTTTACCTTGCCTAGATGCGATCAAATTGCTAGGGAATGCATTTAAATAGCGACCTGAGTGATTTGAAAAACTATGTTGTGATTGTCCATCAGCTACAGAACGGGGTTTTGCTCCCTTTGAACTAAAGTGAGATCTCATTTCGTCTACAGGTACAGAAGGTGGTGAATCGACTGGATACATTCTATGTCGCTGAACACTTTGTGTGCTATACCCAGATACCTGATCCCAATCCTAAAAAAAAATGTTTCTAGGAAATTGTTTGTCAAAAATATGTTAATACTTTATTGTTGTTGTAAGCGTTGAGAGTAGCCAATGATGACAAAGGACCGCCAGGACTTGCTGATGGTCCTAAACCAGCACAGCAATTTACAGGAAGTCCACCTATAGGAACACCATTTTTTAAGCCTGCTTTTTGCTTGTGAATTTGATGCAATTTCCGAGTTCTTCTTTTGGAAGCAGCAACAAATATAATAACTGCAATAACTATTGTTCCGCATATGGCTGCGCTTGCTGCGATTGTAATTTTATCCATATTAGAAGAGGCAGTAGACACAGTTCGCACCTCGCGGCATTGAGAGTAGGGCACGGTCTCAGGAGTAACGTTGATCTCTTCTAAGGAGACTACGCAGACGATTATACATTCCTGTAGAAAATAAGCAAAATAATGAAAAGTAATTTTTCTGTATAATTGTTTCGCTTAATCAAATATATAGTGTGCTTGGAAGGTCATTGTATTATTTTAGTGAGAATAAAACTCACGTGATGCATGATATTTTTTTCATTACTTTTGTTGACGAAAATACTAAAGTTAAGAGGCTAAAGAGGCTATCAAATTGGTGATAATTTTATCATCGCGATAATATAGCTCATAGACTTTTAGAGCCAAATAGTTGAAAGTTTTTTCACTCACCTGAGATGGAACATTTTTTATCTTGAATTCTCTTTCACTGGCTTCAAGCGGAGGCCCTTGTTTAAAGGTTTTGTCTCCAAACAGTCTGTAGACAACTCTGAACCCTAAAATATTTGCAGTTTCAGATCCCCATTGTATGATGACCGCATTATCTTGCCGATAAGCATTTTTTACTATTACTTCATTAGAGTCGTCAACTTTGCTTTTTGAGGGGTAGTTCATTACAATAGGAGTTCTCACTGTAGTTTTCCACGGTGGTGACGTTGTGCGAATTTTAGGTTTGGTTGTAGCAGTTTTTGTTGTTGTAGATGTTGATTTGGTCGTAGTGGTAGCAATGGTCGTGGTTGTGGTTCTAGTTATTGGTTCTTTTGTAGTAGTCGTTGTCGTTGCTGTCGTCCTTGGAGTAGATTGGCCATCTGTGAGTGATACATCATCTAGATCAGCATCTACAACAGTAGCTACTCCGATTCCTTCTTTTCTGCATGACAACTCTTCTGGTTGAATGCTGTAAAAACCCCGATCTCTAAATTTTGGAGGACTTCCGCAAAATTGAGGATTTCTTTCTCGGCTAGTAACTTGCAAATCTCCATTTTTAATCCAGTCGATTACCCAGGACAAGCGACAGTCACAATGTAAGAAACGTCCACCCAAACTCAAACCGCGTAAAGTATTGTTTAGATGCTGCAATGATGAATAAGGGATTGTAGGCAAAGGGTTTCCATCTAGAGCTAGTAATGTAATGGACGGATTTCCTTTAAAGGCTTCATTTGGTAGCTCAGTTAATAAATTAAATCCTATGTCAAGTACACGTAACTCTGAAAGGGAATTCAAAGCTTCTGTAGGAAAATCGGGCAGAAGATTATTTAGAAGGCTTAGCGAACTTAGCGTTTTTTCAACTCCACGAAAAGCGTGACGTCCCAACTTTTGTATTAAATTACGTTCGAGGTTTAGTGCTGTTAGCGAATCTAAGCCAGTGAAAAATTTCAATCCGGTTTTTCCTGGAAGCTCACGTAAAGAGTTTTGAGACAAGTCAAGGAAAGCTAGTGTTCGCAGGTTTTTTACTGCTTCGGGAATATCTTTTTGCTTGGTTCCTCTCAGATTGAGATTTTTAAGTGAGCTTTCCAAACCTTTGAGCGCATTTTTGGAGAGAGTCACATTATTATCTGATAATTTTAATGTAGATAGCTTGGCTAGTGTCTCGAAAGCACCATCTAAAACTTCACTTATTTGGTTATGAGATAAATCTAAAAGTTGCAAAGTTTTTAGTGGTTGCAAACTTTTTTGTGGAACTTCGGTTAGCTGATTGTCTTGTAGATTTAGACTTTTCAAATGTTCTTCTTGTCCGCTGAAAGCATTTGCGTCGACGGTAGTAATTTTGCAACCCGATAACTGAATATTTTGCACTTTAAGATTAATGAAAATATTGTCTTTTAAAGCACCAATTGTCGAATTGTTTATATAGAGTAAATCTAATGGAGTATTCACTGCATATTTATGTAAAGCTGTTAGTAGTTTGGGCCAATCCACCATATCACATTGTACCGACAGCTCGTGTCCTAAATTATATGAGCAAAGACATGAGGATTGAAGATCGACTGATTCCCTTTGCCAAGGACATTGTGCGGAACTCAGAGCAAAAAGAGTCACAAGGATGGCTAATACTGTTTTCTTCATCGTCTGCAAAATGAAATAACGTTATTGTTTAGAACAGTCCAGGTAACGGCTTGTTTTATGTCAGTGCGTGACATGATTGTTAGTTAGGCTTTCCTTATTTACGCATTAGCAGTAATGATTTATCTATTTATGTGACAATACCGCTACTCATCTAGAAAAGATATGTAGGCCAGTGTGCACCTATATTCCGATTTTTTTTGCTTGAAATGACAGAGGTGTTTGGTTCGCTTATTTTATTGCAAACAAAAAATACAGGTTCATTTAATTGATCATGGGCGATCTAAACTTTGAAAATATTTTTTTTTCAACTTAAATTTAAAACATCTATTATGAAAGCTGGTTTAAATATTGTGGAAAAGTAATTCAATTTTGATTTTGAAAATCTATTTTAAATACACAGCAATAAAGGATATTTTAACTTTACTATGTATGTGTTTAATTTCAACATTTCTTAAATATACAACAATATCCAAAGACTATAAGAAGTAACCTTGTGGGCTTTGAATAAGGATAATTTATCCTACTCAAATAAGCTTTTGCAGCTAAATATTTTTATTTTATAATATTTTATATTTTTTAAATATATTCATTATTAGTTTAAAATATAGTTAGTTATAGTTATATATGTTTTAACGTGTTTAAATTTATGGCAAACTGTTTTTTAAGTAAATGTACCGTGTAACTATGTAATACCGAGTTATTTAACTTATAGTTCTGGCGATTTTAAACTTATTAAAGTATATTCTTATATTTGTCTTGTATACTATAAACAAATATTGATACACGATATATTTTTGTATTCATCTCTTTTCTTTTTCTCTCTTTTAAATGCAACATTTTTTTATTCCTTGCAAATACTAAATTGCAGTTCGGGTAATACTAAATTACCAGAACTGGTGACATCTCGTATTGATTAAAAATTTTATTTTTATTAGAATAATGAAACAAGAAAATCTTATCTGAAGAAAATTATAAGTAAATTTTTGTATCGACATAGAAATGAATTATTGGCTTTTATTCTCACGGTTACCAATAAAAAAAGGTTTTAAATAGCATTCAAAATTTAATAATATTTTTTTGAAAACAAGTATGTATACTCTATGTACTTAGTGAGTAAATGTTTGTCAAAAAATGTTTTGAATTGTGTTATGAACGTTTTTCACGCCTGTGTTCGAATACTAGCAGTGGCAGGCAAATCAGTTTGGGTCCACACTCTACCTTAAATAAAAACCAAAAATCTTAGTATCAATAATCACCGTGTGCATGTTTAACTATGTTGTATCCTTAAAATAAAATTAAAAAAATTAATATATTACTACTTATTAGATTTACTAGATTTTAAAAAATACGTATTATAACTGCATAAAAATGTTGTCAGGCTATTTTAAGTCACCTTAGGCTTGTTGAGGTTTTTTTAAAACCTCTAAAATTATTGAAAAATTTAGAAATCAATTGCCAAAATAGCAAGTGCTCACTGTAAATTATATATTTTTGTGTTAAACTTGTGACAATTAATAATGTTTGTTAGATTTACTGTCTAAAAACATCTTGGTCACAACACAATATTTAAAAAATATATTTTAGCTGTTGTTTTTATAATAATGTGCAGTGCGACCTTTTCACTTTAGAATAATAGAGAATGTTGAAGATGCTTCTAATAAGACCTTATTATTATCAGGAGTGAACGGTGAAATAGCAATGAAAACTTTTGCTTGTCCCTGACTACGCTATTGTTTTGTGTTACAAACACAATTTCTCACATTTGACAAGATCTAGGTACATTACATATTTGTAATGTTTATTGTTACATTTTTACATTTTCTCGACTAATGTTACATAAGGTGGGAACTATGTGATGGTTTGTTCTATTTTTCTTAAGCAATGCAATAACAGACAATGGGTATATTAGAACTGTTTTACCAAAGGCTTGTCATTTTCTTAACATGACTGTGATTAACTGCAAATAATCAATGACATTGATTCTTAATAATTGCCAAATCATTACTGTTCTGCACCAGTTGATTTTTGGATTTACCCGTTACAAATTGTACTATTTAGAAACTGACAGAAACGGAGATGATTTTTGTTCAGTTTTAATCTTAATCAATTGTAAACAATTTTACCTAAAAACTTTTGTAGCTGCTAAACGAAGCGATTCTGCCCATAGTGCGTTTCACTTGTTTGTCATGGTTGATTTGTAACAGGCTATCAAAAGATCTTGGGAGATACTGATTGCGGAGTATGCAAGGCCTCGAGCTGTAGGTGAAGATGTGGGACCGTTATGGATGACCGACCTGGGAAAATAATATATAAACATCATTTGTTAAAAAAATCTTTTTGGTTATGTTAAAATTAATAGTTCACAAAAGGTCACCGTTTTGAGATAATGAGATCATTGTGTTTGAGTTGGTTTATGTAAATTTATAAGCGGAAATAGTGTATTTAAAAATTTTCCAATCTTATATTAGTTGAAAAAATGCAATATTTTTTTGTAATTTTTAAAGCGGACGACAAACCATTTTAAATATTAAAAATGAAAATTTTAGAATAATTACAATAGCATAATTTTTTTTTCTTGGTGCAGTATTTTATTTTTATTATAATAAAGTAGTTTAAACATATTAAGTAATTAATCAGCAAAAACTCCGTGATCATAATTTTTATGTTGATTTGTTGTGCTTTACATTTTTAGCAACGGTATTTAATTTTGGTATATGTAGTCGTTTTCAACGACATCCGTGCTGCCAATTTGACAGTATGTTGCCATCACTTGCTGTTTTAGATAAGGAATTAGGAATTTTTAAATTTGACGCTTTACCTTCCCACAGATTCATAAATTTCACTTATTATTTTTAAAATATTAAGTGAAGAAGAATGTATTTTGGGGTTTATCTGTCGGCGCGTGAAAAAACGCGAAAATAAATTATGAGTTCTTGTTTGTTGTTAATTGTTGCTGTTTCACGAAATTTGCTGTTAGCTCAATTTTTCGTTAGACACTTTTTTCAACAAAGCGTTGCTTACTAACTTCTAACTACTTTGAACTTACTAGCTAGCTGTTAACTACTTTGAACACGGGTTCTAAATTTGTGCGTATCTTTATAATTTGCACCAACATTTAAAAAATGACACTGACGGCACGGAGGTACCATCGTATGACATTCTTGTCAAAAACCTTATAAACTATAAACGTGAATTCTGCTCTACAGTGAAATACTACAATATGGCGTTTTTATTTTTTCAATTATGCACTATAAACTGGAAAAATTCAAATTAACATGTTGTTCTTATTCTTCATAAGAAAATTATTTATTATCATATTATATTATATTTAAAATGTTTATTATTATATTAAATTATTACTTCAATATATTTTTTATAAATTTTCTTCCATATTTATTTTTATCTTTAGATTGAAATGTCACAGAGAACTAACTTTTAAAAATGCTGAAAGGACTGTTGATTTGAAATTTAATAATTGTCAAACATTTGAGCAGTTTGTTGTGACAGCTTTTCATAGATCATACACTTTTTTAACAATGGTCAAACACTTTTGTGTAACTAAAATCCACAGTGTCATAAAGATGAGATTGTAAAAGAAATTGATGTGTGAAAGAAAAAATCATTCTTGAAATGCAAATTTTTTAAATTATTAATCTGATTTTTATAATGTATTTAAAGCTACGACTATTTCTTCGTGTAGCTGTTGTATATGTATATATATATTTTTTATTTACAAAAGTTTTCTGCTATTCTGTTTTCTATAATTTTTATAAAAAACAGTTTTGTGGGGGTTTCTAATAACTTGAAAGTTATTTACGTTCTGAATTCGCATAAATGATAAAATTATATTTCAAATACTTCTTAATTCAAATAATCTTTCTTTTACCATCATAATTCTTAATATTTTTATTATAATTTAATGAATAGATTCAGCTTCATAAAATTTAGCGTTATTATAAGAAATTTACAAAATTGTTCAAATTATAACGGAAATTATTGTTCGTGAAATTATGTGAAAAACGGTACTACAATAGAACGGTAATTAAACAGATTTGAGATAGTTAGATTACCATTTGTGGAATTTATGATGTAACATTATTCATTGATAATATAAAAATAAAAAGCGAACATTAGTCAACTTTTTGCAGATTCTATTAGGTAGGTACTTCTAAAAATGACGTGTTTGCGCAACTAACACTTTCTCTTAAAACAATTTGATATTGACACACCTCGAATGAGATGCTTGAATTGATAAAAATACAAAATTGCACACATTAATACATAAATGTATGTTAAATTTGCAATTCAAGAGTATAAACTTTAATGCCCGGTTGCAAGAGCTTATCAATTTGTTATATTTTAACTAGTTAAAATGGCATTATTTGGCTAACAATGGAATGCTTTTGAACCGATCCAATGATAAGAAAAATTTAACTTTAGATAAATATGTGTATAACAAACCTCTCATGATTTTCTATAAATCGTGCAACCGGGCATACGTTGTACGAAATTATTTTTGTTATTACTCACTTATATGGTAAATAAATCAATCAAATTTGTTATTTCAAAACATATTTTTGCATTTTGTGTATTTTGAATTTAAGAAAAATATATTTGATTGAAATATGTAATAACATACTTCGCTAACTTATGCATTAGTTTTCATTTCAAACCATAGTAATTTAACTAAACAAATTCTAAACTTCCTTATCCAAAAACGGAGTAACTTTTCTATTATTCTAACGTTTTCTGATCAAAACGTGACCTGGTAAGGTCAAGGCGTGAGTCGTGTATTCACCATAAAATAACTGGTCGGTTGAGGAAAAAATACATCACTCTGTCGTTCAGCAGGTTTACCTTGTAAATTCCTGAGTAACAAAAGGAATTTGCGACATCTACAAATAATTTTCTGAATGATGCCTAAAGTAAAATAACGGGGAATTATGTATAATATGTTTGATGTTAAACAATAAAAAATTGTAAAGGAATGTTTGGTAAAATGTATCTCTTTCAGGAAGAGAATAAAACTTTCAAAGTTATATGTATTACTATTTATTTTTTCAAACTATTATTTGCCTGATATACTGGTGGCGGATTGGTCTAAATTATTGAACCACAATAGTTTAATAGTCTGAGGTGATTTATTTGGGTTACCTATTACTGCTTAAGCAATAATTTAAATTGTAATAATGATAGACGCTTATATTTGACATTTTCCCAATTTGTAGCCATTTGTAGCCCAATTTACTTCAACAAAACTTTGGTGTACTAATTTTTCATGAATTCAGTACTTAGCTACTTAGTATACCTACAGCAAATAAATAAATTATTATGCCAGTTAGAGACGTTTAACAATTGGTTAGATTTTGATAGTTTAATATTATTTTTGAAAAATAGTAGTTACATATTATTATTATTGAAATAAACTAGACGGTTGTTTAGAACATCTTTATGCCGGTGTTTCTTTCTGCTGCATAACATTACTCCTGATGTTTAAAATAATTAGCTAATTATCTTACTCATGATATATTCATGTGCGGAGGTTTTTTCCAGTCTAACTTAGTAGGGCAATTAACTGTCATGTTTCTGACCGGCAATGATCACTTCTGCTGTTTGCGTACATCTCGTTGTATTTTTCTTTTTTCAAATAAAATTTGTTCTTTTGGGTAAAAGTAAATAAACGTTTTTCATTTGATATACTAAGTTTGATTTTAACCAGTATAAAACTTACTCTAAAATATACTTATTTATTTATTTAGACGGTATTACAACTTTTTGTATATAATTGTACAAAATTCACATATGTAACAAACAAGAAAAAAATACGTTATTTAATTAGAATTATCAAAAAAAAACAAGAGAGTTAAATCGTAATATTAAGATAACAATATATATAAAAAAAACAACTTTTCAGAGCATGATAAAGAGAACAAATATTATATTTGTTCGAACGAAAACTTAAATAAATCGATCTTTATGTTTAATTAAAATTATAAAAAAATATCTTAAGACTGGTGTAGACTAGAACTTGTATTTAAAGTATTTTTTTTATTTCATCATAGGATTATAAATGATCTGATATTCTAATTCAGTTTTTATGGTGAAAGTTTCTCATGTTATGCTATCTTTTATAATAGTTATAACATGTGCCACTGTCAATGCGAAAAGCTTCCCACAGTGATTTTGAAATTGTGGATTACAACAGTAATTTATTAAGGAATTTTTGCAGTGAACCGCATAATCTGAATATTTTTTCTCGTAATTGTTTTCACAAACGTTTTTTTTTTCAAAGCTGTTGATTGGAAATTGCATGAGTTTCAATAGTTTATTATATATAATGAAATCATTATAAAATCTGCGTCTCACATGTCTAGATAAATAGGTAAATGTTAGCGTTGTAACCATGATAAGGCAAACGAGCAGATTCGTCACGTAACAATAATTTAGCAGCACTAGAGCGGCAAGCCTCACCTTAATGTTGCACGGTTTCATCTAAGTAGAGATTTTTTAATGTTTGTCTTATTCTAGGATATGTAAGTATCTAATTTAATGCCATGTTACGATAAATTAACACACTTTAACTTTCCTTAAAAGGCACGGGTGTTTGTTGTGGTTTTGTATTAATTTTGGTAATTAAAAAAACGAGTATGTCATATTAAATTTCAGATTGAGTTGTTCTATTTAATTAACTTTGCAAAGCTGTTACATTTGACAAGAACAGAAATATCAGTACATAGACGTACCTAATGCATCAATAAAAATTACAATGGTTGGGTTTTTAAATAAACCATCATTCTCCGATTTTTGTTATGTTCTAATTTAAAACATTGTCGCATTATTGTAATATAGATGATCAAACCAACAATTTTTAATCAGTTGGTGCAATTAAATACAAATATTGATAAATGCTGATCATAATTGCTACAAACCGATCCAAATTGTACTGCTTTGTTTATTGAAAAAACTTTGGAAAAAAAATTGTAAATAAAAAAAAATGGATATTAGTTGATTTAGCATCACTTTGTCGATGTATAATTGATTATAGATTCTACAGATACTATCATAATTCAGTAAATAAAAAAAAAATGTATTGTAGTAAAAACGTTTTCAATATATCACTGTTCAAAACTGTTTGCTAATATATCACTGTTTGACACCCGAACCGAAAACCACATTCATAAATTAAAGAAGATCGTTCTCTATTTATAGTAGTACTCAGCTACACTTTGGATTGTAATTTTTTTTATCTTTGTAGCTTTGTCCTTCTCATTATGAGCAATACATTTTTATCTCAAACCAATCCAAAAATTTGTTTTTTGGCTATAACGTATCTTTTATTAGTTTTGGCACAAAAATTAGACGTCTAAAATAGAGACGTATAAAATTGTTACGTAAACAAAATATTTTTTATTTCTTCAGATTAGATAAAAAATCGTTTATAATGCAAGTTACATTAAGATATTTTATAAAATAGAATAAAAGAGCATTTATAATTTGGTTGAACGGATTCTCAAACCTTGAAGCTTTACATATTTTAGAACTAAGATATTTTTGCTAAGATATTCTGAATGTAAAGAAGATATTCCTTGTCTAAGTGTCCTAAATGAAGAGAGACCAAAGTTTTTTACCTAAGAGATAAAAGAAAGAATGGGAAAAAGAGCAGAAGGTAAAGTTGCGGTTTTTGTAAAAAAGTTATGTTGTCAATTTCGTATTCCGTGCGATTTTGAAAGCTATATAAGCTGTTCCACTAAATTAGTTGATTTTGCACACCAACAAAAAGTTAGAAACGATAAAATGTTTTGGCCAGAGTTTCTTCCTGCCATAATGCAAGATCAACCAAAACTGAATGTATCAAAATAACATTTCTCTTGTATCAGAACAAACTTCTATTCTGCTTCTTATCCGCTCAATTGACGATTTGGAAGATAACAAGCCAAAAATAAGAAACAATTACGACGTAAAATCTTTAGAAAGGTATTTGAAATACATGCTTAAACGAATATCCCAACGTATCCCAACGAATACTGTTTGCAGAAAATGGCGTTTGGTTGAAGATCACCAGTCCTTAACATTAAGTTACTTTAAGTTAATAATGTTTCTAAGACTTTAATTGTAAGAAGTAATAATGTAAAAAAATACCTTTTCTTGAAATATATGCTTAAATATTGTGTCGGACAAGTATCAACTTTTTGGACACTATTAAATTTTTTGTCTTTATTTACAACTAAAAGAGTGAATTACAATTAAAAGAACGTAGGAGTAGTTATGCACGATTAAAAAAGTGTAGGAGTAGTGCTGAATTATTTAGTGGATAAGCATCTACTTCTGAAAGGGTTAAAGGGTGCGCTGGAGTCTGGTCTGACGAGGTCGTGCATTCGGTTCCCACTCAGGCAAGAGTATTTTCCTACAAGGAGCATGGCTTGTCTGGCTATAGGTGTTTGTATGTATATATGTTTGTAAATGTAGGGGGCACAATAGATCAAAAAGGTAGCAGTGCAATATTCCCAGCTAATCTACCTATCTACTTGTGGCAAAGAAAGAAACATGGTGTCAAGATTTAGTTATGGGAATGAAAAAAGGGAAGCAGTGGGAACTCGTATGGGATGTAAGAGGGACCACCTGACGATAGGGACGAAAATTTGGGGATGACAGATCATAACTACATGCTACTAACTAAAAAGAATTAATTGAATTTCAGATTATTCAAACGGAATTTAGAAAGTATCAATTACATTTTAGAATAGTCATTTGTAATGTATCAATTAATTTTTAGAATAGTTTAATGTACATCAGAAGTGATCATTCGAAACTAAGAAACCGCCGAATGTTTTGATTTTATTGTCTTTAAAATTCATTTTGTTGCTGTTTTATTTTTTAATGATGACAACTGAATTAATTGTTCATCCAAGTTATTATCTATGATCGCCAATATATTTTATATTTTTATAAATTTCATTTGACGGCTTCTTAGTTTTAGTTGGTGATTTTTTAATAACAATTGACGGTTTCTTAATTTCAATTGATGATTTCTGAATTAGAAATGATTATTCTTATATTTAATTGGTATTTTTCGAAATCTAATCTGACATACAGTACCCGTTTTGTGAAATTAAATTGATACTTTCTGAATTAACTGAAAAGGGCGTAAATGACTCAAATATGGAAAAGGGAATAGAGAACCGGAAAACAATGAAAGTCCACAGGATTAATAATAAATAAGGAAAATATCACCAGAGCAAATAAAAACCATAAATTTAATTTTAATGGTAAAATTTTAGAATGCACAGAAAAGGGAGCCGTAGATAATAAAGAAAAGCTTATTATCTATTAAAGTTAAAATTTTATTTTTTTTTGTAGTAGGTGTGCCAAGAGGATATGAATCAGGTCTATAATATTTTTGTCGTTGGAAAAATTTAGAAAGTTTGTTATGTATTAATTAAATAAATGCTCTGTCTGTTTTTTAAAGAGTGTTATCATCTATATAATGTGGATTATGTGCTTCTGGAGAATTTTGTGAAATAACGTGGTTTTGTAATTTTTTATTCATTTTGTTATTTGCCGTTGATGATTTGACGACAATAAAAACAACAATGTTTTTGCTCTTAACTTTTTTTTATTACTTTTTAACAACTGCAGGGTTGATTTGTTTTTCGCGGTTTTGTTGGTTCTCGAAACCGAAATATTTTAATATTCTATGATGTAACAGCTTTATTAGTTTTGGGTATCGTTAATTGAGAAATATTTTATTATTGAACAACACTTTGTTAGGCATATAGTTGAAGATTTTAATGAGCGTTCACTTGCAATATTGTTATAATTAATTGTTGCATAATGGTTTTACTATGTATTTTTTTAGACAGATTTAGAATTGTTTCACATACCTATTACATTCTTAATTTGATTTTTTATATAATAGTAGTGGTAACTCATAAAAAAATGTTGTTTTTTTAATTTATAGTTGATATCATTCAACATTAGAAACTATAAATGGTATGTTATGTGGATTTGGCAGCATGGTTTAAAAAAAAATGAAATGGTTTACTTTTCTCCTTTAAAACTTTACAAAGCCCATTAGAGTTTTATATTTATATTTTATGTTTATTTATATTCATATTTTAATTTTACTGTTTATGTTGGTTTACTATAAATATTATGACACGATACACTGGCAATTATTTTAGATTTCTTATCAAATGTATGTATGTATTGCACTATACTTTAAAATTTTTGGTGGTTGCAGCATTAGTTTACAATTTTAATAGATATATGGCTAATTAACAATTTCTAGTAGATTACATACATGGTTTATTATTCTGCTTCATATGATGAAATGAGTGTAGGATGTATGAATACAGGATTTTATAATAATTTATTTGTTAATATAGGATTGACAGACCCGTTTTGCATCAGATGTTTCTTTTTGTCTTCGAAAAATAGTGTGTTTAGTCGTTGCAACAAGCTAATAAATTTGTAACGGATTTCTTTTTCAGAAGATCAATCTAATCAATTATCATTTAAACGGTTGTTATTACGGTAAAAGAAAATCAGAAAACGACACTTTAATTTTCATCAAAGGTCTGCCTGCAATTGATATCAACCGTTTCATGAAATATGATTTTTGGTTAAAATTCTGTTGAATTTGTTTAAATAATTTAATTTTGTTTGGTTCTAAAACATGTTTCAAAGTTGAATTTATTACGTTAAATGGTGATCTCAGTTTGGTGATCCGTTAGAGTCAATGAACGGAGGTGCGTCCGGTTCTTCCTTTAACCCATTTAAAAAGTTTACACTTGCCGAATATCAATCAGCATCTCAATTTACATTAATATCCCTCATACTCATTTTATAATTATTATGCCATCAGCATCCTTGTCTTTCCTAACCCACATTTGAGTTAAGGTTATAAAGCCATGCTGATTTTATGCTTGTTTGGATTTACATAGGTGGAAATTGAAAACAACGAAGGTCAAAATTTGAATATGTTGGTCAATTTACTACAAGAGTTTCCTTAAAAGCAAATGAATAATTAAGAGATGTTCGCTATTTAGTAGGCGGGCTATGAAGAATAAGGAGTTTTTTGACTTATGTTTATAGGTAGATTTGTAATTTGTTATTTCAATTATAACAAGTATGGAATTACGTATTTGGTTGGGTTAGATGGTTTTGTATTAGTTATTGTTTTTGTTCTGCAATTTAGCTCTTGAAATTTGTTTTTCAATTTGGCAATCTGGAGAAGTGCCAATTTAAAGAGAGAGACAAAGTTTTATAATAATAATTTCATCTTTCAGATACATTTATTTTCTGTAGGGTTAGATCATATCAATTTAGCTTTTTTTTTATGTGGCAACTATGAAATAATAATAATATGATCTGTAAAGCAAATTCTATTTCGGTTTACTGAACTTATTTTGCTACTTGTGTGATGATAAAATTTTTTTTTTATTTTTTAGTTCAAGGTATATTCCGGCTTGAGGAAGCAAGAATAGGAATATATTGAGAGCGTGAATAAATATATATTTTAAAGATATAATATTTGATGTCGAATATCATAGTTGACAGTTTATTGACATTGGAACCACCAAAAAATTAACCAAATAGATATAATGCGTGTTTAAGCCGACAGAAATAATTGATCACGGTGTATGTATATAACTCAACTCGGCGTTTAATTCTCTTCATTCATAATTTTCTGTATTATGATTAAAAAAAAACACTGGAGAATGAACTACAAACAAACATTGCTTATGAACCTCATTTACCTAATATGTATGTGAAATTTCTTGAAAAATTTTATGCTCATTAACCATAGCGTTACGTTATTCATATTTTTGTGAAATGTTTCAATATATTTCACAGAATACTTTAACAAATCAGCAGTTTGATTCTAATTATTAATTGAAAAGTAGGTATCATTTTTACGATCTTATCTTAATAAACATTTGTCCTACATATTCTGAAATTTGAAGAACATGTTTAACATATATTAAGAAATGTATATACACTTTTTATTGATCATTTACATTTTTATTTAGAGAGTTTCAATTGTGATAATAAATATTAATATTCTGGATACTTGCGCATCAACAATAAAAGGTTACATACAAACACATTTCTTTATACATTATTTAATTAAATAAGAGAGAGGTGATTGAAAGAAAGGTCAATACAACAATATGGGGGCACGTTGTGGGTACGTTCAAGGAATTTGCTTCTTTAATTATTTTCACATTGCAAGAAGGAATTATTTTAATAATTTAAGTTGTTTTGGTTTAAAAAGTCTGACTTCCTTCATTTAGTATCAATACTACTCGAAAATTAATATATTGTGATGTTTGGCAAAGAATTATTTTAGTATCTGGAGATTTTAAAAAATATGATCGGCATAAGATATAAGACTCACCAAAAATGAGTAAAAATGTTTTTGGAAATGGTAATTCTAGAAAAAATTGTTACAATCATTTTTGTTGTAGTATGCAATTGCAAGATTTAAAAGTTTTCTTTAATCTTTTTTTAGGATAACCCTCTACCGTAGAAGATAAATACATAAAATACTAATATTTTTGACTTTGAGTAAATTTTTTTCTAGAAGTTTGCTCAGTGGAAACTTTGGCATTACTCCACTAAAACAAAACTCCACGGGTACTTTATATACTTGAATGTCTTATTTTGACAGGATCAATCTAAACAGTAGTTTTACAGTTTTTTAAGTAGGATTGGTGTTAATCTATTGGATCTAATATAAGAATTAAATATTCTATAAAGTGAATTTCACGATAATAATCAAAAGCTAATAAATGATACTAAATATATGCACTTTTTTTGTCTTCAAGTAGTCCTTCTAATCATTTAACACTTTTTATGCATTAAAATAAGTAAATGAACGTACTAATACTATTAATTTATATAATTAATTTTGTATTTAAATCTAGAAGTTAAGTAAATTAATAAGACTGTAACTTGAAGTAGTTAAAAATTTATTCACTGGCTAAATGATCTTAAGAAAAAATCGTTTTTTTGTGCTTTAGTTAACTATTTTAATGAATTAAATAAATTGATATTTGAAAAAATGTTAAAAACGTTTTGTTCCATATATATATAGTCATTATCTGAGAAAAGGTTATACTGATATAAGGTTTTACTACACTTGCTTTGTACGTAAAAACTTATATGTTGTAGTAAGTTTTGCCAACAATGTTTCACAAGTCCTGATTTACTTATGTGCAACTGCGCCAAAACACAAATTAAGTGACATATTTTCAAACGAATAATTGGCAATACTGCCTACTTTATGCCTTGAGGTTAGACTATTTGCTTAATACTAGTATGAAAATTAAGCTTTCTTAATCCATACTTACATTAACCAACTTAATATTAATAGACAAAGCAAAGCATTTTGCTGGAGAAGGAAAAGTTTTTGGGATCTAAATTTATGTTTTACTTGAAATCTTTTTTAACTTTATGATTTTCTACTTTTTAGGAAAAAAATAATGACACTTGGGTTATATTTTTTACATGCTTTTCTTTAGTCTATCTATCTTGTTAATCTGGATAAAATTTTACAACTAAGTTTTAAAACACTTAATCCTAATATATTGTGCCTGCTTGTAATGCATGGTTAGCTAAGTGACGTCATTTTGAATCTATAAATTTTATTTTACGCACTTTGTTTATTCAGTTAGACATAATGTTTCTAATTTGTGAATCACATTCAGAATGACAGAATTTACTGCAGATTGATTATATATTTTTTTTGATTTAACAAATTTGGCTTCAATTTTGATTATAAATGAAATGAAAATTATTTAATATATAAATTTTGATTACTGTGCTATATTTTAGTTTTTATTATAATTATTATGTGTGTGATGGTTTGATGATGGTATTATGCTGCTTCTTGCATTATAGTTTTAATATGTGTAATATGAATAAATTAAATAAAAATACAAATGTATTCTATCGGTATTGTGAAGGTTAATAAGATAATTAAACAAATTAAAAATATTAAAAATCTGACTTTAATATGATTAATTATTATTTTATTTATTTAATTGATTTAAATTGCGTTAAAGTGGAGTATTGGTGTGAAGAATTGTTTTGCAAAAAAATGAAATATAGTTTTCGAAAATCTGTGATTAAATTATTGAAGGAAAAGTGTTAACGGTGCTTTAATAAAAACGGTTTTTTGTTTGTCATTTGATGATATAAATCACTCGATAGTGAGAGCGACCCGGATGGTCGCATTTCATAGACTCATTATCTTTTGGGGCGTGATAGACACTGGTCAAGGAATGATAAATTTTGACTGTATGCATTTACTTTATTAGTTTGTTGAGGATAATTTCTCTTTTACGATATTACGCTCGCCCCGCATTTAAATTATTAACATAAATAAAACTTGTCTGTGATGGAAGATATAAAAAATTCTAGACATTACGGTACTGCAAATAATGAAGTGTGTGGATTCACGCAACAGTAAGAATATGTTTTTGCTGAGAATATATTTTTAACACAATTGATGCATTACAAGTAATACAGTTATATAAAAAAATATATATAGTTATTTAGATAAACTATGTTTATAAATCTATATGTTGTTGATTATACTTTCTATTTAATAATACGAAAATTAAATAATCGAAATGGAGACAATGTATTACACTGCTTATCTCGTAATGACAAAATTCTGTATTCCGGGTAATTAAAAAGGATATTTCTGCTTAGTCTGGGATATTTTTCAGCTTTTTTTTGTTTATTTGCTATTGTATTCTTTAGCTGAAAAACGTTGTCGAAATTTCATTTTAAAGATTTATTAATCAACTGTGAACCGTTTCTATTCTGCTATAACAAGTTTTTTTTAATGTAAACATGGAATATCTTAATGTTTGCGATGGTGTGTTATTTCTCAATAAGTTAGTGCCAAAATAAAAAAATCAACCATGCAAAAACAGTACTAAGTTGAAAATATGCGACAGAAAACGAACACTGAAACCAAACATTGAGGAGTTTTATAGAATTTCATATAACAATATCTAATCAAAATTTTATTATGAAATGCTGATTTATCTATCTAGTATAAAAAAAATTAATAATTAAAAGCAAATTATCTTTTATTGCTATCTCCTGTAACAGCCCACTGCAGAGCATAATAATATAGTTTATCACTTTAATTTATTGTTTCACTAGTCATATGTTGTCAACGGTTCTTTACTATAACAAGAGGTCAAGAAAATAGAACGTAAACTTAATAAATTTACAAAAAATTAATTCGTTTTTAAAAAATTAAAAAACCTACCTAGTCTATGTTCTATCCGACTTCTTATGCAAGTCCTTTAATCATTGATAATTGTAGATTATAAAACTATTCACGCACAATCGCAGGTCCAATGCACTCACACAACATCGAGTCACCGGTTCTTCTAGCTAACTGGATGCACAGCTATGAAGAGGTCTTCGCGTTACACCTGCCGAAGGCAATTTGTGGCGCCCGATAATACGATTCTAGGCGAAGAATGTGTAAGGGGTATAAAAGATTAATTTTAATACTTATATTTGAAAATATTTAAATTTTGCTTTCATTTATATCCTTTGCATTGTTAAAATGAATAGCGAAACTACCGCTAATGATGTTTCCTTTAATTATACCTAAATAAAGTATAATGATACAACTTCTTAAGATGTTAACTGTTAGTATTGGTTAAAGTAATTAATTTTAAATTATGTGTATTCACACTTAGTCTCAACGAGCTGTAGCAATATAAATTATATCAAAATCTTTATAACAATGCTTTATTGATTTGCATCACATAATAACAATGAAAATACAAAACAGTACAGTAAAATAAATAATATATAATATAGAAATCAAAGAAATAGTAACAAAACAGTTGATAAAAAAAAGTAAGGCCATTGGAAACACATGCATGTAATAGTATAGTTCATAATGAGTGTTGAAACTAGCAAATATCATGCGAGTGTTGATCAGATATAGTCCGACAAACCAAGTAAGAGCTAATAAAATTTTTACAAGCTCAATACCCTGTGTAGAACTATTAACTTTTCCAGGTAGTTTATAGCGGTCATGTTCAACAATTTGTCCGTGGGATTAATTGTTGTCTTGTTTAGACAGCTTTATTTTTTGGCGAGGTACCGAACAATACAGTCATAAACCATTATCAGCTACTTCAAAAAGTTAAGAGTTTAATAATAATAATAATAAGTTTTTTGTCAAACAGATTCCAAAAATTTCCAAAGTGACAAAGTTGAAAAATAAATCTAAAAAAACCATTAAAAACAACAAAAACATTAGTGAACAATAATTAATAAGTAAAATACAATAGAACTACGTGAAACACTCATAATTATTATTAACTTAGTTTATGTAAAGATGACTTTAGTTTATTCAGAGAACAATTGAAAGTATCAATATCACCAGACACATTGATGATGGATCGAGAAACATTATCAATAACAGCACTCCCGTTACCATCAATGTTCGATGAAACTGGATGGAGAAAACATCAGTACAGCGAGTTTTAGCAACAGGAGCTCTTAGATGAAAGCAGCTTGATAGATCAGAGCAGTCAAAAAAATTATTAATTAATTTAAATCCAAAACGAGTTTCAAACTTCTTCTTTCTCTAAAGAGTAGAGGTTTAAGTTCAACCAGTGATAATCTTTGCTCATAACTGTAAATACTTTTACCAATATTCATTTTAAACAGCAGACAGTTGGTAAATCTTCTTTGTATTTTTTCAACCTGAGTAATCTGTGGTTCGTAGAATGGAAACCAAATAATTATTTCGTATTCAAGAATA
The DNA here is from genome assembly GCA_947359425.1 of Lagria hirta. Lineage (NCBI taxonomy): Eukaryota > Metazoa > Arthropoda > Insecta > Coleoptera > Tenebrionidae > Lagria > Lagria hirta. The sequence continues at coordinate 34,416,052 of OX375794.1, forward strand.
GGTCTTACAAAATATATATAGATCTTTCGAATAGCTTTGTAGTTTGTCTTTTTATCAATCCTCTTCGTCTAGCGGCTTTATTAGTTATAGTCAAGTGTTTGTCAAAGCGTAATTTATGGTAAAAACAATGCCAAGATTATTAATTGTATTAGTTCGGACAAGAAGAACACTTTTATAAGGAAAATTTAACTTGGTTTTTATGGTAAAAGCTATAATTTTACATTTACTTGCATTAAGTTTCATATTGTTGTTGGAGCATCATCAACAAATTATATTGTCGGTGGATTTAATAGTGTAAAACAATTTAAACTCATCAGCATAAAATAAAAACGGGCAAGGAGACATGACATAAGCCAGATCGGTTATAAACACAGAAAATAATACCGGACCAAGGTGACTGCCTTGAGGTACGCCTGAATGCATATTAACTGATTTGAATAAGTGACCATTTAAATAGACCATCTGGTTGCGACTGATAAGAAATGATGATATTAATAAAAAAGCCGAATCATATCGAAAACCGGGTAGTTTATTTAAAAGTACTGAGTGATTGACATGATCAAAGGCTTTGCAAAAATCTGTATAAATTGCATCAACTTGATAACCTTGTTCAACAGCTTTATCTAGGTAATTAGTGAATAGTGTCAAGTTAGTTATTGTGCTACGCCCAAAAACACTTGCTGAGACGAAGAGATAAAAGAACTGAGGCTTAACTGTAAGCTGTCAGTAATTATTGAGTCGATAATTTTACAGATACCACAAATAATGGATATTGGTCTATATTTGGTAACATCTGATTTATCACCAGATTTATAAATGGGGATGATAAATGAAGATTTTCAGCGTTGAAGGCAGGACCCAGTGTTTACTGATAGTTGAAAGAGAATTGTAAAAGACTTTTATTACATTGGATTAAAAAGTAGGAAATAACGTCATCAGGACAGGGTCATCAAGACCTTTTAATTTTATTTAGTTTGTTGGCAACTAGTTCTTGAGTAATGTCAAAATTATTTATCAATAAATTATTTTCTAGCGAGCAAGTATCATTTTTGATTGAGTTGTAGGTTAGGTAGTCATGCTTAATATACACAGATTGAAAAAATATTGCAAACATGTTACATATACTACTATCTTCGGGATTCGAAGATAGCTTATTATAGACTAATGATTTGGGAATATTAGCTGAATTAGTATGATAGCTAATAAATCTTAAGAAAATAGAAGAGTTTGAATTAAATATTGTTTTGAATATAGGAGAGATAAGTATTGTAAGCTTGTTTGATTAAACGTTTAGCTGTTTTACGAAGAGTTTTATTTTTATCTAAATAAAGTGTGTTAGATGAAGATTTATATGTCGAGTTGGCTTTTCGTTTTCTGTTTTTTACTTTTTTATTCTCGCTAGTTGTTTATTTAGGAAAATGTAAGTTTCTTTTATGTAGCTTAGGTATGAAAGAGTCAATAGCAAAATGAATAATGTTATAAAAAGAATTAACTGCTGTGTCAACAACTGAATTATTAAGAACCGATTGCCAGTTTATCTGTGAAAAGTAATTGCTTATAGCATTATAATTGCCTTTTCTCAAATTGTAAAACCAAGTATCTTTGGGTTTAAGACCAGAGGAGTTTTGACCTGTTGCGATATTAACGAGCAGTGGAACTATATATATCCATGGAAATTAAATTGCAACATGATGCAGTAACCGGAGTGTCAACGTTGGTTTATATTACTGTAAGTCTAACATACGGTTTAAACAGTTTGTTATATTGTTCAGCTAATAGAAATTAAAAAAAAATAAACAATCGCATATTAGTTTGTCGGACGCGGATGAAGCAATCAGAGCTTTATCTTTTACGTTTCTTGAGATATTTGGCAAATTGTAGTCGCCAGTATTGCAAAACGTAGAGTATAGCATCTTATTCGAAGTGTTTTCTAAAGATGAAATATGATCTAAATACAAACTAATATTAGAGTTAAGAAGAATGTAGACAGTGCCTACCACTATTTGTTCACTATTCGCAAAAATGGACACAAATAATTCTTCAAAAAACTGATGCTGGTTTAGAGCAACTTTAACTGACGTTAAGCATTTTTTTTGCCGCAATCAATAATACATCACCACCGCGAGATTTTGTTTTATGTAGAGAAGTCGCGTTTTGTATAGGATATTAGGAGCGTAAAGTTTTTCCTAGCTCTTATTTGGTTTCTCGCACTATACACTAAGGCAGAGTGGAACGAAGCTCGATCAACACCAACAAAGATATTTGCAGTTTCGAACAAGTCATAAACACTGTTTTTTAGCCGACTCCAATTTGTGTTTTACTTGCGAATGATCGAAATGTACTAACATTTCTTCATGTTTTTGCTTTGTTGTGTGTGTACTCACTTAATTTTTGCAAAATGATAATACCTCTGCTTCAATGCAATGCTGAAGGTTGTTTCTACGCGTGGCGAACACGATATAAATGTTAAATGTTACTATATGAATATATGGCTCTGATATTGATATTGGACCCTTTTGAGCATGTGTTATTAATTGCAATATGTATCACTTTTGTGGGTTTACGTAAAAAAAAATAAATAATAGAATTATGTGTTATTAATAAGCTTTTTTTATAACTGAGTTTACTTGTCAGTAAAAAAATGTGTTATGCTACTCATGCATCGGCTTTTTTAAAATTTATTTCGGTTGCGATTTTATTTTATGTGATGTAATTTATTTTGGTTTTTACTTTATTATAAGGTTATTATTGCGGCATGTTAAAAGATTTTTTTGTAAAATTTTTAGTGACAATAACGGTTATTATTAATATAACGATAATATACAATTATTAAAGTTAATGACGATATTGATGGCGACATTTTAAATATTATAAGAACAATCTGGTATTTACAAGTAAATTAAATACTTTAACATACCAGGTGCCAAAAAAACAATCAAACACTTAAAGTATAAATTTACGACGAATTAAGTAAAGTAATTAACTTATTAGGTCATACTTAGGGGTTTTATTTTCTTCATTTCATTTCATTTATTTATTTCAACAGACGTACATAGTTCATAGTGGAAACAATAATACATACATTAGAATAAAATGATTATACATAATAATTATAATAAAAAAACAAAAAATTAATAATGCAGTAGTGAACAATCGAAAGAAAAAATATATATAAATAGAATGAAACACAGACAATTGAATAATTAAACAATAATGTTATAATTCCATATTAATAAAGTAACAATAAATTCTTTTTTGTTTTAAAACCGTTGAAGTTATCCCAGAATATATCAAAATTTCGTGGTAATCTATTATATAACTTAAAACATGAGATCAGTGGAGAGAGTTTTCATGCTGATTAGTGTTTGGAGTATCAAAATAAAAAGTATTAAATGATCTTACACTTAACAAAGGAACTAAATAGTTTATCGCATTATTGAGTTCAGGAACATAATTATAATTTATTATCCAGTGACAATTTTTTGTAGCAGTATTAGACGGTTAAGTTTCTCTTCGCGAGCAGGGACGTTTCGTTATCTGCTTCTAATAATAATGTCTGACTACAATGTAAAGTTGGATACCGATTGAACCTTTTGAGGTGTAGAAACTTACAATATCTACGCTGCACTCTCTCTAAACTATCTACTTATATGAACTTGATAGTATGGACTCCAAATAACATCACAATATTCTAATTTGCTTCTCGCTAGACTGTAAAACAATAATTTGATTGAAGTATTTCGTATAATAAAGCCTAAAATTTTCAGCGCACAATGTGAAACATGATTAATGTGAGGAATAAAAGATAGTCAAATAACATAACACCTAGATCCGTAAAATTTGAACAATCTTCTAGTGGTTTTCCTTTGATGTTGTAAAAGTAATCAATTGCGGACCTTTTTCTTGAAAAACTCATTTTAAATCATAGCAATTTTCAATTGAGTTAATAACATATTTTATTGAGTTAATAACTATTTTTAGATTGTCTGCATATATATAAAGCTTTACAATTTTGAAAACATTCAACTACATCATTGAAAAAAATAAGAAAGAGAAAATAAGAAAGAAATTAGAACCCTGTATCACTCCGCTACTAATACAATAACTTTTAGACTTGTGACCGCTATATTCCACATATTGATATCTATTTGATAAGATTGATTATAATAAATACCCAAAATTTTCACCAAAACCTAAATATTTTAACTTATTACTGCCTACGATTGTCCAGAGCAGATGAAACAAAATGAGTAAATTCCAATAAGTTTGTGACGGTTGAACGACCCTTAACAAATCCATGCTGTTCCTGAGCTATAAAACTGATGACATGTGAGTACATAGTATCAGATAGAATTGTTTTTAGTAATTTAGCTTATTTAGCAAATATAGAAGAGATCGCAACGGGTCTGTAATTTTTCATGTTCAATTTATCCCCTGACTTAAAAACAGGACAGATACGCGATAACTTCCAAACTCCACGGTAGGTTGACGTCTTCAAAATTAAATTAAATATGTGACACAAAGGTGTGGTAAAACAATCAATGGACCCGATATACTGTTGCACTTTAATTTGACTACAGCCGTCACTATATCACTAGGATTTAACATGGCAGCATGAAATGGTGGCAAGGATTCACTCTAGCTGTCAACATTTAAAGAAGGACAACAGCACTTATCACAAAATTTACATCGAATTAAAGAGAAATTATCTAAATTGCTGGTAGAGTTTTTGTAGGAATCACAGTTGGGCGTATTACCACAGCACGAATTACGGCAGAATACATTTTTGTCGTCGCCAAAAACCGAAAAAAGTTGTGATGCGAATGCATCTACAATATTTTGAGGGTCACTGATAGTGTTATCCTGAATTAAAAAACGACCAATTATATTAGTTGTCATCCTTTTCTGATTAACAAACGACCAAATTTTTTTTGGGTCATTTTGAAGCGAATCTTCGGTACTACGAATAAAATCTTTATATGCGTGCAGAATGCTTCGATCTATTTCACGCCTTAAAACTTTAACTCTGTCCATATAATACAGTTGTTTATTCTTTCTGTAAAGGTTCCAAAGTTTGTTTTTATATTTAATTTTAATTATAATCGAGCTGGTAAACCAAGGTGGAAAATTTGGTTTAGGACGTTTAGATCTAGGAACATAAGCATCTAGCAAGTTGTTAATGCCATAAAATTGAGCACAAGCGCTATCCGAATCTTTAGACATTAGTACAGAAGACCAATCAGAATCTAAAAATGCAGCATATAATCCACTAAAATTTGTCTTACGAAAATTACGCTTATAGGGTTCCGTAGAGGGCAGAAAACTTGTATTTGATTCACTATTCAAGTGTAAGGTAATGTGTAAACAGGGGTGGTGAGGATCTTCTTGAACTAATGAAAACTCACATTTTCTACTAAAGTGACAAACTCACCAGTGGTTATAACCAAGTCTAGCATTCTGTTATTCTGATTAAAAATGTTATTATCTTGCTTCAAATTATTCAAAGCTAGAAAATGAGAATAATTGTTAAATTTGTTAGTAATTCTATTACGAGTTGTGCAGTTTAAGAATTCGGGGATGTTAAAATCGCCTATAATAAAAACCGGGTTGGAAAAGACGGTCACATTTTCGATGTATTCAAAAAGCAGATCGTAGTCATGCGGAGACAATGTTGGTGGTATATATGTAGTGATAGAGATTATACTACAATTGTCAATATGAGCTTTGACACCTAAAAGATCTACTTCGGGTAAAAATCAGTTCGGGTTTAAATTCTGCTTTGAAGGCTGCTAGAGCATCACCAGATTTCTACCAGATTTTCTGTCACATCTAAAAACTTCAAATTTATGTGGAAAGACTCTGATTGGCATTTATGAATTTATTACCTTTAGGTTGTTTACGCAACACGGAACGTACGGCTAATTCCTTGGTCCTGCTTTGTTCAGAATTTGAAAGTTGCTTGTTTCTTAAGTTTTTACGATTTTTGTTTGTTTGTAATGGTTTGGCAGTTTCTTTGAAATTTGGTACTTGGTTTGAATAATGTGTTTGAACCTATGTACTTCTGTGGAGTAATATGCTTTACCCTTTATCCTCTGTCAAACACAAGCTTTTCACAATAAAGACTCCAAACCTTTAATTCAAAGATTAGAACAAATCCAGAAAACTCCAAGCTTTAAGTGTTCTAATGGGCAAAAACCTGTTATTTCGCCTCGAGTTTAAAAATTTAATCCTAAAAGTAGAAGTTGTTAGAAGTTACTCTTAAAAAGCTGTTAATCAAACACTTTTGATAATGCACTGTGGGAATTTATTGTGATGCCCTTAACTTTTTAGGCGATTTGCTGTTTTTTATAGAATTCTTAATTAAGTATTTTTTATATTTGTTCTAATTTAGTAATCAAGTAATTGATGCTTATTAATACTAGTACTTTGTGTAAGTGCCTTAAAGAACACCTTAAAAATGTTTCATAGTTGATACATTTGGATAACAATCTGATGCATTCAGCGCTCTACAATAATTAATAAATGACATTTCTGTGTGTAGAACAGAATATAGTTTGTTGTTTAAGCAAATGAACTGAAACAATGTAGTATACTTGCAGCTAATTAATAAATTATTAATGTAAGTCTTACTTCTATTACTGTGTTTTAATAAAGGGTTTGCTGGATTAAAATGATCAGAATCACTTATTAGATTATAAGGGAATAAACATACAACAATATTTATTAATATTGATAAAATCTTAAATTTAGATATTTATTTAAATTATAACTTAAATCTAGATAGAAAAGGTCAACATTTGGATGGATTTTGACAGATTGGATTAACTGTGGTTTTTATTAATCTTAAATTAGCCGTCAAGTAATAGTAAAATTAAATTATAGGTCTGTGTGCATTTTTGTGAAAGATGGGGCCATGTAAATTTTTAAAAAGTTTATGTGCTCAGTCAGCACTAATTTTGTTGTTAATTGTAACACTCACTGTAACACTTTAAAAAGTATGTTGAATTGCTTAGAATTAATTTTAAATTATCTACTATTCCAAATTTACATGTTTTAAGTCGTCAGCTTCTAAAAATGGAAAATTTATTGATAAGCGAATTAAGTTTAAACATGTATTTGCAATGCAAGAATAATAAATTTAGAATTTTATTAATAAATAATTTTTTTTTAATTATTTTTTAATCACGCAAACTACTTTATATTTTAATAAATTAATATTTTAAACACCGTCAAGTTGTAAGAGTTTTACTGTTTATTGTAACTTGAAAAAAATAATTATATTTTGTATTTAAATAAGTTTCAGTCAAATAGATCTATGTTTAATATATATAATAACTAGCTGACCCGGCGAACTTCGTACCGCCTAACAGTCAATGAATGTCGTGTTACTTTTTAGCTGAACTAGTTTAGGCTTTGATGAACGTAAAACAATGATACAAAATAATATATTTAATAAAAAAAAATAAAAAATAATAATTAAGTACTTCAAACTTATGTCAGAAAAAAATGATTGGAAACTATGTTGTGCAGATTGGGAAAAAAAAATAAAACTCGGATTAATTCATTAATATGATTTTCATTCAAGCACTTTGTGGTAAACGACATTCTTTGTTTTTTGGTCAGGCGCAAGAACAAATAAAGCGGATGGTTTGCCGACACGTGAGCATGCCACGTACAATTGACCATGAGAAAAACATGCATTTTCTAGATTGAGGCCACAAATAGTCAAGGATTGGCCCTGTGATTTGTTGATCGTCATGGCGAAGGCAAGACGAATCGGGAATTGAATTCGTTTAAACTCAAAGTGCATATCCGTTGGGATCATCGGAATCCTTGGAATAAGAACTTCCTCATCTTTAAATTTTCCTTCAAGTATCGACGCGTGCAATTTCTCGCAGATAATTGATTCGCGATATTCCGTTGCCTAATTGCATTACGGCTTCGCTGGGAAAGATTAGATCTTCTAGGACGCGGCATTGTTATTAAAATGTGCACTCGCATAAAACCACCAAATATAATAACAGAAAGCCTGAAATTTCGAGACATAGACAATAGCTCAAAGAGTATATAACCACTACGTATGAATAGCTTATCAAGAAAAATCATAGACAATCTATAAAAAGACATTTACACTTTTGTTAACCTGTAGATTTTTTTCCTTAATCTTATAACCTTTACCAACTGATTTTTTATTCCCTAAATTCCGTTCCTTCCTTTCCGATGCTTTTATGTTTTTACTGTAGAATAAATCTTAGGTATTATTTTCGGGAATTAATGTCTAAAACAAACAAATATAACAATACCTGAACTTTGTAGACATTTTACAAAAAATAAATTTCTGATCGCACACATGATGTCTTCAGAAAAAAATAAAGTTGTGGCTTAAAGGTCTCAGCAACCAAGCCATAAGCTCCAAAAAAAAAAATAGTTGTTACACTATTTGACAGGATTGGACAACAAATGTTTGACATGTAATAAACAAATCAGCATCTATTGAAATGATTAAGTATTCTATACACATATCGAGTTTTTATTGTTTTTAAGATGTATTCTGCTATCCGGGACGGAAACAAATCCAACAAATCAAAAACCATGGCAATCGGTCCAGCCGTTCTGGAGTTATAAGTGTTGTAACAAACACGACTTTCTTTTATATATATAGATTTTATTTTGATAACTTGATTATCTTTTTGATAACTTCTAGCATCTTTATTCTCACCTTATATCGCATGTAGACTTTGTAGACTATCCTCTGGGTGCGTGATGCTAGAGATATCTATCGTGTGCATTGATTGTGGACTATTAATTATTACGTTAAATGTAAATTAAGAGAAACAACTTAATATCTTTTTTTAAACTTGGATTCAATAAATACACTGTATAGAGCCATAATTTCTAAATTTTCTAAACAATTTTTTTTACTAACATTGTGCGGTGTTATAAAAACAAAAACAGAACTTTACCTGAAAAGAAAACAGTTTTCTCTTTGCTGTCAAGCCCAACTTGTTTTTCAAAAACTGAAAATATTTTTAAAATTCTTTTCACACCAAGCAGACCTTAACTCTACATTTTCAAAACAAAATTTAAATTTTTTTATTTTTTTTACTATATTACACCTCTTGTAACATCAGTCCTGGGACGGACACACTGTATTAGAACGTCTCGAAAACTTTTTAATTTTTAGGCATTTTTGAAAAAGGCAGAACGTTGCTAAAGCTGATGCAAATTATGTTGTTGTTGCTGTTGTTGTTTACTGCAAGTACGGGAAACAATGGCTTGGGCGAACTCCTCTAAATTACCACTTTATCCAAATATTGAAAAATGTTCATCATACTGAGAGAAGCAGTAGAAGAGCTATGTAACTTTCAAGTACAAGACAGCGCAATGGAAGTCTTTTCAAACGGCAAAGCGACTTTTATATACTTTTCTAACCAATAATTTACAGATGATAGGGATTTTCTTGTCTTTGCTCTATGCACTATTGAAACGTTTTATCCATGCTTCAGAGTCCGTAAGTTTTGATCGAATCATTTGATGAGATGCTTTTGAAAGATTCTAAACAGTCATTCATTGTACCGACCTTGTTTTGAAGCTGCATTGCTTAATAAAAATATAATTTTCCGGAAATCGTCTTGGAAACAACATTTTCCTGCTTATTTACGCGCAGGAAAATTGAGTTTTCCGGACTAGTACTGTAAAAACTTTACAAGACGCAAAATAAAAAAGATACTCTAGTAACTATAGTTGCCAACAAAATTGACAAACTTGATTTTTGTGGAATTTGTAAAAAAAATTCTAAAATTTGTAAATTTCGTTTTTTTTACGATTTCCGGAAAAATTTAATACAAAACACGTCAGTAAAATCTCTTACTTGACTCGGAGCTTTAAAATACTCGGCACAAAGTGTCTCGTATTTCAATTTAGCTTCTCTTCAGTAATGTGAAATTTTCCTGACTTTTATGTAAATAACTATTGTCGTACAATAATTTATAACATGTTTCATTAATGTTATTACCCATTATATTCCAATGCTAGATAAAACACTTAAAAATTGCTAAAACAATGTTTCTTAACAAATAATAATTATTCACTTACTTTAAGGTGTTTTACATAAACATAAATAAGAAAAGCAGATAAAGTTTTCATACAATATAATAAGTAACGGGTGACTCTTGGGAAAATTTTCTATTTATGGTGCATATTTAGGTTGAATTTTGCTTTTTTTATTAAAAATATGTAAACTGAAAAACAGTTTTATTGCCAAATAACACAATATGCCACCAATAAAATAAATTAATAATATACTATAATAGTGGTTACTGGTTAGTATGATATATTGTTACATTAACAGTAGTTAACGCGAGCTATGAAAAAGGGAGGTGATTAGTTTAAATATTTCTTCAATTTATTTGTACATTAACAAAATATATAAATTCAAAACATTTAATGTAAATAACAAGGATACCACATTATAAAGACGCGATTTTTAGTACATCCTAACTAAAATATATGTTAAAGTTTCCACGTAGATTGTGTAAATTTTATAAATTGTGGGAAAAGCAATAAAAAATAATTAAAAATATGGAAATTGTTGACAAAATATGTACTTATTATTATGTAACGAGAGAAAATGCGTTTCTATGGACAATTTTATTCAATTAAGTAATAATGTTCAGTAAAACAAACAATAAGAAACTGTAAGAGACTGATACAAATGATCTAATTTAAATTTGCAGATTGCTTCCAGGATATCCTGATCTTCGCACCAGCCTTCTCCACCAAAAACTCCAAATGCTAAACTGCTGCATTGAAAGAAAACAAGCCAGAGAAAATTCGTCACATTTCGAATCAGCCGAAGGATCGTCAACAGATGAAGACGAATTTTTTGATTGTGCAGATCTTGAAGAGGAAGCGAAAAAAAAAGCAAAGCATTCTTTATGGAACCAACCAATTGGACGCTTAGGGAAATTTAATAACTTAAAATTACTTAAAACTGGTGACAGCTTATATATTCCGATTACGCAGGAACCTGTACCAAAAAGTGAAGATCAGCTGGAAGAAGATACTAATGTTTTGTTGAAATTAGGATCCGATGCTCAAGGCTCTGAAATGAGAGCTAAAATGATGAGTGCTTCTTTATTATCTGACATGGAATCATTTAAAGCCGCTAATCCTGGGTCAATTTTAGAGGATTTTATTCGATGGTATTCTCCTAGAGATTGGATTGAAATTGACGAATTGGATGAATGGGATCAGAAAAAGGGTGAATTGAGTGCCAGGATGATGATTGAGGACAACTTTTGGGTACAAACATGGAAGTCTGCAAAACCAGTACCGGCTAATCGGCAAAAGAGATTATTTGATGATACTCGTGAAGCGGAAAAAGTTTTACACTTTTTAGATTCCCGAAGTATTGGTCAGATTTCTGAAATGCTTGTTCCCATACTGTGTCACGCCGCCATCTACAAATTGGCTGAGGAATGTCAACAGATTTCTTTGGAGCTTTCAGACTCTGACAATAGGTTGCGCACTCTAATTAAATCTGCGGAAAGAATGTCACGAGAAGATAAATTACACCAGGGCCGGTTTGATGCGTTTATTCATGATGTTACGGCATTAGAATTGAAAATATCTCAAACGAATTCTTTGCTTTATAAATTTAGTCCTACAGGCGGTGTAGATGAGAATCTATCTCGATTTGTTGCAAACTTAGGTAACGGACTTGAGACACGAATTATTGGTCAATCTGATTCTGTATTGGGAAAACGTATGATTGATATGTTCTCAGACGCTCAAAGAACTGCTAATATGATTCTATCGGAACAAACCGGAGATGACGGAAGAACTGTCAAAGGAAATACTATTTTTCCTCAAGCTAATGAAAAGGAAATAGTTCTTAGAGTTTCAGTACCAAAACCTGCAACGTACTCAACCGAATGTCCCCAATTTCTTAGGTCAATTCTTAACAAAAACGAATTTAGACTTGTTGGTGCTTTTGCTGAAGATATTGTATTTTTTTAAAATTACTTTAAGTATACAAGATTTAGATGACAACTGTATTTATTTTTATTTAATATATTCTTTATCATTAAATCCGTGTATAACAAGCGCTCAATTACCTAAATTTTACGTTTATCAATAAAATAAAAATAAATTTCATTCTCTTTTACAAGAAAAAAATATATTCGACTATTTTGTTGATTCATGTTTTTGCACATATTTTTTTTTATTGCATATCATATTGTCTAGTTTTAAACTTTTTTTACTACTATAGTGTCGTTAGAATTTGATGACTTGCTTGATGAGACTTTGCTTTAACAACAATGAGAAGTAGTATTTTTAGGTGTTGACAATAATAGTGGAAGCATTCATTCAATATAACTAGGTCCTCGGATACGATCAAGCGAATTACCTACAGCAAGCGATCCAGTTAAATTAGTAATTTCATTACGTAAAAGTGAATTTTATGTTTCAATTCAGATGACTGGGTGCGCAGCGCGTTCAAATTTATCCGATACCATACAAGAAAAATCAAAGAAAATAATAATTTTTAAAATATCTGAAATTTCTTAAAGTGATGCTCTTCAAAAAAGTTTTACGCTAAAGAGTTACACACTCCGATGAGTACAGACGATGGTCACAGACCGAGTTATCGACGACACCAGATAATCTTAATTTGTCTAGGCTTATTGATAGTCCGGTCAATTTAGACAATTAAAATAACAAAAACTCCTACAGAACCAAATTTTGGTAGAGACTTTACGTTTACCCTAAAAAATAAAAATTTTAAAGTTTCCATCGATCCCGTGTGCGTCAGAAAGTTATTCAGGGTTAAAAGTCAGAATTTCAGGTTTTTTAGATTTTTCTATTAACAGTAAATTTTATCAAAGAAATATCTCAGACTAAAGTTGTAGATCTTAAAATTATCTCTATAATGATTTCTTGGAAGTATTATCATCCCTGAGAGTATTTGCAATTTTAAAAGTCACGTTCTACACATTTCCACACCACCTGAACAAAATATTTTTTGCACTTGAGACATTTATCTGCGATTATTAGTATTTGGCGACAAAAAGTTAAAGATAACCAGTTTAATAAAAAATAAAATTAGTGTGAAAGCGAGACGCAATTGCAGAAACTTATCACAATATAATTTATAATACATTGTGTAAGCAACTCCTTTTATTAAGCTTTTTTTTTAGTACTAGATGATCCATTAAGCAGAATATAATGAGTGTTTTTTTAAATCTAGCGTCGAAGCTTGCCATGAATGTTTCACTTTGAGCTGTCAACATACTTTTACCATCGAATCGAAGTGACAGTTATTAATTTAACATCTGGGGTGCGATTCTTGAGTTCGTTCGAAAGTTTGTTCGGACGGATTGATTCGAACGGTAAGTTCCGGGCGGATCGCAAAATGCTATTCTCGACCAACCTTCGAAACCGGTAATCGAAGCGAATTTTGGTTTCGATCGAAACTTGGCAACGTTGTAGAAAATTCAGTGCTACCAACATACCAACCCCAAATAATCCTAAATGCACTAACAGATTTTGTGATATATTTTCAATTGTGTCTTCATTTTTAAACAAAAGCCGCGTGTTATTGAAAGAAAAATTATAAATTGACAAAACAGCAATTACGCGAGGAAAAAGATGTGGTAGTATTTCCTCCGCTCAGAAGGAAATGATGGTGGAGTTTATGAAGAAGCACCCCGATCTTCAAATTGGAAAGATTACGCAAAACCATATTTCCTCGTTTTGGTAAAATAAGCTTGTAAAATTATTGGTTTGTCTGTATGTATTTATCTATTCCTATATATCATTTTTTCTCATAATTTTTTTTCTTTCAAAGTATTAGTTGAAGATTAGTTCACACTTTCAAAATTTAATGCACAAAACTCAATACGGTCGTAACGAAAGTGTGTAGACAAGAGTTATTTGTCAAAAGTTTAAAGTTAATATTCAATGTTTTTTCTTTGCAAATTTCTTGTCAATAAATAGTACCTACTATCAATCAAATCTTAAATTCAAGTATTAATGTTCTTGTTCCAGATGAATGTTTAATACAATTTTTCTGGGCGGTAAATTGGTAGCAGCTTGTCTACCAGATAGTAACAAATAGCTTTTTTCATGAAAAATATAAAAAAATAAAATGTAAAATAATACTATGATAAACAACGTTCAAGAAGTGAAATAACAATTATGGCATGCTTCTAATAAACTTGATTAGAATTTTCATCAATCTCAAATTTTTGGTTTTGCTTTTTTAGACTAGTATAATTAATAATTTAATAAAAAACTTTAAATTTTAACCAACAAGAAACGAGGTGCAAAATTTCAAATTCAAATATTTGGGTTTTACCCAAATGGGACTTGTCATTTTGTTGTGAAAATGCACGAATTTACCTGAAATGACCCAAACTTGTACGGATTTACCATGCGACCAAGCCGGTCGAACAGTAATTAGTAGACGACCAAATTTCCGTATGCGGAAGTGAATCCGCCTAGTCAAGAATACACTTTCAGGGTTTTCGTTCGAAACTATTCGATCGTCGAACAGTTTCGTATACGGATCTAACTCAAGAATCGCACCACTGACGGATCCCAAATGCTATTCTCGACCAACCTTCGAAACCGGTAATCGAAGCGAATTTTTGTTTCGATCGAAACTTGGCAACGTTGTAGAAAATTCAGTGCTACCAACATACCAACCCCAAATAATCCTAAATGCACTAACAGTATTTTGTGATCTATTTTCAATTGTGTCTTCATTTTTAAACAAAAGCCGCGTGTTATTGAAAGAAAAATTATAAATGGACAAAACAGCAATTACGCGAGGAAAAAGATGTGGAAATATTTCCTCCGCTCAGAAGGAAATGATGGTGGAGTTTATGAAGAAGCACCCCGATCTTCAAATTGGAAAGTTTACGCAAAACTTTTCAAAGCAACGTGCTCAGAATCTTTGGAAGGAATTGGGAAATAGTTTAAATGGTTTAGGAGGTGCTCAAAAAGAATGGTTACAGTGGCGAAAGGTATGTGTACTTATTTATGCATCTAATTAACAAAAAATGTTTATATATTTTTATGGTGCAGACATGGCATGATTTGCGTTGCACAGCTAAATCAAAAAAAGCGGCTGCTCTTAAAAAGCGCCGCAAAACAGGGGGCGGTGTGTCACCAGAAGTAAATGTTACATCGATAGATACAGCCATCACGGAAATGATGAGCCCCGTTGTAATTTCGGGGGATGCAAATGTCATAGAGCCGGAAGTTCTGCTTAATGTGAACACGAGGTATTATACAACATATTATTAATCGTATGAATGACTTTATTAAGCTTTATATAGTGTTTCAGAATCAAATGTTGCCGGAGGTTCCAATTATTTAGCAGCCCCTTTCCCGGAAGTCTTCAGCGACAACAAGCAAACACCTTCTAAGAAAGGCCCTCCAATCAATCGGAGCATAAGATTGCAGCAGACAATGGCTACCATTAGTAAACTGGTAGAACAAAATGCAAGGCAATTAGACATTAAGGAAAATTACTACAAAAGAAAACTGCAACTAATGGATGAAAGAAATCGCATCCAGAGCGAAATTAGTTCTAGTTTACGCAGTCTGTTAGAATACTTTACAAAAGAAACTGAATAGAATTTAAACATTGTTTTATTTACTGACTTAAACCAATATATTTATTTTTTTTGTTAGTGGGGTGGAAAATCTTCAAAAAGACACCGGCCGATGTTATTGGCCGGTAGTGTGGGATTCTTACCCACTAAAAACCACCTCTACCCGATCCACAAGCCATATGCAGAAAAGGAGATTAACCGCGGAAATAATTCCTAATTAGTTGTTGTTGTATTCTTCTTCCCCGATGTAGTTCTGGATTTATTCTAAATAGTGGCTCTTCATTATAGGGGTCTTCGTTTGCAGCATTGAGACCTAGATCCTCATTTTGATCTCCATCTCCAAGTACAATTTCTGGCAAATTATTTATAATGCATATGTTGTGCAAAACACAGCATGCGTTTATAATTTTTGAAGCACGAGATGGAGTGTAGTGGAGCCCTCTATGCTTCAGCAGACACCTAAATCTAAGCTTTAACACTCCATTGCATCGCTCAATAAGCGACCTTGTGCTTTTTAATCTTAGATTATAAGCACTTTCGGGAGTATTTGGTGCAGCGTGTGGCAACGGTGTCATCATCCACGGTCACAAAGCGTACCCGGAATCGCCTGTTAAAATAAAGATATTTTTTGTTAAACCACGTACTACATTAAGCCAATATTTTACCTATTAAATAATAATTTCCTTGTATTGGATCCTCGGCAACATTCTGCATTATGGGCAATACATTGGAGCGATTCCATATATAGCTGTCGTGAGCACTTCCGGGAAACCTTGCGCACACATTCATTATTTTTAAGTTGCCGTCGCAAATCTGAAATTTTCACGCATTTTAATTTTATTATATTATGTTTACTTTGAATAAATTTACCAATTGAACATTTATAGAATGATATCCCTTTCGGTTTACATAAATATGTTCCGGAAATAAGGGATCTACAGTTTTCGGTGGGAAAATTGCTACTTGGGTGCAATCAGTTATTCCTACGATCCCTGGAAATTGATGACGTACGTAAAACCTGCAACAACTACAATTTTAATTTTTTATCACTGATAAACTGATTAAGTTATTACTCATTGCGTTTTTCGTTTAATTCATCGTAGTTCCCAGGAAATCGAATATATCGGTTTAAAATATCGGGATGATTGAGCGCATCACTTACTTCTGCCACACACCGGCTAACAGAAGATTGACTTACCCCTAAATTCAGGTTGTTCCCTATATCCAGCTGATAGCTTCCACTTGCAAAAAAGCGCAACGCTGTTAGAACCTAATTAAATAAAAAATATATATGTAATAATTTTTTGTATAAGTCTTGCAAATATACATACTTTTCGAAAAACACTCAGAGCAGAAGATCGGGTAGGGGGTCTTATATGTGGCTCTAATACATTCACCAATTCGTGAACCATGACTTTTGTCATTCGAAAAAGTCTTAAAAATCTGGTATCACTCAAGTTTTCGAATGGATCGATGTACTCATGGAATTGACGATGTCCTTTTTCCACATCAAATTCAGCATTTTCCAGCTTCTCCAACACTAACAAATTGATTTGTTGAGCAATTCCACCCATAGTTTTATAATACAATAAATATTTTTCTTTATAAACAAATTTAATCGCACGTGCTCGCACCTCGTTTCAAAATTTCAACTGCAAATATTTGGGTTTTACCCAAATGGCACTTGTCATCAAAATGCACGAATTTACCTGAAATGACCCAAACTTGTACGGATTTACCATGCGATCAATCCGGCCGGTTTTTTTTTTAAAGTATTAGTTGAAGATTAGTTCACACTTTTAAAATTTAATGCACAAAACTCAATACGGTCGTAACGAAAGTGTGTAGACAAGAGTTATTTGTCAAAAGTTTAAAGTTAATATTCAATGTTTTTTCTTTGCAAATTTCTTGTCAATAAATAGTACCTACTATCACTCAAATCTTAAATTCAAGTATTAATGTTTTTGTTCCAGATGAATGTTTAATACAATTTTTCTGGGCGGTAAATTGGTAGCAGCTTGTCTACCAGATAGTAACAAATGCCTTTTTTCATGAAAAATATAAAAAAATAAAATGTAAAATAATACTATGATAAACAACGTTAAAGAAGTGAAATAACAATTATGGCATGCTTCTAATAAACTTGATTCGAATTTTCATCAATCTCAAATTTTTGGTTTTGCTTTTTTAGACTAGTATAATTAATAATTTAGTAAAAAACTTTAAATTTTAATCAACAAGAAACGAGGTGCAAAATTTCAAATTCAAATATTTGGGTTTTACCCAAATGGCACTTGTCATTTTGTTGTCAAAATGCACGAATTTACCTGAAATGACCCAAACTTGTACGGATTTACCATGCGACCAAGCCGGTCGAACAGTAATTAGTAGACGACCAAATTTCCGTATGCGGAAGTGAATCCGCCTAGTCAAGAATACACTTTCATGGTTTTCGTTCGAAACTATTCGATCGTCGAACAGTTTCGTATACGGATCTAACTCAAGAATCGCACCACAGATGCTGAGCCGCAGCCTGGTCCATCGAAAAGACTGAGGACGGAGTAGTTCTAATTTAGAAAATCACCGTGGATTATGCCTATTGGGGATACCACGTAAAAAAAACGCGCCTCCAGACTCTACCTCGTGGGTGATGGGGAAAAGAGTCAATAATTAATTATTAATAATATTGCAAAATTTTTAATTAAAAAAATTATAATAACAAAGTAAATATAAAAAAAACAATAACTGATGACACATTATTAGTACACACGTATAATATAGGTATAGTTAAAAGTACTAAAAAATAGTACTTACTTCGGAGCGCTGTAAAACCTTAGCTATTAACTTAATGAAAAAATGTTGTTTATAAAAGTTGTTCCTCAAGAAACGATCTACAAAAATGGTTTGACATTATTTTTTCGTAAAATGTTAAAAAAAAGTTACATCGAAAAAT
Source organism: Lagria hirta (assembly GCA_947359425.1). Lineage (NCBI taxonomy): Eukaryota > Metazoa > Arthropoda > Insecta > Coleoptera > Tenebrionidae > Lagria > Lagria hirta. Next base: position 34,434,631 of record OX375794.1, read on the forward strand.
ATAAATCTTTTTATCAAATTTCTGAACATTTTTGCTTATACCTTTTTTATTTAACGTTCTACGACAAAAAGTTGCTGGACCAAAGTTGTAGAGAAGTTGTAGAATATTTAATTTGTACCAAAAAATGTTGATAATTTTCTTTTATCAAATAAATAGTTTAAGAGATATATCGTAAAAACCATTTCAACCTTTATTTTCAAGATGACGGCCGTGGGACAAATGTGGCGACCCCACAAACTTAGTTTTACCTTTACACTGACCCCCCCTACACATCAAAAAAATAAAATTGCGTTCTCTAAAAAACGCAGCCCCAAATGTAACATTTCAATGAACTAATTATTATATCAACCAAATACTCCAATCAAAAATTATTATTTATTTCTAGTTTAACTGTTTTGCTTTGACAATAGGTGGTATATTGTTTTATAATATTGCTTTACTCAAATTTTTACTTATTATATTCTTTTTGGTATTTTATTTATTTTCAATTTTTGTTCTTGGTATGCTTTCTGTGGTCAAGATGAGTAGCAGAATGCTTGACTTTGCCTCACATTACTTTTGTATTTTTATTTAATAAAGGCACCACTTATTATTATTATTATTTTAATATATATTAAACTAATTTTCCATATTGGTATACACGTGAAATTATGCAGCTCTTCAAAGAAAAAAGAAAAGCATGGAACAGCTACAGAAGAACTAAATCACAATATTACCTTGATAGAATGAAACAGCTTAGGCAAGAACTAAAACGTAAAATGTCTATTGAATACTCAAACTTTATTAAAAATGCTGAATGTTCTATTAAGCATGATCCTAAAAAATTCTGGCGTTTTGTAAATGGAAAGAAACGTTCTACTTATATTCCTGGTAGAATGACTGATAATGTTAGTGTCTTTACTACGTCCCAGGAAATTGTGGATGCGTTTGCAAGACAATTTGGTAGTGTGTATTGTGATGTTAGAGATAAGCACAAGTGCGACATACATTGTGATATTAATACCGTGTGTGAGTTTTGTAATAAAACCTGCTGTGTCTCTCTCACAGCTGAATATCCTACTAATAATCATTCTGTTCTTTCTTTGATTCGTGTGGAAAAAAGTGACATAGAGAAAGCTGCTAAGAAGCTGAAGAGTAATTATGTATCGGGACCCGACATGGTGCCTGCGTTCTTAGTTTGCATAGTAGATTGCATTAGTTGTTTATACACTCCTTTGTATCATATTTTTAATTTAATAATCTCATCCTCTCAATATCCCAAGGTCTGGAAACAATCTAGGGTAACTCCAATTTACAAATCAGGTGATAGTACTGATGTTAGCAACTATAGACCGATAGCTATTTCATGTAATTTTGGTAAACTTTTTGAATTAATTTTGTCAAGTATAATATATCCTCATGTATCTCTAATTAGTATTGCAGTTGAGCAGCATGGATTTGTAAGAGGCAGAATTACTACCACTAATTTATGTGAATTTACTGAACTAGTGTCGGAAGCCTTGGATAAACGTCTGCAGGTAGATGTCATTTATACTGACCTATCTAAAGCTTTTGATAAAGTTTACCAATGTATTTTATTGCATAAGTTAAAATCTTTTGGATTATGCGAGAAACTAGTGGATGTACTAAAAACAGTCCTAATGAATAGAACTCAATTTGTCGAATATAAAGGTTATTTGTCCTTTAATTATCCTACTGTAAGTGGAGTCGCGCAGGGCTCAAATCTTGGTCCACTATTGTTTATAATGTTTTTTAATGATGTAGTGCAATGTATGCAATCAAATAAGTTTATATTTGCGGATGATTTGAAAATTGTTAAGGTTATAGACTCTTTTGCTCATTGTTTAGATTTACAATCTGATATTGATAAATTTGTTTCTTGGTGTGAGATCAATCACCTCAGGTTGAATATTAATAAATGTAAAGTTTTACCATTTTCAAGAAAAAACAGTACAGTGCATTTCTACTATAATATAAATGGATCTGTAATCAATCATAGCAATGAAGTTAGAGATCTAGGTATAACTTTCGATTCTAAGATATCGTTCAACTCACACGTTGTTAAAGTAACAAATAGTGCGCTGAAAACTCTTGGTTTTATTATTCGAAATACTCGGGATATTACGGATATTTTTTGTCTTAAACTGCTATTTTATGCATTAGTAAGATCAAAGATAGAATACTGTATGGTGGTTTGGTATCCCTATCAGCAAATTTACAAAAAATTGCTTGAAAATGTCTTGCGCAAGTTTTGTAAATTTTATTATTATAAAATGTTTGGTGTTTATCCGGTTAGACATTGCAATCAACTAGAATTTCTTAGCATTGTTAATGAAACATCGATGATAGCTAGAAAAAACTTGGCTACTCTAATATTTCTGCAAAAAATTGTGAACGGTGATATACAAAGTGACAAGTCGTTCACCTAGACTGTTTTATTACAGTATACCTAATACGTATCATCATTACAACAGTCCTATGTTGACTTGTTTTAAGCTTTACAATAATTTCTATTCGAATGATATTGATATTGATATCTTTATTGATAAGTTTACATCTAAGGAAACAAGATCTAAAATATGCATGTTATATAGAGTAGGATATTAAGTGAAGGGAGTTACACATGTTCATAATGCTTTTTATTTAATTTCTTACTTAATTTTTTTTTTCTTTTTAATACAATAATTATAAGCTATAGTTTAGATATTTTGTACCCATTATAGTCGTAATATGTCTGTTGGGAAATAAATTATTATTATTATTATATAAATAGAGCAAAATAAGATAATTTCGCAGTATCAAGATTTTTAAAAACCGATCTGATTGAAAAGCATGCAGAAGATTTTTTTTTTCTCAACAAGTTAATGTGATGATATCGCTTTGTAGTTACACATTCAACCTACCAGAAAACAGGACAGTCCACATTAGAAATGAATGTAAAATCTCAAATCTATCAATAAACACCTACCGATCAAATTAATTTGTAAAGCAACAGAATTAATAGTAACTGAATTGGCTTTTAGTACATTACCTGTATCGAGTCGATAACACTGATTGTATAGAAGAGTACACTGATTGTATAGAAAAGTAAACGAGAATTTCATGACTAGATGAAAAAGAGAAAAAACAATTTTTAAAGTTTTTGGCTCTAAATATTTTTGTGTCTCTTTCGGTTTTAAAATTCATCTCTTACTGATGTAGGTAATATTTCTAATTTATATTTTGTGTGAAAATTGATGTTTTGTAGAATTTCCCGCCGGTTTCTATAGAAACTCAGGTCGATCCAGTATCTGCGCCGTGACAACCCCTGGCTCGTTTTCCCAGATGATCTTGAACTCGTCATTCTCATACATCAGTTTAACTTCGATGCTCGTCACTTAACTTTAAAATGCTAACGTAATATCTATTCAGAACTTTTCTAAGACTTTCTATGAACTGGTAGTGTTATGTGAGTGATTAACTTCTTCTTTCTTGCTGTCTTCTTTGTTAAACGTTATGTGAGTATAGCATGTTTACACTCACCTTCCTCCAGGATCTTTATCTAACAAATGGAAAAAAAAATTCTGTTTGTTGGATCTTAACTTAGAGTTTACAAAAAAAAAACATCTTTTTATAAAAATGCTATTTAGGTATGATATTTCAACATCATTTCACCTAAAATAACCATTACTATTTGCAAACAAATTTGTCTTAAAGTCACTCATCTTTAAGGCAGGACTATTAGGCAACAATAAAAATGTGTTGAAAATGCATGTATCAAAATTTCCACTCCAAAGAAAAGTCCGACTTTTAAAAATTACAATCATATGTGTGTGTTTACGCATACCTCCAATCTTTACAATGAGTTATAAAATTATTTTTTCCTAAATTATTGATCAGTTTATTTAAGTGCAGTGCACATTCAATTGATTTTAAAAATAGCACACTTCTAATATTGTACTTAGCCATAAATTGGCGTAGGTAATAGGGTGCGGGGTCATGCGATAAATTGATTTTCGCTAGTCGTGAAATTTTCAATTAAAACTTGTTCATTTCAACACGATTCATTAATAAAAAACTTTAGAAGTTCGAGATACACTTTTAATTTTCTATTTTCATACGGAAATTGGGTTTCGCAATATTTAAAGCTAAAACAGAAGCTAATTATACCCGAGTTCAAAGAAATATCCATCAGCTAAACATAATTTTTTATTAGATTATTCAATGGATTTTGCTTGTCTAGTTTTCAATGTCATTTTCTATTGTTAAAACTTATAAATTATGTTTATTTTTTCAATAATCATCTTAATTGATCTCAAATTAAAAAGTAAACTCAAAAGCTTAAGCTCGGTATTCAAATTTTGACCCACCTCCTAAAGCAATCAAAGTTTAAAATGGAAAATACGTGTAAATGCAACGATCCATAATACAAAACAATTAAATATGAGTTTAAAACGTCGAAATAACTGCCGAAGCAAACAATAGCTGCTACAGAAAATGTGATTTAAATTAGAAATTTTGAAGGCGGCAGATTTCTGTCGAATCAGAAGCACGTATCACAAATAGTACATTACAAAGCATTGCTGCCAAATAATTTTCTTCTTCGTTGTGAGACATTTATTGATTCGACGTGTATTTACAGCTGCGAGTTTTTTATATTATATAATATGTCTTTATTTGTACATTTTCATGTCCAGTGAGAGTTTCTTAATTTTGTTTTATTTAATAATAAATAAAGTTAACAATCCAATCATATTTAACAAGTTAAATATTTACTTATGTTGTAACTGTTGTTTATCTATTTGTGAGTGTTTTAGTCTTAAAAAATTATTAAACCATTATTTGTTTGATAGTTTTATTGTTAAACTATTTGGTGAATAAGCAGCCAACATAAAGCCTACGGTACGTAATCACCGCACAAGATTTTTCAATTATAGATAATTTTTATTATCTATAAATTATTACTATGAAAAAGACAAAATTACATACAGATGAGCAGACAAGCCAAGCAAAATCCTACGCAATAAACGCAAAAGTTTGTATGTATGTTTGTGACTCTTTACCGCAAAAACTACTGAATAAATTATAATAAAACTTTACAATAGTATAGCTTATACATCAGAATAACACATAGACTATAAATTATAAAGATATTGTGTGAATTGTTCAAAATTATATCGATAAGTATCATCTGCGAACTATTTTGGCGTGCGCCGCAAAAACCGTTAGAGTTACATGTGTTTAATGCACAATGGTGGATGTGTTTATCTCAAATAGTCCGACAATAAAGCCCGCGACAGCATATTATTTTTGGCATAGCCATTATTGCCAAAATAGTGAATAGTAGAGTTCATTTGTTTTCTATTAACGGCTCGCCCCCTCACGCTCAGAAACTCAAATTATTAATTCTTTGCTATCAGCTAAATTTTTCACTTTGCGCTTGTTTGCCTTATTATAGGTACCTATAACATTCCCAATACTTAATATACAGTTTATGTCCAAAGAAGAAAGGCTTCTTTTATTTTACATTTCCAAAAAAAATGTATTCTTGATAAAAGTTTCTGCATGTCCAGAAATGACCAATTCAGCTTTAATCTCTTCAATTTTTTTTTTAATTTTTGATAAAGCTTTAGTTGAAGATTTTTTTAATTTATTTTATTAGATATCTGAAAAATTTAAAAAAGAAAAAGAAATATTTTATTTTTCAGTTGCCCAAAACAAAAAAGCGTAACAAAAAACAAATACCTACTCAATTTGAATTCAGAAAGCTTCGATTAAGCATTGGTAATTTTTTGGGTTAAGTAGGGTCAAAAAATTTTGCTTATTCCCTGATATTGAATTTTTTTTCTAAACTGAAGATTTTCGAAGTTTTGTCTCAAAAATTGTATTTGCGTTGTCATGGTAGTTACCATTAATAATTTATTTCCATTAACTGTCAGTTTGAAAAATCAACCATAATCGTCAAAAAGGTTGTCAAAAAAACAACGAATTTCCTAATATGTATAATGTTATGGCAAAGGTAATAAAGCGATCCGCCGAGTTCTTCGCCGAATGATGTGTAATAATCAATACTTTTACCGAAAAATTATTTTCTTTGATGAGGTCACGTTTTCTACAGCGTAACAATCATTGTTTGAGTTGGAAGTTAGTCGCGGTGACATAACCTACAATTTTTTTTATGAGTATTATGTCAAATATGTGTCAAACAAGCGTATCCGGTTACAGTGTTGCAACTAGGCAGATAAAAAAAATCTCTAAAAAGTGTTGCCAACTCAAACATCATGGTCATTGTTGACCACGCTGTACTAACAGTACGGTTCCATCTCCATGTGATATATTGGAGTGATTACAAATCGAATTTTCGAATTTCTCGTCATCGACAATCAGCATACGTACTTGGTTATGGTGCAACATTTTTTTTATAAATTTTAGACGATTTACCGATTAATTACCTGGCACGGCGTTACTACCAACAAGACGGTTGTCCGGTCCATTATGCTCGGGTTGTTGTAGAATGGGTAAATTAGCAATTTGGACTGAATTGGATGCCTATCCAATACTGTCCCGTGTTCAAGCCACCAAGGAGCCCTGATTTGACTATGGTTAATTTTTCATGTTTAGAACGGTTTGAAACATATAGTTTATGCAAATAATCTTCCTGCGAACGTAGAGAATTTAAAGGAGATTAGAGACGCTGTGACATCTTTAACTCTCAAATAAATTTACAGCAGTTATAGGAAATTGCGTCGAAGACTAGAATTGTGCGTTGTAAATAGCGGTGAATGAATTGAGTAGAATAGTTATTGGATATAAATTAAAATTTAGTTACAAAAGTTTATATGTATTTAAAATATGTTTGGAACTTTGATTTTCAAAACTGTTTCTTTTCGAATATATGTTTATTAGTATATTATGTATTATTAAAGTTACTGTTTTTCTATTGGAAATCTATAAGGCGCCGTTTGTGCCAAAATTAAAATTTTCATATATGAAAACAAAAATTATATATATATAGTTTACGCACAATATAAAAGTTTTTCAAATGTGATTTCAAGATTTGACTACAGATAGCAAATTCGGTCCATGACCGATATAATTGGACGTTTCCTCATATGTTCAATCTAGGCATGCCAGGTGCCGAAATTGGGCTTTTCTGACTAACTTAATTTAGTCATGCCGAAAAACGCACATCTCTATAATACGCCGTTGCTGGTATATTTTTGAAGAAAAACTTATATAGTGGTAATAATTTTACCTTCGTATCAACTACTGAGCAATATTTAAATATTTTAAGTCAAGTAAAGGATAGCATGTAAAAGAAAATATTTAATGAAAAACTGAGCTGTCAAGATCATAGACTTTAATTTATTGCGACTTTTTGTCGCAATAAATTAAAAACAAATGTTACGTTCAATTATTTATGTAATACATTATTTGTTTAATTTAAAATAGTTGTTTTCGTTCCGTTCGAGATCGGCTTATAACGTTTCTAAGCATATTAGTCTAGGCAAGATAGACATTGAAAGAAAAAAAATTAGAAACCGCTTGTTGGAAGTCTAAATTTTAGTTGAGTCTATAATACAATTTTTTGTCAATAAACTACATAATAAACGAAATATTTGAAAAATTGAAAAAAAATACCTCCAATTTGAGTATAAATCAAAAATCATGGAGTAAAAAAAATGCAAGAACCAAAGTTACAAAAAATAAAATTCCACTCATTACAACAATTTTTTTTATAAACTTGATAGGTAGTATAACTCTGCAAATATTAATTCTAGCGTAAAAATAATTGTTACCAAACTTGTGAAAAATTTAATTTTCAACAACTTTGAATACTATCATTTTTGTTCTAAAGTTGTAAATCAACGAGTTATTTTAGAAAAACAACAAAAATTTTTAAATCAAGATGGCGGCAACCGCGGTGGCGGGATTGTTTCGAAAATTAAGGTTTATACTTCCAACCACCCCCTTAACGTTTAAATAAAATATTGAGGCCTCTAATTTTTTCTATTTAAGACTGTTTTTATGTCTATCTCGACTGGACTATATGTCGGTTTGTAAGCATTTTGGGATGCGCCTATGTCATGTTATCCAGATGCCAAATTATTCCGTATTTTAGCATTTTGTATGTTTAGTATGAACATTTATGAGGATATGTTCAATTATATCGGTCATAGGCCGAGTTTGCCATCTGACTTTATCATATATAATAATATCCAGCTTCTGTATCGTTCCGTTATAGACGAAGATTGTTCGTGTTACTACATTAAATAACAATTTCAAGCTTTTTGACGTTATACAAAGACAGCGATACTGTTGATATTCCAATTCATTGGAAAACTATAGTTCATTAATTTGTTTTAATATGTTTTACTATCATATTTGAAAAAACAAGTTTTATATTATTGTAAACCGATTTTTAAAGCATTTTTTCAGAGCTACTGCTGTACTTTCCGTTAAAGAATTTATAATAAATTAAGAAATTAAGGAGCCAAAATCTAAATTTTTAGAAAAGTTTAGAACAAAAAGAAAGCATAGGATGTTTAAAAAAAAAAAATTTGGATCGATGTTGTGATCGCGGCAGCGAAGCAGAAAAGTGAGGTCAGATAAAAATTTTGATTCGAAGTTGAAAAATTTTATTGGTTTTTGAAAAAATCAATAATAATAAATTCATTATGTTTCTTACTCTACATATTTATGAAAAAACTCAAAAACGTCAAGTTCAAATTATAAATTGACCTATTGTAACGTGAAAATGTAATCTCTATCTTTAACCCCCTTCGAATAATAGTTGCAACTCCAAAATTTCTACATAAAAAGTATGGGCTTATGATTGTTTTAAAGGTCTCTTTAATTCTCTATTCAAAAGTGTTATCGGTTTTTAGTTTATTGTAGAAATATATAAAAAAATATAAAAACGAATGATAACCGAAATTTGCTACAGCTTGCTTCGTTAAGATGCAAATTAAAATTAAATAAAAATAAAAGTCAACAACGTAGATGTTCAGGATGCTCCCTGCAAATATCTTGGCAACATCACAATCTTAAATAATAATGTCTTCTAATATGATTTAACAAATCAGGCGTGATCGACCTATTCGCAAGCGTTATTTGTTGTCTCAAGTCATCTAGACCAAGGGTCTTATTTTTGTAGATAATATTCTCTACATATCTTTATAAAAAAATCTAATGGGATAAGATCAGGTGATTGCGCTGCCTATTCTAGCAAGCCTCGCCTCCCTATCCACCGATTTGGAAATATGGCATCGGGGTACTGCCGGACAATGTGCTGAAAATGTGCTGGTGCTTCATCCTGCTAGAATCATATTGTATTTACTAGAAATCAAGAGTTTCTTGTATTAGGATAAAAATTTGCCAAAGTTGGAACGACATTGTTTTGAAATAAACAAAAAAAAGAAAAGAAACTAATGGTTTCCAACAATACCTGCCGCCCTGCCCTAACATTAACCTTTTGAGAATATTGCGTGCGTTCTTCTCTCAGCTAGTGAGGATTTTCCGTTGACCAGTACCGACAATTTTGACGGTTACTATGAACGTTAAGTGAAATAGTGCACTTTTATCAGAAAACATAAAGTCTTCTGATAGGATATTATTGTTAACCAACCTGTCCATCATTTGCTCACAAAAGTAACTTTTTCTGTCAAAATTTTCTTCCATGTGTTTCTAGGTAGGTATCTGTAAGGGTGCATTTTGTTTTGGTTTAATATGCTTAGTATCAATTTATTACTAATATTTAATGTTGCGGATGCTTGTCTACTCCACGTATGTGGATTTTCCTAAAATTAAAGCATAACATCTAGTTTGTTATCTTCACCTAGTGCATTGGCAGCATTTTTTATCTGTTTTACATGTCCGAACATGCGAAACTGCTTCTCTATTTTACTGCTTGTCCCTTGGGATTTAGGCGACAAATTCGGAAATCTCTCATGGAATAGGCCAACGAACAACTTCCTGTTGCGTTCGGATATTATTGCCGTAACCAATCATTTCTGGAACTGTTATTTCATGCATTTCGGTTCATTTAACCATTTTTCTGAATCGATGTTAACAAAAACAAACTAGAAGTATAACACTGACTAAGGGCAACAACATAGTAAGACGTTTTAAACAAACTAAGGTTGACATGGGAACTGTTTAATGTATGATACCTAAAAAGTACGCTGATAAGGTTTTTGTTACTATCTAAACCTAAACGGGAGATACGTTGTAGGTGATTGTGATAAGTTTTTTAGCGCATTTCGGTAATCATTTGATTTTATTTTTTTTATACATACATGTTTATTCATACTGGAAACTGATAACACTTTTGAATAGAAACTGAAGAGACCTTTGAAACGATCAGAAGCCCATACTATTCATTTAAAAACTTGGGAGTTGCACCTGTTATTCGAAAAGGGTTGAAAGTAGGGATTACATTTTCACGTTGCAGAATGTCAATTTATAATTTAAACTTGTTGCATTTGGCTTTTCCACTCTGTATATATTTAAATTGAGTTTCGATTTCTACGAAAACATGTGAACAGCAATTACTGAATTTTGTTTTGAGCCTGTATTTTTTTGCAATCTGTGTTTTACTAGTAATTGTATTTATACCCATGCCTAAAGAATTGTAACAAAAATTATTGTTTTATTATACGCATTTAATAATATAAAGAAGGGATGTAAAGTTTAACTATTGTAAACTTTATAGTAAACTTTTTAGTTACAATTTTAGAAAAAGGACACGCAATTAAATTAGATACAATTTTTTACATATTATTTTTTTTGTCTATCTTTTTATCTTTTCTTGCAGCACATAATTTTCTTGATGTTTGGATCGGTCGGTAAGTAACTTTTGCAAGAGTTAGTTTAGGTCAAAAAATTTATTTCAAGAATATTTTAAATGCTTTAAATATAAGTGTTTGAATCAATCAATATATCTCTAATACAAACGTACTTTTTGTAAATTTAATTATAATGTACATTAAAAATCTTAAAATATATTATTAGCTAGATGAATTTGAGGTGTCTTTAGAGATAAAAACTGAGTAATATTAAAGTATGCACTTGTCTACAAATAATTGAAATAGTATGCAAAACAGAATTCAGTCGAATTCAGTCGCATAGAAAAAAATCGTTAATTAACAAGTGTTTATTTGTAGGTTGTTTGTCTTTATGAATAAACAGGATTTAATTATTTACTAAGTATATCACACGTTTTGAAATTGTTTTGCAAGTACACGTATTTTGTAAGTCCTTTGTATTCAAAATCATTCGTTTTACAAAAAGCAAGTTTTCGGTCTTTTGAACCAAAAAACTATTTGTTATTGGTCACTTTAATGTGGTGACTTTTATCAGAAGCTTCTTACATCAAGGTCAACAAACTATGTTTTCACATTTTGATATTAAAAGCCACTACTAATGAGAGATACCAATCTTAATAGAAGATAAAGTTTTGAGACAATAAGGAAAATTGCTGGTCGGAAAACCAAGCTATCATCATCGTCGGAAAATCATGCATTAGCGTCTTTTGTCTGAATTGCATATTTGGGATTTGCAATAATAATATTTTTTATTAAAAGCAAGTTTCTGACATCTTTTTAATCTTGCACTATCAAAAGTTTACAGAAATAATATACGTTTTTGTAAATTGTTTGCATTACAGCTTCTTATATTTACAGTACGTACCCATAAAGTCTCACAAATTATCAATAACAACACTTTTAACTGAATTATTACTTCTTGACAGATTCTTCCAAAATTGAAAATCTTATGAAAAATATCTGGTTTCCCCTATTAATAGTTGAGCATTTTAAATTTTCGTTCTGCAGATTTCCTACTGAAGAAAAAATGCATTATAGTTTTAATATTATCGTCCAAATAAGTTTAAGATTAAGTTATGAAACTTTTTACAGTTGAGACGTACCTATATATGCTGTTCAAGCCAATAAAACTTTCATTAATAAACATGATAATGATATGATGATGATTTATAAGGCAAGTAGATTCTATAATTGTAAAGGCTTACGTGTGCTTGTTTTATTAATTCTATTGTATTTCCTTTGGTGTTTTAATTGATTACTTGCTTGACTTCCTGCTAGACATTGACATTATTAAACTTTCCAGTTGTGATTTGCTCAATAGAGACAAAAGCACACTATATTATCGATGAACATATAAATTGAATAGTGGTTCATTGAGTAGTTTCAAACTTTGTTATAGTTAATTTGAATTTAAATAACTATTTATTTGTTATAATTATAAATTTGTGTTTAAAGTTACAAACTTTGTTACATTTTCTAAAAAACATTTTAAAATTTCTTTTAATAGCTCTAAATAAATTTAAAATTGACTTAATTGGTGACAGTGGTAAGTACAATCATAGATACACGTTTAATTTGGCTATTAGTTAACCACATCTTAGCAAACAAGCAAAAGTTAACAAATATTATTTTATAATAAGTAAATAACTGATGTAATTTTTTATTTATTTTGTTGTTTAATAAATATCGTGTTTTGATAAGGTTATTCGGAAAGTGCACTAAAATGCGTCAGATGATCCACAAATTTTAAAATGTATGGCGTAGATAAATACATCAAAATCTGTTTTTCTTATTTGACAAAATTAACATCTCACATTTGACTATAGACATAATATAATATTCCGCGGAAATAGGCGTCATATGCAATATAGGTGAATAAAAAAAAGATTGTAACATCTTTTTTTTTACTTGAGATTACACTTCAACCTACTGAACTAACATTGACAACTGCGCATCAACATTTATCGTGTTATGTTAAAGATCTGACATAACAAAGTTTGGAAGACCAGCTATGTAGCGTTTTCTACTTATCAAGCTATTGTATTAACTTATACGATAGCCTCAATATTAGAGCACTCTATTTTAAAATATGTCTTGTCTATGCTTTTGACATATATTACTGTTTCGCAGGTATGTGATTCAAATGCAACAAACATGACAATTTTAACAATTCTTTCGTTGTTAATTTTTGTTGAACGAATGGTGATTTGCATATCATAAGTGTAATCAATATTAATTGATATGTTGATCTATGTCATACTGTTAATAAATTGTTGTTGGAAGAACACTATACACTTAAGTTAAGCCTATTTTGATATAATATACTGTGTGGAAACTTTAACTGGAATAAAATTCATAGCTTGGATATAAGCAATTTTTGCAAAAATTCTCAAAACACGTCGAGTGTTGTTTTTTCTTGCCCACATTGCGACATATACGGTTTTTGTTTTTCTGCTTCCCTAAGCGTCTAACTAAACATAAATAACTTTTTTTTTAAATAAAAATGAATGTCAAGTGTCTCCTTATTTGCTAGGTCTCTTTGTGAAGAATACAACGCACTATTTATTTTTTTAAATTTTTTAAAGGCTACGTGATTAAAAAATAATAACCAATTTTAAATTGAGGCGTACATTTCGTCTCTTATCTTTTTTTTTCAAAACTATTGATTACTTTTTGTCTTCGGTTTAAAGAAATGGTTTCACTTCCGGGTGAAATTGTTACAAGATTTTTGTTGCTTTCAAGCCAATTTGCTTAGTTACCAATAACAGTAGTTTCAAAATGCCATATTTAACAGAAAATCTTCGTATCAACATTCTGAAGATGATCGGTTATGGTAACAGACGACGAAGTCAACTTGAGGTTGCCCAGTTATTTTGAGAGCAGCATCTGGATTTACCACCTCTTAGCCCGTACCGTAAGTAAGATTGAGGCACCATACCAGAACTTGGGTCACGTGAGGGTTGTGCCCAGACAGCGAAAACCTGCTGTTAGTGACGATACAAAGTTAAGCGTATTGTTGACACTTTAAAAAAATCCGGTTACTTCTGTCCGACAACTGGTCCGTGAAAACAAGATCAGTCATTGTACTGTCCTGAAAATACTTAAATCTGCCAAGCTGCATCCTTACAAGATGCAAGCGGTTCAAGAATTAACGGAGGATGATCCCGACCGCCGAGTTGACTTTTGCAAGCAAATGATTGATAATAACCAGATTTTATTAGCATCAGTTGTTTTTCCCCACGAAAGTACTTTTACCTAAGAGGGTTAAATTAATCGACAAAATTGTCGTTATTGGGCTGACCCTAATCCTCACTAGACACGAGAAACTCATACTCAATTCTCGCAAAAAGTCATTGTATGGGCTGGAATAATAAGTGATCAGACTGTAGGGCCAATATTCTTAGATGGTAATCTTGATGGAGCAACATACCTTACGTTACTTCAAGACAAACTAATGCCAGCGTTAGCGCCTATGTTTCCAAATGAGTTACATACAGATTTTCCCGATAGAAAAATATGGTTGCAACAAGACGGAGCTCCACTCTATTACGCTGTGATTGTTTCTGTTTTGTGACTTTTTCTTATAAGGATATATTAAGACTAAAGTTTATGTTACAAAACCAAACGACTTAACAACCTTAAGCAACGTATTTGGCATGAAATAACACAAATCACACCAGAAATGTTACGAAATGTAAGAGATACATGTTACTTTCAATTGGCACTTTGCCAAGAAAGAAACGGTGCCGATTTTGAACATTTGTTACATTAAATATTTATTCATGTCAGAAAATTGGTTTTTATTTTTTAATCACGTAGGCTTTAAAATTTTTTAAAAGTGAATAGTGTGTTGTATTCTTTGCAAAGAGACCTTTCAAATAAAGAATCACTTGACATGCCTTTCCATTTAAAAATAAAGCTAGGGGTAGCTGGGCGCTTAGGGAAGCAGATAAACAAAAACCTATATGTCGCAATGTGAGCAAAAAAAAACAATACTTGACGTGTTTTAAAAATTTTTGCAAAAATCGCTTATATCCAAGTTATGAATTTTATTCCAGTTAAAGTTTCCACACAGTATAGTTTAGTGTGAGGTAGATATAGCAATTAACCCCATCTGTTAATGGACTACCTAAGCCTGCGCAGTTTGGATTTGATGTTTCCAAATGAACGTAGCAACGTTGTACGTAGTCGTAAAAGCAGGTGAAAGCGGCGAAAATTGTATTGGAGGTTAGCGTGTATCATTTGTTTATGCTTTAGTACTTGTTTTTTGTAAACTAAACTACAGTATCACAAAACTCTAATCTACTAATTGCAAGTACTTTGCAGCATTTAGAAGCAGCGCCGCGGCGCGATTCTTCTAAGTTGAGCAGAAAATCTCAAGCAGCAGCATCAAATATAACTGCGTTGTGTGAAACAGTGAAATATGCTGATTTATCTCTATAAAAACATCTTATCTATTTTTAACCGATTCTTGTTTTGCTTTAATTATTACTATTCTTAAGAACCTCAAGTACGTCTTTTTATAAAATGCCGCCTTAAAATTCCGCTCTCAAAATGCTACAAAATACGTTGCTTTTTTTTTGATTGCACAAGTGAGAAAAGAATGTCAACAGAAACATTTTTTTTTAACTTTTATGAATCTTTAACAAAATTATAAATTTCTTTTTATATGAATGATAAAAGGAATTCATTTCATGAGTTAAAATTGGTTTTCTGTAGAAATAGCAAACGATCAATATGTAATTAAGCCATGAATTTGAAAATATATGTCTGCTTTTGAAGAAATGACACTAATAAGAGCAAACCTACCAGATCTAAGGGTAACTCGTTAAAAGTTATTTTAATTGCTAGATATGTATAACACAATGGGACAACATATGACAAACTTTCTAACATTTTTTTAAAGGCAATTATGTTGCTTGGATAGTTTCTTAGCTGTTAATTTTTATCTTGATAATTGACGACTTCATATTATTTTTTGAAACCTATAAATGTCTTTGAGCTAAAATAAAAACTATTAAAGCAAATATTTGGGTACTTATACATGCTTTGGATTTATGAGATTTTATCAATAAAAACTTGAAAAAAAAAGTATATGAAAAGTTATTTAATCAATTTTTGGGTGATTTCCATTTTCTGAGTTAAGGTTGTTAACTACTAACTACAAAAAACCAGAAATCTTTTGTAAAATAGAACAGCGCTTTATGTATTGATGTTATTCAATCATTATTAAAGTATTTTTGGACGCCAACCCAGTATTAGCCACAACAAGATATTAACTGTTTATAAATATAAAATAACCGTCACCTGCTGCATTATGTTAGTTTAACAACCAATTCTGTGTCATATAAAATTTCACGATCTCAGGATGGCTGTGCCGCTTTGCGCTTGATTTGAAGCTGGATAGTTTTATAATATATGACAGGGTAGTATATATATAGACGTTTATTAGATCTTGTTTTGAAGCTGTAACTATTAATTACTAATGGTCAACGTTTAAAAAGTATTGGAACACACATTTATGCTACTGTTTTTTACTTTAAAGTTCCTATATCCTCAGTGATTTTAAGTAGAAATTGAAAATATTTAGTTATGTGGCTATAATAGTAAAGATTTAAAAACATAAGTAAATTTATTTTCTTAGCAATAGGCAATGATTTTCGACTGATTTTGTTCTTTTTCTATGTAAAAGACTAAACATACAAAGTATCGTAAATGACAGAACAAAAGTCTTGTATTTGAGGTAGATAGGAAGTAATAGAAACAATTAATTTATACTAAGTTAAATATTATGTACTTGAGATCTTTTATTTATTGTTTTGTCTTTTTTTTCAAGGTTCTCCTTACAAAAAGTAAAGTCGACCACGATATAATGACGGCATGAATGAAGCTGTTGTACTCCTCCTTTTCATCACATCCGTAAACGCAGGAAACAATTATGAGAACTGCCAAACCCGATTTCTTTCTAAACCTACCCCTCCATCCAGACTGATCTTAAACGTTTCTACAATCGCAAATTCTATAATTTCAAGATTAAACCACAACTCAACGTTTATGGCCCGTGAAACACTAGCTCAATACCCAGAAATCCGTGGTTTGATCTTAACATCCCCAAAGGAACAGATTCTGGCTTTTAACATCACTCGCAGGCTTAGGATATTTCCAAATCGAACGACAGATACTGAAATGTTTTGGATGAGTTTAGAAAATACCAAAAATGGATGGTCACCTGCTTTCAAAGTTTGTCACTTTCTTAAAGGGGATTGGTTTTATGGGTTTGTTGTACGAAAAGAGAATTATAGCGTAGAGCTATTCCTGGATCTGAATTTAGACCAGTGTGACGAGGAATTAGTAGAGATTTTTGAAGAACCACCAAAATGTGATCTGGACACTACATACGTGAGTTGTTTTTTAATTTTTTTACTTAACTAATTTTGTTTACAAATAATTTTTATTTTATATAATCTTGCTTTAAGCATTTTTTACAAATACACGTTTAGCTAATATGTTGTAACTTAAAGTAATAATAATATAAGATACCAAAATTTTCATTTATATATAGCATGTCAAAGCTATTATTCACATCCAGGTAGTACTACAGAAAATTGGCACGGAACTAAAATATTCATTTATAATATGACAAGTGGGTATAAAATTGCAAGAAATTGTATACTCAAATGACAAATACTCGTTTCAGCAACACTTTCTACAAATGAGAAAAACAAATAAAAGAAAATTATTGTTGAAACAAAAATATGAATGATTTGATGAATGATTTGAAGGAGAGAATTCCACGGCGTTTATGTGAACTAAAAAACACAAAAAGATTTTAAGAATTTGCCCCAAAGTTATTCCGTTAATTTTTTCTCCTTACCCAACATGACAGATTAATAAGTGATATTTTTTTACAACAATTCAAATCTACATTTGAACAAGAATTGGAGAACATTTTTCCATTCATAGTTAATAAAAAGAAAATTTTTCTAATTGTTTCGACATTTAATTTGTGGTTGCTACCGTGTAACAGTATAAACTAGTCGATTTCGATAATGTTCAGAGTTTTACATTTTATGTTTCACTTTTTCTTAAACTCTCAGAAGCGTCATGGAATTGTCTACCCAAATACCATTAGTGCATAGAGTATTTCTCAATCATTTTTCTTGTGAATTTAAAAAACAGTTTAATAAATTTATTCTCTTTATCAATTCCACTCATAAGTGGTAAAATGTTCCCAAATTTTCGTTCAAGTGTAGATTCTAATTGTTGCAACAAATTATCACTATTTATTAATTTCAATCATGTTAGAAAAGGAGAAAAAATTGCTGGAATAATTTTGTGATTACCATGGAAAAGTCTTAAAATCTCAGTGTCTGACTGGTTCATATAAACGTTATAGGATTTTCTGTAAAGAATAATTTTCAACCAAATTCATTAGTTCGGTTTACTTTAATTGTGGAACAGTGTATTATAGCAGTATATTACATACTACAATATACGTATAGTACCTACTACAGTTATATTATACTAAAGTTATGTATAGCAAAAAATGCTGTAAGGTATCAAAAAACCAACATGTTTCTCAAATACTTGAGTGAACTTATTTCTCATGCTAGTTTTCTAAGCTTTATTTTGAAACGCTGTGAAAAAAAAATTGAAAAGAACAAAGAGACAATAGAAGGAAAATTTAGTAGGTGATCATATGTTTAGTTTTGCTTTATGTGAAGATTTTGTTTTGTATGACACACACTCTCTAAAAGTTTATTTGAAATTTGGCTTGTTTAGCTTTAGAACATACCATGGTTATCGATGTTATTATTACTTCTAAATAAGAAGTTTTAATATTTCTCACGTGAACAAATTCAAATGTGTCGTTTTAAATTAGTTTTGTAATCGTTGATTAAATTAAAAGTCTAAACATGGACGTGGATCACATTTAGCTTCTAAATTGTTTACGTTTAGTATTTGTCGTTTAGCATGACTGAATTCTAGAGGGTGTACATATTAACATTAATCAAGAGTAGCTATGCATTCTTGGCAGAAGGTCTTGAATCGGTTCGTACTAAAGCCGGCAACAATCTATAAACATAAAGTCGAAATAATATATCCATTTAATTAGTTCGATTTATTATTTTTGAGTGCTGTAAAATAAGAAATAGGTACATATTTTTATCCTGTTTGCCAATTTTCCGTTTTTTTTTTTTTATTTTGTAAGGGGTATTTTTTTGACGCAATTTGCATAAGAATAATGGTGAAGGCGCCGGGATAATTAAATTCATATAATTAAATTACCTAGTTTCATTGAAATACAATAATTGTCAGATTGTTTCACCACATTTTTTTTCTGATTATGAATACAACTTAAATACTGCATTAATACAAGATTAACAAACTACATCATTATCAACAATTTACTACAACTCACCCTCTTTGTGGCCCCGTTAAGAAACCGCCTCGAACGAATTGAACGAATTAGATTAACGTTTGGACCGGATTCCATGGACTTTGGCGGCTTCCCTCTGCTTCTCCATTCTTCAACCTATTTATTATTTTCGGTACCAACGTTAATAGAGGCCTTCTCACTCTCAAGCCTGCACCAGGTAATTAAACCTAGATGGCCATTGGCTACAGTGTTTCCGGCGAGGAGAATAAAAACAAGATTAAAGGAATAATTGAAAGGTATAAGAACCTACAACCCTTTTAAGCGACAAGGTACCAGCCTTGGCGGCAGCACCAAACCCGGCTTCAAAAATCTCTCCAATCTTTTTAAGAAATCTGAAAAGCTAGATCTCAACCAAAAAACAGGAATTATGTTAATCGGCGTCGAAAGCCAAATAATAAATAATAATAATAGTAGTAGTAAAGACCGCCTCAAGAACAGAACTAGTTCTCTGCTGTAGGTTTTCATTCTTAATCATTTCACATAAAGAGCAATAATAAACAATAACAACGGTGTCAATTCTGACACAAGTAATCAGCATGCTTTTTAATAAAAACAAATATGCCAATAATGACAAAAATGTATCTGCATGCATCATAATCAATATAATGTAATAAGGTCTTACATGTGCTCTTTCCTAAGATTAGAGCAAGTCGTTTCAATACTCAACCTAGCTGCCATAACCAAACCAGCCACATTATTAGATGAAGGTAGGATCTGTCACCTGGCAAGGTTACTGAAACAGAAATGTTAAGATACCACATTCGCACTTGATTTGCACACAATAACAAGTTATATTCGTTCGAGTGTAAAGATAACTATCACTCTCGTTCTCTTGAGTTGACTTGACTATGCACGAGTACCGCACTCGACACTCCAACTAGTGTACTAGTAGTACCCGCTGTCTACTGCCCTTATGGCAATAGTATCATCCCTCAGCTAAGCGCTCTGCGCAATTTCCACTCAGCTATCCCTCCATCTTGCAATATTATATTAAAGCCGTTTTGACTTAAATAAGTTATTAATAAACGTATAAAAAGTAAACTCTCACAATTTAAATAATTAAAAATTGATTTAACATTCCAAAATAGGCGCAAATGCCTGCGGCAGGCATTTGTGCACAGCACTGTGCTCTAAAATGGCATTGTCAGTTGTGAATAGACACCTGAAACTACCGGCTTAGCTTACCGGCACTTGACCGCTTATTAATGGCATTTACTGTTCAAGAAGAAGTGCTGTTATTTGAATGTTATTTTAGAAATGGAAGAAGAGAATATTTGATTAATCTGTGTCTTCAAGACATGCAGACTGAGTATCTACAACGCATCAATCTTTATTGTCAAAAAGTGTATCAGTTATTTTACCGTATTGTCAAGTTATTTTACCGAATTTTAGTACAAACCGATCTAACACCTGCTGCCATAAAAGCATACCCATCTTTAATCAATGTTAATATTACACACCCTGCATTTGTGAAGTACACATCTGAAAATAGTTCTTTTAGAACTTTGGAAATAACTGCATAATTGGCCGTAGGTAAAGTGTACTGTAATATGTTTTTTCCATTTTAAGAGAAATTTAAATTGTGTTCTGTAACACTATAAAAAATAATCGAAAAAATCCCACGGCGAAATTACAAACTAATGTACCTATGTTGCTCTAGAAAATGATAGAAAAATTTAAAGTACATTCAAAACTACAAATTTATTTGTCAAGTGCTAATCATTGTTTTGGAAATTTCAACTTTAAATTTTCATTTCTATAAAATGTCAAAGAGTATATTACATAAGTTTTAATAAAATTTATGAATTATGTTCTAAAGTAGTGTTTCTAGAAGAAATCCTATAACTTCAATAGAGCGAAACTTTATTTTAATTTGAGATCTTTTTTTGTTTGAGAAAGAGATGATGGAGTCGTTAACAAAAGTCTCAGAGAGAGTGGCTGAAGCCTTACAAATCTTGAAAAAATCAGTGACAAGAGTGACGAAAGAAAAATTGAAAAAAGGTATTTTATGAAGTTCCAAAAAGTAAATTTTCTGTTACTGCTACTGATGCTTTTGACACTGCTTCAATTAAAAAAGATGTACTTGTGCGTACTACATAAGAAAACAGTTTCCTGCTTTAAAAAAATTTCATGTTACATTAAGAAACAACGAATTGTTTTATAGGTCAAGTAGATCTCTTAAAACTGTTTTAAACAAAATAGGATTTACAATTGAAAAATCTAATGGAAAAAAGCGTTATTGCTGATTGCCGATGCAGGTTTTTTAAACAAGTTCGAGGAGATAATTTTAATGAAATAATATTTCTTGATAAAACTTAGTCCAAGGTAGTTGTACAAAAATTCTTCATGCAGGTTCAAGGAGTTGGTTTGTTCCAAATGCTCTCTTGTTGTTTCAGTCAAAAAAAACACCGATTACCATAAAAAAATGATCGGAAATTGTTTCAAATAATGGTTTGAGAATCAATTTTTAATATCCCGGAAACATCTTTTATATAGTAATGCATAACGCAAAACATCATTCCGTACAAATAAATAAACCCTTAACGCAAGCAGCAGAATAAATGAAATTACTTTGTGGTTAAAAAGCATCACTATCCAGTAAAAATGTGAACTGTTAAAATTATTAAAGAAGGATAAACCAGAAATAAAATATGCAATTGATGTTTTGGCAGAGTTACATGAGCACAAAATTATTCGTCTTCCATCTTACCATTGTCATTTTTATCATATTGAACTAATTTGGGCACCAAATAAAAAAAATATGTGGCTTCACATAATGAAGAACATGACTGCACTAAAAAACGTCTCTTGGAAACAATAGAATTAATTACACCTTACACCTAATGGACTTAAGATGTCAACCATGCACGAAAAATGATTGAAGAAGCATGGATTAAAGAAAGACTCTTAGATTATATGATCGACAAAATGATTATAAATACAGGAGATACAAGCGATACAGATTCTTATAGTACCATGAATGATTTATCAGATGAATAAGATTAATCCAATTTTCATTTTTCCACTGGTCAATCAATAACTTTCGGTATTTAATATATGAGTAGTTCTCGTTCTTCATATTCTTAGAAGACTTTAAACAGTTAGTTGTGCAAATTAACAACCACACAAATTATTAGCTCACAATATTTTTCGTTTTGAATGTACTTACAGAAACATTAGCATTATGACATGAGACTTCTCACATTATTCTTAGTATAATTGAAAGTTTGGGTAAATACGTCATAGTCACGTGGGAAATAAAGATTTATGAAAGACCGGTAACAAGGGTTGGGGTCGATATAATGGGTTTTTAACAAGGATGAAAGCCCCAGAACTATAACTGCGTATGTTACATTAATAAGAGTTTATATTTCTTGACATCATCGAAATTATTGTATCACTGTAAATCCAAAAACAAAAAATTAATTATTTAAATTTAGATAAATCTTTTTATTATTTCTTTATAAACTCATATTATTTCTCAACGTCAATACTGGCTTCCAATACTGACCTAGTATAAAAACACTAGGGTCCGAAAAGCTTTATTTTCTTCCCTCTATAAACAAACAACTATTATTGAATTCATTTTGTGGCAAAACTTTGTGTGCATGTTCACTATCTTAGCTTGCTTTAACGGCAACATGCACATGATTCCCTTGCCTGAACATCTAGGGCACAGTGTTTTTCGAATGATATAAGCTTTATTTCTAGCATTTTATCACAAATACTAAAAAAAAACAACATTTTTTAATATTTAGGTATCAATCACCTATAAGCATATTGATATCAAATTCTTTTATATAGTTTTTATCATTTACTAGCAATATGTTTTCTACATTAAATTTTATATACATTTTGAAAATTAAGTGTTGCTAATTACATCTTTACAAATTACAGCAAACGTTTGAAAGCTGAGCAGGTTGTTGTAAAATTAATTAATTGACATAATATACGCCCAAATTGTAATAACAGCTTAGAATAAGAAGTACCTACATATAAATGTTCCAATCTTATTGATTCTCACGAATGAGAGTTAACGGGTTCAGTATAAGCTGAATTACTCAGTTCGTTTTATAAAGAACATTAAAAAATTACAGGGCCATATTTGTCACAACTAACAGTAAGATTAGATACAAGCTGAAATTGTTCAACACGGCAATAAGCTAGAGAAGTTTGTGTACAATTTTTATTAGGTTACCACAGCACACTCTTTGTCAATTTTCTGTTATAATTTATAAGTAAGCGTTATATTGCTAAAAGCTATTTTATAACATAGCAATTTTTTTCAATTATATATTTCGTAATATTTCTTTTGTTTGCTCGAAAGTTTGAAAAAACTCTTGTGCGGGTACTTCAACGAATATATTGCAAAGCAGCTGAAGTGATTTTGTTTGTCTTTTCCAAGAGATATTAAATTTGTATTTACATTTGGCTATTTACTTTTTGCAATCAGTTTCCAAGAAAATGATTTTCTGTAGGAAACTTTATTTGTTTTAAATATAGTAAGCAATTTCGGTAGAATTAATTGGGGCTGGTGTTTACTACGCTTTTTCAATTACAGTGTGTTCCGCGACCGAAATATGGAGAAAGGAATGGTGGTTATTGGTGTAGATGTCGGCAGGGGTTTTTTTATCCAGCGGCTAACTCCAGCTGGACAGGCTTTCCCGGAGATCTAGTGGAAACAGCAAGGTAAAAAGATACTTTATGTTTAAATACAAACAGAATGCTCTTTCTAAACATTTTCAAAAATATAAATTAATTACTGTTTTGTGCATGATGTTGTATTTGCTGATTTTATTATGTAGGTATAAAAGAAGAACCAAAAATAACACACATAAATACGTAAACAAACAACAGATTTGCAATTCGCCATTTTTTTTTAAATTGGGCAATTATGTAGTTGTAAACAACCAAGTGGTAGAAATAACAAAATCTATGAATTATAATTAGACTATATTTCTTGCAGAAATTAAGCCAATCAAAACGCTTCAAGCTGTAAAAATTACCTATTTATTCACAATTAGTTAATTTATTTACAATTTTTTGTAAAGTTATGTCAAAAATTTTGTCATAAATTTTTTTTAAACTTTTTATCTCAGGACATAATTACCTCTCTTCTGTGCTAAGTTGATGCTAATTTTACCTCGTAAACTTTTGCAGTCGGCAAAATTATTGACAATAGTTTGGCGTCCACTCGGGGTATTATTATTAACATTGTATAAATGTTTGACCCTTCCTGTCCCAGAGGCACATAATTTTGCTGGATTCAAAAATTATTACTGTCTTCGACAAGTAATGATAATGACAATATTATTTATCAAATAATACAAAAATTGTTGAAAAACAAGCTTTTAATTTTCAATTAGTTTAAAATCCAATTTAAGAATTAAATTACGAACAAAGACAACAAACTGTGTTTTAAACTAAATAGACTATTTTTTGGAAAATCAAGCTAAATTACTATCTTCCCACGCATCTGTGATCATATTATTTGAATTGTTAGATTTAACATATAAAATCATTCGAACAATATGACATGAACATAATAATGCTGCTTTCTATTTCCGGAAGGATTTTTTTAAATCCAAATCTAAAGTTTTGAAATTTTTACTGAATGATATGGGTACAACACCCATTTTTGAAATAGCTAAAAGTAAAATTTTTACCATTTTTAAATTCCAAAGATCCCTAATTTATGGCCACTGAAAGCAGCAAATATTTAGCCATTTTTGTTTTAAAGGTATCAATAATATTACAAGAATTTGGAACAGCAAAATCGATTAAATATGCAATTTTACTTTTCTTAAATACTAAAACAATATCCGGCCTATTGGCTTCAATTTTTAAAGTAGTTCGATCCTAATATGATTTGTAATTATTATATTTTAAAAAATGTTCTGGATTATATATAATACGGTTCTACATTTTTGACCAAACCAAACTTAAAAACCAAATTTGAATAAACTATTTTTGCAATCGCGTCATGTTTCTTTTATATTGTTCATTAATTAGCACTGAACAAGAAGATAAATTGTGTTTAATTGTTTCTGACGAATTAAAACACTTTCTACAAACGTCATTAACTAATTGATCGTTAATTGTAAACTTACAATAATTTTTAGTGTTAATTACCCTATCTTGAATAGCAAAAACAAAACCTTCAGTCTCTGGAAAAAGTTCTTTTTTGTTGACCCATAAAAATAACAGCTCTTCATTTATCCCATTCAACTCAATTTCTTTAAAAAATCTACTGTGTTTAACTGTCTTTTGTTTATTTTTTAATAACAATTTAATATCTTGTTTATCTAATTTATTTTTTTTAATTTTACTTTTAGAATTTAATAGTGTAAAAGACCTGTATCTGTGTTCAAAATAAATTTTAATAATTTATTATCCGTTTTATAATTATGAAAGTAATTTTGCATCTTAGAAATTTGGTTATTTAATAATACTGATATGTTTAAAATTCCTCTGCTTCTGTTTTCTCTAGTAATTAAGAATCGTTTAATAAAAGATTTTGGATGATGTTTATTAAATTTAGTAAATGATGTTTAAATTCTTATGTTAATATTATTAATATCTGTTGCGGTCTATTTGATTACACTAAAGGTATAAGTTAATACAGGAACAGCATAAGAATTACTGGCTTGTATCAAATTTTTTCTATTTAATTGCGTTTATAGTAAAACTCTGTTGAAAAGCATTTTCAATTTTTCTAAGAGAAATTTTTGGGTTTTGATTATAATCCAGATATTTGTACAGTTTTCCTTTACTTAAACTGTTAATAATTTCATTGTTCTTAGTTGTATAAGATAAAATTTGTTTTACCTTTATTTGTGCTTTGAAGTTTACATTTGCTAATACCAAAATTTATACCAACACTATTTGAAAGCAACTCAGTAATTTTTATTAAATTGAATAATTTATTTTTACTGCTTGCATATATTTTTATGTCATCCATATACATAAGACTGTAATAATTGAAAAACTGATATGTTTTGTTATCTGTTTGTAATCACAGCCTGAATTATCAAGGAGATGTGACAATGAATTAATTGCTAAGCAAAACCATAGAGAACTTAATAAAGCTCCTTGAAATATTCCTCGTTTGATTGGTAATAATGCAGTTTTTATTGATTCGTTTCCAATTGAAAGATAATGTAAATTTTGCCAAAATTGCATGATATATTTTAATAATTGAATCAAATTTAAATTGATCTTATACAACTGTAAAATTTTTATTAACCAACAATAAGGAACGGAATCATAAGCTTTTGTATAATCAATAAAAGCAGTATAGATGTTACGTTTATTTAATCGAGCTTGCTCCATTACTACTGAATCAATAATTAATTGTTCTTTACAACCAAAAGAACCACTCATGCAGCCTTTCTGCTCAATATTTATAATATTATTATTGATGCAATGGTTATAAATTAGACCTTTGATGCATTATGTAAACTGTTTAAATAATGTTGACAAACACGTTATAGGCCTATAATTTGACGGATTTTTGGTGTCATTTTCCTTGGGCTTTAAATAGGTTATACCATCAGCCAGAAATATTGAAAAATTTTAGGGATTACAAAATATTTGTGAAAAATAGTAAATTTTATAATCCAGAATTTGTGAATTTTGTTTTTTCCTGGCGACTTCCAATTAATTGTATTTGTCAAATTTTTGATACTTTATAATTTTTTATAGATCTAATATTATTTGAAGAAGAGTGAATATCTTTTGTTAAATTATCAAAATTATAATTAAAATTATTAGACCATAACCCACTTCAAAAATTTTGTAACTATACTATATTTGGTAGACCATTATTATTAATATTATTTTCATTATGACTATTTTCCAAACTTTGATAAAATGGTTTCTCATCATTGTTTTTAAATTGTTTATTTTAGTATTTGCTTGAAAATGTCTTTTTATAAACTGCAAGACGTTTTGAATACAAGCATAGTTTTTGTTGCAACGTATTTTTCACAGCCTGAAGGGGAAAAGTTGCTGTATTCCTAATATGTTGTACGTTGATAAATAAAATATTGATTTGAAATATTTATAATGCCTTTGTCTAAATAATTTGAACGTGTCTCGTAAATTTTGAGAAATTTGGCCTAAATCTTTTCTAATTGAATTAATTTTTGTATTTAATCTAATTTCCCACTTTGGAATTGTATTTTCAGATACAGATCTAGAATGAAACTTTTTGAAACCATTAGTTCTAATTGCAGCAATGTATCGACAATATAAAATTTCATGTAATTTCTCAAAAGAAAGATTTGAGTTTAAATATTTTTGAATAATGTCTGTATTTAAAATAGAAATTCATGCATTACGTTTTCTGGTGTATGTTTGCTTAGGTAGATATGGCCTATTATGATTAATTCAAAGTCATTTAAAGCTGCGATAATTTTATTTTCCAGTTGAATTTCGAGATTTAAAATTTAGATGTTATGAAAACGCGTCAATTTTTTTAAATTTTTCACCATTTGAGATTAGAGTGACAATTCTAACATCCTCCAAAATAGAAGAAGTCCCATCAACACTCTCCTACAAATCCTGCAAATTATTTATTGTAGGTAATTTCACTTCCGTCAATGTTTGAACTATTTGTTTCTAATCCGTCAGACTTGTCAAATTCTAATTTTAGTGAATTCATCACATTTTGTGAAATGTATCCATTTTTAACAATTAGTTTGCAATCACAAAAATTTTGAATAGAAATATTAATATTGGGATATTTTAGCATTAAACTTTAGAAAAGTTCTACTCTACAGCCCTGAATTTTGCGTTCGTTTTCTGTAATCCGCAAGTACTCATTAACAAACAAATTCATGTCATATGTCCATTTTAATCTTTTATTCATCATCGTGTTGTTGATATTATGCGGAGACGATTTCATAACTTAGTTTTAAATATAAATGTTTAATTTTCAGAAATTTTCTTGTTTTTTTTCAACATATGTCAACTTTTTCTTATTTATTAAACTTATCTAAAAAATAATGGATTAATTATGATAATAACTTTCTCTAGGTAGAAAAAATAGTTATAATCTTCAAAGTAGGTAAGTAGATAATCTTTTAAGCTCAAGTAAAAACTTAAGCTTAAAAAAAAATTCTCGGAAGATTAACCCTTTTGTAGAGAACCTTGTAATTCACGTCACACTCGAACTCGGCGGTTTCGTTTTTTTTTATTATGTTTAACCCTCCCTTTCTCGGAGGCAGATAATTTTGCTGGATTCAAAAATCATTACGGTCTTTGACAAGTAATGATAATGATCACAACATTACTTTTTCAATAATCTACAAATTTTTGAAAAACAAGTTTTTAATTTTCAATTAGTTTAAAAACCAATTTAAGAATTAGATTGAAAACAAAAACCACAAATTGTGTTTTAAGCCAAAGAGATTGTTTTTTGGAAAATCAAGCTTAATTACTATCCCTCCACGCATCTGCTACCATTTTATTAGAATTTTCGGATATAACATTTGAAATTCGAACAATATGACATGAACATAATAATGCTGCTTTCAGTTTTTCTGCAAGGATTTTTAAATCCAAATCTAAAACTTTGAGATTTTTACTTATTGATATTGGTACAACACCCATATTTAAAATAACTAAAGGTAACATTTTTACCATTTTTAAATGCCAAAGATCCCTAATGGCCACCGAAAGCAGCAAATATTTAGCTATTTTCGTATTGAAATTAATAATAATATAATAAAAAATTGAAACAAAAATTATGTCATGGGTCCATTTAAATCCCTTTCTTATCATCACGCAATTGATGATATGTTGAGACGATCCCATAATTTACTTTTCAACACAATTATTTGATTTTTCCCAATTTTCTTGATTTTTTTGACGTATGTCAAATATATCTTATTTTAATAAATCAATATATATAAAAGAAAGTCGTGTTTGTTACAACACTTATAACTCGAGAACGGCTGGACCGATTGCCATGGTTTTTGATTTGTTGGATTTGTTTCCGTCCCGAATAGCAGAATACATCTTAAAAACAATAAAAACTCGATATGTGTAATGAATACTTAATCATTTCAATAGATGCTGATTTGTTTATTACATGTCAAACATTTGTTGTCCAATCCTGTCAAATAGTGTAACAACTATTTTTTTTTGGAGCTTATGGCCTGGTTGCTGAGACCTTTAAGCCACAACTTTATTTTTTTCTGAAGACATCATGTGTGCGTTCAGAAATTTATTTTTTGTAAAATGTCTACAAAGTTCAGGTACTGTTATATTTGTTTGTTTTAGACATTAATTCCCGAAAATAATACCTAAGATTTATTCTACAGTAAAAACATAAAATCATTGGAAACGAACGGAATTTAGGGAATAAAAAATCAGTTGGTAAAGGTTATAAGATTAAGGAAAAAAAATCTACAGGTTAAAAAAAGTGTAAATGTCTTTTTATAGGTTGTCTATGATTTTTCTTGATAAGCTATTCATACGTAGTGGTTATATACTCTTTGAGCTATTGTCTATGTCTCGAAAGTTCAGGCACTGTTATTATATTTGGTGGTTTTATGCGAGTGCACATTTTAATAACAATGCCGCGTCCTAGAAGATCTAATCTTTCCCAGCGAAGCCGTAATGCAATTAGGCAACGGAATATCGCGACTCAATTATCTGCGAGAAATTGCACGCGTCGATACTTAAAAGAAAATTTAAAGATGAGGAAGTTCTTATTCCAAGGATTCCGATGATCCCAACGGATATGCCCTTTGAGTTTAAACGAATTCAATTCCCGATTCGTCTTGCCTTCGCCATGACGATCAACAAATCACAGGGCCAATCCTTAACTATTTGTGGCCTCAATCTAGAAAATGCATGTTTTTCTCATGGTCAATTGTACGTGGCATGCTCACGTGTCGGCAAACTATCCGCTTTATTTGTTCTTGCGCCTGACCAAAAAACAAAGAATGTCGTTTATCACAAAGTGCTTGAATGAAAATCCTATTAATGAATTAATTCGAGTTTTATTTTTTTTCCCCAATCTGCACAACATAGTTTTTAATCATTTTTTTCTGACATGAGTTTGAAGTACTTAATTATTATTTTTTATTTGTTTTTTTTTTATTTTCATTCTGTATGTATGTTTTCATTATCATTCATCATAATAAAATACTTTTTTGTTTCTATCTATATAAATATATTATTTTGTATCATTGTTTTACGTTCATCAAAGCCTAAATTAATTCAGCTAAAAAGTAACACGACATTCATTGACTGTTAGGCGGTACGAAGTTCGCCGGGGCAGCTAGTTATCTAATAAATAATAATACATTAATAATAAAAATAACACTTGCTACAGAAAGGTAACCAGCTCAAGTAAAAACTATTAAAAAATCTTAAGAAATTAACCCTTTTGTGAAGCACATGATGGCTTGTTTTTTTTATTATTATTATTATTAATTTATTATCTATATTTTACGCATTATGTGTAGATTATTAGTGTAATGTAGAGTTGTAGACATTACTATAATTATTTTTTAACTACAAATTTTTAAAAAATGTTTGATTATTTTCAATGACATGGACAACTACAATGTTAAATGCTCATGAAAGTCATATTAGTGATCGAAGCATTGCAAGTTGAAAGTTAAAATTTTGATCCTTGTTAAATAATTGTCTTTTTTCATCCTAAATTTTCGAAAATTATAGTAAATAATTTCATATTTCATGTCTTAATTTAGTTAGCAGTATGTTGTAATTTACACAATCAAACGCCTAAAAATATCTTTCAAAAATCTCAACATTATCTGCTAGGATTAGTCTTAACGTAAAAAAACTACCTCAAATAAGAGCGAAATAATAAGTAATTTATTACATTGTTTGTTTCTAAATATTATGACAAAATAGGTTACTGATTTCATTTTAGTCTTATAAAGGGGTTATATGCAAATAAAATAAAAT
This sequence comes from Lagria hirta, assembly GCA_947359425.1. Lineage (NCBI taxonomy): Eukaryota > Metazoa > Arthropoda > Insecta > Coleoptera > Tenebrionidae > Lagria > Lagria hirta. The sequence goes on from OX375794.1 coordinate 34,465,825, forward strand.
AATAGGCTTAAAATGGTTTAATGTTTAATACTACATAGTTTTAACGTACAATTTTAACAACTATGAAATTTATGTTCATAATACATTTCAGCTCAAACAACTTTTAAGCAGTTTATCGTAATGACTAAATTTTTTTGTAAACTGTGCTTAGTTCAGTTATTAATTTTGTAAAATAAAACGGTTTGAAGAGCTTTTTAGTGTGTGTCTCTGAATGTAATGCACATAAAGTGATTTTTCCAAAAAAAATTTTTTGAAGAAATTATAGAGAAAATATCAAAAATAATTAATATAATGTCTAACAGTTTTGTCTGTCACTGTGGGACTTTTCCTGGAACAGCCTAACGTGCAAATTTTTTTCCATAATCAATTAATTTTATGTAAAAATAGTGGCGTTAAAATAATTAACTTTTCTGATTTTTTACAGTTATAAAATGAGAAAAACTTGTCAAGACCAAAAATAATCTTTTCCAAAAAAAAAATGTTTGTGTGCACTCCATCCAGGAACTCACTGTATGTTGTAATAGCTATTTACAATCGACTGTTGGAAGTTACATTTTGCAGCGCAAAAACTAATAAAAGAACTGACCGATGCTAAAGGCTTCATAGACAAGGTCTTTTTAAATGTTTGGGCTGACGGTTTTTACTTCGAATTTGGTTTAAAAATTTTAAATCATCTTACCTTTTATGAAAACTACAAAATGTCAAATTTTATAAAACAAATGCAAATTGTTCCTATAATTTTTCAAGTAAAATAGGCTCTAATAAGCGGACGCTCCAATAAACGGTCACGGACACTGCATTTACCTACAAATGTTATAAAAAATCTTTCGTAAGCGGGCGCGTCTTGTAGCTCTCATAAGCGGATGGCATAGTCATTTAAATGCGTGGGCAGCATTTTCGGTGATTTCCCGTTTCACGGGACAATGCATTTTATTTGATTTACATTACTGTTCTGTAGGCATTTACTTATATGCAATTAATAATTAAACGTGTATAAAGAGACAGCGGCAATGGCATCTAAAAAAAACATGCTTATTTTGAAAAAAAATGGAAGTGGTGAATGTGTTAGATAAGGAAAAATTATCAGTGCGTGCGGTGGCATAAAGGTTACATACACAGTTATTACATTCAGATATTGCCTATTACAAATATATCTATTGTCTATTCTTCTCTCTCTGCAGCGGACATCTCCCATAAGCGGACAAAAAGCCCGGAACGTTGACTGTCCATCTATGAGAGCTTTAACTGTATTGGCATTCTCTAAGCAAATAAAACTAAAAAATTGTACATTGATTATTGTTTTTCTGAAAATTGACGGTACGAATGCAAAATTATTGTTGCTTCTGCATTTTTAAAAGCAATAAGATTAAAACCTGATTATATTATCAATACAGGCTACGTTTTTTCGCATAGTATGTGGAAAAACGACGTTTCCGCATTGATAACTGCTTGCATTTGCGCCTACTGCGTGACAGGAGAACAAAAAGGTCTATTGCATAACAAGAAAAGAAGAAGTATTTACTTCAGCATGTCGGATGTTTTAAAAAGTTATTATAGTATTATTAATTGTTATGCGTTTGACACTTTTAGCAGCAAGATTTAACATAGTCTTCTGTTTTAGGAAATCACTATCAAATTGTTAAACAGGTCAGACGGATGATGATGTTACTAGATATTATACCTGAGTAGATTTTCTTTCTGCCGTTCACAGAAATGTCGGACGTATCGCATCAATAATTTCAAATGGCTTAAGGGTGCCGCATCCGGCCGTATTCCCTGATTACGTTTCTGATGTTTCCGCCTATCTAGTCTAATGTTACAAGCGATAATTCTAGAAATGATTTGTCTACTCTGTCAAAAACCACAAACATGTTAATATCAGCATGCCGAGAGCAACCATTCATGAAACTTGTCCATAATAAATTGGTTTAAGGTTTGTTAATTTTCTCAATGATCAAAATGGCTAAACTAAAATATATTATACTTAGTCCATCAATCTTTCAGATAAATTGTGTCTTTAAAGGTTCCTTCCATGAATGTTAATTTAGCTATTGTTTTAGGAAAGTCAAGCTTAGCGCATAAAATAAAATTGTTTGGGATTTGGTACAAAAACATGCCAAATTTTGATTTATTCCAAGCTCAAAATAGACGTTAATCGGTTATTTCAAGGGAAAAGTCGCGACGGTTTGTGTTTACTCTGCGCTTTTAATGTTTCTTTTTATTTGACGCTGAAATGAATTGATGATTTAAGATTCGTTTATTTATGCTTTTATTTTTAACACAAAATTTGCAAAATTAAAAGTAATGATTTTATTACTACTTTGCGGTGGACATTCGACTATAATTCATACATTTTTCAAGTTTGAATTTTATAAAGTTCTGATGTTGCAGAGTACAAACATTTTTAATTAATATGTTTTAATAACGACTTCTCTTATCTTCTTTGTAGTCTCTAACGTTTCTATTATCTCCCATAACTTTTGTTTTTCTTTCCTTTTGCCTGAAAAGACAGAGTATGTAGTAGTATTTATTTATTTATAATTCACTTTTTTACAGATATTTGATTTTTAACAAATAATTATTTTGTTTAAAATGTTAAATAAAACTCAGTTTTTCTTTTTTTCTACATTAATTACCTTAGAAAATTTTAAACTACATTCTAAATTGAGAAAAAAAACTTGGTTTCTGACAGTGTATTCCAATATATTTACTCTTGTTTTGTTTATCTTTACTTTGTTTTTTATTTTTATTTTTTCAATAGCATTTTTTTTAGTTAAACAGCTTTGCACGTTTCAAAATAAATATTTAAAAAAAATCTAAAAAAATTAAATTTATCTACAAGGTGCGTGAAAAGTCCGACGACGAATCAATATTTCCCGGGAAAGAGTTTTCAAAAAAAAGTATGGTACAAAAATTGCTAGGTTATTTGCATTCTTTGGTAACTAAACCATTCTTTACTCCATGACCCTTTTGCAGGGGGTGGGAGTGACTTTGAAATTTTAATCTTTTGTTAACATTTTTATGCGTGGATGACGATCTAAACTTTTTCAGAGAATAAGTTTGAGACGAATGATGCTTTTGAAGTATTTTTTTAAGATTTTTTTTGTATGCTGTAAAAGCGATAAGAAGTGTTTAGCGACTCCAATTCTTCCTACAAATCTATTTTTTTCATTGCCTTGCTAGATGCTCAAACTGCCCTCCTTCTCTTTCTTGACAATAAGCTAATTGATAAAAATTTAGAATTTAATTCTTGAGAGATTGGATGAAATCTTTTTTAGGACAAAACGTTTATATTTTTTTGCTAAAAATCTGAATCCATCAAGAAAAATAGAGTTTGCTATTTACAATTTTAGAGTCACCTCTCCCCTCCTCCCCCGCAAAGGAATGAGGGAGTGAGATGGTAAAAAATGGTTTAGTTACCAAAAAATTTGTAACATGTAAAGTAACCAAGCAACTTTTGTAGTAAACTTCTTTTTTGAAAACTTTTTCTCTAGGAAATATTTACCTGTTGCCTAACATTTGACGTACGCGGTTATTATTTCCTGATGTTTTTATTAGTTTGTTATTTTTTTGAATTATCTTTTAGGTTTTTTTCTTAAACTTTTTTTTTAAGTTGCTCTTAGATTAGCAACTCTAGCTTCTTAAACAACTTTTGAATCATATTTTTTTTATTGTGGCAGCTTTACATAGTAGTAATAATAATATTTATAGTTTTCTATCTTCAGTATTTTTATAGTTTTTCTATCTGATATAAATTGAGCAAATTGCGCACTTTATTCTGTATCGTAATAGTATATTGTTATACAAATTGTACAAGACAATTGTTTGTGGCCCGCATGGGTTTAAAGTTAAAGCACGAATGCTTCAAATGAATAAAGTGCTAGAAACATGTTTTGTTAAACGAGTGCAACATGTTATTTTTTGTATTTTGCTTTCATTATTATGTATATATCTATAATAAGATTATAAAAATGTAAAGAATCTATCTAGTAATTTTTTTCTCAGGCTAGTATAGTTGGTATGGTAACATAGAAATAGAAGATTGGTATAACATAACAACTATAATATTATAATATTCATAACAATGACAGTAATGTCAATGTTATTGACGTCCCATCTACTAACCATACCACAACCCATGGCAAAAGTCAATAAAAACGAGTACACAAAATTCAATTTTATCCAACTACTTTTTAGAAACGGTGTCAGAAAATCGATTTTGTAAACGTTAATTTTTCCACTTAATATGCGAATCAGTCAATTGACGTGTGTGTTTTTTAGCTGTGCATTAGATCTAAAATATTTTTGTTGAGTAAGAAATGTTAACTATGGCATTTTCATTAAAATTAAAGAATATTGTTTGAAAGAAGGAAGAGACAAATGCAATTGCTCGATGGTTCTTTAACAATAATTCTAAAAAAGAAGGCTGTATTTTAACATAATTAAATTAGTTTTTTGTCAACTATCCAGAAAGGTTAATAACCTACACATATTATCTATGCAACTAAATTTACGTCATTTATCATCATGTTCAGTGTGAAGAAAGCATTTATAGACTTTATAGATCAAAAAAATGCTCTCCAATATTATAGAACATATCAATATCTACAAAAAACTTTCCGAGACCATTTACAACTATTGTAGTTATGTTACTATAGCTACTTTTTTACATTTTAAAAGTTGATAGAAATTCTGATCAAAATCAGACCATGTTATTCATACTTTTTTAGAAATACATATTTATACAATTAAATATTTGTATTTAACACTGTTTTAATACCTGTTGACTATTTTTTGAATTATTGAAATCGGACATTCCATCCAAAAGATATTATACGAAATTAAAAAAAAAACCGCTAACGCGCCGATGCGGCTCCCTTGCGAAGCTGGTGCAAGCCGTTAGTATCTTACATATTTTATTATTTATATTTTTGCAAGAAACAATAAGTTTCTACCAGTCTCACAATTTTAAATCTCTGTTTTTTTCTCAAACGTCAACTTATTTTTTTAAAATTGTACAATTTGATACTTGGCACTCTCACACTTTGAAAATCATATTTTAAGTAATCCTACAATTTTAACAAAAGGCTAGTCTATAAATATCTAAATTTAGCTTTGTGCACTTTTTCTCTACATAAACGTTAACTATATCAAATTTCAAACTCGTCTGTCAACCTCATTTGGCTTAAAAAGGCTTCAAGATTTTCTCTTGACGTACAAATATTATAAATATTTTGCTTTTGAGAACAATAATAAGACTTTCTCTGACATTTCGACACAGTAACTACATTATTTTGATGATTTTGTAATAAAAAAACACTTAATAGCTTCTTTTACCGTTTTTAAAATTAAACTTTTTACTATTAAGTCATATTTTCGTTTTAGTGCACGTAAAAAAACAATTAACTTGTAGTTGCTTTATTAAATTTAATATACAAATATAAAGATAAAGTAAATATTTGTAATACTAAGTAGAACAATGGAATAATATAAATAAAATAAATTAAAACCAGCACATAAACATAATATTAAAGAAACAATAAGAATGGCAGTATTTAAATAACATTTACTAAATATTTTCACTTGTAATCCCAAAAGTGCATGCTGACTGCATAATACGAAGCCTTATTAGCAATTACGAGTGACTTTTGTTGTAATTTTTTAAAACGAAGCAAAAGAAGATTTGTTAAAAATTGACACAGGTATGTCTGTAGTATTACGACAAATTATTTCAAAAAGAAGAAAGTATATTGGTTACTTAGGTAAGGTTACTTTCTGAATTAAGCTTCCAGAACGTTTCTCAAACGATTCACGTTTACATATTTTGTCAGCAAAATAAAAAGTGCATTAAGACGCTACTATCCAACGTTGCTTGCAAAGTCAAAAATAAAAAAAAATTCAAAAAAAATTTTTTTTTAATTATCACTGCAATCTAAAATATTTAACCCTACAATTGGTCGAAGACGACAATGAATAGTGTAGAGTGCCAAATGCCTCAAATTATGACTTTTGTGAGACTTGAAGGTCAAAATGTATGGTATAGATAGAATTGTAGCCTCAATCCTGAGGATTCTAAATCTGCAATTTGTCAAAAAATCGTATGGTGCCAAAAGGCATTAATAAAAAAAACGACTGGTGTCGAGGGACACCACTTGTTTTATTAAAATGCTTTAACACTTGATTAAAAATATTAAGTTCTATTCGAGATATAAAGAAAATAATTATTTGGGTATACCTTTTTTATTATGATTTTTTTTATCGATAAAAATAAAAAAACTCCGAAACCCTATAAGTCCAATTAACAAGTTGAAAAATAAACTTATTTATTTTATAAGTCAAGATAGATTTTTTTGAGTAAACAATGCACCACAAGAAAGGAACTGATTTATTCGATTTGATCTTTCGCATTGATAAAAGATTAAGTATGAATAAAAAACACATTAAAACCTAAAACAAGTAAAATTTTATCAAAAACTAGTCATTTCTATCAGAATTTTCTAAAATAACTTGGTCCATTAGGCAGGTTCTGGGATTTGTATAGAATTGTTGAAAAAATTTTGTCCCACACATGAACCAAATATTATTTCTCTTGCAGCTGCAAGTTTTACAGAAATTAATTTTTGTAGTGGGTAATTGACTAACTACTAATTATTATATATTTTTCTAATCTCTCATCTTGAGATGACTTTTTCATATAAAACAGAATAGTTTTTGCATTTGGTTTTTTTAGGAATAAGAATATGAGAGTTTCATATGTTATTTCCTGCAATTGTTTTCATATTTTTAAAATGATTGCTGATTAATTTCACAAAATTTTTATTTGGCTGTCTATCGCCAATTTCAAATATCTTTTATGAATACTTGTAATTGCTAATTCTTTCCTTTTCCAAACCGTTTTTAAAGTTTTAAAATTTAAAACTTTGTTGCAACGCTGTTCTTGAATGGTCAGCATCTGCTCTCAGCGTTAGTTTGGAGTGATTTTTCCACATTCAATTGAAACAATTGACACGATATTTTACATCAGTAGCTATTAAGTCATTTACACCAAATCGTTTAAGAACTTTTGAGCTTTTGCTTGATATAGCTTTTATCTTATTTTCAGTATTCGTTGAGAGAACCTGTGACAGATTTGCATTTTTCTATTGTTTCTGACAAAAAACCTATTTCAAAAATTAATTAATTTTTTTAAATTTTTTAAGGTTTTTGCGAAAGATGTTCTTTCTACTGTGATAGTACAGCTAGAATCGCAAGGGATATGCTACAAGGACTTGAAATCTCTGACGCTGCCGCTTTAACCAAAATATCGTGCAGTTAAAAACCAATTTTTTAACTTGGTTTACTCAAAAGTATCCACTGCGATTAATATAAATAAGATATGTGAAATATTTTGTTAAATATCTCACTTAATATGAGCCAAAAAATTATAAATCAAAAACGGTCGTAATTGCGATAAATGTAGCTATAATTTCTTAAGAACTCAATTTGTAGCGAAATACTTGCGTTTACGAGATACAACGTTGTAAAGCAAAAATAAGACTTATTTAATTGCAATCTTAACAGTTGTCGAACCAAGAAAATCGCTTGGAAAGGAAACGTTGACAATGTTGTCTTCCGGGATTTACTACTTGTATTTGTATGTGCCACTCTTTTGTCAGCTTTCGATATTAATAAGAAATAGTACAAAAGTATATATCCACATTAGTCTAAAGATTATGTTTTCTATCTTTTACTTTTATAAAAAAAAGATGTTTTTTTTATTAATACTTTTATGCACTATACGATTTTTTGACAAATTGCAGATTTAGGGTCCTCAAGGTTGAGGCTACAATTTTATCTAATTCATACTTTTTGACCTTGAGGTCCGCCAAAATGTGTTTTTGCACGTTTTTTAAACGTCTAGCACTCTACTACTATACTATTTTCACGTCAAAGATGAAGTGGAAGTAAACACTATCACGCACGGTTTACGTGATCTCCCAACAAAATAGGCGTGTCTGTTCTTACAGGGTTGTCTTCAAGAAGTGCATGCTCTTCATGTGATAACGTTTCTCACAACAAAACCGAACTATAACTGAAACGTACTTAATCAAGCCCTGTCTCGTCATTCAAGCTACGCCTTTATCAGGTCCTTCCATCCAATACTATCTATACCACCCCACCATGGAATACCAACTACGAGGTGATTACGCAGTGTTGTTTGTTTATTTCAGCTTTGTCTTTAACGTGAATATACTATAAAGTGGAATAATCACTATAGTATTTTATAGAACAAAAATTCAACAATTTTTTTATAGAATAAATTTTCAAATGCTACTGACTAATAGCTGCAGTTTTACGTCATTTTTAACTAAAAATGCTTACAATAAACACCTGCGGTTGAAATCTTTGTTGCAAAGTACTAAGGAGTTAGAATACTTTAGATCCAGCAAAAGATTCTGGCTTTGTTTTCTTATATTTTTAAGTGAAGAAGAAAGGCTTGCACGGCCTGAAGTCATTAAAATATTGACATCTTTTGGAAAAGACCGTGTCGAAAATACGACTTTCGACACGGTCTTACTCACGGCATAGAATGGAACTAATAAAAATAAAACTATTTATTAATGAATTTATTTTGATATTCAATTTTGAAAACGCGTAAAAACATTGTAAAAAATACATTTTTGGCATCTGTTATTGTACTTTTTACTCGTTCTTTAATTTAACAGAATTTCAAAAACATTTACGTATTTTAATTAAACCGTTATTTTTTAAATTAAACAAAATTCAATGGATTTACTCACAAATTGAATTAAACGACGGCTTAACCAAAGTATGTATTTTTTTAACTTTTGCTTGATAATAATTTTGGATCTCGAGTTACTTTTTAGTAACCAAGTGACATACCATGAGTCAAAAGGGTAGTTACCAACAAACCAGTTTTTTTTATCGTCAAGACCTACGGGTTTTTCCCGTAGTATGTAATCTTAAAATTGTATTAAGTTTAACAATTTTTATTCTATCGCATCTCTTGAAACGTCGAGTCTGAGACCTGAGAACTAACAGTATATGAATATAGCCTTCTAAATTCCTTTTCTACATAAACTTCAACTGTGCTAAACTTTACAGTCGTTCGTTCGCGTAGTTTGCTCAAAAAAGAGATCAAAGTTTTAATTAAACTTTTTAGTAGTTTTAACATCCTTCATATGTTAAGTTTTTCCTTTAAACTGCAGCTGCTTCCGTGTTTAAATAATTTCTTATCTTAATTTGTCTAAAACAATAATTATTTTAAACATAATTGGGTAGTTTTTCAAAAACTTGGAAAAGTGTATTATGTAATCCGTGTTTGCTAAACACAAGATATGCATTTTGTGTTTGCATGTTCAGAAAATCACCTTATTGTAGAAAAATATTTTAGTATATATTTCGCGGGAGACGCAAAAACTTGTTTGTTTTAAAACGTTTAAAACACTTCAACCAAATAGTTTAGAACTAATTTGTACTGTCTTTTCAGATGTCATCCATGTCCTACAGAATGCGACATTTGCGAGTCAAATGGGGTTTGCAGAGCTCGCCGAGACATTTATTTGAAAACTTCCATTCTCAGCATACAACTTGGTTGTATGCTAACAACTATAATCATAGCTTTTGTGGTTTTCAAACAACGCAAAGCAAAAGTTAGTAATATTAAAGCAAGATGTGAATACAAGAATTTTACTTGTTCTTTTCAGTCAATTGCATCGGGAATGTGGACGATCCTAGAAACTATTTTATTGGGAATTTTCATCTTGTATTGCACGGTAGGTAATCATTTTAATTGATAGCAAATAGTTGTATTCTCTAGCAACACGAGTTATTAATTAATGCGAGAAAATAAGGTAATAGTAGTAACTCACGTTCTTTAGAAAGCAATTAAGTTCAAATCTAGAAATTCAAAGATTGGAAAACTATTGACCAGAAAAAGGACTATGCATGCAATGTAATTGCTTAAAATAAGACAATGGTCACATTTTTTGATGCTCTATTGGGTCAAATTGTATACTCTTGAATTTAATATTTCGATTTTCTCTGCTTTTTTATTAATAATAGGTCTAAGTACTAATATTTTAAAAATTTGTTGCAAATAATATATTTTTTATTTTTCGATCCTATTCATATTATTTCGATTGTTTCTATACTTATAAGACCAAGTTTTTTGCTTTCTGCTAGAATATCTTCATTTGTTTTGTATAACATTTCTTCTTTTTGTTATTAATAATACACCGTCATTGTTACATTTTAAAACTGTTAAATGTTAAGCAATGCTGTATAAAACATTGTTCGATTCTTTTGTCTTTTTGTTTGATTAAACAAAATTATTCATTATTATTTGAAACCGAAGTAAAGCAGAATGTGCTGTTAAAAATTATGCTTTTTTTGAAAATATTTTAGCGGGCTCTTGGCGCATTTTTTTAAAGTTTATATTTATTTAATGGCGCTTACGTTTTTAAGAATTTTTTAATTTTTTTGCCAATTATCATTTATTATTATAATTTTGCAAAAACCGGTTAGTAGTTCTTCAATTTTTCAATTGTATGTGGAAAAGTTGGATTTTTCCAAACTAGAATAGACAAATAAAATAAAAAACAATCAGCTGTCCAACTGTTTTCGAGGCTATGCTTAATTTATTTTCAACATAATTTTTAATAAACGGAGTCCAGCTACGCTACTACTTTTCCAATTTCTATGGGGCTGTAATAGAGTGATGTTAGTCTCTGCGTCTGCAAATAGTGTTGCTCAAGTCCTCCGGAAGCAATGACCAGTGTACATCAAAGAATTTCGTAACTTTAAAAACTCTGCAATTTTCTTTGGTACTGCAGCAATGGTGTTAATCTCGTACATCTGCCATTACGGTAGTCAATAAAAACTCTTATATTTTTAACGAGTGGAGATCGCAGAAAATAGTACTTTCTAAACACGCTTAATAGATCTATATGGTCAAAATTTCCAGGTGATACTGCAAATTCCCTTCTAACATTCGTCTTTGTGTTCGGAATTGTGATCAGAAAAAGCGACCTCATATCTTCCACGTTATTTACATCCAGAAATGTTATATCTTCTTGACGCAAAGCCCTTCTTATGTCTACAATCAACTCAAAGAAATTAATTTACAATTCCAAATTTTGACATAAGGTTTACTTCATCAACAAATATTTATCATCATCCGCCTCCTTCAATTCGTAAATACGTTGGATTTTTTTGTAGCCTGGCCAGCTGACTTCGTTTTAATGAAGGCTATCAATCGATGAAACTTCTTAATTTCTATATTCTTGCTCACATTAATTGTAGCTTTTAACATCGAATATAAACTCCACAATGTAGACCCCTTCAGAATTCTTGTTTTTTGTTTTCAATATGCTAGTAATACCTCTTTATTAACTTCTTGAACATGCTTTTGCAAACAACAGTTTTATTTTTTATTTTATTTTGTTTTTGGTTTTTTATGCTTTTTATTCACGTTATTCCTGCTCTATTCTTATTTAATAGTTTGGGTTTTTACAGCTCACATTGCTTCACTTTTTTACATTTGATACATCGTATTCCCTTCAGTATCACACATTTTGCATCTTTTTATTTCATAGTTCAGCAAAACATCTTTTTTTTATGTTTATGGTTAAGCGGTTTTAATTTTTTTTTTGTTATTACTTTCTTTTCTTTCACACTCTAGCATTTTTTCTCTCATTAATCTAAATTTTTTCTTACAATTCGGTTATCTCCGCTCTGTTTTCTTGGTTACCTATTATATTTGTGCCTGTCAAATCAATTTTTTTGTTGATCTTTTTTCTAGATTTTTTTCAATAATAATTTTTTTTGTGTATATATTTCTGTTATTCACTTTTTTTTCTCTTTTATTTAATATTATATTTTACCGCTATTCTTTTATCTTTTATTTTTGTTCTTCTTTGTGTTTTGTTGTATCTCAATGTCTTTTTCTTTACCTCCATTAACTATCTTATTTTGCTTATTTCAGCTGTCTATTTCAGCTTTATTTTTTTATTTTTATTTTATTTATATTACTACACCGAACATTATTAAAAAAAAATTAAACTATTAGATATCATCATTATTCTCAAATTTTAATTCTTTAAGCTTCCATATTTGCGGATACATTTTTTTGCAAGTTTTTCATCTACATCTACTTACTTTTTTTTCAAACATGTTTTCAAATTATTCTTATTATTTCACTACTGCTATCTCTTTCGTTTTCTATTTTCATTTTACCTTTTTTTTTTACTAAACATTTTTTAACACACGTTAAATTTTTTTTATTCATTATTCTTTCTGCAGTTTTTGTTATATTTTTCATTCCTCTATCTTTTCTTGTCAGCGCTATTACATCGTCTACATACTATTATTCAAGCAGTTTACTAAAGATTAAACAAACTTGTTTTCATCCTATTACAACCACTTTTTCATTAACTCGTTACGTTAATTATATTCGTTATAAGTTCTTGTTTTCTGTTGTGTTTATCAATAATAGCGTGTCCACGTAGCAGCTTTACTATTCTTCATGGTCATGTTGAAGCTTAAATTAAAAACAAACCGTGCATTCATAAATTTTCAGAGATCAACTCTCGATATAAAGTTTTAAACAAATGTTCAATTTATTTAGTTTATACGCAGTTACACGCGTGTTGTGTACTATTGGATGGGCTTTGAAGTTTGACGGCGCGATCATACTATCAACGACAATAAAAATGTATCAAGCTAAATTGCGCAGCAGAAGTTTATCTAAATAATTTATGAACGCACCGCACCGTATAACTAGTAAACAACAAAACAAGTAACAAGCGTTTTCAAAACAATGCTTTATCAGCTCATACTATTTTTTTAATCATTTTTTTTGAATTGTTCGATAAATGAAGATAGGAGTTAGTTATCTACATATACTTAGCAAATTTGTGCTGCAGCAGTATGTGTAGTAAAAAACAGGGTATTTAGAGAGGAATAATGTTTACCGGCAAACTGGTTACCGGTGTTTTAGTGTGCAATATGACAGTTAGATGCTTAGAAAGAACGCGTTCTTTAATTTTAAATGGTTATGATTAGGGCCCATTATTAACTTTTCGAGCTCAGTTTAATTACTTTCCAAATTTATCTTCTTTTCCCATATTATTTAATATATACACCATATTTATGTATCGTATTTTGTCATTGTGATGGATAAATCATTGTTTTAACTTTTATTAATTCCGATTGTTTTAACTATATTTTAATTATAAAATAACATTAATCAGTACATTTCCAGGTGGTCGTAAAATTTTTTGAGCCTTCCGTTGTGCAATGCATTTTGGAACCATGGGCTAGAGAAGTCGGATTTATAATTTGCTACGGCGCAATAATTCTCAAATTATACAGACATCTCATCGAATTTCGCACAAGGAAAGCACACAGATGGGTCGTAAAAGACACAGATCTTCTTAAATACCTATTAATAATGACAATGTCAGTACTTGCTTACATGGCAGCGTATACCTCAATTACGTTAAACTTTATGCAAGAAAATTATAGTTTATTATATCAAGGTGTTACGCAAGAAGGAGTCCATTATGAAGCTTGTAAATCGTTTTGGTGGGATTATGTCACAGAAAGTGGTGAGCTTGTAATCCTAATATTTGGGATTCATCTGAGTTATGCTAGCAGAAATGCCAGGACACAGTTCCATGTGAGTATTACTAATCTATTTCATTTTTACTTAATGCTTACATCATTAATCTCAAATGAATAAATGATTAGAAACTTATAAAGCTTTCTAATTCTAATGGAAATTGTTATCATTATTGTCATAAATTATCAACGTATAATGCTGTAGGTATGCTGTTTTTACTTACAATATTTGAAAAATGCATCTGTCATTAGGTAAAAAAAATAGAACCGTTTTAAGAAATGTTCAAAAAGTTGTTCTTTGTTGATCGGGATCTACAAAAAAGTTATAATCATAATCGTCTTTTGGTCAAAGACTGGGTACCTCTCTTTTATCACGTCTTTATATGTGTACATACTAGATTTCTCAGCGGTTCATATTCGATTATATGTTTAAATTTAAAAAATATTAACGTTTTTTTTAAAAAGTTTATAAAAACCACCATTATTTTACATTTTTATTGTTATCTATTTGCCAGGATTTTTTTTAAATTTAGGGTCTTTTAAAACTTCTCTTTATTCTTCTCAATCTTATTTTTCAATTTTTTTTAACTTTTTCAGTCTTTTTCTTAGCTGTTCGGCTCCCGTGTATTATTTTTTTTTATAAAGTTTTTACTGTGTTGTAGATTTTAAATATTTTTTTTGTGTACTTGATGGAAAATGATAATATTGTTTAATTCAAAATAATTAAGAAAAGTCTGACTTTTCTTGTTAGTAACAATTTTTTTATTCATTTAATTTATTTACATAACCCTCATTTTGACGTTTTATATAAGCCAACAATTTTTTATAGGCACGAATGTCTACGTTTTTATTTACTCGTAGAGTGCTTTTCAGCATCGACTACATTGACTAGAGCGTTGAAGATTTAAGAGTTTTTACCTGCAAGAATATAGAAAATTAGTGTTTGTAATAAAGTACGCAATCAAAATATTTTTATTTGCTACTTCTACATTCTTTTCATTTCTCCATTGACAAAACTGTTGGTGAATTTTCTCGTACTTTGCTCTAGACTTTGTAGGTAGTAACCCTGACTCCGCTTCTGATACCAGTTGCAGAATTTCTTTATTATTTTTGCTTGATTGATTAATTTTTCCGGAAATCGTCTTGGAAACAACTTTTTCCTGCTTATTTACGTGCAGGAAAAGTGAGCTCTCCGGCCTAGTACTGTAAAAACTTTACAAGACGCAAAATAAAAAAGATACTCTAGTAACTATAGTTGCCAACAAAATTGACAAACTTGTTTTTCATGAAATTTGTAAAAAAAATTTCACGAAAAATTTGTAAATTTTGTTTTTTTTACGATCTCCGGAAATATTTAATACAAAACACGTCAGTAAAATCTCTTACTTGACTCGGAGCTTTAAAATCAATTTAGCTCCTCTTTAGTAATGTGAAATTTTCCAGACTTTTATGTAAATAATTATTAGATGGAATCTTTTTGAAAATTATTAGTTTACTTGTTGTTATGATGTTTTGTTACCAAGTAAACAAATGCTTGACGGCGATAACTTTGATAGCGTGAAATTAAAAACAAAAAAAGTACTTTTTCAACGCGTAAGCATAGTGCGTTTTTTAGTTCGGTGAAAACTTGACTGTTTTTACTCGCTAGAAAATCATCACTTTTCTTTACTTGTCCAACTATCTATTTTTTTAAGTTTTCTCTTTTTTTTCACATTGACCTTTTTTCTTTTCTTTTGCAAAGCCATTTTTGGGTCTTATTTTTTTGAGATCGGCTTATATAATAAAAAAATATTGCTTTTTTATGACAAACAAAAATTCTACTAACATTTTTTCTTTTGATTTTGCGAACTTTTGTATAAACGCGCGTTAACTTTTTTACACATTCTTGTGAAAAATTTTGATACTAACTTGACAAAAAAGTTTTTTATAATTTTTTTATTAGCCAACTTTCTTAGAAATTAAATTATTGTAGATTTAAAATAATTTTAACGTATCAATTAATTTATAACGTTTAATAATTTTCAAAACAGTTGATGTAAAACATCAATTTTTTTTCAGAAATATCTATTTACGTTTCTGTAAATATCTATAAATAATAAATAATTATAAATTTATGAGCTTTCCATATTATTGTGCAGCAAATCCTCAAAATGAATAAAAATCATGTTATTCTAATGGGAAATCAAAATTGCAAATAAACACTTTTTATTATCAATATTAAGAGTTCAAAATTGTGTTCTTTTTATTATGAACATATTATTGAAACGATTTTTATAAAGAATTGTCAGATTTTGTGATGCAGTCAATAGCAAATTCATATTTAACCTTGAGTAACTTACAAATTATAAATGACCTTCTTTATGGATCATCATTTTTTTTAGAAAAATGTGTAGAAGCATTTATGTTTGTTGCTTTATCATAAATTTACAACATTTTAAAGCTAAAAAAATATCTCTATATTATTCAAACGAGAAATATAAAATTGTCATGTTAATAATAAAAATTTCAAACTTTCACCAAAAATGTTTTCACTAATCATAAGGATCAACATTTTCAAGGCAGCTGCTTGAAGAAAAAATAGTCGATTTTTTTGATACACTTTACAATATAATTATAGATAGTTGTTATCACATGATTAAGTGACACCTTAAGATAGGTACTAATTTTCTTTGACATTCAGTCGATATATTATTTTTTCATTTCTAAATACATAATTTGCTTTGACTTTGATTAGCCATACATAATACATAATTTTTGATCAATAAATTTAATGTTTTGAAAGTCTTTTCAAAGCTTGAGAAACAAATCGTTTTAAACCTATTCTATTGTAGAAGACTAAAGCTTGTCAATAGCTTAAAATAAAAATGAAAAAAAATATTCGCAAGCAATAGAAACTGATAATTACCAAATTGTTTTGTTTTTGTCTCCTTATTTATAATTTTTAATCTAAATAATCGTTATATTGTAGAATCTTGAACCCTTTTGATTTACGTTTGATTACATAGATGGACGGTTTTACCATCATTTATTGAGTGTATTTACTGGAACGTCAATTTATCATACAACAATACCGTGTCGGACAAAGTTTCGTACTATATTCATCAGCTTGTACTTCCTTCATCATCTATCTCCATCACTTCTTTACTTCCGTTTATTCAATAACTGTTTACTTCAGCGATAACCATATATCTGCAGAGGCTCTCTAAGGCACAAATGACTAGGTAATTGAATTAGCCTATGAATTGGTTAGTGCAGCAAGCACTCAAATGAAATGATCAATAATTTGATTATCTCTAATTTAAAGCACCTGTGCTATATAATACTTTCGTCTACTTTCTAGATGCTTTATTAAATTCGGACGTGTAAAAATTTGCTTGGTTAAGCTTTAGACTTTTATAGAAATCGTTTCATGGCGAACATCACCAGCAACCACATGCCGGATGTAAAAAATGCAATTTTTTTATAGAAAAATTAATTTTTTTTAAATAGTGATGAGGGACATGCTGCCATTCAGTTAAACCGTTTAGCAAGATATCACATGATAAAAGTCCGTTTTAATAATGTACCTACTCCTTTTTTAAACAAATCAATTTTTTTAACAAAGGTAGCATTTCAAATTCAGCCAGATGCTTCAATCAACATTAAATTAATCAGTTTCATGCCTTTTATTAGCACAAACACAAATTTCAATAAATTAAAAAAAAGAGGGAAGAAAAATTAATTAACAAAATCCAAAATTGGTTTTGGGTTTATTTATTTTTATGACGCAAAGCTTTTTTCAAGTAATTTTATCAAGCAGAAACAAGTACATTTGTTGATTTCATTGTGTAAAATATGTAAAATTTTCTCAGAAATGTTGTACATATTATTAAGTTGAAACTCTGAAGTGCATTAAATTTGTCAAATTTTAAGTTAAACGCAATAGACAACAGTTGGATTATAGGTATATTCCATTTTCTTTAAGGTGAAAAACTGTTGTGTTTCTATTCAACTATTCAAAAACACAAATTTTGGAAAAAATTTCTGGCTCTTTTGATAAATCTGGAAAGCTGCCTGTCTACCATAATTTATTTTAGAACAAAAATATTGTAAAAAATCGAATTATGATTTGATTTCTTTAATTGATTCAAACAAATTGGATTTTTGCTTAATTGGTTATATATTAATAATGAATTACGTTAAAGTCAGTTTATCAAAATTTTTGATTTGTTGTTTTTATTATAAGCAGGTTGTCAGTGCCTAAAACTTATCTCAAAAACCAAATTATCAATAATAACTTAAAAACTACTATTCAAACCTTGTCATATGGAAAGAACCACAAGAAGAATAATTATTCATCGATTTATCCAAGACAAGTTCCGAGGTAACAGAACGCACACAGCCAATTGGAGTCTCTTCTCTTTTTTTTTTAAATCAGTTAAAAATAAAACGTACGGTTATTGTTTGTCTAGTGGTACAGTAGTAGACTGCAACTCGAACGAAAGAAGGAAATACAAAGCAACAGACAATAACCGGTACAGGAAGCTGAACAGGGCGGTGAAATCAAAAAACCTAAAAACAAAAAAAGGATGGCGAGCTGAAAAATGCAATGAAATGGAGACTATAAAGAAAGCACGACTGGTTTAATCTCTACAAAAAGGAATTCACAAACACACAACGCAAGCAGATCTACGGTATTTTGAAAAACACTAACAACAGGATCTTAACGAGCGTCGAGAAAAAGCTTGAAAGGTGGAAGAAGAATGTTAGGGCCCTCTTCAACGACACACAATCCTACTAACTGCCTAGGCACTACGTGGATGTCAACGAGCCCAGCCCTGTTATCACGACAGAGGAACGTGCCATAAAACTTCAGAAAAATGACAAGGCTGTAGGAACAGACAATATTGATACAAATGACAGAGGGCTTAAATTTCTTACATCGTTGTTCAACTTAATATATGAAACTGGAAAAATTCCAACGGAGTGAAGAGAAACACAATTTGGATTTAAGAACAGGGTGGGCACGCGCAAGGCCCTTTCCTCTCTCAACGTTCTCACACAGCGATGCAGAGACATTGATATATACGCCTGTTTTATTGACTACAGAAAAGTTTTTGACTGTGTCTCGCACCAGGAACTCATTGAAATTCTAAAATACACCGGAGCCGATGCGGGAGATCTAAACATCATCATGCAGCTGTACTGGCATGAAACTGCCGAAACATAACATCCGAAGAAACACAAATCAGAAGGGGTGTTAGACAGGAGTGTGTCTTGCCTCTTTTCTTTTTTAATATATACTCGGATGCAGTGCTTCGCCAAGCACTAGAGAATGTGAAAAAGGGCGTTAAAATAAACGGCACCCTCATTAGCAATATACGATTTGCTGACGATACGGTCGTGGTTGCAGAGAGCCTACCACATTTCCATAATATAATGGATCTCATCGTTGTACATAGCACACAATATGGTCTATACATAAACGTTACCAAGGCCAAGGTGGTTGTGTTCTGCAAGACACCAAGCCAGTCAATCCTTCAAATTACCAACCCGGTTCTAGAACAATTGCTGTCCGTTAAATATCTTAGAGCCATCGTCAACCAGAACAGTGACCCTAAAATAGAAATCAGATCAAAGATAGAACAGACCAGAAGGACATTTATCTCCATAAAAAATTTCTTTACCAGTAGACACCTAAACCTACAGCTCCGCATACATATATTGCGTTATAGCTTCTCAGTGCCACTCTATGGCTCCGAGAGCTGGACATTCTGCCAATTAATGGAAAGCCGCATTGACGTCTTTGAGATGTACTTGGATACTGCGTATATCCCGGGTAGACAATATAACCAACGAGGAAATGCTAGGGAGAATGGGTAAAGGTAAAGAGCTGCTGACAACAATCAAAGAACGAAAGCTCCAATACATCGGGCATGTTATAAGGGTGGAACGGTACGACTTCAAAGATACGAGTTTATTAGAGTACGGTACGACTAATTATCAAAGGAAAGATAGAGAGCAAACAATCTGTGGGCAGACGGCATAACTCATGACTAAAGCATCTGTGTCGATGGTCCGGATGGACATCTACAGAAATTTTTAGAGTTGCAGTTTTACGCATTATTATAGCCTGTTAGATCGCCAACATTCGTAGGGAGACTTTGACTTTTAATAACTGTACTGAATGAGATCAGATTTTATTCTATCTAGATTGTTGGAGACGTGATATCTTTAGGAAACTCTATAGTAAACTGTATCAAAGTACATCAGTAAATTCTAGCTATAGTAGAGTTTACTGGAACCGCGTAACTTACTACAGTTATATGCAAATTGGCTATGCAAATGTAAACTTCCTACATGCGTAAATAGAGGTATTATTATTATTTAGTTTTAGGAAATTGCTTTTTAATTATGTATTTGACATTATTCTAATCAACCCAGATAAAAAATTTGGACTTTTTATTGATTTCAATCAAAATATGGTTATGATAGCCAATTTTCTTGGGAACAAAATATTCTATTACAGCAAGACTGATCCTCCTAGGTGTCATTTAAAAAAATTCATAGACCGGGTTTATATTAATGGACCGGGTTTATATTAGTGGTTTCAATATTGCTTTAGTTTGTATTTTCTATTATTGATAATATATTTTTGGTTTCAGGAGCGAATATTTTTGTGTGCTGCGATAAGCATCGAATTGGTTATAAGCACTTTGTTCTACATTGCACGAATACTTATACTTTCCGATCTTCATCCCAATATTGTTTTAATTATTTATTGTTTGAGAACTCAATTATCTACAAGTCTGACTTTACTTTTAGTCTTTGTGCCAAAGTTTTGGTATCAGCAGAAGCAAGTGCGATCCTTAGCCCAGGAATATTCTTGTAGGATACCAGTTGATGCATTTAAGGCAAGTAATTATGCATTAACATACTGCTAGTCATAAAAAAATGTGGCGGAAAACAAAAATTAGAGAATAAATTAGTCTTAAAGACGTAACATTTGCAAAATTTATTCAAAATTTAAAAATCTTAGTTTAAAATCATTCCAGTAAGCCTAATACTTTTGCTGCAAGTTAGTAAGAAAGTTTAACTGTCTTGCAACTTAAACTATGTGAAAACAAAGTTACTAGGTTCTAATATCATTGAAGTAATGGACTTACTACTAATGTTTGACCCGATCAGATCTGTATTCATCAACCAGATAACTAGATTCAAAAAAAAACTGGTAACAGCTAAACACACTCTCGATTTGTTAGACTTTCAAACAAACTAATCTTTTTACTTTCAAAAAATTTGGTTTTACAATGTTTTTTCAAATAAATTTTATTGATAACTTGTTATTCAACATTTTCTTTATTTGTACAAAAACCTACATTGACAATCTAAACAAAAGTTCCATAGAACTTTGAATTTTACTGTAGGAAACGCTTACCAACTTTTTTACTAGCTTGAAGTCTATCTCTATCCGACGATTTTTTAAGCAGTGTCGGTTTGATCAAATAGTAAACTTTAGTTCTGATAATATGTCATTTTTAAAAGCGTACTCTAGTTTACTAAATAACCTACCAAAATTTTTAAAAGTAAATTATTTTTCACATTTTGTTGCTTTTAAGACAAAATAAATTTTGAAAAACTAATTATGTATAAGAGATTTATAAAACGAACAAAACAATAACAAAAATAACATTAAAGGCTTTCAAAAGTTGATCTTGAAGAGGATCGATAGTGTATAATACAAATTTCTAAATATAAATCTATCTCACTTTTGTAGTGAGAAACTAGCCTGGATTATTGTTTTGTTAGGTTACTGTTTAAAAGTTTACAAATGGTTCGCACAAATTCACAATATTGTCAAAATAAAGATATATAATCATTGATCAAACTAAACTAATATTATTGTAAACAAAGAGATTCAAATTCAGAGCGTTTTGTAATAAATTAGTAAAGGAAACAAGAAGCACATGAGTGTTTTAAACAAATTTCATGGAACTACAAAGTCGAAAGTTGTAGAATCTGTAGCCAGCATATTTTTTATAAATGGTAATATAGCTTCAGATCAAAGTTAAATAACAAAGCAAATGTTACTAAATCCGGTAGTTTTTGGATACTCACTACAAAAGTGAAATTGGCTTATTACTTAATTTGATTTTAAGTTTAAAAATAAGCGGTGAAAAGAAAAAGTTGTATACATAGTGACAGCTTACTTTGACAACAGTTTTTAATAACGACTTTGTTTGTACACACACAAAAGAAGATTTTTTTTGGGTGACTACTAGCCTATAGGAATAACACTTTTTTTTAATATGAAAGATGAGTAACGTATTTTTTAAGAGATTTTAAATTAATTTAATGATCGACTCTCGCTAACAAACATGCGAATAGCTAAAACAATCATACCTCATTAACTTTGCTTAAAATAAGTGAGGTGAAGCCCCAAGAAAAATCCAAATTTTAAGACTTCAAGCTAAGAGACAAAGCGTTTAATTTAGAGTTAATTAACTTTAGAAATTTTGAATATAGCAGATTAATATTTATTTTTGTAATAAGTGACATTTTATACACAATATTTCAGATCAATAATAATTATGTCTAACAACCTGAAAAACAGGTAAGAGCAATTAAGTTTTTCTAGAGCTGAACTAGTATGAGTATGACTAAATTTCAAAAATGTATTTTTTTCTAGCAAAAAATTGCTAAATCGAGATGATGGCAAAAAATACAATTTTTCTTACTGCATTTGTACTAATAGTTTAAGAAAATTAAAATAACTTTTTAATCATCTCAAAATATTCTTTTTTACGTTAATGCTACAAATTGCAAGAAAGTTTTATTGAGGGAAAATCAAAGCTTGTTTTGTAAAGAAATTGAAAATCAATGTGTACTTGCTAATTTAACTGTATGTTAATCACTGACCACATCACATAATTTAGAATTACACCACTTCCAGGATGTAAATGCACACGGTCCACTAACAGGAAACAATAGCGACGTAGACGTTGGTGAGGTCACATTAGCTGACATGAGTCCTGACGACATTAGAGCTGAACTCAAAAGACTTTATTTGCAATTAGAGCTTTTTAAGAGCAAAACAATATGCAGAGATAATCCACACATATCCAAAAGGCGAGGAGGCAGAAAAGCG
Source organism: Lagria hirta (assembly GCA_947359425.1). Classification (NCBI taxonomy): domain Eukaryota; kingdom Metazoa; phylum Arthropoda; class Insecta; order Coleoptera; family Tenebrionidae; genus Lagria; species Lagria hirta. The sequence continues at coordinate 34,488,575 of OX375794.1, forward strand.
CAACATCGAAGATTTAGTTTACAGGTATTGCTCAAGTAACGCATGTATGTTTGTTTATTCTTTGTTGTATCTAATGCTTTAATTCATTAAAACTCAATCATTTAAATTTACCGTAGTTTAATTATAATACTTTAAATATTAATTTGTTATTATCTTACATGCAGAAAAAAGGAAGTAGAGAAAAGGTAGGTATAGCCGAACCACGAATTTTATAGGAGACGTTTCACATGGTTACTCTTTCACGCATATGATGCAATAATTGTTTGTTGTTTCTAGCTAAACATTAATATCCCTGTTATTTCGCCAATAGTTTTTAGTTTGCAACCATAAACTTTTGTATTAAATTATTAAAAGTTATATTAAGTTGCAAAATGCATTGAGACAAGATCTTAGATAGAGTTGAAAGCTAATTAAAAACTGCAAAATGACTTACTTTAATAATTTCTCAAAAAATAGTGTAAAAGCAAATCAATTGTAACGTCATTTTTGTTTATGGTTAAACTTATGTAATTTGACAAAACACAACCTAATTTTTAAGGTTAAAAAGTTAGTTACAGCCAAAATTTTCTCAATAATAATTATTAAATTATAGACTATTACTTATTTATATTAATAGTGTGATAATGTATGTGTAACTAATAATGTGAAGCAACTTCTCCAACTAAGCTTAGCAATAAAATTGAGTCAATAAATTTCATTTCTGCAATTTTGCGTGAAAAAATAAAGTATGTATGATAATATTTTAAATGTTGGGAAAACGCCAAAATTGTTTATTATTTTTTTAATTATATATTTATTAGAAGTCTTACTTTTAATCTGCTTAATTTAAAAAAACACTTGTTAGTTGCAACAAATATTACTATCCAAGGTTCTTCTGTAAATTTCAAATATAAACAGGAAACAATACCTTCCTATCAATGAAAATGAGACATCAATTGAGGTCACGTGCGAAGACTCACGGTTGGGTTTAAAAGTCACTAATGGATATAGGTAGCTTCGTATTTTGTAACCTTTCATAAAAAGGAAAAATTTATCCTATGCACTGAAATCTATTGTAGAAGTAACATGAAAATCAATGTTTAACTAGAAAAATAACAAATTTGTAACAAAGGAAACATACATTTGAAAACTTTAACTGACGGCACTGTGCTTTGCAGAGATAGGCGACTAACAACTGAGATATCAACTGCAACATATAAAATGCAACGTATTTTTCTCGTTTTTTTTTAGAACAAGCTAAATTACCTTGATAGAGTTTTGCAATCAGGCCCGCGCTAAGAGTCTTTACCGTCTTTGTTATGTTATCTTAAAGCCGTCTTTACAAATATTGCTAATGGAGCTTTTTAAAAAATATAATAAAATAATAGAACGTTATTGGTTAGAGCGTTGTAAAATAATCATTTGGCCAACTGGCGTTGTGTCCTATATTTTGCCCCCATATTTTTGCTATGAACTCTAAAAATTAATTGCATTTATTTTGCTTTCTTCTGATTCGGCAATAGTGACTCGTAGCTCTACATAAGTGTCAACTATTATTTTCGTTTTAGGTAGAAATTTAAGTAAACGTTTACTTATAGCATTTAATTTGATCCATAGATCACACCTATGGCTTCAAAATCTAAATTCTTGTAACTGTTTCAATTTATTATCCAATACCCTCTCAATTTTTATTATAGTTTTTTTATTTTTTATAAACTACCTTTAAATTAGTAAAATTATATATTTAAAATACAAGTCTTGAATTTTTATTTGTTAATTTGTTATACTTTTTATGAAACTTGACGAGCTTAAGATAGAGCTGAAAGTGTTTAGTATGCAATTTCCCTAGAATAGAAGGCAGTTATAAATGAGAAAAAATATTTTTGTTAGATATATATCTAATAAAAAAAATAAATATTTGTCGAAATAGTTTGTCAGAAAGCCGGTCATGCTCATAAAGTCAAAGAACAGCAAAGTTAGTTGTGGATTGTTGATTTTGATCTTCGGCTAGAAATGATGATAGATATGTCGTTAAATATTTGATTTCTGCTGAAACTTTTTAAATAAAAAGTAAACAAACATTGATCTTCGGACAATGATCTACATGAATTCACAGTTGTGTAGTTTCTTTCATGTTTCTAAAGTTTAAACAGAAGAAATATCTACTTTACCCCAAACAATCTGACAATATAATCTAGAAAATATTTTAAGTATGCGTCAAATTGTAGAAACCCTCGTTGTCAAATGTATGGTTTACATGTCAAAAAGACAAACAAATATTTTTATTTGTTGAGAGCACCTAACAGACTAATTGCTCTAATTGTTGCGTAAATGGTTTCAACTGTAAAACATTAGAGTTTATTAGTTGAAAACTACTTTCAAAATTGTACGTAAGAAGTTCGTGTTTAAATTTACTAGTTTACTACATCAAAAGCTCCATTGAAAACATTAAGTATATCTAGAAAAATTTTAACAGTTTGATCACTTTGTTTTGTTCAACCGTCAGTGCCTAACAAAAAAAAGTAGTAGTTGTATTTTAAACACCACTAAAAGGTGGTCTAAGAAACAACGAAAAACTAATGCAAAAGAACTACTCAACAATTAACTTAATAAACAAGTCTTTCTATTAGATTCACAGACAATCACAGTAACACCTTTTTTTCTCTTGGCAGACGATAGAAAGGCACAACTAGATCATATTAGCGTTGTTCTTTTGTTAGTATACTATCTTAAATAACCAACATAATTTTTATTATTTACAAATAAATGTTTAACACTATTTATTAATATTATAAATATGAATTCATCTTAACTTCAATTTGATATTATTGTAAAAAGGTATGCGTTATAATTTGAGAAAGAAATACATAGTTCTTACAATTATTGAAAACTCGATGAACATGCTAGTTGTTAATAAAACGCTCGCAATTTTTATGGTTTTTTTAATTTATTTTTTTAGAATTGCTATGTTTATATTTTTTGACTTTTTGTAGAGAAAACCGCTTTGCTGGTTTTATAAAATGATAAGTTGGTTTAAAACATAATTTGTAATATAAAAGCCCGAGACGGTTTTTGTTGGGTATATAATTTTTTGAGTATCTATATAATTTTGTTAACTAGCAAATATGTAATTTTTTGAACTAAGCTGTCAAATAATATGTAATTACAATAAAACTTTTATGAGCCGGCTTATTTCAAAATTTCTTATCAAATTTTTCAAAATGTTTTTATTCAAAGATTTATCGCTACTTTAAATTACCGTTTTTATTCAAAGATTTATCGCTACTTTAAATTACCGTTTTTATAGATATAACAACACTAACAACCAATAAGCGCGGGTCTGTTCCCTGTTTGCATTAGATAAACAATAACTTTATGTGTTGAACGCTTATCAAGTTGTATAAACTAGGCATTGTAATTTTAGACTTATATAAGCAACGCATTTAAAAAATATAGCAAGAAAGAGAAAGGTATGGGGTTTAAGAGAAAATTAGTTTGAAAGAGAGTTTTGAAAGTCTGAAAAATTTGGTTATAAAGAATGTGGATGAAAGATACGGTTAGACGCAAAAAAAGGTAAATTTTAAAGAAAACAGTGAAGATAAAAAATATTTCAAACATTTTTTAATGCTGCTTCAAAAATGCGTACGAAGGAAATAGGAAGAATTGACAAAAAGTAAAAAACCAAAAAAAATTGAAGAAAGGGTGTGTGCATAGACGTGAAAGAGAAGGATAAGAATGTTTGCCAACAAGAAAAAAAGACAGAATAATAAATGCTAGGTATGATAGAGAGTCTAAAAGTAGATGACCAAAAGTGTGTATTTGAACAAAAAATGATGATAGCAAGGAGGTTCAAGTGCGGAAGTGATATAAATAAAAATAAAAATCACATAAGAGAGAAAAATAAGTTATGTTGACTGTAACTTTTTGAAAACAAATTAATTTGACAAAGTTTTGCAATGAGTAAACGACAACTTTATATTTAGAACACGTTTCAAGTTATATGTAAATCATAGAAATTGCAAGCATTTTAACTGTAGCCATACATAATAATAAATGTATAGAAAGAAAAGACAACTTTTTAAGAAAAAACCGCAAAAAAAATAGAAAGTTAAGCACGTGTGAGGTATATACGAGTATAAAAGTTGTTTAAAAGAGTGTAGAAAAAAAGTAATGTTATTTGAGTGCTTGAAAAGACTGTACTATTATAGCAAGCAGAGAAATGGGACTGCAAATAATTGAGATAATAGAAAATCTGGAAGAAAATATTATACAATACATTAACATCCGGATTACATAAACTTACAAAATGTGACTGTAAAAAAAACAAGATAAAGGTAAAGAAGACTGAAATAAAGTCAAAAGAAGTTAAAAATAAAAGAAATAGAAGATATAAAGTGTGTATAAAAGGTGAGAGAGATAAGAATGTAAGAACAGGAAAAGATAGAGAATCTCTGGAATGTTTGGGGTATATATAGAAAAAAGTATGCCACTTGGATAACCAAATGTGTGCTTGAATATTTGAAGAAAAAGACAAAAAAGAAACATTATCACGAGGCGCAAGTGCGAAAAAAGTGTAGCCAATGAATAGAAATTAAAAACAATAATATCTAATGTGCAGGAAAAAAAAATAAGTCGATTAATACCAAAAAAAATTGTAACTTTATATAGGAACATATAAATTAAGTTTTGTAACAATCTCTTATTCTAGGTACCAAGTAAAACAAACGTATTCTAATTTGTGTCAACTAAGTTGATATTTATGTTCATGAAAATAATGTTCAAATGTTTCCAACTACAAAACAAATACTTGTTTCTTTAGAACCTACATGCAAAGCATCGTGTACAAAAGCAGGAAGAGACTGCTGAGATAGAACCGTCCAGAACTCCCGAGGATTCAGTTTGTAGCAACGAGGGCCCTAGCGCTATATATAACGACCTACCATCATCAGCTCATCCTATTGACCACAAATAGTATTGAGAACCTAATGTGGTAGTATCATAAAAACATTGTAGTTAATTGTGAACTAATTCATCTGTTATTTAGAGATTTTTGTAGAAGCCAAAAAATGTCTACGTGAATTTCTGTGTTTTAATAATTACATTTATTGTATTGTTCTCAATAATGATAGCCCTTTATAAAAACATAAACTTATAATAAAAGAATAGCAATTATATGACAACAACATTAATAACAAGTTTTACGGTTTGTCAAAACAAAAACTAACAAAAAGTTGCTTAATCTCAAAATTACTCTTTGTAGAGTTTTACTTTATGCAAATAACTGATTTTTATTTACTATATTTATTGTTTTCAAATTAAAACGTTTGAATAAACTAATTATATTGAAGGCTGAGAAAAAATGTGTAATTTCTTTTTGGAGTTAATTTTTTTAACAGACCGTAGTAAATTGATAAATTAAATTTTGTATAAATAAAAAAAATCTCTAAATAACTAAACCTGAAAATTAAAACAATAAATCAAATCAAGTTAAAAACAATCCATTTTCAAATTGCGTCCATATTGTTTTGTACTAAACCTAAGAATGAACGTGCTTTGTAAGTTGAAATTTTATACATGTTCAGCTTTAGCCTAGTTGTAGAAATGCTTGTTAAACGCATTTTTTTATTTTGGTTTATACATTTGATTAAAGGGATTGGGACCAATTAGCCCACAATCGGTTTTATTTAAAACGTCAAAAATAATAAACATTGAATTGGCAGAAAACTTATTGGAATTGTCTGTATTTTTGTTAAAAATAATACTGTTATTACATATATAAAAAAGCAGTTTAGGTGCAATATGTTTGGAAAGCTCTTGTTTTGTAAATACAATTTACTGTTGACCTTCTTTATTTTCAAATACATTATGAATAATTTAATGCGTTTTGTTTTCTTTATAATTGATTAACGTAAATTCAACCTTATTATGACTCTATTTTTTGTATGTAATTATGTAATAAAAAAATACAAACTAAATTTTAGTCTGTTAAGCCCCACTAATGAGAGCTAACAGAATTAAAACATGTGTTGAAACCTGCTGCATTGAAACATATAAAAGAAGATGTAAGATTTGGTAAAAAGGGTAAGTAAGTTAAAGCAACGTATGTCACCTGTCAGCTTCAGATATCATCACAATGTAAGAGTCAAAATAAAGGTCGCTTCATCATCTGGCATCATCAAAACCTATGTAGAAAAGTTACAACATAATAACATCTTCATCGGACGAGAACACTATCTGGTTATCTAATCATTAGTTTATTAAATATTATATTTTGTTTATTTAAAATAAAAAGCTTACAAATCTGTTATTGTTTTTGAGGTTCATTGAACATGGGCCGATCTAATTGATTCATCAATATGTGGCTATCGGATAAACAAACTTTCAGTTTACTATACATTGTATATTTTGCCAGATTTCAATATGCTGGATAGCTGAATAGTATTTTTTCTAATTTGTATGGCAACTGTTTTAATGTTTAACTTCTTTTGCCTGAATCCATCAATATCCTGAATAGAAGATCGTCTATCTCTATTAAAAATTAAATCAGTGACAAAATTAAGATGTAAATAGGTTATGGTTGTTGAATAATAATTAATTAATTGGCAAAAATAAATTGCAATTACCAGCAGCAACATTTTCTTTTCCTACAAAAGTAAAATTTTTGCCGTAGATTTACAAATGTTTTCAAAGGTAAGTAGGTATAGTAATAAAAAAATTAAACACCTATAACTATTAGCACGTTGATAATGTATTATTTGAAGAAAACCAATGATGGGTATTCAAATACAATTTCTTTCCCTACATTCTCAAAGTAAGAGTTTAAACATTGCCAAATAATTATTCAGGAAACCGCATTGCACAGATAATTATTCAATGTCATGGTGGCAATGTTTAAACAAATGATATAGTCTAAATATAGCAGCTATTTCTGTCAATCTTATAATAACAAAAACAATCTGTCAATAACAAAAAATAAAAATCTAATTTTTTGTTATTTGGAAAATAAAACAGCTAGAAATTTTGCAGAAATTAAATTAAGCTAAAATTAAGTCAATTGAGATTAATTAAATTGCAAATATAGACTATTGATTGGCGGTTCTCCCAAATTTAACCAATCACTTGAATCATTATTTTAATTCAATATTTATAAAAACAGTTCTAATATACTTAATCGGCATAAAATGTTTATTCAAAAACTTTTTAGTAAAAAACAGTTTCTAATATTATTTCATAAACCTTCATAAAATAAATCTGACAATGAATAGTTCATTATTGTTTTTAAATATAAAAAATGATCATCTATATCGGGATTTTCCAAGCAAATAATTTAAGATTAATACTGTTGTTGGATTGCGATGAGTGATTCGATGAGTCACTCTAATCTGACCTACATTTATTTTAATTATAGCATTTTTCTGTAATTTTATCGTAGTATGATAATAAAGATCTACAATTTAGGCCAGCGCCTAAAGTTAACTCATTAAAAAGACCTATTGTGTGTACATCAAGTACCTTGTCATTCTCTAAATGCATTGAAAAACAGTTATATTGTGATGATTCAAACTTAGTGGATTAGCGGAAACCGTTGTATTTCCTTCAGAGACAAATGTTTTGATCACCCACCTTTTGAACTTTGTAATGTTGGTTAAGCCTACACAAATGTTTTTATTTGAGCTTTTTATATCTATACCCATCCATCAATTTTATAAAAGATTACCATGATTGCATTTTTTACTAGTTCTCTTTTGTTTAGAAAGTTTTGAATTCTACTCTTTAAATAGTACCTATATAAAAATAATAGAAAATTATATACACAAGTGAATTTAGGAGTGAAACATTTTTGATTATAAAGAAAAGTTTTTAAAAAAATGCACAACTTGTACAATCAGCCAAAATACATTTTGTCTCTATAAAGATTTTAATATTATTTGAATATGTATTATTTCTATATTTTATATAAAGTGTTTTGGCAGATAATATTTTTAATATAATTTTTTTCACCCTACTTAAAAAATATTCGATAACAAACCATTTGATTTAAAATTAACATTTTAAATTTTTTTTCTGCGATGCCATTCTCTCAATTGACACATGTTTTTGACATTGAATGTTATTGTCGCCTGTTTTGATGTAATAGCAACAGTTTGAATTCAGCGAATAAATAAGTGTGAAGAATAAAAGGGCATAAAGAATATGAGATATTACTAACTTAATCCATGATCATAACATTTATATATGTATTTGAAAGAATATTTCAAAGCATTGTCAACGTTTTTAAAACATTTATCCGGTTCACCAAATAGTCGCTATATAATCGATCGTCGAAAGTGAAGAGTTTCTCAAGAGTTATTCTAGAAATTTCTATGACTAGTTTCTCTACCCTAATCAGATAATATAATGAAAATAGCAAGCCAAACTTCTGGAAATTAAATGTCCATATTTAGGTGATAATTTAATGCTAATAATGAGACTTAGAAAACATTTTTTTAATTTTTGCTATAAAGTTTTCATAGAAAGATATGTCAGAAGCAAAAGCAATTCTAACAGTAAAATATTTAAATCTACATTGCAGCAGTGTTACTTTATTTAACACAATGCAAATTTGCAGTGTGTTTTTTCGCCGAACAAAACTATTTACAAATATCAGCTCTATTCAATGCTGAAAATATTATTACAATTCTAAGCAAGGAAATTAATTCTAAATATTATTTCAATATTGTTTATTATGTGTGTTAATTGAAATTTTAATGCTTCAACAATACAAATTTCAAGAGTTTTATGCAGGGTCTGACAAAAATGGATTTTCAAAGAATAATCAAAAATTTATGAAAAACAATGTGTTTCTTGATTTTTTAGTAGGTGGGTATAATCTGCAAATTGTTTTTATTTTTCGTTACAGCACTTGTTTGTATAAGGTTGTTTCTTCTTTTTGTTATTAAAAATGGCTTTATTAGTTTATTCAATACTAGCTGACCCGGCGAACTTCGTACCGCCTTAGCGTAAATTTGATGCACTACTTTATTTTGTATAGCTGACCCGGCGAACTTCATACCGCCTTAGCGTAAATTTGATGCACTACTTTATTTTGTATAGCTGACCCGGCGAACTTCGTACCGCCTTAGCGTAAATTTGATGCACTACTTTATTTTGTATAGCTGACCTATCTTATGTATGCGTACCTATTCAATTTGAACTGGAATCTATAATATCCTCCATATAAAAATGAATATCTATTTCCCTGGTCTCGTCATACCCGAGAAGGACTTTTTTCTACACCTTCGGTTACATGGTTCAAATTTTACCAAGGATCCCTAATTTTTTTCAAAATGAAATGTAGCCTATGTCAAATAAGAAGAATGTAGCATTCTATTGGTGAAAGAATTTTTTAAATCGGCCCAGTACTTTTTGCGCCTATTCATTACAAACATACAAATCTTTCCTCTTTATAATATTAGTGTAGATTATAAAAGATTTTCTTCTTCTATTCAATATTATTAATTTATTTTTTATTCAATAATTTTTCTCAAATATACCTAAGTTTTATTTTAAATTGTTATTTTAAAAAAACACATAATTTAAATCATGATTTTTTATTTTGATTTTAAGCAGCCTAACTCTGTCTCTTATGGTACAAGCACTGTAGGACCTAACAATTAGCATTTTCAGTCATTTTCACTTGCAGGTACTAGACTTCTAAAAAACAAAATAATAAGATGTTTCAACGTTCAACACAATCCAATCACATTTTCAGGGGACTTCGATAGTTCTTGCCAGAGTGCGTAGCGTTTAGCATTCAATGGCAATAGACTAAAATCATCTAAAAAATGAAATATTTTAGGAAAAATCGTGTTGAAAATGTTGGAAAAGGTTTTGAGAAACATCGGTGGAAGCGTCTTAAGTTGAAAAAAAAATTAATAGCAAAAAATTCTATGAAAAAAATAAGAAGTAAAAACGACCGCTTTACGGTAGCTTAATGTGTCAACGTTAAAAGCGAAACCAGTGTTTGCTTCTGTCCGTAAAAGCTTTTCTTTCTGACAGCTACATTTTTTTAAAATGAGTTTTTACCACAAATTATGCCATCACAGCTATAATTTACCACAAGCTTAACGTTTTAAGCTTGCTTTTGCAATAACTAATTAACACGAACTACTATGTAATAACTAATAACAAACATAAAAAAAATTAAATATCAGAAAAACTATTACCCTAACATAAGCAAAAAAGCAATGATTTTAAGCACTCAATATTATTGAATTTCTGTCAATTTCAAGATATAAACGTCCTTAAGACTTGTAAGCTAAACTTGTAACATTATACTTATATGTATGAAGCATAATTATTGTTCACTAAACACCACATCTAAATTTTAAACAAATGTTTTTTCCGGAAATCGCTTTGGAAACAACATTTTCCTGCTTATTTACGCGCAGAAAAATTGAGTTTTCCGGACTAGTACTGTAAAAACTTTACAAGACGCCAAATATAAAAGATACTCTAGTAACTATAGTTGCCAACAAAATTGACAAACTTGATTTTTGTGGAATTTGTAAAAAAAATTCTAAAATTTGTAAATTTCGTCTTTTTTTACGTTTTCCGGAAAAAATTAATACAAAACACGTCAGTAAAATCTCTTACTTGACTCGGAGCTTTAAAATACTCGGCAAAAAGTGCCTCGTATTTCAATTTAGCTCCTCCTCAGTAATGTGAAATTTTCTTGACTTTTATGTAAATAACTATTTTTTGAATAGTAAAGTCATTGAATTTTTTCAACTACCTACATTATTTCTTCGATTCATTGATTCTTAAAACACCAAGCAACAAGAAAAAAATGTTAGTTTACAGCATATTACAGTCCTCTGTTTTGAAAATTTTAAGGTAAAACGTTACAACACTTCTTACAAAAAAAAATGATAACATGTTAAAGTTTCAGTAATATTGTTTACAAATATTAAGAATAAAAGCGGTCTTAGGTTTGACCTTTAACAAACTTTAAAAAGACTGTTTAGTGAATTTAGTGTAATTGTTTTTTAGCACTGGATGAATTCGAGCATGTTTCCATACATATAGGAAAAGTCATCCATTTTTTTTAAATAATTTAAAAGCAATTAGGTAGATTAATAAACTTTATCTAATTCTTTTAGATTAGAAAATTGATTTGAGTAAGTATTGTACTGTGTTCTCTTATGTGTCAAACAACACATATTTTTTGTTCTAATAAGTTTGATACGTCTAAAAGTCAAACCAGAAAGAATTTCTAAATTTACAATATTTGATAGACATGAAAGACACTGTATTATAAAATATATTCTTTTGGTTATTATAAAAATGTTGCCTATTTGGTTAAATGATTCAGCAGATTCAAGTGAGTATCAGATAAATCGTGCACATTCACTAAAAAATAGGCTTTTTGTTATTTTGTAAATTAGGAATGTTGTTAGTTTGGCCACATTGCTCTTGTGATCAACATCAAACGCTGGTCGTGTAATCTGACCTGTCCAGACTTAAAACTACAGCATCATTAAACTTTACAATCAAATAGAGGAAATCTATCACACTGTTCTTGGTAAAATGATTTTGCCAGAAGTTCATATTTGAACAAACTTCTGCAAAATGGCTTTCATTTTGTTTGTCATCTGTAGCCACCGGTTGAGATAGTAATAAAAGTTTTGACTTTGACATACAGTAAAACTCCAATTATCCGAATTAATTGGGACCGGGACCCATTCGGATAATCAAATATTCGGATAATCGGATTTTTTTAAAAAAAATTGCCATTGGAGAGAATAAAAGCTACGTTTTGATATTGCACTAATTTTTTATTGAATTAAATGAAAGAAACATGAAATTTTCACATGTTTTAAATACATATACATATGTAAATAAAATGTATGTACTTATGTACAAGTTTAGAAATAAAAATCATTGTTTTTTAAACATCTCCGTCAATGTAAGCTGTTTTGCGGTCTTCTTAACTTGCCTTGTCTTAACTTGCCGTTGTGCCTACACACGCGGGAGGAAGTCAGTGTAGGCACAACGGCAAGTTAAGACAAGTCAAGTCAAGACTTGTGATTCGGATAATCGGCGATTCGAATCGTCGGAGTTCGGATAATTGGAGTTCTACTGTATTTGAACCCAAAATTATAAAAATGTTAGACTGTTTTTATTTTATACAATGTTTAAACTTTTTCAATAGATTTCTTGCAACTTGACTTGACTTTTTAACACCATATTTAGCAGCGTGTTATTTTATTTAATTCAAGCTTTGATAGCAAATTAAAATAAAAATCATTAAAAATAGTAAATAAATCAAAAAGTTTTACAATTTATTATTGATGTAAGTTTAATATATGTATTTATGTATAGTTTGAACATACTTATTCAAAGAAGATAAGATATTATTGTGTTTATTAATATTATTATAACTAAGCGAAACATTTATTTTGTTCTTATCTGTACAGTAGCTAACTGGTTTTTTTACGGAATAATTGCATAATTATTTCCGACAGACCGCATGTTTAGCAAATCCATTGTGGATATTCCGGCAGGTAGTAGATAGTACTTGCAACTTAATAATGTTCTCTCTTACTTTGCATGAAGAATGGTGGAATGAAGTACCCAAATACAATAAAAACTAAACAGCTGACTGCAAATACTTTGAAGAAGAGCAGTGACCTTTTCGTGATCCAGCAGCGGTCGTCTCAAAAACAGTGGCGTAGCTGGTGTGCTTTTCATAGAATGTTTTGTTGATCCAAATGGAAGTTTTTAGATAATTGCAGATTTATTAACATCGTTTTTATTAACGGTATGTTAAAAAACTTTTTGTGGAATTGTTAAAGAAATTGACTCATGCTTTGCCCAATTGGAAGTGGATCAAAGAAATTCAGTCTTGCTAAAGATATATAACTTTCAATTGATAAAATAAACTGTCTTCAAAATTCTAGCATTTATTGCTCAAAATTAAAATCAAAATTTTGAATAATTCTTTGTAAATATGATAAACTTTGAACTCTTTACTCTTGTGAATAAATTCTTTAAAAATAGGCTTAAGCTATTTTTTTTTACTTTGTTCTAACTTCTAACTCAACATAGTGCAGATTTTTTTTTCAACTACAGCTGTGATCAGATAATAAACTTTGTTCTTAGATATATAAATTGCAATCCAAAAAGGTTAGAAAAGTATTTTTGATAAATACTACAATACTAACGCCAAAGATTAAAGCAATCGAACAGAAAAAGAGGCTTTACAATTACAATTGGCGAAGGCGCCGGAGGAACAATGTTTTTAAAAAGCAATCGTTCTTCACTTTTTTTCCATATTTAAGTATTATTTCTATCAAAATAATAATTAGACGACTAACTGCATTATCATCACAAATCTAAAGCTTGTTTTGTTATTTTTCTTATATTTCTTAAACGAATATACAGTGTGTCCTTGGATGACGTGCTATTAAAGTAATTTTATAAAAAAAAATATTGGAAGTTTAATATTTATGATTTAAAAGTTTTTGCTTGATATACAATTACAAAAAACAATTAAAATACTGCCAATTTTAGATAATATAAGTTGAATAAGAATTTTTTTTTATGAGTACAAATTTAAGTGTATGGCAAAAAATTTTGATCAATCTTAATATGAAGTCAAATCTACCAATTGTCTGAAAGCGCCTACAAGCAAAAAAAACGTGGCAAACAGATTTTTTATGACACTACTTCGTTCAATTGTACCATATTTTTATCTGTACTGGCAGCATTATTTTAAAGCTAATTAGGCTTTAAAAATTATTAACAAGTTTTGTTAATTCGACACTAAGCTGGTACTCGTTTAAAACTTAGTACAATTGATCGAAACTGTTTGTTAAAAAAGATCATATGAAATAACATCATACTTTAAAGTTGAGTACTGCCGAACATTTTTTTTTAAATAACCCTAATAAACTTTTTGATTTTAGCTTCTGTAATATAAAAAAATAGCTTAATTTCAGGTAACTATGATATTTAGTCGGAATATCAAAGCTAGATCCAAGACTTGATTCTACTAATGTTTGGTTGTCAATATTAATTTGTCAAAAAGTTTGATGATGTTTATTTGTTTTAAAATTAGTAATACATTATTTATATCAACAACTTCTCAAGAAAATGACAAAACAATAAATGACATTGATAACATGAATGACGACCGCAATGTTTCATTCGAAATAGTAACCAATTAAAGTTTTGGCCGAAAAATTATAGTTTGGTCATATTTTTGTTTCTGTGCATAACCTAGACTAAACTTTGGACAAGCCGAAAATTAGAAGTTTTCTCAGTAAATTGTCTTTTGGCTAACGTCGATATGACCAAGTCTTCTCGTAATTTCACTTAACTAGCTTGTGCAATTTCTTATAAAATTATTTAATTTTGCTTTTCCTTTTCTCGAGTGTAAGTGTAAGAAAAACAAACGTCTAAATCATTTTTGTTTTTAGTTGAAAATAAGATTAAAACAAAATTTGCATTGGGCTAAACTTTGATTTTCGGTCAGGTACTAAATCTATGGTTAACTTTGATCAAGATAATTTTTTATAGCACGGTACTTTTTTACTTATGAATTTATTTTTGCGTTAGAGCTGTTATTGCATGTTAAAAAATGTTGCACATTATGAAAAATTATGAAATGTGAGAGATTATACAAAGCACTGTTCTCAAAAATTATCAACTTTTTTTGTTGCAAGTTTAAAAACAGGCTTTTTAAAAATTAAAAAGCATAGGGAATAACAAAAAGCAAGGTGCTTGAAAATATATTGAAACACTTATTTTAAGTAAGAAATAAATTGCTATAATTATACACATCAGCAAAAAAATACGGTTATCATTTAATGTTGACAGTTGACGTATTGACTGTCAAATATCAATTGAAAGGTTTTTGGCGCAACTTTAATTAGATAGGCTGCTAGGAACCACAATGATGGTGCGAAAAATAAGCGACTTGGAAATGTTATAAAGAATTTGCTACATTACATTTAAAAAGTTACAATAGGAATAATGTAAATGTTTTTGTGCTTATTAAAAACTAAAAAAAAAAAATTTTAATTTTACGTCTTTATAAATAAAGCGGTGTCTAATGTTGCTACGAGGGTACTTTAGCATTGAGTAATTTATAAAAATAACAAATCAGCAGATTTCTAAGAAAAACTGAAAAAACCTTTCCTTTGAAAAACAAAAAAAAATTAACATTTAATCGAAAAATAGAAAACTAAAAGAAAAAACAGAGAAGTTTGACAATGTTGAATTTTAAAAAGATGAATTTTTAAATTGATTATTTTGACAACCTCACTCAACGAAAATGTTTGATATGTTTTTATTATTTTTAGTTTTTTATGTAAAAGCACATAAAAAAGCCTCTAAAGTAATCAAATTTATGACAACTTAGTAACAACTGTCTCTAAATCTAGAAAGTAAGTTCTTGTTGACATGCATATAGATATGCAGTGAGCGTCAACAGTATGAAATAAATTCATCAAAAATTATCAATTTTTGATTATGAAAACTTATTTTTATGACAAATAAAATTCCAAGTAGTCATTTGTTTACATACTAAATATTTTGAAAATTTTTAGAATTGATTTGGTTTGCTATAATAGTTATTTACATAAAAGTCAGAAAAATTTCACATTACTGAAGAGGAGCTAAATTGAAATACGAGGCACTTTGTGCCGAATATTTTAAAGCTCCGAGTCAAGTAAGAGATTTTACTGACGTGTTTTGTATTAAATTTTTCCAGAAATCGTAAAAAAAGACGAAATTTATGAATTTTAGAATTTTTTTTGACAAATTCCACAAAAATAAAGTTTGTCAATTTTGTTGGCAACTATAGTTACTAGAGTATCTTTTTTATTTTGCGTCTTGTAAAGTTTTTACAGTTCTAGTCCGGAAAACTCAAACTTCCTGCGCGTAAATCAGCAGGAAAATGCTGTTTTCAAGACGATTTCCGGAAAAATTTATTTATTGCAAATTTGTTTTTTTTTCAAAACTCTCTGTATGTAAGATAACAAAAATTTGGTTTAATTTTTAATGAATTTATTCCGCACACTGTATACAGAATGAGCCACAAAAATATATTTACATATTTATTTACTAAACATTTCTTCTTTTTATTAGCCAAATTAAGAAAAAAAATCCTTGGGTAAAGAAAAGATAGACCTTGAAAAAAATATATTACTGAAATCGTATACGTTCTATTTTAATTTAATTTGCAGCCATTTTGGTAAAGCTGCTTTTTTGTTAAAATAATACCTACCTATCCTCAGTCTAAGACTAAATTAAAATAGTGTATTGTGTACCTAGTAAGAACAGCGTGCAATGTACATATTCATATTATTGAGCAAGACGCCAGCAACACAAAGATGTTACAGGATCTGCAGGAAATATTGCTTTTCTTAAAAAATCCACATATTAATTTGTAACGGTTGAATTGCGGCACACGCCAAAAATTACGATAAATAAGCGCCTTCTTGCCATTTTGCGGTAAACTACTCATTGCATGACGCTAGTTTGTGCACTATCGAATTCGCTGTCATCGATTTAGTCTAGAACTGCGAAAACCCGACGCCTTTAAGACAATTTATGTCTTTCGAGTAACTGTCTTTTCTGAACACTCTGTATATAAAGTAAAGCAAGCTAACTTTTTTTATTGGCCAGGGAAAAAAACCCAGGTAGTTTTTAACGGATAGGAAAAGAATAATCCGATAGTAAAGCAGAATTTACCAGATTTTAAGCGGGAAAGATACCGACTCTATATATAGAAGTGGTGTTAGCGCCCATGTTGCATTTTTAAGTCCGCCACCGTACGTAGTGTTAGTGTACCCTTCTACGCCAAAGTAGTGAGTCAAATAAACCCGGTAGTGGGTATTACGTGTGTTCACGACTTTTTGACAAGAAAATTGGTACGGCTTTGAAGCCACGTTTTGATAACGACTTTACCATTTTCGCGATTACGTGACGTTAGAAGGGGTAAGTTAAACAGTCTCATTAATTCCACCACTAACGGTTTTACTTCGCGGGTCATGTAGGGCTAGGCGAGTCTAGGGTTAAGAGACGACTCAATTGCGGCACTCGATCTCTTTTCCTCCTGTTATCCTGCTATCTACCATCGAGCTTCCGAGGACTAAAGCACCGCAAAACAACCATCTCCAACGGAAACAGCAGATAAGGTTAGTTCAAGGTCTATGAAAGGTCGAATGAATGTGTGAACGTTAGAAAGCCTTTGAACGACACCTTTAAAGTGAAAAGAAAACCCTTCTTTTTATTATATTTTGTTTCCTCAAATTATTGCCTTTATTGTTTGTGGTAATCAGGACGACCTGTAAGGGGTGCTTGAGTTAACTACAAGGGAATTGTCTTGTCTAACTCAAACTGCATCGAGTCCTGTCTAATTGTGTGAAAATTGTGATAAAATTTTATTTGAATTATTTAGAATTAATTAATTATTTGAACATTCCGGATTTATTTGTTTTTTTTATTATATTTTATTTTGAGGCCAATATCACTTATTGCTATCAGTTAGTTTTTTTGTTTGTTGTATTTTCTTTTATTTATTCAATATATTAATATTATTTTACTGGAGCTTTTGTTTAGCCTGCAGGTCTTGACCCCTAAAAGGCTAAAGGGAGGTTAATTTCGGCTATTGTCTGTGCTAGGTTGAGTGGCGCTATATCCACCACCTGTGTTCTTAGATTCACGCCTCTACGGCTGAACTACCGGGCAAATTTTGAACAAGGTAAAGCTAGCCGAGATTAGCCTGTCCTCGAGTTTTCCTATTTCCTTTATTCCCTTCTCTCCTTTTCCCCTTGTGTAACTTCACGGTTACAAATTTTCACCCGATCATTAGTAAAACGACTGAAAACATTGGCATTCCAAAAGCTAATTTCTGAATAAAATAATATAGGATCTAATAGCCTTGATCTTGATAGCCTCAAAAATCGCAAACGTCAGTTTCGACAGAAGTATCAACGTTGTAGCTGCATTTGCCGCTTTTTAATAAACATCTCGAGCGAAGATGAATCTATCCCGGAAACTCCACTAGAAACTGCGGAAGCAGTTACTAAAGTACTGCTACTTTAAATCGCCTTACAACAAAAATTGATAGAGAAATACAAGCAAGCGTACCGGCCTTTTATTCAATCTGCTGATTACTGTAAAAAATTAATAAAAAATAACAGTGTAATTTTTGGGAAAAATATGTTTTTTGTATTTCTACTGTTATTGTATTATCAAAAACTGTTTTCAAAAAGAGGAGTTAATGTTGAACTTTGTTTAAGAAATTAATGAGCAACAATATGACTATGAGACAAAAACTATTCCAATGAATAAAAAATATAATTTAATTTCAATATACTACATAAAACGTTTTATATAAAAATAAGTTGTTTTTTAAGTCACTACATAACATAACAGTGTTTTAAAGTGTATAATAGTTAAAATGTTCAATTTTTATAATAAGTATATTTTTACACTTACGAGTAAATATGTAAAATATAATTGATAATGCAGGATCTACAAACCGGGATTATACCTAGCTTAAAGCCAAAATTGTCCAAAATTAATAAGATCCAACAAAATAGACTAAGAGTAATTGAAATCTAAAGAACAATATTTTTTAACTTTACTGCGCCACTGTTTATTGCCTCCACCATACATATATTACCAAACTTCGGTACTCTTTGGATGGTTGCTGGTAGGAACGGTAATCTTTCGTCGGGTATGACAGTGGTCGGTCACACGTAGATGCAATTTATTCCGCTACAAACAAAACAGTGCTTTTGCAAACACTAACCATAATGCATTAAAAATTTTGCTATTTCTACCAATTTTATTCATTTTCAAGAAATTTTGGTGCTGTGAAATGTTTATAATTTTAATAATTGTTACTGCTGCTTTTGGAGCGACGTCTACAGAGTGTGCAGGTAAAAAACTTAAAAATGTCTTTTTCTAAAATCTAAAAAGAAAAATATGTCGTTAATCGTATTAAACTTTTTTGCTATAATTGATATTAGTGGCCGTACTAAACCGCATCCTATAATTGACATTTTCAAATTTAAAACTATTTTTAACTTAAAAAATAATAAAAAAATGTTTTGCTGATATAAAATTGTCATTCAAAAATTGTAATTATAGCTAGATATAACAAATTAATCTAGCAAATACTTAAATACAATAAAATAAATTGTTGTATACAACATGATATTAGTACTGATGAAAATCAAAAACGTAGGTATAAAAAAAGCTAAACTAATTTATAAAAATTATATGCCATTTTATTCAATAGTTTTTTTTCTAACTATAATTGTATGAAGGTCGATATAATAAATCAGTCCTTTAAAAAACAATCAAGTGTACAAACGTACAGGTGTCTCTCTTCAATTGTTACTTTATTGAATTTAACATAGTACATAGCAATGTAATTTTTGTTGAACTCAAGCATCTGTTGCATATACATGCATAATTTAAAACTCTTTAAATTTATATTCTAGCAATTTATACACAACTAAAGAGCAGTAATTAACATGTGGCATTTTTAATATTGAGATTTCTCAAATACCTGCAAAAAATTTTTTTATATAGGCGTACATAAGTATTTTAAAAGATCATTCACGAAAAAGACGGGTAGCTATTTATAGACCAGGGTCAATAATTTTTTAAACGAAAATAAAAATAATAGGATAAAACCCATTGGCAAAAGAAGAGAAAGTAACAAAAATAAAAAAAAAAATTGTTTTCGGGCAATCTGAGATTGGGAAGTGAATGGGTGTCTTTTTAAGGGTAAAAAACGATTTATTTTTATTTCCGGCAAAACCACGTTCTTCCACCAAGTCCTATAGAAAAAAAGTTAAATAGCAAAGTGGTAGGTAATAGAAGGATCTACATCTTTTGTATTTTTTATTTTTATCTTTTACAAAAATTTCTTTTTGTTACAATTTGGTTAAAACTGATCGTTCTATGTCAAAAACACACTGTAATTTTTTTCATTTAAATATTTATTTTTACTTAAAATCGAAAAAACACCCTAATTTTCAAACAAAAATGTTCACGTCAAAATTTCTGTTTTTTTTTAAGTCAATAAACCTTTTGTTTATTTAAAACTCTACTTTCCAATGTAAAAAAAATAACATTACTATGGTAAAATTTCTCAGAAAAACAAAACAGAAAATTCACCCAATTTTTTTTTATTTATTTTGTGCAATTTTGAGTTATTAGTTGAGATTTAATTATTCAAAAAATGTAACATTCCACGTTACATTGATATACAAAAAAATACAAATCCATAAAAAATGAAAATTGCTGAAACATGCTCAAATAATTGACCTGAATTTTTTCAATTGTTTCAATTTAAAGCTTACAAAGCTTTACAACTAAAGTTTTCCACAAATTTGGAAATTGTTTTTTTTTTGCATCAAAGCTTAAACAACTGGTTACGTCTAAAAAACACAACATTCACTCTACTTGAAAATTGTGCTTTTTATTGATTTTTTAATGTTGTCCAACATTTTTCATTTTTAATGCAAAGTTTGACAATACTACATCGATTTGTGTATTTAGTTGATGCTTGACCCAACAATGCTCAAACATTAATTATCTCTGTTCATTAATTTCTCCAGCAATTGTAGATCGATTGTAAAAATTTTTTAGGGATTGCAATCCCGCAAAACGGAATCACACATTCTCGTGAGATCCCGCTGCTTTTCTTAATCTACCGGATCCCGGACCTTCAAAGCGCAAATTTGTTAGGAGTGAGAGCAAAATTTTAAACAAAAACTGTTGAACTATATCAAACATTTGAAGATAAATCTAAGAAAGCAAGTTATTAAGGAGCTATACATAAATTACGTCACACGAATTTTAGAACTTTTAACCTCCACCCCGTTCTTGTCACAGGTTGTCACCTTTTTAAGATCCTTTCACCCCTAATGTGCGTCACACAATTTTCAACTTATGCATGTATTTAAAAGTAATCAAAAGAAAAAAGACGTTTTAATTTTTTTCTGATTTTTATTAAACAATTTTTAATAACATCAAAATAGTATTGAAGATAATCTCATGGCACGAGAGTGCATAAAATTGAATATTTTGATAACGTAAAAGAAAACAAATTAAAACATAAATTATTATTTTTAAAAGATTTTATTCAAATTCTCTCTTTTGACTGGCGCTTTTTTGAAAAATAACTTATTGAGCGTTTTAAATATTTAAACAGCACTAATTTTATATAATGTTCTAACTTATTAAAGAAACAAAACTTAGTCTTTCCATATAACTTTTATTTGTCAGCATAAACTTGGCAATTAAATGCAAAGAGGTTATCAGGTTTTAAGTGGTTTACTTTTAAAGCGGTTTAAGTTTAGCTAGGACTTTTGAAAAGACTGCATTTGTTTAAACTTTTAAAAAACCCCATTTTGAAAAAAAAAAGTGGATTTTTTTTACATTTTCTTGTATGTAATTAAAAAAATTTATTTTAGTTAAAATAAGTTTTTATTTTTTTTTAACTCATCGCATTAACTTTTATTGATTGTATTTAATAAAAAAAAAACATTAGGTATTTAAAAAAAAATTGCTTTTATTTGTCTAAACATTTTTATTGTAAATTTGCTTATTTTATTGTGAATAAGTTTGGAACTGCTTTTAAAAAACTTGTTTGCTTGTAGTTTAAAAATAAATATGTTTTAATTATTTACAATTATTTAAAATAACTTGTGAGAATAGTTTTTAACGTATATTTACGGTTAAGGAATTGGAAGTAAGTTTAACAAATTACCTTTTAAGAATACCTTAAATATACTGTTTAAAACTAGAAAAAATCCTTTAGTTCACATTAAACCAGAATAATATAAAACTACATAAACTCAATCAAATCAAATTGCATAAGGCAAGTTACAAAAACACCTAAATACATCATTTTATTCAAATTGAACAAGAAATGATAGAGATATGAGATAAAGTATTTTGAGGAAAATACTCTAAATATAAACAAATAAGAAGACAAAATTACAAAACTTAATATTTTAAAAAATTGTGTGTTTTGTTTTAGATAGTAATATAGACATATACTTATTATTTAACATCGCACAAAGAGTACATTTTATTATAAAACTATAAAAAATTCAAAACTACTTCAGATTTAACAAATAAAATTGATAATGGTGAACACAATTTTGTAATTTATAGAAAAATACCTAATCAGCTATAAGAATTAATTGTTCATCACTCTACCCGATGCCTTAGAAATTAGTTGCTTCTAAATCAATGATTCTTAGATTAGTAAAACACATAATGTACCGCATTAGTTATGAAGTTATGGTCTTACAAATTATTGTGATAAGAATAAAAGACAACAATAATTATCCAAAAACAAAAAAAACATTAAAAACATGTTTTTCTTCACATACATCTAAAAAAAGTTGATATCCAATTGTTAAGCAATTTTAAAAAATAAGAGTAAGTTAATATAGTTTTTCCAGCACACAACATATTTTAAAAAATGTGTTTTGAAAATAGCTATAAGCTATATAATATATGAAACCTATGTACCTTAATTAATCACTAAATTGCAACATGACGGAATCAAAACACTTAATCAATCAAAAAAACGCATCCAGTAAAAAAATCAATTATAATAAGGATGATTAAGTTACTAGATATTCTATAGCAAATTAAAAGAGAAACATTTTTATTTAATATTGTATTCTAATTAATGAGTTTATATGCAAAACCCCTAAAATGGGTTTTCACTTTCTGACGTTATTCAATATGCAATCACTTATGTTGTACAGAAGCTCTATAACTAATCTATATATATAAAAGAAAGTCTGTTAGTTACTCCACTTATAACTCAAGAACGGCTTTACCGATATGGTTGAAAATTGGTGAGGTGGTAGCTTAGAGCCAGGAGACGGACATAGGATACTTTTTATTCCAGAAACCACCCTCTAAAAGAAGGGTTAAATCAAAATTAGAATTGCGATGTCGGAAACGTTCGGTGAGGCTCGGCAAATTACCGTTCCAAATAAATCGATCCACTCCCCCACCACCAACCAAAGTTGGACCGTGCGTTTACACTGTGCGTTTACATGTAATAAAGCCGGCCACTGACGATCCAACGCCGCAGTCCGACTGCGGCGTTAGATCTTGGATCGTCGGTTGCCGTCTTTAATCGTCTTCCATGAGACAACTTCCCATATAACAACTTTGGGTGAAGTTTGTATGGAAAATTATGATGACTGGATTTGAATGAAAAGAATTGAATACTTTTTATTAACAAAAAGATAAAAAGAGGTGGGATAGGAACAAAAAATGACAAGTACCAATATTAGTATGATTTTCAAAAATTTTGGTTTGTTTATTTTAAAAATAATATCTATGTTTAAATCCGAAATTTTAGAAGTAAAATATTATCATTCCTTGATAGGGCGGAAAGAGGGCAAAATGTCTAAAGATTGATGTCGTTTTCATAATTTTTCCCATAAATTGCCTAAGTTCTCAAAAAAAAATAAATAGGTATGTTTCCTGCTTTCTAAAAAATTACTCTTAGGAGGATGAAAAGAGAGTGTTCTAGGGATAAAAATGTAAGAAAACGATATGGGTATTTTCGAGGAATTTCAGGTCGTTGATTTTGAAAATGATATTTAACTTAAAGAGGGTTGTAAAATGAATGTGATAAAGGTAATAAATGTGAATAATTAATTTGGGTATCATTTTTATAGTTTTTGGGGTCTATATCTATTTATGACCGATTTAGCTGAAAATTGGTGGAGTGGTTGTTTAGAACCAGTAGCCTAACAAAGAATATGTTTATCCCATTCCGTGTGACGTGACATACAATATAAAACGTAAACGCATCTGACATATAATAACAAAACAAATCACAAAAAAAATAAAAATAAAAAATAAAATAACAAAACTAAGGCGGAACAAAGTTCGCCGAGCCAGCTAGTAATTCATAAAAAAAACTGCAAAATGAAATGAAATCGTTCTTGTCAAGAGTAGTCGTTATTTACAGACATAAAACTTCTATATATCACTAGATGATACTAGAAGTTTCTAGTGCATCAAGATTGAATATAAAATAAACGCGTGTTATGTGTAGTCAGTTATACTTATTATGTTGTATTACAAATAATCGAATAAATAATAGTCAGTAATAATATTGTGATCGACAAAATAATAAGTTGTACTACAAATTATCGAATAAATAATAATTAATAATTGCAACAATAGAATTAAATTTTATTGAATACATAAACTCTTAAAGCAACTACTTTTTAAAAAAATTGTAGAACGTTTAACAAGTTTTTTTTTTAATTATATATTATTAGGAATTATTTGCAATTATTATAGTAGATAGTCGTCAATAACATAAACTGAGAAATGTTTGTACGACCTCTAAAACTCGCTCTGGGTTTCTCCGTCTTTTTATATATTACAGTATGATTATGATTTTTGCGTAAAACTATTAAATTTACTTTGATTACATTTTCTTGCTAATTGTCTTTCTTGTAGTTATTGCCATCATATTTATAAAACAAAAATCTTAAAAATGTACAGTTAAGAATGTTGCTTCATCGCATTCATTAATTAGTACCTAGTTAAATTAAGAAATCATTTAAAAAAAGCAAAATAATTTCCGTTCAAACTAGCTTCATCAAATTGTATAATTGCTGGAGCATAATTATATATGGGTAGATAAACTTCACAAACTGTAAACAAAAAGCAATTGATTAAGCTCCAATCTTACAACTTAAATATTCTTTTTAATATGCTGCTTGAAAATATTATGAAAACTAATTACTCAATTGTTTAATGTTAATCAAAACACAAACAGAGGTGGGTTATAAACGCAAAATTAAATAGTTAAATAAAATTCAAGTTGACTTGTATCAAGTTTAATCAATCAACATGGTTGATTAAATTTGAAGAAACGATTGATATAGGATAGATCTACACATAGAAAGTTGATTCTTTATTTCATATAACAATGCAATGGTTCCTCGGAAAAGTAATTTGCGTTATTTTTTACGCAATAAATTTTGATCTCAATGTCAAAATCAAAAAAAATTTTTCTTTATGTTAGAATTGTCTCAATTTTCACTGGTCATTGAGCCTTGCCATCAAAAAGTCAAAAAACAGCTGAAGCGCCAAGTGTTTTTTGTTATTGGCTCACATTATTCTTAGGTACTCCTGTATAGTGCGCGCTAATATTTGACCAAACCATTACGATAATATCTTCAAAACTATAAAACTAAAAATCAACTCTTAACAATACAACGAAATGACAAGTGGGAGGCTGTCATCCCAATTAACCAAGTAAATAATTGAAAGATTAAAATCAATTATTTACAATAAAGTATATATTTTAAAATTTGTCAAAAAATAAAATTGACAACCAGAATTTCACCGTAATGAAACTTTCGGAAAAATGCCTCTAATTATTTTGTTTTTCTCTTTAAAAAACACATTAACTTATCATTGGTTTTGGCAAAACTGTCAAATTTCTCTTAGAGTTTAACAATACATAAGTGTTTACAAAGTTTTACAAATTAGAGTTGCAAAAAATTTTTTACAACTTGGTTGTCTAAATGCTTAAGCCTAATAGAAGATTAAGTCAAATATTTCACATATCCCATATGACCATCAAGAGGGAAACAAATAATTTAAAATTCAGAAAACCACAAAAATGTCTAGAATACAAGACTGCTCATTTAAAGGAGTACAGGCTACTGCAGACATTTAGAAACAATATTGCCATAATTTTAGACTACGAATAGTGATTTACGTGTCAAGTGCTGTAACAGATGTTTTACATATGAGTGCCAATTTTGTGAGCACACGAGCAATTTGTCTTTTTCTTTCTTAAAAAAAATTGTGCAGACGCACAAGTTAAGAAGAAGCAATGAAGCAATGTCTGTTTTAGGTGAGACAGGTTACCCAGGTGGAGATGGTATTTTTATTAACGTGTTCCAGTATACAGGCTTATATATTTCTACAATCAAATTTCACAACTTCTCAATTCAACTGATAAAAACTCTGGCAACTGTTTTTTTTAACAATCTGGTCAGCCAAGCTTACAGTTATTTTTTTTTGAGAACATTTTCAAAAATTTACACAAACAATAAAGCGTGATGATCTGTAGTAAGACATTACCAAAAATAAAATAGATTCTAAAGTAGACAAGTGCTGTACACTTATGCTCGTATTCATAGTGGTAGCTCAAGATCGACCTTGGAAAATATTTGGAGACGGACTTGGAGCAAGGTCTTCGGCAATGTTCGGAAAACCGTTTGCATGCGTGTTTAGCTGATTCCATCGCAAGATTGGACTTCGTTATAATGTTCGGGAATGAAAGCGTTGAACTCTGTTCGGCTTTACGAAGCACGGTCTCCGGTAATGCTCGTGTGCGTTCAGTGATTTTGGTTTGGTAAGGTTGCAAGCATGTTGGCAGTTTGACAGACGACAGACTACAGCGACAGTGCGACGCTTCCAAAACAAATAGCAGCGTGTTGCAAAAGTGTTTACACAATGGCAAGTGGTAAGTACGCATATAATTAATGATCTATGTTCATAACTATATAAAGTGGCATTGTAGGAGATAAATTCACCGAAAATGAAAAACTGTTGTTGGCGTCCCTCGTGAAACCCACAAACTCTTGTGGAGAGTAAGAAGACAGACGCCGCAACAGTCCAACAACGGCAAGCGTTGTGGGAGCGCATTGCCAACGAATTTAATTCGCATGGGGCTTTAATTGGAAAGCAAAGAAATGCGCGCCGGACCCGGGAGGCAAAGGAGAGATTAGCGGAGTACCAACTGCGAGTCTTCGAGAGGGACAATGTGAGTGCAAAAGTAATAATAAAACAGTCCACATTTTAACCGTTGTCTTTTTTCAGAGCTTGTGATACGCATGAAGACGTACCGGCGAGGTCCCTCCATCTCAACTGCATAAAAATCGCCTCTAGAGAGGTTACCATAACAATTAAAAAGAAAAACATATAATAATCAAAAGGTATTTTTTTTTATTTCGATTGCAACTTCAACATTTATTGTTTTACAGCGTCCACTTTTTTCGCTATTTATTTCAACTATTCCTATGAGATACTTTGTTTATGGGGGCAATGGGGATTTCGCAACCTGCTCCAAAATGAAGGAATGACTTGAACAGGGGTCTTAATGTGGAAAGTTAGCAGTTGCGATCGAAATATTACATGAAGAGTTCTATTAGCACGACATTGCTTTATTCATATGTCTTTATTCACAATAAAATAGTTGTTTACCTTTATTCGTATGTCTTTATTCACAATAAATTAGTTGTTTACACAAATGTACGTATTTTAATTGTATATGTATACGATACAAAGACATGCGGTGTATTTGGCGACTAACAGCGTCGATATTAATGTCTGTTTATCGAATGTATTAACTGTATGGTGAGATGGTAATAAGAGGGCAATAACACATTCACTACACTGTCTTTGGGAAATCGGTAGCGTCGCCTAAATTCAAAAGTGGAAAAAAATTCCAATGGATTTGCAGCATCCCGCACATAGCGTTTTGGCACTCTCATGTTATGTTCATGTTCATTGTCTAATAAGTCGAACATCTCCACAAACTCGTCAAACTCGTCCAACATTTCAATCATTGTTATTACATATGACACATAACCCTATTTCAGTATTTGCAAACGTCAAACAATGACATAACCTGCAAATGGCGTCTCAAGACAAGTAGTACCCTTGCTTGAGTCCGACTTGCGACGGACCCACTGCGCGTGCTCATAAACCAAAACTCGCCCTTATTAACACCGTAATTTGATATTTACATCTCAAGATTTGTCTATGAAATGCGGCTTGCTCGAGACCGATCTCGGACTCAAGATTTGAATATCATATTTCACACGAGCATTGCCGAAGAGGCGGAATCAGCGATAAATCGATTTCCAAACGCATACCAACGCTTTTCCGAAGATTACCGGAACCCTTGCTTGAGTCCGTCTCAAGCAAGCTACGACTATGAATACGGGCATAAGAATCAGCTTTAAGATTGCACACTAATACTTATGCACTTAATTTTAGATAGTCTCAAATTATAAAATAAAATCCAACATAGGCAACAGGATGACCCGAGGAGACGATGCATAACGCAATTAGCGTTGTAGCAACAGGGAAAAGAAGCATACGTGCCGCAGATAAGAAGTTTGGTATTGTTTATCCTACTCTTGCAAAACATTATCAAAATAAATCATCAGTCAATAAATCATCAAGAGGTTAGATCGTTTTACAAGAGTTTTTTCTGAAAATATGGAGTCGCTGCTTGTGGCTTAATATTAACAAGATGAATAATCTGTTCTATGGGTTAGAACGAGAAGACTTGTGCACATTAGCTTATCAATTTGCCGACAAAAGTAACCTACCCCATATCTTCAAAAATGCTAGAGCCGGAAAAGGATGGTATTATAATTCTATGTAAAAGCATCCAGAATTGAGCCTTCACCAGAAGCAACCAGTATTGTGGCTGCAACAGACTACAAGTGAAGAAATTGTTTGATAACTCGAACAATGTAAGAAAAAGATATAATTTTAAATTAGATAATATATTCAACCTTAGACAAAACACACATCATCTAGACTTCTACAACAAAACTTCTAAAAATGTTTTATTTGCCAAGGAAAAAACAAGTTGGTGCTCTACAGCTTACTTACTACAGCTCCATGCTGTTGTTCAGCCACGGGTAGATTTATACCACCTGCTCTTATTTTTCCGCACAAAAAAAGAGATCTTAGCTTTCTGAGTAACACTTCTCCCGAAAATTCTCAATTTTGTTAGCAATATTAGATGGAGGTTTTTTAAATTAGATAAAATTCTTTGTAAAAACTGTGAGGCCTACAAAAAACCAAATTGTTTCATCTATTATAGATAATCATTCTACTCACAGATCATTAGCAGTCTTGGATTATGTCAAACAAAATAATGTTTGGCATTTAGAATCACTGAAAAAATATTCAAATAGAGGGAACCAATTTAGAAGCTCCTGTTGAAGTCTTAGCAAACCGCCATGGAACTCTTCCTGTATAAGCCGAATTTCTGAATGCTCTGATTAATCTTGCTGTACCTGGTCTTTCGGACGTAAAAAAAACTAAGAATAGCGTGCAGTTAGAAGATATGCAACGTATTCCAAAGATCTGTAGTGAGACGTCAGTTTGCAAAAGACGATCTCAACAATCTGAAATTATAACTTCTACTCCTTTTAATTAAAGATGCGTCAGAAAAAGAAAAGCAAACAGTGTGAAAAAAATTTAAGGTCTCGGAAACCTCGAGAATAAAAGAACTATTGCCATCTCCAATTATTATTCCTAATAATTCCACTAAAGATTCAGTTTCTTGTTTGATTTGTGGACATGTCTTTGGTAATTGACAACCCGGAGAAAAGCAGATTCAGTAGAAGTAGACTTATCAACTCTCTCACTGACTAGTTCACTGTCGTCTTCATCTGTGATAATTACAGAGAGAGTGTCTTTAGGCCGAAAAACTAACATTATTTTCTGTCGTTTTTTTTTAGAAAAGTTTTTTTTGCCCCTAATGCTGATTTTTTTGCCATGTATATTTGGGCAAAAGAAACCAAAGCCAGATGTTTATTTTTTATAATATTTTTTTTTCTGTTGTCCAACTAACTTAAGAATTGTTGTGTTCTTTAGTAAAGTATATCCTAATAAAATAATATTTTAATATTAATATGTTTGTTTATACATATAATAAAAAATTATAGCGTTTTCAAATAAAGTAGATCTTCTTGCCCGTTCTTCTCCCACGTATAAAACAATTGCTTATAACGCCAAAAAGATAATTTAGTTCAAATCTGAGCATAATTATAAAATGTTTTTCTATTGAAAATAATAGCATTGAGATAAAAACATTAATTTTGGAACTTGTCAAAGAAGTTTGGCACAGAAGACCAAATAGAACAAATTTTTGTAGAAAGTTAGTAGATATTTATATTCTAAGTGTAATATAGAGACTATTATACATGAATGTAAATTATTGCACGGATTTCACAAATGTGTAATCATGTCGTAACCCCACAAATAATATACAAAACTTTCTTGTTATCTATGACAACAAAAAAAAATCGAAGATTTAATGCCAATAAATTATTTATTTTAATGTAAACCGACTTATAGATTTATTTGTTCAGTTAAAATTATGACAAACGTTACAAGTTTCAAACAAAGCTTGCTTTTGCCATTTTGAAAAATCACTAAAAGCTATGATTTGTAGTAAAAATAAGCATGAGTGACTCAGAAAGCTTAGCTTCTGATATCGAATCTGATACTCAAAAATGCTGCTGTCTGCTACTGGTTACTAGCTACTATTTGTTATGTTCTGGTTTCTATTCCCAAAAATACGGCATGTTCATAACAATAATAGCATGAAATTAAGATTTATTTAGTAATTAAAACCAATAATTGTAAAAAATAGATTTTTGTTTTATTACTTTACTATAGAAGTAATATGTCACTTTACTCCACTCAAATATTTAATAGAATGTACAATATGAATAAACGCTCTTTAAAAAATAAAAGTAAACATAAAACAGCAGAATTATCCCCTTAAGTGCTCGTTACGTGCAAACTTTGTGTTTATAGACAAAAGTTGACTCGGTGCGACAGAATAATAAAAATATAAATTTCACAGGTTTGCACGCATCATCTGTGAGTGCATGTAAATCCCAAATTTAGACGCACTACCCCAAATTTGATGAAAAATATGTGACTTTATTCATTTTACCTATTGAAATTATTAAGCTTTTGTTAAAGTGGATCAAGTTATAAAGTTCTAAGTACTGGTTTGCTATTTTTTTTTAATAAATTTTCCATAAAATAATTGTTTACATAAAAGTCGGGAAAATTTCACATTACTGAAGAGGAGCTAAATTGAAATACGAGGCACTTTGCCACTTTTTTGTAAAAAAAATTATGATATTAGCAAGTATTAAATAGTTATTTACATAAAAGTCGGGAAAATTTCACACTACTGAAGAGGAGCTAAATTGAAATACGAGGCACTTTGTGTCGAGTATTTTAAAGCTCCGAATCAAGTAAGAGATTTTACTGACGTGTTTTGTATTAAATTTTTCCGGAAATCGTAAAAAAAGACGAAATTTACAAGTTTTTGATTTTTTTTTACAAATTCCACAAAAATCAAGTTTGTCAATTTTGTTGGCAACTATAGTTACCAGAGTATCTTTTTTATTTTGCGTCTTGTAAAGTTTTTCCAGTACTAGTCCGAAAAACTCAATTTTCCCATGAGTTGCGTAAAATTAGTTAATTCCCAAATTTGGCGCTTTACTATTCACAAACAACTGTTGTGAAAATAAGCTATGTAATGCCGTTATGTAATAATTTTAATTAATAAGAATTCCTGTTCAACACTGCATTCTGCATTTCTAAAGAATTTAATTTTTAATTTCATATGTTTAACATCATTAAGACAAAGCAATGAAAAATTACTTTATTTTCGAACAGTACTTGCTTTGTAGGTGAAACAAAGCGTCTTGACAATTAACTGTACATCAACGTCCTAACGGATAATTTCAAAAAAATGGCTTATCGAATGGTTGAAATCCGTTATAGAAGTAACAGCGATAAGCGCTACATATTCCCTCAAGACATTCCATAATTTATGCTTATCACTCTAATTGGATTGCAATTTTTGAGCCATCAGGCACCTGGCTGTGAGGTGTTATAACTTTTATGTTTAAAATTAAAGTCACCATTCTAACGGAGCTCCAGTCATGATTATTATTCAAACTAGGTCACAACAAAAACATTCAACCGTAATAAAATCTATTTGTTTCACCAATTCAATTGAATTGAAACTAAACACTTTTTGCAGGAATCAAAAATCTAGTCGGAGAGCCGGATTACAGGAAGGTCCGACTTCTTTGGGAAGACGATAACGACATTCAAGATGGTTATCAAGTAAAATACTGTGAGCTACAAACTTGGGGCACTCAAAAATGTCGAATAGAAGCCGTACCGCCTACTAGCGAAAATGATAAAATTGTTGACAATTTTAGATTACATAGTGTAGATATTAAAGGACTTAGGATGGCTACTACGTACTCTTTTGAAGTGAAAAAATCTGAAGGGCGAAAGGAAAGAGCCGAAGAATATCAAAACCAAAATATAATTGTGATACCTACAAAAGGATGTGAGTCTGTTTTTTTATTTTTTTATTAGATACGCTAAATATTACTACAACCTACTTATTTAAAAGCATGACTAAACAAGCGGAAGATGAGATAAATTGCTATTAATATGCATCTAAAGAAGCAATAATTGCAGCCTCTTTTTTCAAATAAGGTTTAATGAAGTCAATTAGCAATTTTACACCTCAATGAGATCCTGTTAAAAGTGGTCGCATTGTTATAATAAATGAATACAACATTATTATTGTAGTTAACTGTTACCGCAATTAAGACCACCACAAAGAAAACGACACGGATAAATCTGAAAGTTTGTTAAAATTGAAAAGATAATAAAAAACAATTAAAAATGTTTTCATGCAAGTGTAAGTAGTTGTCATAAAAAGATTAAATGAATTCATAAACAGTAGCTTTGTGTGCACTATGAGCACAAAATAACATAATTATGTCGATGGAAAGAGTAATGCTGCGCGCAGAAGAAGAGCGGCAATCTCTCGAAATTAGTAATAAATTTTGCGCTTGCATCACACACATGATTTTTTTCTACAATTGCACGGCTTAAGCAATAATTCAAAATGCTAAATTTTTTGCCAATTCTAAATTTACAACATCATAAATTTAAAGTGTGTATCTTTAAACAAAAGTTTGTTTACCTGCTGTTTAGAAATAAATTTCTCACAATTATTATTATACCGTTTTCAGCTTGGTTCCACTGCAGGACTTGACTTTGTACTTGTACAAAATACTTCTACGGACAAAAAAACATTTTTTCTCCAACCGCTTTAAAAGTATGACATTTTTTAACAGTCAGCAGGCTCAATAGTTATTTGAATCACAAGGCCGGAAACAGGCATTTGGCAAGGCGAGTAATTTTGGGGGCCAAGACCGAAGGCTGAGGCCCCCAAACTACGAGCCCTTGCAAAAGCGTTTTCGGAGGTGTGATTCACAAAAATTTTTGAAACGCTGCCGACTTTTTATTTTAAAAAATAAAAAGAATTTTTTATTAAAAAAAGTTTTTTCCATATTAAGGCAACGCTAAGTAAAAAATCCATGTCCTGTATATTAAAAAAAAATATTTGCCTTAACATTTCAAAGCTTACCTATTTGCTTTCTTAAAAAGTTAAATTGCTGTTTTCTGAAAAAATCGATACTCCAGCACACATTACGGCTTAGGAGCTTTGGGGGGCTATACATTAATTGTAACATTATACAATACAAACCGTTAGTTGTCGTTGATAAATGTCTGACAATGACAGCAAATGTCATAGTAATCATTTTCTAGCCTAGGCTGGCAAGATGGCGTTTCAGGCCGCTTAGTACACGTTGAAAGTTATGTTTTGCAGGCGCAAGGCACAAAAAAGTTTTTTTTACCAGATCAAAAAAAAAAGTAGGTATCTTAGCAACAACAATATTCACATTTAATCCTAATAGGAGCAAAAGCTGCACTTTTAATCCTAGGAGCCAAAAGCTGTCATTTGAGTGTTGATTAAGCAAAACTTATTTATTGATGAGAAGGGCATGCGCCTGCAACCTCCAATATAAGAACGATCTATAAAGAAACTTTTTGAAAATTTTGTTTGTTTATTTTGAAAGCGCTTATCTTCATCATCAAATTTAGATTATCAGGTACAGTATTCAAAAAGCGATCAAATTCCTCCTTCATAAATACTCGCGCTTTTTTCGGTAAATGTCCCTCATTATGTCTCTTGAGAGAGACACGTAACTTTGAATATTTACTGATTTCAATCCCGTTCTTTATATCCAACGTTGACCGCAACATTGAATATTGTGACCAAAGCGTCGACGACTTCATTTTATTTGCTGAATTTGCAAAATACACGATCAGTACATCTTCTGAAAACAGCTCAATGTTTTTTTCTTTGCATCAATCCATATAACGTTGCTACCTTACCTACGCATATTCATAAATTTCTCGAGATTTTGGTGGGAAAAGAGTTAAAGCTGTTTTTTTCGCACCGTCCTGTATCTTTTTAGATGCACCACAATCTTCATTAGAATCCATTTTTACACAGAGTTTGTAACAAATTGATCCACAAACAAGTGATCAAAATTAGCAATATGACGACTAATTGACAAAAGATCCATGTCTACGCCGATATATACCACTTCCTACGTTAAATGCAAAAAATTGCGTGATTGCGGTTGGAGAAAAAATAGCATGTCTTATTCGGATTAAAAATGACTTTATTGGCTCGCAATAGTTTTGACTCGGCTTCGTTACACTACGCCTCGCAATTGCAAAATTTGCTTGTCGAAAAAGTTTAATTTTTAATCCTAATAAAACAATCTACTATGTTTGATTGACACTTTTCAAACGATCGGTTTACTTGCGCTATAACTTTATTAGTTATATAACTCTTGTATTGTAAACATTGCATTGGTCTTATGATTTTAAAAATAAACATAGGCGATGTTCAGAGGAAAAAAAAAAATCTCAAGGTATGTAGTTCACATTTTTAAAAGACCTCCTATTTTTTATGTAGACATAATTTTTGATTATTTATTGCAGCATCACTCAAAATATTTATAAGACATAAAGGATTTTAAAATATCTGATTTTATAAATGGTAAGAGTGAGCAATTTATTTCCTTGCCAAACTACTGAGAAATACAATAACGTATCTGATTCATTTGGTAAAATGTTAGCTCTGGTTTTCTTCCCAATTACAAGCAGTGTTAAGTTACTAGGCTCAATCAGTAAGTTACTTCCCTGAAGCGATTGTTTTTGTTTAGTACCGCTTAATTACCTATCCAAACAAGCAATGGAGCATAGGATATATTTAACAATATTCGACTGCGTGCTGTTGCACTGGTCAACTCGGTCATTATTAGTAGCCGACAATTGAGTCAGTAAACAAATTGTGATGAGTATTGTGGTCAATATAAGAAAAAAAAATTAGACGATTGTAAAGACGGAAAATACACGAGCCTTATATTCCTTGCATTAACAATATACGAAACAATATTAAATCAAAGATAATAATTTATATTATCCTGTTTTAAGTTATTTATTTGATATTACTTCACACTTAGTAATGTTTACAAATGAAAGAAAGTTATTGTCGATTTGATAGATTTGAAGAAAAAATGTTTCTTCAATTTCATACCATCAAGTAGTATTTGGCATGAAAATTCACCAAATAAAGTGATCAGTAAAATTTTGTGGATTTTTCGATTAGAGACTTGGTCGATTCTAATTTCATTCGATAGTAGCGATGTATACAAAAAAAACAAAAAGCTATATTTTTTATTCCAAAAATGGTCGTTTTTTTGACGCCTCCACCAATGGAGAGCGAAACGTCGACAATTTCATTAAACTTTTCGACACGGTCTTTTCCGAAAGATGTCAATATTTCAATAACTTTGGGGCGTGAAAGCCTTTCTTCTTCAATTTATCCGATGATTTTCACCCCCCAAATCGTTTTATTGCCGGCAAATTAGCCCCTGAATCTGCCAACAGGGATGCAGCCAATCTTCTGAAGCAATGACCAGTCCAGACCAGCTTAGGTTCTGCTAGTCTCAGAAACTCGGCAGTTTCACAAAGTATTTTACCGAATGTATTTATGCCGACTAGCTAGACGGTGCATTTAATGTTTCAACATTTCAAAAAAAAGCAATGATGAGTGACATTACATGGGCGTAATGCAGAGTATTTACGTCAATAAGTAACGTAACTGCCCACAATACAAAAACTACGACTAAGATTGGTTTTAGTATCTGAAATACGAACTCATGATAAGTCTTCTAATTTTTCTAGGTCGTCCACTGTCAGCTTACACAACTCTTCGCATCGTAAGCCGCCAAATAAACCGAAAATGGTTGCATCTTTCACCATCATATATTTAACATCTAGTGCTTCATTCAAAAATCTGTCAATATGCTCCTTTTTTTTAAACTTTGGACCTCTTTGTGCGGTATTCTACATTTTTCCGATTAAGAAATGTTCTATTAGTTTGTGGTACTGTCCATACCCACGTCGTTCTTGATGCGTAGACTAGCTTTTATTAAGAAAAAATTCGACCATAAAATAGATAACTTCCAATTTTGTTATTTTTCTTCAAAGCACGCTAGAAAAACATTCTCGCTGAGCAGCAGTTCCATCAATTTTAAGAGCAGCAGATCCAACCTTGAAAGTTGCTCTATTTGCCGCCTTCTCAATATCTGCGACAAATCCGTCACCGATATCAGCAGTATCAACATTGTTTTTTTTATTTGCCATGTTTACAAATGCAATAATGTAGAACTTAATGAAAACATTTTTGACGTTTCTATTAAACACCTTTCAAATGTGAATAAATTAAACTGACTATTATAGCTACCTAATTTTACCGCAGAAATTAAAATAAACATCAAAAGTACGAATACGTTTTTTAATGCAATACAAACCAGTTGTATAAAAAAATAGATGTATGATGGACGTGGAGGCCTTGGTAGACGAGTTGGCCAAGCGATAGTACGTTGGAGACTGGTCTACGAGGTATAGAATTGATTCCGACCCAGGCAAGAGCATTTTTCTACAAGAAGAATTGCTCTTGTCTGGCTCATGAGTGCGTGTGCATATGTATAAGTGGGAGTACAATAGAACCTTAATAAACACCATTCGCAGTACATGTCCCAAAAAAGTAATCGGTAATAACAGACGTGTCAAAAGTGATTTTATTTTGTTCGTGAGGGTGCTTAACTTGCAACGCTCGTTTCACAAACTTCCCCACAAACTAAATAAATTCTTACTTAGATACATCATAAAATACTATTCTAATGAGTCTTAATTTCCGTTTCAAAAGTATTTACTTAGCAATCTTATCTATTCTACGTATTATTCCATTATCTATTCTACGTATACTCCATACACACTACGTTTTTGATCATGTCATTAAAAAAAGAGTGTTGACAATATTTTTCTATAAAATCATGCAAAGCATTTATTTTTCTTTTTTTTTTCAGTTTCAGCAAAGGCTACACAATGTTTGCCAGATGCAAGTGAAATAGAAGTTGCTACCGGCCCATATTTTGGAGGTCGCATTGCTGTCGAAGCTACTGATGGTGAACGATGTGCCCTAGACGGAGAACCCACCAGTCCTAGAGACATCTACACTTTAAGAATAAATCATACAGAATGTGGAAGCCAAGTTAATGAAACAACAGTTGCTACTTTTGTTTTAGTTCAAGAAAATCTCCCAATTTTAACCCATAGTACTAGGAGGTTTCTTGTCTTATGTTCCTATCAGCCAGAAACTCTAACGGTACGTGCGGGAATTAGCCTACCAACGGGGCATTCCGGAAAAGGACAAGCCTATATGAGTGCCGTTCCGAATGAAGAAGACAACAACTTAGGGCGTAGCGGTCGCAGTTTTAGGAAAGGAAGACTATTGCAAAAACCTGAGGCATTAGGTAAACTACTTTTCATACTCTGATTCACTTTACACAGTTGCGTTGGATAACATTAAAACTACATTAAGACTAATTGCGTAATTTCGAACAAAAGTTAATAATTTAAATTAAGAAATTTAATTGTAGAAATAAATATGTTTTCATCATTAAAACTTTCCTAATTTTATTAAACCTTTCGACACGGTCTTTTCCAAAAGATGTCAATATTTCATTAATTAATGTTATTTAGATTCATTATTT
The DNA here is from genome assembly GCA_947359425.1 of Lagria hirta. Lineage (NCBI taxonomy): Eukaryota > Metazoa > Arthropoda > Insecta > Coleoptera > Tenebrionidae > Lagria > Lagria hirta. Next base: position 34,526,425 of record OX375794.1, read on the forward strand.
TATATGAAATGCAGTAAAAAAAGGTATTTAAAAGAACTTTCACGGCATAAAACACTTTTAAAATCGTATCCCGAATCACTATATTGATATGTTACTTGTATACTTTGCTAATAAATGATAATTATATGTAAGTTTTCAAGAACTTCAACGAACAAATGCAACCAAAAATTTTAATTAATTTTTATTTATGTGTAGAGAATTACAGCTTATTAATCTTTTGTCGCTTTCTTGCTACTAATGAAATTATTTTATCTATTTAGTAAAAGTTGACGACTCAGAAGATCTATCTGCAAATCCTATTCCTGTTATCGTAATAGCGATGCTTTCTATCGCTGGAGTCATTGGACTGATTGCTTTAGCTTTAAAAATTACAAATAAGAAACTTCTAGAAGATCTCGACAACATATCCATTGCTTCAGATGTTTCATCTAGTAGTTGTAGTACAACAGCAGATGTAGAACAACAGGAACAAGTAGTGGACTAGTTGGGTGATATGAGCAGTAGATATGATAAAATTTTTGTGATTTTTGCAGCATTCCAATTTTTAATTTATTACTATTAGTAATTACGATTTATATATTAATTAAGTGTATTAAGTGATTGTATTATATTTACCTAACTGACTTGAATATAAAGAAAGTTGATAATTTTAAGTTGTATTAATTAATATCTATTCATGTACTTTTTTTCATTGAAAAATAATAATTTAACGCTAACCTATTTATGTCTAGACATGAATTACAGAAATATATATATATATATATATTAATAGCCTATTAGTGTCTATTAAAACCTATAATTATATCAATATACATATAAAATCTTAATTATGTAGTTAGAGATTGCATTTGAGGTGGAAAAAGTTGTTTTCCTAGTTCGTGTGCTGAAAAGCTTGACCGGTTTATGTGCAAGTACAAATTAATATGAAAAGCTTGCTTCTAGTGATTTTTAAACGAGATCTAATTACAAACTTATAATTTTAATTTGCGCGTAACTAAACTATTCTGATCTCAAAAATACTAATAATTCATTGAATGTCCAAGTATCAAAAATAAACATTAGAACCTTGGCGACTGAAAATGTATCCCAAATTAAAACTAAACAATGATTTAATTTTCAAAATGCCGATTTGAGTGAATGGTATAAACAAAATAAGATTAATACCTACAGTTAGTAGAGTATGAATTTTTTAACCTTATTAAAGCAACAAAATATTATCTAGAATAGAATAGAACTTTATTCGTGACTAGCTGGTGCTTGTGTCAATATTTTGAAAATCACCTTCAAACAAGTAACAGTTTACTTCAAGAAGCAACGAAGCAACTAGTTTTTTGAAAAGATTATAAGACAAGGCTGATATCTCTGTAGGCAGGGTGTTCAAGAATTTAGGACCATAATCGTTTACTGATAATAAGTGGCTTTTTCTAATCGATGGTAATCAATCAGAATTTTATTTTTGTGTCTTGTGTTGTGCTTGTGTTGATTTGAGTGTAGTTTATAATTTGGAACATTTTGTTTTACATAAAACAAGCACTTAAGTATGTAGTAATCAGGAATAGAAATCAAAGTTTTTTAAAAAATGGTTTGACGTTATTCCTGCAGCCAATATCGACCAATATTCTAATAACCCGTCGTTGCAGCTTAAATGCTCTTTTCAAATGAGCACTGTGACCCCAAGACAGCAACGCATATGGAGCAGTACCGGAACTTCTTCGAATAACTAAAATTTCGGTTAATACCGAGTTTGTAAAAAAAGCCTGATACCTATCTAAAACAGATGTTATATTTCAATTTAACTCATAAATTATCAAAAAAACTTAGGTACACACATCCCTTACATTATATAGCTACATATAATATTACATAATATGTAATATTATAAAATGGACATTACATACATATTATGTCTTCTAATACATGCAATCATACTACATAGTACATTTTTATGTACACACATACTTATATAATTGGTTTGTTTCAAAAGTAAGAGTCAATTTTTGGCAAAGATTCAGAAGTTGATTCTGGTAAAAACTACGCAGCGTTTCGTTAAATCGCGATCCGGATTATCGAGAGGCTACTCTTCTATCAAATAAAGACATGTTCATCCCATGACACCATAACAGTTTGTTGTCTAGCATGACCTCTAAAAGTTTTGCAGTTTCAAGATTGTCTGATAGAGTAGCATTCCTTAATGTAAAAAGCAAATTTTGCGTTTTACTCTCATTAAGTACCAATAGATTTGAGTTAAACTAATCCAGGGCTTTCGGTTGTGCTGACTTTTGCGTTGTTTGAATAATTTCAACTGAGTCACTCCTATTTATTATAGTCGTATCATCGGCAAATAATAAGAGTTTTGAATTTGATAAAAAATTTCGTAAGTCATTAATAAAAAGTAAAAACAATAGTGGCCCCAGTACAGAGCTCTGAGGCACTCCTAGTTCTATATTTTTCAAAAATGATGAGATTCTATTTAAGTACGTTATTTGATTTCTGCATGCTGGAGAACTCTTAATAAAATTTGTAACCGGTATTGTATTGACATGCCAAAGCTCAATAATTTTTGTGTTAGAATATTGTGGTCAACACCATGGTCAAACAATCAAAAGCCTTTGACAAATCACAAAAGGTGCAGGCAGTGACATGTTTACTTCCAAATCCCCCAGTAATGTTACCAAGCAAATTGTTTATAGGGTCACTAGTAGATTTATCCGCTCTAAATCAATATTGAGCAGTTGTTAATAGCTTTCAGTTTCAAAGAATTACTTTGTTAATTTTTATGCACTTCGAAAATATTGAAAATTTTACAACCTGGTTTACAAGTTTAGTGTATGGTACTAAACTAATTGTATTTATTTAACTATGATGATATTTAACCCGTAGTAGTCTTTACTGCCATTGTTTTTCATTTTTGTCATAGTATCACGCGTTTTCTATAAAGCTCACTTTTCTAAAATTGAATTGCACGCGGGGTTGTGTCTGATTTACAAATTGTAATAGAGGTTTTTTAACATTATTGTTTTTAATTTTTTGTTGTAATAATGTGGCGAAATTTACAAAATAATCATTAAATTCAGTAGCTGAAAGATTTTATGGTATTATAGGTAGTTGATCTATGGGTAGAATTTCGTTTTTTATTTATTAATGCCCAGGCACTTTTTGCTAAATTGATCGATATTAATGGAATCCATGTTCTGTTTTGTTTTGAACGCCTTCATTTCATCCCTGACCCACTCACGATATTGATGGTAACGTGCATTTATTTTTTGATCATGCAGGTAATGTTTCCACAAGATATAAAAAAGTCAAGAGTGTTGATGGTAACGTGATATCTATTATCACTTACAAATTTAATTCCGCTTTGTTATTGTGCCATAAATAGTTCCACAATTAAAAGTAGATTATATGCCTAAGTATTCATCAATTCCTGCTCATATGTCTTGAGAGCTAGGTACATTTCATTTTTAATTTAATGCATGAAAAAGAAGGTTATAAGTTTGAACTATTTATTTGTATGTCTGTCTGTAGCATACTAGCTACCTATCAAAAAGTTAAACCAGTTCTTATTAAATATTATTTTGTTTAAAAGCCGAGTGTTTCTAGCTATAATTCAAAAAAATTTGTTCAGTTTCTTGAAAATAATAAAGATGGATAACAGATGGATGAGTGTAAGCATCTTTCACAGGTCTGATCAAGTCAAAAGTTACTTTAGGAATTACTTCATTTATATTAGAATTAATAATAACCGTAAACTGATGCGAAAGCATCATCTAGAATTTGCAGCAGCAGCAGCAGATATCTTGTTTAGACTCATTTACCCGGCCTTAATTAGGGCTTTCTAAATTTTCGATTAGTTAATCTGTTATTATCATATAAGAGTAAGTAGTTTGCTTTTGTCAAAGCTAAAAAACCTAAAAAACCAGCAAGAAGTTTCGATTTGAGCTCATAGTGCCACTTTTACAAACAGTGGTTTTTGCTTTTACGCTAAATCAAGTTTGGCACAGCGTTAATAAATTGCTCAAACAGCTTTTGCAGCTAGCATGGTAAAAAGTCCAAATTTTTGAATAGAACATACGCGATAAAAATGATTGCGGTATTTTCTACAGTGACACTGGAGAAAATAGTAGAATTTTGGCATGAAAGAACTACAAAATAATAATAATAAGATTTATTGTATCGTATTTTCAAAATTATACAGTTCAATCCAACATGACAATCTTCTTTTCAGCGTGTAATGAAGGTCTAGGTAAAATCAACGTTTTTACATTTTCATTCAACTCCTCTAGAGCTAATTGGGCTTGTAACCTCATAACGTCATCTTTATCGTTATTATAAACTTCTTTCAATGTTCTGTATATTGGCAAAATCTCTTCTTTCAAGAAATTTATCATTTCTCCTTGAAGACCTACAAATAATTGTCGCATCACATTAACAGCAGCACGACGAGGTTCTACAGCTTTGTCTGTCGCAATTACAGCATGCACACATACCAAAACCTAAAAATTGAAGAATACAGATAATAATTTGTATAAAAAAAAACTATTAAAAACTCACTTCAGTTATTATGCTCCCTAATTTGAAACCAAGCACTCTGCACAGTTCTCCTAAATTCGATAAAGCAGAAGCTCTCATAAGATGATCATTGTCTTTAGTTCCGGCCAAAAATGTGTTTATTAAAACCGCCTTATATTTTGGTGCCATTTCACCTAAAAATTTGGTTGCATCAAAACATTGACTAAAAACACAGATGTGGAAAAAAATAATATAATTGATTTTTTAACTAACATCCACATTTTTATTTAAGACTTCACATAAATAAGTGATTATCTGATCATAATTATTATGTCAAAAAAGATGTTTATGTACAGATAGTTGCTATTAAATCATTGACATATAAGTAACGCTAGAGCAGGCTTAATTTCTATACAACGTAAAAAAAGCCATGTATTGTAAAATAAATTTTTTTCTTTTTGTAAGATTGTCACTTACAACTGAATGGCTTCAATAGTATCAGAAAGTCATCGTTTCACAAAAAGTTGATTGAATCTGCTTTAATCAACTTTTTTAAAACCATGCAATCCTCGTGCTTGACCATAAATTGAAAAATCGTTCAACTCCAAGAGTTGAATTGTTTTTCCACTCAGTGCGTCTGCTGTTTCTGACCTCACATAATTAGTAACTTAAATGAATGTGTAAAGTTTCTTAAGATAAGTTTTTTATTGTAAGCCAAATTAGAATTCCTTGTTTAGTTACCTAAGTTCAAAATTCAATATTAATAATAAAGACTACAAAGTCCTTTTAGTAAAAATAAAATTTAAAGAATTTCTTTGAAATTGAGTGAAAGAATGGAACAAGTTTATCTCAGTTGTTTTTTGTTAACTTTGGTGATACCAACTGCCAAAGTTTTTCTCTGCAATACTTTAGATAACACTTAGCTCCACACGTTTAAAGTGGTGGAAAGTCTACATGTTAAAAAAAATTAATAACATTTTTAAGACGTTAAGCAACACAATATGAAAAAATACACTCACCCAGCAGCTTAGTAATTCGCATTAGTACTTCGCCTAGCTTCATCCGTAATTCTTGTCTGTCGTCTTCTTTTCTATTAAAATTTGAGTATTCTTCGCATAATACAACTAATACTGAATCGGTAAAAACGTCCGCCAGCGATGCCAATCCCTTAACCGCATTCAAGTATATATATGAGTCTTCATTTTTTAGATGTAACTAATAAAAAAAAAGCTATAAAGTTTGTTAAAAATAAATCATCTCAAACCTGAAACATATTAAGCAAATATTGCTTTTTTTCCATAGCTTCGGTGTTTTTTGACTCAATCAGTTTTGTCAATTCTAACAAAGCATGTCCTCTTACTGGAAGTAATGGATCGCATAGATTGTCCATCGCTTTGTCAAACAATGATTTTGATGCTGAAGAAGTTTTTGTTACTTGAAAATCTTCTCTATTTTCAATTTTATTTAAAACTTTCTTAATCAAAAGTCTCATTTCATCATTATTCGTAACAGAACCAACTTTGATCAAACCATCTTTCAATCCTGCATATTTCCAAAGATTTTTTTTCGAACCAGTTGTCACCATATTATCCAAAATCATAATTACAACAAACATTACCTCTTCGTTCAAAGATGCTCTTAAAAAGTTATTAATATATCCGATAATAACATCTGGATTTTCTTTAAGACAATCTTGAACATACTGATCTTCTGATAATTGAGATAACATTCCATGGACTACAAGAAGTCTTTCTAAAACCACATTAGTTAGAGCATCCTCAGTTGTTATAAGAGCATCGTTTGCTTCCATCAAAAAATATTTTTCCTTTTCGCCAACACATTTCAGTAAATAACCGAAAAGATTAACTTTTTGGTCAGTGTTAAACAGATTAAATATTGTATCTGCAACATCCACAGTTGAATTCAATATTACGTGCTGACTCGATTTAATAATTATCTGTTTGTTGACAGTCACATTAACATCACTTCTCAGAGCATGTATTCCATCTATTGAAACTTCAAATAAAACACTATCCAAAAAATCTTCAATCTCTTGAGAGCTGCACTGTTTGAGATATTCAGTAATAATGGCTTTAAGCTCATTTGAAATGATTGCTAGATCCGAAGTTTTTGTAAAATGATACAAATAAAAAAACACGTTTATAAACGATTTCAAAAGTGGTAAAGGTAGTCCTCTCGCACTAGAATCATCTCTGAAGGCACTGTGCACTAACCGCACGCTTTGTGCAATCTCTTGTGTAACATCCACGTCATCGGTAAATTTGTAATTTTTGTTTGTAAATTTTTGAAAAGATTGAGTAATTTCACTAATAAACTTGGCTTCACATTTTTCTGGGTTCTCCAAATAATAACTTTTTATAATAGATACCACTAGTTGCTCATATGCAAGAGAATCCAAAGATTTTGCTATTCCTAAGAGCTCCAAAACTTGAGAACAAATATTATCTTCAAAGTCAGCTAAATTCTGACAACTCATAATCAACTTTGTTAAAACTTCTATTATATGCCAAGTTACAGTTGTATCATTATCAATACCGCCAAGCATTGCGCAAGTTATGTTTTCAACTCCTTTTTTAGAACGCAACATTTTTGTTAAATTATTTGATATTACTTTTTTGAACCATGTGGGAGAATTAGCTTGCAGTAGAAGCATTGTTTCCTTGATAGAAATAGCTGGGTGAATACTATCACTCATCTTGTTCAGTAATTGCTTAAAAATTAATTGGTCTTCACAAAGAGATGCATATAAATCTTCAGACATTACAAAAGATCCTTGAGGATTCTCGGCAGAAGGTTTTTTCAATGGACAATACCCTATTTGATACATACCAAGCAAAACCGCTCGTAAGCAGTGTGGTAAAAAAAGCATACGCAAATCTGCATATATCAAGCAATTGTTAAACCAAGTTAAAACACATTTTAACAGCTCATACGAGTGTAGCTCATCGCTTCTTTTCTTCAAATTAATATTATATGGCAGATTAGGATGCAAATTTCTTAAAATGCCAATACGTACAAAATCTTGCAAAGCAACTTTTACTATTTTGGTGTCTTGTACACTTAACAAATTTTCTAATAGCAGTTCATTGTTTAGCAGTTCTACAATGTAAAAGTTCCACAATATATATTTCCATTCATATGTGCTCTGGTTTGATGGTTTATACGTAACTAAATGGTTAACCTTTCGAAGAATGTCACTCTCTTCACATTGAAAAAGTTTCTCACATTTGCTGCATTTTTTCTCAAATGTATTATCATTGTATATATCGTTTTCTAAAAGAAAAAAAAAACACTCAAACAATAATTCACTTAAAGAAGAAACGCTCTCACGCTCAAAAGTTATTGAAAGCTTGACATCTTTCTTTTGCACGGAAACATCATTAGAGTAGTAAATTAATATTTAAAAAACACTATTTATCAATAATTTTTTTTTATATAACAAAACGCGGTCAGCAACTAGCCTCGATCAGCAGAATAATTTCTGTCTTTACATTGTTCAACATTAATTTTTTTCTTGACCTCTCCATCGGTAGAGTGTAAAATGTCTTCTTCTCGAAAAGATGTCAACTTCTCAAAAACCATTCAAGTCAAAATAGTGTAAAACATATAAGTGTATTCAAAGAAATATACTTGAAAAAAATACAAATCTACAAGTGATCCAAAACAAAAACAAAACAAAAATTATAAATTGCTATATCTCACATAATAAACGTTTATCAGAATCATTGACTGAACATTTTGAATTTCTTCTTTGATGGTTTTGCAATACAACATGAGTCGTACACATAACTCACATTTGAGTGATATTCTATTTACTATATATTGTAAATAGAGCAAAAGTTATATGATAATTTACCGCAATTAAAACACAAATGTTTTATACCAACTGAACAATAAGCAACTGACGTTTTTGAACGAGAGTAAAAGCATCAAAAATTTAAATTTGATGAGGATAAACAATGTTGGAAAATCATTACATCGAGTTTGTCTATTCTCAAATCGGAAAGAGTGTGAAAGCTAAGACTTTTAATGAGTTCCAGAAGAAGACGTTTAAAATTTTGATAAATTTGACTAAGATCCTTTTAAGTTTAGCTCTCTACTGTCATGCCCGACCTCAAAAGCTAGTTCCTTTGTAACGTATCCTTGAAAATGAGTATCAGATCGTAGTACATGTACTCAATTGAGCGACAAAGTGACTTTTGTCAGAAAAGTTCACTTTTGCTTTGTCAAATACAAGCTCAAGTGCCTACTCTTTGTATCAATTCTAGATTTTTCTTCAAGGCCTACTCTTTGTATCAATTGTAGATTTTTCTTCAAGGAGAAAAGACAATAATATGTAACAATATAAAACTTTAACAATTTTATTTTGATCATTTTCAGTTTTCTCCATATTCAAACCAATAGTACATTTTATTGATTTACAGTGACTTTCTTTCCTGCAGCTCTGTTTCCGTGTTTAAACTTGTAGCAAACCTCAATTTTCTTAAAAATTGCTTTATAACTCGTCTTTTTTTTGTCTTTTATCAAACATTATTTTCTATTTTATTAGTAGTTTTCAGGATTATCTGATAAAATTAGTTTAAAATTACTTTTTCAGATGTAGCAATAATACCAATTCAAATGTGTATCAGTTTTTAGGCTACTTGTGGTCGAGCTGAAGACAAACCGTAGGTCTCAAAACAAAAACGCAAAGTAAATGTGAAGCTCAAAATATAAAAAAATAAAAATCGTGACGTTTTATCGAACCAGTGCAGTAATTGAGATAATACAAAACACTTTACTTAGCACCACAAGTTTGTAGATGTCTGGATACTTCAAAACAGTAGTGTTTTTTTGTCCACAATCGAGACATTTTTTTAATTTTAAGTAAACTTTTTAAAGTTTAAAAAAAAATATTGTTTTTATGCAAAATAAACGGTTTGTACCACCGTCCGGAACAAAATGGTAGCCAAATCTCAGCTGGCCATGCTATTTTTCAAGCCGCGTTATCGCATTTCTTGTTGTTACTCAAAGATGTTAATTTTTTTTAACCGACTTCAAAATATAAAGAGATTTAAATAATTATTATTATGTTTGAAAGAAAATATCTCAAAAATAATCTCAAAGTAACGCTCAAAAATGCACCCTGAGAGAGTAGCATATCGCACAATTTTTCATTCAGTAAAGTAATTCAAATGTTGAAAAACATTACATTTCAAAAAAAAAAAATTAAAAATATAGATTGATGGTGCAAATGAACCGCCACTCCATTGAAATAGTATAACTTTTTATTAAGTTTTTATAAAAATTTTAAGTTGAAAGAGTCCTTTCTGCACAATTTGAATAAATTAAATTAATAAATTAAAAACTAATTATATTAAAGTCGGTTTTTCAAACTTTCCATTTTTAGCTTGTTCAAATCAGACAGTTTGACGGTTGTGTCAAAAATGTTAATTTCTAAATAAATAATATTATTTATTAAGAAATTGAACAATTTGAAATTCCTCATTACAAAGCAACAAGAAATTTCAAATGATGTGTACCACAGCCTCCTCTATTTACTGTATATAATAAAGGAAGCTGTGTTGTTGTGTACTATAACCGATCGCCATAGACTATACTATATTCTTCGGCTATTGGTAAGACGAATCTGGCATCTTCGAAATCGCATTTAAAATACTCCTTTTCTATTGGTTAAAGCAATGTCCCGGTTACACAGCACAATTTTATAAAAAAAGCGGTGTCAGCCAGATTTGTCAATTTATCCTAACCACAGTTTTGTCTGTCAAACCAGATTTTTTCTTAATAGCGTGCAAATCCTGTGTTGTTTAGAGCGCAAAGCTTGGTTTTCATGGCAACTGATGTCACATTTTTCTCCACTATTGCGAGTCTTTAGAGTTTCCGGTGCTTGTGCGAGGTTATGTGAACCTAAACAATCTATTGACACTGACACTATTGACAGTTAAATGCACCGAAAGTTGCTATATTGAATGTAGGGCTCTTTCCAATGCGCGCGCATCCGCCTCTGCCAAAAAAATAGAGTGATCACGTTTAGGAATGTTTGAATGTTTTCAAAAAAAAAAGTTAGGTTATGTCGTAGGAACATTAGAACTGTTGAAAACAAAATGTTTGTGATAGTGTAATCTAGTTCACCAAAAACAAGTACTAAAGCCTCAACGAATACTAAACGCTAACTTCGTGTTCATCCGCTTTTATTGTGTTTTTTTGAAAATACCAGTGTATAATCACATCAAGCTTAGATAGTCTACTGTATATATGGATCCTACCTTGAGACTACCTAAGCCTGACTGATGTTTTCAAATAAGCACAGCAACGTAATCGAAAAGGCGGTGACAGTTGCACACGAGGTTAGCGTTTAGAATTCGCTTACGATTTAGTTCTTGTGTTTGGTAAACTGAACTACACTTTCACAAAAATTTTGCGGATATAGTACGCGCAGAGATAATCGGATAATATTGTATTTAGAGTGCTTAGACACTGTAGTTAGCTTTAAATGCTTCTATTAGGGTTTTATAACTGTCCTAGAGCTCATTTGTTTTCTGTAGGCGACAAGGCGACTCCGACTCGCTGCGCCATGCGCAAAAGCTCAAATTCGTAAGTCTGTGCTGGCATCTTGGCTTCATTTCCTTTGCATCGCAACTGCTGTCCAGTCGTTTTGAACAGGTAAGTCAATGTTTTGATATTTATTAAATGTTTATTATAAGTAAAAAATGTAATTCGTCTGACATTATGTTCATTTTCAACGGTTGTGCCTAAAATTAAAGTAAATCATGTTACACTGAATCCTGACTCACGAAACCCAATACAAAAACCACGTGGTTGGAATCGTTTTTCAATAAACAATAATCAGCGAAAACACGAAAGCACGTACGTACGTACGTATCGTTGGTTTTCTACGTTTTTGCTTTTTTATTAGGTGAACAAGCTTTGTGAATGGCATTTAATAAAAAGTCTGAGATTGTTAGTTCCAATTATTAAAACTTCAAGTTTTTTATAGTTAAAATTCATAATAAAGCACTAAAAAATTACGTTACGTATTTACGTCATAAAAGAAAAACATTGTTTTCGCATAAAAAACATGGTAGTGATTATTGATAACTAGAATAATTGTAACATGTGTTGTGCTGTAGCATGCAAAATTGCTTATCTGAATTTGTGTTTTTTAGGTTGGAATTAAAATGTCGGCAATAAGAGCCTTAACGAATAATATTTTCCTAAAGCCCAATTATCGAATTTGTACATTATCGAATAACTTGAAATCCGGCCAGCTGTTCCCTTTGTGGGGCCCTTCGGCAACTGCCATACGCACTTATGCTGAAGGAAAAGACAAGAAGAGAGAAAAAGGTAAATTTGAAATAATTGTCAAAAATTATTTCAAAAGTGTTTTAGGTAAGACAAAACTCGCGATGGCCACCCCATACTTTTTAGTGTATTCTGTTCAAAGTAATATAATATACTCTAATTTCTTGATCCGTTTTTGTATTTAATGTTATTATTAGGGATTTAATATTGCGAACACTCAATCCATATTGTTTTATTTAAATTATTTGGCGAAACATTTATAATATAACTTATTGCTTTGTGTTCTACATTATCGAATATTTTTTTACTTTTTGTTTTCAATTGTTACCGTTTGTTTTCATTTGTTCTCGTTTTACATGTAATCTTTATGCCAACTGAATTTAGCCCCATATTTGGGGAATTTCGGGAAATACTTTTAGATTTGCAAAAATCTGTTTTTGTTAGACGTTTTATTTACGGTCGAATTGAGATATTCAATGGCAAAATTACGATTTCTTATTTGAGTTACTTTATTGATATTTTTTGAGTAAAAGATTTCTAACTATTTTTAAATTGTTGGAGGTCAGATTGTTGTCTTATTTTTAATGGTGTATACTAATTTAGTATTTGCCATTTTTTAATTTATTATCTGATTATTAATACATGACAACAAAAAAAATGCTGCTTTTTTACACCTGCTAGAGTATAAGCGACCAAATTTACACAAAAAAAATATACAGAGTTTGGATAAAGATTAACTTATGAAGGTTAACTGATAAAGGTATACCTGTTTATTATTTTCTAATGCCTTTGTTTTTTGCAGCTTATTGCATAAAGAGCTTAGAGCTATTACAAATTCTATTTTGAATTTTGTCATTAAAGATGCATATTGTACGTACTCAAACTTATGTAATTATTACATAAATTATAAGTTAAAGGGTTAATTCAAAATTCGCTTGTATTTTGCTATTTATTGTGACAAACATTAATTATTGATTTTCATTCATTGTTACAGGCAATTTGTTTATTATGGAGGATAATCCGACCAATCGTTTATGTCCCGTTTCATCGAAATTTGAAGTTGTTTTGAAATCTGATACTTTTGTTGATAAAAGTGCGTTGATTTTAGCAGTTTTGGCAAACGACTTTCAACCTATGGTATTGTGTACCGCACCGCGTCAGTTTGGAAAAACTGTAAACTTATCTATGATGCAACGATTCTTGGAGATGGAAGTAGATGAAAATGGAGAGGAGAAAACAACGGTTTTGGAAGAAAAAGACAATTACAAACTGTTCAGTTCAGCAAGGTTCAACTTAAAAGTTATGGAGAATAAGAACTTTGTAAAAACTCATTTCGGACAATATCCGATACTCAAAATAAATTTGCTCTCTTCTGGTGAAGTGAAAAGCAAATCTGACGCAGTGGATGTCTGTAGAACCGAGATATCGAATGCTTTTAGGCAACACAGTTACCTTTACAAATCCAAATTGTCACCGTTGGAAAACGATGAAAAACGATATTGCGAAAAATGGTGTGACGAATTTGCCGACGGAGGAATTCCAGATGAAGATGTAATTGAGGGGTTGGCAGATTTGGCAAGTTATCTGTATAAGTTTCACAAAAAACTAGTTTTTCTGCTCGTTGACGAGTACGACTCAATTATATCAAATGCGTTGTATCATGTGAAGAATGCTGATCCAAAAGCTGAGCGTGAAGAGCTAAAGGGAGCTGCCTCATTTCCCATTTATCTAATTGGATATGCTGTAAAACGATTTAAGAACATCTTTAAAGGAGCGTATATTACAGGAATTTTAGATGTGGCTGGTGTAGGGATTTCCTCCCATCTATTGTATGGTGATGTAAAGGAACGGAAATTCGGAGCCGACCATATGTTCCAAGATTTCTATGGATTCACTGAAGAAGAAGTTTGTACTCTATTTAATCGGTTTGAAGTAAAGGAGGAATTGAGGCAAAAAGCGGAGGCTAAATATAATGGGTATTTTAATGGCTCAAAAAAACGCCTATATAATCCTCAATCAATTGTGCAGTTTTTGGGAAATTTATCTCTGGGAGAAGGTGCTTTACAAAATTATTGGCGACAACCTGGTTACATCCATAATATGTATAAACTATTTCACAAGGATAGCGTGAGAATGTTGTTCGGTGAACTTCTAAAAGGTGTTGCTGTTACACATGGTACAACCACGTATAATTTAATAACGTTAAAACCGTTAGAATTAAGAGATCTGGAATCTTTGCATAACATATTAATTAATGGAAATTTGAGTTGTGACTACCATGTAGTTGCTCAATTTCTTGTATCTCAAGGATACTTAACATCTCCACGTAGTAATCGGAAACTCCAAATACCTAACGGTGACCTAATTGATGAATTTATAGAGGGGCTAGAAAATTGTTTTTTGGAACTTTTTGAAAGATATGGCATTAACAGACAATTGGCCAATACTTGTTCAGAATCATTTTCTAAGCTAACCATTCTCTGTGATGAAGGTGATTCATTAGCAAAGTTCAAAGAAGAATTAGCAAATTTTCAAAATAGTATAACCTGTCTACTTCAACGTTCAACACTTAACCATCCACTGTATGAGGCAACTTTACAGAGTATAATTACATTGGCATGTACTCAAGCCAGATTTCTCTCCGGCAACGAAATAAGAATCTCAGATAAACACTTTGGTGATGTAATGCTGTATAATGATAAATCTGGGATTATAATGGAATTAAAAAGAGATCCAGATACTGTAGAAGATGCATTTAAACAGGTTTTTAAAAATAACATCTGCAAAGTCTTTCCGACGACGAAATATTTAAATGCTTGTGAGAAAGCTCCCCTTTCTCTTGTTATGGGGATACATGTAAATTCTGATAAAAAAGCATCCGTGATGTGCCTCCAAAGCAAGGATATTATTGATGTTCTAGATGATCTGAAAATTGGCGCAGAGCCATTGCTAGAAAATCGCATTAAGATGGCTGTTAGTTGTATGGGTGAACGTTTCATTAACATTTGTTGCGAAATAGCAATTGTCTCGTAACATATCAGAGAAACCAAAAGCTGCGGTTTAGTTTTTGTTTGAATTTAAAAGTTCAGCTGATTTCAGTTTCGATCACCTAAGTCTGTTCAATTTCGGTTTTTATTTTGTTTTTTGTATTTCTATTTACAGAATTAATAAAAATAAGTGCAAAACATTTCCCGTTTTCATTCCGATCTATTCTTACAGCATCTCCTCTTTCTTCACGACAGCTTATACCGTTTATAGGTGGTATCTGTCTATCGAGGAGACCATCAATCCTGAATTCGTCTTTGACACATGAGCCTTTGGCGAATCAACAGGACAGGTCATTGTTGTTCGTTACTACGATTCGCAGTAATTCGAACCCGAGAGAGACCTCTTGTAGTATTTTATTATCACATCTACGATGGATTGCATAAAAACGCTTTCGTATTGAATTTATTAAATTGTCTATGCTAATTTTCTTATTGATTAAAAAAAATGAAATTCGCTTCGCATGCTACGCACTATAAGTCCACTTTATGGACGCTCACGTAATGCGCTCGAGCGTGCAGTGTTTAAATTTAATAACGCATTTTGACTTTTGAGCGACGAAGATGGTCGAGCGTTGGTATACTTTAAAAACACGCTGACATATCGGCCTACTCGTTTAAAAAAACAGGTTTACTGTAAAAGCAATTTTTTTTTCTTGCTCCACCCGCCGAATGTACGCTCTTTCTGGCCGCATTTTACGCCAGAAAGAGCGACTTTTCATGGCCCGCATTTTCTAGCCGCTACCATAGCAACACAACCACAAAAGTCATTATGACAGAACTTTTAAACGTTAAACTAAAAGAAATTCGGCGGGTGGAGCAAGAAAAATAGTATACGACCTACGGCCAGAAAGTTGAATGCCCTGGCGTATGTGATATGATGGCCGAGGCGCAGCCGAGGTAATCCAACTTTCTGGCCTTAGAACGTAATATACTATGTATTTCCGTTAGATATAGATTAGAAATTGTTCTTATTCTTATGGTAGTATTCAACGATAGGCAACCAACAACAATGTCATTATTGCTGCGTTGTTATAATTTGTTTTTGTAACACAACTTACTAAATTTGAGTTTTTTTTTTTAATTTTGTAATTGTTATATTAAAAAATCTTACATATTTTTATAATAAAGTTTAATGCAAAATGATAATATGAATGGCGCCATCTAGACCAGGATCGCGCGCGGTGCTGTTTCGGTTGATAATTCAGTTAGACTTTTTACTTGTCGGTTGCGTAGACAGTTGACGAGTGTGCTATAACTAACTAAACTAAAAAAGTCAGCTGAACTTTTCACTTTGCGCTTGCTTGCCTCAATATATATAACATCCCCAATAGCTACAGCATATTAGAACAGTAATTTAATTTAGTTTACATAAACAACATTTAATTTTAAGCGGTTTAAAAGTCGAGTCGAATGTTTTCAGCGCCCGCTTATTCCATCAGCTGTCACGTACTCGCGCAAGTTAGTGATTCGACTGCGACGAATTATATTATTTTCAAAGAGTATATAATAAACCCTTGAACAATTTTTAAATTCCAAAAACAATTTAACGACTTTTCCTCGAATTTGTTTGTCTCTATTCAAGTTACGAGCTTCTGCAGCTCATTTACAAAAAAAAAATTAATAATACCGTCCTGGAGTGTTTTTGAAAAGATTATAACCGTGCAAGGTAGATTTATTGGGTATCCATAACAAATGACCGCAAAATCTGATAATGGTTGTAAAACTGGAAGAGTTGCTTGATTATCCGATTATCTCTGCGCGTACTGTAACAGTTCTAATTTTTTTATAACATAACCTAACATTTATTTGATTGAAAACATATTATTAGCTCCTCCCCATACGTCATCACTAAGGTACTCTATTGCTAACTGTTTTCTTAAAACTTTTTAATCACAGTGTATGTGTTTCAATTTCAAACAAATAAAAAAAAAGCGGGAACTAATATTTCTTCAGGAACAAAGTGTGTTTTGGTTGTTTCAATTTAGTTAATGTAAGGACGTAAAAAGTAACATTTATTATTAAAAACCATTTCTGAAAACACCCATACACTTATTATTATAGGTGGATAATTAAAAAACCTGGAACGAACATGTAACTTGTTAGAACTGGAAGTAATGTAATTAAAAAAGAGGAATAAACCGGTACTGTACAGGTAAATCCATTTTAATAATTATTATAAATAGAAAATTAATAGTAAAAATTTAAACCCATTTATTGAGGTTATGTTTACGCAAAAACTTACCTGCAGACTCAAAATCATTAAGCTCCTGAATACATTTTATTAATTTGTGTTTATCCATCTTTTTAAAACTTTCAAGTATCACTCACAACAATTTTCACCAATATCTGAATAAGAATTTTCACAAAAACTGTAGATAAAACCTGGCTGCGCAACCTGCAGCTGAACGTTTAAAGAACTGAGAACTAATAAAAGGAAGGAAAATTATTTATAAAAATAAGTGATTTATTTTATAAATAATCACTACAAATTACAATCTGTGCAAGTAGGTTATACTTTACTGCAAGTCATTCAGAGCTCTTTTCATTTATTGAACTGCAGTTGCGGTTACCAAAATGTGTGCCTATAGCTCTATTTTGGGATAATTTATTAAAACAACTATGAAGAAAATGTGTAGATTTAAAAAAAAAATGTTTACATTTTACCTTAAATACGAAAAAGACAAAAACAATGAGAGTAATTTAACATGTAGAACCTCCACGTAAAGCTAAAACTAAATGCAAGACAGATCCTCCCTGGACTTTATAATCTTGCGCCGTCTTCTCATCATTCCTATAAAAATTAAAATAGAAAAATGTATTAAACGGATGTGATTATGATTCCTTACATTTGTTTCCCCGAAAATATCAACCGTTGCTGTTGAGGTGGAATGCCTTCCTTTTCTTCCACACGTTCTTTAATTCGTTCGACTTTATCGGTAGGTTCTATGTCGATCTCAATTTCTTTTCCAGTTAAAGTCTAAAAATTAGATGGTTGTTAAACAGTAAAATTAAGTTTCAAGGGGGTAAAAATAGAAGTCATGAACTTATAACTTACTTTGACTTTGATCAGCATTTTGATGAGTGTATGATGTTAGCAATTACGCCCTCGTAAAGTAATTAGTCTTGGAAACAGTGAAAATAAGTTTCAAAAAATCCTAGGTATATATTATAATTAAAAGACAATACTACCCGGTGCACTGTCAAATTTTATCCTTGCACATATTGTGACATAAATTAGATTTTTTTTGATAAATGACGGATGACAATTGACAAGACTGACAACTTCAAGTGATAACATTTTCACAGAATTCTTTCACATAGACAGAACAGGAACAATGTTTATAGAATAGGGCTTTTGATAAAAAATGTTAAAGAAAGAATTTGAAAGAAATATAGTTTTTCGGTAATTTTTCCGAACATGCTCTACGCTGTTTTTCACAAAAATTTTTCGCAGACGTTAATAAAATCTTATTATTAATACTCATATAATACTAATAAAAGTTTGTGCAATTAAGTAACATAGAGGATGGGAAGTGAAAGAGGGGTGCTAGCGTGGGTAACATATTTAGGTGAAACATATTTTATTTTATTTTTTATTTGCAAATCATCATCAATACATAAAATATATAAAAAAAGAAAAAATAATATCAATACAAGAAAAAAAAAAGAAATAATAATAATAATAAGATTTGCAAAAAGGTACAAGTTTAGACATAAGTCTGATTTTCAACTGTACCTGAAGAATTACACACAATAATTACAATACTATCACAAAATACGTCCTAGAGACCGCTCCGTTTCTTAAATAAGAAAATAGTTTCATAATATTCATTTTTTTTCAACTATCAAAAAAACATTTTTACATTTAATATTAATTATTGAATTTCGAATATTATTCATACTATTTATTCAGCATTGAAATTACACAACTCAGAAAGCTACTTGGCAGTATACGACTGCAGTTTCGATCTTTATGGATCTCATCAGGTACACGTTCCAAGCAGTAGCTTCATTTAAGTAGTTCCATTAAGTAGCTTTCTGAGTTGTGTAATTTCAATGCTGAATAAATAGTATGAATAATATTCGAAATTCAATAATTAATATTAATATTAATCTTGAGCGATAACATAGCTCAACAAAAAGTGGTGTGATAGCATTGTACGATGGATTCATTCTTTGATGCATGCGAAATGTATGTCGAGGATGTTAAACACATCGTAAATAATGCGTTATAACTCACCCACACTGTACATTCAATTTTTACATTTATTTTGTTTAGTAATAATAAACGTTTTAAGTGAGACTTGAAGGCCGGCAGCGACAGTGATTTTATGTTATCAGGCAGAGCATTATAAATTTTTGTAACATTGTATCCAAAAGATTTTTGGAAAAGCACACTTGAATGCTTGGTCATCTTCAAAACTTTTTTACGTTTTTTAGGTGATTTTGTTGTAAAGGTATTGGGGCTTCTCTAAGATAAGTACTTTGTGATAGAGTACCGAGCAGTGCAGGAAAATACGTTGTTTTATATTTAACCAATAAAGCTCCCGTAGTGCCGCACTAGTATGATATATCACTCATGCGGAGTCCGCTGATCAATCTAACACATGAGTTCTGAATTTTTTGCAGTTTATGCAGATTTGTTTTAGTGATACAGGGACCGTATACTACATCTGCATAGTTGATATGACTTAAGATTAGCAATTCACACAAAAGCTTAATATTTTTAGCACTTAAAAAATCTTTATTGTTATAGATTAGCTTTAATTGAAGATATGATGTTCTTGTAATTTTATTTATATGTGAATTAAAGTTTAAATTATTATCCATAAGAAGGTCAAGATTTTTTGTTTCAGATATTACTGCAAGTCGAGTATTGTTTATTTGGATATTTATCAGATTTTCCATTTTTACTCTTGTTCTTTGTCGACTATATAGTAGCACATACGATTTAGATTGATAAGATTGATTCAGCAACAGGCAATACTTTTTAGATTCTGACACTAGGTCGCTAAGGTTTTTATTTACTAATTAACAAGCCAAAGATGTGTCCTTTTCAAAAAAAGAGTAATAGATTTCTGTATCGTCTGCATATCTATGACATTTCCAGGACTTTAAGATCTTTACCAGGTCAGCTGTATATAAAGAAAATAGTACTGGGCTTATAACTGATCCTTGTGGGACTCCATTTTTCAACATAAGAAAATCAAATAATTTGTCTCCTATTTTTGTCAGTTGTTTCCTGTTCTGTAAAAAACTAGTCATCAAATTTAATGCGTTTGAACTAGATTGAAGATACTGCAGAATTGCAATTAAAAGGCTATGCTTTATCCGATCAAACGCTTTAGAATAGTCTAATAAAACTAAGATAGACAGCTGTTTTTTTTCTGCTGAGTAGAGTAGATCATCTGTTACGCATTAGTTTTTATTCGCATATCAAAATAGTGAAACTATTAATTTGTCTATAAAGCTTTTAGGGCAAGGAAAAACGACGAAAATGGTTTTTGGTGCTAAAAATATAATGAAATCACTAAAATATAAATTAATTATAATTACTACGTATGATGGCACAATGATATAAATTAGCCGCATTTGTCCGAAAAACGTGAAATCTATCGGGTGTGGTCCGGATAGGTCTGTTTGGTTGCTATAGTTTAATAGAAATAAAAGAACATCGTTTCGAACATTTTCTTCTACTTTCGGCAGGAAAATAAAAAACACCGCAGTGCGGGAAAAACGTTTTTCGGTGCATTGGAAAAGACCGGAAACTGCCGCTCTTCCGCTCTTTGAGCGATGAGTGCAAAAAAAATGTTTTTCACCCTCTTATATCGATTCCTAGGTGCTACGCAAGGTGCTAGACAACAAATGCAATATGAAATATTTTGTGTTCGGTCTGCTGTTTTTGATAAAAAAACATTATGGTGACTTAGAGTACATAACGCTGAACGACAAATGTCACCAGTTACAGTTTGTGCATTACAAATAATTTCGTACTTACTTTTAAGAAATCAGCTAATTAATACGGAAAGTAATAGTGATAAGGATTTGGAATTGACACCTCCAAGTATAGCAGAAGCAGTAAATTTAACAACACTAAATTTGTTGCCGGAAACGCCGAAGAAAGTGTACACACGGGCTTATAACTAATTTTTGGTGTGGGAAAGAGATCGAACACTGCTGTCCAGGCTCTGCTAATGAATAGATAATTTCGGATTTTCATGGTCCAGCATATACAATATCTGCATATTTGTTTTTATAATTGTCGTTGTCGTTGAAAAAGTATAGTATGCAACTCGCACAAAATAGCAATTTTGCACTCGTTTGAATTTTTTAAACTCACGCAAAATGTGCATCATTTTGTGCTTGTTACATAATATACTATTCTACTGTCAAACAAATATAAATCATGACAGAAAAAAATATTGCACGACACACTACAAAAAATACACACTGCCTGAACAAATAATAACAATTCGTTAAAGACAGTTATATAGAATAAGTAGTTATAAATCATCTTGACGTGTCCGAATGGTGAAAGTGCTTAACTATTTTTAATAATTATTCAATTTTCTTATCAACATTTTGAAGAAATGCACTTAAATTTGAGAAGCGGCAAAAACTTCTAAAGAAAAGCTTTTTGAGTAAAAAAATTTTAATTTTAAAATTGAACGGTAATATTGGTAATAATGCTATACACTTGTAGAGCTTCAAAGGTTCACTGAATTCCAGGTATGATTTGATAAACACATGGTGCAAAAATTAAAATAATTTTATTTAATAATGATTAAACATTTATTACACTGATTTAATCAAATAACAATTATTGTTGTGACAACTTTGTTTTATTGTAAAACAAGTGAACCTAATATAATCTTGATAAGGAAGACTACACACCAAGTAAATAATCTGTTGTACCAGATATTGTGCTTTCATAAAAAAAAACATAATTTAAGCAAGCCATGGAAATCATTTGTTTTCGTAACGCTTTTTTAGCCATTTGAAGCGTCAGGATAATAATGAAATTAATAACTTGACAAAAGAGAATAATTTTCTGAATGGACAGAAGGTTCATGGTGTCGGGCAGTATTTCATTCTTGAGTGCTTTACAGATTTCTAGCAGCAATACTCCGTTTTAGCTACAAGTTTAACTGTGTTTTGATGAATTTTTTATCAAATTTTAAAGAGCTTGTAGCTTTAGGTTGAAAATCTAAAAAATAGTCGTTCTACAAAGCAACCCCGGATGGTCCACCCAAATCATCTATTCTTTGAATTGTTCAAAAAACAAACTTGATTTGCCATAAAATCTTAAAAAATAACACTTACATTTTTCAACAGTTTTGTTAAATCTTGTGTAAAAATAGATTGTGTTAAAAAATTTTTTATTTATTTTTCTCTTCTTCAGTTAGAATCTGTCACTGTCAAACCAACACCAATCAACTAATTTTTGGCTGTGACTCTAATACCATGCCATTGTAACACAATTCCATGGCTTGCCTAAATTATGTTTTTCTATAAAAGCACGTTACAATGTTAATAAATGGATGGATAAAATATATACTATATGTTCTATAAAACTCTAAAATATTCTCAAAAACTCAACAGCAAGGCTAAAATTGCAACAATAAATACACTTATAACATAATTTACAAGTTACGTATGTATGTACACTGTAATAATATTGTACATTGTATAATGACTTTTGAGGTGTTTTGTGGTTAATATACATACGTACAATGTTATTAAAAATAACTTTTTAAACGTACATAATTACAACATTACATCAAAAATATAAGTATACCAAATTTATCTTAGGTACTGTTGAGCTACACGCATCACTTCTTGCCTCAAAATAAGGGAATGTAAAAACACAAGTTTACACTAAATACCTGCATATACTTGGCTTAGGTATAATATTATTCTATTGTGGTCTATTGTACTGCATCTACATTTATCTGAACATGACTGTACATTTATGTTCTGTAAATTATATTTGATTTTCTCTAAGCATAATAATAATTGTTAAAATATAAAAAATTTGGCACATGATCCATACGTACATTTATTACAATTTTTGTAAAGAAAATTGAGCGCTTTTTGTGTTACATTGGTTTTTATAACATTTAAGTAAAGCTATTGGTTTTACATACGTGATTTGAATTTATACCTGAATTTATAAGTTAAAAAGATGTGACCTATTATTATCGTTGCAAATAGACACCAACTAAATACAGAATGTTTCACAAGAAGGAATAAGTTTGACCATTTTTTTAAGCAAACAATATACTATAGATTACTTTAGACTGAAAATATTTTTAAATGAGTTACACAATATTTTTTTTTTAATTTTGGGATCAAACGTAATGGTTGCTTTAAAACGTTTGACAGGTTCATTACTTTTTGCACAATCTGTGTACATGTTCAAAATGAATTTACTAGAATCTTAAAAATAACAAAATAAAATTTATATATTTTTTTTAATTTAGATGTAGGTAATGAAATCGTCATAAAAAATTTATTATTTTTGGTACGAAAAGGCCTGCGCATAGTTTGAAAAAAAAAAGGATATTTTATTATCTTTGGACGACTTTTGTAAAGAACCACGTAATATGTATCCTACAACAGTTGAAACACAAATACCTATGTAATAATTGTGTAAAATAAACACATTTTATGAAACGTTATACGACGAATTAGAAATTTGAAGTTATTTTTAACGATTTACGTACTAGCGTGAGCAAAACTGTCATTTAATTTTGTATCCGGTACCTTACATTGTTGTTTTTGTCATATGTTTTTTCCGTATTATTTAAACTTTGTATCTACAGCTTGGATGTATGTATATTATTTATTTTGCTAAAAAATGTTTTAGATAACTGATGCGTGGGTAGTAGAGTGCAATAGCTGCAAGAAGAGAAAAACATACGACTTTTATACCTTGCATTAAATCTATATAAAAATTGTATTATCATATTTTGAGTTTAAATTAATTTTAAAAGACCGCAAACCTAAATAACGTGATAATTTGGAAAATTTAATACTGGAATGTTTTTTATCAACTATATATTTTTTTAAGTTATAGGAAATGAATTTAACAACGATATTGTTATTATGTTTTCTATAATGTACCACGTCTATTCTGTAACTATTAATGCCTTGCTAGAAAAAAATTATTTTAGTTTCACATAAATACAAAATTATAGAAAAACATTGAATGCCACGTGAAAGTTTAATTTTAAAATATTATTTAAAACTAAATAATTCTTTAATACACATGGACTGTATTATTAATTATAAGGCTTACCCGTGATAATAAGACTAGAATTTATATAGTCTTATTCGTAGTTTTAGTATCATGGGGCATACCTGGGTATATAGAACAATTATAAAATATGTAGTTACCTATATTTTCTATTCTGAACATTCAGATAACACTTTTAAACGGAACGGATTCGATATACTTCTTTTTTTTTGTAAAACTTTATAAAATTAACCATCAGCTAAGTTGGGAGTAACCCAGCCATATTTATCGTGGGTTTTCACAAGTGACCGAAAACTCTCTTCAGCCGTCCTTCTACTAAACACTTTTTGCCCTTTATTTTTTTTCTGAATTCTACCCTGGCCCTTTACCACACTTGCAGCAAATTGCATAATGACTGCTTCAACTGTATACGCACTAGCCCATCCTCTAGGAGTCAGCAGTTCCATGCAAATAGCTCCGCCTTCCATAACAAACCCTTTTTCAATACGAGGAGTGATAACTCTCATAAATGGAGGAGCAAATGGAAAGTTTTCTGGGAAGATCAAATGGAGCAGTATATGGTTTATTCCCAGCTCTTTCATATCATTTCCTAAGTCACTCTCAGTATCTAATTTAAACACTTTTACATACCACTCAAATAAATTATCGTCCACTAACTCGACAGTAAACACTGGGTCTTTCCTAGAATTTTGTAACTTTTGCAAGTCACGAAACTCCTTCATCAGTCTACGGGCTCGGACTGTTTTGTTAGAAGAACCTTCTTCACTTTTTTTTGATTTTGACGAAAAGGCTGGACTTGTTTGTGGGACGGCAGGAGAAACTGAGTCGCGACAGCCTCTAAGAAGGCGGCGGGCAGGCGATTCAGAACCTGAAGAGCTGGGCTTACTGGGTCCTTCTCCATCTTTTGGAGACGATTTAAAAAGCTTGCGGAACATTGCCGTTACTTTTTCTCTGGAACGGCTTGACATTTTTCTAAATTTGCTTGCCAACAGATCAGGATGTTATGAGATAATGTTTCAAACCTATAAAAAAATAAATGTTAATGTACACATGTATTAAACTAAAACATTCAGAATACTAACATTTTCATTATTATCAAACTTAATTTAGCAATTGGTAAGAGTATTATCGAACTGAAACTGAGTTTCAGATTGCAGCTCTTGGTTCAAAAGAAAATATCAATATTATTTAGCTTTTAACGAATGGTATCAATCATTGGAGGTGTTATTCTTTCAAGAGAATGTAATAAATGTTAATAGGACAACAAATTGATAAATTGGTAGTCACAAGATAACAAAACGATATTTTTCTATTATAAAATTTATTAAATAGGTTTGATCGAGAAGTGGCAAATACCTTTAAATCTTGCCTCAGGCTACATCACGGTGGGGCTGAGAAAAAACTAGAATCAAATTAACGCACCATTCTTGATTTTTTTGCCGAGTTGTTTTGAATTATTGTCAGAATATTTTAACCAAAAAAAAAAAAAAAATTCATAGAGCTATTTGTATTGAAATTAAATTTTAAAAATTTTAGTAATAAAAAATTATTTGTTGTCAAGTAAAAAATTAATAAATATAATTTTTATTATCAACTTATAAAAAACAAATCAAAAACGTCAAAACTAACTTTAGTTTAATCAAAATCTACAAATGTAAAGTATTGTAATGACATACAGCCCGAAGAAGATGAAGACCATATTCAGAGTTGGTTTCATTCACTTTATAATTTTTCCAAACGTGACAAAAATCTGCATGAACAGATTCACTGGCTTGTTCACTATATATACCAAGACCTGTTTGGTATTGATTACAAAAATCAATCACATGAAAAAATATTGCATGCACTTTAGGTGTGACATTTAGATCAGTATCCATGTAATTAACTCTATAGCGTCTTATCGCTTCTTCATAATTTCGGTCCACATTTTTGCTAAAACATGACTTCACTACTAGATCAAAATCTCTAAGAACTCTTACAAATTTTAAACACTCAATGTTATATATTGCTTGTAAGGTGTCAACATTTTTTAATAATTTTCGACAAGCATTGCCGTTGAAATTCCCTCCGTGGTAAGGTTCTTTCTGTAGACTGCATGATTTGGCCCATTTGTGTGCTATATGTGGAAACTTGGACTCTATGGCACTATAAATTGTGTTCACTGTTCCCAGAAGAAGGTGTAATTCTGGTGGTGGTATCAAATCCAAAACTTTTAAGTTCATATTTTTGTCAGCGGCAAAGATAGGGGAATGTATGCAATTATAAAATTCCTTCGCTTTAGCAATTTTCCCACCATTTTCTAACCATTGCTCATGTTGTACTGCACAATAAGTATTTTTACACTCAAATTCACAGTTTCACTTAAGCATCAACTGTTTTGAATGACAGTTCTTAACTACCAATTGTTTTTTTTTGACAACTTGATTGTCTTGATACTTTACGAGTTTTAAAGGAAACTAGATATTTAAAATAAAAAAAGTCGTTAAAATAAAAATAGCTCTAACGATGATTTATTTTTTAGGTTTTATATATTCTATTATTAGTGTAGATTAAAATTTTTCAAAGATTCAGAGTGGTGCGCGACTTACTATTATTCACGAAAATTTGTTTTTCTGTTCCACCGTGACATTCGACTTCAAGCGCTCCGCGTTCCGGCTTCAATACAGTATATCAATGGTTCATTAGTTTTATATACACCTAGCATGAGCTACCGTGCATTATATGTTATTAACAAACTATAAGTTTAACTTTCCTATACATAAAAAATAGGATTATGTAAATTAATAGTTGCAGACTTGTTCTTGATTTAGATAGATATTGTTACAACTCTAGGTACTGGTTCCATATTTAAAGAAGCTATTCATTCGACTTGAAAAAGGAGTTCATAAGTTTCAGTTATGTTCATCGATTTCTACGTCAATTGTAAACCGATATTAAATATTTTTACGTTTAAAAGAGTGTACTTTTTAAGGTGGTTCTGTTTCCACCAAATTAAGATCCGATGATAATACTCTATAGAGATCAAAGAAAATATTCAAATTTATGAACGTCTTGTTTAAAAAATCTTTACATATTGATATAAATCGGAGTTGTTGTCTGTTTTTTCACTTATTTCGTCTGAACCACGCAAACAGATTTTGATAAGTAGTGTTTTTACTAATAAAAAGACCTATAAGATTTTGTAGCTTAGATGTCTTCAAGAAAAAAGTCTTATGAAGTTTTTCAATTTAGCGATGTAATGATTTGCAAGGTTTAGAAAATGTATAAAAAATCAACTCATGGAGTAACTCAAACTGAAACTGTAATACTCTCACGTTTTTCTGATAAGCACCGACGCTTCAGGTGTTCACAGAAAACGTTAAGTGGGCCCCATCAAAGCTCTTATACAGAAGACTTACGATTTGAAAGTGACGCAAGCTGATGGCAAACTTTTTTACGTTTTATAAGGCTGCGGTTTGCGAAAATGGTCAGGTCGTTTTACCTACTCTGTGAACTTTTCCCTTGTAAACAAAACTGTCAGCGTTCAAGTCACTCCACGGAACGTTTTTATTTTGCAAGCCTTCTATTCTTTTTGTCACGTTTAAATTGTCAAATTATTGAATTATAGATTTTTTAGTAGGTAATTTTTTTTTTAGTAATCGGATCGCCTTTACAACGCTTGCGTCTTTATATTATGGACTAATTAATATCTAGTGAAGATACTTAAGAATATCTAAGATCTCTTACTCCAAAAATCGTCTCTTGGGCTGCCCTAATAATAGGGCAGCGTAACATAGAATCTTACGTTTTTCAAGTAATTAAAGTGTAAATTTTACTAAATAGCTCGAAATTGTACACAGCAATAAAAAAAAATTCAGATTCAAGTTTTTTTCCTTTCTTTGAATTTTCTGAGAGCATTTACCATAGTATATATTTTTTTACATTATCAGAAAGGAGATATTTTAACGAACAAAAAGATCCCCGAATTTTTTTTAAAAAACTGATATTTTGACGCGACAATTTTCGATTGAAAATTAGGGTGTTGTTTCGCTATTAAGTCAAAATAAGGTGGAAAAATGAATATTTTAAATCAAAAAAATTACAGTGCCTTTAGGACATAAAAAGGTAATAAGTTTTCACCAAATTTCGTAGAAAAAAATTTTTTTTTGCATAAGATAAAAATAAAAAACCAAAACTCAATTATTCAAATTTTTCACATAAATTTTGAAGTTATATGCTAAAATTGTAATTACAAAAGTTATAGGTATCTTATACAACTTTGTCATTTAACTTTTTTCCATAGGACTTGTAGTTTTGCCGGAAATCGAGATACACTGTTTTTTTATTTTTACCCTTAAGAACTCACCCCTTTCCACTTCCCGACCTCAGATCACCCGTAAATTATTTTTTCTTTTATTTTTGTTATATTCTCGTCCTTTTTTAACGAGTTTCATCCTACTATTATTTTTTTTTGGTTCGACCCTGGTCTATTAATGTTGTTTTAATTTGGTAAAATTATTGAAAACTTTTAAGGTTTTTGAATTAAAAAATAAGAATGGATATTATGTATTACATCAAATTGAAATAAAAAACAAATAAAAAGTAAGTTTATAATCTAATCTATAAAAAATATTTAAAATAATAACTTAATTAAAAAAAAAATTTCGATACCAGATTTTTAACATAGATAGCCGGCTTACGACTAGACTCCTGCAACCAATATGTTAACTTAAATTAAGCATAAAAGTTCTAAAGTTTTATATTGTCAACTTAAATGAACCATTTAAATAAATTCTAATAAATAAAACCTAATTGGTTTGCATGCTTATTAAAAACAGTTTCTTAGCAAATACAATGAGATTGCTAAGGGTGGATATTGTTTATTTGGCGACGGCGTGTCTGCCCTTGACGGTATTTAAAAATATTATGTGGGCATTCCGATCTTGATAGTACATAATAATTTATTGTATAATTAATGATATATAATAGTAATAAGAAACGATAATAAAAATCTCATAAAAATATGTTGCTTATCCTACTTTCATCAGGATACGCCCTCTTTCAAGATCTATCAGCAAGAGATTGTTAGAAACTAATCTAGCTAATACATTGAATATTTTTAAGGTATATTAGAAACATAATAAATTAAACGACAATTAAGCATGATTTCAGATTTTAATGATAATTTGTATTTAAGTAAAGTTGAAAAATTGTAAACAAACTGAATTATTAAATTTTTAAGCTATTTTAAAACAGATAGCAAACTGAATTATGGAGTAATTTTTGCCGGCTTTGCTTTAAATAATGTTGTTAGTAAGCTAATTAACTTTTAATAATATTTACTTATAGATCACAAATAAAATTATTAATTATTTGTGAATTACTCACCGAGCGACATCCAAGAGTCCATTGATAAAAACAATAAGCTTACAACGAGCTTTCGGTGACCCTTGATGATAAACTGGCAGCTATCATGCAGAGGCTTGATCTCGCGCACTACGCTGGATCGATGCCGGTTCAGAAAAATTGGCGTCCAAAATGGAAGAAAAAACACTCATTGTGTGAGCTGATTTAAATAATGTTATTAAACCAAATTGAAGTGACTATTGTATATAAAATGCTTCATATTTTATTAACAGAAAAAAAATGTGATGTGCTCAGCCTATCTCCCTGCAAACACCATTCTGACATTTTTTGCTACCAATTCATGTAATTTTAGCTCCAAATTATATTTTTTCTACTGCTTTAAATGATGATGCAAATTCTACAGAATAAACTCTTGAGAGCAATTAGATCTTTACTTTCTTCAAAAAAGAATTTTTGTAGACTAAAATAATGCGAAATTGTCAAATATAATGTATTTATTAATAATGTATTATACAACTATGTATATATTTACAAAATATAAAAATTCTAACTGTTGTAAACAAACTTAAAAAAAAATAATAGAAGACTCTATTTGGCAATTATTAAATTATTATCACTGAAGGACTAACATTTAATTAGTAACACCCTTATCTCTACTTAGTGCAATTAACATCAATTAAGTGTACATTTGCGTAAGAATATTTTCTTCAGCTTTATTCCAAGTTAGGTATACACGCCAGCTGGGTTAGCTAACTTAAATTAACACTTCAGAACATATTTACTGTACCTTAAATACAATTATTAAGCAATGTTGTCGGTACAAATGCGAAAAATTAAAACACTCAACTGTGATTTGTTTGTAAGTCTTTTCAGTTTGTTTGATGATTCCTATATTTTCTCTTTACTATTATTATTACATATGCACTGAATGTGTAATAATAAAAAATAAACATTTCTTAAAAACTTAGTAACAAACATCAAAAATCAAAGACTCTAATTTGCTAAAAAAAAAATCTAGCAAAAACGGTGGCTTACAAAAAAGCTGTTAAAAATTGCAGCTAATTGCACTAATTCTTTCTTAAGAAGACATTTCAAGACCATTACTTTACAAAGTGTAAGCCTAATAAAATATTATAAAACTAATAAAATAGTCTTCTTTAATGTATGGCAACCTAACATGAAATAATGAAACAACGTAAACTACATTTGGAAAAAAGTAACTCTTGGTTAATCCAACACTTATTTTAATCAAGTAACTTGATTTTTTTAAACTTATAATTTATATTGTAGCTTAACATTGTTTCATTGCATTACTATCATCCCTTAATGTATTTTAATGAGTTTTCTTATGCGAATACAAGAATCCATTTTGGAAGCTTTTTGGGAAGAACAGAATTGACTTCACAGTATACGAAATATGTTAACAGAAAAGCTCGGTTGCTAGCTACGCTTACCGTTTTTTGGTTCAGTTTTCTTAACATAAAATATATATCTTTATATAATTCAAACATTAAGATAAATAATGAATTCATTATTTTAAGAGGTATAAGTATTTACAAACAAATATGAATTTTCTTCACTTTCCTGATACATTTTTCCAAATATATAAATATTGCAAACATTAAATAATGTTACTATGTTTATAAATTTGACAAGACTAATCATCAACGGATATAAAAGTTATTGCTGAAAAAATAGATTCTAAGTGTTAATACTTCTGCTTTCTAACTTTTTAGGTAACCTTAAATACTAAGTCATACAAAAATTTTGTCACCGCACCTCTAAAACACAACTTCTAAAATATAAAAAATGTTAATAATTCTTTCACTTCACAAAAACACAAACCAGTAGGGTTTTGAGAAAATTTGAGAAAAATGTTAATTAAATTTTAAATGCCAAACATTAATTATTATTCATCTCTGCTTTCCACTTAAACATCTTATTTACCTCCCAACTGTATTAAACATGTGTCTTTTCTAATTTGGTGAAGCAATACATCTTTAATTCTTTTATTTTATTGTAGTGTAATAGAAGTGCGATATCATCATCGTACCAAAAATAAGACAATAATGTTAACAATGGCAAATATGTATACAAAAACAAAAAAGATGAAAGCTATAGCATTATGCATCGATTTTCGCTTTAGAGCAGAAAAAAATCAAAAAAGTCATTTGGGGTACAAATGGTAAGTATTAAATATAAATTTTAACATGCTCATAAAAAACTAGTTACCGACTTTATTGTATGTCATAATGTGTGCCGATGTATTAAAATATTAACAGTATTCTTGTTTTGTTTTTTATAAGAAAAATGAGAAGAACGATTTTTAAAATCACCATTGCAAATAACCGATTTTGGTGTATCAATGCAACTTTCAACTTTTTGGGTTTTGACATCATCATTATGAACAATAGCGTCAACATTTTGGAGATTAACCTGCAACTCATCCTCAGAAGTAATTGTAGATTTTTTTGGTAGTGTTTCATTCGATTGTTTTAAATTGCTAATACTTTTATTATTTAAATTGACGTCTTCGTTTGCTTCATCAGAAGGAATATTATCCTTAATTGCGTCTTCAGTTTGATTAGTTCTATCATCATGAGTCCATATAATAACCACTCAATCCCCCCGATGCGGTCCAACACGTTGTGGTTCACTATTTCCTCGATATATATTAACTTGCAACAAAATTAAAACATCTACAGACACTTGCACAGACCCGCAAATCCAAAATTGAATAGGAGCTTCGCGGAACAAAAAATACAATGTCTTAAACACATCTCCACACGTCCACATCACCACCATGCTTAAACTAAAAAAAAATCATTCTTTACATTAAATTAGAGAACTTTAATCTTACCTCATTCCTTCAGTGGATTTACTCTTAAAATTTTTCAACAATTGTGGAACCCCTAATGATGCTTCCGTAAAAACAGCCAGAAAACCCATAATTTCAACGAATATAACTTTATCAATAAATAAATACATAACAACCGAAGATAATATTGTGAAGACTAGCATGCAGTCCATGTAAGATTGGAAATCACTCCAATCCCAAAAGTATTTTATATCAAAATCTGCAAGAAAAACCATTGATAGAAATAAGATCTAAAGTGATATATATTTTTAGCAGAAACTAAGAACGAATATACACTTTAGTATACAATTATGTGACCCTAAAAGCAAAACTAAGCTATACAAGGTATGAGAAAAATAATAAGACAGACCGCACTGCGGGCGATCTGAAAATCTAGCAAGGCTGTGTTGTTCTACTGGTACAGACCGTAGCTTCATTCCTTCCAGATACAAACTCTATAGATCTCCCTCCTCACGCGTACTGCGCACTTATTTATGCATGCTTATGTAAACCAACCTTCTACTGCGTATTTTAGTAATACTATTAAAGAATACTCACGCTAGAAAGATGAGTCAAAAGGCGATTGGATTCCTTATTGATTTTAGTAAAAACAAAAGTCTCAAGACCGGTTGCGTAAACGCTCTAATCAACTGATTGTCATCAAATATTTAATTATCAGTAAGCATTTTATGACTTGTAAATTGTTAACCGGATTCAATCATCATCAAATTTTAATTGGACGGGTCTTTTCAGATTAACATTTTTAAGCCTAACAAAAATAATTACACCAGAGCTTGGAAAAACCATCAATTAAAATGTCCGTGCAATTAGCAGAATAAGTATAACATATATTAAATGGATCTACATTTCCAAGTTTATCGCAAAGCTGGTGGCATTCTCAAAGTCTGTTTACGGATTTTTTTCTTTTTAACAAAAAATAATCTTCTATGTGGATCACCATGTTCTCTTGAAATCTTTTCTTCTCTCGAGCAGAAATTTTAGAAAAGTGATTATTGCGCATGCGGGAGTAAAACTATATGGTTATCTGTAGATGTTCTGTCTGCTCAGGCTGAGTTTCAGTTCCAAGCCAAAATTACTTAAGCTGAGAATGCCAATAGTAAAGGTTACAATTAATTATTGGGGTTACAAAACTAGAACAGTTAATTTTAGAACAACGTTCCACAAGTTTGTTTGTTAAACTTGTGGAATACGCGGGTGTGGCCAGTTTTCGAAGCTTGACCAGTTACAACATATATATGGGAAACATTCCTTATTAAGAGAACATTTTTTCGGTTGACCTAAAAATCGTTTTTGGAAAGCCGTGAACACGTTAAACCTCGGTAAAAGAGGTCTTCAACTTCAGAAACCGACAAAAACGGCAAATGTGTGGGTCTTATTCTGACGTTTAATTATAAATAATATAAGTGACGACACATCAAATTTTAATCAAAGATTTGCACGCGCGAAGAGTTTGTACCAAAATAGTGCCGAAAAACTCCACTGAGAAAAAGAACAGGTGTAGAAATTTGTGCAATAATCTTCAGAGGATTGCCGATGACCACGAATGGATCAGTCATGTGGTCACACGTGATAAATTGTGTATTTTTGAGTACAAAGCGGCAAAGTGAGAAGTAGTACATTGGGACGAAATAATATACTGAGACATCGCCTTAACCGAAAAAGTCAAGGAGACGTCTCAATTTTTTTGACCTTGGATTTGCTCATTCGAACTCGAATGAGCAAATAAGACCAAACAAATCTTCAATTGCGTTTAGTGTAACCTGCATTAATCTGTTCCTCCAGGACAAACGGTCCATCAAATATTTTACAAAAATGTCCTTCAACCGAATGAGACCAAACATTGCAGTAAATGTTGCATCATGACAAAGCCCTATGTCAGGTCATTTCGATGACAGTTTTGATCTCAAAAGCATTCCTGTTGTTACACAGCCCGCCTATCCACCTGATCCAGGTTCCTAAGAATTTTCTTTTTCCGAACTTAAAAAGTATAAGGACGAACGTCATTTTAGAACTGTGGAGAAGATTCCAAAAAAATGTGACAGGCATATTAAAGATTCTACCAGTTAAATCCCTGCCACCAAGACTGATACGACTCCACCGGTGTAGAGCTGTCGAAAAGAACTGTCTAATTTAAGCAAAACAATATTGTTTAAAAAAAAATAAAAACATTTTTCATTACTATATCACATATTTTCATTACTCACGTCCAATCACACAATAATTTCAAAACTGGTTTTCTGGAAATTGGTCAAAAATAAAAACAATTAAACCTTGTTAAATTCGCAACGTTTCATCTCTTTATTGAGACTTTCTCAAGCAGCTTAACATATCAATTGTTTGTTCTTAAACAATTGAAAGAGACGCAACGTTGCGAATTTAACAAGATTTATTTGTTTTTATTTTTGTCCAATTTCCCGAAAACCAGTTTTTAAAAAATGTTTCATTACTTTTCTCACACCTCGTATTTTGTATATCTATTAAAATCTTAACAATATTTAATCTAATTCTTATTTAATATTTGATCGGTTTTAAATATGTACATTTCTTAACTAAATCTTGATCAATTTCAAATGTTCGGGGATAGCACTACATTAGTACAGCTTGTCGTCAACAGTATGTCGTAAACTATTTTTTATATTTTTTTAAATAATTTTCTATAATTTAAGCATACATGTAGCATCATTTGAATTTCAATTCACTGATTTGTATACTATTTTATTAAGATCGAAAACACTACTTTTTTGGAGTAGATCTTTAGCGTAGTCAAGCGGATGCAAAATTGCGAGCCTGTATTAATATCAGTGTCGATCCAGATCAATCGGGAAGATTGTTGAATAAACTGAAAGTACCATGTTTTAATTTAAATCAAAACGTTCAACCCAAGTATAACTTTAGCTCCTAAGGTTAAAAGAGAATATGTGCCTAAGATACATTTTTTTTTATTGAAAGGAAAATGGCAGTTTAACATAAAAGTCTTTATTTATTTCACTAGTTATTTACTTATTTGATAAGAACTGTAGTATGAAAGTCATCTGTATTAGAGACGGTTGGGTAAACAAAATCAAATCTCTAATCATAAATAACTGTCACTGTCATAAAATATTAAATTATCGATACGCGTTTTATATTACTAGAAGGTTGCTAACTGGATTTATCCTATCAA
Organism: Lagria hirta; assembly: GCA_947359425.1. Classification (NCBI taxonomy): domain Eukaryota; kingdom Metazoa; phylum Arthropoda; class Insecta; order Coleoptera; family Tenebrionidae; genus Lagria; species Lagria hirta. The sequence continues at coordinate 34,561,950 of OX375794.1, forward strand.
CCATCAAAATTTTATTCAACTATGCCTTAATCAAAAATAATTTCTCGGCTACTTGAGAAATATTACATTACTGAAATAATAGCCCAAATGGTATAACATTACATGGTCCTTCCTGTATTGCAAAAGCAAATAGCCTAGCAATGGGACTACTCAAAATATTATAAATCTCCAGCCTTCACCCTTCAGACAAACGGCACAGGTTAAGAGATTAGCTGTATTGTTCAGTCCTGTAATAGGGGATTATAAAAGCAGAATGTTAAGTACGTTAATATAGCGTTATTTCACTGGACTAGTATACATACAAATATAAATTTTGAAATAACAAGTGTTCCTCTACAATATCTTCAATATTTTATGCAGGGTATTTCATAATCAATATATTAATACATACTAAGTTAAAGAGAAGAAAGCAGTTCACGATCACCGGTCAACAAGATCTTATACCGTGTGATCCACAATTATTGAGATAAACCGATGCTGTGGAAAACAAAATCCGAGTCTTTGCTTGATTCAGTGCTGTGAGTTTGACATGACAGAAGTTAAGAAACCAAAGTCATACTAAACGCGTTGAATCTAACTAATTAAAGTCTGATTTTGTTTTTTATATTCTTACCTTATCTAAATAATTGTAGATAACACGGTAAATCTTAGATCATAATAAATAATAATAATAATAAATGACAGAAAAAAGTTGTAACATATTTTATGACAGCTGACATTTTTCATTTGAAAAAACAAGAAAATTGCATTTTTTATGCGTTCTCGTATTTTATTTGACCGTCAGCTAGCAACAAACACAAAACTTTAATCACTTTAAAAATATTACATTGGTGTTGACTGCTTAGGCTGAAACTTTCAATTATATACTAAGACTAGTTATTTACGTTTTTAGTGCGATAAGTTTCATTTTACATCGCAAGATTTTAATTTTAAAGCACGACGCTCTGCGGAGTGCTTTAAGAAAACCTCGGGCTGTAAAATGATTTACGCGCACGAATAATGTATTCAACTTTTTAGCCGAAAACTCAATTTAGTCTGTTTTAAAAATTCCGAAATTTGAGTTTGACAGCTCAAGTACAATTAGTCTGTGGCTCAGAGCTTGATCGTTGAGTAGCTACGTACCAAACCACAAGATGGCGCCTTAAAATTTGCACCAAAATTATTAAATGGACTTTATTTTTAAAGTCTGTAGATCTTATTGAGTGCGGTAAATTGTCCTGGTATTAACGAAGTATATTTATGACTAAACAACACTTTTTTTGAGGTCTCTAAAAGCAGATAATTTTCATGGTATTTTACAACACGCCAGTGAGTCAAAGTGACAGATGGAAGTTCTGCATGTAAAAAAATAGATCTGCTATGCTAGATACCATAGCAGTTGACAAGACGTAAATATACGGTTATCGACGAGGCTAAAAACAGGGTCTTATTTATGAAAGGTATAAAAGATAAATGAGATTATAATCTGTATTTTCTAGAGTAAATGTGTAGCCTACTGCCGTCATTTTGATTTATTAAATGACAACCTGCTTAAAATGGTATCTTCTCAGATAAGCTTACTAAGTACGTCTTATAAAAAACTTGTTTTACTAAATTAAATTGTGTTTTATTGGAAGTTTTCAGGACTTCTAACTTATTTAAATCCTAAAAATAGAATACAATCCCTTTATCGCTTTTATATTCTATAATATTCTTATATTCGTTAAAAGATAATCCCTTGGTAGTTAAATTTTTCGCCACCTGGTATATTTAATTTTAATCTTTTTAGATGTTGATTTTAACTCGACTCGCTTGCAATTATTTATGTTATCTCCGTCCACGAGATGCATCGATCTGCCTTGCTCTGTGCACAGAACGACGATTTAACTGCTCCAAACAATAATCTTTGTCAAGTAATTAAAGTAAAATAGATTACCATTTATGTATATTAAAACAATATAAACTCTTCTCCAACATTTATAGCCATTTATTTAGTAACTCCGCTGTCACAAACCAACAGATAAATTTCTAATTACAAACTAAAATAGATACTCTGACCTTGTCCACAACTACAATGGCATTATGAAATAAAGTTAAAGTCCACGTTTCAATTTTATTTTTTTCCATACCAATGTGTTCGTTCTTAAATGGCTTGAAAAATCAATAAGACCGAAAAAGATATGCCACCAGACATTTCAAATACTCAGCATTTAAAAGTCAAACCTTTGTTATAGAAATGTCAAGCTTTGTTGACCAATACTGAATTGATTTTACAAAATTATGGTCTATTGTAAAACAGTGGTAGAACATGAACAAATGTATGCAGTGAATAATGTTGTTTTAAGCTATGTTAATAAATAGAATAATCTTTATGTAAGTGACCTTATGATAACGATAAGGTGAAACATTGTTAGATATGATAAGTGTACAGAAAAGTTCATGCTGACTTGAGTATTGCCGTAAAACTGATAAATCATTTCGATTAATTCTAAAACACTACTATTCTGGCAATACTCCAGTAAATTAAGAGATTATTATTAAGCAAAAGCGTGCAAGCCAATTACCACAAATATTGTGAGAAGAGCGAGGAGGCTTAGATTTTAACAATCTGACGACTTCACTGGGTTTCGCTGTCAAAATACAAATATATTATTTGGCATCAATTTTAAACATGCAAAGAAAAATAGAAATAAAAAGCAGGAAATGCTACTCTCATTATCCAACCCTCTCAAATACGGTCATAATTTGAACTTTTATCATAATTACAATCATATATGTAATATTTTAATAAAATATTTGCTTCTAAACGAGATAATATTAACACAAATATTGATTAAATTGTAATTCTTGGAAAACTATTGAATTGATATAGCCCTCGAACTATTATATTATTATTTAAAAAAAGCTACATAAGTCCTTTAGGTTTTGCTATAGATTGGGCCACCACGATGCCTAAAAATGATTCTTTCCGCTACTCATATTTTACGTTTCTATTATTGTCACAATAATCAAAAATCAAATGTGACCGGATTTCAAATGGTTAGACAAAGTGAATAGAGCTAATTTAGTCATAGAAATCAGTTCATACCTATAAATATTCTTTGTCGTGCTTGATTCAATTGATTACGATTTCTTACTCGGACACACAAATGAATCATTAGAAACATGGTGATGTTCATTACTATACTTTGAATTAGCAAGGGATATTCAAAGTGTCTTCCAAACCTAATAAGTATTCAAATTTGATTAATTATATCAAGTGATGGTTTAAAATCAATGAAACTCACCAAAACATTATTCGAAGAGTATTTGCTACAAGAAGAGCTAAACACACCCAAAGCGAAAACCCTTCTGCATCTTGTGTTCTTTTAATTTGCCTGTATTGGGGGATGTATGGTATAACACCTCCAATTATAATAGCACCAGCACTTGCCCACCCAACAACCGTCCCCACAGTAAGAGACAATTCGTCTGATATAACCCAATCCATTGTTAAGAGAAACATAAATTCTTATAAATTAATACTTATTTTTGCTACTACTCATCTCTAGTTTCTTAAAACAATGAGCAGGAGCACCCGGTCCGGTCCGCTATAATGCACCCTGCTGTTAAACTGTCAAATCAAGTCAAGGCTAAATATTAATAATGAATATTTTGAATGTCACATTCACATGTCACAATCCACTAATGACATTTGAGTTGAGCATGCGTCAAATAGCAATCTTTTGCAGCGTTGCCAAAGTTTACTAATAAAAAAGAGAGTTATTTTAGCACCATAGACCAGCAAAACTTAAAAACTACGTTTTTTAAGTTATACATAGTAATTTATTTACAACCGATTTTTATATTTAAATCAACACAATTTTTCCTTCGAATAGACGTAAACCAATTATTTCCCTTTTGTTAAAATTTTGGTTATGTTAAATCTGTGTAAACATAGATAACCTGTAAATAGGAAATATTGTGTTTGATATTGGATAGAGATTGATTTAAGTGAAGTTTTTTTTCCCAAATAATTACTACCTACCTATTAATTTATATTTTCATAACAAAAACAACCCTGTTAGTAATTTGTGTTGAAGATACTGGCAGTACTGATTTTTGAAACATGTCACAATCATTTTTTCGATTGTTACTTTTAAAATTAAAAAACTTATTAAATTAAAGCGATAATTTCTAGAATGTATAAAAATAAATAGTATTAGGCACTGCTTATCCGTAACCATTAAAAAAAGTAAATGCGTAATTTTTATCCCATTATTTTTTATCTATTTTTTTGATCATTTTGCCAAGCATGCACTATGCTGGTAGTTCAAAAATGTTTGTTTTAGAATACGTTTAATATATGTAGAAAACAATATTGTGCAAACAATGTTTGTGCAAATTAGTATTAGAAAATAAAAAACATTGTTACATACCTTTATAGAGTGCGGTAAATTCCGTAATATAGCGTTTACTATTAAGGTATTGCATGTTATGGTCATGACTGTTATTATTATAAACTATATAAACACTGTAAAATTACCTAAACATTACCAACATATCGTAGATCGATGCTCATTTTCTCTCATTTGTCGGTAAGATTTTAAATAGATCGTAGTGTAAAAAAATGTGTCTCTTTTCCTGTTTTGTAGTAGTAAAAAATAGTAAATAATGGGATGAGTTTGTCTCGTTGAGCTAGTGGGTTAAATAATTTAAATTAATTTATATTTTAGTGGTTGTTTTTTCTAATATTGATAAAACCAAAAATATTTTGGTTCTAAAACATTTCTTTTTCTAAAAATTGCCCTTTTTTTCCTTGCCCTAAAAGCTTTATAGACAAGTTGATAGCTTTACTGTTTTGACATAATCTACGCTTTTTATACGCATATTTTTAGCCTCGTCGATTTTGACCGGCATATTAACGTCTTGTCAATTTCTATGGTAACTAGACTTTTTTACATAAAGAGCTTCCATCTGTCACTTTGACTCACTGGCGTATTGTAAAATATTATGAAAATTATCTGCTTTTGGAGACCTCCAAAAAAATGTTTTTTAGTCATAAATAAAGTTTGTTTATACCAAGACAATTTACCGCACTTAATAAGACCTATAGATTTCAAAAATAAAGACAATTTAATATTTTTGATACAAACTTTAAGCAAAGCCCGTTGATTTTATAAAGTACCGACACGAGTTCAAATTCGCTTCGGTAACGATTCATTTTGCCGGTAGGAGACGCTGTGACAGTTAATGTTTATCACATATTATTATTGACAATAATAATATTATTGTCAATAATATTATTATTGACATTTGTGTTTTATTTGAAAATAAGAAAATATAATATTATCTCAAAGCCAATGTCAAAATGGTGATAAACATTAACTGTCACAGCGTCTCCTACCGGCAAAATGAATCGTTACCGAAGCGAATTTGAACTCGTGTCGGTACTTTATAAAATCAACGGGCTTTGACTTTAAGCATAGATTTAATACATTAGATATAGCTATGCTTGGTAAACATACTTCGGTTCTTAAAAAACATATCAACGAAATTGGTACATCTCTCCATTTCTTTCTATATTTAATGAAACACATTTTTCATCCTTTTCATCATATTTGTTGTATGTCGCACACGAGTCTATAGTGATTAAACAGACACGAATTTCTACGATTTTAGTTGACAATCAACGATGCAATGCTTTGCTGTCAACTTATTGACATTTGTCATACACAATCTAATAAAATACAATAATAAAAATAAAAAACTTCTCTCCTATGAATTTGTAAAATTGAAGTTAGGCTTTAAGAAAATAGAGAAACATTAGAAAGCTGGAAGAAAATAAAAGTTGAGGTTGAAATCTCAATAAATAAAATTACTTTCAAATTATTAAATATTTTTCTTGACAATAATTATTTTCAATTTTTAAGTGATTGAACTAAGTTTTCTGTTCAAATTATGTGATTAGAAAAATTTGAATAGAAACGTCAAAATAATTCTAGTGTCATGCTGACGTAGCGTACTCTGCGTCTACTGATTTCTGCTTTGCTATTGGTAGGAACCTCTCTAAAGGATAGCGCTATCGAATACTAATGCAGTTGAGAGTGAGGGCAATAGATGGTACGTCTTGACGGACTATCCCAGTGCATGGCTGTATCTTTTTATAATAAATCTATGACTTTAAGGCCATAGATTTATTATTTGACGTTTAATTTGACGATTAATTGAATTATTTTGACATTTATCATTGTCCTCAGGTCAAATTTTGCAAAAAACAACAGTAATTTGTAAATAAAACATGTTCAATCTCTGAAACATTAGACATAACTTGTCAAGAAAAATATTTAATAATTTGTAAGTAATTTTATTTGTTAGGATTTTAACCTCAACTTTTATTTTCTTTAATATATATAATTGAAAATCGAATTTAAGCATACACACCGTATAAGGATATTTTTTCGCTTGTGAAAGGATTATAAGGAATAGAACAAACAATATTGGATCTCATTTTTAATATAAATATTCAAAAATTGTATTATGTCAAATAAATTGACAATAACGATTGTCGACTAAAATCGTGCGTATTCGTCTCTGTTTAATCACTATAAAAACGTGTGCGACATACGACAAATGTGATAAAAAAGATGGAAGATGTGTTTTATTAAATATAGAAAGAAATGGAGAGATGTACCAATTTCTTTGATATGTTTTTTAAGAACCGAAGTATGTTTAGCATGCATAGGTATATCTAATGTATTAAATCTATGTGTTTAAGGCGCCGTCAGCGCCATCTTGCGGCGTGGTACATAGCTAGCCACCGACCGAGCTCTAAACCACAGACTGATTGCACTAGAGGTGTTAACCTCAAATCAATTCAAATTTCGAAATTTTTAATAAAATGAAACTTACCGCACTATTACCTATATATATATATATATATATATATATATATATATATATATATATTATACTAGCTGACCCGGCGAACTTCGTACCGCCTAACAGTCAATGAATGTCGTGTTACTTTTTAGCTGAACTAATTTAGGCTTTGATGAACGTAAAACAATGATACAAAATAATATATTTATATAGATAGAAACAAAAAAGTATTTTATCATGATGAATGATGATGAAAACATACATACAGAATGAAAATAAAAATGAAAAAAAATAAAAAATAATAATTAAGTACTTCAAACTCATGTCAGAAAAAAATGATTGAAAACCATGTTGTGCAGATTAGGAAAAAAAAATAAAACTCGGATTAATTCATTAATAGGATTTTCATTCAAGCATTTTGTGGTAAACGACATTCTTTGTTTTTTGGTCAGGCGCAAGAACAAATAAAGCGGATGGTTTGCCGACACGTGAGCATGCCACGTACAATTGACCATGAGAAAAACATGCATTTTCTAGATTGAGGCCACAAATAGTCAAGGACTGGCTCTGTGATTTGTTGATCTTCATGGCGAAGGCAAGACGAATCGGGAATTGAATTCGTTTAAACTCAAAGGGCATATCCGTTGGGATCATCGGAATCCTTGTAATAAGAACTTCCTCATCTTTAAATTTTCCTTTAAGTATCGACGAGTGCAATTTCTCGCAGATAATTAACTCGTGATATTCCGTTTCCTAATTGCATTACGGCTTCGCTGGGAAAGATTAAATCTTCTAGGACGCGGCATTGTTATTAAAATGTGCACTCGCATAAAACCACCAAATATAATAACAGTGCCTGAACTTTTGAGACATAGACAATAGCTCAAAGAGTATATAACCACTACGTATGAATAGCTTATCAAAAAAAATCATAGACAACCTATAAAAAGACATTTACACTTTTTTAAACCTGTAGATTTTTTTTCCTTAATCTTATAACCTTTACCAACTAATTTTTTATTCCCTAAATTCCGTTCCTTTCCGATGATTTTATGTTTTTACTGTAGAATAAATCTTAGGTATTATTTTCGGGAATTAAAAAGAAATATAACAGTACCTGAACTTTGTAGACATTTTACAAAAAATAAATTTCTGAACGCACACATGATGTCTTCAGAAAAAAATAAAGTTGTGGCTTAAAGGTCTCAGCAACCAGGCCATAAGCTCCAAAAAAAAAAATAGTTGTTACACTATATGACAGGATTGAACAACAAATGTTTGACATGTAATAAACAAATCAGCATCTATTGAAATGATTAAGTATTCATTACACATATCGAGTTTTCATTGTTTTTAAGATGTATTCTGCTATTCGAGACGGAAACAAATCCAACAAATCAAAAACCATGGCAATCGTTCCAGCCGTTCTCGAGTTATAAATGTTGTAACAAACACGACTTTCTTTTATATATATAGATTACCCACCCTACCAACCCTTTTTCACTTTCCCTCTCGTATGCTAGTTGATCGCACAAACTTTTATTAATGTTTTATTAATGTCTGCAAATTTTTTTTTGGAAAAACAGCATAGTTCATTTTAGGCAAAATTACCAAAATAAATATCTGCTTCATTTACGCTTGTCATTTTTGAACACATCTTTGATTTTCTGATGAGAAGAAAAACAAACAGAAATGACAGAACCCGACAGCTGTAGATGTGAGGTTATGCTCAATTAATCAAAAAATATTTTTAAATCTAATTTATCTTTATGTTTTGATTGTTTATAGAAAAGGTACGAAGTAATTTGAAATTATACAAACTTCACATTACTTTAAACATATTTCCAGGTTTATAATGATTTTACTAAAAGTTTTGCTTCCACTAATACGTCAACAAACACCGGCACGTAATAGAAACCTACTTTTTAATTCTTTCAAACGATTTAATAGCAATAAACAATCTTCTGTGGTCAAATCAGTACGACGAGAAGTAGACACTAACGTAAAACCTTTGGGGGAAAAAATCAAAGAAACGACGAAAACAGCCTCTTATTTAGGAGTAATTTTAGTTGGTGTAGCAGTAACCGGAACGTTGCTCTATAGTGTTCTGAGAGAATTGTTTTCGGGTTCAAGTCCCAATAATATTTACTCAGAAGCTGTCGAAATTTGTAAAAACGACACAAGAGTTCAAGATAAGTTAGGTCTTCCAATTACTGCATTTGGAGAAGAAAGTAGACGTAGACGTCGTCAACATGTTAGTCATGCTGTATTTCAAAGAGACGGAAAACAATGCATTAGAATGAAATTTTATTTAAAGGGGAGCTTTCACAAAGGAGTTGTACATCTTGAAAAGATTGAAGTTAGTATGAAATGGAGTATACTTGATCAAAAGTTTTTATTTAAATATTTAACAGCGATAGTCAATCTAGATAGTTTGTTTGATCTCACATTCTTTGGGCCAACTGGTTGATGCATTATTGATTTCTTGGCAATTTTTAATATATTTTTTAAATCTGCCGCTGACGATCTATTTTCAGCAAATCAGTGTTACACTCTTATTGATGCTATTAATCCCTTCAATATGCTTCTTTGATGAAAACTTTTTGATCTTGTTGTCTATAATTGTACGCAACATTTGTTTCAGAATGCCTCTGGAAAGTTTGAATACCGATTTCTATTTTTACAAGTAGAAGATATGCTTCAAACTACAATAATTTTAGAAGATAACCGAAATACATTGAATTCATCCCAGCCTTCTTCACTGGAGTTTTCTATGTAATAAAGAACATGTGAAATATATTTTAAAGACTTTATTGCTTCTTCTTCAGTGGATTGACCTCATAAAAAAGGACCAATCGTCTATTGAAAATATAATTTTTTAATATGGAGACAATCCAAGATATTATCACAAATATTGCATAATACTGCATCCAAGCCCATTTGATCACTTGCCAGAATCCAGTTTTGTATAGAACAGTATCTTCGGGGTAACGCGCCAATAATTCCAAATGAAACAAATTCGTATTTCCAGAATCGAAAGATGTATAGATATTTGTAAAACGTGTTGTAACTGTAAACATAGTTTTTAGGTACCTATTTTATATTAGAGACGTTGGCCAATGCGCAATGTGAGCATAAAAAGAATTTAAATTCACTTGATTTAAACTTTCAAGAAAACACTTTCGATATATTTTAGCTTTGCCAAGTGTCATTACAACTTTAGTACTCAAATAGACTTACTGTTCCTTAGAGCGTAATCAGTTACAATACGATTAATTTTATAACTGTCCACATCCTGTAGATTCCGAATAATCGACATATTGTAGGTTGAATCAACTTTATTTCTAGTGCAAGGAAGTGGCACTGATTGACTGATTCTGACTTCACCAATGGTCAAATAATTCATCGTGGAAGTGGATAACATTTGTTGAAAAATGATTGCACTTTGCATGTGCAGGGCACACATATCCTAAAACAGGAAAACATTGAGCTTTATAATTTGAATCCTAAGAGCTACTTCAAAAACTTTAAATTTTTTTGCTAAGTTAATAATATTTTATTATTGGAGTTGCTTTCATAAACCCCAGAATTATATCTAAGTAACATTAAGGATAGGTATTGATAAGTTGTAACTTTTGTTTAAATTTTTGGAGTTGCCCTATATTAAACTATTTTTAATAATGTACATGCAAACGGTAGTCCACCGGCACGACTATGGAAATATATTTGAGCATTGTTCTTAATGGAAGATAAATATCTAACTGTAGATGTAACTCGTCCACTTTACCATCAAAATTGCTATCTGTTTCTTTTACCTAAAATTAATGTTGGTGTTTTTAACTCGTCCGCAAACTAACTAAATTCTTACTTTAATTGTTGAGCATTTGTCAGCGACTTCAAAGGTTTTTTCGTAAAATGGAAATGAGCTACATGTTATAAAAGGTTGATCTACATTATTTGTTGAACCGACAAAAATATATTCTCCTTTAAACTTGACATCTGGTTGTTCATTGAAAAAGCTCCTTTTCAACCACAACCCTGAAACAAAATTTGAAGAGGATTTTACTACAAATTGATCTCTTCTCACCTTTACTTCTATAAGCTATAATGAAAGGTAAAACAACTGTTATCAAACCAAAAGAAAGTAATAGAAAACATGCTTTAGAAAATAAATGGCTTTTATAAATTACAGTGATGTGTTTATGAAAAACATCTACCACTACCATTCTTATATTATCAAGTTTTTCGTATACATTTTCTCATTATTCTCCCAAATGAAATTATGTATTTACAATCGTGTTGTCATAGTAACGTAACTTACGTAAGATCAACGCAGGCGTCAGAAGCTTAAACAGACTACCTAAGTGATGACGTATGTGGGACAAATTCTAATAATGTTTCCAAACACAAAAGTTACAAGTTAGGTTATGTTATGTCATGACTGTTGTATGGAGAGTACAAACTTGGTGTTACAAAACTGTCCCTTGAATTGCCTTAAATAAAGATAGTTGCTGTAGCAAAGACCGTTTGAAGTGATGAAAACAGTACTGCTATAATGACATAACGTAAATATATTTATACGGTATAAACCATTATTTCTGAAAATAGCGAAGCCAATCAGAGTTTAATTCTTTATAAAATCTTGTCTCCCCACTGTTTGTCATTTATCATCTCAATAAACGTTTTTTATTGTTTTTATAACAACATGGAGAAAATAGATGTTTTGCTTGACAGCTTTTTGCAAAGAACGATATATCAAGAACCTTTTTCACTCTATTTGGTTCAAATACAACTACATACATAGTACAAGCATTGTTTATGTAATACATAAACAATGGTACAAGTCATCTGTCATCATAACGTCACGTTTATTTTTATAATTTGACGTTAGCCGCAAGTGTGTATTCGATACATTTACGTTACGTTATATTATAAGCAAAAATGATGTTATAACGTAACGGAATATGACTGTCCGCAACCTCGCTATTATCAAGGAGCTATAATAGAATGAAGTCAGAATTCCCCACTACAATCTGCGTTTGTTGTGTTGCAGAATTACAGAAAGCGGGGTGCTTCAGCGGTTTGTATGGGCCGGCAATTAGAATGTGACTGTAAAGCAGCAATTATATTGTGACTGGTGCGATAAAAGGAACAAAAGCAGTAGCGGCGCAAATGTTCAGAGAAAAGATAAATATGTTTAAAACTACAGGCACATAATGAATTTGTAACTTGTATGAAATGGATGACTGTCACAAGTTCTGGAATTAGTCCTTTGTTGTTTACGATGCTTTAAGTTGGATGCTATCCATAAACTAATACGTTATTTAGCGATTGTGTATAAATTAACAATATTGCTTTATGAATATTTATTAATGCAATTGATCCATGTAATAATGAAAGACACTTATTAGTCTTATCGACTTCGTCAGAAAAAAATTCATAAAGCTGTGACAAAATATAAACATCTACGTCTCTGTTGATGTAAATACAACGCCTTGAGCAGTCACATATTTTCATCTAGACACTTTTTTTATCCACACACTACATCCTAATCAAACCATCGTCTTAAGGCTTTTATTAACACTTGTATTATTATTTGCGAGAAAATTTTGTAGAGTTTATTTACAAAACACTAGTTTTCCCGCAATTAAAAATGATATAAGCAGTCTCCCACAAACCAAATAGTAAACAAAAGTTAGATCTGACGTTGCCGGCCGTTCAAAAAATTATCAAAATACAATTTTCACATAGTATTAACGGCACAGATATAAATGCTACAATTTTTTAATAAAATAAATTTTGCCAAAAAAGTTCAAGGGTATCTTGATTAAAACTGCAAGGCTTGAGATAAGGAAATCCATCGTTCTTCAGTTGCGCACTCAAAAGCTTGAAACGTTTAAAAAAAAGTTTCCAATTTCTAGAGACTGGCATGCTTCTTTTATTTTGATTATCATAAACAAACATGCTCGCTAATATTGGCATTGACAATGTAGAACTCCATAGCTGCAAGTGTTCATTGTCTGCACCTCCAATTGACACTGACGTTCAAAACGTTTACCTAATTCTCAGTAATTCCTAATACCCTAACGTTGGGCTTAGCAGATCTATTGCCACTTTATTAATTAATTGTATGAATTCTACAGTGCTTCAAGCCTGCTGTGCAAAGACGTCTAAAAAAGTATATCAATAACACAAGTGTACAACATACAGAATAGTTGCCTTTTACTTACTGGCATTAAGAAGCAACTTTAAGACCGATGCTACATAATGACTCAACACTTGCACAGTAATTGCCACTTTAATTTCTTTCACTTTTATTAATCTTTAATTCGGTCAACTTTCCCAGTTCGCTGACTTTTTAGCTCGCATGATCATGTTTCCAAGCTTTTTCATTGTACATATTTCCATCTGACTACTTTAGACACCTTGTGCATTTGTAAAGTAGTTGTCTTGTGACAATAATGTGTCGCGCATTGTATCACGAACTAAGTGGTAGAAATATTGCCTCATAAATAACTGTGGCAAAAGGAATTCTTGCCACCTTTTTTTGTAATTTTATTCTAGACGCACCACAGAAATCGGTCCGCCGAAAGACTTTTTTTTATACAGAGCCACACTCATAGTTTTAAAATCAAATTTACGCCTCAGAGATTTTGTCCCATGCTTCAATTTTGTCTTGCCAAAACCCCAAACCGCGTATATCACAACTAAATTTGATATCAGAGCGTAATTAGTACCGGACTCAAAACGTAGAGCGGCGCCACCAAAATGTTCTGGCCGTTATCATTACAGATTACATTCTATCGAAGATAGGGTTTTGCAGAGAATAACTAAGTCAGGTAGAAATGAAATCCCCCAAGTAATCATTGGAAACAAAGATCCGCACTGCCCCCGGTGGAGTGTGGAAAAATTAAGTAGTTCTATTTATGGCCGCCAAAGCGCACATGTTATTACTAATAAAACTTAAAATTGATATCACCGCTGAATGCCGCGGCTGCGCATTAAAAGCAAAATTTAATGAACTTTGATGTAAATGCAATATCTGTTTAACTACAATAAAAAATTACAGTAACCAAAATATTTGCTGTAACATTTCATTGAAAGTTAACAAACATTACAAATACATCATAATTATATTAAAATACAGACAGCAAACACAAATAAAACAACATTTGTATAATACTTGTATTTTAACAGTCAAAAACAAAAAAATTCAATGTTGTCAGTTTACAAATTAGAATATCACTTAAGAATTATAACTACAAAGCCTTTACGCTAAATAGAAAAATTCAAAAAGTACAAGTATTAAAGCGTTACAAAAAATAAATACTAACAAATTTTTTCAACATTAAACCATAGTAATACCTTACACAGTCAAACATATTAGATATTAAAAACATTTTATACAACAAATATAAAAAAAATTACAACATCAAGTCCCAGTAATAACACATTTAATAAGTTAAACACATAATCTTCACATAACATTTGAACTTAAGACTAGAATTCACAATATAGACACAACTGAAATAAAAAAGATTGAACATATTCAATAATCGATTTTAACGTCACACGAAAACAAAATCAATGTTCGCTAATAATTTTTGACATGTGAATTTCGTTGACATAAATAAGAACAGGGTGTTGCATTTTGTTGCACATCTCATAAAAATAAACAAATGGAATGAGATGAGCTTAAGCCTCTTCACTACAATAAGGTAACAACACCTGAAGAAGAAATGTAAAAGCCTACAAACCTATTATTTACAATTATCAACAAATTAATACAAAAACTAATTACAGATAAAGGGTGCGAGCCACCGAGCCGTAAAGATGTGACTAGTTGAAGCGGTCACCCATCCAAGTACAAACCACGCGCGACGCAATAATCGCCGCAGCGGTTGTTGACTCTCTACCGTACATATCGCACCAAAAAATTACTTAAAAGCATGAAATATGTACAAAAAATCTAACAATAACATTCAAAGTAAAATAATATATATATATATTTAGATGAGTTTCAATGAGAACGAAACAGCGCTGTAGTCAGGTTTGCATAAGGCATTACACTTTTACGAAATGCTAAGTGATATAACCTTTCATGCTTTACCATATATATATATATATATAGAAACACAAACAAAATTCTAAAAATAAATAACTATGAAAAACAACAAAATTCTGAAAATATATAATTATAATAAACATAATAAAATCTCAAACACATAACTATAAGAAACATAATAAAATCCTAAAAATAAATAACTACAAAAAACATAATGAAGTCCTGAAAACGCATAAAAATAAAATATGGTAATAAAATTAATAGTTGAACTATAAAAATACACAACCATAAAAGATAGCAATACAATTCTTATACAAAACAATAAAAGAGTGACAAAACTGCTAAAACTTAGCAAAAAATTTTACGTTAAGCACATTTTGGGAATAGTTCAATTAGCTTTGAAACGTTTTACTTTCGTTGTATGACCTTTTGAATATAATTTGCTCTGACGTTTATCTTTACAAAACTTGAAAATGAAAAATGTTACACTTTTATCCAATATAAAACTGTTGCAATGATGTTCTAAGCAATCAGTTTCGGTTAAATCAACATGAAGGTTAAACAGCCGCTTGAAGTCGTCTTCCAAATTTCTTTGAAATCCTCTAACCTCAAGAAAATTGTATAAGCAATCATGGACATTTTGAATGAAAAGTATAACATGATCACTCGCATATTTTAATCGCTGCTTCTCATCTATTTCCTTTAAAGAAGTAAATAGATGGCGTTCTGTGACATTTTTCGAAAAAAGAACTGACTGACAAACGCCGCATTTAGAATCATCAATGTTTTTTAAAATCCAACCTGCAACATATGCAACACTTTGAATTTCTTCATAAGAAATATTTTCCATAGTCAAAATTGATGGTTCTTCTTGCAGTACCAAATTATCTTCAAAAGAATCTATATTGCTCATAAAGTTTCTCAAATCATAGAGAGGCGAACACAAATCCTCTTCACAATTTCCTAAATTCTGTGTTGACACAGCTAATCTATTGACAATAACAGTTTTCAATGCAGCTGAAAATTGGTGACAGGTGGGATTAGTGTTGGCTGCTCCATGTTGTCGAATGGATGAAAAAAGATTTTCAATGGGATCTTGATTAAAAGACCGCATTGATAAGTAAGTAAAACCTTTTACTTTATTCAACCGTTCCCAAATAAAAATTATCGAATTTATTGTTGTCTTCCAACCGAGTAAAAATGAAAAGCGATTTGTTACATCCCTTTGACTCTCGCGATTGATAAGTTTCCATTGGTTTATTTCTGCCAACAATTTTTTCCAAAAAACAAGATGTGGTGATTCTGCCGATAAAGCACGCCGAAATTCTTTATAATCGTGGCTTGAAAAATTACAACTATTCAGTGAATCGAATAGAGAATCAATAGTTTCGACAAATTCCGCTGTGTGAATTGCAGTTGAAGGCAGTTTGCCCATGGAAACGTAAGCCCCAATAGCCGCTGCTACTGACCTACTAAGCTGAGCAGCAGCAACCTTCACCTTCATCTTCACGTCAGAATCTTTGAAATTAAAATAACCGCTTTTTAATTTTGGAAGCAATTTGAACTTGTTGTTTTGGTCAAACTGGTGGGCAGAAACAATGTGCTCAAAATCGGCATTTTTGCCAAGACCAAATTGAATAATTGACGAAATCATCGCATTTCGCGTATTTTTCAAAAGATGCGAAACATCAAAAATAATTGCGACCGGGAAATTATTGACAAAGAAATAATGTGAACTTTGCTGCGAATGTTTTTGTGCGCACAAATCCCGGAGAGCAGCACAATTGGTAGGGCCTTGATCGCAGACGGTAGCGACTACAGTTAAACCAACATTTTGCAGCTGTTCAATTATTTCTACAATAAGAATTTTTAAATCTAACGATTTCACCGTATAGGAAGTAAAATAGTAAGCAATCACTTGTTTCCACTGCTTACGAATCCCGCGAATCATGAAAACAAGAGCATGATTAGCTATTTTATTACAACGACCAAGTGCTCCCAAATCCTCATAACCACAAATAAACTGTTTAGCCTTTTCGTAATGGAAACCTTCTGAAAGAAACATTTCATCAAAAAGCAAGCAGCAATTTCTATCTGAAACATCCATTTGGGAAACTTGTGTTGATAAAATATTCAAAATTGACATATTAATTCCAGTTCCAAATGGAATTTTTGACAAAATGCCTTTCAGAGTCCGAATAGAAGGCAGAAAAAAGTTTAATTGTAAATATCTATACAATCGAGGACTTCGTTTATATAAAGATAAAGCAAAAGCTTTATCTTCTTCAGTCCATCGCCTAGCATAAGGCTTGCAATTCACGTTTTTTAATTGAGAATTAATAAAATCTTCAGTGACTTCATTCAAATTTTTACTAACAAAATCAAATTTTCCCGAGTTGTATGCATTTACAATTGCTTTGACTTCTGCTTTCTGTTTTGCAAGAGCATTAGACAACTTTGACAAACGTGATTGCAATCTTCGATGCACTTGATACATAATTTTCTCATTAGTCGTTAAATTTTGTCTCGAAGTTGCAATTTTTGTCAAAATTCCGCGTGACACGTTTGCCTGACTCAAAGAATTATCTGCATTCTCCAAAGACCGACAATATAAATGATCAATTAAGAATTTTGGTGAATGGTCGTCAGTTGATAAGCCTTCCTCTCCCTCGGAAACAAAACATACATTTTTCGATGTTGAAGGATCGTAACACGTACAAATAAAGGCAGGTGTTTTGGAATACGACGCATGTTCCACAACTAGGTCTATGCTTGTTAATTCACTTACTTGAAGTGGCGATTTATTTGTACCTTTTCGAAAGAATTTTGGTAAAGCCCCATGTATTAAATGTAGTCTATTGCCTCGTATAAACTGAGCCTCTTCAAAATGATCTTCGCAAACAAGAAAATTTCTCACGCAAGCATCAACCGGGATATTGCAGCAGCGTTTCCATGCATCCGTGAAACCTTTGGGAAAGTGAAAAAAATGCTTGTTTCTTTTCAACCCTTCAGAAAGATGACTATAGTATTTATTGTTGCATCCTGGATACTTGCAGGAATATTTAATGGGAGATTGATTTACCATTACCATTCTTTACCTAAAACGTGTAAAAAGGATTGTTATCTATGAAAGAAACAAACACCGAATTAAGAATCTCAAAACGTTTCACTTGATAAATTAGGTTTCAGAGGCAGACCCCACAAATTTCCTTAAACGAAACCTGTAAAATAAAAATAACCTACAATAGTAAAAAACGTGCTTAAATCGCGGTAAAATTACTTGACAAGAATGACACATGACAGCAAAATGAAAGCGCAATGACAGTACAATAGCAACAAAATGTCAAAAAGTTTGACGATGCTATAACGCGTCTTCGTATCTGCACGCTCACCATATAGCTATCTCAGTTTGGGTCATATATTTACCGTTGCGCTTTTCACAAGGGGACCTGGTGTGCGGTGAGAATTATAATTGATTTTGTACATCTGGTTTTGTATGGTACGTCTATAGCGTAGCTATGTCCATGACCATAGATGTCCATGACCTTTAATCTTTTTTCATAAAACAGACATTTAAAAACAACCTCGAATTTCTTGAATTCTGAATAGTTATAATACTATTTAAGTGGAGTAATTAATAACAGCTTTGGTTTTAACATTTGATTATCATAAGACTTTCCTAGCTAAACGGCAAGCTGTGTAATATTAAGCATTGTGTTTTCCGGAAATTGACCGGCATACGAAATTTTACAGGTAATAAACTAATCATCTATCACCACAAATTGCCCCCTCTTATATTGCTTATCAAAGTGGACGTCATCTAATATCTATTGATATTTGTAATTAATAAGCTACATATTTTTAGCAAGTCATCTTAATTGCCAATTTAAAGCCGTTCGAACTGTAAGTTCCATCGATTACAAAAACGTAAGACATAATAATCTTGATCTGAAAATGGCCTCTACCCTAACTGAGATATCTTCAAACAAAACTTTTGATGGTTTCCAAAAAGTGTTTTCCCATGAGTCTAAAGTGTTGGGATCTACGGCCAAATTTGGAATATACTTACCATCCAAGACAGAGGGACAAAAATTGCCTGTAATTTACTGGCTGTCTGGTCTTACCTGCTCCGAAGCAAATTTTGTCGAGAAAGCGGGGGCACAGCGATATGCTTCGGAATATGGTGTTATTATAGTTAATCCGGATACTTCACCTAGAAATTTAAATATTGAGGGAGACTCGGAGTCATGGGATTTTGGCGTAGGGGCTGGTTTCTATGTGGATGCAGCAAAAGAACCATGGAACAAAAACTATAAAATGTATAGTTATGTTACAAGAGAGTTAATACAAGTTATCAATGAGAACTTTCCTGTAATACCAGGAAAACAATCCATAATGGGTCACAGGTAAGTCTTGCAACGCTTTAGGTTCTCTACAATTAAATAAGAGAACCTACCCAACACGAACACATCAATCATCACTTAACCCTTCAATAACTGCCCTATCTGGCTAGCTCTAACGGTGTTGCTATGCTATTTTCACGTTAAAGATGAAGTTGAAATAAACACTATCACGCGCGCTTTACGTGATCTCCCAACAAAATAGGCGTGTCGGTTTTTACAGTGTTGTCTTCAAGGAGTGCATGCTCTTTATGTGATAACGTTTCTCCCAACCAGTGGCGAATCTACCAGGGTTCCGCGGCACCCGGGCCCGAGGCTACATGGACCCGGATAATACACATTATTCTTACAAAAAAAAAGATTTTTTTGTCATATTTGTGAGAGATTTTGTTTGTTTTAATGACGAAAGTTAGAAAAGTCACTTTCGAAACAACAAGATAAAACAGTTACGCTTTAAGCTAGCGATCCTGCTGAACTGTAATAGAAGATGGGCGGCAGGCAATAAAAATGACCCAGCTGTAAAGAGTTTCTTTCCGTTGAAATTCTTTTTATTGATCATTTTTGCAATTAACAAGTTTTTTGACTCAGATGCACAATTGTATAACATAGGACAAGTCTAGTCAATATCTATTAATCTATTTGTATTATAAGATGTCTTTTTACTGAAAAAAGAAAAACACTTGAGTTTTACAAATTACTGATACTATTATGTACAAATAATTAACACTTCTTAAAAAATATACTACTATTAGATAAAGTATTCTTACTAACAAACTAAATTACTATAAATAAATAATTGATTAAATAAAAAAATTGAACACAAAAAAAGGGTGTAAGACCTATCACAAAGTTTAAAGGGCCCGCAAATATCTTTTGGACTCGGGGCCGCTATTGAGTTGCTACGCCACTGCTCCCAAGAAAACCGAAATATAACTGAAACGTACTTAATCAGGCCCTGTCTTGTCAATCAAGCTACGCCTTTATGTGTTCCTTCTATCCAATACGATCTATAGTATAGATAGTATTGGATAGAAGTATAGATAGTATTGGATAGTAAATCTATAGTATAGATAGTATTGGATAGAAGGAACACATAAAGGCGTAGCTTGATTGACAAGACAGGGCCTGATTAAGTACGTTTCAGTTACATTTCGGTTTTCTTGGAAGCAGTGGCGTAGCAATATAAATTCTATACCACCCCATCATGGGATACAAACCACGAGCTGATCACGCGGTGTTGTTTGTTTATTTCAGCTTTGTCTTTAACGTGAATATACTATAGTAATTTATGTTCTAAGAACTTAAACTCTCTCCATTATTGATACAATTTTCCTTTGGGTAATAAAATTTTCCACGGCAATAAAAAAATATTTTAATTAAATTTAAGGTTGTTTCAAGTGGCGTGCATTTATAAAAGTGAAGTATTTTATTAGGTTGGACTAAGATAATTAATTATTTTTAAACGTAAGTATAATCAACCCGCTCAACTGATATAGCAAATAAAACGCCTTTCAAAACTCCGACATATTGAAAGCCGTTTTTCTATTAGTTAAATAGAAATAATGTGAGCCCAATTCACAATGTAATGCTGGTTCTGACACACCCTCTGCTATTCTGCTGATGCCAGTGAAAACGGTTTTAGTCTGCATTTTAAGAGTCAAATGCTTATGTTCAGGCTATAAATAATTGTCATTTCGGCTTTGTCGATGTAAGCCATTTTTTTCCGTTTTGTGACGTGATCTATTACATGTGCAGCTGTCGTTTTGGTTGTAACTTATCAAAGACTGCGACGCGACAGAATTAACACCTACTTGTATTAAGTGTTACTTTAGAACCGGTTGTGTAGTGAGTAGAGACGATATTTGGGTATCATAATTTAATCTTTTTATGTCAGTTTTAAATATCGGATCTACTCACCATAACAACCATAATTTATAATACATATTATGTATTATTATCCATCCAAATTTTTATGGTCAAAACCTCTCCAGGATGCAATCTTTTAGTATGTGTCTCCACCTTTAATCATTTAGCATTTCATGTTTAAGTCTCACAAGCATTATAGTCTCGTTGAACCTGTATTCCTATTCCTGAAGATGCTGAAATAAATCACCGAAACTGGTCTACTGAAATCATTATTTTTATTCAACCTTTCGCTTTTTTACAGCTATGTATCACCAGCCGTAATAATTTGATACAAAAAATTGCAATTCGGGAATAATTTCTTTGCATAAGCATTACATTTGATTGACTGTGCTCGCAAGTTGCATGGTACTGTGTACTGTTTTAGTTATAATATACACCATTTTGCGGCGCTCTCACCAGTAAACAATATAATCATATACATACACCAAAAAATCGTCCACACATGTGAAACTGTTTCATAATAGTAATTGATAAACTATTTGTTTTACAAATTCTAATAGTGTATATATCTTCTTAGCATGGGAGGTCATGGTGCTTTGATTTGTGCATTAAAAAATCCAAGTATGTACAAGTCTGTGTCGGCGTTTGCCCCAATTTCAAACCCCTCACAATGTCCTTGGGGCGTAAAAGCTTTTAGTGGATATCTAGGTCCAAAAGAGACAGCCCAATGGGAGAAATGGGATGCAACAGAACTGGTGAAGAATTATCATGGTCCGGCTTTGGAACTTTTCATTGACCAGGTGGGTATTACTAGAAAAAAAACATGTGTATAGGGTGCTGTATAATACAAGAAATACTGAGAGGTCTTTGCTTGCTTGCATATAACGAGTTGGGTCTCTGACTATTTTTTTCAAGATGAAACTGATACAACTAACATTTTTGTTAGCAAGAACTTGTTCGTTTGACATTCATTTTATCTTTGTCATATTGGGAGAGTTGACACACGGAGCCACATCTTCAATTACAAAGTAGTTATACCACAAGTTTCTTTATTCTTTAAAACTTTGCCATTTAACTATTATATAGTTCTTCCAGCAGTAATCTGTTTTTAGCTGACCAAACTGCATGTTTTAACTCCAAAGATAAAAACATTTATTTATCATACATTAACTCAAAATGAAATTATTTCATTTCTCAACAGCCGAGAAAGTTGATCATTTCTCGGCTAGCCGAGAAAAAAAATCTGATTTTCTCCGCCAGACGTTGCTGCTATAAAGCAAAAGCAAATGAAATCTAGACGGTTCAACAATCAGGAATCAAGGACACTAAACATCCTACTATTCATGGGCGGTGTTAAAATTTGAAATCACATTTATTATTTATGAACGTCAATTTTATTTGAAAAAAACTAACTTTGTGCAAGATAAATTGTGTAAATCACGACAGTAAAGTAATTCATACATTTTTTATATCTGTCAAAGTTTTACATTCTCAATTGGCGGCAATAACCTCAAACCAATTTAAAGATAATGCTCGATTATAAGATAATGTTGTGTAGGATAAAAAATAATGTGTAAGTAAGCCTAGGCGGCAAAGTGCTGTTTTTCCAGGCCGAGAGAAGATATGGACAGGCGAGCCCGGCCACTTTTCAAAGCCTATCACGATATATACAATCGTTATTAGCAGTAATTCTTGAGGTTTTGATTGCAATTAATGTATGTGTATATTTTTTTCAATAAAAAATGAAGATTGATCTGTACTGGTTTCTCAAAGCATATATCTGTGGTAGTTTATTGTCTGATTCGTGCGGTCATCTTAATTTTTGAACCAATTTATATATTTATAGGGATTGGAAGACAACTTTCTAACAGCCAATCAACTTCTACCCGAAAATTTGGTGGAAGCATGCAAAGCGTCTAATGTGCCTGTAGTTTATAAAAAACGGGAGGGTTACAATCATAGCTATTTTTATATAGCTTCATTTATTGGAGAACATATCAAATATCACAGCGAACACCTGAAAAAATAACTCAAATGTCAATTAACGATTGATGGATTTATTGTAAATAAATAATTTCAATATCTCTTTTTATTTTAATATATTACAACCTAAGCATTTCCTCTTATTTCATGCCAATACTTTTGAATTGGTTCCCGTTTTGCCCAAATTTCCCTTCCCCATACTGCCCAACATCTAAAAGTTGTCGAGTTAAAAACATAAATTAAAACATTGTAATATATTTACATTCCCAAGACAGCACCTCCAAGATGTGCCGCGTGGTCGAAAAATTTCCAGCCCATGATTATGCCAGCTGAATCAAGTGCAACAATTGCTTTGATAGCCTGGAAAAATATTTATTGGCAGCAAATTCAACTAGAGAATAAAATGTACAATTTACAACCACTTTTAATATCTGTAAGTTGTAGGTAAATAGTAACAAAAGTGTGCCATCTTTTTAACATAGTATTGTTTACAAATTAACGTAAAAACCGTCCCATATCAATTTTATTTTGTATGAGCTTACAACTTAACAATTAACAGCAACGAGCCAATCTAATTGTTTTAGAGAGATTTGCTTTAGCTGCAGCTTCAGGTTGAGTTCAGCTTTGCAAAAGCCAATTCCTCTAAACAAATTATATCTGTCACCGTCAATTCAGTGCTATACTATATGCTTCGGCTATTGGCCACACGAATCGGGCATTTTTGGAATCGCATTTAGAACAATCTTTTTCTATTGGCTAAAGCAATGTCCCGTTTGCACAACACAATTTTATGAAACAGCGGTGTCAGCAGAACTTGTCAATTTCTTCAAACCTCACTTTTGCTGTCAAACAGGATTTTTCCTCAACATCCTGTTTCGTTTGACAACTGATGTCACATTTTCCGCTACTATTTTCGACTCTTTAGAGATTCCGAAACTTGTGTGAGATTATGTAAACATAAACAATTTATTGACAGTTAAATTGGCTGCAAATTCCTGAAAATGCACCAAAATTCCTGCAAGATCTAACAAAGTTGCTATATTGTTTGTGGGGTTTTTCACAATGCGCGCGCATCATCCTCTACCGTATAAATACAGAATAGTCAACTGACGTTTAGCTGTGGCTAAATTATGTTATGACAACAAATGAATTTACACGGCTTGCCTAAATTGTGTTTTTTTTATGAAAGAAATTTGCTTGTAAGAAATTTGCGCTTCCTCGAAGAATATTTCATTGAATCCGAACAAAAAATTTTAAAAAAGATTGATTTGCCATTTATTTTTCGCCCATTACAAAAATACAAAATACGCTTCAACAATAGAAGATTTTTTCAACGATCACCTTTAAAACTGACTATTAAAAGCTCACTATCAGTGCAAAAACTGAACGATTCATACATTCTTTCTCTGGTCATTTTAACATCGCAACCACGGAAACAATATCTTAATAAAATAATTGTGTTGCTTCATTTTACTTTACACACCGCCATTGTTACCTGATTATTATTGTAATTCAAAACTGACAAAAATTATTGGCAATTAGATGACGGTGCATGCATCATCTCGCCAGAGAGTCATTTATTTTGGACCATAGAAAAATTTCTGTATGTATTTCGAGTGTAAATAGCCATTTTGGTGTGCGGTTCTTTTTCGCACCTCGCTGGTACTCGGCACATCCTTTTACCTAAATGGCTTTTTTTACAGTATTACCCCCTAAATACATCAATTTCTTCAAAATTAGTTATGGTGTTAGATTTTTTGCTATTAATTTATTAATAGCCCGAATAATTCAACTAAAATATTGCGGAAAATAGTGGGAGTATTCAATAATTCAGAACAGAAGTGTACATGGCTATTAGCTGATAAATAAACTTAAAATAAACCGAAATTTAGAGCGTTCAACAGAATTGGTTATCTTGATTTTGCTTTATGTTAGAAAAAAAGAAATTCGCTTTTCATCATTTTAGACTCATTGTGTTTTTTTTGTGCAAACTTACCGCTCCTGCCGAAAATGTAAAGATTGGCAAAAAAATTATTCCAAGCTGTGTGTCTGGATATTGTGTACATACGTATCCCAAAATTCCCATAATGGCACCTGACTGAAATTTGATGATTAGTGTAAGTTTATGTTGTACCAATTATTTTACTTACAGCGCCTAAGGATAATCCTGGTTGTTTACTAAATACTTTGTATACATAGCTTGTAAAACTTGAAATTACCCCGGCACCCAGATACAATCCTAGAAATTGTTCCTTTCCCAGACTATATACGGCTCCTTAAAGAAAAAATAATGTAATCATCAAAACAAAGACGAAACAATTTTGATCTAAAATCCATAATTAGATATCTTATATATTGTAATCGTAACTATTTTTTATTTGAAAAGTTGTAATTTGGTAATTCTAATTACTAATTCGATCAGTTTAGGTTTATGAATCAATATTAAATATTGATTACAAAAGCCAAATTATAAGCAAAAATTGATAGAAATACGAACAAGTCGTAATATGAGTGTTAGGTAGACATGGAGGATCTACATTCTACATACAACAGCAATATTTCACTGTGGTCTCGTTAGAGTTGGATCACCCCAATACATTACCTGCGCATGTTAGAGAATTGCTTTATTTGCGGTATATTACAAGCAAAAAGATCGATGTAACTCTCAATACCCTCGTGGTTACGAAGCATTTGAGTAACAGGGAATCGGAGCCTAATGTCAGTGTGACACTCGCCGATGTAAAACGTCTTCTTTGAACGACAACCTAAATAGTTGATTCTCAGACTAATGCGCTCAAGGATTTGAGAACATTCCAGCAGCCCATTAAACAGCTTGAACAACAAGATTACAGAATGCTCATTGAGTTTGTTTAGAAGAAGTTGTAGACCACCTTCATTGAGAAAAAGCTCATAAGGATATCTCTGGGGCGGATACACTCCATTCAACATTAAAGCCGCATTTTTAAGAAATCTGCGCTGTATGCGCTCTAACATATAAATATTATACAACGGCGACCAAACAAGAGAAGCATATTCAAGCTTTGATCTAACATAGCTTATATATAAAAGTTTCAAGATTTCTACATCTAAAAATTCCATGCGAATGCGTAGGATAAAGCCCAGGGATCTAAAAGCATTATTTGCAATAATTTTTATATGCTCACTAAAAGATAGTTTTGAGTAAAAGATAACCCCAAGATCACAGACAGACTCACGTCTGGAGAGAATGACGCCATCGATTTTATAATCAAATAAAAGTGGTTTAGTTTTTTTGTAAATGTCATTATGCTACACTTTGGGAGATTGAGGACTAGTTTATTTGACATGCATCTTGCAGAGATTACTCTAATGCAGTTTTGAAGTAGGTGAAAATCGTTGACTGTATCTATTGATAGATAGATTTTCATATCATCAGCAAATAAGAGACACGGTATGCCTAAATGATTCACAAAGCAGTGGTCC
The DNA here is from genome assembly GCA_947359425.1 of Lagria hirta. Classification (NCBI taxonomy): domain Eukaryota; kingdom Metazoa; phylum Arthropoda; class Insecta; order Coleoptera; family Tenebrionidae; genus Lagria; species Lagria hirta. Next base: position 34,588,566 of record OX375794.1, read on the forward strand.
AAGAACAGATCCTTGAGGAACACCAAACTCTTGTTTAAAAGCTTTAGATTTATACCCCTTCACGCTAACATACATAGATCGATCGCACAAGTACGATTTAAACATTTTGACCAGATCGTCGGCAAAGCCAAATGAATCTAACTTGGACAAGAAAAGATTGTGGTCAATTTTATCGAAAGCTTTCGAGAAATCTGTGTAAATTACATCTACTTGGGAATGGTTATCAAGTGAAAATAACACCTTACAGTTTTATTGATATAATTTCAACATTTAAATGTCTTGAGGAGAATATTATATTTTGAGTTTTATTGTGATTGTTAATAAGTTTGTTGCTAGTAATCCATTCAGTACTACAATTGCGCGTTGTAAGGTCTTCTGATTTTAAGGTGGGTGAATAATTATTATTATTGACAACTCTGGTATTGTCTGCAAAAAGAATCATTAACACTCGGGATAGGCTGCAGGTAGATCGTTAATTAGGAAAAAGAGAAGCGGTTCTAATACCGAGCCCTGCGGGACACCATAAGACAATTAGATTGATTGTCTAGTTGATGTAAAAACTGCTAGCGTTCAGATAAAAAAGATTTAAGTAAATTGCTTAAATTGCTGTCTATAGAATGTGACCTTAATTTACACAGTCAAATGCTTTACTCATATGAAAGCAGCATATCATATTATTGATGCGTAATCCTTAGAATTGAAAGCTGATGATACAAAATCGCACAATGTTTGGAGAGCTATAGTAGTAGACATATGACTTCTGAAGCCAAATTGAAAACTGTTAAACCTGTAATTACGTTCTAGGTAACTAGTTAACTGGTTTTTTAAGACGGTTTCAAGCACCTTGCTTATTACTGGCAATAAATAAATTGGTCGGTAATTATTAACGTCACTTTGATTGCTTGTTTTAAAAATAGGAATAACTTTAGATATTTTAAGCATATCTGTTTATCAGTTTAGTTAGAGATACTAAAATAACGTTTATTAAAGATTTAAGCATGTTGGATGACATGTTATACGCATCTAAGCTTCGAGATTTTTTCATAAAATAGATATTTCTTAGGTCGATAAATGTTATGGCCCCAAATTTATAATTTTAAATGTTAGTTCCCTCAACTAAAATTTTTTTATAGTTATAGTTGTATTAAGGAAGTCTTTCCTAAGATCAGCCGCATCATTTGTAAAATAGTTATTGAAGACTTGAGAACATAACTCGCAAGGTGTGTTTTGTTTTGGCTTCTTTTATTCCATGTTAATCGGATTCCAACTACTTTTTTTTATTGTATGCTTTAGTAATTATGTGATCAAAAGCAGTTTTTTAGCTTGCTTAATTTGACTGCGGTAAATGCTTTCAAATTTATAATATTTAGACCTGTTTATGCTGTTAAGTGTAAAAAGATTATAGTAAAAGTTTAGAGTTTCACGCATTGAACCAAGGGTTTTATTATACCAAAATCCTCTGCTTTCAGATGTACTGAGCTTAGATTTTTCGATTAAATAAATATTGACGACGGTTGGTAAAACTACTACAAATTGTTTTGCAGCTGTGATGCACCCGACAAAAAAACTGTCAAGAAAATCCCATAATGTAAGTTCCAGATGATTGTAGAAATTAAAGTATTAATAAATAATAATTGATAATTGGGCAAAGTTATTCATATAAATTTTATATGAATAATTTTGCTCAGAGAATTTAGCAAGCTAGCAAAACCAGTCAACTTAGAATAGACTAATATCTATAAGAGAGAAATTAAAATTAATTCGAGTAGCCATTATTTGAAGATTTTAGGTAATGTGTTTAGGCAAAGCATAGTCAGAAATAAAACAGGAATACATAATAACCAAAAAACAACTTCCCAGCATACATCGTCATAAGGGCGGTTATTCAGGACATAAATAGTCTATATTTACCTGTACTAAAGCTGTGAAGCACATACATATTTGCCAGTAAATGAAATCCAGAATAATGGCTAAATGTTGAGAGTAGCATAGGTAAGCAAACCGTTTTGCTTCCTGGATTAGAACAAAAATATTTCAGCATAAATGGCTGCAATTTAGGTATTCTCCACGCACCAAAGACAAGCACATTTATTGCACAAATCGGTACAAAAACCCTTTGTCCAGGTGTTAAAGCCTGCCATTTCTCTTTGACTTTTTGAAACGTAGATGACTATAACATTTGGTATAACGTACTGTTGAATTAATAATACCTACATTATTTCATATTTACAGATCGATTGTGGAAATTCTCGCTTTGCTTTCTGAACAATTTAATGGGTTTTTTGAGTGTTCTCAATGCATGTGCCCTGATTGTTTCATATTCCCAAATAGCAGCTCCTACAAAGCATGCACCACTAAACTAAAATCCGCAATGTCATTGGATACATTAGAGTTACAACAAATAAATTACCCCAATGGTAAATCCAAGCGGTGTCCACAATTTTCTCCACCCCAAATTAGCAACTTCCACAGAGACATCATGAAAAGGAGTTTCAACACTATTCAAATTTTCTTTTGGTTTCTCCGCACTGCGACCTTTTCGAAAATTTCTCATTTGTTTACCATATCGTAGATCATTTAAAAAATGAAAATTTTTTGGAGTGCTAGAAAACATCGAATTTTAATGTTATAAAATTCCCATATAAAAAAACTACCTAAAATCGTTTCTTCGGAATAGATGTCTCAAAGCCATACTAAATAAATCTATAAAAACTATTATTATGATAAAAATGAAAATATTTCAAAAAGGGGCCAACTTTGACATAACATTTTTTGATAGACAATCAAGATTGTTAAATGACAGATGACAAAACTGATATTTGACAATAACAAAATGTTATAGAAGAAAGAAAGCTGACCACGTGCGTGAAGACTTTTTTACGCTTGTGTGGATTGTAAAACTCGCCTGCGGCTTGTTTTACAAGCTTCCACACTCGCGTAAAAAAGTTTACTTCACACACTAGATACACAATATACTATTATAATATTGGCAATTTCAGTCAAAGTTTGTAAAATTTTTCTCATTTTTAGGTAAAAATACTTTTTTTAAGCTAAGCTTTGTTATCATATCGTAAAAATGAAGCATGTTTTTAGTAGTCAAATAACCGATAGGTTAACAGACTTTATGTCACTGCAAAATATCTAAATACTTTATTAAAAATGCACTTTTGCTTTAATAATTTTTTTTGTTTTTTAAGTATATTTGTTTTAAACATAAGTTTGATATAAAAGTTGTGTTTTTTTTAACTTATCCAGATCTACACACAACTGAGATACACCTAAACTGATCTGGATCTGCAACTAAACTGCGCTGTTTTTTAAAAACAGTTGTTGATGTATATTTTTTGACATATGTCAACATAATCTTTTTTTTTGATCGTAGCAAACCTAACTGCAAGTTCAATCTCAAATAATTGTTGGTAACAACAATGACAATTTAGATTTTAATTAAGAAATTCTAACTTATTATTTATTTATTATTATATATATATATATATATTTATTGTTACATGTTTATAATAGTTTTTTTTATTTGCAAAGTGGCGTTATGCTTAGAACATATCCTATTATATATTATGAGCATATATGTATTATATATTAATTAGTTCAATAGTGTTATGTTTTACTCAGAGAGACCTAGATAACGGTGTCATTACACAGGTAATCTGCGGTTTAACAACAGATATTTTTCAACGCTCAAGAGGGAAGAGGGAGGAAGCACAGATCCGGCAGTGTAGTTAAATTTAGTTTAAAAAAAACGGTTAAGTTGCCGGATCTAATCAGAGTAGATTGATTGTTTTTATTGAAAAAAAACCGATTGTATTAGGTTTTTAAGATAATAATTAAAAACAATTTAATGATCACATTATAGGTTTATATTTTCAGCAATCACAAATGTTTGATAACATTTTTTTAACAATTTCAAGTAATTTGTTAAAAATTAGAAGGTATACGACAATTAATATTTAATTTGTTGTAAAATATTCCTACTAATAGTTGTAAAATACTGTGTTGTTTAAAGAGCTTCATTTCAAGGATGGTGGAATTTTCCTTAAAACGTAAGTTATTTGAAAATTTGGAATTTTACATAGAATAGATAATATATATTTTTTTTTAATTACAAATTAATTAAACAGTATATAGTTATTTTAAAAAAAAATTTAATTTCTTAAAAAAATTTGTCAACCAATGTTGGTAGTGATTCAAATAAAATCTTTTATTAAAGGTCTTCTTTTCTGTGATTTTTAAATTTGACCGTTTGATTTGACAGATGACAGTTGGCATATGCGCAAATGTTTTCACAATCTGGCGCCATCGAATGTGTAAAACGCCATTGTGCCGACCGTTGTTAAGTGTTTTAATGTAAAAGTGTGGAGTTAATAATTGGCAATGGCTAATATAAGTTTGGATAAAGAGACTTTCCATCGCCGGTTAAAAAAATTATTTAGTGCTTGGCAGAAATCTGATGGAGAAAATGGTTTCTCGAAGATGGATGCATTGGTGACCGCAGTAGGTATCGATGAAGAAGTTGTTTATAGTAAATCAGCGGCTCTCCAGACATGGCTTCTGGGCTATGAGCTGACCGATACTCTCATGGTTCTCACCGAAGATAAAGTCTATTTTCTAGCGAGTAAAAAGAAAATAGACTTTTTGCGTCAAGCCGAAACAAAAGACGAAAATGCCGTACAGCTGTCTTTACATGTACGAGATCGTTCAGATAATGATGAGGGAAATTTCAAGACACTTGTTGAAGCTATTAAAGGAAGTAAAGGTGGTAAAACAATTGGGGTTTTCTCAAAGGATAATTATCCTGGTGTTTTTATGGATTCTTGGAGAGCAACTCTGAAAAAACAGAATTTCCAGACTGTAGATATCAGTTCGTCAATTGCATATTTAATGTCACCAAAAGAGGACTCTGAAATTTTAACCATAAAAAAGGCATGTATGGTGAGTGTTGATGTTTTCACTAAGTACCTTAAAGATCAAATTATGGAGATAATTGATTCAGACCGCAAAGTGAAACACTTTAAGTTAGCTGAAGGTGTTGAATCTGCCATTTCTGATAAAAAATATGTGTCTGGTGTTGATGTAAGTCAAGTTGACATGTGTTATCCCGCTATTATTCAATCTGGCGGGCATTATAGTTTAAAATTCAGTGTGGTTAGCGACAAAAATACATTACATTTCGGAGCCATTATATGTTCGCTGGGCGCTCGATATAAATCATACTGTTCTAACATTGTTCGCACACTATTGGTAAACCCAAGCGAACCAATACAAAACTATTACAATTTTCTTCTAAATGTTGAGGAGGAGGTTTTAAAAACACTGCAAGCTGGTACTAAACTTTCTGATGTTTTTGATGCTGGTTACAATTACGTCAAAAAAGAAAAGCCCGAATTAATTGATAATTTAACAAAAACTTTTGGCTTTGGTATGGGAATTGAATTTAAAGAAAACTCATTAGTTATAGGCCCTAAGGCTACAGTGAAAGCGAAAAAAGGTATGGTTTTTAATGTCAATTTGGGCTTTAGTAACTTGCAGAATAAGGATGCTTCAGATAAAGAAGGCAAAACTTATGCACTATTTATTGGTGACACAGTCGCTGTTAATGAGGGACAGCCAGCTACAGTATTGACTATGTCAAAGAAAAAAATTAAAAATATAGGAATTTTCCTCAAGGATGATTCTGATGATGATGAAGATAACGAAGCTGAAAAAGAGAATGCTGCAAAGCCTGAAATTCTTGGTCGAGGAAAACGAACAACTGTTTTGGAATCAAAATTGAGAACAGAACATACATCGGAAGAAAAACGTAAAGAGCATCAAAAAGAATTAGCAGCCCAACTTAACGAGAAAGCTAAAGAAAGATTAGCTAAACAATCAGGCTCTAAAGACGTTGATAAAGTTAGAAAAAATACAGTTTCTTATAAAAATGCAAATCAAATGCCCCGTGTGCCTGAAGTAAAAGAATTAAAGCTTTATGTTGATCAAAAATATGAAACTGTTATTTTACCAATTTATGGAGCTCCAGTGCCATTTCATATTTCTACTATTAAGAATATTTCACAATCAGTAGAAGGAGATTATACTTATTTGAGAGTCAATTTTTTCCATCCAGGCTCTACTATGGGAAAATCTGATGGTAAGACTATACTATATTTAATACTTGTTTTAAATTAACACATTTTAATGAAACAATTGTACCTATATGGTCTTCTGGAATTGTTCTCAAATCAGAACCTTTTTTAATAAACATAGGAAGGGACAATTTATTTTTAGTTCTATAAAAGTAAGCTAAATATTGTTAAAAGTTTTTAATTTTAAATTGAAATAATTATGCGCTTTTTTTATTATTCAATTTGCAATTGTCGTACTTTTGCCTTAAATGGCTTATTTAATTCTATTGATAATTATAATAAGAATAAGATGGAAATTACAAAAACTGTTTTTTTGATAAGATTTCTACTTCTGCATGAATAGTGTTATATAAATCCTAATTTGCGTTTATGATAGTGCAATAACAATAGGTAGCAAGCTGTGGACAAATCCGTCATTAATAAAATTTCAACCCAGTCAACCCAAAACTGTGCAGAGCCGTCTTTACGTGGAATTGTTGGTTGAAATTCTAGGTAATAAATACGCACATTCTAAAGAAAATAATATGTTAAATAAATAATATAAATATAAAAACATCTATATAAGTTGACTTATACAATATAAATCAGTATTATTATTTTTTATTTTTTTTAATGACAAAATACAGTAATGTATAAGACCGTAAATCTTGTCAGACTTTTATTTACGGTGGCTTTTACTCGATTGTTAGTGGTAAGTATCTATTGTGAATATTCTATACAATAGACACTCTTATTAACGCAAACTAGTATTTATATAACTATACAAAAGTTTTAGTTTTGTGAATCCAGCTATGTATTTGTAGGTTTAGTGGATTATTTGTCACTAGAAAGCTTGCCGCTTATAATTTTATTATAAATTGCAGTATGGGTGTTTCATACAAAAATATATACACTTGCTAAAAAGTATGAATACTTACAGCTAAATATTCTCAGCTAAACAAATGAATTTTGGGGAACAGTTAAAAGTGTTTAAATTTGATCACTTAAGCGTCTTTGCTATTTTTTACTATACTTTAATTTGAAAATACATGGCTAACTAGATTTTTTTTCTGAATTTACTTATGTAACACATGCTCATTTTTATTAAAAGATTAAGAAAAAAAATTAATTCTGAAAAAGTAAAACAGTGAAAATGCTAATATTATCACTTACATATTAGTCAAAAATGCAAAATCGGAACCTGATCTCCATGGCAGTTTTAAATCAAGCAACTGCTATCTATAGCATTAGGAAAGAACTGTGCAAATCTTAGGCGACCGCGATTATCACAAGCTTTTTATTATTAAAATCTATAATGTTTCACTTAAAAATGTTATTTTAACCATTATTCCTAACTGATACTTAGTTTTTGGTCAAAATTCAGAGCTAACGATAGATAAAGACAACATTTTTAAAATTTATCAAAATTTTCCATGTTTGAAGAATTTATAAAGTTTGGATTAAAATAATGTATGCATGCTTCACATCACATGGTTTCACCACAGAAAAAACAAGTTGACCTTGTATCTTCAGAACAAATGAGGATAGAAAGTTTATAGACATCTAAAACGATGGAATTTAAATACTTTTAAACATATACCAAATTTCAATATGTTTTATCGGCAATGTTTATAATATTTAACTGTGTTCATACTTTTTAGCGACCTTGTATATTTTTTGAGTGTCCTTTATTCTATCTGAAAATTTTTCTCTGAACAATCTAAAAAGAATTAAATTTAGTATTTGATTGTTTCTTTTATATAAATATTGATCAAGATTACGATTAACATCGAGGTGCCGTTTTTGCTGATTAACATGTGCAAACATATCATTTGGTCTTTTATACATACACAAAGTAACCAGCAAAGTTCTTTCTAACCTGACCTGACCTGATGCTTTTACAACATGCGTCGCATTTAACTTCGTTTCTGACGTTTTCACTATAATTTTAGCTATTGTTTATTGAATGTTGTGACAAGTCTCTCGTATTGCGGCGACATTGACGTTCAAAATAGGTTAGGTGCTTTCCATGTTATTTGTTTCTGATCTCATTTCATTTCTTCAAAGGAGACTTTCTCTATAAATGGTGGTCGATTGATGCAAAGCTGATATTCCTCCAGTAGGATCGGGTCGCTCTGCTTTTATTTGCTGAAAGATATTGAGACATTTCTTCGAGACCGTACGGTTTCCCACATACATTTTTTAAGTTATTTTTGCATAATTTGTTGATGAGTTGAAATTCGAATGCAAAACTAGTTGTTTTGTGCTTATCTTTTTAATGCAAAAAAAAGGAATCACGATATTGCACACTTAAATATGAATATTAAGAACTCTTCAATATGAAAAAAGTTTGGATATTTTTGAGTTGCGTTTAACATACAAGTAAGCCTTAGTTTTTGTTAGTAGTATGATGTTTTCTCATTTTTTCAGAATTTCTAATAGCACTCTGTTTGAAATTGGAGCCTGAAATAGATCGGACTAATCAAAGGTGTGCTAGGTTTTAATTTTGTTCAAATAAAAAGTTGAAACTGTATCTGTCTGCTTTTGTTTTTGATCATCATGTAGAAGTATTTGAGAGGAGTGTAAATATTATGTGTTTTTTTAGGAGGTCACTACGCACAACCGGATGCAACATTTGTGAAAGAAGTAACCTATCGTAGCATTAACACGAAAGAGCCTGGTGAGATTTCTCCGCCTTCCTCTAATTTGAATACGGCTTTTCGTTTAATAAAGGAAGTTCAACGAAGGTTTAAAACCCGTGAAGCTGAAGAACGAGAAAAAGAAGATCTAGTTAAACAAGATACTTTGGTATTATCACAAAACAAGGGAAATCCAAAACTAAAAGATTTGTATATTCGACCTAACATTGTCACAAAACGTATGACTGGAGCATTAGAAGCTCACAACAATGGATTTAGATATACGTCGGTACGGGGTGACAAAGTAGACATTCTTTACAACAACATTAAGAATGCATTTTTCCAACCTTGTGATGGCGAGATGATTATTCTATTACATTTTCATTTGAAACACGCTATTATGTTTGGCAAAAAGAAACATGTAGATGTTCAATTTTACACAGAAGTTGGTGAAATTACAACTGATCTTGGAAAGCACCAACATATGCACGATCGGGATGATCTTGCCGCTGAGCAATCTGAACGGGAACTGAGATACAAGTTGAAAACAGCGTTCAAAAGCTTTTGTGAGAAGGTACGTTTTTTACGTTTCTTTTAATTCAAGCTTGAGTTCAAATCTAGCAGGTCGTGCTTTTTGTAAACTTTTAATGTAGACTGGGTCTTTGTTATACGGTTGCAAAATATATCGCACACATTATATATTGCACAGGGATACATGTATCAATAGAAACCAGTCATAACATAGAATGAACTAAATATTGTCTTTTGTTTAGTTATTTTTTCTACATTTAACTTTATCGAACATGTAGTATCTTGTTTGACAAATGTTTTTACAACTTTTAAATTGTTTCATACATTAGATGCTTACAATTTGTTTTTGTTTTCTTAGTTTAAGTATTATATTGTCAAATCTAATTGGAACATTTAGAAGAATTAATTTGTTTTCATGTTTTGTTGAAACTATAACATTTCATCTTTGTTTCAGGTTGAGGCGATGACTAAACAAGAAATTGAATTTGACACTCCTTTTAAAGAACTGGGTTTTCATGGTGCCCCTTTCCGTTCTACAGTATTATTGCAGCCTACTTCTGGTTGTCTTGTCAATTTGACCGAGTGGCCTCCTTTTGTAATAACATTAGAAGATGTAGAATTGGTGCATTTTGAACGTGTACAATTTCATTTGAAAAATTTCGATATGATTTTTGTTTTTAAAGATTATCATAGAAAAATAGCTATGTTGAATGCTATACCAATGAATATGTTAGATCATGTAAAAGAATGGCTTAATTCCTGCGATATTCGTTATTCAGAGGGTGTACAATCGTTGAATTGGGTCAAAATTATGAAAACTATTACAGACGATGTACCAGGATTTTTTGAGAATGGTGGTTGGACTTTTCTGGATCCCGAATCTGATGATGAGCATCAAGCAAATGATGAAGAGAGTGAAGGCGAAGACGATGCTTATGAGCCTACAGATATTGATAGTTTTTCAGAGGAAAGCGACGAAGACTCAGAATACTCCGAAGGAGATACAGAAGAGAGTGATGGAAGTGCATCTGGGGAAGACGAGTTGGGTTCAGACGAAGATTCTGGTAAGGATTGGTCTGATTTAGAGCGTGAGGCGGCAGAAGAAGATAGAGAACGTACCACTTTTGATGATGGCACTACCTTTGATAGAAAAAAGTCGTCATCGCACCATAAATCTAGCAAACATTTGTCCAGCAAAAATAACCACAAAAGCTCTCCCACCAAACATTCTTCTAGTAACCACCATTCCTCAAGTAGACATTCATCTAGTTCAAAACATAATAGTAGCCGTGACAGTGATAAAAGCAAGCACAGATCTTCTGGTTCTGGCTCAAGATCAAAAGATTCCAAAGATAAAGATCGTCATAGAAGTTCGCACCACTCTGATTCGAAGAAGAGACACCGAGATGCTAGTAATGATAAACACAAGTCGAAGAGGTCGAGAAAATAAATTCAGTGTTTGTTTAAGTTATCCGTTAGATTATGTATGTTTAGGTTTTTTCTCATTAATATTCATTGTACTGTCGTAAAAGCGTTTTTCCCGCATATGATCAGAATAAATTTTTTATATGTTCTCCAGTGTTTTTCCCGTTACGCTATGTTTTTAAAAATATAAGTTTCATATGTTTATTCCAGTAGTGAGACAAGTATTTTACTTGAAGTTCATTATTGTGCAGTTTTTGATTTATTTATTCTTTTCATTGTCTAGTTTTTATAAAAACTTTATCTACGATAACGTTTTTTTTTTTTTAATTTAATAAAATGAATTTATGAAGAGTTACATAAATGTAACTGTAAAATGATTTTATGATAGAATTCTCACATAAGGAAAGTGTAAGCACAGTTCATTTTCCAATAAGGCACGGATGTTTTTGTAAAAAATACAAATTTCTTAATTTGTATAAAAATTTTCTCTTTTGAATCATAAGTTTTCCTCTTTAAAAGCGGTTTGTAGAACTCTACGTCGGTTAAATGGTTTTAAAAAGATAGAGCTGTCACCTTTATTAAGCTGTTTTATAGATAGTTATTCTCAAGGGAAATTATTTTAAAAATAATAAACCAAGACCAGGGTGATATTTCCTGGTCAGTTGGGTCTGGTAAAGAGTTTTCTTGTAAATAAATTCTGTGAGATCAAGAAACGTACGAAAATTGAATTTCCGAAAAAGAAGCTATGTAAATAATTTTGGATCAGCGTCTAACCAACTATGTAAATGTCACTTTTTTATTATTTAGGTTTCTCTTTAGCGGCCAAAGCAGGTACCCTTTTTTTTTTATAAGGATACTACGTGCTTGCTTGTTTATTTGACACTCAAAATGATTTAGATTTGTCAGGTTTAATTTCTTATTGAATTTTTATAGGATCGAAGTTCCTCTACGCGGCTTACAGAAGAGTGAGTTGACAGTAGTACCGCAAGTTTACATTCCAACGATACTGTTCAGTTTGTGAAAGAGGAAATGATGTTAAAGTAGTTATTTATATAAATCAACAGATTGAGGATATAAAACTATTCATCGATCATTGTTAATATACTAAGGAAGGTTCTGAACTACTTTACCAAAATTTTTATAAGCTTCCACTCATACTAGCTAAATATTATAGTAAACCCAAAACTTCAAGATTATTGGGGGTTATAATTGGCACAACAGAGTAGTCAAATTGTGGGTTTCTCATTGAAAAGGCATGGTCTTAAATAATTGCATTAAACAAACTGCCTGTGTCGTCCGTCAATTACATTAAATTTTATAATACGATATTACGGTATACTAGCTTCATAAGTATCTAATTAAGTGTTTTTTACCAGACCATTGCGTTGTGTGAATACAGCTCCTAATAACTTTAAGTTTTGGGTTTGCTATAACTTAAATAATGAAAAAAAAAAATAGAAAGTTGAAGTATCTTTTTCATCAGGCAGGTATTAATAATGTTCCAGTGCAGTTTACAACGAACTACTTTGTGTTGCTGTATAATTAAGTTTTAAAAAACATTTTGCTTTAACCGTTTAGCTGTTTTTGAGTTTTTTTTTCAATGCTTTACTATTTAATCTTTAATAATTTTCCTAAAAAATTAAATCAATTTCATTCATTTAAATTTTTACGTTTAAAATTTGTACTCATTGTTGAAATCTTTAAAAAAAACTTGAATTCAAAGACGCGATGACAGATTATTAATATATTTTTGTAATCTAAAATATTTATTAGAGGAATTATATAACGGAATGAGAAAGCAAAGAAATATCAGTATTTTTTTCTTCCTCACTTCTTAGCCTTCGCTCCCAATTCAATGTCACCAAAGAAAAAGTAGGAAGTGGTCACATGCATAAAATGAAAGTAAAAATGTGTAATACATAACTGAGTATGTGCTACGGTTGGATTGATTTGAATATTGTCAGAACAATAAAAAATTCGTTTTAACAATTTTAAATATAAAAAATGTTTTTAAAAACTGAAATAATTTCGTAAAAGAATAATTATTGAAATTTATTCAATAAACAATATTTGGTAAAATGATAAAAGTGTAACATTTCAAAAGAATACTGTTTTATGGTGTATATCATTATAGAATATTTGTTATAAAATATATTGTATAAGTAAAACACAAAGCAATCATTTATGTTTGGAAAATTTTGACTTCTACTGCAGCAACTTCATCGAGTAGAGAAGCTCTTTCATTCATTTTAACTCCTTGCTTTTTTAGATCACTAAGTCTTTGTTCAAGAACATCAAAGTTTTTGCTATATATTTGTTCAATTCCGAGACAAGCATTTAATAAAGGCACATAAAGCTGCAACAAATCGCTATCACTCACTCCTTCATATCGATGCAATGCCAAATTCGCCCATTTAATGGTACTTTTTTCATCGGGAATTGCCAAACAACATCCTAACAATCTGCACAAAGCAATAAGGACTGCGGGTGACCGATCGGTGAATACTTTATTGACCAATTTGAAACTATTTTCCAAGATAGGCAACGCTTCAACAAATTCTTTTTTCTCTAAAGCAGTTTTGGCTTTATCTAACTCAACACACTGAAGAAAATCGAGAAGAGCTTTCGATGATCGCAGTTTTGTTTCAGATAAAATGTGTTTAAGCAATGATTCAAAATCTGTACTTCTAGTAGATATCAAAGTATTATCAAAATTCCCTAAAAACACTTTCTTTGGAAATGTAATAGATGATATTAAATCATAATGATCTTTCTTCAGTTGATTATACAAATTTAGGAAATCAGTGTATCGACGTTCAATCACAGACGGACTAGTATCGTCACTTCCAGAAATATGTCGCACCTGCAGCGTATATATAACATGCTTTTTGTCTACATTTTCATCCGAAATCCTGGCAGATACTATTTCAAAAACTAAACCTTGACCTTGTTTCGAATTTCCTTAAAAAAACAAATATTTTAATATGTACAAATTACTTTTACCTTACCTAAAATTTGAGTCATATCACAATATTAAACAAAACAGATTAAAATAAAGTCGTAAACTAACCCAAAGTCGTCCAATGTTACTGAGTCAGTATGGTGTTTTGTTGTTTTCCTTATTTACATTTACTGATAGTGATGGTATTCGATTGTAATTATGTCAAAAATGATAATTAAAATTGATATTATATTTTGACTTTTGACAATATATGTCTTAAAATCTGTCACCTGTCACAGTGCGCTCCGTGCGCTCTAGGCAGCTGTCAAAAATGTATAAAGAAATAAAGGCACATAGATATAGATAACCTATAGCTACCCTTTCAAAGATAGGGTTTTGTATAGACAAGCAGATGGACAACAGGGAAAAAGCAAGTCACATTTTTGACATAGGCAACGAAAATAACCGCTTAAGTTTAGTATGGCACAGAATCATAGGAACACAAAATCGAATTACTACAAAATTAAATCCTCACATTTACACATTTTTATTTACACTGTAGTTTAAGCTACACTTTTTTTAACCTTATACAAAAAAGAGGTGTTATTAGTATATTAATAGAGTAGTTTTATAAAGGCTGATTTGACGCATGAGTTCTAGTGTAGAAATCAAACCGCACACCAATACCCCCTATAAAACGTGCTCTTATATTTTATACAAAAAACAATTTTTTTAGTGCGGTCACAAGACTAGTTTTGCAAAAAATAAGAAGAAATTTATAAAAATAACAAACTTCAATACAGATTTTCTTGATGATCAAATTAATAACTATATAATATTATGTCGTGACATACTAACTTTATTTCACAATAAAAATTTTACGGTAGGTAAGTACAATTTAATAATAATAGTTTTATTATAACTCGACCTAACCTAAATTATTGACATGGTAACAATTTTTTTTTTCTACTAAAATTCTATAATCTTCAACCTAACCATGAAGCTATGAACCTAACCAAATTTATGACAACCTATCAACGCATATTTTTGACTTAAGAGAGTAATTTATTATAGACATCCATATATGGATATTTACCTATAGTCCAGTCATTTCGTCCGAAAAAAAGGCAAATAAAAGAAAATGAATTTGCGCTTCTAATTTTTTAATATGTTGTAGGGGATACCTAGAAAAGCTTAACTTGAGATTGTCGACCAAGCTTTCCTAGGAGCTTTCGCCGCCATCTTGAAAAAAAGAGTAAAATTTGTTTCTCGGCAATAACTCGGCTATCCGATGAGATTTCGAAAAATTTTGTAGGACACTTTTTGTAGCTTTCTTTGTGCTCTACAATAACGCTTGAATCATTTTTAGCGTATCATGCATCGTTATCGAGATATCGATCGATAAAGTCAAAAATTTAGGATACAATTTTTGTTTTTTGCTTTTTTTTTCTTTGGGTCTTAATAAATATGAAATATTGTGGAATTCAAACTTGTAGAGCATATTCAGACCTACAATCTCTTTCTTGGATTTTTTTATGTTGGACAAAAATTACGATCTCCAGCGCGCCGCAAAGTCGGTGAATCCACGCTCAGCGTCGAGCGCGCTCAAGTTAGTATATCGTATTGTAGGAGCGCAAGAAAATTGAGAGACTGTGTGTGTGTGTGTGAGTGTGTATGTATTAACAAATGAAGGGTGAATGAAAAAAAAAGACAAGCTGACGAGGCTAGCAGCGGTCGTTATGAAAAAATAACAGTCAGTCGTTGTTTGGTATCCTAAATTTTTGACTTTATCGATCGATATCTCGATAACGATGCTTGATACGCTAAAAATGATTCAAGCGTTATTGTAGAGCACAAAGAAAGCTACAAAAAGTGTCCTACAAAATTTTTCGAAATCTCATCGGATCGCCGAGTTATTGCCGAGAAACAAATTTTACCCCTTTTTTCAAGATGGCGGCGAAAGCTCCTAGGAAAGCTTGGTCGACAATCTCAAGTTAAGCTTTTCTAGGTATCCCCTACAACATATTAAAAAATTAGAAGCGCAAATTCATTTTCTTTTTTGAATGTACGTAATGACTGGACTACTATTCTATTACCGCGAAAGCCTAAATTTTTTATTTATCACCTACTAAACTAAAAACGTCCGCTATATTTTTCGTTTGCACTTGTTTGTTTCACTACATATAACTTTTTTGCGATTTGCAATAAAACTGTTTCTTACAATGAAATATGAGAAAACATTTTGCCATATTTTTGAAAATAGTCGTTTTCCTTGCCAACTATCAGCATAGAATGTCTCATTTCTTATGAGTGTTCTGTGCGATTATAGCTCTATGGCTTGAACCATGGAGCTATAATAGAATGGAGCCACACAATTCTCCACTACAATTTGCGTTTGTTGTGATGCAGAATTACGAGGAGCGAGGTGCTTCAGCGGTTTGTGGAGGCCGACAATTAGAATGTGATTGGTGCGATAAAAGGAACAAAAGCAGTAGCAGCGCAGATCTTCAGAGAAAAGCCAAATATGTTTAAAACTACATGTATATAAAATGAATCTGTAATTTGTATAAAAGGGATGACTGTCAGAAGTTCTGGAATTAGTCCTTTGTTGTTTACGATGCTTAAGTTTGATGCTATCCATAAACTAATACGTTATTCATCGTTTGCGTCTAAATTAACAATATTGCTGTAAGTATATTTGATGATGCAATTGATACATGTAATAATGAAAGACACTTATTAGACTTAGAAGACTTCGTCAGAAAAAAATTCACCAAGCTGTAACAAAATATAAGCTCCTACCCCCTGTTGATGTAAATACAACAACAACCGGCCTTGAGCAGTTAAATATTTTCATCTGGCCGCTTTTTGGATCCACACACCACATCACAATGGAACCATTGTCTTAAGGCTTTTATTAACACTTTTATTATTATTTTCTAAAAAATTTTATTGAGTTCATTCACAAAACACTAGTTTTGCCACAATTAAAAATGATATAAGCAGTACCCCACATCACCAAATAGTAAACAAAACTTGAATCCGACGTTGCCGGCCGTTGCGATTTATTTCAAAAACAACGAACTGTTATACTGCACCACGCTTTAGCTTATGTATGACACTAATTGTCCACGCAACCACGCATCTTGTAAACAGAGTGCGTGGCAACGTATATACTACGTGCTTAAAATGCTTTCTTTTTTGTGCATCAAAACAAATTGCTTACATCCTGACTCCATTCTATTATAGCTCCATGGTTCAAATTTAAATAATCACAGCAACGTAGTCAAAAAAACGGCTTAAAGCAGTAACAGTTGCTTGCTTACGCTTTAGTACTTGTTTTTGGTGAACTAGACTACACTATTGACTATTGTGAGCACATATATACACTTTATATGCTAAATATGCGTATTCGGTTACAGTGTTGCAACTGGTTGCAACTAAGCAAATAAAAAAAGTTTGTAAAAAGTGTTGCCAAATCAAACAGTCATTGTTACCTCCCCATAGCCCCATACGTCATCACTTAGGTCGTGGTGGAAGTATAGAATAGTAAGCTTACGCGCAGCTCGTGTGACGTCAGCAACGAGAAACTCTACTACTGTGCTCTACTACATGTTATTGCTATAAAGTAGCATATTATTATAATAGAGTTGTGTTTAGATTAAAAATGAATTAAGTTTTTTTTACAAAATAACTTCCTAATAATTTTTTTATAGTCGAATTAAAATAAATAACAAAACAGTTTCAAGATTTATTGTTGTAACTAGCTGACCCGGCGAACTTCGTACCGCCTAACAGTCAATGAATGTCGTGTTACTTTTTAGCTGAACTAATTTCGGCTTTAATGAACGTAAAACAATGATACAAAATAATATATTTATATAAATAGAAACAAAAAAGTATATTATGATGAATGATGATGAAAACGTACTTCAAACTCATGTCAGAAGAAAATGATTGAAAACTATGTTGTGCAGATAAGGAAAAAAAAATAAAACTTGGATGAATTCATTAATAGGATTTTCATTCAAGCACTTTGTAGTAAACGACATTCTTTGTTTTTTGGTCAGGCGCAAGAACAAATAAAGCGGATGGTTTGCCGACACGTGAGCATGCCACGTACAATTGACCATGAGAAAAACATGCATTTTCTAGATTGAGGCCACAAATAGTCAAGGATTGGCCCTGTGATGTGTTGATCGTCATGGCGAAAGCAAGACGAATCGGGAATTGAATTCGTTTAAACTCAAAGGGCATATCCGTTGGGATTATCGGAATCCTTGGAATAAGAACTTCCTCATCTTTAAAGTATCGACGCGTGCAGTTTCTCGCAGATAATTGACTCGCGATATTCCGTTGCCTAATTGCATTACGGCTTCGCTGGGAAAGATTAGATCTTATAGGACGAGGCATTGTTATTAAAAGGATCTTTCGAGACATAGACAATAGCTCAAAGAGTATATAACCACTACGTATGAATAGCTTATCAAGAAAAATCATAGACAACCTATAAAATGACATTTACACTTTCTTAAACCTGTAGATTTTTTTTCCTTAATCTTATAACCTTTACCAACTAATTTTTTATTCCCTAAATTCCGTTCCTTTCCGATGATTTTATGTTTTTACTGTAGAATAAATTTAAGGTATTATTTTCGGGAATTAAAAACAAATATAACAGTACCTGAACTTTGTAGACATTTTACAAAAAATAAATTTCTGAACGCACACATGATGTCTTCAGAAAAAAATAAAGTTGTGGCTTAAAGGTCTCAGCAACCAGACCATAAGCTCCAAAAAAAAATAGTTGTTACACTATTTGACAGGATTGGACAACAAATGTTTGACATGTAATAAACAAATCAGCATCTATTGAAATGATTAAGTATTCATTACACATATCGAGTTTTCATTGTTTTTAAGATGTATTCTGCTATTCGGGACGGAAACAAATCCAACAAATCAAAAACCATGGCAATCGGTCCAGCCGTTCTCGAGTTATAAGTGTTGTAACAAACACGACTTTCTTTTATATATAGAAGATAAGTAACTATATTGAGGTCAGAAAAATTTTCTATCAGCAGAATACCAATGAAAATTTGTAAATATTATGTGAAAAACTATATAATTTTTAAATGTAGTTAAAAGTTATTTCAATAATTATCAAACTGCAAAAAAACATAAGTTTAAACTAATGCGTCATTTTGATAGAAAGTCTTTGAACAAAAGATTTCTTTTTAGTTTGTAAACTTAAACATTTCTTTCAAAATTTTTTCCAAACAAATTTTTTTGTTTGAATGTCTTAATCTAACATAAATTCTTGTTCGTTTTAAACATAACAATTTCATCCACAAATTTGTTAAAGAATTCAAGCATTGGTCAATTGAATTCTCTCCAATAATTTATTAAAAATTTTAACTTCTTTAGAAAAAAAATTGTTATAAAAATGTTGGAATTTGATTACAATTAAACGAGCTAATTCTACCATTACTTTGGGCAGATAAAATTACTTTTTTGCCACTGTTTGCTAATATAAACAAAATGGAAAATTTTCAGACGCATCTACAGTTATATTTTTGGGTAAAACAAAGCTGGAATAGCATAGTATTATCTTCTCTACCACAAGCAAAAATCTACTGTAATGCAAAATCTCCATTTTTAAGAATTGTATAAACTTTTATTTTATATCAGTTTGTATTTTTATTCTATTTTAGCTATTGCAAACAAAAACACCAAAATTTGGCATTGTGTGTTTAAGTATCAACCTATTTAACAAGTTATTTAATATTTAATTTACATAAAAACAAAAGTTTAACATTATTAAACGATAAACTACGCCGTTTTTTATATGAGCACTTGAAATCTGTCTCATTGTTGACGTCATGCGCAAGGTAGGTCAAGATTTGAGCGGCTGGTGAACACACCATCCTCTACTCCCACCACGACTTAGGTGGTATATTATTATTTTGTTTAAATGTCACTTTTAAATGTTTGCGCCGCATGTTTTTTTAAACTTTTAAACCTACGCCAAGCCAAACTCTGACTTTTGAATTATTTAACTGTTGATAACTATTATAAATATGTTACCTGATTGCATTCTAGGCGCAGTCAGAATAATAATTGACAACTAGAAAAAAATCTAATCTTAATAAAAAAGAAGGGAATTTCAATTATTTGACGTAATTTTAATCAATCGGTTATGAAGCTACGGCTAAAAGATGTGTATTTTTAGGCTTTAATTTTTCAATTATTAAATTAGTCTTTACCCTATTCCTATGATACTTTTACTTTTCCTATTAATCCTATTCTCCTCCTCTCACCTGTCAAAGCCCAAAGCAAAGGGATTGTTGTGATGTGTTCGGATTGGTTTTCGGCTGCAATTAAACTTACCGTTATAATGGTGTTTATTTAGCGATAACAGCATTTTAGGGAATATAATATGTTTATGTAATAGGTGTGAAATATGATGTGAAAAAGTAAGTCTAAAATAAAATCAACAATTTACGTTAAAATACATTATTACATAACCTAACAATTTTAACAGATGTCAAATTTTCAAGAAAAGTTTCTTGAATCTTTAAGAATGGGAAAACATGTAAGAGAAACGGAATATAGTGAAAATGAGAAAATAATTGGAAATATTCCCTTTATGCAATGGAAAGAATTCGCATGTGGATGGAGTGCTGCATTTATTAATATAACTGTAACCTATCCCATAAACAAACTGATTTTTCGACAGGTAAGGAGGTTTTCTAAATGAAAATAACATTGTTGCAATTTTTTCTATATTTAAGATGTTGCATGGAGTTAAATTGACACATGCGTTTCATCAGCTGTACGGTGAAGGAGTTCAATTCTTATATAGAGGCATGTTGCCGCCACTCTGCCAGAAGACAGTTTCACTTTCTATAATGTTTGGGGTGTATGAAGAAGTTCGTCGCCCACTTGTCAATTTAGGGTGCAATGTGTATGTTGCCAAGGCTGCAGGAGGCCTTATTTCTGGTACGACAGAAGCTATTTTAATGCCATTTGAAAGAATCCAAACTCTTCTTGCTGATTCTCATTATCACAAAGAATTCAAAAACACGCTTCACGCATTTAAAGTGGTTGGTACAAATTACGGGTTTCGTGAATACTACAGAGGACTGGTTCCTATACTATGCCGGAATGGTCCTTCAAATGTAGGCTTTTTCATTTTAAGAGATGAAGTTCAACTTAGACTACCTAAGTTTGAAAATAGAATATATAGTACTTTTAGTGAATTTATTTGTGGTGCTATGATTGGTGTGTTTTTGTCTAGCTTATTTTATCCATTTAATGTAATGAAAGTAGCAATGCAGAGCAAAATTGGTGGCGACTGTGAAAACATTTTCCAAGTTGTAGTGCAAATTTACAATGATAGAGGTAGGAAAATCAGAAATGTTTATCATGGTGTTCATGCTAATTGTACCAGAGCATTTATTAGTTGGGGAGTAATGAATGCAGCATACGAAAATATAAAAGGTTTTTTTTATTAAGATCATTATTTTCTTTTAGCTAATAATATTTATTTCAAGTATTTTTTTCTTCTAATAGTTTTATTTTACAAGGCTGTGAACTACTAATATATTATACAAACATTGCTGATTTATAAAAATTAAAAACCTTTTGTTTTTTTAAGGAAAATTCAAATAAAACTATTGTTTTCTACTGTAATTTTTTTTTGTATGATTTTCAAAAATCGAACAATATAAGGGAATAAATTGCGTTGCCCGTTATGGGCAGATTTTATGTTGATTTTGCATTTGGTATAATTGTACAGTTAATACAGCTCAGTTGACTGCCATGAAAACAAAAATACAGGTTAAATTGAACCAGTTTATTAGATATTTGATCAGCATTAGCATATTTCAAGATTTAAACATCTAACAACTTTTTATATCTCCAAGTCGAAATGTACAAATTACCTGATAAGAGTGTAAAAGTAAAGGGAACAAATAGTAAAACATCTTGATCTTTAATTTAATTGCAATTAACTTATAATTTATTTTCTGTAAACTTACTCTTGTAGAAGTTGTTAAGTTAATTTTAAAATGTGGTAAGTACACAATTGAAAGAGATGAAGTGGGAGGTGAAAGACTAAATGAATGAATATGGTAGAAGAAAGAACGAATGTACAACGCGCTAAAGATAGAAAAAAAAACCGTTGCAATAAAATAAGATGAAAAGAGATAGGCAGGAAAAAATTGAAAGAGGCAGAAAGCGAAACAAATAATCTGATAAACAGTATCAGAAAAGAAACAAATAAAGAGGAAATAAAGAAAAATGAAAAAAAATATTTTATTTATAACTTGCGTATCTTGAGAACAGCAAACAATGAATTATATTATTATTACTAGGTATTGTGTATAAAAATATTTAAATAAAACACATAATCAACAAATTAAGAAAAATTAAGTATTTTTGTTGAAGGTACTTTAACCCCACCTCTCCGCTTTGAAGATCTCTCCGAAACAGAATCATGACAATTCTTTTCAGAAAACTGAACACTTTTAACAGCTAAATCAGCATCTTCGATTTTTGTAGTTTTAATGATGGATTTTGGCTTACTTACTTTTACACGTTCACAATTTTCTTTTGCGGTTAATAAATCTTGATTAGATACCGCATTTTCATCAATTTCATCTCTAAATTTAACGATTGCCGTCTTGAGCTCACCAATACCACTCTCTATTTCTATAATTTCAATGTCTCGCATCTGAATCAATTCGTCGTAGTCAAATATTTTGAAATTTAAGATAACATTATCGATTGCTTTAAGCTGAAGCTTTTCTCGTACATCTCTTAGTTCTTCACTGAAAATATATTTAAATATACTAAGTACAAATTCAAATAAAACTCACGCTTTTCTTGTATATACAAATTTGGCAATGTCTAAACGAGACCATATAGGAGAAGTTTCTTCGCTTAGAGACTCTGTTATTTCGCTTTTACGATCTTCGATTGTTTTTAAGAGTTTGGTAACTTCTTCTCTAGAAGTAAAATAAATAAATATTTGTTTAGGTAAATTATGTCTTAATACTGTAACAGTAATATTTTTGCATTTTCTTCAACATAATGTTTGTCTAATTTTTTCTTAATTTCAGTACTTAATTTAGCGTTGTCATTTCGAAGAGTTGCCATTTCTTTTAAATCTGCAGCTCGTTGACGTTTCATGTCCAAGTAGCCTGACTTCATTTTCTGAATATTATTTTGTAGTTGGACTCTTCTATAACATCAATAAAAATAAAATGGGTTCATACTACGCCCGAAAATTCGGTGCCTACCTTGTCTGACACCGACTCCAAAAACAATAATAATTGTACATTATAGTATCCAAATAATTTATTAAGCATACAAGTCTACGCAATTATTAAATACTTTTTAGTGCATTTTTTATCTGTAAAGTTTTCTATTAAATTTTTTTTTAATTTTTGATTTTTATTGGATTCGATCACTATTATTTTGTTTCAATATGGGTAAGCCTACTAAACGCGCTGCTAATATGAGACAGCGCCGTTTGAATGAGACAAACGAAGAAAGGGAGAAACATTTATCTGAAATAAGCCTAAGCCATTTAATAGAGATTTTTTAATATGTTATAAGAACATCAACAGGTAGCTCGGTTAAAAAAAATTAAATCTTTTTGACAGAGAACAAAACCGCTATCGTATCTTAGCGAGTGGACAGATAAAAATGTCATCAACAATATTGATATATCTTATGTACTTTTCTTCAGTTACTACCCGAGAGTTAAAACAGCGTTCGGTAATTGTTTACTTCACCGGCCAGTCCAATTTGTGTGCAATTTTTAGTCGTACGATAAAAAAACATGTTTAACATTATTTCCCACTACTAAACAATTGTGCAAATGCCTTAAAGGGTAAAACAACATGTGCTTTGGTATCTCAAACGTTAAAAACATTTGATTTTTCGACGTATTCACGTAGATATTTGTAGCAAAAATACTAAAACCATGTGAGACGAAAAACTACTGTACGTATTCAGTAAATTGAAAAAAATAATAAAAAGATTTCCAACATTTTAGGCCAAGAGAAAATCCTATGTATTTACTAAATTGAGAGAGCGTGTGCTGAACACTACCGGTACATGAGGTGAAGTTGTACTTACTTTGGACGGGAGTTTCTCTAGTCTGGTGATTTACGTATGCTTGACGCATGCGCTGTGAACAAAAGTGTGTGAAACATGTGAATTTTGCCAAAGTTTGGAACATTTGCACAAAACTTTTTATAGGTAGTAAGTTACAATCATAAAACTCTCTTAAACACTATATTTAACCCCAACTCCATACCGTACTGGCCGGTAAAGTAAAGAATGGCCCAATGTTCAATTTTGTAAGACGTTATTAATTATTTGCATCTAACTTCTCTTACCTATCATCAACTTCTGCAAATAATGAGTTGCCTCTACTTTCAGTATCTAAAGGTTTATTCGTCGCCGCATCTACTTCAGTCTTTAGATTAAGGTATTCATCTTGAAGATTGGTCAATAATAAAGTGGTATCTTCAACTTCAGTTTTCTTGCAATCAGCAACTTCTTTATAATGTTTTAGATCATTTTCTAATTCTTTAGCTTTAACTAGCAGTGCTGCATGTTCGGCCTCTTTAGCAGTAATGGGTTCCTCCAAATCATCCAAAGCTGCAATTAACGATTGATGCTGGTCTTGCAACGATATCACTTCTGCCTCTAATTTGCTATCAACGTGTGAAATATCGTTTATTGCTTGAACCCGCTTTAATTCCTTATCTAACTCGGATCTTAACATTTCAATCTCATGATTTTTAGAATATATTTCACTTTCGTAAGATTCCTGTACTGTACACAATTCTGATTGTAGCTTTAATTTTTGTATTTTACATTCTTCTAATTCTGCCACATTATCATCTGTGACGTTTTCTAGTAGTGAAACTGTTTCCTTACACTCTTCTAGCATACTCGCTAAACGCTTTTTATTCATTTCTGATTCGTGCAAACGCTGGCAAAGAGCTTCGTGCTCAGCTTGTAATTCTTTGTATGAAGCTTCCATATTACCGATTACTTCAGCCATTCTGTTTCGATATCAAAAGAAAATAGAAATCTTTAAAAAACTATTATTTCAATTCTTCTTAAACGACAATAGCTGGAAAGCTGAAATAAAAACTCAAACTTTTTTATACACTTTTTCATTTATCACTAACATAATTCTTTGAGTACATCCATATAAGGCACCAAAATCAAACCCAATCTAATTTAATAACTGAAACCAGATATGTTTAATAATAAAATATAGAGAGAATTTTAGAATTACAATAATAATTTTTGTGTTCTGTGTGGAAAACCGTTAAGAAAATTTCAAAATGATTTTTGACATATGGTTGAGAGAAAAGATTACGAAAAGACATTGAGCTGATAACTTGTAAAGAGAGCTTGAAGAGAGAGAAACTAACGACAACAACAAACAGACAGAGATAGCGTTTCCGTATCACAAAAATAAAAAGCTTGAGCAAATAAAAAATAACATTAAACATAAATTTGAAAATTTAATTTATTTTTGACAAAAACAATTTGTTTATAAATAGCTTTATGCAAAAAATGCGCAAGATTTAAACTAGTCTGCGCAAGTCCAATGCCTACCAACATTAAACTTTTTTTTTCAATAAATAATAAAATAATAAAATCATTCACATTCACTCTTAAATGCATGTCAAAATACTTTTTAAATTTAAGAATATTTGTTAATATTTATGCTATAATCTTGGTTAGGTTGAAGACAATTTAATTTCTAGTGAAAAACAAAATAATATAGTAACCACAGAATAGTAACCATGCCATTTAGGTTATATTAGGTTATAACGGGTGTTTTTTAGAATTTAGCGTCATAGTTGGTTATGCCTATGAGTTTGCAGCCATATATGTCTTGCATCGACAATACAACTAACTAGCAATTTCTATAAAAAATATAGTTCTATTAGACACAGTATTTTACAATCTACTATAAAACAATGTATTAAGTTTTTTTTCTTATCGATTTAATACAGGGTTTCTACTAATGATTCTAAAGACGCAGTAGGCTGTGAGTTTTAAAAATACCGCCTTGTTGAAATGATACCTATAATTTGACAGCTCCCGCTGGTTATTAATGCAATTTGTCACCTGCCACTTAGAGTTTTATCGTTTATCGTTTTAATGTTTTTCAATTGTAAAACACGATAATTTGCGTTAATCCAAACTCAAGTTGTGCTAAGAAGCGAAAACTGTAAAAATGGTTTATTCTGTTGAACAAGAGACTTTTATTGTAATAATGTCTTCTCAGTGCTACTATATGGCTTTGAGAGCTGGACATTTTGCCAATTAATGAAAAGCCGCATTGACGTCTTTAAGATGTGCTTGTATTGCCTTATACTGCGTATTTATTAGGCAGACAAGATAACCAACGAGAAACTGCTGACAACCATCAAAGAACGAAAGCTCCAATACATCGGGTATGTTATGAGGGGGAAGCGGTACAAGTTCTTTCGACTAATTAACGTAGGAAAGATAGAAGACAAACAATCTGTGGATCGACGGCAGAACTTATGGCTAAAGGATCTGCGTCAGACATCTATAGAGATTTTTAGAAATGCGGTTTTACGCATCATTATAGCCAGTTGTATTGCCAATTTTCGTAGGGAGACGGCGTCTTAAGAAGAAATGGCAGAATTAACAGAGATAAGCAAGTCAGAAACAGCAAAAAAACCGCTAGACTATTGTTTTCTTTGGCAATTAAGAACGCCATCTATTGCATTTGGTGTGTGCAACTTTTTTCTAAACGTATAAGTAAGCAAAAAATGATTAATATTGTGATATTTTGTTAAAATGTATATTTAGTTTTGTTAACAAAATTTCTGTCTACAAGAAATTGAGTCTCTTCAACAATGGAGCTTAATAAGTAATGCTACTCACACAGAGATAGCGCAAGCTGTCTTCTTTAAACTAGGAAGTAATACGAATTTCAACCAAAAGCTTAATTTGAGCTTCTTTTGCATAAGCATAAGTAAACTCGGTACCTGACTTTTTTACTTGATCAAATTTCAAACATTTATTGAAGAATATGTAAGCAATAATAATTTTTAATACAGAACTAGTTGTATCTTTTTAATATACCTATGTACGGTGAAGTAAGATTGTCTTAGTGCATTAATTCATAATTCTCTTTTTTAACGTAGTACATACCTAAACCAAGTTAAACAAAACTTAATCCGAGTTTTATAAACATTAACACAAAATTAATAAATAAAACATGTTGATTACGTAGAAGGAAGTAAATGAGAACAGTAGTGTTTTATTTATTCGCATAATATTGTTGTTATATTCGCATGTATTGTTATGAATATGGTTTAAAATGCTTTATCAGTTATGTTTGAAGACGATGCCAGTCAACATTCTTTTACAAAGCTCTAACATCATACAGAACACATTTTTCGGTTAGTTTTCAAAATGTTTTTTAAGGTCTTTAACAACACAATAAACCAAAACCGAAACAAATTATCAAAGTTGATCAAAGGCATAAACATAGCAGCATTTAATTTCGGTTCAACAGCGCATTTTAAAGCACGATTTCTTTATTACACATATCTCGACAAATAACTAATGTGTAAATAAAATTTAATTTACCAATATTAAAGTAGTATTATAGTATTAAAGTTACAAAATAGTTTTTATACTAGAAAGAGTATTTGAAAGTCATTATAAGAGTAGTAGAGTACACTACTTCAATAAATTAACACACCTCACTTGGAAATTTTGAGATAAGTGAAAAATTTTATAAAATTGTAAAAATTGATATTTAGAACTTTAACTTTAACTTCAAGTTTTTTACATTTTAATATGATATGCAAACGTTTCCAATTATTTACACATGGTTTTTAATAAAACACTAGTGCGTTAATTTATTACAGTAGCGTGTGTGACTGTCCAGTTAGCTCTCAAAGTAATTCGCAAGTGCTAATTCTAAAGTGCATTAAACTGTTTTGCGAATAAAAAACTTGGAAATCTTAAAAAATCATAATCAATATTTTATTTGTAAATATCTATATAGTATAAACAACTAATTTCTAATAGTTAGTAAAGATGTGGTTACAGCAGTAAAGTATTTCAATCACTGACCAGAGTAGGTACGGCAAGTTTGTAACATTTGATTATTAAACCTATAAATAGGTTTTTACTACAATTTACCTAAATTGAAAAAAATAATAACAAATTGATTTAGACTTATGTAGTTTATGCATCCCAGATAATTTGCGTTTACATTTGTTAAAATTTAAAGTAAGTACAAACATATTTATGCTTAAATGTTTATTAAGTAAAATACAATGTTGATCTAAGATCTAATGATTACAATGTATTTGAATATAAAGAAAAAAAGAGTAAACGTGTGCTTAATACAAAAGGGAACACTTATTTTTGACCATAGTATATTCAATTTTGTAAATCCACATTAGGTTGTCAAACGATGTCTTGTTGTAAAAATTGAGAATAGATTGTTATTTTGTTGTATTAATGTATAAATACAAATTGTGAAATGCATTAATTTTGTTCTATTTTTTGTTAATACTACATTACATACCGTGACAGAACAGTGTTGCATTTCTGTCGAGAAATTAAGAAGATCGTGTTTTGGTCATCTTCTTAATTTTTCAACATTTCGTTGAGGTATATATGTATACTTTTCTACTAACAAACACTCATAATATTCTTTTTTAATTCAATATAATTACTACTGTAAACGTGTACACATAAATTAAAAATAAAATCAATTTGACACGCTGTCATGACCGAAATTGGACAGATACTAAAAAAAGTGTTAGTGTTGTGCTTACTTTTGACAACTTGAAAAAACTGTTTAATAGTGACTCTAGTGACACACAATTAACTCCTCCGGAGTTATTGAAATTGCAACAAAAGCTACAAACAATCTAATATCAGAGAAAAAAACGCAAGCGGTATGAAAGACTTATAAGGCTTACATCATAAATTGGGCCAAACAACACAAAACAAACCATTTATCTAAAAATGTTTTATTGACATATTTTTATGGTTTATCTAAATCAGAAAAACCCAGTACATGCTGGGCTGTTTATTCGATGCTCAAGTACACACTAAACTTGAACGAAAAAATTGACATTTTAAAATTGAAGATCAATTATAAAACCATAGATTGTTGCTTGCGGTTTGCTACATATCGACGTGGTACAATATAATCAGGTAGGCTAGGTTTTTTCGCCCAAAAGAGGAAAGATGCACATTACCTTTCTTTAACAGGTTTGTTATTATTTAACTACAATGCTTATTGGGCGTAAAAAGTATATTTCTACACTTGTTGTATAATGTATTATTATATTGTAAATAATTTATAGTTATATTTTTAATTTTGTTTTATTTTTAGTACTTTTAGTTACTTTAGTCTGTTAAACCACTAACACAGTTTTATTACTTATCAATTTTTTTTTATTAAGTTATATAGCTTTTTTTGATAACAATTTAGTCATTAGTCAGAAGAAAAATAAAACTCTCTAAAGTTTACATCAGAATTCACTAAATAATTAGAAGAGTTTAGGTTTTTAGGTGCATGTATTTCATAATTCTTGAAACTATTTGAGTGTTCAAATTTAAAGTCATCACTTCAAAAACAAGCAATATTTTTTTGCATATTTTACATGACAAAAGTAAATAATTTTTTAGGGTGATTTTGGGTGAAGGGTAAGCAAGAAATTTTTGATGCATATCTTAGGCGACATCATTATTTCAACGTTACAACATTTATTAAAGAATACGTTTTTTACCAAATTATCAAAATTATACTATTTTCTAAAAAATTCTAAATTTTGAAAGATTAGAATTGTGAAAGATGCGCACACCAAAAAAAACTAATGTTTTTAAAACGTCTAAATTAATTTTATTAAATTATTGTTAAGAACACTCTTGATTACCTTAGCTTTCAAATAAAAAAAAGCCGGATTAGAACTAGTTGAGCCGTTTGGTAACTACAAGGCGACAGATAGATACACAAACACACCACAAACTTATAGCAACTTTTTTTTTGTCAAAATTGCTAAAAACGTTTTATAAATGTCAGTGAAAATAAGTGAAATATATTATTTTGAACAAATTACACTTCTGATTTTAACAAATGAAACAACTTAATCCGCTGAATTTCTACCATTTTTCAGGTGATTGACAATTCTTTTTTTATGGGACATTGCACAAGTTGGCATTGACTTAATGACATTGATATACATATTTTTGATAAGTATTGCTAAATTGACAATTGATAGCTGAAACCGAATATACATTAAGAAAAATGTTGTGCTTTAAAAAAAAAATAATATATTTTTTTAATGTAGCTTATAATATCTTTTCGTCGACTATATAACATTTTTCTGTTGACCGAATGTTTGCTAAAATAAAGAAAAACTGTTTACAATTCTCTTTTTCTGAATAACATAATGCAAATTTTTGAATTAATTATTAACCAGTATTATTGTGTTAATTTTTGCAATTACAAGCTTATTTTCGAAGTACCACTAATATTGAAGTTGAATGTAAGTCAGCATAATAAATTTAAGAGTTCTATATTTTCCAAAATTCAAATTTAAGTTTGTTTGTCTGTTTTCGATTTTTGTAAAAAAATGCTTTTCGCCTTTCTAAAAATAATGTGACAAGTCTACATCACAGTTTTGAAGCGGATTTTTATCGTCTTTACATTTGTGTTAAATTTTAAATGCCCGTGTAATCTAAATAAAAAAATTTTTTTTTTTTTATTTTTGTGATTTTTAACTTTGAGTGTTCAATGTATCAATCAAAGAAACGCAAAATTTTTCCAACGCCTTCTGTAATGTGAAAACTATTTGCATACTCGTTATTTACAAGTTACAAATCTTTTGCCAACAAATTTGTTTTTGTGACTCTGCAAGTAAATTGCTTAAAAAATTACTTTTAACGAAGTTTTAGACTTTTTAGCACTCTCTTCTGAGAACACAGTTTGGTGTCTGAGAAACTTACTAATCACAATTTTTTTTGATAGACGAGAAAATGGATAACATCAGATGGTAGTAGAGAAGCATTATATTCGCAATTTAATTTCTTACTTAGGTATAGTGCGACAAACCAAATAAGAGCTAATAAAATTTTTACGAGCCTCATATCCTATAAAAAACTATTAACTTTTTGAAGTAGTTGATAATAGTTTATGACTGTATTGCTCGGTACCTCGCTCAAGATTAGGCGGTTCAAAAAAAGCAACATTTGGTCGCACAGATCAATGAGCATCATGGGGCTATAATGTCAAACATAAACTCTATAAACTACTTAGATAGCTAACCGTTTTATACAGGATATTAAGCTTGGAAAAACAGCTTTTCTAGCTTCTATTTGGTTGGTTGCACTCTTATATTTATCTACTTTTAGAGCATCTAAATAAAAATATTGTTGTTGCTTTGAGTAATACCGATCTACGTAAACATAAAACATAAACAAAAATTAAAATTTTAGTTAAATACTTGTTGCATATTATGCTATTTAAGTTTCAAGCATTGTATGCATATAGCTAATAATTTGAATTGATCTTATGATAATAGGACAGAATAATGTATGTTTCAAACTAGATAACATTAAATAATAAATAATTTCTTGTTTTTGCATTTCTTCTTGTTTCTGCTTTGTTATTTTCTTACCTAAAAACTTATATCTAATTTTTCTGTTATCTTATTTCTATTTCTCGTTGGTAGGTATTTTCATAGTTTTATGCTTTGTTTTTTATTTTTCTTACTTTAAATCTTGCCCACATATTTTATTCTCTTGTTGTTCTCTTATTGTTTGTGTATATTTCTCTAGTAATTTTAATAGTTTTTAGTTTTTTTTATTACTTGTTATTCTAATTTTTGTCAAATGTTTGGGTTTTATTTGAATTTTTTTCACTCTATCTTAGATTTTAATTTTTTGTTAATTTAATTCTAGTTTACCATTTTTTTCTTTTCTTACAATTTAAAAAAAAAATGTGATTTTTTTTCTTTCTTCTTTTCTATCTCTAATTTCTATTTTTTCAAGTTTTAAAACCTTGTCTTTGCTCACTTGCTTTTTTGATACTGTCTACAGTCAGTTCTATCACTTTAATTAATTTTAGAATTTAAGGGTGAGTATATAATATGTAAACAAAATGTACAATGACTTGAGAAGTTTAGCACCCTACGGAAACTAAAAAGTCACATTTAATAAATAATTTTTAAGTTAAATTTTTTATTTCTATTCTTTTAAAACTACAATTGATTTTATTATTGTTTTTTGATTGTGATGTTTTCGCAAATTATATTGATAACATCTAAATTAAAACAGAACAATGCAATAATTTATTTCAAAAATCCACAGAATACTTGTTTTTAGCTAAATATTCTAGATGGAATTAATAACACTTTTATCTTTTAGACAGCGATTTGACTGTTTGGCTAAAGTAAATTTCAAC
The DNA here is from genome assembly GCA_947359425.1 of Lagria hirta. Lineage (NCBI taxonomy): Eukaryota > Metazoa > Arthropoda > Insecta > Coleoptera > Tenebrionidae > Lagria > Lagria hirta. Next base: position 34,620,735 of record OX375794.1, read on the forward strand.
AATGTGAAATGAAACAGTTTCTACAATAGATTGACAAACTTTACATTTTGTTGCACATTACTATAGTATTTTCAAGTGGATGTAAACAAAAAAAGGCGCATGTAGATAACGTGATTGGAGATTACAGGCGTTTCTATTGGTTAAACCATCACATGACCTAGCAGAAAACTCGTTGATTGGCTGGCTAAAAGGCTTGCACACGTGATATTGTTTACCTCTACTTCGTCTTTAACTTGAAAGTACCATAAACCCAAAAATGTTTATAATATTTTTCTTAAAATATTTCTATTTATTGTACCTTATTAAATTGAATACAGACAGATAACAGTTGTGTCAACCTGCATGCAAAAAAACCTACATTTTTTAATTTGCAAAAAATCACCTAAATACTTAATAGATGCGTACGCCTCATTAGTTTACGAGCGCTGTTGGAAATGGATAGACTTTAGTTTGCAAACATCTCAGAGAAAATACAACGTTTGAGGCTAAACACTCTTTGCAAAAATAATTTATTGTCAAATTTGTCAAACTTTACCAACGACTAGTAGATTTTTGACAAACAGATTACTAATTAAAGCTACTTATAAAGAACTTTTTTAACAGTACTTATTCTAGCCATGAATTTCCTAGATCCGCCAGCTTTATTGCTGTAGGTTGAAAAATATAGAATATTATAATGTAATTAATAAGTCTTCAAAAGGTATAATTTTTTGAGGGGCAAAAACGTTTAACATATTTAGTAAAAATTATTATATGTTTTGTAATTATATTCAGAAATATTTCTTGTTTAGGTGAGTCGAACTTGAGGTAGTAGCAGAACCCAGGTGAGATGCCGAGAGCATTTTACGAAGGTGCAGAGTCCGATGAACACGGATATGGTAATTGGTTGGTGATGGTAATTTTATTCGAGGCAGCACAAGTTCTCCTGTAGTTTAAACTGCCGCCCTATAATATTGGTACCGCGCGCTCTTTATTGCAATAATTAATAACTTCGCTACTCCGCACGTCTTGGATATGAATATTGAAATCGTTTTTCTACAGACACAGTATTCTATCATTTTTCTGATACATGGCACTCGAGGTAATATTAGCAAAACATAATCTAGCATAATTTTTATTACGCTAATAAATTAATATTGCTATAGATAATTATATATTATATCTAATAATTAAATAAACTAAATTAATTGTAAATTATTACAATTTTTATTATATAACATAAATCTCGTTATAGTCGTTATGAAAATATAGAATGTTTTGACTTTAAGCTCTTAATGACAAATTTTAAAATACGTTGAGAACATTTGTGAACTTTGAAACTGTGAGACGACGTTTGTGATGATTAAAGAATTGTATGAAGACGCAAATATACTTTTTATTTACTCCTATTTTGCAAATAATGGCGCTGTAATCGCTGAATTGGAATCTGAATATTATGATAATCCACTTGATTTACTAAAAACAATTGAAAAAAAAATTTTTAGACATACTGTATTCTGTATCGTAATTGTCATTAGTAAACAAATTTTTTTTGTGAAAATTATAGAAAACAGAACTGTAAACCAATAAATTAAATGCTTTGTATACATAATTAGCTAAAATTATTTGCAGATTTGGACTATTCGAAGTCGACCCTTGTAGTACCTGTCATGAACGAGACCCTTATTTAGATTCAAACTAACAAAAATGTGTTATTCACAATTGGAAACAATTATATTACATTATAAACAAATAGAATAAAGTACACTCATTCGTAAAATAAAACACTAAGTTAAAACTAAGACAATTAACGCTCCTAAAGTATTAAAATATTATATTTAAAAATAAATAAAAAGACTTTCACATTTAGTATCGTGAAAAGAATTTCAACATATAGTGTTCATTTACGGTCACTACCATAAAAATGCCACCTCCATGTGCGCAGTGTGAAAAGTCTATATTTTTTTTTACAAAATTTGGTCAAATAAAACGAAGAAATGTCAAAATAAACTGACAAACTAATTTTAGGGTAAAATGCATCACTTCTGAAATAAAACCGGACTACGAATTTAGCCTTATATTTTGTTTGCTTATCAAATAAAACGTCAAATAAATTTTAGGAAAACAATTCTTACAGCTGCATCTTTTTTGTAATAAAAAAATTGCGCCGCTAAATTATACCTAAAGTCATGAGAACGGGCGCGACAAGTAAAATCATGAAAGCGAGAAGCCCTATAAAACCAAATTTCTGAGCTAGGAAGAAACAGAAAGAAAATTTTCTATCTGAGAAATCTTGGTTCATTAGCGACGTCCAGCAACATAATATTGTTTTGCGTGTTTTGCTTAATACGAGTTTGGCAGCCTAGCTGCTTGAGCTCTATTTTGCAACTTAGGTAAACCAATAGTCTGTTGTATTCTGTTTTTATCAACAACATTTTAAGTTTGACAGCCTTGAGCTCAGAACCCCTGTTGATTTGCACAGTAATGGCCTCTCAAAAATAAGTATTGAGTTGTGTATTTTGGCTAATATGAGTTTGGCCGCCTAGCCGCTTGAGCTCTGTTTTGCAATTTCCGTAGATCAGTATTTACATTCCAGTGTTTGTTTCTATCAGCAACTTGCGCTCAGGACCGCTATTGCCCAAATCATTTTAAATTATTCCATTTTTTAAAACAGTAGGCAGTGTTCAAACCTAGGAGAAATATCGATTTTTTCTAAAGCTAACTGATGAAACAAGCCAAGCCAACTCTCTATCTCTAAACAATAAATTTTTAGAGAAAGGTCAGAGACCGATCTTTTCTTAAATCAAAACTAATGGAGCCGCTACAACAAGTCGAACCAATCTCACATTCTGATTGATAAAAGTCTTGGAGAAACGTTAATTTTTTTCTAAACAAAAGTGATAGTACCGCTGTAGGTTAGATGATCTTTTCATATATATTTTAAAATCACAGATGTTTTTATTCTTGCGATCTTTATTCTATTATATGAAATTATTGGCATTACTAGATCAGGCTCAACCAAAATTTATCACATATTTCTATTTGACTAATTGTTGATTATATCAATAATATTGATTATTTAAAAGCAAATTATTGTCAGAATTACTTTCAATAACGCTTGTGTAGAAACCTTCTTGCTGCTTCAAGAAAAACAGAAGAGTGTAATTTTGTTCCAAAACCACAAATGCTTTTTTTGTCATATTTTTGTATTGCTTGTGTTATGCTATACTATTCAATTTTTTTCTCAACCTGTTGTCAACTTTGTTGTACCCTGATTGGGAGAAAAAAGATTTACCAGTTTTTGCGGAGAATGCTATGGTCAAATTTTGATCGTTGTTGGTTTTACAATATCTACTGAGTGGACTTTAAGCTTGTTTTAAAAGTAGCAAACATTTTTAAAGTCTAATTATTAGACTAAAAGTATTTAAGCTTGCTCTAAAAGTAGCAAACATATTTAAACTGCAAGACTAAAAGTCTATAAATCTAATTCTAATGATTAGATCAATGCTAGTTATTTGTTTAACATACAAATGTTGTTTCTAAATGAAACTTTTAAAAACCAAACAACTTACTGTACAATTTACAGTAAAACACACACACTTTCTGCTTTGTAAAAAACACGCAGTATATTTTGAAATCAACGACGATTCTCACATTTACTAAATTTCTGGCAGTATGCCTTCTTTGACAAACTATATAAATTATATAGTCACTGTGTGACCTAAGAGAGCTTAGTCAATTTAAGGACACCGAGACTCTACTGAGTAAAAGCGGCAAAATTAGGCACCACAATTAAGCCCACGGTGAACTCAAGAATAATTGAGCACTTTGTAACAGAGAAAACTTTATGTTTTTTTGCAACATACTTTTTTCTTCATGTATGTAATAAAGATGACAAAATAAGGCAATTCCTAAATTCATTTTCTTTACACAACTTGTTTTTTCTGATTCCTATTAGGTTTATTTTCTTATTATGTTAGACCTGACAACGATGCTTTTTACTAATGCCATCTAAAATGTAATCAAGATTTGACTTGAAAATTGCAAAATGTTAAATATTATATAGTGTTCAAGCGAGTTGGTTTTTTATTTTCCTTCTTAGATACTCGGTACTCCAAATACTTGGGACAACAAAGGTCCTCGCAAAACTTAAGACAATCACAAGGTGAAATTGATATTTCAGCCTCCTAAAAACTGGAACTGTCACAATATGTATATTGAAAGTTTGCGTAGATAGATTTAACATATGATCTTTGATCTATGTATCAAAATACATATTCTATCTTAACTAAGAACAATTCTTTTTCAGCTCGATTAAAGCGCTAGATAATCATACCTCAACTATTTAATAGGATTTGTATAAATTATAATTATAAATGATCAAATAATTTAATCTTTAGTTTACGTTATTTACTAGCATTGAACCATTTGCCGCATAACGCTTGAACCAAATCAGTTTTCAATTTTGCTTCATTAAAACTTTTAGACATTATGAAGTATCTATTATTGTCTAAACTGCAATAAATAAGCTAACCTTGATTCAGAAAAATGAAAAGATTTCAGTTTACTGTGGTAATTTATACATTTTTAGCTCTAAAGTTTTAGTACAAGAACGCTAAGAATTGTTTTATTTAAAAATAATATTTTATTAGCAGCAAGTACTAAAGATCTTTGAATTATAAAATGGAACTAATGATTTTTACTATATAATTAGTAAAGACGTTGGAGATGAAAGATTTATGTGTAATATTTTAAACATCCGGAGAACAGCCTTCTTGTTGATAAAAGTATTTAATTTTTTGTTAGCTTATATACTTTTATTGGTACATTTACCTAAATTTCATTTTATAACTGTGACTTGAACTGAAATTTGTTTTTAATTACTTCATTTAAAGAAAGCTTTATATTTGCCAGGTTTATAACGTAATCAACAAAAGATGTGGTTTTTGTACTATAAATGGCAAGCTGAACACGTTTCAATTTCATAAGATAAAAGGGAGAAAAACAAATTAACATTGAGGGTTATTTGGGGAACAATTTGAAGAAGCGCTATAAAAATGCAGCAGCCAAACATTGCGCGAAGCTATTTAATGTCTCGGAACTAATATCAGCTTAAAGAAGCAATTAACGTCAGATGGATTAACATTTGACATGAAATTTGGGCTTTTTCAAATTTACTGTTTAACATTATTATTTTTTTTTTAATTTTAAAGACATAATGCATTTGCAAAAAACTAATTAGCAATTAATTTGATATATTTTTTTCGAAGAACATTAATTTTAAAGATGTTAAGTAGCCAAACTAAATTATAAATTTTTAAAAGTACCTAGTACCTGTCACAAAAATTAAAAACAAAGTGGAGTTTATTCGCCTAAAACTTATAAATAAAAAGTTAAGTTAGTTTCACCTCACTTAGTACTCTTTGCTTTATCTTTGTAATGCTACCATTTATTTGTCAGTTATTCCCAGAAACTAATTAATTCAAATTTTATCAAAAAATTGAAAGACACAAATAAAAAAAAGCAAACTAATGCCAAATTCAATAGAATTGAGTTTAAAAGCATGAAATATGCTCAGTATACAATTAAACAACTTTGTATAATGTGATAAAATTTGTCGTAAAACAAATGCTTTAAAATAATAATATTACAATCGACTTAAAACCTATAATTGGTACAAAGCCTGGTTCTAGAGTAATATTTTGCAAGAACAGCAAAGAAAGTGTCATTTCCTGTTTCAAACTTTTGATGCAATTTAATTTGTACAGTAAAACATATAAACATTTTAGTGTGATATCGAAAATATTTTTTGATTCTACCCGAAACGTAAGTTTCTTGTGAAAGAACATTTTCAATGCTCAAGTTTATAAAAAACCGATTAAATTTTTTTGTTGAATGAAGATTTATTTAGAGGCTTTTATTTATGTCTGTGGTAAAAAATCTTTTGACTAAATAACAGTGATGATATTATAGACAAAGTGGTTGAAGAAAAAAATATTACGATGGAATTTATCTCGAGACGTCATTTTCTGATAGACATAAAAAGTAAATGTGGTGTTGTATTCTATTTCTAACTTTTTTACTAAATTATTTTAACGACTTTTACTAATTTACTATTTTAATATTTGTAACTCAGATAAATGTTAAGTACGTAAAAATAATTGTCGTTATTTCCATCAAATAATCAATGAAATTGTCAAAACACATCCTGTTGCAACCAAAAGTTTCAATAAAACGCTGCTATTGGAATTTTAAAAAAAAACAGGCTTACTTTGAAGCAATACGAATTAATATCAAAACCGGAAAATTATTTTTTTTCTGTACGTTTAAATAAAATTTCTTTTTAAAACTTAAAAATTTAATCTTTGTAGGTAAACCGACGCATTTTAGAAAACATTTTATAGACAAAAACTGAAAATTCACAAGTATCATCCTCTGGCAAACGCAACAAAACCAATGTTATTACAAATCTTATGTTTCGCAGACCTGCAACAACTAATTTGGTAATACAATGAAAAAACTGAATATTTTACTCTAAATAAACAATTACATAATTATTTTTTACATTAATCTCTCAAGTAGATCGAGATTAGTCTGGTCAAATATTACTCGCCTATCGTTTTATTATCAAATAAATTTATAAATTTTAACTCAAACGGTTTTGTCTAAGACAATTTAACTTGTTCAAATTTGAAAATTTTAAATCAAAGATTGAGTTGACGCACTTGGAATTGAACTTCTAAATTCAATTTGCAAAATTACTAAATTTTATGAAAAATGATGGTTTTGTTGTATTACTACTTATAATATTTTGAAAAAAGTGATGTTCAAGAATCACTCAAACACAATAGAGCTTATTAAGAAACCTAATGATGAATTCATCGAGGACGCCCGAGAAAGTCTACAGGTATTGATGTCGACCCACTACCCGAGTTCCATAGAGACAAATATTATTGGCCAGGCGAGCTCTGCTTCTGCGAGTGATGTACACCAACCCTCAGACAGGTACAGCAAACGCCTGGCAAGGAAAATCTTTTTTTTTTAAAGTAAAATGGGCTATGAACAGCTTCTAACCCTACAAATCACCCGAAGGCAATGGAATATTTTAAGCCTTACTGCAATAGGGGTTGAACGTTGTTACCTCCTGCCTGACTAACATCTTCAAACTAAGTATATACCCTAGTTCTGGACAAAGGTAAAGGTGGTCTTTATACCAAAGACGGGCAGACGGTCTTCAGACGAGGTCAAATCATATCGCTCAATAAGCTTAATCTTTTTTCTCTTCAAAGCAACGTTAAATCTATACAGCTAGGAGCAGAAAAACTCGGCATTGTACCAGCTGTAACAAGCTAGGTTAAGTCAATGCTTGTAAACCGCATAATGGTCTTACTGGAAGAGCTTTTGTGATCAACAGTGGTGAGCTAACGCAAAGAGGTCACTGCGTACTAGAATACGCGGATGGTCTTGCAATTCTAGTCAGAGGCAGCTGTGAAGGTGTTATTTTCAGCCTAATGCAGAACGTCTTGAACACAATTAAAAGATGGTGTGATAAAAAGAAACTTTGTGTTAATTGTAAAAAGACCACCATAGTCCCATTTCCCTGACCCAATAAGCTAAACCTTAAAGCCCCGCAACTAGAGGGATTATTAATACAATTTTTCATTAAAGTGAAATATCTAGGAGTAACCCTAAACAGTAATCTTAAATAAACCACTCACGTCTATAAGACTCTTACTAAAGCAACCGGCTGTTTTTGGGCATGCTGGAAGCTCTTTGGCAAAACATGGGCTCTAAAGCCAAAAATAGTACATTGGAACATTGGTTGTACATCACGGTAATAAAACCCATCGTCATGTACGCATCTCTTGTATAGTAAACAGAAACCAAAGAAACAACGACACACAGTAAGCTAAAGAAATTGCAACGGTTTGCGTGCTTCGGCATTACAAGAGTCATATGCACGGTTCCTACTACCGCTCTAAAGATGCTGTTAAGCTTAACGTTTTTTTTAGCTACAAGCGCAAAGAAGAGTCTGCAAATATCTCTAAAACAGTCCTAATCAAAAAAATTAAAATTAAGAGACCAAACAGGTTACCTCAAAATACCAGCCTTTCTATAGTAAGGTTTTCTTGAACAACCAATAAACGTCATGCCAATAATGCATGACTTTGGAACACGGTTTGAAACAGTCATTACTGTTCATGCGGCTTAAAGTCAAATCGCACAAGCTGACGTAAACATTTCTAATTGATACACGGATGGATCAAAAACAAATGAAAAACAGCCATAAGAATTTATGGTTCAAAATATTGGGCATCCATAGCCCTAGGTAGCACACTCTCAATTATACAAGCTGAGACATTTTATTATAGATCTAACTGCCTAAGAATGTCTGCGAAGGCGTATTAAAGTCAAGAAAATTTATATTCTGTCTGACAGCCAAGCGGCCATGAAAGCTGTCAGTGCAAATAACACTGAATCTCAAATAGTTTAGAAAGGCAGACCGTTTTTCAAAAACCTGGCAATAAGCAACAAGATTGCTCTTATCTGAGTGCCAGTAGCAGTAGCTGATACCTACTGCTAAGTAGGTATCACCTTATAAAGCTTGATCTGACAGACAGTGAGAACTGAAAACTATGTAAATAAAGCAGTAAAACCGCTGATCACATACTCTGTAATTGTGATGCGTTAGCGTCCCAAAGACTGACTTACTTAGGCAGTGCGAGGCTAATGCCTGCCAAAGTCAAAAACAAGCCACTCAGGGATATACTTAGTTTTATAAAAAGCCTAAAAGTTATAAGAAAACAATAAGCGTAGGGTTCAAAAACAATAGATCAAATTGGTTGCAGTTCTGTAAGGTAAAAAAGCGCTAAGCGACTTGTTCTTAATTATAATATTGTGCGTTTATAAATTATTTAGATCCAATCCTGCTGCGCAATTTAGCTTGTTAGATTTTTATTGTCGTTGATAATAAAATTGCTCGTCAACCGTCAAAGCTCATACAAAACAAATAATTGAATATTCTGAAAACTAAAAAATCACTTAAAAATTTACTAAACACTAAAATAAACTTTTGTGTTCCTACCAATGTCTTTTGCTGAATAAATTGCTGCAACGTTTTTTCACGCTTGTGTGACCGAGGAAAATACTAACTTAGCAATAGCATGATCCTGTAAATTACTCTACTGGACGACTTTACATGCAGAGTTTGAACAAGATCTTTTATGTATTTTTGTATCTTGGTTGCTGTTGGTATGTTTCTACAACGTAGTTTTAGCAAAACAAAATATGACATGTTTTTGACTGTTTTGAGTAATAGAAATTATTCTTGTGTAAACAAATAATTATTCTTAGCTCTGCAGCGCTTACGCATTATCTGCTTCTGACTCTATTGTGTGTTGGTGAGCAAATTCAGAATTCGAAAAATTTTGCAGCATTTGTTTGAGGTTACTAGGTTTATCTATCTAATATCATTAAAATACCGACATACTAAATTCTGACTTGATGCGACCTGTAAACGACTTTCATATACATTCATCAACTAGAAAAAGGTTGATAATTTCACATGTCTAAATAGATGTTCTTAAATCAAAACTAAGAGCAGTTTTGAAGAAATCTTCTTACAAACAAAAACAACTAAATCAAATTTATGTTAGACGTTTAAAAACTACGACGTTGCAGACATATAAAAATATTATTAACTTATTCTATGTTAGGTAATAGTAACATAACATAGAAAAAGGTAACATTAATAACAGGATTGCATATTTAGTTAATTTTTTCTACCGCGTCTTGTATAATGTTGGTAAACAAAACTACTACAAGTGTACATTACATTTAAAGCTTGAATTGTAAACTTAATAATAACTCAATGTCAACTATTTTTTTTAGCAAAGTTAGTTAAGAACAATAACGCAATTTTGGTATTTGAATATAATATGTTAGGTACTGATGCTCTACAACCAGCTTTTGATCTCTTTATTTAGTAAAACTTTATTGGTAAAAAGCTTTTCCGGTAAGAAAAGACAATCAAACGGAAAATTAGAGAGAAGTAGTTAATTGTTCACTAGAGACTTAGCAAATTGACTGGACTAAAACACGAAAAGAACTAATCAAATAAAAGCTCAAAGTTTTTAGGAAAATTGAAACTATAATAACGAAAGCTGGGGTAATAAAAGACAAAACATGCAAACATGAGCATTTGGTTAATAGCCATTATTGTCTGAAACTCTAGAGACTGTAAATTATATGTCAATTATCTAATCATTTCCCGCTTGGTTATTTTAGAGACCCCATTGAAAGCAGGTGGAGACCTAGCATATACTTGCAATTTCCCCTTTTTCACCGAATTGTCGTCACCATTTCAAAAACGAGCTTGAGCATATAAAAGAACTTATATACTATATTATACGCTATAAATTTTGATAAAAATAAAGAAAACATTAGGAATTTCAAAAAATGAATATGAAATTTATTGAAATATTAACATCTTTCGGAAAAGACTGTGTCGAAAACCAATATAAGCCCAAGCAGCAACAAGGTCTAGCCAGAATAAGTTTCACCTTTGGCGTCGTCCACACGTCGAGTTACCGTGCTTGTTCTCACTTTTATTCCGGATGACACCTCCACCGATGAAGTGCAAAACGTCGACAATTTTATTAAACTTTTCGACACGGTTTTTCCGATAAATGTCAATATTTCAATGACTTCCGGTCGTGAAAGCCTTTTTTCTTCAATAAAATTTATTAATAAGTGTTAATATTATCAACTTAATTTAGTGTTCTCTGTAATTAAAACTAATTGTTTAAAAAATGCATTTTAACCAGGTAAAGGAACAAATGCATTTGGCTCAGTAATAGCTCTGCTATTATTGATAATAAGAATAAGGTGACAAAAAAATAGAAAAAATTATATAGCACAGGTTTAAAAATTTTATTGTAAAAAGATGAACTATTTATAACTATATAAAACAAAGTTTAATTTAGACACTGAAAATGTTTGAATTAGAAAATAATAACAAGAAAACTTATAAAAAAACTATAAATAAATAAAAAGTATACATTTGTAAAACATCTTGAATAATTTTGACTTACATTTAGTTATAAAAAACAAAGACATTTATAAGCTTTTTTAGTAAATAATAGACAAGTATGAAAACAAAGTTATAACATGAACTGGTATCTGTTGCTAGAAACAATAATTAATACCTAAAAAAATATTTTTACGTAAGTTAGAGATAATAACGTAATCTTTAAGAAAAAAAAAATTAGCAAGAAAAGAAATTGTTTTGTAGTTCGTGATAATTGTGTCATTGTGTTCGAGGACCTTGTTTGTTCGTTTTTTGTGTTAGCTTAAATTTCAAGCTTTGTTAATGACCTAGTAATTATTACCACATACAAGAACGAACTGGCAGTGCAATGTTTTTAAAACTACACACTCGGTATCCCAGCATATATGTGGATTTTTTCAAATGTACGCAATACAGTCAAACCTGGATAAGTGAGAACTGGATAAGTGAGAAAACTCTATAAGTGAGAGTAATAGCCAGGCCCCGTCATTTTAAGCTCCCAAAACCTCTATTAGCGAGAAACAGAAACCTCTGTAAGAGAGAGTCGTTTTTCCCTCATAGACCTCTGTAAGTGAGACTGCTACTTATCTATACCTCTATAAGCGACAGTCGAGCTTTATTTACAAATTTAACATGTGCTATTTTCTGACTCATTCTTAACTTTCGTGGAACTTCTTACCATTGTTTTTGTATTCTCGTCAATATTGTACCTATTCTATTTCGTGGAACTAAAAAATGTTGTATCGCATTTTTTCCAAATGGACACGTGTGCCTGTGTACCGTCTTGTTTGTCGACAATATTCGACAAAATTTATGAGTTAGAGAAAAACATTCAAACTACAAAAACAGAAACCCAAACGAAATTGACGGATTTTTTTGAATGCAAATAAAATAAAATTATATAGTACATGAATTTTTGTTTTGTTTTCGTAAGCATTTAAAAATATATATGTATATTTTATTGTGCATATCATTCACATAATTTTATCATATTACATATTTACTACATTCGTACTTGCTGTGACTTGTTATTGCTGCGTACCTCTATAAGAGAGAAACGCTACCCATGTACTTGCATTAGCGAGAAACTCGGGTTAGTGAGAAACCTCTATAAGCGAGAATGAGATGGTGATCCCTTGAACTCTCGCTTATCCAGGTTTGACTGTAGATCACTTACGACTCTTGTTATTTAATATAATGCAGAATTATCAATTTTATCAAGTTTTGTAAACACAATAAATATACAGCTTTATATTGTTATATTGAAAATTTTTACTTGATTACAGCATTCAGATTCGAATTAACATAAATTCGACTAATAAAAACTTATTTCATTACTAAAATACTAAAATATACTTACTTTGTAAATAATATTAGTATAATGTGACTGTTTCTTTACCACTTCGAATAAAATTTTATAGCAGAAATGAATTTCTTTGTATATACACTTGAGTATGATGTGTTTATAAAAAGTTGTCGCATTCAAAGCCCTGAAAGGCGTGTTAAACATGTGCAAGGTATACTGTAGTCGCTAATAATGAATGATAAACATTATGTCTTTGAAGTTTGGAAGCTTCTTTGGTATACTTTAATAGCCAAAGGGAGATAATAGGTTAAAAGCTGCGGATGTGGCTAAAGCGGTGTCTGCTCAACCACTTCAAACAGCCACTCAAACCAAACAAAACTATTTGATGCATATGAAAATATTATCGTAAAATTTATGATAAATAAAAATTGATAACAATTTGATACTGATAATAATTATTAAATAAATAAATTTTTTAAGCAATAAAACAGCAGTTTAGTTTTCTTAATACCAGAAACATAAAATAATCATTAAACAGATTACAATATAAGCAAAATGTACTAGGTACCTACTAATACAACAGAAAAGTGTTACAAAATGTTTAAATGTTTATTACCTTATAATAGTATATTATGCACAAAAATTGTGAAAAAAAGGTAATCGTTTTCAGGTAGTGACATCTGTTAGAATTTCTTGCATCGAGATCGGAAAGTCATGCTCCTACATTTTAATGTTAAAAATCATAGATATCAGAAAAAAATTATCAGGCAATAAAGAATATCGCGGGTCGCACATTCAAGTTATCACATTAAAGCTTTTGTTGAATCGCACATCTAAACTAAGCAATGAGTTCTATTTTATTTAGAACTCCTGTCAAAAAAATTAGAATGTAATAGAAACAAATTTATTTAAATTAATTTTTTTTTTGATTTAGGCATGTTACTTATCAGTGAGTCTTTGCATAAACTACACAGTTAAATAAATATTGTCTGAATTTATTTGAATGACAGGGATGGGCTTTGTTGTTATTTAAATGGTTATTATTCAAATAAAATGTAGTACGTTTAAAAAGTTTTTTACTTTGAGATTGAAAATTGACGACAATTGCCAATATAACAAAAAAATATCTAACAATACAAATTTTCTTATAAGAACAACGTCAACGCTTATTGCCTGAAACGTACTCTAAGATACTCAATATTTTTTATCTGTTTTATTATTGCTACCAATAAAATTAGAACATGTTAATATCAGATAGGTGAAGATGTGATAAATCTTAAAATTGCTTATTATATCGTGCGTTTTAAAATTATTTAGATCATCTCCTGCTGCGCAATTTAGCTTCATCCATTTGATAGTATGATTGCGACGTCAAACGTCAAAGCTCATTCAATAACACATAACACGTGTGTATGTGCGTATAAACTAATCAAAAAATGATCATAGGCTTAAAATCTCATAGCAAGAGTTGATCTAAATAATTTATGATCGCACGTTATTATAAATTATATAATTAATAAACAAACATAAAACAAACCTAACAATGAATTACCTACTCAGACCACTTTTAAAGCCATAATTTATAGTACCAGCTTCGTTTACAACTAAAAAAAAATTTCAATACTAAGAGAACCAAATGTAAACAGTAACATTGTTGCTCGCAAACTAGATCCAAAGCTAGCAGTAGCAGCGCTGACATTTTTATTTCATACGCCAATTTGTGCTGCTGTAATCCAGCGCACAATTTAAAATTAGACAAAACGTGTTATTAAAATAAATTTTTTTGTTTTTGTAAAGATGCGATTGAGTCGTAAATATACAGTGTAGAAAAATTAAATTAAATAAATAAATTCATTATGGTTCTTACTGTAAATATTTATACAAAAACTCAAAATACGTCTAGTTTAAATTATAGATTGACATTGTGCAACGTAAAAATGTAATCCTTACCTTCAACCTCCGTCGCAACCGCCAAATTTTTTAAGAAGAAGTATAAGCTTCTGATATATCGTTTTAAAAGTCTCTTTATTCTCTATTCAAAAGTGTTATCAGTTTCCAATTTATGCCATAAATAAACAAAATAAAATAAAAACAAATGATTACCAAAATTCGCTACAATACAACACTAAAAATGCAAATTAAAAAACTAAATAAAAATAAAAGTCAATGAAGTAGATGTTTAAAATGGTGGTTGCAAACGTCTTGGCAACATCCCAATCCTAAATTAGAATGTCTTCTAACATGGTTTAACATATCAGGCGTGATCGACCTAATCGCAAGCGTTCTTCAATGCCTTAAGTCATTTAGATCAAAGGGTTTGGTTTTGTAGATAATATTCTTCCGATATACTCATAAAAAAATATTAATCGGGTGAATCAGGTGACTGAGCTGGCCACTCTAGCAATCCTTGCTTTCCTATCCAGCGTTTCCTATCCCTGCATTTCCTGTCATGCTAAAACCATATCGTATTTGCTAAAAGTTGGATTAGGATATAAATTTGCTAGAGATAGAACGACATCGTTTTGAAGTAGTGCTAAATAATTGTTGCCACTCATATTGCTTTTAATGAAAAAGGGACCAACAACATGGTTTTCAACAATTCCTGCTTTTCAAGGTTTTGCGTGCGTTTTTCTCTCAGAAAATGAGGATTTTTCGTTGACCAGTACCGACAATTTGGTTAAGTGAAAAAGTGCACAATAAAACATAACGACTTCTAATAGGATATTATTGTTAACCAACCTGTCCATCATTTGCTCACAAAAATAACTTTTTCTGTCAAAATTGTCTTTCATGAACTCCTAGGTAGGTATCATTTTGTAAGAGTGCATTTTGTTTTTGTTTAATGTGCTTATTATCAATGAATGACTAATATTTAATATTGCGAATGCTTGTCTACTCGATGTATGTTGATTTTCCTAAAATTAAAGCATCTATACTGTATTCATTTTCAAGAAAGAGTGCATCAAAACAAATGCATGCAGGCTCCACGTGCTCATATCTATGAAGCGGGAGATGGTCGACAATTTTTCCAACAGGGCAGGCCGCAGAAAAAATTGTTTATTTCATTTTAGACTAAGTTGTTTTCAATTCGGCTTGAATATATTAAAAATTATATTATTTTCACTAGTATTTAAGTGGTTACGTTAAGCTCTTTTTCTGGGAGGACTGGAGTTCTGGGATTAACCTCAGTATCTGTCTCCGTAGCAACACACAGAAACAGCAACGAAACAAATGCACAATGCACCCCTGTGCTTTCGGCTGCCAGCCCGGCTCAAATTTCAGGAAATTAGTATCACTTAGTCTTTATCAATAGATCACGCACTGATCACGTTCCACACATTGCTTACTACCACTTTTTCTTGAAAATGAATACAGTATAGTTTGGTATCTTTACTTAGTGCATTGGTAGCTGCTTCTTTATCTGTTTTACATGTCCGAATTTGCAAAATTGCTTCTCTATTTTGCTGTATGTCTCTTGGGATTTAGGCGGCAAATCTAGAAATCTATAATGGAATAGGCAAACTACTTTCTGTTGCGTTCGGATATTATCGTCGTAACCAATCATTTCTAAAACTGTTATTTATTTCTGTTAATTTAACCATTTTTCTGAATTGATGTTAACAAAATTAATATAAAAATTAAAACACTGACTAAGGAGAACAAGTTGGTAAACCGTTTTAAACAAACTAAAATTGACACGGAAACTGTTTAAGGTATGATACCTAAAAAGTACGCTGATAAGGTTTTTGTGACTATGTTACTATCAAAACCTAAACGGGAGATACGATGTAGGTGGTTGTGACAGGTTTTTTAGCGTATTTCGGTAATTAGTTGTTTTTATTTTTTTTTTGTTTATTTTTGTAATAAACTGGAAACCGATAACACTTTTTAATTGAGAACAAAAAAACCTTTGAAACGATCTATTAGCCCATACTTCTCTTTCCAAAATTTTGGAGTTGCACTTGTTTACGCAAACTTTACGTGTTTTGGGTTTTCTTATAAATATATACAGTAAGAGACATAATTTCATTTTGTTTTTCCACACTGTATAGTCTGCTCTGCATAGAAAATTATGCTGCATAACCTTTCCTTGTTAAAACAATTTTTAGCTTGCAGAAAATGCAAATCTTTATTATTGACTTCTAGTATTATTAGAATTTTTATTATTGTGTTAGAACAATAATAAAAGTTTTATTACTATATTAAGTTACATTACATCACATTTAATATTTTATTATTGACTATTTATATTTATATTTATATTTATATAGTTCTAGAAATCAAACTTTCCACTTTTTAAAGAAACTTTTTAAAAATGATTAAAATAAAATATAATTCAACTTTGTGAAGTTAAATAAAAAAATTTTTTATTAGTTATTTATAAAATGTAATGTTGATTGCTTTAAAATCTGTATTTTAATGTATTAATTAGTAATATTTTTGTTTTGATAATAATTTGTTATTGTTGCAGATTTTTGTAGTTAAATTCTGTTATAATTTATATTCATTGTAAAAAAATATACAAAATTTAAATAATGTTTTCGCAAATATAACCCAAATAAAGCTAGAGAAAAGTTTAGAATTTATATTAACCAATAATTCTAATTATTCTTATTAAAGATTTGAATCAATTAAACACATCAACACATTTTTCAAAAATAATTTTTATGCTTCTATAAAAAAACATCTACTGATAATTAAAACTTGAACAAATTGAAACCGCAAGTTCTTGCCATTTTGACTCCCTAATTGTTCGGGAATTAACCCGAAGCAAACAAATTAATCGCGGCTTTTAGACTTCGTTATAAAAATGTGACGGGGTAAGCCTCGCCATTACGAAGGGAGAGAGTTTGAAGATGGGGAGAAGACATGGGGGTCAATATGGTACAATATCGCAAGCGGCCGCGGCTGTAAACTTAATCCAGCCCAGATGGCGACCCTGCACTTTTAAATCGTTTTAAAAGTTATTCAATATAAAAAGAAGTTTGCCGCAGATTTAATAGGAATTTGTTCATCAATTCACGGAGCTAGTGTAATATCCTCGGCTCCCTCTTTTATTGGCCTTCCAGATAAAATGAAGACTTTGTAATCGTCTTTAAATATTGCTAGAATATTAGAAAGTTTCAACTTGTTCAAACTGTACGGCTTTCAAAAGGAAAACCGCACATAATTAGGGGTGGACTGTCAGTTTTCTAATAAAAACTTTTGTTCCAAAGTAGTCTTAAATTATGTTAATATAAATGAAATTTTTCAGCATTTTACTATGTATAAAAAAATTAGTCAAGTTTAATTGGTTATTATTTCAGATAATTATTAGTCGGAAATCCTTTTTCTAAGTTTTAGCTTATGTCAATAATAGCATATTATTCTTTACAATCTAATTTATGCTAATGTTTGCAATAATGTTCTGTAACATCCTTTGATTAATGTTTTGACAACGTTGTTGGATTTCATGATGCAAATCTGCCAAGTTATCCATTTGTCGTTGAAACATCTTATCTTTCAAAAATCTAAATATTGAAAAGTCCAGTGGCGTTAGATTCGGGAAACGTGGTGGCAATTCATGTGGCAGTCCTAAACTTATTACACAAGGCTCATAATATTGTTGTAAATATTTCAACGTAGCATCTGCAGTGGCTCCATCCTGTTGAAAGTACCCTAGCTGCAGCTCTTCGTCATCAAGTTGTGGAATAAATGGTTCCAACATCTCTTGCCTATACCTCTCTCCTGGCACATTATCATGAAAAAAAATGAGTCCATAAATTCGTCTACGAAACACTGCCAACCAGACTCCATTTTTTAAAGAATGAAGGTGGGTTTTCAGCTGACCAAAGTCTAACATTTTGTGAATTAACATAACCAGATAAATAAAATCAAGCTTCATCACTAAAAAACCTAAGATCGAGTAACCTATCATCATTTAAAGTAGTCCGAAACCAATTGCAATATTCTTCACGTCGTGGATGACCTATAGGTAAAAGTTGTTGCACAGCTGTTATTTTGTAGGGATTGTAGTCTTTTTTTCACTACTTTATGACAGATGCTTACGGGCACTCTTGACTGGTTAAACAATCTTGTCAAAGATGTTTGTGAGTTTTGCTCCAATAGTGCCCTCAAATCCTCAACAACTTTCTCATATACTGGAGACCTTCCAGAAGATTTTTTTTTGTTGACACTGCCAGTTTGACAAATCTGTTTATTACGTCTCTGATGTGGAGCTTTAATGACATTTCTTCAATTTGCAGATCAGGGTATTTAGCAAGATATTCTTGCTTACAAGCTGCTTCAGAATACACCCACTCTTCGTTGTTGAATGTCTCATTGCGATAATAGGACATTCCAATGACCTATTCCTCTTGTACATCAAAATAAACCATTTTTACAGTCTTCGCTTCTTAGCACAACTTAAATTTGGATTAACGCAAATGATCGTGTTTTACAATTGAAAAACCTTAAAACGATAAACCATAAAACTAAGTGACAAATCACATTAGTGATCAGCGGAAACTGTCAAATTATAGGTATAATTTTAACACGGCGGTATTTTCCAAATTCACAGCTAACTGCGTCCTGAGAATCATTTATAGAAACCCTGTAGATATAGCCTTTTATGCATTATACCAAAATTTATATTTATTATGTAGTTATAGCTTGTTTTTTTTAATATTGTTAATTTTTTTTTTATATTATGTTTTTTTTTAATGTTTTATGGTTAATAAATATATTAACTATAAAATATTGAGGTTTATTTTATTTTAACATAATGCAGCAAATTTTTATTATTATACTAACAATTTTTAAATTCTTCTAACTATTAATATTTTTTTAAGTATTTTTAGATTACTTTTACATTTGAAATTCTTTTAGCATTTTTGTAGTTTTTAGTTTATATCTATACATTTTATTTATATTTAATTTACTGTTGACAAGTGTTAATAAATTTTTTTAAGTTTTGCTGGTTTTTAACATTACTTATTAATTTTTTCATTATTTTATTTTAGTGTATTATTTTTTATTCTACTTTTCTCTGCTCTACTGTTTATCACGCTATATTAATTTTCTTATTTTTCTTAATCCCTCTTGTTAAGCAAGTATTAGGCAAATACCACTTTACTATTTTTTTTAATTTGTATGTGTAATGCATTTTGTTGTGTAAGCCTATTTTAAATAAATTATATGTTAAAAAATTTAAATTTTACAATTTTTTTGCTTTCCTTTTTCTCGTTGGTTGATTGCATCTCTCATCGTTCGAAGAGCTTTAACGCAGTCAGAAGTTTGAAAACTGACTGAGTTTTATGATTAAAGTTGCTTTCTATCTTTTTCCCATTCTTCTTTTGCAGTTTACAAAAATTTTCTTTAGATCAAATTGAAGTTTGTAACTGTTCAATATTTAGTCTACGAGATTTAGTACGCTAGCAGAATTTAGTGTTTGTATTATTACAGTCTAAAAGTCGGCAGAATCAGAAAATTGTGACAAGCCTAAGTCTTTCTATTTAGTCTCTTATTTTTACTGTTCAAAGAAATAGGTATTATAGGACATCATCAAATAGGACATAATATTAAAATTTCAATCTTATCAAAACACTTTAATTTTTATTTTAACTTTTGAAAGAGTTTTTCATGATTATAGATCTGTTACATACTGTCTAATATTGTAATTTTAAATAGCAATAATTGACTTATATGCATGTCAACAAAAAATGTATTGATTCGTATAGTTCAAATCCTAGGACGCGCCTTAATAAGATTTGAACTTTTAGAAATATTATTTTTTGTCGCATGCATCTAGAAATTTCAGAACTAATTTTGAATGTCTAAAGTTGGTTACTAGTTGACAGTTGGCGTATTATTTGTCAAATATTTATTGAGAGATTTTTTGAGTTAATTTAATTTATTATGACGTCAGGAACTAAAATTGATTCTGGGATCTAAAAAGATCTACCAGCTCTTGCGAAAAATTAGCGATTCACAAAAGTTACAAGAAATTTGCTGCATTTTAATTAAAAAGGTCTAAAATTATAAAATAGCTATGCAAATATTTTCCGTAAGCTGATATTGTTTATTAAAAAACAAAATAAAAACTGTTTTTTTAATTTTAAGTTTTTTTACAAAAGTGGTGTCTAGTGTTGCTACAAGAATAGTTCAGCAACATCAATGACTGACTTTCTTAGGTTTTCCAAATGAAGGTTACCTAGACTAAACATGTTAAGTTAATTGCTAGAACTAATTAATATATTACTAAATAATTATTGTTCATTTACAAAGTTATCAAAAAAATAAACGAAACAAGAGTGCTACCTCATCTTTTGTTTTATCGAAAAGTTTGTCTTAATTGGAGTCATACATGCTTGTTGTGCAGTCTTTTTACTTGTTGCCTACTTCTCAAAAATTTGTTATTAATTATTAATTCTATTTTTAAAAACATTTCGCAAACACTTAAGAGACATGAGTTGACAAAATTTAGTTATGACCATTTATTTTTATCAATGTGGTTCCTGAAACTAGACATTTCAAAATGACCAAACAACAAAAATCTAATCATGATCTGTTGATCTGGAAAGCCATCTATTAAAGCTAAATGTTCGATTATAAAAATATTGTTTAAGATAATTACGTGTAGCATAAAAAGTGTGAAACAAATTTTTTTTTCTGTTAATATGTATATTCTATGTGGCAGTTTCTCATCAAATATTTGATCTATAAATTCTTCTAAAATTACTTGGTATGTTTTCCATTTTAAAATTAAAAAAAAATGGGTTTTATCAAATCAACTGGTATATTATATAAAATCAAAATAAAATGATAAGTAATTCATGTCCATTAAACGCCTTCAAAAAATTGCTATCCGAATTTAAATTTTTTGTGGAGGTAATCTACGTTCTAGGTATTTATGAGAATTTTTACTTAATTTTTTTAATTTTGTGAATTTACATCGTCACCCACGTCAATTCAACACTCGCCACTAAAAAATGTTAAAGTTAGTAACTTGTCATTCCTATTTTCTCGGAACCATCAACAATAATTCACTCGTTTGACATAATCCGGTGGTTTCAATTCTTGCAACACACAAACTTTATATGGAAATAAATTAATATCATTCTTGAATATTGTCTGACAAATGACGTAACTCAAATTGACTTGCTGACTTTATTAAAAGTTGAAAGATGTTATTCCATAATTTCTTCAGCATTTGGCACCACTTTTAGAATTTGAGGTAGAAGCCGGCCTAACTTTTTCTTAATAATATATTATGATTCTCAAGAACTGGACATTATACTTTTATTAGACTGATAAACTTGTTGATAATTTATATTCATCCGGTCTGGATATCGGGCTTAAAGATCTCCAATACAAAGAGGTATATTGGTATATAGTAGAATCACTTTCCTTTTTGTTCCCTATTGTAAAAATAACACTTTAATAAAAATGTTGGCACTGTGATAAAGCCTATTGTACAACTTATTCCTTAGTTAATGCTGTTAAAAAAATACCTAAAACTAAAAAAGTGTTTTTAAGGCTAACAACAGCAAGCTGATGCTTTGAAATTCTCAAATTCAATATTCAGTAAAAAACCTTTTTCATATGTGGTAATAAAGTTTCGAATAAAGAATGTGTTACTTACACATTTTTACGAAAGTAAAATGTTGATTTTTTTATTTTATAAGTTTTGTTTAGTATCCAGTATTAATAATAAAATGCTTAATTATAATTCTAACAAATATGATTTATGAGATATGATTTATTATAAAGAAGGGTTTGACACCACAAATTGTCTACGCCTATGCATTATGCATTAACGCTTATTTGCATAGGATTTTGCTACGACCGATAACTTGCAACTCCTGCTCCGATTTGTCTTCTTTTTGATCACCGTGTATTTTGGTAATTTTATTGCGACGGTTTGCGGTCATCAATGAAATAACCAAACACAATTTTAAGTAGGTAATTTAATAATAATAGCTATAAACAATAATGCAAATTTAAGAGACGCAAGCCATAAAAAATTTTTTTGATAAAACAAAATTATTTTATAAACAATATTTTGTAATTATTTGTTAAAAACTAATTTTATGAAATGTTTTTATTCGCAAATTAGGTATAATAGCTTTAAAAGCTTAAAATCTTATTGTTAATTTATGATTCTATTTCATAAAATATAACTACAAAATGTATTTATAGATAATAAAGACATTAAAGTTGGTTGTTTATAAACATCAAAAGAGACAGAGTGTCAATCTGCTAATTTTAACTTATCAAAGAAAACCGAAGCTTCTGGTTCTAACTTGTAAAAGGAGTCAATAAAATATGCTATTAAATATTCTATTATATACAATACAAGCATTAATTTTATGCATATGCGTTCTTTTAAAAATAGTGTTCAATTATTGCAAACAAAGAGCATTGTACAAATTTATGAACCGACTTCATTTATAAAAAATATAAATTAAATGGATAAACTAAAATCAAAATTTATGAGGTTATTGTGATTAGTGATTGGTTTTTTGATTGAAATGTAACAATAATTCATATTTAATAACACTATCACCGACAGCTTGAAAATTTGCATACAATTTATGCTTAGTATTTTTGTGAAATTAAATTAATTTTTTGCATGATTTACTTATTTAATTAAAATTTGACTTAAATTACGGTTCAATAAGAGTACATACATTAAAAAATAACAAACCAGTGCAAAATCAACATTTTTAAAGGGTATCTGTAATTTCCGGTTGACATTTATTAAAGCTTCTCAACTCCTTGTTTTTGTTAGAATATCATTATTATCGGTTAATTTTTACATAAAATGTGTATCCAATGTTAAATAATAATTTAAAAATCTTAAATATTGGAAAACTAGATCTTATAAAATTTTAAAATATTGAAAAAAATCTGTAGGGAATTACGTAAGAACGTATTTTTATTAGTAAATATAATAAGAATTAGAAGAAAAGGTTTTAGTCCTGTTTTCCAGGGTAATTTTTATGTGTACGGATAGGCAGCAACCCGTAGCCGCTTAGCATACACACGACACTCGCGTGACACCTCCCATCATTCCACCCTTCAATTTAATTCCAAGTTATAAAGCGTTAAATTAAAGAGTATCCCTCGGGATGACCTCGGCAACGCAGCACAACACATAGAGATATAATTTCAAACGCGATGCTGATGTCACTACGAGAAAACCTTTAAAGCATTCCGACAAATGTTTTTGTATCTAAAATAAAGATTTATGTTAGATGATTTTTGTGTAGAAATAAATAACTTTATTACAAATTTTTGTACTTTTATCTTACGCATAATACAGGAAAACAAAGAAAGCAAGTAGTGGAAGAAATATAGTCAACTTTTTGTTGGTACACCTGTTATGAATTTTAAGAAATAACTGTAGCATTTCTTACTATTCAAACTATAGTAAAAAATAGTAATGTTATATTAAAACTTTTAAGGTGAGTTATTGTGTCTGGTGGTTGAATTGTAGCTTCCAAACAGCTGCGTCAATTTTAATTTTTTTTTTATAAAACTGATACAATTTTTGAAAATCTGCCCAGTCGTTTAGAATTTATTTTAAGCTTTTTTCTAGTTGATAAATAGCCTCTTCTACAGGTTTGATCTAGTCGCAAGTAATTTAAAAATATAAGCAAAAATACATGCATTTAATCATTCAGAACATTGTATTACATTTTAGGATGATCAATCAACAGACTGAACATAAACATTAGATAGAAAAAAAAGTTTTTTTTTGTTAAAAAAATACAGGTTTTAAAAGTATTTTTTGGAGTGACAAAAAATACCCTGAAAGTTTGAGCTCTTAATAATAAGAAGAGCAGTATATAATAATAAAAAGAAAAATAATTTTTTCAGTTCTAACCTTACATTAGCGTAAAAAGTTTGTTTTAAAATTTTTGTTAGGCTAACCGTTTCTGTTTTTGAATCTAGCAAAAATGTTGTTTTTCTAAGACAGCAAGTGTTAAACATAATAATAACAATAAAAAATAAAAATAGCTGTACAAATATCTAGAATATAATCAAAATTCAAAAACATCTTATAACGAAATTAAAAATAGTATACACAAAATGTTTTTCAAACGAGTTTTACGACTTTTAAAAGCGCAATTAAATAGTAAACAGTAAAAATTTGATGCAAGCAATAAATTCTTATACGGTTCTTCTAATAACTTATTCCTTTGGTATAATCAAATGAACTGCAACAGATATTAATAATAAGTTATTAATATTGCGGTTCATTTGATTACTTTATTTGATAATACTCGTATTATTGAGATAAAAATTTGAACAATATTTACTACATTTAATAAACATCATCTAAAATTTTCAATTGAACGTTTTTTATTTACTAGAGAAAACGGAGCAGAGGAATTTTGAACATATCAGTATTATTACATAACTAAATTTCTAAGATGCAAAGTTACTTTCATAATTATAAACCCGATAATGAATTAATAAAATTTATTATAAACATATAAACACAAATACATTTTTTACACCATCAAACTTAAAAAGTAAAATTATCACAAATAAATTAGATAAACAAAATAATAATTTTTAATAGATAGAAAGCTGTCATTTTTATGGATAAGAAAAGGCAACATCTTCTAGAGACTAAAAATTTTGTTTATGCGATGCAAGATAAGGTAATTACCACTAAAAATTATTGTAAGTTCATAATTAAGAAAAAATTAGTTAACGACATTTGATGAATGTGTTTTAATTTATCGGAAACAATTGAACACATTTTATCTTCTTGTTCAGTGCTAGTTAATAGACATTATAAAAAAAAACATGACACGATTGCAAAAATAGTTAATTTGACTTTTAAGTTTGGTTTGGTCAAAAATGTTGAACCGTATTATAATTATAATCCAAAAAATTTCTTAGAAAATAATAATTACTAATTATATTAGGATCGAACTCTAACTGCTTCAAAAATTGAAGCCAATAGCTTGGATATTGTTATAGTAAAAAAGTAAAAATGTATAGTGCTGTTTCAAATTCTTGTAATATTATTGATACTTTTAAAACAAAAATGGCTAAATACATACTGCTTTCGGTGGTCATTAGAAAGAAATCTTTGAAATTTAAAAATGGTAAAAATTTAGCTTTAGTTGTATTAAATATGGATGTTGTACCCATATCATCACGTCAAAATCTGAAAAGTTTAGATTTGGATTTAAAAATCTTTGCGGAAATACAGAAAACAGCATTATAATGTTCATGTTATATTGTTTGAATGTTAATTCAAACAATTCAAATAATATGATCGCAAATGCGTAGGGAGATAGTAATTTAGCTTGATTCTTCAAAAAACAAAGTTATACAGTCTATTTAGTTAAAAGCACAATTTGTGGTTTTTGTTTGTAATTTAATTCTAAAATTGAATTTTAAATTAATTGAAATTTAAAAGCTTGTCTTTTTTAACAATTTTTATGTTATTTGATAAATAATATTCTCATTATCATTACTTCCCAAAGACCGAAATGTTGTTGAGTGCAGTAAAATTGCTGTGTTTCCGAGACAGGGGGGCTAAACATAATAATAATAATAATACTTTAAGATAATAATTCGTAATTGAATAATTAATCAATTGAATAATAATTTTTAAAGAGATAGTAATTTAGCTTAGTTTTTCAAAAATCAAGCTTATATATTCTATTTAGTTTAAAACAGAATTTGGGGTTTTTGTTTTTTATTTGATTCTTAAATTAGTTTTTAAACTAATTGAAAATTAAAAACTTGTTTTTAAACAATTTTTATATTATTTAAAAAATAATATTGTCATTATCATTACTTATCAAACACCCTAGTGATTTTTGATTCCAGCAAAATTGCTGTGTCTTAGAGAGGCTTAAACATTTAGTGTTTAACAGATTCAATATCTACTTACAGAATTATTTTGATATAGTAAATAACAGATAAATTTATACGTAATTATGTACATGAAATCCGTAAAAACATTATAGCAAATATATTAATATATATCATAATATATATCATAAAATATAATATATATCATAAATTCTAACCTAGTATAAAATTAAGTTAACTATTTCACTTAAGTTTGAACAGTAAATGTTACAACTAGTGGCAAGTATATATTTTAGTAAAATTTGCTGACTTAGTATAGATAGAAGAAGTCAAGAGTAGATTTATCTTTGCATTCGAAACCGAAAATGTCTAGAAAACACATTTTTGAGTTAAGACTGCAAAATTTAAGTGAGATAATAATTCTAAACAATCAATTTTTCAAGTACAAGAAAGTATAGGAATTTAAGGCATAATAGTCGTCTTTGCTCAGGTAGATGTAAGTTAAACTCATTGAGCAGTAGATTGTTATCAAACCTTCTACAGGAATAAGTAAAGTTTTTTTTTAAATATTAAAATTTTAAAACTTCTTTCACTATTTTCTCAATTACAAATATTTGGGTGGTCTAAAATGGATACCATACCAATAAGCTGGCTTATTCAAGTTTGACCCAAAATAGTAAAATATAATAGCCTTAACGCATATAAATTTTTAAATTCAGAACATGTCACTAACGTAAATCCGAATTTTAATCAATAGTTATTTACATAAAAGTCACGAAAATTTCACATTACTGAAGAGGAGCTAAATTGAAATACGAGGCACTTTGTGCCGAATATTTTAAAGCTTTGAGTCAAGTAAGAGATTTTACTGACGTGTTTTGTATTAAATTTTTCCGGAAATCGTAAAAAAAGACAAAATTTACAAGTTTTAGAATTTTTCTTTTAAATTCCACAAAAATCAAGTTTGTCAATTTTGTTGGCAACTATAGTTACTAGAGTATCTTTTTTATTTTGCGTCTTGTAAAGTTTTTACAGTACTAGTCCGGAAAACTCAATTTTCCTGCGCGTAAATAAGCCGGAAAATGTTGTTTCCAAGACGATTTTCGGAAAAAGTATTTGTAACACGTGATATATGTTGATTGAATGTTAAAAACCACACTCAAGTCACTGATAGTATTACAACGCTTCAGTTCAATACCAC
This sequence comes from Lagria hirta, assembly GCA_947359425.1. Lineage (NCBI taxonomy): Eukaryota > Metazoa > Arthropoda > Insecta > Coleoptera > Tenebrionidae > Lagria > Lagria hirta. The sequence goes on from OX375794.1 coordinate 34,648,113, forward strand.
TTAAATTATAATTGTATGCAACAGAAAATGATTTTCTTGTGTAAGTATCAATTTTACATTAAGCAAGATTGAGAAAAAGCTTGTTTATAAAGCACCAATCTTTGATGTTGATTAACATCATCAATTTTGCTAAACAGTTTGAAATAGTCTGCAAACCTTAACTTACGATAATTAATTGAATTATCTATGTTATTTATCAAGCAAATCACATCACCTTAGGGAGATGTGATTTGCTTTTTACCTAACTGAGCAGCAAAGAATTGTGACAAACATAATAAATTAGATGTAGTAGATTTTTTCCCATGAAACCGTGCTGATTAATAGAAATGTATGGTTTGATAAGTGGATAAATGGGAGAATAGAGAACCAATTCAAAGACTCTTGCAATTGCAAAAAATTAAAATTGGTTTATAATGATTGCTAATAACATTAATATTACCCTTTTTTAAAACCGGGTATAGTTTTAAAAGTTTGTTAAGCATTGAGAAACGACTTAGTTTTAATTGCTATACTAAAAAGTAGACTAATGATTTAAGTGGATATGCAAGAATGTGAGCACAGTCTTTCAGTAAATAACTCGGCACCTGATCTAACCTAGAAGTTGTTTTATTACTCAGTTTTTTTATGGCTTTAATAATATTGTAACATGTTATAGAAAATATAAATAAAAAGTATGTTTACAAATTAAACTAGATTTAGAGAATTTACAGCTACATATCTTATTTTGATTTTGTACAATGTTATTGTGAGAACAGATTTATTTTGGTCTTACTATCTGGTTCTCAAGTTATTACTATATGACACACTTCGTTTAAAACAAATTTACGTCAAATTTTGAAATTACGTTATACGTTGTAATGCTTTTTTTGCTTTTTCATAGCTTGCTTGAACAAGGCTGATGAAACATGTGAAATTATTACAACAGTTGCTATCAAATCACGTAACCTCAAAGTCTTTTCCTTTCTACATCAAAACATCAAAGCGTTGCAATGTTTACCGATACGTAAAAATTATGCTGTTTGTAACTTTTTGACCAAAATATAAACTGTATCTTCTTATTTACCTTGTTTTGTTAAAAAAATCTGTTAGCATATTATTTGTCACTTTGCATCTAACTTAAATTTTTACTATATCTTTACTATCTCATTATTTAAATTATATTGATAATATAATAATATTTGCTTGTTGTTGAGTTGCTTAGAAAGCAGTAATCTTTAGTTTATTAGTTTTGTTGATTTGTTGAATTGTAAACCGCTTATTACCATCTTTACTGCTTATATTAAGTTGCAAATCAAGAACATACGTTTTTTTTATTTTAAATTTTTGTTGTGGTGACAGTAATTAAGCAAGAAAGCTTAAAACGTGTGTTGTGTTACGTTAGGTACCTTGTTTGAATGATGACTTTTTCAGTTTAGTTCAGTTCAGGAAGCTTTGTAAAGTGAAATTTAAAATAATGTTTTTTTTTTTATAAGAAAGTTTTAATAATTTTTAGTGTTATTTTAATTATTTTTTGATAATAACTACATTGTAATCAAAAATTTATAATTAAAAATAAATGAAAATTATCAAATGAATATTACTAATAATAATTGTCAATTGTTTTCGAAACAATACGTTTTTGAAAATAAATATTGTAAAAGATGAATATAAGGCACATAGTTTTAAGCACCTTATTTATTAGAACTAAAACACCCACAACTATTTTCTCAAATCTACTTGACAGCTACATAAAAACGGTAAGTTGAAGATGTCATGCACCCACACATCTCGCAGTATAACAGCGCTTCCTAGGTGGGCGGTAGCCCCAGCAAATGAGCAGTTGCATGAAAATTGACTTCGTGAGACAAAATAGCAATTGAAACCGCACCTGAGCGCGGCGTGATGATTACAGCTTCCATTCGGTGTCAATTAGCTCGCCCTGTCATTATACACCGACATTCACTGGTACTAACAAAACTATCACCCCAAACATAACATAACACCATCGATTTCTGACAAAAAATCTTTAAAAAAAACAAATATCCAACGCGGCTAACTCTTTAAGAAACAAACCAACTTTAAATAATATTAAATAATATCTTAAAATTTTTTTGTTGTGTGTGATTCTTCTTAACCGATTTTAAAAATAGACTTTTATGTATTAAAATGTTGTACTCAGGCATTTTGGAAAAGTCACTACTATCACAATTTACATTAATTTTTGTTGCTAAAATAATAAATGTACAATGAGCTGAGCATTTGTCAGAGAAAGACTAATAAGAAAATCACAAAATTACTATATCACTTATATTTATAGTAATTATTAAACGTATCTAGTGTTGAAATATTGGATTTCTTATTTTAACCAAAACCTAAAAAAATGTAATCAAACTGATATAATTTAAGAAAATAAAAAATTTTGTTAGTCCAAAAACTTTTGTCTTTATCAACTAGTTTTTTAACTACACTGGTGAGCAAAAAAAAATTTTAATTTTTTAATTTGAAACGCTAACAATTGTGAATCAAAGAAAACAGCTATTTGTGTATTGAGAGCACAAACAAATATATTGCCGGTTAAAAAAAAAAAAACGCACCAATCTTTCAAAATCAGCAATAGATTTTGCGCTCGCATTGCACTTAAGCTTTTTTTACAATTGCACAGCTTAAAAATAAAAAACGATGCATTTTTTTCAAATCTATGTTTACAAAGCATGTATTGAAAGTGGTGGTTCAAGTAAAAGATTGTTGATACCTTTGTGATAAAATAGACTTTAGTTGATGGATTGCATAGAAAACGGTTTACAGTTTGTTGCGCGTAATCTACAACGTAAAAAAATCTACTTTTGCGTTGTCAAATGCAAGCTCAAATGTCATTTTTTTGTATCGATTGTAAAAAAATAGCAATATTAATGATCTCTGAGTGCAGTAAATTAAAACTTGTTATAAGATTGCAGCTTTAGATTGTAATGCCAATTCTTCTTAAATTTAATAACAATCTTTAACTTATGAACACAGTTTTTAGTAACTATATGTTGACTAGTAACTATATATATATATAATTCGGCTATTGACGAATTGAGCATCCTTGTAATCGCATTTAAAACACTCTTTTTCTTTTGGTTAAAACAATGTTCCGTTTACACAACACAATTTTATGAAACAGAGGTGTCAGCACTGACAGCAAGACTTATCAATTTATCGTAGCCTCACTTTTGCTCGCCAAACAAAATTTTTTCAACGACGTGCAGATCCTGTTTGGCTTGGAGCGCAAAGCTTGGTTTCTATGGCAACTGATGTCACATCTTAACGATTGCAACTCTTTAAAAATTCCGGTGCTTGTGTGAGGTTATGTAAACATAAAAAATTTATTGACTCTGACACTATTGACAGTTAAATTGAAGACAGATTCAAATACTTTCAATAAAGTAGTAAGTAGTAGAACGAAATTTTTTTTTTAAAAAGATTTGATAATTTAAGTCAACTTAAAAATTAAAAATTAATTGCTAACCCATAACTAATCGTTAATGTTTGACGTTGGATATCTTGTAACGGCTTTACTTATTCAAAAAATCATAAGAGACCATTTTTGTAGAGCAGTAAATTTCCTACAAAATCGTAAGTTTTGCAATTTGAAATAATTTTTTTTCATCGACTTATAAAATTTATAATAAAAACGAATATTTTCCTTAAAATAGCCAAACTTCAACTATGAATATCTTTTAATCGGTTGAGTTTTCAAAAAAATTATAAGAGAACTTTTTTGTAAAGCATTCAATTTCTTACAAAGTCTATGCTACGAAATATTTTTCCAAGCAGTTGGAAGCGATATATAAATTTTTTTATCTGATTATTTGAAATAAATAGAAACCCGCAAAGCGGAGAACCTTCCCGTTATAATTAAGAGCTCATACTTGGAGAGAATTTTTTTTAGGTGTCTACGAACCTATTTTTCAGGATATAAAGTCAAAAATAAATTATTTAATTTTTTTGACCCACCCTATCTATACTTGACATATGTTTTGCCAAATCGGTACCACTCTTTTTGCTAACAGTGAGGCTAACGTTCTGCAATTTAAAAAGAGCTGAAAGATAAAAGTTGTCAACAGTAGCGGAAATCTATGTAGCAGAATCAGTAGCAAATAACAGAGAAGTGGCCAATACAATATTTCATGTCAACTAAAGAAAACTTATTTCTTAGAATAAATAATAATAAAGATAATTTCACTTTCTTGTATAATCTAGAATGGACATCGACTTCATGCCTGAATAAGAAAACAAGAACACAAAAAATATTTTCAGGAGAGTCATAAATCTTTAGCATCGATGTTTAACATAAAGATTATATTAATTAAAAAAAAACTACGTTTAAAATGCTAAACGTCTATTTTGTTGTCTTGTTTTGGCTCTTATGCTCATGAGATCGTTTTCCTAGTCAAATTACTTCACACATCATAGATACCACACGTAGGTATTTAATATTACTTACAGTACTAGTAGTACTGTAAGTGATTATTTACTACTAAATAATATACTAATGTTATTGAGTATATTATTCAGTAATTGAACAAGTGTTAAGAGCGGAGGAACAACTACCTCAAAAAAGTCACGACCCCTGTACGAGAGAGCTCCACAAATTTGACAACTGGAAATATAAAAATTTTGGCAAAATTGTCAGCGAAACGGTTTTCATTGGCTATTTCCAGGAATTAGTACGTATTATTTGATAACAGTAATATTGCAAACGTTTTTTGTTATTTTCTTAACATTCTTTTTTGATTATTTTTATACCAAACTCTCGTATCTTTCTAGTAAAAATTATTCAGCTCGAATTCCTTGTGGTGCAAGTACCTACTCTATGTTGAAAGTAACATTGGTAGTCCACAACAACATAGACATAGAAAAGTATAACCGACTAGAAGCTTTCCTGAAGCAATATTCACAAAGGATACATTTCAAAACTGTATAAAATTTTAGCACGCAAAAACGTTTGAAAATGTTTCAAGAATACTTTAAGCGACACATAATTATCTTTTGGAAAAGGTATAATTACAATTGATTGTATTAATTTTACATTTAATTAAATTTCTGGTGATTTTTTTTTTTTTTACAAGGAGGGGAATCCTTTATGGACTACGGCAAGTTGGAATACGCCAGAAGAGAGTGTGGGACTCACCTATTCCTACTGGTATACCCACTAAACCCCTCCTTCCAAACTCTCAACAGGGAATAATCCCCAATTAAAGAGAGTTGAAAGAGAAACGAGCAAAAGTAAAACAAAAAAAAAACAAAAAAATTTGAAAATGCATAAAATAATAGAAGAAATTAGGTGCCTAGAAGGACAAAGCATTCAAGTCTATTTTCCTTATAGACCTAAACGAATCGGCATAAAAATCGAAACTTGCCGAATTTACCAAGCGGCCCATTTTGTGCAAAGGCGAAAAGTGCAGAATATTAGTTTTTGCTTTATCCAGATACAAGACAGCAACGGTTCTAGCACAAAGTCTAGGGCAGTGGAACCGCAGCATTTCCAAAGTTTTAGGACATTTAATTGTAGAGTTCACAACTTTGTAAAACATTTTTAAGTACGCTGATTTAGTGCGATCTTCAAAGCTAAGAAATTCAAATTCGAGCAGTAGCGGCCTCTGAGGAATTCCTCTAGAAGGATAAACTCCTTTGCTACGATAAAACAAATATTTTAAAAAGCGTCGCTGCACGTTTTCAAGAGCATTGATGTGTATTTGATAAAAAGGTTTCCAGATTATAGCGGCATATTCTATTTTGGAACGCACCAAGGCAAAGTATATAAGCTTAATGGCAAGCTGATTGTTAATCTCACAAGAGTTGCGTAGAACAAAACCAAGTAGCTTGTATGAGTTTGAAATTACATTGTTAACGTGTGTAACGAACTTCAGTTTGTCATCAAACGTAACCCTCAAGTCCTTAATCGTTTTAACTCTTTTTAGTGTATGAGAGTTCACGCTATAGTCGAAATTGTGTGTAGCATTTTTTCTAGAGAAAGACATAATAAAACATTTCCCAACATTAAGAGCTAACTTATTATGAACTACGTCTAAAGATTTTTGGAAAAGTAGACAATCATTAATCGATTTCACAGGTAAATATATCTTCAGATCATCAGCATACAACAATGCAGAGCATGGCAATTTAGCTATTAAGTCGTTGATGTAAACGTTGATGAGAGAGGAGCTGTTGTAAAAAACACTTTTGGTTTGGTGACATACCTTCAAAAACAGGCAAATTATCTCATCAGCTAGTGGGGATGCTGGTGCCGACATGTTAACACTAAAGAGGCATGAAAAATGAAAAATAAACAAGTTGCATCTGGATTCATAACAGGCTGTATAGCGTCTAAGAATAATTTGCAGAATGATTTCTGGAGTTGACGTAACGGAATGTGAATATTTCTTCCTTAATATTGTAAATATGTCTTCATTCAGAAAATCCAGAAAATTCTTCATCTGTAATTGGTAAGAAATATTAAATTTTATGGATCATTTTCCAATTGTAAAAATTAAAAACGAAGTTATTTACAGTTAGCATTAAAATCTTTCTGTAGTTGTATTTTTATTTTTGTAGTGTAATTAAATAATCGCGGGCGTTATCATTACGCTTGCTTATTATGGTACTAGGTCATAATAAACAGGCTTAAATAGCACAAAAAGAATCAACAATAGACAAATGTAAAATAAAATATACTAATAAATCTGCGAGTGAATTTGTCTTGAATTGGCGCGTATCACAAAAAAGAGGCTGCCGATCAAAAATTTCCACCGAAAAGAGCAGTAATGAAGCATATAAAGACAGAAATATTATTACAGTCGTCTCTTGAAATGCAGGTAGGTACCTAAGCAAAAATTTTTGATTTAAAGCCACACCTGCTTAAAACGGCTAGGTAATTGTTAGCAGGTAACATACTATTAAAGAAGTATTAAACTAAAAGTTATCATTAAGGTGTTATTTTGTGTTTTGAAACATGTAGAGGACTATCAGAAAATGTGTAGCATTTTATATATAATAACTAACTTTGATAGATATACCATCTTTGCGGTTGAAAAAATCATCATTTATAATTGCAAAATGTCTGTAATGTGGTTATAATACAATGCAGTCGGTTTTTTTTCATCAAAGAAAGTATACCTTTTGCACGACAGTGTATTTCTATTTTTTTTTTGACAATAATTGTGCTTGTGTTTCTAAGTTTACCAAAAATAAAATAATTTTGCAAATTATATTTTTTGTACAAATACAGATTTTACATTGAAGATTATTGTCAAAGCAAGCTGCAAACATGTGTGTCGGTTTATTTGAAAGACGAATTTTAATTTGACAGTAAATAGCTTCTAACTTTAATGTTTGTTACTTTTTTAGTGTTAGTTTTAATTATTGTTGTCATTTGTTGACTGCGTAGCAAATATGAGACCTTTATTAGGCAAATCAAATTTACAACAAGATCAAATAAATCTTGACTAAACTGGCAATATTTAATGGATTTGAGTAAAAAAGATGAAAACAACATATAATCAGAATTACAAAGAAGAAAAATATGATACCGTACTCATTCATAACACGGGTCAAAACAAAATTTGACTTTGACTTTAAAGCATAAAATTTTGACATTTTAAGTCGTAAGTCGTAAGGTTATTGAACAAAAATAAAAAAAAAAATACAAAAAAAACTACTTTTAAATAATATAAAATTTCACTAAAAAGTATAAAATAATTGCGTAGAGTTGTATGCTTAGAAAACAATCAAATTATTTGGATAATATAATGTACAATTATTGTTATTTTTGGAGTCGGTTTCAGTCAAGGTAGGATGAGCGCCCGCGTCTGCTCACCTGCGCGCCGTGTGCGGTTAGTTTAAATATTGTGTATGCTAATATTATGATTAGTATATTATAATATTATATTATGATCAGCATGTATGTATATACTAATCATAAAAAAATATACAACCTTATACAAACCTACCTTGACTGACATCGACTCTAAAAATAACATATTGCTCTAAATTGTTTTATAAGCATACAAGTTTACGCAATTATTTTATACTTTTTATTAATTTTTTTTATTTTTTGAAAATGTTTCTTTTTGTAAATCTATATTTTTGTTTTTTGATTTTTAGTGGATTTGATTAGTATTATTTGTTTCAATATAGGTAGACCTACTAAACGCGCTGCCAATATGAGACAGCGCTTTTCAAATGTGACAAACGAAGAAAGGGAGACCCATTTATCTCAAAATAGAAAATCTACTGTTTACTTAATATTTAATTAATTTATATTATTTTATACAATTTATTTTTTATAGTTTACACTTATATAAATAAAATTTATCAAAAGAACATTTCCCTTGATATTGTAATGTATTATCAAACACATTAAACAACATAATTAATAATATTCGAATTGCTTAAATTAATTAAATAAATAAACTATTATTTGATTATTTTCAAATTTTTTACAAATTTTTAAATAATCAATTGTAGGTGTCAAAAATAAATGTCAAAAATAACATTAACAAGAATAACTTAAAAACTACTGATCAAATCTTGATCATGAGGCCAAATTTTAATGTAAAGCACAAGCTTCAAAATAAAAGTAAAATTATCAAAATTGGTTCTCTCAGAAAAAAGTTATGAGGTGAACACACATAAAAAAATACAGTCAAATTGAGAATATCCTTTTTTTTTGAAGTCGGTTAAAAATATATAGAACATGAAAAAAATTGCGTTTGTACGATATTTCTCAAAATTTGTGGTTTTTATTTTTAATTGATGATAAAATCATTTAAGTAAAATGGTTTAATATTTTTATTAAGTTAACAGTTAAGTTATCAATATGACTTACAAAAAATTAAAAAATAATTTAAGCGCAGTGCACGTTTTTACTTTGTCTTTTGTGTTTATAAGTACTTTTTCTCAATAAACCTCAAATATAGTCTTCTATCATGTTTCTATTGTATTGACCTTGTTAACGATATTTGAAGCTCATGATGTTGTGATGAAAACGTTCTCCTTGTTTTTCTGAATACGCTCACTGTTGTTTTTAAATTTATCTAAATGAGAATGCAGCATAATTATGTACAATATGAATGATTTAGACATTTGCGAGGAGAAAAATGTGAATTAATCTCGATAAAATTTTTTATCTTTGGAAACTAACAAGACTATTTTTTCTGTGAGATAAGTCTATGTCGGTTTCCTGCATTTATGCTAATATTAATATTAATATTATTAAAATTTTCAAGATTGCCAAAACAGCAGTTATTTATAGTCATAGGTTCAGAGATAGGCTTATCACATTTTGGTGTTTTTGTCAACTTGAGAATTTTAATGATTATGTACCTACTTTTAATAACATGCTGCGATCTTAAATTTTTTTAACATAACTTGACTATTTTTTTCTTGACTTGATCCGAACAAGACAGTAAAAGTCTGCTTTATAGGCTTTACAAAAACTTGAGATGTCTTTAGTTCGTATTTTACGTTTCGAACTTTAATAAATTGACTACATATAATATTGACATTTCAAGTTTTTCTAGACTTATACAGAACAACTGATCGTTGTTTATCACTCAAAATTTATGAAATAAATTTAAAATAAATATTATTACTATTATAACTATCACAAAAGTGAACTTTATACCAAACAAAAGAGTTTTCTTTTTGTTTTTGTAAACGAAGTAAATTTTAGAACAAAAATGGTTGTATCAATATTTTTATAGTTTTATCAGGAAAATCTCACACGAGTGAAGGGTACCTACATTGAAATACGAGGCATTTTGTGGCAAGTGTTTTAAAGCTTCAATTCAAGTAAAAGATCTACTCATGTGTTGATTTTGTAGTGACTTTTTTCAAAAGTTGTAAAATTTACAAATTTTAGAATTATTTTTTGCATAATATTTTACAAAAATAAAATTTGTTAGATTTGATACCACCTGTAGATACAAAGTAAATAATATTAATTCTTTTGTGCGTGTCCTGTGAAAATAATGTTAATTCATATTTTAATGATGAAGATAAAATTCTATTTGATGTGAGTGAAGGTTCGGCTTCTACTACAGCGTGGTCAACAATGACTGTTTGAGTTGGTAACACTTTTTAGAGACTTTTTTATTTGCCTAGTGGCAACGCTGTAGCCGGATACGTTTTTTTGACAAATATTTAACATTACACTCATAAAAAAAACTGTAGGTTGACAAACGACGTTAACGGTTGCGTCTGTTTTGCGACGGGCGCAACTAGTATATAAATTTTAAACAAATCATTTCAGCGAAGCAAAAGTAAAAAGACGTTAGTTCATTGTTGATTTGAAAAAGTTATCTTTTGAAACATGTTTTTTTAAGTAAACTTTGTTTCCAATCTAAGGGTGGCTTTATGGTAGTCAAATTAAATATTTAACTATTTCTGTTTCTGTTTCTTACTTTGTATTTGTTGTGTCTTGCTGTTTATATTTATTTGTATAAAATATTGTATCTGTAGAGTGTATCATTGAGTAGCGGTATCGTATGTTGTACCGTTTATGTAACTATTGGGTTTTGTTGTGCTTGTATTACATTTATTTGTACAATTTAACTTGTAGATTTTATTTCATTGCGTTACATTGTATGCGTTTTTTAGATATTATATAGTATATAGGTCATTTCTTTCTCGACGATGCCAAATCATGTACATTTGTAGAGCTAATAAACATACTATTATAATTATTTTGTAATTAACGTAATTCGATTGGTTGAATTTGCAAAGACTACTAATCAAACATTTTAGTTTTTTAATTCAACTGCAATTAACTTAATTTTAGTTTAATTTCCGTTTTGTAAGTCCACACATTACTTTTTACAACAAAGATTTACAACTAATACTGTATATTTTGAAATATTCCTAATTTTATGTTTTTTTTTATCAAGTTAAATGTTTTCTTAAAATACTAAACTATAATATAAAAAAAAATTTGATGATTTCAGAGCTTTTTCGTTAGGAACTTTAGTGTTAGCATAGTTTTAAGATAGAGACTCCAGAAATAATACCTAATTAGAGAATATAATATATGTTTAAACCAAATAATATACCTACTGTTCAATTCAAAAATATCGGCTTAAATTATTTTTGGCAACTTTTTTCGTCGATGAGAGCGCTACGGGCGGCTCGATCAGCTGAGGAGCAAGAAAGTTGTTTCATGTTGTCATTTGAATTTAAATGTCGGTTTTAAATGCTTATAAGATGTTTTTTACACTGCAGGAGCTATTTAGATATCTAAATGCAACCCCGTCGTCAAATTGATTTAACAAAAGTATTTTTTATCACTTGTTATTGGATAAAAATTGTAAATAATTACCTGTCGTAAATACGTTAGATTATTTAAGTTTTGCACAATTTTTTCGAATTTGACTTGTAACGGTGATGATCTAGATATAAAATAAAATAGTTCTTATTCATATTTTTAATATGATTACTATTATTTAGTTTGCAAAAGAAGCGCTGGCTAATTCTTCTTATACCGTCTCCTGTCTACTTATTCTTTTTTATCATTTTTAAATTGTATAAAAACAAGCTGAATCTTTTTTTGGAAACATTTGAAAACTTAAGTCAGGTCTTTAGTATGCAACACTGCTGCAGTAGAATGTCTTATATTTATGCTTTATTTCCATAATAATAAAATTTATACTCCCCAACAACACCATTTCAGTTTTATGTAAAATAAACCGTAATAAACAAACTAATTACGACAGACAAACATAAGTTATTTTGCTGATGACTCTCTTTTTTCTAGTGCGTCAAACGTCTGCTAGGTGGCGTATTCGAGTGCAAGAGTCTCGGGTATTGAAGTAGCACTTCAGTGCGTAGCATAGACAAAAACTAGATTCAAAAGTTTAATTTGATAGTACGAATTTTTGCAACAAAAATAATAAAAAACAAAAAACTGTTTATGAGTTAGTTATAATTCATAAGCAGTTCATAATAGTTTAAACAATCTATTGTAAGTTAAATATTAATCGTAATTTAAATCAATAAATGCATTATGATAATTAATAGCTTTGATGTTCTTAAAATGTCAAAAAATGTCACTCTAAGCACGTGTGCATACCCAAACATTTTCATCAATTATTTAATTATATTTGTCTGTGACGCTATATCACTTGCATATACTCACAAGTGATGATAAATCACTTGATTTCTGAAATATACATTAATATAATTAGTTAATTAAAACTTTTTGAAAGAGATAGTTACCGACAAATTTTTTTTATTGAGATGGAATTTTTATTAAAATGATTAAAAACACTGAAGGCTGGCGGCACAACAAATGTATCCGTCATTAGAAGTGACCTACAGCATCAACATGTTGAATCCTGGTTTTTCGACATTTTTAAATAGACTACAACTTTAATGATTGTGTTATTTTTTATTATTATTATTATTATTATTATTATTATTATTAAAATTATAGTTTAGGTAAATTTATTTGTTCAAGTATTATTTCTACTGTCTTCTCTATTTATTAACGGCTCGGTTTTATGTTTATAGAATTTTGACGCAGAATGTCTTTAGACATAAAGCTTTGCTCAAAAACGCTGGTCATTCAATATGTGTCCAACCTTAGCATTCAATTTAAAAGTGGTTTACTATTAGCAAAACCCACACGTTGGGAAAGTAGCAAGTTTATTTGAGTAACTTTTTTTACAGAAAACTGTTTCTAAAATTAACTTTTTTAGATAATAAACATTCACTCATTTATAATATAAATTTTATTGCATATAATTATCTATAAGTCAATCTTTTGAGAAGTTTTTTTTTGTAAAAATTAGATTCTTTATGTTTGTCATTATTATACACGGTACGCTGTTTTTTCCCATTAGTTAAAACAATTTTTTAGCATTTTGAAAATTAATTGTATGTTTTATTTTTTTAATATATTTTTAAGTTCAAACAAAGATTCAACCTCGGATTTGCGTGCTTAAAATAAGAAAATAATTATAAAAATTACATAATTTATAAGATGCACATAATCCTTACAGATGATTCACACATTGTTTTTGAATAATTTCTAGTTTAAAAATTAAATTGGTTTTTTAAAAAACTGTTAGTTTTAGAGTTATAAAATAAATTATAATAAAGTAAAAGCTATGAATGTTATTTTTGAATAAAGTATTTTATACCATGTTTAAGCAAAAAAAACACGAATATTTGCACACTTTTGTCGGTTTATTCGTGCGCCTCACGTGAGTGCAAAATAATTTGCGTTTCATGTTAACTCATTAGCGCGGTTTTGCTTTTTGTGGAAAAGTGCTTATTTTACTTATTTCTTAACCGGTTATTTACTTGCTTATGAGAGTATTACATACCTATTACAGACCTCCCGTGCACATACCTAGCCATTTTCGTAAAGACAGGTTAAATTATTAGTGATTGCAAAAGTAAGCGAAAATAGCATTACTTCTGAAGGCAATAATTTGAAAGAAATAATTTGCATAACGTCGTAAGCTTTAATTAAAGTTAGATTCATATTAATCAGTTTTTTAACTCTGCGTGAGATAAAATTTAAACGAGTTACAGGTAAAGGTGACAAGCAGATAAGCCATAAACATTTGAATAATTTTGTTAGAATTTACCATACCACGATACATGTCATCTGTCAGATACTGATATCTCTCGCCACCTGCAACCCCCTACTGACCAAGCGACACAACCTTTGTACGTTTGTAAACGAATATTATAAAAATATCTTAAAAGTATGATTAGTTTTCAATTTTTTGTCTAATAGAAAATTGAGGAGATTGGGCTAGTAAAGGTTTAACCACTGCAATATATTTTCTGTAATTGTAAAGCTACAAAATAGGGTGAGCAAGATATGAACCCCTGCTCTCTATCTAGTTCCGGAGATAATGTTATGCGGAACAGTCATGCAGCTCATCAGGTTAAATGGAGTGAAGCGGATCGACTTATGACCGTTCTAACTCACTACCATCAATCATAGGATTAAATAAGGCTCTTGAAGATGCGCTGCCAGCCTACTCGTATTAAATAACAATAAAATAAATTATAATAAAAAAAGTCTGACTTAAGAGTAATACAACGCTTATTAAATTATATATAATTATTATATACTTATACAGTTATTAAATATATAAAAAAAAAATTTTTTTATATAATTTTTGACAAAAAAAACCCAACTTTAAAGAGGAATTTAAAAAGTAAACGCAAATACGCATTAACAAACGCACTAGTTGCCATTACAATTTTCGAAAATTTTTCTCGATTTCTTTAAGATGCCATTATCAGATATTAATTTCCTCATCATGGTCTTGAGATATTTCCTTTCTAACTAAAAAAGAATTATCCAATTAGGTTTTCGAACCGCAAAGTTATCAGCGAATATGCATTAACAAACGCACTTGTCGTTATTACAATTTCTAAAGTTTTCTCTATAGAATGCCATTATCAGATTTTAATTTTCTTATTATGATACCACTCACAAAAGATCTCTCTTTCAACAAAAAAAAATTATCAAAATCGGTTTATAACAAACGGATAAGTAACAAACTTATCCGCGAACACAGTTAAAAAATTCATACGGTGGAATTGAGAAAATTTCACTTTTTTTAAAGTCGGTTAAAAAGTAACATTAGACTGACATAAAAAATCTAGAAAATTCTTAGTCAAATGCCAGGATTTTATAAAGTATTAGGTAAAAATAATAACTTCTCTAGATAGGAATAAAGTGAACATAAAGCAGAAACAACCAAGACAATTTTAAAACAAAATCGAAGGTTTGAGAAGAATCAAAGATTCGACAAGTTATCCAGTCGATTCCAGACTGTTTGGTGCCAAACGCAATATATAAACGACCAGCAAGCGGCTGGGATCAGTTCAGATTGAATTGAGATACGTAATAGAACAAGTGGCAACTGACGAGTGTCTTAAATCGATATAAATATAAATGTAAAAGTGTTTTTACAAAGTGCAATAATAATCCATATCAAGTAGTGTAATATGAGTATACAACTAAATTAGTGTAGAAAAGTAGCGTTATTTAAGTATCTAAATAATAAATAAATTGTACAGCTTCCACGTTACAATATTCTTGATTAAAAATGTTGAATAACATCAATTAGTTATTTTTTTTAGCTTATTCAGCATGTAAACATTACATTTGACTGCAACGGTAACTACAAATTTTAGACAATGTTAAACATTTAATATATGTTACTTACTTATGTTATGTAATAAAAAACTACTACAATTATTGTTTTGCAACTGTATGATTTGCTAACAATCTGACATCGTTCAAAATCTTTAACTTTACAAAAATATATGTTTTAAATCGGGCTATTGCTATTGACTGCATTAGCCCTGAATATTATGAACAACATTAAATAAAAACATTAAAAATAATTAATAAAATTAAAGCAAATTAATTCATTCAAACTAGATCAGTAGTCATAGACATGTTTCGTTTTTATTATAACTCTTCAGCAAGTTGCAACCGATTTTTATTTAAATAACTTTGCAGTGACAAATTTGGGCTTATATCTATCCAAGTGCTTATTACTTTTGTTCTATAGTAAAACTAGCGACGTCTATTAGAAGCTAATCTTACATTAAAGTTACAAAACCAGGTTTCTACATGGTAGGTCACTCAACGTCTAAGCCTATGTCTAATAAATTTGTTTTGATCTTATAACTCTATTTGTGAGTAGTAACCAAAGAAGGTAGATCACATTGCATATCAAAGATATACTTTTGAGACAAAAAGCGCTAACGTGATAACATGGTGGTCTTTCATCTCAAATTGTGTATCAAAAATATTTTTTTAAATTCTATCAAAATTGATATCTGTAATTTAGAGGAACTGATGCATTTTTTACCATGTACAAACCTAGCTTCTCAACTTTGATGTGAAGTCCTGATTTATTATTTTTTAAAAATGTGTTAATAAATTGATACATTAATAACGCTGTTGCGTTTAAATAGTCCAATGTGCTTAGAAATTACTTTAAAACTTATGGAAGTTTTTCTCAACACGTCACTGTCCTTTCAATTTTACATTTGCACTAGAGTTTAAAATGCTTTGATTTTAGAATCTTGAGTTATTAGAATGTCAAATCAATTGCACTCAGTTTTTGATAGGACTTTCGGTAAGTCTATTTTTCAGTTGACTGCAAACCAGGCTTATTAATTTCTGAATTGATATTAACTTAATTCCAATTTTGTTTTACTTTTATTTACTAAACCTGAAAACTATGTCATTATAAGATTCAATTGCAATCATATAAATATTTGTCGCTAAATATTTTAGTTCAGTTTTTTGTAGCTTAATAAAATTGCTTTGTTGTATTTTTTTAATTCTGTTGTTTTTTATATTTTTTATAATCAACGTTTTTGATAAATTTTTTTAGTATTCTTTTTAAGTGCCAACTTACCTGACCTAACTTGCCAATTGACCAGACCTGACTTGACTTGTCAAGCGTTTTGTTATCTTCGACATTACTTAACATTAAAGCTCAACCTCAACCGATCGTTAGATTGAAGTCAAATTTGTCGTTAATTTTTCAATTAGAGGCTTTTACTGAGATATACACTCATATCAGTTAAACCAGTATAATTTATAACGTAGTGCTACCAATAATTTCTTTTTATACTAAAAACATGTATAAAGATTATTTTAAATAAAAATCTATCAAGAGGAAACATTTTTATTCAGCTAATTTTTTGCTGAGATACAATGACAATTATGTTATAAATATTAAAAATACATATATAATTGACTTGAAAGAGAGAGACATATAGATTGTTCTAATTCTTTTGTAGAGCAGATAATGATAATGGTTCTAAACTTCTCGCTTTTATGCTTTTGCAAAAGCATTACATTAATTAGGCATGGTATTCTTGGCTAAGTTTGATTCCTGCTCCTAAGCTAAGTACAGTTGTTTTAATCACTTTTTGAAAATATTAAGAAAATTTTCAATGAACAAAACTTGATTGAGCAAATAACCTCTTTCAACACAAATTTTTTTAAACTGTGAATTTTAATGCTTGCTTAATGTGAATTGTGTATTTTTCGAGTATTAGATGAGATCAAATTTTTGAGTTTCTAAACAATTTTGAGAATTTTTTTTTAAAACTATTTTTGATTTTTTTTTATTTCACTGCTGCTTTCAAATAAGATCAGAATTGACTAAAAAAAATTAACGAATCCACTTGACAACTATTTTGCAACGGAAAATTCTCATGCCAAATACCACACACAGGTATAAAATTGAAAGAGATTTTTTTCTCAAATCACTCGTATTTGAGTCAACAATTTTTAACAATTTTATACCAACTTTTAATATTATACAAGAGAGTATTGGCTTTACATTGCATATCATTGATATGGAATTTTAGGCAAAAACAACTAACGCGATAAGTTAGTTGTCCAATCAGATATATACGATTTTTTAAGATACCTTAGTTCATCTGTTAAGTGACCTTAAAATGTAAAAACCTTGTTTTTCAAATTTTTTTTGTAAGGTAACTAACAAACATGGATTGCTTTTATGACACTTTTCACTCTGTGTTTTCAACAAATTTTGTTTTTTGATAAACATTTGAGCATGAACTCCGCTTGGTGAGTAACGAAGTGCTAGACTTTTTAAAAATTAATGTAAGTATTTACTGGAAAAAGTAGGTAAGTATGAAGGAGTTTTTGACATGTTATCTAGTTATAGGACTACATGTCCTTTACTATGGTTATATGACATTTTTCTAAGTGACTTTAGCTTTAACAATATGGTAAGTGATCTGGGTGACGAAAAAACTTTACAGTTGGTTAAATAATACATTTATTCTAATAACTTTAGAGAAAACTGAATACAAGATATGCCGGTATCGAGAAATGTGTTCTCGGTCGAGGCTGGTAAAAGACTCTGGTCTCTTTGCTAGAGTTTTACCTGAAGGTTCTTTTACTTTCGGTAAAAATCCAAAAAAAACTTCTAGAGCCTACTACTCTCATGGTGACGGTGTTGGAAAGTTTCTTAAGCCCGGTTAGTCTTCTTTTCACGTTCACTTTAGTCGGCACATAAAGCTCACTATCTTTATTGTCTCACTTACACTTTCTTGTTCTGTTTTTGGTTGGTGGAAACGACGACGACGACGGCGCCCACAACAAGATTTTAGCTTGGACAAGGCTGAAATAACAACAAATATACTGTTTTTATATGAAATCCTAATTTTCAATAAGTAGAAATAATTGCATTTAAAAATTCCTTCAACGCAGTAAAATAGCGTTTGCGTCTCAAACAATAGTTATTTACATAAAAGTCAGGAAAATTTCACATTACTGAAGAGGAGCTAAATTGAAATGCGAGGCACTTTGTGCCGAGTATTTTAAAGCTCCGAGTCAAGTAAGAGATTTTACTGACGTGTTTTGTATTAAATTTTTCCGGAAATCGTAAACAAAAACGAAATTTACAAATTTTAGAATTTTTTTTACAAATTCCACAAAAATCAAGTTTGTCAATTTTGTTGGCAGCTATAGTTAGTAGAGCATCTTTTTTATTTTGCGTCTTGTAAAGTTTTTACAGTACTAGTCCGGAAAACTCAATTTTCCTGCGCGTAAATAAGCAGGAAATTGTTGTTTTCAAGACGATTTCCGGAAAAATGTTTTATAGAAAATCAAACGTATTATTTGAATATTTTTATTTCTTAACACTACAATTGATTACTTTTGTTTAAATAATTTTGCGAGTTTATAAACGACAATTAACTTACGGTTAACATAAAATAGATAACACCGTGTTCTCCACCTGAGAAGATAGATAATAACTAATAAATTTATTCAAAATTAAAAAAGAAACTTGATTAAAATTATTTTAATAAACCAAAACAACAGACTTCTGCTGCAAGTTATTGAGCAATATCTATTAAATTCTAGGTATTGCTTTAACATTATTTCAGCGTTACTATTTATCTAATAAGATTGAAATAATGTAACCTCAAATTTCAACATGATCAGACCTGCAAAAAGAGCTCAAAACAACCAAGGAAATCTCATTTTAAAAAACTAAGCAGTTTATTTTCAATCATAGTCAAAAACACTTTTAGTTGACTCTGCTTTGAAACAAAAAATATAGATCAACATTGGAACAGCCGCAAAAACACTTTTAATTGACTCTGCTTTGAAACTAAAAATATAGATCAACATTGGAACAGTCGCTTGCTAGCTACGGTGCCAGAAACAGACATATATCATATACGCAAATATACAGGTCAAACTTATTTCTTTTTGCATTGGAGATTAAAAACTAATAATTGATATCTGTTACTACAACAACAGATACCTGCTGGGGCGTATTCCATAACTCAACCGTTAATTTTGACAGACTGTTAAATTTTGTTGATATGGTTTAAACCAATTGAATCATAGTATTTTAAATGTGAATTTTTTGCAGCCGTGGTTTATATATTATTTTTTATCCTACACAACATTACTTTATAATCTTAAAATTGGTTTAAGGTTATTACCGCAAATTCAAAATGTCAAAGTTTAACATTTGTCAAACATTCATGAATTACTTTACTGCCGTGATTTACACAATTTATCTTGCACAAAAGTAGTTTTTTAAAATAAGATTGATGTTTATAAACAGTAAATGTGATTTAAAATTCCAACACCCTTCATAAATAATTGTTTAACACCGCCCATGAATAGTGGGACACTTGGAGTATTCTTGGTGCTTGACGACTGTTTAACCGTCTATATGTAGTTTAATTTTTCTTATAGCAGCGACGTCTGACGGAGATCATCAGATTTTTTTTTCTCGGTTAGCCGAGAAATTACATCATATTTCGGCTAGCCTAGAAATGATGTACTTTCTCGGCTGTCAAAGGACGAGAAAATTTCATTTTGAGTTGGTGTAGGATAAAAACAAAATTATATTGATGTCAACAATAAATTTACCCTATGATTAGAGCTTTTTAGAAAATTATTGTTTAATGTTAGATGTGACTGGAATAAAAAATTACACAAGTAATTTTGAATGTTAAAAGTTTGTTACATTTAATGTTGACAATTTTACGTATTACCGGTCAACAAATAATAAAGCAAGTTATATTAAATATGCTACTAGAAATCAAAGCTGATTGTGAAATCAAAAGCATCTACCAGTTAGCGGAAAATTAAAGTTATTTAAATTTGCTGCAACACATTTGAAAAGATCTGAAATTATCGAAATTATTAAAAACCAAAATGTGCTTTTCTATTTTACGTCTTTTATGAGGTTACGGTAATTATGAGTAAAATTTAATAATAAAAGTTTTAAATAAGCTGACCTAACCTACATTTTTGACATGATTATAATATTTATAGTTTCCAGTCTACCTAAACTTATGGCAACCTAGCAACAGATATTTCTAAATCTAGGGAGTAATTTATTGTTGACATGCATACCCATATAATAGTAATCACCAAATAATGCTTAAGCTATTCTTTAAAACAACATTGCAATTTTCATGTTTGACTGAAAAATTGGTTTTAAGATTAAATT
Organism: Lagria hirta; assembly: GCA_947359425.1. Taxonomy (NCBI): domain Eukaryota; kingdom Metazoa; phylum Arthropoda; class Insecta; order Coleoptera; family Tenebrionidae; genus Lagria; species Lagria hirta. Next base: position 34,668,638 of record OX375794.1, read on the forward strand.
GCACAAGTATTACTACTTCAAGTAACAATCCCCAATAATTGTGGAATCAGCGTTGAACTAGATTAGATGGGCGAGGCATTCTGAAATCCCTTGGCACTCACCGACAGTGGAGTTACGAAGCCACGTGTGCCGTTTGATTGGGCTGTAAGTAACGTTCGTCAGTGCGGATTACAGACGGTTTCACGCGTCACTAGTACATAATCTGCTTAGCTTTGACATTGATAAGGATGAATGGTGCACTAGTTGCTAGTCATCCTCGTTCAGGATTCCTATCTTCGTAATCTTCCTCCGTAACGGGACAATGCTGATTGTTATTAGTGTAGAAAATATGTTGATACGCTCATTTTATGCGACAAGTCTGAAAATGCCAACATACTAAGAACATTTTTGAAAAAATTCACTACATAATATTCTCATCCTGAAACGATTGGATTAAAAAACATAAGTCAAATTGTTCAAAATGCTTTCGTTAACATAAAGTGTTTTTCAAGCTTATTCTTTTAAAAACTTTAGGTATTTTATACATGTACTTAGTTATTAAGAATATAGGTAATTGATTATAACGCTACTTACAGCAGGCATTTTCTGTGCGGTTAGTTTCCAAAGAAAGATTTTTTTACATAAGAAAACCACTTTGTCCTGCAATTTGTTTTTGAGTGTTTTTTTTATCAAACCTTTCATTTGCTGCTAATAATGACACAAAACATATTTTTTCGCAGCAACAAGTGAAGGTTTGAGTTTAGATTACCGTATAACTTGGTAGAATAAACAAAAGTTCTATCCAACTTGAACTAACGTTGTAGACGTTAGTAGGTACTTGACCAAAAGTGATATCAACTGTTGCAAAATGCACCTTTATATAATTTTTACATTTTTACGTCAAGTATATAGAACCAAACACAGAAAATTTAGTTTGGGTAAAAAATTAATCAGCAACCACCGAAAGATTGTATATGGCGTCATTTGCGTTGTAGTCAATTATTTTCTAACACTCATAACATTTAATAATAAATTTACAATAATATGCAACAACATTGGTGTACAGAGTGAGTTACATCAAAATTTATATCATTGTATGAAAAAAAAGCTAGTTGCAGGTTGTCTAGCATAATTATTGCGCCAATCTCTCATCCTAAAGCAAAAGATGAGAGAATTTGGTTTTGAAATGTAAATTAAAAAAAGACTTATAAAGATTACCGATGTAGATGTAGAAATCATTTGTTTTCTCTTGGCGGCTGTCACTAGCCTGCGCAAGTACGTTACAGCTGATAGAATAAGTGAGCGCTGAACATTCGGCTAACTAAAAATTTAGTGTAGCTTATGTAAACTAAATTAAATTACTGTTCCCATATGCTATTAGTATTGAGAATGTTATATATATATTGAGGCAAGTAAGCGCAAAGTGAAAAATTTAGCTGATGTTTTTAGTTTTGTTAGTCAGAGCAAGTAATTACAAATTTGAGCTTCTGCGCATGAAGAAGCGAACCGCCAACACAAAACAAACAAACTCTAACATTAATGTAAGCGAGATTATTGTAAGTTAGATAAGTTATAGCGCTTGCTTTATACAAAAAAAATGTACTTAAATTTTTTGTAAAATTTTTGTTTTTCTTAATATTTATTATTCAGCTTTTGTTATTTATAGAGATTTATTATACTTACACAAGTGTCTTATACACGACAAATAAGTCACAAAAGAAATGTTTTGCCACAAGAGCTTGCTTGAGCGGCCTAATTTTTTTGAGTGATTTATCTGCTCTTTAGACACGAGTACAATACATAGTTTTATTCAATACCTCTCTCTGTAAGAGTTCTTAAAAAATCATCAACACTTAAAAATTTTATATCTACAAAGATTGGTAGTTGTACATTTGGCTGCCATGTTGTTGTTGACAACAAATTTATTGTTTGAGAAAAATTTGCCAAACAAAGATTTTCGACATTTGGAACATTGTTAAAAATTAAAAAAAATGGTTTTCTTTCTCAAAAAATTGCGAAAGATGTTACATTGAGTTTGCTACCCAAGAAATCTAGACAAAAAATTGAGTGAGTTTAATACCTGGAAACAGGAAAACGATGATTGTAGAACAAGCAAAAACTTTCCGTTGGGTTACTTCTTCAACGCCAAAAAAGGATTCGCGGCCTCTTCAATGTGGACGAAATGCAGTATGTTAGGATTGACATTAAAGCTTCACAAAGTTATATATATGGCAAGTTAATCGCTTTTTTGAAAAAAGAATCAAAAAATTACAAGTGCAATAAATTAAAAGTTCTTGAAAGAGAGCTAGTTTCTAGCAGAAGCATCTAATAAAAAATATTTATTGCTAAAAGTAGGTCAATTTTGTTATTATATTTGTTTATCTTTTAATATAAATGTTAACGCAAATTTCAACAAATTATTTTATCTGAGATTCCGGTTTCTTCTAATTGTAATTTTATGTCTTGTATTTTTTGATGTTCAATAAATTGTTCTATTTTCTGTAAACTGTTTAATTATATAAAAACTGCTTTATTCTTGATTTATAAAATCACTTGTGTTCTATAGACCCCATAATTCAATCAAAAACATTATTTTTATACCGTCACAATATAGAATTGTTAGATAAAATAATAAACTTATAGAAATATATATATTTAAATTTTGTTAAGTTTTTGAGCCACATTATACTTTTTATTGACTTCTTTCACTCGTTTTTTTTTAATTAATTATTTAGCAGCTAGAAAACATGCAACATATTTCATGTTAAATAGTATACTTAATAAGAACTTAATTCTTGAATTTTTTTTAAATGTAAATTTAGGTATTACACAACTCTGTGAAACAATAATCAATTAAAGTGTTTTTGTTCAAGTTTTAGAACAAGTAAATATGACTAAAATTAATATAATAATTGGTTTATTCAGCTGTGTTATTTATGCCCAGTTGATTTAAAACTTAATTATTAAGTCTCACTGACAAGAAATAGTAGTGTCAAGCAGATAGAAAATATTGCATGTTTTACATATGGGTTTTGCCAATATAGTAACTTTGTTGTCTGAACAGTAATCTCCATATGTCTGAAAAAGTTTTCTGTCAAATCAGCGACTTTCTTTAGTAATTTTTGACAATAAAACCTGGAAGCTCTGCTTTCCCATTTTGATGTAATAAAAAGCTTCCGATACACAGTATATGTTACAATTGTTCAACTAACATTTTATTTAAAATATCTTAAAGACAAAAACTATTAAAAAAAAATTAAAAGTTAACTATAGAATTAGTTACTTATAATTATAACATTAAATAAATGAATATTTAATATAAAAAACTTATTGTAATTGAAAATAAGCATGTTCTGTCATGGTAACGTTGTGACTGGATTGCTTCTGAATAAAATCTGTATTGACAGTGCAAAACAATTGAAAAAATTTAATTGATGCATCGGCATAAAAAAATTTGAGTATCATAGGTCAAAAAAATTTTTTGAAAGTGCTTTTAATAGCAAAATGTTAGATTTGGGAAATATATTATAATTATATGCATGTATTTATTGAGTCCGCAATCAATATGTTAAGCTGTTTTATTAAATACTTGCAAACTTATCTAATCATGTATTTTTATTGTTATTTTTTAAACATTTCTACATGTTTTACATATATTTAGCGATATTGAACGTTCTTAGCAGGAAAAAGATAAGATATTTGATCTGAGCATATTGTTCTGCTAAAGGTAAAAGTACAAATTGCATTTCTTTGATGGCTTCGGTAAGAGTGTAAGGTGTTACGTTTGATCTTTCTTGCTAAATAGAACAACTTTAAATTAAGATTAGAATCTTCTTTAAATCAATCTTCTGAGTATAGCATTTTAAAAATGTGATCAGTCGAATGATAATGCCATCAAGGTACACAATAAAAGGGTGCAACACATAGTCTGTTCTCTGCCGGAGGTCTCATCAGTGATGACCCATCGCTCTTCACTTTGACATATGGCAGAAACCAAAGATCAGACAATAGAGAATATTCTTATTCATATACGCAACTATAAATACCTATAAATCTGTTTGTATTTCAGGTATTAATCATACGTAAAAAATAGAAGTAGTTCCAAGTTAAGATTTCATTATGATAAAGCGGTTGACAGGTAACTGGAGGATGCGCGTCTTGACAATAACCACTTAAAGATGCCATTACAGTGAGTGATGCAGATTAAGCTTTGATAGATTGGTGGTGTTACCTACCACCAATTCTTCTTGATGGGAGTCACGAAAATAAGCAGGATTCTAAGCAGCATTTGAATAAATTTCAATAACTCGTAAATTCACAACAATAAGTTTTAAAAAACTAACATCATTTTATTTTATTGGTAACCGTGGGGAGTGCGCGCACTCCTGCAGAGTCTGATCACACTTGTCGCTTTCAACGGACTACGAATGTTTATGTCCTGTTGGACTAGTAACTCTCAGCAAGAGATTTCTTGGCAAGTTTCAGTTTCTCTACGACGTGGGCACTTAATGTGTCCAGTTTATACTAAAGATATGATATGACAAGCTTTTAAATGCATATTTCATTACATATAAGAAGTTTAGACGCAAGTGAATAAATTCGTTTAATAAATTTACTTAATTGTAGATAATAATAAAAATCTCAAGTTATTATATTCTGAAATTTAAAAAAATATATATAAAACTCTTAACCATATCTTGAAAAAAAAAATTATACATACTTATACAAAAATATAACCCAAATAAATTTCCACTTAGACACTTTTTTCATAAATTTTCTAAAGACAGATCTTAAATAATTAATATTTTAGTTTTCTGTAGTTTTGGTTTTACAATTAATAAATTTACTAAAATATTGCTTTTATTCATTAAACTTTTCTTGATGATTTTATTAAACAAATAATGGTAAACAGCGAATAAAAACTCCTTATTAATTTTTGTTATTTTTGCTAGTTTTATCAATATTTTGATTAATATTATCACAATGTTTTAAATATTATTATTAATAATTAATAAAATTTTAATAAAATAAAATAAAATGTAAAAAGTTTAGCTAACTTACTGCCACGTAGTCTTATGTCTTCGCAATAACCAGGTAAAAGGCGTTTCTCACTCACTATATTAATTATCTTTATCAGCATTTGCGTAAGTACTACAAGTGCACTATAGCTCCAATAAATTAATAATAATTATTTAGCATTTTTATTTAGTGAAACATAAAATCGCGTTACAAATAAGGTACAAAGCTGTTCAGAAAACTGTGAGTATAGTCAGCTATAAATCCTCGATCAAAAGTTTAAAAAAAAATAAAATAAGCAAAAAATAATAGAGTTTGTTTTATGAGTTTTGACATTACTATTTAGTTAAATAAAAACACGCATCAAATAAAGTAAAAAACTGTTCAATAAACTGTTGAGTATAGTGAGTTATGGAACCTCAATCAAAACTTTAAAGAAAATACAAAAAAGAAGTGAAAAAAAAAATAAAACGGTTTTATGATAAATACAATATTTTTGTAAGCAAAATTGTTTTAACAAACTTTTAAAAAACTTCAATACTTCTAATTATAATTATAATTTAAATAAGTTTATAAAAAAAAACAATTTAGTTTATATCAAGAAAAGAGATGCATTTTTTGTATAATATAAAATTAATAAACTCCTTAACAGTTTCCAATAGAAAGTCAGTTTTTGTACACCATCAATTTAAATTTGTTATTTTTTTTAAAAAGCAGTATTTGTAAAACTATTTTACCGATTTATGGAATTTAAAAATTGCATTTGCTTTTGGTGGGAAATTTTGACCAGCACATAAAATATATTTTTCAGATTATTGACAAATTTTTTTAGAAATGTTTTTTTTCAAACAAGACATCAATGATCTAAATCGGTTATAAGCATTTTTAACCTCTTTTTTTTAGAAATGAGCTAAAATACATAATAAAAAAATTAAACATCGCTAAAACTAACTTTATTAAAACAAATTATTAATTGATTTAATTAATTAATAGTTATTTACATAAAAGTCAGGAAAATTTCACATTACTGAAGAGGAGCTAAATTGAAATACGAGGCACTTTGTGCCGAGTCAAGTAAGAGATTTTACTGACGTGTTTTGTATTAAATTTTTCCGGAAATCGTAAAAAAAGTCGAAATTTACAAATTTTAGAATTTTTTTGACAAATTCTACAAATATCAAGTTTGTCAATTTTGTTGGCAACCATAGTTACTAGAGTATCTTTTTTATTTTGCGTCTTGTAAGGTTTTTACAGTACTAGTCCGGAAAACTCAATTTTCCTGCGCGTAAATAAGCAGGAAAATGTTGTTTCCAAGACGATTTCCGGAAAAACAAATTGAGCAAAATATGCTTCTTAATTTATATAAATTTCAAACGTTTTATTAAACCAATGGAGACAAGAGATAATTATGTACATCAGCAATTTATATATGTGGTATTGTTTTTGTATTGTAATGTTTATGAAACAATTTTACTGATAGAAATTGAAAACTGAGCAATTGGTGTGCGACTTTGGCCTTCCACTTTAAAGATTTTTATCAAATCATTACCAAGTTTTTATGAGACTAGTTTGGAAACATCTCTTTTTGAACAAAATATCGGCTTATGAGCAAAGAACAAGTTATGCGAGAACAATCATAAAAAATACATACATTCGAATTGAAAACCTCCTTCTTTTTTGAAGTCGTTTAAAAATGTTATTAAGTTTTATGTATTCTACCGTAGCGTAGGAAGAAGTTTTTTGTCAAGCTATTCTAAGTGTTCGGCAAAAGTTATTGATAATCGATTTGCTAATTAACATTTTCTTTGCTTATCTTTAATGATAATTATGTAGAAGAACTAATTATTAGAATTTAAATATTTTACGACATCGTTTATAAAAGATATTTCATCCAATTATAAACATCCTACAAATAAAATCTCTTTTAAGAGAATCCTCAGCACGAAGCTGACTTCATCGACTAGTCGCTAATCCGTCGAGTGATAGTAATATTTTGAATATTTTATGAGCTTCAACAAAAATCAATTAGACAAGAATTCCATTGAGAAAAATAACGTGCTGGGGCTGGTTTTCAAGAATGTGGTCATAACTAGTAAACCATGAATGAGCAGTAGCTCGAACTGTCCACCCGACAGACAAAATATTGACCAGTTCCCCCATAAACGAGTTCTTTAACAGCTTGAAAATAATGTGATTTATGAAGACTATAATTTGTTTATTATAATTGTTCAGAAAGTCAAAGCAACTATTGTAAAAACGATCAAATAAATTTTAAATTTATCGCATTTGCAAGACAGTTTTAATTATATATTATGTATATGTACGTGTGAGTGTGTTTTCCAACAAAATTCACAAACATGGATAGTGTCGTGTCAACTTTTTGACATCTATTGTTGTACATACAAAAGAAGCCACCCGGCTATTGGAATGATACATAAACGGTGTCTCGGTGTCAATGAGAGCATTACACAATCTCATTTGATGATGAGGACAATGACAGCTGTCATAACCGCATGACGGATGGGTAGTGCTTCACACACACATTGCGGTTTACCAGAAAATAGCAACAAAAAGAAGTCGGTTACTTTTGAAAAGGTGCCAAACACGCATTGATTGCTTTAAGCGTGGTAAAGAGTCAACGTAAAAACCTTAAATTAGTATTGATAACTTCTCAAATAAACACAATTTTTTGAAATAATAATTACATACATAAGTAAACAAATAATAAATTATATTAAAGTCGATTTTCTAACTTTCTAAATTTTTTTATAATCAGCTGGCGAACAACTATGTCAAAAAGCGCAATATAATAAAATATATTAAATTTAAACAAACTTTTAAATAAAAAAAATCAAAATAGGTTTGGTTTACCTACAAAAAGTTCTTGGGTCATATTTATGTTTGAGGCCGGTTAAACAACGGTAACGCTATCAGAGATAATCTAGTCAATTATTACACTTTCAAATTGATTTAAAAGTTTAATGGTCTTATCGTGTTTCTAAAAACATTTGTAAATTAAACTTTTTTTAAAAGGTGCTTTTTAAGACTTCACACAGTCTCTAGTTTTGATAGTTATTTTCTAAAACGATAATATAGCAACTAAAATTAGTAATTAGAATTTTAAAAGTGACAATCTATTCAAATTTTAGAATGTAGAAATAATAAAAATGTGGTTTTTGTAAAAATTTAGTTATTTGATTTTTTTTTTTAGTAGAAAAACTTCTAATAGAAGCTTCTATTTGTTTAATTTGCTATAAATAAAAAAACTTTGAAAGGAGCAATTAATAACTCTCATACTTTTAAATTTTGGACCTAAGATGTTGGACATCTTTAACTAAATATGTTTGTTTGATAATCAGATGTAAAATTTTCAAAAATAACTAAAAAATTATTAAGTTTTATTTTCCAGTCAGGTGAAGTTTTGGAATTTTGATTAGTTCTCTTGCTTTGTCAAATGCATTAGTTTTTTTTTAAATAATTTGAAATCTTAACACAGTTAAACATATTTTTTTTTTGATAAGTTTAGACTGTATTTATTACTTTTTGTTAACAAACATTGTCTTTCTTAATTTCCTGCATATTCTTAAATGTTTAAAAGTTCTTTTTTTGCCAACAGCAGACTATACATAAATTTCTATTTTTTCTATTCAAAGCTTGCTTGTCTTTTCTTTATTTCTTAAACTATCATGCTTTTTTCTTTTTTAAATTTACGAATTTTTTTTTCACCTGCTGCTCTTTTTTAACATTATGTATTAAAATGTTCTTTTTTTTTTAAACAAGTGTTTAATTATAATATATTTTATGCATTGTTTTTTTTCATATTGCTCTTTCCTTTCATCCTATTTCATACACTGTCACAATACCTATAAAACTTTCAATTAGCATTATTCTCTTGTTATATTATATTTTGAACACTTTATTTCATACCTGTGTAATAATTTTATTTTTTTAAAGGTTTTTACATGTGTTTTTTCTTTTCATTTTACGCTATTTCTATTTTTCTTCCCCATTTGCTCCTCCTTTTTCAAAAATTTTATCTTGCTACCAATGTCTTTTCTTTTTTTCAATTAAATCTAATAATACAAATGTTTGTGATCTAATATTAAAAATGACTTTTAATATATAAGTAGCATTAAAGTTTGACCACTATGCTTAGTTTATCAGGTATAGTTTGCTCCACCGGTAAGTTTCTTTCCTGAAGAGATTGTTTTTTTAGCATTGTTTATTTACAAGCAATAGAATATTGCATATACAAAAACAGTATTTTACTGCGTGGTACTGGTCCACTGAGTCAATATTGATGGTCGAAAAGTATACGAGTTAGTTAGTAAACAAATTGTGATGAGTAATGTGGTCGACATAAGAAAAACAAATTAGCCTGCTATTAAGCCGAAGAATACACGGTTATATATTTCTTGCATTTTAACAATATGTAAATTGATTAAAACATAGTAATATAAAAGGTTTTTGAATAATATAAAACACGCCGTGAGTTATTTAAAACATTGTTAAATTTTTGTTGTATCTGTGGCTTTTTACTCAATTATATTTGGCAGTAGAATATCAAAATTGAAAATTGACAAGCTAATAATGACTGTATAAGAAATTATTAACGGGGCGTTACATGGCAGGCGCCCCATGAAGTATTCACCCTATAAGTGATTTAATTGTGTTTGTAGCAACATGCTCGAACTTGGCTGGCATGTAATGTATACAATTACAATCAAATCGGTGGACCACGTTTCTGGTCTATAAAAACAATTGGATATATTTCGAGAGAGTCCCCTCGACGTTGTTGGGTCGGCAATCACATCTATACGGTATTAGGCTAACACGGCTAACGATAATGGATATCGGGATTGTCGGGAATCTGATTTATGGAACGGAAAACAAATCTTGGGGCTGGAGAGCAAATTGAATCAGGTCAGAATGTCATGTCAAGTTTGTGCTCGACGCCGTTTTATGACAGCTTCATTTGATATCATTGAAATTATTCCAACAACTTAAAATCAGTTTTTTTTCAACCCAATTTGACTTGATTTATACAAAAAAATCTATTTTACATAGCATTGTATAAAAATAATTTAAAATTAGATTTTTTCATTTTAGTATTTTTTGTTTTCATTATTTTTTTAATAATAAATATACTTATTTTCATAACTAGAGTCAAAAATAGCAAACATAATGAATTTGTTCATCAAATACACGAAGAAAATATCTACCAAATTTTTTAAAATATAATTATACGTTTGACGCATTACTAGTTTTGATCATTGCTATTCGTTGCTATACTCAATATGAATGTGTTTATATTACGATAAAAATGTATTGTACAGCTATTCGGACACAGGTTAATATGTTACACTTTCGTATGCTAGTATAAAAAAATTGTTTTTGGCTGTATTATGTACTAAACACCGTGCGATCAAAAAGTCTTCCTATCAAATAGATGTTGAAATAAAGATCGTATATCAATGATAAACTGACAAAAAATATTTATATTTTATGATGTTTAATTAAATTTCAAATTATTTTAGCCCCGAAGTGTTATATGTGTCACAACACCATTTTTTCTTGCACACATCCAAACTAAACCAGCAAAAAAATTTACGTATGTCAAAAGTGTGCTGTTTTGAGGGTAAGTGCGGTTTATTCATTTAATAAAATCAATAAAGCAATTAATAGCAAATGATTTAAAACAGTATAAATATTTCATAACTGTGAGACCATCATTGTTCTTAAAATTAGTGTTAAACTACCGGTAATAATTCGTCCTTAGACCAAAATCTCCAGGTAAAATTTTATGCACAGCATGCATATTATATGGATAAACACCAATATCTTTTTTTAAGATGCTTTGACATGTTCCAAAAGACAAATCTACTTGTTCGGTTAGTTTTTAGATGGATTTTAAAGGATGCTCTTTATAATACCTCAAATATTGTTGATGTTCTCGTCAGACTTTACACTAAGTTTGCCATTGCGGGGACGATGTTGACGCTCCCAGTCATTAAATAATTGCAGCACGTTTTGTGTTTACTTGTTAGAACCATTTTTTACAATTGAAACAACTTTAAATTTTACGATACCACTTTTTGTAATTTATTTTTTGACTTAAGTAGGAATTAGAATTAGACAGACGGTGTCTATATCGTAGCCAACTTGATACAAAGACTTTTTGATCGCACGGTATTAGGAAATTACTTAATATAAATTATTTTTTCTATTTGGTTTTTATTTGCAATCTTATTTGAAAAAATAATAGAACAAATAATGTTACAATAAAAATGTATGTTTAAATTTGTTCTACAATCAAATTAAATCTAATTTATGCTAATTTCTCCTTTTTTTCAAATTTTTACATCAGCCAAAATGTCAGGCCTATAACAATATATTTTTTAATCTAAAATTTTTATAAGAACTAATTAAAGAGTTAAACTTAAGGTTTGAGCTACTGCTTACATTCTAATAAGAATTTTCTTTGCTTCAATATCTACGGTTCTGTTTGTTAACCATTCCGTTCGAATGAGAAATTGCTTTATAAAATAGAACAATTTTGCTAATGTAATAACAATCTCTTTTATTCCGCTTATTATCCAGTTACAAAACTCTAGCTTTCTACTTGGTTTATCCTTGTTAAACTTATAAGCCATTTAAAATTTGTAAAAACAGTATTTTGCTTTTTAATGTAAAACTGTCAAAAATACTAATTTTTTTTATATTTAGTACATTTGACATTATTATCAGCAAGAAATTGATAAAATTTGAGAGTTTGTTTTTCTCAATCTCTAAGCATACACCTAGTTTTTGTTTTTATCACTTTTAACATTCTTAGTTAGATTTTTATTTTTTTTTATTTAATGTCACAATACAATGTTTGTATTGTGCCTTTATAAAAAATGTTAAATTGTTATTTTCTATTTATTTTATAATAGTTAACTGGCTTTTGATGGTGTCTGTAACACAATAATTATATAACTGGCTTCAAATATGTTATTTTATAGGTATGTTATTTCAAGTAAGTATCTTAAATAAGTACCTAATCGTTATAACAAAAATTTTTCTGTAAAATGATTTAAACTTGAGTTTGTTGCTCTGCACTTCACTATGGCGGATCTTACTAAGTGAGATCATTTCTAAAGCTCCATACACATTAGAAATATTTATATAATAATACATTTACTAATTATTTAAGGTAGAAAAATAGCATGTTACACTTATTTTATAGGATGTGGCTATTTATACATACAGTATGTATACGCAATTGGCTATTTATACATACAGTATGTATACGCAATTGGCTATTTATACATACAGTATGTATAAGAAATTGGCTATTTATACATACAATATGTATAAAAAATTGGCTATTTATGGTTACGTATAACGTACTAACTAACCAAAAAGTTTATTGATATTAATATTTTAATAAAAACTACATAATTATAGAAAAATATTGTTTTATTTATTGTTTATTGTTACAATATACTTGGGTATTTATTTTATTTTTTATTTCGTGTTTTAATTTGCTTCTTGTAAAACTGAATCTGTTTAGTTTTTCTCTTCGGACGTCCTTTAGACTTAATTCTGCTGCAAATCGACGCGCGCGGTTAGCTTACTTTTGACGCCCGTGTGCACCGGTACTAATAATTGAAACCATTCAAGTGATTCAAGTCAAGATAATTACCATTTTATACATATGTACATTGAATAGATAATCGAAGTGCTAAATTGTGAATGACTTATTCTATAAAAGTGTTGCAAGGTATTAGCTGATTTTTTTAAATTAATTATATTTTTAATATTCTAACCTCACTTTTAGATGACAGAACAAATGTCCGCTAATGACAACAATGTTAGTGAACATACTTTAAATGTTGGTCAACATTTTAATGATTATGAACAGTTATCAAAGACTGTTAATGTATTTTGTAAAGAGCATTATCATCCATTTGTTATTAGAACACGGTCTCAGAAACAAGTGCTGTACAAATGTTGTCATGGTATTAAGCAAAATTCAAAATGCCTGGGAAAACGTCCGAATCAACATTACTACTACAAGAATTGTAAAGCTCAAATTAATTTTTATAAAAGCAAAAATGAAAAATGGAAATTAACAAAACTATTACTAAATCACAATCATACCGTTGGCAAAGAAGAATATAGTAATTACGGCAAAGCCAAAATTATGAATGAAAATGATTACGAAACAGCAACAGATTTAATCTTGTCTAGCGCCAAAGATGGAATGGTTGCTGCAGTTTTAAGTAAAAAAAGTGGGAAACAGTTTATAAGAAAGGATATACAAAATTTTCGAAACAAACTTTTTCCTTCATGTACCGAAGTGGACCAAAATCATTTAATGGTATATACGCTATACAAAAAGATGCAGAAGAAGAAGTAGAATCATTATTTGTAGCCTCTTCGGCGATGGTTCTAAATTATAATAAATCTCAGTGTCCAGTGATACAAATAGATGTTTCCTTTGGATTTAATGTCGAAAATTATAAAGTTTTGGGATTTTGCTACTATTCTAGCATAACCGACAAATCAGAATTTGCAGCTATAGGATTTATTGCTAAAGAAACATATTCCGCATTCATACATTGTATGAATGAATTTAAAAAAATTTGTAAGACCCACCCATCCGTTTTTTTAATTGACAAAGATTTCATCGAAATAAAAGCTATCAGAGACATTTTTTCTAGTGCAACCGTTTTACTTTGTAAATTTCATGTCATTAAATACATTAAAAGGCTAGTTTCTACTGCTTACAATAAACAAATTGATGAAAAAAACAAAATATTGGATGCGTTCAAGAAATGTTTATATGCTCAATCATATAAAGAATACGAAGAGCAGAAAAAAAAATTCCTGGACATTTGCAAGTCTGTAAAAGTTTTTGCAGGAACAAAAGATAAATACGTGACTCTTGAAGAGCAATTTCTTAAAAATTGGGACAGCTGTAAAGAAATGTGGGTACATTATTTTAGAAAACATTTGCCACTAATGGGAGATACGACAACAAACAGAATTGAACGATCATTTTGGACTCTTAAGCAATACATACAAACTAAATATCATAGTTTGCCGACAATTTATTTATGTATTAAAGAGCTTATAGACTTTATTGATTCAAGAATAAAGAATAAATTAGCCAAAAATAAACAAAAGGTTTTTAAAATTATGGATAACGATAATGAAATAAGAAAATTGCTGGAAGTATGTTCCGAAGTTCTCACAGAGACTGGAATGAAATTATTTCATAAACAATTAAAATTGTTTAAAACTTTAGAATCTAAAATAAAAGTAATGGCTAATGGCATTGAGGAAAATCTTGAGACTGGAATATCGAAGATTTATAATACGTCGCTGGAAGCATGTTCATGTACATTTTGGAACTCTTTCAGTGCACCATGTAGGCATATTTTTATGTTAAGAAAATACAATAACTTAGATATTTTTTCAAAAACATGTTTCCATTCAAGATACATTACTTCAGTTGGAAATACAGAAAGTATTATGAATATGGATATCGATGATGAAGACACGAATGACGTAGACATTGATGATATAGACAAGGATGAATTCGATGGTTGTCAAAAAGTATTATCGGATCGAGAAAAATTCAATACAGCACTGACAGTAACAAAAAATATCGCAGATATTTTATCAAATTATGGAACTACAACCTTTAACAAATATATGAACGAACTAAAATTAATTGAAAAAAATGCTAGAAATGGGGTTTCTCTGTTTGAGAATGAGTATAGTGAACCTACAATTAGTTCAATAGAATTTGAGACAAGTAACTTAGTTGAAGCTGGAAGTTGCCAGGATAGCTTAGTTGGTACTGAAAGTCAGAACGAATCCGATACAAATCATCAATCAAATGAAAACCTAAAATTTAAAACAAAAATTAAGTCTAAAGGACGTCCGAAGAGAAAAACTAAACAGATTCAGTTTTACATGAAGCAAATTAAAACACGAAATAAAAAATAAAATAAATACCCAAGTATATTGTAACAATAAACAATAAATAAAACAATATTTTTCTATAATTATGTAGTTTTTATTAAAATATTAATATCAATAAACTTTTTGGTTAGTTAGTACGTTATACGTAACCATAAATAGCCAATTTCTTATACATATTGTATGTATAAATAGCCAATTTCTTATACATACTGTATGTATAAATAGCCAATTGCGTATACATACTGTATGTGTAAATAGCCAATTGCGTATACATACTGTATGTATAAATAGCCACATCCTATTTTATAAGGCATTGTGCTGCAAAACTTGGTTTTTATTGTACTACTTTGTTGTATTAACTTATAAATACGAAAATGGTAATGCTCGACTAGTTTAATAATACATTATTTATTTAAATATTGATTTTGCTTTTTTGGGCAATTATTTAGAATTTATAATTTTTTATTAGGAAAACCAACAAGGAAAGGTTTCTTTAAGCTTATTTAAGGTTTTCCAATTTTTAAATTAATTTTTTCAGCTTAAAGCTCAGTATAAAAAAATACTTTATATTGTCAGACAGATAATTCTAGATCTTTTTAAAAAATGTTTCACAAAAGTTTTTTCTTTTCTCGTTGACAAGTTTTTAAAGAGTGCTTGGAGAAACAGAAAATATTTTCTTATTATAAATTGTCAAATTAAGAATAGAAATCGATTTATCAGTAGTATACAGTAACGGCAAAAAATGTTTATTTTATATAATATGAGCCGCAATGTATAATGCTACTTTACCTTCAATTTTGACGTACCTATTTGTGGTTTGCATATTAAGCAATTCAAATTGCTTTTATCATATCTGCATAAGAATCTCAGATTAATTAACATAAAAACCTGTAAAATTAGTCATGGTAATAATAAATACGATCAACAAGAACAAGATTAAATACTTTAGAAACTTGAATGTTCTACAGTATAAACCAGACTATTTTACAGACTCTTATATGCAACTATTCTATTGTTATTGCATTCTTATTCGAGATAGGGTGTAATCACTATAGTGATGTTTTATATTTGAGATGGTGCAGCAAAATATGCCTAATGTAGACTCAACTGCTTCGTAATTTTGTATAGCATCTGATATTATATAGGTGAAGCAGTACCAGTTGCAGTTTGTTCAATCGGAATGCAGAAAATGTTTTTAAAGCGAGTACCAGGTCTTTTGACTTTAACGCATATTTCAGAAGGGAAGGATGAACGCTTCAACATTCCCTGCTATTGTTTATACCAAAATATTACAAAGTGTTTAATACGTCTAGTTAATAAAGAAAACATGTTGAGTCGCTTTAAATTTTTTTTGAATAGGATGATGCACTTTGTTCAACATGAATACGACACTTTTTGAAAATTTTTGTTGCACTTTTTCCAGTGCTGAAATGTAAATGTTACCTATAGGAGACCGAAAGAGTACTCTAAGTAAGATTGCATATAGTAGCTTTAACGTCTCAACGTCACAGAACTCCGTCTCATTGCTCAATACAAATTCTAAAAAATTGATAGCAGAATTTATGACAGATTGCATATATGGAACAAAAGAGAACTTATTAAAGATAACGTCGAGATCTCAGACAGAACCAACTCGTGAAATAACACCATTGATGCAATAGTCAAAAATAGTTTTTTCATAACTTACAACGTTACATTTGAAGTGATTTAATAAAAGATTGTTTTCAGTACACTCAAAACTACAACACAAGTCCAAATGCGTTGTCCATAGAAGCAACTACAGAATAGATTTTCATATCATCTGCAAATAAAAAGCAAGTTTAATTTACTACATCAGCAACGCCGTTAAAAAAGATATTAAAAAACAGAAGTCTCAAAACAAAAACTTGCAAAACTCTTGTTTTCTGTTTAAAGAACTCTGATGTAAAGTGGTTGCCAGACACATATAGATAGCAATCGATTAAATATGATTACAATAAACAAACAAGATTAGCAGAAAAACCTAAGCATTCAAGCTTTCTCAACAACAGACTGTTAGACTGTTGGAAAAGTTAGCATTACTGAGAAACTGTGTAATCGTGCACAGCTTAGACTTACTTAAACGCTGTTGAACAAAACCGTGTTGTTCTAAACATAAAGCTAAGGCAACATAAAAACTAAAAATGTTGTACAACAAATATTCAAAGACCTTTGCAAAATTAGAAATAATCGATATGGATCTATAATTAGTGATATCCGGTTTTGAATCTTTTTCATAGACAACACATTTTTTAAACCATTAAGACGCAAAATTACAGTTTTTTAAGATTAGGCTAAATATTGTTGTAAGTGGTTTCACAAATACAGTAGCACAGCCTCTAATGAAGGAAGCAAGAATTTCATCAGGTTTTTTAGTTATAGTGATCTTGATTTTCTTTACAGCTTGAAGAACTTCTGTTTTATTCAAGGTAATTGTTAGATACTGGCATTAGTCGTTTTAAAAGAATGAGGAAAATGATCAACAAAACTACTGACAATATCTTGAAGATCTATTAATTATATTCCCATCAAAGAACATAGTTGTAAGAATTGTATTAGAGTTTTGTTGGGGATTGACTAATTACCAGAATTTACGTGGCCTACACTTTAGACTATTGTTATCTTGCTGCAAGATGCTTTTATAGACCAAATCAATATCAAATTTTAAACAAGCTCTAAGTTGAGTTAATGTATTTAAGTCGAGTACCGACTTTAGTTTTTTATATTTTTTCCTTGCGGTAGATTTTTGTTTCAGTGTGCGTATGGTATTTTTATCAAATGAAGCAGGATCATTTCCAAGTTTATGCCGCTTTAGAGGTACATGACGGTGAAAAATATTATTAAGTATTGGATAGAAACTTTAAACAGTCTCACCAACATGTAAAAAATTTGTAGAAAAATTTGAGTCAACAGTAGATAGTGTTGCATATAATAAATTAAAGCTGCATTTACAAAAAATGAATTCAGAAATTTAACATTTGGGAAGTTTTTTTTGGCGTTGGTAAATTATAAGATCAAATTTTAGAGCAGGATGGTGATTATCTTCTGTAGCAAATGCGTCTTGGTCTCTCAAAGCAGAACAAAAAGTAGAATTAGATATCATAACTAGATCCAGAAGTCTATCATTGATATTCAAAATGTTATTGCAGTGTTTTAATTGATCGAAATGTATAAAATTATTCACTAGTTGATTAGAGGCAGACGTCAGAGACAAGTCGAACACATTTTTGATAAAATCTGGAACATTAAAATCCTCTACAACAAGTAAATCGAACTAATACGAAAAAAGGTAATGACGTTAAAAGGTCTAAAAACGAGGTCAAGGAACTAGTTTATATCAAATTAGTACTGTATCATATTATCACTTATACATAAATTTTTTTTTTAAATATTATGTTGTGTTATCAACAAAATAAAATCTGTATTGAAAAGTCCAAGAGTAACTTAGATCATTAATTTTTAAAATACATATTACACAGAAAGAATGTACTATTTTTGTTGTAAAAATTTTGGTGCCTACTAAACGTCTCATCAGCTAAGCTTATTTCACAATAAGTCGTTTACCCAAACTAGATTATTAAAAGTTTTAACAAACATTGTTTATAATTTTCTTAATTAATTAATTTTGGTTATAATGTTTCTTACTAATTGTTTCAAAAACTTTTTCAACAAATATTTTAGTTTTTTATCTATATTATAATATTTTTTATTATATTTTTTTATCTCAAAAAATTTGTAGAAATTTTCATTTGTTTAGGTTAAAAAATTTGACTTGTGAAGCAAATATTAATCCGACAATATAATAAAAATATAATTTTAAAAATATTTTGCATGCTTAATACTTATGTTATATTAACCAATGCTGTAGGTGTTAATTTAAGATCATTCGTGCATCCCAAGTAACCTTTGAAAATTATACACCAAAGCAATCAAGGCTATAACTAATGTTAGTTATTGCAGCAAATGCAGATATCATTCTCTTCAATTAAAAACGCTGGCTTTCTGTGAATGTAAAAATTTTAATATTCTTTAATTATATTCAAGTCTATGCGAGAAAAGTCGTTTGATTTTTTATTGTTAGATAATATCGTGCGTTCACTTGAAAAATTTGAATTTCAATAAAAACGTCTTTTATTACAAAATTAGATAAAGTTGCAATTTGGCAAAAAAGTTTTTTAATTAACACTAAATTAGTGGTGGTAGGCAAAAACAGTTTTAAGCATTAATAAAGTTGCTAAACTTTTGATTAGTATTTTGAAACAGTTAAAATATTTCTATCTGATTAATTATTAAAATATTGTAAAAAATTAAAATTGTGCTGCAATTTTATATATATATATATATATATATAACTTTTAGGTTATTTTTCTTTGAGCAACATGTAATAAACAATAAGTTTTGATACTGTTTGTCACAAAAATAATAAACTGCAAACTTAAATAAAATTTGAAATTAGGTAAATAATTCAGAAAAAAATTTGTTTCACGACTTGAAATAACTTTGATAAATGTACAGTATATTAAACAAGATTAATGCAAATTCATTCAAACTATATCTGTAAACTAAGACATGTTTCGTCCTTAAATTCTTACAGATACAAATTTAAATAAATTTGCAGTAAAAATTTTGGGCTTATAAATACACAAGTGTGGATCAGTTCTAATAAGAACAAAACATGTATAAGTTTACAGATATAGTTTTAATGAATTTGCATGTTTTACCAGTTGATGGCGAACTAAGAAATAGTATATTACACTAAAAAAGGCAGAAAGTTAAGATTCTTGCACTGCGCGCCATGATGCCCTCGGCTATTTACTCCCGCTAAAAGAAGACGCGCGCATAGCTCTACCAGTGCATGAAAGATACACTTTCTGCCGTGGAATCGGAGCCAAAACCACGTACTTTCGACTGGAGTAGCAAGAAAATTAGATTACATTGTATTATCATTGATTTATCTGTTTGGTCTAAAGTTCGTATTTTGCCTGACATCGGACGCAAGTCACGATCGTAATGCCTAATAATAAACTTTCTGCACAAAAACATTAATTTGCATTTTTTGTCAAATAATAGAATTATGTGTCGACCACTTTTCAAAAACTCCTCACGTTGACTCGGATGACAAGCGTGTTGCCAACTTAAATAATCTATGCCCTCATACATTTTCTTTTGCTATCAACCGACGCCAAAGAAATTGAAAACGTTATAAAAGCATTCAGCAGGCTTAGAAGCTATGTCTCAATTCTTAAAAAAATTGCTGAGGAAACAAGTTGGCCTTCACAAATATTTCAAACACTAGCTTCATTTCTGGCATTTTTTCTGATCAACTTAAACATGCACAGCTGATACTTATCTACAAAAATATAGGATTCAAAACAGAAGTTTCCAGTTATAAACCTATTTCGTTTCTTTTCATTTTCTCAAAAAATTTAAAAATACTAATATATTCTATATTAAGTAAATTTCTGATCCGCTATAATTTAATATCAGAACATCAATTTGGGTTTACTCTAGATAAATCAACCAAAGAAGCGGTTGCCGGTATATATTTTGACCTTTCCCGGGCATTTATTTGAAACAATAGACTATGAAAAATTTCTAGACACTCTTTCTGCTAGAATGCAAAGAGTGGCTATAAAATCCACCTTTCAAAATAATTTAAAAACGGTATATCTAAGTACTAGGCAAATTACTAAAGGAGTTCTACAGGTTTCAATACTAGGACCAGTATTCTTCCTCATTTACGTTAACGAACTGGCTCAGCATTTATCAATTTCAACTTTTCTATTTGCTGACGATACATCGCGTCTGATATCTAGCGGCTCAGATATTGAAACTGCTAATTATGTATGGATTTATATATAAAAATTGTAGAGATTTCACTGATATCAAAACACTAAATATTTTTTATTATACTTTAATTAGATCTAGGCTTGAATACGCTGTATTGATTACAATACAGCGTTGTACTCTTTAACTCGTTGCAAATCAGATTCATTTACTATTTATTAAGTTTATTATAGAGTTATTAAACAATCGCATAGATTGTATATGGTAGCTTAGTCAGATACGTTTCAATGCTGAAAATAAGTGTTTATTGTTATTATTATTAAAAGAAGAAAATCCAGAGAAAAAAATTTCCTTTGCTCAAAAAATTCAGATTGGAAAGCTGTGTTTAACAAGTGCTTTTGCTACTGAAGAATTAACGGAAATGAGTGCTGATTTATTCAGAAAAGCTACAGAAGATATGACAGTCGAGAAAGATAGAAAAGATGTGTCTTTCAGCTTTTATAATTTAGAAAAGATTGAAATTAAGGTTAAAAAATACTTCTATACTATGTTAATATGTTATCAGTTATAATAAATTATTACAATAAATTATATCTGGCTGTAACTAATGTATTATGTGTAACTAACGTGTAATGGAATGTCTACGATATTGTGATACATATAATTGTACAAAAATTATTTAGATCAAGTCTTGCTGTAGAATTTTGAACTTATGTTAATTTTTTTATTGGTTTATATGCAGAAGCGTACGATATTATAAGCCAGCTTTAACGTTTGTTTGACATTTGTCAGCAACCATACTATAAACAATAAAAACCCGTCAAGCTAAATTATACAGCAAGATAAGATCTAAATAATTTTTGAACGCATGTTATTTGCAATTATAAAGACATAATAAACCATGATACAATAAATGTTCAAATATAAATTTCTTATAATATTAAACAAAAGCTCGAGTGGTTATGAGTAACATATTTTTGTTATGTTCCTATAACAAAACCTTATAAATCAATAATTAGTTTAAAATAAATTAAATTATGTTTATTAAAGGTTACTTGACTTTCTGTGTGCTATGTTTTTTAAGGTTATTTAAGAGACTATGTATTAATTATTAAGCGTCAAATAAATTCTTTAGTTGTTAATTCAACTTTTTGATATCACAAATGTGTTGAAGTTAATCACTTACAGTTTGAGTAATTATTATAGATTAATAGATTTTGTTTTTATTATAATTTTTTATGTGCTTAGCTGTAATCAATAAGAACTTGATTGTACAATATTCATATATAAATGTTTCTTTTCCTTTAAATGTTTATTTAAATGATTTATTTATTATTAGTCATTTGGTAGTAATCTTTTTTCAATATATTATGGGTTTAGCCTAAACCCATAATATATTGAAAAAAGTTTCGTTTAGCAAATAAATGATAAACTTTTTACCAACGATTTGACATGTTTAACAGTCTTATACGAAAACCCTTTGCCTAACAGTAAAAGTAACACACTTTTTTTATAGATAAAAAAACCAAAATTATATAATATATTTTACGCACAATATAACAGTTTTTTAGATGTGATATATATAATATTATATTCTGCGTCCTTTCGTTATACACGGAGAGCGCTCGTGTTGCTACATATATAATAAGTTTAAGCTTTTTGACGTGCTACTATAGAGACAGGCACGTTGCTGGTTTATAAGCCGATCAGCTGATTTTGCAAACCAGTTGATTTTGTTTTGTTCTAGCTTTTTTTTTATGTAATTTTTATTTCAATAAATTTAACAAAAAAACTAAAATATTGGAAAAGAGTAATGCAACAGTATTTGGTCAAATAATGTATTTTTTTCAGCAATTTGTTGCCGTATTTTACTTACATAACTTGACTGGTCAATCAAAATCCAAAAAAGTTTAGGATCTTGAACAATATGATTCATTTTACACTGAATAAATCACTAGAATAAATTCGACTCTTGAATAAACCCTTTCAAGTCTATTCAACAAAGTTTATTCAGCACTAATAAAATAGTCTATTTTTAAACATTTATAAAAAATAACCAATTAATTTAAAACAAAGTTTGCATTTTTAATTCAAACCTTTTGTTTTTACAAATTTTGTTTTTTTATTTTGTTTATGTACAATTGTTATAATATCACCGCTTTCGTTGTCTCCAAAGAAGAATTACTTCTTTTGACACAATTCTTCTGACTTGCCTTGATACTATATTCCTCTTTTAATTGCCTAGTCTTTCAGAATGTCGTTTAATTGTCTCTATGTTATATCTTTCAAAGAATTCTTTGTTTGTAAAATAATAAAAACTGATTCTACACAGATCTGTGCGTCTTTAGAGTATTTTCTGACACGGGTTTATCAATAAAGTCGTTTAATGCGTTTATCGCAACATTTGGCACTTTCAAATTTATCTTATTAAGAAGACATGAGGAAAAATAGAAAAACAACCGTTTTTTTCGTAAAAGTTTTGGTTGTTATTTAGTTGCTAGGTTGTTTTTTCAAACTAATAGTCTCCACTTTTTTAATACTACCCATAAACATTGATGTTTTAAAAAATTTTTTTTGCCCAAACATCTCTGACTACCATAAAATTCTTAAGCTTTGTTTCAAATTTTAAAAACGGTAGTAGTATTTTGTGAACGATGTCTGCGTTCACAAAATTTTCTTAGACAGAAATGTTTTTAGGTAACCTATTAATTTAATCGGCTAAATGAGTAGTTTTTATGATATTATATATGATTATTTTATTTGTTTCTATTATTTTGGTAAATATTTTGTGAAATTAGTGCAATATTATAATTATTACTAACATCTGAGCTTTTATTTAACGCTTAATTAAAAAAATTTGCAAAAAATTATTAAAAATTTTGTTTCATCTCAAATAACTCAACAAAAAATTTAGCAGTGGTTTTAAAAAATACTTTTTGCTTACACAATGTTAAGAAGTTTGTTTTCTAAATATAACAATAGAACCTATAAAAAAAAATTTAATAAAATGTAAAGAGTTAATAGTTTACCAATGATTTGAAGAAGCAACAGTATAGCCGTCTTTGTGTATCAGATCGTCAAAAAGCTCAACATTTTTAAATATAGCAATTTGATGTAGCAACGCGAACGCCCTCCGTCTATAACAGAACGACGCAGAAGCTGGATATTTTTATATAAATCATGCGTAAAATATATTATATCATTTTTGTTTTTATATATAAAAGTTTAATTTTAACACAAACAACGCTTCATAGCCTTATAGTTTAAAATATTTCAAAGATTGAATAATAAAAAGTTTTAAAAAAAATCAAGTAGCAAAAAAATACTTGCTTTACGTGTTTGTAGAGATTAAACGACTGACTTTATAATTAACTTCCTATCTGTAGAAAATACAATTTTCTTTGTTCCACCACCGGTGATGCACAGAAAGTGCTTGTTAAAGAATGGGGTGCTGGTAATGTTGAATAGGGTAAGCGGAACTGAGGCAGGAGAAAGCAGAGAGATAGAAAGCTCGCATGGCGTGATAAATATTGGGCAATAAGTGGCGCAGCGACGTGGCAAGCCGGGAGCTGGCAGTGAGAAGCTGTCGCGACCTCATCCAGCCAACCGTGTAATTGGATAGAGTGCAACGATGATATTGACATTCAGGAGTATCAAGAAGAATCTACTTGTAAAAGCGCCACCTACAAAAAGCTCCAGTAGTTTATAAAATTAGATCTTGAATGGTTCTTGAACACTTTTCCCTCCTACTACAGCAGGAACAGAATTTAAGCCAATAATATACCATCGTAAGTAATTGTCTTTCTTAGATTCTATCGGATGTTTTATGATGACCGCTACATTAGTTTAGGATATGATGGAATCCTTCGTTCCATTATAATGTAAAGCATAACTATGAGTGGCCATTTCCA
Organism: Lagria hirta; assembly: GCA_947359425.1. Lineage (NCBI taxonomy): Eukaryota > Metazoa > Arthropoda > Insecta > Coleoptera > Tenebrionidae > Lagria > Lagria hirta. The sequence goes on from OX375794.1 coordinate 34,693,327, forward strand.
TATACGATCCGAGAATGGTAAGTGGTCAGAAACAGAGAGACATAAACTTCTAAAATGTGCTCCAACGCTCTGGAGATAACATCTAGATCTCCAGGGTGGCTGCAATAACAATCTTCTTGTATGAATTGTTATAGCTCTCACTATCATTCAGTGGACATCTCATTCCGGGTAACAGCCACCACTAAACACTTTTCATTCCTACATTGACCATTCACAGCTTCTCCACTACGAGGCTACTGGATATTTAGCTCTAGCTTACTTAGCAACTTAAAAATATTATTATTTATACTCAACCCTTATGTCACATCTAATAACCAGTTTTCAGGAAATCATTATGCAAACTAGATATGTATTATCGAATTTATTTCATATCTGCATACAATGTTTTTGAATAGCTCAAATAAACACAATGTTTTACAAGGTGGGCTTTTTAAAATGCAGCTTCTCAGTGGCTATTTTAAGAGCCATTGAAAGAACAATAACCTTTTTCTTTCTTTCATTGCTATTTTTATAAATCTGTATCACATTCTTTCTTTTGTAAAACATACAAAAACATTTAAGTTCTATAATGTAAAATGGTTTGGATAAAGTTAGGTAATTGATGATTTTGTGGCAATAATTGTAAGACAGTCGTATACAAATGCTGACCTAAATTTTTGATTTATTATTTCTTTATACTTCTAAAAAATAATCTGTATTTATCTAATTTTTTTAGTAAAAGTAATTTAACGTTTTTGTTGCGAAGAAAATGTTGGGCTCAAAACAAAAATTGCTACTAGAACGCTAAAAGTATCTAGTTATAATTTGGTAAAATACATAAAAATATTAAAAAAAAAATTTCAAATATGAAAATTAAGAAAACACAACGGTTTGTTTAGTCTGTTTTTTATTATACCTAAAGAATTGTCAGTGTCAAAAATTCTGAAATTATGTTGGAATCTTGCTTTATAAACGTAGAAATCACGCTCTTCACATTGACTTTTAAATGGCGTTGCCAACATTAAAACACTTTGACAATCTATATATATAAAAAAAAGTCGTGTTTGTTACAACACTTATAACTCGAAAACGGCTGGACTGATTGCCATGGTTTTTGATTTGTTGGATTTGTTTCCGTCCCGAATAGCAGAATACATCTTAAAAACAATAAAAACTCGATATGTGTAATGAATACTTAATCATTTCAATAGATGCTGATTTGTTTATTACATGTCAAACATTTGTTGTCCAATCCTGTCAAATAGTGTAACAACTATTTTTTTTTTTTGGAGCTTATGGTCTGGTTGCTGAGACCTTTAAGCCACAACTTTATATTTTTCTGAAGACATCATGTGTGCGTTCAGAAATTTATTTTTTGTAAAATGTCTACAAAGTTCAGGTACTGTTATATTTGTTTTTAATTCCGGAAAATAATCCCTAAGATTTATTCTACAGTAAAAACATAAAATCATCAGAAAGGAACGGAATTTAGGGAATAAAAAATCAGTTGGTAAAGGTTATAAGATTAAGGAAAAAAATCTACAGGTTAACAAAAGTGTAAATGTCTTTTTATAGGTTGTCTATGATTTTTCTTGATAAGCTATTCATACGTAGTGGTTATATACTCTTTGAGCTATTGTCTATGTCTCTAAAGTTTAGGCACTGTTATTATATTTGGTGGTTTTATGCGAGTGCACATTTTAATAACAATGCCGCGTCCTAGAAGATCTAATCTTTCCCAGCGAAGCCGTAATGCAATTAGGCAACGGAATATCGCGAGTCAATTATCTGCGAGAAATTGCACGCGTCGATACTTAAAGGAAAATTTAAAGATGAGGAAGTTCTTATTCCAAGGATTCCGATGATCCCAACGAATAGGCCCTTTGAGTTTAAACGAATTCAATTCCCGATTCGTCTTGCCTTCGCCATGACGATCAACAAATCACAGGGCCAATCCTTAACTATTTGTGGCCTCAATCTAGAAAATGCATGTTTTTCTCATGGTCAATTGTACGTGGCATGCTCACGTGTCGGCAAACCATCCGCTTTATTTGTTCTTGCGCCTGACCAAAAAACAAAGAATGGTCGTTTACCACAAAGTGCTTGAATGAAAATCCTATTAATGAATTAATCCGAGTTTTATTTTTTTTCCCTATCTGCACAGCATAGTTTTTAATCATTTTTTTCTGACATGAGTTTGAAGTACTTAATTATTATTTTTTATTTTTTTTTATTTTTATTCTCATTCTGTATGTATGTTTTCATCATCATTAAAAAAAGTATAATAAAATACTTTTTTGATTCTATCTACATAAATATATTATTTTGTATCATTGTTTTACGTTCATCAAAGCCTAAATTAGTTTAGCTAAAAAGTAACACGACATTCATTGACTGTTAGGCGGTACGAAGTTTGCCGGGTCAGCTAGTTGTTTATAAAAATGAATAGACTTTATCCACAGTTTCATAAACAATGTTCTATCATAGCAAGTTGTAAACTTTGATCTAAAATACTAATGTTTGTTTTTAAAAACTATTGAGGATGCTAGCATTGACAACTGATAATGTCAAAAAATACAAAAAAAAATATTAACGTTAAATTGATATCACATACGTGCCATTTTAAGTTTTTGCAAAAAAATATCTATAATCTAAAAATAGATTGAAATTGACATATAATTTAGCATACACTAAAATAATATAGTTTATCTGAAAGCAGTCTAGATAAACAAACAAAACTATAATGTTAAAAAAAATGGTTTTAATAAATGTGTTCTAATTTTCAGCAACAAACATAGAACACAAAATACTAATTTAAATTAGTATTTTGTGTTCAGTTGCAAAAATATTTCATAATATCTTATAACTACCACTTTTAGCATATTCTACTTATAATTTACTCAAGCCTACAAAAATAGTAGTAGAATTATTATTATTTAAATTTAGAGCATAGATTTTTTTCTTAGAACAGATATAAATTTAGAAAGCGCTTGTTTTTTGTTAATATGTTTCACCGCCAATTAACAAGACATCTGCTTGCTGCAAATTGTAAATTATATTAAAAAACAATTTAGAAACTATGATGACGTAAAAATAGTTAAAGTTACTTTTTTTCCGATTTAGAATTACTTTATTTTTTTTACAAAAAAAGAAAACAATAAAACTTTTATTAAGTAAAAAATAAACAAGTAATTTTTAATTAAAAATTTGTTAATTATTGTACTTTTTTTGGTTTTATAGTTTTTCAATATTTGCCAATTTAATTCTTTTTTAAAAATTTTTCTATTGTAAAATGTATATTATTGCTATAAATGAACAGATAGACCAGTAAATAAAGCTAAATAATAAATAGTTATTTGGATCATTAGTCTAAAACATTATATTTTGCAAGTGTGGGTGGTAGGGGTAAATTGCGTAGCCGCGACGTTAAGCCAAGACGTAGCAGCACGAGCACTTGCTAAACATTTTTAAGACGTGCAATCCACACAAAATCTACCAAAGTTTTTTAGAATACTCAAAGGTATTTTCTGACAGTATTTATGACAAAAATTTAAGCTAAGTCAAATGTTAACATCAAAAAATTTTACGCTGTGATATTATTATTATGATTATTCTCATATAATGAATCTATGCATTACTGTCTCTTAATAAAATAAATATTGTTTTTGTTATTTTTTTCTAAAAAGAAAGAGAAGCAATAACAACGTCTTATAACAACTTTTTAAAACAACGCTTGAGTGACTCAAGAATTGAAAATAATTTTTTTTTATAGTTTTATGCGTATACAGAATGTTTAAGAAATACGTGTACTAATGTTATTTATAAAACAAGACATTAAATTATAATTTTAGCTCAAATGTAAATGTTTATCCAATTTATTTACTTCGAATTCTTAACTAACAAGCTATTTATGCGTCTTATTATATATTATTTTAATTTTAAGAGTTTAATTATGTGATGTCGCTATTCAAAAATATTTTTAAGACACTTTGTATTTAACACAAAAAGTTTAATTAAAAAAAAATCTGAAAAAATCAAAGACTTATTTGGTTTTGTTTACTAAACACGTTTATGCTTAACTGCTTAAAATGTATCTATTAGAGCTCTGGAACTGTTATAGACGTTTTTGATTTTTAGAGATTGGTGTTGGTATGAATAGCTGTCAACAAAATAATTGCATCAATGTCATAATTTTTCTACATACAAATTACTACTGTAATTTTTTTTTAAATTGTGTGTTTAACCTAAATGCGTGTTTTGGTTTAAATCAAAATGCTTTTGAAAAGTGGTTAGTGGTTTAAATTAGAGAAAAAGCGGCTTTAAGCAAAGCTGCAAAAAATTGTCTGCTACGGAAAACGCTACATTTAGAATTATGAGCTTTTACTTTGTATTTATTAGGTAATAACTTTTTTTCGCTGTTTCGGCTAGTTTTCGAAGTTTGAGTAAAGCATAACATTCTGTTCTTGCTTTTAGTTTTAATCTTTATTAAAAATAAAACAAACTATGTCAAACACAAACATTTAAATTGAATTTTAAATTAAATGACTTACTGCTGCTACCAATCGTGAACAACCAAAATTCTAAGAACGTAAAAATTTAATTTTTTTTCTGTATAAAATAGTTAAAGACGCATATTTAAAAAAAACTTATAGAACACAATTTATAAGAGGTATTTGCGCAAAGTTTTCTATTCTGGGACTTGTGTCTTAAATCCAACTTTACGTTAAACCAGCCTTATAAAACTAGTTCGATATACTGTTTTATTTATTATTTTTCTTTATTATTTTATTTTACTATTTTTTTTATCAATTTAAAAATAGTTATTTATGTATTTAGTTTGTAAAAAAAGCCATTTTGGTGATGAGGACAAAAATCAAACGCATACCAAAATGACTCTTTACACTCGAAATACATACAACGCTTTTTCTATGGTCCAAGATAAATGACAAAATTGTTACTCTTTGGGGTGATGGTGGATACGGCGTCATCTAATTGTCAACATTTTTTGACAGTTTCAAATGACAATAATAATTAGGTAACTATGACAATGGCAGTGTTTAAAATAAAATAAAGCTACGTGATTATTTCATTTCGATAGCGTTTACGTGGTTGCGATGGTTACAAATGGTTACAAATGAAAAAGTTTGTGAATAGCTAAATTTTTGCATTGAAAGTGAACTTTGGATAGTCAGTTTTAAAGGCAACCATAGAAAAAATTTTTTTGTGCAACCGATCAATGATAAAAGTAGTTGCAACTTAAATTGAATGTTATTATGTCATAAGTGACTAAAAAACTATTTTGACAGTAACCACTATAGTTACGTCTAGTAGATAGACTAGAATCATTTGAACCACATAAAATCTAAGTTAATTATGTATTATTTTGGCACGTAGATATTTGAACATAATGTGTGGTTTCTTAAGAAACGCATTATAAAACATTATTTAAAAGCTTGCTTAAAAAGCTTGTTAAAATACAGTATAACTGAAATATGTGATTGTTGCAAATGCTAAGAGAGTCTGTTTTTATAACAAAAGAGGCATATAATTAAGAATAAGTTAGCCAATATCGTGAAATTTGTTATACCTTTTTAATTTGAATCATAATTTTAGGTTTTTTGGAAAGTGTTCACATAAATATAAAATAACCTGACGCTTTATGCTCTCCATAAAATTCTACTTTGTGTTGAATAATCTTCAAATTGCCTGGGAGCACATTTGAGCATGAAATATGCGTTCGCGGCAAGTTGGAAAGCTTTAGAAAATGGAAACGAAAAGCGGCCAAGTGCAGAAGCGATGAGGACAACGTCACATTAGCACAATGCTGCTCTGTTGATGTTCGGAGAGAATAAGAACGAAGATCACTTCTATGTCAATCCTTCTTTAACTCGTCTGGAATTGAATGAAGTTCTTGTCGTTTGGAAATCGTGTAAGCCTGGAGACAGAATGAATGGCGACAAACTTTGTTGTCTAGAAGGATTGCTGAGTAGATAAGACAGTGCAAGTCACTTCAAATAAGACTAGATAGACCGTTATACAAATTTGCTCCCTTATTCTGTAGGCCATTGTTTATCCGATATGCCTGCAGCTCCAATTAACTTAGGAGGAATAAAGCGGTTATCGGGATACTAAAACTATATAGCCTAGCTGAAATGTGATAGAAGCGTTGAAGACCGTTAATTTAACTTGCTAATGTTATTGCTATATTTATTGTCAATGCTATCTTAAAATATATAGCCATAAAGAAATATTTTTGTAAAATAAACTTGTATTTATAAGAAATTCTAATTGTTAAAAACACCGCTTTAGACACAAAAGTACGAAATGATTCTAGAGAAATCGTGAAGGCGGAGCCTCAAGGGAATTCTGTGGAGTATTTTAATAAGGGATTTTTTTGTCACACGCTTAAGACTTTGAAAGAACACAGCGAGATTACAGCACAATATAACCACCTGCGCCGCAAGAGACACCTACAATTTGCTTAAATTCTAGGAAGACTTTTTTCAAGCAGACATTCCATTACCGCACTAAATCCTTGCTAATATTAAACCAAGACAACTCTCCAGACCCCATACAGCTTAATTTAGAACTTAATTATTTAGAAGCATTATATTCTAAAAAGACGCAGAAATTTTGTAAATATTTATGATTGAGTGAGGATAACAGGTTTACTAAATACCAATAATATATAGAAAATGCTGGTAAAGTGCAATAGTTACATTATGTTCCTCATTTAAAACTGTATTGATCTCAGTAATAAACAAATATATTGCAATTTATTACATTTTGAAATCAAAAAAAAAAATTAACTTAATTCTGTTCCCCAAAAATGTTCAAGCTAAAAAATACCTAATTAATATTTGTAATATTTATTTTTTACAATATCATTTTATATCAATGTCAAATTCTAATTTGATATTAGTCTGTATTTATCTTCAGCCATAATATAAAATATTAGTTATTTTGAAAAAAGATTATTTATCTTTTAATTCTATAAAATTAAATCTCTATTATTCTAGCTATGAGAAGTTATTTTGTTAAACGGATAGATTACCAGAAACTCTTTTTAGAACTTAGTATAGTAGAAACGTTTGAGATATACTTGGCAGTAAATTTTTTTGCTCATAATGGAAGGGACAGGCAACAAAGAGAACAAAGATTTACAATCTAAAGTGTTGCGTGTCTTTATGAATAGAACTAACCGGGTAGCTGAGTAGTACCGTAAATAGAAAACTATCTTTTATAATTTATGACTGTGGTTTCGAATGTCAAACTTTTGCATAGACTAGTGCAATAGAATTTAGTGCCGCTTATATCTCAAAGCTTTTTAGAATAACACAACCAAGTTTTTGATGTATTCACTAAATTAAACATTAATATAAAAACTTTATTACTAAATTCTCTACACTGGCGTAACATCGTTAGTTTCTTTTTGTTAGTGGCAATATCGCATAAAAAAGTAACCCGTTACAGGTTTTGTGCTCAGAAAGAAAATAAACAGAAGTTATCTTAGAAAATAAATAAAAAGTTGTAGTTTATAATTTTAAACAACATAAAAATGATTTTAAAAATAAAACTAAAAAGTTAACGCAAACACGCATTAGCAAACGCACTAAGCGCCACTACAGTTTTTAAAGATTTCTCTTGATTTATTTAAAATTCTATTATTACATCTTAATAATTGTCTTTATCATGATATCACCTTTAAGATATCTTCTAACCAAAAAAAAATTGATTTATAAACAACAAAGTTATCCGCAAACACACATTTGACAAACGCACTAAAAAATTTCAATGCTTTTTTCCTCAAATTAATATTGTTACGAGTTCCAAAACCGATCATGGGCAAAAAAAATCATTTAACTTAATCGTTCCATTTGTTTCCACAAATAAAATAAGACAACTGATTTGCTAAGAAACTTGGCTTTTGATAAAAGAATGAAAAAAAAAATGTTATGGAGATGGGCTCCATACATTTTAAAATTACAGATTTTTTTCATAGAAATAAAAATTAGACTTGGTTTTTGATGTGTATTTGAATTTTAAACTATTAGGCAGTCTTAGGGTGGTACAGGATGTATAAGATTAAGAGAAATCAAGAGCGGCTGTGCTTTTATTAGAAACAGGTCTTAGATCGGTTTGTATTAATGCCGAGTAAAGATAAATTTGCTTACGCAATAGCGTAGAGATTTCTGTGAATTTAAATATATTAGTTTAATTAGTTTGCGTTATGTAATTTGAAACTCATTTCACATTCAAAAAATAGAGAATAAAAATATTCGATCTGTGTCTTTTAGAAAAATGCATGCTGAGTAGTTATTTTATCTAGTTTTAGTACGGACCGATCTAACACCTGCTGCTTGAAAATCACAGCCGTCTCAATATTATCTACAGATACGTAGATAATATTAGTAGGGTCAAGCGCAGTATTTCCAATTTCTATCACCATAGACGCTACGTGGATTTATTTCTTGTTGGTCGTCTTTGTGAATTCTTGGTTATATTGGCTTAGAAGGTAATTGTAGGTAGAACTGTAAACATGATTAAAATACCTAAAACAAAGATCATAAAATAATTCCGTAGGATCGTGGCTTATTGACATTTAATTACGAATGGCATTTTGCGATAGAAATCAAAAGTGAAATCGTCGACTTAATATGCAAATCTCGTAAGTTCATTTTATTTAAAAATCACATTTTGATGCCATCCAGCAGTAAATAAATCAGGCTATCAGCAGGCTATCAGTTAAGAAATAGTTGAAACTCCAGAAAAAATCAGCAACCTTGTAATAATCAAAATGATTTAGTCCAGCTACTATAGAAAAATAAACGTTTTTTGTCTCTCTTGAAAAGTTTACATTTTGGGACTTACGACCATTGCATATTAAACCGACGAAATTATATTTACATATTCGTTTAAATATTGTTATAACACCAACTTGTGATGTTTTGTGTAATGAATTGTGATGTTCCTATTTTTACTGCTTTAAAATTTTAAAGAAATATATTGTTTGAAATTTTTTTGTTTCCGCGTGGTATCTGTGGTTCTGACTAATTCCTAAAGTGTACTTGCTGCAACGTCGTAACTCTTAACGTTAAATACAGTTTTGTAAAACTTAGAAATTATTTTTTGTTTATTATTTATATCACTGTTTAGTGTTTGACTAAAAAAAGATATGGAGAAATTTATTTTATTGAATTATTTGAACTAAGAAAAAGAAGCTGTTGATTTTCTAGTACCAGCTTTTTTACCTAGTGCTGATCCCATTATAAAAAAGAATAGTAAGCAACTACAAGTAATGTTTTGCATTCAAAAAAATTGTTTAACATTGTTGTAGAGTTTGATTTTTTTATGAGGTCATGGATTATAGCGACGAATTTGGAAATTTCTGTTCGCATATGTGAACTGGCTTTTTAGATATTTAATTATACTTACGTATTATTTTTAACTTATAAATAAATATAATTTTACTTTTAGATTTGCATTGCAAATGCCATTTGGAATAAAATGTCGACAAGCTAGGCTTATAAGAAATTATTTCATTATCTCATTTTATTACGTATAGAAAATACCCCTCTTAGTTGTTAATCCATTAATATAAAAAAAGTTGTTAATATAACGTGTACCTCCTGTTCACTAATTGGAGTTAGGTAGAAGCTATGGCGCTTGATAAGGGTTGAATGAAATCTGTAGATAATTAGCAAATTTTTAATATAATTTAGTAAATTAAACATAAAACAACCGTTTTTAATATAGGTAATTATATAATTGGTTCCAACAAATTGCTTTTTGCTTATTTGTTTTAATCTAATTAAATAAAAATACTAATTATTAATTATTTCAAAGTCAAGTTTTTATATGCTAAATTTCTTATAAGTTTTTTATAATCAGTTGTTAGTGCTAGAAATCAAATACTACTTAGATCTTTATGAAATTATAGCAAACCACGCAACAAACACCAATTATCAAATAAAAAAGTGGTATCAAAATTATTTCATCAAAAAAAAATCTTGAGAAAACGCAAACAAATGAAACCACTTTTTTTTTAAAGTATATTGTTTATAAGCAATTTAATTTGCATTTAACTAAGGCAAAAGCTTTCTAACTATACACATTATTACATCAAAAGTAGTTTTATCGTATTGTTAGACTAATGTAGAAGACCTTTTGTTTTGTTATGTAGATGACAGCTGACATCAGACATATACTTGCAAGAACACAAGTTTTCTGTAACAATCAACGTTTTGTTTTTAAGATAAAAAGATTAAAACTTTCAATGATTGCTCAAAAAAGTCTCATACTTATAGTTAATATACTAACATATTAATGTTATTACTAACCCAAAAACGGAAAGATCAAATATTTTAAGTTAGTAAAGAAAAACACCTAAAATATATATTATACTTGTTTAATAAGACGCATTGCAACACTCGTTTTATTAAAACATTTTTCAATTGCTCTCGTTGCGTTTTGAACATTACAATGTCTCATTAAAACACGCTTTTTAACAAATATTTTATATAAAGAATTTTATTTAAAAAAGTCACTAATACTGTTAGAATTTCAAATATATTTCGAAATTTTCAGATAAAGCTTTAAATGACTTTTATCTGTTCTGTTTATGAAAGTAGCTAGAATTTTTGCTTTGACTAGTGCAACAGACAGTGACGATTTTCAATACTGGACAATGTAAAAAATCTTACCATAATAACAGTTCAACAGTAAAAACGAAAATCAACAGTAAAAATGAGTTTTTACCATTACGTTTAAAACCACGTATAAGAAGTCTTGCAAATTAAGAACAAAAATTATTAGTAAAATTATCAAATTATTTTTCTTTTATTATTTAAAGTATAAAAGTGTACCGTACCTACCACTGGCAAATATCAACACATTTCGTAAAATAAAAAAAAATGCTTTTTTCAAAGCTTGTTTATATAGTAATAAAAAATGACACTAAATATATATAGTACAGGTAATAGAGAAGCGAATTACTCTTGTCCATAATGCATAATTCTAGGTAAGTTATTTTTTTTTACATATAGGTGCAGTATGACGTAATGAACTTACTTAAAAACACAAAATACTTACCAATAAGACAGGTGAAAGTGCCGCCATTTTGCAAAAACCGTTTCGGCTTGTACCTCTGTAAGTGTGCATTTGAGGTCTATAATTATAAAACTTTTTATTATAGATAATTAAATTTTTTATTTTTTTTGTTGAATAATTTTTTTTTGTATCACTGACTGTTTACGGTTTATAAGATTATTACTGTTTGTTTTTAAACTTATTTACCGATATCTCTTCTAATAATGATTTGAATAATAAATTGCCGATAATAAAACTTTTAAGTCGATAAATTTTCTACAACTTTTAATTTAAAATTATTTTTCTAAAATTAATATTTTCTAAGTTATAACGCGTACAATTATAGTTCTATTTTTTATAATTATTTTAAAATAATTGATACTAGCAATTTCTATCAAATGCACAAAAAAATGTTTTTTGTAATCAAATAGCTGTTTTCTATGAAAGTTACAAGAAAACTAATCGTGGATCTATTAATATCAAAACGCCCTTATTATGTTAAAAGTTATATATTATGGTTTATTATTTATGGTTATATATATTTTTATATTAATAGAAATGTTTTTAATTATGATTAGTGTCACCTTAAACATATTGATATTGCATAAGTAATTTATATTTTGAATAAATAATTTTATTAGACTCCTAATAATAGTCATTAAAAAATTAGTAGGTGTCTATAATTTTCAAATTACCAAAACCTGTCTCTAATTATAGCTGGGTGTGCTAGTTTAATTATTTTATCAGGTAACCGAATGTTTTGCAGATTAATAAGAAGCACACACAGCAGCTGATCCTGATGATTCACTCAGATAACTTGTGCTCGAATTGCAGCCAACAACAATACCCTAAATGGTCAGTGGTCATTTTCAAAGATATCCCGCAGTTTTAATAATCGATCTTCCTCTTGACCATCTGGCATCACCTTTCAAGCGAATAGAGGCTTGACTCTTGTGTTGTCACTACTAACTTGTCGCATTTGTAGACCGGTCTTGCGGTGCAAACCTTTGTACAGTCTAAACAAAAGTAACGTATTTTTAATCTATTTAGTTTCAAACATTGAAACCACAAATAAGGTTTTCAAAAAAAGCTTAAGTTTAAATTACAATTTTATAAATTTTCTTTTTGTGTTAATTAGCTTTGAGCTACCTTTAAAACTTCTTTATTTAACGATAATATTTGCTGGCAATAATGTACGTCGCTACAGGTAAGTAGAGCGTTATTTATGTTAACTGTCAGGGTGGCCTTACAACTCAGGAGGCGAGATACAGGAAAGTGTAAATAATAGAAATTTCTATAGCTGACAATAGCTTTCCAGGATTTTTATTAGTGAGTTTGTGTTGTTTATTTTTAATTGTCTATTTTACGGCACACGCCTCACTAAATTCATCTGTCACTTTAACAGCTCATTCTAGAGAGGTTTGCCAAAAATCTTATCAAGTAAGAATCTTTATACCTATTATCTACTATTTTTAAATGCAGTTTTGGATAGGGGAAGCTTTGTAAAGTATACTTAAGATTAATTATTGCGAGAATACCTTACACTGAAATTAACCCTATGAGAAAAAAATAATTTGCGTGATTATTTTGGAAGCTTATTATTTAGATATTGTATAATTTCTTTGAAATGATGAAGACAAAAAAATATGTTACTAAATTGTTGATTACAGTTGCGTGACGTTCTTCGTTCAAATTGTAAATAGGGTTTTTTGTTGTTTCAAGATTATCAATAATCTTGAAGTGTCTTGTTATTTTTAGCACTTGCTACTCATGATTTAGCCAGTTGTGTTACAGCAGAACAACAATTTGAATGGCTTGCAATTTCCATTTTGGTTTAATTCAAACAAAGTTTTTTGACCTTTTGTTTTGTTTATTTTCTACTTTTTTTTTTTTGATTCAAAGTTAATATCTGCTGTTTTGTTTGACATTATTTTATAAAAAAGTGTCCAGATAGTTTTAGGTCAATCTATTATAATCTGAAAGCTGCAGAAAAAATTAGCAAAGTTTTAATTAAATCTCGTGCTTACACTGTCTTGTTAGAACATGAATAAATTGAAGTATCAAGATACTTAAACAAAAACAGCAACAAAAATCAAAATTATTGCAAAATATAGATGTAAAAATAATAAAAAACAGTTATAATTTAAATGAAAAAACAAAGTATATTATAATTCACAATAAGTGGCATAGCGGAAGACCATGGAAATTGAAATTTACGTTGGGGGCAAGACCCCAACTAATAATACCATAGTTTTGACTTTGACTCTGTTGGTATCCTGCGTTGTCAAATCGCTTGATATTGACGTTCTGTGAAGACAACATATATTACTAATTTATTATCAGCATTTCCTTACTGAGGTGAACAAGTTGTACAATAAATTTGTACATCGTCAGAGTTGTGTTATGTCTGCTGTGGGGCAAAAACATGTCACATGTAACTTATAACCTCAAAATAAAGTGTAAATTATAGTTTCACATGTTGGGTAACTTTTTTGACATAACATAATGCGCCATTTAGATAATCAACACCTACCGCGATGCCAGTTATTATGAGTTCAACTATACCTATATACAAAATTTGTAAAAAAAGACAAGAATCAATAAAACAAAATGTAACAAAGGCGTGTAAGAAAATGAAATAGATGGAATTAGAAAGAACAGAAATAATAAACGAAATGTTTAGTGTGAATAAAATGTTTAAGTATTGCATATGATAAAAAAATTATCAGAAAGAAAAAAATATGAAAGAAAAAAAAAGAATCTTATCTGTTTTGCGCTAAAAACTCTTAAATTCGCATTATATCAATTAAATATATTTTAAGTATAATTTTAGTATATGTACTAGCATAAAATATGTGAATGTTTACCGAGATGAGTTTGCAACATAAAAACATAGCAATCTATACGTTATTTTGCAATACTGTAGAAGCACAAGCATATCTAATTTTTTAACTTTTAACAAAAAAGAAAAGTTTGTAGAGTGATCTGCATATCTCGGTGCCTGTCTGTCATCTTCTAGCCACTAAATAACCGATTTTAATCTAGTTTCTTTATTTGAAAGCTGAAATATTTTATTAGACAGTGTTTAAAGCCATAATTCAACCTAAATTTGTTTAATTGTTAAAGAATTATTAATTTATTTCTGGTTCAAAAAGTGATATTCATTTCTTGCAGGTCTGATATAGTCGAAATTCGGTATTACATAGTTATTAATAATTTAAGATATAATTGTACTTATATTACTAGCGGAGTACTCCAAGGCTCTACGCTGGGTCTACTTTTATTCCTTATACATATAAATGATTTACTTTTGTGCTTACGTTCTCAGTTGGTTCTCTTCGCCGATGACACTACTTTACTTAACGAATCAAGTAACATCCAATCAGCAATCTTAAAGAACAATAAAGTGCATTCGAAAGCTTTAGACTGGTGCAAAAGAAACCATCTATGTTTAAACATTAACAAAACAGTTACTATAAAAACTGGTAAATTGCCGTCCAATTTCCAAAATCAAAAAACTTTTTTAGAATTTTATCTAGACTCAAAACTAACGTTGCAAAAGGATGGTAATATGGTAAAATTTAAATGCCCGTGTAATGATACCACCTTTAGAACTGCCTGCTTTGCTTTAATCCACTCTCACTTGTCATATGGAATTCTAATGTAGGGACATGCCTCAATAAGACATAGATTATTTGGTATACAAAAAAAAGCTATAAGAAAAGTTGCAAATGCCAATTGCAAAGAGGATATTTTTTGTACAAATGAAAATATCAACACTTCCATGTATGTACATATACAACCGCCTCGTGTATATAAAACAAAACCTTTGCTTTTATGTTCACAACAATGAAAAACACAATTACAATACAAGAAAGGGGAGGGGGATGATTTATATCCAAGACTGAGTAGATTATCATTATATCAAAATGGCTCTGACTACTATGCTATCAAACTCTTCAACAAACTTCCTCTATACTGTATTCATTTTCAAGAAAGAGTGCATCAAAACAAATGTATGTAGACTTCACGTAATCACATCTATGGAGTGGGAGATGATCGACGATTTTTGAAACAGGTCAGGCCGCAGGAAAAATTGTTTATTCCATTTTAGACCAAGTTGTTTTAAATTCGGCGTAAATATATTATTTTTACTAGTATTTAAGTGGTTACGTTAAGTTCTTTTTCTGGGAAGACTGGAGTTATGAAATTAACCTCAGTCTCGATCTCCGTAGCAGCACACAGAAACAGCAACGAAACAAATGCACCCATGTGCTTTCGGCTGCCAGCCCGGCTTAAATTCCAGGAAATCAGTATCACTTAGTCTTTATCAATAGATCACGCACTGATCACGTTCTACACATTGTTTACTACCACTCTTTCTTGAAAATGAATACAATATAGATATAAGATTCAAAACTACTGTAAAAAATTTTGTTGTGGCTAAAACGTACTACGACTATAAAGAGTTCCTTCTAGATGATAGTGTGGATGACAATGCCTAATGTACTATGTAACGTTTGCAATTTTTGTTGTGTTTATATATTGTGTAATTTTAAGGTATAACTTGACCTGTACAAAGCCTACTGGGTGTATATACCAATAAATTTATTATTATTATTTTTTAATTTTTTTTACAATATTAAAACAACTGTATCTTAAAATTTAAAATAAATAATAAGCAAAACAATCGTTTCAGGTTAATTTTGCAGAAATACAGACTAATGAAACATATTTTTTAAATGCACCTCAAAAAAAATAAATAGATAAGCACAGATTTTTATTAGATGACTAAAACCCTTTTAGAAAAAAAATGTCTAAAACAAACACCTTAGTATAACTAAAACTCTTTGAACAAATTTGACACGAGGATCGCAAGGTTTTAAGTAAGTGCTGCTTTTGCAAACTTCAACCAATTAATGAACCAAACGTTTGAACAAATGTGATCAAGTAAGTACATAAGTTAAAAATGTCAAAAAACATTTTTTTTTTTAATTAGCAGCAAAACAGTATTGTAAAACTTACCTGTTTTTTCCTTAAATATTTAATCAATTAATTAGGTTACTAAATTTTGAAAGTTCTTTGCAAGCCCGCAATTTTGATATTTTATGTATTTATAAACACAGGATAATAGATTAGTAATAAAAATAGGGAGTTTTAAAATTACTTAAAAGATGATGAATTTTATTCCTCTCTGGATGATTATCAAATGGTGGTCGAAAAAGCTTTTAAGATTTAATAAAAAAGCTTTTTGGTAAGTGGTAAAACTGTGTTAATAGTTATTAGAAGCTAATTACTAAAATGTTTTTTAATTTTAATAACATCATTCTGACATAATTCTAAGTTGTAGTCAGAAAATGACTATTTTAAAATAAAGACGTGAAGGCGATTTTGGTTCGTGGCGGAATTGAAAGCCTGAAGCTCTAAGAGCCGAAAACTATTAGATGCTGAAGACCCAAAATTACCGTTCATGACCGAGATGCAAACAAGATTATTTGTAAAATTATTTACATCCATCTTGAAGCGTTGAGAAGACGAATGCCACTACGATTTAATCAAATTATGTTGTCGATTGTGAATCTTATGCAAATAAATCAAAAAAACTAATAAAAAAATTATTACGTGTTTCGCTTAGAACTTGAATTTGTGATTATATAAAATATGTGAAAAACGGTAAATCCGAAAAAATTTAAAAAAATAGAAGCTGCAACAAATGATTTATTGTCACATACATAGTTTCTAAAATACAATTATTGATTTTTTAGAGTTTAAAAGTACAATTTTCGTCGGCAAATCATATACTAATTATGGTAAACAAAGTAAATTTTGAAACAAAATTTATACTTTTTCCAAAATAACTCTATTTATGTTTTAATATGACCTTTTTGTCAACGTTATTTGAATTGTTTCAGAAAATTTGTGGTAAATCTTACATTTAATTATAAATTTTTTGACGTTGATAACGACACTTACAGCTTTAAATGAAAGACCCAAGCGTATTTTCAGTATGTTGTCATATTCCAGTGTTTTGAAAAACAATTTATAGCATTACGTCAATTGACGAGAAATATGTATCATGTATAAAAAAAAGAAAAAAGACAACTATTTTAATTTTGCATTTATCCTCTCTAAAATTTTTAGATAAAGTCTGTACAGTAACGATTCCGTACAGAACTACTTTACTAGCTTTTACAATTTACGAGTATTTTTGATGAAAAAACACAAAAAATTTGTTATAATAAACGGCTGTTTACTCTTTTTTTCAAATTGAATATAAAATGAAAAGCACTCATTTTTACGCTTAAACACTCAAGTTATTGTTTTATGACTCATAGAGATTATTTTAAATAGCCTTAGCTTGAGGACAATAATCGGAAGCCAAGGAACTTTATTTGGTATAGCAAATTCAACTTTAGTGTATTTGGTATACAAATAACTATTTCAAGTTACTAAGATAGTAAATTCACATTAATGTTGTTGTTCTAAATTAAGATTTTATTAATAAGGCGTTAGCATGCAATTGTACATTGTGTTGATAAATAATTTTTAAATGCATTTATAAGTTATTTAGAGAATTGCTTCCATTTCTGTTTGTGTTTAAACTATTATAAAATCCTACCAAGACTTTTATAAATAATTTTTCAACTCTTATTATTTTTGGTATAGGGTGGTTTTTAAGCAGAGTGTTAATGAGGGGTTCGTAGTGTCGACCTCATCCGTCACTGCGGACAGGTCGGCAAGCTATCAAGTCGACCTCACCCACCCTCACCAGCACTAAACGCGTTAGCGGCGCTACACCACTTCCTAATAAATCTTGAAGTAACAAACACCCTACACAGAACACAGCTAAACGGATTGTTATCTTTCTCTTTGATATTTTACTGCCTGTCTATTTACATTACGTCACGATTTCCAACGTAAATTTTTATAAAAAGCTACTGGTTTTTGAAGAGTGGGCTGGTTGAATCTGTTTTACAAGTTTTTCTTTTTTTTGAATATCTTTCTCCGATTTTTAGGTCTTTTACAAGTGGTTTAAGAACATAGAGATAATTGGTTTTTGTTAAAAAAGACACTTAACATATCTAATCTGTTTTCAGAGTTTTAGTAGTTTGGTTTACTGTCTATTATACTAAAATAAGTCAATAAAAAATAATTTTCTTGCAATGGTTTTGCAATTTGCTATTAAACATATTCACACGCAAATTGAGTGCGAGAAACCACCAACTCTCTGGCAAAAAAACTTACTCTTAAAATTTTTGTTTTCTTGTAGAAAAAACGTTATTTATAATATTCGAGAAACACTCATATATATTTTCTGTTTTCGCTATCTTTCCGCACTTGGTCTGAAAATAACTTTTCTTCATACCTCGGTCGAAAGTACGTACTTTCGTCCCTAATAACAGAGCCGAAAGTTTAACTTTTAGTCCCTGTAAGATGAAATTCTTTCTTCCCTATAATAGCGGGAAAAAAGAATTCATCGTGTTTATTTATACTCGTAACTATGTTATATGACCAGCAACACTCGCTTCGCTCGTGCCGCAAATGTCGCGGCAGGCATCAAAAACTATCAGCATTTAAAGTTAAAAAAATAAAATTAAAAATAAAAGTACGTACTTTCGACCGAGGTATGAAGAAAAATCGTATACACGACGCGGGACAGAAGTTGAAATCTCGATCCTGCGCGCCATGATGCCCTCGGCTTCACCTCGGGCATTATGGCGCGCAGGGCCGAAAATTCAACTTTTGTCCCTTGTGGTGTAATATACTATATAATATATATTGATTAATGATAGGTAATTGAAATTTGTTAATCTACCTATTGAAATTTAAAACTTTTACTTTCAATCAGTATTATAATTAAATAATAACAGACCTGTAAGAGGTAGGTAATGTGCATCTTCCATCTCTTGGGCAAAAAAACCTAGCCTATTTGAATACACTGTACCGTTATGAAGCGCAACTCATATAATCGCAAACGACGATCTATGATTTTCTAATAACCTTTAATTGTTTTGAGATTTCAAAATGTTGAATGTCAAAATAATTATATTGAATTAAAAAGAAAAATTATTGATGATTGTGGGTAAAAAAGAATACATACCTTGACGGTATGTTGCATTTCTGTCTCAAAATAAGGTTCAACTTCCTAATTTCTCGACAGAAATGCAATACTTTTTCAACGTTACGTAAAAAAATGTGGTATTTTGGGTGTGTGGTTCCATGCGTGCGCAATTTGAAGCACAGTTATATAAATAATGTAAAAATAAGATAGATATAGAAGAATTAGAACGAAAAATAAATTTTGTTTACAAAATTAAGTCACATTAATAGCAATTCAGTTACATTTACTATTTGTTTAATAAACTTATTATTTTTTTTATAAAAAATTTAAAATACTATTACAAAAAATATTTGGAATAGATCAAATTTCTTAAAAAAATATATAATTTAATATTCATGCAATTCCATAGCTGGATAATGCACTAAAAGTTTATTAAACATCTTTAAAAACATCCAAATAATTAACAAGTTAGTTTCCGCATATATTTAATATTTATTTTTTATATTTTGTAGTATTTATTATAAATATTCACTACCATCTATGCCTTTAAATTTAAAGCAGTGAGCTGCTGACAAGATAACATTTGGTGTAATCATACTGCCGGTGTATGTAAATGTAGATACTTACAGGACAGACAGGTAGTTTTTCAAATCTAACACAAATAGTACTCTTGTTCTAGAGCGGTAATCAATTTTTTCCATCACCTAGTTTTACAAATTTGTTACAATAGGTAAATCAACAGAATGCAAATCTTCAGGAAAGCGTTTATTGGCTAAAACGCCATAGCTGATGCTTTTACCAATAGTACCTGAAGTAAGAACTTTATTATGCTTTGCTAGAACCATTGGTTTAATTTCTGAATCAAAAGTAAAAGCATCTGTTGCACGTGCAATAGATATATCATAGTAGAATCGGTCTATTAAGTATTTAGGATGAAGAGTAACGTTTGTTGTAAAACTAAGTACTTTTTTTTGATCGGAAAACTCGCTTCCAGCTCGTATAAGCAATTTTAGGTAAAAATACTTGAAATAAACACCATCAAAGTAGCCTTCGAATTCAAAGCAGTGAGCAGCTGACAAGATAACATTTGGTGTAATTATACAGCCAGTGCAATGATGATTTTCATTTTTTGGTAAAAACAATGCCACGGTATATAGTACTTTTGTTATTTCAATAGGACCTCCTGCAACAATGCGAAAAAATGCTACTATAAAAAAATTTGCAAATTATAGGTTTAAGTTATTATACAAGCGTATTTTATCTTTAAAACTTAGTACTACTAGAATTAGTACCAATTTGTTATAAATTTCCATGTTGTAGCCAGTGTAAGCTAGCTTGTTGACAGCAATCAAACATTTTTAACTGCAGTTACATACCTAAAAGTGTGTTATCAAATTTTTGAAAGTACTTAAACTTCCTAAAACATACCACGGTCTCAACGTTCGATATTAAAAAAAACCGTATGCAAAATTGTTATTGTATGCAACTAATGCGCTACTTTTAAATTCGCCAAATAGAAATAGAAAAAATAATAACAATAACAAACAAAAATAAATAAAAGAATACAATAATATTCACAACTTTAGCAAATTCTACTAAACAAATAGCTTATCTTAACTCTAACTTATCTTTTTAAAGAGCTAAAACTTTAGCTAAAGTGGCTAGAGCACACGCTCTTGCTTGTTTTTACATCATATCTTAAACATGTTTAATTAGATTTAATTCGGGACTTCTAGAGGGCTATTTTTTTCGATTGACACCAACGCCTTTAAAAAAGTATGTAGCAATCTAGCGATTGTTAGCTCACAAATTTTGTCTTTAGATGGTCCAAAAGGTACCAAATAATCTTAGAACATTTCTTCAATGTATCTATCTGTGGTGGTCACCACAAGATAAGATAGAAGCTGTATTCAGAATATCGTTTACTAGCTCTTCTTTAAAGTCAGTGCCGACTATCTAGAGCCCGTTATCAAAATCAGAAAGTATTTGTCTCTACTTCTTTTTATTCTTATAAACTGTGTGTACCTGATAAGTTCTAAGCCATATACAAGTTTTTTGTCATAAAACTAGTTGTATTAAGTCGTCTGGTAATCTTGTCCAAAAAAAAAAAATGACCACAAAGACGTTTAAGTTTTTACTCTAAGGAGTATGCGCTTGCTTTTAGTTACTCTAAAAATCAAGAAGAAAAACAACTTTTCTAAAGTAGCTGAATAAAGATACATGCTCCAGATTGTATTCTAAACATGATCAATAGAGGAGTTTACTCTTTTCGGTTGATACAAACGTCTTCCAAAAATTATGTAGCAATTCTGGCAATATTAGGTCAGGTCAGGTAAAGTTTAGATTCTGAAAACCAAGCAATTGAGTTTTAGACACTTTAAAAATCAAGAACAAAAATTAATTTGTCTAAGTTGGCTTTGGCAAAAATGCAAGTTCTAACCTGCCTAGCTACATAATTTTGAAACCGGTCAAGTCTAGTCAGGTGAAACATTTCGTATCAAAGAAACCACTTAGACTGCTTTATAGAAACAATCTTTTTGTTGTATTTGCCAACATCATTATTTTTTTTATTATTTGTTTATAGATTTTTTTAAACTTTTAATAGATTAAAAAAAAAAATAAATTGTTGTTATATTTTTTAAATTACATTTATTTTAAAATATTTAAAATTATTAAAAAAATTTTAAATCTGTTGTTATATATCTTAAATTTTATTTTGACGTTAAGTATTAACGTCAATAAGAAGATTAAGAATTAAAAAAAAACAAATGGTAAAGCGACAGCAAAAAAATATATAAATAAAAAATTTATTATAGAAAATTTTATTTATTTTTGTAAAATTTGTAAAAACCAATGTAATAAAATAAATGCTAATAAAATTACCTACAATATCAAAACAAAAATGGTGAAATGTTTTTTAGTCTATAATAAATTTTGGTTGTCTCTTATGTCATCATCCGATAAATAAAACCTCTGTTTTTCCAAAAACAAATTTTTTTAATTTAATTTTGTAGAGCTACTGGTTGAATAATTAAATAAAAAAATGGTTTTTACAAGAAAATATAATTTTTGACCTTAGTATTGAAATATTAACAATTCAATCAAATGTTTGATCATCTTAAAAAAAAATCTAAAATCAAAATTCAATGAATCAAAATCTAATTAAAAAAAATTTTATTCGGCTAAACTAAAAATTTTTAACATTTTTAATTTTTTTAAATATTTTTAAAAATTTTTAGATTTTAAATTTTTTAAAAAATTTTTTAATAAAGAAATAAATTGTCACTTGCTAAGAGTTTTTTTCAAAATTGTTTTTTATTTTGAAAACTTTACTTATTTATTGTTATTATTATAAAAATTGTATAAATGAGGGATGTTTTAGTAATAAAGTAATTGAAAAATTATTTTAATTTTAATATTATTCAAAATTTTGAAAACGTATGAAATTGATAACAAGCGCTTTCTTATCACCAAGATTGTTAGTATGTTTTACAATTATTTGCAATTCTATCAAATTTTTGTAAACCTACTTTACTTTTTATCTACTTTTGAATATTTTATTTTTTATCTACTGTTGAATATTTTACTTTATATACCTATACTTTTGAATATTTTAAAAGCAATTATACAGTATAGGTTTGATATCCGAAAATTATAACTTTGAATTAAATGTGCGAATTATTAATTTATTCGAATTTTTCGATATATTATTATGTGACATATTAAAAAATAAATAAAAAATAGTAACCAAGATGTAAGTGCATATAATCAAGAACTAATAGTTTGTATACCAAAACACTAAAATAATTTTTTTTCGAAAATTCAAAAATTAAAAGTTTATTTTATAAAACTTTAACTTGACGAAATAATATATCAAAGTCAAAATAATAATTTTAATTGTAATTATAATAATAATTATTATTATAATAATAGTTTTAACACAAATTTTTAATTTAGGAGTCTGTAAAAATAACTATTTTAATAAATCACGCTTACTAATAATTATTAGTAGTTTAATTAGTGCAACAGGTTTGTTTTTAATTAAATAAAAAAAGTAATAACTAAATAAATGCATTTTAAAGTAACATGTTTATAAAAAAAAACAGGCTATTAATAGTTTTGCACATCAACACTATTATCAAATTCTATAATTATGTACTCTTGCACAAAATTTTGTACATACCGAATGCAGTTTCTCTAGTTTTCGGTTGTTATTTTGCTGTAATATTTTCTAATTTGTAACTTTGTTTGTTAGCTTTACAAAATATGATATAAAGTTCGGTGTTTTTTTCTTATTATCAAACAGAAAATTAATAGATTAAATTAAGATAATATTTTCAGATTTTCAAGATTATCAGACAGTTCGCTCAAAGTTAATTTGTCTTTAACCGACTTTAATGATTGTAGGTTTAAGTACGAGTAATCGGGTATAATTATCTTGTCTACGAGTATCAATAAAAACACTTTTACATAGGCAGAATATTAATATTAAAGGCTATTTCCAAAAATTAAATACTGTTACTGTTACTGTACTTATAATACTCTTATACTATATCATTCTACTTTTAATACGCAAATATTTATTGAATGCAAGTTACACAAATAAAGATTACTAAGAACGATAAAACATCAAGCCTATTTTTTTCTTATTGAATCAAGCAATCTACTAAAAGTTTGATAGTTACTAAACCTACTATGTAATATTAAAATTTATGTTTTTGGTATATAATTTATTTATTATGTTATTCTTATAATTTACAAAATAGTTTAGGAAATTAATTTTAACAATAGAACTACCTTCAATCGTTTTAGCTTTTGCAGCTACATTAGATAACTCAATAAGTGATTGGAAAAACACACGTTAAGTGTCTTCTTCAATCTTCGATGTTTCAAAATTTTACTATTTTATTATTGAAAACACGCAGTCAATTTTGAAAAAAAGTTGAGTATCTAATACGTCAAAATACATAATGTATTTTGACTATCTAGCCTATCTGCTAGTATTGTCAATCTTTTATTATTCTTTCTAGGATTTATTTAACAATCAGTCACCATTTATGAACAAAACATTTTTTCATTAAAACTATATAAAATAAACAGATAACTTAGCCGTAAAAAATGCAAAATTAAGGACTTTTTAAGATTTGTTTTAACCTATTAACAAAATTTAATAAAACTCTCTCAGTCTAGTAGCCACCAATCTACCTACCTAGTTGATTGAAAGACTATGTTAGTTTGCTTTTTATTAGCATCATAAAACATTTTTTGCTATTTATAACGATTATTTTATTTAGTTTCAGTTGTCGGAAATGCACCATTAGTGAGGCAGGTTATACCTACCCGTACTGTCTTGTTAACAGACAGATTCTTATCAATTCATCGTGAAACATAATTACAAGCATTCTTCCTTAAATTGAGAAATATGTCATATTAAATTATAGCACAGGTTTTGGTTTTAACATTTTAATGCAATTAGAGATATCTAACGCATTTATTATGGTTATTAGAACATATAATTACGGGGTACACAAAAATAACGTATTTTAGTGTTTTAAGCACTATATAATTTTTATTTATGTCTGTAAAAATGTATTCTTACAAATAATTATTAAATATTTATAATAATTTTATGCAAAATGTGGCAGTAGTTATATAAATATTTATTCGAACATCCAGAGCCGTCTCTGCAGTTTTGTGAATCGTTAAGCATGTATTAGGTATCTAATGAAATAGCAGTTATGGGTTGAATAAAAATTTGCATACTCATAAACCGATATGTACTGATCATTTAAATCTCATTTCTGTAGTTTACAGTAAAAGAGTTTCTCGGAAAATGTGATAGATTATCGAAAATATTCTTTTATTACTTTTTTATTAATATCTTGTCACTTACTAGAGCTAACAATAAAATAGTATAACGGAACACTACTAATAGCCATTTCAAATTTCTATTTGTCAATTTTAGTTAAGAAAATTATTATTGTTATTTTAGACAACTCAACTTGGTAAAATTTTTTAATCTCACAAGAAGCAACTTATTATTGTATAACATGACAATAAATCCTCAGAAAGCACGTGAACAAATTAATTACAAAAAAAAACTACGTGCTCTAAAGGTTGTATCAAGCAGTGTATATATTTTGTCTTATGCTTTTAAATAGTTAAATGGAAATAATCTAAACGGTACAGTTTCAAATTTTGATTAAATAACATAATTATCAGAAAATTTATTCAGTGCTATTCTCAGTGTATAATATAATTTTTTAACGTATTATAACATTTTGTTGCTTTTTGATTTGTTGTTATGGTAAACTCAAAGATTGCTTAACTCAAGTTCTTAAAGTTTACAAATCGTTTTGTAACTGCATAATACAGAATAGACAACAGCCACAAAATTTGTATTTCTTTTAGTGATTGCGTAAGATCGGTAATAGCAAATAAAGATAATTTTTAAAACTATTCGAAAATACTCGACTATTATATATATATAAATATATATATAAAAGTTAAACAGGTTTTAGAGATTTGATTTAAAAATTGACAACTATAGTAACAACAGTAATGACAGCTTCGCTTGTAATCTATTTAATATAAATTAATAAATTTAATAACTTTATCTAAATCTAAGCAATTATTTCTGTAAAAAAAACTTACAAAATTATAAATCTTATTATTTGGACCGTGTAGTTTTACAAAAAAAAAACGTCGCCGTAGAGCGTTAACTCTTCGGCGTTAGCCTGCGCTAAAATTTCAAGCGACGCATTTTAGACTTAAAAGTACGTAGAGATAGATGTGGTGAATGTGTCAAATATTAAGTCTGATATTGATTATTAACTCAAAATACAGTCAATAAGTGCACAGGTAAGGTGCAAAAAGACGTAAAATTTAGTATTTTTAAGTACTTTTAAAAAGCGTTCTTGTCTTTTGAAAGGAAAAGTGCTGCAATACGTCTTACGTAAAGACGTGTAATAATTTTTTTAGCAAAACTTAACTTCTTAGAATAGTATAATGTAAACATAAAAATTAAATTGTGTTGTGTTTTTGTTATTTTCGAAGAATGTTTTGGCTTGGTTTTTGTTTTTTAGTAAATCAAAACAGTTCTAAACTGAAAGTTAGTGAAACATTTTTTCTGCAACAACAAATTTTAATTTGCTGCTTTTTGTGCTAAGTTAAATTATATTATATCAGTTGACTGTCAAACAAAACGCGACAATAACTATCAAGATTACACTAATAATTTTTTAGATAATTAGCCAAAACTTGAGAACAATGTAATTACTAAATTAGGAACTAACAATTAAGTGTGAAAGTACTGACAACAAATCACCCAATACTCGTTTAGTAGGGCAGGAGCGGAATGTGCTAATAAAACTGAATCATTTTAAAGTGTGTACCTAGTTTATGCTCAAAAAGTATTGGTTTTCAATTTACTGATTTGCTGAAAGAGATGTTTGTTGGCGTTTAGACCCTAACAGTACTAGAATTTTTAATTCTTTGTTATATAGCTACTGATTAATCAAATTATAAAAATTTGTCAAATCTTGAAAAAATATTATTGAACGTAAATTGAAAATCTTTGTTGATAATAATTGTTTACCTCGGCGGTTAACAAATAAAACAACTATTTAAAATTATAAACGTTTATTGTCGCTCGTCAACGTGACTTGCGACTCGTGAGAACGTATCTCGTGGATCGTGAAATAGTGAATCTCGAATAGACTGAATGACAATCTCGAATAGACCTGTTGTCGTCTTGAGGGTTGCAACGCTGATGGGTGGGGAAAACACCCCCACTTACAAGTGGTAACATTGCCGCCCCCTTGAAGTTGAGATACTTCAAAACTTTACATACACATAATTATATTACATAAATACATAACTATATTACATAAAAGCCTAAGTATCTACATAAAACAATAAAAAAAAAAAATACAATATTACAAATAAAATTTTAGCACACTAGCGAAAAGAAAAAAAAAGGAAAGAATAAAAAAAAAACAAGAACAATAAAGTTGAATTATAAAAACAGTCAATTTGTGAATTAGTCCGCTTCTGTTGGAAGAACGCACACTTTTTTAATAGCTCTTTTAAACACTCCGAAAATTGTTTTTACTGTTACCACTCTCACAACACCGTCACTCCCTGGATGGATTTCAATCACTCGACCTAGACGCCACTGAAGAGGCGGTAGATTTTCTTCAATCAGCACCACTAATGCCCCGATGACGACGTCTGTCCTTTCCCTTTGCTGTCCTTTAGGACGAACTTGGAGTTGGGTCAAATATTGGAGATGCCATCTTCGCCAAAAATGTTGGTGTAGCTGGCGAATTCTTTGCCACCTCGTTAGACGGCTTAAATTTAGCGGTGCTAAATTTTCTTCGATGGGCGCTGTCAGTGGTGCACCAATTAAAAAATGGCCCGGAGTTAAAGCCTCCAAGTCATTGGGATCATTTGAGACCGGAATTAAAGGCCGAGAGTTCAAGCAGGCTTCAATTTGTGTGAGCAAAGTATAAAATTCATCGTAATTGAGACTCGCGTTTCCCAATACTGTGTGTAGGTGTCGTTTAACGCTTTGAATGTGTCGTTCCCATAATCCCCCAAAATGCGGTGACCTTGCCGGTATGAAACTAAATTTTGTCTTTACATTTAGACAATGCGAAACTATGCTTTTTTCAAATTCCTTGGATTTCAAAAATTGCCGAGCCGCCCCAACGAAATTTGTCCCATTGTCGGAGAATAGCTCCTGCACGTGCCCTCTACGAGATGTAAATCGCTTTAATGCCGCAATAAAACTATCGGCACTAAGATCGCCCACTAACTCTAAGTGTATGGCTTTAGTCGAAAAGCAAATAAATAGAGCAACGTATGCTTTTACCTTTCGCGCGTTACGTAAATTCGAAGATTTTATTAGATAGTACCCCGAATAATCTACGCCGGAAATTAAAAATGGACGAAGCGGTTGCAAACGTTCTTTGGGTAAATTACCCATTTTTTGTTGGCAAGGTTTTGGATTTGATCGTGCACACTTAATGCATGCGTGAATTATTTTTCGCACTGTATTTCTACCCGATATTGGCCAGAATTGCTGTCGTACCGCGGCCAAGGTGGCTTCTTTACCTGCGTGCAATTGTTCGAGATGGATTTTACGGATTATGGCTTTTGTTATGTAATTTTTTTCAGGAAGTAATATTGGATATTTGTTGTCAAAGTTAATAGGAGCGTGTTTTAAACGTCCTCCCACCCTCAAAATGCCGTTATGATCTATAAATGGGTCTAACATAGAAATTTTACCTGGTTTACATTGTTTATCATTTTGCATACAAATCAACTCCGCCGAAAACGCATTGCGTTGAATTAGCTTGATAATACAGTATTCAGCGCTCCTAAGTTCCGTCACCGATAGAAACTTTGCTTTATTTTTTGTTTTCGTTCTTAAATTGCTGACAAATCTTAAACAATAGGCAATAATTCGTGTTAATTTTAAAAAACAAGAAATTTTATTTAATATAGGTAAATCCGATTGGCAATATACTATATTAATCGCTTTTGATTTTCTTTCTAAGACTAAATTTTTGTTTGACATTTGCCACCTTGGTGGCCATTTTGTAGAATCGTTTCTTAACCAAGCTGGACCGTGCCACCACAACTCTGATTTTTTTAACTGGCTTGGTAACATGCCCCGCGACACTATATCCGCTGCATTATCCTCCGATTTAACATGGTGCCAAGCTGAAAACGCGCTATTCTTTTGAATT
This sequence comes from Lagria hirta, assembly GCA_947359425.1. Classification (NCBI taxonomy): domain Eukaryota; kingdom Metazoa; phylum Arthropoda; class Insecta; order Coleoptera; family Tenebrionidae; genus Lagria; species Lagria hirta. The sequence goes on from OX375794.1 coordinate 34,722,211, forward strand.
TCTTTAACTCGATTTGCGATGTAAGAGGACCAGTTAGTTGAGGCTTCCGCCAACCAGCACAAAACAATTGTTGAATCCGTCCAATAATAAACCACATCGATTTTCAAGCATTCTTTAACTCTATTCATTAATCTGCAAAGCAACAAAGCGGCGTTGAGCTCTAATCGGGGCAGGGTAACTTGTTTAATTGGCGCAACTTTGCTTTTGGCGCATATTAGCGATACAGATGCTTCACCCGTTTCGCTAACAGATTTTACATATATCGCGGCACCAAGCGATTTGGTACAAGCATCCGCAAAACCGTGTAACTCTAGTCTTGCACCGCAATCATAGATCATTACATTTCGGGGTATGCGAAAATGATTAAGTTCTGGTATATCGCGTAAAAATTGATTCCATTCCGTTTCAATATCTTTAGGTACCTGCTCGTCCCATGACAGTTTTAACACCCAAATCTTTTGCAAAATAATCTTGGCTTTAACAATAACAGGATTAATTAAACCCAATGGGTCAAAGATCTTAGCCACGGTACCTAAAATATTTCGCTTAGACGTTAATTTATAATCGAACGCATTATCTGCCTTATATCTTAGCTCATCATTATAACAGTTCCACCAGAATCCTAAGACTTTAACGTCATCGGTTTTAGATAATTCCACTTGCGAATGATTATTGTCAGAGCTTATTAATTGCGAGTGATTGCCGCTCCATTTACATAAATTAAAATTTGCGCCTGACAATATTTTAGAAACCTGATTTTTTATTTCTAGAAGTTTGCTTATTGAATTACTACCAGTTAATAAATCGTCCATATAAAAATCACGGTTAATTACATTGCTCGCCTCAGGATACGTTTCCTGCGCTTCCGCTGCCAATTGTTTTAAGCATCTAATTGCGATATAAGGAGCACAAGTTAATCCGAATGTTAGCGTAGTTAGTCTATACATTTTGATCGGTTCGCGTGAGTTATTTCGCCAAAAAAATCGTAAATAATCTACATCTTCTACATTTACCTTAATCATCCTATACATTTTGTTTATATCTCCTGCTATCGCAAATTTATATGATCTAAACCGACATAAAATATCAAATAGATTTTTCTGGAGATTATCGCCCGTTTGAAGATTATCATTGAGGCTTTGTCCATTTGACGACAAAGCCGCACAATCAAAAACAATTCTTATTTTGGGCCCGTTTATTGTTTGTTTAAAAACAGGTAAATGGGGAAGATAGAAAGCTTTCTTGGGAATTTCTGAAATAGGTACTTTTTCCGCATGATTCATTTGCAAAAATTCCGTCATAAATCCTTTGTAAGCGGTAGATAGCCTTTCGTCTTTGTCAAATCTTTTTTCTTGTGCGTAAAAGCGTTTTATTGCAGAGGCTTTGGAATCCCCGAGACTTATAGTGCTTTTAAAAGGTAACTTTATGACAAATTTACCCGAAATATCTCTAAAGGTTGTTTTTTGAAAATATGTTTCATATTCTCGTTCTTCGATGGTTTGTAATGCTAATTCTGCTACCTGCTCCGTATCTAAAAATCTTGCCACAGCTGTTTCTAAATTTGTCGAGTTTGATAAAATATTGCAAGAAAACGAGTGATCACCGCTTACATCTACACTACCGCTTACTATCCATCCAAAATAGGTGTTTTGCAAATACGGCTGATTTTTATGCAATTGAATCGGTGCGCCTAGTAAAAGTTTCCAAAATAGTTCGGCACCTAACAATAAATCAATCTCACGAGAGACATTAAATTGCTCATCAGCTAAACTGATTCCGAAAGGCAATTTAATAAGGTTCTTGTCGAAGGAAACAGCTGGCGTGCTACGAGTAATTTTTGGCAAAATGTAACATTGAATTTCCGCACCAAAATTATTTACTCTAGATTTTATATTAACATTGCAGCTGGAGCTAACTTTATTATCGGAGATATTTACACCTGTTATTGAAACATTACTCGGTTTAGTCGGTAGTTTTAGTTTGTTGCATAAACTTTCGGTAATTAGACATACTTCAGAGCATTGATCTAAAACGGCTCTACATTGACAAAACTTCCCTTCACTATCTGCGATCAGTAAGAGTACCGTTGAGAACAAAATTTGATTATTTTCGTTTATAATAAGGGTCGAAGCGGAAGTACCGGGCGCAGGTACAAATTCATTAATGTGCAACAAAGAATGATGTCGTTGTTTACAGTCTTTGCATAAACTATTTGATTTGCATTTTTCAATATTATGATTTCGTAAACAATTCTTACACAAGTTTAGTGAATTTACTTTTTTAATTCTATCTGAAACACTTAAAGTTGTAAACTCTTTACATTGAAACACCGTATGTGGCTCTTTGCAAATAAAACAAGATAATGTTGTTGACGCGATATTTGTGTTAAACTTTTCATATTTAACACCCGGATTTGTCACAGGCCTCGACCACGCTTGCATATTTCTAGAAAAAGGTTTGGGATTTTTGAAACTAGGTTGTAAATTATAATTGTCATACTTTAAGGAGTTCATTGCCTCGAGAATTTGAAACCGTTTTTCTAAGAAATTGTTGAAATAATCGAACGAAGGTACCTCTTTTTCTAAAATCGACTGCCATTCACGTTTAGTGTTGAAATCTAATTTTTCAACAATAATCGGTACCAATAAAGCGTCCCAATGAATTGTTTCTATTTTAAGTACCTTTAAAGCCGCGATGTTATTGTTTACCGTGTCTATTAAATTGCGTAGTTCGGAAGATGATTGTTTTGATATGACTTTAATGCTTAAAATATTTGATACGTGATCCTGCACAATTAATCTCCTGTTTTCAAAGCGCTTTTTCAAAACATCGATTGCATTCTCATAATTGTCGCCCAACATCGACAAAGATTCTATTGCTCGCAAAGCATCATCTTTTAAGCAACTTCGCAAATAATGAAATTTTTTAATTTTTGGAATGCTTGCGTCATCCCCTACTAGAGCTTTGAATGACTCGTAGAACGCGCACCAATTTGAATGCTTACCTTCGAAAATAGGTAACGGTATAGGTTTTAGATTTAATGCAAACCCGCTCGATTCATTTGAATTTTGACCCGACGCCATATTTACACTTGAATTAGACACAGAATTAGAAGAATCTAGAAGGGATTTTATTTTACTGACAATACTTCGCTTTTGTTCTTCAACTTTGCCGCGTTCTTTATCACTTTCCGCTTCTAGAGTCTCCTCATCCGCTCCCTCTTGGGCTATTTGAAATTTTTCAATTGTTAATTGAACCGCGTTGTATTTTTTAAATAAATCCGTTATTGTTTCTAAATCCGTTTGTAGGGTAAATTTATCCCTACTTGTGTCAATACTGTTTTGTAAACGAGTTATAGCCGCTTTTACCACCCTACGCTCGAGTTTCATATCAGCAAGTTCAGACGACATTTTGTGAGTATAATTATGAGTAACTGACCTTAATTGTTAAGCGGTTTGATTAATGTTCTGCTTCTTGAAGAATTCTGCTCTGCCTGACGACTTCTGCTTTGTCTGACGATTTCTGCTCTGCCTGACGATTTCTGCTTGACTTGGATCGGTGTTCGGTGATGAATAATTCGCTTGTTCTTTATCCGGCTCGATGAAGGACCAAAATGTTGATAATAATTGTTTACCTCGGCGGTTAACAAATAAAACAACTATTTAAAATTATAAACGTTTATTGTCGCTCGTCAACGTGACTTGCGACTCGTGAGAACGTATCTCGTGGATCGTGAAATAGTGAATCTCGAATAGACTGAATGACAATCTCGAATAGACCTGTTGTCGTCTTGAGGGTTGCAACGCTGATGGGTGGGGAAAACACCCCCACTTACAAGTGGTAACAATCTTATCAAGGGGTACTTGAAACAAAAAAAACAACAGCTTAAACACAAGTCAAGAATAGAGTTTTATTAACGATTTTATGAATCCTTGGTTTTTCGCAAAGTTTGCACAGAATTGACAATAATCAGAAAGAAATTGTTTCACATTACATATTTGCCATATATTTTTTGAAAAATAACTTGAAACGATCATCTGCACACTGTATGTGCATTTGCTTTAATCTGTCCGCAAATCTAATCTTGCTGTGTAATTTAGCTTGACAGATTTTTATTATCTTTGATAGTATGCTTGCCGAAAAATGTCAAACAAACGTCTGAGCTGATCTATAATATTATAGACGAGCTTTGACGTTGGTTTGACATGTACGTTTCTCCGTATGAACTAATCAATAATTGAACATCGGTTTAAAATTCTATGGCAAGAGTAGATCTAAATAATTTATGAACTGTATTTAGTAAATCATTATTTAAAAAGATTTTTATTTGCGTATATAAGAGCTTCAAAATGTATGTCATTGTTACTTCCTTGCAAATAATTTCTTGTTCTTAGAGCGCCTTTGTCATTGCTTAAGTAAAAACTTGCTTTTTTAGCAAATTAATTATCTCATCATTTTTACTTGCACTAAGCAGTTAATTTAGAAGACCCATTACAAGTCCCCAGACTACTGCGATTAGCGGACAAATCACGCGGTGGCCTAGGGGAAAGACTTATGCGCTAGTCCCTAACAATCAATGTCCAGACACACCAACCCAAGTTGTTTTGGGTTGTTTTTACGCCAGCGACTGGACTTTGAAGGATTTATCTGTTTGTTCTCTTTTTAAGTTTAATTCTGTTACGTATTTTATCGGATAGACATGACGGTTATTTGTTGACTTTGCTCAAAGTTACATGGTCCATATAAGTTTTGTTACGATCCCACTAAATCATCAACAAGAAACGCGAGTGAATAAGGTAATAAGACTCTGTTACGAAATTAAACATTACCAAAATAAATTTGTTTAATATGTTTCTTAATACCAAAGTATGTTTTAAAAAATCACAATCATTCGAGAATGCTTGATTTTGCTTTTCATAAAATAAGTTCATTTAAATTTAATTAATCTTAAATACTGCTTTTTCAGCGTATTATATCATCTTTTACAGAAGTGTAAAATCCTATTAGACCAAATTTAAATTATGCTTATATTTAAAAGATCTTATAAGAAATTATTAACTTTGAAAAATAACCTTATTATTTACATTATGTCAAATCGAACAAAGTTGTTTACAAAAATAAGAGTTAATTCAATTGCAGAATGAATTTGTGCAAAAAAGTATGCAATTTAATTAATTGTCTACATATTATAATGGTTTTGGTACCAGATAGTTAAAGCTGCTGTTTTGCATTGCTAAAACATAATCTTTGTATTAATTTTCTTTTATGTTAAAGAGTTATTTAAACAAGAAATTTTTGTTTATCAATTTGTAAAGAACTTTGTTTCTATTTAATGTTTAGTATTTTTTCTATTAGGAATATATTTCTAATTGTAAAACAGCTGTCTAAAAATGTCAAAATTGAGAAGGTTACTTAATAACATACAATCATAATTACCGCTATCAATCGACCAGCGGTTTGCAATGAACCTATTAAAGTGATTAATCTCGGCGGGTTTTTTACCATACCCGTCCACCTCAACACAACTTCAATATGTCATTAAAAAATATTGTTTCCCTTTTAAATCTCGTTACTAAATTTAGAAAGAACGACCACCAATCAATCACCGTAAACGCTACTTACTGGGAAGTCGCATCAACCCCGTTCAGATAAATTCTACTCCAACCGGTTATTTTAATAATTTCTTTTTGTGGCTGGTGCCATATTTATGCGTTTGACCTAAGGTCACATGCGCCCTTAACAATCTATTAAATTAATTTATAGTTCAACGGATATTTACGTCACAGGGCTCTGTATACCAGTAGCAAGAACATTATGAGTTTTTTTAGCTGTTTTATGAGGATAATTATATGGTAACAGACATCTGTTAAGGGGTGTTATCTAAAGCAAATGGGTTTTAAAATATCAGTGTTTGGGCGGGCGTCACACGTCAAAGGAATATAGAAAACAGAATCTGTCAACTTATTATAATAATACCACAAACTTTTCTAGTGGCTGCTGGCGTCGACACACCCAACTTAAATAAACAACTGACGCCTTTGACAATAATGCATACTAATATTTCAACCCCCAGTATAAATAAATTATGTAAAACTTTACATTACATTAAATATTATATCAGCTAACATATATTTATAAACAAACTTCTAAAGCTTTCAGCCCCATAAGCCTGAAGCAACATTATATAATTACCCATCGCTGTCTGGTTTCGGCAACTTACAATTTCAAATGTTTGGCTATAATCCGGCTAAATTGCATAAAAAACATGTTTTTCAAATTTGAGTACTTAATAAGCTTATTAATAGTGTTTTCAATTTGTAGTCTTTTATAGACATTTTTAAAACACTCGTGCTCATATAGATGTTCTTAATTTTTAAAGGTTTGTTTTGGTATACATAGCTGTCAATAAAATGATTATGTTGATGTTATTTTTGTTACATACGGAATACGGAGTACATGTTACTGTTATATCTTTGAAAGAAAATTTGTAGCCATTTTACAAAGTAATTGTTTTGAAAAAAGGTTAGTGATTTAAATTACAGACAAAGTGGGCTTTAAGAAAAACTGAGGAAATTTGATTGCTACAAAAAACTAGCTACATTTGGTATTGTGAGGTTACTTCGCATTTATCAAGTCATAAATTTTTAGTCGTTGCTTCTGCTAGTTTCCGAATTTTGGGTAGAGCAGGTATATTCTGTTTTTCTTTTAATAATAATTTTTTTACATGCGGATTATCACTGTTATATCTTTAAAAAAAATTGCTTTCAAACCTTTGAAACCTCGTTACATTTAGTATTGTTAGGTTACTTCCTATTTAACAGGTAATAAATTTTTAGTCGTTTTTTCAGATAATTCTAAAATTTCTGAGAGAACACAGAAATTTTGTTATTGCAATATCAATTTTTGTGAAAAATAAAACAAATTATGCTAAACAAAAGCTTATATATTAAATTTTAAATCAAATAACTTGTTGATGTAGCATCCGTAAGCAACAAATTTTCTTAAAACGTATTTTTTTATATATAAAAGTAAAGAATAAAGCCGCAAATTTAAAAAAATAGTCGATATGTGGTATATCTACGATTTATATGTGGTATTAGCTTATGTGCTTTAGAAAACCCGTTTGCGACTTGTTTACTACCCTGAAATTTGTAATAGGTAATATTATAACATTATTACAAAAAAATCCTAAATGTACAAGTAAAAAATTAAAAAAGGTGAACATTGCTACAAAGAGTGTTTTTTTTTAAATTTGTATTGATATTATTTTGATTACATAGTGTTTTATTCAGAAACGGTAGATACAACAAAAACAAAAGATCAAAGTGTAAAAATATTGTATTTGCTTTATATGTACAGAATGTTAATAATGCATTATAAAAACAACTTTTACAACCAGTAATGTCAACAATATTTACCAGAAAATTTTAACTTAGAGTAAAAAAAATATATGTTATAGGTAGTCTATGACAAGGATAAATAAAAACTTTTTAAATTTACCAAATACCTATTGCAGTGACAAAAACTTGACAACCGACTCGACTTTAAATTTTACATTTTAACTATTATTAAATTGAAAGGCAGATGAGAAAACTGTCTAAAAGCCTGCATCTGCTTAAATGTTTTTAATATTCCGTACCACTCAGGTCTTTGATCTTGTAAATAGTAAGGTACTTGTAATGCGTAATTATTACAAGTACCTTACTGTTTACATTTATCAAATATTAATAAGTACTTTAAAAAGTAGAATTTATTTTAATACAAACAATTCAAAAAAGATTATATCTTGTTAATATAGCGATTTTTATTTAAACTCCTCTCTACTGACAAATGAATGAATGATGAAAAACTGTTGTAAAGAGATGTTTGGCTTTGCTTTAAGAATAATTACTTTTAATTACTTCTACATCAATTAATTTTTACGAGAAACATGTATGTACTATACAAAAGGTTATTAGTGTGTAATCAATCCAATATCTATTGTAAACTATTGTAATAGATAATTTATTCAAAATTTAAAAAATCTCCAATGAATGCTGCTGCAATAGGCCCAAATTAAACAGTTTTGCTGCAAATTAGTGTTGCAATTAGAGAAGATGACGGTTTTTGCAATTTTCGACTGATATTTTAGCATCACTTTAAGGTTTTTCAAATATTATAAAAAAAAACGTAATATTAAATTTTGATCGTATTAGACCTGTGAGAAATCTCTACTTCAATTGTTCAACTATAAACAAAAGTTTTAAACAACTAAATTAATTTTTTGATATATGACTAAGACACTCTTGATTATTTCAGCTTTCAAATAAAAAAAAAGTTAGATAAAAATTGAATAAGCTACTAATAAATAGTTACTTTTGTAATTGAAATTATTAGGAATATTATTAATGCAATCAATTGTTTAGCATAATTTATGCAATATAAATGACGAAAAATTTTTTTTTATAAATGATTGATTACCGTACTACATACTTTTTTCGAAAGCAAAATAATTGCGTTATTTTTAAAATTCAAAATTAATAACTTTTGCAAAATTTGTGTAAAATGGTTTGCGGCAAAAGAAATTTGAGGATCAACTTACGATTAATATTTATTATGTAAATATCTAGGTATGTAGGTACTCTTAAAATAGGAACGCATTATGACTACCGTGTTAAGTACTAGGTTATTTACGTATATCTACTTTTAAGTTCATTTTATCTTTTTTTTGTCGTCTTTTTCTTGTTGTCGCTCCATCATGTTCATTTAGTCATCATCATCCTCATTATTAGTCATATCTATCTTCAAATCTTTCCGAGTTTTAGGACCGTATGTGCTTTCTTCATTGGGACTACTTGGATATAGTAAAGCGTTGAAGGAAGCTTGTCCATTGCTTAATTTTCTGCATTCACTGCGAGAACCACAACCATTTTTGCAATTGCAAAATATTATGTTCAATAGTTCGGCTGGTGCTGGAGGTAATAACGTTTTTATGAGCTGCAGTATGTTATTTTCAAGCATCCAGCTCCATTCTTGAGGTTCTAAGTCCATCTCCAACCATGTTGAATCTGGTAGTAGACATGTTGATAAGCTGCTAAACTTGCTGGTGGAAGGGTTGACAATTGTACAGGATTATTTAGTTTCGTGAATTTGATAAATTAGCGAAATACGCTTGACCCTGCATTAGGCCAGCGCACTCTTCGCGTTCTACCTTATAAACAGTTGATCATATGAAAGACAAACAAGCTTAAAAATTGTATAGCAAGTGCCAATCTCATTCAAGCAATAGAAACCGAGATATTAGCAAAAACCGATTCTTATGACTTTTGACTTTCAACATCTTAAGACGCGGACACGATAGCATTTGTGGCTTTTGAAACAAGATTTAGAACGACAAAACAAACGTTTATATCAATTGACAGCATATTATCTGTCATTTCTAGGCTGATCTTTTTTTTACCTAATATGACTGGACTAATAACACATTTTGCTATTGATTAGGCGCATAATTGATGTAATTTGAATACTTGTATTGTTAGAGAAACTTTTATTTGTGTGTAATAATAAGGAATGTCATGCAAGTTTGACCTGTAAAAAGAGTAAAATAGCTGTTGAGCTGTAAAGTAAGAAGCAATCTTGCTTATAGCAACTTTTCATGTAAAATTACATATGAAGAACATAAAAAATGGCTATAAGCACGCCTCTCTATTAAGCTTAGTAGTTTGCTGGATTCCGTGCGTTAATTTTCACGCTACCATATACAGAAAACAACATGGCGCCTCAAGACCTCACACTGCCTTCATTTGCATCCGACATATGCAATTCAAATACTGAAATATCCACGCCACGTCTGCTACGGTCTCCCGCTACTACATATTGTAATCTTGTAATCTGTTATTCAAAGTGTCTGATTCAATTCAGAGTTCGCGCACACTTCAACCATAGGATTATTTGATTTCTACTGGGTTTTGCCTTATATTTATTTCTTTGTAGTCTGTTGGTAAAACGTACCGCTCTCAAAATATTTAGATTTTTTTTGTATTTGGGTTTACGACAAAGAATTTGTACACTAAAGTTGATGCACTTAAACGTTATTTGAACAGTAAATAGAAAAACTTTTATTGTACACCGCTATAGCAAGTCATCAAATAATAAAGTAAAATTGTGACTTCCTATGCAATTATATTAAAAACACTAATGATAGACAGCTTTATGTGATAATCAGCCTAGCGCTGGTAAATGTTTGATTGAGAAGATATAAAAAATTTTGCTTCGTATCGAATTCATAAAAACAGCAAAGTTTTACTAGATTAAATTGAGCTACATAAAAACGTCAACGATAGACGTCTGACATTATGGCAATCTAAATTATTATTTGCAAATAATAAGTACATCAATCACCTTAGGCTAGGTTAGATTGACGTGTTTGACATTGTAACCAGTTAAACACAAATTATCTAAATGTTGTCGTAACTATGACGTTTTGCTGTCCTAGTTTTTTATAAATTTAATAGTACCTACTTAGGTGCATAAATGTATATTTCGTTATTTGACTTTATAAAGATTTCTAAAAATCACAATATTCACTGCTTGATTATTATTTTATTTTGAGAAAAATTGTTTTTTGGATAAATAAACAACAACACACATTACTTTTTAAACGACTGCATTACTGCTAATTATTACTGATTTGTTGGTACTTCATCAGCTGTATTCAAAGCTTTTCACGAATTTGATACTGCATAACTTGCTTCCAAAAACTTATCTAGTGATTTGCTCAATTAGTATAATTATCTTTTGCAAATTTTCGAACTTTGTAAAAGTTTTGAATTTTTTTTTATTAGTTTACTTGTTTAGAAAGTAATGAGTTGCTCAAATATGATATATCTAACAACAAGAAATAAAGATGAGATAGAAATAAGAGAATGTCAACGCAATTTAAAATCACATAATATGTTTTAGATTAAATGCCGTTCGCTGCAAATAGATATTTAATTAAATAATACCAAAAAACGATATATCAACAATGTGTGAATAACTTAGTAAACCAAAATAACAAAAGTTTTAGAAGGTGTTAATATAAAAAACTGTTTTAAAAAAACGATTTTTTTCTAAAATTTCATCTTAAATGTAAGGTTTTAGGCTTTATTAAAGTTGATCAATTTGAGCATTTTAGCTTTGCGTCATTTTAAAGATCTTGTCCACTAAGCTGAATTTGCGGCAGTCTCAAAATTGTCAACTATGACCAGTGTTAATAAGATATCCGAAATATTCTTAGATAGATTTTTTTGTATAAGTGAGCAGTTTAACCGATATCTCAAAAAGTTATAAAGTTGACATAACAGTCTTGGTATATAAGAATATTACCTTAACTAGTTGTCAATTTATACGCAAAGAATGGTTTAGGAGAACTATGTGCTTTTTTTTAATTGGTTTATTAAATATCTCTAATCTCTTCCTATTTGTGCATAGTTCCCATGACGCTGATCAGTCTGTTTAGCCTGTTATTGTCAAAATATGTAGGTACTGCTTACAGTACTACTTATTTTGACATTGTGCATATGCATACGACTTAAACATTACATATTACATGTCTATTACAATTTTGTGTTTGTGTTTGAAAGTTGGTTCACTCAAATTGCGCAAATTTGTATGTTTTGCACATACAGCACACCATTTAATGAATAATTGTAAATGTAGTATTGCAAATTTATAAAACGTTCTTTCACCAACTCACATTATGGCAACAGTTTGAAAACTTTTAAACAATGACCAAAACAAAAAACAAATTTGAAGTTATGAGACAACCCACCTGTTTCTTCATAAGAAAAGTTAATAAATTAATGGTAGTTAGCTGCCAACATACCTACCTTTAATAAAAACCAATTCTTTGTAACTGATTTTAACTTTTTGCTTGAACATTATTGCTCTTAATCATTTGAAATCACTTTGAATAAAATACCTTCTATTCTATTTATTGTTTTTAAATAAAACGTTAAATCTTATTTTTATAAATGAAAGTATGTATTAGATATTAGATACATTTTGTGCTGCTTAGCTTTAGTGCTTTAATATAATAATGTTACTTTTAGATCAGCTCTACTGGACGCTTCTAATATAGATTATCACTACTAAAAACTGCTAGGCGATATTCGACAGTCTTTTATAGAATTTTTGAGTTTACATATTTTAAATCCGTCAAAGATTTTTAGATTCTTTAATTTCTTATCTTTTAATTTTATAATGATTTTAAAAATTTCTGTTATTTTTTATACCTTTTTTTTTAAACCTACAAAAAAATAAAGACTTCTGTTCGATAAGCTTATAATTTTAAAAGTATGACCACGCATATATTTTACTGGAAGAGTTGAATTTATCAATTCTCTTTTTAATAGAAAAGGTATATGTATAGTTGACCCAAGATATATACAGCTAGCGAGTTTTACGACTTTAGAACAGCTCAGCTCGTTTATCTTATATCAATCGCATTACTCATCACAATTTGTCTACTGACTAACTTGTTGCAACTTAGTCGGCTTCCGATACTAACTTAGTTACCAGTGCAACAACACGCAGTCGCATACTGTTTACGTATATGCAACGTTTCATTGCTTGTTTGAATAGGTAATTAAGCGGAAAACAATAGCTACAGAATAGTCTTGTACCGATTGAGTTAAGTATACACTGAGATTGATATTATTATAAATTTGCCAAAAAAAATTATATTTTTTTTTGCCAAATTTCCCCTTAAGATTGAAAAATAGATTGATTGATTACTCGTTAATTTCTAATTTTGGTAAAATTAGTACACATACTTTTATGTAGTTTCAGAAACACAAAATTTACATAAATCTGTAGTATATTTTAATTACAAAAATATAGAAACTAAAAACCATTTATTAACAAAAATATAAAATAATGGAACTAAAAAGCAGAAATAGAAAAAATGAATTAGTCAAGCTCTTTACTAATGTAAATATAAAAATAATTTTTGAGCTGTTTAAAAATAAATAAAAATTCACGTAAAGGATTTAAGGTGACCTTAAAGGTATGGAATAATAGTTTAATACTGCACCCGTAACCTGTCATTTTAGTAAAAAAAAAATAACTCAAAATTGCAAAAAAAATATGTAGGGTTAAAATTTAAAAAAAACTGTCAATAACTCGAAATTGACAACCAAAATATTTTTTCTAAAAATGTGCAAATTTTTCGTGAAACAATTTTTGTTTTAAAACTTTTCGGGTTTTTCCAACGTTAGTTTAGTCACATGTCAAGATAAAAATTAAAATTTTCATAAAACGTTATAAAACTTTTCACTTCAAATGGGTTTTACAGAGAGCAAAATCCTAAATAAAATGAGCATCAAAATTAAAATGTTTATTATTCTCATTGAATTAAAAATAAAAATTTATATTTAAATCTGTGAGTGTCAAACCAGCAACTTTCTTGGCTGTAGTTCTTAAACACGCCACTGTAATATAATTACACAGCTTACCTGAATTATGTTGATTTATGAAAGCACGTTAGTTACCTAGTATGCTTAAAATTGTAGAAAAAGCAGTAGACAACTTATTTGAATACTGTTTTATAGAAAACACTAACTGAAAAGATAAACATTACACAGAGTTTGTTGGTTGGCGCTGACTCATAAATTTTAAACTATTTAGATCAGTGTAAAACTTAAGAAACAGTTTTGGTTTTTGATTTTTAATTTGTTTTTTTACGGGTTATTTTTTTTTATAGGTCAGTCGATGAGCAATCTTACAATTCTCTTTTTTTGTTTTTCTTTCCTCTATTTTATGTTGGTCTTATTTAAAAACTTTTATCTAAAACTTTTGTATTTCTTTTCTTTATGACTTTTTTAGTTTTTTAGACATCAGACCGCTTAAAATTTTAAAAATTATAAAAATTTATTTATTTATTTTATTTATAACACAATTATTAAAAAGAAATAAGTATTTTATTAAGATTGCAATGTTTATAAAATAGCTTTATAAATTTTTATGATATTTTGCACTGTCGTAGAGCAATTTCAACCACAACTCCAACTATAATTCTAAAGTGACCACTATGATGCACGTCCGCTTGTCACATTAAAGATTGTTGTCTGATCATTAATAGATTTGTATAAGATCTCTCTAAAAACATCTTTTTTAAGCAAAAAATTAATAATCTAAATTTGTTTATGAAAAAAATAGATGCAAACTAACAAATCTATATATAGAGGAATAACTTGAGTTTTCTTTTCTTTTTTGAAGTTGATTAAAAAAATAAGACTTTTGAATTGTGCACGTAAATTACCTAGTTCGGATTATTTTAAACTATTTTTTTGTTACATTAAACCTGACACGTTCAACAAATATTTGATTAAAATTTACTAATTTTAGAATTAAACAAAAAATTTAAACTCTTTTAAGAAGTGATTGGAAAAACTATATTTCTCAATCTTTTTATACAAATAACTAATAAAATTTTAATTGAAATGTTTTTTCTTATTTTTTATAGCCTGGTTAACAAAATTATATTTTGCATAGATTTATGTTGACAGAAACACATCAACATGCAAATTAACAATTAATAAATTTATAAAAATTGTTATTGTGATAATAAATATACAGAAGCGGTGGCATTTCCAAATCCGAAGGAATTAACATATGACAGCCATAACTACTCCTACACAAAGATCTTTTTGTTCAAAATTATAAAAAATTTACACTTATCGCTAGCTATTATAATAAATAAGTAGATTGATAAAGCTGTTTAAATTGTCAGTAATTAACTTACACTGTGTTTTTGTGTTTGAATTTCTCAAATGATGCTCAGGCCACGTCCTCTTCAAATGTGTGGATGTGACCGAAGCAAATCTTGTTTTCAAGGATCGACCAAGAGGCAGACAAAGGCTCATAAAACAGTTGATCATGTAACAGTAATATATTGCTCAGATTTTATTAGTTTTATAAATAAAAATCACTACACTTTTATTGGAAAGTACTTTTCTTGCTTAGAACTTGGAATAGGTTTTGTTTATGAGCGCATCGTGACATATATCTCTATATTGTACAATTTACTCGAAAAGTAGATAAACGCAAACTTAAAAATATTTTTTTTCTATTTCAGAGCACCACAATTTAGTAGACAAAAACAATTCAACTAACATATGTATTGAGTAAATAAGTTGATAATGTTTAGTATAAATTCTTCTTTGGTATCTCAATTGCTGTTTTATTTTTAAACTTTTTCTGTACATTGAAATTTTTTAGACAAAAACAATACTTTTCAAGCCTTAGTTTTGCAAAATTTATTTTATAATCGTATAAATAGTCTTAAATCACTATGTTTCATTAAGTCAAAGCAAATTCATTTAAACTATAGCTATCGTTTTTATTATAACTCTTAAGCAAGCCGCAACATGTTCTTGTTTGAATAAACTTGTAATGACAATTAGCCTTATATTTATTCAACTGAGTAATATTTTTAGTATTTATGTTCATGCAAAGACAAAAATTATCCAATTGAAAAATTTAGTGACTTGGTATGGTTGCGGTGCTTGTTGTCTTTAAACAACAAAGTATTGTTTTTAAAAAACAATACTTTGTATACAAAAAAAGTTTTATCTAGCACCTTTTAATTATGACGTTTTAAAAATGATGTTTTTGATTTAATTATGGGGTCTATAAAACACAGTGGTTTTATGAATCACTGCTTTTAATTATTTAAAAGCAGTTCTATTACTGATCTATTTTCTGTAAACTACTGAGTTATTTCAGTAGTTTATAGAAAATAGAACAATTTATTGAACATCAATAAATACAATACATAAAATTACAATCATAAGAAACAAGAATCTCAGATGAAATTATTTGTTATGATTTACGTTAACATTTATATTAAAAGATAAACAAAAATAAAAACAAAATTGACCTACCTTCAACATTAAATATTTATCTGATGCTTCTACTAGACACTGTTGAATTTATGCTCTCTTTCAAAAACTTTTAATTTATTGCACTTGTGATTTTTTGATTCGTTCTTTAAAGAATCGATGAACCTGCCATATTGTAGAATATATGTATTTTCGTAAAACTTTACCTTGATCTTATCATGCTGGATTTCGTCCACATTGAAGAGACCGCAAATCTTTTTTTGCCGTTGAAGAAGTAACCCTACAACACGTCTTCGCTTACCCCACATACATCGTTTTTTAGTTTTTAGTTATTGAGAACTCACTCAATTCTTTGTAATAAGCGTGTCTGGATTTTTTGGGTAGCAAACTCGATGTGACTTGTTTAACATCTTTTTTCAGGAAAAGAACTATTTCTTTTTATTTCCAACAATGTTACAAGCGCTGAAACACTTTGCAAAATTTTTATCGAACAATAAATTTGTTGTCAACAAAAACATGGGAACCAAATCATAGAGTACTATTAATCTTTATTTGCTTCGTAGATATAAAATGTTTGAGTTTTGATGATAATTGAAAACTCTTATCCAACTCATGTGTTGAATAAAACTATGTATTGTGCTCGTGTCTTAACAGCAAATAAGTCACTCAAGAAAAATTAGGCTACTCAAGCAAGCTCTCGTGGCGAAACATTTTTTTTGTGACTTATTTGCTTTATAAGACACTTGTATAATAAATAGCTATTATAATTATTCTGCTTATAATTCATGAGAAAAAATTTCATAAATATGATAAAAACTTTTGAATATATAATTTTTTAGTTTATAAAAATATGTTCAACATAATTTTTAAGAAACGTTAATTTTACGTTGGCTTATAAACGAATCTGTACAAATTCTTCATATTACTACAGATTGAACTTCTTGATGGGGGTTTATGAGCAGGTGCATATAGTTTAGTATTCTTAATCCAGTCATATACCTATACCAATAAACGTTGATTGTAAAATCCTATTGCTATTGTCACGTTTTATAAAAATATTTTGTGTTATTGAAAAATATTGTCATTGACTCTAATTTGTATTGTTTTTTTTTCTTTTTTCTTTTTTTTTTGCTTTAATAGTGTTTTAGTCTGAACAACAACCTCAATAATAATTATTCTTCACAGAGAATTTTGGCTATGTTTTGATCTGATAGGTGTAGTCGTTATTTTCAAAGTTTTTGATTCAGTATCAAATTTAATAGCAACAAAACGAATGTCAACTATCGTCAACAATATTTTAATATTATAAATTTTTTATTTTTTAAATTAATTATATGCCAAGTATACCCAGTGAGTAGACTACGTTTTAGGAAATAGTTGTTTTTCTACCAAGTCACTAAAATTTAATTTTGTATACCAAGTGTAGAGTTTATTTTCCAATGCGTTAGCCCGTTGAGATTCACATTAATTTTTTTCTAAAATTAATATGTATTTTTCAACGCATTTTAAAATGCAAAAATAAGCTTTTAAAAAAACGATAGGCTCAGTAAATAGGTGGCAAAAGATAGTGCTCTCAGAGCCTGGTCGACTGAGTAACGTGGGTCTAAGTTCCAAAGAGACAAGAGTTTGTTTTAAAAAGAAATAGTTTTTGTCTGGTTAATAGGTGTTTAAAATGTAAAAAGACCAATAGATCAAAAAAGTCGCAGTGTCTTCCTATAAATAAATGGTACTGATAGATCACTTTAACTTTTGGTGACTAAAACTAAAAAAAAACGTATTGAAAAATTTAATAATATCCGCAAGGTGCTACTCGATAACGTATCTTTTAGTACTTACTAAAAAGTTGTTCAATAATATCTCTTAATTCTGCTGATAAAATTAGTAAAAGACTATCACAAAACTATGCATTAACATTAACTTTCTTATTTGTTTTTTAATTATTGCTTTTTAATAATTGTTATTTTAATTTATATAATAAAATTTAACCACTTTTAAAATTTTAAAGTTGTTAATAATTATAACAAGCAATAATATTTTTAAAAAAATAGTAGGTATTGACGAATAGAATTAGTTAGAAAAAATAGAAATGCAGCAGCCAAAAGATAACATTTTTTGTTGCATATTTTTTTATAAGATGTATACCTATATGTTAGGTAATAGTTTTATTGTAAAACACAAGAAACTAAACCTAATATAAATAAACCATGAATTAAAATAAATTTAAATAGTTAAATAACAGTGAAAAAAAAATTAATTATGACAATATGCATATAAATCTTTTTTAGAAAACGTTTAGTTTTCTAAAGCATTTGCTTTAACTTTTATAGTTAAAAAAAAATTTGAGGTAAACAATATGACAAATTAGGAGTTTTGAGAAAAAATAAATTTTAATAGGTATAGGTAATAAAAAAAAATTATTTATTTAATTGATTTAAATAAATAGCACCTTTGCTAAATTTGATCAAATTTATTGAGATAAATTCGTAATTAAGTTTACTAAATTTTTATTTTGATATTTTTAATTTGTTACTTGTTTTCCATAATTTTAATCAGTCAGTGCCAAAAATCGATGTCAAAAACGCATGAATATAACTTAAAAACTACTATTTAGATCTAGAACCAGACAAAAAACAATAGTTTTCTGTACCTAATTTTGAAGTAGTATATAAAAAATACAGTCGAAAATAACACCGTCTTCTTTTTTTGAAATAGTTTTTGTTAAAGATAATATTATTAAAAATTAATGATTATTAATCTTCAATTATTATTAATTTTATAAAAACCTATAAGTTTTACTAGAATAATTCATTTGAGTAATAATACTGTATATAATAAAACTAGTTGCTCACAACTAATTTCAAACTATTCACTGTTATAGGGGTAAAAATTGTAAACTATAAAGCTGTACCTTTGTTTTGTAGTCATATAAAATTGAAATTTGTTTGCCAAAGTTACAAAAAATATTAAAATTTAGCTCAACACATCTTTTAGAAAAGACCGTGTCGAAATGTTTGATAAAATTGTCGACGTTGACATTCTATCGGTGGAGACATCATCAGAACAAAAAAATACAGTTTTGCTTTTATAATTCAGAATATGTTTCAGAGTACAAAACGTTGACAATATTATCAAACATTTTAACACGGTCTTTTCCGAAAGATGTCAATATTTCAACATTTTAACTATAGGTACCTAAATCTACATGTAGTAAGAACGTTTGAGGTATATGCGGCAAAATTTTATTGCAGATAATGTGAAAGACAAAGCTACAATGCTAAGAAAACTTTGTTTTACAAAACAAAGAGTCGTGTAGCTGATTTTTATGAATAAAACCAACCTACACTATCATTTAGATTTGTAATAATTTTATTTGGTTGTGTATTTCAATACAAAACCTCGACTTTCATTACATGTTTAATAGTTTTGACATTTTTCTTGTGTTATTAAATCTCCCTGTTTTCTAAAAACAAATAAAATTTAAGATAATTATATTATTGTCTAATATTTTTTTTTAAATCGCTCAACACTCAAAAATAATAACTACCACCCACAACGAGAGTAGATTACGTCACAGAGCTGAATTAAAAAGTAAACAAATTTAGGTAGTTTTACCAGAACAAAAGTCCGTTTGAGAATAACTTATAATTTAGTTTCTGTTCCAAGAAAGTGACATTCTGATCAGTTCGACAACAGTACAAGTAATTTTAAAAAATTGACAAAGTATAAGGCAATAGATTTCACTCGTAAAATTTAAAGTCTACTTGAGTACTACTAGACAGTGAACGGTTTACAATAAGTGTTATTTGATTTGGGGTTATGAGTTACCATGTTGATAAAAGTTTTTAAAAATTAGTAAATCATAAAATAATACAATGCCTACAGTCATAAACAATACAATCTAAATATTGCACGTTGACGCAATAAATAACAAATTTTCATACTATTCAAATCATTAATTCCTTGAAACAATAACCTATTAACTAAGAATTTGTTTGCATTGATTTGAGTTAATGAAACTGAAAAAATTCTAATTAAATTGCAAAAATAGGTACCTATAAAATTTAAACTACCAGCAACAACAATTATGTCCATTAAACTTGAACTTATCAGAAAAAAAAAGACAGGTATTATTTGTATATTTATGGTGTATGTCGCTAATATATTTAATATGTAGGTATTTTTTTTTGCATCCATAGTAATCCAATAAATATATAATAATAAATTTTGTGCTCGCATCACACACAAAACATTTTTCTACAATGCATAACATAACAATTAAAAACCGTACATTTTTATCAAACTTTTGATTATGAAATAATAAATTTGAAAAGATTGTGTTCACGTAAAAAGTTTGTTTTCCTGCTGGTATAAAAAAAACTGTTTGCCAATTTATTGTTTTTTAATTTTCATAGTTGGTTTGTTACCAGAAACAAAACAATTTATATCTACAAATATCAAGCAAAGTCTTGCTTAATATTTTTTAGAAAAAGTTTTAGAAAAAAAAATTGTAACGTTAATTTTTTACTTCTAAAAAAAAAGAAGTGAGTATCTGTGTGACTGTCATCCTGTAGCCACTAAACGCCTAAACGGCTCAAATCATTTTAATCTAGTTTTTTTATTTGAAGTTGAAGTAATATTAGCAGCAGTTTAAAGAACTCGTTCCAACCGTTCAAAAATTATAGGCAATTATTTTTTTTATGGTTAAATAGAAATCAGCGTTTTTCTGATATAATACCTATAGTCAAAATTTGGTATTACGTTATTTTATAATATTAAAAAAGCATTATACTTGAATAATTTTTTAACGATCTCCCAAAATTTAAAAAACCTCAATTCTGTAATCACTTGCAGCAAAAGTATTTAGATTAGACTTATTTGAAAAATCTCAATCAAATATTTTTAAAATTTTGAATAAATTTATCCACTATTTGTCTGTGTTCTAAAACAGGCTGCAAAAAGTTCAGCCTTATTTGTTCGACCAATATAAGACACCGTTAGAAGAAAACTTACATAATGCTGCTCAGTTAAAAATTTGATCATCTGAAAAAAATTAACTGCATCTGCTTTCAAAAAATTATTTAGAGTTCAATAAAGTAAACAAAATTTTTAAACTAAATTTATTTCTTATTATATTATTAACGCATTTGCGTCTAAAATTTTTTAGGATATTATAGTTCTTAACTATAGCCACAAATGTAGGTTCCTTAGCAGTGCTTGATTGGTTGAACAGATGGGTGTAGACTTCTTGCAGGCAGCTCCTACAATATAAGTACTTGCAGATTGCATTGCAATCACTTTATTTTTGAAAATTGAAACAATATATATTTTAGATTGTAAACAATATCACTAATAATAACGCTAGAAGTAATTGTTGAGCATTGTTGTTTGACATTTGAGCAGTAATTACACTAGTGTGAGTAGACGTAAAGTTTGCTTTACAAAGAAGAAACTTACTCAAAAGATTATTACTACTTATAACATACAAATTAAGTCAATAAATACTATTGAAATTGTTTATCAATTTTATTTATTCGACACTCAGTAAATTTTAAGTTTCAATATTTTTCTTGAAATGTGTGAAATATAAAAGAAAAAGTTTTAAATTATACTTTCTTTTTTGTAAGTACTGTACCTATATATAACTAGATTTATAAATTAAAAATAATATGTTGTGTTTTGACAGGCTACAGGCATTTTCCTCACTAGCGAGATCGTTTTTTAACAAGACGTACCTCAATATAGGTATAGTCTCCCAATTTCTACAGGAATATTATGATTTGCAATTCTAACAATAGCGATACTCATTACTAGTTAATACTTTTTATCTACCATTGTTGGAAGGACTACCAAACCCACAAATAGACCCAGGGTCGCGCCGCTTTACTTCAACGCCCGGGTGCAGATTCCTATCAGTTATCATACCTATATTTATTAAAGACAGTACCTAAAACAATAAATGTAAATAAATCATATTAAACTAAATAAGATTGAAAAATATACTTACTAAAATATAAAATGCGTAGAGTAAGAGAAAAACAAAAAGAAACAACTAGTACAGGCAATAGAGAAGCGAGTTACTCTTGTCTATAATGGATAATTCCAGGTAAGTTTTTTTACAGATAGGTGCAGTATGACGTAATGAACTTGAAAACACAAAATACTTACAAATAAGGCGGTGGAATTGCCGCCATTTTGCCAAAAACCGTTTAAGCTTGTATCTCTGTAAGCGTGCATTTGAAACCTATAATTATAAATTTTTTTTTATAGATATATAAATTTCCTATCTTTTTTGTTTAATAATTTTTTTTTGTATCACTTACCGTTTGTTTATTGACTTTTTAACCGATATCTCTTCTAACAATTGTTTAAATAATAAATGACCGAGGATCAAACTTTTAAATCGATATATTTTCTACATCTTTTAATTTAAACTTGTTTTTTTAAAATTAATATTATACATAATAAAACATAATAACAGCCATTACTTATTGAAATATTTTTTTATCTAAATCATTTTCTGAGCTTGCCCATCTGATAATGCTGCTATTTAATTTAGTATTCTTCTCAAAATTTTTGCATGTTGTAATTACTAAGCTTTTTCTTATATAGTTTTTTTGTTGTATTTGTTTTTTTATTTTTATTATAAAGATAAAAGACTTATTCTTTATTGATTTAGCATTCTTCTTTTTTGTCAAACATTGTTTCACTTTCTTTATTGTTTAAGCCACTTTTTCTGTGCTGTATATCTTAATTTTGTTTGCCTGTTTTTCTTCTCTTATTGTTTTATTATTATTTTTTTATGTATTTTATTTACTTGCTTAGACTCAGCTGGCGTCAACCGCCCAGGCACAGGATTCTTGAATATAACGCGTTATAACTTCGAAAATATTAATTTTACGACAACAAGTTTAAATTTAAAGTTGTAGAAAATGTATCGATTTAAAAGTTTGATAATCAGCAATTTAGTATTTAAACAATTATTAGAAGAGATATCAGTAAAAAAGTCAATAAACAAACAGTAATAATCTTATAAAGCGTAAACGGTAAGTGATAACAAAAAGAATTATTAAACAAAAAAGATAGGAAATATAATTATCTGTAATAAAAGTCCGTCTAATTATAGACCTCAAATGCACGTTCACGAAGATACAGGCCCAAACTTTTTTTTGCAAATTGGCGGCTTTTCTACCCGCCTTATTTGTAAGTATTTTTTTTTAGTTCCTTACGTCATACTGCACTCATCTGTAAAAAAATAACTTATCTAGAATTATGCAAGACAAAATCCTCTATTCCCTGTACTAAACGTTATCTGCAATCTGAAATTCTTTTCAAGAAGTGTTTTGGTTTTGATTTTCTTAGAATCAGCTGGAACGGTGTTATTACTGCATCAGCAAAATTATATCAAAGCCAGTTAAAATAAAAAAGCGCCTAAAGATTTTATTACATATTTTTTTCGCACCTAAAAATTTGGCGCTTCTAGAGCAATGCACCCCCTGAAACTTCGTTTTGCGCGGCCCTGAATAGACCCTACCGTAAACGGTAAAATTATTTAATACACCGTTTAACTTTTATACAATAAGAGTTACAATAAAACTCTTGTGTGGTAAGATTAATTTTCAAGCTTATCATCAGATTCTACAACAAGCAAAAAGTATATTAAATTGTTAAACGTAAATTGATAAGTTTAAACTTAAAATTTAATTTCTAAATAAATATATGTTTATTGGCTTATAGTTGAATACAGTAAGAAATAGTATATCTATGTAGATAGATGTAGACATCTTATGAAAAATTTAATAGCAATTTATTCCTATTTATTTAATTAATTTAAACAACCAAGCACAAACCAATTTGTTTAAATTAATTGAAAAAATAAACTAATAGATAATTAATTATCATAAAGTTGATTATTTAAGTTTTTAATTTGCTACTTTTTATAATCAGTTGTAAGTTTCATAAACAAATGTGAAAAAAAAAAATTTACGAAATCGGTTTATCCAATGAGTGCTACTTGACCTAACCTGACTTAAATATTTAGTTTTAAGTAATTGTAACAAGTAAGCATGGTCTATTTTTTTATAAATGTCTACACTTGATTTGTTTGTGTTATAGCCATTTAAAGAAAAATAGCTTTGTATTTCTGGTCATGATTTATAATACCAAAAATCAGAAATTGTTCCAAATTAAATATTTATTATTTACTTATTAGTGAACTTTAAGACTTTAGTTTCTTTTTAAAAAAGTTTAAAATAAAAAAAAAAAATTAATAAAATTTGATAATGTTAAGAGATTGTCATTATTAGGTATTTGTTTGAGAATGTGTTTAATGAAGTATAAAGCGATTAACAAAGAAAAAAGAGTGTCTAAATATTGTTTTTTCGTGAGTAAAAGGCGGTTATATCTTGACTTTATGAACTCGTTTAAATCATTTGACCTGGTGTTTAAGTGGGTAGTCGTAGCAAGTGCAAATTATCGGAAAACTCGTCAGAAAATTATATTCGCTAAAGCCTAAAATTGCTCAGGTAAGTAGTGCGTTGAACAACGAAATCGGACAGCTTCGTTTATAGGCGTCACATCAGACATAAGCACCTCCCTAGGGCGTTCTGTCTTAAATCCCTCCCCACAGAATCCGTCTGATGAAAATAGCCGAGAAAAAGAAAGGATCAGCACATGTAGTATTCGTTGTAATATCAGCCCGCCCAGGTGTAGAAGAGAACAGAAAGTGGACCTCTTTGTGGAACAAAAACAAAGCCGGTCGCGAGTTGTCATCAGAGGGGGCCAAAAAATGGCACTCTGTGATAACGTCTCGACGTAGTGGTCAGTGAGAGCTCAACAGCGTTGCTGTAGACAACGAGACCTTATAATCAATTATTATAGAGCCGAGAGTGAGGAACGCCTCTTGAAGTGGGAGCGACCAATCTGAATGCTTTCGCTGCATATCAAAGTAATCTTGTTAAATGTGAGTCAAAGGGATCTAAATATTCATTCTGTCAAAACAGCTTGCTTCTGTACCGGCGCGAAAACTGCCTCACACCTAGTGAAAGTACACGGAAGTGCCGAAAATGACAACATGTAGAGCTACATGTTTACTACATTTGCGGGAATTACCGATTTAGCGACGGGAAACGCTGCGCTGCGCGGTTTTCACGCGAACACTCGACACTTCCTTATTAGGTGAATATTGTGACCTGACTTAACATCTAACCGACTGACTGAATGATTGACATTATGGTGATGTGGTTTAGAAGGTGATGGAGGATAACTGCACCATGAGGCCGTGTGCCACCGATTTTAGTATTGCTGCAATTATGTCCAGACATGGAAGAGCTCCCAGAACGAGATGCAGAGAACGGGATCCGCCGGATCCTATTTCTCCACTTGGTAAGATGCGTTCAAATATGATGCTGTATTTTCACAAATCTAAGCATTAAAGTTGGATAAACAATAACAACTGTAAGTTTATATTAGCAATATGTATATTGTTGAAATAAATAAGAAAATTTTCAATTATCTAATTTCATATTAAGAGTTAATAAAATTTTTATTCTTAAAGTAAATTTAAGTCTATAGTTATCTTTTAATAATCTGTATTACCTACTCTTAATTAACTCAGTGGCACAGCAATTAAGTTGAAAATCATGACCGAAAGTTGTTAACAGAACAACTTAAAACACATTACAATTTTAAAATTTAATTAGGTGCCTACTGCGTTAGAAACCACAATCTTCAAAACATCAATCAAAAAATTTTTGAGGTTTTTAGAACAGTTTTAAATTTATATTATAAAGATAGCTTCAATTTCAATTACTCCAACTATTTGTTCAAATAATTAAATTAATTTTTTGCTCTGTTGATTATAATAGGAGATCATTGGATTGATAAGAAATTGAAAAAAGCCACTATTGACGCAAGAAAGTTAAAGCTTTATTATCTGTTACTTTAAAATATTTAACTAAATGTAATTTTTTTTTTGTAAAGCGTCAAGTTTATAGAAAAACAGATTATTTACCTCAGTATGCATAAAAAATTATTGGAAAACAATTTTTTTTTTATTTTATACCTAAAGAAAAAAAAAGTTTGATCAAAGAAACCTTATATTTGAGCTCATCATTCTCCAGGTAGCAAATTCTTGTTAATAGGTTAAATTGTCCTGTATATTTTTTATCATACAATTTATTATATACATAAATTACTTATTTTAATTTATTTTATCGTAATTTACTGCTTACTTAATTATTTTGCTGAGATTTACGTGTGCAATATCGTTTTTACACACATTTTGCATGTTGTGTTGTATATTTTCGATGATTTAAAACTATTGTTGGTTGCAATGTCAATCAACTCAGTTTTTTATTAAATTAAATCTTTTGAATTATTTTAGACACAGATTATACTCTGTAGTGTCTTAATATATTTTTAAACAACCCACACTCTAAACTGAAAATTATACAAGAAATAAAAGTGATCGAACATTAAACTTCTTAGACGTTATTAGTTTAAATATGCTACATCCTCATTTTAATTATGTTACATCCAAAAGCTAGAATTGTTTGTCAAACATTACCTATCAGTTTTTTTATATGGGTAAACCAACTTTCTAAAAGATTAACAACAAAAAGATAAATATATTAAAACATAATTTAAACAAGCCATGAAACGTGTGTTACAACGGAATTTTATGAGAAGTAAATAAATATATTATTTATTTAATTAGGATACCTAGTAAACAAAAAGTAACATAAATTGTATTAATAGTAAAACAAAAACAATTAATACTTTAAAACCTAAAAACTATGCGATATCATAGTAAATTATAAATTTAAT
Organism: Lagria hirta; assembly: GCA_947359425.1. Lineage (NCBI taxonomy): Eukaryota > Metazoa > Arthropoda > Insecta > Coleoptera > Tenebrionidae > Lagria > Lagria hirta. The sequence continues at coordinate 34,748,898 of OX375794.1, forward strand.
TCAATTAGCTTAACTAAACTCTTGCTTCAGTATAATAAGTGTACAGAATAACAATAATTATGTTATATACTAAGCTATAAATTCAGACTACCTCAAAATGGTTTTTCTTAACTCAGTTTTGAATCTTCTTAAAGATGATGCAGTTTTTGTTTCTACTGGTAATTTGTTATATTCAACAAAGCCTTTATAAAAAATACATTTCATATTTTTGCTCATGTTCACTGTATTAATGCGTAAATCATTTTTACTCCTCGTTGAGTAATTTAATTTTGCACAATTAAATCTAACGAATTTCTGCAAATACTCCGGTAACATTTTGTGAATTATCTTATATACCTATATAAATATCATAGCCATATAGTACAATATTTGTTTAATTGACAGCCATGTTTTAATGTGTTAAGCATTAATTGAATAGGTGTGTATCTACATCATTTTAAAATAACACTCATACCTCTATTTTGCAATTTTTGAAAAACATTAATTATTGTTTTGTCCAATAAATTTATAATCGAGGCACAATAGTTAGAGTGTGGCATTATAATAGCGTTGTAAATAGTAATAGTTGTAGATAACGACACATTATTAGATATTCGTGAGAAAAAGTATAGTTTCTTTGATATCTTTTTGACAATTAAACTGAAATGACAGATATCTAATGAAAGTGTATTATCTAGCATAAATTCCAAATACTTCATTTCTTGCACTACTTGAATGTTTTGGTCATCAATATTAAAGTTAACGTTGTTAATATGATTTGTTTAAGTTTATTTTTTGTTATTAATATTATACTTTTGATTTTGTATATGTTTAATTTTAATTTATTAATTTTGCAATAGTTTGTTACCTTTGCTAATACATTAAATGCGATCACAAACATTATTGCAATAGCTTGCTAGGAGTGTATTATCAACAAACAAATTAATGAAATCACAATCAAGATTTAAATTCAAGTTGTTTATATATGAGAAAAAGAGGAGAGGACTTAAAACGCTTCCTTGTGGGACACCTAACTTATTTTCTAATTTGTCTGATACAGTTTCTCCTATCACAACATTGTGTGTTCTGTTGCTTATACTCTATTCACTTTCAAGAAAGAGTGCATGAAAACAAATGCATGCAGGCTCTACGTGATCACGTCTATAAAGTAGGAGATGATTGACGTTTTTTCAGACAGGGCAAGCCGCAGAAAAAATCATATATTTTAGTTTTAAACCAATTTTGAACGATTTAAAAATCATTCAAAGTTCAAATGATCAAAATACTCTTTCTTGAACCTGTACAGACTGTAGGTAAGATTCAAACCATCGTAAGACATTTCCTCCAATGCCGTAGTTTTGGAGCTTTTTTAGTAAAATATTTCAATCTAATGTTTCAAAAGCGTGTTTTAGATAAAAAAAAAATTTAATCACATAGTTACCTTTATCAATAATGTATTTAAATTTAGATATTGTAACCTCCTTCAGAGCCGTTTCACATGAATGTAGTTTTTTAAATCCCGACTGGAAAGTATATAACGTTTTATTTTTATCAAATAATCGGCTACTTGTTTATAAACAATTTTTTCTAGAATTTTTTGATTGGAGGTAACGTATTAATAGGTTAAAAATCTTAAGGTATTAACAATTTTTGGTATTGGTACTATTCTACTATTTTTTAGAAAGTAATCCGTATTAAAATGATGTATTAATTACATTCAAATAGACTTGTTTAATTACACTATAGCTGCTTTTAATTACCAAGTTACTGAGAGTTTTTATACTTGCTTTTTTTTAGAGATTTGATTATTATCCTAAGATTGTTTATACCTATTAAACAAAATTCGTGTAGCTTAGAATTTACTTTTGGTTTTATCATAGTTTCATTTTAGTGAAATTTTTTACTATCCTTAAATCATCATTTTACATAATAATTTATTTCTAAATTTAAATCTAATACTAGTAGATAGATCTTGTTTCTCTTTACCTATGAGTTGCTTCAGTGTTTCCCAAATCAGCGCCGGATTATTTTTAACTTTTGTCAATATTAGTTCCTTTATTTTTTTATTTTTTATATATTTCTCATATATTTACAGTCACAGTTAAAAGTCAGTTGACAGGTTAGCAGACAGGTGAAAGCAAAATTATATATTAAAAAAAAGTTTGAAATATAAACCGTTTTTATGACTTAGCTAATGATTTGACTGTCACAAAATAATTATTTCTGATAATTCGATTGATAAGATTGTTTTTTCATCTTAAAGGTGGTTCATGTAACGTTATGAAAACAAATGAATTTCATAGCTCGCTTAAATCATTTTTCGTTATGAAAGCACGATATAATCTTTTATTCAATGTTAAAACCAACTATCCTGTGATCTATGTGACGCTACATATTATATGGTATTACTATTTTAATTTTCCGACACTGCTGTAATAGCGGAGTAGACAGTCTAGGTTTACGTCGTAAAATTCTATCTCTCTCTGTGTCAAATAAGCTTGACCAAATACTACTATACCAAGTTGTTGGTGACAAAAAAACTACACTTATTGAACATCTAAAACAACTAAAGCCTTCTAGTTTTAATGATTATCTACCCTAAAAAACATACGTTATACATAACTTAATTTATTCCGATCTGGTTTCTTGATTATGGTCTATTTCAGAGCACAAGAAAGAATGAGAAAAAGATGTTAATGTGAAAGATTAAAAAATCAAGTAATTTATTAAAATTTCTATTTGATTTAGTATTATTAAACCAAATTAATTATATTATATAGGTATATAAGACTTTAACCAACATAACAGAACATTAAATTTCAGCAAACTAACATAAATGATTAAAGATTTCTAAGCATTTTTAAGAATTACTGAACTATGATTATTAACAATTATCCAATAATAAAAATTATTGAAAAATTTATCAAAAATAAAAAAAAAAAATTCATATCAATTCAAAGTTAAGAAAAATAAAATCAAAATTTAAAATTGAGCTATATATATCATTATATACTGAAATATCTATCGGCTAGCTTCAAAAACTATTTATAAAATCTGCAAACCAGCTCGAAGATGACGCTTCTTCAACTTCAATTTATTTGAAAAATCACTGTTTTTTTTCTAATTATTTTGAACACTAGCGGCATAATAATTTCAAAAGTTTTTTTAGTACATTTTTGCACGTGTCAATGTTTCTGAAACTGCCGACATACAGTTATTGTTGATCTTTGACTCATATTCATAACATAAACTATACCACAGCTGTTTCTTTTTAATAAGCCGTATACATCAACTTGGCAACAGCGTTAGTGGGTATATTGCGGCAGTGGGCTTAGCTTAGACCATAGTAGAAGTAGATAGGTATTACTTTCAGATCACATTAACTAATTGTTATCTTACCTAAGTCACTGTACAAACTTTGTAATCTCGCTTACACCACACAATTACCACAAAACAATGCGACTAACCGCACCTAACCTTAAAAAATTGCCTCTGTTAAATAGTGCAATTTCCATGCATCCACTAATAAAGTAACAAATTAAACAGTTGGAAAAACAGTAAAAGGCAAAATACACATAAACCACAAAGAGTTTCACTTCTATGAACTTTGAAACAAAATTATTGTCACCGAAAAAATTAAATAAATACACTTAAAACTTGAACTTGTGAATGCCAATAGACCCACTGGCAGCGTTGCCACATTTTGCTGTTTACGGCTTGTTAAGTAGAGACGGCTGTGACTGTACTTTTTAGACCTTATTTTTTGATTTTTATAGATAATTGAGTAATTTTATATGATTTTTTATTGGAGTAACTTTTAATAATTTTAACAAATGTCCGAAATTCTTTTAAGCATTCTGAAATTTGAGTTTGAGGTTTATTGAACAAGTACATATTTCAATAAAAATTGTTTTATAAGGCTTAGAGATTACAAAAAACAAACGAATAAAAATTGAATATTTTTTGACAAATTATTTAAATTATAATTGAAATTATTAGACTATAAACTTATCCCAAAACTTTTTGAAATCTGCAATATTTTATGGACTACTTTTATTATTATTTTTACAATTTTAATATTGTTTATATCGTTATTCAAAAAATATCGTTTTTAAATGCCCATAATGCCTTTTAACAAACTTTTTAAACGTTTCGAATACAGGAAATGTTTTTGATGCAATGTATCTTTTGCAGTAGAAAAAAAAAGTGTTTGTTGATATGATTACTTGAAATATTATTCAATAAAATATATTTAACACGAAATAATTGTAATTGAGCTAATTTTTGTATTTAACTTAATTTTTGTACTTGAATTGTCACAATGAAATCTCTACATTAAAATTAATTCTATAAATTTATTGGTTCTAGTTGCAGTGATACAATTGTAGTATAAAAATCACGTAATTTATTGATAGAAAAATTTGAGTTTTTTAGAATAATCTGTTTTTAAAATAAAAATTAATGCATTTTATATTAAGACTGACTAGTTTAAAGTTATCTAAAACATTAATAAATTTTTCTCTAATTGTTTTTCTAGATTTAGATGATATAAAAACCTGTCAATTATTTGAGTTTATTGGTATCTGGATCTGTATTAATAATTATACAATATGGAAGTCTAAATTTTTGAATCATTAATTTTAGTTTAATTAAATTAGGTCTGTTAATATCCTAATTACTATTTTCAATTCAGTCAGATACGTCAAATTTAAATTTGAATAAATTTATTAGATTTTATAAAATACAAAAGTTTTTCACCCTTGCGTTGCTTAGATCACACAAATTTAGAATTGAAATATTGATATTGAAATATTTCCGTCTGAAACCATTGAAAAGCTTTACTCTATAATCAAGAATTTTGCAATCATTTTCTGTAATCTGTAGGTCTGTAATCACAAATAACAACTAAATTTTTGTCATAATTATGTTGGTTTTACCTATTTTTTATCACAGCATATTCTATTTTATTTTTATTTTTTACTGTTAGACATTCATTTGTAAGCTATTATTTGTGAATTTACTGTTCTACTTGATGTTAAGCCGTGTAATCTTAGAAATAATCAACGTAATATTTTGACTAGACTAGGCTAGACTCAAGGTGGTCTTCAAGCGATTAAATTAAAGTTCAGTTTGAACGTTTAGTCGAAAAGTTTCAGATAAAGTAACAAGTCACACTTTATAGTTTTCTATTTATTTTGTTTAATACTAAAAAATTAAGATGACGAGTTATAATTTTGTTAACAACATAGTTGAACTCACTAATTTGGATATGAATAACAGGTGTGTCACGACAAGCTGTAATTATTTGTTTATCAAAAGCTACTCAAACGATATCATTTATAAAAATTGGCAGTCATAGGTTACAAATTATAGCAAATTTAAGCAACCTAATTTAAAATGAATTTAACAAAATAAAAATTTGAAAAATCATTTTAATATAATTGTCTATTTATTTATTAATTTTATAGATTTAAACTAAATGATTATAAAAAACTTTAAAATTTTTGAGTAGAAAATTCAAGTAATGTTTGCATACTCTCAGATAAGGACAAGCTTGTTATCCTTGTTTGATGCGCAGTGGTACGCTGGAAATTGAAATTATTAATAAAAGTTAGCACATTTAAGTCATTTAAGACATATTTTAAGTGTTTTTTTAGAGTATTTGAGCGCTACACTATCTACAGCGTGGTCAACAATGACTGTTTGAGTTGACAATTTTATTTATCATTTTAAAATGATACAACTTCTACACCACTTCTTGTGTTGACGGGTCACACCTTTGACACTGACAACAGCATTGACAGATGCCAATTAAAAAGTTTGTCGCTGTGACATAACTGTGACCACGCTGTATAATAATAATTTTTTTTTTATTGTAAAGTTTATAAAGAAAATTCTACTGATTTTAAACTGAACAATCTAAAAGTATAATTTTGCTTTAATATCTCACTTAATCACTTTAAATATCTCTAATAAATTAATGCAAATGTTGTATGAAAATTTTCCACCTTTAAAATATCTAATATAATATTTCAAATATTATATTTTATAATTTTATAAATTAATTATAGTACTCTTTTTAAATTAAAAAACATTTTTTTATATCGGTTAATACACAAACAAGCTTGTGCAAAACAAAAAAATACTATTTAAAATGTGATTTTTAAAATGTGAACTTTGAAAATGCAAAATTCGTTTATTATTGCCAAATTTTTCTGCTTTAAGTTACCTCTTTTTAGTTGTTTAGTTAAGACATTAACAAAAATGTTGAAAAAAAGTTTATTAAACATTTGAGGTTAAACGCAAATAAATGATTATTTAGTATTTTTTATAAAAAAGCAAGATTTTTTAGTTTGATAGATAAACTTTTGGAATTTTTTGACTGTTGAGAAAAGTCTTGGCTTTTGTTTATGAAAAAGTGTTGATTGATAGATATTATCTGAAATATACTTCAATAATACAGAGCAAATAAAACGTAAACGTAAAGCTTGCATTCAAAATATGATTTTGCAAACAGTTTGTATCTTTTAGTTAGGAAAAAACTTAAAAAAAAACTGTCTTTAGCAGCAGTAAAATTTGGTGAATAAAACACTAAAAAAAATTGACATACTCTAAAAACAATGTTACATAATGCAGCTTTTTTAATTTAGTAGAATTATTAAATTTAATATTGTCACGTTTTTTACTTATAATTTTTTAGCTAGGTTTTCTCCCTCTTTCTAAGAGGGAGAGGCAAAGTTATAAATTTGTTATAGGGCGCTACGTAAGAGAGAGAGAGAGAGAGAGAGAGAGAGAGAGAGAGAGAGAGAGAGAGAGAGAGAGAGAGGCTTCTAAATGTATGAAAAGAAATGTAATAATTTCTAGATGACTGAAAGATAAAAAGTTTGCTAAAACTTAATTTTGAAAATAATTAAATAAAAAAAATACGTTGTTATAGCTGTAATTTATTTTGAAGTTTAAATATTTTTTGCAATATACGGTGGGTAATGTAGTTACTATATACATATATTCAAATTATTTTGATTTATTATTACATATAGTAATACTTGCTTAATTAACTGATTATGGTAATTTTGTTAATGCACATGTCTTTTATTATTAGTTATTCTGTAAACGCAGCAATTATGACATAAACTATCAATTAATCATAATTTCATTTTAACAGCATTGAAAATAATTAGTGAATTATTTGCTTGCAAGCATGTTGATTTTATGTTAGTGTTATAAAATATAACTAGAATAACTAATATTATTAATATTATTCACTAAATAAAAATATAAAATAGAAGTAGTAAAAACAAAACCATGTTTGTCTTCAATAGAACCTAGACACATTTTTGCTTTAGTGGCTACACTTTTCCGCTTGATTCTATTTTTTATACTTGCATATTTGAAAAGAAAGTTAGACAAGCATCTAATTATTTAAAATATTGTAAGCTTTTTAACAAACTTTTGATTGGTTTAAATTTGAAATCAATAGGGTTGGATCTCTTGTTAAATCCACTTTGTACCCCATGAGAAATGAGCTTGACCAATAAAAAAAATTATTAATAAAGATGAAAAATAATCTATAAAAAATAATTATTAGAGTTGCAAATTATGAATTAGATAAATAAAATGACGTTTGTTCCAATATTGTAAAAAGACATGACGGAATATAAATCGCTTGTACAACCAACAATGCTTAATACAAATAGAGATAGATGTAGATCTATTTCTCATAAATATTGCATGCCATTAGTATAAAATATGTTGGAAAAGAAATGCGTTGCTAGTAGTAATAGTTAAAAAAATTACAAATTTGCATTGCTTGTAGCAACTTTCATAGCCAATCAGTATAGCCTAGCTAGTAGGCTTAGCGGAAAGACTTGACTACAATCATTGAGTTACAATGTACTATGTCGTTATGTAGCTAACCGCAAGCCACAATCACTGATTTTTGTTGTCAATTTTTCTCTTCAAGTTTAGTGTTCGTTTGACTATCGAATACACAGCCCAGCATGTGCTGAGGTTTTTTGCTTTCGAAATACTATGAAAATATGTCAAAAAACATTTTCGGTTGAATGGTTTCTTTTGTGTTGTTTAGCCCAGTTCTTGTAAGTCTTTCCATATCGCTCGCAACTTTTTCTTAATTCATTGCGAATTAGTCTATTTCACTTAACAACGTAAACAAATGGCGTTAGTAACGTAATTTTTTGCCAAAAGGAAAGACTTTTTTTCAGGAAGACGCAGACGTATTATTTTCGCAATATTTAGAACTATTGCCTGGGATCCACTGTTTTTATACTGTGCGGAAATTTTTCATTGTGAAACTTAAAGTAGTTGCACAACAAATGGTTTTAGAATACGTATTTAATAAAATAGTACATAGAATAAATAACATCACTTTTTAAAAATATAATTATTTATAAATAATAGTTTTAATAAATTACAAACTTTTTCTTGTTTTCTTTTTAAATTATTAAAAATTTATTTCACATTCAGAAAATGCGCAAATGCATCGGTACGCCACAGGGCTTAAATGTCAATGACAGTATTGATTGACAATTGTAAATAAAAACGTAAAACACAGATTAGTTTACCAGCACAAATAAGGAATTAATAAATGTTTTTGAAATGAAACAAGACCAGAAATTGGAAAATAGGAATATTCGATTAATTTGTGTCTTCAAGAAAAATGCAGGCTGAGTAGTTATTTTATCTAATTTCAGTACCAATCAATCTAAGACCTGAGGCCAAAAAAGCACCGCCGTTGATGATGCTTTTTAATATTGAGCACCCTATTATATGCAATCAACAAAAAGTAATAAATAAGCAAATTTTCTATAAAAGTGCTTTTTTTAAATTCTACTTTTTTAAACTGGCGGACTACAACCTTTGAAAAAATATTTTCAAATTTTATTTCTGATAGAAGTGTGTACGTAATAAAATTATTATTATTATTATTTTGAAAAAACCTTGTTTGATGTTACTATTTTTGTTGGTTTTTCGATGTTTAATTATAACTATTTTTAATTGTTTCTAAAGTCTTCGATTCGCACTTGTCTGAATGCTAGCGGAAAACGCAGAACATTTTGTTATTTATTTATAAATAAACCATCACATTAGCACCTATGAAATATTCATTAATTCATTCCGTCCACTTTTTTCGTTGTTTAGATTTGTAAAAATTTTCACATTTGATGAATAATTTATAGCTTGGTTGAAATAAACAATTTAACGTGGAATCGAGTAAATATTTTTATACGCTTTGAGCTAAATACTCAGATTTAGTGTTCAACTTTTTAAGCTAAACTATTTTGATGTTTGTAGCAGATCATTAGCGTGATAACAGTCGTTACTGTTATATGCTGTGACTATAAAAATACCCTTAATTGTGTTTGCTTTCAAACGTGACATTTATTTACCTTTTTTTTCTTTGAACTTTTTTTGTTTATCGTAAATTAGGCAACTTTAATTAATAAATTGTAATTAGGTGAAGACATTTTTATATTTATATTCAGGTTTTCTATCGCATACAACGGTAGCTGTTTATGCTAGAAAAATATTGTTTCTTTAAATTGAAACAAAATTGCAATTTTTTTAGTTTAATTATTCAACAGTTGACAATGGCAAATATATCAACCAGTAATTATATCAACAAGAGGTAATGATAAAACTAGCAAGAATTCACACGACACTACTCTGAACTATTATTCACTAATCATGCAAGAATTATAAAAAACATTAACAAAATTGTTTAAGATTGTCATTCAAACCTATAATTAGAATGTTTGTACAATAGAGTAGAAAATTGATGTTAGCACCACTCAGTTTAATGTATTTCTAAATTAAAGACTAATTTTATCAAATCGAAATTGCTGACACTGTTCAGTTCTTGATCATGCAATTTTTACATTAATTTGGACATTGAATTTTTATCAATAGTCCTGTACATTACGTTCTGTAAATAAAAATATGAATAATTGATTACATATTTATAACAAAGGAATAAAAACTTACTAAAATTATAAACTAATTAACTTTTATAACTATTGTCTTCATAAAAAAAGAATAAAAAGCTATACAGTACGGACACTACTACACATCATACGTCTATATAATTATTAAAAGTTATTTATCTTTGATTATAAAAAATAACATTAATTTTACACATAATCCTACTTTACATTGTTTGACAATAATTGAAAACCAGCTTTCTCCGACACAACGGTTTTTCAGATTTTTGTGCAAGTCAGTAAATAATTGTTTTGATCGCAACGCAAATTGTCTTCTAAACGATTTTCTGACACACTGTTTAAAGCTGTAGAAGATCTTCTATGGCATTTACGAGCAGTTCCACACCTGCTTAGATACACTTACAATTTCAGATTTGAGCTATTTTATATCTATGTCAAGTAAGCAAGCATCAACACCACTTTTTACTTGTAATAGATAATTGATACGTTCTCATACATTACGTCCGTATCTCCCATATGTGCCTGTTCGTTATACATTAGATGAGGCTGTGAGATTTGAAAAATATTTTGATTTTTTTGTAAAAATCTTTGAACTGTTAGAACTGGAGACACTCTATAAGCTGTAAATGTCGCAGTGACTAAGTTATCATCCACTCATTTTAATTTGAAAGCTTTATCAAATTAAAACTAATTTTTTGAATTTTGCAGCAATTACAAGCTGAACAAATCTGAGCATAGTATAGTAACTTATAACTAAATATACAATAATTTTATTTTCTTGCTCCTCCCGCCGAAAGTACGGTCTTCCAGGCCGCAGTTCACTCCAGAAAGAAGGACTTTTGTGGCCGGCTCGAGGTACGAGGCGTTCTCACTAGAGTGCGCTGTTTCGTATGCGCAACGTCCAGAAAGAAGGACTTTTGTGGACGGCTCGAGGTACGAGGCGTTCTCACTAGAGTGCACTGTTTCGTATGCGCAACGATAAGAAATTTCGATACAGAGGCTAAAATAATTGTTCGAAGTGAAGCTACTCCAAAAAAATCTGGTGATCGTTATCTTTTGGTTTATAATACTTATAAAAAGTGGCGAGAGGATAATAAAAGTTCATTGTCCTCCTCAGAAGAAAACAATTTAATTGTTTGATAAGAAAAAATGTACTATTGAATTCATTTTATATGAATTATGATTATTTTTTTAATTATAATATTTAAAGTTAAATAATACAATAAAGTTTGCATGTATTTGTTAGTTTTTGAAAATTTGTAATTGTCAATGCCATTTTATCAATTTTTCATTTTAGTTATTAATATATTTTTTTTTGAATGCCCGCCCCGACCAGCAAAAACTTCGGCTTCGCCTCAGTTTTGCAAAAGTCGGGCGGGCCCGCCCCCTCTACCCCACCTCGGCTTCGCCTCGGAACGTGCTACTACTTTAATATAAATTATTTTAATTAACTTTCGGCGTAGGATCAAGAAAAATAGTATACAACCCACGACCATAAAGTTGGATAACCTGGCAGATGTGATAGAAGAGCCTCGGCTTCGCCTCGGCACTTTTATCACATCGGCCAGGAAATCCAACTTTCTGGCCTAGGGTCGTAATATACTATTTTTGCATAGCGTAAAAAGCAAATAAACTGAAAGGCAAATCTAAACAGTTATAAAACATGTTTTGTACAATTATGTGCAAATATTGCAAAAAAGACTCTTCATAAAAAATTTTTTGAAAGCTTAGTTGTTTTAAATAATTAGAAAACAATTTTTTGTATTGATTATTAACACTACTTGGATCTATCTATTAGTATTTGTTTTATTATTTACATATTATTATTTACACGCTAATGAATGCAGACTTTTTTTGAAAGTTTCGTATGATAGTTGAACATTATAATTCATCTTAAAACTAGAAGATCTTTATTTATTCAACGATATTTGCATTGTGATCAAATTTAGTTACTTTCTAATCTTAATGACAGCTTTCGTCTCTACATTTCAATCTATTTGTTTAAACATAAATGCCTGTATTTAATTTAAACAAAATTCATTCAACATAGCAATCAACAAGTTTTGTTAATTGCGTATTGTGTGTTGTTTATATTGTTGATTAATTGTTGCTCTGATAAACACAAATTGGTGAAACATGTGTGTAGAATTGAAAATTCGTCACAAAAACTCTTAATGACTTTTTCTAATGAGAGCACGATGAAAATTTAGCAAAATTGTGTTTGTTATTTTAACGCCACCGGTGCATAAAGGTACTGTTTTAAACATTACCTAATTATAGGTTTTTGTAAGCACCAGGCATTAGGCTGGATATAATTTACAGTATCATTACATGCATGATCCTCTTATCTGTTAATAAAATCTCATAGCAATTATGGTTAGACCCATTGTTGTTGTGAACATTAGGCACTGTAGACTTTTCTCCGTTTCCGGCTGGTCCGTATATTTTGCTTTGATGAGACTGATGACAAAATTGTTGGGTTTTATAATAATAATATAATTTTTTTTAATAACGTTGTAAATTTAATGGCTATGTAATAATACCAACAATAGTCATTATCTTACTTATCAAATGATTTTATTCATTTGTTAACATAACGCTCTATATATAATTACATTTATTTGAGTTTGATTATGCAAGTATAATAATTATGAGCATATCTTTCACTATTTTTTAAATATTCTTGATTAAATTCAGTTATTTGATGAAATGTTGATTTATTAATAAGAAAAGAATTGTGCTTGAACAATCATTACTCTCTAATTAATTATATTGAAATTTTAGATACTGATGCTGAATACATTGCTTTCAAAGTAAGCAATGTATGTAAGTAAGCTGCAAACTGTATTTTTACCTTCTTGTTTATTGACAACAAGCAAATATTTGAAATAAATTTATATGTTCTAAATAACATTACCTAGTTGAAAATAAATTAGTAAAACTAATTAAAAAGCATTCAGCACATACTTATGTTTTGTTTTACTATTTTAAAAATCAATATTTATAAAATTTATAAAGTGATAATTTCAAAAATATTAAATACTGTCTGGCACAATAACACAACTAGGTAGTTATTAGGCAAATTCCTGAATAATTAAAGTAAATAATTTATAAACTAAGACTTAGCTGCTTAGCGCTCTCTGTTCTGACTTAATAATTTCCTGGTAAGCCGGTTGCTTCTAAAATGTCTTTGCTTGAAATGATTTGTGACTATTTTTGCCTGTTATTTGGTTCTGTGTAGTAATAAAGTATTTGACCCTGTGCTCTAAAATACTTCTGATTAAGTGACATAATTTTTTGTTTATCGTTTTTCAAAGAAAAGCTTTTCACAAGAGAGAAAACGCTGAATTTCCAAGCTAAAATTACTTTTCAAAGCAGTTTCTGGGATAGGATTTTCAACCAGAAAACAAAATCACAAATATTTTTAGTAAAAAGAAAGATTTTGTTTTAATAAAACCATATAAAAAATAAATGGTTTTTTATATATAATTGTACATAGTTAAATAGAATACATTTTAGATAAGGATATTAAAATTTTTTTATGTACATAATCAAAAAATTATATTTTTAAATTTTTAACTAAAGTCAGGTTTAGCCTGATGAAAATATCCATATATAAACAAATAGATATATTTTAAAATATAAATAAAATATATAAATAAGACAAATTAAAAATTTGGAAAAAACTGACTTCAATATGATTAATTATTATTTTATTTATTTATTAATTTATTGATTAAAACTATTATTTAAAAATATTATTTAAATAAATAGACCATTACACTAGAATATTTTTTTAATTTCTCACAAATTTTCAACAATTGAAGTGTTAAAACTTATACCTATATCAAAAAAAAACCATTAACAAGAATAGATCTTGAACTAATGTTAATGGGACTAAATGGTAAGCATCAGCGTCCAAATACAAGAAGAATTATCAAATTTGGTTCACCTAGAAAAAAGTTATAAGGTACCCCCATAAAAAAAATACAGTCGAAATTAGAATCTTTTTCTTTTTTTTAAGTCTGTTAAAATATGCTGCCTCAAATTTTTCTTATAATTTTTTTAAGACATAATTTTTTATTAAATTGTGTTAATCTATCTCTTAAAATCTGACTAGCAAAGTTTTTTACATTTTATATATACAAACTTTTTTCTATATAATAAGGGGAAAACCGACAGCAACTTTGTTTCATATACATATTTATATTAAATTGAATAAAATTCAGTTTTTTGTCAAAGTTTTATGATCAAAATATATCTTATTTAATAAGAAAAAACTGTTAAAACTAAATTTATTTTTGTAAAAAAATTGTAGTTGTTAAACTAATTTTTGTAAAAAATTAGGTGTAGTCAGATATAAAATCAAATATAAATATACTGGTCGAATTAAGATTTTTTTTTCTGTCGGTAAAAGAATTATTACTATCTGATCAGAATATTGTATATCAGTAACTATCTTGCAGGTGCAATATTCTGTCTTCTAAATCTTTGATTTTTAATATTACTGGTTTTTAATATTTACAAACATTTACAATAAGTCTACAACAACTAATATTGTAGCCTATTAAAGTATGTATTAATATACATTCAAAAGTACATAAATAGTACATAAGTAAATACATAAAAAGTACATAAAGATCAAAAAGTACATAAATCAGGACAGACATTGCAAATTATCGGTCATGTCGTAGCAGAAAATTCGTCGCTAAAATTTTTAAATGTCAAAAAAACGTCGATTTTGTTGTCGATGCTGCAGTTAACCTGAAAAACTTTTTTTTAATTTTTTAGTGCCTAACTTCAGAGAATCAAAAAGTCAGGTCGGTCTAGGTCGAATTACAGAAGTGGTACAAAATTATGGAGAAACATTTTTTAACGGTACTTACGGTCAGACAATATTGAAGAAGAAAATTAATTTGTTTCCGTATCCGTATGACTACAACGACAAACTTTTTGTTAAAACAAATATTAATTTAAACAAATAATAATTTAAATAAATATTATTATATATATGATAAATAATCAATAATAAATATTTTTATTATTTTAAAGCATGATAAAACATTTCAAAATTTGCTGTGTCGTAATTTTGCAGACATAAACGTTCTCTGTTTATTTTATTATTATCATTATTACTATGTTCAACCATCCCTATCCTGAAGGCACAGCAATTTTGCTAGATTTAAAAATAATTACGGCTTTTGACAAGTACCTAATGATAATAACAATACATATTATTTTTTCAATAATATAAAAATTGGTGAAAAACTAGCTTTAAGTTTTCAATTAGATTAAAAAATAATTTAAGAACTAATTTTAAAAACAAAAACCACAATTTGTGTTCTAAGCTAAATAGAAAACATGAGTTTGTTTTTTGAAAATTAAGCTCAATTGCTAGCTTATTATTATTATAAACTAGATCTTATATTGTTTTGTAGTAACTAACAAATATTATTGATAAGATGTATTTTCGATATTTTAAAAATCACATTTCACTTATAATAATTGTTATAAAATAATATTCTAAAATCTTTGAAAAATTGAAATGAAATAACAAGTTGAAACTCTAACCTTGGTTAATAATTTAACAATAATTCCATCAACTGTGTATCCTCAGTGCTATAATGAAATAAAGACTTTTTTTCTGTAAAAATAAAATTAAGCTAAAAGTTCACACTTATTTTTAGAAATTACATCAGAAAAGTTATATAACGTGACAATTGTCCGTATTTCAGTTACCACCAAATAAAAGAACATTAATTTTTCTTGCATATGTTGTCGTACCTCGACACGACCAAATTACAAGTTGCTTTTTATAAGTCTAAGACCACAATTTATGTCTTAAAAAGCTCGTTTCTATGCAAGGGCTTGCGTTATAGAAAATACTTCCGACTTTTATGGAGACTTTACAGCAATCATTAAGCCCTTTTAATGGCTTTATTTTTTACCTCGACCATGTGTGAACGTCAGTTAACTAATTAAATAGATGGAATTGTTTGATAGCTTTACATTTATGACATTGAAAGCTTTACAGTCGAATATTTTGTGTTTCAGAGAAATTTGTTGAATCCTCGGCCTCTTCAGTTCCTTCAACACCTGAACCTGTCGGGATAGACTGTACGTTAATTAGTCCGGATAATGAAAGTGGTAGAGAATCGCCTGTTGATGTGTCTTCCACTTCTGAATCAGGAGCTGCTTCACTTTCTAGTTCTAACGGCAGAAGGTCACCAGCAAATCGCAATCCTTTGCTGCAGGAGCGTTGGACAAGTGAAGAGATGCGAAATATCACGTGTCATCTAGAAACAAAAGATCTATGGGAAAAATTTAATGAATTGGGTACTGAAATGATTATTACAAAAACTGGAAGGTAAGTCTAAATTGTCAAAAATAAAATGTTAAGCAATAAGTTTCCTTGCATAATACTTAAAACATTCTAAATATTTGTGCGGTATTACAACTAATAAGACTTTCTAATGCTTATTTAAATTTCAAAAATTTAAGTTGTCAACAAAACATATTTTGAATAAGCAATGCAAAGTGTTTATTTAAAAAATACTTTTGAAAAATGTTCTTGCTTGTCGATGAACAATTTGCCAAAAGTCAAAATAGCATGTAACTTGTCAAGTTTTATAGCAAAACATATCAGAAGAACTCTCCTACAGGGAGTGAGCATTTATTTATAAATCAAATACTAGATAAAATTGTACTATCTAGTAGATAAATAAAAAATATTATGTAGGTGGTGACGATGTAACTCTATTGCAAAAAAACAGTTGCGACAGTAAATGTACAATATTTTAGATAAAAAATAAATTTTATTTTTTATGATATGATAATTCTCAGTAAAGACCACAACAACTTATAGGCCGTAGGGCAGCAGAGCCGCTGTGCAGCTTTGATTAAAGTTGGGCACAGCAAATTTTGAGACAATTTTCAGTTAATTTTATCTCTACAACTAAAAGAGTAAAAGTTTCCGTTTTTTGTACTTATTGTCACCCATTACTGGATTTTTATTGCAGGGTTATACAGAACTTACATTATGCATTGCATTCTGTACATGTACTTTATTTTAAAAGTAATTGTTAGAGCTAATTAATATTTAGTTTGAAAAACTAAGAAAAAATTAATTTATCAAGCACATTACTATTGCATATTTATTTGTAAAATATTTTTGTTATTTATTTACATTATTATTTAAAATACTTTTGTTATTTATTTAAATTATTATTTACACAAAAAAAGTGATTTAGCTTTCTGCAGATTAACACTTACAAGCAACAGTTTTTTAGAAAATTAATAATTAAAGTAAAATTGGACAACTACAGAGGTAGTCTAAGAATTCTAAAATCTAAAATCAAAAAAAATTTTTTTGGAAAGCATTTTACAGCTTTATACTTGTGGTAATGATTATTTAATATTATCTGTTAATGTTTTTGTTTTATTGTTTAGAAACTAGAAACAAAAATATAAAATAATCTTAAATTTTATCCTTGTAAAATTGTATCGAAATATGTTTCTAAACATAAACCGTAATAATTATTTTCAAACCGTTCTTAGTATAATATATCGTAGGGTTCTGTAGTACATGTGCCAAGCCTAGCAAAAAAAGCGTTTGATTGGATACTGCAATAAAACTGTGGGTGAGTGTTGCAAAAATTGGAAAGTGCTGACTTAAGTAATAATAGCCAAATCATTTTTAGATTCACTTAGTACCTACGTAAGTTTGGATACTAAAACGTGCTGGTTTCAAGAGCATATATTGTAGCCTGCTAAGTTTCCTATTCTATAAAAAAAACTTTTATGTTCGAGATATATTGTACTTAATACAATAGATTTATAACATAAAAACGTTCAAAACATAAATTAACGTGACCGAGTACTGTGATAGATGTTAGCACATATAGCCAAACAACTTCATAGCTAAAACCTTGTTTTATATAACGTGCTTTAATGAAAAATATAATTCAGGCAAGCAACATAATTGTATGGTAACGCTGAAAACGCTGAACGTATAAAGTTATATGTATATGACAGCATTAAAATCATCGCAACAATAAAAGCCAACATTGAAGTTAAGATTTTTGTAAACTATTTACATGGCTTATGCTACCGTTGGACAATGCAAGAGAACAGACGATTGGCCGCAATCTAATACTTCTACAGAATCTGTATAATGTTTTCAAATAAGGGCTATTTTAGAACAGCGCGTTATCAGAGCTATAGCGTAAGTCAGTTGGCTGCGGTTGGTTTGACAGTGACACGCTAGATTTTGTTCTAAAAGAGCAAAATACAAATAAAATTATAAAAATCCAAACATAAAAATTGTACGTTAAACTTAATAAAATTGCTGAAAATGCTGTTTATTTGCTTTTAAGGATAACAGAGAACTTCTTTTGAACGCTGCCGAAGCATCTTGTTTCAAAAGGCTTTTACTAATTTCTTAGCGTAGTTTTCCTAGGTTGTTAATTAGATCTAAAAAAAATTAAATTTTATTCTTTGACTATTGAAAAAATAATTTCGCTAAGTGCATGTTTTTTGTGGATTTTTATAGCAACAGATATCAGACTAAATAAACCTAGAATAGTTATTTTTAAGCACGGGAATTTCTAAAGACTCACAATAGTGTAGAAAAATGTGACATCAGGTGCCATGGAAACCAAGCTTTGGTTCTCTAAACGACACATGATTGGCACGCCGTTGAGGAAAAATCTTGTTTGACAGACAAAAGTGAAGTTAGGATAAATTGACAAGTCTGGCTGACAGTGCTGACACTGCGTCTTCATAAAATTGTGCTGTGTAAACGGGACATTGCTTTAACCAATAGAAAGGGAGTATTTTAAATGTGATTCTGAAGATGCCCGATTCGTCTTGCCAATAGCCAAAGAATATAGTATAAGTAAACATTTTTTTAAATAAGTATGTTAACCAAAAAAAAGTTTCAATCAAAATGTAAAATTATCAAAATTGAAATAATTTTTTTGGGTGTAACTTTAATATTTATGTAGCAAAATAAGTGTATAAGTGTAATACTTGTAATTGTCTGATATAATTATATTAACAAAGTTTTTATTTTAATTTTTTTCGAGTTTTATTAATAGCAAAATAACTACTATTTTTCATAGTAGAAAATAACGATATAAAAAATATTTACTGTGAAGAAAACGCGTGTTTTACTCACTGTGATTAATGCGTCAACACTCGCTGTTTTGTTTTTTGAGAAATTGTAATAAAATAAATTTATAGACTATGTTTATAGAAAAAAAAATTTAAATATATTTTTTGTAACAATTGCAAAAAAAATTTTTTTTAAATAGACAAGGGTTGTACCATGTATTTACAAAAAATTCCGTTCAAGCACGCTATGAAAAACAAAAGCATGAAAAAATTATATAAAGCTTGATTTGAATATTAGGCGTAAATTTGTATTGAACAAACTTTAATAAAATGAGAATTTTAGAAATAGCTTGAGAACAATTATTTTTCTAAAATTAAGACAAGGAGCGGCAAAATCAAGATAAATTGACCTCCACAATAGTAAGGAATTAAATATAAATAAAGTTAGGTTATGTGAGCTGATTCAATTTAATAAACTTACGCTTTATTTTCATTTTAGTAACCATTGCAAAAGTAAACATGAGAACTAGCATGAAAACTTTTTGTTCAGAAGTGAGTACTATTTTTATTGATACAATTTTGCGAGCAAAATTACTATAATATTTACTTAACTACGTTTGTGACAGTTTAATTATTCTTTGAGAAGCACAGGCATACGTTGTTAAAACGTGTTTTTTTACAGAGTGATTGACCTAAATTTTTTTGAAACATACGGTAAATGCAGTGTTTTGAATAATTTTGAAGTTAGAAAACTGTATTAAAATCTTTAATGTTTCCAATATTTTATTTGAATTTAGTAGGTGTTAACAAATAAAAAAAATGTTTTGATTTTGTTTTTTTATTGACTGCGAAAAAAAATAAACAAAATTTTAGTGCGAAGAAAAATTTGTGTTGAGAATCTCACACCTTCTTATAAAAACAAATTTTAAGTACGTGTACCTGTTATTACTCGCTAAAAGATAAAGAATCTAAACTCAGATAAACATCTAATTTTCACATTTTTATTAATATTAAATTTTAGAAAAATCATAATTTGTTCGTATTGAGGCTTTGAAGTAAATTTTTATTTAACGACAAACGAGGAATGATTAATCTGCTACACGGGGTGCAATGTATAAGTGACATTTAAAACACGACAGGAGCCACACACCGACGTTGACTGAAACACTGCCATCATTCAAGATAATGCCCCTCATTTATCATCTATAGAACTCAAGGGTAGCCCCATTTATGCGCCGATCAGGATTTTTTATTCGGCGATAATGTCCAGAAATACAACCGCAAACATTGATGTTGACAAATCTAAAAAAAAAATTCTTTTTTACGAAATTGGTAAACGACAGTTTATAAAAATATACTTTTTGGAATGAAGATAAATAAACATAGATCTAAAAGAACAGTTTTTTATACATGTTGGATTTTTTTATCACCACATCATGATTATACAAAGTTATTCATGTTATTTGACGTACAGGTTATATAAAATAAAAAACGCTGCACGTCATAAGATGGGAGATGTGACATCACAACCGTGGCTTTATTCCCGCATTGTCACAAAAGCATAAGAAGTGATACTAAACTGTTGTACTAGTTGTCCCACTTAAAATTACATATGTCATGTTTGATAGAGAACTCTGTTTTTTTAATATTTTAGTTCACTTTTTGGGTCGATTTAAAAGTGATAAGATTTTTGGCGCAAACGTGACGTAGAGACAAAATTGAGAATTTACGCAATAGATCTGGCAGAATGAACAATTAATAGACAGTGTCAGTTCCAGTTACGATCAGCCATCGCGCTAAATTTAAATTGTTGAGCACTAAAGATTGAAGGTAGCGGATATTCGGTTGACCTAATTGATTAATGTTTATAAGGTCATAGATGACATAAAACGTTTTTTATTTTGCAAAACGGTAGAATATAGTAAGTAATGCTGTATTTATTAATATAAATACAAATCAACTGCTATTTAAAATATTGTGATTAATGGTTATCTAAAGTGACACTTTTAAAATTATTAATAACTTTACGTATAAAAGTTCAGAATAAGATATAAAATATAAAAAATTGTAGTATATCAAGTGAGCAAACTGTACCTATTTTAGAAAAAAGTCATTCCTATACCAAGTCACTAAACCTTAATTTTGGATACGGAGCGTAGAGATTATTTTTTAATGTGTAGGCTCGTTGAGGTCTACCTTAGTTTTTCTGCAATCAATGAGTAAAATATGCATTATTATTGATGAACTTTTTTGCAATTTCGCAATGAAATTGCAAAAATAAAGTTAATTTTTTAAAATATGATTACTAGGAAAAAAATTTGTAAATCGTTAAGTTTTTGCATAGTCCTAATTTTTGGGGCTTAGGGGTAAAATTTTTCTCTTAATTTATAATTTGAAAAGAACTGTCACAAAATAATTGATTAATTTTATAGCCATTTGATCATACTGTTAAAAGACTTAGCTTGCTGTAACATATTTTTTATGTGTAATACGATTAATTACCTGTTTTGCTCAAAAGGGTACAATAATATGCTAAAGACCTAAAAAATTTATCACATAATTACCAACTATTTTTTTTTATTTTTGTAATTTTTAGAAATTAATAAATAAAGTTTGAATGATTAATTCTATGTAAAATATTCAAATATATCGGGCGTGTCAAAACAGTCGTATAAACTTTTTAGCACATTTTAAGTAGTATTCATAGATACCGAAAAAAATTATAAAAAGATTAGTCCTGTCTTTGTTTAATGGTATACGGCCTCGATAATAGTTACAGAAAAACGACTTGAAACTATAAATTTATTTGTTAGATTACCAAAGTATGGTATTAGTTGTATGGATTACATTATCATAAAGGATTTTATTAAATTTTTGTGTTCTAGTTTAGTTTCAATCAAGTTGAAGTTAGTGAACCAAAATGCCCTAAAACTGAAGCAGTTACAACATTGTGATATTTTTATGGTAACAACTTTGAAGGGATTTTTTGGCAAAGTGTCAAACAACTGTGTCAAACTTTTATATAATTTTAAACTTTTATATAATTTTATAGTTATTTACAAAAAAGTCAGGAAAATTTCACATTACTGAAGAGGAGCTAAATTTTAAAGCTCAAGTAAGAGATTTTACTGACGTGTTGTGTATTAAATTTTTCCGGAAATCGTAAAAAAGACGAAATTTACAAATTTTAAAATTTTTTTTACAAATTTTACAAAAATCAAGTTTGTCAATTTTGTTGGCAACTATAGCTACTAGAGTATTTTTTTTATTTTGCGTCTTGTAAAGTTTTTACAGTACTAATCCGGAAAGCTCAATTTTCCTGCGCGTAAATAAGCAGGAAAATGTTGTTTCCAAGACAATTTTTGGAAATAGTATATTATGTTCTAAGGCCAGAAAGTTGGATTTCCTGGCGTATGTGATATGATGGCCGAGGCAAAGCCGAGGTCATCATATCACATACGCCAGGGCATCCAACTTTCTGGCCGTAGGTCCTATACTATTTTTCTTGCTTCACCCGCCGAATTTCTTTTAGTTTAACGTTTAACAGTTCTGTCATAATGACTTTTGTGGTTGTGTTGCTATGGTAGCGGCTAGAAAATGCAGGCCATGAAAAGTCGCTCATTCTGGCGTAAAATGCGGCCAGAAAAAGCGTTGAGCGTCATCATATCACATACGCCAGGAAATCGAACTTTCTGGCCTAAGAACGTAATATACTATTTCTTGCTCCACCCGCCGAATGTACGTAATATACTATATTGTGAAACAATGTTTTCGGCAAGCAAATACTGCGACATGTACTTGGTTTATGGTGCAAGTAAAAAAAAATGTTTTAGATGCGGTGAGGCAATATGGCAACCAATTTCTCCAGCGACGACAACCAAACCTTAATTTGTTTTGACGATTTAGAGAAAATTTTACTTCGATTCTAGAACAGTTTCTGGAAGACCTCGCGTAAGATGTTGAGACAGAGGAAGCAATTATTGATACGGTTGCCGAAAATCTAAGCATCAGTTGTTGTTAAGTTTTGTTAACTTATGCTACATCTATACCATGGCACAAAAGTCTAGTTTTTTCGCCAGATGATTACCAACAGGAATGGCTTTTGCCCAGTGAATTCTTGATAAAGATGTAGACTTTTAAAGGAAAATTGTATGGATTGATGAATCTTTGTTTACTAACAAGGGAATCTTTGGCAGACACAATTCTCGTCATGACGCAATAAATAATTCATTTTTGAATTTTGAAACGGCATGTCAGCACAGATTTTTGTTGAATGTGTAGGCTGGCATAATTGGAAACCAATTAATAGATTCTCATATTTTACCAAACCCTCTGGAGGGTGATCAATTTTTTAAATTTTTTGCAATATGATTTAGATAATCATATATTGGATGATGTGATTCTTGCAGTCAGAAGAAATATGTGGTTGCAAATGGATGTGTTGGTCTACACAGTTCGAAGATGTCTTATCGAAAATTACGCGAGTAGGTGTTTAGACCGCGGCAGTTTTACTCTTTAGGCCGCCAAGACCTGACCTGACTTAAATCCTATAGATTGATTTTATGAGGCGACATCAAAGACTCAATTACTTTACTCCACCAATGCCGGAAAATCTAGTCACTTTGCAACAAAAAGTTTTTGTAGTCTTTAACTCAGTTACTCCAGAAACATAACAAACACAAAATGCAAACATTGGTTGGTATTATATCAGCAGCAAAATTACAAATTATTTCACTAATTTGATCTATCATTTGGACTTTATGATAACAATTATGTAATCAAATCGGATTTCATAAGGAAAAGGCTTAATGCTTGATAGATTATTTTTAGTTTTACAAATCTCTAATAATAACTTTGTGTATTATTTTTTTAGAGTTGTTTAAGTACTTTTTTTCATACTTTTTAGAATACTTTCTACTTTAAGTTAGCGACATGTTACAATTGACATACATATTTTAGTACACTAATGACCTTTATAGTATTTTGGATTTGCAACCAACTTTGGGAAATTAATTTATAAGTTTTTATTTAAATAAAAATGTTGATTATCTAATAATGTATCTGTTAATATGTAGTTAGTAATTTTTTAGTTTGTTTTATCCAACAGTGTTGCTTTACGTAATGTCTAAATGTGGGTTTTCTAATTACATATAAATTACTCATAAAATTTATTCTTGAAATTAACGAAAAACAAATAAATTATCATTATTTAGAGTTCGGAGGCTATTATTTATTATCTTATTTCGTGTATTGTTGTTTATAAAGCAAAATTTCTTTTTAAAAATATTTTTTACCTCTTAAGGCTGCGACTATCAATATAACACAAATTTAAAACAATTTAATTTGCAATGGAATACCTAAACACGCTTTACAATAATTATAGTGTTAATATAAAGCAATCAATCAATTTTAGTAATCTATCAAACTCTTCGACAGCCACCTGTGTTTTCTAAACGATTTGGGAACATTAGTGTTTACAAGGGATAAAATAGTTTACCGAAACCTTAATAACCTTTTTTATCGACTGAGCAAATTGATACAGAACACAACACTTTTAAGATGATAAGGAAACTACCTGGCTCTACACGTCTGCCTTCTGTTCAGACTATTTCCAGACCACATCTTAATTTCTTTATCACTAAATAAATCAGTGAACCTCTTATGTTCTTAATAGTTTGATAAGCTACTTAAAATAAAAAATGCCGCTTACAAAAATTTACGTAACTTTAGAACAGTGAAAAAACTTTCCAATTTAGTGGATATGTTTTTTAACCGTAATGTCACTAAACTAGCTTAGCTAAAAAACTTAACTGATCAAATAGAACTCTAAGTAATAAAAACAAAGCAAATTCATTCAAAACAAAAATTTACAGATTATTAGACATGTTTCGTGCTCATTAGCTTTCTTTAGTGAGATTAAACAATTAAAATTTAAATCAGCTGTGCATAATGAAGACAGCTGAATAAACTAATCTTGTTTGAATAACTTTGGTTGTTTTCACGTTTATGTTTACTCAAGTTAGCCTTTAAAATAAACTGTATAATTTTGTTTTTATCCAAATAACTAGAGAATGAAGATGATGGTCTACTTCAAAATAACGTTTTTATTGCAAAAACATACAAAACTAAAACCAATAATTTTAAACTATCTGAAACTATACTTTAGTAAAAGTTTTTTAAAGTTATTGTTCAGTATATCAAAATAAAATAAAAACATTTTAAATTTAAGTTTGGTTTTACGATTTGCATAAATAATCAATTAGCAAATTATTTGTTAAATCTAATAACAAACAGCTTTACAATTAAGTTTTTAATGTAAAATTGTGTCGACTTTAAGAGCAATAGTTCATATTTCTTTAGAAATCTGCAATGTTTTAAAAGAATGGTGACTTAATAATAATAAATAATAAGTTTATTCAATATTTAAAGATCTCTTGTTTTATATCATTGCAATAAATTAAAACAAAACACTTTTGCTAAGTTTGTTAGGAAATTAAATGTGTTGCAAATTTTGGGTGATTTTAACATCAGTTCAAAGTTACTATTTTTTTCCGATCGACTCAGATACCCATTTATCATCCAGAAATAGATTAATGATATTATATAATAACTATACCATAAAACTTAAAACAGTTTATCTGTTTATGAGAACAACAAACAGACCCACGGGAGCACAGACACACAGATAGATACACAACTACAAACTTCTAACACTTCTTTTTTTTTCAAAAGAAAAAAACAAAAATAAAAATAGCATAAGACTGACTTAAATCTGCGGTGAGTGATTTAAGTGATTAAAACTACTCAATTAATTAAGTAATATATTTATTCTAATAAAAATTGTAAATAATCTTTGAAAGAAAGTGAGTTATTTTGATTTTGCGAGATGTGTTTGCGATCGAGGGTAATAAAACTTGAAGTTCTACTTGCAGGTTTTCTTGTTTTTGGTAAAAACATCCTCAGGGTGATTGTGTTGCAGGTTTTCTTGTTTTTGGTAAAAACATCCTCAGGGTGATTGTGTTGTAAAGTCCCTTAAGCTCGGTTACTCTTCTTCGCTCACGTTCACTTTTGTGGCACATAATTTTTAGATCACTATCTTATTGTCTCGCTTGCACTTTATTATTAAATAATTTATTGGTGACGGCGGCGCGGCGACGGCGTCCACGAATCTCAAGGAAAAACTGTTGATTGACTTAAATGACTTTTTACTGCCAGTGCTCGTTCATAATACTCAAAACATATTCAGTTGTTGCAAAAACCTTTGTTTTCTATTTTTGGATCTATGGTATTTGTTCTTTACTCCAGCTTAACATTTTGTAACAATGTTTTGTTGTCACTGATGATAACACAAGAGAGGAAGAAATAAATTCAATTCAAAACTTTTTATCTGATAATAAACCGTTAGATTATCTATATTTTGTAGACCACTGTTATTGCTATGTAGACGAAAACAGTTGTCCGAAGCGCAAAAGTCGTACACAGCAATTTACACGATTTATTTTAGGTGTTTGAGATATAACCGACAGTAAATTTAATTGTTCATAATGAGGGAGACAGACAACAACGGCAAAAAAATTATATCATTTTGGTTTTGAGAAGTTAGTTTTTTAAACAGATAGATTACGAGAAATATTACCAGAATAGAAGTTAGTATAGTAGAAACGTTTGAAATTTACTCGGCAGTAAATTGTATTGCTAATAATAAAAGAAACAGGCAACAAAGAAGACAAAAATTTACAATTCAAAGTGCTACGTGCTTTGGGTTTATGAATTTATAACTGTGGTTTTGGGTATCAAGCTTTCTGATAGATAATGCAATAAAACTTACTGCCGCGTATATCTCAAACAATCTTACAATATTTTAATCCAATTTTGACCCTATTTTTTTTAATTTTTTTAAAATTATTTTTAATTACAACGCATTTGTATCTTTTTGATGCTGCTGAGACAGCAAATAATGTTTAGATGACTTTGAAAAATATTCAGTTTTATTCCGTCTTTGGGTGTAGTAAAATCAAACTTAAGGTGTAATTTGTGGTAAAATAGTAAACTTTTGTTTGTAAACAACAACATTTTTTTTATAAAATAAACACAAATAATACTAGAAGTCTATTAAAAAATTTAAAATCTGACTTCAATTTAATAATTATTAATATATCTATATACTTGATTTAAACAAATTGCTTTTTTACTTAATTTGTCTGCATTAATCATTTTGAAAAATTAATAAGAAATCGTACTAAAGCTTGTTTTTCACAGGTTTAATGCTATGACTTGTTTCTATAGTCAGTTGTCAGTGTCAAAAAACTATTGAAACAGGCGTTGTTAAACATAATTCAAAAACTACGGTTTAGATCGTAAACAAATTTATATAAAACAACAGGAAAAGATACACAAATATGTTATCGAAATTAGTCCTTCTGAAAATTTTTCTGAGAGAACTAATATAATCAGTCAAACTGGGAATTTTTTCTTTTTTTACTAGATACTGTCAAAACGGTTATCAATCTAGCACATAAAAATGCTTAAAGATATTTTCAAAATAGCCGAAGTCATAGTATAATTATGTTATTTTAATATACAATAATGTACTAAATTTTTTTTTGACTTGAGGTGAATGAAAGTAAAACAAAAATATTAGTGTTCAGTAAGGGAGCAAGGAAAAAGGTAGAATGGAAATGGGTTAAGAAGGATATAGAACAGGTGAAAGAATGGAAGTATCTGGGATTTATGTTTGAAGAAAGAAATAGATGTAAGGCGCAGGTAAGAAAATTAGTGAAAAGGGAAACCAGATGAGTGCGAGAGTATGGAGTATGGCAGAGAGAAAGTTTGGGAGAGAATATGGAATAGGAATGACATTATTTGACAGTCTGGTAAAAAATGTAATGATGTATGGAGCTGAAATTTGGGGGTGGAAAGAATGGGTGGAAATGGAAAAAGTGCAAGAAAGGTATACAAGATGGATGTTAGGGCTAAGCGGAGAGACACCAGGATATATAGTGAGAGAGGAAGGAAAGAGAGAAGAATTAAGAATAGAGGCAGGAAAAAGAGCCGAGAAGTTCGAAGATAGGATGAGAGATAGGGAAGGGTGTGAGATATTGAAAGAGAGTTGGAAAGTGATGAGTAGAAAAACAGAAAGAGGAATGGAAACAGAAAGGAAACAATATTACGAAAGGAATGGATTCAGCGTAGAGGAGATCGGGGAAAAAAGAGAAGCGAGACAATGGGTGCATGGAGAATTGAAAGACAGAGACAGAGACATAGACAAGCAAGAAAGGAGGGGAGAAATTAGAGAAATCAGATACAATAAAGAATACATGAAGTTGATAACAGAAGAGGGACCGGATTATGTAAAAAGAGAAAGTAAGAGAGAGCGAAAGATGATTGCAAGATTTAGATGTGGGAATGAAGAGAGAGACAACAGATATTGGATGGAAGAAAACGAAAAAAAATGCAGAATGTGTGGAAGAGAGAAAGAAACATTAGAGCATATAATGAAAGAGTGCATAGAAATAAAAGAAAGTATGCTAAAGAGAGAGGATGTAATGAAAGGAAATAAAGAAGGAATAGAATGGATGAAAATGATAATGAGGGAGAGAGAAAGATTTAATCAAAAATTGAATAAAAAATAAACAAAAAAAGAAAGAAGAGATGATAGAAGGGAAAGCGGAAGACAGAAGTATGCAAAAAGAGTAAATGAAGACAGGGGAAAAGAACACAAAGAAAGAAAACGAAAGATAGGATAGAAAAAATTTGTGTAAAAATGTATAATTGGGTATTAATGTATATATTTAAGCCTGTATAGGTAATAATAAACATGTTTACATATAGTAAATTTTTTTTAGACCTAAAAAACCCCTGAATTCATACATTCAAAATATAAAAAATTATCAAAAATTCAATTTGTTGTAAAAATTGCCTACTTATCTAGTATGATATGAAAACATTATTATGCGCTGTCATCACCAATCCAAAAAAAAATCGCCGACAAAAACTCTTTAACTAAAAATTATTTTAATTAAAAGATTAAAATTTTACACAATTGAATGTAAACACTATATTATTTAATACTTTTTAACCGTTTTTTTTTAAATACTTTTTGTATAAATACATGAGATATTGTAAGATTAAATATTAAACGTGATACGGACAAAATGATCGTGTTTCTAAAAAATTTAGAGCCACCAATTAGACACATTTAGGTAGTTTTAAAATGTTATGGCGTTTTAAGAGAAAACAAACTATATTTTAAATTATTGCATCATTATCATTTTATATACTTTAATATAATATAACTGTTAGATTTTTACCTATTTTGTGTAGGCAGTGTAAATAAACGTAATAATTTCACAATTATTATTGTAAGCAAATGTGATTTTTACATGGATAATTTTTTCTTCTTTGTGAAAAACGTTGTAAGCGTCACCAACTTCCGAATATAGGCAATAATTGGAATTGCCTATGTAATTCTCTTAAAAAAAAAGTCTGCAATTGGTAAAATGTTTTTAAGTATTTTTATTCTGTGAATAAAGTCAGAAAACAGCTAATATTTACAAGAATACAAAAACTTTTATCAAAAATCTGATAAAGCAAGTTAGTATATAGTTATATAGGTAGATACATTACTTACAATAAATAACAAACTTAAAATTATATCATTCAAAAGTATGACAATATTACTGGTGACAATTACATCTAATAATGTAATGTTCAACAACCAAACTCTTTGAATTATCTTGTGCTTATTGTATCAATGTTTGTGATTGAATTTTATGAAGTAGATTTTCAAATAATACGCTGCTGAGGTGACGGCGTGTCAAGGTTCGGCGACGGTAAGTTGACATTTAACGAACAGTTTCCTTTAAAATTAGAAACTGCTGCCTCCTTAATAAATGGAAATGTCCGAGATAATTGAAGAGAAAATTCGCGTATGTTTTTCATCAAAAATAAAAGTTGGTAAACTTAATTAAAGTTTTCACATATTTTTAATTATATAAAGAGGATGCTTTTAAATTTTAAAACATTTGGATAGAGCATTTGAATTTATTTTTAAGTTTGATGATATTTTATGTAAACATTTTTTATTGCTAGTGGTTATTAAAATAATGCAGCTAAACTTTTAGATAAACGGTAAGTTTGGATGACAATTGTGGATAGTTTAGTGTAACGGCAGCTGAGTAACGTCATTCTAAACTTAATAATTAAAGGCTTATTTTTATGCACTTTAATAATACGAGTATCAAATGAAAGGTTTTGCTGTGAAAAAAACTAAGTTATTGCTGTAAAAGATATTGAACAATGACTTGATTATGAAAAAAATTGATACTCATTTTATTTGTGTAGTCTATTTCACATTGCTATTAAAATTAATGCTGAAAAAAAGCAAAATCTCAAACGATGTAATGCTTTGAACGTTAAAAGAAAATTCAATAGTAATTTGCCAGTTCCAGATAGGTCAATTGCAATTTAATTGCACCTTGACACTGCAATAAAGAAAAACCAAAATGGCAGAGCAAAATTTACAACTAGAGGTTTATTGACTACTGACACATTGATAAAGACATTTCACTATGAACACTACTACCAAATAGTTACTATTTAATGTAAATTTGACTATTCCTGACAACAGAATATTTGTTTACAAAAAACAAATATTTTTTATTGACAGGTTAAAAATATCTGTGAATTCTAAAAGATCTCATCAAAGGTTAAAAACAATTTTAGAGTCAACAAAATACAGGTTCAATTAAGAAGATGTACTTAATTAATTGTCCTTCAGATTCCGAAAAGTTATTGACTTTGAAGATATAGTCAGTATTTTTGTAAAACGTATTAATGCAAAGCGGTTAAGCTAATAAAAACTATCATAAAAGAAAATTAAGTTATAAATTAAAATCCTAATACTTCTTTCTCAAATTCATAATGCTTTTAAAGCTACAACATAAGAAGAGTGCCAAAACTAGTTTAATATTAATTTGGAAACATATATGAAAGACTGCATTCACATAAATATTTGTTTTTGTCAAATATGTATATTAAACATATAAGTAATGCGTTAGTTACATTATATTGCTGTTACCGTTTACTTGCTGTTTTTGTTTTTGATAAAATTGTGTCTTGAACTTTTTTGTTTATTATTTGTAATAAAAAAAAAACATTTGTAAAAATGTTTTGACAAAGGTTTTATTTGATATACAGGGTGCATAATAAAATTTTTTACAAAGTTTACTCAAGATTTAAATTTGCTGTCATTTGTGAGGTGAGAAACATTTTACCTCACAAAACAAACAAAAACAGTTTGACATCTAATAGTTTAGGATTACTAAAAATGAAGAACTTTACGACCGAACAACACGTTTTTATTGTTGAACAGTGTTTTAAAAATGGTAAAAGTTTTGCTGTCACAATTTGTGATCAAAACATTCGGGCCGTCCAAAAACAAGCCGCATCAATTTTAATATTAACGCAGTACGCGAGAATGTCGGTGAAAGTCCTAGAACGTCAATTTGGCATTGTGGACAAGAATAATTACAAATTTTAAAAAGCTCTTTATCTGCGGTTGCATGCTAGCAAAGTTCAATTGACTCAAGATTTGAAGCCTACTGACCATGCGCTGCATGAATGGTTTATTAAACAGATTCTGATTTTTCGAGTAAAATTATTCTAAGCGATGAAGCTCATTTTCACCGTGACAGCTTCGTTAATTGTCAAAATTGCCAGACCTGGTGTACATTCGCACTTTGGTGCGAATTGTGAGTTGAAGACCATACTTTTTACAAAATGAGGCTGGCCAAACAGTAATGTTACTGGTGTTAGATATCGCAACATAATAAGAGAGTTCTTTCTTTCTAAATTAGAAAATATTGATGTGGACAACATGTGGTTTCAACGAAATCGTGCCACATGCCATTCACCCCATGAAACAATTGAATTACTCTAAGAGACATTTATAGGTCATGTACTCTCTTGTTTCTGTGATCCGAATTGGCTCTCTAGATCATGTGATCTAATCCCACCGGATTTTTTTCTTTAGAGCTTTTTTAAGTTAACAGGTCTATGACAATAAGCCTGCAATCTCTCGTGCATTAAAGGAAGAAATCAATAAAATTCAGCCACATTTATGCAGATTGGTGATTTTGAAAAAATTTTGAAAAAAAAGTTTGTATTTGCCAGCACAGTCATGGAGGCCATATGCTCAATGTAACCCTAGCTTAGACTATGTACAATATGTTCCAATAAAGACATTAAAATATATTTAGAAAAATATTAACATTAATCAAGGAGGGTTTTAAAAAATAAAGCTATTGTTTTGGCTGGTTTTAGCTATTTTATTTTATTTCGGTAAGAGGTAAGGGCCTGTAAGATAAGCCGGTATTGCAGGTGTCTATTTACAACTGACATTTACATTTTAGAGCACAGTACCGTGCACAAATGCTTGCCACAGACATTTGCTTCATTCTCTGAATGTAAAATAAATTTTTCCTTATTAAAAAAAAATCTTAAAATTCTCAAACAGAATAAAAATATGTAATTTGTATTTTACAACGCTTAAAAACAATAACGCAAACTTATTAAATTGATTTTTTTAAATTCACAAAAATCTCTGCACCATTGCGTAAACGACTTTATGTTTACAGATTGTTACCGGCTTTACCACGAACCGATCTAAGACCTGCTGCTAAAAAAACATAGCCACTCTTGGTTAATATTAATATTATACACCCTACATATATCAATGTCAAAGCAGCGCAAGTCAGAATAATTTTGAGACATAGTGAGATATAATTGACAAAAAAAGTAAGCCAAAAGAAAAGATTGTAGTTTTGTATGAATAGCCTTTTAAGCTTTATTCTGCCACTCAAATAAGGTAATTTTTTTTTAAATTGTGTATTAAATTTTTAAACTTTGCTTATAAAATCTTAAATAAAAATTTAACTTTCTTTACCACTCAGAAATAGTTTATAAAAGACAAGTTATGCAACGTGTGTTCCATGCTAGATCCACTATATAGTTACATTTTCATAAAAGCAAAAAGATTATTTTGTTAAAAAAAAAATTTTAAGTGTTGAGATTGCGCGCTAGATCAAGCCATATAAATGATAAAAAATGACAAACTACGCAAATATGTCAAAAAACTATATTGTGCTTTACTTATGTTATCCCTATATTTTCGGTCTTGCTTTATTTAGCACTAGTATTGGTTTTTAGTAAGTCTTTAGTCACCTTATGCATTCTGATTTAAAAAATTAAAAAAACTTAAAAATGCAGGTGGTTAAAGGTAACTTTTATTTAAAAAATAAATTAAAGCTAGCTTTGTGTAGCTAAATAGCAGTGTATAGCTTTACTATATGTATTTAAGGTTATTTGTGCCCTGTTGTAATTTAAAAAATGATCTTTATTGTTATTATCACTGTAAAATGCTATAATGCTTTTTCTAACTACAGTAGTTAAGTTAAACCTTTGCATCTGTTCTTTATACATCTGCAAACAGAAAGAATTGAAACATTATAGTTTTAACAATAATTATGTGATTGTTTGTAGGGTTGCAACTAAAAATTCTGTTGTTGAATTTCAGTTATCACTGCTTTATTTCTTAAGTACTGATGATTTTTTTAATAATACGTAATTTTTTAGCTAAAATGAACTCTCATTGACAACTTTTAACAAAATAAAACAAAAGCAAGAACATAATTGCAAAGTTTGTGGTTATAAATAAAACATTTTTTGTTTGTTTTGGTAAAAATGTTCGCTCTTTACTATTTTAATATGTTTTCTAGTGACCAAACAACTTTTTTTAATTATTTTTGTTGTAATCACTGTTTACTGCTAGTGATGAAAATGGTTTTTAGTTCTATCGCTTAGTTCTGAATGTCGTAATAATATGATTAAAAATAATAAATTTAGTACCAATTCTAACATTAATTATTATGTATTTATTAGTTTTAAATACATTTATAACTACACATTGATGCTTGCTTGTACGATATTGATATATATGTAAGCTTCAATTAAGCTTTTTCAGTATTATCAATACCTCATATTGCAGTTGTTTTAAATTTGATGACTTTAAGAATTAAATAAAAAAGTATCATTGTCTAGAACTTTGCAGTCTACATTGTTTTTATACAAAAAAAAAAAAAAACTGCATTATTTTACTTCCCGCATTTTGACATGTTTCTCGAGTTTTCAGTGACTTAGCTTTAGTTCCGTATTAAAAATAACGCGTTTTGTGTTGGGAAATAAAGAACAGATGTGTATGCCAATTATAATTTAAAATCATCTTTTGTGTATATTATGGTTTATTTTTATAACACTTTGGCGAATTGCACTTTGTTAAGATTTTCGTTATATTTACTTAAATATTGATTGTTATAGCGTTTAAAATAATAATTTGCTACTTCAAATATTTAGAAAACTCAATTATAATCTTTTTTAAAACAAAAGAAAAAATTAGTTTTTTCATGGTTATGATTAAATTGGTAGCTTCAAATAGACAGTGCTTATTTTTCTATACGCCAATTATGAGTAATTTTAATAAATAAATATAATAATTGAACACTATTTGAATATTTGATTTGCCTTTATTAAATTAATTGAATAATGTCTGCTACTTTGTCTATAGACAATATTTCTAGTCGGGTGTTTGTAATTCAGCAAAAAATGGCTAAAAAACAATTCCAAGATTATGACAAAAAAATGTGGGTAGCATTACTAATCAGCAATCACACTGTTGCTTTTTATCACAAATTAGCAGCCTGGAAGCCCTAATTCATATTTTTAACGACTGGGAATGAAATGGGGTGTGCAATTTTTGGCGGGCACATGTGTGTGTGGTTTTTTTTTGAGCTTGTTAGTTCTGTGTAAATAGATATTATTTCTGTTTTAGGCCGATTTGATGTCGTAAACATGTGATACGTGTGTATTAATGGGAACGTAGTTTATTAGTTTCGAGGTGTGTGGTCTGTCCACAGGTCTGCACATCTACTGCACGGCAGCACTTACCAGCTCCGGTTACCAGCACGAACTATGACCACTGAGTTACGGCACGCCCAAGCAACCGGATTCTTAAGCTATAGCTACAGCTATAACAAACAATAAGATGTTTCATATAGGAAAGTTTATGTCATGGATAACCTTTAGAAACAAGCTCTCAAGTGTTTTTCATCTTTTCTAGTAAAAGTATCATCTGGAAACAAATAAATTTAAGATCTCTTTGTACCCAAAAAAGTATTAGGCATAAACCTAAAGCTGATAACAACAATTATATACAGCTACATATATTCTATTTGTTTGATAATTAAAATTGACAAGATAACTATAGATTAAGATCAAATTTTATTGAAAAAGTGAACATTTATTATTAAGTGATACTACGCAGCAAAAACTATGAAAATCAAATTGTTTAATATTTATAATACCATTTCTATATTATTTCCTAATGATCGCCTTTAACTCTATTACATTGTAAACTTTTAACATAGTTTTACAACTTTACAAAAGTTGTGACTACCATCATTGACTATAGATAGAGTAAGATTTTAGTAATCAATGCTACCATTATATAGTCGTTTTTAGGCGAAAATGTTGGCAAACTGGGGAAGAGCGGAAGGTTTTATTATTTTGAGATTCTTTACCCTCTGTAGCGTCAAAATGTAATTTAATTATAAACACTATCACAAGTTTATTAATTTTGTGTTTATCAGAATTAAAATGTAATTTTATTTCATTAAATTCATATTTAATAACACACTACCTATTATATTTTGAACAGTCTATGTTTTTTAATCTAAGTAGACATGTTCAATCTAAATTGACCTACCAGTTTAGCTTATATACTATACGTTTTAGAGGCAAAGAGAGGTGTTAAACTGTCTCTAGACAGTTTAACGTTTATTAATTAATAAAAATAAAAAGTCAACAGACTTGATAGATTCTAATTTGTGACAAGAAACGTAAAATATATGCATACACGATAATAAAATATTTTTAAAAAAAATTTTTGATTTTGTAACCAATTTGTTTTTTGTTCTCTGTGCTTTTTGTTGGAGATACAAAAAGCATTTGTAATTTTTTCTAATCGAGTGATAAAAAATAATAGTGCAGAAATAAATCATATCTAAGCACAATAACGTAAAATATACATTGCACGTGCCTACAATTTTATTTATGAAGGCAGAAAACACTCAACATTAATCAAAATCTACAAACTTTTTCTACTACTTTCATAACCTTACTTATTTTTTCTTAGATATACGTTTTTCAATTTTTTTGACTTTTACTTGCGTTTTTTCTAATGTTCAACTTCTTAAATAATACAGAAAAGGTATTAATTTTTTGACAATGTCAAAAGCTAGTTACACACAGTCTGCAAAATTAATTTATAATATTTTGTGGCTGGCTCTGATCTGACCTAGCTCGGTAATTTTTTGTTATTACACATATTATTTATCCCTATCAGCTAACCGTTAAAAACAAAGTGGTAAAGACTGACGTGAGCAGGCAGCTATTTATTTATTTTTATAGTACTATTCGTCGCTAATGAACGCGTAAAATGCAGAAATACTTTGATTGTTTTTATATAAACAAATTTAATAATCATGTTTTTTAAAAACATATACATACATATTTTATTAATTAAATCAAAATCAATCAAGTCACATATCAAAAGTGAATCAAACAGACGCAAAAATGATCTCAAAAGCATTGGACAATCTTTCTGAGAAATTGGTAGTTTATTTCATAATGTGCAGTTTGTATACGGTTGTAGTTCATCTATGTTTTGACTTGAGATGTTACTATAAATTTTGTCTTTTGAATAACACCAAAGTAAATAATCATTGCCAATCAGGAGCCACGGTGAACAAACTTGTCAAACAAGCGGTTTTCGTTAAAAAAGCGGTTAAGAATGAACTAGACTGTTTATTTGAAACCAAGTCTATTAGTACATCTCAACAAATAAGACGATAATTATGATCTTCCAACGGGTTCAAGAATTTTGCAGCATTTGGGTTCCCGGTTCCCGTCAATGAAAAACGGCTCAATAAGTAAATCGTGCCTGATTTCAGTACATACGTTTTGTCAGGTTTTGATAAATCAAGTTACTAAAAATTCTGAGTCAAGTTGTCAATTTATGGTAAATGTAGCTTTATTAGTAAAACCCATTTTATTCAAAATTCTTTTATTTTTGTTCAACCAACTGAACATTGTTTTACAAAATTCTTCTCTCTTCTTCAAAGAGCTGTTGGTGGTTTTATACTTTGTAAGGCAAAATTTAAATTCTTTCAGTGTTTTGCTAGTTGAGCTGTTTCAAATCTCAAAATATGTTGTCTTATCTAAAAGTGATCATGCAACAAAACGTAGAATATTGATTTTATTTCTAATGTTAAAAATGCGATTGATTTTATATCATTTTTAGACAAACTTTCTATAACAAACCATCATCTGTTCTAAAGTTGTTAAAGACATTTAAAATTGTTTTTGCACAAGATATGGGTGTTAGGATACCATTGCCCGTTCTTCTTTCGTCTTAGTGGTGCCTGCTCATGCTTTAATTATGCACTTTTTAATAAAATATACTGAATTTAAAATGTTGATGAAAACAAAAACAATTGTTTAGTAGGAAGGTATTTGCAATTTGATTTTTTAAAATAAATGATTCAACTTTGTTAATTTTGTTACTGATGTATAACAGGTTGCCTGTTTAGGTTTACGTCAATGGTTTAATAAATAGTTTTTTACAGGTTGGTATACATAAGATAAAATGTTATGTGTTATAAAAAAAAGCCCGTTATTTAAAAAGCTTTTTGTAAAAAGTACTAGTTAAACATTGTTGTAATAATGCAAGTAATAAATAATAACAGTTTCGCACAAAATATGTTATATTATCTTATTTTTAGTGTATGTAAAAACGTATGAGTTTACAAGAAGAAAAACAATCTTTTGTTAATGACTAATCAATTTATAGCGGCAAACCTATTTCATTATTTATTATAAAACTATTTGAAAACACCTATACATTTTTTTTTTCAGTTTTTTTACTTACTTAGTGAAAAAATAGCAGTATTCTTTTCAAACACATCTCTGTGCTTTACTAGTGAGATTTAGCCTTTTTTTCTCAAAAACAAAGTGATACAGGTCCTTCGATAACCTCTTTTCTAGAGAAATTATATTATATTTTGTTTTAGAAGAAACGCAAAACATGATATTAAAAATTTTAGCCAAATATCAGGCAAATACGTAAACGATATTTTTACAATTCCTAATAAAAATTTCTAAAAAGTAAAAAACTTTGCGTATATTTTAAAATTTTAACTTGAATAAATATTATATGCAATACTAATATTGGAAACCAAATTTTGATCACACAAATTAATTATTACAAATAGCTTACAGATCTCTATTTTGCAAAAGTAAAAGCAAAATAAGCACTTAAAACAAAGTGTATGCTATACATAATTAGAATTTTAGCTTAATAATGTAGTAGTTTCTAATTAAATCAAGTAAAAGCTTTTTAGTCTAAATAGTTAGTTTAAAAACGGAGTTTTTAATGTAGGTAACAGAAATTAAGTATTTTTTTTTATTCAGTACAAAAAGTCTTGTAATTAATAATAAAATTTTTACAAATGTCGTAAGACTGCGTTAAATTTTTGTTGTGACTAATAATGCTTAAGAAGTATGAAAGGTTGCTAACAAGTCAAAAATTTAGTCAAGACAGAAAACTATGAAAAGTGTAATGCTCTTTATAATGAGGAGATTGTCGGTGTTCAGCTTGATAGTGCATTATGCATTTTTGTTTTTGGTTAACACTGCAAATTGCAAAAATCATTATTTTTTGTTCTATTTATAAAATGCGACTTTTCTTAATTTTGACGTCAAAGAAAGAAGGGACGGATCATTTGGTCAAAGCTACCATTACGTGCAATTGATGAGGGTCAAGCCTAACAAGCTCAAAGCTGGTATTGTGCTGTGGCGCTTATGTGGATACTGAACTCTTTCGTTTATTATAACGCTTTTATTTAATTTTTTATTTCATATCAAAAATATGCTTAACAATTATCTTTTTTAATCTTGCGCACTAAAAGTTTTAGTTTTAACTGTTTATGATAATTTGAGAGTCGATTCTATAGTGATGTTTTTCTATGATCTAGCAAATACACGTTTTTCGTACTACTTTCAAACATTTTGTGACCTTTAACAGTAACTAATTTATTATGAAATATCTTTTTATTTTTATGTAGTTATAGAAACATTCTGTAAATAGAAAAACCATTGTATGATATTTAGAATTTGTTTCTAAAAATTATGGTTTTTATTATAGAGTATGCTTTAGTTTAAAAAATATCATTGTTTACAGCAAATGTGTTTGTCCAAACTGCTCTGTTCAAACGTTTTCAAAAAGTCATTTAATTTAAGAAACTGAAAATTATTGTAATTACGTACCTTTTATTAACGTTTAGGTGTGAAACCGTTGACGTTCCGTTCAGCTTAGCAAAATATTAAAGACAAGGGTAGCTTCAAAATGTCGAAATAAATAAAATTGTAACGGCCTCACCCTATAAATTTTGCCAAGACTATGATTAAGGGTTTTAACCTCTTTCAACCTGCCAACTTAACCGCAGTGTATATTTTTTAAA